>BSBN01000887.1:0-2500000 GCA_027924645.1 Cunninghamia lanceolata
CATTTTGAATGATGTTAATATGCATTATTATATGGATAATGAATGTGATTGATGTTTAATACTTAGAAAAATAATATGTTTTAATTGCTATAAAAAGTCTTTTCGAATGCATGATTTAGTCGTGAAATTATTATATTCCTTCGAAAAATTATTATATTCCTTCAAATTATATTTAATGGGATTATGTATATTATATTATTTAATTTTATTATAAACAATAAAAGTGTTTTTCTATATTTAAATAAATGGGATTAATAAATATCCTTGTTATATTTGCAACTACTTCTTGTTTGTTTTAAAGTGAATATGTTTTATTAAAAATAAATAAATGATATTATTAATATATTATATTTAGAAATCTAAATAAAAGAATTAAAAGAAGAGCTTATGTCATGCAAAACAAGAAGCGATAGGAGTAGTAGAGTTTAAATTGCAATCAAATTGGAGGCTTTTTGGAAAAGAAAATGCATGCAAAACAAAAGGGAATTGGTAGATATCCAAAGAGTTAGAAAAAAAAACCTAAATTCAGGAAGGTCAAGTTTAGCAGAGATTTTTGATAAAATTAGAGGACAGAAAGAAGGACATCACGATTTTTAGCAGCAAAAAGGAGAGAACAAAGGAGCGACAGGAGAGAAGAAGAAGTAGGGTGGCAGGAGATAGAATCAACCTTAACAATAAAGTAAATGGGTATTCCTCTTGAGTTTTTTTGCATAGAGTTTGTTGTGTAATTTCTTAATTTATAGTCTATTAAATCCCTTGGTCGGCCTATTTTGACTGTCGCATAAGTCCTTTTTTTTATGTCTATCGTTGACCTTTGAATTATCTTTGTCACCTGCGTTTTACCTTCTGTATGTGCTTTAAAATCTATCCACCTCCTTATCTTGTTCGGCTTGTTGGTGAATCAATTTCTTATCTTGATCAGCCTGATCTAATTTACCCAAACGACATATTTTCTTGCTGATCGACGGCCTATTTTTCTTGCTGATCGACGACCTATTTTTCTTGTTGATCGACGGCCTGCCAAACTTTAGCATGTAAATAAACAATATTTCCTAGCAATGTGATGATAAATCTCTGTCATAGCTAGGTGTTAATTCTTGGCCGATCTGTGTTGATTTTATTGTTCTCTGTTAAAGTGAAGTGGCCTTTTCTTGTTATTTTCATCATCCTGTATTAAACCTCTAAACAACATAATTTGAGACGGCCTCTTAAAACTTAAGATGACAGTATTTAAATTCCTATCGCATAATCCATTTAAAATCCTGCCGCAGTCTTTTCATTTTGTAGTAGACTTCTTGCGAGTTCCTGTAACCTGATTTATAGATACCTGTAGCTTATGATATAAAGGTTCCTGTAGCTCGATTATTATGTTCTTGTAGCCTGATTTATAAAGTTTCCTATAGCAGACATGCTCTGTTTCTGTAGCTTATTTCTTCCTGTAGCTTGTTATACAAAGTTCTTGTAGCCTCATTTAAAACTCTCAGAAACAATTATATTATGATTCAGAACAGAGACAGTGTGTTTTCTGATTATTACCTATGCTTATTTAATGCTGAAACCATTTATAAACTCTTTTTAAGTCTATATTTCAATGAATTGCTTAAATAAAAAACCAACATTAGATAGGAAGTAGTTCACAAATTTGGATTTCTACAAACTTTTGAACAACAAAATACGGTTAGAGAATATAACCAGATTATAGAAATTATATTTATAATTGCATTTAAATGAATGAATGATGTTCTTCTTATTTTATTGCTTGAAAGTGTGTTTTTGTGAATGATGCAAACGAAAGGGATTAGAGATGGTTTCAAGGTGAATATGGGTTATTATTTATTTTGAAAATAAAGTAGATTATTAATTATGAGTATTTGGGGTTACTTTTGGGCAAGGATGTCGAATGTGGAATATTAGAGATGGCTTTTCCTCTTTTTAGGAATTGAACTTGAAACTATTTTTAATGCTTAGGCCTAGGCTGGGAATTAATTGAAAAAGATGGATATTTGTCTAGCAAAACTTTATATATATATATATATATATATATATATATATATATATATATGCCACATCCTATTGTGAGACAATTTGCATATCATTATTTATATTTGCACATTAGACTTTAGGTTGCATCAGGTGGTCCCTCCTACCAGTTGTTTCCAGTTAGCTAGACGTTTCAGGCAGGGCTGGGTTTCCTTCGTGTCATGAAGGGATCTAGGGAAATGTAATTGATTCATGGTTGGGTGGAAAAGTGTCTGAACCATGTTCCCGTCTCTCAGCTCGCAAGAGGACCATGTTTGTTCATAGCGACTGGAGAGTTTTCTTGATTTATTATTCCTATATTGTACATGATTAATGTATCTTGTAATTGGATGATTTATGGCAAGAAAGTCAATGGACATTGTATATTCTTTTATAGTGCTAACACCTGGATTAAGCACGTGATTTGTAAGATTTAATGACTTTATTGATTCATGTTTATGAGTTTTATCTTTAACTTGAGATGATGTATTTAAGTGGATTATTTACTTCATGTGACTTTTGCGATGGAATGAGTACTTTACACCAAGTGTCTCATCAAGGGAAGTAGATGTTGTTGGATGATGGCTAGAATTAATGGGATGGTGGATAGGAGTAATTTGTATATCTTTCTCATGGATGGTTGTGGGATTATGGATGGGTGGAGTGATAATCTCTTGATCATGGAATGTGTAAAGTTGGCTAAGATGATCATCATGGTTTTCTTGATCATAGATGGGAGATTGATCATAAATAGGACCTTGATCTTGAATAATATGATCTCGAGGAGTTTTAATAGAGTGATCTTGACTTGGTAAGGAGCAATGTTGAACATGATTTGGATTTGACTCTTGACATAGTTCTTGAGTTGGGATAGGGATGGAAGTGGATTGGATGGACATGATAGGCTTTGGATCATTGACAGTGGGATTACATGAGGGATTTTGATTTGCATTTATGGTAAGAGGTTTTTCAAGAGGCACAGTAAGCATTAGACTAGGGGATGGTAATGGAGGAATAGGCATTAAATGTGGAAACTCTTTGATAGGCCGCACAAGGATAGATATTTGAATCCATGATGATGTTAGAGGAATAGGATTGATGCTTGAAGGGTCTTTGGTGGATGCAAGAATAGTCATGGCATTGTATGATGGGATTTGATTCCTTACTAATAGCCATTGGATCACATCCCTCATAAGTTTAAGGGTGGATGGATTAGGAGAGGTAGGAGATGGATAATATAATGGATGGACAATAATGGTGGATGTTGTAGGATTAGGATTAAGATCATGTGGATGAATAATAGGAGGGGATGGATGAGGATTGGGATTGCATGGTGGTGTTGGTATAGGACTAGGAGGCTCTTGGGTAAGCATTTGAATGGATGATGATGGACAATACACATAGGATGTAAAGGTGGGAGTGGTGTTTCCCTTGTCAAAGGTAGTATGAGAATGAGGTGGACTTATGGACACTTGTTTTTGATGCAATGGGTAGCTAGTACTAGCATGCTCTTGTTGCGGGGAATCTTGATATGTATATTGGAAGAAAGGATAGGTTGATGTAGGATTAGCTTGATATATGGATCGACTAGGTTGTTATGATGGTATTATTGGTTGGATTGGCATACTCGTGGGGATGATGGAATGATGTTTGTCATTGGTGAAAATGTAGGAATATGTTGATGGGGTGAGGTATATAGATAAGCGACATGTGGAGAAGATTAAGGTATTGATAGATTAGATTGGGATGAAGGTTGGTAAGAGGTTGATGGGGATGTGGGTTGGATTAGAGATCTATACATATGTTTAAGTTCTATTTATGCTTGTTCTTGGTATGATGAGGATATTGGTTGGGGTGGATGTATGATATTCACATTAGATTGGAATTGTTCAAAATAGGCATCCTAATCTACAAGGTCTTCATCAAAATATGCATCAAGAGGGCCTTCTAGGATTGGGATTTGGGGGTGAGATGAAATGTTGGAAGAAGTAGGTGGATTAATTTGAGGTATGGATTGAGATGTTGTATACATTGGTTGAGATGAACTATCCCTATATGAGGGTGAAGGTTGGTATAAAAGTTGATGGGGATTTTGGTTGAACTGGATATGTTTGTTGAGGATGGGGGTTTTGAACTATGTTTGAAGGATGATTTATGTGAGCCTTTAAGGTCCTCATAATCACAACCAAATTTGAGACCTCCTATTATGACTTTGGGTTTTGGACTTGACATAGGCTTTTTAATGATCACAACCATTTTGGACAAAGGAAATGGATGAAGGATTTGGATTAAGCTTGAAAATTGGATTATGGTGTGGATTAAGAATGACAATAGATGAAGGGTAATAGACTAGGGATTGGATTAGGCTAAAGGATGGGATTATGATTAAGAGGTGTATTAGGTGGATAAAAAGGATTAGGACTAGGACCTTGATTGGATTAGGCAAATCAATTAGGATCAGGGTCCAAAATGATGGCTTGGAGTAGATTAGGGATAGATTGGGATGATGTGGATAGGATGAAGTTGCATTAGATGGGATGAGGATGAATATGATAAGAAGGTGATTGGATTGTTTGAAAGCTTGACTTAGGAAAATTGCAAACAAATAGGTTCATACACACATGCATAAGTTTTGCAAATGATAAGGATTTGGCTAGTGCTAATGAACACAAACGCAATACACAACAACACCCTAGATTATTCAAGTGGGTGTATCTTCACAGTGTAGGCCCACACAATAGAACACCTCTTAATGTTCTTACCTAACTAAGAACACCTCTTGAAATGGATAACTAGGGATAAAGGCATTGCACCAACTATCCCTTCCCTTGGAGGCTTTTACACCTTACCCAAAGAGAATGCTTATCTCTACTTGATGAAGTACATGGTGAGTAACTTCAGGCTTGGTCGATTGAACCCTGCACCACACTAGAAGATGATTGAAATGTCTTAAACTAGGATATACAAGATTCTAGGAGAGTCCTCAAAATACACTAGGTACGATGAGGCCCAAGTCGGTGAACACTAGTTCATTAAAGGGATGTGACATGTCACTTCACCTTGTGTTTGGAATTACCTAGGGCCTCAAGACTGTCCCAATGACTATGTGACTAGATTAAGGTACAACTTTGACTTTCCCCACTTTGATATACCCCACTAGAACACATGGTTGAGATTTCCCTTTAGAGTTGGTGTGTCTCTGAAGGTAGGCCTCCTAAGGAAAAGATTATACTCGGTGTTTTTGATCCT
Organism: Cunninghamia lanceolata; assembly: GCA_027924645.1. Lineage (NCBI taxonomy): Eukaryota > Viridiplantae > Streptophyta > Pinopsida > Cupressales > Cupressaceae > Cunninghamia > Cunninghamia lanceolata. Next base: position 5,269 of record BSBN01000887.1, read on the forward strand.
CAAGATCACATCAAGCGTGAGGGGAGAGCATACACACAAAAAAGTAAATCTTGAGGTAACAAAAGTGAATCAAGAGATGTTTTTGATCCTCAAGATCACCTAACGGTGCGAGAGGAGAGAATACACATGCACTTGACCCACAAAACAAGATTCATTAACCCTTAGATTAAAAATGTGTGTGTGTGAAGATGAATGTGGCTAGAGGATTTTTTTGATTCCCAAGATCACACTAAGAGCAAGGGAAGAGCATAAACACCCTAATTCACACTCAAATCCACCAAATAAAAAAAACACAAATTTACAAATGATGTCTTTGACAAGTGAAAACCTACAATCTGCTTGTTAGTAGTTTAAGATATGATCTTAGACAAGCGTAAACAAGCTGCACAAATGTGTCAGTTCTAAAACAACCCCAAAATGTTAGCTACAAACTGATAATCAAGCAAAAGCATGGACATACGACAAAATTGATAATCAAGAAAAATTGATAAATATAATTTAGAAAACTAAATAGTTATACATGATTTACCTGTTCGACAGAGGCATATTGACAGAGGATGCAGGTGTGATGATAGGAAGCAAAGGCATGTCAGAAACAAATAGAGGCACATCATTGTAGAAACAAAGGTGTGGTTCTACTGAGAAAAAGTGCGATGACCTGAAGCATAGGCGCGTCAATATGAAGCATAGGCATGTTGGTATGAAGCGTACGTGTGTTGATATGAAGCATAGGTGCAAATCTGGAAATGTTTGACAAAACCTGCAAGAAAAGTATGATAAACCACTACAAAACTAATAATTGGATGATCAATAGGTCAGATCTGAGGGTTAGATAGACAAATAAACCAAAATTTTGTAAAAAATCAAAATAAAACCATTGTTAGAGATTTGCAAACACAAAAAGTTAATAACAAACAAGGGTGCCCTGACAATCGATGTAGGCATGTCAATTTCAAACACAGGTGTGTTGATTAGGAACACATGCACATATTGACAGTCATAAGTGTGAACATGTAACCTACAACAAAATGATGAAATTTCTATTCCAAAAAAAGGGTTAGATCAAGGACGTGGGTCCCATCAGGTGTGTCAAAAATGTGTATGCAGAAATATGTGTTATGTGGAAAAGAGTGATCTAGCCTTAGGAGTTAAACTAGGTCAAACTCTCTTCTACAAATATTAAGACACAAACTGAACTTAGATTCTACCCTTGAGGGAGAGCCAAACTATAGGGATTTTGCCTCTTTGTTGTATAGATGAGTGTCAAACCAAATTCAACCAATCTAACTAGGCCACAAGACCAAAACCCTAATTAAGAAAGATTAAGCTACAAATAATTATCAGAGACGAGATCAGAGAAACTAAATGAACAACAGCGGTTAAGGAATAGTTTAGAACCTGGATCTGATAGCATAAATACTCAGGACTAGGGTGCTTGGGTGCCCTGATGAGACTAGAAATGTCTCTTCTAAATTCATCTCTATTTTCTCTTAAAATTAACATTAAAAGTGGATTTAAATGTAACTTTTTACGAACTATTAGCTTATTTAAAATAGAATATAGGATATATATTGGTTTATTTCTTAGAAGTCTATTACAATTTAATTGCTAACATTTTTTAATGTTTATTGCAAAAATAGAATGCAGTATGTTTAAAAATGATGCAGAATTAGTCTCAAAGTATTCCAGCCTCTTTCAACCAACTTTGAAGTATTCTAAAATCACTTCTGGAGCCAACTTTGAAAGTATTCCAGGTTGATTTCAGCCAAAGGTGTTTCAACTCATTTGGCTTAAAACCATGGATTTGATATTGTCTCAACCTTTTATTTTCTAAAAAGTTGAAGATAAATTGTTTTGAGAAAATAATAAAAGTAGCAAAAATAAAACCTTTTTCCCTTAAAAGGATGTGGATGTGTTGTCACTTTGTAATGAGGGAATAAAGGATGTTGTTCCTTTAACATAGGATTAGTAGAGAGAATAAAGAAATTTGTTTCCTATATAGAGAGAATAAAGGAATTTGTTTCCTTTAGCATAGGAGTAGGAGAGATAGGCATAGAGAATAAAGGGAGTTGTTCATTTATCATAGGAATGTGAAAGACACGTGTACTTATGCTTTCCACTAGTTTAGGGAGTTGGGTGAAGATCTTCAATGTATAAATAAACCTCTCAACTCTAAAGAAAATAGAGTTTTTATTTTTGGCAAGTTTTTAGAATAAGAAAGCTACAATAGTTTTAGAAATAAATTTGTAATATTTTGTTGAAGAAATAAGATATATGGAGCATTGAGCACAAAGTTGGGTGAATGATCTTGGTCCAATTCCAAGGGAGGAGCAAGCTGCTCATCCTAAGAAAGAGGACAACATTTGGTACTTATTTGATTGTTTATATTATTTTAGTTTTATGCATTTCTATTTATTTTAAATGTATTAAATTAGATTTTAGTGCAAGAGTTATTTTATTTCTGTATTTTTAATTCATGGAAACATGTTTTAATTTTATAGTTTTAATTTATGCAAGTGTGTTTAAATTTTGTATGTGTGATTTCATTAGATTAATTTAATTTTTCTTTTCTATTTTTGTTAGAAAGAATTGTTTACCAAAAAAATATTTAAGTTCCTAATGCATACAACCTTTGGACACCACCCGGGATTGATAAATTAAATGAAGAGGATTCAACGATCCTCGTCATTTTTGGTGTCGTTGCCAAGGGTCATGGTGTTATTAGGAACTTTATTTTCAAATGTGTTTCTTAGATTTAATTTCCTTCTCTCCCTAAAAGCATAAAAAAATGAATTATTTTGTGACAGCAAATAATTTATTTATTTTTGTATAAGGAGCAGTAGATTAATTTTCAATTTAGTATGCAATAGTTTAAATTTCTTTTTTCTATAATTTCAATTTAGCATAAGCATTTCAAATTGTAGATTAGTTTCAATTTAGCATAAGCATTTCAATTCATAGATTAATTTCAGTTTCAGTAAATTTCAATTTAGTTTGTGTTAGTAATTTTAAAAAGAAATCATTTGTTAAAAGAAAGTAATCTTTTCTTTATGCCATAGAGAGTAGAAGGAATCAATATATTAGATAGTTTTTATAAGCAAACAGTTTTGTAGATGTTTTTCTTTTTATGTCAAAAATTTATTTAAAAAAACAAAAAAAAATTGTATGAACAAGCTCGGGGAATCTGAAAGATTTTTATCTACCACCCCCCCTCCCCCCCCAAAAAAATAAATAAATAAGTAAATAGAAAAAAAAAATGAAAACCTCATTGTAAATTTTCATCTCTTTTGAAAATTTGATCAAGAAGCCCAAATATTTTTGTTGCATTTTAGAAAAGAAAAAACAAATTGTCAAGTTTATAAAAAAAGTCTGTTTGGTTGACTATTTGAAGGAAGAAAACTTTGAATTTTTAAAACCTATTTATATGGGAGATAGATCTCCAAGTCTATATTCAGATCCAAGTGGACTAGGGTCATTTCGATATTAAACAAAAAAATTATCCCCAAAACAGTGACTGCTAGTCAAAAATGTAAAAAAATATTGTAAACATGACTGTTTTTTGCCAAATTTGACATAATAAATTTATTTTTTTTGAAAAAACTATTTATTGTGATGATAGGCCTATGAATCTAATTTATAAAACATTTTGAATCATTTGATTCTAGTATTGTATGAAAAAACTGGAGCAAAAATACTATATGTTGGTCTATCTTATTATTTTAAAAGAAAAAGAAAAAGAAAAAAGTGCAAACCAATGATTATTGTTGTTCAAATGTGTATTTATTGCATATTACATTGAGGATTTCTAAATAAAAATCTCTTTATTGCATGTGTTTCATTAGTTTCTACTTTCCATCTAATGCATTTATTCGTTATAACATATTACTATTATGATTTTAGATGGTGCAAAGTTACTAATATTTTTGCAGGATCAACAAAAAGAAGTTAAATTCATATTCATGCATTCTAATAGGGATGTAATCAACACTCCATAACTCAAGTTTTGTTAAGTATCTCCAGAGATCACATTTTATCTTACACCTCTAGAAGTTCAACATATGTTCCATAGTTTTTGAAACTACTTTCTATAGTTGCCTTCCGGAGCTACATTTCTATAGTACGGAGTTGTCTTTCCATAGTTGTCTCCTAGAACTATTTTGGAGCTGTCTTTTGTAGGTGATTTTTGAAGCTGACCTCAAGAACTACTCTGCAAAGTTGCTTCCAAAGCTGCACCCTGAGATGTCAGCAAAGTTATAAAAAAATGTTCAAAAAAAAAGTTTCATTGGTCTCCAGAAAATCTTCATGTATGTGCCAAAAATTGTTTTGTGATTATGTAAGTTTTTTTGGAAGCACCCATCTAATAGTGCTTCGGAAGCATTTTTAGATATTTCTTTGGAGAACCTTTGTTGTTGTTTAAGTTCTGGAAACATCCTTTCAACGATGCTCTGAAACCTCTTTTTGTTGTTGTTTGTTCCATAAGCATCCTTTCAATGATGCTCTGGAACTTTGTTGTTCTTTGTTCCAAAAGAATCCTTTCAACGATGCTCCGAAACTTTGTTTTTGTTTGTTCCAAAAGCATTCTTTCAACGATGCTCTGAAACTTTGTTGTTGTTTGTTCCAAAAACATCCTTTCAACGATGTTGCGTAACTTTGTTGTTGTTTGCTCCAAAAGTATCATTTCAATGATGCTCTGGAACTTCTATAGTCATTCAGTTCTGTAAGCATCCTTTCAATGATGCTCCAGAACTTTGTTGTTGTTTGTTCCAAAAGCATCCTTTCAATGATGCTCTAGAACTTTGTTGTTGTTCATTCTGAAAACATCCCTTCAACGATGCTCCAGAACTTTGTTGTTGTTTGTTTCGAAAGCATCCTTTCAGCGATGCTCTGAAATTTTGTTGTGGTTTGTTCCAAAAGCATCCTTTCAACGATGTTCTAGAACTTTGTTGTTGTTTGTTCCAAAAGCATTCTTTCAATGATGCTCCTGAACTTTGTTGTTGTTTGTTCCAAAAGCATCCTTTCAACGATGCTCCGAAACTTTGTTATTGTTTGTTCCAAAAGCATCCTTTTAATGATGTTACAAAACCTTGTTGTTGTTCATTCCAAAAGCATCATTTCAATGATGCTCCAGAACATTTATCTGTTGTTGTAGAGTTGTTCTATCCTTCCAGAGTTGTCTACTATTTCGGTGCTATTTTGTCCATTGTTCTGCAGCTGTCTATTGTTCTGGAGTTCAAGAGCTGAATCTTTTGAAGTTTTTCTAGCTTTCCATAAATGAACTTCTGAAGCAGAAATTAGAATCAAATGGCATGGAGAAAGCAAGGATAACTTTAAAATATGACCAATGTATATTCTACTATTTATTCTTAAATATAGCTATTAGTTTTTTTAATTACAGATAAATCCACTTTTAAGAAAGTTAATTAAAAACATAAACTACCTGCACTGATTCACTTGTTGTAGCTAAAAGATTTTCAGTAAAGGTGTATTTTGAAGAAAAAATTGATGTGATAATATCGTGGCATAGAAAGAATCTAAATGCATAAAGGGAGGTGATGAAAAAAAAAAGTTCTCATACCCTGTCAATCTTTGTTGTTGTCATGATGGTACAAACTATTTGCAGAAAGAATTGCTTGCACATATTAAAGAATCTCATCAAAATCTTTCTGGGTTTTATTCTCCTCTATCTCAAATTTCCAGAACATATTGAATCTTAAAATTTTATTAGGAAATGTGAAAGTTATGGCCATTTATTTATGATAATTTTTTTAAAAAATCAACCAAAGAAAGTTAAATCTAGAAAGGAGAGAATTCTTTTAAGAACAGATAATTTGATAAGCTTCAGTGAGTCGTATCATGGATGAATGTCATAGAATAATCAATGTATACTTTCAAAGATGAAAAAAAAAAGAGAAAAGAAAAGAATTGAAAGATATAAGGTTCATCAATTATGGAAAAAAAAGAAAAAAAAAAGAAAAGGGAAAAAAAAAGAGCAGTAGCTTGCAAGAGGCCCTGCAAGAATTTAGGTGTGGGAGAAATGATGAGGCTAGAAATGTCTTATCTAAATTCATCTCTATTTTCTATTAAAATTAGCATTAAAAGTGGATTTAAATGTAGTTTTATGAACTATTAGCTTATTTAAAATAGAATATAGGATATATATTGGTTTATTTCTTAGAAGTCTATTGCAATTTAATTGCTAACATCTTTTAATGTTTATTGAAAAAAATAGAATGCAATATGTTTAAAAATAATGTAGAATTAGTCTCAAAGTATTCCAGCCTCTTTCAGCTAACTTTGAAGTATTCTAAAATTACTTCCGGAGCCAACTTCAAAAGTATTTCAGCTTGATTTCAGCCAAAGGTGTTTCAACTCATTTGGCTTAAAACCATGGATTTGATATTCTCTCAACTTTTTATTTTCTAAAAAGTTGAAGATAAATTGTTTTGGGAAAATAATAAAAATAGCAACAAAAAAAAATCCCTTAAAAGGATGTGGATGTGTTGTCACTTTGTAATGAGGGAATAAAGGATGTTGTTCCTTTAGCATAGGATTAGTAGAGAGAATAAAAGAATTTTTTCCTATATAAAGAGAATAAAGGAATGTGTTTTCTTTAGCATAGGAGTAGGAGAGATAGGTGTAGAGAATAAAGGGAGTTGTCCATTTATTATATGAATGTGAAAGACAAGTGTACTTATGCTTTCCACTAGTTTAGGGAGTTGGGTGAAGATCTTCAATGTATAAATAAACCTCTCAACTCTAAAGAAAATAGAGTTTTTATTTTTGGCAAGTTTTTAGAATAAGAAAGTTACAACAATTTTAGAAATAAATTTGTAATATTTTGTTGAAGAAATAAGATATATGGAGCATTGAGCACAAAGTTGAGTGAATGGTCTTGGTTCAATTCCAAGAGAGGAGCAAGCTGCTCATCCTAAGGAAGAGGACAACATTTGGTACTTATTTAATTGTTTGTATTATTTTAGTTTTATGCATTTCTATTTATTTTAAATGTATTAAATTAGATTTTAATGCAAGAGCTATTTTATTTCTGTATTTTTAATTTATGGAAACATGTTTTAATTTTATAGTTTTAATTTATGCAAGTGTGTTTAAATTTTATATGTGTGATTTCATTAGATTAATTTAATTTTTATTTTCTATTTTTGTTAGAAAGAACTATTTGCCCAAAAAAAATTTATGTTCTTAATGCATACATCCTTTGGACACCACCTCGGATTGATAAATTAAATGAAGATGATTGCAACAATCCTTGTCATTTTTTATGTCGTTGCCAGGGATCATGGTGTTATTAGGAACTTTATTCTCAGATGTGTCTCTTAGATTTAATTTCCTTCACTCCCTAAAAGCATACAAAAATGAATTATTTTGTGACAGCAGATAATTTATTTATTTTTGTATAAGGAGCAGTAGATTAATTTTCAATCTAGTATGCAATAGTTTAAATTTCTTTTTTTCTGTAATTTCAATTTAGCATAAGCATTTCAAATTGTAGATTAGTTTCAATTTAGCATAAGCATTTCAATTCATAGATTAATTTCAGTTTCAGTAAATTTCAATTTAGTTTGTGTTAGTAATTTTAAAAAGAAATTATTTGGTAATTGCAATTAATCTTTTCTTTATGCCATGGAGAGTAGAAGGAATCAATATATTAGATAATTTTTATAAGCAAACAATTTTGTAGATGTTTTTCTTTTTATGTCAAAAATTTATTTAAAAAAACAAAAACAAAAATTATATGAACAAGCTCCGGGAATCTAAAAGATTTTTATCTACCACCCCCCCAAAAAAATAAGTATATAGAAAAAAAATGAAAACCTCATTTTAAATTTTCATCTCTTTTTAAAATTTGATCAAGAACCCCAAATATTTTTGTTGCATTTTAGAAAAGAAAAAAACAAATTGTCAAGTTTATAAAAATAGTCTATTTGGTTGAATATTTGAAGGAGAAAAACTTTGACTTTTTAAACTTGTTTATATGGGAGATAGATCTCTGAGTCTATATTCAAATCCAAGTGAAATCATGTCATTTCGATATTAAACGAAAATATTATCCCCAAAATAGTGACTGCTAGTTAAAACTGTAAAAAAATGTTGTAAAAAAATGTTGTAAACATGACTGTTTTTGCCAAATTTGACATAGTAAATAATTTTTTTTGAAAAATCTATTTATTGTGATGATAGGCCTACGAATCTAATTTCTAAAACATTTTGAATCATTTGATTCTGCTATTGTATGAAAAAACTGGAGCAAAAATACTATATGTTGGTCTGTCTTACTATTTAAAAACAGAAAGAAAAAAGGGCAAACCAGTGATTATTGTTTTTCAAATGTGTATTTATTGCATATTACATTGAGGATTTCTAAACAAAAATCTCTTTCTTGCATGTGTCTCATTATTTTCTACTTTCCATCCAATGCATTTATTCATTATAACATATTACTATTATGATTTTGGATGATGCAAAGCTACTAATAATTTTGTAGGATCAACAAAAAGAAGTTAAATTCATATTCATGCATGCTAATAGGGATGTAATCAACTCTCCGAAACTCAAGTTTTGTTAAGTATCTCCAAAGCTCACATTTTATCTTACACCTCCAAAAGTTCAACATATGTTCCATAGTTTTTGAAATTGCTTTCTATAGTTGCCTTCCGAAGCTACATTTCCATAGTTTACGGAGCTGTCCTTCCATAGTTGTCTCCCAGAACTATTTTGGAGCTGCCTTTTGTAGCTAATTTTTGAAGCCGCCCTCAAGAGCTACTCCGTATAATTTCTTTCCAAAGCTGCACCATGAGATGTAAGCGAAGTTATAAAAAAAATGTTAAAAAAAAGAAGTTTCATTGGTCTACAGAAAATCTTCATGTATGCGCCATAAATTGTTTTGTGATTATGTAAGTTTCTCTAGAAGCACCCGTCTAATAGTGCTTTGGAAGCATTTTTAGATATTTCTTTAGAGAAACTTTGTTGTTGTTTTTTAAGTTCCAGAAACATATTTTCAACAATGCTCTGAAACCTCTTTTTGTTGTTGTTTGTTCCAAAAGCATCGTTTCAACAATGCTCTAGAACTTTGTTGATGTTTGTTCCAAAATCATTCTTTCAACGATGCTCTAGAACTTTGTTGTTGTTTGCTCAAAAAGCATCCTTTCAATGATGCTTAGGAACTTCGATGCTCCAGAATTTTGATGCTCTGGAACTTTGATGCTCTGGAACTTCTATTATCATTCAGTTCTGTAAGCATCCTTTCAACGATGCTCTAGAACTTTGTTGTTGTTTGTTCCAAAAGCATCCTTTCAATTATGCTTCGGAACTTTGTTGTTGTTCATTCCAAAAGCATCCCTTCAACGATGTTCTGAAATTTTGTTGTTGTTTGTTCCGAAAGCATACTTTCAATGATGCTCTGGAACTTTGTTGTTGTTTGTTTCGAAAGCATCCTTTCAACGATGCTCCAGAACTTTGTTGTTGTTTGTTCTAAAAGCATCCTTTCAACGATGCTTTAGAAATTTGTTGTTGTTTGTTCCAAAAGCATCCTTTTAACAATGCTTTGAAACTTTGTTATTGTTTGTTCCAATAGCATACTTTTAACGATGCTCCAGAACTTTGTTGTTGTTCATTTCGAAAGCATCATTTCAACGATGCTCTCAAACATTTATCCGTTGCTATAGAGTTGTTATGTCCTTCTAGAGTTGTCCACTATTCTGATGCTTTTCTTTCTGCTATTCTGAAGCTGTCCACTGTTATGGAGTTCAAGAGCTAAATTTTTTGAAGTTTTTCTGGCTTTCCATAAATGAACTTCTAATGATTTTCTGAAGCAAAAATTAGAATCAAATGACATGAAAAAAGAAAGGATAACTTTGAAATATGACCAAAGTATATTCTACTATTATATTCTTAATCATAGCTATTAGTTTTTTTAATTACAGATAAATCTACTTCTAGGATTTAAGCTAATTAAAAACATAAACTACCTGCACCGATTCACTTGTTGTAGCTAAGAGATTTTCAGTAAATGTATATTTTGAAGAAAAAAAATTGAAGTGAGAATATGGTGGCATAGAAATAATCTAAATGCATAAAGGGAGGTGATGAAAAAAAAAGTTCTCATACCCTGTCAATCTTTGTTGTTGTCATGATGGTACAAGCTATTTGCAGAAAGAATTGTTTGCACATATTAAAGAATATCATCAAAAGCTTTATGGGTTTTATTCTCCTCTGTCTCAGATTTCCATAACATATTGAATTTTAAAATGTCATTGGGAAACATGAAAGTTATGGTCATTTATGTCTAATAGTTTTTTAAAAAATTTAGCTAAAGAAAGTTAAATCTAAAAAGGAGAGAATTTTTTTAAGAATAGATAAACTGATAACCTTCAGTGAGTCTTATCATGGAAGAATGTCATAGAATAATTAATGTATACTTTCAAAGATGAAGAAAAAAAAGAGAAGAGAAAAGAATTGAAAGATATAAGGGTCATCAATTATGGAAAAAAAAAAAGCAGTAGCTTGCAGGAGGACCTGCAAGAATTTAGGTGTGGGGGGGATGATGAGACTAGAAATGTCTCATCTAAATTCATCCCTATTTTCTCTTAAAATTGTTGGGAATTAAGGTGTATCAACCTTGGTAATTCCTTGTATTTTTACATTGTATTTATTTATTAATTGCCTATTGTATTAATTGGATGAAAATCCTATGTTGTCATATTGTGGGAGTTGGTACGGTGATGTGTCATCCTACATGGCATATGACCACATGTAATCTTGTGCTCACATGAGGAGATAGGCGTCCCACTTAGTGGTAGGAATATTTTTCCATGTGTCGGCATCTTGGATGTTGTGTAAGGGAATATTGACCGTAACGATCATGACAGATTCCTATGACGAAGTTATGACATGTAAGAGTCAGAAATAGTGCTGGGTGAAGACATGTGTCGAAGAGCATCTTTGAAAAAGGCATCTTTGGGTGCCCCAAGGTGGACTATGACATGTTGTAAGAGAATATTCTATTTATAGCCTATGTATGACAGATTCTCTTACAGTTGTAAGTTATGACAGCTATGACAGATTCTATGACGGTTGTAAGAGTCATAAGAGCATCTGTCATAGCCCATTTTGGAAATAGGTGACCTCCTTGGGATGGGGTGACTTGACAAGTGTCAGGAGCATCCTACAAAGTTGGACAAGTGTCCATAGGCATGGGTTTTGGGCCATGAGGCCATGTTGGATGCCCATCCCTATGTGGAGCCATATTTGCCTTGTATTTGTTATATAAACAGGTACTTTTGAGAGGAGATGTACTACAGGTTTTACAGGTACTGTTATGCTACCAGTTTGTCTCTAGATACGAGTGTCAAAGACTCCTAAGAGCTTGCATTGCAAGTGTATTGTAAACCATTTCAGTTTTGATAATACATTGTGCAAGTTTTGGAGTGTGGGGTTTTCCACCTAATAAGGGTTTCCCCACGTATATCTTATGTCTCTCTTCTTCTGTCTCACTTTCTTGTGTATGTGTTTGTTGCAATATCTCTATTAGTGGTTTAACATTGTTGTAATAGTAAGGATGAAATTGAATTTGCACTCTCCTCCCCTCATTAGATTAGTGTAGGAAGCGATTTTCGCACACCAAGCTTCCTTTCAGTTGGTATCAGAGCCTGGCCAGTTTTGGTATTAGCTGTTGGGTAGGGCTTTTTTGAGCTAATCTTAGGTTGAGTCAGAGTGTTGTGCAAAGTATTATGTATCTTGTTGCAACAAGGAGATGGCAACCACATCCAGAAGGTTAGAGGTTGAGAAGTTCAATGCCACTAATTTCGAGTTGTGGAAACTCAAGATGGAGGACATACTTGTTGATTGTGATCTATGGGAAACTGTTGATGGCACTAAACCTGTGGCAATGTCACAAGCTGATTGGGACCTCAAAGATCGGAAGGCTAAGGGTCTCATAAGACTCTGTTTAGCTGACTCTGTCCTATTGGCTGTCCATGAGGAGAAGACTGCTAAAGAACTTTGGAAGAAGCTGGGATCTGTTTATCAGGCCAAGTCCTTGGTGAACAAGCTCTTTCTAAAAAAGAAGTTGTTTGCTCTAAAGATGGAAGATGGAGGATCTGTTGCGGACCATTTAAATGCTTTTAACATGATTGTTGCACAATTGACATCCATGGGTGTGAAAATGGAGGAGGAGGATTGATGCATGACCCTACCTTGTTATTTGCTAGATTCAAGGGATCATCTTGTCATGGCTATCGGAAGCACTACCACCACCTTCACGATGAATGAAGTAGTATCTTCATTGTTATCTAAAGAAATGCGGAGAAAGACATCTGAATCAGCCAAAGAAGCTCTTGCGGTTCGTGGAAGACACAGAGAGAAAGGGAAGAAGGATAAGAAAAGTGATAAGGACATATCCAAATCCTGTGGGAGATCCAAATCTCCTAGAAAGTATAAGGCTCTCTGTTGGAACTGTGGTAAAATCGGGCATTTTCGAAAGGAATGCAAAGAGGAGAAGAAAAAGAAGAAGAAATCTCTTGATTCAAATTTTGACAAGTCACAAGATGATGGTGATGCCTTCATCGTAGCCCTAGCCACCCATGCATCTAATGATGCGTGGTTGATTGATTCTAGTGCATCATTCCACATGACCTCACATCGAGACTGGTTCACGAAGTATGAAGAGTTCGATGGTGGAAGAGTGTACTTGGGTGACGACTCTCACCTGAAAATTGTTGGTCATGGAAGAGTCTCAATCCGATTCCCTGATGGATGAGTGAAGGGGATCACTGGAGTTATGCACATTCTAGGCCTTGCACAGAACCTACTTTCTGTAAGTATGTTGAATGATGCAGGTGTGCAGGTTGTCTTTTCAAAGGATGGATGCAAGATGACTAGAGGATCTATGGTGCTTGCGAAGGGTACTCGGAGAGGTACTCGATTTCAGCTGGAGGCATGCACTTCACAGTACAATAGTTCTTTTGACTCGAAGAAAAGAGCTACAGTCACTTCATCCCCACCATCTAAACGAGCAGTGAAGAAATTTGTTGTAACTAGTTCTGATGGTAGTGCACATGCTATGGAAGCTAAGCTTCCTGCTGAAAAGACTATGTTATGGCATTTGAGATATGGCCACATTGGTGAGAAGGGTCTATGTACCCTAAAAAATAAAAACCTCATTGAGGGGTTAAATGATTGTAATCTCGAGTTCAACTTTTGTGAACATTGCATTTATGGAAAGCAAAACCGTGTTCAGTTTTACTGTAGTTCTCACAAGTTTTCTGGTGTATTGGATCTTATTCATTCTGATGTGTTTAGTCCTGTTAATGTTCCTTTGATTTCAAAATCTATGTATTTTGTATCTTTTATAGATGATTATAGTAGAAGGACATGGGTGTATTTTATCAGAAGTAAGACTGAGGTCTTTAGTCGATTTAAGGAGTTTAAAGCCTTTGCTGAAAATTAGACTAGTAAAAAGATTAAGTGTTTGAGAACTGACAATGGTGGTGAGTTTTGTTTGGCAAAGTTTGATAAGTTATGTAAAGAGCAAGGGATTGAAACATAAGACAACTCCATATACCTCGCAACAAAATGGAGTTGCAGAGAGGATGAATAGGACACTGATGGAGAAGGCTAGGAGTATGCTTAGTGGAGAAAGCCTCGAACAAAAGTTTTGGGTTGAAGTTGTTGCCACTGCTTGCTATCTGGTAAACAGATCTCCTACATCAACTCTTGTTGGTAAGACACCTATGGAGGTGTGGTCTGGTAAGAAGCCTTCAGTTAGACATCTTCATGTTTTTGGTTGTAAGGCATATGCACATGTGCCTAAGGAGAAAAGGTCTAAATTGGAGAACAAGGCTATTAAGTGTATTTTCATTGGCTATGGTGTCGGTGTGAAAGGATACAAGCTTTGGGATCTCGTGGCTAAAAAAGTGTTGTATAGCAGAAGTGTTATCTTCATAGAGCTAACACCTTCTTCCGTTGTTCTACAGCCAAAATAGACATAAAAGAAAGAAGATGCGATTCAATTTCCTTCTACCCCTGAGAAGACTGAACAAATAGACCTTGTGAGACCTGATGATGAGGAGAGCTCTAGCAGCTCTGAAAGCTTAGAAGAAGATTAGTGTAATAGTAAGGATAAAATTGAATTTGCACTCTCCTCCCCTCATTAGATTAGTGTAGGAAGCGATTTTCGTACACCTAGCTTCCTTTCAAAAATTAGCATTAAAAGTGGATTTAAATGTAGTTTTACGAACTATTAGCTTATTTAAAATCGAATATAGGATATATATTGGTTTATTTCTTAGAAGTCTATTGCAACTTAATTGCTAACATTTTTTAATGTTTATTAAAAAAAAATAGAATGCAATATGTTTTAAAATGATGTAGAATTAGTCTCAAAGTATTCTAGCCTCTTTCAGCCAACTTTGAAGTATTCTAAAATCACTTCCAGAGCCAACTTTGAAAAAATTCCAGCTTGATTTCAGCCAAAGGTGTTTCAACTCATTTGGCTTAAAACCATGGATTTGATATTCTCTCAACCTTTTATTTTCTAAAAAGTTGAAGATAAATTGTTTTGAGAAAATAATAAAAGTAGCAAAAATAAAACCTTTTTCCCTTAAAAGGATGTGGATGTGTTGTCACTTTGTAATGAGGGAATAAATGATGTTATTCCTTTAGCATAGGATTAGTAGAGAGAATAAAGGAATTTGGTTCCTTTAGCATAGGAGTAGGAGAGATAGGTGTAGAGAATAAAGGGAGTTGTTCATTTATCATAGGAATGTGAAAGACAAGTGTACTTATGTTTTCCACTAGTTTAGGGAGTTGGGTGAAGATCTTCATTGTATAAATAAATCTCTCAACTCTAAAGAAAATAGAGTTTTTTTAATTTTTGGCAAGTTTTTAGAATAAGAAAGCTACAACGGTTTTAGAAATAAATTTGTAATATTTTGTTGAAGAAATAAGATATATGAAGCATTGGGCACAAAGTTGGGTGAATGATCTTGGTCCAATTCCAAGGGAGGAGCAAGCTGCTCATCCCAAGGAAGAGGACAACATTTGGTACTTATTTGATTGTTTGTATTATTTTAGTTTTATGCATTTTTATTTATTTTAAATATATTAAATTAGATTTTAGTGCAAGAGCTATTTTATTTCTGTATTTTTAATTCATGGAAACATGTTTTAATTTTATAGTTTTAATTTATGCAAGTGTGTTTAAATTTTGCATGTGTGATTTCATTAGATTAATTTATTTTTTGTTTTTTGTTTTTGTTAGAAAGAACTATTTGCCAAAAAAATTTTAATTTCCTAATGCATATAGCCTTTGGACACCACCCCGGATTGATAAATTAAATGAAGAGGATTGCAACGATCCTCGTCATGCCCTAGGCCTTTTTTAGGGTTTACAGAACCTGCAACTTTTACCAGGTCTGCACCTATAACATATGTCTTCTCCCGAACTGATATCTCTTGAAACATGTTTTTTCGATCTACACACAAGAAAGAAGGGAAAAATGTTTGTGGCTATATAGGAGCTTGCCTCAATCAATCCCTTGTTTCAGTATTCCTACCTCATGGATATCCAAGATTAAATCCAGATGTTGTGTGTGTTCAGAAACCCTAAGTGTGAGCAGTAACATGCAAGATCTAACCAAATAATATCAAACCCTGATCCTATATGACTCAAGCAAATAGGAAGGAATGATACCAAGGATGCTTCACTCAAGGAAGCTCACAAGTTCACCTCATGGACCAAGATTCATGGAAGGTTTGTTGAATAAGAAGGTGATGTAACCATACCCTTGGAGGGTACTTAAGCCAAACTCAAATTGGTTGTTCCAACCCTTCTCCCAATCATGCAAAGTGCTTTAACCTAGGAACGAATGAGATAGACTCAAGATCTCATCTCCTAGCCTTCATACACATCTTCTCCAAGAGAAAAGTAGAAATCCGCTTGATCAAAAACCTGCAATAAAACAATAACATAGAGAGCAATACTGATAGAGAGATTTTTCACATCAAAATCAATTTTGTCATCTAGTTTTAAAATGAGGTAAGTCACTTTATACAAGGCTATAGAAAAGAGTAATTTGAAATAAAATACTGACATAATGCACCAAAAAGCAAATTTAAATTTCTAAGGCTCAGCCTAAACAACATCAAAGCTGACTTGTGCCCTTAAATTGCATCCAAACATGAGAGGGACTAGGGCGCTTGGGTACCCTGGGCCCTGGGGCAATTCAAGGCTCAAGTCCACTCTTAGTCTGGAGCTAACTCTAAATCTCAATTTATTTCTCAAGGTCATGACAAAACTTTAATCGAAATCACGACATTTTCTATAAACGGGGTCAAAAGAGGGTTTTGAAGATGGACCTAGAAATGGAGTAGTCTTGGGATCACTAAAGGGAGGAGCTAAACATAGTGAAATTGTGCCTACACACAAGTGTACACAATTTCCGACATAACAATATGGAAATCAAATAAGGAAACAATACATCCAAGAACCTATTCCATACTTGAACAACACCTCGTCTAGGGATCAAAGAACTAAGAAACATAATGAAAATGACTAAACAATCATATGATATTTGATAATGATTTTAATATATTGGTTGCTCAAACTGGCAGTATAACACTTGATAAAGATAATGGATATCATAATGTATGATAATGGAAGAGCTAGGATGATTTTGAAAGCATGGTGTTGCATGAAGATCTGATGTAAAATGTCTTGGTTGAGGCTTGATTTATAGAGGTTGGATATGATGAATGAAGGGTTGGATTAAAAGATTAATTCAATGGATAGAATTGGTTGAGAGCATATTAGGAAGACATGGTCAATTTTAGCTGTCTACAGTTAGAATAATAAAGAGTAGAATTCATGATGAATTCATCTATTTGGACAAACCCTACCGCATTACAAAATAAGAAATTCAAGTGGTAACATGCCTCTGTGCTCCAGGGGAGATACCATTGAAGAAGACAATAAAAACAAGAAGGTTATAGAGTTAACCAGAGCTACGTATGATGGGAGAAGCCTAAACATTACAAAAATAACAAATCCAATAGTGTGGTACACCACCATGGGTATTGCATATAAAATCTACTATGCAAACTGAGAAGATTCAACAATTGGTATTGTCATTCACACCGCATATCAAATGGTGTTGGAGGGCAAAAATTTTGACTTGTACGAGGTCCTCCATGAGTAGTTGATGGAGAATATACATATGACTAAGAATGCACAATACCAATTCTGGTATGGTACTCTCATCATATGCCTCACATTTTATTTCATGAATGCATTGCATCTTTCTCCAAAAAAGCATGGCAAACACATATATCAGTGGTTGCACAACAAAAACACCATGTCCAGCAATTCAAGGGGTTTTTCAAAGCCTTGCAACAACAAATGTAAAACAGAGAGAGGATATCATATGAAATGGTGAAAAAGTATGCCAAGGACATAGTTTTTTAGTGGACAAAGATTTCACTCTGATGGAGGCAATAGAACCTAGGGTTTCTTGGATCCCTAGGCTTCCATACAAATAAGCAATGACCTCATAGAGTCATATGCTAAGAATCTCCTCAAATAATCCAAGGACTAGAATGCAAAGAGATTTGGGACATACAAGGAGTTCATGGATCAACAACATAATAAGAATGTGGGGAGCAATTGGAGAAAAATAAAGAGAAATTACATGAAAAATGGGGTATCCCACATCAAGATCCACCACAAACAAGCACATGTACACCGCAGGTGCAGAGATCAGAGAGACTAAATTTAGGGACCCCGGGATCACAAGCTAAAGCAGAGCAAGGAAAATATTCACAAGCAGCATCTGTATTCACTTCACAACCTCCACAAACAAACCCATTTGTAGAATAGGTATTAGAAATACTACTGCAAATGAGTGTGGAGAAGAAGAAGAAACCAAGGCAAAAACAAGGAGTAAAATGTAGAATAATACAAGTAGTAGGGGAACAAACAGAAGAGGAATAAGTACAAGAAATATCCCAACCACCACACAAAAGAATAAGTAGCAGTAGACAATCAACGATGGAAATAGAGGTACCAAAAGATGCTTGGGAGGAAACCATTATAGACGTTGAACTCTTAACAATAGCCATAAATAATAATAAGGGAATACTCAAACAAACTATCAAAATGTATGATAAGGTATAGGTCTAGAGAATAAAGAAGTCATTGAGAGAGCAATAATAAGACACATAAGGATGTTTAAGGACACCTTATAAAATATCACTAAAAATTTCCCAGATTAGTTAGCCTCCACAATAAGGAAGAAAAGAGAGAAAGAAATGGAGCTGGAGGAAGAAATAAGAAAGCAGGACTTAGAGGAAGTGGACCCAATCCTCTCCACTGCATAGAAAAAAATTGATGTAGTTATAGGCCAAGGAGTTGAGGACTAAATAGAGGGTGGATACATTAATGGCCTTAAATGAGGAGACAAAAGGAAAGATTGAAAAATAAATAGCTATTGTCACAAGGCAAGCTAATGTGGCGCTAATGGAAGAAGAGAAAAAGAGTTAGTAGGAACAACCTACACCTTTCAGAGTAACCCACAAGATAACAGTAGACAGAGGGACATGGACAACAACAACAACCACCCTCTCTACCAAGGGCCTCTTCTTCCACCGCAACTTCACCCATGTAGTCCATTAAGGACTTTTTGGTGCAGTAAAGACAGATAGAACCAATACATACACTGCAACTGTTGTAACTACCCATAACAAGGTCACAAGTGGACTTGACTGGTATCCCTCTGATTCAAAAATTTTAATTAGGAGATATTTTCCACAACACAACTTAGGAAGATACACTAAAACGACACATGGAAAGTGCAAGTAGCTAGAGGATGCCATATATGTAATTCAAAACAAGCTACCCTAGTTACAAAGATATACATCATTGTTGGGGCAACAACTAAAAATGTTAATGGATGGAGTGAGGGAAGAGATGGACATCCAAGCCACCACCATTAGAAACAAAGTGATAGTAGAGATAGAAAAGAAAAAAATGGATGAAGCAAGAAAGAAGGGTGTTACAACACACACATAGTTGTAAACACAGATCAACATTCTGCAACAAACAACTAATGACATCAACACTTTGTACCAATTTCATCTGCAATGGCCTACACTCACAAAAGGCCCAAAAAACCAAATAGACTAGATGGAGGCATAGATATTACAAGTGGTATGCACATATGACCTAATTCGAGATGTAGATGGCACACTAAGGGCCCAGATAGAAATAATGCACACTCAACTCCAACAATTGCAAGATTAAAGAGAGCTAATTAAAGCCCACTTCAAATAGCTCTGGAAGGTGGTAAATCTAATATTGGCCCATGTGACAAGTCTACTAAGCGAAGCAAAGAAAATTGTATAACAAATACAAATCCCAATCGATGTTGCAGAGGTAGAGAAAATGTTGGTTCAAACCCACATACAAACCCAAGTGCTACAACAATCAAAGACTCAATGGGATGCAACATTTGCACAGTTGAAGACAATATACAAGAACATCTTGCCTGCAAACTAGAAGCAATTTTGCATGTCTTGAGGACAAGACACGGTTCTAAAGGGGGGATGATATTGGCAACAACTAGTGTAGAGACTAGAACCCACCGCAGATGACCGTAAAAGGATTCTGGAGCACAAGGCTGACTAGGCCTAGTAGGAATAGATTTGTTTTGTAAGGGACATGTCCCCAATGTAATCCTAGGTATATAATACTAATAGTAGGACAAGAAAGTAAGAGAGAAATATATACATAGCAGAGACTATAGACCTGCCATTGTAATACAAAATGATTATATATAAGAAGGAAGATATAAGGTTATTGATGACACATTTTGATGTTTAAAATATGTATGATGTCTTATAGGTTATATTAATCTACAACATGATGATATTCCTTAGGTTGTAAATGATCTAGTCTTTCTCTCACTATCATAACTGGGGTATAAACACTACAAGTAGGACACCAAGGCTCAAAACTTCGTTTTGTGACCCCCTCATCTTGCCAACAGTCTCCATAGTATTTTTATGCTCATTACATGACCTCGTGTGCCTTTTTCTTTCATTCATAGCTTCATATCTCAAACCATTCTCTTCTTAATAGCATCCTTATGCTTGAAACAATTTTTCTTTTTCAATTTCATAGGTCCCAAGCTCATAGCCATTTGCTTTTTATCTCCATTTTGTCTCTACTGCCAAGAGGAAGACCCTGCTATTGCAAAGGAATGAACGGTTGCCAAAAGGACTTATGAGGACTCACGCCTAGCACTGCCACTTGATTCATATAAATTCTTCAAGTTTTAGTAGTAATTAGATCAAACTTTGCTCTTAGAAAAGTAGCACATTGCTTGCTTCTCTCTTGATAGGAAATTTATTTTTCTTTCTTAGAGTAATTTTTGCATTCTAATTGCTTAGTTTAGTTTGAATTACTTTGTTACATCAATTTCATTTCATTACATTTAGATTAATTACAACTTTCAATCATTAGATTATAATTGAAAATTGACCCACAAAAACATAAAAAAATAGTTTAGTTTGTATAAGAAAATCATATAGTTTGCATTCATTTTCCCTTTCTAGATAATTAAATAATTTTGAAATTCAGAGAAAAAGAACCAAAAGTTGTTTTGCATTCATATAGGACTACATTCATCAAAAGACCAAAAACATTAGAAAACACAAGAAATAAGAAAAATAAAAGATCAAGTCAAACCCTCAATTCCATCACGAGGTCAACACATTCAACAAAATCAACACTTCAAATATTTCCCCCTCTTTTCTAGCATTCGACATGCTTAAGCATTAAGGAAGGTTGGGTAAAATTTTTCTTAAACAAGATTAGGGAGAACTTTCCTCAACCAATTCAAATTCAACAAAACATAGAACAAATAAGAAAAGATGAAGAACACCAAGAGAGAATCATTGATCAGAAAAGTTAAATAACACCAAGAGAGAATCATTGATCATTAATAACTCATACAACAATGCATCCAAAACAAATAGAGGAGATTAGATCACCTCCGCATCATAAACAAAAAAAATAATCTTCACATTAGATTCAGAATAAGTGACCCTTTAGGTCATATTATTATCACAACAACAACAACAACAATTGAATGCTTCCATTAGAACATTCATCGAACATACACAAACACACACACATGCATCATATGAACAACCCAACCACAATCCATGATGTTTTGTTCCCTCACGAATAGAACAACCCCTCGGTTATACCTCCACTCTACTGCTTCTTGCCACAAGAGTAGGAGTGACTAGGAAACACTTAGGACCTCTTTCATGCAAGTTGAGTGTGTTGAATGCACATGACAACTGAGAGGGGGGTGAATCAGTTGTATCCAAAATTTCAAACCCTCACACATATATTCACGTCCACATCAATTCACTTAAACCCTTAATCTGTTATGATGATTAAACATGAAAAGTAAATAACAGAAATTAAAACACAATAACACCATACATAAGAGAACACCAAATTTTTACATGGAAAACCCAATAAAGGAAAAACCACAGTGAGGATTAGCTCACAATATAAAGTAGTAGCAATACCGAATTACAATAGGCTCACTGGTAGAGGACTCACTGCCCAGGAGAAGAAGAAAGAAGAAGAGGCTCATTGCCAAGGATGAATTGATATAGTTGCATCTAACAAATGCATGGGTTTAGTTCTAATGAAGCTCAAACAAACATCACCTTCGCAGCCACACTAAAAATAGTAGACACCTTCTGCTCACTGCATTAGGTCACCTAACACATGAAATCCCTTACTGCCTTGATCAAATTCACATCACAAACATCATATCCTTTGCGTGTAAACTTACTCATGAATCTTGACACTTATTTATACCATCATTATCCTTGAAACTATCTTCAAGGTCGGCAACACAATCTTCAATCCTTGAAACAATCTCCAAGGTCGGCAAATACACAATATTTGAATTAGGTCTAGACCTAAACATTCCCACGGCACAAAGGAATGAAGACAACCCACTTCACTACTTATCTTGGACCCAAATCCATCCAAGCACACTACACAACACTTTCATAATCACCAAATCAACTCCACAATCAACGCAAACACACAAAGTTGGCCAAACAGTATAAACATAAAGAATCTCTTGATTACACGCTTCCTCAATCACAATAACAACTTGCAGACCACTTTAACACATTCTACAAATATCCATTAACATCTTAAAGTCACCTGAAAACCAGCAAATTCAACCACAACAACTTTCACCTGAAGAAAGTTCACAATCCGCTTACAAACAACACTGTCAAACTCTGTTACACAAGAAATCACTTTCCAGAGCATCAAATTACTAACCTTATGGATTGAAGATAGATAAGGACCTTATAAGAATACATCCAAAACCGCAACACTCGAAACCAATCTACAGAGAAATGTGGAGCAAAATACTTTCTCCCAGACACACTGCAAGCACTGTTCTCAAACTGGTGAACATAACTTTCACTGCACAACGATTCGGAGCACCAAATTCTAGATTTAGCATATTCAGACACTTCTAAACAACATATCTAAATTGCACACTGAAATCTCCAACACAAAAGAAATGCGGAGCAAAAATGCGAACATCATTCTATAAGCCAGAAGACTTCTTCAACATACTGTTTCCAATATTAATCATTTTTTCTCAAAAGCACTTGAAAACCCAGCAATAGGAACACTTTACCAACATCATGGGTACTATTTCAGCATTCACAAACAACTCAAACTCACATTCTTGCCATAACCTCATCTCTGCTCAACTTTATCCCTGATCTCTTGCTTATCTTTGATCTCTTCCCAACACAAACTTACTCATACTTCTACATCATTTCTTAACACATACATAAGACACAGTTGATACTAATGACAACACAAACATGTTGACATCAATGACAACACCGATTAGCACATACTTGCAACAATCTCCCCCTTTGTCATTGGTGGCAACATATGATGTGAAAAACCATCAAGCCACAACTCTGCACCAATCTCTTTACATTCTCACTCTCCCCCTTTCTTTTACTCATCTTACTCTCTCTTTCTCTGAATGATCTCTCTCTCCCCTTTGTTTTTCACATGAACTCTCTCCCCCTTTGACATCAATGGCAAAGGGTGACACAACTTTCCCTTTTGATGACACTGCATGTACTTGCACTGCTCACTACTACTCTGCTACATCTTTTTCTTTCACTTCTCTGAGTACTCCCCCTTAGGAGTGCACACCAAACTATATTAGCTCTTTACTCCCCATGTCTGCAACAATCCTCATAATCACTACTTGCTCCCCTTGAGAGGTAGCCTCCAACATCAGTCCATAAAAGAACAAGTCTTGAAATCCACTGGACTGATGCATCTAGTTCAAAGGAGGGGCAATAACCCCTAACTTCTTCCAGAGATACTCAAATGTACCCTTAGGAAGATCCTTGGTGAATATGTTAGCAATGTGATCCTTTGTAGGCACATACTCAAGCTTTACTTCATTCTCTGCGACCTTCTCTCTTAGAAAGTGATACCGGATTGAAATGTGTTTTGTCCTTGAATGCATCACCGGATTCTTTGAAATGTTAATAGCACTAGTATTATCATAGAAGTTAGGAATTGGATCATCAAACACAACACTGATATCCTTCAAGATTTGCTTCATCCACAACACTTATGTACAATAGGATGATGTTTCTATGTATTCTACCTTTGCAGTAGATAAAGACACTAAATCCTGCTTCTTGCTTAGCCAAGACACCAATCTATCTCCAAGAAAGAATGCACCACCACTTGTACTTTTCCTATCATCTACACATCCGACCCAATCTACATCTGTGTAGGCACTTAGGGTAAATTCATTGTTCTTAGGATACCACAAACCGTGATCTGAAGTTCCCTTCAAATATTTGAATATCCTCTTCACTACTGCAACATGTGACTCTCTAGGATTTGCTTAGAATCTAGCCACAAGACAGACTGCATGCATGATATCCTATCTGGTAGCAGTTAGGTATAGCAGTCCTCCAATCATTGATCTATATTTGCTCTTATCAGCCTTGGAGGATTCATCATTCTTGCTCAGCTTGCAACCAGTTGCCATAGGGGTACAAACTAGTTTAGAATCTTCCATTTCAAACTTCTTTAACAACTCTTTTACATACTTTGACTGAGAAATGAAAATACCTTTATTTATCTGATTGATTTGTAACCCAAGGAAGAAATTCATTTCACCACACATTGACATTTCAAATTCTTTCTGAGTCTCATTTGCAAAACTCTTACACATACCTTCATTTCCACCAAAAATTATATCATCTACATAGACTTCAATAATCAAGATTTGACCTTTACTCGCCTTGATGTACAAGTTACTATCTACAAGCCCTTTAACTGCAATAAATACATGTATAACCTTGCATACCAAGCTCTAGGAGCTTTCTTCAATCCATACAATGCCTTCTTCAATCTGCATACCATATCTGATTTGTCTGATATCTAAAATCCATCTGATTTCTCTATGTATACTTCTTCCAACTCACCATTCAAGAAAGTAGACTTCACATCCATTTGATATACCTTGAAATCCTTGTGTGCTACAAAATCCAAAAACATCTTAATGGCCTCCATTTTTGCTACCGGAGCATAAATTTCCTCATAGTCTATTCCTTCCACTTGTGAGTAGCCTTTACACACAAGTCTTGCCTTGTTCCTTACCACTTCTCCATTCTCATTCAATTTTTTTCGGAATACCCACTTAGTTCCAATCACATTTTTGTTCTTTGGTCTTGGGACAAGTTCCCAATTCTGATTCTTCTCAATCTGCATTAATTCTTCTTCTATAACCTTGATCCAATACTCATCCTTGCATGCCTCAACCACTGTTTTAGGTTCAACTCTAGAAAGTAAACATAGATTTACATGTTCTTCAACAGCTCTCCTTCTTGTCAAAACACCTTTGCTCTTATCACCAATGATGTGATCTTCAATGTGATGTCTCTACACATACTTGGGAGTTTTAGAGATTCTTTTTGGATCTTCTTGTTCTCCAACTGGTACTTCTCTTTTTGGAGCTTCCTGTTCTTCAATATGTACTTATTTTTCTTTAGTTCCTTCCTTTTCTCTGCAAGAAGACTCGTCTACTTCATATCCATTAACCTCTGAAATCTTCTGTATGTCTTCATCAACCTTAACATTATCACTTTCAACAATTTTTCTTAGCCTTTTGTTGTAGCACCACACTGGTAAGCTTTGCTTCTAAAAGAGTACCCAAGAAAAATACCTTCATCACACCTTGCATCAAACTTTCCTAGATCTTCATCTCTTCTGATATAACATTTGCTTCCAAAAACTTTGAAATATTTAACAGTGAGAATCCTTCCATACCATAGCTCATAGGGAGTCTTTGTGTCATTTGCTCTTACTTGTACTCTGTTCTGTATGTAGACAGTAGTATGAATTTCTTCTCTCTAGTATACTTTTAGTAGGTTTACTTCCTTTATCATTATCCTTGTAGCTTCTTGAACAGACCTATTCTTCCTTTCAACCACTCCATTCTGCTGAGGAGTCCTAGGGGTAGATAGCTGTCTCTTTATCCCATGATCCTCACAAAACATGTTAAACTCATTAGAAGTAAATTCTCCACCTCTTTCATACCTCAAACCTTTGATTTTCATATTTTCATATCCAATTCATTCTCAACCATTGCTTTAAAGGCTTTAAACTTATCTAGGGCTTCTGATTTTTCCTTAAGAAAAGTGACCCAAGTCATTCTAGAGCAATCATCAATGAATAGCATGAAGTACCTGTCACCTTGAAAACTCCTTACTCTGGTAGGACTACAAAGATCTGTATGTATCAATTCCAATAGTATAGTGGAAGACTGATCCTTGTCTTTGAAACTTCTTCTTTTTTTTCTTTTCAATCTGACATTCCTTGCAGACAACATTGATGGGCTTTGTAATCTTTGGTAGATCTCTCACAACTTGAATTGAACTTATCCTTACCAGGATATCAAAATTGATGTGACATAATCTCCTATGCCATAGCTAACTCTCACTGATCTAAGTCATAAAGCAATATCCATCAGCACCTTTGAGATGATAAACATTTCCACCGGTCCTCTTTCTAGTAGAAATCAATTTCCCAGAGCTTTTTCTGATCTCACAGCTATCATCCTGAAACATAAGATTGTAACCCTTGCTATACATCTATCCAACACTCAAAAGATTATGCTTTAAGCCTTTAACATAAAGAACATCATTGGTGTTATGCTTTCCATCAAAATTGATTGAACCTTTTTCCACATATCTTAGCACCTGCATCATCGCCAAACCTAACAACTCCACCATCATATTTTTCAAGTTTGACAAACTTACTTTTATCACCTGTCATATGATTTGATCATCCACTGTCAATGACGCAACCATTCTTTTCAGTCCTAGCATGAAAGGCAGACATTACAGTACCTTCAGGGTTAGTACTTTCTTTTGGACCCTTTTCCTTCACACAACTTCCAGAGTTAGTAGAAACAGTTTCATCTCTTAGGGCTATGAATGAGCATTGATTGTTGTAACAACCCAAATCTTAAAAAGACTAAAATCAAATATTTACTAGAAGTAAATAAACATGGTAAACATGAGTGAGAATTTTTTAAAATTAAATATCATTTGCATAATCAAAAGAAATAAAGTACAAGTTTCTATATAATTTCAACCTTGAAATCATAACATAATCAAAGATAGAATCATAGTGAAATCCTTTCACTTTTCATTTACAATACATAATTTGCACTTGGCATAAACAGTAGTTTTACCTCATAAATTTGACTCTCATAAGTCATAGCATGGAGTACACTACATCTGGAATATTGATATATGTCTTCACAAGTCTCAGCAAGTCTTCTGCTACAGAGGGAGAGCATCATCCGAGTGCTTTACCTCCAACCATAGACCAACAGACCTCCCCTACACACCTTCCTTTTTGGAAGTGGCCCTACCCTTCACGAAGGGTATAGATATAAGGAATCGTTAGGTTTTTTCCATCTAAGTCTTAGTGTTGTGTCCTACATAACTCAATTGACCATACAACTCTAGACCCCCTTCTAGCTAAGTATGATCATTCTGATTGATCATGTCATCTAGACATTGTGAACTGATTAATGCATGCAGAGATAGATGCATTAATTTGGCCAAAGATTCAATATAAATAGACGTTCACAATGAATGTAGTCGAGAGTTCACACACCTCTGACTCGACTTGGAGACTATCTTATCCTAAAGTTTGACTTTCTTCATTTAGTAACTCTAGACACAAACTTGACTGTACTGTAAATCCATTCTAGTCAATCTGACTTAGAACTAATCCTTAACCTAGGATATATTTGCAATATATAGGTTTAGGTATTTCTAACCTTTCAAAGAGTCCCTCTTTGCATACTTGCAACTTCTAGGGTTTATGACCTTTTGTCAATCTACTCAATGACTCTAATAGTAAATACTCTTGTATTTTATAACAAGTTTCAACTCTATCATTGAATCACTTAAATTTATCAAAGTACTACTTAGACTCTTTCTGTCTTGATCCATGGTTTCCTCGACCATTCAATATCGATTATAATATATAAAGTCATATCCGACTTAAAAGTTTTAAATTTGTCAACCCTTCTGGGTTGGCTCTAGGGTTTACATCTCTAACCCAATACATGGAAATATCAAACATCCTTATTTTCCAAAAATAATAAATATAACATAGTAAATGCCTCTAGTCTTCCTAGACCCCTTGGCATTGTTCAATTTCACATTTCACATAACATGAATAACATAGGATACGAGGTATGTCCTCATTCATATACATCTTAATGAGATTATCATTTCTCATAACGGGTCTTTCAATTAAGTTCAAACCACCAAACCCTAATAGATTAGAATCATAAAAGATAATAATATACTTTCAACCTCTTGGTCTACTTAAGTCTACCGACTTTCAACATAAGTTAGGTTACAGACTCATATAACGTCCTTGTATATGTATATGTCACATAAATCTTTATTGTCAAACATAGTTACAACAACCATGTGGGTTTGATTCTCCCAACATACCCTGTTCGAAGTTGGTTATAACAATGATGCTGAGCATTGGGTTAACCACATCTTTTGAGCTCATAGAACTAAAATAAGTTCTATTAAACATATATTATAAGAACTAGAACTTACCCATCTCCTAGTATGCTTATACCCTTGAGATGGTTTAATAGTTTCAATCCTAAATCATAGGAGAAGTTTAATGTCTCCTAGCATACTCTTTCTCGAGATGGTTAAGCATGGGAGTATAGATGCAAATCATAAGGTTAACTGAGTTTCCTCTTTTCTTGGGAATCACTTATTACTTTAGGTTTGATTTTTTTTGGATCATTCATTTATTAACTGTACTTCTCCAATGAGAATCTATACTCATAAAAATTAAAGACCTTTCAATCTTGTGCTAATATAATAAACAAAGCATTAATTCTCTTTCTCAATTTAAATTGTCTCGGTGAAACCAAGATATAATGCACTATGGAAATCCTAAATAATCTTTAGGGATCCTTCAAAGTGAAAATAAATAACTTTCCAAAGTATCTAAACACATAATCTTCCCTTACAGGGGTAGACTACTCTTATATAATGTATTCCAATACTTAATTATGTTAGATGCTTAACAATATTTTAGGAAAGAGAGCTTTAATTCCCAGTCAACTACATGTTGTTTTTAAATCATAGATCAAAGTTACTGTTATCACATAGAATTGCACCTAGCTTGGAGAGAGTCCAAGCATTCTAATGACACAGTGGGAATGATCTCAAGGTGTGGGACCTTGCAAGTTGAGATCAGGCCTCCAGATAAGGTTGGTTCTTCATTCTAAGCCTAATGCTTAGAGAAAAATATCTAAAACTAGTTCTAATATTGCATGGGAAAAGGGTTAGGAAGAAACTAAATGGAAATAGAGGTGATGCACCAGATTTAATAAGTAGTAGTAAGTCTGGAAGAGACACAACAATGATCTCAATCACAAGGGAAGGTTCACACAGACTTATAGAACTAATTGAGGCTTTGGGATGAAAACCTAACCTATAGAGGAGCCATTTTACTCACAGAATAGATCACTGCTTCAAGTAAAACACAGAAATCAGAGCATAAGAGAGGCAAAATATTGTGAATATATTAATCATGAAGGCCAGAAATTATTACAATGCAAAATAACTTATACCAAGAAAAGACACAATATAGTCAATTACATTCATGGGTGGATTAACCAGAAGACAACAAAGGCCAAGTTATAGGCACAGTGAGTCAAATTATAATAATCCTGCAATTGCACCAAGAGGTCTTACTACAAGGAATTTGGTCGCATAACAGCCTATAATTACTAACTCCTTTTCCACTAAAGATTATAATGCTTTATATATCAAATCCTTGTGCAAAGAATGCTGAGGTAGGTCCATAGAACCCAAGATTACCAATGTTGTCATTAATGCAGAGCCAGGAACAAACGGTGATGGGGAATAGACCCATGCCACTGGTGGATCTGCATCCTAAGAAAGGTTGCTCACATGAAGAGAGGATAAAACATTGAAGGGGAGAGCCCAAAAGTCATCACCAACTATAGAACGATTTGCCATCGAGCCATCGAAGTCCCCTCGCATTGAAGAATCGAGCCATCCCTCATAAATTTTACTTGTAGAGCTCACCAACTCAAATGAATGCCTTTAGTGCCACTAGAATGTTTAAAAGCTCTGAATTTAAATCAGAGCCGTTGGGTGAACAAATGGTTATAAGATCGATGGCTCTGATTCGCGTTGCATAACACTTTCCTTTTAATTCTGTGTTGAGGCTTGCTGACCTGGCATACATGGCGCTGAGTGTACAGGTAAGTTGCTATTCTTAGAAGTGTTGTTAGTGTATAGGGGGCCAACTTAAAAGATCCAGAAGAGAAGGCACTAGCATGCCATGTGTCAACATCTTGCGTTCACGCACAAAATCTTTCCTACAAACGAGATTCACCTGTGACACAGCGCTACCATTCAATCCTTAATACTGTGACCCCACCGTTTAATTCTTCAACACTTGGTGTGATCTGCTTCATCCAATGGATTCGTCGATCCTATGGCCATAGACCATGATAAACTTTACAGCTATCCTCATTTCGCAGTTGCGTAGAAGGAATGTGATGTTAGCTTAGGTGGTTTGTGGCGCACGAAATACCGCCATGTGGCATCCTCGAGCCCAGAAGGACTTATGACTTAAGAAATGAAGTTGACAGGAGATAAAAGGTAAACCTTAGGACTCGGGGCCGGTCACTTCATGACATAAAAGGCTCAAAGTCATAACTTAAGTGATCGGCAACCTAGGCTATACAGTCAATGATGGATCATAACATAAAGGAAGATGACTGTAAAACATAGGGCTTAAGGGGAACGAAAACATTTAGGGTTTAAGGGTTTGGACTATTTGGCCAGGAAGTAAAATAGGTCAACATTTTGGCGACTTATCAAGGGGTGTTTGCCTACTAAACAATAGACTAGTGGCCTTACACATCCATTGGGCATGGGGGCAAAAGAGACTACAACAAGGATAGAGCAGCTAAAACAACCAAGGCAAGCTACCAAGGCAAAACAAAGCGACAAGCAAGCATGTATCCTCCTAATGAGAATACAACAGAGCGCAAGGGCACTTATTTAAAAGGAAGCTTAACCTATTCGCAAGGTCTCACAACTATGCTAAAAGCAAGGTTTGAGATGAATCCCGTGGACTGGGATTGGCAGAACCTCTCCATTCAACCTAGAAAGTTGAAATGCATTAGCCTGTTTACAACTGGTAATGATATAAGGGCCACTCCACATGGCATCAAACTTTGAATGTCTTCCAGCTTTGGCCCTATCTGCATCCCATTTTAGCACTATATGTCCTTCACTAAATGTTCTATCAGTAGATTTCCTATCAAAGATTCTCTTGACCTGATCTTGGTGGGCTTCAAGGGTCTTCATAGCAGTATCCCTCTTCTCCTCAAGTTCTAACAGGTCTGCAAGTTTGACTGTCATGGCATCATTTTCCATTAATTCTAGCTGTTGTGCCAACTCGAGAGAAGGTAATTCTAATGATAGCAGGACCCTTGCTTCCCTTCCATATACAAGCATGAAAGGGGAATTACCTATGGCTTTTTTGGGAGTGATTCTGTCAGTCCAAAGAGTAGTCTTCAACTTGGAGTGCCAAATTCTTTGATTATCTTCCACTATTTTCTTGATGATTCTGATTAGATTTTTATTGGTGCACTTAGCCAAACCATTTCCTTGTGGGTAGTAATTAGATGAGGTTTTCAAGTATACCCCATAGTTCAGTACCCATTCACTGACTTTTGTGCCTACAAAGGCCTTGGCATTATCAGAAATGATGGTGGATGGCACACCAAGCCTTGTAGCTATACCCTCAAGGAAGTTTACAAGGGATGCCTCTGTGGCATCCCTCAAAGCAATTGCCTTTGTCCACCTGGTGAAATAATCAGTGGCTATTAGAATCCACTTATGGCCAACACTAGAAGGTGGATTGATTACTCCAATGAAGTCTAAACCCCATTGAGCAAAAGGTTGATCTGTTCAGATTGGATGAAGGGGAAGAGCTGCCAGTCTTTGTTTCCCAACAAATAATGCACATTCTTTACATTGTCTGATCCATTTGTATGCATCACTGAATAGACTAGGCCAGTAATAACCAACCCTCATGATTTTCATTGCAATTGTCCTTGGAGAATAATGGCCACTGGCAGGGCCACTATGGAATTCTTCTAAGACTCTAGAAGTCTAGTCTTGTGTAATGCATCTAAGAAGAACTCCATTGATGTCCTTTCTAAACAAGACACCATCAATAATAAGATAAGGAATAGATTGGAGTCTGAAATAGCTTCTTTTAGCCTAATCCAATCCATCCGAACATCTACCTAACTGTAGAAACATGATCGTCTCATGATACCAGTCAGTTGGAGTATGAGGCTCAACTGGTTGTGCCTGTCCCTGGACGTATACAAAATTCTCCTTGTCCTTGACGTCTGTTGCTATTTGTTCACATAGACCTTTTCCATGAACTAGTCTGGTAATGTTGATGTTGATGTCATATTCCATCACCTTGGTGACCCACCCAGCGCTTTTCTCATTAATATCCTTGCTCAGGTGGAATTCTTTCACATCGGGGTGGTTCGCTATCAATTGAATTTTGCTGCTAGAAAGCATATGTCTGAACTTTTTTTATGGCCTTCACTACAGAAAATACCTATTTTTCTATTAAATCATAATTCAGTTCACATTCCTTGAGAGGTTGGCTGGAAAAAGTAATTGGATGTTCCATCTTATCTTCATTTTGTTGTGTTAAGACAATTGATATACCTTCTTTGCCTCCAAAGGCATGAAGGATGAAACCCTTCTCATAATTAGGGTTTATCAGTGTAGGAGCTTGTGTGATAGCTTGCTTGACAACTTCAAAACTGTCCCTACCTTCCTTGGACCATGTGAAGGCAGCATTCTTCTTTAACATAGCTGTGAGGGGTTTTGCTATTGAAGCAAAGTTGGGTATGAATCTCCTCACAAAGTTAATCTTTCCTAGAAAGCTTTGCAGACCTTTCTTATGACTAGGGAGAGGAAGAGTAAGAATGGCACTTGTTCTTTCTATATCAATAGCCAACCCATCCTCGGAAACCACATGTCCCAATAGTTTGCCTTCTGGAATAGCAAATACACACTTTTAAGGATTCAATGATATCCCAAAATCTATGCATCTTTCAAAGACCTTTCTTAAATGACCCAAATGGTCAATTGCATGCTTGGAATACACAGTCAAATCATCAAGATACACTAAAATAATATCATTGATCAGCCCTTTGAAGGCCAAATCCATCGCTCTTTGAAAAGTGGCTCCAGCATTTGTTAATCCAAAAGGCATCTTTTGATAAGCCAGGGTACCCCACTTGGTGATAAAGGTTGTTTTGTACTGATCTGATTCTTTTACAAGAATTTGTTTGTAGCCTATGTAGCCATCTAGGAGTGAAAACCTTTCAACACCTGCTATTTTTTGTAAAATCTACTCCATGGAAGGGAGTGGATAGTGATCCTTAAGTGAGGCCTTGTTCAAGTCTCTAAAGTCTACACATAATCTTATTTCCCCATTCTTCTTCCTAACTAGAACTAAGTTGGCTACCCAAGAGGAATGTTTGATGGGATAAATGATTTTAGCCTTTATAAGCTTGGATAGCTCTTTTCTCATTAATGGTTCAATTTTTGGATTGACAAGTCTTTGCTTCTAGCGGACTGGTTTGGCATTAGGGTCTAGATCAATAGTATGTTGGATTAAACTAGGATCAAAGCATCTTAAATCTCTATAATCCCAAGCTATCAAGTCATTAAATTTATTACAAAGCTCAATGAAACACTGCCTCTCAGCTTGGCTACATACCTTGCCATGTTTTAAGAATCTACCCTGTGCAATCTCCACTTCTTCGTAGTCCTATTTTTTACTGTCATATTCATTTTTTCTTTCTTTTGCTGATCGTTAGCACCAAATATGCTCTCTAAAGTGATCAGCCCTCTAGGAAACTTGTTGGTCTTCAGCTGGATCGCCTGGTCACCATATTGCTCTTGCAACATGGACTGATTTTTGGCAGCGAACTTTGCCTCATCTTGCAAGAAATTCACAATCTGCTAGTCACTTTCAAACACTTTCCAGCTTATCACATTATCAGGCACAATAGGTCTGACAACAATACTTACATACTGATCTAAAACTTGTTTGACATTTTGAGGAATATCAAACTGGGCACCATCCATAGCTAACCTATCAGCATCCTTATTTCTTGGTCTAGGAACTGTTTGAATGTCGAAGGTGTCAAAGTATTCAATTAGGTCCCAGACCCTATGTTTGTATGACTTTATCAAGTCATTCTTTGAAGCACTTAGTTTTTTGATTTGGTGGACAACTAATTCATTGTCACCAAATACTTGTAAAAAATTTATTCTTCTTTTTTGAGCTAGTTGTATGCTCTGAATCAAGGCTTCATACTCAGCTACATTGTTAGTATAGCTAAACTACAATCTGAATGAAGAGAAATAACTTTCCTTTCAGGGTGAAATTAGTACAAACCCAACACCTACTCCATTTTTTCTTCTGGAGCCATCAAAATACATCTACCACATCCCACTTGGATCTGACTTTTCCTTTTCAAGATTGTGGATAGTAGCATCCTCCTCATGGATACAATAAGTACCCAACCTCATTTCCTCCATGTGATCAGGAGTGTCAAACTGAAAACAATTAGCCCACTCATCAAGCAATATCAGGTATCTCATCCATAGGTGTGGTAGCTTCATGCCTACTGCTATCATCCTCTTCTAACTCATGTATTGTGCAATTCATGTTGTTTGGGTTAGAAGAGTAGGGTTCTATAAGGTCATTTGCAATAGGCTCATCCCTAATGGTCACTTTGGTTCCATATCTAGTTCTAAACAACATGTGGGACCAATCAGAAGATAAATACCCACCTACTTTAGTAGTGAAATCCCTAGATAAGCATATGCCAAAGTATGCAGGGAGATCTATAACAGATATATCTTGTGAAACAGAGCAACCAAGACATGCATGTAGAGTGAGTTCCAAACCTTTAATAACTCCTACTGTCTTGACAGAAGTACCATCTAACTGAACTACACCCTTGTTCATAGGCTCATACTCTATACCCAACCTATCAGCAAAATTTTTAGGCATGACAGAGGTACTCGCCCCAAAATCTATCATATAGTTATGCAACAATTTATCACCTATGATTAGGGAAACATAAAATGGAGGGGGCTTACTAGTTTTGCTTGTACTTACTTCCTCCTTGGGCTGACATAGGTTTGTTGGGGTAGTTGTCTTTTCTCTTGTTGTTTACGCAATGGGCTGAATGAATTATGTTAGGGCCTCTTGAAGAAGATTCCTTTGAGCTGGGATTAACAAAGCATCCCACATACTAACACTTAGATTTGTCTTCTTCACCTAATCCACTATACTAAAGGGTATTTGATTGCCCTTTTGTGACATTTTAGTGACAGTTGGATCACTTTTTGGTTGTTGACTGGATTGGGACTATGTTGTTGGAACTGTATCTGCTTTTTCAATTGTCTAATCTATTTTCCTTGAAGGAACCTCAGGCATTTTCTCTTTAGTTGTAACTGTTGGAGACACTTTGAATATAGGTGTATGACCAACTACAAGTACTGAAGTATCTTTAGTATCTCTCCTCTTTGCCCTTGTATTGAATGCTATAGGGTCAGTGCCTTGATTGACACCACAATATTCACCAGGGGTCCAGTTCATCGAGGTAGCATTATGTTACGTTTGTTCTTGACCTCCAACCACTCCTTGATCAGTGCTAACTTGCTGCTCTAAAATTGTGGGTTGCTCTTGCATTGTCAGAGCATGACTCGACTGTCCATTTTGACACAATTTTTGGTCATGTGGCTGATTGCAAGGATAACACTAGTCATTGTCTTGGGCTAGATTGTTCTAGATTGGAACAAGGGGCCCTGAAGTGCTTGTTGCATTAGGATTAACAACATTTAATGGTCTGATATAACTAGGTTTCCCTTCCCTTTACATATTACCTTGGTATGGTGGCCTGTTTTGTTGATAACCCTAATTGAAGGGTTGATATGTCTAGTTGTAGGGTTGATAAAGCCTGCTTGATTGTGCATTCTATCTCCTTAGTGCCACTAACTCATTACCAAAACTTTGTAATAGGCTTTTGACCTCATGTAGTTCATTTGGGGGCACAAATAAAGGAGTTGTGGAGGTGGTCGCTATAGGGATTGGAGCCACAATAGGATGAATAGTAGGGTCCTCTGAAAAAAGGCATGGGTGGCTATGGAGCAATTTTTCCTGCTTGAATCAGGCAATTTTCTACCCTTATGGTTGTATCATAGGCATCAGGTAATATAGTCCCACCCATGGACTAAATCATGATGACAATATTTGGATTCAAAGACCTTAGGTAGTAGATAAATGCTAAGTTTGGAGAGGGATTCACTAACAAGGGAATCCTGTCCCATGTCTTCTGAAATCTATAGTTGAAATCCACCATATATTCATGTGGAGCTCTCTTGATTGTAGCTAATTGTTCCATAAGTGACAAATGATCACTCTTATCTTCAAAGTGTTGGAACAATTTAGTGCCCAAATCATCCCAGTTGTGTATAGAGTTGGCTTGAAGACCCCTATACCACGGTAAGGCCTTTACCTTGAATTAAAAAGCTAGCAATCTCAGAGCCACATTATCAGCAGTGACATTGTGGATAGAGCAGACACTAGCAACATATTGAATGTGCTCAACAGGAGTAGTAGAGTCTTCACCAATAAAGAATGGGATAGCCTTTAAGGCAAAAGTAGGGATGTTATCATATTGAGCTAGGTCCAGTGGGCTACCCCCATTAAAAGCAACAAATGGAAGATTTCTAGCCATATTAGGGATATTCAAGTTGATTATAGGTATGCGTAGGGTTCTTCCTAAATACTGAAACCTAACTTGAAAATTGACTGGATGAGGAGTAGACCAAGCTCTTGAATGGTATGAATTATTACCTCTACTTGCTCTCATAGGGGATCTAGATAGTCTACTTCTTCTTCTTCTATCAGCAAAAGAGAGTTGTGTGAATTGGAAGTTACCTCTAGAAGATGACCTTGTTTGCACTCCAGGCATGAAATGTTGAATTATTGTGTAGGAACTGGATCAACAAAGTCACCAGGTGCCTA
Organism: Cunninghamia lanceolata; assembly: GCA_027924645.1. NCBI lineage: Eukaryota > Viridiplantae > Streptophyta > Pinopsida > Cupressales > Cupressaceae > Cunninghamia > Cunninghamia lanceolata. Next base: position 42,128 of record BSBN01000887.1, read on the forward strand.
TTGAACGCTTTTCATAGCAGCAAATGAACCAAGAATGGCACCAGAATCCTTAGTCCATCTCTCACTCAGAGCAGAGAGTCCCACCGAGTGTGCCAGAAACTATTATCACATAGAATTGCACCCAACTTGGAGAGAGTCCAAGCATTCTAATGACACAATGGGAATGATCTCAAGGTGTGGGACCTTGCAAGTTGAGATCAGACCTCCAGAGAAGGCTGGTTCCTCATTCTAAGCCTAATTCTTAGAGAAAACTATCTAAACCTAGTGCTAATACTGCAGGGGAAAAGGGTTAGGAAGAAACTAAATGGAAATAAAGGTGATGCACCAGATTTAATGAGTAGTAGTAAGCCTAGAAGAGACACAACAATGATCTCAATCACAAGGGAAGGTTCACACAGACTTATAGAACTGATTGAGGATTTGGGATGAAAACCTAACCTATAGAGGAGCCACTTTACTCACAAAATAGATCACTACTTCAAGTAAAACACATAAATCAGAGCATAAGAGAGGCAAAATATTGTGAATATATTAATCATGAAGGCTAGAAATTATTACAATGCAAAATGACTTATACCAAGAAAAGACACAGTATAGTTAATTACATTCACAGGTGGATTAACTAGAAGACAACAAAGGCCAAGCTACAAGCACAGTGAGTCAAATTCTGATAATCCTACAATTGCACCAAGAGGTCTGACTACAAGGAATTTGGCAGCATAACAACCCAAAATTACTAACTCCTTTTCCACTGAAGATTATAATGCTTTGTATATCAAATCCTTGTGTAGAGAATGTTGAGGTAGGTCCAAGGAACCCAAGATTACCAATGTTATCATTAATGTAGAGCCAGGAACAAATGACGATGGGGAATAGACCCATGCCACTGGTAGATCTGCATCCTAAGAAAGGTTGTTCACATGCAAGAGAAGATAGAGCATTGAAGGGGAGAGCCTAAAAGTCATCACTAACTACAGAAAGATCTGCCATCGAGCCATTGAAGTCCCCCTGCATTGAAGAATTGAGCCATCCCTCTTGAATTTTGCCTACAGAGATCACCAACTCAAATGTATGCCTTTAGCACCATCAAAATGTTTATAAGATCTAAATTTAAATTGGAGCCGTTGGATGAACAAACGGTTATAATATCGATGACTTTGATTCGCATTACATAACACTTTCCTTTTAATTCTGCGTTGAGGCTTGCTGACCTGGCATACGTGGCGCTGAGTGTATAGGTAAGTTTCTATTCTTAGAAGCACTATCGGCATATAGGGGGCCACCTTAAAAGATCTAGATGAGAAGGCACTAGCATGCCATGTGTCAACATCTTGCAGTTGTGCACAAAATCTTTCCTACAGACGAGATTCACTTGTGACACTGCGCTACTGTTCGATCCTTAATACTGTGACCCCACCATTTAATCCTTCAACACCTAGCGTGATCTGCTTCGTCCAACAGAGTCATCGATCCTATGGCCATAGGCCATAATAAACTTTACACCTGTCCTCATTTCGCAGCCGTGCGGAAGGAATGTGACATTAGCTTAGGTGGTTTGCGGGTGCGCGAAATAGCACGATGTGGCATCCTTAGGTCCAGAAGGACTTACGACTTAAGAAATGAAGCTGACGGGTGATAAAAGGTAAACCTTAGGACTCAGGGCTAGTCACTTCACAACATAAAAGGCTCAAATTCATAACTTAAGTGATCGACAACCTAGGCTAGACAGTCAACGATGGATCATAACATGAAGGAAGATGACCATAAAACCTAGGGCTTAAGGGGAAGGAAAACATTTAGGGTTTAAGTGTTTGGACTATTTGGTCGAGAAGTAAAATAGGTCAACAATTACTTAAGAAACCTTTACTAACAATTAGGTCCAGTGCTCTCATAGACATACATGCATAACCCACTGTCTACAATAAAAGACAATGAAGTTTTATTGGGTCTCTTTCTCACTGACCCGCAAACTTAATCACTAAAACATTCTATGTTCTTAAACACAACCTTAAGCTTTCTCAGAGGTTGAAGTTATTCTCCAATTGTTTCCTCTCTTCCACCACTATTCCAATGATGATATAGCCTTTCAAAAGGCCTTCCTTTTCCACAACCTGTGGATTTTTATTGCACATCAGTGTAGGTTTACGAACTTATAATAGCCTATCATATAGAATACTATAAGTATAATCTATCTATTTTTGGGTAGTTTGAAAAGCACTTGTATCCATACAAATATAACCATATGCTATCATTACAATAATTAGGGTATGATGTACATGCAAAAGAAATATCTAGTCTTCTTATTATCCACGTTACAATGAACAATGAATGAAGAATCAAGTAAAGTATTTCTAAACTGAAACAACAAGAAAGATAGAAGTCACCTTACTTATAATATCTAGTGAACTCAAACCTAACCTGTAGATGTGTCCTCTATTTGAGCCACTTCTCTATTCATCATTATCCAGATAATTGTTCAATGTCGTGCCTCCTTGTATAACTTCTTCGCATCTTTTCCTTGAGGAAGTTAACATTGAATTCATGGCGATGAATTTACTTTGCTCCCCAGTGAGAAGTGAGCTCCTCTCTATTCAAGCTACCAGTTCTTCTCTTCTTCCAATTTTTTTCACACTTCTTTCCATGTACCAAACTCTCGATAAAAATAGCCTTCTAAGGCTTCTCGTCTCTCTCGATTTTCTTCGTGGAGGTTCAAGGAAAATGCCAAAAGGAACAATCGATCTATTTTTTTTTTCTCCCTTAACCGAGCCTATATTCTCTTTGTATGGTCGTATGCACACAATGGTGGAGGTAGTGGCCATAAAGACCTCACAGACCACCTTATCTTCCTTGTGACTACTTTTGCATCTCCACCAGGCCGTGGGAACATAGGTAAGGTATTTGCCTTATCACAAGCTTTGCTAGCATGCAAGCAATATGGAGAAGTCTGTCATAATGACCACTCTCTCCTATAACTCAGTTCATGAGTAAAATCTACATAACCCACATAAAACATGAAACTAATAAAGGGTTAAGGTCATAAAAGACCACTCACAAAAATGTCACAGCACTACTCCATACTCCAAAGCTTTCATGGCGTAGTGAAGTATTGAATGTGAAAGAAGCCATGAGGTAGTTAGAATAAAATAACCAACTAAACCACGATCCTTTAAAAGATCCCTGCTTTTTAAGTATAACATATACTTATAGACCACGTTAAATATGCAAATATATGTATCAATAAAATATTGCATATGCAATTAAATTACTCGACAAGATGTGTGAACGGGGTTGATGTATTCTCCCCCTCGCAATTTTGTGAAAACATCAAAATCAAATAGATAGGATAACATAATGGTATTTTGACAGGAAATTACCAATAAAGAGGTGTTTAACCCTTTAATAATATTTACTCTTGAATATAAACTATATTCATCAAACAAGGACTAATGACTATCGACCATTTATGTGTTGATGGTTGAACTATGCAACTTGGTTTATGACAAAACTTAAACTTATAGGGTCTTTGACAAATCGACGACTATTGAATCAACACCAACTAAAACTGGTTGGGGTCAAACATAACTTACCAACTTAATGACGATTCACTAATATAAAGGCATACCTGACTAAGATGGAAACAATTGTTCTTTCCCTTATATCTATTCCCTTCTCTGGATGATGATGCTCTCCCTCCCTTTCTCGGAGGGGCGAAAACTTGTTTACTGAATGTAACTTACAATCACTAACTCGAGATTAGTGTATCAATAATCATTTCATAATCCTTATGAAATCATAACATCTTGACAACTTATAAACACCTGTCAATTATAGTCAAATAAACATAACTCATGAAAACATTAATTTTTCCTAACATTTTTACTAAACGTCAAATCATTGAATCATGCGTAATCATCTACTAATTACTTCAAAAGTAAAAAGTAAAACATAGTCAAAGTTCTAGGGATGTAATAATTGTCATTATCATCCTCATAATTAAATTCATCATCAGATATGCTTGCATCTTCTCTAACATAGTAACTTTTCTTAACCATCTTACCTCTGTTTTCCCTATTCTTGATTCTCAAAGCTCTATCTGGACATCTTGAAGCATAATGACCTATCTTTCCACAATTGAAACATTTAAAAGGCAACTTAACATTGAATTTTCCAGTACCTTTTTTCATCCTTCTCACAAAGTTAGCTTCCACTTCATCAAAATCTTCCATATCTGATTCCATAGTCTTCTTTGATTTGCTAGCCTTGAAAGCAGCCTCAACCTTTGCAGTTCCACTAGTTGTGCCAAACTCTCTTATTTCAAAAGTAGTTAATGTGCCAAGCAACTGATCTCTGGTAAACTGATTCAAATTTTGTAATTCTTCAATAGCAGAAACCTTATGACTATAAGCATTAGGAAGAGATATGAGTACCTTCAATATCACTTCTTTATCATCCATCTTTCCAACAAGTCCTTTGATGCTATTGACAACTTCATCCACCTTCTGTAAGTAGCTTGCAATGTTTTCATCTTCAGACATCTTCATGGTCTCAAACATGAGCTTCAAGTTTTGCATCTTAGCTTGTTTGACCTTATCATCTCCTTCATAAACATTTTTCAACTTTTTTCCAAATCTCATTAATAGTTTTCAAATCCACAACTTTCACCAATTCAGAATTAGTAAGACCACTTAAAAGCGCATGTCTTGCCTTACCATCGATTTCATGAGCTTTGGTCTTAGCAGTAGTACTTATACCATTCTTAGGTACAGTTTAATCAGACTCAACAAATTTCCAGATCTCATAACCAAGAGAAATCAGAAAAGCTTCCATCCTTACCTTCCATAGTGCAAAGTCAGATTCATCAAATAGGGGAACATCCTTCTTGTGCGCCATCCCAGATCTACCTTAAGTTGTTAAGCTCTCTTCAAAGGAACCTTGCTCTAATACCAATTGTTGAATGCACAAGACAACTGAGAGGGGGGGTGAATCATTTGTATCAAAAATTTCAAACCCTCACACATATATTCACATCCACATCAGTTCACTTAAACCCTTAATCTGTTATGATGATTAAAAATGAAAAGAAAATAATAGAAACTAAAACACATCAACACGATACACAAGAGAACATCATATTTTTACATGGAAAACCCAATAAGGGAAAAACCACGGTGAGGATTAGCTCACAATATAAAGTAGTAGCAATACCGAATTACAAGAGGCTCACTGCCTAGGAGAAGAAGAAAGAAGAAGAGGCTCATTTCCAGGGATGAATTGATATATAGTTGCATCTATCAAATGCATGGGTTTAGTTCCAATGAAGCTCAAACAAACATCACCTTCGCGGCCACACTGAAAATAGTAGACACCTTCTGCTCACTGCATTAGGTTGCCTAACACATGAAAGCTCTTACTTCCCTGATCAAATTCACATCACAAACATCATATCCTTCACATGCACAATTACTCATGAACCCTTGACACTTATTTATACCATCATTATCCTTGAAAAAATCTTCAAGGTTGGCAACACAATATTCAATACTTGAAACAATCTCCAAGGTTGGCAAACACACAATATTTGAATTAGGTCTGGACCTAAACATTCCCACGGAACAAAGGAATGAAGGCAACCCACTTCACTACTTAGCTTGGACCTAAATCCATCCAAGCACGCTACACAACACTTTCATAATCACCAAATCAACTCCATAATCATCATAAACACCCAAAGTCGGCCAAACAATATAAACACAAAGAATCTCTTGATTACACGCTTCCTCAATCACAATAACAACTTGCAGACCACACACAAAGCTTTAACACATTCTAGAAATATCCACAAACATCTTGAAGACACTTGAAAACCAGCAAATTCAACTGCAACAACTTTCACTTGAAGAAAATTCACAATCCACTTACAAACAACACTGTCGAACTCTACTACACAAGAAATCACTTTCTGGAGCATCAATTTGCAAACCTTTTGGATTGAAGATAGAAAAGGACCTTATAAGCATACATCTAGAACTGCAACACTTGAAACCACTATGTGGAGAAATGCGGAGCAAAATACTTTCTCCCAGACACACTGCAAGCGCTGTCAAACATTGTTCTCAAACTGGTGAACATAACTTTCACTGTACAACGATCTGGAGCACCAAATTCTGGATTTAGCATCTTCAAACACTTCTAAACAACATTATCCAAACCGCACACTCAGATCTCCAACACAAAAGAAATGCGGAGCAAAAACTCAAACAACATTCTATAAGCCAAAAGACTTCTTCAACACACTATTTCCAATATTAATCAAATTTTCTCAAAAGTACTTGGAACCCAGCAACATGAACACTTTACCAACATCATCATTACTATTTCAACATTCAGAAACAACTCAAACTCACATTCTTGCCATAACCTCATCTCTGCTCAACTTTATCCCTGATCTCTTGCTTATCTCTGATCTTTGCCCAACACAAACTTACTCATACTTCTGCATCATTTCTTAACACATACAGAAGACACAGTTGACACTAATGACAACACAAACATGTTGACATCAATGACAACACCGATTAGCACATACTTGCAATAGAGTGCACTCTGAAACTATCTTAACAACCATACATTCAACAAACAAGCAAGTCAATATCCAATGGAACATAAATAAACATGTGCAAACTGTCAACAAACCATGATTAACCAATAATAGTCAAGCTCTTGTTCCAAGGATAAATTTATTCATATTCTCTCTCCCTTAGTTCTATCTAGCATTCACGCTCACATGTCATAGGTTTGGAGAGGATTGGATAGAGATCACCTTGAAGGAATTAAGGGAAAAATCACCTCCATTTGAACTTATTGAATAACAACGAGTCCAAGCCATACAACAAGCTCAAAAAGAAAATGATTGGCAATTGGTAATTGAGCTAACATGCCTCAAGACATTATTAGAATTGTCACGACCATACCTTTACAAAGACAAATAATCATTGCCACCCATGGGGCACTTTTTCCTCGTGAAGAAGGTAGTTCTCTAGATGCTTCATTTCTTTACTTGCTTTTACCACATAAGCATGAGTGATTTGTCTAAACATATGTGCCCACCATTTTTTATTTATGCACAATAGTATCAAGTTAAATTTGGAGTGTACAAACTCATTCTACCTTAATTTAATGGAATGAACGGTTGCTAAAAGGACTTCTGAGGACTCACGCCTAGCACTGCCGCTTGATTCATATAAATTCTTCAATTTTTAGTAGTAATTAGATCAAACTTTACTCTTAGAAAAGTAACACGTTGCTTGCTTTTCTCTTGATAGGAAATTTAATTTGCTTTCTTAGAGTAATTTTTTGCATTTCAATTGCTTAGTTTAGTTTGAATTACTTTCTTACATTAATTTCATTTGATTGCATTTAGATTAATTACAACTTTAAATTTCATTATATTATAATTGAAAATTGACCCACAAAAACACAAAAAATAGTTTAGTCTGTATAAGAAAATCATATAGTTTGCATTCATTTTCCCTTTCTAGATAATTAAATAATTTTGAGATTCAAATAAAAAGAACCAAAAGTTGTTTTGCATTCATATAGGACTACATTAATCAAAAGACCAAAAATATTAGAAAACACAAGAAAATAAGAAAAATAAAAGATCAAGCCAAACCCTCAATTCCATCACGAGGTCAACACATTCAACAAAATCAACACATCAAATATTTCCCCCTCTTTTCTAGCATTCGATGTGCCTAAGCATTAAGGAAGGCTGGGTAAGATTTGTCCTATACGAGATTAGGGAGAACTTCCCTCAACCAATTCAAATTCAACAAAACATAGAACATATAAGAAAAGCTGAAGAACACCAAGAGAGAATCATTGATAAAAAATAACTAATACAACAATGCATCCAAAACAAATAGAGGAGGTTAGATCACCTCCACATCATAAACAAACAAAACAGTCTTCACACTAGACTCAGAATAAGTGAACCTTTAGGTCATATCATTATCACAACAACAATAATTGAATGCTTCTATCAGAACATTCATCAAACACACACAAACACACACACACACACACACATCATACGAACAACCCAACCGCAATCCATGACGTTATGTTCCCTTGTGAATAGAACAACCCCCGGTTATACCTCCACTCGACTGGTTCTTGCCACGAGAGTAGGAGTGACTAGGAGGTCACCCATAACAAGGATACAGTTCATATGTTGCATTGGAGTCTAACTCACTGGCGTTGTGTCTGAGTCAAATTCTAAACAACACATACACTTAGTTTAATTTGTAATTCTTATTTTGGTAAGCAATTAGTTCATTCAAAAACATAAAACAACACAACACTTAGGACCTCTTTCATGCAAGTTGAGTGCACTCTGAAACTATCTTAACAACCATACATTCAACAAACAAGCAAGTCAATATCTAATGGAACATAAATAAACATGTGCAAACTTTCAACAAACCACGATTAACTAATAATAGTCAAGCTCTTGTTCCAAGGATATCTTTATTCATTCTCTCTCTCTCCCTCAATTGTATCTAGCATTCATGCTCATGTGTCATAGGTTTGGAGAGGATTAGATAGAGGCCACCTTGGAGGCATTAAGGGAAAAATCACCTCCATTTGAACTTATTGAAGAACAACGAGTCCAAGCCATGCAACAAGCTCAACAAGAAAATGATCGACAATTGGTAGTCGAGCTAACATACCTCAAGGCATTATTAGAATTGTCACGACCATACCTTTACAAAGACAAATAATCATTGCTACCCATGGGGCACTTTTTCCTCATGAAGAAGGTAGTTCTCTAGATGCTTTGTTGCTTTACTTGCTTTTACCACATAAGCATGAGTGATTTGTCTAAACATATGTGCCCACCATTTTTTATTTATGCACAATAGTGGCAAGTTAAATTTGGAGTGTACAAACTCATTCTACCTTAATTTAAAAGTATAAATTCAAATTTGACTGACTTCCCACCTTTACTCTTCTTGCCTAAGGGGCCGACTAAACACAAATTTACACGATGTCTATTTAAAGGCACTCAATGCATTTGTTCTAATACATGACGATAGAACCAAGCATTATTCAATTATCATTCACCTTTACACACTTTAATTAGTGCTCTAGAAGGAATCTAGCCCTACACAAACATTCTAGGAGCACTTGCATGGCTGAAGATTGTTGTTTTCTATTATTCGTACACATTTCAAAGGGTTGACCTAAGATAACATGTCTCCTAATGACATACCAACATCTCCATAACTATATTTACAAATAACACCAATGCATATATATCATGAAGCATAGAGGAATTCAAGATACATCAAGGGAAGTGAAGCTAAGCAGTCTACAGATCAGATAGGACAAGATTGTTCGTGCAAGACAATTTTGTGGCCATCAACCTTGCCTAATGTTAACATAATACTATGATTCCGAGATGATTACTAGTTTGTCATCCACTGTTTTAGATCTCAAGACACATCGAATTTAGATCTATATCAAACTTATTACATTCTTTGGTTATCAAAATAAATACACTTATTTTCATTTACAAATTTCCCATATTTCAATGACTAAGATAATAGTTTAGATTCTAACTCTTACTCTTAATTAATTAATCTAAATTAATTATACTTTTATATACCAAAATAAGCCTAGGCTAAATGTAAGGAAAGTTTATTTTCCTTTAGAAAAAGAAAGCTTCGAATAAATACATAATACAATAAAAAATGTCTCAACTCACAACTAATTATTTAGTAATACAAATAACACCAACATCTCCATAAATATATTTACAAATAACACCAATCAATAGATATCATGAAGCATAGAGGAATTCAAGATACATCAAGAGAAGTGAAGCTAAGCAGTCTAGAGGTCAAATAGGACAAGATTGTAGGTGCAAGACAATTTTGTGGTCACATATTCATACCTAATCCCCAAATTCATCCTTGCCAAGTGTTAACATAATACTATGATTCTAAGATGATTACCAATTTGTCATCCACTATTTTAGATCTTAAGACACATCGAATTTAGATCTATATCAAACTTATTACATTCTTTAGTTATCGAAATAAATAAACTTATTTTCATTTACAAATTTCCCATATTTCAATGACTAACATAATACTTTAGATTCTAACTCTTACTCTTAATTAATTAATCTAAATTAATTATACTTTTATACTTTAGATTCTAACTCTTACTCTTAATTAATTAATCTAAGTTAATTATACTTTTATATATAAGAATAAGCCTAGAATAAATCGTAAGGAAAGTTTATTTTCCTTTAGAAAAAGAAAGCTTCGAATAAATACATAATACAATACAAAATGTGACAACTCACACAACTAATCATTTAGTAATACCTACATGGTTACAACTGACATTCTACTCGCGTGAGCCATAAGCCGGGACAGCTCAAAAAGAAAAAAAGAATCGCATAAAGTTCGCAAAATTTCCTTGCAATAAATATTGTACGGAACCGTGTCCAAGCTCGATGGAATATGCCTTCCAAAATAAAAATTTGTTAATGGGTTGTAACTTTGTAACTTGGAAGGATATTTCTTAGGAACTGTAAAGCGCATTAAATTTGAGCAGAGTCTCCGCCCTTTGTTTCTTCCTCCCTTCCTCTCCGCAGATTACATTCTTCAAGTGGGTCCCATTTTTCGCGTTAAACACCCCCAAACTCCACGCTACTTGCAAGACGCACTGCCGTCGGATCGTCAGATGCAATCCTATCCGTTGAATGGAAAGTTGGCGCGAAAGAGCGTCACTAATGATGATGCACTTTGTTAATGGTTTGAGCTTTGTGGTTGGACAACAAAACCACTAAACTACTTCCACCTGCCACGATATACATATCACCGCCAAATATAGCGGGAACTCTAAATTTTGTCGCTTTCGGCGCAAAATATACAAATTACAGAAAACACTAAACTGTACTTCTTACAACTAGGCTCTCCACCTCCTCACATGTGAAGACCATTAAAACCGCCGCGGAGAATATTTTTTCTTTTCTCAAGGGTGTTTGACTCTAGAAAACCGCTTCAGCAATGCTTTGTTAGAACGCGAGTGAGTGATAACAGAAACAAACTCGGCTCAATAACCAATGTAGTTGGTACAATTTTGTGCATTGCAGATGATGCTGCTTAGATTTTAAATGGCGGCCGTCAGAGGATGGACAGAAGGAAGTGAAGAATTAGAGGCCAGGCTTTGAAGAATTGGAAGACTTTACAGTTTTTTCACTGTTTCTGTAGCGGAAACTAGAGCTTTCCAGCCAGGGATTTAATGAATAAAAGAGTAAGACGGATTTGAGGGAGTCTGCTTGAGATTTGGTCCGAGGAAATGGGTGGCTCGCTGACAGGTGGAGGCTGTGCACAGGTTTTAATGGTTCGCAGTTGAAAAATGTGAGTTGTTTGGAATTATGCTTTTGACATTTGAATCTTTACACTGCCAGTCGCAGAGGAAGAAGAGGGGAAACATAACCGCATGGAATAGTAAATAAATGATGGCAGTCGCAAGCATCAGGTAAAAAGAAAAGATATTTGCAAATGTCATTATCATATATGATGAAGTAAGTAAAGGTTATAGTAAAGTAGACTAGATCTCGAGAATTTGTACTGTCTACAACTTTACAAGAGCATTACCTGCTTGCTTTTTCAAGTTTGAAAAGGCTCGAGTGATTGATTCGCTTGAGTAGTTGGGATGGCGATCAGCTAGTAAAGTTCTGTTTTGTGCTGTAATGGAAAAGCTTTGGAACTCTTAACAAATGTGCGAAATGCACACATTGTGAGCTCAAGGGGTTTCGGTTGCCTACATAAAAGCTGAAGGATTTCGTTTTAAGCGCCTATACGTTTTATTTTTCCCTTTGACAGCTTAGCTTCGCGTGTCTCTACTAAATACAAGGGAGATTTAAGGAGTAAAGATGTTAGACAGTTTGTTCTGCCGGGGCAATGCCTCCAAATGGTAGGGAAGCTTGGCTTTCTTTCATTTAATGGTTTGTTTTAGCTTTAGGGAGCTCTGAAACGTTATGAATTTCTGAATGCAGAACAGCGGAATAAAGTGTTTGTCTGCTATGGTTCATAATTTTCTTCATGATGATTTGATGATCTTGTTGATTTTGTTCGTTTTGTGCGAGCAGCAAATCTTTGATCAAGGACATAAAATCCAGGATCGAAGTTTTAAGGAAGAAGAGAAACGGGAAGGCAAGCCTGCAAAGAAGAGATATTACAGAACTTCTCCAGAAAGGCGAGAATCAGAAGGCGCTTTCTCGGGTAGCATTTAATGATTGCACTAATAATGTCTTGCTTAAAATAATTTTTTTTTTCGTTTCATCCAAAATCTTTGAGATTCTGAACTTTTACTGTGCTAAGGCTTTCCATTTCATCAGGGTCCTTTTAAACCTACATAAAATCAAACTTTCTTCACCCGTTCAGAAGGGCTGGAACATTTATGCCACTTAAATAAAATAGTCTACAACTTAGGGACAGGTTGAAAATCTAAACTCCCTTTAATGTAGACGTTGTTCCTCTTCTTACCGATTACGTACTTCAGGTGTAGGCAGAGTGATGAGGTTCGGTTTATTCTGAGCTTTGTCATCAGGTGAAACCTAGGTGTACCAAATTTGAACAATGTATGAGGTAAATAGAAAGAAATCCCATTGTAGGCTTCAACAGGGGCATCTCATACCACTAATTGGTGTTTGCCTTGGCCGTGGCCCAAGAAACAACCTTTACCTTCTTACGTTTTACTTAAAAGGATTTGGCTGGTTCCTACAATTGAGTACAATAACCAAATCTGAGCTATATTGCATAACCAAATCTGAGCTATATTGCATAACCAAATCTGAGCTATATTGCATACTCGACAGGGAAGTGGAACATTGTAGGCTGAAAGTAAGGGTTAAGCAGCAAAGAAACTAACATGAAGTTTTTTTAAAATTCCCATAGACTGTGGGGACCATTGTTAATGAAAGCTTTCGAAGAACCAGGCCTAAAATTACAACTGCTTCTATAAGGGAAACATAGAACTTGATCATAATCATGTATTGAAAACAAACATTTACAAAAGAGAATCACTACACTCATCCTTGTCAAAATTCTGGCTTGACCCGATAACTTAGCTTGGTATTGGGTCTATGTGTTCTGGATCCATGTGATCTGTTCTATGATCCATGTGATCTGTTCTATGATGGTCCTGTCTTGCAAACATTCCCTTCTTTGGGTGCCTATAGCACCCGAAGAAGAGGGATTCAGTGTCATTGACGTTGGTTGCAAATCTGATATTTATTGCTGCTGCTTTATTGTTTTACATTGGTGATTGTGTTGAATGCAATTTCTTAGACTGCAAATAAATTATAATGTTATGATGCTCCAAACCTTGAGATTTTCAACAGGATAGACAGGCACAAGGTTACCTACAAAGATCATTACTGATAGAAATACATGCATATGCAACAGGCCAGCATGTCTGTAACTAAACCCCTTTACTTAGTTATTTTTCTCATAAGCACAATCTAATTCTGAGTGCATCAACAAGATTGAATAAATTCGAAGTTTGCTTCTTTTATTCAGTTGCACATGTGAAGCTGGTTAGGTCCAGTGGTGCTAGATAAATGACAGATAGGGTATGCAATTTTCAAGGAGAAATACTCATTAAATTGAAAATGCCACCATCAAAGTTTAAAGATCTCACCGTCAAAGAGGAACTTTTGCTTGTAACTTAATTGATTTTGATGGCAAAAAATTACACCCTTCAAATTATTGCAATTTTTAATCATGAATGGGAAACTAGAATGCTGAAGAGAAGAAAAACCCAAGACTAAATGGATTGATCCATGATGGGTAAAATCTACAATTCTCAATTGCAATTTCATGAAAGGTAATTTCAAATTTTAATATATCTGGAAAAGGATGAAAAAATTATCAATGTCCATGAACAACAAAAATATGTCAATGACTTAAGTATAGTGGAAATTGATAATGGTATACAATAATGCCCTACGGTAGCACTGCAAAACGAGTAAAAGTTAAAACTAAAATTAGATAAGTATAGTCAACGGCAAGATATGCTAATAAAGGAAGAAAACCACCTGTAAGAAGAGATAGGCTAATTATTCTTTAATGGTCCTCAAAGCTCAAAATAGTAAAATTAATACCAAGTGCCTTTCGAAAAATGTCCTCTAGTCTATGGCCAAGGCTGAATGTGGCCTTGGGGAGTGATTCTTAGTACCATGGGCCACATGAATGAAAGAATATCGGCTGGGCCAAGATCTATAAATAGCATTTGAGAAAATACATTCAGAAAATTTACCGTTATATGAATATAGAGTTTAACCCAGTGTTTCTTTGGGTTTTGGGGACAGCAATTTTTTTTGGATTTGGGGACAGTGGTGGATGGCTATTAAAATAAATATAAAATTTAATATTTGAATTTTTGAAATACAAATAAATTGAAAATATATAAAATAATTTAGACGAACTAAAAGAAGCTGAAATTTAAAAAATGAGAATGTTGAAACATATCTACTAAAAATAGAAACATGAGCCCGTACAAATTATATAACACTCTTGAAAACTTCTCTACAATTGTAACAGATTCAAATTTTCAATCACAACATTGGTGAATTTAACATCCTTGGTGTAAGTTTGTCTAGTCTTGTAGACACATTGGAGACATTGTTTAACCAAAAATTAAGTTTTAATGCTTCAATGTTTTTTCACTGGAAAGAATAGGATAAGGATCTCTTCTTGTGGGCAACCTCCCATGCTTTAGTAGTTCAATGTTGACTTAACCTTCATCTAGAACAAAACTCTGAGTTGGCATTTAAAAAAATCTTTGACCACAACCAATAAGATTAGATCATGAGTTTGCTTTCTATTGAACATGTCTCTAACTTCTATCCCTCGCTTCTAACCAGTGATGCCCTTCTGTCTACATTCTTTCTTTTGTATAGAAAAATGGATGCCAACGAGTTGATGTCTATCATTTTCTTTGTGAATTGATTTTGGTTCAAGTGAAGTTTGTTTGAGGAATGAGTCTTCCTACTTCCCATGCAACTGGACTAGAATCATATGACTTAGCAGATGACTCCTATTATTTTGGGTCTTTTGCAATCAGCCTGTAGGGATGCCTTGGTGTCCCTAAGATGGTCAAGGATTGCTTAGACATCCCTTGGGCTTCCTAGGGATTGTAGCCCCATAGATGGCCCAAATAGGGGGTTGTCCACTGGTACATCCCTCTATTAGGGCTCAAGTGGTGCATATGTTTTGTCCTAGCCCCTTCATCCCCAAAATGTTTGGTATGTGTCCCTATGGATCCTTGGTTGACATGTTTTGTTCAACATATAGCTAGCACGAAATATCAAGCTTGTTAGGTTGTAGTTTTTAGGCTCTTAGCTGTCTACAATATCTCTCAGACTCATCTGCACCATGGTGTTTATTTAGCCATCTATTTTGGCCTAAAGCTTACTTAGTAGTATGGTTCCTTAGATATTTGTTAGTGACTACTTACTAGAATATTTTCAAGAATGGAAGATAACGCACTTCATACTTGAATTCACTATTTTTATCATCGATAGTGTCCTTCGGTTCCTTTTAGTTCTTGCAACAATTAATGCTTGTAAATTAAAATTTTACTACCTCATACTGATTATTTTCTCTGTTACCAATGCTTTCCTTGCCATGCTTGGATCTGGGTCCGGTCCATATGCAGTTCGGATTTAGGGCTGATTCATTGGGGGATTTCATTAGGGCGTGTGCAGAGATGATTGTGGGTTTGTCACAAACCCGGGCAAACCCGTGAAGAACCCACTAGAACCTAACAGTACCTAGAATGAACTTGCGCAAAAAAGTGGGTTTTTTAATTTTTTTGATTTTTCTATCATTTTTAGACTTTGCTTAGGAAAGACTAAAACAAGAGCTCTAACCCTAAAAGTGACATCTAAGGCATTTGAAACCCATATAACACTAATGATGATATGATTATGATTTTTGCAAATCCATATGATGTTGATTGTTGAAATTATTATTTTAATATTGAACAATGGATCATAGTTACAAGACTTAGACTTGGGAAGTTGATTTTTTAGTTGGACCTAGACTCGACACTGAGACTTAGTCAAGACGTTGGAAATTGAAAAACCGTGAAATATAGAGATTTTTAAGCATTTTAACCTTTTGTTATGCACCATTCAATAAATAAACTTTAAAGACATAATAAACTAATCAAATAAAAGCTACTTTGATCACATGTATAAGTGTACATTGATTGCATGAGTACAAGAGTGGATTTTAGTTGAATGAAGCATTTTTAAATATATAAATATTGTCAAGTGTATAAAAAACATTTGGATTATGAAATCCACGACATCAAAACAAAATATCAAAACTAAAAGTATAACTATGTCTTAAAGGAGCTTGCACCACTCGTCCCAACATTCATGGTTGTATGGAAAGGCTTGTGCAGACGATTAATATAGGTCCTTGATGATCATGCAACCATGATATCTGCTTGTGTTTTGGTGACACCCAACATTCAAGGGGCTCTATTCTCCTCCTTTGCCCCTAGATTTGCTTGATCAACTCATGCAAGATCCTTCACACTGAAGATGGGATCTCTAGCCTTGGTGATCCAATTTGATTGTGGATCAACCTCCTCTAGAGTGATGGGAGATAAGTCGGTCCCTAGGATTTGCTTGTGACGGAAGGGGAGGTTGTAATGAACATAAGCAAGACATTCAACCTTTGCATTGACAACTTGTTGTGCCTCTTGGAGTCTAAGCGCCCAAACATACTCCACTTGTGCTTGCACCCTAAAGCACTTCATGGTTGGCTTAGGATACGAATTGGGATTCTCATAAAATTTTGCACCTTAGCACTAAACCTCTCCCACTATGCATTTGAAATGAGAAAAAAAAGAACTCAATCTCATTGTTCAACTTCAAGTTTCAACATTAATGTAAAAAGAGGAGAGGTTTTAAACTTAAAGTACACCGTTAATAGACTTTTACTTGGTTGCAATGTCATTCAAGTTGCCTTACATATATTGTGCATAAAGAGGTCCCCTTGCACAAGTCTATAGATCTCAATCTCAGAGATGATCTTTGCTCCAAGCCAAGGTTCAAGTTCCATCCGCTCTATGATTGTGTAGAGCCCACTCAAAACCTCCTCATCCTCCTTGAAATCCAGGTAGATGATTTTGTAGAGCCCACTCTATGATCATGATAATAGATGATTTTGTCTTTATTAGTTGGGTTACTATTTAGTATTTACTTATTTGATTAGATTATGAGAAACATAAATAATTGATTTTAATGTGAAATGGGAAACAAATTGATTATCTGGATAAGCACAATTTTTATTGATATATTTCAAAGTAAATAAACTGAGTAGTAATTGGAAAAGCTATGTCTGGATGTTGCTTGCTTTAGCGTCACATTTGATCAATCAATTAGATTTCCATTTTGGAATTTGCTTGACTTGTTTTTAGCTCCATTTTCGTTGCCACTTTTAATGCTTTTGTTTTTGTTCCTTCCATAGAGGCTTGGAAATTGAGGACCATTTATCTCTCTTTTCTGAACAGACAAATGACTTCTTACCTGTTATTTTGATTTGAAGGTTCACAAGTGATTGGTTCTGTTGTCAGGTTGACATACTATTCATGGAGGAGAATGTTTTATATGTTTATGATATGATTGAAAGCTTTTGTGATTGCATTCTGAAGGGTCTCTCTTCCCTTCAGAAGCACAAGTAAGCTTCTTATACCTTACTTTATGTATTAATGGCTATTTAATCTGATGATTACCTGTCATATTGTAGTAGAGAGTTCATCCAAGCCATTTTTATGTTTACATTGTATTTACTTCATTTAAATCTTTCATGTACATGGTAACAGAAAAGGACACGTTGTAGTTCTAAATGCCAGTTGAACACAGTTGAAACTAAACAAATGAAAGAGAATAACTCAAACCCTGGTTTAAAGATAACTGAATTTGTTCAATGGGTAAATTAATTAGCCCCATAACACAGGTATGGGTCTTGTCTTCATAGTCAGCATTTCAAGTTCTTCTATTTAGTATTTATCAACCACCAATCTGGCTGAAAACGAACAAGTATATTAATGCAGAGAGGAGAAAATTTATTACTGGCTTCAGAAGCATTGTTTACCCACAGATTGTCTTATTTTTAATAAAATGTGTCCATTACCATTTTCAATGGCGCTCACACTATTTCTTACAATGAAGTTCTCTGTTCACAGAATCTCATATAACTATTTACTTGAACATCTTTTCATCAGTTGTGAATTTTTACACTAGTCTATCATTTGTAAACCCTTGCTCTACGCACATTTTAGATGTGTTGTTTTTTGCCACTTACAGTCCTTGCTCCTATTGTTTTGTCTCATATAAAGATTATCTGATGTCTACTATCTGGTGCTCAAAATCATAGCTACTAGACATTGTGATTTGAGATAAGGAGCCAAATTCAAAAACATTTTGTTTTTGATAGGTTAAAACAGGGAAAGAAGGGTCCCAGTCCCTATTACATCAAAAGAGAGAACAAACAGCTACCACAGTAGCACCCAGAAACAACATCCAAACAAAACAGACCAAAGCTGCACGGAAGCAGCACAAAAACAGCTGAAGGACAGCACGAAGAACAGCAGAACAAAGACTAAAAATGTTCGTGAAGGGTGATCAGGTCCTTCCAGTCCTTACTAAGAGTATTCAACTTATCCTCCCAAGGAGCATTCCCATCGAAGTCCACCTGCCTCTCTTCTTTTTTCCACTCAGCACTGAGATTAACAATTTTGACCATGGCTTCCTCAAACTTATTCATCCTGTTCTGAACAACATTCAGCTTGTCATGGAGTGCAACCCATTTAGAATCACAGGTATCACAGTTATGGTGTTTGGCAGCCATAAGATCCTCAATATCTTCATCATCTTTAACAGGGGATTCAGACAAAGCATTTTTAGACTCCTCAGGGGGGGAATCTTCCTCTTCATCCTCCTCACTAGACATATAATCAGTGCTTTTAAAGTTGTAAGAGGGGACAGAATCAGAGTCTCTAATAATTTCTTCCACAACTTTCCCTTAAGAGACTTGCTTAGTGCCTTCTTCTAGATTATCTCTCTTCATGGAGTCACTCAAATCGATTGTAATCCTCATAGATCTTCTCCCACTTTTGGCCTCATTAAATTGAACCATGCTAGCCAATCTAGTAGACCTTCTCCCACTCCCAGGATCATTAATTTGGATAGTGCCCTTATTAAACCTTTCAACCTCCAGCTCTTTAGAGGTATGGCATTCATCCATACTAGTCTGGTCAAGCTCATTAGTAATAAATTTGGCATCTATGGCCAGTTTGGCAACATCAGATTTGATTTTGATATTTTTGTGTTTCACCTCTTCAACCTTGGAAGGAGTACCAACATTATGCACAGCTTTATCCCCCTTAAGGGAAAGAAGGATTTGTTTCAGGATTATGGGGGGCAGAATTCTTCTTTTGACTTGTATTCTCCTTAGACTTCTGACCAGGAGTGTTAGGACTAACTTGCTTGTTTAACTTCATACTAGGGGCCACATGGTCAAAAGTGTTCACAATCTGGGCAGAGTCCAAATTATTACTGGTATCCTCAATGTGCTTAGTAGCAGAGGCAACCCTCTTCTTACCCTGGGTTTTTACTTAAGGGTTTTCAACAAGAGGCTTCACAGCAGGGACATCAGTAGTAAACCCAGCAGGGACATCATGATTTTCAACAAGAGGCTTCACAGCAGGGACATTAGTAGTAAACCCAGTAGGTGGTAAAGGCAAAACAGGGGTAAGACAAAGGTTAGCCTGATAGAGGCAGTGGATAAGACCTTGATGTAAGGGAATAATACAACTCTCCAAGGAGGAGAGGACAAAGAAGGGGAAGCTAATGATATTTTGGTGCCTAAGATGACCAGGAGAGGGAAATGATATGCATGCACCGTAGAAAATCTACCATCTAAAGTGAATATTTAATCAAATACCAACTTACATCGGTCCAGGGGTGAGAAAGAGCAACCCGTTTGTAGCCATTTTGGTGTTTGATCAGAGATTCACCCTCGAGGAAAGAATCAATAAACTCTTTATCTTTGCTTCGGCCCAGCCTGGGCAGTGGGCACCTTGCGACCCTGGCAGCTCACCCTGGTGGCTTGACTTATCATAACCTCTGTGACAGTAAACCTTATTAGTTTCCACAACTACTTGCCTTTGATTCCAACACTTAATAAACTAGTCGGTGAGGACCACATCATGTCCTTGCATTGCTTGAAAGTAGGGCACAATCCCACCCTGAAGGAAAATTTCCTACATAGCATTGTTTTTCTGCAGTTTGGCATAGGAAGAGGGCTAGACACGAACCCTCTGCCCTCCCATGGCGGTCACACCAGGAAAGTTCTTGATAGCACAAAGCTTAATGGTACCTGCAGAGAGAGAAGTTGGAATGCAATGAAGAGTAGAGATGTCAATCCAAATGAGGGGATGTGATGAAGTCGGACACTTAACTCCAATTCCGAGGGGCTGATCATAATAGATAATAATTTGATTTATCACCTCATATGAGTTGAAGAGAATGGAAGTACAGAAAGCTATCATAGTGAAGTAAGCTCCTTTGCCGGTGGCATTAAAAATACACCCTAAATAATTAATCCACACATGATTATCCTTAAATGTTCAGAGCCAAGTTATAATGCGAGGCTAGATTGTTATGTGATATATGATAATTCATGTTATATGAACCATGCATACCAAAGATGCTAATCTTCAACCTCTCTAAATGAGAGGAAATGCTATTCGTGGCAGGACACACCATTTCTTAAAAGAGGGGTGATTGGGTCCGGCAGTTCGGTGACATCAAAAACATTTTGTTAACGCTTGAATTTGGTGGAAATTGTTGACATGTCCGATACCTATTTTTGGAGCCCATTTAATGTGGAGCTTTTTAGTTTTTACTGCAAGCGGTCGAATTGCTGTGCCATTTTCACTCTTTGCTTTGACCATCATAATGAGGTTGTCAATCTTTTTAGAACATTTTTTTAACTAATTTTCAAAATTTTCACTCAGGAAAAAGGATATTTATATTGAACTTGGATAAAAAGCACATCAGAATGTGCAACAGGTACATCATGTCAACCAAATACTAGAAGAAAAGTTAAAATTTATAGCCCAATTGTGGCTGGAAAATTAGCCATAGTCACTCTTTATGACAGGCACTATAAACCTTTAAGCATCCATAAAGGATGTATTAACACATTCTGGGTAATGTATTCCAAAATTCAATTTGTATACACCAATTCCAAACTGTAGACACCGTGCCAACTGTTTTTAAGTGATTTAATAAATTGTATCTATCTAGAAATTATCCAAATTTGATTAGTGTATGTTGTATATCTGTTGTAAAGATTCTAAGAGGTTTGCATGACCCTTAGAGGACCAAATTCCAGGTAATGTAGTACTCCTAGGCTTGTGATTAGCTAAGGCAGTCAAAACCAAACATGTTCGTGATGGATGAATCTGTCCTAAAAACAGAATTATACATGAATGAGTTTGTCTAGGACCAAACTCTTCCTAGACATGTTTGTTCAGGACAAAACTTGTCTTGAATGAGACTGGATGAAACAAACTGCAGAGATTGGAACATTGATTGGCCAGGATGCTGTTCATTGGGTTACTTGGCCCATTGGAGTCTTTACTGTTGATGAAGATAAACAGTCAATTCAGACATTCATCAGAGAGTTAAAAGAGATTTAGAAGAGAACCTTGAGATGAAGATGAACAGTTGATTCAGACATTCAGAGAATTAAGACGAAGGAGAAGACATAAGAAAGGAGAGTTTGGACATGCAGAATATGAAAGATAGGTGTTTGATTATATGTCATACCTTTTGATCTTGTAATCTTGCATCGTTTGTTGATAGTGGGTTGGAGGTACAGCTCCACCTGCTAGAGTTTCACACATTGCGTTTCTCCACTGTAAAGTTGTTTATTTGATCTTGTGTATGTGCTGATATTGATTTCCTTTCCATGTTCATTGGTTCATTCCTCAATTCTTCATAAAATCCATGCAATTTGGTCACTCGTTTATCAATTATGCATAGACATAATACCAATTCTGTATAAACCAGTCATAAGATTAATGGAAATGGAAGAGCATACAGATTTCTGGAAAATCTAAACTATGACTGCAACAATAACAAATATGGAATAATAATAATTGTAATGAGTTCATACAGAATAATCTTATATTCATTACAATATGGCTTTTATAAAGCCTTTCCCACAAATAATATCCTGAACTATCTCAACGGGAAGACAACTGACTATATACTAACAATTGTTTTATTTATAAATTAACTATTATCTAACTTATTTATTATTTTCTTATCTTATATACTAAAGATGTAATATAATTCCAACAGAGACTAGTAAGGATTGGTGTAAATGAGATAGACATTTGTCTAACTGAGCTAATGACAAGTCCAGGAATATTTTAGCTTGAAATAAGAGGGCAAGCCCTTACAACAGTAAAATGATTCATAACAAAGAACCTGATAGGACCGGTTTATTGCTATGGTGGAAAGGAGTTGCTGTTGCCAATCATCCTGAAAAATTCTAGCTTCACACAAATTAAATTGGACCCAGGGATAGCCAAAATATCTTTGAAAATTGGCTTCGCTAATCTCCACTTGCAGCTGTTCTAACAAAGGAAAGCATTAATCTCTGTCCGTAAGTTAGGATTCAAACTTGAATCCATACTTCCACACTTTAATCTCTAGTTTATTAGTTCTTTGACATTGGCTTAACTTTAGCTGAACCAATGTATTTTAGCCCGCTTTACCAAATAATATTCTTCACTCAAAGTGCACCATCCTAACTTATTCTCTTCTCACTGAACACTATTCTCCTTCTCTTAAGCACCTTAATCTACCTACATTCTCATTGGGCAAACTAATTAATCATTGAGACAGAATTTTCCAGGACCTTATATGTAAAGTCTGCTCTCTTCATTGAACATGATGTGTAATCAAATGGCATAGTTCCACTGAGTTTCAGAACCTAAATTTGGGGAAAGCAGGGGGACGACAATGCAAATAGTATATATATATATATTGATAGATAAAGCGAGGGTATTGGCCCTCTCCCTTTGTATTAACTTGCAGAAAAGAAAGATACATGCTACTTATCAATAGATTTTACATAATTGTGACCATGAGATCTGATACATATGTCAGTAGTCCAAAAGGACTACCAATATAGACAAATACAGCTGCAAACTTGACAAAAACCCACTGTAATTGACCATATTATGCTTTCCAGACTATGAAACCAGCGAACTATACTTTGTCAAAATTGGATGAAGCCAACGACCATAATCAGAGCATAGTTCCAACCCTATATCGACTACAATCATTTCTAGAGCCACATATGGCAAAACAAAGTATAGCCAAGGGACAAAATATACATCGACAAAACTAAAGACTATTTGACAAGACAAAGACATTTAACTAGACCAAACCAGAAAACCTTAGCGTCCTCCCTTGGGGCCGAAGGTGCCATCCTCCAATTTCACTAGGGCTGCTTTGTGAGTGAGGAAATGAATAGCTTTCTCGGCTTTGGCAATCGAGAATCTCTCTTGAAAAGGAGAATCTTTTATTGGGTCCGCCATATCCATCACGGGCCGATATCCTTCAATGCAACAACCTTCCTGTAACAAGTGTTGGATGGAGGTTAATTCTTTGACAACTACTTCCATGTGTGTCTCCACCACTCTAACCATATGAATAGATGCATGGCCAGGAAACTCGAACCCTGAACACAGTAAAGAAGAAAGCCTTTTCGAATTTGCTTTGACAATTGCAACCCAGAGCAGATTTTTTTCCAAATGTAGAACTTGCTTAGTGCTTTTATTAACTCCTTGTCACCCAAAATCATGAGTACATTGTGAATAAATTTAGAGGCAATCTCTGAGTTAACCCTGTGGCACACTGCGTTCTCTATGAGGTCATGCCCTAAAATCTCTTCAATGGCTTCTCACACATCTTCTTCTTGAAAGAAGAAGACTTTCTTGAGACATTTATCCATCCATAAACAACAATAGGAGGAGGATAGAGACAATCACAACTTCACACGTATTGAGTACTTGAAGTTTTCTGCACAATTAATTCCATGAAAATCCAGAAAACTTTGGACACAAACAAAGGCTACTCTAGGGCTTAAAAGTATGAAAATTGAGAAGTAGTCTTGCATACAAAGCTCATTGAGCATGAGCCTACAAAGTTGGATCTAACCAAAACGAGCCCAAGTTTCTTATTTGTACAAAACAAGAGAGAAAATTAAAAAAAACAATGGTGATCAATGCCCTGTTAGTCGTGCAGGAGCCCTTCAAAGAGGTGTGGGATGTTGGAGACGGTCAATTTGAAATTATCCTCCACTATGCGCATTCAACTGCTAGAATTCATAACTATTATTGGAGGAATGGTTGCGTGCTCGAAGTGTAGGGGAGTAGTAGTTGCACGCATTGAATGCGTTTGAATGGCTGTGCATGCATTGTTGAAATTGTTTGAATTTCAAAAATCTGTTTGCGGCAAAGATCCGCCTTAAATTTTGCCATTATTTGATTGGATGGTTGTGGATCGTAGGATTTGCTAGGGTGGCAAGATCAATGAATACCACCATCTTTTATTTCTCTCTAGGTGCTTTTTTTGCTTAAAGCCTTGCATGATGTTGATCTATGGGCTCTACCAAGATATCTAAGCTTCTTGTTGATTTTACCTAACACATCGGCTTGACTCTCTTGGAAGTCTTGTGGATCATTTGATGAAAAAAATCCCATAGTTGATGAAGGTGTTGACGTATATCTCCTCGGACTTATAAGGCCAAAAGCACTTGCAGGCCTCGCCTCAAATGAAATGGACTAATGTTGGGACTTCTTTCTTGACAACAACCTCTGCACAAGTTAAAACCAATGTAGGCCATTTGATGAAAAGATGTGGTTCATCAAACAGTAGCTGCTCACTTGCAACATTCCTTCAAAATCATAAGACCTTTGACCCTGCACACTATTAGATCAAAGTGATTGATGGCTCGTGCTCATCTTAGCCTTCCAAGGCCTTAAAATTGCTTACGATAGACTTATAAATACATGGAAGAAGGCCCAAAATGCAAAATTTGGCCATTGTACTGAAAATTCACTACAACTACTTCATTCACCCTCTTCCCTTGCTTTAACTTGGACTCGACCTACCGTTCCACTCCTATGTCATGAGCATTAGTTGGAAGGGCTCTTGCAACCCAATCATCCTCTGTAAGAGAATGAAGTATGAGGCATATATGGTCACAATAGGTTTGAGAAATTCCTTCTTGGAGAAGGTCTAGAATGGTGCATATGATGTGTGGTGATTGTAGATAAACATCTACACATTTCGCGCATGAAGTACTACTTGTTTGATCCGATCAATTTTCCTCATGTCCTTGAGTGCATTGTTCATGGCATGGGTCCAATATATATGTTTGTAGGCAATTGCAACCAACTTCTCGACTGCCTTGCACACATAGGCCACATCTGTCATGTCTTGCACCACATTCTTAGGTCCAACCTCCTCAATAGCTTCTTTGAGGATGTGAAACTAAAAATCCACATCCTTGCAATGCTATGAAAAATCAATCGCCCCAAGGAAGTAAGGGCCCTTCGTACATGTCACCATGATATTGATGAGTGGATGATGTCTAATGTCCGTCCACCCATCTATGATAATGTTGCATTCGCTTGTGACCCATGTGCCCTTCATTTTCTTCATAAGAATGTTTATCTTGGAATACTTACTATCCAAGATAGTAGTCCTCAATTTTGTCTCCCTTGGTGGCACATATGAAGTCCTTGCTCTTATAATCTTAGCCACAAACTCCTTATAATAAAGGGAGTGAGCAACATGGAATGGAATGCCATACGAAAAGAGGAATTTGCCAACGACATCTGCCTCATCTTTCATTTGTATGTTAAACATCTATGCCATTGGGTTGGGAGATGAACTTGTCACTATACGTTTCCTTTAGGTTCTGATGCATTGGATGAAAACAGAATAACTTGTGGATGTCGGGAAGTGCCAACAACCTTAGTGCCATAGTAGTAGGTGGTGTGCCATGCTCATCACCGCTACCATACAAAGATCTCATCACCGCTACCATACAATCTTTGTATCTTGGCCCTTTGTTTCAATGTCATAATATCACACACCCCAACACCTTTTCTAGAGATGTGAAGAAGATGGGCATTAACTCTAGTAAAGTTACCAAAGAATTCAAGGGCACAAAAATGGCATTTCCATGGTCAAGCCCCCCTTGAATTGCTAGATTTGTTTGTTTGCATTTTGGTAGCAATTTGTTTTAAAGGGGCCTTATTATCAAAGGATTCTTTGCCAAGTTTTCCAACAACTTAGAAGGGCAATTAAAATGGGAAGCACTCCCAATTGAACTAACTTCTTTGTACCCTCTACCCGCCTCGTCTATGTTCTCAGTTTGCATTCTAGTGTTTGGATTTTGAGCCTCTTCATCGTCACATATGCCATGAGAACTCATAGTGACATTGCAAACAATGAAATTTATGGTGTAACTTTACTAATAAACTTAATGGCAAATGCAAGGGCTCAAGACATGAGGATTCTCATTTTGTTTTTAAATTTTTTTATTCCAAGTCGCATGAAGTGCAAAAGTAGAGGATACACAAAAGTTGCAATGTTTGGTCCTTCAACCTTGAGTTGTTTTGTTTGATAATTGATTAGTCCAATGCTCAAATTAAAATATTATTAAATGTTAATCAACTAGCTTCTCAAACAAGGATTTCACTTTTGTTTTTCTTACTTTAGATCACACAAAGTGCAAAAGCAGTGGATACACAAATGATGCAATTCTTATTTGACTATTTGAGTAACAAAAGTAAAGTCTAAAATAAAAAATTCAAACATTCATAAATAAAAAATAAAAAATTTAAGTAGTTAGAACTAAAAGATGACTTATGTTTTTTTTAATAGATTGCACGAGGCACAAAAGTAGAGGATACACAAAAGTTAAATCAGCTATCTAGTTTATCATTATGCAAGTAAATACTAAACTTAAAATATTAAAAGTAAAACCTTAAAAACCACATTTTAAAACCCTATACATATCATTTATTAATCCTAAAACAGCATTTATGAGCCCTACAACAACATTTGTAATTTTTTAAACCCTAAGAACAATGGTTATACTTTAAAATTTTGTTTTAAACAAAAAAATATTTAAACACCTTAAAATTTGAAAAAAAAAAAAAGACAGCTATATGATTCTTTTATTGACATTTACATTTTGTTTGATTTAAACTTGCAATCCTAAACACATTAGATTTGAGTCTTACCTTTTTGAATGACGATTGACAAAGATGTAAGGACATTGAAGTGGATGGTGACTCTTCCTCTTCCTCAAGCTCAAATCAAATTGTTGAATGTTGTTTGTGATTTTGATTGAGGGTAGGCTAGCATATTTATAGGTTTTTTGGGGGTGTGGGGTGTTGGAGGGGCCCACTTACTTATTAGCATTAGGGAAGCAGGAATATGTTTTAAAAAAATGTGTTTTGTTTTTAAATGGTTAAGTATTTTTTGGGGCAAGGGGACTTCCGGCTGTCCATGGGATAGTTGAGGGATGCCCAGGTGCCCCCAAGCCGTCTTGGGGATGGTAGAGAGTCCCCTTGTTGCCCCCTGCAAGAGGTGACATCTTGTCCTATAGACGATGGTGGAGGGGCAGGAGAGGGGATGTTTTGTCCTTGACCTCGCATCTTGGGGATGTCCCCATCTCCAAAACAACACTTTTTTTTTTGGAGGCGAGGGGGGCCACTAATCTTAGGACTCTTGGGTACACAACCAACTTGAAATCAACTTATTTTAGTACCTAAGATCATTACAACTACTCTCCTATACACTCGATTTTTTCTTTTGCCTATGACTGTTTTTGAACCTATGAACTTTGACTAGAATTCAAACAATTCAACTCATATCCTTCTCTTCCCCTCTAGGGGCATTTACACATGCTAAATATACTAGGATGATCATGCCAAAAATCTCAGAAGCCTCCAAACACTGACTGGAAGAGTTATTTGCAATGTTCTTGCACATTGTTTGCCATTACTGTTGTGTGATGAAGTTGCCACTCTTTAATAGTTACAAAACTGCCCCAGTAGTTTCAAAACCACTTCTTGTTTGAACTGATAGTGTCGCATAGAAGCCCAAAATACTCCATTTCTCTCCAAATTTTAAAGTTCTAATGCCTAAAACTTGCTCCATGTGTCTTCTAAGTTGTGTCCCACTACTCCCATGAAGTCAATTGATCATTTTATTGATCAAACCTCCCCAATATGGAAGGCTTTTGGTTCCCAAAAGCTATGAAGGCTCAAACAAAAGGGATGCTCCTCAATTGTGGTTGCCACTTCCCTTTGGACCATTCTAACCGAGATCCAAAAAGCCTTGTCTCCAACTATCTGAAGAATTTTGTAAGGTCAAAGTGCTTGAACTTGTTGAAGGAACTATATCAACATCCTTTCTCTCCCACAGAAGAGGAATGATCTGGGTGCTTCTGCTTAACATTCTCTTTGCTCCAAGGTTTAGGACCTTAGGATGCTCCTTCTTGCCCTTGTAAGCATTCATCATGAAGCATTGCCCACCTTTGCACAAGCGGTATTTATTAGGCTCTTTAGTAGTACACAACTTCTCTGTCATACATGTAGGGGCTACTAACACAATTCCCCATACATGGATAGGCAAAACATCCAAAACCACTTCATCAACAAACTTTTGGTTAACAACAAACTTCAATCTACATTGCTTATTTATGGACAAACCAACATCATTTCTAATCCAACCCAAAACATAAGGTTTGGGGTGTTGATATGCTTCAATACCAATTTTTCCAACCAAATCTTGAGAAATAAGGTTAGCTTGTGTACAAGAATTGAAAAGTACATCAACTTTAACACTTTTAATCTGAATTTTGATGTAATAACTTTGAATTTTCTGTTTCTTCTTGTGGCAAGGCATTCAAACTAACCCCTTTCATAGTGCATGACAAATTTGAATCAGCCTCTAAACTACAATCAATTTCTTTGCCCTTATCAATGGTAATTGTATTGGTTCTTAGCCTTTTAACCATTTTGGAAAGGACACTTTTCTAGATGTAGCTTCCAGCACGTCGCATCCGTATGATCATTCTCATCACAATGGTCACAACGCTCTGTAGCCTTTGTTTTGTTGCTTTTAGCACTTGCCTTTTTTGTCTTGGTCATAGCTCCTTTTGTTTTTGGAGAGGATGGAGGACTATCTACTTTAAGGTAGTAAGCATGTGCACGTGCTTCATCAATGTCCACTAGGTTAGAGAGCAACACTGGCCTTTGAAGATGGCCATGAAGGCCTTTGATGTATTTCAGCAACACCTCATCTTGCACATCTTTCTCCATTTGGACAACACAAAATTCACCATTGTACTCTTGCACACTTTATCCATCTTTCTGTTTCAAAAATTGCCACTCCATACATTTTTCCTCTCTATGACATATTGGGAAAATTTGGTTTCTTAATTTCTTAAATTGATCCCATGAACTAATAGGAGCTTGTTTTCTTAATGCCATACGATACAAGAGACTTTCAAACCATGTTAAAGCATGTTTTGTCATTCTCAATCTAGCAAAGAAAATCTTTTGTTCCAAGCTAAGTGTATGCATACTAAAATATAGCTGCAATTGTGCCAACCGATGGTCAAGCTTCTCTGCATCTAGATCCTCCTTCAAATGGTGTTGTTTCATCCTTAAATTGAGGAGTTCTTGGTAGACTTGATTCATGGAAATCTTCCTCTTTGTTGGAGTGGGGCTTCCCCTTGTTCTTGGTATCTTGCAATGAGCACAACTTCTCCATGAGGGTCTCCATGAGGCCCTTAATAGTCTCCATTTACTGAGATATACTTGCAACATCAGCTTTTAGCTTGAGGATTCTTGTTTCTTCATCAAGGATTTCTGCATTCCTTGTGATGCTTCATGGTTCTCTTTCCAACTATAAGACTCAATGTCTCTTTGTGAAGGCAACGAATCTTTTCCACTTCCTCTGCTTGTGGGCAAGAACTTGCAAAATCACTCACAACACTTTCATAAGAAAAAAACCTAGGGTCTGATACCAAACTTGATCCCTAAACAAGAGGAAGCTGGGCCTCATTGCTAGTCATCACATTCAAATTCTTAATAAAAGGATGAATTGCATAGGAGCTCAAGGAAATCGAGAGCAATAAACACCACAAATTGAAGAGACATGGATTTACCTTGGGGAACTCAATTTTTGGGAGGAAACTTCTGCAATTAGTGAGGAAAAACACGCACTTTCCACTATCTTCAAAGGGGAATACAATCTTAGACCTCTTGGGCATACAACGAGCCCAAAATAAACTTATTTCAGTCCCTAAGATCACTACAATAGCTCTCCTATACACTCGGCTCTGTTCATTTGCTTATGACAATGTTTTTGAACCTTCGAATACTAACTAGAATTCAAATGAACTCAAATCCTTCCCTTCCCCTCTAGGGGAGTTTACACATGCTAAATAGAATAGACCAGTCATGTCAAGAATCTTAGAAGCCTTTTAAAGTGTTCTTGGGTATTTTCTGCCATTTTTGTTGTGGGACAAAACTGCTGCTTTTCAACAATTACGAAACTGCCTGTCTAAAACCAATGGTTTTGCATAGAAAAACAAAATACTTTATTTATCTCAAAATTTCCAAATTCTGATGCCCAAAACCTGCTACATGTGTCTTCTGAACTGTGTTCCACTACTCCCATGAAGTCAACTGATCATTCTACTAATCACCGAGCACCACCATTATATAATTGTTCCCCTTCAATGTCATGGGAAGTCCTCTTATAAAGTCCATGAAAATAGATTTCCATTGTGGGTATTGACTGAGGTTGATAGCTTTGAATTCTTTTTCATAGGCTTTAGAAATACTGCATAATGTACATAGCCATCTGAACTTTGGAATGGCCTGAGATCTACAAGACATGTGCTTCTTGGATTAGACGTGTCTTGTAGTTGGAGCTTCAACTGAATATCATCGGAGAAGTAATACTCTCACAAGTACTTGTATACATCTACAAAATTGTTTGGACTACAAAAGTTCGAATTGAAAATAAAATTAATGTAAATTTTAGAGTCCTTCCCTAGATTGAACACCTGGCTAGATCACCTTGTGACAATTCAAGATGATGGAATGGTGAAGCTGAACCTGATACTGATGTTGCTAACAACTTCTTGTGAGAGATAAAATGACTATAACGGTCATGACAATCTATCTGCTAGTGGATTAGCTTCCCCTTCTAGGAACTTGACAACCTAGTTTAATTGGTTGTAATATACGTGTTGCCTTAAATGCCATCCATTCTGCGTTTTTGATGGAGTATGCTTATATCAATTTACAATCTAGATGAATTTTCGTTTCCCAATGCAATGCCTGGACTGTGCCATACAGTTTGTTAACTTATGTTGGATACTTTTAAACTGAACATTTAGAGTGGAATCCTATATGTTTACCCTACTAATGCACCTTGGCTTCCATTATATGCCTTGATGCATCCATTTCTACAACAACTGACATATTTATGTCTGTAAATTTACACACTGATGCATTACATATTCTTCATTTGATTTCATCATGATTTTCTCATTAGTTGTTTTCATTATTAGTAAACAGAAAATACAATGAACTATCAGATTTATGATTCATAACTCATGGATAGATGTACATTATAGAAATGTGAAATAAGGAGAAAATTGCCTCTTCAATTTGAAATATTCCCCATCTAATTAATTTCTAGGAAGAAAATATGTCCACGTGTCATAGGTTTGCCGTTTCCAACTGAAACTCTCTCTCTATTGTTTTTATTTGTGTCTGTTGGGGAGAACAATGTGAATTTTTGGTTGTTGCTTGCTTTGGAATTTTTTCACTTTTAAGTAGCATGTTGATTGAATTAGATATGAAAGCATAATGAAATTCTTTTAGTGCTAAGCATGGAAAATTTTATAATAAAGGAAATGGTAGGACACATCCATGCGATCTTTGGGGCATAGGAGATGGCCCTTCATCCTACCTAGTACATCTGCTACACATCCTGGGATGTCTAGACATCTTATGGCAAAATCAAGGACATTTCGTAACATCCTTGTATACTAGCGATGATAGTTAGAAGAGCAGAGACTATCTGTCATAACATCATAAGTACTTGGGATCATAGCAGCATTACTTGTGATCGGGATTGGTTCCACAAACGAAAAGTATAATTGTAATTCACTTACTTGGATTTAATCATAAAAAAATTGGGAAATTAAAAAACACTGAAAAATACATTAAAAAGGGGGAAAAACACTGTTTTTGTTATTTCAAGCCAAATAAAGGATAAAAGTGCTACTTCTCCATTGAGTGTATGCTAGTTTTCATAATTTTATGACTTTTAACCAAGTTCCAAACCTTTCAAAAAATGTGGGCATTGAGGCCATAAAGCAGTAATTAGGCCCTAACTAAATGCGAATGGAATGGATATTCACTAAAGAATGAGTACCCTTGAGTGTGTCCTAATAGATCCAATGTCTGGTTACTTTGGCAAATTCCAAATCTAGATATGATGTTTCCACAGTACATGAAATTGAGTAAATACTAAATATGTTTCTGGAAATAATTGTGTAAGATTTGAGTGCGTCAATGTTTCGGATTACACTGTGATCCATTATCAAGACAAGGAAAAATAGGTCCAAAATTGCTAACACAGTCAAATCCAGAAGCATTCGCTACTAGGTCCAAAATGTTGAGGCAAACAAAACTTACACAATATTTCCAGAAGGCACTGACTCAAATCCAAATCTGCAATGTGAAAATGAGGTATTGACTGAAAAAACAAGTATTTTATAGGTGAATTGAAAAAAACAGTTTAATCATGAATAAACTGCAGTTTTTTCAAAAATTTGTGAATAAATCGCCATTTTTGAAAGAACTGTGGTTTATTCATGATTAAACCAGACTCGGGAATGTGCCAATGATAGAGAAAAAATCGGCGATTGCAATTAGTCAGGATTTCTGCTTCTATGCTTGGGACGATGATTAGGAGAGCAGAGACTATCTACCCTAGCATCTCTGAGTACTTGATGATGGCTAATAGAACATAGACTCTCTATGGGGAAAATTATATCACATCACCCTACCGATCTGTTTTCCTCATCAGTGGAGTAAATCTACATTGATTTTCTGTTTTTGTCCCTTTAGATCGTTGTCTGGTAAAGGAGGGAGGTTATCCTTCGCAGTGCCCCTAGGATGAAAAATAGTCCAGGTCATATATATCTAAAAATGTCAAAATAAAGTCTATTATCTCCAACCAAGTTTTTTTAAATAAAAAAGCCTCTTCATGAATGTTGGCTGCCTCCAACCACTTCATAGCCTAAATTAGATTACATACTCTTCAATCATATCCATCTTTACTTCTACTCTAGATTTTTGGGAAGGAATTCTCTTGATAAGTCAAACTAGTCACATCTTTTTCTAAAAATTAAGGATGCATACAATAAAGGAATTTTAAACCTGTAATTAAAAATAAAATATTAATAAAGACAAGAAATATTATCTTGCTAACTTTGGGCTATATATTTGAGAAACTTTCAAATATTTTTTGTTTCTTGGAGCTAATGATGTGTTCTTGGCGTGTATTAATATGATTAACTTTCATGGTCTCTTTGTAATACCACAATGCATGTGAGAATCAACCCTAAAGTCTTTATTCTAAA
This sequence comes from Cunninghamia lanceolata, assembly GCA_027924645.1. Taxonomy (NCBI): domain Eukaryota; kingdom Viridiplantae; phylum Streptophyta; class Pinopsida; order Cupressales; family Cupressaceae; genus Cunninghamia; species Cunninghamia lanceolata. The sequence continues at coordinate 76,015 of BSBN01000887.1, forward strand.
TAACGGCTATGCATGCTATTAGCAAGTCAGAAATGCTAGATTCTTTAAGGTGGGCTTGTGCCTTACTCTAGTGAACAAAATTTTCAGGGATTGTCCACAAGACATTAAAGAAGCTGCGTCAAGCCTGATCTTTGCTGCTGCAAGATGTGCAGAAATCCCAGAGTTACAGGCCTTGCGTGGCATTTTTGCCACAAGATATGGAGAAGAGTTTGCAATTGCTGCAAGAGAATTGCATCCTGCTTGTGGTGTGAACCAACAGGTGCTCCCTATTATATAAATTTGGTTAGAAAACCTGTCAGCAGCATTATTTTGTATTATAATTTTATTGCTTTGATAAAATCCGTTGCTTCTCGTGAAGAGTTATATAAACCTAAAAATATTTGTCTTTTTTCATGTGGTATAGATCATAGAGAAGCTTTCAGGCGAGCCTCCAACAAGTGATGCAAAATTGAGCCTAATGAGAGAAATAGCAGAGAAAGCAGGTTTTCGGTGGGAATGTTTAAATTTCAAGGTATAAAACAGGACTCGCATCTTTGTCTTTTCTCTTGCAATTGTAATTCCATTCATTTTTGGCCACAACCACTAAGTATTTGTTAATTTGCAGGATGGTTCCAAACTGCAGCAGAGTTTCATTTCTTCTCAGAATACGGCTGTGTCCTCGCATATGCCATCTTCATTGAAAACAAGTTCAGATGGCGCTGTGGTGCATCCTGTGAACAATGGTAGAATTTTAGACAGTCAATCTTCAAGCAATGTCAATAGACAAAAGGCTTCAATGTCCAGTAGAAGGGAAGACTTAGGGCAAGTAGGATGTGAAGATGTATATGAGAGAGACATTCCTGTTGTTTCTAGCAGTGTTGAAGAGATCGCTATTATTTCAAATAACCATGAAAAGACTTCTCACGCAGAGAATCCAAAGCGATCTGCTAGCTCAAGGAGAAACATGCAGAAATTTGCTGCTGACCCTGTCAGTGTTGCTGATTGTGAAAGAACTTCAAATAAGAAGCAGGTCAAAACAGAGGTTATTGACCAGTCTTTCAGTACCAGCATAAAAAGACAGGAAGTTGTTGAAGACACAAGACATGGCTACAATAGATCTTCAAAAAACAAGAATTCAAGGTACACTTCTGGTGGGCAATGTAAAGATCCTTATAAATATAAAAATGGGCATCCAGATGTTGCTTTCCTGGAAGAAAACAATGGGATACCTGAGAAAGAGTTTGGCTTGAAATCAGCTATGCTGCTCAAACCAGATGCAGTTTGCAAAAGTAAGCCTACAGGCAGAACATCTTATTTGAATGTGGACGGGGAAACTGTACAGGAAGTTTCTGAGGAGTTTGGGAGTAGGATGTTTCCGGACAACTATACTGTCACAAGAGAAGGATCAGTACAGACTGGCAACGGATCATGCCAGTATGGAAAAAATGGTGTACAGCATAGTAGACATAGGGAGCACAATAGACCGTCTAGAAGCAGAGAGTCCCGTGTTGAAAATAATGAGGTCAGGATGTTCGACAAGCCTTGTGAAGGATTCCATACCGATTCTATACAGGGATGTAATTTGGAATATCAGGACTTGCCTAAAAATAGAAGCAACATGATGTCAAAATCAAACAAAATGTATTCTGGGTCTACTTGCCATGATGTTAAAAAGGACGGCATATACCATCCCAATGACACTGACCATTATAGGCTTCCAAAAAATGGGTCAAATTATCCTTCTGTTGAGCCATCAATAAAGAAGAGCACTGGAAGGAAAGTGTACGGTGAAGGATTTTTTGAACCCCAGGAAGGTTCAACATTTGAGGAGGTTGTAGATTATCCTGACAAGCGGGATTCAACATCACAGTATATTGAAGGTCGAATCGACAATGAACATGGCTCTGATGGCAATGATGAATATTATAACGAGTTAGATTCAAGTCCGTCTCTGGCACATGAAATGCTACATGGCAGAGGAAGTGGGACAAGAGTTTATTATACCAATGAACATGATGAAGAGAAACATAATATCAGGAGGAAAGCTGATAATAGTGGTAGGAAATCTGTGAACAGGAAGTGTTACGGGGTGGCTAATGCTTCTCAACAAGTAGATAATGAAGAACAGCATGAGACCTATTACTCTGTCCAAGAAACATTGTATGAGATTAACAAAGGCAATTTAAATTCGTTTGGTAGGGCACCATATGAATCACAAAAGCACGGGGACAAAGGAGAACAGAAGAGGAATTATCCTTTCAGAGAAAATGGCAGGTCTCGTAATCCAGTGTATTTATCAAGTAAGAATCTTTATGAAAGTGTTGATCATTCGTCAGATGAGGAGCAAAATATATGGCAGCCTAACTCTACAAAAGAACACACCAAATATGCATATCCGTTGGATGCTGACTCTAAAAAGAGATCTGACGTAGCTTGGCAAACACAGGAAGGCAAACCACAATATGGAAGGAAAGGTTCTCGAGATTCCCCAAAATTTCATGGTGATCATGTTAGTCAACACCCAGAGTTACAGGATTATCACTTCCAAAAGTCTGAGAGCTTGGGGTTGTACATGAATGAAACTCACATAACTGGTAGCAAATCTGAAAGGAGGCATTTAGATAGTAGTCATTGGGAAAGCAGCTCAATCAATGATAATTCTACTTTACCAGAACATAAAAGGGTTTATTCAGACGAGAGAGAAAAATTTGCCAGTGGTCTTAAGGATGTCCATCAAATTGATAAATTTGAAAACGTAAATAGATATCACAGGACGCAATCTGAAAGGAAGCAAAAGGTCCCTATCCCAAGTGATTCCTATGTTCAGCACAAGGAGCAGACAAATAGTCATCATGTGTCTACTGGAAGTAATGGCATATCTGAAGGCAAGGAGTGTTCTCCTGAAAAAGGTAGAAGGCGAGATATTCAACATTCAAAATCACAGAGAACCAGAAGCAAACAAAGAACCCACGAGATTCAGTCCGAAGGTTTGGAGTCAACAAGTGTGAAAAATTTTCCCAGGCCTCCGTGTACACCTGCTGTTGTGAAGAGGGATTCTTATGCTGCACCCAGCGATAGGCCTCTTCCTCACCTGCCACCTTCATCTCCGGCTCCTAAACCATCTTATGTTAGCCCTGAGGATAGACTTGACAAATCAGTGAATACTGTTAATGAAGCGCCCCCTCCAAGGCATACGGTATCAATGCCTAGCAAATCTCCTGCTCGCTCAGATTCATTGAAAGCTAAACTTATCAAGAGTTCATCCGATGTCGGTGTCTCTGGCACTCGACATGTGCACCCAAAGCTTCCGGACTATGACGACTTGACCGCTCGATTCGCAGTCTTAAAGCAGCAATGCCAATCAAGCAATTCTGAATAACTAATTCATTCTGCTGTATGACCACCACTTTATTTCCTTCGTTTCTTTTTACTTTTTCCATTGCTTCAAGATCATGAGTTTCCTATATATTTGCTGCTTCTTTGCCAAATCTTGTAAATCTTCCAACAATCCTTGTATTTCATTATTATGGGTTGGGTTTGTTGTAACAGCATATTTTCCAAAGGGTTATCCAGTGGCATGAAAGATTGTTCTTTCGCCGGATATCCGGTGTTTGGACACGAAAGTACTGCACTATAATAAAAAGTAGAGAAAAAGTACTTACGTATTAGGCCATGCTCTGAAGTGTGACCATGCGTCATCTTATAATTTAATAATTTTTAATGTAATTTATTATAAAATTATTTTATATATAATTAATTATTAATAAAAAATATTTTATATTTAATTATTAATAATAGTAGTGGTGCGAATTATTTACGATTAATAATTTTAAAGATAAAAAAATGAATGGTCTTCTATACCTAATACATTCACATATAAATTCCTAGTGGACTATTGAGGATAGGAGGATTTACTCGTTTGATAAATAGTAGTGTAGGTTAGTGAGTGAAAATAGTAAGTGGTTGTCTGAAACAATGTAGCGGATAGATAAAAATTGGAAGTGTAGAAAGGGGAGACAATTTAAAGCTAAATTAGCAACACAATTTAAAGGTGTTATTTAATAGTTGGGAGGCATAAATATTATTGTGCATTTATATTTTTTAAAGAGTTATTTTGTGTAATTGTGCTATAAATGTTTATGTTTATCTCAATTGATAGTACCTTTAAGCCTTATTAGCTTTTTAGAATTTGAGAGGTGATAATTTAATAGATTTTCAATGATTTTATAAGAGGAAAAATTTGTTAACCACAAGGGTTAATTTATAATTTTCTTTTTGAGGGAATATCTTTTCAATAAGACTAGTTTTTTCAAGATACATTATATAACGAACCATGTTTTATGGGAATATCTTTCCAATAAGACTAGTTTTTTCAGGATACATTAAGACTAGTTTTTCAAGGATACATTAAGACTAGTTTTTCGAGGATATATATTGAACCATGTTTTTTTAAATTAAGTTATAAGGGTTCTATTAATGTGGGCCCTTACCCATCTAAAAAGGAGACAAAACAACAAAATAAAGAACACAAATTACAAACACTATATGCAACATGCATACAAAGAAACCTATTCTTTCTTATTATTAGAGTATAAACCCATATGCCCAGTAGTGGCTTTTTGAGCCAACTTTTTTCCTATTTACCACTATAATCCATTCTTTTGCTTCTTCCTCTTCATACTAAGGCGAAGAAGGTGAGGATGAGGAGGATTGATTAGTGAAGTCCAAGACAAATTTAGGAATAAAATCTTCTACATCTCATTATTCCTTTTGTGTTAAAATATCCAACCATGTTATATTTTGTATTTGATAAGGGATGGGAATTTTAGCCTTCCATTTTTCTTTCTCTATATTTTTATCTTTCTTGGCAATAGGCTTCTAATAGAAGGGTTTTATCTTTTTCCTTACCCAGTATCCTCCTTCCTTGAGGCCGATATATGTCTATGAGCTTGCATTTGTTTCTCTATCTTACCATTGCTTCCAAGTGGGTAAGATTGAACAATGTCTGTGAAACATGGTGATAATGGGGGAGGTGTAGATGCCTTTGGCACCAAAGATGGTGGACTTATATCCATTGTAGATCCAGATGAGGTGGTTCTTGCTCCATTCTTTGATTCATCCTTATGAGTAGGAGCTAAACTTTTGATGATAAGATGCAAATAGGATGCACCTTTCCATGTTGGTTTCATTGAGTGAGACTTGCCCTTTTTGCATGTTGATGATAAATGCGCTACTTGGAAACATTTCCTACAATACAAATGGATGTTTTCATAATCCAACATTTGCTTCCATATCCTTTCGCTCACTTTTAACCATATTTCTTTTGGAAGACATTTAGAGATGTCTAGCACTACCTGTATTTTGGTTGAAGTGGAATGAACAAAAGCCCATTTGTTTCCAAATCTAAAGCTGGAAATCTACCTAGCGTGTTTCCTATTCCATGAAAACAAGCATAAACCCAATATTGCAAAGGAAGATTGGGTAGCCCTACCCAAATCAGCATAACAAAGAAGGTTTCAATTATCAAATCGAAATCCAAAAATCATGGTTTCACGATTAAGACATTCTCTTAATGCCATGGCCCTATTTTTGATTTTCTAAAATATATGCTCTATCCTTTATTCATTGATAGAGCAAAACAAATAATCCTTGTGCACATGGGTATATTTCTACAATTTTTTTAAAACTTGAGCCCCAAATACTAGAAACCCATGCATGCAAGGCTAGGCCAAAGGGCATTAAACTTGCAGATCAAACCACAATTGCAAAACTTCTCTTCTTCATGTAATGCCTCTTTTCAAAGTAAGAGAATTAGAGCCATCTCTATTCTAGGGATAGTTTGTTGACTGCACTATTGTACATCCTCCAAAACTACTATATGCATGGCATCCTCATTTATATCTTTCGTTGTGTGCAACCTTATTGCCACTTTTGCCTTGCACTTTAGATCTATGCCCTTCTACCCATTCACATCATAAGAGTCTTTGCATGGCATTTCAAGGACTATTATCAGTAAAATCCGGCATGCCACTATTGTGCATAGACGATAGATTACATGTCATGTACTGCCACCATGCATAGATGATATATTACATGTCATGTACTGCCCTTGTGCATCTAGCGAGTGGGCAAGTCATTCTTGCTTGAATGACAATAGCTAGTGAAGCATTGGAGCAATTGCTGGGTTGTCCTCTTCTCAAGGGAGAAGGGTCTTGTGAGTGGCAACGGGGTTCAAGCATGGAGTGGGAGTCACATCGATAGGTTCACTCACTTCATGAGGGAGAAGTAGCTACTGGTGGACTATGGTGTTTATTTATTGAGGTGTGTTTGGATATTGTCGTATGAATTGTGAAGAGGAGTTGTCGCGATTCTAATATGGCTAGGTGGGTCATTGGTTCTAATCTTGTTGAGTTCGTTTGTTGTGAAGAGATGGAAGGTGTTGAGCCTTCGCTCCTCTAACTCTATTAATTCTTCTAAGAGCGCAAGTTCTCTTGCATATAACTCTTCTCTTGCGTATCTTTGTTCGTTGGCTTGTTGGATTTCCATTAATAATTTCACTTGTTCTCGGGTTTGCTCTTCAATGGGTATTTCTTGAATTGGTAGATTTGCTCTAATTTTGTTTAACACTACCTCAATCCAATCTTTCTTAATTCCAAGACACATCAAGCTTGAGATGTCAAGCAAGGAAAAAGAAATCAAGAGAGTTGTTCTAGTGTTTTTGTTTGGTTTTGATTGATCAATGAGATTGCTTTGAGTGTTTTGAATTGTTCTATATTTGTTGGTGTCTCGTGATGTTATCAAGGGATTTTGTTGCTTTGTTTTGTGTTTTTGTAATTTAGTGACGAATGATCTAAATGAACTAATCTAGGTGCATGCAAAAATAAATCTATTCTTTTGGTATTTTCCAAAAACAAAATGTGATTTAATTAATCTATCTACAAAAGAAATGCTTTTTTTTGGTATTTTTAATGAATGTAGCTAAATGATTTAAACCTAAGTTTTCTAGATGTAATTTTTATGTTTTGTTTTGCTTTGAGTTGAATTACCCCATGCTGGAATTGAGGCTTTTCTACTTAAACACTATGTGTTGGAATCAAGGCTTTCAAAAAATGAGAGCTAACTTAAATGTAAATCTAATCTAATATAGGAAAACATTTAATCTAAGAAAGCGACAAAGAAGTCTACTCTAATCTAAGAATTAATAACAAAATATTACTATCCTTAGGTAATCTTGGTTTCCTAATTACTATTTAAACTATTGTAAAAAAATGATAGCTTCTAAAATATGGAAGTTGTTTGAAGCTTTGAAGCTTCTTTGAAGTGACATGTGTCCTCAGGTGGTCTAGCTCCTTTATCTTCTTCTCCAACAATGGGGTGCTCCACTTTGATGGTAGTGGGAAGACACGAAAGATCTAGGTTTGGGGAAATTGAACGATTACTTGGAAGGTAATGAGAAGCTTTGAATCTTCTATGTAAAAAGATAGGAAATGGCATGGATGTCTTGTATTGAGCATGGATATGTTGTGGGGGTTGCTAGAGCAAGAGTAGCCTAAGACTTCTAAAGGTGATTCACAATCCACTTGTTAGAGAAGGAGAGAAATGATAACTTATTGCAAAGAAATGACCAAGAATGTAGGAAACAACCTCTCGGATGCCAATGGCAAAGGGAATATAAATAGATAAATAAGATTCATAATCAGGGCGAGATGAATGGGAGATAACAAGAGAGGTGCTTCTGAGTTAAGAGGAGAGGAGATTTAATAGTTAGGGGAAGAAGTTTGGTCAGAACTTGAATCAACTCACAATTAGAAGCAATAAATGTAAAAAAATGACTAGAATTAAAGAAATCACGTGTCCTCTAAACATGATAGGGTCGCCCCTTTTGGGGGTTTGGGTCACCCCTTTTGCCAGGGTGAGTCACCCCTGTGACCCTACAATTGAAGATCTAAAAAAGGGTTTCAGGATGGTGTGAAGACTTAGAAGCCAAGCTCGGGGCTAGAAAAGGTGGAAAGGAGGCTACAAAGGACATTGGAAGCACAAAGTGCCATCAAATTAGAAAATGTTGAGAAGAGATATATTTCACGTCATGTGGGTTGTGAGTTGGACCACCAGGTCATTAGGAGACTATTGTGTTAGACCGTACAATTTTGGGCACTTACATATTTTCCCTCTCGGGTACGACAATCTACATGAGAGGTAGGTGTCGTTCTTGAAAATTGGCATTATGGGATCCACACTTACCTATACTTACCTCTATTGTTGTCCTGCATCTGGATGTGCAAAATGAATTAGTTAATCATGTATAATATGATAATATAAAAAGTGACTAAAAAACAAGAGAACTTACCATCGGTTTGTAGTTTGAGAGATGCTACCTTTGTTGTTTGCCCCTGTTGCTTGCTTGTACCTTGTTACCCAAGTTTTTGTCATTGTATTTCAATAGTAGCTCATCCTTGTTTGATTTAAACTTGGTTTGGTCTTGTTTTCACAGTGTATCTTACCTATTGTAAAATTGCTCCAAGTCCTAAGGATCTTTGTACTTTGATCAACAACTTAGTTCTTTTGCGAACTTCATCCCCAGGTTTGCTAGTTTGTGAACCTAGCGATGTAGTGATAGGAAATAACATTGCCTTAGTTCCCCTTTCTCATCGGTGTCTTTCCTCCTTTGTGAACCTTCCTTGCCTTCTTACTTTTCTCTATTGCCTAGTTCTTAGGTTCACAAACTCTCCGATGGGCTGATAATATAACCTTGTGAGTTAGTTTCTGTCAAGTCATGCCCTGTTGACAAAGGAAAACCTTTGTTGAAGCCTCATCACTCGATAGCAAAGTTCATAAACTCTTGAGTTCGTCAATACGTGAAGCGGCCGATGAAGATTGAAGATAAGATCGCCTATAATAACAATCGGTGAACCATTGAGTTCGCGAACTCTTAAGTTCGCCGATGGATTTGTTCCTCGACTCATCACTTTGTCGATAAGTAAAGTTTTGCAAATGTATGATTCGCTGATAGAAATGAGAAAAGGGAAATACACTCACTCTCGAGTTCGTGAAATGAAATCTTTGCCAATAAATGAAATTTAAAAATGCATTGCGTTTGCTACCCCTAAGCATTAATTACAAGGGTTATATTAATGCATTGAAGTGGTGTCCTAATAAGTGGCTATAAACGGGGCTTTAAAAGACATTTTGTACACCGTTTAGCACCGGATTCCTTGCCGACAGTGGAGCTGTGTTCTCTCCAATTGTTAGAACTCACTCTCACATTCAGCTACAACACATGAGGTAGTTGGCATACAATTTCCTCTTTTGCAGTTCAAATTATTCCCTACCTATTTGAAATTGCTAGATTGTATTGCACTATCTCAAGATTTCATGAGTACTACGTATGCGACACACCCATTTCTTCAACTAAAACTATTACCTCCTGAGAGTTATCAAGTGTTGTTGAGGGTGGCCAATTATTCAATCTTGTGGGTGATACAATTTACGAAGATGAAGTATAAATATCAAGGGTTCGACGTCCCCACCATAATTGGGAACAAATTAGCTAGGATAAAAGATACTGATCTTGGGCACATTGATATGAAAGACTTCTAGAGTAGAATGAGTAGTGACCCTAAAGAACCCATAACTAAGCATACCTTCACAAGTAGGCTTGCTCACGCTGGGGGTTTCCCTTCTGTAGTGCAATGTTCTGATTTGGTATTGGCATGCATAGAGAACTATCATGCAGAGTCTCGACAAATCAGAACGGTGGATGGCAAGGTGGTCGTAACCTTGGATGCTGAATCTATTAGCAACACTTTCAAACTACCTGTTTGGGAGGAGTACATTGATATGTCCATGGAGACAAGCTAGAGCTATTATGTGGATGGGAAGAGTTGGTGCAAAAAGTGTATTGCTATAACTTGGCTCAAGAAGGAGATGAAAGGCTAGTCACAACTCTTGAAAAATCTTGTTAGAGCCGTCTTCAAAGATGACATCTCTGATATTATTACCCTCCTACATAGAGTGGTGGGGAGTGCTGAATCCAATGAGTTTGTGGAGTGGATGTGTTAATTTATTTTGGTGATATGTGCCGGCGACCAACACATTGACTGGGCTAAGATAATCAGTGATCACTTGCATGACCAACTGGTGAATTTATGAAAGAACCAATTTCATATGTGTTCCTATCTTTTCTATGTTTTGGAAAACACACAGAGGGTATGGCCTGGTCTAAGGACTGCAACTAATTTCACTGATAATACTCAGGTGTATGATTATTATTCTCACTTGCAAGAGGAGATTGGTAATAAATACTATAGGAGGGTCAATGATGCTTTCTTAACATTCAATGTAAGGAGAATATATGGTAACCCTGGTCTCAGAATTTCTACAGAGGTAGCTAACCTTATTATCTAGTTTGGAAGTTATTTTATTCAATTTGATAGATTTAGATATATAAGAATTTGTGGTTTTGAGCAATATCCTTACAAACTCCCTAGGTATGTCACATATTACATTGTGTTCCTAGAAATCTGTAGACAAATGTCACAAGCTAGCAAAAAGTATCACAATTACAAGAAGAAAGGATACTTTTTCCCTTGCAATTAACTCATTATACCTGCAATAAGCATGAGGATGCCAGGTATGTAGACATAATTCTATCTAAATTCAAATTTCATTCATATGTTTCAAGACCCCACTTTGATAGTAAAGGTTTCGTGAAAGATAATTTGTATACACCCTTGTTGCATGAACATCATCCCCACCTTGAAGATTATTGGGAAGACCACACAGATGAACATGAGGTGAGGAGAGATTGGATGATATTAACAATGGACCAGACAAGGGCCTTCAATTTGGGTTGGGATCTTCCACACATTGTGGATGACTTCTCTGATATGGTTGATGAGGGATACTATGTGGAGAAAGACAAACCTTTACCAAGATTGAGGTGGTCAAAGAAAGAGATCACATATATATATTTGTTAGGTCTTATTTTGTATTAGAAAAGAGCAAGAGATGGATACAGACAAAGGTTGTTGGTCATACTGTTGGGTCTTCTTCACCCAAAGGTCAAGAAGTGAAAGTACACCATTCTACCATCCCATCAGCTTCCCAAAGGCCAACTTCCAATGTTCATGCCACTAGATCTAAGACAACTTCCCAAGGAGGAAATGATGGTGATGGAGATGATCCTAACAAAGATGGTAAATTCAAAGGTCAATGTGAAGGAGATACTGAGCCACCTAGACAAAAGTTGAATATCAGAAGGACTTCCAAGGTGGATATAACAGGGACATCAAAGGTTGAGCAAAAACAGTAAAAGGACACCTCCTCTTCACCTGTTAAAGGTAATGTACCTGTGAGTTTAGTGTAAACCCCTTAAGTTATTTCTCATAATGTTAGTGTTACTGCACCTTCTCAACCACAACAAGAAAATGTACATAGTCCTATGCCAAACTTTGTGCCTAATACTCCATTTGATACACATTCTGTATTACCGTCTCCTACATGGTTGAAGGATGCTATAAACAAAAAGAGGAAGTACACATAGATGATAGATCCAGGTTTTGATTCAATTGCTAGATTGTTGCAACCTAATTATCAACCAAGAAAAAAGGATGTCAAGGTTAATGGTGGACCTTGTCACCAAACATCAGTTTGTAGAAGTTGCAGAACCCATGGTTGATAAGAGTGAAAAGGATATTTCCATTGATGATTTTAATGTAAGCAAAATTGACCTTGGCCCCCCTATTGTGGAAGGCGATATTCATAATGGCAAGTTATCTGTGGATATTCTAGCTAAGAGATTGGAAGAAAAAGAGAAATAAATAAAACTGCTGGAGGAACAAGTAGAGATACTCACCTCATATATTAAATCCATTATGGATACTTCTACAATATCCTTAGATGCAACAATGAATACTATTAGGAGTTGCATGCAGAAGATATCAACTAAATGTAAATAAAGATTAAACAGAGGAATGAAAATACATAGAAATAATAACATCGAGAGACAAGTTTTAACGTGGTTCACCCAAACTCGGTCTACATCCACCAACAGAGAGTCCAATATTATTATCCAGTAAATCAAATTGATTACAACTAGCAATCCTTGCAACTTAATACCGCTGCAAAATGCTACAATACATCAACAGAAAGCCTAACCCTTAGCCACTTTTATCAAGCCTTATGTTGGTTACAAAAAATAGTATTTTTTATGTCGGCCAATAGAAAAATAACTCTCAACGCCTTAATAAAATAATAAAAAATTGTTGGAGGTTTCAAGGGCGCTAGCCCTCGACCCCACCCTATATTGCGATAGGGAGCTTGCCAGGAGCGCTGCCCCCAAACCCTCGCAAAGGGTGTTGCCCTTTGACCCCATTAAATAATTTGGGGGAAAACCGCGCTGATAAAAGTTGGGTAAATTTAACCTCTGAGTCTGATTAGGCTCCATATAATAACAATCTCCCATTTGGAGACAGATCAGACTCCACACAATATCATCTCCCACTTGGAGACTGATCATAACACCACTGACCCTATAGCTCCCACTGGAAATAAGCACCCTGGACTCTGTTGTTCTAATTTTTTTTGTTTTTAGTCTTGAAGACCAACTGAAGCTAAAGAGGAGCTCAACTTCTCCCTTGTCATTGCCTTTGTAAACATATCTGTTGGATTTTCATCTGTATGTATCTTTTCCAGCCTTAACTGTCCATCATCTAACACCGACCGGATGAAGTGATACCTTAGCTGTATGTGTTTGGTCTTTGAATGCAGGGCAAAATTCTTTGCAAGATGTATGGCACTTTGATTGGCTACAAACAAATAACTGTTAGCCTTTTGTTTGCCCAATTCTTCCATGAAAGATTGTAGCCATATCATCTCCTTGCTTGCTTTTGTTGTAGCTACATACTCTGCCTCCATGGTGGATAAAACAACCACCTTTTGCAACTTGGAGATCCAACCAACCACTGTTTCACCTACAGTAAAGACATAACTTGTAGTACTCCACGTGGTATCAATATCCCCTGCCAAATCTAAGTCCACATACCTTGCTAAATCAATATTAGAGCCCCCAAAACATAAGTGTTTATTGGATGTACCTCTCAAATATCTGAGTATCTATTTTACCGCATTCCAATGCTCCGATCTGAGATGACTCATATACCTGCTTACGACTCCTACAACATGTGCAATATTCGGTCTCGTGCATACCATGGTGTACATTAAACTTCCTACAACTGAAGCATATGGTACCTTGGACATTTTTTCTTCCTCCTCTTGTGTCTTAGGACACATCTCCTTAGTCAATTTCAAATGACTAGGCAAAGGTGTGCTGACAACTTTTGTATTCTCTATATGGAATCTTTGCAACACCTTTTCAACATAATCAGCCTGAGATAGAGTCAATTTTTTGCTCTTCCTATCTCTACAAATTTTCATACCAAGGATTTGTTTTGCTTCCCCCAAATCCTTCATAGAAAATGATTGTGCTAATTGTTGTTTCAACTCTTTAATGTGATCCATGTTAGACCCTGCTACAAGCATGCCATCAACATATAAACATAAAATAATGTAGCTATCATTATCCAGCCTCTTAAAATAAACACAATGGTCAGAATTGCATTGGCTCTAGCTTTGCTCAGCCATAAAACTATCAAATTTTAAATACCATTGTCGAGGTGCTTGTTTCAAGCCATATAAACTCTTCTTCAATCTGCACATGACTTTCTCCTTACCTTTGACCTCAAATACCTGTAGTTGTTCCATTTAGATCTCCAAATCACCATGGAGAAAGACAGTTTTCACATCTAGCTGTTTCAAATACAAATCTTCAGCAGCCACAATACTTAAAACAATACGAATAGAAGTCATCTTAACAACTGGAGAAAATATCTTATCAAAATTAATATCTTTTTTCTATGCAAATCATTTTACATCTAACCCGACTTTAAATCTTTTCTTACCTCCATCTTCCTCTTTTAGCCTATAAACCCATTTGTTTGGTAAAACCTTTTTACCTGCAGGCAACTTACATAATTCCCAAGTCTAATTTTTCAACAAGGAGTCCATTTCTTCTTTCATAGCAAGCTCCCACTGAACCTTTGTATCCATCTGCATAACTTCATCATACCCTTCTGGTTCACCAACATCTGTTAACAACATAGAAAACAAAGAGGGAGAAAACCTTTCAGGAGGTCTACTTAGCCTTGTTGACCGTCTAACATTCATTGGAGTTTGTGGTATTTCTTGTTGCTGTTGCGGAGCATGAGGAACCACTGGAACATCACTATCTGGAGTATCATTAGCACCACACAATCCTTTTCTTTCTTCTCATGCTGCTGCAACTGATCTTTGTACAACACCTTCTCATTGAATACAACATACCTACTTCTCACAATTTTCTAATTTTTAAAATCCCAAAGCCTATAACCAAATTCATCAATGCATCTAACGAAGATACATTTTTTTGATTTTGCATCCAGCTTGGTTCTAGTTTCAGAATCTACATGTGCAAATGCTTCACATTTGAAGGTTTTGAGAAAATAATAACTCACCTTCTTACATGTCCATACTTCCTCTGGAATACCACAACCCAAAGGAATTGAAGGACCTCTATTAATTAAATATACAACGGTGTTGACAGCCTCTGCCCACATGTTTAAAGGCAGCCCAACATGCAATCTCATGGTCTTTGCATGCTCCATTATTGTCCTATTCATGCGTTCAGCCACTCTATTCTCTTATGGAGTCCCTGGAACCATTTTCTGCCTACGAATTCCATTGAAGGAACAATAATCCTCAAATTCTTTGCTGCAATACTCACCACCATTATCAGATCTGAAACATTTTAATCCTTTACCTGTCTCATTCTCAACCAAGCTTCTCCATTTCTTAAATGTTTCAAATACATCAAATTTCTGCCCAAGGAAATAAATGCAAACCTTCCTAGTTGCATCATCTATGAATGTAACATAATACCGAGAGCCACCAAGAAAAGATACCTGAGCCAGTCCCCATACATATGTATGCACAAGCTCCAACTTTTCATCTTTCTTTTACTTCCCAGCCTTGAGAAAATTAACTCTCTTTTGTTTGCCATACACACAACTTTCATAAAAATCCATATTAATACATTTCAGACCTGGTAAAACTTTCTTAGAATGAAGTACCTTCATACCTTTTTCACTTATATGCCCAAGTCTATTATGCCACAGTGTTGTTTCAGAACCTGCAGCAACTATTTCAGTCTCTTTTTGCGAACCTGCAGCAACTGTTCCTAAACCTATTTATTTTTTCTCTGCAACAACTAAAGTAGAAGGAACAATATGACCTGTACAAAGATATAAGGTGCCTACTTTCACACCTTTTGCTACTATTAAGGCACCTCTTGAAAGTTTCCAATTTTTATCAGTAAATGTAACAATGCAACCTTCATCAGCTAGCTGCGCTACTGAAATTAAATTCCTACTCAGCCTTGGAACGCGCCTTACCTCTTGTAGTAGCCAATGATTATCATTCTGCAACTTAATCTTGATTATTCCCTTTCCAACAATCTGATAGGGTTCATTATCTCCCAAATAAACCATCCCAAAATCCCCTTGGACATAATCAAGAAAATAACTTCTATGGGGCGTAGCATGAAATGAGGCCCCTGAATCTAAAACCCATGAATCATCAACATTATCTAGGGAAATAATCAAAGAATCATCTTCAAATTTATTACTTACCACATTTGCCTCCTTATTGCCTTCTTGTTTGTCTCCTTTATTCTTCCAAGGCCAGTAATCTTTCTTCAGATGGCCTGGTTTCCCATAGTACCAGCAATCCTTTTGTCCTCAGGATTGGGATATCTTGTCCTTTGATTTTTCTCGTGACTTCCCATGACCTCCAGAACCTTTTCCTCTCTCCTTTGATCTGCCCCTACTTTCTGCTTTCAAAACACTACCTGATGTAGACCCTCCTGAGCTTTTCTGTCGCATTTCCTCGCTAAGGATAACACCAACAACATCATCAAATTTCAAAGTATTTGAACCAGAGACAGAGTTACTTACAACAATTACCAAGCTATTCCATCTTTCTGGCAAAGAACATAATATCAAGAGAGCCCTCACCTCTTCATCAAAACTTACATTTATAGAAGTTAATTGACTGATAATTATATTAAACTCATTTAAATGATCGTCACAGATCTATGTTCAATCATTTTTAGATTAAACAAACGCTTCATGAGAAATACCTTATTTGAGGCTGAGGGGTTTTCATACAATTTAGCCAAAGCTTTCATCAGACCATCTGTTGTCTTCGCTTCTATTATATTGAATGCCATCGATGGTGCTAGGCACAACCGAATGGTTCCCAGTGCCTTTCTGTCTAGAAGATTCTAATCCTCATCAGTCATTGTTGCCAGTTTCTTGGCTATTCCTTCCAATGGACTCCATAAATCCTTCTGATAGAGATAATCCTCCATCTGCATCTTCCATAACTGATAGTTCTGCCCATTGAATTTATCTACCTTCAATTTACTTTCATCCTCCATTGCTCCCACTTAATCATGAGACTCCCAGTCAACCGTGAGACCTTCCTGCAAACGATAATCAAACACAACCCACTTTGATACCACTTGTTAGGAGTTGTATGTAGAAGATATCAATTAAATGCAAATAAAGATTAAACAAAGGAATAAAAATACACATAAATAATAACAACGAGAGACAAGTTTTAACGTGGTTCATCCAAACTCGGGCTACATCCACCTACAGAGAGTCCAATATTATTATCTAATAAATCAAACTGATTACAACTAGCAATCCTTGCAACTCAATACCGCTGCAAAATGCTACAATACATCAACAGAAACCCTAACCCTTAGCCGCTTTTATCAAGCCTTATGCGCTGCCCTTGGACCCCGCAAGGGGCGCTGCCCCTTGACCCCGTCTTGGGGGTGCTACCCTCAAACCCCCGCAAGGGGCATTGCCCCTTGATCTTGTTAAATAATTTGGGGGGAAGCCACACCAATAAAAGTGGGGTAAATTTAACCTCCGAGTCTGATTAGGCTCCATATAACAACATAATACCCCCATGAAAACTCCAAAAGGGGTAAGCCCAAATGTAATTGATTAGATTGGTAAGTACCATGCTCTAGGAAAAGCAATTGAAGAATGGATGGAGAAACTAATGTTGAGGGGATGTTGTATCTAAGAGAAATAATCCTGTTGTATGAGAAGATATCACTGAAGCAAAAAGAAGTACAATATGAGGTTAAAGTTGTGAAGCAAGATGAAAGTTTGTTTATTGTAGCCAAGACTGATTTACAAAAATGGTCAAAGTGGATTCAAGCATTTTAATCTTAGAAGAAGTGATGGGGAAAGCTAAAGAGAATGAATCATCCAAGTGGTTAAATGCTATTGATTGGTAGCTGCTGATGGTTAAACAATGTTTAATAGATTTAAATAAGATTCTAAAAAGTTATAAATCTTATTTGATGGATTTAAGGGCCAGTGCTGTAGCTTTGGGAGTTGATATATTGGATGAAAATGAGGAAAATTTATTGGACATCAACATCATCAAACAAAGTTTCAAAGACCTAGTGGCGGGAGAATTGATTGACAAGGACTCAGTTGATGGGAATTCAGTTGATAGGCTTTGTAATGTGGTTGCTCACCTTTTGGCTTTTAAGAAGGAGATAACATAATTCCACAGGAAATTCGAAGAGTCGAACAACATCCTTGCTATGTGGAGAATACGTCTGAATATGACAACCATATTGAATGGGAAAGCTATTGCACCTATTGTGAACAAATTTAGGGCTTCTAGGGCTAAAATGAGTACTCCATAAACACCTGAGGATCAAGCAGCTAAATCTAGTCAAGGTGATCAAGAGGAGGGAAATGAACAGGCAATCTTTGATGAAAGCAACAAAGGAGAGTGAATTGTTATGACTCATTGTTTATTTCTTGTTATTTGATTCTTTCCAGTTTGTTAAGACTTAAATTAAAATTTACTCCCGTTACATAATTTTAAACGAAGTAAAAGTTTATTTTTAATATTCTATTTCAAGAAATAGTTATAACTTTTATTTAGTTTTGATGTGGTTCCTATATAAGGAACAAACAAAGTAAATTTTGGGATCTTTTGGTGAAATTACTTTCATGAATGGATCACTAGTATATGGGGTTCTTAATTCTGTGAAGGGGGGATATTTTTTACAAAGATTATGTGATGTTTTATTTGAAGAATAGAGTATTATGCTCTATCTTACCCATTAACACAAGGAGAAGGTGGACATTGGGTCAATCATCTTCATGTTGTGCTGTTAATTCTTCTTATGTTGAATGTGTGGTAATTTAAGTACAGAAAATTTATATCTTTCTATGTGAAGTATTGATAACCTGCCTTCATTAAATTTAATATTGTCATTGATGTGTCTTCATTCTTATGTTTGAATTTGATGCAAAGGTGGAAGTTCAGTAATTTATTATTCATTCACTAGTTCTTCTCATTCTTATGTTTGGGCAGATTTTGGTGACTCTATTATTAGAAAGTGCATTTGGGATTTCCTGCAATGCATTGGGCATTGGGGATTTTATTTATTTTCAAATGATCAAAAAGATTACCTTCCCACTTTTAGGTTAAAGGTGTACCATAAAAGTTGTAAATTCAATCACAAGAAGGAAGTTATACCTTCTAAAAAATTTAGAGGACAATTTATGAAATTGTCCAACTGTTAGTGGGGTTTTCATTATAAATTGGGTGGGTCAGACATATAACAAATATTGCAAAATCTATTCACTAACATCCCTACAAAATAAAGACCGATGAACTGACCCAAGTGCATTCTGATAAATGATTAGGTCAACGTAAGTGGAAAACAAGGACAATGATGTACCATCGATGCAAGGTTCAATATATACCTGTGTCACCTTTCTCCTCCTCGATGACCCAAAAATGATGAAAGAAAATGTGATACAAAAGCAAAACCTACCCTATAAAAGTGAAAATGAAGGTCACTTTCTCTTGTGATGACGAAGAGAAGAGAAGAAAGAAAAGAGGGAAAATAAATGAATGATGATAGGATTGCGACTGATGAGTGCCAAGTTGCACCCATGAAATACATCTTTTTACCTCTCTTTTTCTCCTTCTTGAGTCCATCTTTCCTAATGTCTACACCCAAATAAGCTAGCAAGATCGTTATAGTTAATGATTAATTGAGATAGATTACTTAAGATCATAATTTCTGACTGAGTGACTAATGTGCATGGAATTGATGGAAAAATGCAGAACTTCTCTCTTTTTGAATCAACAGGTGTAGATGCCAAGAACAACAATTTTTGTGCATCTCCGGAGATAGTCTTCAATGATCTCTGGAGACAATACCAGAATACCACGACACCAGAAGTTTTGAAGGAAAGAGAAAGCCTCTCCGGAGCTGAACAAAGAAGGCCACAATGGCATCTCCGGAGCTACAGACATATCTCCGGAGCTGCAGACAAGGACAGATATCTCCGGCGCCTCCTGAGAGCAGGGCATATTTCTAGCATAAGCTGCTAACCAGGCACTCTCAGCAGTGATCATAATACCCCTCATTTCACTCAAATCATCACCTGAGTGGTGAAGGGTCATCCTTAGTTAAATTGCTGGAGTTTTTATTTTTTTAAAGTTTTTGCATGAGTTATAGATAGAACTGATTCAATATCCATATTTTTAGGGCCTCGCTGCCCAAATGTATTAAGACTCAAACTTAGAATTCTAAGTGGACTTCTATTCCACTCAGTCTACTTTTATTACATGATTATTTTCCATAGTTAGACAGCTAGTGTAATAAAGAGATGGATGTCATCTCATAGAAGAACTGGTAGATAAGATAAGTGATATGTCATCACTCATTTTCATATATACATATAGAAAAAATAGAAGAAATATACATTGATTGATTTATTCCGATTCTCAATAATCTCAGTTCTGTGATATCAATATTTTTCATGAATGCAAAGCGAATGGAATTAGGTTGAATTTAGTTGTGATCTTCTTTTGTGCTGATTCCCTACTGTAGCCTTCAGCCCCAAGGGTGTAGAGCAAGGGCCCACTCTCACCACCAAGGTAGAAGGCTAGTACCACTATTTTATTGCTTCAGATTTTGATATGAAAAGTATTTACTGATTTTGATAGATAGATGCATGTTACTGTTTTTAAGATTGCTTTGAGTAAACTTCCTGTTTAATTATGTTTTCAACATTCCTTAAATTCATTTAGCAAGTAGACAGATTAATCTTTTCAAATTAGTAGAAGTTGTTAGGATTAGCTAGGGAAACTGGTAATTGTAGAATCCCTAATTACAGACAGCCGATGACACAACCCCTGGATTTTGACATCTGAAAACAAATTAAATGATGAGGTACAACAACACCTTGTCAGTGACAACATTCAACTGATGGAGAGATAGCAACAACGACATCACGATTATGGCCATCATTCAACCTCTCGTGGATCCACAAGTGCAAAAAATGATGAAAACTTCCCATTAAACCCCGACTTTAACTTTTGGTCATTTTGGTTGAAATCTTCATTTAAACTTGAAATTTCTTGTTGCAAACAACTAGATTTTATGTTTAAGATATTTTTATGTTTTCATTTTATTATTTTTTGTGCATTTGTTACTGCTTTTGGGCCCTCTGGGGCCTTCTAGGGCATGTCCTGGGTCACCCCTTTTACTAGGGTAGGTTGCTTGGGTGACCCTATCACTTTGACCAAGTCACTTGGAAAACCTTTTTAATCACCACTGTTGAGAAGGATTTTGAAATTTTTGACCATTTTGAGATCGTTTTTGTCAATGTCCACTTTGTTTGTGATCATTTTGATGATTTTACTTAATTATATTATTTTAAATATTTATTTTACATTTTTTTGGTTTTCTAAGGTTTGACAAAGTGCATCTTTCTTGTAGGACAACTACATATGATGGAATGCCACCCATGAGTAGGCCTGGTACATGGACACATTCGAGGCATTGTCTACTGTAGATTGTACCACTCTTAAGTGATTTGGGTTGGCTAAAGTGGCACAAATACTGATTGTTCATCCATCATCTCACATATGTTGTGACATCCTTACATACTGGGATTTTAACTAGAACACTTTTCGATTCTTTTTGTCTCTAGAGAGTGGACCATCACTCTTTATGATGTCTATTGTATCCTTGGTGTTCTTGTTCGAGGGGTACAACCTACACTACTTGATAGAGAGAGAGTTAGAGCATGAGAGGCTAGCATGGGTAGCTATCATGGGAACACTCAACCTAGCAATAGGCCTCATATCCAACTCAAATTTGTTCCCTCACTCGCCATTCCGCCCTTACAGAAGGTTTTGACTGACTTGATTGTCACCTACTTGTCCAGAGGTAAGAAGGTTCCTATGTTTAGATGGTGTTGGGAACCAATCATCTAGTAATTGGAGCGAGGCATAGTTTATGCATGGGGAGTTGACATATTGGTCCTAGTCTACAAATACCTCTAAAATATTTCTTGACGGGGGCACTTATCTTCAACCACCCCTCTTGTCATGTCATGGATCTTTGAGAACATTATACCCTATCAGCAGGCAATGCCCCCTTCATACTTGAAAATTTTGAGAGCTATGAGTGGGCTCAACTTGGGCATTTTGATTTATCTACACAAGTAGCTTCTACTTTGATTAATGAGGACTTTATTGTAGACCCTTACACAAAGATGGAGGAGTAGTGGCCAGGAGATAGAGCCGTGTGAGCCTTTTATTGAGGAGTTACCTCCTTGATAGCTATGAATGACTTGGTGGAGAAAAATTTTGTTGCACGAGTGCTACATCAGCTTGGAGATGGGTACCTTGAGGACTTGCCCCTATTCCCCATGCTATAAATCCATTTAGAGTCCAATGATGCATAGTGAGGAGCACTTCAATGGATTCCACTTGTACCAAGTGTTTTTATTACACAACCACTTTGAGGACCATGCTAGAGAAAATGGTGAACATGCCAAGATCAACCACTTGTTGTTGTAGAGGATGACAAGATAGATGAGGAGTTTGGTGAGGACTACATTTGTGAGGGAGGAGTAGAGGAGGTATTATCAAAGGGTGAGGAGATAGAAAGTTAGAGGAGACCATGCTCACAACTTGTGTTATCCCATTTATTGAGTTGACAAAGGAGGAAATGAGGATAGGTGATCCCTCATGGAATCTTGAAGATCCCCATGAGTACCACACTTCTCTACTCTTTCTTTACTTTCGTAACTTGTAACTTTTGTTGTCTATGCTCTAACACTAGACTAATGCTCCTTTTATTTTATCTTATGACACAATTACTATTGATGAATGGAGGGACTTGTTGCAAAGTGCATCTTTGGATGTTTTGGTACCTATCATGGGATGAGACAAAGAGGTGTTATTAGTAGATGCAAGTATATGCCCTCATTGGTAGGCTGACAAACAAATGCTCTTGCTCCTATTTACCATGTCGATCAACACATTATATTGCAGGTTGGAGGATGATTGCACTAGAGTTAGAGAATATTTTATTATGAGAGATGGTTGGCTTCAAGATTAGCTGATAGTCACATACTCACACATAGGTGAAGACACTAGGCCATTCTCACACTCAAGTTCCCACACCAATCCCTTCTCAGGAACAGTCTTAGAGGAGTCCTTTGAGGTCAAACATAGTCAATAGAATGGGGTGATGTAGAGCAGGGGTATGGATTAACTAGACACAACCAACCAATCATTTACCAAAACCCTAGATCACTATCCATAGGGCATTCCTTCACAACTGACCCATTTCCCTTGTAGCCTTTCAAAAAGGCATTTTTGGACATAACTCTTGTTGTCGACTTGACATTCAAAAAGTGTGAACTATTTAGGATACCCTTTTGGGCCTTACAACACATACCAAGAAATGGGGTGAAGTTGTTTTGTACAGTCTATCCCAAAATTTGATTGTCCTCTATGCAATAAGGCCTAATTAGGCCTCCTAGGTGTGATCCACTCTTGTTCACTATGACACCATGACAAAATGGAGGCTATGATCTTCAAAACAAGGTTAAAGACACTAATGACACTCCATCCGATACACTTTGAAGGGTTTTTGTACTTGTTCAAAGTAGGAGACTTTAATTTGGTCTATACACAGTCTTGTCTAACATTGTCCAACTCTGCCAAGATAGGATAGTCTGCTAAAATGGACACAAACCTTTAACATATGATCAAAATCTGACTTGGTATTATATTTAAGGACTCTTGACACCTTTCCCAAGAACCTCTAACCATGAAGGAGTTTGAATCCAACATCAAATTACACAAATTCCTCTCTTTGTTCACTCTGTCAGCCTGATACATGAAAATATCAGACTTCTCATGCAACTTCACATGTGCCACCTTCCATACCTATACCTGCAGCCTCAAAATCCTAAAATACATGTGAACATATGCCATTTCACGAAGTTTCATGAGTTTCTACTTGTAAAAGGCAAATTTATACATTTTTCTTCTTAATTATTTACCCTCAACTAGGGTTTTACCAGTTTTTGATAGTTTTGAAAGAATTGGCCCTAACTTGCTTATTATTCAATGAAATCAAATGCAATAAAGACTGACAAGAAGTAGATTCACTATACTTTCATGCCCAATTGATTTTATACTGTTACCAGTCCATACAGTACCATACCAAGCATGAGAACAATAGAAAAAAATGTTGGAAAATGCAGAAAACAAGATTTTTATTGCTCCAATCTTTTAGATTTCAACAACCAACCTCGCCTTCGACCACCCAAAGCCTTTATCAACATCTACCAACCATATTCCAATGATTCATAACCAATTTCCAAATTACAATAGTTTCATAATCAAGTTTCAATTTGACAACATTGTGTAGCAATGACACTTTTTGCATCTAGACTCTAACTTGCACATAATGACTCAAAACATACTCCAACACATATGAAATGGTGTTAGAAGACCTTATTACATGAAAAACACCAAAATAAAACAAAAAATTAACTTTTAACCCCTTAAAGGCATGAAGACCTATGGGTGCCCCTGCACCATACTCCCGAGGAAAAGAAAGCTCAAGTTCCACTTGAGGACATATCTTCAACTAAGTAGACATGCTTGAGAATGTCATCTTTAGTCATCCAAGAAGCATCTTCCATAGGAAGACCTCGCCATTTGACCAAATAGTGAAAGTAGACCTTATTCCTTGTCTTCTTGAGTTCTTTGAAGATTTGGAAAAGCATCTCAGCTACAACCATATACTTGTCATCATATGCTTGGAACAAATGCTACCACTTCATCTCATCCTTGTCTATGACAATACTTAAAGTCCTTACTTCAACTATAAACTGATTGCAATCTTTTTCCTTCACCTTATTCATG
Source organism: Cunninghamia lanceolata (assembly GCA_027924645.1). NCBI lineage: Eukaryota > Viridiplantae > Streptophyta > Pinopsida > Cupressales > Cupressaceae > Cunninghamia > Cunninghamia lanceolata. Next base: position 100,384 of record BSBN01000887.1, read on the forward strand.
CCATGTGCTAAGAACCTCACACTCTCTTTATACATATGAGAACAATGCATACCTTGGCTCATAAGAGTCTCTTCACCAATAGATGCTGCTATGCCACATAAATGACAGTCTTCACCTTGCCTATCTCTTCTACTTGCCCTTGTAGTCTGCTCTCTGATGTCTAGCTGCTACAAATGCAATCCCTCTTGTATGCCCTCTTGAGAGCATTCTTGTATCATCACTGTCTCAGTTTCTTTTGTCTCCATACTGACATGAAGACAATCCTTTTTTGCTGTCACATCCTTACCAAACAACTCCTCAACTATTGCTGCAACATTACTTTCTTGTTCTATTACTTCACCTAGCTTCTCTTTCACATCCGCACATAGGATTGAAACACACTTTGTTTGTTGCTTTTCATTCTTCACCTTTGCTGGACCTGCACATTGAATAAATACATTAAGGGAATCACGAGATTCCACAAATACCTTCTCTTGCTCTTTATCAGTCCTCACAAACATGCTGTTCCAATCTACTTTATTTTTTTCCATTGATGGCACAACTTGTGCTCAGATAATGGACACCAAAAGGCCCATTTCCAATTACCTCCATTGCTGGTTTATCCTCATTCTTCTTTGACAAATCTTGGTTCTCCAAAGGTAGTGCATTCACTGTAAATGCTGTCATAATAGTCCTACCTATTTCTGCCTTTCCCATAGTTTGAATCAACTCTTTCTGACCTACCATCATCACACTAGACCCCACTTGTTGTTCTTGGCCTTCATCTTTCAATGGTGTGAGAATAAATGAGACCCCATCCTTCTCTATGAATTAGATGTTCTTTCTCCCATCATATTTTGCATTTCTATCATAATGCCATGGCCTCCCAAGAAGCATATGGCAAAAACCCATAGGGATGATGTCATATAGGACCTTATCCTTATAACCCCCTATGTGAAACTCTACCCAACTCTATTCATTTACTAAGACTTGTTGCCCCTTATTCAACCAAGAGACCTTGTAAGGAGTGGTATGTGGTATTCTTTCAGTTTTAACTTCTCTACCATTTCAAGAGAAACCAAATTATCTGTACTACCAGAATCAATAACAACTTTGCAACATTTACCTTGACACTTACATGTAGTTCTGAAGAGTGATTTCCTTTGTGGGGGTTCCTTTTCCATTGACACCTTAATCAAAGTTCTTCTCACCATAAGAGATTCTCCAACTTCTGGTGTAGTATCATGTGATGGAGAGTTCACACTTTCACTATCTTCTACATGAGCAATCTGATTTCTTCTTTCACCTCCAAATGAAGTACTGGATGGATTTTCAGGGCATTGCCATGCTTGATGGCCTGCAAACTTATTACACTTGTAGCATTTTCTGGTGAATCCACTTGATCCTCCTCTTTGGCCTCCAAATCTGCTCCTAAAATTTGATCTTTTGCCCCTAAAACTGCCTCTTGAATCTACAACTTGTTCTTGGGTATTACTTGTCTCTCCTTGACTCCCATGTGGCTATCTTGAATCAGAAAATGTCCCTCTACCTCTGAAGTTTGTCCTTCTCCTACGTCTACCAAGCTTCTCTTTCTTCCTTTGCAACTTTGCTTCAACCTTCAAGGCTAGTTGATAACATTCTTCTATTGTCCTTGGGCTTGTGAGACTAAGTTTATCTTGGAGGCTATACTTTAGCCCATTAATGTATCTTGCAACCTTATCAACTTCATCCTCCAGATGACCTGATCTAATACTTAGTTTGTAGAACTCCTCTATATATGCCTTTACATCCATATCTTTTTGTCTCAAATTTTGTAATTGCCTATGCAATTGAGTGGCATAATCACTGGGTAGAAATTTACCTTTCAACTTTGCAACCATTCTGTTCAAAGAGGTGATTTTTGATTTGCCCTGCTTCCTTCTCTCATCTTTCACATAGTCCCACCAAAGGGATGCATGACCCTTCAACTTTGTCCTTGTCAACTTCACTTGTTGGTCTTCAGGCACATTTTCAAATTCAAAATATTTGTCTAGTTCACTTATCCAATCAAGAAGCTCTTCACCGTTCAGAATTCCTCCATACACTAGTAGTTCCATCTTTGTTTTGGAACCATCTCCTTTGACTACCTTCAGTAACTTTGCAAATTTCAAATCTTCAGGATCCAACTCTTCTTGGAACCCTTCTTGTGGATTCTCTTCCACCAACTCTTCTTCTTCTTCGTCTTGATCACTTAGATCTCCTGTGATCACTCCCCTTTTCTGATTTCTTTCCAGTGCAACAAATATGGATTTAAAGGTTTCTCTCAACTCTCTCATCTCTCTTGCATGTTTCTCCTTCAACTCACTCATCTCTTTAGCAACTACATTCCCTTTTGGAGGCATCCTTGTTTCTCTTCACTTCAACTCATCAAAAGCAACACACAAACTTCCAAAACTTATCTTGCCCAGATCTTGTGGGCTCTGATACCAATTTGATGTAGAGAAGGGGTATGGATTAACTAGACACAACCAACCAATCATTTACCAAAACCCTAGATCACTATCCATGGGGCATTCCTTCATAACTGACCCCTTTTCCTTGTAGCCTTTCAAAAAGGCATTTTTGGATATAACTCTTGTTGTAGACTTGACATTCAAAAAGTGTGAACTATTTAGGATACCCTTTTGGGCCTTACAACACATACCAAGAAATGGGGTGGAGTTGTTTTGTACAGTTTGTCCCAAAATTTGACTGTCCTCTATGCAGTTAGGCCTAATTAGGCCTCCTAAGTTTGGTCCACTCTTGTTCACTATGACACCATGAAAAATGGAGGCTATGATCTTAAAAACAAGGTTAAAGACACTAATGACACTCCATTCAATACACTTTTAATGGTTTTTGTACTTGTTCAAAGTAGGAGACTTTAATTTGGTCTATACACAGTCTTGTCTAACATTGTCCAACTCTGCCAAGACAGGACAGTCTGCTAAAATGGACACACACCTTTAACATTTAATCAAAATCTGACTTGGTAGGATATTAAGGACTCTTGACACCTTTCCCAAGCACCCCTAACCATGAAGGAGTCTGAATCCAACTTCAAATTACACAAATTCCTCTCTTTGTTCACTCTGTTAGCCTAATACATGAAAATATCAGACTTCTCATGCAACTTCACATGTGCCAACTTCCATACATGTACCTGTAACCTCAAAATCCTAAAATACATGTTAATATATTCTATTTCACCAAGTTTCATGAGTTTCTATTGGTGAAAGGCAAAGTTATACATTTTTCTTGCTCACTATTTACCCTCAACTAGGGTTTTACCAGTTTTTGATAGTTTTGAAAGAATTGGCCCTAACTTGCTTATTATTCAATGAAATCAAATGCAATAAAGACTGACAAGAAGTATATTCATTGTACTTTCATGCCCAATCAATTTTAGACTGTTACCAGTCCATACAGTATACTACCAAGCATGAGAACAGTAGGAAAAAATGTTGGAAAATGCAGAAAATAGGATTTTTATTGCTCCAATCTTTTAGATTTCAACAACCAACCTCACCTTCGACCACCCAAAGCCTTTATCAACATATACCAACCAAATTCCAATGATTCATAACCAATTTCCAAATTACAACAGTTTCATAATCAAGTTTCAATTTGACAACATTGTGTAGCAATGACACTTTTTGCATCTAGACTCTAACTTACACCTAATGACTCAAACCAGACTCCAACACATATGAAATGGTGTTATAAGACCTTATTACATGAAAAACACAAAAACAAAACAAAAAGTTAACTTTTGACCCCTTAAAGGCATGAAGACCCGTGGGTGCCCCTGCACCATGGGGAGACGGTGGAGTAGGAGTCCTAGATAATCTATAGGCCAGAGCCAACCTTGAGGTCTTTGAGAGACCCACCTTTTACTACTCTAGAGTTCTTGCCTTGCCCCCTTACAAGGAGAGATTCACATGCTTGTGTGTACACTTTTTTTCTTTGGTTATTTTGGTGGAGCCCATTGTACTAAGATAGTTTGACACTTGTTTAGTACTTATGATGACAACCAAGATTGGTGTTGGTCTATATTTAGTTTGGAGTTGACATATTTTATATTGCTTCATTCTTATGCACATGTATGGTTCTAGAATTTATGTTTGTTTACTGACAAATGTTATTCTTATACATGAATATTGTTATGCTCAGGTTTTTGTATTTCCCTATTATATATGAGATGTATGTAATGTGAACTTAATATCTATGGATTCATTAGGCCTATATGGATGAAATGAAATGTACTCATGCTTTTTTTTTCATGGATACCATTTTTCTATGACATGATTTATTACTTTTTTTTGTATGATATGCATGTGATACTAACATTGTGGTTGCTCTTTATAAGATTTTTGACCTAAGGGATTGTGGGTTGACTAACATAGGCTGACCCACTAAGATTCTAAGATAGAATTTATGAGAGAATCAAGTGGGAATGGGGAGGTGATGGAAAAATTTAGATGAAGTTGTACAAAAGGATAAAGACCGATCTTTGTCTAGATTGACCACTTAGACTAGTTTTCAATGCAAACAAGCAACAAATTTTATTGGTACCTTCTAGACTTAGACCAAAAGAGATGGATAACAAGTTGGACCTATGGTGAAGGTAAGATTCCTCAACAAGGATGGCCCTAGGAGGTGAGCTAAACTCTTGGTTGTTTCACCTAACTTGTGCATGTGTGTGATTAACTTTGTTTCTCCTTTTCTCTCTTTTTTTCTTTCATTTTGAATTTCACCCTGTTGCAAGTATGTGCTAATTGGTGTTGTCATTGATGCCAACATGTTTGTGCTGTCATTTTTGTCAACTATATCTTGTGGCATTGATGTTTGTTGATTGATTGAAGAACACTGTCTGAGTATTTTTCTCTGCATATTTTTTGTGTTGAAGACCAAAGTATGACCTTTGGATATGATTTAGAAAAGTGTTTGAAGATGCTAAATCCAGAATTTGGTGGTCCAAATCACTGTAAACAAAAAGATCTATTCACCAGTGTCAAGACTGTGCTTGGTAAGGTTTGTAGAGTGACAGGAAGAAAGTGTTTTGCTTTGCAGATTTGAGTTTGGCTTTGTAGTTCTTGACTTAAGCTTATAAGGTTCTTATTCATCTTCATTCTAAAGGATATGTGATTTGAAGCTCCAGAAAGCAAGTTTCTAATTAGTAGAGTTTGATAGTGTGATTGAGAATAGTCTGTGATCCATCTTCAAGAGAAGTTGAGATCTGTTGCGGATAGATTTGCTGGTTTCCAAATGATTCTATGATGTTCATGTATGTCCCTTGAATACATTGAAGGCATGCGTTTGATCTGCAAGATGTAATGAAGATCTTGAAAGCATGTGTTCAAGTGTTCTTGATGATTGTACCAGTCTAGCCGACCTGGATGATTAACATTCTTTGCGGATGAATTTCCTAAATTATATAAGGGCATGGTATCATGTGAAGATGTAATTGAGTCCATCCTAAAGTTTGAAGTGTTCCTCCTTTATTCATTTAGTCCGCAAGTTTGTTTAGGTCTAGTCCTAATTTGATGTATGTATGTATGTCGACCTTGGAGATTGCTCCAATGGTTGATTATTGTAATGATGACCTTGATGTACATTCTAAGGTTGATGAATTGTATAAATACATGTAATGAATTCGTGTTTGAGGTGTGATGGTGCGAAGATGAAAAGATAAGTGTAAAGTGTAAAAGCAGAGCAGAGGAGATAAATTGTGCTTCAATGGAACTAAACTTAGGCATGGTGTAGATGCTACTAAATCAATTCACCCCTTGGTAGTGAGCTAACCCCTGGCAGTGAGACAACCCTCGATAGTGAGCCACCATTTGATATTCAATATTGTTACTACATTATATTGTGAGTTAACACTCACCGTGGTTTTTCCCTGTTTAGGGTTTTCCATGTAAAAATATGGTGTTCACGTGTTCATGTTTTGATTCTGTAATTCATTTTTAATGTTCATAATAGAATAAGGAAATATGTTAAGTTTTTGAGAAATTGATTGTGGTTTAAAGAAGTTAAATTTTGATACAACTGATTCACCCCCCTCTCAGTTGTCTTGTGCATTTCAACCATTGGTATCAGAGCAGAGTTCCTTTGAAGAAATCCTAACAGCTTAAGGTGGATCTGAGATGGCACACAAGAAAGACATTCCCTAGTTTGATGGAAATGACTATGTAACTGGAAGGTACGAATGCAAAGTTATTTTATTTCTCTTGGTTACAATGTTTGGGTAGTGGTTAAAGATAAATACACAGTTCCTAAAGATCTAGATCTTGAAGAAAAGGTTAAAGAGTTTGAGGATAATCATAAAGCTAAAAATGCTATGTTAAATGCCATGTCTAACACTGAAATGGCAAAAGTTGTGAATATGGATACTGCTTATGAGATTTGGGACAAATTAAATAAAATCTATGAAGGTGATGCATCTATCAAGAAGGCCAAGTTGCAGAATTTAAAGACCACATATGAAACCATGCAAATGGGTGAAGATGAGAACATAACAATTTACTTACAAAAGATTGATGTAGTTGTCAGCAGTATCAAGGGTCTTGGTGGAGAATTAAAGGATGAGGATGTCATAAATAAGATACTCAGAACTCTTCTCAAATCTTATATTCACAATGTATCTGCCATTGAAGAGTTGTTGGAATTGGGCAAGCTTACTAAAGATCAATTACTTGGTAAACTGACTACCTTTGAAATAAGGGAGTTTGGTACTACTAATGGCCTTGTGAAAACTGAGACTGCTTTCAAGGCCAAGGAAGTAACTAAGACTGCTAGATTAGAGAAATATGTTGTGGAATCAGATGATGAAGACTTTACAAAGATAGAAGCCAAATTTGCAAGAAGAATTAAGAGGGCTAGAAAAGGAAAATTCAAAGGTAAGTTACCTTTCAAATGCTTCAGTTGTGGTAAAATTTGTAATTATTCTTCAAGATGTCTTGATAGAGCATTGAAGATCAATGAAAGCAAAGGAAAGATGGTAAGAAAGAGTTATTATGTTAGAGAAGATTAAGGTGTAACTGATGATGAATCTAATTATAATGATGGAAATAATAGTGAATGTTTGTTTATTGCACTTAGAGAAGAACTTGTTTCTACTAATCTTGCAAGCTATGTGAAGGAAGAAAGTGCAAGAGAATTGTCTGCATTCCATGCTGAAAAGGAAGATGAATGGATCATTGACAGTGGATGCTCAAACCACATGACAGGAGACAAGAGTAAGTTTGTTAAATTTGAAAAGTATGATGGAGGACTTGTTAGGTTTGGTGATGATGCAGCTAGTAAGATTTATGGAAAAGGATCTATTACTTTTGATGGCAAGCATAATACAGATGATGTTCTTTATGTCAAGGGCCTAAAGCATAATCTACTAAGTGTTGGAAAAATGTGTGACAAAGGATATAATCTTGTGTTTAAGGACAATGGGTGTAAGATATAGAATAGCTCTAGAACCTTAATTACCACTGGTAAGAAGACACGTGGTAATGTTTATCATTTGAAAGGTGCTGAAATTGTTGTTTGTTGGCTAAGTTAGATGAAAGTTGGTTATGGCATAGGAGAATGTGTCACATTAACTTCAATAATCTGGTGAGAATAAGCACTATTCAAGCTATAAGAGATCTGCCTAAGATTGTGAAGCCTGCCAATGTTATATGCAAAGAATGCTAGTTTGGAAAAATGACAAAGACTACTTTCAAAAGCAAAGAACAATCCTCTACCAGTTTGCTAGAGATGGTGCATATAGACCTGTGTGGTCCCGCAAGAACAAGAAGTCTACAAGGTGAAAGGTATTTCATGCTTCTTATTGATGATTTTTCAAGAATGACTTGGGTTACTCTCCTTAGAGAAAAGACAAAAACTTTAGATAAGTTCAAGGCATTCAAAGCTATGGTTGAAAATGAATTGGATTTGAGAATCAAATGTTTAAGATCTGATAGAGGTGGTGAATTCACCTCAAATGAGTTTAATACTTTTTGTAAAGAACATGGAATAAAGAGACATTTGTTTGCTCCCTAGACTCCTCAACAAAATGGACTGGTTGAAAGGAAAAATATAACTGTTCAAGAAGCTGCTAGAGCAATGATCAAGGAAGTAGATCTACCAGAAGTGTACTGGAAAGTAGCAATACATACCACTATCTACATTTAGAACATAGTGCAAGTCAGAGCAGAAGAAACAAAGAGACCTTATGAATTATGGTATGGTAGGGCTCCTACTGTCAAATACTTCAAAGTTTTTGGAAGCAAGTGTTACATCAGAAGAAATGAAGAATTAGGGAAGTTTGATGCTAGATGTGATGAAGGCATATTCCTTGGGTACTCCACTAAGAGTAAGGCTTACCGGTGCTATAACAAAAGACTAAGAAAGATCATTGAAAGTGCGAGTGTGAAGGTATGAAGACTTCCAACCAGATGGATATGAGTCAGATGAACCTGCTGATATAGAAAAGGTTAGAAAAGGCAAAGAAAAGGAAGTTTAGACTGAAGAACAAGCTCTGGAAGAAGAAGAAACTCAAGTTGAGGTTTCGGTAAGAACTCCTAAAACTCCAAGGTATATGTAGAGAGATCACTCTGAAGATGAGATTATTGGTGACAAAAGGAAAGGTGTGATGACAAGAAGTAGGATTGCAGAATAACAAGTAAATCTATGTCTTCTATCAAAGGTGAAACCTAAAACAGTAAATGAAACATGCAATTGTGAGCATTGGGTCAAAGCAATGAATGAAGAACTACAACAAATTGAGAAGAACAAGACTTGGGAACTTGTCGCCAGACCTACAAATAAGAATATGATTGGAACAAAGTGGGTTTTCTGGAACAAACTGAATGAAGTTGGAGAAGTTGTGAGAAACAAGGCAAGACTTGTGTGTAAAGGCTACTCCCAAGTTGAAGGAATTGATTATGAAGAGACCTATGCTTCAGTGGAAAGAATGGAGGCTATCAGTCTATTTTTGGCATTTGCAGCACATAAAAACTTCAAGGTAGATCAGATGGATGTGAAATATGCCTTTCTAAATGGTGAGCTAGAAGAAGAGGTCTGCATAGAGCAACTAGATGGGTTCCAGTTATCAGACAAACCAGACATCGTGTGTAAATTGAAGAAGGCCTTGTGTGGATTGAAGCAAGCTCCTAGTGCTTGGTATGCAAGACTAGATAAGTATTTGCTGCAATAGGGTTTCAGTAAAGGGTTTGCAGATAGCAATTTGTATATCAAGGTAAGTAAAGATCAAATCCTAATTATTGAAATCTATGTAGATGATATCATATTTGGTGGAAATGAAGAGATGTGCAAGAATTTCGTAAATGAAATGTAAAAAGAGTTTGAGATGTCTATGTGTGGTGAGATGAATTTCTTCCTTGGACTGTAAATCAATCAGACAAACAAAGGTAATTTTATTTCTCAATCAAAATATGTCAGGGAATTATTGAAGAAGTTTGGAATGGAGGACTCTAAACTGGTATACACTCCTATGGTTACCGGTTGTAAACTGAGCAAGAATGATGAATCTCCCAAGGCTGATCAAAGAACGTACAAATCAATGATTGGAGGACTACTTTACCTAACTGCTACTAGACTAGATATTATGTACGCAATCTGTCTTGTGGCCAGATTTTAATCAGATCCCAGAGTATCACATGTGATGGTAGTTAAAAGGATATTTAGGTACTTGAAGGGCACTCCTAATCATGGATTGTGGTATCCTAAGAACAATGATTTTGCTTTGAGTGCCTACACAGATGCAGATTGGGCTGGATGTGTTGATGACAGGAAAATCACAAGTGGAGGAGCATTCTTCCTTGGAGATAGAGCAGTGTCTTAGCATTGCAAGAAATAAGAATCAATTTCCTTGTCTACTGCAGAAGCATAATATATTGCTGCAATATCATGCTACACTCAGGTGCTCTGGATGAAGCAGACATTGAAGGATATCAAAGTTGAGTTTGATGGACCAATTCCTATTCTTTGTGATAACACAAGTACCATAAACATTTCAAAGAATCTAGTGATGCACTCAAAGACAAAGCACATTTCAATCAAGTATCACTTCTTGAGGGAGAAAGTTGCAGAGAATGAGGTAAAGCTTGAGTATGTTCCTATAAAAGATCAAGTTGCTGATATATTCACTAAGGCTCTTCCAAAAGACACATTTGAGTATCTCTGGGAGAAATTAGGGGTCATTGCCCCTCCTTCCTTGAACTAAATGCATAAGAAGATGCATCAGTCCAGTGCGCTTCACAGTATAGTTGTCCTTTTTGGACTGATGTTGAAGGCTACCTCTTAGGGGGAGCAAGTAGTGGTTTAAGAAAATTGTAACATTCAGAGGGAGTAAAGAATGATTTTAAATAGATCAGAGCAGTTGTGTGCAAGTATGTGTAGTAGAAGAGATGTGATGCCCTTTGCCATTGATGTCAAAGGGGGAGAGATATCATGTGAAAAACTCAGGGGGAGTAAAAGTGCAGAGGTATAAAAAGTAAGGGGGAGTTCTGATGTAGAACATGTTTTTCACATCATATGTTTCCATCAATGACAAAGGGGGAGATTGTTGCAAGTATGTGCTAATTGGTGTTGTCATTGATGTGAACATGTTTGTGCTGTCATTTGTGTCAACTATATCTTCTGGCATTGATGTTTGTTGACTGATTGAAGAACACTGTCTGAGTATTTTGCTCCACATATTTCTTGTGTTGAAGATTGGAGTATGAGCTTTGGATATGATTTAGAGAAGTGTTTGAAGATGCTAATTCTAGAATTTGGTGTTCTAGATCGCTGTACAGAAAAAGATCTATTTACCAGTGTGAAGACTGTGCTTGGCAAGGCTTGCAGAGTGACAGGGAGAAAGTGTTTTGCTCTGCATTTCTCTACAGATTGGAGTTTGGTTTTGGACTTAAGCTTATAAGGTCCTTAGTCATCTTCATTCCAAAGGATATGTGATTTGAAGCTCCGGAAAGTAAGTTTCTAATTAGCAGAGTTTGACAGTGTTTGATTGAGAACAGTCTGTGATCCATCTTCAAGTGAAGTTGTTATGTCAGAAAATGTCCCCTTGGGGGATTTTCCCTCTTAAGGTTTAGCTCTCAGGTCCTTAAATTGCATTTAGAGCATCTTGTGTGTTATTTTTGACTCCTAATGAGAAAACCCTGAAGTCTTATGGCAAATAGGACCTAGGGGATTACATTTTGATGATCACTGGACAAAAATGACAAGGTGGACTTGGGCACTAGTGCCCTAGTCTTGCCCTATTTTAGGTTTGCGCTAATTTCAAATGTCAGTTTAGTGACCGTTATTTAAGTCCTATGCCGACATCTAAAGTTTGAATTATGAAATTCTTAGCAGGAACCTTTGTAGTTGCATATATAAGCATGATTAGGTTTCATTTACAAACTAGATGGACACTAGATGGAATTGAATGAGCATTGTGATTTTGTAAAAATGATTCAAGACATTCATTGTGTTGCAGAGCAGTACTTTGTTGTTATTGTGTTTGTATTTACAGATTTGACATCCATCTCCTCATGGCATGAAGAACATCTACCTTCCATGAGATCTACACTTCAATGTGATATCTATTGTGTTTTCAATCATTTATCATTTGGATTTTTGCCTCTATCCCATTGGGATATGCACTCTTATCTGACAATGGTGTTCGGAAGACTTGAATATCTCTTCCGGGCTTGACCGAGGCAAGCCTCTAAACACCACAACCCCCTCCCACACTTCTTGTGATTGTAGGTTACAACTGTTGCATCTAGAAGAAGTGGAGTTGCAGGGAAGGTTGGCAGACATCAAGGATTCAAGATCTAAAAAGAAGCCAGACATTGGAGCTTTTTCGGGACTAGGGCGCTAGCACCATTGTCCTCCGTAGTTGAATTCTCAAAAATTGAAGCTACAGTGAGGATCAGTGTCAGAAGGAGATCAAGATTTTGCAAAGAAACAGGTACCTTGGAATTGGGCGCTAGCACCGGTGTCCCCAAATTTTCCACCTTCCAAACTTCAAAAAATAGTGAGTTAAATATCTCTTTCCCTCATCTCAGTCTAAAAGGATTTGCCGTGATTCAATAATTTGCTTACTGTTTTGCATATTTAGGGTTTTGAGTGAAATTGAGCATTAAATTGAGACATTATTTGACACATCCAAAATTCTGTATCTTCCCAAGTGGCAGCCCAACCTGATAGGTGAATCCTCTTGCACAAATTGGAGGTTCAACTCGGTTAACATGCCCTTGGAAAGTTTTGTGTGAAAGGAGGATTCTAAATAAACCCTTGAAACAACAATGCACCTCTCTTTTCCTATAAAATATTTTGGTGAACCCATGTTTATGGAGTTTTTGGGACTTTTCTGAGTGTTGTTTGATAGATTTGCATTCATTCATCTGATTGCATTCGAAAAATTACAAAAAAATTGAAACATTTGAAAAATTTGGCATCTTTGGTTTGCATTTTAGCATAGTTTGAATTATTTGGCATTCAATTTCATTACATTTCTATCATTTTCATTAAATTTGATTTAAATTATAGAAATTCATCATTTAGTATTCACTTGCATTGCCTTCTTGTGCTTAAATTGATAAAAATTGGTTGAAATTGTACACTTTTCATAAAAACCTAGTTTTGCATTAGCTAGGGTTTGTAGTCAAAATCTTGTTTTAGATTTTACTACTCTTTTCAAACACTCATTAGTACTGATTTCTAATTGTAGTGTTGCATCATAGTGGTCTTCTTGCAAAATTTCATGTCTAGGGTTTGAAAACCTTGCATTTTCACTAGATTTGACCTTATCGTCTCTTTAGATTTGCATCACAAGCATGTTGTAAGGGATTTTGATGCATTAATTAGGTATTATTAGGGATATTATTTTCTTCCCCTCTTCATATTCCTTACAACACCCTTTCTACTAGGCCTTTGCATTGAAAATTTGTGAAAATATGCACATTTTAGCTATATTTTCACTAGGGTTTGACTGAGATTGGCACTATAGGCATGTTGTGATGGATTTTATTTTATTAGGTGACTGATATTACTATTATAATATTCTGATCATCATAATTTTCCTTACAACACCCTTTCTCTTACTCATTTGCATTGAAAATTGCATATTGTAGCACATTTTTGTTGCAAGTATGTGCCTAACCGGTGTTGTCATTGATGTCAACATATCTGTGTTGTCATTGGTGTCAACTGTGCTCTTGTTTTGGAGATAATGAGTAAGTGATCATGATATTGAGTTTCCAAGTACTTTTGAGAAAATTTGCTCCTCCGACGGAAACAATGTGTTGAAGAGTATCTCTGTTCACTGAAGAACAGTCCAGTAGATTTCTCCATATTTCTTGTAGATTAAATATCTTTGTCTGTGGATTGGAAGTTATTTAGAGGCATCTTTGAAGATGTCATGTTCCAAGTTTGAGCCTCTGGTATGAAGTTTTGAGTGAGTTATGTTCACCAGAGTGAAAACTACTTTTTCTGTACATTTGGTGGTGGCAGGGAGAATGTATTCTGCTCCGCATTCCTTTGCATTTAAGTATTTTTGCCTACGATTCTAGAATTAAGTTTGTAATGTTGTTATGTGTCTTCAACTCTAATGGTTCATGATTTGGTGGTCCGCAAGCAATCTTTTTCTTATGATAGTGGTTGACAGTTATGTTAATGTGCTCCGGTTTGAAGAATCTAATAAATAAAGTGATCAGAGGTGGTGCAGAAGTTCCTAATGATTATAATGTGCTTGTGGATGTCTCCTAATCATGTTCCTATCTTTTGATTGGTCATGAAGAGTAATTTGGATCGTGGAAGAAGACTGCTCCTAGAAGACTTAGTGCTAACACCAATTTTGGTCGACTTGGTTGTTTTCATTACTTGTGGAGTTGCATTGAAGATTGTGGAAGCGTGTCGCAGCGTGGGAGATTGCATTTGAGTCCCATCTAAGGCATAACATGATCCACATACATCTTTACCTTAGCAAATCTTGTTTAGGTCCAGACCTATTTCTATGTATGTTTGTAGTGCTGACCTTGGAGATTGTTCCAATGATTGATGAATGTAATGCCGACCTTGATGTACATTCCAAGGTTGATAAATTGTATAAAAACATGTAATGTAGTTGCAAGAGAGATGTCCTTGTGCACAAATGCGAAGATAAGTGAAAAAGTGTAAGAAGAGTAGAGTAGATGAGTTATACTGCGCTTCAATGGAACTAAACCTAGGCATGGAGTAGATGCTATCAAATCAGTTCACCAACCTTTGGTAGTGAGCCAACCCTTGGTAGTGAGCCATCCCTTGGCAGTGAGCCGATCATGGTGGTGAGCCTCAACATTTGCAGTGAGCATTTAGGGTAGTGAGCCCTAAGGTAGTGAGCCTCTATTTTTCAGTATTGTTATAACATATTTATTTCTATGGGCTAACACACACTGTGGTTTTTTCCTTATAGGGTTTTCCACGTAAAAAATTTGGTGTCTCATATGTTGATTATGTTATTGTGCTGAGTTTCTTATTTCATGCCTTCATGATTAAATCTGAATAACAGTGAACAAGTGTTTGATGTGTTAATGTTCATAAGTGGTCAAAGTTTTGGAGACAACTGATTCACCCCCCCTCTCAGTTTTCTGGTGCATTTCAACAATTGGTATAAGAGCTAGGTTCCTTGGAAGTAAGCCTAACAACTTGAGGTAGATCTAAGATGTCTTACAGGAAGGAAGCTCCGCATTTTGATGGGACAAATTATGCTTTATGGAAGGTTCGAATAAAAAGCCATCTCGTTTGTCTTGATTATAGAGTGTGGAAAGTGATAGAGACAAAGTATACCATGTCTCAGAATGGTTTAACAACTAAAGATGAAATCAAATAATATGAGTTAAATATAAAAGCTAGAGATGCTTTGTTAAGTGCCTTCTAATACCGAGTTGATAAAGATCATGGATCTAGAAACTGCTCATGAAGTCTAGGAAAATATGAAAAATTTGTATGAAGGAGATGAGTTTGTTAAAAGTGCCAAATTGCAGGGCCTAAAAGCTAAATATGAGGGTTTAAAGATGAGCGAAGATGAGAACATAACAACCTACATGCAAAAAGTTGATGAAATTGTCAATGGAATAAAAGGTATGGGAGGAACTATTGATGAGAAGGAAGTTTTTATGAAAATTCTTAGGTCATTACCTAAATCCTATAGTCACAAGGTAGCTACAATTGAAGAAGTAATGACTGTGAAATATGTCACCAAGGATCAGTTGCTAGGAAAGCTTATAGCTTTTGAGATGAGAGAGCTTAGTGATGCTCTGCCAAAGATTGAGTTTGCTTTTAAAGCCACTACTTCAAAGAAGATCTCTAGAGCTGAGAAGTACAAGGTGGAACCTGATGATGAGCTTGATGAAATTGAAGCTAACTTTGTTGACAGACTACAAAGAGGTTCCGGTAAGTTTAAAGGCAAATTACCTTTCAAATGTTTTACATGTGGTAAGGTTGGTCACTATGCTTCTAGGTGTCTTGAGAGAATTGAAAGGAATAGAAAAAGATTTGAGAATAGACCTAGGGTTCCAAAGAAATGCTACTATGTTAGAGATCTTGATGATGAAGGTGTGACAGATGATTAATTTGATGATGCTAGTACTAGAGCAAATGAATGCTTGTTTATTGCCATTAAAGAAGAACCTGTGTCTACTAATCCTGCTAGTTGTGTGAAGGAAGAAAAACTAGTGGGAGAAAATGCTTTAGATGTTCAGGTTGAGAAAGATAAGGATGAATGGATTATTGACAGTGGATGCTAACATCACATGACCAGTGACAAAAGTAAGTTTGTGAGTTTGGAAAAGTATGATGGAGGTTTGGTTAGGTTTGGAGATAATGCAGCTGGTAAGATTTGTGAAAAAGGATCTATTTCTTTTGATGGAAAGCACAACACTGATGATATCCTATATGTGAAGGGTTTGAAGCATAATATTTTGAGTGTTGATCAGAGGTGTGACAAAGGTTATGATCTAAGATTCAAAGATAATGGGTGCAAGATCATGGAAAGCTCTAGAACAATGATTGCTACCGGTAAGTAGACCGGAGGTAACATTTACCAATTAAGAGGAACTAATGATTATTATTTATTGGCTTAGACATATGAGAGTTGGCTATGGCATAGAAGGATGTGTCATATCAACTTTGATAAGTTGGTGAAGATAAGTTCAAGACAGGCTGTGAGAGATTTACCAAAGCTTGTGAAACCTGCCAATACCATGTGTAAGGAATGCCAGTTGAGGAAGTAGACAAGAACAAGTTTCAAGAGCAAAGAGCAATTCTCTACCAATTTGCTGGATCTAGTGTATACAGGCTTGTGTGGTCCTACAAGGGTGAGAATTCTACAAGGAGACAGGTATTTTAAGTTACTTATTGATGATTATTCTAGAATGACTTGGGTCACTTTTCTAAAAGAAAAATCTGAATCTCTAGACAAGTTCAAAGTTTTCAAGGCAATGGTTGAGAATGAGTTAGAGTTGAGGATCAAATGCTTAAGGTCTGATAGAGGAGGTGAGTTTACATCAAATTAATTCAATATTTTCTATGAAGAACAAGGGATAAAGAGACAATTGTTTGCACCTAGGACTCCTAAATGAAATGGAGTTGTTCAAAGAAAGAACAAGACAGTTCAAGAGGCTTCTAGGACTATGTTAAAGGAAGTTGACCTACCGGAAGTGTACTGAAGAGAAGCCATACATAACTGTGTACATCCTAAATAGAGTTAAAGTTAAAGGTAACAACTCTAAAACTCCTTATGAATTATGGTATGGAAGAGACCCTATAGTGAAGTACTTCAAAGTTTTTGGTAGCAATTGTTATATCAAAAGAGAAGAAGATCTAGGCAAGTTTGATGCTAGATGTGATGAAGGAATCTTCCTTGGTTACTCTACTAAGAGTAAGGCCTACTGGTCCTACAACAAGAGACTAAAAAAGATCATTGAAAGTGCTAATGTGAAGGTTGATGAAGAAAAGGAAAGAATATTAGATCTGAGTGGCTATGAATCTGATGAACTTGTGGCTATAGTAAATGAAGAAAAAGTTGAACAAAAAGACAGTCAAGATGAAGAAGAGGCTCCAGAAAGTGTTGTTAAGACTCCCAGGTATGTAAGGATTAATCATTCTAAAGATCAGATTATAGGTGACAAAAAGAAAGGGGTATTGACAAGGAAAAGAGCTGTAGAAGAACAAGTAAATTACTGTTTTCTTTCAAAAGTTGAACCAAAAACTGTGAATGAAGCTTGCAATGATGAAAATGGGTAAAGGATGTGGAAGAAGAGCTGATGCAGATAGAGAAGAATCAAAATTGGGAATTGGTTCCTAGGCCTACTGATAAGAATGTGATTGGAACTAAATGGATTTTTAGGAATAAGATGAATGAAAATGGAGTTGTAAGAAACAAAGCAAGGCTTGTGTGCAAAGGATATTCTCAAATTGAAGGAATAGATTTTGAAGATACTTTTGCTTCAGTGGCTAGAATTGAAGCAATTAGAATATTTCTGGCATTTGCAGCCCACAAAGATTTGAAAGTGTATCAGATGGATGTGAAATCTGCATTCTTGAATGGTGAGTTGGAAGAGGAAATCTGCATTCTTGAATGGTGAGTTGGAAGAGGAAGTTTACATTGAGCAACCAGAAGGATTTCAATTATCAAATCAAGGAGATATGGTATGTAGATTGGAGAAAGCCCTATATGGACTGAAGCAATCTCCCAGAGTCTGGTATGCAAGGTTAGACAAGTATTTGTTGCAATTAGGGTTCAGTAAAGGCACTGCTGACAACAATCTCTATTTCAAAATCAATGATAATCAAATCTTGATTGTTGTAGTCTTTGTTGATGACATTATCTTTGGAGGAAATGAAGGTATGTGCATGAAGTTTGCTGGAGAAATGCAAAATGAATTTGAGATGTCTATGTTTTGTGAAATGAATTTCTTTTTAGGTCTATAAATTACTCAATTAGATAAAGGAATCTTCATTTCTCAGTCTAAGTATGTGAAAGAGTTGTTGAAGAAGTTTACAATGGATGACTCCAAACCAGTATGCACTCCCATGGTGACTGGCTGCAAGTTGAGCAAACTTGATGAATCACCTAAGACTGATAAAAAAAGGTACAGATCTATGATTGGAGGATTACTTTATCTAACTCAAACCAGACCTGATATAATGCATGCAGTATGTCTTGTGGCAAGATTTCAAGATCCTATAGAGTCACATGTGATGGCAGTCAAGAGAATCTTGAGGTATTTGAAAGGCACATTAGATCATGGCTTACGGTATCCAAAAGATAATGATTTCACTCTTAGTGCTTATACAGATGTAGATTGGGCCGGAGATGTTGATGACAAAAAAAGTACAAGTGGAGGTGCTTTCTTCTTGGGAAATAGATTAGTTTCATGGCTGAGAAAGAATCAAGATTCAATCTCCTTGTCTACTGTAGAAGCAAAGTATATTGTAGCAACATGCTGTTGCACTCAAGTGTTATGGATGAAGCAGACATTGAAGAACATAAGAGTTGTGTATGAAGATCCAATTGCAATCTTTTGTGACAATACAAGTGCTATAAAAATTTCAAAGAACCTAGTGATGCACTCAAGAACAAAGCATATATTTATAAGGTATCACTTTTTGAGAGAAAATGTGACAGAAAATGAAGTAAAGACGGAATTTGTGTCTACAAAGGGTTAGATTACAGATATTTTCACTAAGCCTTTTTCTAAGGATACTTTTGAGTATCTCAGAGAAAAGTTAGGGGTTATTACCCCTCCTACTCTGAACTAAGATGCATAGGAATGCATCAACCTAGTGGAGCCTAGAGCCTTATTCTTTGATCTGGATTGATGTTTTGAGAGCTACCTCTCAGGGGGAGTAGCAAGTGTTCCTGATCAAGAGCAGTAAGTGTTACAATATTATTTGATTAGAGCAGTAGAGTACAAGTGTGTGCCCTTTTCCATTGATGTCAAAGGGGGAGAGAAATCATGTGAAAAACTCAGGGGGAGAAAGAGTGCAGATGTATAAAGAAAAAGGAGGAGATTGTTGCAAGTATGTCCCTAACCGGTGTTGTCATTGATGTCAACATATCTGTGTTGTCATTGGTGTCAATTTTACTCTTGTTTTGATGCTTTCTTGTTTTTGAGATAATGAGTAAGTGATCCTAATATTGAGTTTCCAAGTGCTTTTGAGAAAATTTGCTCCTCCAGTGGAAACAATGTGTTGAAGAGTATCTCTGTTTATTGAAGAACAATCTAGTAGATTGCTTCACATTTCTTGTAGATTAAATATCTTTGTCTGTGGATTGGAAGTTATTTAGAGGCATGTCTAAAGATGCCATGTTCCAAGTTTGAGCCTCTGGTATGAAGTTTTGAGTGAGTTATGTTCACTAGAGTGAAAATTGCTTTTTTTGTATATTTGGTGGTGATAGGGAGAATGTATTCTGCTTTGCATTCCTCGGCATTTAAGTGTTTTTGTTTATAGTTCTGGAATTAAGTTTGTAGTGTTGTTATGTGCCTTCAACTCTAATGGTTCATGATTTGGTGGTCTGCAAGCAATCTTTTTCTTATGACAGTGGCTGACAGTTATGTTAATGTGCTACAATTTGAAGAATCTAATGAATAAAGTGATCAAAGGTGGTGCAGAAGTTCCTGATGATTATAATATGCTTGTGGATGTCTCCTGATCATGTTCCTATCTTTTTATTGGTTCGTGAAGAGTAATTTGGATCATGGAAGAAGACCGCTCCTAGAAGACTTAGTGCTAACACCAGTCTTGGTCGACTTGGTTGTTTTCACTACTTGCAAAGTTGCATTGAAGATTATGGAAGCGTGTCATGGCGTGAAAGATTGCATTTGAGTCCCAGCTAAGGCATAACATGATCTGCATACATCTTTACCTTAGCAAATCTTGTTTAGGTCCAGACATATTTCTGTGTATGTTTGTAGTGCTAACCTCAGAGATTGTTCTAATGGTTGATGAATGTAATGCCGACCTTGATATACATTCCAAGGTTGATGAATTGTATAAAAACATGTAATGTAGTAGCGAAAAAGATGTCCTAGTGCAAAAATGTGGAGATAAGTGAAAAAGTGTAAGAAGACCAGAGCAGAGGAGTTATACTACGCTTCAATGGAACTGAACCTAGGCATGTAGTAGATGTTATCAAATTAGTTCACCAACCTTTGGCGGTGAGACAACCCTTGGCGGTGAGCCAACCCTTGGCAGTGAGCCAACCCTTGGTAGTGAGCCGATCTTGGCAGTGAGCTTCAACATTTGTAGTGAGCATTTTGGGCAGTGAGCCTCTATTTTTCTGTATTGTTATAACATATTTATTTCTGTGGGCTAACACCCACCATGGTTTTTCCCTTATACGGTTTTCCACATAAAAAATCTGGTGTCTCATGTGTTGATTATGTTATTTTGTTGAGTTTCTTATTTCATGCTTTCATGATTAAATCTGAATAATAGTGAACAAGTGTTTGATGTGTTAATGTTCATAAGTGGTCAAAGTTTTGGAGATAACTGATTCACCCCCCTCTTAGTTGTCTGGTGCATTTCAACAATTTTCACTAGGTTTTGACTTGTCATCACTCTAAGTTTGCATCAAAAGCATGTTGTGAAAGATATTGCTACATTTTTAGACTATTATTAAGCATATTATTCGCTGTCCCTCTTGAAATTTGTTACGACACCTTTCCTCCTAGTCATTTGCATTGAAAAAAGTTGAAAAATCAAGCATTTTAGATCATATTCATACATACTTTTGCATTTGTTTTTGGCATAAGTATTGAAAACCTTTTGAAATCTGATTTGGCATTCATTTGAAAACATATATCATGGATACTTCTTTGGAAGCTCTATTTGCATACATCATAGACAATGATCATTTCTCTAAATTCACTCATGAATATCCTCAAGTCTTGGAACAAATAGCATACATACATGATGTTGATCCTTCTATGTGCTACACATATGAAATCCTTTGTTATATATCTGATTTTGATAGCTTCACAAATCTCATGGGAATATATCCTTTGATATTAGATGATCTCACTAAATTCATGATCAATAACACATTTAGTAGTGATGAATTCAATATGTTAGATGAAACCTTAGACGACTTTATCTCTATTGGACATTCCACTACACCTCCTATTGCTAATACATGTGATGATAACTTAAGTTTACCTTATGATCCCTCTCCCAAAGTTGTCCCTCCGTATGTGGACACTTTGATGTAAGAGGATGATTCCATTGACACATCTCTTAACATTACACCACCACCTCTTTATTACAATGCTCTCTTTGGCCAAGATGAAACATTGGTGAATAAAGAAGCCTCTCCAACCAAGAACATTCCATGGGTAGACAATGAGCTTTCATCCAACAATAATAAAACTCTCTCCCTATCATAGTGCATGGAAACTCTATGGATCATACTATCAATCTTCCTCCTTTCGTTAGATATTGCAGTATTTTGGACATTAGCAAGGAAGCAAAGACCCCTGATCCCCTTCCTTTGGTTGAATGTTTAGGTCCCTTAGATATCACTAAGGATGTGAAAAACTTGATTGTACTAGAGATACAATCACCAACAATTATCCTCACAACACCTTAACTTCCCCTCATTCTTATGCTCTTTGTAGCACTAGTGAACAAGAAAAGGCCTCCTACATTAAAACCCTCCTGGATGGATACTGACATCACTCAAAACAAATCACTTCTTCCATCTCTTAAGAACATAATGCATACAACTCAATAAGAAAACATTCATCCTAACATTCAATCAAACTTAGATGAACTTAAAACTGAACAACTTGAAAACAAGAAC
Organism: Cunninghamia lanceolata; assembly: GCA_027924645.1. Taxonomy (NCBI): domain Eukaryota; kingdom Viridiplantae; phylum Streptophyta; class Pinopsida; order Cupressales; family Cupressaceae; genus Cunninghamia; species Cunninghamia lanceolata. Next base: position 122,213 of record BSBN01000887.1, read on the forward strand.
AAAAGTTGGGCTATGATACCTTATGAACCCCTTTCCTCTAGTGTTCAACATTGGGAAGATGATGATCTACTTGTCGACAACAGCTAGTCCGGTTGCCCCTACAGGTAAGTATTTCTAACCCTTTACCTCCATATTGTGTTTCCCTCGTGATGTGTTATGTGTTGTCTAGGCCTCTTGGGATGACCCTTGATTCTCTTGTAAGGTCAAGGATATTGGGAGACCGCCTCTGTTGTGACCTTCTTCTATTTGTATCATCATTCTTCTATATTTCTTCTCCTCTATTTTCATTGTTGTGTGTTGTGTCTTAAGGACATAGAATTGTGGTTGGTGACTTGGGGGCACCCTCCTACGTGACTGTCCCTAAGGCACTTGTTTCCCCTCTCTTGATTTATTGTTTCCCCTCCTCTAGTGGTTCTATCTAGCGGGTAGATGACGAAAAACATATTATACTGATGTGGACCTAGTGTCCCTTCAGTGAGAAATCAAAAAATAGACCTAGTCCATACATTACGATGGAGTTGTTATATTTTATTCGACGCTTGGCTAGTAGAATCACTCTGTGTGATCTTGATGTTGTCTTATCACACTTACAAAACATAACAATACTGCTGCTCCATGCACTTTGTCTATCTTGAATCTTGCATTCCTCGGTTCTTTATGTGAATGATCTTATGCATTATTGATTATCATGATTATATGGATGCTAACACCTTTTCTTGTAGGGAATTGTGTGTTTGTGGGAACATTTGGTGATTATAAAGTACATGTCACCTTTGGGGGGCATGGGCTTTGCGAGAGCTCGTGTTCCCTTGTGTGTTTTCTTGCTACCTTAACGTGCTTGATATCGGTACATGATATCAACCACCTTAAGGTGGGGGCATATATAAGGTAAGTTGTATGTTCTAGATGCTAGTAAAGTGTGTTTGAACAATCTTGAAATCTACTTCGTATACCTCCTTTGCATCGTAAGACATCTCCATGATGCAGGTGGGGTTGTATACTCATACCTCCTTTTCACCATAAGGCGTCTTTGTGAAGTAGGTGGGGTTGTATGCCATGCTTCCTTGCATTTTCAAAAGTCCTTTGAGTAGGCGGGGAGTGGATCTAAGACTATCTTAACCCTTAAGCATGTCTTCGGTGATTGTTGTGGCAAAGTGCAATTGTCGATGTGTGCCTGTAATGTTCCTGAGATGGCTACAAACCTAGCAATAGGTTTCTTCCATCTCTTGTTTGCCATGTTTTCTCCATGTCTTCTATGTGTGTGTGTATTGCGTGTTTGTTCCCAAGCATAGTCTTAAAGACTGGTGGTGATGATTCCCTCCTATGCTTTGGGATTTGTATGGCATGTTTGTTCTCAAGTGCAGTCTTAAAGACTAGTGGCGATGAGTCCCTCTTGCACTCTGAGATTTGTGTTGTGTGTCTGTTTCCCCATATGCTGTCTTAAAGACCAATGGCGATGAGTCCCTCCTGCATTTTGGGTTGTGTGTTTACTTTCCTTGTACTTGCATCTGCATTTCATATATGAGAAAAGAAAGAAAGAAAAAGAAAATAATCACTACATTCATTGTATTCACTAGACATTTTGCGTGTCTTCAATACTATCTTCTTCATGTTTTGTGTGACTGTAACTGTCTTCTCCATGTTTTGCGTGCTTGTTACTGTCTTCAGTGTGCTTGGCGTGTCTTCACCGTGCTTGGTGTGTTTGCTGTGTTTGTTGACCTTACTTTAATGCATTTATTGGCCTTGTGTTTATACATACATTAAAGTGGGGGCTAAATGTTATGCTAGAAAATGTCCCCTTGGGGGCTTTTCCCTCTTAAGGTTTAGCTCCTGGGTCCTTAAATTGCATTTAGAGCATCTTGTGTGTTATTTTTGACTCTCGATGAGATAACCCTAAACTCTTATAGAAAATAGGACCCAGGGGATTACATTTTGATGATCACTAAACAAAAATGGCAGGGTGGACTTGGGTGCTATCACCCTAGTCCTACCCTATTTTGGGTCTACCCTAATTTCAAATGTCAGTTTAGTGACTTTTATTTAGGTCCTATGCCCACATCTAAAGTTTGAATTACAAATTTCTTTGCGGGAATCTTTGTAGTTGCATATATAAGCATGATTAGGTTTCATTTGCAAACTAGATGGACAATAGATGGAATTGGATGAGCATTGTGATTTTGTGAAAGTGATTCAATACATTCATTGTGTTGCAGAGTAGTACTTTGTTGTTATTGTGTTTATATTTGTAGATTTGACATCCATCTTCTCATGGCATGAAGAGCATCTTCCTTCCATGAGATCTACACTTCAAGGTGATATGTAATGTGTTTTCAATCATTTATCATTTGGATTTTTGTATCTATCCTGCTGGGATATGCACTCTTATCACAATTCTATTCAGAAGACTTGAATGTCTCTCTGGGGTTTGACCAAGGCAAGCCTCTAAACACCACAACCCCAAGCCTCTAAACACCACAACCCCCTCCCACACTTCTTGTGATTGCAGGTTATAGGTGTCGCATCCAGAAAGTGGAGTTCCAGGGAAGGTTGGCAGACATCAAGGATTCAGGATATGAAAAGAAGCCAGACATTGGAGATTTTTCAAGACTAGGGCGCTAGCACTATTGTCCTCTGCAGTTGAATTCCTAAAAACTGAAGCTACAATGAGGATTAGTGTCGGAAGGAGATCAAGATTCTGTAAAGAAACATGTACCTTGGACTTGGGTGTTAGCACTGGTGTCCTTGACTTTTCCACCTTCTGAACTTCAAAAAATAGAGAGTTAAATATCTCTATCCCTCATCTCAATTTGAAAGGACTTGTTGTGATTCGATAATTTGCTTACTATTTTGCATTTTTAGGGTTTTAAGTGAAATTGATCATTAAATTGAGACATTGTTTGACAGATCCAAGATTCTACATCTTCCCAAGTGGCAGCCCAACCTGATAAGTGAATCCTCTTGCACAAATTGGAGGTTCAACTCAGTTAACATGCCCTTGGAATGTTTTGTGTGAAAGGAGGATTCTGCATAAACCCTTGAAACAACCCACCTCTCTTTTCCTATAAAACAAAAGTAAGTTGAGATCTGTTGCGGTTGGATTTGCTAGTTTCCAAATGATTCTATGATGTTCATGGATGTCCCTTGAATACATTGAAGGCATGTGTTTGATCCACAAGCTGTAATGAAGATCGTGAAAGTGTGTGTTCAAGTGTTCTTGATGATTGTACTAGTCTGGCTAACCTGGATGATTAACATTCTTTGTGGATGAATTCCCTGAATTATAGAAGCATGTGGTAGCATGTGAAGATGTAATTGAGTCCGTCCTAAGGTGTGAAGTGTTCCTCCTTTATTCATTTAGTCCGCAAGTTTGTTTAGGTCTAGTCCTAATTTGATGTATGTATGTATGCCGACCTTAGAGGTTGTTCCAATGGTTGATGATTGTAATGCCGATCTTGATGTACATTCTAAGGTTGATAAATTGTATAAATACATGTAATGAATTCATGTTTGAGGTGTGATGGTGCGAAGATGAAAAGATAAGTGCGAAGTGTAAAAGCACAGTAGAGCAGAGGAGATAATTTTCACTTCAATGGAACTGAACTCAAGCATGGTGTAGATGCTACTAATTTAGTTCAACCCTTGCCAGTGAGCCAACCCTCGGCAGTGAGCCACCATTTTAGGCAGTGAGCCACCATTTGATATTCAGTATTATTACTACATTATATTGTGAGTTAACACTCACCATGGTTTTTCCCTGTTTAGGGTTTTCCACGTAAAAATCTGGTGTTCATGTGTTGATGTGTTCATGTTTTGATTTTGCAATTCATGTTTAATGTTCATAACATAATAAGGAAATATGTTAAGTGATTGAGAAATTGATTACATTTTAAAGAAGTTAGAGTTTTGATACAACTGATTCACCCCTCCTCTCAGTTGTCTTGTGCCTTTCAACACACCCTTGTAGCTTTGATTTTGGGTCTCCACTCAAGAGTATAAACATTTGTAATTTTCTACTTTTTTTCTTTTCTTTTTCTCTTTTCTTGCTTTTGTTTTTTCTAACTTTAAATTTCTTGTGGAGTTTTGACCCCCATGACCTAAAGATTAAGCCAAGTGAGTAAGGGGATAGGCACAACCAAATGAGTAAAACTGGCTCCTAAGAATTTGTTGTGCCTTGCACACACGCCCCATTTTGCCAAATTGAGACCCCCCTCTTTTTGATTTTTGGCTTGGTCTCAAATTTTGACTATTTTTTTGGTGAGATATTGAAATTTTGATTAATGGGATGATTTGCTGTGCATTTGGACATTTTGGCATACTTGAGTTCCCCTTTGGGGTTTGGTGATTGAATTGAAGATGAATTGATTATGTTTGAACCCAAGAATAAGCCCCTTGTACGCTTTTACGCTAAAAATGCTCTTCACTAGACATAGTGCTAAAACATCATGTCACTGGGTATTGCACTCAAAGATCATTTCACATGATAAAGCATCAAAATTTCACTTCACTGCACTTTGTGCTAGAATGCCATCTTATAGAATTTGTGCTAAAAGGCTTGGGCACCAGACATATCTAGTGACCATCAAAAGCTCCACCAAGATGAAAATTAATGGATTTCTATGAAAAGCGGGTATTTCTCATGGTAATGGACTTTGTGCTAAATAGCACTATCACATGACATATCTTGTGAGAACCCTTTCCTCCGCATATCCGGTGATCATTCATTTCCCCGCTTCCTCTGATATCCTAAGTGCCTAACACCCTGTCAACTGACAATAGCATTAATGGCTCTGTCAGTGGGTTTAAAAGGGAAAATTTTGACCCTTATTCCTCATTTGCATTCAACTCTTCTCTAAAACCAGAAGCTCTTGTGATCTAGGCAATTTCTAAGTAACCCTTTGCATGATTCGGATCTCCCCTACTCTAATCCAGGAAGATCTGTGGTGTCAGCTTGTGAGTTTGTCAGGTCTGTGACTGTATGCCAGGTTGGTTCTTTTTGCACTTTCTTTTCAAATTATCATTGAAATCCTTATTTAGGCTTTGAATTATTTGGGATTACTGAATTTATTATGGATTTATTTCGCTGAGTCAATTCTTGTTATTTCTATGAACATGAGTAATATGGGTAAACCTTACTATGCTTTATTTGCATTTCCATGTTCAGTTTGAATTAGGTAGGGTTTGCCTGAAATAGATCGTGTCAAAAATGTTTATTTGTTTGAGAAAGAAGTTTAGGGGTGTCATTAGAGTTTGTTCATGATTTTTTGAATTAGGGTATAATGTTCTTAGTAGATCATATTTTTGAAAATCCTTTAGAAGCATGCCCCAAGTAGGAATCTAGCCATAGCGCGACTGAAGACCTTTAGGGGATATGTCACTTAGACCTTGAAAATGCTGGTGATCTTAGAAAATGGCTCTGTTTAAACTCAACACTTAGAAAAATATAAACTTATGGTTTTGCGTTGAAATCCCTCTTCATCAGATGTGTCCTATGAACCTCTCTTTCCCCGCATCTTCCAACAAGGCTTAATCCACCCGCTTTTGTCTTAGTAACATTTTTAGAGGGTCTTAGCATTGGTTTTACATGACACTAGACATATCTGGTGACCATCTAGTTTGCCACAAATTCTGTGAAGACCCTTTTTACCTGTTCCATCGACCTAAGATCCTTAGCGCTAAAATGTCATTGCAGTAGACATATCTGGTGATTATTCATTTAACCGCTATCCAGTGAGCCTAGATTTTGCTGCAAACACCTGATGCTTTATCCTATATGAATACCCCAGACATTTTTGCTAAACTGATGCATGACAGGATATATCCTATGAACCACGATTCCTTCACTTATCTTATGAGGGCCTAAAATCCCACAGATCTTGTGTACCACCAAAGCCCCGCTTTGTCTTGTCAAGGTCAAAAGACCCGCTCCTAAGCCAGACTGATCAATTTAACTAAGTTCTCATCCTTCACTAGACTTGTTGCATCATGTTGATGATTTTTAGGAACTACTTGTCTTATCCAGTGTGAGTTTGAGACATTAGTTAGTTTATTGCACACTGATATCCTGTGATAGGGCAAAGACCTGCATTTTGCTACAATCAATCCCATTTAGTGTCTAAACAAATCTAGTGATTAAGGAATGTTAGAAGATTAGAATTATGCATTTTTTCATGGATTTAGGCACATTGAACTAATGATTTACTAAACATTTTAGACACTGTATAAGCATGTCCTGTGACATGACAAAACCCTACTTTTTGTGATAAGCACTTCAATTAAGGGTCAAAATAAAATCTATCGGTTGTAAGCAATTAGGAGCATGGTTTCCTAAAGGACTTTTATACTTTTCATGATCACAAGCATACATTTAAGTGCATGAACTAGTATTTTGGGTAGGATATTTACTAGGGTTTTGTCCTGTAGGATAGATGTCCACTAGAGCTGTCAACATGAAGTACAAATTCAAGGTAATCCCTCTGGTCACCAAGATCACATCAGCCTGGAACAATGTAGGGGACACTGGCCTAGGTAATATTGACATTGATGAGTTCAGACTCTAGGTCTTTAGTCCTAATCCAACCAAATGGGCTAGGAAGATTAGGGACAATGGTATAGCACAAGCAACAACATTTCCTACCTCAGTGCTAGTGAAGAGTCAAGGTCTGTAGTAACCCAGGATGGAAGGGTGATAGCCATCTTCACTATGGAGGCTTTGGCAGAGGCATTTAACATTCCTCTTGCTCCCACTCTGACTGTACTGACAAAAATTCACAATCAAAACATTTATGACCAAGGGCCAGAGGCCTGTAGGAGGGTCATTAATGAAAAGTGGATGAAGAAAAAAATATCAACTATGTCAAAAGTACCACAAGTGTTATACATAACTAATTTTAAAGAAGAGATAGGTGACTTGGTCACACTCTTGAGAAAGATCATGGGATTACCTTCTGCTTCTACTTTTGAGGGATGGATGTTTGCATATATTGAGGAAATCATTGATGGAGAAATGAAGATACATTGGGCTCAACTTCTTAGTGACAATATCCATGAAGCCTTTGTAGCCCTGAACCAAGACAAGAGTTTCCATTGGACATCCTATGTAGTATATATGCTAGCAAGGAACTTTGTCTATCCTGGTCTCTCCCAGCTAGGTGAAGTTGGAAATGTTGATGGACAAGTGAAAGTGTACGAATGTTACCCTCAATTGGAAATCTCCCAATCATTAGTGCAATACAAAAGAGTCAATGATGCATTCCCAATGCATATCACAAGAATGCCACAAGGAGATATGTCTAGGAGGTTATCTCTCGAGGCTGCCAATGTTGTGCAAACCTATGGTAGATGGTATATACAATTTCCAAAAGTTACTTACATTAGAGTTCAAGGTTTCAGAGGAGTCCCCTACAAGTTACCCAAGTATCCAACTAATAAATTGGTTCTATTAGAGCTAAAAAGATAGTTGTGCACCTACCATGGGATGTTCAAACATTTACATAGGGCTTCTATTAAGTTCCCTAGTATCTTAGGCAGAGGTCTTTTTACTTGCATCACTATAGGATTAGCAGAGTATTTTGATATTGTGCTCCAGCTATTACATTTGAATTTCTACAAGGCAAGGGCCCATTTTGATCCTTTTGGTATAATTGAGAAATATGTCAGAAGGAAGATCTTTCACAAAGAGCATTTTATTTGGAAGATTCTGGGCTAATTGTCTAGATGAACACAAGGTAATAAGAAGTAAATGCTCAAGGCTACCACTAAATTACATAATCATGTTCAACATCACCCAAGTACCAGATCAATTGACAGACAATGGGGATGTAGTTCAACAAGAAGAATGGAAGGCAATTTTTAGACAACCCATTCCACCACCAAACTGGGCTGAGGCAGAGGAAAGCTCTTTGGATGAAGTTATGAAGATTCCAATCAAATATAGCTAGTTGTGGGTAAGAAATCAAGTTGCTTAGTTGACTACAACAGGGGTTGCTCTCACATACACATAGAAACCACAGGAATGAGAAAGTGACGATGCGAAAGATGAACCAATGGAGATCGAAGAAGAGACAGAGCTGGGGGCAACATGGGATGTAGCCAAGGAAGTTGATAGTGATGAAACACAAGATAATGTGCCTCTTTCTGACAAGAAGGGAAAGGCAAAAGTTGTTAAAGAGCCACAAAAGGAAAAGAAACAAATGAGAGGTAGCATATCTTCCCCTCAAACTAGAACTTCTAAAAGGAAGACTATGCCTAGTGAGAAAGGAGAAGGCTCTAAGGCTAAGAAAGTTAAGGGTCCAAAAGGTACACCATCCTTGAACATAATACTAGACTCCTCAACTGCTGCCACTATAGTGGTCCATCCTATCTCCTCTATTGCACCAACTAAACCTGCCACTATTGTGTCCTCTTCTGCTTCTGTTCCAAGTATATCTCTTCATTTTTCCTCTAGTGCTCCTGTCTCCTCTTCCTCATCTATTACAATGTCTGCTACACTCTCTTATCCTCCACCATCCTCTCCTTTACTTCTATTTATTAGTTATTTCACTTCTCTGTCTTCCTTCTCTTCCATTTCTATCTCATCCATCGATCTTCCTGTCTCTTCATCCTCTTCATCTCCTTTCCCCATTTCCATTTCCATTTCCTCTCTTTCTTCCACTCTACCTTCCATTATCTCTTTGCCTCCCATTTCCACTATTCTTGCACCACCATCCTTCTCCTTACCACCCATCAACCTTGCCAATCCTATCATTCTTTCCTCCATTCTTCCTCTGCCTTCCATTCCTCCTTAGGTTTTGTAGCATTTGCAAACCTATCCCGGGTACAGTTGCCCAACACTGCAATAGATTCTTTGGGGGACATAAATAACACCTTGACTTGGCAATTCTAAGACTCTAAGGGTGTTCAAAAGCCTTTCTTCCCACAAGTGCCCCTATTAGAAGGCATTAAAAAAGTGTGTAGAAATGAATATCACCATTGAAGAGGAGGTTATAGTTGAAGATGTGTCAGAAAACTCTCCTACAGACATGAGCACAGTAGAGATAGTAGACTTGGATGATAGTCCTGTTAAGGAAAATGGAGAGGATACTATGTTTGACAGTGCTGCATAGGATGCTGTGACACAACTTCAACAATTGGTTAAAGGGGATCAAGATGGTACGGGTAAAGGTACAGGTTCTAGTAATGCAATTATTTCAAATTCTTTGAATAAAGGAGACAACCACATTAACTCTCCAAGTCATTCTTCGACAACTCCAACGTGGTTGCAACAAAGAATTAATAGAAAGCCTCCCCATGTTGAGGTGGTAGAGCTGAATCTAGATAACTTTTTGGTCAGGATTGAGAAACCAAAGAAGAAGAAGAAGAAAGCAAAAACTCAATCAAGAATTTACAGGGATGCTTCTGGCTCTCAGGTAGCAGAGGTTGTTGTGCCTCCTACACAAGCAAATAAAGAAGATATTCGTCTAGAGGTATGTGCAGTGACGATAATCAACCTGGGACCTGCCTCTAAAACTTAGGAAATTGATGAGTTCAAGGATTCTGTGTCTAATATTTTGAACATGCTTGATAAAGATGAGTTGACAAAGAAACAACTCAAAGAGTAGAATGAAGAACTAAAAGCCTGCATCAGATATCTAATAAAACCTTCTCATACCGAAGATGGTATAGCCGTAGGCCCTTCCATTCTTTCCAAGGAAGAATTGGCTGAGTTTGATGGTATACGAATAACTGCTTTAGTTACCAAAGAATGGGCTAGGGGAATTTTCTTAGATGGATGTGCAATTATAGAAGATATTGCTGAAATACATAAGGATTTTTGCGCCCTCAAGTCTGAATTGGATGAGGTCTAGAGGACTGTAATAATTTTGATAATTACTATTCACATATTCATCCAAGGGTCCTCATGATGAGCAAGCTGTTAGAGGAGGTTCTTGTAGAGGAGAAAATTCTATCCAAGGATAAATTGCATATGCTTGAGCATTGGCTAGAAATGATGAAGCTTAGGAGGGAAATTTTTGACACAACAAAAGTAGAAGCAATAACTACTAAGAAATAGTTAATGGAGGTAGTCTATAGTTTTAATGATCTCCTTAGAGCCTCAACCAAATTATACTTAGATGATGCAGCTACAATAGATGTTGAGGAGTGTAAGAAGCAGCTTGGTAATGTCGTATAGGGAGATTTGTTGTCATTATGTATAATAGACTTGGATAGAGTCAGTGATTTGAGGACTCTTTTCAAAGAATTAAAAAAAAATAGAAGGTCTAAGCTGGCAATGTACCACAGATTTTCCTGGGTGGTGGAAACTATAAAATTTAGGATTAATTTTGTTAAGGACCTAGAGCCTACAGAAATAAATTTGGCATTGGAGGCCCCAATATCTTACAGGAATAGAGAAGCATAGAAGAACAAAGTAAATGTGGATGAATATGATCAACAAAAGGGTGACTTAGGAGCAACATAAGTCAAATGCCAAGTCTAGCTCAACCACCACCTGTATTTACTTGCACATTCAGTTTGGTCACTTAGTTGAGGTGGCACGATGACTTGTCATCTTACTTGGATGGTCAAGTCAAACCTACATGGGCGTCTCATTTGAGGTGGCACTATTATACCATGTGTCAGTATCTTGTGGTATGTGGAAGGGGATATTCCATATGACGTAATCTATGACGCGTAAGAGCCAAGTTTGGAGATTCTTATGACAAGTGGGGACAAGTGTCGGTGAGTATCTTTGCATGAGAGAAAGGCATCTTTGGGAACCCAAGTTGGGCTATGACATGTTGTAAGAGGAATATGCTATATTTAGTCTTGTATGACAGATTCTCTTACAACATTTAAGGTTGTTATGTTGGGAAAATTTATGACAGCTATAAGACGTGTAAGAGCATCTGTCATAGTCTATTTTTCGCATGGAGCGCTCTATCCTTGAGAAGTCAAATCTGCCATGTTATGATAAAGGTAAGAGAGATATTTGCATCTTGGACAAGTGTCCTTTGGTGTGGGAAAATGGCCATGTGGCCAAGGTGGACACCTATCTCAAGAAGCTTCCAGTATATGCCTTGTATCTCTATAAAATGCATTGTTTTGGAGTTGTAGTTGCATAGTGTTTGTACAGGTATTGTTATGCTGTCAGAATCACTCCAAAAATAACATTTGAAGTCTCTTGGAAGAACTTGCATTGCAAGTGTATTGTAATCCTTTCATAGATTTGATAATACATTGTGCATGTTTTAGAGTGTGGGGTTTTCTTACTTGAAAAGGTTTTCCCCACGGTATATCTTGTGTTACTTTCTTTATGTGTTGTGTTGCTGTTGTAATCTTTATGTTATATGTTTAACATTGCTACAATTGTAAGGATTAAAATGAATTTGCATACTATTCCCCTCATTAGATTGGTGTAGGAAGTGTGATCCGTGTACCTTGCTTCCTTTCAGTTGGTATTAGAGCTTGATCATCTGTGATCCTAGTTGTTGGGTTGGGGTTTTTTGAGCTAATCTTCGATTGAGTGGGAGTTTGTGCAGAGTATTCTGTGATCTTGTTGCAATGAGAAGATGGCAAACACATCTAGTAGAATTGAATTGGAAAAGTTTAATGGCGGCAATTTTGAGTTGTGGAAACTCAAAATGGAAGACATGCTTGTTGATAGAGATCTATGGGAAGCAATTTCTGGCATAAAACCAGTGGCAATGTCGCAAGATGATTGGGATCTCAAGGATAAAAAAGCTAAGGGTCTTGTGAGACTTTGTTTGGCTGACTCTATCTTGTTAAATGCCCATGAGGAGAAGACTACGAAGGAGCTATGGAAGAAACTTGGTGATGTTTATCAGGCCAAATCCTTGGTAAACAAGTTATTCCTACAGAAGAAGCTATATTCTCTAAGGATGGAAGATGGAGGATCTATTGCAGACCATCTAAATGCCTTTAACATGCTAGTTTCACAATTGACATTCGTTCATGTGAAAATGGAGGAGGAGGATCGTTGCATGACCTTACTTTGTTCTTTGCCAGACTTGTGGGATCATCTTGTTATGGCCATTGAGAGTACCACATCCAATTTCAAAATGGATGAAGTGGTGTCTTCACTGTTATCTAAAGAGATGTGGAGAAAGTCATCTGAGTTGGCTAAAGAGGCTCTTGTAGTTCGTGGAAGACCCAAAGAAAAGGGGAAAAAGAAAGACAAGAAAGCTAAAAAGGGAAAATCCAAATCCCGTGGGAGATCCAAATCTCCTAGAAAGTCTAAGGAAGTGTGTTGGAACTATGGAAAAATTGGGCACTTTTGAAAGGAGTGCAAGGAGGAGAAGAAGAAAAAGAAGAACTCTGATTCTGATTTCGACAAGTCACAAGATGATGGTGATGCTTTTGTTGCAGCCTTGGCCACCCATGCATCTGAAGATGTGTGGCTGATTAACTCTGGTGCTTCTTTCCACATGACCTCTCATCGAGGTTGGTTCGCAAAGCATGAAGAATATGATGGTGGGAAGGTGTACTTGGGTGATGACTCTCACCTGAAGATAGTTAGGTGTGGAAGAGTCTTGATCTGATTCCCTGATGGATGAATGAAGGGGATCAGTGGGGTTATGCACATCCCTGGTTTAGCACAAAACCCGCTCTCTGTGAGTAAATTGAATGATGTAGGTGTGCAGGTTGTCTTCTCAGGTGGAGGATGCAAGATGACAAGAGGAGCTATGATGCTTGCTAAGGGTACTTAAAGAGGTACTCTATTTCAGATGGATGCATGCACTACTCAGTACAATAGTTCTTCTATTTCAAAGAAAAGACCTTTAGATTCTTCATACTCACCATTGGAACCAGTAGTAAAGAAATGTGTTACTTCTACTTCCGATGGTAGTGCTTTCTGGGTACCTAAGGGTGCTCATGCTTTGGAAATGAAACTTCCTTCTAAAAAGACAATGTTGTGGCATAAGAGACTTGGTCACATTGGTGAGAAGGGTTTTAGAACCCTAAAAAATAAAAACCTCGTCGAGGGGTTAAATGATTGTAATCTTGACTTTGACTTTTGCGAACATTGTGTATATGGAAAACAAAACCGTGTTCAGTTTTACTTGAGTTCTCATAAGTCTTTTGGTGTGTTGGATCTTATTCATTCTGATGTGTTTGGTCCTGTGAATGTTCATTCGATTTCCAAATAGTTGTATTTTGTATCATTCATTGATGATTATAGTAGGAGGACATGGATTTATTTTCTCAGAAGCAAATTTGAAGTCTTTAGTCGGTTCAAAGAGTTTAAATCTTTTGTAGAGAATCAGACTGGTAAAAATATTAAGTGTTTGAGAATTAATAATGGTGGTGAGTTTTGTTCTACAGAGTTTGACAAGTTCTGTAAAGAACATGGGATTGAAAGACATAAGACAACTCCATATACCCCGCATCAAAATGGAGTTGCAGAAAGGATGAATAGAACGTTGATGGAGAGGGCTAGGAGTATACCTAGTGGTGCTAGCCTCGAACAAAAGTTTTGGGCTGAAGATGTACAAGCCACTGCTTGCTACCTGGTTAACAAGTCTCCTACTTCAGTGTTTGTTGATAAGACACCCATATAGGTGTGGTCTAGTAAGAAACTTTCGTTGAGACATCTTCGTGTTTTTGGTTGTGAGGCATATGCACATGTGCCTAAGGAGAAGAGGTCAAAATTAGAGAACAAGGCAGTTAAGTATATCTTCATTGGCTATGGTGTCAGTGTGAAAGGGTACAAGCTTTGGGATCTTGTGGCTGAAAAAGTCTTGTATAGCAGAAGTGTTATCTTCAAAGAGGTTACACCTTCTCCTATTGTTTTACAACTAGAAGAAAAAGAAAAGAAAGAGGATGTGGTTCAATTTCCTACTACCCCTGAGAAGAATGAATTGAAAGACCCTGTTGGACCTGATGGTGAGGAGAGCTCTAGTAGCTCTGAAAGTTTAGAAGAAGTAGAACCTCCACCTCAGCCTTTGAGGAGGTCCACACGAAATAGGAAGCAACCTGAGAGGTTTGGTTATACATTTCTTGATTCTAGTTGTGCTTTTGCTTTGCTTAGTAATATTGATGAGCCTAGAACTATGACAGAGGCTATGGGCATGAAAGATGCAGGTTCCTGGAAGGAGGCCATGGAAGATGAGATGGCTTCTTTGGAAAAGAATAAAACTTGGGTCTTGGTGCCTTTGTCTGATGGAGGGAAACCTGTTGGATGTAAATGGGTATTCAAGAAGAAATTTGGTGTAGATGGTACTGTTGAGAAGTATAAGGCCAGATTGGTTGCGAAGGGGTATTCACAAGTGGAGGGAATTGATTATGGTGAGATTTTCTCTCCCATTGCAAAGCTGACATCTATTCGGTTCCTATTATCTCTTGCAGCAACTTATGATCTAGAAGTGGAACAAATGGATGTGAATACAACTTTCCTTCATGGTGACTTGGAGGAAGAGATCTACATGTCACAACCAGAGCACTACATAGTGAAAGGTAAAGAAAATTTGGTTTGCAAGTTAAAGAAGTCTTTGTATGGATTGAAACAATCTCCTAGGATGTGGTACTTGAAGTTTGATGCCTTTGTGTTGTCTATTGGATTTTTGAGATCAAAATTAGATCATTGTGTGTATTACAAGTTTGACAATGATCGTATTCTCATTATTACACTATATGTTGATTATATGTTGCTGATTGGGAATGGTAAGAATATGATTTTTGATTTGAAGTTTCAGCATAGTTTAAGATGAAAAACTTAGGGGCAGCCAGGTACATTATGGGAATGGAGATCCAAAGAGACAGGCAAACATAAAACTTTGGTTAGGCCAGAGTAAGTATGTTAACAGTGCATTGGAGAGATTTAGTATGGTGGATTACAGACTGTTGACTGTTCCTGTTACGATGGGGACAAAGTTATTTGTTGATGATTGTCCAAAGTCTCCTTTTGAGACAGAGGATATGAGTAGAGTACCTTATGCTAGTGCAGTTGCCAGCTTGATGTATGCTATGGTCTGTATAAGATCAGACATTGCCCAAGTAGTGGGAGTCCTTAGTTTATGGCTAATCCTAGATGAGTACATTGGGATGCAGTGAAGAGAGTGTTTAGATATTTGAGGGGCACTTCCAAGTATTCCTTATGTTATCATGGTTATCCTACTGGACCTCAACATTCTATGAGTATTCATGGTTTTGTGGATTTTGATTGGGCAGGTGACATTGATAGCAAGAGATCCACCAGTGCTTATGTGTTTACCATGTTTGGTGGTGCTATTAGTTGGATGAGTAAGAGACAACCTATGGTTGCTTTGTCCATGATAGAAGCATAGTACATGGTAGAAACTCATGCTTGTAAGGAAGCCATTTGGCTTAAGAGGTTGTGTTCAGATGTTGGTTTTGATGCAGGACAGATTACTACCCATTGTGACAGTCAGAGTGCGATTTGCTTAGCAAAGAATCCTACTTTCCATGCCAGAACAAAGCATATTGATGTTCAGTTTCATTTTGTTCGAGATATGGTAGAAGATGGGAAGGTGATATTAGAGAAGGTAGACACTTTGAAGAATGTTGCAGATGCAATTATGAAACTAGTGGGCACAAAGAAGTTTAGATGGTGTTCAGAGTCTATGGGCCTCTTGGCCTGTAGCAGTTAAATCTTGTCATTCTTTTGGCTCTTGTAAGGTGTTCGACAAGTGGGAGAATGTTGGGAATTAAGGTGTCTCAACCTTTGCAAATTCCTAGCATTATTTATTTAATTGTATATTCATTTATTGCCTAATATTGTATTTACTTGCACATTTAGTTTGGTCACTTAGTTGAGGTGGCACAATGACTTGTCATCTTACTTGGAATGTGACTTGGATGGTCAAGTCAAACCTACATGGATTTGGGTGTTCCATTTGAGGTGGCACTATTATGCCATGTGTCGGCATCTTGTGGTATGTGGAAGAGGATATTCCATATGACAGAATCTATGATACGTAAGAGCCAAGTTTGGAGATTCCTATGACAAGTGGGGACAAGTGTCGGTGAGTATCTTTGTAGGAGAGAAAGGCATCTTTGGGTGCCCAAGTTGGGCTATGATGTGTTGTAAGAGGAATATGCTATATTTAGTCTTATATGATGGATTCTCTTACAATATTTAAGGTTGTTATGTTGGGAAAATCTATGACAGCTGTAAGATGCGTAAGAGCATCTGTCATAGTCTATTTTTAGCATGGAGCACTCTATCCTTGGGAAGTCAAATCTTCCATGTTATGACAGATGTAAGAGAGATATTTACAGCTTGGACAAGTGTCCTTTGATGCAGGAAAATGGCCATGTGGCCAAGGTGGACACTTATCTCAAGAAGCTTCCAGTATATGCCTTGTATCTCTATAAAATGCATTGTTTTGGAGTTGTAGTTTCATAGTGTTGTACAGGTACTATTATGCTGCCGGAATCACTCCAGAAACAACATTTGAAGACAATTGGAATAACATACATTGCAAGTGTATTGTAATCCTTTAACAGATTTAATAATACATTGTACAGGTTTTAGAGTGTGGGGTTTTTTACCTGAAAAGGTTTTCCCCATGGTATATCTTATGTCACTTTCTTTATGTGTTGTGTTGCTGCCGTAATCTTTATATTATATGTTTAACATTGCTGCAATTGTAAGGATTAAAATGAATTTGCATACTATTCCCCTCATTAGATTGGTGTAGGAAGTGTGTTTTGTGTACCTTGCTTCCTTTCACCACCTCCTCCAGGAAAAGTGCCACACGTCTTCTTTTCTTGACTTATTCATTGTAAAAGGGTTTTGTCTTTATAGATAACCCAAAAAGTGTCTATTTTGTCCTATTCTCATGTATTGGAAAGTTGTATTTTTGTCTTTTTCCTAAAGGACAAAATTACTTCCAGGATTGTAACAACCCATCGTCTAATATTTAATTTTGTTATATCTAGGCCATTGATTATGAATTAATCTCCACCGTTCCTTCAAAAAATTGGTATGCCTGCCCATCTATAAAAAGGCGGTCATTTTCTCTCTTTGTAAGATTGGACAAATGAATTGTTGAGGCTATGCCAAAATATTGATCTAATACAAAATAGATTTATAGGTGTTGCTGGAAAACTGTTTTATTGTGTTATCTTGTTTTGGATTCATGGTTCATTTCAATTTGAATTTAGATAAAGTACAATTGCAATGGTGAATGAGTGTTTAGATATTTGATGAATTCCTTGGTTCATACCATTAGTTTCTTATTGATTGTAAGTAACTTTGCATGGTTAGTCTGAACCCACTAAATGAATTTAGTTCGATTGCATATCATTAATTAAGATGTGCCAATAATTGGGTGTTTAATGAGTATATGTGATTTAAAAATCTTAATTACCTTTGAAGATTGTATCATTTCTGTAGCGATGTCATTAAATAACTTGGTTAAGCAAAAATTAGTTTCATAAAGAGTATTTGTCTATCGACAACATTCAGACCATCTATGATTTTTCCTTAGGTTTTGCATTTATCTCTTTACTCTCTAATCCTTTTGTATTTTATTTACATAAAATTGTTAGACTTAGGGTTTTAAAGCAACATCACATTATCCATCTGCTTATAAATTTTAGACTTCAAAGTCTGCATTACCTAGGGTTTCTACATACATATTGCTATCATAATTTCACAAACCCTACATTGCATACAAGTCCCCTTGGTTGGAACAACGAAATACATATCCAGTGAGTTATCTTGCAAGTCAAGACCTGACATTAAAAACCTTGGAGTAGTCCTATTCTTAAATCTTGGGATAGGATTCCTGTCAAGAGAGGTGAGATATCCAATATATTACCTGCATTGTTGCATGCTAAAATCACCATCAATAAATTTGGTTCTAGAAGGAGGGCATCATTTCATTAACCATTCTTATCCAGATAAACAAGGCTGGGGACCAGACAAAGACACACGAGATCCAGCTCAGTTGGGGAAGATTTGCTATCATTGACCCAGTTTAAAAAAATAAGGAGAGATCGAGGGATACCCCGAAATCCAAGATTATGATGCACTCCTAGGAATCCCACTATAGTTCAAGTAAATTTCTTGCAAACCCCTCTCCTATCCAGTTTGTCAACTATCATGATATGCCCAAAAATCCTAACAAGTTCTGTTCAAAATTCTGCCCCAATGATCCTGAGCGGACTGCAGAAGAGCATATAAAGATCTTTGAAAGTAACATGTACATGCTGCAGGTCCAATATGAAGATGTAATATGTAGATTATTTCCATACTCGCTTCAGGATGAAGCATACTACTGGTTTCCTAACCTGTTTGCAGCCTCCATCAATTCTTGGCAAACCCTAAAAGATGCATTTCTGAATCGATTTAGGATGCCTACATCTCCTACCGATCTTTATCGATCCTTCGTGGATATTCGAAGGATAGAGGGTGAACTAATAAGCACTTTAACTAATAGGTTCCACAAGGCTTATTGCCGTTTTCAGGCACCATACAACATCACCGTAGCTACTGCCTTACCCATTTATTATGCCACACTAGATAAACTAACATCAATGTTTGTTAGGAGAGAAAACCCAACAACAAAAACTTTGGTAGAGGCTTACTCTGAGGCAGTCAAGGTAAATACGGAGCTGGGGTAGGAAGGGTCATGACCTCTCAACCACATTGGCCCTATAGGCATGCCCAATCAAATACCTTTAATCAATCAAGCCTTGGCTAATCACACTCTAGTGATGAATCCTATTCCGATGCTAGTTGCAACTCAGTCCCTAATTATTCATCCTAGGGCTCCTATATTAGAATTACCTCTGACACAACTCCCTTTCCTCTAGTCATTTGAACCTACAATTGCTAAGACTAGAGATGATAGGGATGATATCAGAGAGCTAGCTGAACAAATGAAGAAGCTCACAACTGAAGTGATGTACCTCAAAAATTAGAATGCCTATCTTCAACAGAGAAATCAAAATCAGAATCAGTATCAGGGTTATCAAAGGCTGAATAGAACATAGAATACAAGACCAAATAATGGAGGTGTCCCGTCGTCACTGGATTCCCAAAATGCAGATAACTGCCCTCTAGGGTGAGTAATGTTGGTAGAGGCTTCCCTATCCTCTTGGTGTGGGATCCATAACACTAATGCCCATTCAGAGTTAGACTGTCATGAGTTTTAGGTTGCATCTAACATCTTCTAAAGACAAGTCTAGAATGCAGAGGCATAAGAAATTTCACCTCCCATAGGATATGAACTGGAGCCTACTCAAAGGTATGATACTGCTTTGGTTTTTGATAGCTATGTTTTTCCTTTTCAAGATGATAACCAACCCAAGGAAGAAGAAATTGATGAGGTACATGCTTATCAGCAGTATAATAGGACTCCATATAACCTTAGAAGTAATAAACCCAAGGGGCCCTTCACCACATCCATTCCTCCAAACAATTATCAAGTACCTCCTGATCTGAAGGTGTCTAATAATCTTGATCCCCCAAAAGCTGTACCACAGGATAGTGTCCAAAATGACACTGCTAAATCCTCTAAAAAATTTGAGGTAGCTAAGTTGGGTCAATATGTGGTAGATGAACTTAGGAAAATGAAGGTTAGCTTGTCTATATTTGAGCTAATGAAAATTCCAGAAGTTAGGACAACTTTCCTTCAAGACTTGGGAATGCAGGCTAAGTTTGATCCACCTCCAAAAGAGGCTTTACAAAAGGACAGTCTAAATAAAAACAAGGATAAAGTTCATGTCTCAAACACAGATTAGCAGGTAACCCTATACAAAGAAAAGAGAGAATCACCCCCTTTCTTACTGATTCTAAGGATATTTGGTAAGAACCTTCACAACTGCCTAGTAGACTTAGAGGCCTCCACTAATGTGATGCCATTGGCTATTTGCAAAGCCCTGGGACTCACTCTAACCAAGTCCTCTAGGAAGGTTACTCAGTTGGACAAGACAGAGGTTAGGGTTGTTGGAGAGTTGAATGGAATCCATATGTAGTTAGCCTTAGATCCTCAGGTACAATAGGACATAGATATATAGGTAGTGGACATCCCTGAAACTTATGGTATGTTTCTCAGTAAGGATTGGTCAAAAACTCTGAATGGCTACATGGCTACTGACTTCTCGCACATGTGGCTACCTTGGAGAGGAATTGCCAACCAAATTCGCATTGAAAGGGAACCAAAGATGAATCACATGATAACTAAGTATAATCAGATTAATGAAATTATGTATTCCAAGGTAGACTTGGGTGTTTATTTGCCTTAGATAAATCAAATAGAAGAGATATTAGTGTTGGACAGTTGTAGGTACTCTGAACCGCCTCTGGATAAGCAACAAGACAACACTAAGGCATTTGTTTAGTTAGATGACAACTCCTCCTTTGATGAATAACTTGGGATCTTTGAAGGTTTCAGAGACTTTGTGGAAAAATTTATTGTTACATCCTCAACTTATGATTTGACTTAATCTTAACTTTGTGTGATAATCAGGAGGATTAAACATAGTTTAATGATTAGATGTTGTGGAAATATCTGATTTAATCATTGATTATGAGAATACTGACTAATGATAGTTAGTTAAGAAATTACATGTTCATATGAATATTTGATTATTATGAATTGTGAATTAGATGATGATGCACTGATCATGGTTTTATGATGGTGAGTGTGAACATGAAATGAATCTTCCTTCGAAGACGGAAGGAGAATATCATCTGGGATGAAGAAATAGATGTCAGGAAATGGGTCCAATTGCCATCTAAGTATCAGACTTTATGTCCTCATGAACTCTTCTAAGTTGGCGTAAGTTACACCTTTTCTTTGCTAGTCGATTATCTATATGTGTCGTCTTGTCGATTGAGTCATTTCAACAATGTTTGCATCGACTCGACCAAATGACGTTCTTAGAATGTCAACGCAATTCGAGAGATAGTCTCGTCAAGTGGCAGAGTACCTTCTTGTTGCTCTATCTATTCTCGAACCAGGATTTTGAACTTATTATTCTTGGTATAATATGCTTTGGGTTTATAGAGAAGAAGGGGGAGTGGTGCTCGACCCCTAAATTGCATGTTGACTGTGCCACCATGTTGGTGATGATGTCCTATGACGACATCTTGATTGTTATGAGTATCTTCATACATCAAGAAGATGTATGGAAATAATATTATGCTATGACTATTTAAACCTAATATCGAATCCCATGTTAATATTAATATGGTTATTTGTTTTGTATTTTGGCTAACATCACCCACAATAGTGGAGTGATGAAATATCATTTTAGACCAATGGGAGCTTTATGCTCACCGTCCACTTGCATATAGCAAGTATTAGATCGAGAGTCTCCTTAGAAACCGTAGGTTGCAGAGTGGATAAACCACCCACCACTTCATGGGTGCAGGTGGTAGTTACCCTGCATGCTTGGCATGCCAAGAAGACCAAAACCCAGTTGTGGTAAGTCTTGTCACTATCGATTATTATCATTATTCATTCTTATCATCATCAATGATCATTTTGTTGTTCTCTGCGCTCAGGAGATAGAGTAAGAACAAGGAAATTTTCAGTTGGATGAAACCTTTAGGAGACCATAGGAAGTGGCACATTAACACTCGGCTGTGAGTCTCAATAGACTATGTTGACAACACCAAAATGACGTCATTCAGGTTAGAATCGAAGTCTGGAAAGACTTATTTAATCACTAGTAGAAAAATAGAAATAAATGACTAAAAAAACTACCAAAAATTGGTCATGTGATCAGTAGTTTGGTCACGTGACCATTAGTAGTTTATTGCCGGTCATTTATCTCATGACCAAATTTATGACCAAACAAATTTTAGTCATTAATTTGGTAGTATATTTAGTCATCAATTTGGTAGTATATTTGGTAATTTGGTAGTAAATTTAGTCATCAATTTGGTAGTATATTTAGTCACGTGACCATTGGTAGTTTATTTCTAGTCATTTATCTCGCGACCAAATTTATGACTAAACAAATTTTAGTCATTAATTTGGTAGTATATTTAGTCATCAATTTGGTAGTATATTTGATAATTTGGTAGTATATTTAGTCATTTAGTCATCAATTTCTGTTAGTTGGTAGTATATTTAGTCAATTGGTAGTTTATTTAATTGTTTTTGAGGTTTAAACATAAAACACAAAAAAACATAATCAATCATTCATTTGCACATAATGAAACAACTATTAAGAAGGCAAAATACTAAAATTTTATTGAGAAAATGTGTTTTTACAACAAATACAAGACTTAAATATGTCTTTTCTTTGAAAAATGTGTTACAAAGTGTGTTTCTCAGTGCTGTGACTGAGAAAACTAAGTTACAATGCTCTATTTTTTGCTTATACAACTCTAAAACATGAAAGAACTACTTGCAAAATGAAGCCTAAATATTTCATCATGGGCTTTTACATCTCAAAATTTGAATAAATGTATCAAAACTCGCATAATATTGCTAATTGTTGCATTACTTCTTTGTTGCATCTCCTGCCTTGGTCTGCACAAACAAAACACATCAATGCAATAAGTAAATTGCCCCTTTGTAACAGAAAGCAAATAAGTAACTTACTTTAACATGTTCTTTGAAAGAATATTTACCTTCTTGACTCCACAGATCTTCTTAGATCTGTTTAGACAGAGTAAGTCAAATTTATAACAAATTAGGTTTAGAAAAAACATTCTTGCAACCCCCATTCCTAGTAATCAATTTCTGAACTATGAATTTTCATTGATTATAGGTTTAGGAAGCTAGCAATCCCAACTCCAAACATGTGAAAGTTAAGATGAAACTTGAATAGAAAATTTAAATCTGAAACATACTTTATCAGCAAATCAAAGCATAATGGAAGGGGGATGTTTGACAGATATTATAGTTGTAAATGCTCTGGTAGAAATGTATGCAAAATTTGGAATAATAGTCAAGGCACGGGAACTCTTTGACACAATGCCTCAAAGAGATGTCATCCCATGGACATTCCACAACCTTTGCCAGCATCCTTCATACTTGTGCCAAAATGGGAGCTTTGGAATAGGGTATGGACATCTATCAAAACATAAAGGATAGAGGAATTTTGTCAAATGTTGTAGTTGCAACTGCCCTATTAGACATGTATGCAAAATGTGGAAGCATAGACAAGGCATTTGAACTATTTGATAGAATGCCTCAAAGAAATGTGGTCTCATGGACTGCAATGATTACAGGATATGGGCAAAATGGATTTGTTGGAAAGGCTTTAGAAAATTTAAAGCAAATGCAATTTCAAATTCAAGAATTGAATTCTTAATATATTACTAAGTGTTGAAAAATTTTCACAAAACTTACGGAAGAGCCCAAACCGTTTTAGATGCAATGCAATTGTCTTTCGGCTCACAAGTTTGTAGATAAGAATCACTTGTCGTGGATGCAAGCAAGAATGGTGTAACCTCAAATTGCAAAAAAACACATATTAAAGTATTACCTAATCTCAAAATTTTAAAGACATAAATTTCTTGAAGAACATTGAAAAACTTTTAGTTGGTTTAGGTCATGCAAAAGTTGTCTATATCATAGGGTTAAGAATATATCAAAAGCTTAACTACCGTAATATATTCATTTATAGATTTTGCTTGATGTTTCTGTGTTATCTTGATGATGTAAAAACTACCATAGTTTTTTCCAAAAGTTATACAAAAATTTTCTCAAACACTACAATGTAGTTCATTTACTAATGTATTCGAGAGATTGAAAGTAAAGTTAT
Organism: Cunninghamia lanceolata; assembly: GCA_027924645.1. Classification (NCBI taxonomy): domain Eukaryota; kingdom Viridiplantae; phylum Streptophyta; class Pinopsida; order Cupressales; family Cupressaceae; genus Cunninghamia; species Cunninghamia lanceolata. Next base: position 145,907 of record BSBN01000887.1, read on the forward strand.
CACATTAAAGATAAGGCTATAATGGAGGTGTAGTCTCTTGTAGATTATCATTTGTTAATTTATCTTTCTTGTTGCTCTATTATCACTTTTATAATTTTTTAAGTAGGTAGAGCCTCAATTATTAGCCTTTCAAAAACACATTGCCGACCTTCTATTAAGGCACCGACACTTTATAGTTGTTGGTGCACTACACATTAGGGGCCATATAACATGTTCATGTTATATGAAAAAAAATTTATCTATGCATTAAGATGTAAAGTGGATTCGTCCTCTTTGAGCCCCATCGAAAAATGTCTACTGGAGCCATAAAATGCTTTAACCCTCTAGAGACTTATCCTAAATGCGTATTCTTTTTACATTTTAATTTTTTATATATTTAATTTTTTAAAATAACACTAATTCACACACTTTATCATTCTTATTTATTATTTATTCAATCTAAATTAATTTTATTTATTCACTTAAATATATTTTCTATTCTTTCCTTCTTTCTCCCATTCCTTTAATATTTCTCCATTTCTTTACTATTTCCCCAAAATGTATATAATTAAATCAATTTGATCTAAGGACAATGAACATGATAGGAAGCTTTGCCAATTTAAGTTTTATGTTGAGGATGTTAAATTTTTTCCTTGAGTTAAAAATGTGACCCCTATCCAATCACTAGGCACTGCCGACAAGCACAAATTTATATAGATATTAAACAAACCAAAAAAAGATATGTAGAAACAATAAATAAGATGTAAGAGAGTGGAAGCAAAGATATAAAAATGATAAGTGATATGGACTAGGTATGTATAAAAATGATAAGTGATGTGGCCTATTTGTATACGGTAGGTACATATAAAAATGATAAGTACAATGGGAGAGGGTGCCACGCTAGAGCCACCACATCATTCCCAACTCAAGCTGGTTCTGCCTCGTTTGTTAAGCGAGTAGAGCATTAGTAATCACAAATCCCACTGGATTTGTTTAGAACTGGCTTCCTTGGAAGGTCTGGCCGAACTACCAGTTGGAAGGGGCTACGTTGTATGAAATAGTGTTCTTTCCCCAGTGGTTAGACGAAGAGCGATGAAGGCAGCAACGAAAAGGAACCCTCGTGAGTAGTCAGGGAGCACAGACAATTTTGATGCCGGGGTCACCGGAATATGGCAAGGTGGTTGTTGGGCCTTCGCGGTGACGCAGGGAGTTCCCCGCATCACCGCGAAGACCCAACAACCACCTTGCGGTGGTCTTATGCACAACTGCCCTGGTAGACATGTATGCAAAATGTGGAAGCATTGACAAGGCATGTGAACTATTTGGTAGAATGCCTCAAAGAGATGTCATCTCATGGAATGCAATGGTTGCGAGATATGCACAAAATGGATCTTTTGAAAAGGCTTTAGAAACTTTCAAGCAAATGCAATTAGCAGGTGTAAAGCCAAATTTGACAACCTTTTCCAGCATTCTCCCTGCCTGTGCCAAAATGGGAGCTTTGGAATAGGGTATGGACATCCATCAAAGCATGAAAGATAGAGGAATTTTGTCATTTGTTGTAGTTGCAACTGCCTTGGTAGATATGTATGCAAAATGTGGAAGCACAGACAAGGCACGTGAACTATTTAAAAAAATGCCTGAAAGAAATGCAATCCATCTTGAGCATATTGATTGAGCCTCCATGCATATTCACTTCTAATGGAAGAAGGTATCCATTGCTTTGCCACCCTCTTCCCACCAGACCTCCTCTCCCCTACAAATTTTGACAAAACTTCATGCCGACTCAGCTCACAAGAAGGATCAACCAAAACAGCTAATGCTATCGCTAACACTACTAAATTTATCATTTTGAATTCACCCACAGATCTACTAAACAACAACTCAAGTCGAGCCTTCATAAATAGACCCAATTATATTTTGAAACTAATTTTCTTTTGTTCCAGATTCTCTCAATTAACGTATTAGAATTATGAGTGCATTAGTGGAAGAATTTAATCTGACCACCGCGTGATGCCATGAATCTATTTTTCTTGGAGCTCTAGAACGATTATCTGTAATTTGTGCCACTTTATATCAGAGTGCGACAAATATATAAAATCCACAAGAGGATATGTTGCAAGTGTAGGCAAAGATGCCACCAACCTTATTCTATGTTACATTCTCCTTATAGTTACGCTTTGGTTGTTTCTAGTTGCTCCCTATAAAAGTCACTGTTGTGTTAAAAAACATAAATTGTTTGACAGATTTCCTCAAAGAGATGTCATGTCATGGAATGCAATGATTGTAGGATATGCACAAAATGGATTTTGCAAGGATGCTCTCAAATTCTTTGAATTAATTAAGCACTCTGGAACATATCCTAACATTGTAAGCTTTGCTTGTATTCTAGGTGCATGCAGCCATGCAGGTTTAGTGGATGAGAGCTGTACATAATTCAATCACATTTGTAACCCTTATTGCATTACACCTACAGTTGATCATTATGTGTGCATGGTTGACCTCCTTGCTCGTGCTGGCTATCTTGAAGACACCCTAAACTTTATCATTAAGATACCTGTTAAATCTGTACCGGTTGTATGGATGTGTTTTCTTGGTGCTTAACAAATTTCTCTTGTGATAATCTTGAAGTATTTACAACAACACTACTTTTTGACTGCAACGATTGCAGGATATGCACAAAATGGATTTGTTGATAAAACAAAATGAGTAACTTATTTGTCATTTGGAACTTTGAATGCCCAAAATAACAAACAAGGCTATTTCACCTAATATATCTCAACAACTAAATTGCAGGAAACAAAGTTGGTGCAGAGGCACCTACCTAACAGCTGGCCTCCATGAGGCAGTTAGTTTGTTATAGGTCCGCATGATGACATACATGATCAGGATATAGGTCCGCATGATGACATACATGATCAGGATGTAGGATAATTATTAGCATGATGACAGGATAGTCTATTTTTAGTATGTTTGACTTCTTCATGTAATAAGGTCCACTGGACCGATGCTATGTATTAGTTCAGCCTAGGAGTATGTGTAGGCAGTTAGAGATCGGGATAAGATAGTCTGAGTTGTCCTCTCTCCCAGCCGCTTGGAAGCTCCCAGCCGCTGGGAAGTGAAGTTGGTAGTACTCGAAGGATTTGTGATATATACCTTCGATCTGTTAGGGTTTAGCATATAGAATTCACATTGATTTTGATAGATGTTATGTTTAGGAGAGTAGTATTGGTGGTATGCTGTACTGGTGATCAGTCCAGATATTGTGAAGCAGAACTGTAAAAGCAGGACATTTGGATTTCAATTGAATAAGATCTCATCTTTTGCAGTATCTGGTTGTATCAGTTGTATCTGTGTTGATTTCCTTTCTGTTTGCAAGTTGATGGGTACTTTCAACCCTTCCACCGGTTGATCCTGCAAATCGGTGGAATGGTCCTGTATCATAGCTTAGGTTGCATTTGTGTTTTCTGTTTATGCATTGCATTGTTCAAGAGATCTGTTAGGAGCATGCTGTGAATCAGCCTAGCATCCTCATGTGCTAGGTATAGAAAGATAAGTTGTTAGATTTGGTTTGGAGGTGATCCGGCCCGGTCGCCATATTGTCTTTATGTAATTGTGCGGTTAAGAGTGTTTACATGCAGTGGACGGATACACAGGAGTCTGCATGTGCGTTTCCAGTCGGAGCAAGCCGCATCGTCATCTGCGAATGCATCGCCACCAGGATCGGGTCGTGAAGCTGTTGAAGTTTGCAAGTTGCAAGTGCATCAGGATGTTTTGAGTTGGATATATACTCAGTGTATATATCGCAGTCAGGATCATCTCTCGAAGAAGCTCATCATCCGCGTATCGCTAACTGATGCGGGTGTGAAAGTTCAGTTTTTTTGGCTAAGTGTTGAAGAGTTCATCAGGAGATTGGGTGACGTCATCGTCATCAGGATATGACGTCATCGTCATCAGGATATTGAGATATCCCCCCTATGCATGTTGTTCCTGTCGTCGCTAAGGGTTTAGGCATCGGCGAAGGCTCTCGGCAGGAAGCTGTGAAACATCATCAGGAGGTTCCAAGACAACCGGATAAATTAGATCATGATGCTGTTGCTTGTGTCGTCGGGAGGCGGAGCATCGAAGGGAAGGTGTTGAAGTGAACGTCATCAGGATATTTGGAGCAACCGGATATTTGGATATCCTGCTGACGAAGGTGATATTGAATATCATGATGATGCCGCTTGTATTAGGCACCCGATGAACAGTGCAACCGGAGGATGTTTGCGCCCGTTGATTATCATGATGATGATGATAGGTGACAAATGGAGGAGGTAAATAGTAGTCGACAGGAGGATATTTGCGATCATCCGAAATATGATGATGCTGTTGAAATGTGATGATGCTGTTGGTGTCTCTAGGAAATATGATGATGATGTTCAGCCGATAGAGAATTTTATCATGCTGTTTGTATTGTTGGCTACTCCTTCCTGTTAGTTAGCCTCCGTTGCGTCCCACTCTGCATCATAGTGGTATCAGAGCAAAGGTTAGGATCTTTTGGAAAAGATATGCAGGATGTCAGACGAAGAAGGAACATCTGAGTTTCCAACAAGGATGACCAACGCTGAGTTGGCAGTTCTGGTGAAGAAACAGATTGCAAAAAGCAAGGCCGTGAAGGCTCAGAATCAGGAGTTGAAAGATGAGTTAGCAAAGTTGAGGAGTAAAGTAGGTTCTGGTAGAGAAGATGATAGGGAAGAAGAAGATATCCCTAATTGGAGCGAGGAGGTCGTTCCTGCAGACCAGAGGCCACTGTTGAACGCCCTCAAGGCCATGGAGAGGAGAACCATGGATGTGAAGCTGGATTTGCCAGTATTTACAGGTAAGATGGACCCTGATTCAGTAATGGAATGGATAGATTGTTTGAACAATTTCTTTGTAACAGAGGAGATACCAGAACAGCAGAGAGTGAAGATAGCACAGTCAAAGATGAAAGAAGCTGCCTTGACATGGTGGAACTTTGTTCAGGATGATAGAGTACAGGAAGGAAAACGCAGAGTTGCCACATGGAAGAAGATGATGGAATTGGTGAAGGAAGCTTATATTCCTTTAGATTACAGTATCCAGTTACACAAGAGGAAGCAGAACCTGAAGCAGAAGGAGCTAGATGTCAGCTCATATACAGAAGAGTTCATGAAACTCTGTATGAAGACAAAGGTGAAAGAAAGTGAAGAAGAAAAGGTAGCCAGATACCTTAATGGATTGAGGTTTAATATTCAGGAAGATCTCAGTCTGCATAACCCAGATACAGTGCAGAAAAGCTTTCAGTTGGCATTGAAAGTGGAAGAAAAGTTGAAGAGAAAACAAGAACAAAACAATAGAGGAAGAGGATCAGCCCATAGAACAAAGCAAACCAATGAAAGTCAAGAAGATACTGGTAAAGGACAGGGACAGTCTGACTTCAGAGGTGGATGGAAAGGTAGTAAAGGAAGATTTGGAGGTGGTAGAAGTTCTACTATATTTTCAGGGAAATGTTACACCTGTGGTGAGTTTGGTCATCCATCCTTCAAATGTCCAGAAAACACAGGTTCATCATCTAGAAATGATGGAACTAATGACAAGAGAGTACAACTTGTGCAAGAAGAGAAAGAAGAGAAAAGTGTGCAGAGTCCAAACATTTATCAAAAGGATCAGGATGCTGATAATGTTGGATATCCAGAGAGTGGAGAATCATTGATGCTAAGGAGAATTAGTTTGCAGGCATCAAAGGATATGATGCAAAGAAGAGCTCTTTTCAAAACCACATGCAAGAGTAAAGGTAAAGTATGTAAGGTTGTCATTGATACTGGTTCAACAGACAACATGGTATCTCAGGAGATGGTGGATAAACTGCATTTGGAAAGGATTCCACATCCACACCCTTACAAGGCATCTTGGGTGAGTGATAGGCATTCACTTTTTGTCTCTGAACAGGCATATGTGGATTTCCAGATTGGAGCATATCAGGATAGAATTTTATGTGATATTTTGCCCATGGAATGTTGTCACCTACTGTTGGGTAGACCATGGCAATTTGATAGAAGGGTACTGTATGATGGGTATGCTAATACCTACACCATCCAGAAAGATGGAAAGACTATTAAGTTGATGCCATTACAGGAAGCAGCTGCAGCACAGAAGGTAGCCAAAGTCATTTTAATGGGAAAGAAGGAATTTGTGCAGATGCCTAGAGGAGCAGGCATAAAGGCAGTTCAGGACACTGCAGGGAAAGGAGTTGTTATAGACAACAAGCTGAAGAAAGTTTCAGTTGTGACTGACAGAGGTCAGCAGCAGGTGCAGAAACAGGTTTGCACACAGCAACCAGTTCAGAAGAATGACAAGGATGTTGTCATAGTTGGGACTATTGCTTGTCCTATAAAGGTTGAAAGGAAGATAGAGTTGAACATTTCAGAAGTTCAAGATGCAGTTCAGACAGAGGTTCTGATCAAACAACCTGGCAAACACAGGGTATGTGAGAAAAAGGCCTACATCAACAGGCATAAGGATTTACTTGCCAGAAAGCAAGTTACAGTTCAGAAGTCTTGGAGCAGCCAAGAGACAGCAGCAGACAAAGCTGGAACAGGGCAGAACATTGCACAGACAAAGTGTAAAGGTGGAGGACTTCCATATCCTAACTCATGGGACATGAGTTCTTTTCTTTTGGGGAGTATGGTGCAGAGGCACCTACCTAACAGTTGGCCTCCATGAGGCAGTTAGTTTGTTATAGGTCCGCATGATGACATACATGATCAGGATATAGGTCCGCATGATGACATACATGATCAGGATGTAGGATAATTATCAGCATGATGACATGATAGTCTATTTTTAGTATGTTTGACTTCTTCATGTAATAAGGTCCACTGGACCGATGCTATGTATTAGTTCAGCCTAGGAGTATGTGTAGGCAGTTAGAGATCGGGATAAGATAGTCTGAGTTGTCCTCTCTCCCAGCCGCTTGGAAGCTCCCAGCCGCTGGGAAGTGAAGTTGGTAGTACTCGAAGGATTTGTGATATATACCTTCGATCTGTTAGGGTTTAGCATATAGAATTCACATTGATTTTGATAGATGTTATGTTCAGGAGAGTAGTATTGGTGGTATGCTGTACTGGTGATCAGTCCAGATATTGTGAAGCAGAACTGTAAAAGCAGGACATTTGGATTTCAATTGAATAAGATCTCATCTTTTGCAGTATCTGGTTGTATCAGTTGTATCTGTGTTGATTTCCTTTCTGTTTGCAAGTTGATGGGTACTTTCAACCCTTCCACCGGTTGATCCTGCAAATCGGTGGAATGGTCCTGTATCATAGCTTAGGTTGCATTTGTGTTTTCTGTTTATGCATTGCATTGTTCAAGAGATCTGTTAGGAGCATGCTGTGAATCAGCCTAGCATCCTCATGTGCTAGGTATAGAAAGATAAGTTGTTAGATTTGGTTTGGAGGTGATCCGGCCCGGTCGCCATATTGTCTTTATGTAATTGTGCGGTTAAGAGTGTTTACATGCAGTGGACGGATACACAGGAGTCTGCATGTGCGTTTACAGTCGGAGCAAGCCGCATCGTCATCTGCGAATGCATCGCCACCAGGATCGGGTCGTGAAGCTGTTGAAGTTTGCAAGTTGCAAGTGCATCAGGATGTTTTGAGTTGGATATATACTCAGTGTATATATCGTAGTCAGGATCATCTCTCGAAGAAGCTCATCATCCGCGTATCGCTAATTGATGCGGGTGTGAAAGTTCAGTTTTTTTGGCTAAGTGTTGAAGAGTTCATCAGGAGATTGGGTGACGTCATCGTCATCAGGATATGACATCATCGTCATCAGGATATTGAGATATCCCCCCTATGCATGTTGTTCCTGTCGTCGCTAAGGGTTTAGGCATCGGCGAAGGCTCTCGGCAAGAAGCTGTGAAACATCATCAGGAGGTTCCAAGACAACCGGATAAATTAGATCATGATGCTGTTGCTTGTGTCGTCGGGAGGCGGAGCATCGAAGGGAAGGTGTTGAAGTGAACGTCATCAGGATATTTGGAGCAACCGGATATTTGGATATCCTGCTGACGAAGGTGATATTGAATATCATGATGATGCCGCTTGTATTAGGCACCCGATGAACAGTGCAACCGGAGGATGTTTGCGCCCGTTGATTATCATGATGATGATGATAGGTGACAAATGGAGGAGGTAAATAGTAGTCGACAGGAGGATATTTGCGATCATCCGAAATATGATGATGCTGTTGAAATGTGATGATGCTGTTGGTGTCTCTAGGAAATATGATGATGATGTTCAGCCGATAGAGAATTTTATCATGCTGTTTGTATTGTTGGCTACTCCTTCCTGTTAGTTAGCCTCCGTTGCGTCCCACTCTGCATCAAAAGTACTAATTCTACCATTACTGAATATTGTGTTCTTAGCAGTAGTGAAAAGTGTCAATCTCCAATGGTGGACGAATCATCAATTACTGAAATGACACGCACGGACTTAGTTTATTTATAGAAAATGAAGCAACTAAAATTCATGAAAATCCATAAAATACTCATGCCATGTACAACCTCTGAGCGAAGGAAAAAGCCCAAAACTCTGCAGAACTTCCTTTGAAACACATCTTTAGCCCTACAAAATTGACTTGCCCTCGCAAACCCTCAACACAAATGGACAGCAGCTCTAAAAAAATTCAAATTCATGCCATGTCTAGAAACGATTTCTTAAATAACTCTACAATAACTCTTAGAAACTTACTGCAAGATTCTTTGCACTCCTCGCCAAACTTGCCTGCATTTTCAATGTTCTATTCCCATCAAAAATGCAACACAGAATCACATGATTGTTATCTGAAATTCCTAACAGTTGCATGTCATGCTCAGGCAGGGGCATGACAGGGCAGGGCTCTTCAGCTATCTTCTAGCTAATAAATCCTAAAGTTGCTGGTGCCACACGGATATCTAAACTAAGAAATTAGAAACGAACTCAACAATCTTAAATCCTTCAATTTTAATTATAATCCCCTTCCCAATTCAGTGTGCTGCAATTAATGCAAAATCTAGAAACCTTAGTTTCTATTTTTTCTCACAAGTTCATTTCTATACAAGATCCCAATGAAGTGGTAGTAGAATTTGATCTTGAACTTTGCAGCTGCAGCAGCAATTACAAAGAAAAAAAGAAGCAGCATAAGGAATGAAAGGGTGCCATTACACTCCACCATTTTCTGTAGCCTGAACTAGAAGACAATTGGGTGGCCATAAAAGTGGGTTCTTGCTTGCTAGGCATAATCACAAGCACTTTCTCCTCTTGCTTCTCATCATGAGAGCATGTGACCGGGGGCTTCAAAGGGCCATAATCAATTTAGATTTGTTGATATGCACAAAATGGATTTCTTGGTGCCTGTAGATCACATATGAATATAGGCTTAGGAGTATTTACAACAACACTACTTTTTGATTTCGATCCTAAAAATGCTGCACAACTTATGTTCTTCTCTCAAACATCTATCCAGAAGTGGGCAGGTGTGGTGAGGTAAGGAGATTGATGAAAGATAGATGAATTAAAAAAATCCCCGGATGCAGTTGGATTGAAGGGCATAAAATCGTACATGCTTTTTGTGTAGGAGACAGATCACATCCATAGACAAAGGAGACCTATGCAAATTTGGAGAAATTGGCTTGGAAGATGAAGGCGGCAAGGTATTTTCCAGATTCAAGAATTTACTTAATGTTGTGGAAGGATGGGAAAAAGAATTATTTCTCTGCCACCATGGTGAAAAGTTGGCAATTGCATTTGGTTTGTTAAACATTCCCCATGGAACAACTATTAGAGTTGTTAAGAACCTTCGAGTATGTGTTGATTGCCACACTGCAACAAAATTTATCTCCAAGATTGTCACAAGAGAAATTGTTGTGATATGTGAACCCTTTCCATCATTTTAAATAGGGACAATGTTCTTGTGGAGATTATTGTTCAGTCAGGTGAAGTGTGAACTTGAGTCAGGGACAATGCATCGTGACATGCCGATGGTGTGACCGCTTGTGTTCATATTCATATTCAATTTATGTGTACACTAAATCCAACCACATCATGAGGGATAAATAAAGTGTTGGCACACCTGAAAGCACAACCAAGTCAACCTAATTAAGGCCTTGAAGTTTGAACTTAGTGATAAGAGTCTGTAAAGTGGAGTTGGGTGACACCGTTGTCCATCTCCTTTTGCAACATTTGAATCTACCTATCCCTGAGTGCATGTATCGATAGTGGAGTCTACTTCAACATGCATCCATGGCTAGTGGCAACTTCTATATCTTGCCCTCCAATTCCTCACACTTATTGCCAACGTCACTATTGAAATTGCATCTTTGGATCTCAAAAATCGTGACCCAAAATCCTCACTCAAGCTAGCACTTCTCGAGTCCCATATGCCTAGTGCTACACTCCACCCGGGCCCTCCACTTTGCATTTACAAGATATATTAGACTCCAGAGCAAAAAGAATATCATTTTGTAAAAGAAAATAGGCATGTTTTACCAGAACTACAGAGTCCCAAGCTGCAATGGCGAGGATGTCAGAACACGACAGGTTACAGAGTTAGGGTTTACTTTAGGTTTTCAATGAATGGGTGCCAAAATGAAATGAAAATTTTAGCGCCCATATATTAAAATAGGTTTGCATCTTTGCCTTTTTAATTAATTCATTTATTTACGTCCTATTCTATGCATTTGTTTTTAGTTTTTCTATTCATCATTAAGTTATTCATTTATCTTTCGTTTGCTATAGGTCTTCTTAATATATTTGGCCTTTTTTTAGATTTTCTTTTATATTTAATTTCCTACCTATTTAATAATTTATTTTGTTATCCTACTATATTTTTTTATTAGTCTAATATTTTTTTTTTCTCATTCCATACATTTTTATCTATTGGACTTTTTCATTTGTACATTTAGTTATATCATATTACATACATATGATATATGTAATATGAGCATACCCTATCTTTTTCTTGTTTATACATTTTGGGTCTTTCTTCACGTTTCTTGTTTTCTTAATATAGTTAGTAATTTTAGATTTTATTAAATTTATTTTCTTGCCTATTTATTTTCATTATTTTTATTATTATTATTATTACTATCATGATTATTATTAATATTATTATTATCATTATTAGTATTATTATTTTATTATTGTGTTATATTCATTAGATTTTTCTTATTTAATACTATTTGTTGATGGCCTACCCTTGATAAGTTCTTTTTTTCGTTTCCTTGGTTACACTTATTCTATCTCGCTTCATTTATTTAATACCATATAATTACCTCTATTTGTTTCTCATTACTCAATGTATTAGATTTTTTACTACATTTTATAACTTTGTTCAAGATAATTTATTTTATTTCTTTATTCTTTATGTATTTCTTCTTCTTCTTCTTATTATTATTATAATTAGTAGCATTCCTATTTATCACTTGTTATAATATGATATTGTTGTATTTGTTGTCTTCTTGTGATGTTTTTATTGGCTGGCTTCTTATTAACTTTATTGGCTAACTTCTTATTGGTTGGCTTCTTTTTTTATGATTTGTCTTTTTTCTTCTTAACCCTTTGTTCAATCCTTTCTCTCCCTTTATTCCTTTGGTCTAAGCGGACATTTATTGCCTTGCCTTGTATTGTCTTTGAATTCATGGATTATAATCAAATTGGAAAGAAAAAAGAATAGAGGAGTAATAGTCATTTATATAGTCATTTTTATTTGTCTCACCAATTATTTAGTTGTGTTTTTTGCCCTATTAGGTCTCAAAAATGCAGGTTGCAAATCTTAAGAGGATGCCAGACTCTATGATCAGATTGGTAACATTTTTGAACTAACACGATGGAGTTAACCTATAGGGTTGATGACTCCCTGCACTTTAGGCACTGCTATACCTAGGTAGGTGGACCTTGAAAGTTGAAGCAGATTAGATGAGTGTAAGTGCTTAGACTAAGTTAATGGATCTACCCACAGTGGCAAATGGTGTGGAATAGATGAAAGTTTTCTAACTAGTTCTATATCTAATATCTGAAAATGATTGGTATAAATTGCATAAGCAATATCAAGGCAAATTTTATAACTATGCTTAACTAATGAATAGGTTTTGGATAAAATTGAATTATGAGTCGAGATGAGACCAGTGCCTTATTGGGTAAATAGAGTTAAATAAAAATCTAAGAGCAGTGGCTTATATTGGGCAATAACCCTAAATGTTTGGCACAATGCTTTGGTTTATAACTTGTATAAACGTGCAGGGAAATGATTGATAGACTCTTCTTAATATCCAACTGACATAATCAGGTTTCTTGTTATTGACCAGAAGGAAATTTGATCCTTTCTTGAAGGAACCAATTGAATGAATTTTACAAGAACAACAGATAATATCAACTTGGAGACAAAATGACAATCCTAATTATATGGTTCTTCGTAATGATCCAAATCAACACTTCTAGATTACTGTGACTGACTAGAAGGATTTTAATTCCTTTTAATTAATCAAATCACACAAATACAACAAATGTGCATTGAAAAATTAAATATATACTTGATATATCAATTTGAATAATAAGGAAATACTGAACTGGAGACAACCAAATAACTGAATAATTTCAACAAATAATTGATGCCAGTATAAAACCACAGAATCAGAGATCTTCTATTAACTTCTTTAATATAATACTTGCAAACATGGTCTGTTTAAAATATTATGAACTTCTCATATTATCTCCTACTACTACTCATAATTGATCACCATATGTTCAACTTATATAGAAATATTTATGAAGAGACATAACTCTTCAAAATGTCTTTTGGGAATTAAAATGATTAACACAACAATAAACAAAGATAATGACCCTAAGCCCTGCTAAGCCATAGGTATATCTGAGCAACATGATCCAGGTATTCTTGGCTACAATGTGTATCAGTAAACTCAATAGCATTTCTTGTGATCACATCCATTGTCACCATCTTCTCTAGATGCTTGCAGGCTTCCCTAGATGTAGAGTCTTTATCCTTGAGAGCCTCTAAAGCTTCATGTAATATCACCTGGCATTCTTTACTCCATTCATCCTTGCTCTTCAGCTCCTTGTCATTTCTGAACAACATGGGTATACTTGCCTTTGAAGCCTCAATGCATTCCCTGGCATCATTTTTAAGCTGGTCATGATATTTTTGATGTTGTTCGATCAAGTCTTTTGTACTAGAGGTCCCTATAGTGTCAGGAGTATCCCTACTCTATATCTCATGGAGTTTCTCTTGAAGCCTCTTGTTTAACCTTTCGTGCTCTTGGATCACCTTATGGTTTTTAGAATAGACATCCCAAAGTTTGTTCATCCAATGCATCATATTAATATGCCTATTCTGTAGTACTGCTGCAAGTGTGTCAATCTAAACCTGGGCTATCTGATCAACAGATGGTGACTGGGCGTTTTATGAACTCTCTCCTTGGGTTAACCTTTTAACTGATCCTCCGAATGCATTCTTGACAATATCTTTCAAGAAATCATTTTCTTTTGTTAATCTCTCACAACTTAGTTTATATGCATCTCGTTCCTTGATCAGCATCTGAGCCTGTGCTTTATTTAATTTTGCAACATTTATGTCAATGTCAACAGTAATCAAAGGATCAGTTTCCCCTGCTTTTAAAGTCATAACATGCCCAAAAGTTTTTTCAGTATCTATAATGGTCGTTTTCTTATGAGGAGGGTATAAGGCCCATATAATGAGTGAGTTTTCATCATTGTTATATTTGGTACCCATGTATACCTCTGTGACACCCTCAGGAGTGAGCTTATACTTGTCATCAGTATTGTGCAAAAAACTATCAAACACCAAGGCAGAATTTATATCAAGTCTAGGAAATATCATGACACCTGCTTCTCTGAGCAACTGTCTACCTCTATTAGGAGTCATAGATTTCAATTCATTGTCCACTGTTGTTTTTAACATATCAATTAATTGTCTTTCATTGTCAGCCGTGACATCTTCTATTGATTCCTTGAGGTCTTTTCCCTTGCATTTATACAAAAATGATTTAAATTCTTGAGAATGAATAAATTGATCATTTGCAATGAAAGAATCATATGCTAACTATCTAGGATCCTCATCACCAGGCCCCTCTTCATCATGCTCTCTATTAGGAGATTGATAACATTCCATTTTTTGTTTGGATATTCTAGTCGCCTGTTCATGTAGCTCTTCTTCTCCTGCAGATTCCTCATCACCAGAAGACAACAACTCTATCTTTGCAAGCTATTTTCTCTTCTCATCTAGTTCTCTATTATACTTCTCAATTACCAGTTCAACTTCATCTTCTTCCATGTTCCTAATAATATCATCATGTGGATATGGAATATGTGTATATCCACTGAGGTTTTGTTTTCTTCTAGCAAAATCAATAAAACCCTCAGGATCAAATCCTTTTCTTGCTTTTGAACACCTCATGTTGTAATACATTAATTTGTCCCTGATGAGACCATAACCTTCTTTAGACACCACAGTAAAATCCCTGAAGCATAGAGTACTAGGCATGAAGGATTGTTTGTCAAAGGCACTCAAGTTCATCACATTAGAACAGTTCATTTGCCTGACTATCTCTAAGTAGGCAATCCTATCAGGAATTGTCTTGGGCAATATAAATGGGGTGTCTTCAAAACCATAAATTCTGACCATGGTTGAATCCTCAAAACAATACCAATCTCCCCAGTTGGGGAACCACCAAAATCTTTTGGTCTGAGAAACCTCTTTATTTCATCTTATAGTGAATATTCACAAGGATGATTGAAATATCTATACTACACTTTTACACAGTATTCTTCAAAATGAATGTAACTGGAGTGGGAAAACCTACTATCCCATATCCTTGTCCACATTTGTATAGGTGACTTTTGTCCCCTCTTGTCTACTTGAGCAATTCTGAGTTCACTTGGCCATATTCCAATTTCTTGGCCATAGTATAATACCATGTGCATGAGGAGCGAATAGTGCTCAAAAGAGACTGTTGGGGCATTGTTCTTAATTACAATTAAACTAGAATCAATTTTTCTGAAGATATAAGCAGCATAGTCAAACTGCCTAGCATTGTGACACTGAATATCTATTTCTATCACCATTAATGGAATTGACATAAAATCAGGAACATTTGACCCTAAGACTTGGCCAATTGAATAATATGTGTATTGCATATATGGTTCAAACAATGACACATGGAATGAAGGTCCATCATTATCATCAAAAGGCACTGTTTTACCCTCTACCCTAGGCCTGTGGAGAAGCAATCTCCATCCATTGTACGTGGTGTCCATCCTCCAGTATTCTTTGTCCAAATCTTCATATACTATTGGAAGAGCACACAAATCATCTAAATCAAATACTTCACAAATGGCATTTTTGGACAAGTGAATAACGGGCTCTCTTTGTAGATTGCATATGGCTTTGAGGCTGGGATTGTAATGTTTAGCCAAGTGTCTCTTGCCAACATTAAAAAGGTCCCCTTCACTCGCAAGCATCACATTCATGTCAATTTCAACTATTAATTAAATAATTTTAATTATTTAATTAATTCAATTTCCTCCTTTCTAATCATTTGTCTATGTTTCTTCTATAATTAAATAATTAACTTTAATTAATTGATTATTTAATTAATCACACTCTAATGTCCCTCTTCACTCAATTGATTTAAACAAATAAACATTTTTTTAAATACCCCTCACTTAAATTAAATAAATCTCATTTGTTTAATTAAGGGTTCGCATGTCCCACTTCAAATAAATTAAATAAATTGATCAAATTTATTTAATTTAAAATCCCTACACCTCATCATATTTTTGAATTTTAAATTCTCTTTTGTCCTCTTATGAGAGGAAACCCTAATCGATCTCCACCCTTCATTTTGCTCCAAAGTCAACATTGAATCTGAGCCATCCATTCAAACATGCTCTTCTGTAAAACAACTTTTCCAGCTTCATTTTGACCTCTCTCTTATCTCAGAACTCTCTAATTTGTTGTATACTCTCCGATATTTTGCTCAATCACTCACTGGAGCTTCTCAAGAAGAACAAGTGGCAAAATTAAGAAGAATGGAGATTAGTCAACATTTAGCTTAGAATCTTAGTTTTGTTTGTTTATTTGACTCATTTCTTAGCTTGTTTGCACTCCATTGGGAGTTAGGGTTTGTTGTAGCTTGTTTTCTGCATGTTTGATAGCTTTTTCTCTAACTCAATTATCAATTGTCTTGTTTGACCATTTTGTTGATTGCCTTAGACTTGTTAGCAAGAACTTTTGATTGCTTGATGTTACCTTGAGTGAAAATGAACTAACTAAATGTTTTGATCGAAATGCAAGAAATTGACAGCTATACTATGTTTTTGTATTTTCCTTGAATTGAAATGTGAATTAACTAACTAATGCAATTAAATGACTCTAAATGATTCCAAATGCAATTTGAACAAATGTTTTTGACTTTGTTTTGATTTTGATTGATTCGATTTGTTGATTTCCTTGGACCTACTAGCAAGGGCTTTTTAAAATGATTTAGAATGATTATGTTGAATTAGAACTAAATTTGTAATCTAACCTAAGCTATCTAATGCAATAACACAAATACATTCTATTTACCTATTTCTAATCAGCAATGCAACAACAAACTTCCATCGATTTAGGCAAGATTGATGATAATTAATCTATTGGAAATTCTAATCTAACCTTTTTTCAAAGAAAATTAATCTAATAATTTCAAACAATGAATAATTATAAACTCACACGTAGAGATTAGCAGCCAAGATGCTTGGTGAATATGTGGCATATACATCCTCAAGGGCTCAAATTTTGTATTCTTTTCTCTCCTCTGAAGCCTAGGGTACTCCAATTGATGGAAGAAGTTAGTAAGATAGGAAACTAAGCTTAGGGAAGCGGCTTTGTGTTGTGCAACAACTATGGAAGCTTTGAAGCTTCAATCTAAGAAAAAGCCTTGGAGCTTGTAGGGAGCATAGATGCCATAAAGAAACTTGGGAATTTGGCTTGGATGCCTTGGAATTGACTCACTAGCCTACTCAAACAACTATGGAAGGAGGGTAGTAGAATCACAACTCTCACAAAAGGCTTCCAATGGAGAACCAAAGACCCCTTTGGAATCCAAACGAGCTTGCTTAAATAGGCTATATATCTTAATCAAAATTATGGGGGAACTCAAGAGCGAATAGGGATAGGTGGAGTTAGGACTCAACTAAGCTTGAATTCAAAAGCCAAAATGATGGAGAAACGACCAAAATTGAGAGTTTTCACAAGTTAATTTGAAATGTTGAGATTGTCCCTTTTACTAGTCGGGTCAACCCCTTTTGCTAGGGTGGGTCACCCCTTCTGCTAGGGCAAGTTGCTCAAGCAACCCCTGAGATGCTAGGGTTGCTCAGGCGACCCCACCACTTGAAGGGTGAAAAAGCAATTTCAAGCAAACATAAGGGTACATGTGTAAGGCGAAAGGTTGAGGAGGCCAAGACAAATGCAAGGGAGGGTCCTAAGGGCCAAGCAGACACTTCCATCAAGGTCGAAAAGGTTGAGAGTTTTATTCACACCGCATCGATCATAAGTTGAACTGCTAGATCATCATCAGACTATCATATATGCTCGTATGATTTTGGGCACTTACAACACCGACCTATTTATATCTTCTTGTTGGCCTAATTACCTTCCCTACATAGTGCTACACAATCTGTTATATGTCTAAAGGAAATCACCACGTGTTATAACCTCATTGGTCAGGGAGATAGAAATATGAACATGGCATGGAATTGTAACACATTGGACCCAATTAAATCTCCACATGTACTTTGTAAACTTGATTGTGGAAGACTTGTGTTATGTTTATGTGCACTACAATGTTAACTAGGGGAGGTTCACCTTAGGGAAATGTATCACAATAAGGCTAGAAAAGAGTAATAATAAAATCCACCAATCTCATCTTGTGCATTTTATCCATAGCCATTGATCTCACTTGAGTTTTGCCAAGCCATTGGATTTCAAAGAGCTTTAACAAATACAATACAATGAACTTAGTTGTTGAACATGTGTCATGGTTCTATTTGCCTCAACCCAATAGGTAGTCAACTATCCTTTGCTTTATGACTAGGTTATTAGCCCAATGGCATAGTCTCAAACAAGGTTAATCTTGACTATCCAACGTGTTGATATTTAACAAAGATAAAGGTTACGTTATGAGCATTGTGATTATTTAGTAATGACTTGCTTAATGTAACATGTCATCCCATATTACTTGGAATTACACAAACAATTTCCCAAGAAAGTAAATGAACATGATAAACATGAAAGATTTTTTTTTTAACATTTGCATAATCACGTAAAAATAAATGCATATCTTTTCTGAATATCTTTCAACCTTGAAAATTACAATATATGAACAAGTTTACATAAGTTTGACAATGACAAGTCAATCATAAAGTACACTGCATCTGGAATCTTGATATTTGTCACCCAAGTCTCGGCAAGTCTTCTATTACAAAGGGAGAGCATCATCTGAGTGCTTTATCTCCAACCACAGACCGGTGGTCCTCCGCACACCTTCCTACCCTTCACAAAGAGTATAGAAATAAGGAACCAACAGGGTGCCATCTAAGTCTTAGTGTTGTGTCTTAAGTAACTCAATCGACCATACAACTCTAGACGATCTTCTAGCTAAGTATGATCACTTTGTCATATTACGTCATCTAGACACGGTGAACTGACTAATGTATGCAGATACAAATGTATCGCTTTGGCCAAAGTTTTTATATAAATAGATGTTTGCAATAAATGTAGTTGTGTGTTCACACACCTCTAACTCGACTTGGAAACTATCTCATCCTATAGTTTGATTTTTTGGACTAGTAACTCTAGATATAAATTGTCTTAACTAAGCTTAATTCCTAGTCAATCTGACTTAGAATTTAATTATGAATCTAGGATATATACAATGTATAGGTTTAGAAGATTTATCCTTTCAGAGAGTCCTTTGTTGCATTCTTGCAAACATCAGAGTCTATGACTTCCTGTCATTCTACTCATCAACTCAAAGAATAAGCACTCTTGTGTTATATGTCATGTTTTGACTCTAACAAGAAATCATTAAACTTTATCAAAAAGCTTCTTAGACTCTTTCGACTATAATATATAATATACTAAACAATGTCATAACCGACTTAAGTGATTTTGAGTTTTCTAAACCCATCTGGGTTGATTCTAGGGTTTTAATTTCTCTAACCCAATCATTGAAATATCAAATAAAACTCATGTTTTCCAATGGTAAGAATCTATAATCATGAATATGATAACCTCTAGTCATCTCTTGATCACTTGACATTGCTCGGAATCACATGTCTCATATCTCATATAAACACAGAACACGAGTTTATCTTTATCCTATAAGGTCTTAATGAATACTATCATTATCATAAGTACTCTTTTTACTAAGATTGAACTTTTAACCTAAATAGGTTTGAGTTTACAATAATAATATTAGCACAATATCTTCGACTTATTGGTCCTTTTAAGTCCACCGACTTTAATTATAGATTAGGTTGTGAACTCCCATCAAACATCCTTGAATATAATGATATTGATGTCGTGGTTGCATATGTGAAAATATGCCACTATCCTTAGACGTTTCTAGTGATATCAATATCTATTCAATATACTCTACAATAATAGAATAACTTTCACAAAAGCTTAAGTTTGAATCAATAAAACTTGTATATATAAAAACATTTAAGATATAAA
Source organism: Cunninghamia lanceolata (assembly GCA_027924645.1). Classification (NCBI taxonomy): domain Eukaryota; kingdom Viridiplantae; phylum Streptophyta; class Pinopsida; order Cupressales; family Cupressaceae; genus Cunninghamia; species Cunninghamia lanceolata. Next base: position 165,680 of record BSBN01000887.1, read on the forward strand.
ACTATCTTTATCTAAACCTATTGGTCTCGACCCTAAGTCAAAAGCAGAGTTCTAAAGAGGTTCAGTTTCTGCAATCTATAAGGTAGATACTACAAAGTTTTTATAGTTTTAAAACAACCACTGCATTCTATGCTTGCTCGAATATAAATAGAGGTAAAAGACAACTATCTACAGATAGGAATCCTTTGAAATAACGATGTTATTCCAAACCTTTTAGCCATAATTGGTGTCTACTAAAAGATAGGTTTAGTGCCTATTTACACTATGAACCCAATGATACAGTGATGGCATAACAAAGAGTTTACATTCATAATATTTCTGTGTTTTATTCAGACTAACAAAGTTCTCTATGAGTTTGAGGATATCAAACAATGGAAAGATAGTATTCTTTATAGTATCCTATTGTTTATACAATATTGTTTAACAACTAAAACAATGATATATCTCTATCACGATTCCAGCTCTAAAATCTCCTACACTCTAAGTGCATTTTTCAATTCATGACCAAAAGAATATTACTCTTATTCAATACTATCTATGTTTACACAGCCACTGAGATTCTAATCTTACTGATTGTATATCTCTAAAAATCTACGAAACTATATCTATGCAAGTTCCTACAGGATACAAATTTATCACAGTAAGAATGAAACAATTGTTTTAAAAACAAGATCTCCTACCTCTACTTTGTTTCTCCTTCAACTTTCGGTGCACTAAGCTCTGTATACACGTTGACCACTGTGCTCTCTGAGTTTGTTTCCCTCTACAGAGCTTTCTTGAATCATATCATTCCTTTGAATCCCCCGGATTCTTGCACAATATCGCCCTTTGTCAAATGCAGACCTTCCTGTTTATTAAGCACTTGAAGTCACTCCACGACAGTCCATTCTCCACCCATCCATATCTTCGATGGTATAGCCTTTTAAAAGGCTTCACCTCTCCACATTACCATGGAGCTCTTGGAAAAATTTGCGCCTATCATTACTCTTGAATGACACACGAACAATGATGGAGTTACTGGTTGTTTAAGACCACTCCCATCAGTTCTATAAGTTCTCTCTTTATCCATCGAGGAGGTTGAGTCAAAAGACCACGAGAGCGAGTAGTGGTTTGAAATAAATTACCACGTTCCCCTTAATGCTCATCGACATTAAAATGAAAAAGGTTTAACTTATAGATCATAACAATAGATATTTAACAACATATTATCGTTAAATAAAACGTATACCTATGTTGTTTCTATAACATAATAGGATATAAGAATGGGGTTGAGGTAATCTCCCCCTCTCAAATAGCTTAACACCAAAATTAATAAATTATCGTAATGGAATTCCTATCGGAATTTACTGAAAATGAGGTAGTTTAACTACTAATATTTAATTTGTTATAATAATATAAACTATATTCATATCACATAAGGAAAATAACGACTATCAACCATATCTTGTCGATGATCATACTATATAGACTTGGTTTTCCGACCAAACCTACATTAATGGATCTTGACGACAAATGGACGATTGTCGAGTCGAAACCCAAACTCAAACCAAATGGGTCAAACACAACTTACCAAACTTGACGAGGGTTCACTAAATGATGTAAGCACGAGACTTAGATGACAACAACCCGTTCTTATCCAAACATCTAAATTCACTTCTTTCCGATGATGCTCTCGCTCTCTTTCTCTGAGGGTGAAAAAACCTGTCTCCTGATTACAACTTACAATCACCAAACTGGGATAAATGTATCATTAGTCAATCCATAAACCTTATGAATAAATAATCATGCCATCAAATAATCACATGTCTAAATTATAAACATATAAACATAAACTCTTGATATCATTGAGTTATCCTGATATTTTCACATAATGTCAAATTATTAAATCATGCATAATCAACTACTAATTACATACAAGTAAAAAGTAAAACATAGTCAAAATTTGGGATGTGACATTTAATTTCATAATCACAAGATAATTAAGTGATTTCATCCAATCATTAGCCAAGTGCATAGAAGTGAAACATTGAATAACATAGATTTGGCCATGTGTCACAAGATCAATGATTGTGGCCCTTCAACCAAACCATTGGTGGACACCTTAATGTCTTCTTAGTGCTCTAACACCATTGATTCTAAAGCAAGACATTATATGCCTTTGATTCTTTACAGGATCTAACACAATAAAATGGCATAAGAATTTGAAGACTTCACTTAAATATAAAATGACTTATGTGGACCTATATACACTAAATTTTCAAGAGTTTCGACTGCAAAGCCTATGTATACCCTATCTACCAGGTTGTAGTACTTAGAGGATGTCTCTTTGTGAATAGTCATCATTGATAAAATATATCATTAATAAAATAAACCATTAATAAAATAAATGTTAGCTTTTTTAAAGCTAAATTATATTATCTATGTATGGTAATATAATATGTATTGTACTTTGTTAATTTCATCAAAACATAATCTTGCCCCTCTTCACACCCAATGCAAGATTAGAATGACATTGTAAAGAAAAATAAACCTTCCTTAACCATAATCTAGGCTAATCAAATAAGATGCATCCATATAAGCATAAATAAACTTAGATTAGATAATGACCATTGAACATGTGTTTTTTTTTTTTTTTGATAAGTAGTAATAATTAAATGCATGAATGTAAGTAGAAACAATGATACTTAACTCTGACTAAAGAATGATTGTTTTTATTGAACATTCTTAAATTACACTGATATCTACTCAGGGAATGGCACCTAGAACCTATGTTGAGTCTATGCTCTATCTAAATGTCAAGTCCATAGGCTTAGATCAACTCTTGTACCTACAAACTTGTAATGTGAAATTTGGAGACTTCTATTCTTCACTTCACTTAATTTACCTTGTAGCTGCTGCTTCTTTTTCTTTCTAGTGTCTAAGGGCTAGAGACGTTTATGAACATCTTGGTAGAGTTATCAATATATCACAAGAGGACATGTTCTCCTAGGTCAATTCACACAAATGTACGTGTAAGATCGAAAACAACATGCTTTGGGTTTTTAATATGTTTGAATTGTGTATAGGAATAGTGAAGGTTATGTCTTTGTGTCTCTTTGGTCTATCATAACTTTTGTTTGTATGTCCAAATATATATCAAGTTTAAAATAATGGTTGCATTTTGTATTGTTGTGATTAAAAATTGCATCCATCAAGCATCCAACAATGTTATTTTATAATCTTCTATTCCTCCCGATAGACAAGAATTTTTGTATCATCTTAATATTTTGAAATTTAATACAATGGGAGAAGGCCCTTACCCCTCACTTGATCTATCAAAAAAACAAACATGCTTTGGGCCATATGACATATGCATATCAACGATGCTTGACCAAAACTTTAACAAAAACTAAAGGATAATATATTTGAAGGTTCATTCAAGAGCAACATTGTAAATTTCTAAGAGCTCATTCAGAGGTAGCTTCCAACAAATTAGGACAACATTTGAACTTCATATCATGCACATCAACTAATTTAAAAGTAATAAAATATAAACAAATGTAGTTTCATTCTTTCTAACCAATGAAATCTTCTCTTGCAAATGTTCTTCGATCTTAATGATTGATTGTTTTGATTGAATCAACTACTTTATGCATCACGAATTGTTACATCACACAAACAAACAAAATGTTAAGACTATTATGAATCCCATATTATTAATGTTTAAATAAATAGATATGTTGCATTGTTCTTTGAGTTTTATAGGGCTCATAGTAGAAGAGAAAAACTAATTTTCAAATCTGTTACAACATTAATTAACTATTAGCAACACTTACCATTACTTCTACTTTCAACCATTTTACAATGACAAAAATTAATCACCATGCAACTCTAATTCTATCATCTAAATTAATAATTTTGTTAATTAATTACACCAAGAGGCGTTCCTACATTCACAATACGAATGGGAGCTGAAAGATTCTAGAATTTCTATGTAAACTTATAAGATTCCAATCTAGAATCTTTATTAAAACAACCAAATAGTCACTCCACAAATTAAAAAAACTAAAAAAAAAAAAAGATGAAAGGAAAAAAAAAATACATGCTGGATGAAAAGAAAAGTGGATAACAGTTTCATAGAAGCCATCACTATGCACGAAGATGAAAGAAAGAAACGTTAGGGAATTGCATATGAAAAGACACACATTCAATCTATTTATATTGCCTCCTTCCTTAATTTTTTTCACATGTAGAATGAACATATCATTGTATTTATTTAATCAGCTTACCTAGTCTAAGCACAAATGTCAATAGGTATTAGGGAGCATAAGAACTCCTGTTTGGAAACCCAACGTCGAGGGAAACTCAGATACTTCAAATGAAGGACCCATGACGATGGCTAGTGTTAGCCTACTCCAGCTATCAAAACGACGAATATGAAACAAATAAACCATATAATTCTTTGATTTCACTGTAGTACAATCTCCTCATCATTATCAGGTGGAGCCCTCAGTATGGGATGTAAAGAAGCAACGAACCGTATGAAATTCCTTAAACAACTGCTACAGGGAACGGTTTACGTGCCCTCCAAGCTATCTGGAATGAATCTACACCTAACGTTGTCTGGTTATTCGAGCGTTTACGAAAATTTTACATTTGCAAAAATATTTTCGATCGTGAACATTAAACTACTTAACAATGTTTGGCTAAACAAACAATCTTCTGTTGTCAGATAAAAGAATAATGGCGGATCAGTGCAGTATTGTCTGTTATATGCAGATGACAAGGAAAGAAAAAAGTAATCCTTCAGGAAAAGCTGAAGCAATCATCTTGCGATATAAAATTATACATGAAATAAACTTACAGAAGTATTTGCGCTATCCGAAGCGAAAGATGTGTTCCCACTATCTGTGAGCAGGAACAGGATACTTTCAGCAGGCTTTTCAGATAGCGCTTAAAGAAATGCAAATAGATTCAAAGGCTGTATGATTCCTAGTTCGAATCTCGTCATAAAACACATCTCTTTGCGCGCATTTGCCCCATTTCAGTTTATAGCGACAAGAAGACATTGTTACATCGAAAAAGGGGAAGAACAGGACAGGGCAGAACAGGGCAAGGTAGTAGGATAATTTTATTTAGGGAGAAATTCGTTTGGAAGGAGGCGAGGAATTGGTGCTGCTGGAGAAATTTCTGAGAAGCGAAGAGTTGTTGTTGAGCAGCGGATGAGAATAGGCCGCCAGAGGAGCTCTCATGGGGGAAAGAGGCGGCGTTAATGGCGGCGTATCAGAAGGCTGTATCAGCAAAGACGGGGAAGAAAGAGGGGTTCCAAAGGGAGTTGTGTTCTGCGACGATAATCTGGCTCTGCACGAAGAAAAAGTGTCGCCCTCGTAGACTGGATTGGAGATGTAAAAATTTTGCCGCTGTGACGGAGACGGCGACGGAGACAGAGACGGGGGTTCGAACCTGCGCTCAGAAACAGAGGGCGAAGTCGAACAAGAAGAGGAAAGCCATGAAGGAGAAGATAAAGAACCGCAGCGGTGATAGCGAAGCGGCGGCGATGAAGGCAGACTGAATGAACGGCCGCTTGCAGGGGAAGTGGAGGTCTCTGAAGCAGAGGAGTGGAAAAAGACGCTCTTTGAGTAGGTCGAAATCGGTTGCAAAGAAGGAGACATAGCCCGCCATGAGTTGTAATACGATTCCTGCATCTTCTTCTTCTGCTGAGAGATCAATCCGATGGAATATGCATATTTCCGCTGATGCTTTTCGTCATCATCTTCATGTTCCATATCCTCCATGGTTTCCTCTTTAATGGTGAAAAGCAGCCTTGGACCGCCCAGAACCCCTTGCATATAAACGCTGCTGTTGCTTCCCATAACCCCGGAGCACAACTTTGTTACTTCCGATGGCGAACCTAAAGAAGCCACCAGTCCTGTCTCCCTCGAGAAATCAAAACCCCTTTCTCTCTCTGCATCTTCATTAACGATTCTGCTTCTCCTGTTCCAAACCCTATGCCGTTTCCAGTAGAATACATAATAAACCTCCGCTAACAACACTAAAACCAGTGCGCCAAAAACGATGCTCAGCGCTATTGCTAGCCCTCCGAGTGCTGCTGCCATGGCCGCACTAACTAATTCCCGGGTCACAAACCTCCATTAAAACAAGAAAAAACTCAGGTCATCCAACATGTGAGCATTCTGCTCCTCACAGGCAAATGTTATCTGGAAATTGCTCTGTTTCTGTTTCTGTTTCTGCAGAAACGACTCACAGGCTTCAGCCCAGACCTCAAATGAAGACAAACTCCCAAATGAAGACAAGAATACATATATCAATCTACGCACAGAATTCATACGTGCACTGCATTTACTTCGAGATGATTGGACATACTGTGCAGGATCGATACGTAGTTTTTAACTATTTCGAGCATTTAATTCGCTCGCTTCCCTGTCGTTTTTGGGAATGGAGAAGAGATAGAAAATAATCCGTCCGTTCATAAATCACGCGCGCATGCCACGTTCCACGTGTGAAGTTCTTGGCGGGAGTGTAGTGTGTATAGTTCCCATGTGTGGAGGAGTGCCGGATGAAGTCAAATTGTACGGGGTGCCCGGGCCCGCCACTCTCTTTATGGCGGGAGCATTTTCATTTGCCATTTTCCCTATTATTCAATCGTACAAACACGAGACACAGGTGTGGGCCTCCGCGCATTGCGTTGAAGGAAGGGCGCCAATTTTGGTGGTGGGACCAAACAACAAAACATTTGATGGCAAATTTGGAGAGGGGGGTCCCTGTGCAATCAAGGAAAAAGTTGTAGATAAAGAGAACTTTAATGCTTTATGGCCCTTTGAGTTATTGACAATGGGCCTAAGATTTGATGGGTACGGAGGCTCCAATTTCAAACTAACCACATCTGTCTAAAAATTTTGTTGACGGATGTACCTAAATTTTCATTGTGTGCATGTGATTTTAATTTATATGTTTTTGGGGGGAAATAATTGGAATATAGTTAGTTGAATTTAGCATTTGAGGAGGTAAAATGATGAGTAAATATATATTTAAATTATAAGTTGTATTTTAATGAATTGTTAGGTATAAGAAAAGTTAACAAGGATATTTATTATTTGAAAAAATTATGTAGATGTCCAAAATATCATTGTTGAGGTGTCTGGTTTTGAATTTTCTCTTTGTTGAGGTGTCTATTTTTGGATTTTCTGTGTCTTTTATATAGACTTTTCAAAAGATAAGTATGTAAGAATTATTTTTATTTATTTACATTGAAATTATTATGTAATTTGATAAATAAAATAGTAAATAGTTATGTACTTTATAGATTAGTAAGTAATATTTTTAAATAATTATTTATTTTAATTTTTACTAGTGAAATTATTATGTAATTTGATAAATAAAATAGTAAATAGTTATGTACTTTATAAATAAAATACTAAGCAATATTTTTAAACAATTATTTATTTTAATTGTTAGTTAACAAAGATTTTATTTTATACATTGAACTATTTTATTTTATACATTATTTACTTTATATTTTATTGAAGAACTATTTTATTTTTCAATAATAATACAATAAATCATAAAATAAATATTCTAAGTTTTAAAAAGATAAGTAATAAAAAATGTAGATGAAATTGTAATGCTTTTGGAAAAACTGTGTATTGTTTTTTTTACCTCAACGTTTCGGATCACATTCCATGATCCATCTTCAGGAGGAAAGAAGAGAATAAATTTGATCATGGAGTGTGATCCGAAACGTTGAGGCAAAAAAAGCAATACACAGTTTTTCCAGAAGCATTACAATTTCATCTACATGGACTGTGGAAATATCATGTCTACAATAAAAAATGTAGCTTAATTTTTACTTCACAATTATTATTTTTTTTCTTTATAAATATTATTTTTAATATCTATCTAAACAATTTGTTTTAGTTTTTTTTTTTATGGAGATCATCCACAAGATCGTTTTTGCTTTCCCGATACGGGAGCACGAGCCTTAGGCTGAACCTTTCAACTTCACCAGCAAACCAAGGGCCCTTTGACATAGATTTTTTTTTCCAGTAGTGTATTTTAGTTTTTCTTTTTTTTTCTGGGCTCTTAAATAGTTTTTGTTAACACCACCATTATACTCCACCCCTCTAATTTATTTATTCAATTAAAAACAACAATAATACAAATACTACTTGTACTTTCTCATTAAATAGTTTTATAAGAGAATTATTTACTTTAGAAATGAAAGGGATTTAAATAATAAAATATTGATATCCATAAATAGTATTATATAAGTAAAGATTTGAACTTTATACATAAACCATTCAAGTCTTTGGAATAGACCTATACTCGTGACTCCACTTAAAAATAGGTGTCTTGAAAATGATCTCTCTCTTAGATAGATTTTTCTAAAGATAAGCATGCTAGTTTTACTTTATAATTATTTAAGAATTATTTTTATTTATTTAGATTGTTGTTTCTTTATTGGAAGACCTATTTTTACTATTATAGTAAGATAAGTATGTAGAATTATTTTTACTATTACACTATTATAGTAATTAAAACATAAAAAGATAGGTATGCTTGTTTTACTTTACAACTAAGAATTATTTTTATTTATTTACATTGTTGTTTCTTTATTTTTATAGCAAATATGTTGTTCAATAAATAAAAATATAATAAGTGATCAACTTAATAAATAAATAAGTTGTATTTTTGAAATAATTATTTATTTTAACTTTAACTTTTATATTATTTTTCTTTTTTTATATAAATTCTTAGGATTCAAGAACCAAAAAAAAAGATCTCGCAAAGAGCCACAAACATCCAATCCAACAAGATGTAGGACTAGTGCAAATCTTCCATTATGCTACCAAAATCTAATCAACTATAAACAAAGACTAAATAGCCTTCTTTTTCAGTCTTAAAACCAAATACAGGGCCATGGCAATCTGAACTCCTGAATCTATAACCTCTTCAACCTTGGCCTTTTTCACCAATCTAGTCTACCTGACTGTGTCCACACAATTCTTTAGTAATTTCTAATTTCCCTTTCTTTGAAGGCCTTAGCACCATTTGATACTTGAGTTTTGATGGAGGTGTCTTCTTCCTCTTTACCTATGTCCATTCTTGGTCGATCTGAGGAATGATCATTGGGTTTAAAATTTTTCCTTTTGGGTTGATTTCAGCATATTCCTCAAAGAAATCTGCAGTCTTAGAGATTGATTTTTCCAGTAATATTGATGAAGCCACTGAATTATCTTCTTCTAAAGAAACCTTTTGCATGACCACGGTAGTTGGGTCCTGCAAATCGAGTGAAGGGGGTGAAGTCGATTGCAAAACATAATATGGAACAACATGGGAAGAATCCATCTCATTTTGAACACCTGGGTGAATACTATAGTGGTGGGGATCTACCCCAATCCACCAAGTGGGCCATTCACCATTAAAACCCCACTCCCGAGCTTGGAACTTTTGACATTGAGGGGTAAAGTGATCTCTTGAAAAATATTTCCTATACCTGAAACCAATTTTTTCATAATCTACTGGTTGCCTCCAACATCTGTTATCCACCTTCAGAGAGATCTCATCAAGAAGACCCTTGGATAGGTCAATTTCAACACATAAATGTGCATAAGTGGAATTGGCATAATTAATTATTTCTACTGAAATGCAGTGATACTTACCCAAGCCATTACCAATGACTCATAGACTCTCCAGTTCCCAAAATTGCAGGGGAAGATAAGGTAAACACACCCAGAGGTAAGCTGAAGAGAAACTCTTGGTTCAAGGATCAAAAGATGGGAACTAGGGTTTTATGCATAAGAAGTTCCCTTGAAAATACCAAGGACCATATTTCAATACCTTCTCCTTATCTTTGAGAGAGTCAAATTCTAGGATAAAAAAAACCCTAGTGCAGGGTATATGCAGATTTCACCCCCCATACATTATTTCCAATTTTTTAAGATCCAAGAGTGGAGGTTGAAAAGCTTTGGCCAAATTTTCATAAATTTGCAAATGAGGGCATGATTATGTAAGTAATCCTCCCTATCACCAATAAAACCATCCAAACTAATCTCAGGAACATGGTCTAAGAGTCAAAAAGGGAGGGGACTTCCCTAATTAACAATCGTGCTTGGGAGTGAGGGAATGGAAGGAGAATTTGTCGAAAGATTGGGCGGTCATCTCTGCTTGCCCCTACATCCAAAATCTTGAGTGCCATGGCCCAATGCTTTTTAAAACTACGCAAGCAGTCCATTGATCGTAGAAAATTCTGTTCAAAACTCTGCGAACAAGGATATGAGGCATATTCGGGAGGCATTGCGGAATAATTAATTAGATAATTTTGTTTAATGAGAAAAGAGGGGGAGTTTTGTTTTGAGGGTTTTAGTATGAATCTTCCTTTCCACTAAACATTCCAAGGGCTTTTCAACTAAGTTGTCTCTCCACTCGAGAGGAGAGTCACCTATCAAGTTGGGTTGCCACAAGGGAAAGCTAGGAAATTCAAAAGTTATCACACAATGTCTCTAATTAATGCTTTCTATGCTCTTGAAACCCTAATTTAAGCAAAATAGTAAGTAAATCTACAAACTACGATAAATGCTATTGAAATAAGACAAAGGGCAGAGAACCTTAACTCACTATTTTTCGTAGTCCAGAAAATAGAAATGTCAGGGACAATGGTGATGGTGCCCAAGTCCAAGATGCAGCTTTTTCTATAGAATCCTGATCTCCTTCTGACACTGATCTGCATTGTACTTTCAGTTTCTGGCAATTCAGATGTGGAGGACAATGTTGGTGGCACCCTAGTCCACTGAGGAATCTTTTGCTGGATGTCAGAAGCTCTGCAAACCTTGATTATCACTATCTAGTCTATTTCTGTAGCTTCAGATGTAGAGGACAATGTTGATAGCGCCTGTGTCCTGAAATCTCAAACAGTGTTCGCTTCTTTTCAGATCCTGAATCTTCAATGTCCTCTGATTTTCCCTACAACTCCACTTTCTCCAGATTCAATACATATGACTTGCAATCACAAGGAGTGTGGAAGGGGGTTTTGGTGTTTAGAGGCTTGCCTCGGTCAAGCCCCAGAGAGACATTCAAGTCTTTTGAACACCGTTGCTAGATGAGAGTGCGTATCCCGCGGGATAGAGGCAAAAATCCAAATGATAATGATGATAAAACATAATAGATGTCACCTTGATGATGAAGCTCTCATGGAAGGAAGAAACTCTTCAATGCCATGAGGAGATGATGTAATCCAACCTGCAAAAACAAACACAATAATAATGCTATGCTCTTCAACACAATGAAAATCACAAGTATGCTAATAGCTCACAATCATAAATATCTTCTAGTTTCTAAATGATAACCTACACATGCTTATATATGCAACTACAAAGATTCTTGCCAAGAATTTCGTAATTAAAACTTGTGATGTCGGCCTGGGACCCAAATAATGGTCACAAACCTAACATTTGAATTTAGGGCAGACCCAAAATAGGGCTAGACTAGGGTGCTAGTGCCCAAGTCCACCCCCTATCTTTGTTCCGGGATCATCAAAATAGTCCCCCTTAGGTCCCATTTGTCACAAGGCCCAAGGGTTTTCTCATTGGGAGTCTGAATTATCATGCAAGATGCTCTAAATGCAATCTAAAGACCCAGGAGCTAAACCTTAATAGGAAAAAGCCCCCAAGGTGTATTTTTCCAACATAACATTTAGCCCCCACTTTAATGTATGTATAAATGCAAGGCCAATACATGCATTATAGTAAGGTCAACAAACACAGCAAACACGTTAGGCACGAAGAAGACGCGCCAAACACATTGAAGACAATAACAGTCACGCAAAACATGGAGAATACAACATTGAAGACACGTAGAGCACAAAGAATACAATGAATGCAATGATTATTTTCTTTTTTATTTTCCCATATGAAATGAAAAATGCAAGGACAAGGAAAGTAGACAAACAAATCCCAAAAGAGTGTAGAGGAGCTCATTGCCACCAGTCTTGCATCTTTTGAGAACAACACACCAAACAAAATCCCAAGGTGTAGAGGAGCTCATCGCCACCGGTCTTGCACTTTGAGAACAAACACACCATACACACACATGGAAGACACAGAGAAAACACGGTAAACAAGCGATGGAGTGAAACTATTTCTAGGTTCATCACCATCTCAGGCACACTATAGGCACACACCGATGACTGGGCTTCGCCACAACAACTGCCGAAAACATGCTTAAGGGTTGAGTTAGCCACAAAACCGCTCCCCGCCTCACGATGAGGACTTTTGAAAATGATAGGGTAGTGCAATCTCCTCAAGAAATACACCATCCCTGCCTTCCGTAGAAGGGCTTAAGATAAAAGGATATGCTCGATATCTCACCTCCGCAGAGGACTTAAATGATTGTGATTGATTTTCAGATTGTTCAAACACGCTTTACTATAATCTAAAGCAGACAACTTATCTTATATATGCCCCCACATTAAGGTGGTTGATATGATGCATCGATATCAAGCACATTAAGGTAGGAAGAAAACACACAAGGGAACATGAGCTCTCACAAAGCCCATGCCCCCAAGAGGTGACATGTACTTTACGATTGCCAAATGTTCCCACAAACACACAATTTCCTTCAAGAAAAGTGTTAGTGTCCAAATAATCATGATAAAAAATAATGCATATGATCAACTATAATGCAAGGCGAAAGACAAAGTGCACAGAGCAACAGTATTGTTAAAGTGTTGTTACCAAGATAACATAACATCGACATCAACATCAAGATAGAGAAATCACACGGAGTGATTCCACTAGCCAAGCGTCGAATAATATGTAACAACCCCATTGTCATGTATGGACTAGGTCCATTTTTTTATTACTCTTTAAAGGGACACTAGGTTTGCATCAGTATAATATGTTTTTCGTCATCCACCAGCTAGGTGGAAACACTAGAGGAAGGTAAACAATAAATCAGAGACGAGAACAAGTGCCTTAGAACAGTCACATAGGAGGGTGCCCCCAAGTCACCAATTGCAACGCTATGTCCATAAGATACAACACACAACAATGAAATCAGAGGAGAGGCAATATAGACGAATGATGATACAAATAGAAGAATGGTCACAACAGAGGTGGTCGCCCAGTATCCTTGACCTTACAAGAGAATCAAGGGTCATCCTAGGAGGCCTAAACAACACATAACACATTACGGGGGAAACACAACATGGAGCTAAAGGGTTAGAAATACTTACCTGATTCAACCCAATGTTAAGAGCATACATATCTAAGATATCTCTCATGTTGTCTTGGTCTTGTTGATATTACATTAACATTAAGCTTAGGATGAGAAGAGGCTTTCTTTTCTTTAAAAGGATTATGTCCAATGCCACCTGAGTAATGTGTTGTAGCGGATTCGATAGGTATTCGAATCCCTTGTTGATTTACAATGCATCCATTACCTACATAGTCACAGTTGTTATAAAGGATTTTAAATCCTCAACCATAGAGAGATGTCAGTTCCTTAGAAGATGGTGAAGCCTCATAGGTCTCATAATTTGTAGTATAAGTGAGAGTATTGTCTTTGTTTTCTACCAAGGAAACTTTGTTTTTCCTAGGAACTTCAAAAGATTTCTTGGATGAGATCAATGCGACTTTTGATGTGTCGGGGTTATTAAGTTTATATTCCCCTATACTACAGGGATTAAAATCTAATGAACCCCATTCATCACCAAATGGTGCATTCGATGGTTGAGGGTCTTATATAACATTATCTGTGGCAAGAGGTCTTGTTGAATGAATTTGTAAGTTGTTTAGTCTTTGTTGATTTCTAACTTGTGTTTGTCTTTCGATATGTGAACAAGTGTTCGGATCAGGATCAACTTTCCATGTGTAGAGTTTGTCTTGATACATAAACTTAAAATTGATCGATGAAGGGTAGATGGTACTGCCCCCATGGCATGAATCCACGGTCTACCTAGAATCATATTTTATAAGAGAGAACCATGTGACATAACATGAAAAATAGTATCTAATGTCACAAGTCCAGCCATTACAGGTAGGATTATAGTGCCTATAGATGGGCTACTTTTATTATCAAAACCACATATGCTAGTCTTATCCAGCTTGATTAAAGATTTGTCAATATTGATTTTATGTAGTAGGTCCATGCCACATACATTAAGAGCCGATCCATTGTCAATCAGAACTTGCTTTACCAACTTTTATTGATAGTGACAGATTATAAGAGGATCATATTCATCTTTTATCACAGGTATTCCATGTTGTTGAAAGAGAATATCTATTTTTGTTGCATTTATATTGTCAAACACATCTACTACATCAGTCAATTTAATAGTAGGTGGTACAATCACCTTTTGTAAGGCTTCTTGGAGCATTCCATGGTATGTAGGTGAAGTTTGTATTAAATCCCAAAGAGAGATCTTAGCCAGAGTAGCACGAAGCTGCTCAACAAAATCATATTCTTGACCACTTTTTTGAATAAGATGAGGTGGTGGAGGGAGAATAAGTTGAGAATAGGGAAGAGAGACATGCACATACGGTGCTTGCCTAGTTTGCTTGTTATTACGGGTGGTGTATGTGTGAGCAATTATATTGTGGTGTGGTTGTTGTAACACATTTTGAACACCTTGACTCGATTGAGAAATTTGTTGTGCATATTTGTAGATGTAATCCTCAGGTCGAGGTGGTCCTTGAACTGTTATAACTAGTTTTAAGTAAGAAGGTGCACTAGGTGCCCCCCACACAACCATCTTAGGAATATTGTTACAAAGTCTATTAGTGAATATTGAATTAACATTTTTTTCCTCTTGATTATACCCACCATCTATCCCTAAAGGAGCAGTAGGATAACTTATGGAATCATCATCATATGTTTTAGCTATTAGTTCCAAAGCATTAAGAGAATTTTCACACTCATCATTCTCAATGTGTTTTGATAAATCTTCTACTATTGAAGGGTATGCATTTATGAGAGATATAAAGTTGTCATGATCAAATACATAGTCAAGAATTTCAAATGAAGAGCATTTAAATATATCCTTGTGATACATAACTTGTATATAATTGAGAACATGAGGATTCATATTAAGAAATTTGTAGAAACTCTCAAAGTTTTTGACATATGCATGTAAAGATACCAAAGAACAATGAGATGAAGATGCCATAATGAAATGTCTTGTAACATCAATGTCCAATAAGATATGATAAGACAAGATATGCAAAAAGTAAATGCAAAATTATGTGTAAAGATGACCTAAAATGCTTGAATTTTCAACATTTTTCAATGCAAATAAATGAAAGGAGGGGTGTTGTAAAGATTTTCAAGAGGGATAGAAAATGATAAGCCTAATAATAGTCCACTAATGGAAAAATATCTTTTACAACACGCTTTTGATGCAACTCTAGAGAGTTGGTAAGTCAAAACCTAGTGAAAATAGGCCAAAGTATGTGATTTTTCACCGAATCTCAATGCAAAAGAGTAGGACAAAGGGTGTTGTATGGGAAAAGATGATGGATAGAAAATTATAGTAGTAATAACAGCCACCTAAAGACAAAACATCCATTACAACATGCCTATAGTGCTAATCCAAGTCAAACCCTAATGAAAATATAGCTAAAATATGCAAATTTTCGCAAGATTTCAATGCAAAGGCCCAAAAGAAAGGGTGTTGTAAGGAAATTGAGAAGGGGAAGTAGATAATAACCCTGATAACAGTCAATTAGTGCAGAAAAATCCCTTACAACACGCTTGGAGTGTAAATCTAACAAGATGATAAGTTCAAATCTAGTGAAAAATGCAAGTTTTTACATCTAGTGTTTGAAATTTCGCAAGGAGGCCACTATGATGTAACACTACAATTAGAAATCAGACCTAATGAGTGTTTTAACAAGGTAGTAAAATTTGAAACAAGATTTTGACTACAACCCTAGCTCATGCAAAACTAGGTTTTCATGAAAAATGCACAATTTTAAGCAATTTTTAACAAATCAAACATGCCCATGCAATGCAAATGAATTGTAAATGATGAATTTCTAAAATTTAAATTAGATCTAATGAAAATAATAGAAATTAAATTAAATTAAATGTCAATTAATTCAAATGTTACAAAAATGCAAGCCTAATATGCCATTTTTTTTGAATTTTTCAAAATTTTCAATTTTTTTTTGTAATTTTTCAAATGTAATAGAATGAATGAAAGCAAATCTATCAAACAACACTTAGCAAGGTGCCAAAAAAAAGTCCAAAAACATGGGATCACCAAAATGTTTAATGAGAAAAGAGGGGGAGTTTTGTTTTGAGGGTTTTAGTATGAATCCTCCTTTCCACTAAACATTCCAAGGGATTTTCAACCGAGTTGCCTCTCCACTCGAGAGGAGAGTCACCTATCAAGTTGGGTTGCCATAAGGGAAAGCTGGGAAATTCAGAAGTTATCACACAATGTCTCTAATTAATGCTTTTTATGCTCTTGAAACCCTAATTTAATCAAAACAGTAAGTAAATCTACAAACTATGACATATGCTATTGAAATAAGACAAAGGGCAGAGAACCTTAACTCACTATTTTTCATAGTTCATAAAATAGAAATGTCAGGGACAATGGTGATGGTGCCCAAGTCCAAGATGCAACTTTTTCTGTAGAATCCCAATCTCCTTCTGACACTGATCTCCACTGTACCTTCAATTTTTGGCAATTCAAATGTGGAGGACAATGTTGATGGTGCCCTAGTCCACTGAGGAATCTTCTACTAGATGTCGGAAGCTATGCAAATGGTGCAGGAGCACCTAGATGTTTTAGCTTTGGTTAAATGTTCAATGTTCGAGTTGTCTTGGTTTGGTTTAATAAGGTCTCTAAGACCATTTACATGTTATAATAAGACTAATGTCATGTTTGTAATTGGACTATGTCCAAAGGTCTAAAAGAATCTTTTCCATATTAAAGGACAGTCTTGTGTCAAAAGACAGTTATAGGTTAGTCAAGGTTAGTCATTTAAGTTTTGATATTTGTATAAGTAGTCATTAAGTTTCTATGTTTATAGCCTTTAAAGGCATGTCATGAGGTTGATATTTGATTAGAACCTTGCCAAAGGTTAACCAAAAGTTAAACAAAGCTTTATTTAGTCAAAAACAGTCCTTGCTGTCCAAAAAGACAGTTTCCTTTTTGATCTTTTTTAAAAACAGCAGTTACAAATCAGAAAGAAGACAAGAGAAATCAAAGGTTTTAGAATGCAAAACATTTTTCAAGCATTGTAGAGGCTTGTTTTAAGCCAAGAGAGATTGTATTGTGGAAGACATTCGGAGGTTTAGGAAAAAAGAATAGAAAGAAGACTGTTTTTTGCTGTTTTACTATTTTTCAGTATTTTTTCCGTCACTATTTCTCAGAAATCCGTACCTGTACGGAATAAATTTGGCATGAATTTGGAATGGGATGAAAGGGGACTGAATTAACTTTGATTCAAAGCTTATTGGAGGTCTTAATGTTGAATTTTAAGGGAGGAATCTCTGTTTTACCCAAAACTATTTTTTTCTGCTTTTTTTCTGTTTTCTTCACTGTTTTGCTACAGTACCCGCAATTGTACGGATTTGTTATTGCCAAAACTTGTGATGGATGGAAATTACTTTGAAGTACCTTTAATTTGAGACTAGTTTGGGATCTTGATGATCATCTAGGTGGGAGATATGGTCGATTTCCCAAAAACTATTTTTTTTCTGAATTGCTGTTCACTTCTTTAAATTCGCTGTTTCCCTGCGAAATCCGTACTTGTATGGCCTGTGGGTGAAGGGTATTTGTGATGGATGTTTAGGTGGTTGAACTACCTGTCACTTGCAACTTGTTTGGTCTCTTGAAACCCTTGCATTCCTCTGTATCTCTCCTTTGTTTAAAAGTGGTTTGGGAAACTTAGTTTTGAGCTTCTTCTGACAGTCTGATGGTTATTTCTTCATTCCATTGATCCTCTCTATTACTGATCAATGGAATGGTTTGTATATTAGGTAATACAATGCCTTGTAGAGGTTGTGAGGGTAGGAGGACAGTTTGATTGATTTGGTCATGTAGATGACCCTGCAGTGTTGTGTCTTGGAATGGAGTAGAGGACAACAATAAAGAGAAGAGCACAGGTATGTTGGCATGTCATTTATTTTGCCAAAGAAGATAATAGAGATTTGGCAGGTTATAGACTTGATTAGTTGTCTGAGATAGGGTTTATCCCAATAGTGATCAAGACAAAGTGGATATGGTGACCATCCTCCTCATGAAGCAGTGAGCTTATAACAGTCTATGAAGAGCATAGTGAAGATTGCTGTCCTGCAGTCCTGTGTAGAAGAATTGAAGGATTGTTAGATGCAGTTAGGCATCCTTGAAGGTGTAGAATGAAGTTGTTGGGTTTGAGACCAGGTGTTGGTCGTGTTGTGATATGCTAAAGGCTAGTATGAAGCTGAATGGTTACTTTACTCTGCATCATTTTTGGTATCAGAGCTAGCTAGTAGATCCTTGAAGGAGTTGTGGATCTTGTGAAGAAGTTAAGGTTTGTGAGAGAGTTGTGAAGATGCCTCCAAAGAACCAGATGGCAAGAGAGAATGCTGAGCTGAGAGAAGCCTTAGAGGCAAGAGAGAAAGAACTGAGGGAAAGAAGAGAACAGGATGCTGCCAGAGACAGAGAGCTGAGGCAAGTAAGAAGGGAGAATGCAACAATCTTGGCAAGATTGGAAGCATTAGAGAAGAATCCAAGAAAGGATGAACAAAATGAGTCAGAAGGAGATGAGGATGGAGATGAGAATCCTCCTGAGGATGAGTTAGATGCTGAAGAAAAGAAGTTTGTAAGATTGCTGAAGGCAGTCCAAGGAAGTGGAACTAAGGCAAATATAGATTTACCTATCTATCAGGGGAAGATGGATAGTGAAGAAGTGTTAGGGTGGATAGATGCCCTGGAAAATTTTTTTGAATATGAGGAGATGAATGATGAGAAAAAGATCAAGTTTGCAAAGACAAAACTGAGAGGAACAACACTTACCTGGTGGAGTAGTGTGCAAACAGAGAGAATGGCTAGAGGTGCATCAAAAATCACTTCTTGGAGTAGGATGAAGGACATGATGAAAGACCAATTCCTTCCATCTGATTACTCCATTCAGACAAAGAGGATGAGACAGAATCTGAAGCAGAAGGACATGGATGTTATGTCCTATACTGAGTAATTTCATAAGCTTAGTATCAGAGGTGGATTGGAAGATGAAGAAGAGAAAGTGGCAAGGTACCTCAATGGGCTTAGGTATAACTTGCAGGATGAGATTGGGTTGGCAGTACCAAAATCACTTGGAGAGTGTTTTCAGTTAGCCATCAGGGCTGAAGAGAGAGTGAAGAGGAAGCAAGAAAGGCAAGGAGGTTATGGAAGAGGAAACAGAGGTAGGGGCAAACCTACTAGTGAAGTTCAGAACAGCAATGAGAAGGGTAAGGAGTTGTCTACAGAACAGAGAGGTGGACATAGAGGTGGAGGTAGATTTGGATCAGGAAGAGGAGTATTCACAGGCAGATGTTATCACTGCAATGAGGTGGGACACACATCTTTCAACTGTCCTAAGAAGGATGGTATTGATAAGAGAAAGGATACAAGAGTTCACTTGGCACAAGAGGAGGAGAAGCCAGAAGAACCAGAAATGTCGTCAGCCTCTCCTATGCTGGATGGAGAGATGCTCATGGTGGAAAGAGGTAAGATGCAGCAACCACCACAGGTATCTATTTTTAGAACTAATTGTTTGATCCATGGCAAGATATGCAAGTTGATTATAGATTCAGGTTCTCATGATAACTTAGTTTCTTGGGAAATGGTGAATAAGTTGGGGTTGAAGACTTTTGATCATCCCAGTCCTTACCATGTCACTTGGGTGAGTCAGGAGCAGCAGGTAATGGTCACTAAGAAGGCTTATGTTGACTTCACAATTGGCCCATATCAGGACTTTGTTTTGTGTGATGTTATTCCTATGACATGTGGGCATGTAATCTTGGGCAGACCATGGCAGTATTCCAGAAGGACAATTCATGATGGGTATACTAATACCTATGTAGTGCACAAAGATGGTAAGAAGTTCAAGTTAATTCCTTTACCTTGTGAGGAGAAGAAGGAATAGGTTACAATTTGCTTTGGAGAGAAATTGAAGTTGAATGTGCAGGTTCAGGGTGATTGCACACAGCAGCAACAGTTGCAACAGAGTAGAGTGGATGACAGTCCTAGAGAGCAGCAGGCTTGGGATTTGAGTTATGTTAAGGTAGGGGACATTGAGTGTCCTATACGGAGCCAGAAGAAGGAAGGCAAACAACAGAAGGTCCAAGGAGGAATGAATCAGAAGCTCCAGTTGAGAAGCACAGCAACATTGCAGCAACAAGGTCCTAGACAAGGACACCAAAACAAGTTTTATGTTTCTAACACTGTTTATAGGAGCCATGCAGGTTGGATACGGAGAAAGATAACTCTGGGAGAGTTCATGTTTCCTAGTTTGAGGAACATTCCACCACGGTGGAAGAATGGACGGAGCAGATCCCCTAACTCTTGGGACAAGAGTTTTCATCATGCTGGGGAGTATGGTGCAGGAGCACCTAGATGTTTTAGCTTTGGTTAAATGTTCAATGTTCGAGTTGTCTTGGTTTGGTTTAATAAGGTCTCTAAGACCATTTACATGTTATAATAAGACTAATGTCATGTTTGTAATTGGACTATGTCCAAAGGTCTAAAAGAATCTTTTTCCATATTAAAGGACAGTCTTGTGTCAAAAGACAGTTATAGGTTAGTCAAGGTTAGTCATTTAAGTTTTGATATTTGTATAAGTAGTCATTAAGTTTCTATTTTTATAGCCTTTAAAGGCATGTCATGAGGTTGATATTTGATTAGAACCTTGCCAAAGGTTAACCAAAAGTTAAACAAAGCTTTATTTAGTCAAAAACAGTCCTTGCTGTCTAAAAAGACAGTTTCCTTTTTGATCTTTTTTAAAAACAGCAGTTACAAATCAGAAAGAAGACAAGAGAAATCAAAGGTTTTAGAATGCAAAACATTTTTCAAGCATTGTAGAGGCTTGTTTTAAGCCAAGAGAGATTGTATTGTGGAAGACATTCGGAGGTTTAGGAAAAAAGAATAGAAAGAAGACTGTTTTTTGCTGTTTTACTGTTTTTCAGTATTTTTTCCGTCACTGTTTCTCAGAAATCCGTACCTGTACGGAATAAATTTGGCATGAATTTGGAATGGGATGAAAGGGGACTGAATTAACTTTGATTCAAAGCTTATTGGAGGTCTTAATGTTGAATTTGAAGGGAGGAATCTCTGTTTTACCCAAAACTATTTTTTTCTACTTTTTTTCTGTTTTCTTCACTGTTTTGCTACAGTACCCGCAATTGTACGGATTTGTTATTGCCAAAACTTGTGATGGATGGAAATTACTTTGAAGTACCTTTAATTTGAGACTAGTTTGGGATCTTGATGATCATCTAGGTGGGAGATATGGTCGATTTCCCAAAAACTATTTTTTTTCTGAATTGCTGTTCACTTCTTTAAATTCGCTGTTTCCCTGCGAAATCCGTACTTGTATGGCCTGTGGGTGAAGGGTATTTGTGATGGATGTTTAGGTGGTTGAACTACCTGTCACATGCAACTTGTTTGGTCTCTTGAAACCCTTGCATTCCTCTGTATCTCTCCTTTGTTTAAAAGTGGTTTGGGAAACTTAGTTTTGAGCTTCTTCTAACAGTCTGATGGTTATTTCTTCATTCCATTGATCCTCTCTGTTACTGATCAATGGAATGGTTTGTATATTAGGTAATACAATGCCTTGTAGAGGTTGTGAGGGTAGGAGGACAGTTTGATTGATTTGGTCATGTAGATGACCCTGCAGTGTTGTGTCTTGGAATGGAGTAGAGGACAGCAATAAAGAGAAGAGCACAGGTATGTTGGCATGTCATTTATTTTGCCAAAGAAGATAATAGAGATTTGGCAGGTTATAGACTTGATTAGTTGTCTGAGATAGGGTTTATCCCAATAGTGATCAAGACAAAGTGGATATGGTGACCATCCTCCTCATGAAGCAGTGAGATTATAACAGTCTATGAAGAGCATAGTGAAGATTGCTGTCCTGCAGTCCTGTGTAGAAGAATTGAAGGATTGTTAGATGCAGTTAGGCATCCTTGAAGGTGTAGAATGAAGTTGTTGGGTCTGAGACCAGGTGTTGGTCGTGTTGTGATATGCTAAAGGCTAGTATGAAGCTGAATGGTTACTTTACTCTGCATCAGCAAACCCTGATTATCACTGTCTAGTCTGGTTCTATAGCTTCAGATGCGGAGGACAATGTTGATAGTGCTCGTGTCTTGAAATCTCGCACAGTGTCTGCTTCTTTTCGGATCCTAAATCTTTAATGTCCTTTGCTCTTCCCTGCAACTCCACTTTCTCCAGATTCAATACCTATGACTTGCAATCACAAGGAGTATGGGAGGGGGTTGTGGTGTTTAGAGGCTTGCCTCAGTCAAGCCCCAGAGAGACATTCAAGTCTTTCAAACACTGTTGTTAGATGAGAGTGTGTATCCTGTGGGATAGAGGCAAAAATTCAAATGATAATGATGATAAAACACAATAGATGTCACCTTGATGATGAAGCTCTCATGGAAGGAAGAGGCTCTTCAATGCCATGAGGAGAGGATGTAATCCAACATGCAAAAACAAACATAATAACAATGCTATGCTCTTCAACACAATGAAAATCACAAGTATGCCAATAGCTCACAATCAAAAACATCTTCTAGTTTCTAAATGATAACCTACACATGCTTATATATGCAACTACAAAGATTCCCCTCCAAGAATTTCATAAGTAAAACTTATGATGTCAGCCTGGGACCCAAATAACGGTCACAAACCTGACATTTGAATTTAGGGCAGACCCAAAATAGGGTTGGACTAGGGCGCTAGCACCCAAGTCCACCCCTATCCTTGTTTTGGGATCATCAAAATAGTCCCCCTTAGGTCCCATTTGTCACAAGGCCCAAGGGTTTTCTCATCGGGAGTCTGAATTATCATGTAAAATGCTCTAAATGTAAACTAAAGACTTGGGAGCTAAACCTTAATAGGGAAAAAAACCCCCAAGGGTGCATTTTTTTGACATAACAAATTTTATTTTATTTTTCAATAATATAATAAATCATAAAAAAAAAAATTTGAAGTTTAAAAAAAATAAAACTACTTTAATTTTTATTTCACTTATTTTATTTTTCTATATAAATATTATTTTTAATAGCTATAGTAAACAATACTTACTTCAAAGTTTCATCTAAATGATATTTATTTTTATATTATTTTATTTTATTTTTTAATTTAAGAGTTATTTCTACTTAGTTTATTTACTTAAAGCTTATTTTATTTTATTTTATAATATAGATTGGTTATGTTTTAATAGTTCTTATTATTGTTTTGTATGTGGGCTCTTTAATAGTTTTTGTTAACACGCTTACGCCATTACACTTCACCCCTTGTTGTCGTAGTTAGACCTCTTGACGTAATAAAATAAATAATATAAATAAAATAAATAAATTCTTAAATAGTTTAAAATAAAATAACTCTTACATAAATACAATAATTCAAGGTTGATATCTTTTTTAGATAGATATATTTAAGATATATATACTAGTATTAAATATCAAAGATTAATTATTAATGTAATAGTGAAATTGCATACCTATGTTATATCTCATTTAGTTTTGGGTATGTTGAGGAGAGTACCTTGATACATTGACGAATGGTGTAATTTTGTGCAAAGTTGGGTCCCTTGCCCTATGCCACCTACTATCCATTATACATATTCCTATGCACTTACCACTTACTCCCATCCATATTTAGACATCCCTATACATTTGTCACATCCTCTTATTAATTACATCTATGCATGCACATATTTCCATACACGAGCTATCCATTTTGATTTGGCCCCTTTATGTTCCTAGACATCTACTTGATCATGGGGATGCACTTGCAGTTGTGGACTCTTCCTTCCCAAATCCAAATTTTAAAATTCAAATTTGGCCGACTCCTATCTAAACCTTTCCCACCAAAGGCCAACTAAACACAAATTTACAAAATTTATTACTATGTCCTTGTATTTAAAAATATTGAATGAATTTTAAACATCCATAACTTGAGAGCTATATTTACATATCATTTGTATTACACACTTTAATTAGAGGGATAAAGGAATCAACCTTTTCACAATCACTCCTAGGAGCATATGCATGTTTGAAGAATGTTGTTTCCAAATATGTGTACACATTTCTGTAGGTTGACCTAGGAGAACATGTCTCCTTGTGAACATATTGACAACTCTACCAAGATCTTCATAAATACCACCAATTTTTAGATATCAGAAAAAATAGAAGAAACTAAGGCAAATTAGGCAAAGTAAAGAACAAAAGTTTGCAGATTTGATCTTTGGATTCCTTCCTACACAAAGTAAACAAAAGTTTCTAATTCTAAAGAAAATGCTAGATTGCTACGTATTGTTTGTGATCTCAAAGCATATGAGATCCAAATCTACTTCAAATTTAGTGTATTCTTCAATCATAGAGCTAAGTACCATTATTTCTATTTGCATTCTTATATTTAATTGTTATAAATTATCTAGATCCCAACTAACGACCATTAATTAGTCTAAGTTAATTATAGTTATGTATACCTATTATTAGATTAACCTAAACTAAACTTAGCAAAAAAAAAAATCTTTATAATTATATTTTTAAAAATTAATCTCTAATATTCATAATTTATCAAGATTAATATTATAAAACCTATGATTTTAAAACTTTGTTGCATGTGCACATCAACAACCTATCTTCAATTTAAACTATAAAATAAAAACAAAATTAACAAATAAGCCATAGATCATAAATTGAAGGATATAAAGAAAATTCCTCCAATTATATAAATAAAAGGTATTTAGCTTTTAAATTGATGAATAAATGTTTGTTGCAAATGTGATAAAATGATTTGTTATTGTATAAATAAGTCTAGACCTATTAGACAATGACCTCTAAATGATAAAATTTCTTTGTAATTTTTAAGTTCAAGATTGCACCTATGAATCTAATCTTTGCACATGCATAAGTTGTTGGATACAATGCAGATAACTAAGAGGGGGGGTGAATTAGTTATCTTATAACTTTTATATTTTCTTTCTTCTTAACTTATCATTCAATGTTATGCCAAAACAAGACAATCATAAGAGCTGAAAAAGCAATTAACACATGACACGAGGATTTTTACGTAGAAACCCTGTTAAGGGAAAAAACCACGGGGTGACTAACCCAAGATTGTATTCTCTGATAAAAGAATAAAGAGTACAAATTTGGCACTTGCCAATTAGGGCTCACTGCCTAAGCACACTACTCATAAGAGGCCCACTGTCTATAAGAGACTTATAGTCTACAAATGCTTACATATGATACCAAGGTGTCTGAACTGATGAACAACATCTATGCATGTAGGATTTTAGTTCCGGTTAGGTACAATATACTGATCTGGCACATTTCATTCTTCCTCTACTCAATATAACTTTTATGTCACATTTCAGGCTTGAATTATTACCTTCCCACTTGTCTCTACTTTTCTTTGTACTTAACCATACATATCCTCACTATCACACACTTACATGCTCGAATCCATTGGGTATATATATCTGCATCAAGGATTTCCAACAACTTCTTAGTCAGCAACAAGAACACCTAAGATATTTGCAAGTTATTAATCTGTCGGTTGAATCCATGCTTGATTAGTGATGCGCATCAAAAACATAGGCATAGAAGTCATAAATCATGTTGGCTAACAATGTATAATATCACAGATTGCTTGATCAGGACCTTTTACACATCTAGATTGAAGTCTAATACTTTGTCAGTCAGTTTTTCCTTTGTCTGCTCTGCCTGATTGGAACCCAACACTCAGATGCTCATATCTTTTTCTTGCTTTATCACCGAAGGCTAAATCTTTGGAATACAGTAGTCATGATACCCCTCTTGACTTGTCCAAGTCCACAACTTACTGAGTTACATCATCTGAGAGATCCAAACCTGATTGTCAGACCTTGTTACATACTTTGTTC
Organism: Cunninghamia lanceolata; assembly: GCA_027924645.1. Taxonomy (NCBI): domain Eukaryota; kingdom Viridiplantae; phylum Streptophyta; class Pinopsida; order Cupressales; family Cupressaceae; genus Cunninghamia; species Cunninghamia lanceolata. Next base: position 191,785 of record BSBN01000887.1, read on the forward strand.
TTGTTCACCGGGCCAAAATAATCTTCAATCTGACTTCTGGTATAGGCATACTATGTACTGCGGATGTGTGGGATAGACTTTGTTGCCATCAATGAAAACACTTATGAAGCCACACAATGTCTCTTTCCAACAATCTCCCCCTTTGGCATTGATGGAAACACTTAGTGAAAAATGGCTAAGTGTCGCAATAACTCCCCCTTGGCTGATGCTCTATCTTTTGCACTATTTTACTGAAGCTCCCCCTTAGCTGGACTCCACATTTTTCACTACTCTTCACTCCCCCTTTGACATCAATGGCAAAGGGCAGAATCTGCATACCCAAATTTTGCAAAAATTATTCTATACATGGCCGCATAAGTACATATAAATTATATGTTATACTTACATATACTTAAGTATATCTGTAAAGGTTGTCTTCAACTAGATGATTTATGTGGTCCAACTCCTCTTCATTCTGTCCAAAATGGAGATGTGTCCACTTAACAAAAACGTATATGCTTCTGCCTTCTTTAAGTCTATTGGATCACTGGTCCGGATTGTATTTTGTGCCTCTATCAAGGCATCATGCATTGTCTCTAACTTAGGGATGATTATCCCTCTGAGCTCACCCATTCTATCCATTATGTTCTTTTTCTCCTTAACCAATTCTTTAATTTCATTTATTATAGCAATAGCTTAATATTCATGATTCACTAGAGAGGTAGTAAGGGGATCAAAATTTTGAGATAAACTTGATAGTTTTCCTTCTTGTTCTTTCACTTTCTTCCCAATGTCCTCTATCACTTTGCGCCAAGATAAACAGAATTTGTATATGTCCCCACCATCTTTAAGAGCATTTTCAAGGCTCTTTATGCCAATGCCTAAGGTTCTTCTATCATTAGTAATTAGCCCTTGTACTTCACTGAACCTTTTTCACAAGAACTCCTTCCGGACCTTAGTTTCTGTCGATTTCTCTAAGGATTCAAAATGAGTGTTAACATAATTGACTAAGTTTTTTAGATTACTAGATGGAGAGGCAGAAGGATCCTTTTGATAGGTTGGCATATTCTTCTCTAGCATCCCAGATGCAATCTCCAACAGCTCACAATCCTCCATATGAGATTTTAGAAGTTTCTCTTTTGCTTTGGCCTGAGCAAAAGATGCTACCTTCATTATCTGGACCAGAGATAGAGAGTCAAAGTTTAGTGGCCCTTGAATTAGCTCAAGTTCATCCGGCTCTAATATTTCTTTGTCCAGGAAATTTTGTACTGTCTTTGCAGTGTCTCTTGTAGACTCTACTTCCTTCCTTTTGGGGACATCCGAACTGACTTGCTTATTGATCTTTGTTTCTTCTTCTTGTCCTTCCTTTTCTAGAGTAGAGGAGTCTAGTGCCTCAGATGGCTCTTCATTATTTTTCTTTAATCCTTCGACATCCTTGTCAGAAAATGTTTCTTCTTTATGTCCTTCCTCTTCCAGAACAGAGGAATCTAATGCCTGAGATGAATCTTCATCAATTTTCTTTGATCCTTCAACATCCATGTTAGAGGGCTCTTCATATGTTTCCTCTATAATGGGAAGATTGAATCTCTTTAAGGTATTCCAGAGGATTTCTTTTGTTTCATTGGCTATTTTTTCAACCTCACTGAGCATGAGTTTGTTCATTCTGGATTTGCTCTAGAAATCATCTTTACACTCCTTGAAATTCATGTCCATTTGTTTTGGAGTGATGGAAGGATAAAGTTGAATTGCTATCTGCTCCTGAATCTCTAAGTCTTTTGCCATTGCATTCTCTTTTCTCAGCTCAAGTACCTTTTCTAGGCTCTTAGGAATCAATGATATAATTTCATTGAAATCTTTATTGTAAATGTTCAAGTACCTGACAGTAGCCTCTTCCAAAATTCTCTTGTCAGCATCATTGTATGCATCATAGAACTCAGTCACCGGCTATAGGTTCCCATCCATAGTAACTGCCTTGATGATGTTATCAATGGAAAGAGTGGGCTTTTCAACAAATTCCTCTACCTTCTCTTCCTCATTTCTGCTAGCAAAGAACTTCCCAGATGTTTTCTTCTTCTCCATTTTCTTGATTTCCTCATCAGATTCTGTTTCTTCACCATCTTTATGGCTTGTATATGTCCTTGTGGCTTTGGTCTTCATCCTCTTTTCTCCTTTTCTAGATGTCTTGACTTCTGGTTTGGTAGGCTTTGAGCTTTTGGAAGCGACAGGAGTAGAGCTTTTGGAGGATCTAGTCTGAGAGGAGGTTTGTACAGGAGCACTTTCTTTCTTTGCTTCTTGTCTTTCTTTCTCTGCCCTCTCTATTTTCTCTTAGTTAGCATCTACAGCCTCCTTTGATATTCCAAATATTTTGAAAATTTCTTCAACTTCCTTTCTTACTTTCCTCTTCATCTCTGGCTGTCTTAACTTAACATGTATTTTTATACTTAGCTCTTCAAAGGTGCCAGACCTTTCTGCTTCAGTGTCCTTAGGTTGGCTCAGTAGGGGTTGAATATGTAGCTCCAAGATTTTTTCATCAACCTCATATCCCATAGGCATTATCCATACAGTTCTTGGCTCAACTGCCTCCATTAGGCATTGATCAGTGTCAACCATGAAGCAGACTATATCTTTGTATTTGTCAACTATTGTTTGTGGTATTCTTTCTCTGATTTGCATTATGCTTTGGAAATTCTTAAAGTAACCCCAGAGGGCTGTGTTTTGGGCTTGAGCATCACCAAGTCCATACATGTAATCTCTGATCTAAATTGCAACGGGTTTATCATTTGCTAGACCCAACCATTTGATCTAGGTAGCTCATTCATATAATAGAATAACAGACACATTATTAGACTACCATATTTAAAGGAATTTTTCTTATCCTTCTTGATCTTCTACAAGTTCTCTAATTAGCTGATTTAGAAGAAGCTCACACAAATCATAATCTGCATCTTCCTTCAACATCTATGCAGCATAGATTGTTGTACCAGACACAAAATTATCCCTCCTCGAGTGGTAGATTTTGTAGCTGATTATCATTGAAGCAAACTTGACATCCGAATATGTGATGTCATCTATAGTCATTGCTCTTTTGTCAAATTTTGATCCAGTGGCTTTACTTACCATTTGGTTCTTCACAGATTTGAGTGCAGGTAACCCACCTGATGAATGTAGTCCGGTCACTACCCTGATGGCATCTTTAGTTATCTTGAATGGCCTCATTAGCCACATAAAATTATCATGCATCCTACATAGAACAAACTGGACCCAATCGTCTTCTGCAAAACACAGAAAATGTATGCAATGTCTAAAGTGTTTGTCCTGGAGGGCCTTGAATTCATGTTTGAGTTCAAAATTCTCATCTATTAGTTGTTTGTGATAAATATCCATCAATTTTGAGTCTCTAAATTCTTCAATGTTTGCATGGATATAAACCCTAACATCTTCTACATGCAAGACTCTGTGCGGAATGCCAGAAAATGTACCCAAGGGATCAACTTCTAGAGATTTGTAAGGGTGTTTCTTGAATTTAGGTCTTGGCCTATTAGAAATATTGACAACCATTGGAGTAGCCATTTTGCAAGAGATCCGAAGAGAGTTTTCAAAAGGGAAGTACCTTTTCACGCTTTAGGGTTTGAAGCAGAAATTAGAACGATTCCCTAGTTGAATTTGATCTTCAATTGAACTTGAGTGAATTGTAGGATCTTCTTTGCAGAGCTCTTCTTTTCTTCTTCATGAGTGCAAGTGTGTAAATAATGAGTGAAAGAACCCTTTTATCCTTGCATAAACCCTAATTTCCTATTGTAATAAATGGACAAGTTTTTAAGTCATCCGGTTACCCTGCTTCTCAAATGAGGTTTTCTTGGATTGTCTTGCAGATCTTCAAATCATTTGTTTATGAGGATTGACAACATATTTTTACCTTTTTCAAACATGTCACGAGTCCACAAATTGAAATATTTCAATTTTGGATCATACCAAATCTATTTGTGAAATTTTGTTTTATCGGATAGCTACCGATACAGGATCTCCTCATAACTAGCTCAAATCTACATGTAGATTTATCAAATTTAAACTGGATGATCTTCAAGAAAGTCTCCTCAAACCTTTTAAACTGAAACCTCTTATTTTGACTCAAAGTGCTAAATTCAGGCACTCACTGACTGGCTGGGGGAAAGGGATCTTCTTTGTAGCCCCCCCTGAACCAGAGCTAGTCTTTTAGTTTCCGGAAGGAATATCAACACCAGATTCTGGTGCGGATCCATCCCCAATATTCATTGTACTCCTTTTTACCCAAATCTTGCTTATTTCTTTTTGAACTTCATCTGCATTTACTTTACCTTTGCCTTTATCTTGTTTTTGATCATGTTCCACTAGACCTTTTCTATCCTGATTTCTGCTTCTGCAGAATTTGGCAATATGACCGGATCTATTGCAATTATAACACACAACATTTCTTTGCTTATTTGAATGATATCCTCTTGATCTGAACTCATTAGCCATATGTCCAATTCCATTGCATACAAAGCATTTACCATTGAAGGAATTTTTCATTTGCATATTTCTGCATTCATGAGATTTGTGACCATACCTTTTGCAACTAAAACATTGACCAGAGAAGGATGGATTGAATTGATTCATTCTATTTCTACACTGGATTGCTTTGTGACCGAACTTGTTGCAATTGAAGTAGTATCCATTGAAGAATGAATATCTTTGAGCATTTGGTTGCCTTACCAGAGGTCTTCTAGGCCTGTTTCTTTGATTTCCTAATACAAAGTTCTTCTGACCAGATCCAGAGCTTTCACCTTTCTCATATCCCAAGCCACACTTATCATCTACCCTCTTTTGGCTTTCAAAAAGAACTTCAAGTTGGGCTGAGCTTATCTTGAATTTTTCTTTGTTTTCATTTGTAGTTTGAAGATCTTGTTTACAAGTTGTTCTTCATTATCTTTAGCTTCTTCAAGATCAAATTCAAGATGCCTGATTATTCTGTCCATTTTGTGGCTGTCCTTTGTTTTCTCCTTGAGGGATTATTTTAGATTATCTTCAATCTTTCTTTTTTCTTCAATTTCTTGGGTGAATCTTATAACCCCTGATTCCATTTCATGCCTTACCATAATGACTTCTTTTGACAGCTTCTCACATAGCTTATTTTTCTCATTCAAATCTTCATTAGTATCATTGACTTCACTCTGATTGGCTAATTTTTGAATTAGTTCCTTTCTCTTTTTCATAGAGATACTAAGTTTTTCTTTTAGCTCATTTATTAAATCATCAGGTTGTTTAAGTCTTTCTCTCAAATTATTGACTTCAGAGTGGGATTGTTCAAGATCATCTAGGGTAGACTGAAGTTGTTCCTTCATACCATATGCATCCATTGCGATTCCCAGATCTTCCTCAAGTTGTTAGGCTTTGTTCAGAGGAACCTGGCTCTGATACCAATTGTTGGATACAATGCAGATAATTGAGGGGGGGTGAATCAGTTATCTTATAACTTTTCTATTTTCTTTATTTTTCTTAACTTATCATTTAATGTTATGCCAAAACATGACAATCATAAGAGCTGAAAAAAGAATTAACACATGACACAAGGATTGTTACGTGGAAACCCTATTAAGGGAAAAAACCACGAGGTGACTAACCCAAGATTGTATTCTCTATTAAAAGAACAAAGAGTACAAATTTGGCACTTGCCAATTAGGGCTTATTGCCTGAGCACACTTCTCACAAGAGGCCCACTGCTCACAAGAGGCCCACTGCCTACAGGAGACTTGTAGTCTACAAATGCTTACAAATGATACCAAGGTGTCTGAACTGATGAAAAACATCTATGCATGTAGGATTTTAGTTCCAGTTAGGTACAGTATACTGATCTGGCACATTTCATTCTTCCTCTGCTTAATATAACTTTTCTGTCACATTTCAGGCTTGAATTACTGCCTTCGCACTTGTCTCTACTTTTCTTTGTACTTAACCATACATATCCTCGCTATCACACACTTGCAGGCTTGAATCCATCGGGTATATATATCTACATGAAGGATTTCCAACAACTTCTTAGTCGGCAACAAGAACACCTAAGATATTTGCAAGTTATTAATCTGTCGGTTGAATCCATGCTTGATTAGTGATGCACATCAAAAACATAGGCATAGAAGTCATAAATCATGTCGGCTAACAATGTATAATATCACAAATTGCTTGATTAGGACCTTTTACACATCCAAATTGAAGTCTGATACTCTGCCAGTCAATTCTTCCTTTGTCTGCTCTGCCTGATTGGAACCCAACACTCAGATGCTCATATATTTTTCTTGCTTTATCACCGGAGGCTAAATCTTTGGAATATAGTAGTCATGATACCCCTCTTGAGTTGTCCAAGTCCGCAACTTACTGATTTACACCATCTGAGAGATCTGAACCTAATTGTTAGACCTTGTTACATACTTTGTTCTTGTTCATCGGACCAAAATAATCTTCAATCTGACTTTCGGTATAGGCATACTATGTACTGCAGATGTGTGGGATAGACTTTGTTGCCATCAATGATAACACTTATGAAGCCACATAGTGTCTCTTGCCAATTCTTGTGGAAGTGAATCTAATGCATGAATCTAAACTTCACCTACTTAAATGATCTAGCATAATTCTACAGTTGACTAGAAAATGTGTTAGAATTTGAAAAGATGATTAACCCAGAAAACTAGTGCAAATGAATAGATATTAAACTATGAATGCAAATGATACGAACTCAAAATAACAACATAGAGTTAGTCTCCACAAGAGTAATGGAAATGCTCCAGAAGAAAAATAACATTATGAGGATGTAAAAGCAAAAGATGCAAAATACAAGCTAGGAGGTGAGTATAAATAGACTAGAAGAGAGGGGAGGGGTAGCAAATACGACCAATGGAAAGAGTCCACCACAATAGCCTAAAATAGGCAAGTGCAACTCCCATGGAAGATGCTGACACCTTACACCCACTCAAACTAATACTCACTTAATTAACCCTAAGCAAGCTTAATAACATGTGTAGGAAAAACCTAGGAATATAGGAAAATAAATAACCCAATTAGGAAAATAAAAACCTACACTAACACCCCCCTTAAGCGTAGCTTAGGTTGGTGAAAAGATGGGTCCCAATAAATGAAGCTTGATGAGGTACCTATGTACATAAAATCCCCCCCAAAGAGAAGAAGCCCCCCAGAAAAGAGAGAAAAAGCCCCTACCAAATAGAGAGAGAGAGAGAGAGAGAGAGAGAGAGAGAGAGAGAGAGAGAGAGAGAGAGAGAAGAGTAAGAAGCCCCCCAAAAGATGAAGCCTCCCACACCCCAGCAAAGCTCTTAGATGAAGATACTTGTTTTCAATGAAGGGTTTGGTGAAGATCTCGACAACTTGCTCAGAAGTTAGACAGTAGCAAAGGTCGATGACATGACCATGAATGAGCTCCCAGATGTAGTGCATGTGGACCTTAATGTGTTTGGTCCATTGATGATGGACTAGATTCTGTGAGATTTGAATGGCACTATGGTTGTCACAAAATATAACTGATGGTTGTCTGATCTGGATCCCAAACTTAGCAAGAAGATTTTGAAGCCGGATGGCCTCATTGGCGGCCTTCACAACCCCTTGATACTCAACCTTGGTAGAAGATAGAGCAATAGCAAACTACTTCTTGCTCAACCAACAAACATGACCTAAACAAAGTGAGAAGTTGTAACCTGAACTAGACTTGCAATCTTGAGAATCGCAAACCCAATCTGAATTTGTGTAGCCCACCAAGTCAAGATCAATGCCCGCTACATAGTGAATCCCAAAAATGTGAGTACCCTGAATGTAGTGAAGTATCCACTTGGCTGCTTTCCAATGCAACTCATGGGGCTCCTACATGAATCAAGAAACCATGCCTACATCATATGAAATGTTGGGTCTCGTATGACAGATAAATGAGACTCCCAACAAGCTGTCGGTACAAAGTGCCATCAACAAACCAAGCCTCAAGTTTGATTCCAGAAAGAAAAGGAGTCAGAGTAGGCTTATAGTCAACCATATGAAACTATGAGAGGAAATATAGATCATACTTGGACTGTGTGATGGTAATCCTAGAAGTAGATTGGTAGATCTCGATCCTGAGAAAGTAATTCAACAAGCCCAAGTGGTGCAGTCACAGTTAAGAGGGTCCACCGAGTGAACAGTCCAGACCGTGCAAAAAGAGTAAATACAATGAAAGCAACTCAATTATGGAATACAAATGCAGATTTAGTCATTCAGTATATCATAGATCAAAATGCAAATAGGCTGGCAACATGCGGGGTTACAATTAGGGTTGACAGGCCTGATTCCTCAGTTACAATGTATCCACAAGATATGGCTTTGAAGTGCATTACATAAGAAATTCCAACTATCCAACTTGTAAATTATGCTTATTATTGCTCCCTACTTTCCTAGGCATCTATTACATGAATATATATCATCTCTAGATCATAAGAGTCCTCCATGTCAGCCAAGGATCACAAACTCCAATGAAGAGCTATAACGTGTGTACATAGATAGGTTGGACTTAATCGGCTTGTACTCCTCCGCAAATGGATGAAACAAGGTGCGGATCTTAAGGAAGGTTGGCTATGATCCAAAGTTCCTTGAATGATGTGTCATTTAGCTCCACAGGGCATGGAAGTGTTTTGCAAGTCTTCTCCTTTAGCTGATTGTCTAAGACTGTCAGGATGCTTTGTTACGAGAAAACAGTTGATTTTCTGATAGCGATATCTTTCTGGTACCTAATCCAAATGATCTGAGTTTGGATATTATGTGCATGAAGGTGTCTAGATGCTAAGTCCAACTCTATAAGGCTTGAAATGAAACTGTGGTAGAATGCAGACTAAAATACAGAAACTGCTACTGATTGAACTGACTATACATTGAACTAGAAAATGAAAAGAAAACAAACTGAAATGCAAATGTTTTTGATTGATGCAAGATTATTCTTGAACTAGGGATGTTCCTACATCAGACATCTAAGGTTGTTGAAAAATTGAGTCCCTCACTTTGCTGGGGCTAGAGGAAAACCAAGATGGTCCACCTCAGCCTGAGAAATCCAAGATGAGTCTTCTTTCGGTCTACCTTTCCACTTTACCCAATATTCTTTGTATTGATTGCCTCTGGTGCTGCATCCAATTCTATTGTCCAAGATGTCTTCAATATGCTCTAGTGTTTTTTGTGGTAACTACTTCTTTAGGTCTTCTTCAATGTTGTCATTAAATTCTGCTTTGTGATACTGATATAGGTCTGCGATGTTGAAAATAGGTGATATACCCAATGTCTCTAGTAGCTCCACTTCATATGCATTTCCTGAATCAAACTTCTTGAGTATTCTACAAGGTCCAAACTTCTTCATCTTCAACTTGTTATATGTCCCCACTGGAAATCTCTCTTTCTTAGATATACCATTACTTCATCTCCCACTAAAAATTCTTTGTGTCTTCTCTTCTCATCTACTTGCTCCTTATACTTACTGTTCATCTCCTCCAAATGCTTCCTAATTTGATTATGTAGTGTCTCCATGTGTCTTACAAATTCTTCTACCTTTGCACTCCTCTTGTCCTCCATGTTGATATCTCTCAACTCTACAACTCCTCTAGGGTTGGTTCCTATCACAATCTCAAATGGTGTTCTTACGATACTCCTATTCACTAAATTATTGTATGCAAACTTTGCTTGTGATAGAATCAAATCCCAATTTCCTATCTTCTCTCCAACCAAACATCTCAACAAGTTTCCCAAACTCCTATTCACTACCTCTATCTATCCATTAATCTATGGATGAAATGTTGAATTGAACTTCAAATATGTCTTCATCTTCTTCCAAAGTGTCTTCCAAAAGTATCCAAGAAATCTTGTATCTCTATCTGAAATTATGCTCTTAGGTAATCCATGCAATCTCACAATCTCCTTGAAAAATAGGTCAGCCACATGAACTGCATCAGTTGTTAAATCTTAAAAGGTATGAAATGTGCCATCTTTGAAACTCTGTCCACCACTACAAATATTGAATCATGTCCTCTTTGTGTCTTTGGCAATCCCATTATGAAATCCATGCTTATGTCTTCCCAAGGTCTCTCTGGTACTGTCAAAGATTTGTACAATCCAATACTCTGACTACTCCCTTTTGCAACTTGACAAATTATACAACTCTACACAAACTTCCTAACATCCTTATGTATTTGATGCCAAAAGTAATGTTCACTTACCAAAGCCACTATCTTATCAATTCCAAAATGTCCTACCAATCCACCATTATGCTTCTTTTTGATCAAATTGTCTCTCATTGAACTCCTAGGTATGCACAATTGGTTCCCTTTGAACAACATACCCTCTTGAATGAAATAATCCAACCACTTACTTCTATCTATCACAATAGGTTCCTTACATGCTTTCCAATGTTCTGCAAAATCAAGATCTTCTTCATACATGTTCTTTAATTCCTCAAAACCTAATATTTCAACTCTCATCTCTGTCAACAAGTTTCTTCTTCTACTCAATGCATCTACAACCTTGTTTGATTTTCCACTCACATGCTTCAGTACAAATGTATAACTCTACATGAACTCTACCCATCTCATATGTCTCTAATTTAGCTTTCCTTGACTGTTCAAATACTGCAAAGCTTGATGATCTATATACAACACAAACTCCTTAGGCAACAAATAATGTCTCCACTTCTTCAAGGCTTGAATTATGGTATAAAATTCCTAATCCTAAACAAAATATCTTCTCCTCGCATCATTCAACTTCTCACTAAAATATGCTATAGGTCTACCTTCTTGACTTAACACTACTCTTATTGCATTTCCACTTGCATAACAATCTACTTGAAATACCTTATTGAAATCTGGTAATGCCAGTACATGTTGCTCTGTCACTTTCTGTTTCAACAATTCAAAACTTTTATCTACTCCTGATGTCCACTTAAAGTCCTTTCTGTCACCTCTTATTGTCTCTGTCATAGGGTTGTATACTGAACTAAAATTTCTAATGAACTTCCGGTAGAAACTAGCTAATCCATGAAATGATCTGACTTCTCTAATGCTCTCTGGTGTAGGCCACTCAACAATTGCTCTAACTTTCTTAGGGTACATCTTCAATCCTTCCGCAAAAATCACAAATCCCAAATAAACCAATTCTTCCTTCATGAAACTACACTTCTTGATGTTTATCAACAATTTCTCTTCTCTTAACCTCTACAATACTTGTCTTAGATACCACAAATGTTCTTCATGTGTCTTACTGAAAATCAAAATATCATCCAAGTATAAAATAACAAACTTACCCAATAATTTCTTTAATACCTCATTCATCAATCTCATGAAAGTGCTCGGTGCATTTGTCAATCCAAAGGGCATCACTAACCACTCATACAATCCTTCATTTGTCTTAAAAGTAGTCTTCCATTCATCCCCTTCTCTTATTCTTATCTGATGGTATCCACTCTTCAAATCTATCTTTGTAAAATATTTTGCTCCACTCAAACAATCCATAATATCATCCATCCTAGGTAAATGGAATCTATACTTAACTGTGATCTTGTTGATTTCTCTAGAGTCTATACACATTCTCCTTTCTCCATCCTTCTTCGGTGCTAGCACTGCAGGTACTACATAAGGGCTCAAGATTTCTCTGATCAAACCTTTCCTCAACAACTCATGTATCTGTCTATTCAATTCTTCATTCTTTGTTGGTGTCATTTTGTGTGCTACTTTGTTAGGCAAACTAACTCCAAGTATAAGATCCATGTGATGACTGATACTCCTAATTGGTGGCAATCCTTTAGGTACATTATCTGATATGATGTCTTCATACTCTGTCAGTAATTTAGTTATTTCAATTTCTATCTTTAGGGTTTCAAGCTTCTTAGGAATCAAAGCATAACACATATTCTCATCTCTCATACCATCTAGAAATTTCCTTCCATCTACCAAACAGATTCTAGCATTCCCACATACTTCACTCTTAGGATCATCTTCCAAAGGAATCAAAGTAATTCTCTTTCCATTTGATGTTATAATATATGCATTCTTTCTTCCATCATGTATAGCTTTTCTATCATACTTCCATGGTCTACCCAACAATATATGATATACATTCATAGGCATAATATCACACAATACCTCATCATGATAAGATCCAACATGAAATTTTACCAAATATTGTTCACTCACCAATACCTTATGATCATCTTGAATCCATGCTATCTGATATGGCTTAGGATGTTTCAATCTTTTGAACTTCAGCTTAGTCACCATCTCCTCTGAAACTAAATTATCTAAACTACCACTATCAATTACAACTTTACAACATTTACCTCCTGATTTACATCTGGTCTGGAACAAAATTTTCCTCTATGGTGGTTCCTCATTTGTCTCTACTTGAAATAGTGCTCTCCTCATGACAAGTGATTCTCCTTTCTCAGGTTTTCCAATTGAACTGGGTGATCCAATGGGTTCTTCCACATAACCTACTCTTCCACTGTTCTTTGTCTTCTTGCTTGTATTTCCTTGATTACATTCAAATGCTCTGTGTCCTTCACCACCACATTTAAAACAAGTTCATCTGAATGTTCTTCTATTAGGTCCTCTTCCATGTCTTATGTATCCTTCACTCCGGTATGAATTAGGGTTTCCTCTGCGGTACAAAGTTATGTCATCTCTCCAGTATGCATTGCTATCTCTGTCTTCCTTCTTGAATGTGCTATCTTGTCTATTCTACTCCACATATGATTTCTCTCCTCCGAAAAATGTTCTACCTCTTTAAAATTTACCTCCTCTTCCTCTCTATCTCTGCTCATGCTTCTTGTTCAATGTTTCTTCAACTTTCATGGCAAATTGATATGCTTCTTCCAGAGATGTCATCCTTTCCAAACTCGGTTCCTCTTGAATGTTCAATCTTAGTCCATTGATGTATCTTGCCACTTTCTCCTTTCTTGCTTCGCTATGTCATGTCCTTATGATCATCTTATGAAATTCTTCAGTATACTCCTTCACAGCTTTCTCCTTTTGTCTCAAGTTTTGCAATTTTTTCTATAGCTCCAACTCATAGTCAGCAGGTATAAATTGATTCTTCAATTTTGTCACCATTCTATCCCACTGTGTAATCTTTTCCTTTCCTCTTCTATTTATATTCAACTAAACTTATTTCCACCATATATCAGCATGTCCTTTCAAATTTGTCTTTGCAAATTTCACCTTCTCTGGATCTTCAATTTCTTCATACTCAAAGTATTCTTCTAGGTCATTTATGCAATCAATCAGCTCCTCAGGATTCAAATTACCATTATATTTTGGTACATCAACTCTAGGTCTTTTCCCAATCTTTGAAATAGCTCACAACATTTTGACTTGATCTGATTCTTCTTCTTCATCTCCTAGGGTTACTTTATTTTGATCAACGGATTGAAATTCTTCATCATCATCACTTTCAACATTAGGTCGAGGTGTCAATCCTCTTCTTTGATCTTCTTTAACAACATCCAAATGAAATCACATTGTTTTCATCATTTCCATCATCTCATCCATTCTTCCAGCCATAGTACCAACAACATGTATTCTCCTTGTTGGCATCTATTCCTAGGATCAAGTGTAACTGCTTCAAATTTAGCGATCAGGCTACAAGGTGACAACTGCCTCACAATTGGTGATCAGTTGACAACATAAGTAGTTTGCCTAAGATTTGGCAATCTATTCACAACAAGATATTATAGAATTCCTTCACTAATTTTGCTCACTTTTCTCCCAAAGGATTCGAACTTCGCTCAGATACCACTTGGTGCAATCACGATTAGGAGGGACCACAAAGTGAACAGTCCAGACTGTGTAGCAAGAGTAAACACAACAAAAGCAACTCAATTATGGAATACAAATGTAGATTTCATCATTCAGTATATCATAGATTCAAAATGAAAATAGGTTGTCAACATTCAAGCTTACAATTAGGGCTCACAGGCCTAATTCCTTAGTTACAATGTATGCACAAGATATGGCTTTGAAGTGCCTTACAGAAGAAATTCCAACTATCCAACTTGTAAATTATGCTAATTATTGCTTCCTACTTTCCTAGGCATCAATTACATGAATATATATCATCTCCAAATCATAAGAGTCCTCTGCATCAGCCAAGGAAGATCACAAACTCCAATGAAGAGCTGTAACATGTGTACACGGATAGGTCAGACCTAATCGACTTGTACTCCTCTGCAAATGGATGAAACAAGGTACAAATCTTAGGAAAGGCTAGCCACGATCCAATGCTCCTTCAATGATGTGTCATTTATCTCCACAGGTCATGGAAGCGCTCCACAAGTCTTCTCCTTTAGCTGATTGTCTAAGACTATCAAGATGCTATGTTATGAGAAAACAGTCGATCTTCTGATAGCGATATCTTTCTGGTACTTGATCCAAATGATCTAAGTCTTAGATATGATGTGCATGAAGGTGTCTAGATACTAAGTCCAGCTCCACGAGACCTAAAATGAAATTGCGGCAGAATGTAGACCAAAATATAGAAAGTTCTATTGACTGAATTGACTATACTGAACTAGAAAATGAAAAGAAAACAAACTAAAATGCAAATGTTTTTGGTTGATGCAAGACTGCTCTTGAATTAGGGATGCTCTTGCATCACCAAGTTAGTCATAAAAAACTTGTCATGAAGGGCATTTTTGACTACCCCAATAGCAGATGAAGAACTCCCTGTGATCAACAAGTCATCAACATATAAAACCAAAAATAGGAGTGAATCATCCTGCTGCAAAATATAGACATTGGGATCAGAATGGCATCAAGTGAACCCAACTATTAGAAGGAAGGAGTAAATCTTGGCATACTAGGCCCAAAGAGCCTATTTGAGGCCATAGAGAGACTTCTGAAGGTGGCACACAAGTGAAGAATCTTGAATGAACCCCTGTGGCTACTCCATGTAGATTTCCTCCTTAAGGTGATCATGAAGAAAAGCACTCTTAACATCCATCTGGTGTACTTCCCAATGATTGATTGCAGCAATGGCAAGAACAAGTCAAATGGAGTTCATTTTGGCAATTAGCTCAAAAGTCTCAAAGTAGTCAATCCTAGAAACCTAGGAGAATCCTTTGGCGACTAGGTGAGCCTTATGCTTATCAACTGATCCATCTGCTACAAATTTTGTCTAATAGATCCACTTACATTGAAAAAGTTTTCTTCCCTTAGGAAGAGGGACAAGATCCCAAGTGTGGTTCCTCATCAAGGAACTATACTCCTCCTGCATAGTTGTATCCCACTCAGGAATACCAGAAGCCTCTTTAAAGGACTGTGGATCAGAGGCGGTAGCAATGAAGACATGTGGAGCATCCTAGAATTGTGAATGAGTCTTCCTAGTGCCTGATGGATCCCCAACCCAATCACATGCAGAATGCAAGGTCTATCTAGCCCAAAGTAGACTAGAAGTCAGAGAATCTGGAGGAGAATCATCACCCTCTGAATGTTGACTAGGAGAGGAAGTAGGTGAATCCTCTAAATCACTCTTAACATTGGAAGTGGAGGTAGAAGACTCCTCATCATCAAGAATCTTCTCAGGTGAATTCGACTCATCAAAAGATCTATCATGTAGCCCAAGTGACTCCAATGTCAAAGTAGAAGGAGGTGGAGAAGTGATATGTGTTGAGATCAAAGAGCCCTCCTCAAACTGAACACTCCTCTCAATGAAAAACTCATGTGTAGTAGGGTGGAGCAACTGATAACCCTTCACACCATCAGGATAGCCTGCAAATATGCAAGGTATGCTCTATGGATCCAAGGCCTTATGTTTCTCTGCAAGAATGTGGGCCCATGTAGGAGAACCAAAAACTTGAAAGTGCTTACCTGATGGTTTTCGACCACTCGAAGCTTCAAAAGGAGTAACTCCCTTCAAGGATCGGTGAGGAACATGGTTTTGGATATAACAAGCATAGTTAATGGCCTCTACCCAATACTGTGGTGCAAGAGATTTGGAGTGTATCATGTAGTTCACCATTTCCTTCAAGGACCTATTCTTATGTTCTGCAACACTATTCTACTAAGGAGTGTATGGAACATAATGCTGCAAATAAACCCCCTCTGAAGTGTAAAACTACTCAAAATGATGGTTGACATATTCACCACCATTGTCAGTGCACAAAAGTTTGATATCTTTCTCTGATTGCCTCTCTACAAATTTTTTGAAGTCCTGAAAGTGATCAAATACCTTAGACTTCTATTTGAGAAAGTACACCCAAGTATATCGAGAAAAGTCATCAATGAAAGTTAGAACAAATCTAGCCTTTCTGAAGGATGGATGAGGAAATGGACCAGCTGACAAGGGGTCATTGTACCTCATCATTTAATCATATTTCAATGTCAAAATCTAGGGCTATGTCCTCAACTATCTACAAATAGGGATTCTACAATGACCAGTTTTCTCTAACTAATTCTAATGGCTTTTACTAATTTAAAGAGATTGATCTTTCCACTTATGAAATGAATTGAAAGAATGTTGAAAATAGATTTGAACAGTAAATTACTCAAAGAAAATCTATAAACTGCAACATGCATCTATCTATCAAAATCGATAAATATTCTATAAAGCAAAATTTGAAATAACAAAACAATGGTACTAGCCTTCTGCCTTGGTGGTGAGAGTGGGCCCTTGCTCCACACCCTTAGGCCAAAGGCTACAATAAGGAATCAACACAAAAGAATAAGATCACAACTAAATTCAGCCAATTCCATTCACTTTGCATTCATAGAAATATTGATATCCCAATTGAGATTACAGAAAATTAGAATAAGAAAAGTCTCCCTTTTCTGCTACTTCTATAAGTATATATAAAATGAGTGATGACATATCACTTATCTTATCTATCAATTCTTCTATGAAATGACATCCATCTCTTTATTATACTAGTTGTCTAACTACAAAAAATAACCATGCAATAAAAATAGATTGAGTGGAATAGAAGTCCACTCTAAATTCTAAGTTTGAGTCTTAATATATTTAGGCAGTGAGGCCCTGAAAATATGGATATTAAATTAGTTTCATCAGTAACTCATACAAAAACTTAAAAAGAGATAAAAACTCCCAGCGGTTAACTAAAGATGGCCCTTAATAACTCAAGTGATGATTTGAGTAATATGAGGGGTATCACGATCACCGCTGAAAGTGCCTGACCGACAGCTGTGCTGGAAATCTGCCCTATTCTAAAGAGGTGCCAGACATGTATGTCTCAGTCTGCAGCTCTGGAGATATGTCTGTAGCTCCAGAGATATAATTACAGCCTTCTTGCTCAGCTCCAGAGATGCTCCAGACTTCAATCCAGCTCTGGGAAGGCTCTTCCTCTTACTTCAAAACTTCTGATGTCATGGTATTTTGGTATTGTCTCCAGACATATTTAGGACTACCTTTGGAGATGCACAAAATTGCCATCCTGAACATCTACACCTATTGATTCAAAAAGAGAAGATTTTCTACATATTTCCATCAATTCCATGCACATTAGTCCTTTAATCAGAAATCATGATCTTAGGTAATTTATCTTCAATTAATCATTATTTAGAACAATCTTGCTAGCCTATTCGGATGCAGACATCAAGAAAGATGGGATCATAAAGGAGAAAAAGAGAGGTAAAAAGATGTATTTTATGGGTGCTACTTAGCACTCATCATTCCCCCCATATGTAAGGTTTAGCAGGTCCTCCTGCTTCTCACAATTTGGATTTATTCTGGCAGAGTAGCCTGTTAGTCAAGTTGTAGTCTTGTGCATAGGTAGACCAAGTGGTGTGGTTGGTATTACCATTTCCCCTGTATTGATCAACTTGCTTTAACCAGTCCTACAATTTCTCATCTTCCATCTGCTCAGCCCAAACAGGGAGTGGTTCAATTATGAGAGGGGACCTAAAATGCCCACCTATCCACTCCTGTTTATGCTTATCCATCATTTTGGATATTAACCTTGACTTCCTCATAAATAAGCTTCAGTTTGCAGGGGTGACCACCTCTCTCATTTTATGCTCTGAGGTCAAAATATTCCATCTTTCCTTTGCTATTGTAAGCACTGGATTAGCTGAACTATTCATAAAAAGACCAAAATCAATGGAACACTCTTGCAAATTTTTTAGGTATAATGACAAAATTTTGTTTTGACTTTCAAGGTGATATACATATGCCCTAAATTGGGTCTTAAAAGATTGAGGGTTGGGACACTCTTTTCTAATAAAAAGATTTGTTTCTGTATCCTTCTTGGGGTGAGCCTCCATTCGCTCATTCCAAATCTAATGATTCCTCATCATTGACATGAATGCTTTGAGATGGCAATCTCTTACAAAATAATTAAGAAGGAAGGTCATATCATCAACACAGAATCCATGCAGATATAATTCACACAGAAAATTTTTGTCTTCATCAGAGCTCCTTATAGAGGCTTCCATGAACCCCTCTATTGTTTCTGTGTTCTCAAGCAGATCAGACAGAACTGAAGACAACTTTCTTTGCAGGACCCTTTCAAAACATTGCATAATTGGCACTTGGAGATCTGCAAGATAAAATCTCAAATGAAATAGAGGTTATCTGAATGACTCTTTCCTCTAGGGTTTACACTCTTTTTGTCATGGTAGTAACTACCCTCTATAGTTGCAGCATAGGTTTAGAAGCCTCATATTCTCTACATCTCCTTTCCTAATAAAATAGGGCCTTAGGAATATCAATGGGGATTGGACCCACACATGGATCTGTTTGTACCTCATGTTCAGTGGTTGCCCTTGGACCAACCAACTCTTGAATATACTCTTCTTGATCATCTATTTTGTTGTTGGCCCAAGTCAATTGTTTATCTTGGCTCTGTACTCTCAATTAATGTTGCAATTACTATGAGACCATTGTCTCTAGCTTTGGTAAGATCAGAGATACTTTGTACTTCCTCTATCTCCTTTTCCTTCATGATTTTAGCTGTCTCTGTCTTCTAGGCTTCCAGTTCTGCTTCCCTCTCTTGAATTATTTGGTCTTTACTCTGGAGCTCTATTTGCAGTTTTTCAATTATTTATTTTTGCTCCATCTCTATTTCCATTCTGACCTTCTTGAGGTTAGTGATAATCTAATTTTTCCCCCAAAGTAATCTTTTTAGATTATCAATTTCTTCCAACAGTTGCTGCTCTTTTGAAATCTCAATATCCTCTTGATCAGAGGGATGAGAGAAAGTTCATGTTTCTTCTTCTGTTTGCTGCACATTAGGGTCTTCCATAGCCATCTGTCCTGCACTGTCAGCTGCACCCAACTCTATTTCATCTTTTCTTGTAGCCTCCCTATCCTGAGGTTCTTCTAGGGTTTCCTTTGTTTGTGCTGGAACTGATGAAGGCCTAACTTTCTCCTCAGAAGTTATGAAACCCAGAAGCACTTTAGCTAGGAGAGCAGTATCTTTCTCAATTTGGGAGAGCTACCTTTTTCTTTTGCTTCTCTGTAGCATAGGTGGGGTAGGTGCCTCCGGAGTAGGTATCTCATCCTCAGAATATGAGGAAATAGAAAGAGTTTGCCTGTGTTCTATCTCCGGAGCAAGAGATTGTTTTGAAGTTAGACTTGAACCTAGATGGACAGATGGTTATGGGGAGACTTCTCTCAATCTTTTCTTTCTCACTAGAGGGATCTCATCGGAATCATGGGATGCTTCTTCAGCCCAATAGTGTTTTCTAGAGTCAGCTTTCTTTGGGGTTTTCTTTGCTTTGTGCCCTGACCTCTTCCCTGTTAGTTCCTTAGGGAAATATTCCTCAGTCAGAGACATCTTCCTCTGAGTTGAGTAAGTCATGTATGGAGTTTGCTCAAGAGCAAGTTCTTTAATTTCTTTGCCTTTCTTCTTTTTATTAGAAACAGGGGCTGCAGATGAAGTTGTCTCCAATGAGAACTTGTTTCCTTTTTGAACTGCTATAGAGGAGGTTGAAGGTTTTGTCTCTTCTTCTTGCTGGGTAGAGGAACCCTCACTCTCTGATTGTGCCCTCTCTGATTCTCTGCCATGGGGATTTTGTTCAAGAAATGTTTGCCATAATTCTTCCCCATTAGATTGAGACAGAAAGTGGTGTTTCACTATCAGAAAAATGAGGCCATGATGTTTCATAGGACCCTTGTTTCGCTGATATTTTTCTGTAGTTGCCCTAATGGCAGAGTACAGGAAGTTGGGAATGTTTATGCTAAATTCAAGGTGTCTATTTCCATGCCTTAGAAAAATCAACATTTTCATTATTGGTCCTAAAATGAAGGAAAATTGACCATCACATGTGAAATATTTCATCAACCATATAGCTACAGATTGCCAAGGGTTTGGAAGTGAGGACCTAAGAATTCCTTTAACCTCATTTTTATTTAAATGCAATTGTATTGCAGTTTCACCTTCAACAGAGAAATTCCTAATCAAATTAGCATATAAGGTTTTTAGATGATAAAACCTCTCACCTTGTTCAGGCAACCCATAAATATGACTGATAGTGGTAGTAGAGAGATTGATTTGGACTCCCCTTACAGTTGTCTGATTGTCCCTCAGTTTTCTTTGGAACCCATCAACAATATCTTCTTGAAACCCCTCAAATTTTTCCAGAAACTCTAACCATCCTGCATTCCTTAGAATGTTTACTGCAGCTTCATCCTGCAAAAGGCCTATAGCATTTTCTAGTTTTGATTTCTTCTTAACCCCCATACCTAAATTCTTTGCCTATTCTCTGTGCTTACAATCTTTTCTCACTCCGTAGGCTCCGAAGAACTGTTTCAGTTGACTCTGTTCTTCAGGGTATGTTACAGTTTAAATGAGGATTATTTTGTTAATTCTCTTAACGACTTAGGTTGATGGAGAAAGAACTAAAAATTAGTTAGAGTGTTTATATGATCATAAATGAAGTAGAGTAATGGGACACTCCGTAGGCATGGTGACAGTACAACAAAGATGGCAGCATGCATGAATTTGGAAAGGAAAATGATGGTAGGAGAACGTGTCATAATGACGACACCCAAAAATAGAAAGACAAGACAGTTGCTATTTAATACTTAATTAAGACAAAATTACCTAAACCATTTTTAATGATGAGGTGCGATGTACTTGGATGAGATGCTATGACGTTGATGAAACTGGAGGTGACGTGGCACCTGAGAAGCTTTTTGTGGCTTGAGATGACGTCAATCACCTTCATTGTCATGCAACTTGCAATCATTCCCACTCTTGCTGAGTGGTTTGAGAATCCATGTATCCTTGGTGACGTTAGCGCAGTCTTTGCAAATACCTATGCAAACGAAAGTAATGATTTTTCACAAGATGCATGTTGATTTGATTTTATTTCTGCCATAAAGTAGAGGATGAGTCATGATGACCTCATCAAATGACATTTCTACTTTATTGCTTGGTGAGGTGGGTCCCCTTCCACTTATTATGGTTGTAAATAACCCTTTATTGGTGGAGCACTGGAGATGCTCCTAGTTTGCAAAGTGCTAGAGGTGCTCCTAAACTGTGAAGCATCAGAGGTGTGTTTTAGTAACTCCTAGCACTTGATCACCTTAATAGCTTGATTATTCTCAACTGGCATGAAGAAGGGAACCACCATTTGCTAGTTTTCAATTCCCTTAGTTGAGAAAGACAACCATTTACTAGTTTTCCATCTTCCTCTATTTTTTTTTAATTTTTATTTTCAAAAGGCCGCCATTTGCTAGTTTTCAACTTTTTTTTTAATTAATCCAAAACTGTGACATAAGAGGTATCCCCTGTATCAAAGCACAAATCATTGAGGAACTCTTCTTTAGTGGATGGCCTTTTATAGAGTCTGATTTGGTGGCCATTCACTAAGAATGTGTCTGCGCTTCCATCAATAGGTTCCAATAGTACTGTTCCATTTTCAAAAACTTCCTTTATCTGTTAAAGGACCCATCCAATGAGTTTGTAATTTCCCTTTGAACTCTTTGAATTTAGAATCATAAAGAAGAACCCAATCACCTTATTGAAATGTCCTCCTCTTGATGTGTTGATCATGCCACTGCTTCCTTTGATATTGCACCAGTTCTATTCGCTGAATGGCCTCTATCTGGATTTCATCCAACTCATTGAGCTGAAGAATTCTGTTCTGTTGTGCTATGGACAATGGTAGACCAATATCTAATGTAGTTAAGTGTTTGGAGTTTAAATTCTATAGACAGAATAGGCTTTTTCCCATAAACTAATTCATATGGTGAGAACTTTGTTGTGGATTTCCAAGTGGTATTGTAAGCCCAAACTACTTCAGGTAATCTATTAGCCCAATTTTTTTGTTCATTGCTACTGTCCTTGTTAGAATATTTTCAAGTTCCCTATTAGCTACCTCTACCTGCCCATTGGCTTGAGGATGGTAAGGTGAAGATTTTATGTGCTTGACCTAATATAAATCTGTGAATGCTTTGATTACTTGTGAAGTAAATTGAGGTCCTATGTCTGAAACTATGAATCTTGGGACTCCAAACCTCAACAAAATCTTATTATAAAGGAAATCAGCAACTTTTTCTTCTCGTGTAAATTGCAATGCTTGAACCTCAACCCATTTAGTAACATAGTATGTGCATACTAGAATATACTCCTTGCCTGATGATGGTGGAGAAATTGGTCCCACAAAAACTAAACCCCATTGCTCAAACGGTTCCATCATGACTTAAGGATGTAGCAACATCTCCTAGGTGAAGGTTGGTTGTCCCATCCTTTGGCACCGGTCACACTGCTGCACATACTTCTTAGTATCCATATGAAGAGAGGTCCAGTAGTAACTAGCTCCTAGGATCTTGTGGATAGTTCTATGGGAAGAGTAATGCCCACTAGATGGTTCATCATGACATGCTCTTGATACATCAAAAATTTTATCAGTTTTTAAACACCTACGCAAAATGAAATCATGACCACATTTAAACAGCTATCTGTTTAACCATTTGTAAGATAAGATTTCCTTAACTAAAATTTTTTCTGTTTTGAGGTAAAATGGGATGGATACTGTTGGCTCTCAAATCGGCAGAGGGTTTGTCATTTCCAATGCACAGGTAGATTCAGCCAACAGATACGGGAGGTTGCGTGAGCTGCCTCCCCTTCACTTCTAATTCTGCCACACCAAGGGGGGGATCCATATAGCTAAATATTTAACATTGACTCACCCAATGACAAAAGATTTAGATTTACAATAACAGACATAGTACTCTCATGTTTGGACCAAGATTTGCATGATGCGTCACAAGTTTGGCAATTTTCTTGGACATATCTAACTGGTTAGGGATGAGAGTATGCAGGGTTCCTATTCCTACTCCTACAACTAATAGGTTGGAGATTTGAAAGGATTTGTATTAATGTTTTGGATGCAAGACAGGGGGTTTTGGATCATAACTACTAATCCAGAAGCAAACCAATGCCTATCTCAGGGCAAGGAGTCAACTAGACGTATACAAAAGAGTGGCTTGCAACTGACATTCAAGTTTCAAGGGGTTAGGAGTGGTATTTGCCTTACAAACACCACCCAAGGATAAGTATTTAACTGTCTCTACTTACATACATCCTAGCTGACATACAATCTTCTCCATACTCAACCTAAAACAATTTAATCCACTCCTTGAATGGAAGTTAAAGATTAAGCATGTGATACAGAAATCCACACCCAAGAATCTGAGAAACCCTTAGCAACCAGATTCAAAAGAAGAGAATGCATACAACACATGGAGACAGATAGATAAACACATGCAATAATGCATTTTTCATATAAAATGACAAGAAACTGAACATATGTACAAGGTGCACTCAAATGCAACTCATAAAATCTAATAGAGATAAAACAACCAGGAAAATGCTCTGTCTTTCATTATTTTTCCCCCAAAAATGCCCAAGTCTTCAACCACTCAAATGAGTAACACAGCTTGCATTTTATAGCAAGACAGTGTACTCAACAATAATTACAAGGTAATTCAAAATTTTGCCAAATACATTGCACCACAGAATGATGCCCAAAATATTGAATGCAGATGAGGGACAAAGAGGAGAGAGCAGGTGGACTCGGAAGATGTGCCGCTGCTCGTAGATTTTCCTCATAAATCTGGTAGTTAGCCTGTCAACAATCGACCCATACCACTGTGATTTCACCATTAATGGCCAAACCTACCGCGGCCTCTAGAAACGCAGCTAACTACGTACTTCTAAAATTTTCTCACCTGAAAATAGCTATAGATACAAAGAAAACCTTCGCTGCTAAGAGTTTAAAAGATGGCCGTCGATTCTCCTCCCTTTGCTGGGATTGGCGACCTCAAAATCATGTTGACTAGTCGTCAACCAATGGAAATATGCCACATAGATGCCCTATGCTTCACTGACTTTTCCCATTGCTGACCCTCATTTTGCCTTGTCTGCCACTTTTGCCCCTTTTTGCCTTGTATATGCATATTCAAATGCATATACAACTACTAGCTTTCCTGCCTTCCAAATCCTTTGTATATGCCAATACATATACATACAACTGTTTAACATACAAGGTGGACCCCAAAGCTGTATAGAACAAATCAAAATTCTACTCGGGTCTGGCTTGTATCACCTTTTGTATCTTTCCATTTTGTATATTGCATACATACAATGCAATATACATGCCACAGATTTCAATTTTTATGAAACAGATTGGGACAATTTTCAAATCCAGGCCTTGTATCTCATCCCTTTGTATATCGGCATATACAAATGCCACATACATACAAGCCACAGACCTCAAATGTTTATGAGGCAGCTTGAAATCTCCATCAGGTCTGGATTGTATTTAACTCATTGCACTTAAAATTGTATATCACCATATACAATGCACAATATACATGCAAGCCACGGACGCCAGCGCTGAATTAGCCAAATCTGACTTTTGAATCGGGTCCGGCTTGCATCTTTAGAATGCATATTCTGCTTGTATGTGCGATCGGTGGGTCCCACTATTTGTATCTTTTCCCTTTGCATGTTTCGATTGTATGTTGGGAACATACAAACCCAACATACAATGCGCGGACACCACCTGCCTTACAAATGCAATTAACTATCTTTCCGCGTCCACCTTGCACTTGTTCATTTGTATATTTCCTCTTGTATATCGGACATACATTTGACTTTGCATGTCAACCCTTGCACATTTCTTCTTTGCATATAGCGAATGCATACTGCGTATACATTCCACTTTGTATGTGAGGTGGACCCCACCACATGTATCTCTGTTGCTTTGTATGTTGTTGAATATACAAGGCCCCTTGTATATTTGCACTGTAGCAAATGTATATGTGCCCCCTTTGTATATTTGGAATGTACATTCCCAATGTATGTCGGACATACATTCACCATTGCATCTATCTCAATGTACATTGACCCTTGTATGTTTCGCTTGTATGCCGCCAATGTATATCTTCTTTGCATGTTTTACTTTGTAACTAGCTGTTGTATGTCTAAACATACAACACAAATATACATGCAAACCCTCTCATACAAGAAGGGAATATGCTCAGAATCTGTGACATACAAGCAACCATTTTTACACCCTTTGAAGCCGATTGAACATACAAACTGCCCTATATGCCCGAATGTACAGTTGAACTTGCATGTATATACAAATGGCCTTGTATATACAAAGATGCATGCATACAACTATTTTTTGCACTTTTCAAAGCCCGATATGCATAAAATGAGGCCGAGGGACTTAGAATTTTTGGATTTTTATGAAAGGTGCCTGCAGATGAAAGTCTGCAACCTGAATGTTTATGCAAGCACCACCACTAGCTCTGTCTAGGGATGCATGCCTCTTGTAGGCATGGCGAGAACCATAGATCTATGGGATGTAGACCAGTCCCTTATCCGTTGGGCTACAGAGTCAAACACTGCACCAACCTGCATCACAAATCACATTATTTTAAAATTTTACTTGGTGGCCCAGGGCCACCAAAAAGGAAAAACCAGAATTTCCCTTTGTCAAATATCTAATTTTCTTTTGATTTCTTCAAATGAAGCCTAAAATCATTTAACTGCCTATAGCAACCCTCTTTGCAATTATTTGTGTTGCTACCCATTTCTTTTTCTTTGACAAATCTACAACAAGCTTGATCAACATACATTATCATCAGTTGTAGAATGTCATCATCATATGAATCACTGATGTTACTTGGAAAAATAATAGACTCATATGAAACAAATGAATCCACATCAAAATTTTGCCCTTCATAGTATAAGAGCTCCTCTGTATCAAACATGCAATAATTAGGCACAAGCAACATCTCATAATCAGATTTATCTTTATAAACACTCAGGTATTCATCATCATCGTTCTCAACAATTTTATCATTAATGTCCACCTGGAATGTCTCAAAAGAAGGCATAAAAAATGCAGAGTGCAGTCCTTCACTGGAAGCTTTGTAATCACCCTTGCAACCAACATTATCCCTGACTGTATGAGTGTACACCTTTGCAACTTGTCCATTCACATCTGAACAGTGACCCTGTTTTTCCTCTTCACCAATGCACTGATAATCAAAAGTAAATTTTTCAACCTCTGCATTGTAAAGGTAGTCAGAATCTTCAAGGAAACATTCATATTCAGCATCCATGTATATTTCATCATCTGAAAGGCTCACACATGAGTCTGAATGCTGACAGTCACTAACATATTCACTGCCATCCCTTGAATTAGCATTCTTTGTATTCAAAGTGAAGCTCTGCATATCCACCTCATATAAATGATCAGGAATAATTGGGACATGCTTATTGCCGCAAGAAACAACCTCATGTATATCTTTCATTTCATCATTTGAGGTGCATTTTGCACCTGCATGCTTCTTTTCTAGAGGCTGATAACAATCTTTGTATTCATCATTATAGGATGTGCCCACATTTTCTACAACATTTTCTTCAAGTTTATGCATCACATCATGACTACACATACTATTTTGAAATAGATTTCCCTCTACAAAATCATCTTTCAATGAACACACTGGGAGAGCTGAAATATATTCACTTTGATAACTGTTTTGACAACCTATAACCATGAAACTTACTGGCATTCCATATTTCTGATTATTTTCAATATCCATAGTAAATCTGAAAGCCTGGGGAAGTGTAGCTAGTTCTTTATCTCTCAATCTATAACTCATTTTCTTATCAAATGCAGCCAAATAAATTGTCAAGCACAATGCATTATTGGGTCTCATATATTTATTAATCTACTTGAGCAACTTAATAAATCTAAGATTAAAGGCTGGAACCAGTTCCTCATCTTCCTTTTGAATATTCATGAAGTGTATGATCAATGAGGCTAAATCAAATCTTTCACCAAACTGCTCTAGGAATGCAATTTCTAAATCTACCCATGAAGAAACTGAACACACAAGCAAGTCTAAAAACTAGGCCCTAGAGTCATCCTCTAATGACTGAACAAAGAGTCTCATTACTACATCTTCATCCTCTACCTCATAATCCTCTATCAAATAACAAAATTTTTGCAGATGATTGTTTACAGATTCAGAATTTGATCCACTATATTTTGGCAAATATTTTCTAATCTTATTGGGAATAACATTTGGGTAACCACATATTCCTTTGAAATTTAGGGCTTTATATCTCTCAATAAAAAATGGTTTTCTTTGAGAGCATAACCAAGACTGCTGCTCTGTTTGAATCATTATTTTTGAATAAAAAGATGAATACCTGGAAATATGTTGCAGCATTGGATAGGTTCAATCAACAGAGTTGTCACCTCTCACAGAGAGGATAGAATATCAACAAGGCACTTTTGTTTTATGGATTCATCATCCCAACAGAGCACCATATGGTCTTTATTTGGTATTGTTACAACAACTTTACTGGAAACTGGGTCTTCCATCCTTCAAAACACTTGACTCTTCCCCAACGGAGTCGCCATTTCTATTAGTAACTCGGATGGGCAAAACTTCACCAGAGATTGCAAGATAACACTTTCATATTATTCCCTAGTAGAGTCACCATATCTATTGGTTCTCAAATCGGCAGAGGGTTTGCCATTTCCAATGCACAAGTAGATTCGGCCAACAGATACAAGAGGTTGCGTGAGCTGCCTCCCCTTCACTTCTGGTTCTGCCACACCAAGGGGGGATCCCTATAGCTAAATATTTAACCTTGACTCACCCAATGACAAAAGATTTAGCTTTACAATAACAGGCAGAGTACTCTCATGTTTGGACCAAGATTTGCATGATGCGTCACAAGTTTGGCAATTTTCTTGGACATATCTAACTAGTTAGGGATGAGAGTATGCAGGGTTCCTATTCCTACTCCTACAACTAACAGGTTGGAAATTTAAAAGGATTTGTATTAATGTTTTGGATGCAAGACAGGGGGTTTTGGATCATAACTACTAATCCAGAAGTAGACCAGTGCCTATCTTAGGGCAAGGAGTCAACTAGATGTATACACGAGAGTGGCTTGCAACTGGCATTCAAGTTTCAAGGGGTTAGGAATGTTATTTGCCTTACAAACACCACCCAGGATAAGTATTTAATTGTCTCTACTTACATACATCCCATCTAACATACAATCTTCTCCATACTCAACCTAAAACAATTTAATCCACTCCTTGAATGGAAGTTAAAGATTAAGCATGTGATACAAAAATCCATACCCTAGATTCTGAGAAACCCTTAGCAACTAGATTCAAAAGAAGAGAATGCATACAACACATGGAGACAGACAGATAAACACATGCAATAATGCATTTTTCATATAAAATGACAAGAAACTAAACATATGTGCAAGGTGCACTCAAATGCAACTCATAAACTCCAACAGAGATAAAACAGCCAGGAAAATGCTCTTTCGTTAGTTTTCCCCCCAAAATGCCCAAGTCTTCAACCACTCAAATGAGTAACATAGCTTGCATTTTATAGCAAGACAGTGTACTCAGCAATAATTACAAGGTAATTCAAAATTTCGCCAAATACATTGCACCACAGAATAGCACCAAAAATATTGAATGAAGGTGAGGGACAAAGAGGAGAGAGCAAGTGGACTCAAGAGATGCACCACCACTCACAGATTTTCCTCATAAATCTGGTAGTTAGCCTGTCAACAATCGACCCATACCACTGTGATTTCACCATTATTGGCCAAACCTACCACGACCTCTAGAAACGCAGCTAACTGCATACTTCTAAAATTTTCCCGCTTGAAAACAACTGCAGATACAAAGAAAACCTTCACTGCTGAGAGTTTAAAAGATGGCCGTCGATTCTCTTCCCTTCGCTGAGATTAGTGTCCTCAAAATCATGTTGACTAGTCGTCAACCAATGGAAATATGCCACGCAGATGCCCTATGCTTCACTGAATTTTCCCATTGCTGACCCTCATTTTGCCTTGTCCACCACTTTTGCCCCTTGTCTCCTTGTATATGCATATACAACTGCTCACTTTCCTGCCTTCCAAATCCTTTGTATATGCCAATGTATATACATACAACAGTTTAACATACAAGGCGGACCCCAAATCTTTATAGAACAAATTGAAATTCTACTTAGGTCTGGCTTGTATCACCTTTTGCATCTTTCCATTTTGTATATTGCATACATACAATGCAATATACATGCCGCGGATTTCAAATTTTATGAAACAGATTGGGATAGTTTTCAAATCTGGGTCTTGTATCTCATCCCTTTGTATATCGGCATATACAAATGCCACATACATACAAGCCGCGGACCTCAAATGTTTATGAAGCAACTTGAAATCTGCATCGGGTCCAGATTGTATTTAACTCATTGCACTTAAAATTGTATATCAGCATATACAATGCACAATATACATGCAAGCCGCGGATGCTAGCGCTGAATTAGCCAAATCTGACTTTTGAATCAAGTCTGGCTTGCATCTTTAGAATGCATGTTCCGCTTGTATGTGCAATCGGTGGGTCCCACTGTTTGTATCTTTTCCCTTTGCATGTTTTGATTGTATGTTGTGAACATACAAACCTAATATACAATGTGCGGACACCACCTGCCTTACAAATGCAATTAACTATCTTGCCGCGTCCACCTTGCACTTGTTCATTTGTATATTTCCTCTTGTATATCAGACATACATTCGACTTTGCATGTCGACCCTTGCACATTTCTTCTTTGCATATAGCGAATGTATACTGCATATACATTCCGCTTTGTATGTGAGGCGGACCCCACCACATGTATCTCTGTTGTTTTGTATGTTGCTGAATATACAAGGCCCCTTGTATATTTGCACTGTAGCGAATGTATATGCGCCCCCTTTGTATATCTGCAATGTACATTCCCAATGTATATCAGACATACATTCACCATTGCATCTGTCTCGATGTACACTGACCCTTGTATGTTTCGCTTGTATGCTGCCAATGTATATCTTATTTGCATGTTTTACTTTGTATCTAGCCATTGTATGTCTAACCATACAACACAAATATACATGCAAACCCTCTCATACAAGCAGGGAATATTCCCAGAATCTGTGACATACAAGCAACCATTTTTACACCCTTTGAAGCCGATTGAACATACAAACCGCCCTGTATGCCCGAATGTACAGTTGAACCTACATGTATATACAAATGGCCTTTTATATACAAAGATGCATGCATACAACTATTTTTTGCACTTTTCAAAGCTCAATATGCATAAAATGAGGTTGAGGGACTTAGAATTTTTGGATTTTTATGAAAGGTGCCTGCAGATGAAAGTCTAAAACCTGAAGGTTTATGTAGGCACCACCAGATACAAGCTTGTAGCTAAAAGATTAGCTATGTTAGTGAACCAAGGTACAGAAGAGGAGATAGCAAAAACATGTTCATTTGGGAACCTATCCTCCACTAGTTAGTTTTCTCCTCCTGTATGTAATCTTGACAGAAAATCAACAACCAAATTAAACGTGTCTAGATTATCAACTATGGTAATATCAAATTCCTACAATAGCAATAACCACCTAATGATCCTTGCACCTACTACTAGCTTATTCATTAGGTACTTGATGGCTATATGATCAATGTGCACAAATATTTTATATCTAGTATATAATGCCTAAATTTGTTTATAGCATAAATGACTGCCAAGAATTCTTTTTCAGTTGTGGTGTAATTTATTTCTGTAGATGTAAGGTTTTTGCTTATGTAATAAATGGCATGCATACTCTTTCCTTCCTCCTTTTGTCCTAAAACTGCCCCAATGGATGTTGGCAAGAGACACTATATGGATTCATGGTTGTTGTCATTGATGGCAACAAAGGTCATCCCACATATCCGCAAGTCATGGTGTGTCTCTACCGGAAGTCAGAATAAAGATTGTTGTGGTCCGGTGAACAAGAACAGAGCATGTGGCAAGGTCCGACAGATTGGTCCGGATCTCTCAGAGGAAGTGTCTTGGTGCAGTGCGGATTTGGGGAAGTCAAGAGGACTACCTTGAGTGGTATATTCCAAGGATTTAGCCTCCGGTGATGGACAAGGAAAAAAATATGAATAGTTGAGTACCGGATTCTTGAGAGACAGTGAAAACAGAGGATGAACTGACTGACAGAGTATCAGACTACTTTCCGGATGTGTTACTGTTGATGATAAAGGTTGTGAAGGCATGAATCATGTTTGGCCGACATGATTAATGATATCTACAAGAATATGCTTGATCCGCATTGCTTGGTGAGCAAGGATTCAGCTGACAGAACAGAGTTTGTAAGAAACTAGACTGTTCCGGATGCCGACTAGAAAGGTGATGAAATTACTTTTGCGGATATATATAGAGGATGGATTCAGTTGTGAAGGTAGTGACTAGGAAAAAGAATATATGTGAAGAAGAGCAGAACAGAGCAGAAGTACCAAGACAGATCCGGTATGTGAAAGGATAGCATAATAAAGAATAGAGAAAAGATGAAGTGCAGCAGATCAGTGTACTGAGCCTAACCGGAACTAAACTCCAGCATATGCAGATGCTTCCAATCAGTTCAAGACTGTGATTCTTATCACTTTGTAGACAGTGTGTCTTCTTGTAGGCAGTGGGCCTCTTGTGAGCAGTGTGCTCGGGCAGTGAGCCCTAATTGGCAAGTGCCATTTTGTAATTTCCTATTCTTCTAACAGAGAATAATTTTGGGTTAATCACCCCGTGGTTTTCTCCCTTAACAGGGTTTCCACGTCAAAAATACTGTGTCATGTGTTTCTTATTTCATAGTAATGCTTTTGTGTTTGATTCAATGCTGCATTAATTAATAAGAAAGTTCAAAAAGGAAATAATTAGGATAACTGATTCACTCATTTGAAGCATCAGTTTGTATGTGAAATGGTAAAGTCCAATTAGGTCCTCTCAAAACTAGTGTGACAGTAAGCTTCTGTTTCAAGGTTTCAAATGCTGATTGACAGTCTTCTGTCCATAGAAATTTTGTGTCTTTGTTAAGCAGGGTAAATAGGGGGGTAGCTATTCTGCTAAAATTTTCTATGAATCTCCTATAATAGCCTGCATGACCTAGAAAACTTCTAACATCTGTGTGATTTTTGGGTGAACGCAACTGTGTGATCACTTCTATCTTGTTTTGATCCACTTTGATCCCATTTGCTGAAATATGGTGTCTCAATACAAGTCCTTCCTCTAGCATCATGAAGCACTTTTCATGGCTAAGGGATAATTGATTTTTTCACAGCATTTCAAGGTTTGTGAGAGATTCTTCAAAATTATCCCCATACAAAGTAAAGTCGTCCATATAGACCTCCATGTATTCATTAGCTAGTTCAGAAAATGGCTAAAACAAGTCTCTGAAATGTAGCTGGGGCATTACATAGTCCAAATGAAAGAACTTTGTAAGAAAAAGTTCCCCAAGAGCAAGTGAAGGTGGTTTTGTCACAGTCTTTAGGTGCTACTTCAATTTGGTTATACCCACTAAACCCATCTAGAAAAGAAAAATAATTTCTCCCAGCAAGGTTGTCCAGTACTTGGTTAATGAATGGTAAGGGAAAGTAGTCATTTTTTGTAGCTTTGTTTATCTCTCTATAGTCAATACACACCCTCCATTTCCTATTCTTTTTAGGCACTATGACAAGGGGTGAAACCCATTGACTGTCTGAGATTGGATATATAAACCCTGCTTGCAGTAATTTTTCTATTTTAGTTTTAACAATGTCCTTTAAAGTAGGATTCAATCTTCTCTGGGGTTGTTTGACAGGTTTAATATTCTCAGTGTATATATGATGGGTACATATCTTAGGAGGTATACCCTTCATATCTTGGTATTCCCAAGCAAAAGCTGTTGAATGGGAAATCAGAAGTTGGATAAGTTTTTCTTCTTGATTTGTTGTTAATTGAGTATTGATATTAAGTGTTTTCCTTGGTAAAATCATGACCTATTTTGTGATTTGATCCATAGATGTAGTTAATCCATACATTGGAGTCATGGTATTGAGGTGGCAAGAATGTGGAAGCAACATGTGGAATGTGGCTAAGTCTCTATAAAAGGTTTCCCACAAGGAATGATATTTATGAGCGTACAATGAGAAGAAGTAAGAAGTTCTCTCCTAGAATCTTGGGCAAGCTCCATCACATCCTCATTGATTAGGATGTGGGTAATGTTTTCTATTGTATCATAGTAGATTTCTTCTTCCAATTCTCCCAAATGTTCCCTGATGGTTACCATAGCTACTGAGGCACTGTTGTCATTGTTCTCTGGTTCATCCACCCATACTCTTCCTATATAATGTATTGATGGTTTAGTTGGAGGATACAAAAATATTTTCTTCAAATCTATCCCATTAGAAATGACCATATATCCAATTTGACAATCAATAGATGTTGTTGCTGTAGCTAGCCATGGTCTTCCTAAAATTAGTGGCTAAGCATTTCTCTAGTTTTTTGGTTATAATATCAGGAAGTCTACTAGAAATTCCCATGATTCTATCACAACTGGTACATCAGTGATTAATCCTTTCAGAACAACTACTGACTGGTCAGCAAATTGAAGGATTGTAGTTGTGGATTGGATACCTGATAGAGCTAATTTTTCCATTGTATGAACCGTCATCACATTAATTACTGCTCCCAAATCAACCAAAACATTTGAAATTTCTACCCCTGAGATGAAAATAGTTATGACAGGATTTCCAGGGTCTCCATATTTTGGGAGGAGCATTTCTTCCATCAATAGATCTACTACTTTCCCTTCCACCTGTATTGTAGAAGGAAAGTTTTTCTTCCTGCCTTGATTTTTGACATAATGTTGTTTAATGAATTGATTTAGTTCTGGTACATCTTTGGTTGCTTGGAGGAGAGGAATTTCAATGTTTAGTTGCCTGATTTCTTGTAAAAGTTCTGATTCCAAGCTGGGTTGGACTTGTTTTTGTAAGATCTTTTTCTGGGGGACATGTTGTTTGAACCGTTCTGGGTACGGTGCTAGTTTTTCCATCTCTGGAGCATCTCAAGAGCTTTCTCAAGAGCTTTTATTAGAATTGTGTCTAGGAATGTTCTTTAGAGTTGGTCTTTTAGGAGCAACTCCAGAGTTATCCAGGGATGATTCTTTTAGCACTTTTTCGGTAGTAATCTCCTCTGGGAGTTGAGTGGATGAATTTTCAGGTTCCTCATCATTGGTTACTTCAACTATAGTTGGAGGAGATGGTCTTGGGAATGCTTTCCTAAAACTTAGCTGGAGGTTATTTGAATATATAGCGTTAATACCAACCATGTTTTCTTGCTCTATCATGTAAACAACTGCTCCCTATTTATTTCATGGGTTTGGTATAGGCTGAGCTGGTAAGGGTGGTATAGGCTAAGCTGGTAAGGGTGGTTGGCTAACCAGCTCATTTTTTGATTGACCTTGTGTGTTGGAGGGTCCAGTTAGTAAATCTTGTTGTTGAGGTTGGAAACATCTAGGTTGTCCCTTGTATATCCCTGTTGAGGACCCCATTGAGGTTGCATGTTTTGAGATCCAAACTGTGGTGGCCACTGTTGATTTCCCCAGTGTTAATTTTGCTAATTTTGGTTTTGCCAATGTTGATTTGGCCAATCTTATTGTCCCCAAGGGGGATTATTCTGAGGCCCATGCCAAGTTTAATTCCATTGATTATTTCCCCAATTAGAAGGACCCTTGTAAGAAGGCTAGTTTGGATATTGATTATAAGGGAAATTCCCAGCTTGTTTTTTTCCCACATAGTTTAATTCTTCTTCTATTATGACATTCTTCTTACTCAACCTTTTCAAGGCTGGGAGTTGACTACATTGACTGGTAGGATGTTCCCTGTCACAGATCTGACAAATCTCTAATTTATCTAAAGGGAATTCTCTTAATAGATGCTTGTTTCTACACCTAGGACAACAGATGGAGAGTGGTTCAGTTGTTCTATTTTGATCAACTGATCTAGTTTTTTCCTGAATCCCATCCAATGTGGTATTTAATTGGACCAAAATATCTATTTATAGATTTGTAATCTCTTCCATTAACTGTCCTATTTCATTCTTCCCTTTGAAAGTTTTGGATGATTTCACTCCATCTTAGGTTCTAGAATAGTTCTTGCAGAGTTCTTCTATAGCAGGTATATCCATTTTGTTGATATTTCCTTTTCCCATTAGATCTAGTTTCTGTTTTGATTCTTTATCTAATCCTTTTACAAACAGGGTTCTAGCCAAAGAGTGATTTACTAGGTTGCCATACCTTCTCAAGGCGAAGTTAAACCTGTCCACATAGTCCTCTAAGGTCTCTTCCTCTCCTTGTCTAATTTTAAACACTTCCTCATTTTTATTACTGACTCTACAGTAATCTTGGTACTTTCCTAAAAACTCTATTTCCATTTGATCCCAAGAATGAATAGAGTTCTGGGGTAAACCCATAAACCATATCATCGTAGAATCTTTCAGGGTTGAAGGGAACAGTTTGAGTTTTTGGTCTGATCCATAATCATAAGTTTGGCATACTACTTTGAATTCAAATAGAAATTGATCTGGATCCTCAGAAGAAAGACCTCTAAAATTTGGCAAGTGTACTGGTGAGATATTTTTCATAGGAGCATTGTCTCCAACAGCCAGAACAATGGGATATGAGAAGGTTCTTGGAGATTGATTTTTCTCTTCTTCATGATTATCATTATTATCATCCATGTTTAGTACTAGTTCTTCTCCTTGAGGTTCTAGGAAATTAGATTCTATTAAAGGATCTACCTAAAACTTTTGTTGTAATTCTTGGATATAATCAGCGAGTGGAATATTTGGAGGACCTAAGGGATTATTAATCTGAGGTGCATATTCCAAAGTAGGTTCTAGGTTTCTTTCTTCAACAAGATCTTGTGCCACCCCACTACTTTCTCCTATAGCTTGTTGATGGGGTATTTGTTTTATGTATCTTCCTTTTGAATCTCTAGCTCTAACCATACAGATCTAACCTAAAAACTGTTTAGCTAAGTTTCCCTAATTAACACAATCATCCCTAGCAACGGTGCCAAAAATGACAAGGGGTTGTTGTACCTCATCATTTAATCATATTTCAGAGGTCAAAATCTAGGGCTGTGTCCTTGTCTATCTACAAATAGGGATTCTACAGTTACCAGTTTTCTCTAGCTAATTCTAATGGCTTTTACTAATTTAAAGAGATTGATCTATCCACTTATGAAATGAATTCAAAGAATGCTGAAAATAGAATTGAACAATAAATTACTTAAAGCAAATCTATAAACTACAACATGCATCTATCTATCAAAATCAATAAATATTCTATAAAGGAAAATTTGAAATAACAAAACAGTGGTACTAGCCTTCTGCCTTGGTGGTGAGAGTGGGCCCTTGCTCCACACCCTTAGGGATGAAGGCTACATTAAGGAATCAACACAAAAGAATAAGATCACAACTAAATTTGGTCCAATTCCATTCACTTTACATTCATAGAAATATTGATATCCCAATTGAGATTACAAAAAATCAAAATAATAAAAGTCTCCCTTTTCTGCTGCTTCTGTAAGTATATATAAAATGAGTGGTGACATATCACTCATCTTATCTACCAGTTCTTCTATGAGATGGCATCCATCTCTTTATTATACTAGTTGTCTAACTATGAAAAATAACCATGCAATAAAAATAGATTGAGTGGAACAAAAGTCCACTCTGAATTCTAAGTTTGAGTCTTAATACATTTGGGTAGCAAGGACCTAAAAATATGGATATTAAATCAATTTCATCATTAACTCATGCAAAAACTTAAAAAGAGATAAAAACTCCCAGCAATTAACTAAAGATGGCCCTTAATCATTCAGGTGATGAGTTGAGTAATATGAGGGGTATCACGATCACCATTGAAAGTGCCTAATTGACAGCTATGCTGGAAATCTACCCTATTCTAAAGAGGTGCTGGAAATGTATGTCTTAGTCTGCAGCTCCGGAGATATGTCTATAGCTCCAGAGATATAATTGCGGCCTTCTTGCTCAACTCTGGAGATGCTCCAGACTTCAATCCAGCTCCAAGAAGGCTCTTCCTCTTCAAAACTTCTGATGTCATGGTATTTTGGTATTATCTCCAGAGATATTTAGGACTACATCCAGAGATGCACAAAATTTCCATCCTAAACATCTACACCTGTTGATTCAAAAAGAGAAGTTTTTCTACATATTTCCATCAATTCCATGCACATTAGTCCTTTAATCAGAAATCATGATCTTAAGTAATTTATCTTCAATTAATCATTATTTAGAACAATCTTGCTAGCCTATTCGGGTGCAGACATCAAGAAAGATAGGATCAGAAAGGAGAAAAAGAGAGGTAAAAAGATGTATTTTATGGGTGCTACTTGGCACTCATCACTAGCCAAATCACTATGAACTAACTCCAGTATCTGTGAATCTCTCCATGTCTTACCTTTGTCAAAATTTTCTTTAGGATGCTTACCAAGAATGCAACCTTGGAGAACACCACCAAAAAATTGAACTGAAGGCAACCCTGTGACCATGCTCTACTGGTTGAGCTGCTATAAACTTAGTAGAAGTTAAGACAGCCAAACCGCTCATGCCATAATCTACTCACATCAATTGAATGAGTGAGACAAATAGATGGAGGAGGATCAGGAATAAAGTGAGAAAATAAATATAGCCATGATTGATGATCTACTCTCCCAACTGCAACTATTGAATTACTATGCAACTCATGAATCTCCACTGAATCATGAGTGAATTCAACCCACTTGCCTAAACCCATGTGAGTGATCTGATATACTGACAGGAGATTAGTTGATAATGAGGGCACAAAAAGAACATCATGGAATATTCCATCCCCCACATCAACAGACCCTCTCCCACACACCTCAACATGAGTGTCATCATCCATCAAAATGGAAGGCATAATACACGACTCCAAAATGCAAGTTCTTCGTTAGATGAAGCCATGTGGTACGAAGCACCTAAATCAAGAACCCAAGTGGATGGTTGTGAAGTAAATGCTACAAGGGCCTTTCCCTTTCCTTTCCCCTTGTTGCTATCCTTTGCCTTGTTAGAGCCCTCATTAGAAATATGTTTTATAGATTCAAGAACACTAATATTATTCTTCTCAAGAATGTGTATCAAGTGATCAATTTGTTTCTTCAAACATTTATGTTCATCATGACTAGGTCTTTTGCAATAGGCACATTTGACCTTCTCTTTCTTAGGCTTATCGCCATTAGAATATTGGGTCTCATTAGTTGCTTTTGGGGCAGCTTGTTTCTAATCCTTCTTCTCCTTGCTATTATTTTTTTTCTTATCCTTATTATTACTACTTTGTCCTTTTTGTTATTTTGTGCCTTGGTTTTTAGCCAAGGCATGTGACTTAGAGGATTTTAGAGTGCCCATTTGGATTAGCTTATCTTGCTCCCATGTGAGAGAGATAGCAAAATCGTCAAAAGATGACATGGTGAATTGAGTACCAAGTGCACCGTTAGTAGCATAGAACGTAGAAACAAATACATAATATTCTAAACTTAGCTCTTAGAGAGAATACTAAGAATTAGTTGTTCATCTTTCTTTTCAATTCCACACTATTTTCACTGCATCCTTAGTGATTTCAATTTTGTGAAAAAATCTAGAATTGTGTTGAAGTTGCTTGGACTTAAACTAATTAGTTCTTTTTCAAACATATGACCCCTCATTGAATCTTGTGTGCCAAATAATGTTTCTAGCTTTGTCCAGATTTGATTTGGTAAATTCAAAGACTCAATGTCAAAGAACAAATCAGGAGAAATAGACAAACACAATGTTCCATAGGCCTCATCACATTTGTTAAACCACTTAGGCTTATCCTCATCTTTAGCAGGTTCAGTTTCTAGTGCCATTGTTATCATATGCAACCCAACTTTCCTTAAGTAGATTGTCATGCATGATTTCCACTCAAAGTAGTTGTAAAGATTTAATATGGGTACTGTTGTTTGATCCATGATGAAGAAATGCAGAAATGAAGTGTTGAAAAAGATGAGAACACACACAGGACACCCCCCTATTCACTCAATCAAAAAACCCCCCAGAAAATATGATTTGACACTTTATAATTTAGTGTGTATACAATTGCCACTAGCAAGAATTACTTAGTGGGATTGATCTCAATGCTTACAAAATTGTCAACAATAGGTGTATGTTGAAAGTACAATACTAGAATGAAACCAAGTGAAACTAACAACACCACTGCAATCTACTCAAAAAATCATCCACTTTCAAAAAAGAAGTACCTCAATCCGAGGTCGTATTTTAAAGTTATGAGTCTCCAAAGTTCCAAAAATAGAAACTATGCAATGTCACCTGTAAGAACATGCAATTTTTGGAAACTCTAGACACCAAAACTAAAAACCATCTGCACCACTATGAAGCCTACAAAATTCTACCCCAAATTAACAAAAAATTCTCCAAAAATGGAGGCTGGATGACTGAGATAAAGGCCTGCAAAGATTGATTGCCAAAATAAAAATGCCAACAGAGATGGGGCCTGTAGAAAATTTATGATTAAATTTTCACACAATCTATTTCTTATATGCAAAAAACAATAGATACCTAGATAGTCTTTTGATGTGGTGAACAAAACCTAGAAATATTTTTTCTTTTTGACATGCCTAAGATGTTGATCTAATGCAAAAAAATGCTTCCAACAACAAAAATGACATGTAATATGTCAAAATTTATCTGTGAGGCCTCTTGGATGCAATGGAAAGGTCCTTTTGGCATGAAAATACTCTAAACAAAAGTTGTCTTCCAGATCTGAGCTTAAAACCCCCATTCCGCAACTTTGTCAAATGATCTCCAAATCGGATGAAATGAAAGCTAATCTTGACTTTCTTGAGCCTCTTGGATGCATTGGAACAACTGGAAATGCTGCCAGTTGTTGATGATGATTGTTAGTCATAAAAACATGCATAATAATTTGCACAACAAACCTTTATTATCTTTAAAAGTATGATCAATTTGGAACAAATTGATGACTCCAAGGCTCCGTTGATCAGGTCATGATCTTCTGACGTTACTCAGAGGTTGATGTGACATGTTGTTTTCCATTTCAAGGGGTCTTAAATTGTCTAGGTAATGGATTATGTATATGTTCCTGTAAATTCACTTTACAAACAAGGTTATTTCTACTCTGCTCCACAGATTACAGTAATATTTTTAACTTTGATCAATTCTTCTGACCATTTACTGTCTTGAACTTGTATAAACTTCTGTATAGTGTATTTAATCAAGTAATGTGGCTACAAGTAGATATTCACATGTATATCATTGATGTACATCTGTATTTGCATGATATTTATCATTTTTGACATGCTTTCATTCAAAATATGCTTTGTATATTCAATTATTCATGAGATATAGGCATATTCCATGTTCATTTGCTTTAGATTGTATGTTATTTGCAATTGTGAAGGTGATTTTCAATGAAATTTAAGAAAATTAAAAGAAATACTTCTAAATTTGGTGAACCTTTAGCTATTGAGTCACATACCTTCTAGATATAGTCATGAAGAGAAGAAATCAAACCATAACTTCACTAAGATGTTCCACAGCTAGGTATGGTTGATGCTAACTTCAAAGGAACAAGGAATGAAAACAACATATGCAGACTGACAAGTCCTCCAAGGGACACAGCTAATCAATGCATATATCCATATCTCATTCACCGATTACTCAAGATTTAAAATAATTTGTAATCAAAACATCTTCTCTTTCATCAAGTATTCAACAAACATGTACATTCACAATAGCCTTGAAATTAGTCCTGAATGCTTCAGCAATCAAATTTCAATTAAGTTTCTAATGCATTAAAGAGTGCACTCCTTCCCCTTTTATAGAATAAGTAGAGGAGGTGGTTACATATGACCAATGGTCAAGATTTATCTATTTCGATCAACGGTCAACATTTTTCATTGACTTAGTCAACATCTCCAAAGATGTGGCACAAGTTGCCAACTGGCAACTATCTAGCAAGACTCATTTGCTTGCAAGTAGATCATGCATCTTTACTTACTCTTCATCTCTCTTTTCTTCTTCACTTTCCTCTTCTTCATCATTTTCTGCATCATCATCATCTTCATTATCACTATCACTTCAATGCAGATCATCCCCTATATGTACCTTCATAGTTGCCCTAATGGATTCATATGACTGAACTACTCTATCAATTTGCCCTCCATCTTCGACCTTGGCCTTTATTATTGCATGCATGTGGGAATGAAATTTCACTTGAAGAGCATCCATCTTACCTTTCCTACTATTTAATGTTTCATTGTATATCTCCACCTTGACCTTCATCCTCATGATCTTGTTTCACTTCTTCTGTCAAATGGTGCAGGGGATCTTTTGCAGCTTGCTTAAAATTGTCATGGAAAGCTTGAACAACAAAATCAACATCTTGATTTTCTATTTTTCCTTCTACCTTTCCTTCTAGGGCTTCTACAGTTTTTGCCTCTTGTGCCATTAGATTATGCAATTTGACACTGATACCTTGACCTTGCGACTACATCTCTTCAAAATATCACATTCAAATCCAGTGTCCTCATACTAGATACCAAGCAGCTAAGAGGTGTTATTATCAAGTATATTGTTTCTTATAAGTATTTGGGCATCAATTCTTTTCATCTCCCCCAAAGCATCTAGGTGCTTCTCTAGCTTAAAGGATCTTCTGCCTACTTCATTCTATAGCTTATCCACCTTTCTTTTCAACGTGCTTAGAGAATTCCACCTTTCTAGGGAGGTCTTCACCACTTCCTCAACTTCAAAAATAGTAGACATGAACCATTTATCCATCAATTGTGCCTTATGCTTCATCAAATATAATCTAGTAACCTCCTCCTGGGATATAATGGTTAGTGGGGTAGCTAGATCAGCCGGTGCATGATCAGGGTTAATTAACCCTTTTATAAAAGAATGTAATTGAGCAATGTGCTCCTTATGTTTCTCATTCTTCTCCTTTTCCTTTTTCACCCTTTGGGTTAAATAATCAATAATATCCTTTCCTTCCTTACCCTCCTGGTCTTCATTTTCAAAACCTAGATCAGCATCAGTGATATGAAATTCCTCAAGGCCTATTTTGCCTTTCTCTTTGTTAACCATAGGTAAGGCCACCTATGTTGTTCTCCTACCTGTAGTAGGGTCTCTTCTAATTTTTGATGTTAACCTTGCCTTTCTTCTTGGCTTAATCATACTTCTAGCAAATAGTGTGGACACATCAAAATCATGCACCTCCTCTACCTGTTGCAAATTTACCTCTTGTCGCAACCAATAAGGAACATCACCCTTGGGCTCCTGATGATCACCCCCTTTATTTTGGGTATCCTGGGATTCCGTATATGGCTCCACCCTCTTTGGTGAACGTTCTTCTCTAATTTCTTCTTTATGTACTTTCTCATGAGGGGGATCCTTTTGAGGTACCTCCTGCTAAGGGATCTCTTTCTGAGGTGGAGTATTTTGTAAGGTATGCATACCTTGATCTTGCACTTCTTCCTGTAGATTCTCCTCAAGAGCTTCTTGAGCTTTCTCCTTTTGCTCATCTTGTGGTTTGTTGGTCTCTTGAGCAAACTATGTATTTTGACCTTGGGGATCATCCTAATCAACCTTGGTCACATTTTCTATTTCTTTTTGTTGGTTTTCACCTTGTGGCAAACTCTGCTCTTTATCCTTAGGTGCATCAGCCTCTTCCAAGTTTACTTCTTTCTCAGCTAATTTCTCCTCAGATGCTGGATTATTACCTTGATCACCTCCCTCAGTATGTGGCAATGGAACACCCTGATCCGGATCAACATTCTTGTCAGGCATCTCCTGATCGCCCCCACTCTGAAGCCGTGCTTCTGATTGTTCTTGTCCTGTGGGTGCATTATTTTGATCCTTTCCTTGATCAGGTGCCATATCACCCATCCATGT
Organism: Cunninghamia lanceolata; assembly: GCA_027924645.1. Classification (NCBI taxonomy): domain Eukaryota; kingdom Viridiplantae; phylum Streptophyta; class Pinopsida; order Cupressales; family Cupressaceae; genus Cunninghamia; species Cunninghamia lanceolata. The sequence continues at coordinate 235,138 of BSBN01000887.1, forward strand.
ATGCTTTGTATCTTCAGCCTTTTCAGGCTCCAGAGGTGGATCACTGTCTTTATTTGGGCTAATATCACCCCATTAGGTTAGGTCTATCAATGCAGGACTGGTGACCTACTCGACCAAATTAGCCAGCCCTATCTTTTGGGCCACTTCTTTAGGGCTATCCTATTCTGTTTCATCCTTTTCATCCCTTGCCTAGCTAGTCACCTTTTGGGCCATTGGGGTCCCACGGGGAGTTATCTTTGTATTGGCAACCAATGTCTCCATGTGCTAAGTAGCCATGTCTTGAACTACCTCATCATCTAACAATTCTATAGTGTCATTAAGAGGAAAAGAGGACTCTTTACTAGCCATATGTACTTCCTTTTCTTTCTGCTCCTCCATCTTCTTAGTCTTAAACTAAATTTTTTTAGGGATGGGGACCTCGTGCTACAGTTCTCTCCTAAAAGTTAGACCACCCATACCTCTTAACACGATGGGGTCAGTGCTTATATCTCCCCTCAAGGTTGTTCTTTGTTTCTTTGGTGGTGGTGTTTGCAACACCTCCTTTCTTTTCTTCCGTGTTATTAATAAGTCATCATCTTTAGGTCCCATATCCACCTATTCTTCTTCTAAGGGATTTTCTTGTAGAGGCTCATTCTCCACTTGTTTCTCTATATCTTCAAGGACATGCTTTACTATCAGGGGGTGGCTGTGATGATGATGCAAGCATAGATATTGATGCCCCATCACCTTTTGATGGAAGCCTTTTGATAACTACCCCCTGTGGCTCAAGACTAGCCTTCTTGCCCTTGCGTGGTGGCTATTTCTCTTCATCAAGTAGTCTCTCTCCATTAGATTTCCTCTTCTTAATGAGGAAATCATCATATTCTTCATCTGAGAGTGCTTGTCTTTTCTTTTTATTGTCAATGGTAAGGGTCATACTCTTATTCTTCAATTTAGTAACTTCAATAGTTACCCATCTCTTTGTCAGTTGGAGGACCCCTTTCATTATTTGATCTAATGAGGTCTCCTCTAGCAGTGTTAAATAAGGGGTGGAGATGATGTCATTATACACCTTTTTATCGTCATATTCATTGGACATTATCTTTCCATCATCTTTATGAAATTGTGCAGAAACTGAGATGCAATCAAAAGTCTGGATCTGATTGAGGGTGAGCCTTTGATAATTTCTTCTCCTAACCTATGCCTCATCATCACAATCAGTCCAATAATCCTCAAGATGTTTTTGGTGTATTGGTTTCCCCAATAATTTCTGCATTCTGCCGTATGTGTCATATGACCTTGCTATAGAAAATGGCTGTAGGTGCATGAGCTTTAACCCTTCAATAGCATGCTTGATGCTCTGTCTGTCAGGGCATATATACTAGCCTATGTATATTGGGAATAATACAAGAGGAATCTTCTTCTGCTCTATGTGAGCTTCAACTGAAGTAGACACTTGTCTAATAAACTTGATTAAGATGACCTTATTTGTGGGGTATCTGGGCAACATGAAAGGATACCCCTCAAATCCTTATATTCTTATGTATGAAAAGGTGGAGAACTAGATAATTGAGCCTCCATGCTCAATATTTTAGTCATGTTCTCTTCCATGGTTCTGACTAAATGCATTGAAAAGGAGTCATTTACTAGTTTGTAATGTTGGAGATATGCTCTCCTCTACAATTGGAGATAATGGTCCCAAATGTGTACATCACCAGTTTTGTTTCCCACCTTGCCCACTATTTTCAAGGCATTAAATGTCCAATCAAAAGCACATGCATACACTACATAGGAGGTCATATGGAATATACAAGCCTTGCCTCCTAGCTTCCTCATGCCCTCATCTAAGTTGTCGCTGATGATCTTACCCCATAGAGGATTATTATCTGAGTATAGCACCATCTGGATGATGCCATACATCCATTTTTCAAAGTTGCCAGCATGTTTCTTTCCGGTCATCCTACTTAATAAGGCAATCATGTACTGATACTCCTCATCAAAATCAAATTTGTATAAGTAAACAGGCAGCTTGGCAGAAGCTGTGTGCATACTATTTTTGGCCCTCCATTGGTACATGACCTTCCTGGGTTATTTCTTGTTATTATTGTATTCCTTTTCTAACTTACTTAAATTCACACTGACCACTTTATTCCCCATAGGCAAACTAAATATGGTAGCAATGCCCTTGATTAAGAAGTCGACATATACTCTGCCATGCTTTTCCACTCTCCTATTCTCAGGTTATAATTTTTGGCACACTCCACTACCAACTTAGTGGCCTCCATTGCATATGGGAATCTTGTTGCATGCCACATACTAGTTGTGAATATTCTATCCAGTATAGGGTTATTTGTATCATTATCTAATCTTCTTGTCCAGGCATCCAAATCAGTTTGCCCCTGATGTGTATCATCTATCTGACTATATCTAAATCCTACACCCTCAGGTTGTACAAACATAGGTTTCAAGAACTCAGAGTTGGATCTATTCCTTCTGACCTCTACCATTAGATCTTGCAATAAAAATATTCATTTCTTACCCTAGGGTCTATGAATGGGGAAACTCAAAGAAAACTATGCATTTCATACTAACTATTCAACATTGCAATTTACCTCATGCATCATCATTATGCAGATTAACCTATTAAAACACACCTACCCGGTGATTGCAGTAAATGAAAACAAAGAGGGTTTTAATTTACTTACTTGATATTTGCTTTTCCCTTCGTGTTATATGACTGATAATAGAGAAAATGTAGATGTGCAGGGTCAGTTGTTTCATTTCGTAACGTTGAGTGTGATATTCCGCCGGTAGGTGACTGTGAGGTATTGACTTTAAGAGCTATGTAAATTCCAATTATCGCAATGGTAACTATAAATAATCCCTAAATTTCACTTTTAAACTGATCGATACGACAAATTAGGGCATGTGTTGTTTCAATCGAATCCATCGATAATTCACATGGAGTTGGTAGATGCCGCCGGGTGTCTGATTTGTATTTGAAATCACAAGGGCACACCTACCATTGGGTTTCGCATTTAATGCCAGAGGGTGATCTTTGGAAGATCAGGTATATATGAAAATATGACCCCTTTTTTGTGCATGAGATAATGTTTACTAAAGATCGGGGTGATATGGTAAACCTTTGACCACTAAGCAAGATCGGGTCATAAAATCAAAGGTAAGGGATATTACGAAACATGACCCCATCGAGAGTAGATCATGATGACATCATCATGCCATCCTACCTTCATTGTATCAGGTTATGATGATGTCATCATCATATTGAGAAATATGATGGATGCTTAAAATATGACCCTCCGTGGGTCAGGTGTAATGATTACGTCATCATAAGGGTGATCTCTTCTATTCATTAGAACTGAATGATGTCATCGTCATATTTGTGTAGGGTGATATTCACGAAGGGGTGATATTTTTAAGATGACGGATATAAGGAAATATGACCCCCCCGCCCTGCAAATACATGAAGTTTATGACGGGTAAATACTTATCTTGTTTAAGTTTGACATTCGTGTATCAGGGATGGAATGAACATCGGGAGATTTTCTAAGTCAGGGTCATCTAAACAAATATGACTGATATTCAGAAATACGGCCCCCCATGTGAAATATCAGGGTTGACTGATCTTTGACTCAACATAACTTTCTACCTTTAAACAATATCAGGGTGATCCAAAAGGCAAACTTGCTTATAATTTTGTACTCTTTCTAACTATGAGGTTTGTGATAGAAAATGCTGACTTGGACAAATGACCTCTTCTTGTGATGCACATACCTTAGCAAAGGTGACACACATGACTAAATTTTACCAAACCGCCCAAAGCAAGAAAACAAGCAAGCAGAAGTAAAAGAAAAGTTGGGTCCCTGTTTTGCTAAGGCAAAATGGGGCGTGTTGTGTAACCACACAACAACTTGCCACCAAAGAAGATAACCAAATTCAAATGATTCAAGTGATGGGATCACATTTTAACATAGTATTTTAACTCTTTCTAAGCATAAGTATTATGACCTTTCTGAATGATATGATGTTCATTATTGCAACAATTCTAGCAAGGGATCAAGTGCATGCAAATGATTAATTATCCTCATCTTGAAAGTAAGTTGAAAACATGAGTAACTGGGGTTAAGCTACATATTTTGGGATTCATCCCTCATATCCAATCAGGATAGAGCCTTGTTGCTAGTAGGCATCCATAGCCTCGACAAGGTTATCTATATAATCCCCCTAAGTAGAGCCCCACTGCTAGCAAGCGTCTATAGCCCCGATAGAGTTACTTAGATGGCCTAATTATATTCTTTTGGATTTTCAATATTTATCTCTTTTGTTCATATGATATCATCATGTAAGCTCAATATGCAAGGTGTGATCACTTGTTGATTTAGGTTGGAGATTGTAATGGTAGCAAGGGAGTCCCTTTAGATTTTTCACTTAATACCTATACTGATGTGTTCAACAAACCCAAGGCTGTTAGGTGAGTCATTGTGAAAATCTCCTTAATTAAGAAAAGGCACCATGATGAAAAGGATATGACAAACTTGATCAAAGATACTCTTTAAAATGAGTCATAACCTATATAGGAATTTGTTCTCATCACTTTAATCCTAACAATTTGGTTGGTTTCTTAGGATGATAAGTTGCATCATCTTGTCTAACCAAAACAAAGACTCAACAAAACAAACAAACAAAACAAAACTGTACAAACAACTATACAATATGCACATTATGGTACAAATGACTTACATGACCCTATTTTGGGCTTGGAAGTAATGTTTGAGGAACTGTCCATTAATTGGTAATGGGACATCCTCACCGGTTAGTCTTAAGTCTGTAGGCACTGTCTCCTAGGATCTCTAAAATTTGAAAAGGACCTATCCAAAGTTTGTCAAATTTACCATGATCGCCTTTTCTTTCATGTGCTTTATCCCACATAAGAACTAGATCTGAAATCCTAAAATCTTTAACTTTGGCTCTTTTATCAAACTAGTGCTTTACAATAGCTTGATGTTTAGCAAACTGATCGATTACTCTATTTCTTTTCTCTTCTAGATACATCAGCTGAAATAACCTGATTTCTTGTTTGCTGTCTATGCCTAGATATTCTTGTGCAAAATGCAATGTGGGGATCTTTAGGTTAACAGGGAGGATAGGATCCACTCCATACACTAATTGATAAGGAGAATTTCCTAATGCAGCCTTCATCCTAGTTTTATCCACCCACAAGGCATACTTTAATAGGGTATTCCGCTCCCTAGGGTTCTTTTCTATCAATTTCTTTACGATATTCAATAAATTTTTATTTGTGGACTTTGCTAATCCATTCCCTTGAGGATAATAATTTGAGAACTTTAAAATAACTCCATGATCAAAAGCCCAACTAGATAGTTTTAATGATACAAAGGTAGGTACATTATCACACACCAAAGCATAGGGGATTCCATACCTGGTCACTATGTTGCTTTCCAAGAGCTTGATCACATCCTCAGCATTGCATGTCTTACTGCTAATAGCTTCAATCCACCTAGTACAATAATTAGTGATAGTCAAAACATACCTATGGTCTAAAGATGATGGAGGATTGATGGGTCCTATGAAATCTATGCCCCATTGAGCAAATGGGTGCATTTCCATCACTGGTTGCAAGGGTTGAGCGACATATCTTTCTCTGTTAGCTATAACCTGACATGTATGACAACATTTAATATGTTCAATAGTGTCTTTGAAGATAGTGGGCCAATAATATCCTGCTCTCAAGATAGCATGAGCAGTAGCCAAAGGTGATCCATGTGTAGTTCCAAACTTATCATGTAATTCTGCTAACACTTTATCTACTTCCTGCCTTTCTAGGCATCTGAGATATATTCCTTCATAGTTCCTTCTGAAAAGGATCCCTCTTTTTATCATATATTTCTATGATTTTATTCTCAAGGCTTTCATCTATGAGGCATGCAATTTAGATGGGCATCTCCCAGTAATCAGAACATACCTGATGTTTGAATACCACTCTTCAGTTTCTCTAGTATTCACCACATATTGTTGGCTCATGATGTTAGGATCAATTTCTGATATCATCTAGCTCAAGGCTTGTCCTGTTACTAACTTCATGGGTGTTATGTCCATATCATATTCTTGGAGGACTATTATCCATTTAGCTCTCTTCTCACCAGGCTCACTTTGCATTAAAAGCATTTTCACTACTGCATCTAGTACTACAACACTTACTTCTCAAAATGTAGTGTCTACATTTCTTGACTGCTCGGACTAGAGCAAGAGCTTGTCTCTCAAAATCCATGTATCTAAGCTCTACATCCTTGAATGGGCAGCTCATGAAAGCTATAGGTTTTTCTTCTTTAGCCTCATTCCTTTGTGTTAGTACTACTACAGACATATGCTTTGAAGCAAATGAATATATGTAAAAACCTCTTGTATAGTCTAGACTGATCAAAATAGGGGCATTAGATATGGCTTTCTTGATGTCCTCAAAAGCTGCTTTGGCTTCAGGAGTCCACTCAATTTTTGCATCCTTCTTGAGCATTGCATTCAATGGCCTAACAATATCTACAAAGCCAGTAATGAATTTCCTAAAAAAAAATTATCTTACCAAAATAAGATTTAAGCTCTTTCTTGCTTCTAAGCAACTATAGCTTCATGATTGAATCCACTCTTGCAGGGTCAATGATGATCCCATTTTCTGTTATTAATGACATAGTAACTTCCCTGTGGTTACTCTGAATATGCATTTCTTGGGATTCAGGGATATACCATACTGTTCACACTTTTTAAGCACCTTCCTAAGGTCTTCTATGTGGTCACCCCTCTATTTGGAGAAAACTATCAAGTCATCCATGTATATGACTATGCACTTACCAATCAACCCCCTGAAAGCTATATCCATTGCACGTTGAAAGGTGGTTCCAACATTTAGCAATCCAAAAGGCATGCGCCTATAGGAAAATATACCCCACTTAGTGGTGAATGCAATTTTTAATCTATCTATTTTATCTACCATCACTTGGTTATAACCTGGGAAACCATCCAAAAATGACATCATCTGTGCACCATTTACTATTTACAAGACCTCATCCAGTGAAGGTAAAGGATAGTTATCTTTTTCATAAGCTCTGTTCAAATTTCTAAAGTCTACACATAGCCTGATATCACCATGTTTCTTTCTCACGGGAACCAAGTTAGCTACCTAGGTGGAGTGTCTCACTGGGAATATGATCCTGGCATTAAGCAATTTCTTTACTTCTTCAAAGATGATGGGTTCCAGTAAGGCATGAACAGGTCTTTGTTTCTGTCTAAAAGGCTTAACATCTAGTTTCAATGATATAGTATGAGTTATGATTGAGGTATCATAAGTTTTCAACTCATCATAAGTTTGGGCAATAACATGGATGTAATCCTTAAGTGCTCGGGTTATCCCTGCCATTTTTTATTTTGTACACACTTTGCCAATCAGGGCATTCCCTTTTTCTTCATTTTGTCCTATGTTGACTAGCGAATATTCTCTTCCATCAGTTCTTGGGAGATCTTTTTGTTTCAGCATGTTATCTAGGTCAAGTGCTCTTTCTAATTCTATCATTCCCTTGGGAATCTTGTTACTAGGTAAATCCATGATCCCTTCTTCTTCCCAAGTATGATCTTCTACATTTCCATCATCTATAATCTGTGCATCAAACACATCCCTATTTGAGATAAAATCCAAAATGTGTTGGTCATCATCAAACACTTGGAGATTAGTGACATTATCTGGTACATAAGGTACTGCTATTAATTCAACTAAAAACCTCTTCAAACCAGATATGGATAATGGCTCCAAAGTACTTGCATCTTGAGCTAAAGCATCTGCTCTGTGATTCTATTCTCTGGGCACATGGGTGATGTTGAATGCATCAAAGTCTTCTATCAAATCCCATACCCTGTGTCTATAATTAGACAACCTTTTGTAATTGCAAGATTATATGCCTCGTGTCTTACCACCAATTCTGAGTCTCCATAGGCATGCATAATCTTCACTTTTTGCTTGAGTGCAAACAATATTCCATGAATTAAAGCTTCATACTCTGTCACATTATTTGTGCATGGGAATTGTAATCTATATGCTACTAAATAGGACTTTCCAGCTAGATCAATTAGATCTATTCCTACTCCATCTCCTTGTTTTGACTTAGATCCATCAAACCTAAGGATCCATGTCTTATCTTCAGTTAACGGCTTGTCAAGGCCTTCTCTCTTCTTTTTAGCTCTAGCGGTTGCACTACCTTGGTGACTCATTTTTCTTTGGTTTCACTTTCTCTGACCGATGTGGAATTGATACTTGTTTTTCTTCCTTATTATCAAGAGAATAATCCTTTGAATGAAGCATCTCTTGTTTTTTCAGAATGTGCAAGCATAATGAGCAAGTAGTCTCTGAATGTGGTGCTTGATGTAACCTACACCAACCTTCCATTGAAGCATTATGTGGAGGAGTATACTGTAGCAACATCTTCTAAATTTGTTTTGATAAAAACTCCTCAAACTTGGTCAAATTACTCCCTTTATCTTCATCAGATACTTCATAATCTAACTCAATGAAACAATCAGTTCCTAGGGTGATATTTCTCTCATCCTTAGAACTGCTCCCAATATTCATCAGGATCTCCTCTGAATTATGAATGTAATTTTCATCCTGACATGTACTTTCTTCTGTATCTACAAATGATGAACAAGAATTAGTATCACTATGACTATCTGAATGAATTACTTCCGGTGATAATAATCCTTCCTCACTACATGTCTATTCTAGCTCCATCATGTCTAAATAGGCATCACAAGTTTTTTCAGAATGTGCCTCATCATGTAACCTACACCATCCTTCAATCAAAACATCTTCATTAGACATATTTAACATTTGACAACATTGCATCTTTTTAGATAAAATACAATTCAAAGTTCTTAAAATGGTCTAACTTGTCATTATCATCCTCTGAACTGTGGTCAGACTCAATGATTACTCTGTCATCTTGGTGATCATCCTGGTCAACATGAATATCATACATGAGAATCTCCTCTAGTTTAACTGTTTGGGGTTTGATAGTATAAACTCTAGGTTCAAGATCCACACACATGATCTCATTGGTTTTATTATTCAGTAATCATGTGTTTCATCTGAGGTTCAATATCTATCCTAATCTAATTAGGAATCCCTTTCCAAGGTAGCCACATGTGACTGAAATTAGTGGACATGTATCCATTAAGTGTCTTTGACCAATCTCTACTAAGTAGCATTCCATATGTATTAGGGATATCTACCACCTGGATATCAATGTAATATTGAATCCTTGGATCCGATGCTAATTGCATATGAATGTGAGTTAACTCTCCTACAACACTTACCTCAGTCTTGTCTAATTGTGTCACCTTCTTTAGTGACTTGGCAGAATGTAACCCTAAGGCATTACATATGGACAATGGCATTACGTTGGTTGATCCACCTGAATCTACTAAGCAATTATGTAAATTCTTACTGAACATCCTTATTGTAAGGAGAAATGGAGGTGACTTAGTCTTATCGCTATAAAGGGTCATGTGTGAAATTTTAGTAGCTTGGACAGTAGCTGAAGTTTTATGTTTAACATTAATATCTTTAGCTGCATGATCCTTATTCAAAGTCTAGTTTGAATTGAGGGGATGGTTATCCTCTTTTGGTATAGGATCATCTAAGGATTTCATAGATGCCTTCTTAATAGCTGGGGTTTTAAGTAATTCTGACAATGACAGACTAATTTTGATCTTTTTTATTTCATCTGCTAAGTATGTGATCAATTTATTAGACTTAGGAGGTTGATTATTAGCTTTTGCCACTGTATTTTGTGGTGCTCAATATTGAACATTAACCTTAGGAAATCCAGGTTTATTGCTTGCCTTTGGATCAAGAGGAGTGTTAAAATTGTTTGGAGGCAAAGATGTGGTTAGGGGACTAGAAGGTCTGTTTGAGTTATTCCTAAGGTTATAATTGTGTCTACCTTGATATTGTTGCTGATAGGCATGCACTTCCTCATGTTCAACTGATGGTTCATTTTCATCCTCAAAAGGAAAAACATAATTTGTTTCAAAAGCCATGGCTGACTCCTCACATGCTAGGGTATAATTCTCATGGGATGAAGTTGCTTGATGGTGAGGATGATTGGTAAAACTTTCCAATACAAGAGCAAACTCATATCCACACGGGATAATTTCATTTCCTTAAACAAAGGAAGGGTTATCTGTAGTATTTGATACCTCAGCCTAAAAAATACTGGCTACTATCCTAAATTGAGGACAATCCAATTTAGCATGAGCATTAGTGTTATGGATCCTACATCAGTTTGTAAGGGTTGCTTCTACTAGGTTCACCCTAGTGGTCTGCTTAGGTTCACTAGGAGGCTGATTATCCAAGGGTGATGGCAAGGAACCATTTTTTGGCCTAGTGTTCCACACTCTAGGCTGCCTAGGGGAATTATTTTACCATTGTTGTAGTTCCTATCATTGTTATATCCCCTATCAAGATATCCTGATCTATCATTTTTATATCCTCTGTTTTGATTTGGTTGAGAATAGAAATTCTAACTTCTCAAATGAGTGATTTCAGTTGTCAATTTTGTCAACTGTGCTAATACCTCTTTAATTTCTTCCTTCTCTTCTTGAACCTTGGCTATTACATTTTCATCTGGAGGTTTGAAAAAGGAAGAACTATTGTTATTATTCTGTCCTACATCCTAAGGTACTTGTGCATTTCCTGGATATTGCACTATCTGGCCATTTCCATTTGGAGGTCGTATAATGCTGAGTGGAGGTACTTGTAATGGACTTGGCATTACAGCTGGAGGCATCATAGCTCCATTGGTCTGCTGATGAGAAGGGTATGTAGGATATGCAAGATCTATAGGAAAGGCAATATTAGGTGTTGGAGCAAGGATGAATTGTTGATTGACTTTTATAGCTTCTTTAAAAGCTCCTACCAAGGTTGTGACATTAGGATGTGTCCTCCTTATGAACATAGAGGTCAAGGGATCTAAGGTAGAATAGTATATACTCCTAGTAGCTTCATCTGCTACATTATAGGGAGTGACCAACTTTGAGAGCATCTTTTAGAATCTAGCATTAAAATTAGCAATAGGCTCTCCTTCAAATCTTTTGATTGTGGCAAACAGGTGATAATTCATTGAAGGATCTATAGGTATCTTAAATCTGTCTTTGAAGGCTTTCTCTAAGGCAGCCCATGAACCAACTAAACCTTGACCAAGATTGATATACCAATTATATGCCTCTTCCCCTAAGGAAAATGGAAATAATCTACATACCACATCTTGATGTTCAATCCTTGCTCTATAGCAAGCTTCCTTGAATGTTCTGATGTGATCATTAGCATCCTGATATGGATGATATTTAGGAAAAATCTTATCAGGATTTTTAGGTAAAGGGTAATATGCATTGAAGGTCAAAGGTGACTCTGTAGCAGAGAATGACATTGTGACTAGTGGTGGTTGAACCTGAGGAGTAACAGGTGGTCCTGTAGGTGTTTACAACTCAGCAGGGGATATTGGAGTATGTCCTGGTGAAGATTCTGATGTACTGGAACTAGGAATGTGATGAATGTCTATAGTTCCAGGTCTAAATCCATGGATAGGCAATTCCTTAAAGAGTCCACCAGATTTGGACCTGGTATTTGGCCTGTGAGCTAGGATTTCTATAATTTATGGAAATTTGACTTGGTTTTCTACAAAGATCAATTGGACTGACCAAACAAAGGATGTATTTATGATTAAAATCTAAAATTGACTGGATATTTATGCAATATTTGCGTAAAACTTGCAAATATGAGTAGGCACAAGACTTCTAAACCTTGATATCAAGATATCAAGAAACACAAGCAAATTACAACAAAGATTTAACAAGAGGACCCGAATGACTCAATTTTTAAAGACTGCAAGAATTGACTGTAAAGTTTGAGATATCTATGCTCAATTATGAAATATTTATGATGAACAAGCATGAAGGAATACATAACAAGCAAATCTTTGCAAGAACACTCAAAGCATGTATAATTGTGATGAGCTTTGAGAAGACTACCTCACTTCTAACACAGAAAAACACAAATACAACCGATCTACTTTCAAAAATTAGAAAGAAGGCCCTCCTTCTAGTGCCAATTTATGTTGATGATGATTGTTAGTCATAACAACATGCATAAAATTTTGCACAACAAACCTTTTTTTATCTTGAAAAGTACAATCAATTTGGAACAAATTGGTGACTTCAAGGGTCCATTGATCAGGTCATGATCTTCTGACATTACATAGAGGTTAATGTGACATGTTCTTTTGTATTTCAAGGGGTCTTACGTTGTCTAGGTAATCAATTATGTATCTATTCCTATAAATTCACTTTACAAACAAGGTTATTTCTACTCTACTCCACATATTACATTAATATTTATAAGTTTGATCAATTCTTCTGAGCATTTATTGTCCTAAACTTGTATAAACTTCTACATAGTGTATTTAATCAAGTAATGTGCCTACAAGTAGATATTCACGTGTATATCATCAATGTACATCTATATTTGCATGATATTTATCATTTTTGAAATGCTTTCATTCAAAATATGCTCTGTATATTCAATTATTTACGAGATATAGGCATATTCTATGTTCATTTGCTTTAGACTATATGTTATTTGCAATTGTGAAGGTGATTTTCAATGAAATTTAAGAAAATTAAAAGCAATACTTCTAAATTTGGTGAACCTTTAGCTATTGAGTCACATACATTCTAGATATAGTCATGAAGAGAAGAAATCAAACCATAACTTCACCAGGATGTTCCACAACTAGGTATGGTTGATGCTAACTTCAAAGGAACAAGGAATGAAAACAACATATGCAGACTGACAAGCACTCCAAGGGATGCAGCTAATCAATGCATATATCCAGATCTCATTCACTGATTACTCAAGATTTACAATAATTTGTAATCAAAACAACTTCTCTTTCATTAAGTATTCAACAAATATGTACATTCACAATAGCCTTGAAATCAGTCCTGAATGCTTCAACAATCAAATTTCAATTAAGTTTCTAATGCATTAAAGAGTGCACTCCTTCCCCTTTTATAGAATAAGGAGAGGAGGTTGTTACATATGACCAATGGTCAAGATTTATCTATTTGGATCAACGGTCAACATTTTTCATTGACTTAGTCAACATCTCCATATACGTGGCACAAGTTGCCAGCTGGCTACTATCTAGCAAGCCTCATTTGCTTGCATGTGGATCATGCATATGATTCTATTATCATGCATATTCACTTACTCTTCATCTCTTTCTTCTTCACTTTCCTCTTCTTCATCATTTTCTGCATCATCATCATCTTCATTATCACTATCACTTCAATGCAGATCATCCCCTATATGTACCTTCATAGTTGCTCAGATGGATTCATATGACTGAACTACTCTATCAATTTCCCCTCTATCCTGGACCTTGGCCTTTATTATTGCATGCCTGTGGGAATGAAATTTCTCTTGAAGAACATTCATCTTACCTTTCCTGCTATTCAATGTTTCATTATATATCTCCACCCTGACCTTCATCCTCATGATCTTGTTTATCACTTCTTCTATCAAATGGTACAGGGGATCTTTTGCGACTTGCTTAAAATTCTCATGGAAATCTTGAACAGCAAAATCAACATCTTGATTTTCTATTTTTCCTTCTACCTTTCCTTCTAGGGTTTGTAGGGTTTCTACCTCTTATGCCATTAGATTATGCAATTTGACATTGATATCCCTGAGCTTACCACTACATCTCTTCAAAATATCACATTCAAATCCAATGTCCTCATACCAGATACCATGTAGTTGAGAGGTGTTATTATCTAGTATATTGTTTCTTATAAGTATCTAGCCATCAATTATTTTCATCTCCCCTGAGGCATCTAGGTGCTTCTCCTGCTTAAAGGATCTTTTGCCTACATTCTATAGCTTATCCACCTTTCTTTTCAACGTGCTTAGAGAATTCCACCTTTATAGGGAGGTCTTCACCACTTCCTCAACTTCAAAAATAGCAGACATGAACCATTTATCCATCAATTGTGCCTTATGCTTCATCAAATCTAATCTAGTAACCTCCTTTTGGGATATAATAGTTAGTGGGGTAGCTAGATCAACTAGTGCATGATCAGGGTTAATTAACCCTTTTATAAAAGAATGTAATTGAGCAATGTGCTCCTTATGTTTCTTATTCTTCTCCTTTTCCTTTTTCACCCTTTGGGTTAAACAATCAATAATATCCTTTCCTTTCTGACCCTCCTAGTCTTCATTTGCAAAACCTAGATCAACATCAGTGATCTGAAATCCCTCAAGGCCTATTTTGCCTTTCTCTTTGTCAACCATAGGTAAGGCCACATGTGCTGTTCTCCTACCTGTAGTAGGGTCTCTTCTAATTTTTGATGTTAGCCTTGCCTTTCTTCTTGGTTTAATCATACTTCTAGCAAATAGTGTGGACACATCAAAATCATGCACCTCCTCTACCTGTTGCAAATTTACCTCTTATCGCAACTAATAAGGAACATCACCCTTGGGCTCCTGATGATCACCCCCTTTATTTTGGGTATCCTAGGACTCCGTATCTAGCTCCACCCTCTTTGGTGAATGTTCTTCTCTAATTTCTTCCTTGTGTACTTTCTCATGAGGGGGATCCTTTTGAGGTACCTCTTGCTAAGGGATCTCTTTCTGAGGTGGAGGATTTTGAAAGGTATGCATACCTTGATCTTGTACTTCCTCCTATAGATTCTCCTCAAAAGCTTCTTGAGCTTTCTCATTTTTCTCATCTTGTGGTTTGTTGGTCTCTTGAGCAGACTATGTATTTTGACCTTGGGGATCATCCTGATCAACCTTGGTCACATTTTCTATTTCTTTTTGTTGGCTTTCACCTTGTGGCAAACTCTGCTCTTTATCCTTAGGTGCATCAGTCTCTTCCAAGTTTACTTCTTTCTCAACTAATTTCTCCTCTGATGATGGATTATTACCTTGATCACCTCCCTTAGTATGTGGTGATGGAACACCCTGATCCTGACCAAAATTCTTGTCAGGCATCTCCTGATCACCCCCACTCTGAAGTTGTACTTCTGATTGTTCTTGTCCTGTGAGTGCATTATTTTGATCCTTGCCTTGATTAGGTTCCATATCACCCGTCCATGTATGCTTTGTATCTTCAACCTTTTTAGGCTCCAGAGGTAGATCACTGTCTTTATTTGGGCTAATATCACCCTGGTAGGTTAGGTCTATCAATGAAGGACTGGTGACCTGCTCGACCAAATTAGCTAGCCCTATTTGTTGGGCTACTTCTTCAGGGCTATCCTATTTTGTTTCATCCTTTTCATCCCTTGCCTGGCTAGTCAGCTTTTAGGCCATCGAGGTCCCATGAGGGGTCATCTTCGTATTGGCAACCAATGTCTCCATGTGCTGAGCAACCACGTCTTGAACTACCTCATCATCTGACAATTCTACAATGTCATCAAGAGGAAAAGGGGACTCTTTACTAGCCATATGTACTTCCTTTTCTTTTTTCTCCTCCATCTTCTCAGTCTTAAACTAAATTATTTCAGGGATGGGGACCCGGTGCTACAGTTCTCTCCTAAAAATCAGACCACCCATACATCTTAACATGACGGGGTCAGTGTTAACATGTCCCCTCATGGTTGTTCTTTGTTTCTTTGGTGGTGGTGTTTGCAACACCTCCTTTCTTTTCTTCCTTGTTATTAATGTCATTATCTTTAGGTCCCATATCCACTTGTTCTTCTTCCAAGGGATTTTCTTGTAGAGGGTCATTCTCCACTTGTTTCTCTATATCTTCAGGGACAAGATTTACTATCCTCTTGGTCTTCTTTTTATTAGGGGGTGGCTGTGATGACAATGCATGCATAGATATTGATGTCCCATCACCTTTTGATGGAAGCCTTTTGATAACTACCCACTGTGGCTCAGGATCAGCCTTCTTGCGCTTGTGTGGTGGCTGTTGCTCTTCATCAGGTAGTCTCTCTCCATTAGATTTCCTCTTCTCAATGTGGAAATCATCATATTCTTCATCTAAGAGCTCTTGTCTTTTCTTTTTATTGTTAACAGTAAGGGCCATACCCTTATTCTTCAATTTAGTAACTTTAGCAGTTACCCAACTCTTTGCCTATTGGAGGACCTCTTTCATTATTTGATCTAATGATGTTTCCTCTGGCAGTGTTAAATTAGGGGCGGAGATCGTGTCATTATGCACCTTTTTGTCCTCATATTCATTGGACATTATCTTTCCATCATCTTTATGTAATTGTGTAGAAATTGAAATGCAATCAAAAGTCCAGATCTGATTGAGGGTAAGCCTTTGATAATTTCTTCTTCTAACCTCTTCCTCATCATCATAATCAGTCCAATAATCCTCAAGATGTTTTTGGTGTATTGGTTTCCCCAATAACTTCTGCATTCTACTGTATGGGTCATATGACCTTGCTATAGAAAATGGCTGCAGGTGCATGAGATTTAACCCTCCAATAGCATGCTTGATGCTCTATTTTTCAGGGCATATAAACTAGCCTATGTATACTAGGAATAATATAAGAGGAATCTTATTCTACTCTATGCGAGATTCAATTGAAGTAGACACTTGTCTAACAAACTCCATTAAGATGACCTTATTTGTGGGGTATATGGGGAAAATGAAAGGCTGCCCCTCAAATCCTTCTATTCTTATGTATGAAAAGGTGGAGAACTGGATAAACCAAGCTCCATGCTTATATATAATGGCTTGATCCTCCATGCTCAATCTCTTAGTCATGTCCTTTTCCATGGTTCTGACTAAATGCATTGAAAAGGAGTCATTTACTAGTTTGTAATCTTGGAGATATGCTCTCCTCTACAATTAGGGATAATGGTCCCAAATGTGTACATCACCAGTGTTGTTTCCCACCTTTCCCATTGTTTTCAAGGCATTAAATGTCCCATCAAAAGCACATGCATAGACTACATAGGAGGTCATATGGAATATACAAGCCTTGCCTCCTAGCTTCCTCATGCCCTCATCCAATCTATCGCTGATGATGTTAGCCCACAGAGGCTCAATATTTGAGTATAGTACCATCTGGATGATCCCATACATCTAGTTTTCAAAGTTGCCAGCATGTTGCTTGCCGATCATCCTACTTAATAAGGCAATCATGTGCTGATACTCCTCATCAAAATCAAATTTGTATAAGTAAACAAGCAGCTTGGCAAAAGTTGTGTATGTACTATTTTTGGCCCTCCATTGGTACATGACCTTCCTAGCTTCTTTCTTGTTATTATTGTATTCCTTTTCTAACTTACTTAAATTCACACTGACCACTTTATTCCCCATAGGCAAACCGAATGTGGTAGCAATGCCCTTGATTGAGAAGTCAACATATACTCTGCTATGTTTTTCCACTCTCCTATTCTCAGGGTTATAATTTCTGGCACACTCCACTACCAGCTCAGTGGCCTCCATTGCATATGGGAATCCTGCTGTGTGCCACATACCAGCTGTGAACATTCTATCCAGTATAGGGTTATCTGTATCATTATCTAATCTTCTTGTCCAGGGATCCAACTCAGTTTACCCCTGATGTGTATCATCTATCTGACCATATCTGAATCCTACTCCCTCAGGTTGTACAAACATAGGTTTCAAGAACTCAGAGTCAGATCTATTCCTTCTGACCTCCACCATTAGATCCTGTAATAAAAATATTCATTTCTTACCCTAGGGTCTATGAATGGGGAAACTCAAAGAAAACTATGCATTTAACTATTCAACATTGCAATTTACCTCATGCATCATCATTATGCAGATTAACCTATTAAAACACACCTACCTAGTGATTTGAAGTAAACAACAACAAAGAGGGTTTTAATTTATTGACCTGATATTCGCTTTTCCCTTGTTATATGACTGATAACAAAGAAAATTTAGATATGTAGGGTCATCTGTTTCGTTCCGTTACACTAAGTGTGATATTCCGCTAGTAGGTGACTATGAGGTATTGACTTTCAGAGCTATGTAAATTCCAATTATCACAATGGTAACTGTAAATAATCCCTAAATTTCACTTTTAAACTGATCGATATGACAAATTAGGGCATATGTGTTGTTTCAATCAAATCCGTCGATAATTCGCATGGAGTTGGTAGATGCCGCCGAGTGTCTAATTTGTATTTGAAATCGCAAGGGTGCCACCTACCATTGGGGTTTGCATTTAATGTCAGAGGGTGATCTTTGGAAGATTGAGTATATATGAAAATATGACCCTAGACAGAAAATATGACCCCTCTCTTGTGCACGGGATAATTGTTTACTAAAGATCGGGGTGATATGGTCAACCTTTGACCACTAAGCAAGGACCACTAAGCAAGATCGGGTCATAAAATCAAAGGTAAGGGATATTACGAAACATGACCCCCTCAGGAGTGGATCATGATGACATCATCATGCCATCCTACCTTCTTTGTATCGGGTTATGATGATGTCATTATCATATTGAGAAATATGATGGACGCTTAAAATATGACCCTCCGTAGGTTGGGTGTAATGATTATGTCATCATAAGGGTGATCTCTTCTATTCGTTAGAATTGAATGACGTCATCATCATATTCGTGCAGGGTGATATTCACAAAGGGGTGATATTTTTAAGATGACAAATATAAGGAAATATGATCCCCCCACAAATACATGAAGTTTATGACATGTAAATAGTTATCCTGTTTAAGTTTGATATCCACGTATCGGGGATGGAATGAACATCGGGTGATTTTCTAAGTTAGGATCATCTAAACAAATATGACCCCCCATGTGAAATATCAGGGTTGACTGATCTTTGACTCAACATAACTTTCTACTTAAACAATATCAAGGTGATCCAAAAGGCAAACCTGCTTATAATTTTGTACTCTTTCTAACTATGAGGCTTATGATAGCAAATGTTGACTTGGACAAATGACCTCTCCTTGTGATGCACATACCTTAGCAAAGGTGACACACATGACTGAATTTTACCAAACTGCCCAAAGCAAGAAAATAAGCAAGCAAAAGCAAAAGAAACATTGGGTCCCTATTTTGCCAAGGCAAAATGGGGCATTGTGTAACCACACAACACCAGTATAACTAGAAATGTTGCAATCACCCAGATCTCAAAAAACAGATATGCAAAATTGTAGAGGTTAAAATATTTTCGTCAAGCTTTTTTGATTCTCTAGATCATCTGAAGATGCAAGGGAAGAGCATACTGGGTTTTTAGGAAAGTTGCAAGTAAAGCTTATTAGCCCCCTTGAATCTCTCAAAAAAGAAACTAAAATCTATTTTGCACTAGAATAGCTCTGATACCATGTTAGAATCTGAAAAGATGATTAACCCAAAAAACTAGTGCAAATGAATAGATATTAAACTATGAATGCAAATGATGGAAAATCAAGCAAAATAACATTAAGAGGATGCAAAAGCAAAATATGCAAAAATACAAGCTAGGAGGTGAGTATAAATAGACTAGAAGAGAGAGGAGAGGTGGCAAATACAACCAATGGGAAGAGTCCACCACAATAGCCTAAAATAGGCAAGTACAACTCCCATGGAAGATGCCGACACCTTGCACCTACTCACATTAATACTCGCTTAATTATCCCTAAGGAAGCTTAATAACACGTGTAAGAAAAACCTAGGAATATAGGAAAATAAATAACCCAACTAGGAAAATAAAAACCTACACTAACAAAATGTTTGCCTCATTCTAATGTACATGAATTTGGAAAAATGGTGTTGAGAGACACCATTTGGAAACTTGCTAGAAAATGATTTGTTCTACATTCGTCAAGCCCCTAGGCATGCTAATTCAACAACAATGACAAACATCGAGGACAACAAACAATCATGCAATATGCTCTTAGGATGTTGATTTAGTATTGATGTAACACTTTTATATTTTTGCAATTGATTTCTAGAGATGCTTAATAGATATGTGCTAGATCCTAGATGATTCAAGTGAATTAGAGTTAGCCCTTAAACAAATAAGCCTCTAGCATGCAATTTGAAATAATTCACACTTTGGCTATCTCATAACGGCTAGTAAGGGAGGGAGATATGAATCTAACTTAAGAAATTTAAATTTAAAAGTTCAAGATTTAGATCTACTAGTGTGGAAGTGACCTAGAGCAATTTTTCCTTCGTAAATCTAAACTAGGGTGGCAAATGGTGGATTTAGCAAGTGAGTCCAAACTCTTGGTATGTGTGGAAATGGAATAAGGCTAGGATAAGATTATTTGTCAACTTCCACACAAAAATATATCAACTTGCACACTATTTAATGCATAAAGCATAACCTAGTCATTGCGGGTCCAAAACATTAAGGAGAATTTCATGGCTATGTGATTTTCAACATTACATTTTGCCCCCACTTTGACTTGCATGTGAACTACTGTGAGGATACATGTCAAACTAAATCAAGCAATCAACATGGAAATTTAATAGTTTAAACACTCGTATTAAAGGATACAACTATGGATATTGATCATGTGTATTATCCTCATTATGATTTCTCCATCTTGAGAACCTACAAGCATACAAGAAAAAAATCCAATGAGTAGCATCTGTTAAGCATTAAAAAATGACCATAATCACAACTATTGAAATTTGTCTACAAACAAAAAAGAAAAAGGAAGAGGGTAAGAGATTATGACTAGGTAGAAATGTGAAAGGACTTTGCCAAGGAAAAAAGTATTTTGACTATGTAGAAAAGGCACTAAAGGATTCCAACCAAGTGTTGACCAAATTTACCCTTGTATGAACTTGTGACCCACTAATCAAGCATATGTGCAAATAACAAGAACAATAATAGTATATGGGTGAGTGCATGATCATCATGGGCCAAACAATACCTCTAAGTGGCAATGAAAATGCTAAAAAATAGACTTAAGTAACTTCACATGAAAATTTGAATGGATAATTTACATAATTTGAAAAATATGTAAGAACAAAATTTGTAGAGAATTACATGTAGTTTATGAGCTACTATTTTTTTAAAAAATAAATTTATTTAGTGAAAAATAAATATTTCAATGAAGTGGTATTCAAATTTTCAAAAAAATAAAAAGTGGATGTCTATTCAGCCAACCTAAGTATGAGCAAAAAAAAATTGAATATTTAAATATAAGTAAAGGACACATGCCCGGATGTGACGCATATTTTTTTGAATTTTTTTCCAAGAAAATAATTAGTTATGATTTTTTTACTATGAATTTAAAAAAAAATTAAAAATTATTTGTCCAACGAAACTAACTTAATTTTAAAAAACATGGAATTCAAATTTTTTTAACCTATAGCCATAAAAGCATACATTGTGACACATCTTTCAGATTTGAAAAAGGTGAAATGGTTTGAAAGTTATGGATATTTTTCAATTAGTGTGTCAATCAAGATTTCATACATACTCTATGTAGAAAATTATTACTAATTATTTAATAATATTATAATCAAACATATCCTATATTTTTAGAATGCTAACAATTTCTTGTTTAAACCCTTTTCGTTTCATCAATTTTGGACAAAACAATTATCAGCATGAAGGGTGAAGTCACGAGAAGAGGGTGAAACTTGTTACATGTTAGAGCAGAGAAAAAGTCAACCTTGACACTTCCAAGCCTAAACCCATGGCATTCACAAGGCAAAAAAAATCTGTGTGAAGGTAATAGATATCTGATACCTGGATATTCGTTAGTGTTAGTGTAGGTTTTTATTTCCTAGTTGAGTTATTTATTTTTCCCTATATTCCTAGGTTTTTCCTACACTTCTATTAATCTCGCTTAGGTTAATAAAGCATGTCTTATTAGGTGAGTGGTTGCGAGGTATCACCTTCCTACATGTGAGAATCCATTAGCTATCTTGGGAAGATACTTTTCTATCTTTAGTCCGATAGATGGTTGCTCTTGATTGGTCGGTGTTGCCACCTCCTCCCTTTTCTTAGTCTATATAAGCATGCTACCTAGCTTGTATTTTTCATCTCTTTTGATTTTGCATCCTCTTAATGCTATTTTGCTTCTAGCATTTGCATTACTCTCTTGGAGACTAACTCTGTATTGCTATTTTGATTCCGTATCATTTGCATTCATAGTTGAGATATCTATTCGTTTGCACTAGTTTTCTGGGTTAATAATATTTTCAAATTCTAACATGGTATCAGAGCCTTGCTATGTGCAATAGTATATTTTAGTTTCCTTATTTGAGAGATTCAAGGGGGGCTAATTAAGCTTATTGTAGTTTTTCAAAAAACCCAATATGCTCTTCTCTTGCATCTTCGGATGATCTTGAGAATCAGAAAAGTTTGACAGAAACTTTTTTAATCTCTGGGGTGTGCACATGTGTTTTATGAAATCTGGGTGATTGCAGCATTTTTGGTTATATTGGCAACATTTTTGGCTGTTCCAATACGTCCAGGAGGCTTGAGAAAGTCAAATTTGGCTTTCGTTTCACCGAAATCAGAGATCGTCATACATAGTTGCGGAATTGGGGTTTTCAAGCTCAAATCTAACAACCAACTTGCATATTTGGTGTTTTCAATCAATATTACAAGTTCCAGCATGCCATTGCTTATCTTAGGTAGCTGATTTAGCCTTTACATGTCATTTTTTAGTTGTTGGGGTCATTTTTTGTAGCTAAAGGCATTCTATTTACACTGGATCAACATCTTTTGTACATCAACAAGAAAAAACACCTTCTGGCTTTTGTTTGCAGCACAGAAAAACTATCTGAGTATCTTTCCATTTTTGTATATAGTCTATATATGTTGCAGAAATGTGCTCAGAAAGCTACAGCAAGACCCCTCTCTATTGGCAGTTGCAGTTTTGAAGGCAGTTTTTAAATGCTCCGTTCTTGCTCATACAGACTCCTTTTCCACAATTTTTTTTGATTTTGGCTATTTTTTTGTGATCTATGCACTAGTGCAAATGTTTTTTGATTTTGATGCCAAGATTTTTTAGAAATTGTAGATTCTCAGTCATGACATTGCACAGTTCTCATTTTGAGAACTTCAAAGGATCATAACTTTCACATACAACTTCGTATCAAGGCGATTCTTTTCTTGAAAGTGCATGATTTTTTGAGTAGATCGCAGTGGTGTTGTTTATTCTTTGAGTATTGTACCAAAGTTGTATTTTCAACATATGCTCTTTATGAGGGTTTTGTAATGCATTAAAATCAAGACCATTTAGTATTTCTTGCTAGTGGCAGTTGTAAACGCACTAATATAAAGTGCCAAATGATATTTTCTTGGGGGGGTTCTTTGATTGAGTGAAAAGGGGGGGTTGTCTTGGTTGGGTTCTCTTCTTTTCAACATTTCTTCTCTACATTTCTTCATCATGGATCAAACAAATCTGCCCATCCTAACTCCATACAATTACTTTGAGTGCAAATCACACATGACAATTCACTTAAGGAAAGCTGGATTAAATAGGATAACTATGGGACTTGAAACTGAACCTGCTAAAGATGAAGATAAGCCTAATTGGTTTAACAAATGTGATGAAGCATATGGAATATTGTGTTTGTCTGTTTCTCCTAATTTGCTCTTTCACATTGAGTCTTTGAATACACCAAATGAAATTTAGACAAAGCTAGAAAAACTATTTGGCACACAAGATTCAATGAGGGGTCATATCTTGGAAAATGAACTAATTAGTTTAAGTCCAGGCAATTTCAACACAATCCAGGATTTCTTCACTAAATTGAAATCACTAAGGCTGCAGTTAAAACAATGTGGAATTGAAAAGAAAGATGAACAACTAATTCTTAGTATTCTCTCTAAGCTAAGTTCAGAATATTCTGTGTTTGTTTCTACTTTCTATGCTACTAAGGGTGCACTTGGTACTCAATTCACCATGCCATCTTTAGATGATTTTGCTATCAATCTCACTTGGGAACATGACAAGCTAATCTAGATGGGCACTCTTAGATCCTCTAAGTCACATGCCTTGGCTACCAACCAAGGCACAAAAGAATAGAAAGGACAAAGTAGTAACAACAATAGTAAGGATAAGAAATAGAAGAATAGCAATGAGAAAAAGGATCAAATATCGGTTGCTTCAAAAGCAACTAATGAGACCCAATCTTCCAAGGGTGACAAGCCTAAAAAAAGAGAGGGTCTAATGTGCCTATTGTAAAAGACCCAGTCATGATGAACATAAATGTTTGAAGAAACAAATTGATCACTTGACACACATTCTTGAGAAGAATAATATCAGTGTTCTTGAGTCTATCAAACATAGTCCTAATGAGGGGCCTAACAAGGCAAAAGAAAACAACAAGAGGAAAGGAAAGGGCAAGGCCCTCGTTGCAGTTGCTTCTTCATCATCCACTTGGGTTCTTGATTCGGGTGCTTCACACCACATGGCTTCATCTAAGGAAGAACTTGCATCTTTGGAGCTGTGAACTATGCCTTCTATTTTGATGGGTGATGACACTCCTGTTGAGGTGTGTGGGAGAAGGTCTGTTGATGTGGGGGATGGCACATTCCATGATGTTCTTTGTGTGCCCTCATTATCAACTAATCTCCTATTGGTATACCAGATCACTCACAAAGGTTCAGGTAAGCGGGTTGAGTTCACTCCTGATTCAATGGAGATTCATGAGTTGCACAGTGGTTCTACAGTTGCAGTTGGGAGAGCAGATCATCAATCATGGCTCTATCTATTTTCTCACTTTGTTCCTGATCCTCCTTCAACTATTTTGCTCACTCATTCTAATGATGTGAGTAGATTATGGCATTAGCGGTTTGGCCATCTTAACTTCCGCTACTTGCAGCAGCTCAACCAACAGAGCATAGTCATAGGGTTGCCTTTAGTCCAGTTTTCAGGTGGTATTTTCCAAGGTTGCATTCTTGGTAAGTATCCTAAGGAAAAGTTTGACAAAGGTAAGGCATGGAGAATTTCACAGATATTGGAGTTAGCTCACAGTGATTTGGCTGGTCCATTTCAACATCCTTCTTTCAGCAGGGCTAGATATGTCCTCACATTCATTGATGACTTTTCTTGATATACTTGGGTGTACTTTCTCAAACAGAAGTCTGAGGTATTTGATCACTTTCAGGACTTCAAGACTTTTGTAGAGAAGCAATCCAGGAAAGCCATCAAAGTTTTGCGCACTGACAATGGTGGTGAGTATGTCAACCATCAGTTTGAGAGGTTTTGCACTTCAGAGGGGATTGATTTGCAACATTTAGTTCCATACAATCCTCAGTAGAAAGGTGTTGCAGAATGGAAGAACAGGTCCTTGAACGAAATGACGAACTGCATGTTTCACTCCAGATCTCTTGCACCACAGTATTGGGTAGACAACATTAACTGTGCTTGTTATATCCAGAATCGTGTTCCTCATCCAGCCTTGAAGGGAGTCACTCCTTTTGAAGCTTGGAGTGGTCAGAAACCAACAGTTAAGCACTTTAGAATTTTTGGTTCTCCTACATGGGCCCACATTCCTACAGAGAAACACAAGGCCTTGGATCTATAGAGCAAACTTTGCATATTTGTAGGTTATCCTGATGGTGTGAAGGGTTATCGGTTGCTCCACCCTACTACACATGAGTTGTTCATTGAGAGGAGTGTTCAGTTTGAGGAGGGCTCTTCGAGATCACTTTCTATCACTTCTCCAACTCCTTCTACTTTGACATTGGAGTCACTTGGGTACATGACAGATCTTCTGATGAGTCAGATTCACCTGAGCAGTCTTCTACCTCCACTTCTGATGCAGAGAGCGATTTAGAGGACTCACCTCCTTCCTCTCCTGGTCATCATTCAGAGGTTGATGATTCTCCTCCAAATTCTCCATCTTCCAGTCCACTTTGGGCTTGCAGGTGATTGGGTTGGGGATCCATTAGACACCAGGCAGACTCATTCATAGTTCCAGGATGCTCCACATGTCTTCATTACTACTGCCTTAGATCCACAGTCTTTTCATGAGGCTTTTGGTATTCCTAAGTGGGATATAGCTATGCAGGAGGAGTATATTTCCTTGACGAGGAACCACACTTGGGATCTTGTCCCTCTTCCTAATGGAAGAAAACTTGTTTGATGTAAGTGGATCTATTGGACAAAATTTGCAGCAGATGGGTCGGTTGACAAGTATAAGGCTCACTTGGTCGCCAAAGGATTCTCCTAGGTTCCTGGGATTGACTACTCGAAGACTTTTGTACTAGTTGCCCAAATGAATTCCATTTGACTTGTTCTTGCCATTGCTGTAGCTAATCATTGGGAAGTACATTAGGTGGATGGAAGAGTGCTTTTCTTCATGGTGACCTTCAGGAGGAGATCTATATGGAGCAGCCACAGGAGTTCATTCAAGATTCTTCACTTGTGTGTCATCTTTGGAAGTCTCTCTATGGCCTCAAATAGGCTCCTCGGGCCTGGTATGCCAAGATGGACTCCTTCCTTCTATCAGTTGGGTTCACTCAGTGCCATTCTGATCCCAATGTCTACATTCTATAGCAGGATATTTCACTCCTATTTTTGGTTCTGTATGTTGATGACTTGCTAATCACAGGGAGTTCTTCATCCACCATTGGGGCTGTCAAAACTGCCCTTCATGATAGGTTTTTGATGACTGACTTGGGCTTGTTGCATTACTTTCTTGGGATTGAAATCTTTTAGTCTTTGTCTGGGATCACCATCACACAGTCCAAGTATGCTCTAGATTTGCTCTCAAGATTTCATATGGCTAACTGTAAGCCTACTCTGACTCCCTTCCTTTCTGGAGTCAAACTTGAGGCTCAGTGTTCTTCTCCACTTGTTGATGGCACTTTGTATCAACAACTTGTTGGGAGTCTCATTTATCTGACTCATACAAGACCTGGCATTTCATATGTTGTAGGCATGGTCTCTTGATTCATGCAGGAGCCTCATGAGCTGTATTGGAAAGTAGCCAAGCGGATCCTTCACTACATTTAGGGTACTCATAGTTTTGGGATTCACTATGCAATGGGCATTGAGCTTGACTTGGTGAGTTACACAGATTCAGATTGGGCGGGCAATTCTCAAGATTGTAAGTCTAGTTTAGGTTACAACTTCTCACTTGGTTCATGTCCTGTTTGTTGGTCAAGCAAGAAGCAGTCTGCTATTGCTCTATCTTCTACTAAGGCCGAGCATCGGGGGGCTGTGAATGCTGCCACTGAGGCCATTTGGCTTCAGAATCTTCTCACTGAGTTTGGTATCTAGATTAGACGGCCATCAGTCATATTTTGTGACAACCAGAGTGCCATTCAAATCTCACAGAATTTGGTCCATCATCAGCAGACCAAACACATAGAGGTCCACATGCACTACATCCGAGAGCTCATCCATGGCCATGTCATCGACCTTCACTATTGTCCAACTTCCAAGCAAGTTGCTGATATCTTCACCAAACCCTTCACTGAGAGCAAGTTCCTTCATTTGCGAGCTTTGTTGGGGGTGCGGGATGCTTCATCTTCTATGGGGGCTTCTTCCTCTCACTTGGAGTCCTGACTCTCTCTACTTTTTTGGGGGTCTCTTCTCTCTCTATTTGGGGGGGGGATTTTCTCTCTCTTTGGGGGGAATTTTATGTACATGGGTACCTCATCAGGCTTGTTTTTCTGAGACCCATTTCTACATCCACCTAAGCTTTGCTCACGGGGGGTGTTAGTGTAGGTTTTTATTTCCTAGTTGAGTTATTTATTTTTCCCTATATTCCTAGGTTTTCCTACACTTCTATTAATCTCACTTAGGTTAATAAAGCATGTCTTATTAGGTGAGTGGTTGCGGGGTGTCACCTTCCTACATGTGAGCATCCATTAGCTATCTTGGGAAGATACTTTTCTATCTTTAGTCCGATATATGGTTGCTCTTGATTGGTCGGTGTTGCCACCTCCTCCCTCTTCCTAGTCTATATAAGCATGCTACCTGGCTTGTATTTTGCATCTCTTTTGCTTTTGCATCCTCTTAATGCTATTTTGCTTCTAGCATTTGCATTACTCTCTTGGAGACTAACTCCATGTTGCTATTTTGATTCCGTATCATTTGCATTCATAGTTTAGATATCTATTCATTTGTACTAGTTTTCTGGGTTAATAATCTTTTCAAATTCTAATAGTTAGGCACTAGATTAGAGGGATTTCGACCTTTAGGTAATAGATATCCATTACCTAAAAGTGTAAACTTACATTTAGGAAAAAGTCCTCGAACCTTATAAAGAGTTTTTGTTGTGTACTTAAAGAGAATAGCTTATAATAAGGTAGTTTGTAGCCCAACAACTTGGTCAAAACAATTAATTTACTTTACATCAATGGTTTAAATTCAGAATATCAAATCTCTTAGGATAACTAAGCATTTAATTCTTGTGGTAGTAGGGTCTACTTGTAATAATCCTCTCTAAGTAGACAAAGAAATGGCACAAGTTCCTATATGGGTGTTATGTCGTAAAATGTCCCCCTAGGACTTTTACCTCCTAAGTTTAGCTCCCGGGTCCCTTGTTTTGCATCTTGCATGATCATTTTAACTCCCAGAAGAAAATGGCCTAAAACCCATGTCAAATGGGGCTTGAGGGACATTGTGGCATTTGACCCTACCTTAAAATAGGCCCTGAGGACTTGGGTGCTCGCACCCTAGTCCTGCCCTATTTTAGACAGGTCCCAAATTTGAGTGTTGGTTATGTGACCGTTAGAAGGTTCCGTTGCCGACATCTTAAGTTTGAATTATTAAATTTTAGCGAGAATGCATATATAAGCATGTTTAGGGTTTAATTTGTAAACTAGAAGAGGACCAGAAGATGATTATGAACTTTTGGTGAACTTATGATTTTAGAGCATTCAAGATATTCATCGTTGTAGAGAAGAATATTGTTGTTGTGTTTATGATTACAGATTTAGCTTCATCTTCTGATGTGTTGAAGGATTTTCATCTACATATGAGCTACACCTCTGAGGTGATATCTATTTATGTTTGAATCATTTATCAATTTGTTTTTGCCTCTATCCTGTAGGGATACACACTCTTTATCTGCTAATGGTGTTTGGAAGACTTTGAATGTCCTTCCGGGGCTTGACTGAGGCAAGCTCCTAAACACCACAACCCCTAACCACACTCCTTGTGATTGTAGGCTACAGGTATTAGATTTCACAGAGTGGAGTTGCAGAGGAAAGTTGCAAAAGATGAGGATTCTAGATCCGATGGAAAGAAGCAACCTGGTCCACTTTCAGGACAAGGGTGCCAGGGGAAAAGTCCTCTGAGGTTGCAAACACAGAAATCTCCATGACAGTGATAATCGACATCAAAAGAAGTCCCGACATCCTGAGGAATATCCTGCCTTGGACTACGGTGGGAGCTCCAGTGTCCTCCGCATCTTCCATAATAGAAATAGACAAAATAATGATCA
This sequence comes from Cunninghamia lanceolata, assembly GCA_027924645.1. Taxonomy (NCBI): domain Eukaryota; kingdom Viridiplantae; phylum Streptophyta; class Pinopsida; order Cupressales; family Cupressaceae; genus Cunninghamia; species Cunninghamia lanceolata. The sequence goes on from BSBN01000887.1 coordinate 264,581, forward strand.
TTAGTGCCATAAGGAGTCCAGAACCCCCTGAAGAAAACACTACATTAGACTAGGGCATGAGCCACGAAATCCCTAAATATTCTACATCACGAGCTTCAAAAAATGGTCAGTAACTAATCTTTGTCTACTATCTTGGTCTGCGAGCATTTGTTGTAATTAATCAGTTTGCTTATGATTTTGCATAATTAGGGTTTTGAGCATTAAATTAATAAATTAATTGATAATTTCTAAATTTACACATTGTTACAAGTGACTATCAACCTGTAGGTGAATCCTCTTGTAAAATTTGTGATTCAACTCGGTTGAATGTCCTTGAATGTTTGTAGTGAAAGGATGATCTAGCCTATCAATCCCATCATCCCTCTTTTCCTATAAGCCATTTTGGTGAACCCGTGTTTATTTGAATTTTCAACCTTTCTAAGTGTTGTACTTCATATTCACATTCATTCATTTAATTTTCATCTTATTGCATTTGAAAATTTACAAAAAAATTGAAAATCGAAAAAAATTGACATTTTAGGCTTGCATTTTGACATAATTTAATTAAATTTCATTTAATTTATGATATTTTCATTAGATTTGATATAAATTGTAGAATTATATCATTAATTAATCATTTGCATTGCATTTTCATGTTTAATTTGTTAGATTTTGCTCAAAATTGTGCATTTTTCATATAACTTAGTTTTTCCAAAAACTAGGGTTTGTAGTTAAAATCTTGTTTTAGATTTTACTACTCTTTTTAACACTCTTTTAGGATTGATTTCTAATTGTAAGTGTTTCTGTAATGTCTCCTTTTAGGAGGAACAAAATTTCTTAACCTTGTACACAATTTTACTTTTTGTATGATTGATTGCTCTTAGTAATGCTTGTTGATATAATACCTTGTGTTGATCTAATACTTGTATTTGATGGAAGACCAATCTATTGTTTGTTGATTTATATTACTATATGATCTTTTTTACTTCACACTTCCTTTTTATATCTTCAATGGTGTATGGTTGTAACTATTGCCAAGAGGGGCAACACTTCATAAAGAGAATTATTCCCTTTTAATATATTTCCTTCCTTTAACTCAAGGTATATATATTATATCTCAGATATATTTGATGTTCTTATAAGGCTGCTAGTGTACATAAGTATCTCTAAATGGTATATTACAACTCAAAATATATTATTCCTTATATATTGCATATTTAAATATGCCATGAATATATTTACCATTTCCAAAAATTCTATATTATATCCTTCTTGTTGTTATATTTATAAATCAGAATTATATTCCTTATGTATTCTTTTCTATTTTCCTTCCCCTCTCTAGATATATATTTTTCTTATTCCTTTATTTATGCCCTTTATGTTATCTTCTTCCCATCTTTATATCCTCCTTTAATGAAGGGATGTGTCTTATTGAAAATAACCTTTAATTTTATTTACTAATAATCTACTCGCTTCCTCTAACATAATCATGCATTTATCTTTGTTTTAATAAACTTTGTCTTTTAATAAACTTGGTCTATCTTTATTCGCTGCTGTATACGAATCATAGCCCTTTATTGATATCTTCCAAGGATATTAGTTAATATTAATTTATATATGTTTATAATATTATATTTATAATGATCATACTTTATACTAATATTTGATTTAATATTTACATTGATAATTATCATTATTATTATTATTATTATTATATAATAATAATATTTATATTTATATTTATATTTATTATATTATAATAATAAATGATTATAATAATATTTCTTATTTATATTTATATATTATAAGACATTTGTCTTATATATATTATATGATAATTATATTATAATAACATTTATTTATATTTATATTAATATTAATACACATATTTATATTTATATAATATACATATATATATATCATATATAATATTATTTAATAATATTATATATGTTTATTAAATATTATTATATACATAATTATCGTCCAATTTGATGATGACAAATAATGTCTTAATGTTGGGACATGACAGTTTCATCATAGTGTCTTTTTGTAAAAAATCATGCCTTAATTTCACAACTAGGGTTTAAAAACCTTGCATTTTCACTAGATTTTGCCTTGTCATCTACCTAGATTTGCATTATAGGTGAGTTGTGAAGGATATTACTATATTATTGGATTGATATTGAGCTTATTATTCACTACCCCTCATTAATTTCTTCACAATACTTCTTCTTTTAGGCATTTACATTGAAAAAAAGTGAAAAATCAAGCATTTTAGATCTTAAACATATCTTGTTCCTAGGGTTGGTTCTGTTAGTTTGTGCATTGAGTGTTATATGCTTTTGCATGAGTCTTATAACCTTCTACCCTAATAGAAATATCCCTTTAAGGAGAAGTATTAGACTAATAGGTTCTAGTGCCCCTGAAAGCAACAATATTCCTACCTCAGAAAATCTATTGAACACCTTTATAAAAGGAGAGACACAAACTTTGCAAGATATTATACCTCCTACAACTACAATGGAAGAACAAATATTTCATGATGTTAAGGACCCTATTGATGTGGTAACACATGTACCCGATGAGAAAATAAACAAACTTGATAAGGAACTAGCTGATTATCAAGCATTTATGGAAAATGAAAGGATAGCGACCAAAGCTATACCTACGATTCATAACATAAGAGAATTGCTAAAAGAAGGACAAGATGATGTTAACGCAATTCAAGGCTTAATGCATATAGTGCATCATAATGTTATGTCAGTGACTGAATGTGTGAATGTTATTAATAACATGTCATCACTGTCTTATACGCAAGTATCAACACATATACTGACTACTGGAATGTCTACATTTACATCAACAATTTTAACTACTAATGCAAATGCTTGTAGTAATGCTACCACTAGTATTGGAGTATCTAATGGCACTAATTCACAAAATTACAAAGCTGTGGGATTCAACTATCAAAACTTAGTACCTAAAGTGACTTCTTTTATGAATACTTACTCTCAACCACCATTCAATCACACTTATTCTCAACCACCTACCATTCACAATTACTCTCAACCACCTTTCATTTTCACTTACAATCAATCTCCTCAAAATGTCATGCACACGGCTTCTAATTCTCAAACCACATCTTCTAATGATGCCCTCCTAAACCAACTCTTACAAGGCATCACGTCTTTACAACAAAAGGTGACAAGCTTGACAAATTCTTCACAACCTAATATACCAACTTATCATGCTCATAATCCTCTATCTTATGTAATCTTGAGAACTCCTATGCCCAAGAAGTTTGAAACTCCTCACTTTGAAAAATATGGTGGAAAAGGTGATCCGAATACTCATGTGGTAGCATTCACGGCTATGTGTAGTGATTTTTACTTTGAAGAGGACTTGTTAGCAAAACTTTTCCTGTGATCTCTCAAAGATATGGATTTAGAATGGTTTTTCTCTTTACCTTCGAACTCAATACACTCTTTTTTGCAGCTAGTTAATCAATTCTTATAACATTTTCAAGCAAACATTGGACCTCAAGTCTCTTTGATTGATTTAGTTCATTGCAAACAAAGTCTGAAAGAGAAATTAATTGAGTTTATTAGTCAGTATCAAGATCTGTATGCACAAATTCAATATCAAATGAAGGATGAAGATGTTCAGAAGGTATTCATTACAAATCTACAACCTAACATCCATGATACGATTCTCTTGATGAAGTATAACACTTTTCAACATTTATGCACAACCCTTCGTGATTACCAACTTTCATCTAGTCAGTATGAAAACCAAAACTCATCGGTTCAAGTTGGTCAATCTAGGGGTGTACCTTCACAAAATAACTTTAAGAGGAATAATAAGAGTTTCATCAAGGTTAATGGACAAAATTTAAATAATTTTTCACAAGTGTCCGCTATCACTAATCCAAAGAGGACATAGTTTTAGAATCAATAACAATGAAGACAATTCACTTTGATATCTGACTCCTAACATTCTATCATGAATCAAGATGTGAGTAATAACCTCTTGAAGCTTCCTTTGATTAAACCATTGGATCCTAGTAGAATGCAAGGACCTTATTTCAATGCTAATGCTTTTTGTCATTATCATCGACAATAAGGACATGATACTGAATGATGTATGCATCTTAAACATGAAATACAAGACCTCATCGATTCGAATGTTATACATGTATCTGGTGTGAATGATAATGGAAATAAGTCGGTTGCTCCTTCGAATCAAAATTTATAGATCTTCACTAATCCCTTTCCTAAGCATATTGATAACAGCATGTTAGAACAAAATACAATAGAAGTAGAAGATGACTATCTTGAGTATGATGAAATAATTGGTATGATAGAAGTGGATAAGGAAAAGTTTGATAACTCACCTCGTCCATGAAGAAATGGTATTTATGCTGAGGTTCCTCCTTTGTTATCCCTTCAAGGATCAAGAGATAACCAAAATGCATTGGAAATGCAAACATAACAACTGAAACAAGAGATTATGACAAAATAAAAGATTGATATGGTGCAAGATAGTCCTTCTCACTACAATAGACGAATTCAACAAAATAAGAAATCAAAGGATTGGAAAAGAATAAGATGATTATCATCAGTAGGAAATAATAGTAGTTCTCCACCTCATAAGCAATAAAATATTTCAAATTTACAAGGATTTGAGAAACAAGTACCGCATGAACTCTCTAACAACAAAGAACAATCTAATATGAACCATTTAAACTTCACACAAAACTTGATGGAGCATCTTTCTAAGATGCTCACAAGTCACAAATTCTAGTATGGGTATATCAATAGGTAAGCATTTGTAACCCTTTACCTCTGTGTTGTGTTTCCCCTGTGATGTGTTATGTGTTGTTTAGGCCTCCTTGGATGACCCTTGATACTCTTGTAAGGTCAAGGATACCGGAAGACTGCCTCTATTGTGGCCCTTCTTCTATGTTGCTCCTCTCCTCTATTTTCATTGTTGTGTGTTGTGCCTTAAGGGCATAGCATTGCAGTTGGTGACCTGGGGGCACCTTCCTATGTGACGACCCTAAGGCACTTGTTCTCCTCTATTGATTTATTATTTACCTTCTTCTAGTGGTTCTATCTAGCTTTCAGATGATGAAAAACAAACATATATTGATACAGACCATGTGTCCCTTCAGCGAGTAAGAAAAAATGGACCTAGTCCATACATGACGATGGGGTTGATATATATTATCCGATGCTTGGCTAGTAGAATCACTCCATGTGGTATTTTTGATGATGTCTTATATTTTCTAAGAAACCATAACAATATGAAAGGAAGCTAGGTGTGCAAAAATTACTTCCTACACTAATCTAATGAGCGGAGGAGAGTGCAAATTCAAATTTATCCTAATATTACAGAAACATTAAACCATTAATATGAGATATTGCAGCAAACACATAAGGAAGAAACAATGACAGAAGAAGAGAGACACAAGATATATGTGGGGAAAACCCTTATGGGTGAAAAACCCCACACTCCAAAACACTACTCAACTATATTACATAAACAAAGAGATTACAATACAAATTAGAGCCAATGCTCTTGCAGGAGTCTTCGACACTCGTATCTAGAGATGATTTGGTAGCATAACAGTACCTGTAAAAACCTGTAGTACATCTTCTCCTCCAAGCACCTGTTTATATAGAAAATACAAGGCAAAATTGCCTCTATCTTGGAATGGGCGTCCAACTTGGCCTCATGGCCCAAAACCCACACCTATGGACACTTGTCCATAGACCCCATCCCAAAGAGGTCACCTATTTCCAAAACGGGCTATGATAGATGCTCTTACGACTCTTACGACCATCATAGAATCTGTCATAGAAGTTACAACTTACAACTATAAGAGAATCTATCATACACAGGCTATAAATAACATATTCTCTTACAACATGTCATAGTCCACCTTGGGGTGCCCAAAGATGCCTTTTTCAAAGATGCTCTTCGACACATGTCTTCCCCTGTCATAGAATCTCCTATTTCTGACTCTTACATGTCATAACTTCGTCATAGAAATTTGTCATGACCGTTACAGTTAATATTCCCTTACACAACATCCAAGATGCTGACACATGGAAAAATATTCCTACCACAAAGTGGGATGCCTATCTCCTCATGTGAGGAAAAAATTACAAGTTGTCATCTTCGATGTAGGATGACACATCACCGTGCCACATCCCACAAGATGACAATATGGAACTTACAATTAATTTACATCATAGGCAATGAATAAATAAATACAATCAAAATAATGCAAGGAATTACCAAGGTTGAGACACCTTAATTCCCAACATTCTCCCACTTGTCAAACACCTTGTAAGAGCTAATAGAATAGTAGGATTTAACTGCTATAGGCTGAGAGGCCTATAGACTCCGAACACCATCTAAATTTCTTTGTGCCCACTGGCTTCATCAATGCATCTACAACATTATTCAAAGTATCTACCTTCTCCAAATTTACCTTCCTATGCTCTACCATGCCTCGCACGAAGTGAAACTGTACATCAATATGCTTTGTTCTGGCATGGAAAGTTGGATTCTTTGCAAGGCAAATTGCACTCTGACTGTCATAACTGATCGTAATTTGACCTGCATGAACACCAATATCTGAACACAATCTCTTAAGACAAATGGATTTCTTACAAGCATGAGTTGTAGCCATATACTTAGCTTATGTAGTGGTAAAAGCAACCACAGGTTGTTGCTTTCTCATCCAACTAATTACACCACCAAACATTGTGAACACATATGCACTGGTGGATCTCCTGCTGTCAATGTCACCTACCCAATCAGAATCCACAAATACAAACTGAATGCAGAGGTTTTATAGCATTGCCATGATAGTAAATGGAATACTCAGAAGTACCCCTCAAATATCTGAACACTCTCTTAACTGCATCCCAATGTACCTGTATAGGATTAGTCATAAACTGACTAAGGACTCCCACTGCTTGGGTAATGTCTGGTCTTGTGCAGACCATAACATACATCAAACTGCCAACAACACTAGCATAAGGTACTCTGCTCATGTCCTCCACCTCACTAGGAGATTTTGGACAATCACTAATAGATAACTTGGTTCCTAATGAAACACGAACACTCACTGGTCTACAATCTACCATGTTGAACCTATCCAACACGGTCTTCACATACTTACTCTGGCTTAACCAAAGTTTTCTATTTGCTTTGTCTCTTCTGATCTCTAATCCCATAATGTACCTGGCTGCCCTAAGATTTTTCATCTCAAACTGTGCTGACAACTGGGACTTTAAATAAAAAATCATATTCTTACCATTCCTAATCAACAACATATCATCAACATACAATGCAATAATGAGAATACGATCATTGTCAAACTTGTAATACACACAATGATCCAATTTCAATCTCAGATAACCAATTGACAACACAAAGGCATCAAAATTCAAGTACCACATCCTAGGAGACTGCTTCAAACCATACAAAGACTTCTTAAGCTTGCAAACCAAATTTTCTTTACCTTTCTCTATGTAATGCTCTGGCTGTGACATGTAGATTTCTTCCTCCAAATCACCATGAAGGAAAGATGTCTTCACATCCATCTATTCTATCTCTAAATCATAAGCATCTACAAGAGATAACATAAATCTAATGGATGTCAGCTTTGCAATGGGAGAGAAAATTTCACCATAATCAATTCCCTCCACTTGTGAGTACCCCTTCAGAACCAATCTAGCCTTGTACTTTCCAACACTGCCATCTGCACCGAATTTCTTCTTGAACACCCATTTGCAACCAACGGGTTTTCGTCCATCAAGAAAAGGCACCAAGTCCCATGTTTTGTTCTTTTCCAAAGAAACCATCTCATCCTCAATTGCCTCTTTCTAGGAACCTGCATCTTTCATGCCCATAGCTTCTTTCATAGTTCTAGGCTCATCAGTGTTAGAAAGTAAAGCAAAACCACAACTAGAATCAATTAATGAATAACCAAATCTATTAGGTTGCTTTCTTGTTCATGTAGACCTCCTCAATAGCTGAGGTTGAGGTTTTGCTTCTTCTTCTTTGCTTCTAGAGCTACTAGAGCTCTCCTCATCATCAGGCCTCACATGGTCTCTTAGTTCAGTCTTCTTAGGGGTAGAGGGAAACTGAACTGCATCTTCTTTCTTTTCTGACTGTTCTGGCTATAGAACAATGGAAGAAGGTGTTAGCTCTCTGAAGATAACACTTTTGCTATACAACACTTTCTTAGTTATGGCATCCCAAAGCTTGTATCCTTTCACACCGATACCATAGCCAATGAAAATACATTTAATAGCCTTGTTCTCTGACTTAGACTGTTTCTCCCTAGGCACATGTGCATATGCCTCACAACCAAAAATACGAAGATGCCTTACTGAAGGCTTCTTACCAGACCACACCTCCATAGGTGTTTTGCCAACAAGAGATGATGTAGGAGATTTATTTACCAGATAGCAATCAATGGCAACAACTTAAGTCCAAAACTTTTGTTCGAGGCTTGCTCCACTAAGCATACTCCTAGCCTTCTCCATCAGTGTCCTGTTCATCCTCTCTACAACTCCATTTTTCTACGGGGTGTATGAAGTTGTCTTATGCCTTTCAATCCCTTGCTCCTTACAGAACTTATCAAACTTTGCCGAACAAAACTCACCACCATTGTCAGTTCTCAAACACTTAATCTTTTTACAAGTCTGATTTTCAGCAAAGGCTTCAAATTCCTTAAACACACTAAAGACTTCAGTCTTGCTTCTAATAAAATAAACCCATGTCCTTCTACTGTAATCATCTATGAAAGATACAAAATATACAAATTTTGAAATTGAAGGAACATTCACAAGACTAAACACATCAGAATGAATAAGATCCAATACACTAGAAGACTTGTGAGAACTAGAGTAAAATTGAACACGGTTTTGCTTTCCATAAATACAATGTTCACAAAAGTCAAACTTGAGATTACAATCATTTAACCACTCAATGAGGTTTTTATTTTTCAAGGTATGCAGACCCTTCTCACCAATGTGGCCATATCTCAAATTCCATAACATAGTCTTTTCAGAAGGAAGCTTGGCTTCGATGGCATGTGCACTACCATCAGAACCAATTACAACAAATTTCTTCACTGCATGTTCAAATGGTGGGGATGAAGTGATAGCAACTCATTTCCTTGAGTCAGAAGAACTATTGCACTATGAAGTGTATGCCTCTAGATGAAATAGAGTACCCTTCTGAGTACCCTTTGCAAGCACCATAGATCCTCTTGTCATCTTGCATCCATCCTTTAAAAAGACAACCTGCACACCTGCATCATTCAACATACTTATAGAAAGTAGGTTTCATACAAGGTCTGGAATGTGCATAACTCCAATGATCCCCTTCACTCATCCATCAGAGAATCAGATTGATACTCTTCCATGACCAACAATCTTCAGATGAGAGTCATCACTAAGGTACACCCTCCCACCATCGAACTCTTCATACTTAGTAAACCAGTACTGATGTGAGGTCATGTGGAATGATGCACCAGAATCAATCAACCGCACATCATCGTGGCCAGGGTAGTGATGAAGGCATCACCATCATCTTTGGTAGAATCTAAATCAAGAGCTTTCTTCTTTTTTTTCTTCTCCTCTTTGCACTCCTTTCAGAAATGCCCAGACTTGCCACAGTTCCAACAGAGAGCCTTGGACTTTCTAGGAGATTTGGATCTCCCACAAGATTTGGATCTATCCTTCTCAGCTTTCTTGTCTTTCTTCTTCCCTTTATCCTTAGGTCTTCCACGGACCACAAGAGCCTCTTTGGCTGATTTGGATGTCTTCCTCCACATTTCTTCAGATAACAGTGAGGACACCACATCTTCCATCTTTAAGGTGGTAGTAGTGCTTCTGATAGCCATTACAAGATGATCCCACAAATTTGGCAAAGAACAAAGTAGGGTCATGAACGATCCTCCTCCTCCATTTTCACACCCACAGATGTCAATTGTGCAACGATCATGTTGAAAGAATTCATGTGGTCTACAACAGATCCTCTGTCTTCCATCTTTAGAGCAAACAACTTTTTTAGAAAGAGTTTGTTCACCAAGGACTTGGCCTGATAAACATCACCCAACTTATTCCAAAGATCCTTTGTTGTCTTCTCCTCATGGATGTTCAACATAATAGAGTCAGCTAAACAAAGTCTAATGAGACCCTTAGCCTTCCAATCTTTGAGCTCCTAATCATCTTGTGACATTGCTATAGGTTTCACATCGGATACGGTTTCCCATAGGTCAGGATCAACAAGTAGGTACTCCATCTTGAGTTTCCACAACTCAAAATTAGTGCCATTGAATTTATCAACCTCTAACATTCTGGATGTGGTTGCCATCTCCTTGCTGTAATAAGATACAGAATACTCTATACAAGACTCCCACTCAATCTAAGATTAGCTCAAAAAAGCCCTACCTAATAGTTAGAACCAAAAACTGGCTAGGCTCTGATACCAATTGAAAGGAAGCTATGTGTGTGGACAATGCTTCCTACACTAATCTAATGAGGGGAGGAGAGTGCAAATTCAAATTTATTCTAACTATTATAGCAACATTAAACCATTAACATGAGATATTGCAGCAAACACATAAAGAAGAAAGAGTGACAAAAGAAGAGAGACACAAGATATACGTGGGGAAAACCCTTATGGGTGAAAAATGCCACACTCTAAAACACTACTCAACTGTATTACGTAAACAGAGAGATTACAATACAAATCTGAGCCAATGCTCTTGCAAGAGTCTTTGACACTCGTATTTGGAGATGATCCAGCAGCATAATAGTACCTATAAAAACATGTAGTACATCTTCTCCTTCAAGCTCCTGTTTATATAGAAAATACAAGGCAAAATTGCCTCTATCTTGGAATGGGCGTCGAACTTGGCCTCATGGCCCAAAACCCATGCCTATGGACACTTGGTCAACATTGTAAGATGTTCTTGATACTTGTCCACAGACCCCATCCCAAAGAGGTCACCTATTTCCAAAATGGGCTATGACAGATGCTCTTACGACTCTTACGATCATCATAGAATCTGTCATAGCAGTTACAAGTTACAGTTGTAAGAGAATCTGTCATACACAGGCTATATATAGCATATTATCTTACAACATGTCATAATCCATCTTGGGGCACCCAAAGATGCCTTTTTCAAAGATGCTCTTCGACACGTCTTCACCTATCATAGAATCTCCTATTTCTGACTCTTACATGTCATAACTTCGTCATAGGAATCTGTCATGACCGTTACGGTCAATATTCCCTTACACAACATCCAAGATGCTGACACCTGGCAAAATATTCCTACCACAAAGTGGGATGCCTATCTCCTCATATGAGGACAACATTACAAGTTGTCATCTTCCATGTAGGATGACACATCACCATGCCACATCCCACAAGATGACAATATGGAATTTACAATTAATTTACATCATAGGCAATGAATAAATAAATACAATCAAAATAATGCAAGGAATTACTAAGGTTGAGACACCTTAATTCCCAACACAATACAACTGCTTCGTGCACTTTGTTTATCTTGGCTCTTGCCTTGATTAGACTCAGTTCTGAGATCTTTGCAGTATAGCCCCACGGTTATACTCAGTTTTCAAATCCGTAGTATAACCTTGGCTCTTGATGTGATTACTTTCATGCATTTCTTTTATCATGTGATGTGGTTATTATCTTAGAGAAAGATTTCTAACTTCTCTTTTTGTAGAAAATTGTGTGTTTGTGGTACATTTGGCGATCGTAAAGTACATGTCACCTTTGGGGGCATCGGATTTGCAAGAGCTCTTTTTCCCTTGTGTGTTTTCTCTCTACCTTAACATGCTTGATATCGGTACATGATATCAACCACCTTGAGATGGGGGCATAAAAGGTAAGTGTCTAATGATTTTGGTACTAATGAAGCGTGTTTGTAATCCCTCTATGGAGGTGGGATGTTGTATCTCCGCGCGAGTGCACATCTTTATTTTAATTGCAATCAGAAAGCTCTCTGGAGAGGTAGGATATTGTGCATAACCTTTTATTTTAATCCCTCTATGGAGGCAGGATATCATGCATATCCTTTTATTTTAATCCCTCTGCGGAGGTGGGGATGATGTATCTCTTGAGCTAGTGCACATCCTTTTTATTTTAAAAAGTTCTCCGAGCAGGTGGAGTTGGTGTATCCTCCCTTAAGCGTGTCTTTGGTGGTTGTTGTGGCATAAGCCTAATTGTCAGATGTGCTTGTAGTGTTCTTGAGATGGTGGGTGCTTAGCAATAAGTTCCTTCCATTGCCTTGTTTGTTGTGTTTTAGACATATAGTATGTCTTTGTCATACTATATGACGCTCGTGTTTTCCATGTGTCTTCCATGTGTTTGTTCCCAAGTATAGTCCAAAGAGCATGGAAAAATGGCCCTCCTATGCTTTGGGATTTGTATGGCATGTTTGTTCCCAACTATAGTCCAAAGAGCATGGCGAAATGCCCCTCCTATGCTTTGGGATTTGTATGGAATGTTTGTTCTCAAGCGTAGTCTAAAGATGTGTGGTGACGTGTCCCTCCCTACTTTGAGATTTGTATTGCGCGTATGCTGCCCCATATGTAGTCCAAAGAGCGTGGTGAAATGCCCCTCCCACATTTTGGGTTGTGTGTTGCATTTTTACTTTCCATGCATCTACATCTACATTCATTTATATATGAAAATGAAAAAGAAATAATCACTGTATTCATCATGTTTTGCATGTCTTCAATACTGTCTTCTCCATGTTTTATGTGCCTATTACTGTCTTCACTATGTTTGGTGTGTTTGCATCGTGTTTTCTCTAATGTCTACCTAAGACTAGGGGCTAGAGATAGTTCCTCAATCTTTGTGTATGCATTAGCTTCAAGTGCGTAGCATGTCTGTTGTGTTTTGACCATTCTTTAATGCATGTATGGGTCTTGCATTGATACATACATTAAAGTGGTGGCTAAATGTTATGTCGTAAAATGTCCCCCTAGGACTTTTACCTCCTAAGTTTAGCTCCTGGGTCCCTTGTTTTGCATCTTGCATGATCATTTTAACTCTCAGAAGAAAATTACTTGAAACCCATGTCAAATGGGGCTTGAGGGACATTGAGGCATTTGATCCTATCTTGAAATAGGACTTGAGGACTTGGATGCTCACACCCTAGTCTTGCCCTATTTTAGGTAGGTCCCAAATTTGAGTGTCAGTTATGTGACCGTTAGAAGGTTCTGTTGCCAACATCTTAAGTTTGAATTACAAAATTTAAAGCAGGAATTCACATATAAGCATGTTTAGGGTTTCATTTGTAAACTAGAAGAGGACTAGAAGATGATTATGAACTTTTGGTGAACTTATGATTTTAGAGCATTCAAGATATTCATTGTTGCAGAGCAGAATATTGTTGTTGTGTTTGTGATTGCAGATTTAGCTTCATCTTCTCATGTGTTGAAGGATTTTCATCTACATGCAAGCTACACCTCTGAGGTGATATCTATTTGTGTTTGAATCATTTATCAAATTTTTTTTGCCTCTATCCAGTAGGGGTACACACTCTTTATTTGACAATGGTGTTTGGAAGACTTGAATGTCCTTCCGGGGCTTGATTGAGGCAAGCTCCTAAAAAACACAACCCCCAACCACACTCCTTGTGATTGTAGGTTACAAGTATCAGATTTCACAAAGTGGATTTGTAGAGGAAGGTTGCAGAAGATAAGGATTTCAGATCCGGTAGAAAGAAGCATCCTAGTGTACTTTTGGGACAAGGACTCTAGGGGAAAAGTCCTCTGAGGTTGCAGACACATAAATCTCTATGACAGTGATAATTAACATCAAAAGAAATCCCAAAATCCTGAGGAATATCCTACATTGGACTATGGTGTGAGCTCCAATGTCCTTCATATCTTCTGTAACAGAAATAAATATAACAGTGATCATCAGTGTCGTAAGGAGTCTGAAACCGCTATAGAAAACACTACGTTAGACTAGGGCGCGAACCATGAAGTCCTCGAATATTCTACATCACGAACTTTAAAAAATGGCCAGTAACTAATCTTTGTCTACTGTCTTGGTCTATGATCATTTGTCATAATTAATCAATTTGCTTACGATTTTGCATAATTAGGGTTTTGAGCATATTTGAGCATTAAATTAATACATTAATTGATAATTTCTGAATTTCCACATCGTTACAACTGACTATCAACCAGTAGGTGAATCCTCTTGCAAAATTTGTGATTCAACTTGGTTGAATGTCCTTGAATGTTTGTAGTGAAAGGATGATATAGCCTATCAATCCCATCATCCCTCTTTTCCTATAAAACAATGGGCTTGTTCTCTTTGTTAATATATCTCCTTATGACAAGATCCTTCTCATATAGGTGGTTTTAGAGTAAATCCTAAGGCATAAATTTTCACTAAAAAGGAATAATTCCCCTCATTAAAACCTCTTAAGATCCATGTGGCATGTAGGCAAAAGAATTTCTTTCAAGGTAAAGATCTCCATGTAGAAAATTCCCTCTTGAGTAGGTCTGCATGTGATAAAACAACTTCCAAGGTAAGAAACCCTTCATTTGGAAAGAATTAAATCCATGTGGTATGTAAATATAGTTAATTTCTCAAGTCATAGGACTCAATTATCTCAAATGGAAAATCCTTATGTGGCATTTGGTCTTGGACAATCCCCTATGTGAGTCCTTGATCCTAGGTAGTAGATAAAAAGACCACTCTCTTTAATAAGAAACCAATCTTAATTGTTTACAGTGGATCAACACCCTTCCATGATTACTATTAAGCATTATTTTCATCTCAAATGCATAAGTTTTTATTTTTTCAAATTTCATCTCCAAATAGGTATTGTAGTAGTGATAATCCCTAAATTATCAATTTGTCAAAAATATCTCATAATAACACAATTCTTCAAAGGATTTTTCTCATGTTAAATCATAATCTCAAGGAAAAGCATTTATTCAAGAAGGGAGAAGATTTCATGATAACATGAGGTCTTTGTGTCTAATCAATAACTCACATCCTCCTCTTGGTGGCAACAATTTCTACTAAGCCACCATGATATCATGGGGCTATCTCTTATAGCAAGATATGAGGAAGAAAACAATGTTTCAATTGGAATTTACTCATGCAACCACAAAGCTTAGTATTAGGTTCTTCTAAATGAGGAAATAATACCATCAAGATTACAACATTGACCACAACAATGTAATAAACATTTCCATCACCAAAAGGTACAAGCTTATAACTATCTTAAACCATGTAGCTCTTTCTCATCATATTACTCTGTATGCTACCCTTATGCCTTAACAAAATCTTCACCTAATGATAAAGGCTACTTAAGCCCTAAGACTAAATTACAACACATATTAGGCATGATAACAAATAACTATAATTATGAAAATGCAAGTGAATGGATGTTATTTATCTCATTTTAAACTTCTAATGTCTGTCTATATCATAATGTCAAAATTTGATGTTGCCTTGGGAAACCTCATCAAAATTTCCAAATCTTTCCCTATGAGTATCATTCAATCCTTTTCCAACCCAAGTACTCTCTCCTTTGTTGAGGTAAATCATAGGGTGTACTAAGCTATGGCAATCCTTCTTACATTTAGAGTCTTAATCATATTGTCTCCACACCAAGATTTGATGTATTGCCTAAGCAATGCACATTAAATCATATAATCCCAAGCATTTCCATGTTCCCTTTCTAGGCTAGGCCTTCCCTTTGATTATAGTCTTCCTCTTATTTATGACTCTCTTGATATACATACCTCCACTAATCTATCAAAAGTTTCCTTCAATTGTAGTAAATCCACTATAATATTAGCCCTTAAAAATGACCTTCATGCTCTTTGTCAAGGTAGGATACTCCTTGTGATTATATTTTTTGATTTGTACCACTTCTCCACTTGTTAACACAAAGACAAAGAAGTATCAAGTTCTCCAAGGTTTAATAGGTAATATGTTTTTATCAAATGACAAAACTGAGAATCAAAATTAGTGTTCTACTGATTACCAAGTCAATTAATAAATTCATGTATGCAACAAAAACAAGATAGATCTATGATTCAGTAAGATAATTGTATCCCTATATTGGTAATGATAGTATATTTGGTATAAAACCCTACCAAAAACCTTAACAACATTCATTTTTATTTGAAACATTGCTATGAAACACATGCATTACTAGTTTATAACTCATATTTAAAAGGATTTCAACCTTTAGGTAATGGATATCCATTCTTGGGAATGAATATTCGTTACCTAAAGGCCCCAAAAAAATAAAAAGAGGATTTTTGGGCTCGACAACAACCCCCACAAACCCTCTACACTCAAGAAACCTGTGATTTTTGTGCATTATAGGGAAAATAATACTTTTTTACACTCTTAGACACAAAATTTGATTGTTTCAATCATTAGGGTGATAGTTTTTGTTCTTCTAATGGGGAGCAATAGTCGTCATAAAGAAAAAAGGAGGAAACTTCAATTGGAGGAAATTGAAGCAATTAGGGAAAAAGATAAAGAAAGGAAGAGGATTGCAACACAAGGTTTGGTGGATACTTGTGAAGGTGAAAGTTCTTCTTTACCATCTAATTACATGCAAATTGAAGGTGTTAATGTTGAATATAATTAAATGTTTGATCATAATGAAATTGAGCATGATATTGCAAATGAAAATGTTGCAAAATGTTATGAAACACCTATTGATAAGAGTAATATCATGGAGAAAGAATAAGAACAACATAGACATATGCTTGAAGATTGTGGATATGAACCACATGATATTGAAATTGCACTCCATAATCCAGTTGTTCATAACATTGATGAGATCAATAACATGGATGAAACAATCAAAATCAATTTATCTCCAAATTACATAAGAAGAGAGGACCTTTGTCAACAATAAAAGGAAATCCAACATCCATCATTTTCTAATGAGCCCAATGAAATTGTAAAACATCCAAGAACCCCAAAATGGTTACTTGAAATTGATGAGAACATAATGGAAAAACTTGAATCCAAGAGGTCATCATGAACAGTTAGATTGTGTGCTTCAAAACTTTCCAATGACTATTTGGAAATGAAACATTAACCGAACAATGCCAACTTTTTGTACAATTACTAAAGATGTACAAACTGAGACCTTTACTAAAGAAATTAAAAATTTGGGCAAACAAATATCCGATTGGAATAAAATTATTGTTAGAAGTCTTTTTAATGCACTTAATTCTATTGGAAAGACTAGCAAGGAGAAAGATAAAAGAGCTAATTGTAGAGTAATAACAACCTCAATAGTGAGCAAGCAATTAAGAAAGGCTCGATTAATGATGCATCCTTGTCTTGACTTAAGGCTAAATCGTAAAACATTGTCAAAAGAACTATCATTAAGATCAAGACTAGATAGTCCTCTTGGAAACGATACTTGGGCTTTCAATGGTAGGATTCCACGAGTTGATAAGAAGCTAATCGATAGAACACGGAATGAAATTAAATGATTTTGGCACTAACTCTAGAGTAACATCCAATGTAAAAGATGTTTTAAAGTTAAGAATTGGTGATCAAGACCGCACACCACATCCTAAACATTACTTGGAATGTAGCCAAACAACATTGTACAAACAATTTTGTGAAACAAATCTAGGTTTGACAATCTCACAAAGAGCATTTGAATCCCGTAAGACTTTTTATTATATGCCTCTTAAAATTTGTAATACATGTTGCAAACACCATGTGGAGTTTTATATGTATCATGAACTATTATGTGTTATTTGTTCTACTTTGCATACTAACAAAATGTTACAAGAGTGTGGTGCAATTCAACTACCAAAGTCATCTAGGGACTTATTGGATTTATTTTTATGTGTTAGAGATGATGGTTACATTTTATACAAGAATGATTGTTTAAATGAAAAGTTTTTACAATGTGGTGGGTTATCAAAGTTTGCATCATTTATTCATGAGGACAATGTGCATGATTTTGGAAAGCAAATGGTTGAGAAAAAGAGTGTTAGCATTTAATTTTGCACCTTTCAGTGAGAAAGAAAAATAGACAGATGTGTAGTAGAACCACTCTTCGAATTGGAAGGGGAAGCTCCCTGTAAAATAAAACTTGACTAAAAACTTTACAATTTTTTTGGGTTTTTGCAACATGTGGAAAGACAAAGACGCACATTCAACAGCAAAGCAAAGACTTTTATGCCTTTTGACTGAAAATAGAACTTAGGCTACATGCTTGCACTATTTAGCTAAAGACAGAGGCTAAATAAAGCAAGTACATAATTTTGGATTGATTGGAAAAATTAACATCATACAATTATGAATGCCAAGACCATATCAACTATAAGGCGATGCACAGATATGACTTATTCTTTTAATTTCACCTGCAACGCAAAGTTTACAGATTTGTTGAATCAACCTAACCTTCAGCATAAATAGTACATTTTAATGGATATTTGGAAGCAAAATAGGCATACTAGAATCCATTAATGAACAAAACAAGAACACGATCAGGAGAATATTAGACAAATAACAATTTAAGGAAGTAGAGGCATGAGAATTGCTATTGCCTTTATTCTTTGATTGAACACAAGATTGGATACTGAACATTGAATACTTTTGTTTCCTTTGATTAAATCTAGAGATCAAAGGAAACAAATGAACCCAGATGACCTAATTTTACATGGAAACACTTAAGAACAAAGAAGATGTGAAATGAATGTCTAAGCACAAAGTCCTAAACACTTATCTTAATCTCAACAACATAAAGAACTTCCATAATAACGATGCATATTCTCATTCCTCAAAGTAATCAAAATACACAACACTATTGAACAATAATATGCAAGCAAAATCATATCCTTAGCATTTACCATTATCATCCATAATTAGAAATTAAGTGTGTAGAATACACTTATTTATATCCTAAAACCAAAGGTGCAAGGAAATAAAAGGAAGCATTAACTAACACTCTCCACCCTAACCCTAATGCTGCTTGGCAAGCATGCAAGCTTATTAGCATTTAAAAATAAAAATATCTCTCATACAATTTAGTTAACTAAACTTGAATGTTATTACACATTAAGTTCCACTCAAAGAAAATTTTGCATGATCTCCAAAACAAATCCAAAAATAGATTTATATTTGAAAAGCAAAGTCAGTTCTCAAAATAGAAACTGCTTTGGAAATCCCTCCAACTGCCCAAAATAGAATCCTCCTGCAGATAGTGAAAAATGAGTAAGTATGAGAATTGAGATTTCTCTCAAATTCATCAACTTTGGCCTCATTTGGTATGGTAATTGACTCCAGGTGAACGGTCCTCAGCTACAGGTCAACCTTTGCATCATCAATGGTCCTCAATAGATCCATATACTCCTTTTCTACTGAGTATTCATGAATGAGTGCTGATTTGGCTTCCATGGTGATAGAAGAGTATGTATTGTTGATTTGTGGCTTCAAGAAAAGCCTTGCTCTTTGCTGTCCTGCCTTAAAAAGATCAAACTAGGCCTCTATATGCTGGTTGTTCAAGAAAATTAGGCCTTTATTCTCATTGTCCAAACTCTAATTTTTTATAAAAATGTGTATTTTTTTGCCCTTGGAAAGTAAAAATTTGTAGTTGTGACTTCAAAGATTTGTTGAATCTGAGCTCTAGATGGTCAAGGATGATGGAAAACACCTTTTCTTAAGGTGGGTATGCGATATAAATTAGAAAATTTGAACATAAAGGCCTTAAAAATCACTTTTCCTTTTGCTGTAGGTGGTGATTTTTGGCTGGAACAGTCATAACTAGCAAGGAAAAAGCTTGAAAAACCTCCAAAAATGGCCTCCTAGACTTGGGCGGCATCTTTGGAGTGTGAAAATAGGCCTTAGGATGATGAAGCATGAAGAAAATGGTGCCTTAGAGTTACCAATCCACCTCTTGGATGCATTTCTAGCCCAAAAAGTTCCTCCAACCTATCATAAAAAGATTTGAAACCCTCAACAATGGTTGTCAATGTGAAGAAATGCCCTCCTCTTGTGTGGACATGCCTTGGAATGCAAGAGAGAGGTATGGAATGATGCAAGAATCTGTCAAGTTGGCTTTGTATATGAAGATCCACTCCTCAAAACCCCTCCAATCTGCCTTTGAAGCTTCATGAACCTTCAACAATGGTTGCCTAGTTTTGAACGCTACCTTTACTCCTTTGCTATGCCTTGCAAAGTGTCAAATAACAATGAATAAAGCCTCCTTTATAGTGAACACCACCTTTTAGGTTTCCAATGTGCTTTACTCTAAAAATAGAGTGTTTTTTTTTATTCTCCTCCATGCAAAAAATAATAGGTTGAAAAAGGAGTGCAAATCACCCAAAAGGGGCACCTTTTTCAAGGCTCAAAAAGGAGTGCATTTTGGCAAAAAGGATCACCTTTTTGGAGTTTTACAAAAAGGAGTGCATTTTGGCAAAAAGGATCACCTTTTTGGAGTTTTGCAAAAAGGAGTGCATTTTGACAAAAAGAATCGCCTTTTTGGAGTTTTGTAAAAAGGAGTGCATTTTGGCAAAAAGGATCACCTTTTTGGAGTTTTGCAAAAAGGATTGCATTTTAGCAAAAAGGATCACCATTTTGGAGTTTTGCAAAAGGAGTGCATTTTGGCAAAAAGGATCACCTTTTTGGAGTTTTGCAAAAGGAGTGACTTTTGCCAAGGCACTTTGTCTTAGTAACTTTCTCAGATTTTGCTTTTGAAAATCTCAATTTTTGCCTTAGCCATTTTGATAGAGATTGCTTGGATCAATGTCATTTGTCTCTACTTGTGAAGCTTCTGAAAACTTTGATCTGTGGTAGAAGAACTTCTTCCATTAATGGCCTTGGAGTTCATGTTTCACCTTCTGAAAATGAATAATTGACCTAGTAGAGAAAACTCAACCTTTTGCAAATTCTGTTTGGACCACCTTGATCATGAAGCAATATCGGCCAATCAGAATCAGAAAGGACTCCTGAATTTTCTATTTTTAGAAAATTTTGCCAGCATCTATATCTCAAGAAACCCATAAACCTAAAATTGACATCTATTTTCAGAAACTTTCTAAAAATAGTTCTAAACTTTCTATTTTTAGAAATTTTGACTTTTTGACTTTTGACAACCAATTCTTCAAAATCTCACAAAATACCTTCTAAAGCTTCAAAACTTTCATTTGGCATAACATAGCCAATTTGACTTCTTTGAATCCTTCTGCATTCAGGCCTTATATTGATTTCCTTTGATATATCTTGTACCTGCGGGGTTAGCAAATAATGACAAGGCGACATGGTGCTTGGGAGGTGTGTTTAGGCATCTTTTTAGGGTGTTTGTATGCATAGAAAAAAAAATTTCATATGGGTACAACAAAAAGATACAAGGTAGTGAAATACAATTTGAAGAGTGGAGGTGAAGGTTCTAGATGTGAGTTGATTACAAGAGAAGTATGTGTTGTTGGTTTTATTTTCGATTTTAAGAAAAATCTTTTTTACAAGTACATTCCAAACACAACAACAAGTCTCAATGGTTAGATCAACAATTCGGGATGTGTAAATATTTTTTCTCAATTGGAACTATTGTCTTTGTAGTCAATTTTGTAGAAAACTACACATTGCAGCCATAAAATAAAGTCCAAGCTCAGTACTACAATTCTATTCAGATTACTATTTTTGTTCACATTACATATAGACATGCCCCTGAGAGTATAGAAGAGAATAGGAAGATAGTCAGAGAGTACCATTTTTACACGAGTGATGATCGATCTCATTCATCAGAGTATGTGCAATATTGTTTTCAACAATTTTATGAGTTCTTGCAAGAAAAATATATTAGAATGGTTCAACATCTCATTTGGTCAGATAACTACACCGATCAATTCATGAATGCTCATATGTTCTATTAGTTGAGTAGAATGCATGCAGAAAAGGGTATACCTCATATTTGGAAATTTTTTGAAGTTGGGCATGGAAAAGGGGAGCATGATGGTGTGGGTGCATGCATGAATGAAGCTCTAGTTAAAGAACAACTAAAGATTAGAGGTGGTGCTACATTCAATGATGTAGATTCTATTGTTAAGTGGTGTAACTATGCATTGTCACAAGGAGTGACACTTGATTCAGAAGTATGCAGGTTCTTTTGGTTGGTTGATGAGGGGATAGATGAAGAGAAATTGGATTTTTAGAGAATCAATGAATTGTAAAAAATACATTCATTTTGAAGCTTAGATGCAAGTACATGGACTATTTGGACATGAGAATTAGCTTGTTTTTGTCAGAGTTGTATTTTAAATGTGATTGGGATCATTGTGAGACAAGTGAGTGGGTAGATACATGGATTCAATGATATTTAACACCTTTATCTCAAGGTCATTCATCTTCACTCAATGACATGGAGAGCTCATTTGACTATGATAATCTTTCAGACCTTGTACAACTAGGTGATGTTTATGCAGTTGTTGCACCACATGGGAATGAAGAGAGATCTGACTATTGGTTGACACGATGTGTACAGGGAAAACAAAAGCTAACACGAGCTATGACAAATGATGATGGGTTCACATATCCTACAGGATCAGTTGTTATTGTTGGGACATGGTTACGAACATATATGATTAGAAAGAATGACATACCTGCATTTGAAGACTTTGAGAAACAAAAAACCATATTCATGTATTCACACCTAGTTGTAGCAACAAATGTTAAGTTACTGAAGCATCATGCAAAACCAAAAACAAAATAACTATGCACAATTAGTAATGTCGATCATGAAGCAATATTGGATACTATGAAGGTAAGAGATGACCCCTCAGACACGCTTGACTAGCATCTAAACTTCCAGATGGGACATGTATGAGTCTATAACAATTTTTTATTTTCTAGTGAGATTCTTGTTTTTTCCATTTTTGGAATTGTTAATTATTGAAAATCTTGTTTCTTTAATTATAATGCATGCTTTTGACTATCCAGGACTATGAATGAGGTTATCTACCATGGCATCCCAGATGCCAGGTACAATTTTTAGTGTGCATTTG
This sequence comes from Cunninghamia lanceolata, assembly GCA_027924645.1. Lineage (NCBI taxonomy): Eukaryota > Viridiplantae > Streptophyta > Pinopsida > Cupressales > Cupressaceae > Cunninghamia > Cunninghamia lanceolata. The sequence continues at coordinate 287,653 of BSBN01000887.1, forward strand.
TGTTGAAAAATATTTTGATGTTCACATTTTCTTAATATTTTGCTTTCTAGCATTTTCTACATATTGATTTCTATATTAAAGAGAACTTATTTTTTAGTTTGATACATTTAAGAGTAGGTTTAAGAATAATTTTGGTTTTAAAGAGTCCCTAACATCACCTTCATAGACTATTATGTCCATCTTGTGGCCTCTTGACAAGAATTTTGCTAGTTCATAATTTTTTTGATGGCCTACCAATCATGTGTCATAATGTCCTTGTAATGAGATTATTTAGCATAACCAACATGTGCTAGTATAATAGTTTGAATACATACCTAATATGTCCTAGATGCTCTATGATAGCAATTTATTGTTACTAAGGTTACTTTTAAACCTCCTATGGTTGTTACATATGACCCTATACATGATAGTCCTCAATAATGTGTACATCATAACATTGAAGGGTGATTTGATAGTGAACATTTGTATGTGATAGTTCCCTGCTGCCAATGTTTAAGTTATTTATGAATGCATTATCTAGTGTTGTATGCATATGTAGGATGATGATGTTGTAATGAGATCATAGGGAGAATGACACCACAACAGGGCCACAAAAGGTGTTAATATGTTTTTTTATTGTAAGAAAATAATACAAGATTCACCTTTGTGGAGGTTTGTTCTTTCATTGATCTTAGGCATGATACTTGTAGTGATTTGATTCCATGAATAATTTAATAATGAACTAGTATATCTCTTCAAGGTGATTTCTCATACCACATAAAGTTTGGTCTCAAAGATTTAGCAACATTATCCTTGAAGACATGAAGAGATGAAGAACATGTGATGTTATAATGGATCTCCTTGACCTGGTGAGCCTTCACTCAAGACTCTACCTTAACATAGGATCCAAAACTATCCTAGCAGAAATATTTTTGAAATTTTCTATATGATGTTTATGTGATATCCCTCAGGGTTTATAATGACCATTCTTCACATTTAGAAGAATACTTCCAATATCCTGAGGTGAGTAACAAGATCCTAAAACAATCATTTATGACCTTAACAATGTTTGTAGGTAGTCTTGAAACCTAATAGTTGATTACTATTTCCTCCATGAAAGATTATTTTGTCTAAGGATTAATCTTTTTCACTTCTTTTCAATGATCTCTTGACTATATTAAGACATCTTCCAATATTTCCTTCAAGGTAACCTTATGGTATGATCTCTCACTCTTGAAAGCCTTCAATCATCTTGCAGAGAATCTTGACATTATCATATGCAATGACAACCTTTGTACATCAGACCATGCCATTAGAAACTGTCCTATGTCATTTAGTCATGATATTCCTTTGTTGCTTGATTGCATCATTGCTTCTTGGAGTAATGACAAGGTACTTCAACCCATGATTTGTCTCAAATAACTTCATCATATATATTGAAAGAGACCTAATGAACCTTGAACAAAACATCTTCTTGCTGTTGCTACAGTCTTAGGACTATCATAATCTTGCATGCTTTTGACAGTGATAATGAGGGTTTTGGATGCACAAGGTTACCCTCCACTCATGACACCCTCATGGCATTCTCATAATGCTTTCCTTGATGATCTAATGACTAACTCAGTAGGATACCTTCATGGATTCATTAGACAAAGGCAATCCCATTATGCACTACCAAAGACAAGAACACTAACAGCCATTGGTAAAATCCCTGCACACAAACATTAATCAAATATGCACGAAAGACCATGAAATCACAATGAAAGCATATATTAAAATGCTTAGGGAAAAAATGGTATGTCATTAAATCAATAAACTTCCCTAGGGTTTGGCGAGTTTCCTTTGGCAACCAAACCCTAGGCTTCAATATAGGCTGTTAGTAAGATACAGGGCATGGAGTAGAACCAACTAAAAGCTAGTGCATACATCATGTGGAGGTTGGGAGCTGACCTAATATGCTAAAGGACACATCCCTATATGTAATAGATATAGTATATATGTAGGATAGGATAAGTAAGATAAGACATAAGAATAATAGAAGTCAGATAAAGCATGTATGTAGGATGGTGAGACAAAGACTTAGACCTATCGGATAATGGATGTATGATGTTTGATTGTTGTGAATATGTGTGTGTGTGTGTGTGTGTGTGTGTGTGTGTGTGTGTGTGTGTGTGTGTGTGTGTGTGTGGAGATCTATTGGTATCTGATAATTCTTTGGTGTCTTATTGTTATGACATGTCTGTGATACTCTACATATGTTATTCTTGGTATTTTGCTATCAATCTCTAACTACTTGACCTAGGTATAAAATGATTACAAAGACTTGGCTAAGGACTAGATCTCTAGAATGGTATCCCTCCCCATTTCTTTCCAACATTTGGTTCCATTGCTGAGACACTGGATGAGGGTAGTTAAAGATTGAAGGGGTGAAATATTCAAAGAAGTAGGCGGAGTACCAAAAAAAAAAGAGAAGACTAGGTAGGCAGAGAAAATTTTCAATTTGTGGAAAAATCTAGGTCTCCTTAAGTTCCTACCTCTATGAGAGGGGGGCAGACACTTAAGGGATGACAAATGGAAAGGGGGGAGGATTTGCAAAGATCTTACAAATGATGTGACTCTTCAAACAAGGATACCATGGGATATAAAAGGACTAATGGAACTCCAAATCAAGAAAACCCATGGTGAAAGAGAAGCAAAAGAAACAAGAGATCAACAAAGACATCAGAATCAAAATGTAGATAAGCAGGGAAGAAAGATTGAAGAAAACTCAGGAATGAGAGGAACGTTACTGCAGAAGGATGGAAAAGGAACAAGAGATTAGAAAAGATATGATAACAAAAGTTATGAAAGGAAAAGAGAAACAATTCATCGTGCCCACCATTGAGGGTGCTATTAGAAGGGAAGAATAAGACCAACATGTCATGGAGGATACCATCGAGTGTGCCATTATGGGTGCTATCAGAGAAAGGAGATTAGAAGGAGAAGAAATAGAGAGCGTCAAGGAGGATGTTGTTGAGTGCACTACTATAAGTGTTGTCGAAGAAGAAAGCCAAAGGGAAAAGGAAGAAAGAGGTGAACTAGGGTTTCACCGAGCCTTAATCTTGCTATAGACTGCCAAAAATTTTTAATTAACACAGAAATTTTGAATTTGTATGAAGAATACATAGAGGAGATAATTTGCTAAAGCATAAAGAAGATAAGAGGAAGAGGAGAAGATGTGGTAAACATTGAGAGGAGTTCCAAGGATTTCAGAAGGTTATTTCAATCATCACTTGACACCGACATGATGTCATTGACACAAAGACAAGGGAAGAGAACTTAAGAACAACCCGAGTTGATAGAAGACAACCTAACCAAAAAAGCAGACCAGAGGAAACCTACCACAAATTACCAGAGACATTGAGAAGACTAATCATGGATATTCCTATTAAGTTACCAGTATTCGAGAAGGATACTACTGAAGTAGCAGAGCACATTTTTGTTTTGGAGTCTATTTGGAACCAGAATGGGTAACAACAAATGAAATCAAGTTGTTTGACTTCATAGGTACCTTGCGGAATGAAGCATTGAAGTGGTATAGGAAGACATGTCTAAAAAGTGATAAGGAATGGGATGAAATCAAGCAACAATTCTTGAAGAATTTTGGAGTTCTAGATATTCCTACAGAAGGGATTAGTAAGATGAGAGATTTGATGCAATTAGACAAAGAATCAATAAAGGGCTCTGATAAAAGATTCAAGGAGACAACTAGGAAGTTAGAGGAACCACTTATTGAGAAGCAATAGATAGAATGGTTCATTTATGGAATAAGCCCTGAAATAAGATCTGTCCTAGATGGAAGAACATTTGCAACATATGCAGAAGCAGTGACACTAGCTTTCCAGATAGAGTCTCAATCTTGGCACAAAAAAGACAAGATAAAGGAAAACCTAGAAATGGATAAGTTGAAATTGGAATTTGAGAAATTAAAGCTAAGACATGAGAATATTTTCGCCAAGCAGGAGGAGAATACACAGAAGCAAAGACCTAATATTTGGTGCTCATACTATACAAGGGAAGGTCACTTGAGACATGAATGCCCTATAGTAAAAGGTGAAAGGGAAGCTGCCGAAATGAAGGTAGACATCAAAACAATAACAAAAAGAATAAATACAATATATTGCAAATTGTGCAGAGAATGTGATGACCATGAAACACCAGATTGTTCTTCACAAAACTTTAGGAGGAAAAGAGATATTGATGATGAAGAAGATGAAACATGGTACATTAGAAATAACATAAACTCAACAGAGAGCAACAACATGACATATGTGAAAGGCATAGCAGAAATAAACTCATATGATCAAGGCTACAAGAAACCAAATTGGAGAAACCAGAGGAATGCCAATGCAATACAAAATTCAAACTCTAGCGGTCCATCATATGGGAATAGCTACAATAATGATGACATAGAGAATTTTGGAGGCTATAGAGGAGGCCGAGGCTATGGAAGAGGTCAAATAAGGAGAGAGGATGCCACATGCTTCAAATGTGGTAAGCTAGGACACTTTGCTAATGAATGTTGGGGCGGAAGAAAAACATAGTGTTCATTCTATAGCAGTACAGAGCATGACCTATTTTATTGTGATAATGCATAACAATACCTTAGCAATGTACCATCACAATCTAAGAGTGATGAGTTATAGAACCTGAATACACAAAAAGGGGCTAGGATCATAAGAAGGGAACCTAAGGGTCAAGGAGCAAGAACTTGCTAGAAGAACAACAGGGAGGAAACAAACACATCTTCAACAGAATCTACAAAAGAAGAAGAGTATTACTAGAGAAGCAAGTCAAAACATACAGGAAAAGATAGAATAAGAGTAAAGGAGAAAGCTGTTGTTCTTACAAGTCAAGGAACGAATATAGGAAGACATTACACAATTGAGATAGAAGAGGAAGACAATGAGGAGGAAGAAGAATTTGTTCCTACTAAGAAACAACATGAGGAAGTTTTGTAGAAAGATAAACAAACAATAAGGAAGGAGCAAGAAAAGGAGAAACAATACAATCAATTTTTCACTGAAGAAGAAGTAGAAGTTCTCAAGCAGTTAACCCAATTGACACAATAATGTAGACTCATTGAGAAACTTAAGCAATTTTCTAAATACTGGAATAAGGAGCAACATCAAAAGAGCCAACTTTGAAGGATGGGAAGGATAGGTAGAGCATGGAAGACAAAGCCACTTATGGTGGATGTTCATATAAATCATAGAAAATTCTAGAATGTCATGATAGATCTGGGAGTAGATGTCAACATGCTGACAAAGAAGCTTTGGGAACAGTTAGGAAGACCTAAACTGACAGAGACAACTTACAATATAATATTGGCAAATGGATCCAATATGCAAACAATTAGAACATGGAAACAAGTGGACATTGACCTAATGGGGGTCAAACAAGTCTTAGACTTTGTCATTGTAGCCATGAAGGATTAAGGGGAAGCTTTCAATGCAATTTTGGGTTTGAGATGGTTCGTAGATGCAAACAGTATCATAAACTCTTAGAAAGAAGAGATATCATTTTGTAATAATAACAAAAATGTCAATATTCCTTTGGGATCATTAATGGAAGAAGCATACACAGAAGAAGTCAATCAGGTAGAAGACAGTGATAAGGATTCAAACAATATCTACATAATTTTGAGGTTGGAAGTAGAAGAAACAATAGAAGAGCCCAACTCTGAGGGAGAACTGGAGATAGAGGATGATCATTACAACATAGATAGTGAGGAAGTTCTAGAAGCCAGGTTGAGAGAAGAACTGGAACTAAAAACACATAAAAATGTTGGTTACTAGAGGATATTCATGGTCAGAATTGGCAAGGAAGACATACTGTGATCCTCTGCACTTCATCAAAAGTCACTGTAGATCACTTACGACACATTTAGGAAGGACAAGGAGGCTACTTCTTAGAAATTTCATAGAATGAAGCAAAGAAATCAACATACCTAGATGGCTGAGTTCCCAGAGATACAAACAGGACAGTCATAGGAAAATAGGAAGAAGAAAATGGAAAAGATACGAGGAAAACAATGTAGGGAGGTTCTTTTAGATACCAAACCACCAGATCATCAATCTCTGAAAGAAAGAAACTGATTGCGGAGAGATTCTGCCATTGTACCATAGTGTATGATAGACTAAATACTAACAAGAGACATAACTCAAAACACAAAAAGCAAGGATATAAGATAACAAAGGAAAATAATAAAGGGAAAGCGGGGAAAATTAGAGTGAAAATCAGGGGTATTTAACCCTAATCAGGCTTTACAAACCTCACTTTGCATTCAAAATTTGGTGAATTTGGATCTCGAAGAGAAAATACAATGGAAAACAAAGAAATGAAGAGTACAAGATCATAGATAAGTAGAAAATATACAATGGATATCCCTGAGTTGATTGATATCAGACACAAGCCAAGGCCAAAGTTGAATAAATACCCATGGAAAGCCCTAGAAGTAGATAAAGACAACACATTCTTGGAGGTGTTGACAGATGTGGTTTAAACAAAGGATGTTAGAAAGTACATTCACAATACCTTGGCTGAGATCGACCACATGAAATTTGAGGAGTTAAGGGATACATTGTTGGGAGATACAGGGTATCTTCCTGAGTATGCAAATATAACAACAAAAAAATTAGATGTGTGGAAGGATTACTCTAAATTCACGGATGCACATGAATGGGTAAGAATCATCTTTAGCCGAATTCATGATGAATTTATTTATTTGGACAAACCATACAGAATCACGAAGGAGGCCATTAGGGCAATGACAAGGTTAAGTGCCATGGGATCCTTATCGGTGATGAAGGCAATCAAAACTGATCAAGTTAAGGAATTGGCAGGAGCAACAATCGATGGAAGAAACATGCATGTGAAGGAGATAACAGACCCTAGAGTTAGATATGCCACCATGGGAATTGCTTACAAAGTATACTATGCCAACCAAGAGGGTTTGACCACTGCCATTGCCATTCACACTGCCTATCAGATGGTGAAGGAGGGCAAGAATTTTGATCTATGTGAAGTAATGTGACAACAGTTGATGGGGAACTTACAGAAGATCAAGGATTCCACATAAAACTTTTGGTATGGTACTTTGATTCTTTGCCTTACATTCTATTTCTTGAATGAATTATCAGGGTTTAAGGGGAAACACTGGCAACAAAACATACCAGTAGGGTTAGAAGTAAAAATGCATATAGCTCAGTTTAAGGAGAAAAAAGCATACAGTGCTACATATTGGGGTTTCTTTAAAACTCTACAAGTAGAGATGAGGGCAAGGGAAAGAGTCCCTTATAAAGTTGTGAAGCAATATATCAACCACATTACCTTTTTGGTGGACAAGGATTTCACTTACATGGAAGTAGTTGAGCCTAGAACATCATGGGTACCCCAATTGCCCTATGAGATAACTATGGTCAAGGCTAAGGCTTATCCATAAAATCTACTTGTTCAACCCAAGGATACAAGTGCAGAAAGATTTGACACTTATAAGATTTGACACTTATACAGAAGTAATGGATAAGAAAATAAAAAGCAAGCGGTAGAACATCTGGAAAAGAATAGAGATAAGTTGCACAGACAGTAGGGAATTCCATAAAAGGTAACCACCTCAATTCCGTAACCCTCCACATCAACTCCCCTACTTAGAAAGGAGGCTCCTATAGTAAGGAGATTAAAAAGAACTACATCTCAGACTCCGTCATCATCTACAATATCATTCGGAGAGAGGGCAACATCAAAGGTATTGATAGGGATTAAGAAGAATACACAAAAGAAGGTTCCCTGATAGAAGCAACAAGTGAAAAGAAAGAAAACCTGGGTAATGTTGGAGGTGATTGAATCCAAAGAAGAGGGCGAAGAACAAGAATTGAAGTTGAAGAAAAGGAAATGAGGACAACAAACACCACAAGAAGAACCAACAAAGGAACTGACAAAGGATCTCTACAAAATGGATGCACTGCTCAATTCCATGGAAAATATAGGTATGTTAAAAGAAATTGTTGATTTATATGATGATGTATCTGAGGAAAACAAACAAATAATAGTTCAAGCCATGATCCAATATATGAGGAATAAAAAGAAGACATTAGATGATATAATGGATGGATATCTAGAGAACTCGATAGAAGTATTGAGGCAAAGAAGGAATAAGGTACTCTGATTGGAGGAAGAAATAAGGCAAAATGCCATTAATAAGCTTAGTGACACATTGTCACCGGAGGAGAAGAATAAATTAATATAGTTACAAGCCATCAAGTTGAGAAGAAAACAAAGAGTAGACACACTCATGGGTGAAAATAAGAAGGAAAAGGAGAAAATACAAAAAGAAACTAAACAAGTGACATCAAATCTATATTAGTCTGTCAAACAACAAGAACAACAACTGGTACCATCACCTCTACACAACACTGAAATACCTGTAGGGAGACAAGACAGAACAGAGGCAAGTCAGGAGAAAAGTCATCTAAAAACTTCTACACAAGGGGTACCTCCTCCGGAGAACACAAGGATGGAGGAGAGGAATAAACAACAACAACAAATAAGCCCACAAAAGTAGAATACAGAGAATAAAGAAGAAGAAAGAAAGGAGAACATAGAAGAGAAAAGAAGATTAGATCGAGTTAAAAATCTAGAAGCGTCTTCTTCTTCAATCGAATCCATTAAGGAGATTTTGGAGTAGAAAAAGTAGATAACACGCATTGTAACTCCATAATTACTATAGTTGTCGATTGTAGAAGAGTAAGTAAATCTAGCCAGAAAATCTTCCTTACAGAAGCTACAGTTAGGGAATGTCTTCCACTCCTTAGCAAGAGCATAAATCTTGAAACAACATGTAGAGGGAAGCGAATTGTTCAGGAGGTAGTGAACACATTGGTAAAAGGAGATGCCAGAGACACCAAGGGATACTACTTTACCCTTGCCAGAGTAGTTAAAACAATTGACATAAGGATTTAAGGAGTATTCTAGCCAACTAGAGAAGAAAATTATAGAACAATTCAATAAGAAAAGGTTGGTGGAGATGATGAATAAGTGTGCCAAGGTACACACTCAATTGGAGACACAAATAAAGAATATACAACAGAGCATTGTGGAGGCAAATATTAGTTACCAGTTTTGTTTATAATGGCCACAGTCCACTAAAGTAATAAAAGACTAGATGGATGCTCTAGGATTGTTATGGAGTAAAAAGTATCCCTATGCCATTTTACCTCCTAGTTTAGCTCCTAGGTCCCCGTGTTTACACTTTACAAGCTAAATACTTATCCTGAAGCATTGTCCCCCAAAACCCATGTCAGATGGGACTTAGGGGCCCACTCTAAACCTTAATCAAGACCAAAATATGGCCTTGGGACTTGGGCGCCCATGCCCAAGTCCAGCCTATTTTGTCGAGATCCAAATTCAAATGTGTCATCTTGGGCCCTTTCAAAAGGTTTCCCTCTATTGACCTTTTCAATTTAATTTACAAAAGTTAGCGGGAACACATATATAAGTGAGTTTATGAATTCATTTTACACCTAGATGGATAATGTGAACTTGTGATATTGAGCTAAGGGATTTCAAGGCATTCATTATGTTGAAGAGCATAATTATGTTGTTATTGTGTTTGCTTTTTGCAAATTTGGCTTATCAATCCATCTCCTCATGATTTGAAGGATCTTCATCTCCTTGAAGGATTCACCTCGAAGGTGACATCTATTTGTGTTTCAATCATTCCATTTCATCCTTGGATTTGGCCTCTGCCCTCCTTAGGCACACACTCTATCTAACAACAGTGTTGGAAGACTTGAATGTCATTTCAGGGCTTGACCAAGGCAAGCTCCTAAACACCACAACCCCCAAACCCCTCTCTTTGTGATTACAGGTTATAGGTGTGGGATTTGGAGAAGTGTAGGTACAAAGAAGCAATTCAAAGGATAAAGATTTAAGATCTGGAAGAAAGTTGCTGTTATTCACACCTACTAGACTAGGGAGCCCGCCCCATAGTCCTCTTGATAGGATTTACTCTGAAAGAAGGATCAAGATATCATCCGGCACACCTCTCTATTCCAGATCTGCAGAGAAACTACCCTATCAGACTTGGGTACCCACTTAATAGTCCATAAAGTTTTCAATTATGGAAATCTAACTTCTAGTATGTTTTTTATCCTTCATGAGTGTCTTCCTATCTAGTTTTCTATAGCATTCTATCCACTGTACCCAATTTCATTATAATTAGGGTTTGAATTAAGGTTTGACAAATCTCTCAATCTAATCAATATTTCCATATCATTCCTAAGTACACAAACCTATAGCTGAGTCCTCATTCATCTGTAGTGACTTGGCTCAATTTTTGTCCTTGAGTGTTATTGTGAATGAGGGTTTGATTTGATAGATCTTAACATCATTTCCCATCTTCCCTCTTTTCATACATAATAGGAATTACAAATAACAAAAGTTGTAGCCCAGTATGATCCTTTGACTGATAAGGATGGAGTAATAAGGGTGCAGGTAGAGACACTCCATAACTAGCATCAACAACTCCAAGACTAGAGAGACCAAATAAGGAGTCAAATAAAATAGTTAAGGGAAGTTGTGAACCTAAGATTAGCTAATCTGACTGGAGGTTTTGCAGAGGCTAAGCAGACCACACAAACAATATAGATAGCAACAACTATAGGAGAAGCAGAGGACACATATATAAAGATAGAAGGACAAATAATAATGTTGTCTAAGGCTAAGAAAGAATGGGATAGTAGTTTGGTGCAACTGAAACAGATTTACAAGAACATCTTACCTAGCAGCGAATTTTGCATGTCTTGAGGACAAGACATAGTTTTGAAGGGGGGATGATGTTAGCAGGATACAGGGCATGGAGTAGAACCAACTGGAAGCTGGTATATACATCATGTAGAGGCTCGGAGCAGACCTAATATGCTAAAGGACACATCCCTATATGTAATAGATATAGGTATAAATGTAGGATAGGATAAGTAAGAAAATACATAAGAATAATAGAAGTCAGATGAAGCATGTATGTAGGATGGTTAGGCAGAGACTTAGACCTGTCAGATAATGGATGTATATATATATGGAGATTTGTTGGTATCTGATAATTCTTTGGTGTCTTATTGTTATGATATGTTTGTGATACTCTACATATGTTATTCTTGGTATTTTGCTATCAATCTCTAACCTCTTGACCAGGGTATAAACTGACTACAAAGACTTGGCTGAGGACTAGATCTATGGATTGGTATCTCTCCCCATTTCTTACCAACAGAGGCCTTCCTCATGGGATTTTAGTGAAAAACTTCAGAAACCACCTTGAATCATACTCAAAACTATTAAATAAGTGCTTAGATCCATTGAATGGCTTGGGGTAAGTTTGAAAAGATGAAATTTAATCCATTTTGAAACTTCTACCATAGTTGCAATAGTTAAAAAAAACAACAAATCCTTCCATTTTTTTTCCAAAAATCATCATAAAAGGTGAGTTTCAACTAGGCTCATAACATCTAAAGTTTGGTCTTTGAAAATTAGCAAAATTATCATGGTCTTGAGGAGGTTTGTTTTCTTTTAGTATGAGTTGTAGAGGCCTTAAATCATTTAGCATTAATTATAGGTTTGAATTGTCACCCTTGGATTAAGAACCCTAGATTGATAACCATTTCATGTGATTTTTGTAGCACATTCTTTAAGACATGTTTTTCCATTATGTTTTGTCTACTTAAACACTAGATACATGTGCTTACAAGATTATATGTTGTTGTTTTAGATGATCTTATCTAAGCCATTATTACATTTTTGTTGTGCTAACATTGATTGGAATGGGTTCATCATCTTCAAGACTTTTTGAACCTTTGATTAATGCCCTAGAACACATTGGATCAAGTGAGAACACCATATAAACCTAAGGAGAGTAGAGGAAATACCTAAAAATGGAGATTACAACATAACTTTTAGTTTAATTTCATCTACTAGAAAGGTGCTAAGAGTGAGATTTTACATTCCGCATCTCTTGGTGCCAAATTGACTATGCAAACATGTTGGGGTGGGTGGGAGAATTCTAGGAGAGGTGTCTTTTCGGTGGCAAATCCTCCTAGTTATTCTTAGCTACATAAGACAGAGATAGTCTCTTAAGAGCCCTAAGACAAAAAATGTGTCAAACTTTGGACCAGTTGTTCTATCAAACCATGACACCTACAAACGTCTTCTTTACATGTATAAGTGGATGTCAGGTCCACCTACAAATACCTAATTCAATTTTTTCGTAAATCAATTTTGTTTGCCTATGGTTGCAATGAACACATTGTTCAAAAATGTTTTAGTTTCATGCAGTGAAAAGGTACTAGGAGTGAAATTTTGTATTTCACACCTCATGGGGCCGAACAAACTATGCCAACATGTCGAGGTGGGTAGGTAAATGTTAGGGGAAGTCTTATTTTGTGCACCAAGTGTCCCAGTCGTTATGGGCTACATGCTTCCAACAGAGTCACTTAAGATCCCTAATAGAAAAAAAAACTATTAAACTTTGATGGAGCAGTTCTTAGAATCTATGACACCTAGGAATGTTCTGTTTGGACCTATAGGTGCACATGGGGTTCATCCACAATAAGATCTCTTGGATTTTCTCAACTCCAATCCGTTTGACCATGCCAAAATTAAATGCATTCTTGTAAAATGCATTAGTGGCATTCAACATAACCTTGCCAGAAGCCATATTTTTCATTTTGCGTTTCGTGGGGCTGAAATAATGGTGCCAAAATGTTCAGGTGGGTGGTTAAATGGTAGGGGAGGTCTCTTTTCATGCGCCAAGTATCCCAGTTGTTTGGCGCTACAGGATTTTGACAAAGTCACTTAAGATCCCTAAGAGCAAAAAATTACCAAACTTTGATAGAGTAGTTCTCAAAATCCGTGGCACCTGGGAATATTTTGTTTAGACCTATAGGTACATGTGGGGTCTATCCACAACAATATCTCTCAATTTTTTTCTACTCCAATCCATTTGACCATGCCGAAATTAAATGCATTCTTGCAAAATGCATAAGTGGCATTCAATATAACCTTGCAAGAAGCCATATTTTTGTTTTACACCTTGTGGGGATGAATGTACAATGTAAACACATATGGGTGTGTGGGTAAATGCTAGAAAAGGTCTCTTTTCATGCACCAAGTGTCCTATTCATTCTAGGCTATAGGATTTTGGCAAAGTCACTTAAGATCCCTAATAGCAAAAAACTATCAAACATTGACAAAGCAATTATTGGAATTCGTGGCACATAGGATTGGATTTGACAAAAAATGAGAGAGGTTATTATGGAAGAACCCACCTATAGGTTAGAAGAAAACATTCCCATGTGCCATGGGTTCCAAGAACTGCTCTATCAAACTTTGACATTTTTTTGCTTTTAAGGATCCTAAGTGAATTTGTTGAAAGCCTGTAGCTCAAAACAACTGGGACACTTAGCATACAAAAAGAGACCTCCCCTAGAATTTACCCACCCAATTAGATGCTTTGGCATCATCGTTTGGCCGCACAAGGTGCAAAATGAAAAATATGGCTTTTGACAAGGTTATGTTGAATGCCACTTATGCATTTTTCAAGAATGCATTTAATTTCAGCATGGTCAAATGGATTGGAGTTGACAAAAAATGAGAGAGGTTATTGTGAATAGACCCCATGTGCACCTGTAGGCCAAAACATAACATTCCCAGGTGCCACGGATTTTGAGAACTACTCTGTCAAAGTTTGGCAATTTTTTGCTCTTAGGGATCTTAAGTGACTTTGTCGGAAGCCTGTATCCTGAAATGACTGGGACACTTGGCGCACAAAATGAAACCTCTCCTAACATTTATCCACCCACCTAGACATGTTGGAACCATCTTTTTGGCCCCATGAAGTGTAAAATGAAAAATATGGCTTTTGGAAAGGTTATGTTGAACGCCGCTTATGCATTTTGGAAGAATGCATTTAATTTTGGCATGGTCAAACGGATTGGAGTTGAAAAAAACTGAGAGAGGTTATTATGGATAGACCCCACATGTACCTGTAGATCTAAAAAGAACATTCCCAGGTGCCACAAATTTTGAGAACTTCTCCATCAAAGTTCGGTAATTTTTTGCTCTTAGGGATCTTAAGTGACTTTACCAAAAGCGTGTAGCCTGAAATGTCTGCGTCACTTGGTGCATGAAATGAGACCTCCTCTAGTATTTATCTACCCACCCCAACATATTGGCATAGTTTGTTTGGCCCCACAAGGTGTGGAATGCACAATTTCACTCCTAGCACCTTTCAAGTAGATGAAACTAAACTAAAAGCTATGTTGTAAACTCCATTTTTAGGTCTTTCCTCTACTCTCCTTAGGCATGTGAACTACTTGATAGGACACCTCAAATAGATCCTATCTCATGGAATGCATAAAGGATGTTTGGAATAGCGTACATGGACATTCATCAAAGCATAAAGGATATGGCAATTTTGTTAGATGTTGTAGTTGCAATTGCCCTTGGTAGATATGTATGCAAAGTGTGGATGCATAGACAAGGCATGCTGACTGTTTGATAGAAAACCTTAAAGAGATTCTGTCTCATGGAATGTAATGATTGCAAGATATGCACAAAATGGATTTGTTGATAAGGCTTTAGAAACTTTCAAGCAAATACAATTAGCAGGTGTCAAGCAAATGTAGAAAGGTGAAATGAAGATATGCAAAGCATCCAGAAACCATATAGAAGGTGAAATGAGGATATGCAAAGCATACAAAAACCATATAGAACGTGAAGTGAGGATATACGAATCATGCCAAACATGTCTCTCTTCCTGTGTCTCTCTCTTCCTCTCTTCCTCATTCTGCTCTTTCCGTAACCCATATAGAAGGTGAAATGAGGATATAATGTCAAACATATCATCTCCCTCTCGGTCTCTCTCTAAGTCTCTCACTACCTAAACATATACTGTCAAATATATATCTTAGGTGAGATGAAGGTAACCAAATGATGTCAAACATATAGAAGGTGAAATGAGGATATGTTTTTGATATTATAAGGCGGCAATCTAGGGGCCGATCCCTTACAAAACAGAGCCCACAAAGGGGAAAAAAAGCTCAAAAAATAAAATGAGCTAGAACCACCACCGACAACCTACATATAGTCAAAATACAGTAACAAGATACTAACAACAAAAAGCCAGCTAATAGAAAGCATATAAAAACTAGGAAGGGGTGTCCTCCTCTCCCTTAGAAAGAAACTCCAACATTTTGTCAAATTCTTTAACCCTGTCATTATCAGCACCATGAACAAGAACTTCATGTTCCCTCAGCAGGGAGAGATTAGCCATAGCAGTCCTGCATAACATGCTAGTAATGAAATTACCAAGAGATACAACTCTTTTTTCAAGGAACTCCACCCAGTCTTTCAGCTAAGATAGATCATTAGCACCATTTAATTCCTCAATATTGTCTTCCTCCCTACCATCTTGAGCATTATTTCCTTCTTGAAACAAATCAGGATCAACATAAACAACAGAGGGAACAAAGTGGGCATCCTTCCCAATGTTATCAATAGTATCAGTCACCTCCACCTGAGTAGAAATATCACCCACATCCACATAGTCACCAGTGGGGATAGAATTATGAACCCCAATATTATCTTCCTTATCAAAGGTTTCCACAGGGATGTCCTACCCATCAATTTCTTCTTCACCACTGAAATCTTCAATAGGAATCTTTTGAACATCATTGAAATCTTTAGGATCTTCCTCCTCATGGGTAGATGTTTCATAATTGCTGTCAAAATAGTCAATCAGCTTTAGCTTGAGAGCATGTTTGCCAGCAATGCAACCAAACCGCCTAACAACAACAAATTTACCACCCAGTTTAGCTTTTTTGAAATTCTGTGAGGGTCCCTCCCTACCCTGATTGTGCTCACTCTGGGTCCCAGAAACCCCAAATTCATCTTTTAAAAGGTTAGACTCTGTGTCAACATCTGAGAGATGTCTCGTAGATTTCAATTTGAATTTGGAGGGAGGGTTTTGAACATTTTTGGTAATAGACTTAGAAGTCCTAGAACAAGGATCACCTTCAGGAAGCTGTTTAGGAGTAGCTAGACCAGTTTTCATTGAGACAGTAGGGGTATCCTGACCAGAGGGGTGAAGAGAAGGAGGAGACAGAGCTAAATGAAATTGGTAAAGTCTGTGAATAAGCCCTTGATGTAAGGGAATATGTTTCTCACTAGGCTTCTTCAGCAGAGTCTTCTTAACATGTTGAACAGAGTGCTCAAGAGAAGAAAGCAAATAAAAAGGAAAACTAATGGTGGCATTCCTTCTAAAATGATTCAACAATGGGAGATGATAGTGATAAAACCTAGTAAAATGGCCCTCAAGGGTGAAATACTTCATCACCATATAGCACATGTTAGCCCATGGTTCAGGAAGATGGGCTCTGTCAAAACCACCTTGGTAAGGCACCAGCTCCTCACCTTCACCAAGAAATAGTTTCTAATTATGAGCATTCGAAACCCTAGACTTTTTTTGTATCTTCGTACCTTTTGAAGAAAGACCTGTAGCCATAGCAATTTCATTCTCTGAAACCACAAAACTGACATTCCCAATTTGTACCTTACAATTATCCCATGACTGAGCAAATTAAATAGATAAATTTTCATCATGCCCATTTAGACATTCAAGGAATGGGTTGACTCCTCCTGCTTTACAGTAATGCCAGACCAAGGCATTCTCTTTGAATTCTCCACAATTGTTAGGTTCAGTTCTAATCCTATCGCCACCCATGATGAAAAACCAGTGAAATTGAATGAGCCTGGAGAAGGGATAGGCAGGGTTATTATCCAGAAAACTTCTATCAATGCTATGGGAAAATTGAGAGACTTTGATCACAGTGCAATGAGTATGAAAGACAAGGAGGACATGATTAGAATTAGGGTTTTCATTATGATAATAACTTGAGGTCCTTACATAATCTTTCCTTATTAAATGGCTATCCTTCACACGCATGTAAAGTTGTCCAATCACCATCTCATCATTTATAGAGTGTCTAATTAGCATGTCCTGAATTAAAGAGCTGGCCACGTAGGTAAGCCAAGTGAAATGATGAGTAATCATCATATAGTAACTTGTTCTTTTTTAATAATATCCCTAATCTGATGTGGGATATTATGGAGTTGGCGCCAACAACACCAGTTTTGAAATTGCTGACCAAAATTTGCCAGGCCGTTAGCAATAGTATTGCCCTCTTTATAAATATGAGAGAAGGAAATCATAGGAATAGCCTATGAGAGAGTTTGGATATCAAACACAATATCCTTAAGCTGCCAACCACACTCTGAGGCTTTAGACATAGCCTCAATAATAATTTTAGAATCACCCTGAACATGAAGCTGGCGGATACCAAGTGATATAGCCAACTTGAGGCCCCATAAAAGAGTAGAGGCTTCAACAAATTTATTAGTCTAGTTACCAATTACTCTAGCATAAGCAGCAATTAGAGCTCCTCTGTCATTCCTTATAGTTCCTCCACCACTAGCCTTTCCATTTGACTTAGCAGCTCCATCAAAATTCAATTTAAACTGACTTGGGTTAGGGGGAGTTCAAATAGTGTTTAATCTTTTAATGCATTTAGAATCATCAAAAGCTGGAATTTGATTCATAATCCCCCAGTTGGAAGCCACAAGGGCTTCGTGTTCAGTAAGAGGTTTTTCAGCAATTTTGATGCTGGAATTAGAAACATTCTCCAGGAGAGCTTTAGAAAAAGAATAGAAAACCTATGAAGAATTTTGAGCAGTTTCTCTAAAAATTCTATTATTTCTTTCTTTCCAAAGAAACCAAGCAACAAAAGGAAGAGCTTGAGTCCATAATTCAACAAGCGAAGGATGGGATACAGAAGGGATCCAATTGAGAATGAGATCTTTTATTTCCTTATTGTAGACCCATTGTAAACCAAAATTCAAAAGGAATTTACTCCATATCTCAGTTGCAAATTCACAATGCAATATAAGATGAGAGACAGATTCCTCTTCTTTCAAGTAAATAACACATCTATTAACTAGTGGCATACCCCTTCGTTAAAGATTGTCCTAAGTCAAAATCTTATTATGAACAACAATCCACCAGAAAAAAAGTTTACCTTTGGAAGGAGTTTACAATTCCAGACCTTCCTCTAGACATCATCCTTAAATTCCCCTTCGATCAGCAGATGGTAAGCAGATTTGACTGAAAAAAACCCTTTTTTGTCAGCAGACCAAAAAAGTTGATTATTTCTAGAGAAAAGAGGAATCATGGTATTAAGAAGAATTTGTTGTATTTTATTAGCCCTATGAAGGAGATTCAGATTATTGGTACAACATTCCAACAGATTTTCCCAACTTTTAACCCCTTAGTCTTGATGAATATAATGACTAACTTTGTTGCAAAAAAATTGTTTGGCAAGAACACTAATAACTTCATTGCCTAATTGTTTAGAAAGAGGACTATCACCTAACCAAGGATCTTCCCAAAAAATTATAAGAGATCCATCACCAAGTTCCATTTGATACCCTTGTTGATAAGACTTCTGGATTTAATAATTTTATTCCAAATAACGAATCCTTGAGGAAGGCCCTCCTGATTAAGGAAAGAATATCTGTCAATGTCCCTTAAATATTTGGCCTTTATAATAAGACCCTAGTCAGTATCCCTATTTAAGAAATTCCAAATAATCTTGGACAACGGAGCCTTATTCAAATTTTGAATAGTTCTAATGTTAAGCCCACCATGAGACTTAGGAAGGCAGACTTTATCCCATTTGACCAAAGAAATTCTCTTTTTTTCTTCAGTACCAGTCCACAAGAAAGTTCTCCAAATTTTCTCTATTTTATCAACCAAATATCTAGGTATTTTAAATTAGGATAGAAAGTAGGTAGGTATACCCTGAAGAGAGGCCTTCAGAAGCTGTAATTTTCTTGCACTACTTAACAGTTTCCCTTTCCAACCCAACAATTTCTTTTGAGTTCTTTCAAGGATATTATGCCAAAAACCTAGAGAAACTTCCTTAGTAGTCAAAGGGAGACCAAGATAGACTGAAGGAAGGTCAGCAACTGCACAACCAAGGATATTGATAATTTTTCTTTGGAGATCGCTTGGGGTATTGAAAAAAAACACATTGCTCTTTTGAAAATTAATATGCTGACCAGAAGCCATAGCATAATCATTTAGTAAAGATTTCCATCTAGAGGCTTCTAAAACAGAGGAGATGCCAAAAACAATGGTATCATCAACAAACTGCTAGATAGGCATAGGAGATAGAGAAGAGGCAGGTTTAATCCCAGTTAAATCTTTAGAGTTAATCTTGCTACGAACAATTTACCAAGAGCTTCAACTATTATAATAAAAAGATAGGGGGACAAAAGATCTCCCTGTCTTATTCCCCTAGAAGGAGAAAAGAAACCTGTTGATGATTGTTTTTACACATTCATAACAAAAGTTAAAATTCATGAAATGGACCTAACTATCTTGAAAGATATGAAGAAATCAATTAAGATTACTTAATCCTGAGTTTCCATATGGTTAGGTCTTGACCTTGTGGAAAATTTAGTAGGTTAATGTGAAGTTGTAATATGCAAGGGGCTTTACTTGATATAAGGTGTTTTATGACTCACTGGACTCGAATTATACAAAATATCACAAATATCAACATTTTCTTCATTCCTTTGCATAAATTTGTTACTATATCACAAAGCTTTATATGATTTATATTAACACAAGCCTTTCTTTTCAAATATTATGAAAACTATCAAATATCAACTCAGTTGTTCATGTTTCCTTCAAATATCAGACAATCTCCTTTGAATCTTTGCGTTTAAGCTAAGTATTTCAAATGTTTGGGAAAAGTTCGAGAAATCTAAATTAAACTTCATTCTACTACAGGAACTAAATGCTCTGTTATTCATGTTGTAAGCAGTACAACAAACTTGATTAAATCCACAGACTAAACCTTTAAATGTAAGCCCTAAGTATTTTCATGAACATACATTCAAGATTGCAATCTTTTGAAGAGATAATATTTTAGATACAAATAAGAGCCAAAAAACATTCTTAAAGTAGATGTAGAATTCCAGAGATATTTGTATTCAAAATAAACAGTCATATATGATGTACAATGTATGAATGACTCCTTGCTTCATTAATCAACTTACAGAAAACTTACAAAATGTCTTACAGATATAGTAAGGAAGCTAAATGTTCCACGCATTCCTTATTGCAGACATAGTCGACCTTCTATTCTAAACTAAAATGTTCTTCTATTCAAAATGCTAAGACAAATTATAACTTCTAGCTCTGTTCTATAAATCCGTGTGTCAATACGGCCACAAAACCCTAGTCAATCAATAGTCTATATCTCAAGTGCAACATCAACGGTGGAAAACAAATCCCATCAAAAATCTCTAAGAAGCATACCCCATACTGAGCGTAAAGATGCCCTTTGGAACCCTAACATCCATCAAAATATCTTCTATTGCTTTGTCCCTTTTAATTATGCTTCTTTCCACCTGTATATTTCTTCTCATTGAAATCCTTTACTCCTTTCACTTCTTTTGTGATTCACCCACCCTTTGTGATGTCATCGCCATTAAAGCCCCACCTTCCATATACCTGCATACCTACCAACAGATATAAAAATGGATTTTAAAATTCATGTCGCTTTCATCAATTTATACCTCTTTTGAATGTTAGATTGGCATTAATTACAATAATTAATGCGCCAAAAGTTTGGCCTTCTACTTCAGTATTTGCATTTTTTTAAAACTTTTTACTGTTAGTTCACTTATGCATACATCCCATTTTCCTTGTATGTTTTCTTTGTATGTCCTCTTTGTATTTTTAAACATACAAGCATTCTATGCAAGAAACCACGACTAACGTTCTTTCCCTTTTGTCTGTACTTGCACCTTTCGTTTTGTATATTGCTCTTGTATATTTTCTTGTATGAACGCATATACAAACAACCCTATGCAAACCTTCTTTCATTACCCTTTATCTCTTTCGATGCTTTTAATTTCTTTGTATCTTGGATAATGTATATCATAAACATACAAGAATTTAAACATTCAAAGACTTTTCAGTATTTAAGTCTCTTTTCGCTTCCGATTTGTATCTCTTACTTGTATCTTTTGCTTTGCATATGGGCTTGTATATCGAAGACATACATTGTTATTATGCAAATCTGTTATGCAAGTGGTGGGACCCACCCTACTTTTCACTTGTATCTCTGCGATACAACAACACTTGTATCAAACTTTTAGATACAAAGCCCAAGATACATACAAAATCCTTTGTATGTCCTTTCAGAATTCAACTTTTATAAACCATAGTTTACTCACTGTTCGGCTCCATGACATGCATACAGTGTAATGCATCTTCCGATATACTTTAAGTAGTGATGCATCATTTTAACCAGATTTTAACCTTTCTTGAGTTCCGCATTGTATGTATATTAAAATGTATGTCTCTGAAACATATATACAAAGTGTGAAACATTCAGCAATAAAACTTATTTCAAGATCCTTTCGGTTCCGCGACATGTATATAGCTTTGTATATCCACTTTGTATGTTTTCCTTTTGCCAAACATACAAACTTGAAATGCAACCACCGGACTTAACCGATTACTCATTTAGACTTTGAACTTTGTCGGGCCTGACTTGTATGTAAGGATGAAATGTTATCAAAATGCATACAAGTATAATGATTTAAAAAACCTGACAACTCCCACATGTGACTCATACCACGACCTAATATACAAACGACTTTGTATACAAGCAACCTTGTATACAAACGACTTTGTATATGCAACATACAAACCATCCTACAATGCATTTTACCAAAAACATACATACCTTGCAAAATATTGTGAATTTTAAAATGGTTCAAAAAGCAACCCTCACTCATTTTTGACAAGGAATTCACCCATACTCAGCTCTTGTACTTAATGTTATTTTTTCTTTATTTTTAACAAGGTTTGTAACTTTCACTCTCTTTTCCCTTTTACCACCCAACAGACCCGCATAAAAAAAGCAAAAGCCACAGCCACAATAGGGGTCCCCATTTTGCTAAGGAGTAAAATGGGGCGTGTTGTGAGCATCACAACAAAACCCCTTGGAACTCCATTAACAAGGACTGAGTGTTTAGCAGTAGTAACAACTTCCTTAATGAGAAGAGAAACCTTATCATTGAACCCAAGCTTCTGGATGATTTTAAATAAAAATTGCGATGACACCCTATCATAAGCTTTAGAGATATCAAGTTTGAAGACCATACCTGGGATATGACTCTTATCCATTGAGTGAATAGTTTCATGAGTAGTAATCACAGTATCCAAGATCTGTCTCCCTGGAACAAAATCCTTTTGTGAGGGAGATATAATTTTATCAAGAAGAGGTTGGATTCTGACTACCAGAAGCTTGGTGCAAATTTTGTAAATGGTATTGCAAAGGCTAATAGGCTTGAAGTAGCTAGCACTCTTGGTTGGGCTTCTTAGGAACCAGGGAAATAAAGGTATTATTCAATTGTTTCAGAAGTTTACCAGTTTTGAGAAAATCTTTGATAGCAACAGTGACATCATATCCTATGATGTCCCAAAATTCTTGGAAGAAAATGGGGAGAAACCCATCCGGCTCCGAAGCTTTGAAAGGGCCCATAGAAAAGACCACTATATGAACCTCTTCCTTAGAAGTAGGCTTTAAAATATCAGTATTATCTTCTTCAGAAATTAGAGAAGGGATATTATTCAGAAGCTGATTTACAACCTGAGAGTTATCAACACTTGATCCCTGTTCAGACATCAAATTGTGAAAGAAGCTGACAGCATGATCTCCAATCTCCTCATCATCAGTAATCATACTACCATCCTCCAATTTTATTCTAGAAATAGAGTTAAATTTTCTATGCTTTAAAGTAGAAACATGAAAGAAAGCAGTATTATGATCACCTTCTTTAAGCCATTGAACTCTAGATTTTTGTTTCTAGAATAGCTCTTCTCTATTTATTAAATTCTTCCAATATATAATTAAGTCTTTTTCTAATTGGAAAGAAATAACAGAAGTATCTCCTTGGGAAATCTTGTATTGGATATCTGCTAGTTTATTGGATAAAATCTTTTTCTAAGAAAAAATGTTACCAAAGCTATATTTGTTCCAACCGTAAACTTCTCTTTTGACATGCATCAACTTTTTGAAAAGTTTGAACATAGGAGTGCCCACAACTTGAAGTTGCCACCATATAGAAAGAAGATTCCTAAAATCATGATGTTTAATCCACATAGCCTCAAATCTAAAAGGAAAGGGACCTCTTCTCTTCTAATTAGCCCATTCCAGAATTAGAGGATTGTGATCAGAAACAGTCCTCGGCAGAGCAGCCAATTTAAGAGAGGCAATGTTTGGCTAATTATTGGAAATAAGAAATATGTCAAGCTTCACTTGAATCATTTGGTCCCCTTTCCTCCTATTTGTCCAAGTGAAATTTTGGTTCATCAAATCAATATCAATAAGCCCAAAAGTATTTATCAAATCAACAAAGTCCGACATACAATCAGAGTAGTCCAAAATTCCCCTAGTCTTTTTAGAGGGATAAAGAGGGGTATTAAAATCACCTGCCAACATCCAATACAAATCGAGATAAGAAAAAAGTTGATTAGACAAATCTTCCCAAAGATTTTTCCTTAAGACCCTAGTGTTAGGGGCATAAACATTAACCAGACTCCATCTAAAGGAAGGCAAAGAGAATTCAATCACCAAGCAATTTTTGTTGAAGAAAGAAAGTTTACCATGAAATCTAGAAGCATTCCACATAGTCACAATTCCCCCAGAGGCACCAATAGCTGGGCTAATGCAGAAGGAAGCATTAGGCCAAATCCTATCAATAATCACTTTGAAACCTTCTTCAGACATTTTAACTTCCTGAAGTAAAAGGATATCCACTTTGTGATCAAAAATATAGTTTTTGACCTCAAATTATTTTGAGGGGTTATTGAGTCCCCTCATATTCCATGAAAGGATTTTCATTTAAATAACTTTCTGGAGTGATTCTCCATTGTCTTATATTTTCCACTGGCAATCTCCCTAGCTGCTTCTCTTTGTCTTGTTTCTCTCAATGAAGGTCTACCCTTCAAAGTATCTAAACCAACATCAACAGTCTTTTTTGGTTTGTGACTCTTTTTCTTTTGAGATTCCACTCTTCATGGTCACTTAATGAAGTAGTAGCTACACCTGGAGAAGCTATAGACTGATTAGAGTGCTTCTTTAGAGGAGGAAATAGCCCTCCTTGAAGAAAACTTGAAGTGAGTTTCCCTAGAGAAGGTTGAGATTTTTTGGCTGAAGGCTGTATAGACACAAAGTTTACCTCATCATCCTGAGTCTCCACCACTCTGTCAAATCCTATCTAGGTCTCCTTAGTTTTGACAAATCCCATCTATAACTCTACCTCTTTCTCAAAACTCTTCTATATTTCCTTCACTTTATCATCTCCTATTTGGGTCTCCTCATAGTTGTGAAAGCCTAACTGGGTCTCCTCAGCTCTGTCATATCCCATCTAGGTCCCCTCAACTTTGTCATATCCCAACTAGGTCTCCTCAACTTGATCAATTTCCATCTGAGCCTTCTCAACTCCATCAAAACCCATTTGGGTCTCCTTAACTTTATTAGTTTCAATTTGGGGATTTTCAAGGTTACCAACCTCTAATTGAATATTCTTAACTTGAATCTCACCTTCTTCCAGGGTTGGTTGTGGAACATCTTGAGTTTGAAAGTTCTGATCCTTCTCCTGATCAGTATTAAGAGTAAGATCTTCTTTTGAGTGCTCAACATTAACCGAGGTTGCCTCCTTATTCTTCACAACATTTTCCTTATTATTTTCCACAGCTTTCTTGAACTTACAATGCAAGATGAGATGCCCCTTTCTCTTACAATTGTGATAGTAAGTTGTGGAGTTCTCATATGAAATGGGTTGTTTCCAGATGCCAAATTTTGAACTAATGTCAATGAACAAAGGTAGAGTCTTATTGATTTCCACATTAACACAGAATCTTGCATAAACAAAGTGAGATTTGGTGCATGTGGAGTTATCAAGAGTAACAAAATTATCGAAGGTATTAGAAATAGAGCTAAAAATAGATTCATCCCTGTATTCTAAGGGGAAGCCAGGCATATGTACCCAAACTGAGGTAGTTTTATTGAGATCCGTACTAGGGTCAAACCCTAGTTTCCAACAGCCCAAAGACATTGAATGTGTACCATAAAGCCATGGTCCTCCAGACATGATAGCCAGCATGTCTTCTTTGCTAGTAAAGTGAAAAAGGAATAGCCCTCGTGCCATACCCCCGATAGTCACATTGCGTTTAACATGCCAACGATTAGAGACCCATTTACAGACCATCTTAATGCTGGGATGGAGAGAGAAAAACTTGCCAACCAGGGCAAGATCCATAGAAGTGACAATCATATCCACCAGATTGTCAGGAACCACAAGGGAAGACCCTTCAGCCATCTCTTTATGCTGACAAACCATTGTCTATCCATTCTTAGGAGATTCCACCTGTCCCGTCAGAACTATTTTCCAATTTGCAGGCATGACAGTGTCTATAACGGGTAGGGGATTAGAGGTACTATCACCTATAGCACCCTCCATCCCCAAGCAACACACATAAAGCAGAAAAGGAAAACCCTAAAAAAACCCTTAAAAACCCTAGCAAAGTGCCTTCCTTCTAATTATTGTTGTTAAAGTAAAACTCTAGTGTTGCAATCGAAATGAGGATATGTTATACATATAGAATGTGAAATGAAGATATGGTATTGAAAGGAGTATATGGTATTGAAACATACTTCCATTTAAGATACACCTATTTACATTTCTAAATGCAACGTTAGGTGAATTTGGGTTGTAGATGACATTTTTTTGCATAAACTAGATAACAAAATGGGTAAACATACGATGGGTAAACATACTTGAACATGTCTTTGATTTAATGAAAAACATCATAAGTTTTGTCATTTTTAACATGTATCTTGATTGTTTAACATGTAATATGAGAAATTGCAAAATATACACCTCATGGAATGCAATGATTGCAAGATATGGATAGTTATCAAAGCATAAATGATATAGGAATTTTGTCAAATGTTGTATTTGTAGCTACCTTGGTAGACACGTATGCAAAGTGTGGAAGCATAAAGCATAAAGGATATAGCAATTTTGTTAGATATTGTATTTGCAGCTTCCCTGGTAGACATTTATGCAAAGTGCGGAATCATAGACAAGGCACGTGAACTGTTTGACATAACACCTCAAAGAGATGCCATCTCATGGAATGCAATGATTGAAAGATATGCATGAAATGGATTTTTTGAAAAGGATTTAGAAACTTTCAAGAAAATGCAATTGGAAAGTGTAAAGCCAAATTTCACAACCTTTGTCAGCATCCTCCATGCCTGTGCCAAATTAGGATCTTTGGAACATAGTATGGACAACCATCAAAGCATAAAGGATATATGAATTTTGTTAGATGTTGAATTTGCAGCTGCCCTGGTAGATATGCATGCAAAGTGTGGAAGCATAGACAAGGCACGTGAACTATTTGACATAACACCTCAAAGAGGTGATCTATCTCATAAAATGCAATGATTGCAAGATATGCACAAAATAGATTTGTTTCTTTAGAACATTTCAAGAAAATGCAATTGGAGGGTGTAAATACAAATTCCACAACCTTTGCCAGCATCCTCCCTACCTATGCCAAAATGGGATCTTTGGAATAGGGTATGGACATCCATCAAAGCCTTAAGGATATGTGAATTTTGTCAGATGTTCTAGTTGCAAATACCTTGGTAGACATGTATGCAAAGTGTGGAAGCATAGACAAGGCAAGTCAACTATTTGACAGAACAACTCAAAGAGACGTTGTCTAATGGAATGCAATAATTGCAAGATATGCACAAAATGGATTTGTTGCTTTAGAAAAACATCATAAGTTTTGTCATTTTTAACATGTATTTTGCATGTTTAACATGTAATATGAGGAATTATCTATGATTATCATATCAAATCTAGTAGTTTCAATATCATGATTTTTATGAGATGTATACAAAAAGAAGAGTACAACAAATATGTTAACTAACACTAAGTATCCATGCAATAATTTAGCATAAACAAATATTGAACAAGTATATACTAATTTAGCATAAATTAAAATGAATGTTAAATATAGATTTCATATGATTGTCATTATGCTTTTTTAATTAATTCTTACTAACTAGGGTATTCATAGAGAAATATATAGCAATTCATAACATCTACATATGTACAAATCTTTGGTTTTATGCTAGTAATATGACAACCACTGGTATCAAAACAACAAGAAGGTCTTCTTAATGGTGTTTGGACAATGCATTATCATTTGATGGAAAAGTGGTCACATGTCATTCTAAGACAATCCTATATCTAACTAAATCTACCATCATGACAATTAAGATCAAGTTATGTATTAAGGTAGGAAACCACATATCATGTTTCTACTAAGAAAAATAAACATATATAACAAGGAATCAATCTATAACATGTTATTGTTCATAACTCAACCGTTCTAAAATGATTAACCATTCAACTTTTAAGTTTCAAAGTAGGAATACATGCACACAAGGAATTCAAATTATATTGTATATCAAGGTGTATATATAAAAATCTAGGATAATGGTAGACATATACAAAAATTTGGCATATCTCAAAATATATATACAATCTATATACCAAATAGCTACATAAAATACTAAAGGTCCACTTGACCCTATGTTTCTGGTGAATCCTCAACCTATGGTGGACCCTCAAAAAGTGGCCTCTTTGTGCCATGATGCTTAGTAGTTGATGGATGCAATGTTGACTGCAATAACAAGTCAAACCACAAATTTGATGAATTAGCTCAATAGAAAATATAAATAAGTTATATTAGTAAACATAAACTTATCTAATACAATTTAGAACTTTGAAATTGACATCTAAATCACTATAATAAACTATAAGGTCTCTAAACTATCAATTATTTAGTAAAATTCAAATCAATTACCTTGACTCTTTGTTGTTGTTTTGAGAGTCATTCTGTAAAGGATGGTCTCTTAGCATGATTAGGTGTCCTACTAAAGCTCAAGGGCAGAGGTGCCATATCACTCACTTTCAGAATAGACTATAATAGGAAAATAACATTGATATAAGTGTTACTAAATTTTGATCACACTAAATTTAGTTGGACCTAATTGCAGTTGTTTCAAAAGGAGTAAAAGAAAACTTTTTGCAATCAGTGAATATTTGATGTCTTGACAAGAGTAAACAATGATCAGTTGTCATGATAATCCAACAGTCCAATCAGGACTATCAAATCATCATGACAAGTGAATGAACAATGTCAAGAAATCAAACAGTCAATGATAGACAATTGATCTAACTGATTTTATCTTTTCAAAGTTATAAGACATTTTGATTTTCAAGTAATCATATTTCAAGTGTGACAGAAAGGTATTTATTTGAACTGTCATTTCATATAATATTTTGAACATACATTCAGTCTCAGTTATTTTATCCTATGCATTGATTGAAAAAGAAATATACATAAATCAATCGCATAAGATAAATTAACTGATCATGTTTAAAAGATATGTTTAAATGTGTCCCACACAAGTTGTGGGAGTGAGACTATATGCAAGCTATAGATATGGTGATAAAAGGAAATGGAAAAGAACATATGAGAATATCAAATATCCATCATTGCCTTTTTGTTTGAAGGTTGATGCCCTTTGTTGGTGGTTGGTCCTCATATCTTCATCTTCAGCTCTAGTCATGTCAGTGTACCTGCAAAAAATTTGGGGAAAGTCCTGTTAGAAGCTTTGGATATTTAAGATTATGATATGCTTTTATCAAACAGACTTATCAACTTGCAAATATTATGCATTTCATATGAAGGAGTCAAATCAGACATGTGCAATAAATTAGAACATCATGAGAAAGATCAATCAACTTCATAAGGTATGTTTTTGTGCTAACTTGTTTGTTCACTATGCAGGTATAGAAAAAGTAATGTTTCTGATTTGAAGACATTAAAACATGTGGAGAAACTATGGCTCCCACAAGGGTTGAGCCCAACATGTTTCCCTTTTCTCTTCATTTGAAAAGGATATCAGATTGAAAGATAGGATGCAACATTCACGATAATATCATGCATCATAAAGATCAAGTTACAAAAAGTGAAGTCATCATGATAAAGATGAAAAGGACCAGTTGCTCCTATAAACTATGTTCACTTGGATAACATATTGATTAAATTAGATCAAATATATTCAAAATGCTTCATTACATATTACAAAAGAATCAGTGTTTTTGAATCAAATGGCCAATATACAGAATACAAAGATACAATTATGTAAGGTATTTTTCTTTATTTTTGTCATCATTAGAATGCTTTATTGCTGTCATATTTCATGCCATAGTCATCTAAATAGGTCAAACTTCATAAAATCAGACCTTAGGATGTCATAGAAACATACAAATGCAATAGAGGACATACTTGTGATAAAGTAGAGAATTAGTTGAGAAGTACAAGGATGGTATCAGGCTAATTCCTATCCTATAGCTGTTCACAATGAACATAACTCACAAGTACAGGTATGACATCAATGATAATTTACAACTGAGGTTCACTTTTTGATCATTGATATGATGCATAGTAATTACAATGTTATCACTATATCATTTAGCTAAATAAATGCCAAATTTCTATCATTTCTGAGCTAATGATATGCTGCAATCAATAGTCATATGATACAAATATGATACAATATGAATGGAAAATAATGTGCCAACAATTCAGATGCATAGGCCATTCATGCATGGTGATTATATGCATAATGAATAGCTACAGGAGCATCTGGTAGTTATACATTCAGTGTTCAAAAAAATTCAAATGACAAGATCAAATAATCAAGTGAATGAGAAATAGTATAGGTATGATCAAATGATTGCATATTTCTATATGGAACAAAGCACAGGTGCATGATAAACAAGAAAATAGTGTTTTGAATATGAACAAGAGGTATATCTATGAGATGAGAATTGAAAATGAGTAATGAATTGCTGCATTACAGTCAACTATAACATATAGATTCAGTTCACTTCACATTGCACTGGTATATACTATGAGTAATTGCTCTTGATGACAAGTGTTTATAGATACTGCAGATTACAAGTTCAGACAACATCAAGATATAGGTGGGCAATCATCCATGAAGTACATGAATAAGAACATAAGATATTAAATGCTAGATTGCTACAGACATTGATCACAACACAGTCTAGTGAGAAGCATCAATAGTACAATATGCAAATGCTTGTGAATAGGTGTGATACATCATGTTGTCGTTTTGACATCCAAAACAAAGAGGTATATATAGTCAAAGTCAACAAATGATCATCGTTGAATTTAATACAAGCACTCAATAAGGATGCTATAGGATATCAAAGTGCCAAGCTACAAGAAGAGAAAAGAAAGTATACAGAGAAGAGGAAATGCCATGGCCGAGACTGAGGAACCTTGTATGCAAAAAATAATGAAAACCCTCTTCACATCTTTGAAACCCCTAGTGACATTTTTTTGCATAATCAAGAAATGCACATAAAAGAGAGAATGGAGCATGGCCATGATAGGAAAGTGTTGCTATGCAAAGAAATATACAAACCATTGTTACATCTTTTGAAACCCTAAAAAATTTTTATTGTATCTACAAAAGAGATGCTACACAGAAGTATAGAACTACCATGGCTGTGCCAAGAAAAGAAGCCTATATGAAAAAATTATAAAACCCATGTTTCAAATTGAGAAAATTTTACACATTTTGGTATCTACAGAGAGGATGAAGAACGACCGAGGCAGAGGAAGCATTTTTTGTACAAAATGAGCAAACCCATCTCAGTTTTTTTTCAAACCCTAATGCCATTTTTGCATATACAGTCAAAAGGGATGAAAAATAGATATATACAAGCATGATTGAAAGAGAGATGTCATTTTCTACAAGAAAATGCAATACCCACTTCAAGAAATCTCAGAACCATACCATTTTTTAATCACAGTGAAACGAATAAGGACTTAGGAAGGCCAAATAGCTAGAAGAACCAAGGAGCTCACCTCATGTGTTGCAGAAGAAAGAATGTAGCTGGCCGTGACCTTCATTTTAGAATATTTTTGCATAGGTTATAGTTGCAAATAATTAAGACACAAAAACAAAGAGAGATTATTAAGAATCACAATGAATGCATAGTCATCATGGTTGCGACCATCCAAAGAAGAAAAGCCACAAAAGATACATGAAATGCTAGTATATACTCAAAACAAATGTTTACCTTCTTTCTTGCATGCAAAATGCCAAAGATTCAACCAGAGAAGACCATATGAGGAGTGAAAAACTAGAGGAATATGCCAGAATTGAAACCCTAAGTCGGCCGAATGAAAAGTTGCAGGGCCAAAATGGAGAATGCAAAATGAAAAGTGAAATAATTTTTAGGGTTTCAAATTACTTTAGTTTGATAGGTTCTCAAGTTTCCTTTTCTCATTTTTTGTTTTGACTTTACAAAAAACAAATCAATTGCCTTATCCACTGGGGATCAAGACTTTAGTCTTGAAAATTCCTAGTAATCATGCCACAGAAGGTGCCGTGGGCCTCTGTGATTATCTTTTTACATTTGAAATATCTAAGTAAAAAAATAGAAATCATTTAACCTTTAATTCCTTTTTGCTCATGATAGTGGACAAATATGGTCGAATCTACCTTTATGCTTTATGCATTCTATGCATCAAAAGTCAAAAGTGGAAATTATTATAAGATGCTTTTTGCCATATCAAGCAAGACGAAGATCAAAGATTCTCCTCCATCATGCATAATGGTCAAGGGTCAAAGGTTCTTCTTTCCTTATACATTCCTTAATGCATCAAGGGTCAAAGGTGGAGCTATGAAGACAAGATGATACTATGGTGGCAAGGTATGTAGATAATACATTATGAAATGCAAGGTGGCAGATTGTATGAGAAATGCATGCAAAATAGGAGCTAAAAATCATAAACATGATGGTATGACTAAAACATGAAAGTCAAAGTTTGAGAGGATGGTATTGTGAATAAGGTTAAAATTTTGGCATGATGTTGTTTGTAAGATGAGACAAGATTTTTTTTGCATGAGGATCATATGAAGACAAAAGGTAAGATTATTTTTTGCAGAGTGATATACCTTGGAAGGTAAAAATTAATTTTTTTACCTTGATGCACGTGAAATGTAACTAGAAGATTATTTCTTGCATGGAGGCATAAGGAGATTTTTCTCTTTCTCTTAAGTCCTATTTGCATTAAATCATGCAAATTAGGCAATTGTAATTGGAGAGATAACGTGTTTATTTTCTTTTTCATCCATCATGCATGTTTTTTACAACTAAATCAATGTAAGCAAATAATAAAGTAGTATTTTACAAATTACTTTATTATTTTTCACAAGTTATAATATCATAGAAAATAGAACAAAATGTAACAAATAGTAAAGTAATTACCACTTAATTACTTTATTACTTACTCACATCAATTTTACAAAATGCAAAAATCATGCAAAATAGATGAGTTGAGTTAACTAGGTTATTTAGAGACTTTTTGCATGATTTAGAGGGCAATTTGAGGAGTTTTGGTCAACTTCTTGGTCAAACACATGGAGAGGATAAAATTGGAGCTATTTTTGCTCAAATTGTGACAGTTTGGACCCTTATTTTTAGGGATTTCTTGGTTTGCTCGTGGATCACTTTTGAGGGCTTATTTTTAGAGGCTGTTAGTTGCAGTTCTATTTTTCATACCTCTTGGGAGAGAGCAAGCTATATATTGTAAAGCAAAACTTAGTTTTTGCTAGTTCTTGCCTTTTTGCTCTTTACACTTTGAGAGAGAAAGAGGTTTTGTAACTCATTGATTATAGATTTTATAGAGATTACAGTAGGTTACAGGTTCCATTTTATTGTCTCTCATGCAATATTTTCCTTTATTTTTCATTGAAATCAAGTGTTTGACTTTCCATTAATGCTACTTGTATGGATGATTTGATGAAATTTTAATGTGTTTAAATATCAAAACCTTTAAAATTATTGTCTCATTCTTACTTGCAAGTGTTAAGCATAAGTGATATCACAAGTCTTAGGTTGTGTTACTGAAATCTTTTCTTTCATGTTGTGAAAAAAACCTTTTCCTTCATAAAGAAGATAATTTCCAGCCTTCCTTAGAAACATTTTTGTGATCATTTTTGCCAAAAGTGGTTTGCGTGGGTAAGATTTCTGAGATCTATTGTGAATCAGATTTACATTTTTCCATCATTATTAGGTGCATCACCAACTTTTAAAGTTTTATTATCTTTAGAAAATCCTTTTTACCCTTTTCCAAACCAAATTCATAGATTCAAATTAAATATTTTAAGGAAACAAACCCATAATTTCAAGGTTCAAACTCAATATAGGTCACCCACAGCTTGAGTTTGTCCCATGTTTCGAAGGATTGCAGAGTTTCACAACTTTTCATAAGGGTGCAATCCTCATCGACAACAATAAGTTAATATATAATTACTAACAAAAAAGGAAATGCATTACATTGAAAAGGTTAGATGTGTAAATAAACAATCTAGACTAGAGACTAAACAAAGACAAGTATCTACTACAAAACAAGCATGTATACCACCAACAAGACCTCTTGCATCGATTGGGGACTCATCATGGACAAATCAACTAAGATTTCCTAT
The DNA here is from genome assembly GCA_027924645.1 of Cunninghamia lanceolata. Taxonomy (NCBI): domain Eukaryota; kingdom Viridiplantae; phylum Streptophyta; class Pinopsida; order Cupressales; family Cupressaceae; genus Cunninghamia; species Cunninghamia lanceolata. Next base: position 321,486 of record BSBN01000887.1, read on the forward strand.
ATGAAAAATGAAAAGAATGTAAGACAATATGTATACATATATAATCATAATAAATTTGAAATTAAGATATCTAAATCATTATAATCAATTATAAGTTAGATCTAAATTATCAATTAAAGTAAAATTCAATTCAATTACCTCCTCCATTTGTTTTCATTCTGAGAGTCATTCTGCAAAGGATGGTCTCCTAGCACAATCAGGTGTCCTACTGAATCTTGATGGTAGAGGTGCCACATCACTCACTTTTGGAATAGACTATAATAGGAAAATAACATTGATATAAATTAATATATAATTACTAACAATGTAAAGGAAATGCATTACATTTAAAGGTTAGATGTGTAAATAAATAATCTCGACTAGACTATACAAAAATTTATCTACTACAAAAAAACACATACCACCAATGAGGTCTCTTTCATTGATTGAGGACTCATCATGGAGGGAGCAACTAAGATTTCATGTATGAAAATTACTAAGAATGTAAGACTATATGTATACATATATAATCATAATAACTTTGAAATTAACATATCTAAATCACTATAATCAACTATAAGTTCTCTAAATTATCAATTAAAGTAAAATTCAATTCAATTACCTCCTCCCTTTATTGTCGTTGAGATTATTTCTGTGAATGATGGTCCCTTAGGATGATCAAGAGTTCTACTAAAGCATATTGGCAAAGGTGCCTCATCATTTATATTTTGAATAGACTATAAAAGTAAAATAACATCAAGATATAAATTAATATATAATTACTCAAAAATTAAATGCGTACAATAAAAAAAGGTTAGATGTGTAGAAAAAATTATACTAACAAGTCTAGGCCAAATTGAATGTCAGAAAGAGTACCATGATGAACTTCTATAAGCTCCTCCTTTGTCATCAACTTTTATCCCACTTAGATACATTAGTACTAATCTTTGTTTATATTAAATTCAAATGGAATACACCATTAAATTCAACTTTAAATTTTACCTATAAGAAAGATTGGCCTTGCTCAGAGTCTTCTCTAGCCTTTGATGCCTTTGCTTGTGTTCTAGTCCCTGATGCCTTAGCTTGAATTCTAGACCCTACTGCCTTAGCTCGTGAAAGTGATGTATGAGAGACATCATACTTTTATGTGTTTAGGGGTGGCTCACTACTCTCTCCAAGAGGACCTAAGCACAACTAGTTACACATAATGCAATGATGAGGCACACAAGCATGTGTCGATGAGGAGGGTGCAACAAACTCAATTGATCCACTAGGACCACCAATTTCATGTGGTTGTGCTAGCTAAGAAGTTTGAGCAATCAAATTCTTGATCAAAGAGTGTATGGTAGATAGGCTCTGATGTGTTACATCTACAACAATGACAGGGTGTTGAATTGGAGGTGGAGAAGGGATAGGAGGAGGGGGAATAAATGGACCATGCGCTTGTTGTATTGCCCCAGGTCTATCTTGAGGCATTCCTTGACCTACTCCCTGGAACTCTCTAAAGTCAAAATAGTTCACATGGTGACCTAATATAAAATATGCATATAGTTTAGAGAGGAAATAGGTACATCAAGATTATTTGTTGGTGCTTTATCAAAAACCATCCACCAACAATCCAAAAAATTATCAGTCATACACTGATGTGTGCACCATTTGATTGAATACTTAGACTTAAGTACACCAACATGCAATCTAATTTTTGGGTTGATAAAATGTTGCACTAACGTGGCTTTGGTAATGTATAAATCTTTCACTTGGTCATAGGATAAGCCATTATAATATTCTACCCTCTTGGCTTCACACCATTGGAGAAATGATTAGGGTTCGAACATGACTAATAATTCCCTCTAAAGTGGATGCCATTGAAGTCAAACCAGGGTGTTGGCAATAAATTTCTATAATTCTATTTATTTCATTAACATTTTTCTCAATTTCTTCTTGAATTGTTGAGGGTTCGATGGGGGAGGGTTTAGTCGGAGGATTCAAGTTTTCAACTTGCTCATCCATATTGCCTATTTCAAATTTAAAACATACAAATTTAGGAATTAAAACACTTCTTATTAAACTATATACAATTTAAATTAAACATTTTGAGCACAATCAAAATCACTAAATTATATTCAAATTTGAGTAGAAAACTAATACTTACAATCAACAATTCAAAACCCTAAATCATTCCAAACATGTCTTTTATGATCAAGGTCTATAAACACTAAAATTTAAGCTAATTGATTGCACCATTTGTAAACAAGGAGTTCATTGCCACAATATAGATGTTGTTGCAACAATGTCAAATAAGAAATATTCCATAAAGCTAATTTTTTTATTTAGTATTACTATTGTGACCCTTCATGTCTCAACATGTCTAAATTTAATTAAAAATCAGTGCCACTAAATTTACCCTTGAATTATACCTATGCTTGGTCTTATTGTTATGCCTTGTCTCTTGGCCCTCCTTTATTCCCTTACAACCTTGGGTCTATTCACGAGTCCTTTAATATTTGATCTAAGATTACCTATTTGGCCCATGAATCCTCCTAGTGTCCTATCATGATTGTCTCGTGATTAAATTCTTGACTTTTTTCTTGTTATGTCTTGTTGTGATGTAGTATGATTTGAATTGCACTAGAGTCCTTAAGCTCTTCATGCTCATGTTTAAAACCTTTGTTTTTCCTTCGTTATGCCTTATTGGATTTCCCTATCGTTTCCTATTATTTCTTGGCCTCATGTTTTAGCCTTGAGCTATTATAAAATTGAGTCTTGTTTGCTTCCTCACATTCAAAGTCAAGTCTTGTTCAATATTGAGAGATTTGTATACTCAAAATCTATTTAAATCAAGTTTAGTTTGAGTTCATGCACATCATTTGATTGATTTATTGGAGTTGGAACCTTAGGTATTTATTTCATTGGACTTTATTCATAGCCTCATGTCTATTGATGCACCAAAGTTTCATCTTGACTAACCCAAGAATCCCTATGCTTACCATCAACAATTAAAAACCCTAAATCATTCCAAACATGTTGATTTAGTTTTGAAAAAAATTAGAATTTGGTTCTTGATCAAACAAAAATAAACTTACCTCTAGATATAGCTCTTGATTATAAGAGAAGTTGGCCTTCCAAATAACTAATATTTGTTTTAAATCCTTGATATTTGTTTCCCTCTGCCATTTTTGGTCTCCCAAACCTGCGGGTCATGACTTTGAGTGTTTTTTTTTCAATAAGATGTAAAGGGAAATGGATATCCGTTTCCCTATAATGGATGTTTTTTTCCCTATAATAGATATTTGTTAGGAACATATATCTGTTACTAATGGATATCCGTTTTGGTTTGGTATTACCAAACTAAAGCATACTTTTTGGCTGACCCTCTCAAAAAGTTAACTATGCCTCGTGATTTTGGCTATGTAAAAATGCATTTTTTCTCTATCTCCACTATTTGGCCCACGATGATCTTGCACTCACTCGCTTAATCATTGACATAATCTAATTTAGCACTCATGAAAAATTAATCTCCATTCTTCACACACACACACATGCACATGCACATGCATGTGCACCCACACACCCACAGAGAGAGTTAAACAGGTGATATATATAAATATCTTTATCACCTATATATATAAGTGATTAAGATAGGATATAATATAATATATATTATATGATCATTATATATGATCACACACAAATATATGTGATCATATATATATCATGATCACCTCTATATATCCATATGTGATCATATATATAAATAATAATATATTATATTGTGATCACCTATATATACATATATCATGATCTCACACACACATACACATATATCATATATATATATATGTGGTAATGATATATAAATACAAATGATCATGATAAAAATATATATAATATCATAATAATTTATAGATGTGTAACATCTTAAAATGTACATGCCACTATTTTACACCTTGTTTAGCTCCTAGATGGGCCTCAAATATTTACACTTGTTTATTAGGACCTATTATAATACCTTTTTGAGCATTAAGCATGTAATACTTGATCCCGATGCACGAAACCCAGAAAAGAACTATAAGGCTGGGCTAAGAAGGCTTTAAGTTCCCCTTTTTAGGAGTTAATTGACTAAAGGACCAGGGTGCCTAAGCGCCCTAGGCCCTCCTTTAGCCCTACCCTAAAAAGTGGCCTTATCAGCTTGGGCCCTCTAAGACATTCCTAATGTCGGCCTTATGTGGTATAATCTCTAAAATTTGATGGGAGTGCATATAAAAGCAAGTTAAGTCATTCATTTGTATATCTCTACGCTCTTACTAACCTCTTGGAATATTCTTATGTTCTCTATTCTGGTATCAAGCTCTCTCTTGTGGATTATTGCTGTGGCATTAACATATTGTAAATCTTGTGAAGATCTTTGGAGGCTACATCAACTTCTTGAGTCAATTTGAGATGCTAAATACAAGCATACAAGGGATTCCATGTTCATGGTGACTTCATTCCTTCATGCTTTGTGTTAGCATTCCATTCTATGTAATAAACTACCCCCAAACTTTTTTCAATTTCATACAATGATAACACAATGCTAGCACAATGAAGCATGGACAACTAAATAACCTCCACACTTCTGATCACCAAGATCCCAACTAGGTGAGGTAAGAGAATAATGTGCTTTGGTTTACAAATAAACATTGTGCAACAAGAAATACATTCATCTACTGTGAGCATGCTTCCACTATGCAGTGGGGATTCACCACTTTTCAGTGGGTATGAGTGCAAGAATGAAAATTACAAATCATCCACTTATTCAGTGGGTATTCACCACTTATCCAGTCAATTACTCCACATTGGTGGTTGAACCATCCAGGGGTTATTATGTGTTTGTACAATATAAAATGAATAAGAACAAATACATTAGCTACATACTACTCATGAGTTTACAATATTTCATAACATCAAAGCATTAGAGCATTATATCACCATGGCATGAATATTGTAACACACTTGAACCCTACACAAGGAATGTAATCAATTTTCTCAGTCATAACTATCCATTCTGAGATAATACGTTGATTATCACTGCTGTCTAGTCCTGTATTACTGAAATCAAACCTTTCTTCTGCTGGTATGGCAACCTTAGAAATGAAGAACCACAATGGTGAACAACACAATAAAAATCCCAACTTCAAGCTGCAAAAGGTCATTCAATGAACACTATTCACCCTTAAATAAATTAGATATTTTTCCATAGACTGAGTGGACTGCTCATTCCTCCAAACACTATTACCTAGGTATGGTCGTACGACCTCATAACCTCAAAAACACTTCAAAGAATTCAGAATTAAACCCAAACTCAAGTCCTATCATTTGCAAAGGAGTTGCCAATTCCAAACATTAAGTTTGCAATCACCAAACTACCCCAAACATATAGATTGAATTTTGCACCAGCAAATCATACCTTTATGGTACGAACCATATAGGTACGACCACTTCACACAGCTTCAAAATCAACATTCAAATCAATGGAAAACTCTTGTTTAATAAATGCCAAGAAACAAAAAAGCACTGGCAATTTATTATTATAACATATGATATCATCAAAACTCCAAAATTTCTGATTAATACCCTGCTGGTACGGCCTAGGCAGGTACGACCAGCTAGGGGATTATCACCACTTTCAATATTCAAGGTGATATGGAAAGAGAAAGCAAAAAGAAGTAGCAAATACAGAGACTAGATTCACAAAAGGACATTAATCTCTGCAAAATAATAATCATAATACTTCAAACTTGCATTTCCAATATGTCTCCAATGTGAGGAGAAAATATAAATATACAGGCATGAATATGCCTAAAATAAAGAATCTAGAAATATTTTCCAAATCTCAACGTGAGATGGAGAATAATAACAAATTAACAAATATAATCATCATATACTAACTTATCCTATCCTCCTAACAACTAGGAAACTAACATTTTACTTTTTAGTTTTGACTTATTACATTGGATAAAAAAACTAACAAATATTAAAATAATAATTTAAATCCTATGCTCTAACCTATACCCTAAGAATCCTCATCACAAGGAAATCTAGAAACTATTTCATCAAATCCACTTCCAAAACCATTAAATAAGCATCATACACCAAAAACATTACAACCTTCATAAATCCATGAAGGCACAACTGTGATTTCAATGTGAAACCACCCCCAACCTCAAGAGGGTTTTCATTCTTAGGAGCATTCCACAAGAGGGTTTTTGTCTGCATGAGACTATGGAAGAACTCACAGGTTCAATCCATCTGCAAACAAACAAATCCAAAAGCATAACCCTTCAAAATAAGCTCTCATTCCCCTTTTATAACTTTTTGAGAAGAATATATTATTATTTTTCTTTTAACTCTTCATATTTCTCCTCTCTAAGAGACCTTTTTGAAATAATAAAAATATATCATGTGTGAGGTCCCCTTTTTAAGTGTTTAACATTTAGAACACTTAAAAACCTTTCCAATTAGCTATAACACTTAGGTATTAATTAATTATTTTCACCCCTAGGAGTTTAAGTGAAAATAATAATTAAATAGCTCATTAAATCACTTGACTTTTCGAAAAATCCCAAACTTAGGCAAACTACAAAATAAATAATACCACTGCCTTCTATGATGTTTGGGATGAAGAATGATATCATCTGGGTGACTTACTATTATTAGACGACTCCTCCAAGAATCTTGGAGAGCAATTTGAGAGCTCGATCAGACTTCTAAAAACATCACTGTAACCATGGACATCCACTAAGATCAATGCCATAGAAAATAATCCATTAACACAAGGGAAACCCATATAACTAATCTGCAGACTGAACCATGACTACTCCAAGAACATTGGATTTCTCTCCTAGACATGCCGGATAGCCACTAAGAGACTAGGAACAAGCCAAAATGTGCACAAAAATCTATGTGCCAAAAAGGGACATTATAGTCCTCCCTGCTCAAGATTGCTTGTCCTCAAACAATACATGCTATCCAACAGAGATACCTGCATGATTGGCAATAATATACCTAGATCCCAAATCATTCTCAAGAATGCTTCACATCACTTCTGCTGCGCCACTCTGATGTATCTATGAACTGCACTGCTGGTACTCCGCTTACAACTCTGAAACATTCTTTCAATCACACATCTTTTTGGATCCCAAACATCTGTAACATTAGTAACCCTGAAAGTGCAAGAGTTAACATCCTCCAACAAGTCCTTAATACAATTTATCCAACCTAAAACTACTACTGGGAACCAAAATCTAAAATGTTCCTCCAAGGAAGAACATAAATTGGCTTGAACACAAGCTGAAAGTAACTCCAAACAGCCATGAATCACCTACTTATTACCATCCAAAAGAGCAATATTAGCAGAAACACTTGTACCTTTCAGCTGAACCCTTCTGTCACCTTCCCACAAAGAGCTAAAAACAACAAAAAGATCAATCTCACAGCTACAAAAATCTGCAATAATCTCATGAAAATCAGATTTTAGTAAATTTATAATGGGAAAACCACAACAAAACTGAAATCTTATGAAAACAACAAGAAATTTAGGCCATCTACAATCAACATACATCAAATTCATGACCAAAATTTCTCTCCAATCCATGAAAAAGTATGCAATTGACAACTTATGATGGCTGATATGAATAAGGACAACAGCTTCATGATAGAAATTAGACTCCACAATCATCCATGAAACAATTCTCCCATCATCACTATCCTCTACAAAACCCTAAGGATAAAGTCTATTATGAAAATAAGCCATCATTGCACTTAACTCATTGCATACTTGAACCTTATGCCGAACTTCAACAACTGATGAAAACTTCCAGTTGATAAAGTTTTTGTACAGAGTAACATTCCATAAGTGCTTTTCACCAGGATCCCATATCCTGTTACTATCCTCCTCCATGTTACTTTTACATCAAATTGGTCCTCATCATTCAACATGAGGAGTGGATTATCTTGAGTTAACTCAACTTCCATCATGAAAAAAGATTCATCAAATGGTTGGAAGTTGTTTTCATCTCCATGTTCAGATAAAACATCATTTTGCTCCAACTCTGCATCATCATACTTAGGACATTGTCCTAAGTCAATATCATGTTGGATCAATTTAGGCTCTTTAGTTACCAGCTTGATTTCATCTTCTCTTATCACTATGTCTTGCTCCCTAAATTGATGAACATTAACAAGCTGACTTTCAGTCGCTAAGAGAGCTATTTGGGTACTCTCTAAAGAATTTGTAGTTGATTTGAGCTCAACTTAGGCCTCTCTTCTTTTCAAAACATCATAGATTCGACTAGAAAACTCAAGGACATGATCTCTATTAGGAAGCAGGTTTAAATAATCAGATTTCAGTGTTTCTAGAGCCTCTTTGACTACACACTAATCTTCAAGTGAAGATCCTCTTTCCATGCCCATTTGTCTCCTTTCAACTTGAGCCCCCAAATGTGATCCTCTACAAACTTATGTATGCAATCCAAGTGAGTTAAGGATTGCACAACCTTATCCTCAGTGACTAACAACTGATCCTAAAATTCCAATGTTGAACCAATAATAGAGGCTGATCCAAATCTTCCAACGAGCTTCCCATCAACATGCTCATCAATTGATTCTTTTGAAAGCACTCTTGGTTCTTCAATTTGCAAGGGAAATGAATCTTCTTCTTTGTCACTATGATCAAATGTTATGGCAGCATCAAATTCATCACCTAGGCTGATTTAAAGTCTTCATCAACATACTCTTCATCCTGGATCTTTGAGGAATCAATTAGTTCTTTATTTGGCATGGGAATTTCCCACTCATAATCTGAATTACCTTCACAAGCATGGTGAAGATACTCCCCCTTAGGTGTTTTCCTACAAATTTTAGCGGCCTCAAGCTCAAGATTCTTTGCTATAATGGTCTAAGATTCACTTGCAAAGTCTCCTTCTAACAGTCTATCAATCATTCTTAGCCCATTCTCAAAAGTAGTGGCATCTTTAGGGTCTTCATCAAATGAAGGACTTGTAAAGTCCCACTCTTTTGGCTCATAATCTTCATCAAAGTAAAGTTCAACTTCACTAATTTCTGTTGTAGCCTTCCCCAAAATACTAACTCCTCTATGCATGCCTCTTGATTAGTGACTTTGGCTTCATCATACAAAGGCTCAAACTTATTTACTCTAGCTATCAGGACTTCATCTTCTCTATTTTTGGATTCCACAACATCCTAAAAGAAAGAACATGTACTGAAGGTTTTTGATACATCATCTTTATTCTTTCATTGGTGGTTGGGCTCCCATGGATCTTTGAATAGGAAATAAAGATTTCTTCTCCTAAGTTCATTCTTGCTGTCCTGTTTTTTTCTTGAAATGGAAAAGTTCTTTTTCTGTCAGCTGAAAGATGATGTCTTGGAATTGTATTCGGTCTTTTCCATTGAAGGAGATAGATTAGGCTTCCATAAAGATATTTTTTTCTTCTCATCTTCATTCCATGTCCTTCGGATGTAATCTATAAGGCCCTTTTTGTCATGATCCCCCTTAATTATTTCCAAGAAAGCATCCCAGGAGATTTGATGCTTAAAGTCATCGAAAAGTCCTTGGTCTTCATCAATAATTTCTGAGGCCTTTGGTTCATACCTCCTTCAATTCAACTTCTCTTGAATTGTTCTTTCCAAATCAGCCCAACTCTGTGGGCTGTCTAAGAAAACTAATCAAGACATCTGTCTCAATTCTTCTCTTTGTGAGAGATGTCATGATCTCACATTCACTTCTCAAAATATTTCAACTTCCCAACTCTGAACTCACATGTAAGTGCTGAAAATTCTATCCCACAACTAAAAATCTACAAAGAGTGAGTAGCAACCCAAACATGCTGGCAAGATCACCAGCTCTGATACCACTGTAATAAACTACCTCTAAATTATTTTTAATTTCATACAATGATAACATAATGTTAGCACAACGAAGCATGAACAACTAAATAACCTCCACACTTTTGATCACCAAGATCCCAACTGGGCGAGGTGAGAGCATAATGTGCTTTGGTTTACAAATAAACATTGTGCAACAAGAAATACATTCATCTGCTGTGAGCAAGCATCCACTATGCAGTGAGGATTCACCACTTTTTAGTGGGTATGAGTGCAAGAATGAAAATTACAAATCATCTACTTATTCAGTGGGTATTCACCACTTATCCAGTGGGTAGAAAGAAGAAAGAAAGGTTCTGTTACTCCACACTGGCAGTTGAACCATCCAAGGGTTATTATGTGTTTGTACAATATAAAATGAATAAGAAAAAGTACATCAGCTACATACTACTCATGAGTTTACAATATTTCATAACATCAAAGCATTAGAGCATTAAATCACCATGGCATGAATATTGCAACACACTTGAACCCTGCACAAGGAATGTAATCAATTTGCTTAGTCATAACTATCCATTCTAAAATAATACACTGATTATCACTGCTGTCCAGTCTTGTATTCCTGAAATTAAACCTTTCTTCTGCTGGCATGACAACCCTGGAAATGAAAAACCACAATGGTGAACAACACAATAACAATCCCAACTTCAAGCTGCAAAAGGTCATTAAATGAACACTATTCACCCTTAAATAAATTAGATATTTTTCTATATATTGAATGGACTACTCATTCCTCCAAACACTATTACCCAGGTATGGTCGTACAGCCTCAGAACCTCAAAAACACTTCAAAGAATTCAGAATTAAACCCAAACTCAAGTCCTATCATTTGCAAAGGAGTTGCCAAGTCTAAACGTTAAGTTTGCAATCACCAAACTACCCCAAACATATAGATTGAATTTTGCACTAGCAAATCGTACCTTTATGGTACATACCATATAGGTACGGCCACTTCACACAACTCCAAAATCAGCATTCAAATCTGTTGGGTGAATATTTTGTCTTTAACTCACTAAAGAAAAAATGGTTATATCAACCACAGTATGATGAGATATTAACTCTTCTCTCAGTAAGGGGAGGCTCCCTTTTATTGCCAAATACAAACTAATAACTATTACAAACTTGTTTACACTAAATACTAACTTCAGGGTGATTCCATCTCATCCATTTCTCTTTTTTCAGAAATGATGTTTACAATTCTCAATATAAAACTCAACACAAAATAATGATTAAAACAATACCACGAAGAAACCCATGAAAACACAAAGTTTCTCGTTGCTCCTTATGCCAATTGAAAATAAAAGATTTTGAAATAGAGTGCAGCCCAAAGTCTTCACTATATGCCGAGATAAGATAATACAATCACGAACAATAACTTGCAACTCAAAGTCTTCAAGTTACTTCTCATTCATAAACTTAAATATAAATTGCAAATATGATATAGCAGCACAAAGTCTACAAAATCAGATTTGAATCTCCCTCTGAACACTTGATTTCCACGCTCACAATTCAAACATTTATACAAGATAATGTAATAGAAAGAACATAAGAACAATTCTATAACATTACAAACTTGCTCCAAGACAAAGATTGGATGCCAACTTGCATCTTTATATTGCTTGAAAATTGATTTACAAAATAATCTCAAAGTCTCAAATTTCTCTTCAAAATGGCAGTGCTTCGCTTCAATAGATAAAAGATAAAAATTACAATAGAGGCCCTCTTTATTTATAGTGAGAGGCCATGAGAAAATTTAGGAAAAACCTAACTACTTTGACTTATTCAAAAATAGGAATCCTTATTGACTTGGGACTTCCTATATTTTTACATGTAATTACATATGAAAAAAAGTACATGTAAAAGTATCCAAAACTAAATAAAAAGTACATATGAAAATATAGAAAATAAACTAAGGCATGACACTTTGCATCAACTTGCATCTCCACTCTCCTTCAGATGAACATCATATGTGTAGTTAGGGTAAAATTGCAAATCAGGGCAAATGAATAAACAGCAATGATAAAAACCCTAGCAATGCACAATGAAGCACAAGACAACATGAAAATCAAAATAACAAATGTAAATGCAAACCGATCTCCATGCTATGCTCGATTTATCTCCATTGCTCTTCTCCACCTCGCATGAGCATGCAAGATTTTGAAGGATTACTGTTGGAGGAATGTTGGGTGCTCACTTCTGCAGCATAACATTAAGATGAAGATGATAGAATGAATGATAGATGAAGGATGCAAAGGTTCTAATGATATTTCGACAGCATGTGGATACTTGAGGATCAATGCATGCTAATGGCTTATGAGGGGTTTGATTTATAGGAAAGGCTTGGTTCAAATGGATGGCTGAGATTAAAAAGCTAATTGATTGATGTGGACGGCTAGGATTGATTCGGTTATCCCACTCTTCAAGGGAGTTGTAGTCATTTGACAAGTGGAGGGAGGATAGGGCTCATGTGTGCTTGTGTACATAAAAAGTACTACATATAAAAGATATTAAATAAAAGGCTGTAGTACCACTTATCTTTTTAAATGAAAGAGGCACACATGTCGGCTAAATGATAAGATAAATTAATTAAATAAATAAAATTTATTTAATTAATTGGAAAGTCGGCTTATGATGGGAACTTAATTCAAATAAAATATTTGAATTAGTTGGGATATGAGTTGGATATTAATTAAATAAATAAAATTTATTTAATTAATTGGCTAGTGGGATTATGCATGTGATTGGGATATGATGTGGAAATTAATTAAATAAATAAAATTTATTTAATTAATTGGAAAGTGGGATTATGCATGTGAAATTAATTAAATAAATAAAATTTATTTAATTAATTGGCTAAGTGGGATAAGGATGGGATTTTAATTAAATAAATAAAATTTATTTAATTAATGGGATTAAGAGTGGGTTTAGGACAAAATGCTACATGATATCTAGGATAATATTTTTGACAAAGTGTTGCTAGACATGGACAAAGTTGGGACAAATTTGGGTGTCTACATTTTGCCCCTCTTTGAGATGATGTTCAAGATGTTAAGATTTACGTCGAGTAACATCATTTCAAAGAAGCCAAGGTTTGGATAGAGGAAAAGGATAGGGTGATGATGTAAGGATAGGATGTTGATGATGATGGAAAGATAGGATGATGATGCCCCCTCGAGAGGTTAGGCAGGTTGGACAAACACGGGTAGGCTCTCGAAATGAAATGGCTTGGTCAAGAAAGATAAGGGGATAGATAGAAGAAATGGATGATGCGTTATTCTGCAATGAAAGTGAGCAACCATGATATTTGATATAGCACTAGACATTATGCACCAAGGTATAAGGACCTAAGTGATGTTGTGTCTCATGCCCCAGCATAATACAACCTTGTCTAGATACAAGATATGAATATTAGCTGGATTGATTTGGATGTGATACAAATGCAAGATAAAATGATAACACACACAAGCAAGCAAGCATGCATGCACAAATGATGCAAAAACAAACAAGGTATTGCCCCTGTCAAGCTATAAACCAATGATTAATTGTTTGTTTTGTTGATAGTTGAGAGTGTTGTCATTGTGGGGAAAGCTATATCCCTAGATCAATACAGGGTTGTTTGCTGAGTTGGTTGGCTGATTGGCTAATTGATTTGGCTTACAACAAGGCTAGGATCAAGACCATGGATTGTGTTTGGATAACTTGGCTTGATTGATTATCTTGATTGGTATGGATTAAGGATGGGCTTGCATTTGGATCTTTGTTTGGAATGTTGGAAGATGATGAAATGCTGATTAGATTGATTTGATGAAGGATGGATGATTTGTGGTGGATTGAGCTACTTTTGATTTTCTGAAGTGATTGGATTTGTTTTGATGGTTAGCCTAATGTGCTTTGGTTTTGATGTTTGCTATTGCTGGGTTGATTATTTTGATGATTGGATTGTTTTGAATGATGATAATGATGGTGTGATGATTAGAGTGTCGATTCAATCTAAGCATAAGGAAGTGTTCTCAGTATGCTCAAAGGATGTAAAATAAACAAGGTATTGCCCTTGTCAAGTCATAAACCAATAATTGATTGTTTGGTTGATGATGATAGTGTTGTCATTGCGGGGAAAGCTATATCCCTAGATCAACACAAGGATGTGGGAACGCTATATCCCATTGATGATGATTGATGATGATTATGAAAAGATTAGGATCAAAAACTTGTTGATTTGATTGGATAATGTTCCTTGATTGATTGGCTTGCTTGATATGGATTAGTGTGACTTGGATTTAAGATCATTGCTTAGATTGATTTGATTGATATGAATTGGAAGAAGTGATTGATTGAAACGGATGAATGAATATTATTGATAAGAAGAATTGAAGATGACGATGATTTGATTTTGATTGAGTGTTGATGTGGATTGTTTTGGATTGATGATGATTAGTTTTATTGCTTGGGTTTTTTGTTGGATATTTAATTTTTTTGGATTTTTGGGGAATATTTTGATTTTTTTGTGTTTTTGAATGTGTTTGGGATGTCAATGGATTTACAATTTGGGTAGCCTTTGTGCTTGATACCAATGGCAAGGGAAGACCAAGTCTAGGTGAAAGGATGGATGAATGGGATTGGATGGATGATAGTAAATGGGATAGAGGACTCATGATAGATGGATAGATAAGAGGATAGGTCATATAAGGGATGGATGCATGCCCCATGATAAACGGATAGGTAGGCTATAGTGGAAAGCTCATGATGAAGAGATGGGGATAAACTATAAGATGGAAAGCTCATGATAAGGATACGCCATAGTGGATGGATCATAAGGGAGCTAGGATGTGATCTCCAAAGGCTATGTCACATAGGAACAACATGCCCCCATTCTATGTGGTAATGCTTAGGATTTTTACATGAAAAAGTTCATGACCAAGGGATGACATGATAGATTGGTTTGAATGGGATGGATAAATGGTCAATGGATAGGACTTGGTTTGGAAAGAAGGTATGTCAAGAAATATCCAAACATGTTTCAACATTTTTGCCCCATATCTTCATCAAGATCAAAAGGAGGAAGGATGGATGAAGAGACTCAATAGGATAGGTGTATGGGTGTAATGGGTAAGGATGGTAGGATGACAAGATAGGATAAGATAGGTTGGTATGATATAATGGGATAGATAATTTGGAAATGGATAGGTTGGATGAGACAATGTGCCCCCAAGTGTAAGTGACATAGAAGATCAACCTACACATAACGCTTGTTTGCCAGGTTTTCATCATGGTACTTATCCAAGGCACCTGTTTACTAGGTTTTCACCGTTGGATGAAGAGATTTCTCTTTACTTTTTTTTTTTGCTTCTAGATGGGTTGACAATTACACATGGCGCCTGTTTGCCAGGTTTTCACCATGGTAATGGATAGGAGGGACTCAAGTGGCTAGTGCTATGAAGGTTGATAGTGTCCCTTTAGAGATTGATGGTGTCTTCGCATGGACCATGTCATTCTGCTCATCGATGTTGATAAGAGATTGCATGGATGGGAGATGGATTAGGTAGATAATGGATTATAATGTGGAATTATGAAAGGTTCATGCAAGGATGGATGGATAAAAGGCTTATGTAAAAGCATGGACCATAGGAAGGTGATGGGGAAGATTTGTAGGATAATGGATGAAGGATGGGGAGATGGAGGCATGTGGGAATGTTTTGGAATGGAAGGGAACCATGAACAAGGGTTGCACACACCGTGATAAACATTGAAGCTTTTGATTGGATGGTGGTGTAGGAAGCAATGGAGATGTTTGCTTAGGGGATGGTTGATGAAGTGATTTAGGAACCCACATAGATTTAGTATTTTTAGTGCTGTTGTTTTGCTTGTGGGATTTTTGAAGGGAATGGAAGTTTTGGATGGAAGTAGGCTTTTGGATGGATATATGTGATTGGGATTCTTGAGATGTGGATGAGGATGCCTCATTTGCTTTGCTAGCTTTTTTCTTAGGAACCCAAACCATTTTGCTTTTCGGATTTGCTTTTGGAGGTATGGTCTTGGATAGCTTTTTGAAGGTACTTTGCTTAGAAGATGGATGATTTAGAGACTTTTCACATTGATGCCCTAAGGCATGAGGGTCCTTAGGAGTTTTAGTTGGATTTTTGGCTTTATAGATAAAGGCATCAAAATTTTTGCTTTTGAATCCCATGGGGTGGGTGGAGTGGATGGAATGATTGGAAGCTTTGTGTTTAAATGATGTGTGCTTTTGTTGGCCATGATTAGGGATGCAAGGATACTTATGAATGATAGGTATGTTAGGTGTTGGAAGAAATGGTGGCAAGGTGGATGGAGGGATATTTGGAGTTGGTAAAAGTGAAGGCAAGGTGGATGGTGGAAGGTGTATGGTCACATGCTTTTAACATTTATAGGATGATAAAAGTGAAATGGCAACATATGTTTTGGGTAGATGATGGCGGGTACGATGGAAAGTGGTAGGTTTAGGACGCATGAAGGGATTACCAACATCTTGGCCTTATTTACCTTGGGGTGTGTATCCAAGGCCATATGAGCTTGGAGGGACTTTGACATGGTTTGGCTCCAAAATACCTTGTCCATAAAGGCCTAGGCCTTTACCTTTGTAGTTCATGTTTTGGAGAATGTGATTGACTATGGGACTAGATGTGTTTTGGGAACTAGACTTGAGATCTTTATTGGATGGAGAAGATGAAGTGGAGGACAAAGGTTGTTGTTGTCCTAAGCAAGAACACTCATATATAAGGGTGGTAAGACCAATAGGACATGATGGTGAACTTGAAGTGGAATCGATGGTGGATGTGGAAGGAGGATCTTTAGGATCTTGATTAGCATTATGTTCACTAAGATCCAAGTTATTTGTTTGATCTTTTATGCTTACTTGGGGGACAAGTGTCTCATCATGACAAGTGGATGTTTGCTTATTATGGATAGGGCTAGATGGAGGATGACTAGGAGCAATGTGGATATCTTGCTCATGGATGGATATAGGATTATGGATAGGATCAAGGTACTCATGGATAGCTTCTTCATAGGTATCATCTTGATCATAAAGAAGGTAAATGTTATGGATGGGTTGCATGAAAGTGTTTTGATCTTGAGTTGGACTAGGGCTTAATGTTTCCATAGGCTTAGGATAAAACATTTGAAATACCTCTTGGCTTTGGATGAAAGTGGAAGGCTCTTGGATAGGCTCTTGGTCAACAACATGAGAACATGATGACTCTTGACTTGGATTAATGATAGAAGGTTCGCAAATAGGCTTGATGGCTTGTAGGTCACATGATGGGCTTGAAGGGCTAAGAATGTTAATGGAGGGCTCTTGAAAAGGCTCAAGGATAGGTGGACCACATGATGGGATTAAAGGATTGGACATGACCTTTGGAAATTCTTTGGTAGGCTCATGAATGGGTGTTTGACATGGAGGTAGTTTATTCCTAGCTAGTAGCCAATGGATCACATCCTTCGCAAGGGTATGAGGGAATGGGAAATATAATGGATGAGCAATAATAGAGGATGATGTTGTAAGCGTAGGACTAGGATTTTGATTAGATGGAAGGATAATGGAGTTTGATGGATTAGGATGTGGACTAGATGGGTGTGACACATGGGATTGGGATGATGTGGCATGATTTCTTATTGTAGGTAGGTACACCTTGTAAACAATTGAGACAAATATTGGGCATTGATTTGTATTATGGCCTTTGGTACTATGGTATGCACAATAATCATGTTCATCATATGGACTTTCTTCACATGGTTTGACTTTAGGAAGTTTGATGAGTTTTTGTTCAAGCATTCTTTGTAAAACTATCTCAGCCGCATCCTTTGGTGAAGGATTAGAATGACATGGTGATGAAAGTAATGAAGGGCTTGGTGATTTGGAAGGTTGATGGACCAATGGACTAGGGATAGGATCACATGGTGGTGTTGGGATAGGATTAGTTGGCTCATGTGTTGGCATGTGATTGGATGTTGGAGGCCACTCTAGATTGGTATCTCCCTTGTCAAAGGTTATTAGATCTTGCATAGGATAACTTGGACTGATTTGATTTATGTGCAAGGGACCAGTTGGACTTGGATGTGCTTCTTGTTGGAAAGGTGGACTTAGGTCTATCAATGGTGCTTGATGGTCTTGTTGAAAATGTGTACTTGGACCTGCTTGATTTATGTACAAGGGACCATTGGGACTTGGATGTTGTTCTTGTAATATCACTTGATTGCTTTGTGGATGGGCTTGGTAGTGCATTGGCACGGTGGCATGAGGGATTGGATAAGCTTGAGGTGGATATTCATAGGTTGATGTGGCATTGACTTGGTGGATAGGTGGATTAAGTTGATATGAAGTGGGTGGATATGACATGTGGCTATAAGGTGGATTAGGTTGATAGGGAATGGCTAAGGATTGTTGTACTTGTCGAGCTTGACTAGTGGCTAAAAGGTGTTGGGCTTGGGTTATGAAGTGTTGTAGTTGAGGTGATTGGCTTGTGTGGGGTTGAGCTCTTTGGATGAAGAATTGTAATATTTCAATGGCATCTTGGTTTAGGGGTTGTGATCCTTGAGAAAGATTTTGGAGGAATATTTAGAATTTAATTTTTGGGTCTTCTAGTGTAGACATGTTGTCACCAAGTGTTTGTCTTAAGTGCTTTTAGCAAGTGCTTGTTTAGGGATTTGGATGATGATGTGGATTGTTTGGATGACTTGGCTATGAAGGGTTGGATGATAACTAGGCTATGTTTGGGATGAAAGTGATTGGGTTTGAATGTTATTGGAAGAATGTGTAGGATGACTTGTCTTTATATGTTTGGGTGTTTAGAGCTTGATGTGGCAATATTCAAACAAATGATTATGCATATACACATATGAATCACTCACGCAAGACACATAAGCAAGCTTTAGTTTGGAAGAATGTGATGATGGTTAAGCAAGCACGTGAAGACACTTCAACAAGTCCTAGTCAAGGCAAGGCCACTATCACAAGGAGGTTCTAGTGAAAATCTGGGGGACTGGCACCCCACGAGCATCCAACAAGTCACTTTAGACTTTAACTAACCCTACTAAGATTTTTAATATACACAAAGGTACACCTCCTTTCAAGTTAGCACTGTATGGTGAGCGCTAATACCGGTTAGACTTGGCTTTCGCCTTATCCTCTGATTTTTATAGCGGACCGGATGAAAGTACCATTTGAGGTCATTCCCTTGGGGTGGATACCAAGGCAGGCCTCTCTAAGGCTAAACAAAAGCAACACAAGTAAATGTTTTTGATCTCCAAGTTCGTGTTGGGACGCGAGGAGAGAGCATACACATTTACTTGGTCACACTCGCATGGGGTTCATTAACCTTAGAAATTCAATGTGTAGAAGACAATGCAAGCACTTGTTTGTTTTAAAGCCCAAATCTAAATGTGATAAAAGACAATGGTTTGTTTTAGCCCAATTTTTTTGATGTGAATTTGTAAACAATTGTTCATTTTATGCCCAAATCAAAATGTGTTTGCAAACAATGATTAGAAGATGAGAAATGAAATGATTGTACCTGATTAATTCGCTATCCAAATTGCTGTAGATGTTGATGTCAATGTTGCTTCAGCTCCTTATGATCACCTACAACATAAAAAAAATGATATTATAAAGCAGGCATAAAAAATAGGCTCATCAGGCAAGGAAAATTGTAATTTTAGATACATACCTGAATTAGATTTGATTATTTTGATATATCTTTTATTTAAAAATTAAAAAATCAAAGAAGAGACCCCCATTAATTTTTAGAGAGATTTCTGAAAATGTAAAGAAATCAGAGAAATTCCCTGATTTGCGCCCAAAAATGTAGATTTATGAAAAAGGTATAGTCGGCAAAGATTTGATATTTTCACACTGTAAACGACCTCCAAATTAAATTTGTAAAACATAGACCCCCATTAGAATTTTGAGAGCTTTCCAGAAATATAAAAATTTCTAAAAAATTCACTGATTTGCGCCCAAAATTGCAATTTTATGAAAAAACATAAAAACGTGATAAATTCTGTAAAAATCGCGATAAACCCAAAATTTTCTGCTGTAGCTTCCTTATATCATGGAAAAACTTCTTCTAAAATCTTGTAGAAAAATTCGTATCCGTTTGGAAGATATGATGAAATCTATAAAACTTAGGGTTTTGTCCAAAAAGTAGTAGATCTACAACAAAAAGTTAATTAAACCTGCAAAACTCAACAATAGGGGTTAGATGAATGCAAAGTTTTACTACAAAAACATACAAAAAAGATCAAGCGAAGTGAGTCCCACCGGGCGTGCCAAATGTAGTTAGGGTAAAATTGCAAATCAGGGCAAATGAATAAACAGCAATGATAAAAACCCTAGCAATGCACAATGAAGCACAAGACCATGAAAATTAAAATAACAAATGTAAATACAAACCGATCTCCACACTATGCTCGATTTATCTCTATTGCTCTTCTCCACCTCGCATGAGCATGCAAGATTTTGAAGGATTATTGTTGGAGGAATGTTGGGTGCTCACTTCTGCAGCATAACATTAAGATGAAGATGATAGAATGAATGATAGATAAAGGATGCAAAGGCTCTAATGATATTTCAACAGCATGTGGATACTTGAGGATCAATGCATGCTAATGGCTTGTGAGGGGTTTGATTTATAGGAAAGGCTTGGTTCAAATGGACAACTGAGATTAAAAAGCTAATTGATTGATGTGGACGTCTAAGATTGATTCGGTTATCCCACTCTTCAAGGGAGTTGTAGTCATTTGACAAGTGGAGGGAGGATAGAGCTCATGTGTGCTTGTGTACATAAAAAGTACTACATATAAAAGATATTAAATAAAAGGCTGTAGTACCACTTATCTTTTTAAATGAAAGAGGCACACATGTCGGCTAAATGATAAGATAAATTAATTAAATAAATCAAATTTATTTAATTAATTGGAAAGTCGGCTTATGATGAGAACTTAATTCAAATAAAATATTTGAATTAGTTGGGATATGAGTTGGATATTAATTAAATAAATAAAATTTATTTAATTAATTGGCTAGTGGGATTATGCATGTGATTGGGATATGATGTGGAAATTAATTAAATAAATAAAATTTATTTAATTAATTAGAAAGTGGGATTATGCATGTGAAATTAATTAAATAAATAAAATTTATTTAATTAATTGGCTAAGTGGGATAAGGATGGGATTTTAATTAAATAAATAAAATTTATTTAATTAATGGGATTAAGAGTGGGTTTAGGACAAAATGCTACATGATATCTAGGATAATGTTTTTGACAAAGTGTTGCTAGACATGGACAAAGTTGGGACAAATTTGGGTGTCTGCAATACGTAGTGAATGCCGCTTGCATCTCACAGCTGATAGGACTAGTAGTGTTTATCTGACTTTGTTCTCTCCACAAATTCAACCATATCAACATGACCAATCTCTGTGTCCCGTATTTCGCCCACATTTGATGTGACTGAAGTGACACCTAGAATACACCTTGGTACTTATACTTCATTGCTTTGGCCTTCTTAGGAGATGGGTTAGTCATTTGAAAGGTAGACTCCTTCGGATGAATTAATGACCTCGATAGCTCGTAGAAGAAACTACAATAAATAGCCATGATCTTGCAGTTAGGGGAAAAAAGGACAATTTGGGAAATTGCATGTCAATGATCATGACCACAAGGATAAGTTTGAAAGGGCTAAAGAGCAAGCGAGGTGAAGAAACAGATGAAAGCGGGCTAAGGATAGCAACTTAGAAAATTTCTCAGTGTTAGAAAATTTTTAGGGAGTGTTTGCACGGGCGGCAAAAATGTCTGCTTTTGCATTTGGAGGGTAGAACATTTTTTATGCTCGGGCGGAAAAAATTGCCGCCCTTGCATAAAAAGGATGAGTTTGCATTGTGTAAGAGTGGCGATTAGGACTTCTTATGCATGTTGATAAAGGATAGTACTCAACGAGACTTCACATTACATACTTCATGTAGGGGCGGCAAAAATTGCCGCCCTTACACTTTAGGGAACACACAAAAAATGAAGGCATGGGTGGTGATTTTCACCGCCCATGCACTTGGTATAAAACACCATATGCAATGGCAGTGAAAATCACCACCCATGCATGTGACAACGATATGGGGAATGTGTATGGGCGGCAAAATTTGTCACCCCTACATGTAGGGCAAATACAAGTATATACACAAAATCACAAGTATGAACATAATGAAAAGCATGGCAAAAATCACCGACTGCTCAGATGGTCAAAACGAGCATAAAGATGTCAACTGAATCAAAACAAAAACCCTATAAATGATAGAGGGAGAACAATCTCAGATCCGCGCACAAAATCTATCTTCACTCATGAGAGAACTCCAAGTAACAATGTGAGGAATACGAAGGTTAGGGAGCAAATAGAAGATGATAATGAAATAAAATTAGAAACATAATAAAAATATCTTTTAAATACCAAACTCAAAATGCATTAAATTCACTTGATGTGAACTGACACATGTTCGGGTAGCACTTTTCGCCGCCCTAACATGAAGGACAAAAGACACCTGCATGGACGATGATTTTCACCGCTCTTGCATATAAGGGAAAATTGACTGACATGCACTGGTAGAAAAAATCACCGCACGTGCATGTAAAACAAAAAAAATTTCTAACTCCTTTAAAAATACCAAAACCCAAGTTTGAAAACTTGCGTAAATTCTGAGAAACTGATTTGAGAAGATATTCGAATAGATTCTTAGGAGCTAGAGGACTATGCATGAGGATGAAATGATTCACCTTGATTTGCATACTTAGAGTCGTAGGCTACAAAATGGACTAGTTTCACAGGGGTCATCCTACAAAATCGAATGCAGCTAATTTTGAGGATAACAACTGGCTCTAATTGGGGAACTTCCTTTGATCGTTCTTTGAAATAATCAAAGGGAGAAGAACTCTAGTCTCTAAGTGCCTTCATCCATTCCATTGGGCTATAGAGTTAGGTGACACAAAAGACACAAAAAGACTAAAATGAAAAAGACATAAAAACTGTACAAAAATTCACGAATTTATCTGTTGCTTCACTTTGAGAAAAGCTTCAAATGTTGTCTATTGTGAGGCAGCAGAAAAAATGTTACATTTTTTTTACTATTGAATGTGTAATATTTCTTAGTATTTGCCATTCTAGGATCTTCTTTTACACGCAGATTGAATTGCCACACTACTGCTAATGAACTTGGTCCCAACTATCGTCGCCGTTTGACAAAGCGATCTTGCTCATCAAAAAGTTTCTCCAGAAAAACCAGTTCTTTGGAAATGCTATTTCCTTTCAGTTGTAAAATCTCTTCACTTGAAGAAGATGATTCATCTGTTTCTTGATCCTTATTTGAAGAATTATCCAATAACTCAGGATCTTCATTAGAGATCAAGAAGTAAGTACCCACATCTAAAAACTTAGAGAGAATCTAAGCTTTTGGATCCTCTATTTTGTCACTATGTACTTGGCCTCCCTTTCAGGATGAACCTCCTACATAATACCCTTAACATGTATTTTTGCCTTAGGCATTTGAATGTGTCTCCTCAGGATGATCTATGATACCAACAAGTTGATATGGACTTGCTACAAAAGAAGGAAAACTCTCATCTTGAGGTTTTACATTGGGGGTACTGGTGTTAGGAATAGAGGATGAAGTAAGAGGATCTTTTGTACTTGTTTATCACTAGCCACATCTTGATGGTTAAATTGATTTTGTGACCATGTAAGAACAACATAAGATTCACCAAAATCATCTTCTTCTTGTTCCATCTCATCTTCCAAGTTTAGGAACCTGATGGTACAGTCGCCACCTAATTTCTCTTCACCTTCCATGAAAAGATTAGCATCATATTCTCCTTGATCATATTCTAATTGAAGGAGATCATCTTCCTCTGATTTATAGTATAAAATTGCTCCATTCATAGGTGGTGCCTCTAAAGCAAGTATTCCTTGTTGTGGAAGAAACCTATTTTGATTCTGATCCCTTGACGCATTGCCTTGGCAATTTGGAGCATTTGGAAACATCTTCCTTGGAATGTCCTTGTAGAAAGGAATGGACAAACTCTGAGATATCTATTTTTTCAGAGCTAACAGCTGATCAGCCAACTTTTACACCATAGGATCTGTAGTGCTGGTAGAAGATAAAGCCAAAGGAGGCTACCCACTAGGCCTAATAGACTCTTCAACTTTCCCACCAAGATCAAATCATCCTCCATTTCAACTGCCAAACTTTGACCAATTGCAAGGTTAGCTAGTGCTGCTCTTCGTAAAAGAAAACTTACTTCTGGCAACCGTGAATTGATGAAGAAGCATTTTAGGTTCTCAGTTGTGGGTTGAGCAATAGTTGGGATCCTATTCTTTAGCTTATTTAACTTTTCTATGAACTCACGCATGGGCTCATGCGGTTCCTTTTTTGTTTGAGTAATTTGGGCCAACAAGGCGTAAGCATCTTCTACTAGCTTGAATTTGGCTTCGAACTGAGTTTGAATTGTATTCCATCTAGTAACAATTCTTGGTGCAAGGTGATAGAACCAATTAGCTGCAACACCTTGGAGTGTTTCTACAAACAACCTCACAGAAATGTCTTCATAGTCAACTCTGAGAACACCACATGCAATGTAGAATGTTGCAATGTGCTCATCCAGATGTTGTTTGTCGTCTCCGTAGAACTTGGGAAAATTCTTATGTGAACCCTGAGGTATTTCATGTAGAGGCTAAGTCAAATTCAAAGGACCAAATGCATTTCCCCATGGACCTGGGACAACCATTCTCTTAACAAACAATAGAGAAAATATAACAAAAATATTTTACAAAAGATGAGGCCGGTATGCTTCAACCAAAGGTGTGAGGCTCTTGATTGTGCATTCATTCCCCAGCAAAGTCACCAAAAACTGTTGCGTGAATACTTTGTCTTTAACTCACTAAAGGCAAAATGGTTATATCAACCACAGTATGATGAGATATTATCTCTCCTCTCAACAAGGGGAGGCTCCCTTTTATTGTCAAATACAAGCTAATAACTATTACAAACTTATGTACACTAAATACTAACTTCGGGGTGATTCCATCTCATCCATTTCTCTTTTTTTAGAAATGATGTTTACAATTCTCAATATGAAACTCAACACAAAAGAATGATCAAAAGAATACCACGAAGAAACCCACAAAAACATAAAGTTTGTCGTTGCTCCTTATGCCAATTGAAAACAAAAGATTTCAGAATAGAGTGCAGCCCAAAGTCTTCACTATATGCTGAGATAAGCTAACACGATCATGAACAATAACTTATAGCTTAAAGTCTTCAAGTTACTTCTCATTCATAAACTTAAATATAAATTCCAAAAATGATACAGCAGCACAAAGTCTACAAAATCATATTTGAATCACCCTCTGAACACTTGATTTCCACGCTCACAATTCAAACATTCGTACAAGATAATGTAATAGAAAGGACATAAGAACAATTCTATAACATTACAAACTTGCTCCAGCTTGCTTCTTTATATTGCTTGAAAACTGATTTACAAAATAAGCTCAAAGTCTCAAATTGCTCTTCAAAATGGCAGCGCTTTCTCTTCAATAGACAAAAGATAAAAAGTACAATAGAGGCCCTCTTTATTTATAGTGAGAGGCCATGAGAAAATTTAGGAAAAACCTAACTACTTTGACTTATTCCAAAATAGGAATCCTTATTGACTTGGAACTTCCTATATTTTTACATGTAATTACATATGAAAAAAAGTACATGTACAAGTGTCCAAAAATGAATAAAAAGTACATATGAAAATATAGAAAATAAACTAAGGCATGAAACTTTGCACAACTTGCATCTCCATTCTTCTTTAGATGAGCATCATACATAGTGAATGTTGCTTGCATCCCACAGCTGTCAGGACTAGCAGTGTTTATTTAACTTCGTTCTCTCCACAAATTCAGCCATATCAACATGACCAATCTTTGTGTCCCATATTTCATCCACATTTGATGTGACTGAAGTGACAGGGAATACACCTTGGTACGTATACTTCATTTCTTTGGCCTTCTTAGGAGATGGGTCAGTCATTTGAAAGGTAGACTCCTTCAGATGAATTGATGACCTCGGCAACTTGCAGAAGAAACTGCAACAAATAGTCATGATCTTGGAATTAGGGGGAAAATGACGATTTGGGAAACTGCATGTTGATGATCATGACCACAAGGATAAGCGAGGTAAAGAAACAGACGAAAGCAGGCTAAGAATAGCAACTTGGAAAACTTCTCAGTGTTAGAAAATTTTCAAGGAGTGTTTGCACAAGCGGCAAAAATTGCCACCCTTGCATAATAAGAATGAGCCTACATTGTGTAAGAGTAGCGATTAGGACCACTTATGCATGTTGATAAATGATATTACTCAATGGAACTTCACATTACATACTTCATGTAGGGTGGCAAAAATGGCCGCCCCTACACTTTAGGGAACACACAAAAAATGAAGGTATGGGCAGCGATTTTTACCACCCATGCACTTGGTATAAAACACCATATGCATTAGTGGTGAAAATTACCACCCATGCATGTGACAACAATTTGGGGAATGTGTATGGGAGGCAAAATTTGCTGCCCCTACACGTAGGGTAAATACAAGTATATACATAAAATCACAAGTATGAACACAACGAAAAGCATGGCAAAAATCACCAACTGCTCAGATGGTCAAAACAAACAAAAAGATGTCAATTGAATCAAAACAAAAACCTTGTAAATGATGGAGGGAGAACAATCTCAAATTCGTGTGCAAAATCTATCTTCACTCATGAGAGACCTTCGAGGAACGGCGTGAAGAATACAGAGGGTAGGGAGAAAATAGAAGATGATAATGAAAATAAAATCAGAAACATAATAAAAAGATCTTTTAAATACCAAACTCAAAATTCATTAAATTCACTTGACGTGAACTGGCACATGTTCGGGGGGCACTTTTCACCACCCTAACATGAAGGACAAAAGACACCTGCACGAGCGGTGATTTTCACCGCCCTTGCATATAAGGGAAAATTGACTGACATGTACTAGCGGCAAAAATCACCGCCCATGCATGTAAAACAAAAAAAATTCTAACTCCTTTAGAACCACCAAACCCCAAGTTTGAAAACTTGCACAAATTCTGAGAAACTGATTCGAGAAGATATTTGAATAGATTCTTAGGAGCTAGAGGACTACGTACAAGGATGAAATGATTCACCTTGATTTTTGTACTTAGAGTCATAGGCTACAAAACAGACTATTTTTGTAGGGGTCATCCTACAAAATTGAATGCAGCTAATTTTGAGGATAACAAAATCAATGGAAAACTCTTGTTTAATAAATGCCAAGACACAAAGAAGCATTGAAAATTTATTATTATAACATATTATCATCAAAACTCTAAATTTTTTGATTAATACCCTACTGGTACAGCCCAGGCAGGTACGACCAGCGACTGGATTATCACTACTTTCAATATTCAAGGAAATCTAGAAACTATTTCATCAAATCCACTTCCAAAACCATTAAATAAACATCATAAATGAAAAACATTACAAACTTCATAAATCCATGAAGGCACAACTGTGGCTTGAGTGTGAGACCACCCCCAACCTCAAGAGGGTTTTCATCCTCAAGAGAATATGGACGAACTCAAAAGTTCAATCCATCTGCAAACAAACAAATCCAAAAGTATAACCCTTCAAAATGAGCTCTCATTCCCCTTTTATAACTTTTTGAGAGGAATATATTATTATTTTTCTTTTAACTCTTCATATTTCTCCTCTCCAAGAGACCTTTTTGAAATAATAAAAATATATCATCTGTGAGGTCCCCTTTTTAAGTGTCTAACATTTAGAACACTTAAAAACCTTTCCAATGAGCTATAACACTTAGGTATTAATTAATTATTTTCGCCCCTAGGAGCTTAAGTGAATAATAATTAAATAGCTCATTAAATCACCTGACTTTGCGAAAAATACCAAACTTAGGCGAACTACAAAATAAATCATACCACTACCTTCTATGATGTTTGGGATGAAGAACGATGTCATCTGGGTGACTTACTATAATTAGATGGCTCCTCCAAGAATCTTAGAGAGCAATCTGGGGGCCCAATCAGACTTCTCAAAACATCAATGTAACCCTGGACATCCACTGAGATCAATATCATATAAAATAATCCATTAACACAAGGGAAACCCATATAACTGATCTCCAGACTGAACCACGACTACTCTAAGAACATTGGAGTTCTCCCAAACATGCTGGATAGCCATTAAGAGACTAGGAACAAGCCAAAATGTGCACAAAAATCTATGCGCCAAAAAAGGGACATTACATTCTATCTTGGATTTTGCCTCTGTACTCCAACATCATGCACTCTCATCAATCATCGTTGCTATTGTGGAGGTGGAAACACCATTCATGGGGCTTGATTGAGGCAAGCTCCTAAATAACACCCATTTTTTCCCTCTTTTCATGTGTGTAGGTTAGATGGATAGGTTTCAGAAGGTGAAATATGGGAAGAATGAAAAGCATGTTGTTATAGACCTAACGGAAGTTGCAATTTCTGGTAACCCTAAATAGGGTCTAGGGCACCCAAGTGCCCTTGTCTTGGACATTTTGAGCTTCAAGAAAAGTGTTTTAATTGTCTGTTGATCTTTGTTGTCCATTTGATTGCTAGGTTTCAAGTACCGATAGTTTGTTTTACTTAGATCTTTGTTAACTAGGGTTACTTGTCTTAATCCTAGCCTAATTTATTGAATTTAGTTAATTCCTTCTATATACGACAAAAGGGAAGAATCCCTGTAGTTTGTCTCTCCTCCTTGGGTAGAATCCAAGCTCGATTTGTGCTCCAATGTTTTGTAGAAGAGTGTTTGACCTAGTTTGATCCATTGAGCTAGTCTCTCTTTTCTACATTACATTTTAGTGAACCCGTTGCTTCTTACACTTTCGCATCCTTCTTGCATCAGATATGAGTTATATTCTGCCCTAGATCTGATTAGATTCCATTCATTTTGGTGTTACTTTTAAAATCTTATGGCTCCTTGTATGAAAATCCCGCTTATGTGTCCCTGCTTGATCTTTGAGGGAAGGGGGCGCGTCCATGCTGAACGGTGTTTGAGGGTTTGTTATAACTTATATGGCATATTGAAACCCTAGCCTTTAGCCATTCCTGGTCCATTCCCTAGTCAATTAAGTGGTAACTTATGACAATATCTTACAATTTATTTGATCCCTTATTTGCAATTTCAACCCCTAGCCTATTTGAAGTATCTCTTAAAGGCCCCTTGTATGTCATGGTAAAATGTTTTCCCTAAGTTGGAATATTTGTGCACCTCTAAATGATTCATGTCCCTTATACCCATGTCACCTAGTTTGGCCATCTTCTTTAAAACATCTTTTATGCACATGCGCCAATACTATGACTTAAGTTCCTTGTCGCGTTGGCCTTTTGCATCGTGTTTGTGATCTTGGCGTTTCATGGTGGAGATGCAATGTGTGATATGCTTTTCCTATGTGCTTGCTTTGCATTATGTCACATGGGCTATTCGCGTTGTGTTTTTGGTATGTTCAAGGGTTGGGGCTAACCATGATATGTGTCGATAAATCAAGTCTTGCCACGTGTCCACATACTAGTTCGTCGAATGGATCCCTTGTCTCACTAAAATCTTAGGGTTTCTTGCTCTGAAATCACGATGTGCAATGGGCTTCTTACGAGTGTTGATCGGTGTGTTTCTTGCCAGGTGCCAACTAGATTGAGCCACATCTATTTTCCTTTTCCTTGTAATCGAGGATTACTTGTTTTAAGTTGAGTGTAACGAGATGGATAAAGGGTAGGTGTGGACATATGGCAGTGTTGGGAGACATCGCAAGGATCCTACATATTGCATTTCATGATGAAGATTCATCTAGCTAACTAGCGATATGTGGTGGCCATCGATCTCATTTCAAAATTGGGTCATCAACATCCAGGTTTCAAACTAGGTGAAGAGTACAAGGTGGTGGCACATATGGGTCAAGGGGCTAGCGCATTGGGATGCTTTTCGAATGTGCAAAGGATTTGCCCTGCTGCTAGTGATATGCCGATATGCCTGCAGAGAATTGGAGCACACTAACTGGCCTTTGCGGATTTGTGTCCGAACCTGGGGAAATCTTCCTCTCGCTTCATGGCAGAAGACAGAATGAATTTGGTCATTTTAAAATCATTAAAATACATTGTGATCAAGGTGCTGGAGTTGGTGTTTTCATTGCAGAGATTGACAGATCCATGCTGCAAGAATTGACATAGTATAGGATGCTGTCTCTTTTTCCTTTTTCAGCTGTGTTGGCATGTTTGAAGAAGTTTTCCATTTATGATCGATCTGCTAGGGTACTATTTGAGATGAATTGATATGAGATAATGGTGGGAGGTGATTATAGTCAGCATGAAAACTTCTACTGATTGGGCTATAAATTGAGGTCTTTGCTGCTACTCCTGTCATTGTCCCCCGGTGCAGATGTTATGGAGCTTTATCTTTTATGTGTGTTTTCTTCATCACCTTACCCCTTAAAGTTCTCTTCTCTATTCTCATGGCTAATGACTTGTCCATACAAGATTAAGAGTTTAGAGTAGTTTTTCTAAGGTGTTAGTGGTGGCAGTAAAATTGGGGAATTTTATCAGCATCCATTGAACCATTGCAGCTCCTCCTGTCCCCCTTTCTTTCATCTAGATGAGGGTTTTGTACCCCAGTCTTCACCCTCCTAATGCTCCTTGTTTCTGCATGACTTCAACTTGGGCTCTAGGGAGGAGAGGTGTCATTATTCTCCCTCTTTTCCTGTCGACATTGTGGGTCATGGCATAACTTGGGTCAATGGGTGGTGTGTGGTCTCTCTAGATGGAACGATTGGACATCTTGGAGGAAACTATTGTTGTTGTTGTTCCCTACTTAGCTAGTGGTTTGGTTCAGCCAGGGCCAACTATTAGAGGCATCCTCTGGTTCTTCTTTGGATAAGTAGGTTGGGACCTTCCCAATCATATGCAAGGATTTGCCTACTTGTGCTTGTGTGTGGTCATAATAGGTGGGACCCAGTTTTCTAATGCTTCCTTTCTTTGTTTATCCTTGCCGGCACTCCCTTGTTTGTTCTCATGGCTGGTGATGCATGGTGAAGGGTCCTCACATGGGAAATAAATGTCCTCATGTGAGGAGGGGTTGAGATACTAGAGCACCTTGTGATCCCCATTTTTCCTTTGAAAACATGGCTCATCTCCACGTCAGCAACATGAAAACACACATGACAAATTTGGTTGTTCCAGTTCCTTGAGGAAATGATTTGCTATAGTAGGCATGCTTTGTTGGATCAAAGATGGTTATTCTAACACTTTGATATATTTTGATTGTCAAAGGAAAATGTGACATGTTTCATGTCCAAAATAGCCCGTTGCTTGTTGCTCCCTTGTGTTATAAAAGGGATTTCAAGGCTATTTTGGAGGTGGTGGGTTTTGTTTGGGCTCCTGGATGAATTGTTGGTTTAATTAGAGTGAAGCAGAGATCCTACTATTTTCCTAATGTATAGAGTTTTGTATTGTATGTTTTTTGTTGGTTACTAGTAAGTAACATTATCTGTATGAGATATATGTATTGTAAATTCCTGAGAAGAGTTGTCTCCTAATGTATGTTTTATGGAAGTCATGAACTAAATATATCAAAGATGTTTATTAGTTTGTCTCTATAACAGTTTGTTGTGGATGTATTTTCTGTGGATGGCTCTTATTCAAAGAATGGGTTAAATTGCCTCAACAAAAATATAAACTTTTATGGATACGTGCGAGGATAACTAAGCATGACTGTCTGTTAAGATATATTTGATCTGACACTATAATTTAGTATCATAAAAGCTACGAAGATGCTCAGGTTAAAACTTACTGTGAATTCCAGTTGCATTCTTTTCTGACTCTGTACCCTTAGTACATGGCACCGATTTCTTCTGTCCTATGTTTGTTCTTTCACCATTAAAGACCGACTAACCCAACGCTTGATATTTTCAATCTGATTCTTATTATGTTTAGAATAATACTCCATATTGTTCTATGGTCTGTAGTGCATTATGGGTTTGAATGATTCAAAGGTAGGTCTTCATCCCTTATTTCCCTTGAATGTTTTAACATAGAATGCATCTGCTTTTCTAGTACTTATAGTAAATTGATTTATGAGATAAATGAGTGCTTATGGGATCACCCTCGCAGGTCTTGTAGAGCCTAAAGTGAAGAGGGAAAGTTTTCCCCAAAACTTTCACCTATATGTTGGCCAGCCTCTCATAATAGCTAACCATTGACTATGGCTAAGTCATAGGTTATTCTGTGAGATAAGGTTGGCAATTAAAAACAACCAACAAATTGGTGACTCCACTGGGGAGTTGAAGTGAAAGTATTCTCAAATCCTACCCTGGAGTCTCTGGTGAAGGTTTGTCCGGTTGAGCCCCCAACAAAATGGTGACTCTACTGGGGACAAACTAAGAATTGTGTCTTATCTTGAATCATATATTCTACTGATCTATGAGCAAAGAGTCAAAGAATTTGATGAGTCTGAACATCTGGTTCTGATATTGAAGTTTTAGACCCAGAAGGGGTTTTGTTGTAGAAAATTTAAAAGAAATTTGTGTGGCTCTGCTGTTGGAGAGGACCCAAAATAAAATTAATCTTTGAAAGAACTTCATACTATTGAATATAAGGAATACTGAAAGGGGGGGCTGAATCAGTATTCCACAAAAGCACTTCTTAATTCGTTTATTAATCCAATTACCAAACTCAATAACATGAAAGTAGAATAAGCATAAGAACAACAACCATAAAGACATAACACATGAACACCAAGATTTTTATGTGGAAAACCTAAAAAGGGAAAAACCACGCTGAGTGTTAGCTCACAATATATTATGATAGCTCAATACCGGATTACGAGAAGGCTCACTGTCTTAGGGCTCACTACACAAAGGCTCACTGCTAAGAGAAAACAAGAAAGAAGAAGAATTGGCTCACTTCCAGAAGATGAACTGCTATTGGTGCATCTATCACATGTTGGATCATAGTTCCATTGAAGGATCAATACACAGATTCAAAGGTCTTCATTTATTCTGCCCTTCTTCTCAACTTAAGTACATATACTCTATTTTCTATCCTTGTTCAACTTTTCTGCTTTGCACTCTGCTCATATTCCTTTATACATGAATTCACATACCACATACCTCAATCAATCATGCAATCATCAAATTCCATCAAGTATATATATTCGCTACAAGATTTATCTCATAATCAGGTCGACAAACAAAACATAAATTGTGTACACAAATTCATCTTGTCAGCTTGAACCTGTGTACAATCTGTAATGTGGACCAAGCCAAACATATAATGATCTTCCTATAGGTAGGCACAAATCATACAACCACTTATATTTATTCCTTAAACAATATATCTTCTCAGCATATGATTTTTTTATGCCTGTTGGCTTATCTCTTAAGAGCACACTTAACCAATTCAACTATCACTTCACAACTTTCACTGCGGCTGTCTTCAAAACCGCAAGATAAAGTATGCAATTGTGGAGGAATGAGGACCCTTTTTCTCAAGCACTGTACACTATTCCTGTCTTAACTGTGTTCACCCAGACTTAGCTAAATCATGGTATGTCTTCCAGAGATCTTTAGAACTTGAACCTTGGATATTTCACCTTCAAGCAACTGTGAACAACATACCTAAACCGCATACCTTGCCATCGACTACGGATGAATACCACTTGAGTCTCTGCTACTAATCTTTATGTTGTCAGTACTTAGCCATTGTACCTTAGTCTTTTGTGTCTGGACCAGATCCTTGTGTGCAGGTTGTTTCCAAGTTGAGTTCCTAATCATCCTTAGCTCCATCATGATCTATTTGCCTTGTTGCCATCAATGACAACATTACCCAATCAGCAGTGTCTCTTGACTATGTTGCCAACAATCTCCCCCTTTGTCATTGATAGCAACACTTAGTGAAAAATGTGTATCTGCCTTACTCTGTACTCCTTCTCCCCCTAAGGTGTTTTCCCATTTTTCACTAGTCTTCTTCTCCCCATTTGACATCAATGGCAAAGGTGTTTGTACAAGAGTCAAAATTGGACCAAAATTGTAAAGATAAACTTCATACTTTGCCGCATATGTACACATACAATACTTTAACTCAGTTAGTTGCCAATGAAAGAATACCCTTGTACACAATCTTTAATTGTGTAATCTCTTCATCCCATCTAATCTTAGCTCTTTCCAAAATTTGAATGTGACAGTTTATTATAATGATTGATTCTTCTACCTTTTGTACATTAGAATTTGTGTCAATTTGTGAAGCTACCTGTGCTTTTGCTGCAATACTAATCATTGAGTCTAACTTAGGACTAATGAGTCCTCTCAACTTACACATTTTACTTTTCACCTGATCCCTTTTATTTACGATATCACTTAACTCATTATGAATATTAATTACTTGTATTTCTTTGCTGCTTACTGATTTAGTTGCTAGATCAAATGTTTTGGAGATATTTATCAGCTGCAGGTTTTGATCCTTTATCTTTTCTTCTAGCTCTTTTGTGGCTACTGGCCAAGATAGGCAAAATTTGTATAGGTCACTTGCTTCTTTGATGGCACTTTGTATGCCTTTCATTTTATTGTCTAGTAGAGCTTTGTCATTCACTATCATAGTCTTTAGCTCATTTAACCTTTTCTCATCAAACTGTTGTCTCAGAAGATTTCTCAAAAGATTCAAAATGCTCACTTAAAATTTTATAGAAGACAAAGAGGTGTCTTTCTGATATGATGGCATCAGATTCTCCAAAATGTTGGATGCCTCACCAATTAGTTCACTATCCTGTATGTGAGACTTCAAAATTTCTTCTTGTACCTTTGCCTGCACAATTGATACCAGCTTAAATTTCTGTATTGGGGACATTGAGTCCAGGTTTATTGGTCCTTGAAAAATTTCTAGCTCATCCAAGACCTGTTTCTCTTTCTCCAACAAGTCTTTAATTGATTTTGTAGTGTCTCTTTCTATTCTTAGAGACACCTTCTACTTGGTTTAGCTCTGGAGGATCTAAATCCATAGCTTCATTTATACTAACCTTTTGTTCTGGTGCAAAGATTTCCTTATCCTGTTTCTCTTCTTGATCATCAACCTTCTCAGTCTTCTCTAATCCTGTTTTGTCATCTGTTTGATCTTCTGGGGGGAGACTAGAGTCAATAACTGTAATAGGTGCTTCCTTCTCTTTGACCACTCTGTCATCTATCCCTTGGTTCAAATTCACTTCTGGAACAGATGTATCATTTCCAACATCTACTTCATCATTGTCATATATTGTTGGGAGATGAAATTATTTTAGCACTTTTAAAGCGATTTACTCAGTCTCCTTCACTACTTTGTCAATGTCATCTGACATGAGAGTATTCATTCTCCTCTTTGTTTTGAACTCTGGAAATAACTTTATCAGAGTATGCTCACGAAGTTCAATGTCTTTTGCCATAGCTGCTTCTTTTCTTGCAGACATAATACTACCCAAGGTATCTAGAAGATCGGTAATTATCTCACTAAGGGCTTTGTTATAAATGTCCAGATATCTGACAACATTAGTCTCAATAATTCTTTTGTCTAGATCATTATACTCATCATACAGTTGAGCTATGGGTTTTAGGTTTTTGTCAATAGTTATAGCCTTTAGGACGTCTTCAAGACTTATAGTGGTCTCTTTTGTATGAGGCTTATCTTGCCTTGGCCTTTTCTCAATTTTAGTCTTAGCGGAGGGTTTGTTTTTGCTACTTTTGGAGGCTTTGGTGACCTCAGTTTTCATTTTCTTTACTTCTTCATATGTTTTTGTTTCTTCTTCATCAACACTTATACTTTCATGCATCCTTTTTTCTTTAGTTTTCACCCTTTTCTTCCTAGGTGCCTCCATACTTGCAAAATGTGTTGGATCAGAGGATGCAGATGCAGAACCTCTTGTTGTTCTTTTTGATGCTTTAGGCTTCTCTGGTTTCTTCTGGAGCCTTGTCTGGTTCATTTTCTTCCTTTTCTTCTATTGCCTTTTCAGCTTGTGCTCTTTCCCTTGCTTCTTTCACTTGTTCTTTTGTGAAACCTTGTTTCAGGGCAAAGTCCTCTACCACTCTCCACATTTTTCTGGAGATTTCAGGTTTTCTTACTTCAACATGAATTTTGGCAAACAACTCTTCATATGTTCCAAACCTTTCTTCTTTAGGGTCCCAAGGCTTACTTAGCATGTGTTATGCATAATTTTCCAATATTCCTCCATCTACCTCATAGCCCATTGGCATAACCCATACTGTTCTAGGCACAATGACCTCCATGAAGCATTGATCTTTTGTCACAATAAAGTAGATAGTGTCCTTGTATTTCTCAAAGACTGATCTAGGGATCCTTTCCTTGGATTGAATTAACTTTTGGAAATTTTTGAAATATCCCCATAGGGCTGAGTTTTGTGCATTAATATTACCTATGCTACTCAACTGGTTTCTAATATGAACTACAACTGGTTTGTCTCTAGTCCAGAAATAGTTCTTCATGCTAGGTAACTCTTGCATAAAATAGAAAAATAAGCACAGGATCAACATACTAAATTTGAAAGGGTATTTTCCTTCTTTTATTTTCTTCAAGTTCTCCATTAACTGCTGTCGAAGCAGTTCACACAGGTCATATTCTGCATTTTCCTTGATCATTTGATATGTAGCATAAATGGTTGTACCATAGACAAAGTTTTCCCAATTTGTGATGTAGACCTTATACCCAATCACCATAGATGCAAATTTGACTACATGATCTTCAATAGCATTGATAGTCAACGCCCTTTTATCAAATTTTGCTCCAGTGGCTTTCATTATTGCATCATTTTTCACAGCCTTCAATATAGGTACTATGCTGGTAGAGTTAAGTCCTATGACAAACCTTATGGCATCTTTAGTGATCTTGAATGTAGAGTGGAGCCATATAAACTCATCATGAATTCAACTTAAGACATACCAGACCCATTCATCTTCTACAACAACTAGGAAATCTATAAACTGAATAAATTTCTTTTCTTCTAGTACTTTGAATTCTTCCTTCATATCAAGTTTATTATCACTAAGATGATTTAGATACAGATCTTTGAGCAGACTACCTCCAAGTTCTTCTAAGGGAACATGTATATAAGCCCTAATGTCCTCCACATGTAACACACCGAACAAAATCTATGAAAACGCACCATTTGGATCAACCTCTGTTGATTTGAAAGGATGCTTCTTGAATTTTGGTTGGGCTCTTTTGCTTATATCAATCACATGTGGTGTTGCCATTTTTGCAAAAATTCAAATAGATTCATGATAGGGTTTTGAATCTTGAAAAATACCTCTTTTGCTGCATTTGGGTTTTCTTTGGTCTTGTCTTAATTTGCTTTGGAAATCACTGAGTCGCTTGGAATTTTGCTTTAGGTTGCCTTAAACACTTGATAGATTAAATGCAAAGTGATTTACAAATCCAATCCTTTTTATCCCTTGAAACCTTAACTTAATCATCATAAATGCGATCTTTCAAAAAGCTGTCAAACACTTCTTTGTCAGGCACAGTCAATCCAAATTGCTCCGCATTAGATCTTTCTTTGCCAGAATTTCTTTCAAAGGCTTTGTCCCAGAGGAAGTGTCTACACCAGATGCTAGTACAGATCCATCCTTGACTTTAATTACTTCTTTCTTTATCCAAATCTTGTCCATTTCCCTTTTTGTTTCAACTGTATAAACTTTTTCTTTTTCTTTATCATTCCTCTGCTCTATTTTCCTTTCTTCAGCATAGTAGTTTCTTTTCACATTCTTGCTTCTACAAAATCTTGCAACATGTCCAAACTTGTTGCAATTGTAGCACACAATGTTTCCCTATCCTTCATTCCTTCCTCTGAATGAATTCATCCTTGATATGCATTGATTAGCCATGTGTCCAAATCTATTGCAAGAAAAACATCTTCCATTGAATGGTTGAGTATTCCTTGAATTGTGAAAGTCATTTCTTACCAGACTTCTACATTCATTTGATCTATGCCCAATTTTCTTGCAATTGAAACATTGGGCAGAGAATGATGGAACATTCTGATTTATTCTACTCCTACACTGGGTAGCTTTATGACCAGACTTTTTTTAATTAAAATAATGGCCATTGAAAGATGGGTACCTTTGAGCATTTGGCTGTCTAACCAGAGGTCCTCTAGGTCTTCTTCTTTGATTCCTAAACTAGTTGCCATTATTTTGCTTCAACAGAAAGTTTCCTTGACCTGATTTTGAATTTTCTCCTTTCTCAAATCCTAATTCTTGCTTATCATCTCAACTCTTTTGACTAGCAATCATCTCATCAAGTTTTGCAGAACTTATCTTAAACTTTTCTTCATAGATTTTGGCCCTTTTTGAGTCTATTTTCAGGCTCACAACTTCTTCTTCCAATTTGACACATTCTTCTATCTTGTTGTTTACCATCAGATTTAGATCTTCTTCTACTTTAGCTCTTTTAATAACTTCCCCTTTTAAACCATCTAGGTTCTCATTTGTTGATAACAAATGTTCGCTAACATCTCTGTATTTTTCTTTGAATTTCTTGACTTGTTCTTTCAGCTTTAAAATGCACTCATTAGCTTCTTGAATGTTATCCTTCAGATCCCTGATTTCTGCTTCAGATTTTTCAAGACCAGAAAGAGCTGCTTTCAATTCAACATTGTCTTCATATGAGAAGTTTCGATATCTCCTTGTTGCCATGAGTGAACTCTCCCAGATCTTCCTGAAGTAGTTAGGCTTCTTCCAAGGAACCAAGCTTGGATACCAATTGTTGAATATAAGGAATACTAAGAGGGGGGGTGAATCAATATTCCACAAAACCACTTCTTAATTTGTTTATTAATCCAATTACCAAACTCAATAACATGAAAGCAGAATAAGCATAAGAACACCAACCATAAAGACATAACACATGAACACCAGGATTTTTACGTGGAAAACCAAAAAGGAAAAAACCACGGTGAGTGTTAGCTCACAATATATTATGATAACTCAATACCAGTTTACAAGAAGGCTCACTACCCTATGAAGAAGTGCTCATTGCACAAAGGCTCATTGCCAAGAGAAAACAAGAAAGAAGAAGAATTGGCTTACTTCCAAAAGATGAACTACTATTGATGCATCTATCACATGTTGGATCACAATTCCATTGAAGGATCAATACACAGATTTAAAGGTCTTCATTTATTCTGCCCCGCTTCTCAACTTAACTACATATGCTCTATTTTCTATCCTTGTTCAACTTTTCTACTCTACACTTTGCTCACATTCCTTTATACATGAATTCACATACCACATACGTCAATCAATCACACAATCATCGAATTCCATCAAGTATATATATTCTCTACAAGATTTATCTCATAATTAGGTTGACAAACAAAACATAAATTGTGTACACAAATACTACATCTTGTTGGCTTGAACTTGTGTACAATCTATAATGTGGACCAAGCCAAACATATAATGATCTTCCTATAAGTTGGCACAAATCATACAACCACTTAGATTTATTCCTTAAACAATATATCTTCTTCACATATGAATCTTTTATGCTTGTTAGCCTATCTCTTAAGAGCACACTTAACCAATTCAACTGTCACTTCACAACTTTCACTGCAGATCATAAACAACTCTAAGAATCACACCAACACTCATCTTTGACCTCTTAACATGTCTTCAAAACCGCAAGACAAAGTATGCAACTACGGAGGAATGTGGACCCTTTTTCTTAGGCACTGTGCACTGTTCCTATCTTAACTGTGTTCACCCAGACTTAGCTAAATCATGGTATGTCTTCTGGAGATCTTCAAAACTTGCAACCTTGGATATTTCACCTTCAAGCAACTATGAACAACATATCTGAACCACATACCTTGACCATCAACTGCAAAGGAATACCACTTGAGTCTCTACTACTAATCTCTATGTTGTCAGTACTTAGCTATTCTACCTTAGTCTTTTGTGTCTAGACCAAATCCTTGTGTGTAGGATGTTTCCAAGTTGAGTTCCTAATCATCCTTAGCTCCATCATGCTCTATTTTCCTTGTTTCCATCAATGACAACATTACCCAATCAGCAGTGTCTCTTGACTATGTTGGTAACACATTCTGTTTGGAGTTTAGTCCTCTATGAAGAGAGGTGTTGACTCTATCTAAAGAACCTACTAAAGATGTGAAGAATGTTTTAGATCTATAAAGATTTCTAGTCAGGGAGGAAAACTTGTAGCAACTGCAACATATCCGGGTATTTTTCATATTTTGGCTTTCAAGAAGGATAATCTTGTGTATGAAAACCATATTTGAAAGTCTTGAAAATTTTTTGGTTCCCTATTGAGTGAAACTAAGCACTAAGAAAGGGAAATAGTAGTGATACTTCTACATACTTTTGAGTTATAATTTGCAACCTGTGTATTATGTTGAAGAAGTATGCTTGTTCTTGAATATGCCCACTAAAGAGATCTTAGGTATAGATGCATCTGGGTTATGCATTGCAATATTTTAATGTCATGATGAAAGAAAGAAATAGGGAAGTGAATGATCAACTATATATTTGATGTAGGAAGTTTGCAAAAGGTGTGAGAAAATGTATCGTCTACCTGTACATCCATGTAGGGTGTCAGATGTAAACATGCAAAGTGTGCAGCCCTTATCATGTCATCAAAGAAATTTCTCTATTGAGGGATACAGAGCCATGAATTTTGGTGGTATTCAAGGTTTCCCAAACCTTGTTCCTAATGAAGTTAGGGAACACTTACAGAATTCAAAGGACAAAGCTCAGAATCAGCACGTGGACATTTGGAAAAGTTCATGGACTTGATGGGAGATTATAATATAGGTCATGAAGATGTTGTCATGAAGTTCTTTGTTCAATCTCTAAAGGAAGATGCTAGAGATTGGTTTTCATATTTGCCAATGTGTTATATCTCTTTGTGGAGTGAGTTTATGATAGCATTTATAGAGTAGTTTGGTGAGAGAATTGACCCAAGTTCATTGAGACCAAAACTTATGGACATTCAAAAAGAAGAAGATGAGTTGATTCCTGCATTCAATCTCAAAATTTCAAAGGTAGTAAAGGATATTCCAAAAACTATAAGACCTAATGATGCATTATGTTTCTTTGTATACCTAGGTGCATTTGATGAAGAAATGATCTACATCTTAAGGGATAAAGAGCCTACAACACTTCATTAGGCATATCAAATTGCCATGGATATTGAAAACAACTCAAAGTATTCAATGATGAGAGGACATATGTCAGCAAGTGTTGGTTGTCCTAGAACATCTTATGCATACATCCAATCCAAAGAAGAAGAGGAAAACTATTGTCAAGATAGTTATATCTCCGTCGTTCCAATTTTTCCATCATTATAGCGTACAAATCATAGTGAAAATTTAAGTTGAGCATGAACAAAATTTGAGCAATGTTGATCCTTTGTCTTTTGTTCAAGAATTATCTGACATGAAGAGGCACAAGGGAGAATCACCATATGATTTGTTTGCAAGGTTTTTGGATGCCTTGTTAAAGGTCCCCAAATTGTCCATTGATTTTTTTTGTGAAATCTATGAGTTAGGTCTGAGTACCTTGACAAAAGCATTGAAACCTCATGGTTTTGATCAAGTACTTGATTGGATAAAGATTGTTGAAGGAGCCCAATGTTATTATATAAGAGGTGTGGTGTCTTAAAATGTAGATAGTAGTTACCCTATTGAGCAAAATCAGAACATGATGCACATAACTAAAAAAAAGTATATCAGAAAATGAAGATCCATCTTGTGTAAATGAGGATAGTGATTGTAATCATCTCACAAGCAACATATATGTAGATCAATATATCAGTGATGAAGATAAATATACATGGCATGATGACAAAATAGATATATATGAAATCTCTCCCTGTAATATCTTGGATGATGAAGAAGTAAAAGAGATGCAAGATGTCTTTCCATGTTATGTTTTGATTAGTGACAACAGTGCAAGTGTTTCAAATATTTCATTGCAAATTAGTGATCATGATTTTGAAAATGAAAATTTAAGCATTCCTTCTGAAGATTCTGAGCATAGTTTATGTAGTGATGAATTTTCTTGTGATAAGAATCATGATGATAGGGAACCTGATTATTTCTCCATGGATTATGAATGCTTTTATGAGAATGATTTGGGGGTATTTTCTTCACATCAAGGAGGTAGTGGTTTGAGTGTTGATGAAGACACTTGTTCACAGGTAAATGAACACATTTCATTTGATGAATACCTAGAATGTAGTTCGGGTTTGCTATCAATGGAGCATACTAACTCTGTAAATGATGATAACTTTGAAGATGAAAACTTGTGTATTCAGTTTCCTGATCCTAAGCACAATGCTATACATGAAGAGGATGTTGATGTGCATAACATTAGGAAATGTGTTGATTCAGAGCTATATGTGAAGCCAATAGCTCATGAAATTAATGATGAGATGGAATATGCTTGTTTCTTTGTAGAAATGGACATGTTTTCATTCAATGAGGGGTGCAATAGTGTAAAAATTGATGAAGACACATGCTTACTTTTTGGTGAACAAGAACCATGCTATGGTGGATTTGTTGAATCTAGGTCAGATGCTTTACTATCAACTGACAATTGTAGTAGTGAATATTTTACAAAGAAATATGAAAATTTTGGCTCAAGATTTGGTCTTGAAATTTTTGAGCCTCTATTTGAAATATTTCACATGGAGTTGTATGATGGTCTTAAGAATGAGTTTGACATCATGTATGAACTTGAGATGGAAATGTTTTTTGAAGCATGGGATGTTGACAGGAATGATGTTTCTTGTGATAACCCTGATCTGAATGATGACAAGGACACTATGGATTTTGACAAATCTTATTTCCAAACCACTGGGGCATGTAATAGTACGACTGATTTGCAGTGCTCGAGTGTGAATGTCAATATAATGCAAGTCAGTTTGAGCATATGCCTATGTATGAATAATTTTTGTTTATCACACAAAATGAGTGCTTGTTTGGCATGGGACAAAAATTAGAGGATGACTCTAAGGTTTTATATGAGTCTTCTATTCAATCTAATTTTTCAGACTTGGAGTTGCAATTTGACTCCAATAAATCAGGGCATATACTTCTTGATAGGACTATTGAAAAAATTCTTTGTGAAATTTTTATGTTTGATATGCAAATTGAATATGATTTCAAGATTTATGATGCCAACTATCAAAGGGACTATGAGTGTTATCAATTTTCAGTTCAATTGGATGAGCATTTAGTGGAACATGACAATGAGCTAGATAAGGTAAAATGTCACAATGATTATGGATTTCAGTTAGTGTCTGAATGCAATTTTTAGGTTGATAGAGTTAATGTTGACAGTGGTAGGCTTAGTGATATGGTTAAGAATGTCAGTGACAGGGTTGGTTTGTGGGTAGTTTATGGCAGT
This sequence comes from Cunninghamia lanceolata, assembly GCA_027924645.1. Lineage (NCBI taxonomy): Eukaryota > Viridiplantae > Streptophyta > Pinopsida > Cupressales > Cupressaceae > Cunninghamia > Cunninghamia lanceolata. The sequence continues at coordinate 364,962 of BSBN01000887.1, forward strand.
GTTTTCAGACTTGGCCTAGTACGAATAGTGGAGAACAGAGTATTTAATAGGGGTAAATATTGGTTCTACTTCCTTGGGGGCCTAGGGCCACCGAGTGAGGTTTGAAAAATGGTTTCAATGCAACATAAAGGAGCATTATAGAGTCACCCAATAGATAAGGCACTTGGTCTACATCCCAGAGATATGGATTCTTGCTATGCCCGCAAGGGACATATGTCCCTGAGCAAGAGCCACTGGTGGTACTTGTAAAATCTTATGGCTCCTCCCTGTATGAAAATCCCACTTATGTGTCCCTGCTTGATCTTTGAGGGAAGGGGGCAGGTCCATGTTGAATAGTGTTTAAGGGTTTGTTAGAACTTATATGACATATTTAAACCCTAGCCTTTGGCCATTCCTGGCTCGTTCCCCAGTTGATTAATTGGTAACTTATGACAATATCTTACTATTTGATTGACCCCTTATTTGCAATGTCAACCCCTAGCTTATTTGAAGTATCTCTCGAAGGCCCCTAGTACATCACAGTAAAATGTTTTCCCTATGTTGGAATATTTGTGCACCTCTAAATGATCTGTGTCCCTTATACCCATGTCACCTAGTTTGGTCATCTTCTTTAAAACATCTTTTATGCACATGCGCTAATACTATGACTTAAGTTCCTTGTCATGTTGGCCTTGTGCATCGCGTTTGTGATCTTGGCATTTCATGGTGGAGATGCAATGTGTGATATGCTTTTCCTATAGGTGCTCACTTTGCATTATGTCACATGGGCTATTCACGTCACAGTTTTGGTATGTTCAAGGCTTGGGGCTAACTGTGATATGCGCTGATAAATCAAGTCCTACCACATGTCCACATCCTAGTTCGTCACATGGAGCCCTTATATCACTAAAATCTTGGGGTTTCCTACTCTGAAATCATGATGTGTGATGGGCTTGTTACGGGTGTTGATGGGTGTGTTTCTTGCCAGGTGCCAACTAGATCAACCGCCTTAGTTTTTCTTTGCCTTGTAATCAAGGATTACTTGTTTTAAGTCAAGTACAATAGGATGGATAAAGGGCAGGTGTGGACATATGGAAGTGTTGAGACACATCACATGGATCCTAGATATTGCATTTCATGATGAAGATTCTTCCAACTAGCGATATGTGGTGGTCGTCAATCTCATTTCAAAATTGGGTCATCAAAGGCTAGGTTTCAAACTAGGTGAAGAGTACAAGGTGGTGGCGTATATGGGTTGAGGGGCTGGTGGTTTGGTTTGGCCAGGGCCAACTATTAGAGGCATCCTCTGGCTCTTCTTTGGATGAGTAGGTTGGGACCTTCACAATCATATGTGAGGATTTTCCTACTTGTGCTTGTGAGTGGTCATAATAGGTGGGACCTAGTTTTCTGGTGCTTCCTTTCTCTATTGATTCTTGTTGGCACTCCCTTGTCTGCTCTCGTGGCCGGTGATGCATAGCAAAGAGTCCTCGCATGGGAAATAAAATTCCTCATGTGAGGAGGGGCTGAGATATTAGAGCACCTTGTGATCCCCATTTTTCCTTCAAAAACATGGCTCATCTCCATGTCAGCGACATGAAAACACACATGACAAATTTAGTTGATCCAGTTGCTTGAGGAAATGATTTGTTGCAGTAGGCGTGCTTTGATGGATCAGAGATGGTTATTCTGACACTTTGATATATTTTGATGGTCAAAAGAAAATGTGACATGTGTCATGTCCAAAATAGCCCATTCCATGTTGCTCCCTTGTGTTATAAAAGGGATTTCAAGGCTATTTTGGAGGTGGTAGGTTTTGTTTGGGCTCCTGGCTGAATTGTTTGTTTAATTACAGTGAAGCAAAGATCCTACTATTTTCCTGATGTATAGAGTTTTGTATTGTATGTTTTCTATTGGTTACTAGTTGTATACACCTAAAAATAACATGACTCTACTTAAATAAATATTTTAAATATTTATTTCATCTTCATATTCCTCTATCAATAAATAAATAAATAAATTTATTTATTTGATTCATTTCCTCCCATTTAATTAAATAAATTACATTTATTTAATTAATTTCATATATATCAACTTTATTCTTCTAAATAATTAAATAATTTTAATTATTTAATCAAATCATCCATTCTTCTAAATTTAAATAAAATGCAAATTTATTTAAATTAAAATCTCCAAAAAATAAAATATATTTAAATATTGTATTTGTTCTTCCAAATTATCTACAAGTAATTAAATAAATTTATTTATTTAATTATGCTTTCTTATCTTCTAAAAAATCTTCAATATCTTCTAAAAATAAATTCTTCTTGTCATGCAAAAGCAAAAGCTGAGTTAACTGGTTTAAAGCAAATATGTTTTATCAACAAAGCTCTTAAATTAGAAAAATATATTCTAATTTAAGAAATTAAAACTCATCCTCATCAAGAAAGCAGTTAACTCAACAAAGCTTCTTTTTGAATGACTCATGTCCTTCTTCTATTCACGCATGTTCTCTCGAACATTCTCCTCTGTTGATCTTCTTATTTCTTTTCCACTGTTGATCCTCTCTCACACAACTCTATAAATACAACCCTCTTCTTCTTCATTTGATATCCATCTTTCGAGTAAACTTATGCTGCAGAAAACATAGCACGCCATTGGCACCCTCATTTCCATACCATTTATCATCCATCTATTTCATAGTGTGTTGAAGCTCATCTTTAACACACCAAGTATCAGAGCCATTTCTCCTTATCATCTTGAGGAATCGAAGCAAGGAAGCTAGCTTCCTGAGGGCCATCTTCATCACCGAAAGATCAAGAAAGAATAGGCAAGCAATGGAAATTGTAAGGTAAAAGGTTGTAAGTATCTTTATCTCTTATTTTAAATCTCCTTTTATCTTCATATTCCATTGATGTTTTGGGTTTTTATTATGCATTTGATTATCCAATTTTTCCCTTAACATTTCTGGCACCCACTATGGGGCCTTTGCCCCTAATCTAACCAAAAATCTAAGTTTCTTAGTGGCAGGTTCCATACAGGTTTCATACAGGCTTTTGACAGGTTCATTTGGCGCATACATCGTTTAAGTCGGTGCTTTTACCTCTTGTTACGGTGCTTACAAACTTACGGCACAAACAACCTCTAATTCGGTGCTTTCACCTACTATTCTAGCACATGCATAGTTACAGTTTATTCATCTTCTAAATCGGCACTTTCACCTCTTGTTCTAGCGCCTGCAAACTTCTGGCACATGCACCCTCAGACATGACACTTTTATACCATTTTACGATGCATTTGTTAGATTAATGCATTTGTCTCTTCTTCCTGTGCTTTTGACACCCATCTTAGTGCATTTGTAAATCAGCACTTGTAGTCTCTATTTTTGTGCATACAGACTGTTAAGCAGCGTTTCTAATTTCTCACTGTGGTTTTAGGATTTCTTCTAATTTTTTGATTAATGCTAACGTTTGTTTTGTAGGAGTAAGAGTTGGATAGATCATTTAGCTGCATTAATTAATTCACTTAGATTAATTAAGGGAAAAAGTAAAAAAAAAATGCATGCAAAACTCACATAGTCTTTAACTAGGAGGATAGTAACTGAACCACTGCTATCTTTGCATTACTTCTATCTTGGCGTATTGATATCTTTCTTAGTTAGAACATTGCTATGTTTCCTAGTTTAGGACATTGCTATCTCACAAACAGAATGAACATTGCTATCTTTTTAAACATTTCAAAGTTAACAAATGCATGAGTGCCCAAGTAGATAGCACATTTAGTTTTTTTTCCTTTTAACTAGGATTGGATTAACCACTGTCTTCTGTGTCCATTGATGACAATAGGCTTATGCTCTCCCCTTTACTGGGTGACCAGAATGCCAGACTTGTTATTCCCTTTGTTTAACCTTTAGAGGGGCATGCCCTTGGATGCCCGCCTGTCCAAGTGGGAACGACCCTGAGTGGAAACAGGCTAAAGCCAAGCCTTACTGATCCACTTTAAATAAACTGTGCTTGAAACGAAACCTTCCTGCAACAAGTGTTGTTGTGTTACACCAACAACCAACCTCCCCCAAAACCCTCCAAGGCGTAACCCTTGGACACTGGGAAACTCCATAACGGAGAGTAGTGTTGCCGCACGTGTAACCACTCGAACGGTTGCCTTGACTACTTAGCTACTTGTTTAGTATACCAAAAACCCCTATTTTTTGACACAAAAGGCGGAGCCTTTGAAGCAGCCCTAATTCATGTGATTCTTAGTAGAGGTAGCAGGGACAATCCTATGGTTCAGTGGGGGTACGAGCTTAAGGAAACCCAGATCTGGTATGTGTGAGAAGTGAGTGTCGTGGAGGGGAGCTGGTGCTACTAGATCCTAGAGCTACATGCTTTGAATATGCACAACCAGGGGATTCAACAAATACTGTCCTATCCAGCCTAAGTTGTAATTGTTCTTGTGTCAAAAAGTCCAAAAATACAAAAAAATAACAAAAGATAAAAATCATGTAAACTTCTATGAGTTTGCTGTGTCTTTTGCCATAATTGAAAATTAGAATTCAAGAAAAGACCAAGTTTTCAACCAAAAAATAGAATTTTTCTTAAAAACATGCCCAAAACTCTACAAATTCAAACTGAAAACTAGAACGGCACTTTTACTTTGACCTGCAGTGCATTTGATTAGACTTGTAGCACATTTGATATCTGTTGCAATGCATTTGAAAATTGCTAGAGTCATGCATTTGATTCAACCTATGGCGCATTTACACTCTGTTCTAGTGCATTTACTGCTGCGCATCCAAACTAGAGAGCTAGTCCATACCTTCCAAGAGAAAAACTGTCAACTTTTCAGAAAACCATTTCAAACCTATCTCAATTGTTCCAAAATCTAATTAGAATCGTGCAAGTCAACCATTTCCCTCTTTTTCTACACCATAGCCTCTTTTCTCACACTACATCATCCAAAATCTTGCAAAATTCTTCCAAATCCTAACAAGGTTAGAACCAAGCTATTCTAGATCAAAATCAAACCTCAAACAAACCTAGTGAGTCTTCACTATCAAGGATCACTTATCCTTTTCTCTCAGAACTCCACTAGTGGCTCGTGCAAGACTAGTCCACATCAAGTAAACAGATTTCTATCATCCTTACTTCAACTATCATTTTGTATACCCAACTTGTTTGACACCAATTGATCTAAGAAGAACCTTGCTCAAATTTTGTCAGCAAGACCTAAGATTTCAATGCATAATGGATAAGGTACTTGCCCAAGATCCTACCAAATTCTTTCCACACCTAGCACAACTAGGAGTCAAGCTCCCTAAAGATTTTGATGTAGAAGCTCTAAAGGAACCTAAGGAAGAAAGAAACCATGAGTGAAGCACACATGAGGAAATACCCTCAAACAAAAGCAAAGCAACCATTGATTCTATAGATGCCTTGAGCTTAACGACCCAATAGATCCAAGCTTTACAACAACAATTCATAGACATGCAAATAGGAGGATCAACTAAGAATTACTCCCTAGAGGATATTTCACCATATCCTTTTGATAGGACCTTGATCATGATACCTTTCCCTTCTAGGTTTAAGGTGCCAAAATTTGATAAATATCGAGGAAAGGGTGATCCAAGGTACCACATAAGGGAATTTAATGTTGCTTGTCTTGAAGTTGCACACAATGATACTTACCTTATGCGATTGTTTCCAAGAAGCTTAGGAGGACAAGCCATGGAGTGGTTTTCTAGACTACCACCCAGCATTAGAACATTTAACGAACTTGTGGACAAATTTGTCACACATTTGTCCTGTAATATTGAGCATGACACCTCAATCTTAGATTTTTGTAACACCAAGAAAAAAGGTGGAGAATCTTTCACCGCCTTCCTACAAAGATGGAGACAGCTGGCGAGTAAGTGCCCTCATCAAATTCCTAAAAAACAAATGTTGGAAATGTTTGTCGATAACTTACAAACTGACCTAACCTATCAAATACAAATCCAATGTCCTACTTCCTTTAGTAAGGTCATTGAGATGGGTCTAATCATTGAAAAAGCTTTAATCGCCAAACGTCAAATAAAGCTATATAAGGACACTCCTAGTACCAATACCAATGCAAATAAACCAAGATTCTAGACAAAGAACAAAAATGTTGTGAACGATGGGGTGGTAGATGCCAAGAATGCGGCACCAAAGCAACCAATATTCAACTTATCGACTCCTCAAAACAACCCCCCCAAAACAAACCAAGAAACACTGAATCACGGTTTACCAATTTTCAACCTAGGAGAAAATTCACACCTTTGGGAGAATCATTAGAAACCGCTCTACGGAATTTAATCACAAGTAAGATCATAACACTTCCATCGACATGGGAATATGAACCAAAAGTCATATCTCCTTAGGGGAATGATAACAATTTATGTGAGTACCATCAAAACAGGGGGCACAAAACCAATGACTGCATTGCGATCAAGCACACTATCCAAGATTTGATTGAGCAAAATAAAGTGTCACTTGATAGACATACCTCTAATAATGATCACCAAGCATTCAAGGATCCTCTTCCAAACTACGAGTAGGGAGGACCTTCCAACTGAAACAACAATGGAAATAACAATGCCAATTACACAAACGTCTCCTTTGACTATGTTGTTAACCACATCTCGAAAAGTGATTCACACATCAATGTGATCACTATAAATAAAGATCCAAATTGTAATGTTACCACCCACTGTAATAGAGTCACTCTTAGAGGAGCCCCCACCACTCTGACCAATTAGTTCAATATCCTAGATCAACTTCACAAGACACCTGCACATATCTCCATTCTAGAACTTCTATGTCTATCTCCGTCCCATAGGGCCATTCTTGACAAAGCTTTATCAGAAGCCTCTGTTCCAACAAACCTTACTGAAGAACAATTCCAAAACATGGTAGATCACATTACCTCACCTCACTCCCTATCATTCACTGAGAAGGATGATATGTTAGTCACCCAACCTCATAACGCCTCTCTTCATATCGAAGCCTTCATCCACAAAAACAAGATAAAAAGAGTCCTAATCGATGGAGGAGCTAGTTTGAATATTTGCACCTTGAAGATAATCCTTGCATTGGGGTTTGAAGAAAAAGCTATAGATCAAAAAATGAAAATCACTATCAAAGCCTATTATGAGGAGGAGAGAACTTCCAAGGGAATTGTTACCTTACCAATCGAAGTGGGACCTATAGTAAAAGATGTGGCTTGCCAAGTCCTTGATATGGAGCTAGCATATAACATTCTTCTTGGGAGACCATGGATACATGCTCTGAAAGTAGTACCGTCAACATACCATCAGTGTATCAAATTTCCCTATGAAGGTCAAGAGATCACCATCCAAGGTGACCCCAACCCATTTCAGTATTGCAACTTCATTCAATGTAAATCTAAAGTTGTGATTCCTAATAACCGTGCCTCTGCTTCATCTTGCTCTCATGTTAACCCAGCTTCACTTGCTTCCACTTCAAAAGTTTCCCAACCTGACCTTAGACTCAAAGATAAGGGCTTCGGTGAGTACACAATCTCCCAATCCCTCTGTTTAGCACAACTCCCCCTATCTCCAAGATCATATGGAAACCCTACCTTGAGTAAATCCAAAGAAGACAAAACTACCAAAGGTCCGTTTATCAAATGGGGAAGCCTCAAAGATGAGAGCGATGAAAAGGATATCCTGCAATGGTTGTACAAGGATGAAGGCAATTAATCAACACAAATGGTCCATTACACTATACAAACTAAACAATATGGTCAAGGATTCCAAATGCTACAAAGAATGGGGTATGAAGGACACGATCCACTCAGTTCAAGAAAAGATGGTATCACTAAACCCATCCAACCTCATACCTTGACAGCTTGAGATAGTATAGGGCTAGGTTACACTGGCACATCAAGAACCAACAGAGCAAATAAGAATAAAGGCAAACAACCAGCAACATCTGCTAGTAATCTGGTTGATCAAATTTAGCAACTACAACTAGGGAGTGAGACTAATTCCAACAAATATGAGTGGGATAGCCTCTCTAAGCTATCTTGTGATGACAAAGGCATCGATGTTGTCCACGAGTATGACCCAACCCATGCTAATGAGAGACAAGGTCCAAGGGCTAGACCACTAGAGTCTGACCCATGTAATAATGATAGTGAAAGTCATGAGGAAAGAATGATACCCCCCTTGACAGATCTGCTAATAGAGAGTACCATCGCAGACTTTGTCCGTGCTTATAATGACCTCTGCAACAACTCTGTCTTAACCATCAATACCATCGAACCAGACTAACCCAATGACCCTTTACCATTAGTACACCCCAAACTCATAGATTGGGACTTACAAGGTACTACCCCTGAGCTTGATACCTTTGAGAATGATGAAGCCATCATAGACTATCTAGAGCTTAGAGATCATATACCTGCAGGGGACCACAGAGCTGACTATGCCATAGAACTCAATGACAAGGCCTATTTTGGAGAGAGTGCCAACCTTTTTAGTCTCAAAAATGTCAAAATGAAAGAAAGATCTAATGGTGAAAACTGTTCCACGACAGTGTTAGATCATGAAAAAAGTAAAAATATAGACATATCCAACGATGAAAACCTCTATGAGGTGCCAAAGGATGGAAGTCTTGAACCTCTACCCAATCTTACACATCAAGAGTGATCTTCAATCTTGATAGAACCAGTAGAGCCGATCAATGTCAGCACAGGTGATAATCCTAGAATGATCCACATGGCACAATCTTTAACAGAACAAGAAAAACTAGAATTCACCAACTTCTTCAAGAGAAAACAAATCAACTTTGCTTGGACATATGCAGACATGCCATGGTTAGATCCGAATCTCATAATATATCACTTGTCTTTATCTCCAGGAGCTAAGCTAGTAAAGCAAAAACTTAGAAAGAGGCACCCACATGTGGCCCTCATGGTGAAAGAAGAGCTAAAGAAACTGTTAGATGTTAGATTCATCAAACCAATAGACTATCTTGAGTAGGTTTCAAACATAGTATCAGTTTCCAAATCAGATGGTAGAGTATGAATATGTAATGACTTCAGGGACCTGAACAAAGCTTGTCTGAAAGATGATTTCCCCTGCCAAACATTGACATGATTGTAGATCTCACGGCATGGCACACCATGCTATCACTAATGGATGGTTTTTCCAGATATAACCAGATAAAAATTGCACCTGAAAACCAACACAAGAATGCATTCACATGTCCTTGGGGCACCTATTGTTGGTGTATCATGCCATTTGGTTTGAAAAATGCTGGTGCAACATATTAGAGAGCTATGACCACAATCTTCCATGACATGATGCACACTATAATGGAAGACTATGTTTATGAAATTCTGGCAAAATCACTCACAAGAGAAGGACACCTAGCAGCATTGGACAAAATCTTCAGCAGACTGGAACAATTTAATGTGTGCCTCAATCCAAAGAAGTGCATGTTTGGAGTTACCTTAGGTACGCTACTTGGATACATAGTGTCCTCCAATGGAATCAAAGTCGACCCAGCTAAAGTGAAGGCCATCATGGAAATGCCACCTCCTAAGAATCTCACTCAGCCAAGGTCTCTACAAGGAAAACTACAATCTATCAGAAGGTTCATTTCTCAGTTGGTAGACAAGTATCACCCATTTTCTCACCTTCTACATAAGAATGTCCCTTTCAAATGGAATGAAACCACCTGTGTTGATGCCACCGATTTAGGGTAAACCTCTGCTACTGTACATCTCAGCTACACCAACAGCTCTGGGAGCCCTCCTTGCATGACAAAATTATGAAGGAAAAGAACAAGCAATCTACTGTATCAGTCAAACACTTGTTGGATATGAACTGGAATACATGCCAATTGAAAGAGCATGTCTTGCTGTGGTATTCACCTCACAAAAGTGGAGACATTACATGTTGTCACATTCTATCAAACTAATAGAAAAAATTGATCCACTCAAATACTTACTCAACAAGGTAGCTCTAATAGGTAGATTGTCCAAATGGGTCATGCTTCTTAGCGAGTTTGATATCAAATATGTAGACAGGAAAGCAATAAAAGGCCAAGTACTTGCAGATCAACTAGCAGATGCACCTCTAACATATGATAGCCCTTTGAGCTTTGAATTTATAGACGAATCTAGCTTTCACATAACTACAACAACCTGGAAAATGTACTTTGATGGATCATACACTCAGTATGGATCAGGAGTAGGTATCTTGTTGATCACCCCTAGTGGCAACACCATTCCTAAATCATACAGATTACTCTTTCCTTGCACTAACAATGTGGCAGAGTATGAGGCCCACCTAGTCATTGGCATCAAGCTATCAGTTGAACGGAATATCAAAGAACTTTAGGTGTATGGTGACTCACAGCGAATCATAAATCAAGTAAATGGTGACTACCAGACAAAAGATGAGAAATTAATCCCTTACAAATGAATGGTAGATGACTTCAAAGAATATTTTGTCAAGATCTCTTTTGAGTAGATATCGAGGATTAAGAACAAAGCTATAGACGTCGTGGCCATGATTGCATCTCTGCTCGATATTCTAGATAATCAATCACATTACGAGTTCTTGGTAGAGCCAGTGTCCTGTCCTGCATATGACACCCCTGAATCCCATATCATTTGTCACATTGCCGAAGCTGATTCCCCCCTCTATGAAAAATAATTTGCCTATCTTAAAGAGAATATCCTCCCACCTGATCTCTATAGTAACCAAAAATGAACCTTCATCCATCAGGCATCTTGGTATGCCATTGTTGCCAATACCCTATATCACAGAGGTCTCGATGGTACTCTCCTTAGATGTCTTGATAGTGAGGAATATCAAACCGCCCTGAGCGAAGTGTACGATGATATATGCGAGACTCACTCTAGTGGCCCTACCCTAGCCAAGAAACTCATACGCATGGGATACTACTGGCCAACCATGGAACAAGATTCCTATCATTTTGTAAAGAAGTTTAAAAAGTACCAAATCCATGGGAACCTGATACATGCACTAGCACAGGAGCTACAACCATTAACTACTCCTTGGCCTTTCTGTCAGTGGAGACTCCACTTAGTGGGCAAGATTCACCCTTCTTCATCCAGTGGCCATAAATTCATAATCACTACCACTGAGTACTTTATGAAGTGGATTGAAGTTGTGCCCTTAGCCAATATCACAGGCAAGCAGATTGCCTCCTTTATCTTGAACTATATCATTTGTTGCTATGGTATCCCTTCATCCATTGTCACGGACAATGGATGACCTTTCAAAAATCAAGATGTCAGGGAACTATGTGACAAATTCCATATTTAGCACCACTTTTCAACCCCCTACTACTCCTAAGGCAACGGCCAGGCGGAGGCATCAAATAAAACCATTTTGAAAATCCTAAAGAAGATTGTTAATGATACCAACCGAGATTTTCATGTCCAACTAAATCCAACACTATGGGCCTATCGTACAAGCATTCGCACACCCACAGGTACAACACCATACTCCTTGGTCTATGGGTCTAAAGCCATCTTGCCCATTGAAGTCGAGATCCCATCCTTTTGAGTTTCTCTAAAAGGCATCATATCTAATGAAGAGTATAGAGTGTCAAGACTTCAAGAGTTAGAGCTTCTTGAAGAAAGAAGGCAACAAGCCTTTAACCACCTAAAAGCTTATCAACAATAGATGTCCAGAAGCTATAATCATAGGGTAAAGCCCCAAGTGTTCCAAGTTGGTGATATAGTCCTCAGAGAAAATTCTAGAAATTAGCAAGATCATGAAAAGAAAACAAGTTCAAACCCAACTGGCTAGGTCCCTATGTCATCATTGCAGCCTATGGGTCATGAGCATATCAATTGGCTACATCTGAAGGTGAACTATTTGATGATCCTATCAACAATATGCATCTCTAAAAGTTCTATACCTAACAACCCCAGTGCAAGGGAGTCCTTAAAAAATCAAAAAAATTGCAATAGTGATAAAAAACAAACAAAAAAAATTAAAAAAATAGAAAAATAACAAAAAATTGTAACCTGGTGAAAACCTAGAAAACAAGCACCTGGGATAGGTACCATGATGAAAACTTGGCAAACAGGTGTCGTGTACTTTTAGCTTCCGTGCAAATAAAAGCAAGAGGTGAAAACTTGGTAAACATGCACTATCTGCGACAAATCACTTCCTTCATCTGTTGTAACCTCATATCTCTTGTGTCCATCACATCATTCATCTTGAACCAGTCCTTTTAACCGTTGTCAAACTACGTCACCTCTGAGCTAGCACGTAGGCAAGGCCATTCTCAATGTGCCCCTGAGGCTCTGCTTCCCTCCGCTCAATTTCTTTCCTCTCCATTCTGTCGAGTGGCATCTATCCTGTTGTCCATACCATCACCTAGGTCTTAGGTCCATCAGGTTCACCTCAAACTACATTGCCTATGCGTTGTTAAGTAGGCAAGGTCATTTAGCAATGAGCCCTCGAGGCATGAGGTTAGTCCCTTAGGGTCCATCTCTCCATGTCTGTTTGTCTTATCACCCATAATAAGTTGATCCTTTGTCTAAACTGGGGACAACTCCTTGACCTGGTTGTAGATTTGGATTCTTGAATGCCACATAGAGAATACCAATAAGGATTGTGATACCTTTCACTAGACAAGCATGCACAGTAAAGTAAGCTTCCCAAAACAACAATCTTGGCACAAAACATCAACCTGTCCCAAACAAAGAAGAGCACCATACCGAAACACTCAAACCAATTCTATATTAATTATGGCAAAAAGACACATCTAATGCAAGAATGTTTTGTGAGCAGGTTAACTTACAAAGTCTTGGATTTTTTTCATTATGACTTCCTATGCTACTCAAGGATGCCAAAAGATATAGATGCTATGATGGGGGCATAATATTTTTCTTTGTTTGCTATTTGTGGATTAAACTTTAGTAATGTGACGACCTTTGTCTAGCAACATGATCAGCAAAAGATCATCGAGGACTTCAGAGATCTAAACATGAAAAGGGGCAATCCTTGTCTGTTGAAACATAAGTACTCAGGTCATCTAGATTCAAGTTTGACTAGATGCTTGTATCAACTTGCTATATCAAAATCCATGTAAGGAATACTCAGGTCATCTCGGTCTAATTATACCTAGACGCTTGTATTTTCTTACAACATTTCAAAAAGAGAAAAGTAACAAAAAGTGCCCAATGATGAAAGCAAAATACTTTCAATATCAAGATGACAATCCACATCCATCCCATATCTAAAAATCCATATCAACCATGCAATAAAAAAATCCTGCAGTATATCAAATGAAAGCCTGTATTTCTTCAGTTCTTCTCTTTCGCCTATCTATATCATCCTTGTGTCGATTGAGTACATTTTAACATATCAAAAACATAGCATAGGTCACATATCATAACACATTGAGATAGTCATTCACATGATTAAATCATTTTGCATAAATAATAATTACATTAGGTCATCCACATACATGTGCATCCACATATCATATCAAAAAATAAAAAACATAAACAAAAAAACATATAGAGCTACATAATCATATCCATAACATGTCACATTTACATTTGCATATCACATCATCCTACAATCCATCTAGTGTGCATCACATATACCAAACATCATAAGATAGATTGCATCCATAGCATCTCAACATAGAACATATGCATGTAGAACATCAATAACTACATCATATAAAGCATAAAAACATGTCCCAATGTACAACATATCAAAAATATATGTCCATCTCTTAGAGTCATATCATAAAATGTATACAAAGTACAACAAGAGGGTGATACATGTCTCGGGGAAAAATACTACATATACAGGCTATCTCAGCCATAAAAAATGTGTACATCAGGTCAAAAATCAGTACAAGTGTCCAAGTCTAGCTAACCCTGCTACCGTGGAGCACTACTCCCTACACTACCCTCTCCTCTATCTCCCCCTAACTGATGCCACAGATCAGGATCCACCTGCCCTCTGTGATGCCGCAGATTGAGTCTTGTAGCTAGGCGCACGTTGATCCGTTGACACTACCCCATGATATAACCCTCTATAATATTGAGCCTGAGCCTACGCTCTGGCAAGCTCACTCTGTACCTGAGCCAGCTATGTCTGTGCCTGCTATACCTATGAAACCAAAAAGCTAGAAGTACCATCTATACCCATAGCTGCCACTGCTGTAACTCTCTTTGCTCTCATTGCCCGCACGCTAGCCAAGGTTACGTCTCTCTCTGGATATATTTGATATCCATCTTGCATCCGCATCTCTCTGAGACTCCGCTGCTCTTAGGTGGGCCCTTAGCTACCTAATCTGACCCTATAACGCCACAAAGGCATGTTGCTGTAAGTTAGGCTACGGAGCCTGCCCTGCCTGTCCCTATCCTTGTGCCACCTACAGTGTTGGCACCTATCCCTGCACCTGCTGTTAAGCCACCTACTGTGGTGGCGACATCTATCTCTGGGGTGCCACCTACTATGCTGGTATCTGTACCTGCCCTGCAGCCTGCGGCTGTGCAACTGCTTGCTGACCTGACAGTCCCTCCCCAGACCTCCTCCTCTATCTCAGTCTACCACCACCTCCTCCATCTCCTCCTCCACCACCTCCTCCTCCTCTATCTCCTCCATCTCCTCCCTAACCTCCTCTCCCCCTCCTCCTCCTCCCAGCTCCACCCTCATCATTTGAATCCTCCTCATCTATATGAGGAGCCAACTCTCCAGGTCTTGAGTATCTCAGAAATGGATGAGCGATGAACCACTCCTCATAGTCAGGTTTCATACCCGCATCTACTATGTCCCTCCTCATTGACCAAGCTGCATGGGGAATCTGCTGGAAGTCTGCCAAAGCCTCCTTATATGATGCCATGGGACCCCACCTATATCTCTTTGCATGAGTCCTCGCAAAATGCACCTGCCCCTGTGGCCTACCTTGTACTCGGCCAAACTGCCTCTATACTCTACTAATAATCTGTCGCTCTAGTATGTACCTCATCCTGCCAATGAGCCACCAAGTCTGGAAATAGTAAGGCAACTCATCAGCCTCATCCTCCCATACTTTGCAGTCTAGGTATGGGTGCCAGATAACCTGATCCACATTATCCAGCACATGTCTCCAATACTCCAGCTTTCCCCGCTTGAGCTAGGAAATCACACCTGCATATCTGTAACTGTAGGGATCACCCCTCTACCTATGAAATAGACATATCGGCCGTGTAATGGCTATGCGCTCCCATAACCAAAACTATAAAAGAGACACACCTGCTGACAAACTGGCTGCTCTATGATACACCACCTGGTGCATATCCCTATGTAAGTGTGCTAGCACACACATACCCCATGCATACCGAGTCCCATCGGTGATCATGCTCTCCAACACCATCCCCCAACCAGTCAGAAACCCATGAGACCTCCTATTGGGGCATACTACGCCACTAATCAATCCCGCCACTATCCTCGAGAAGTAGTCATGAATGTCCTACCATGAAATCACCTGCTCAACCAACTCTGAGTCATCAAACATGCATTTACACTCAGCCAATCTAGCATCACATTGTGACTCATACTCTACCAACTCTCTCTGAATGGGAAGGTGCAAAATCTGGTACATGTCCTCTAGAGTGATTGCCATCTCCTTAGTTGGTAGATGGAATGTCCCATCCTCGTTGTGGAATTGCTCTACCACTGCAGTCAACAACCCACAGTTCACACGAACCTGACGCATGAAACAAATATAATGAAGACCCATAGCACCAAGAGCCTTGCGGTCGATCTCTGTGCAGCATATACCGCTGTAACAATGGCAAAGGGAACTGCTCTCGTGACATAAGGGTATCCTGGATATCCTCCTACAACCAAGCAAAGCATAGTGTCAAAGAAATCCATATCCAAGAAAACCTACTCAAAGCAATCAAATCTATCCTATCATTGACTTAACACATGAAATTAATCAAAACATCATAACATCTCTTGACTAGATTCTCGACAATCTCAAAGATCACTTATCAATTGATGCATCGATCAAGATGCCAATTGGATTTAATTTCGTTAAGTCAACTAATTTTCCTTGTGCAAATGCGTTGATTCAGGTGGCAAATGCACCAATCCATATCATATGCACCGCTTCACCGTGAATGCGCCAATCCTTGACGTGTATGCCTGTTCTAGCACATACACCACTTCTTGTGTCATATGCACTGTTCCCCAATGGATGCACCAAATCCCAGCCTATATGCACTAAACTATCATATATGTTGTAAGATATCTCATATGCACAACCTCACAACATATGCGCCATTTCAAAGAGCATATGCGCCGAATTGCAATTCGGCGCATTTGTCTTAACTTTTTTTCCTAAACATTTATTGACCTAATAAATGACTTTTAGCGAGTTTTGATGAACTACATACCGGTGGTCCTGCCTCAGCTAACCGATCGAATCATTAGACTCACTCAAACTGGTGCTCCTCACGCGGAATATCCATCTCTCTGTCGACTTCTCTAGCTCCCATAATCTCCTAAGCTCTCAAAGACCAATCAACTAAGGGCAAGTGTGCAAATGAATAGAACTTGTGGACCCAGCTCCTATATATAGCAAGTGAACCATAGCTGACTATGTGACAATTGTAACTACTTCCCATATCTATTCCTTCGAACCATATCCCGTTTTTCTTCATCCTAACCCGCTTTTCACCTTCTTCTTCGTGAGATTGTCCGTCTCACGCCTTTTGTCTTCTTCTTGTCCAATCTTCCGAGGGGGCATCCTATCGTTAAACTTGTAATAGGGGAAAACTGGGGCATGTATCACTATCAAAAATTCTTATTCTTTGAAACAACGTGATAAAACACATTGCATCAAAAAGGGGCAAAATGTATACACCTAAAGATGACATGACTCTACTTAAATAGATATTTTAAATATTTATTTCATCTTCATATTCCTCTATGAATAAATAAATTAATTAATTAATTTATTTGACTCATTTCCTCCCATTTAATTAAATAAATTACATTTATTTAATTAATTTCATCTATATCAACTTTATTCTTCTAAATAATTAAATAATTTTAATTATTTAATTAAATCATCCATTCTTCTAAATTTAAATAAAATGCAAATTTATTTAAATTAAAATCTCCAAAAAATAAAATATATTTAAATATTTTATTTATTCTTCTAAATTATCTACAAGTAATTAAATAAATTTATTTATTTAATTATGCTTTCTTATCTTCTAAAAAATCTTCAATATCTTCTAAAAATAAATTCTTCTTGTCATGCAAAAGCAAAAGGTGAGTTAACTGATTTAAAGAAAATCTATTTTATCAACAAAGCTCTTAAATTAGAAAAATATATTTTAATTTAAGAAATTAAAACTCATCCTCATCAAGAAAGTAGTTAACTCAACAAAGTTTCTTTTTGAATGAAACATGTCCGTCTTCTATTCGCGCAGGTTCTCTTGAAAATTCTCCTCCATTGATCTTCTTATTTCTTTTCCACCATTGATCCTCTCTCACACAACTCTATAAATATAACCCTCTTCTTCTTCATTTGATATCCATCTTTTGAGTCAACTTATGCTGTAGAAAACATAGCACGCCATTGGCACCGTCATTTCCATACCATTCATCATCCATCCATTTCATAGTGTGTTTAAGCTCATCTTTAACACACCAAGTATCAGATCCATTTCTCCTTGTCATCTTGAGGAATCGAAGCAAGGAAGCAAGCTTCCTGAGGGCCATCTTCATCACCAAAAGATCAAGAAAGAATAGGCGAGCAATGGAAATCGTAAGGTAAAAGGTTGTAAGTATCTTTATCTCTTATTTTAAATCTCCTTTTATCTTCATATTCCATTGATGTTTTGGGTTTTTATTATGCATTTGATTATCCAATTTTTCCCTTAACACTAGTAAGTAACAATATCTATATGAGATATATGTATTGTAAATTCCTAAGAATAGTTGTCTCCTAATGTATGTTTTATGGAAGTCATGAACTAAATATATCAAAGATGTTTCTCAGTTTGTCTCTATAACAGTTTGTTGTGGATGTATTTTTCTGTGGATGGTTGTTGTTCAAAGAATGGGTTAAATTGCCTCAACAGAAATATAAACTTGTATGGATACGTGCGAGGATAACTAAGCATGGTTGTCTCTTAGGATATATTTTATATGACACTATAATGCAGTATCATAAAATCTATGAAGATGCTCAGGTCAAAACTTACTGTGATTTCCAGTTGCATTCTTTTCTGACTCTGTATGCTCAGGATATGGCACCGATTTCTTCTATCCTGTGTTTTCTCTTTCACCATTAAAGACCAACTGACCCAACGCCTGATATTTTCAATCCGATTCTTATTATGTTTAGAATAATACTCCATACTACTCTATGGTTTGTGGTGCGTTATGGGTTTGAATGATTTAGAGCCAGGTCTTCATCCCTTATTTGCCCCGAATGTTGTAACATAGAATGCATTTGCTTTTCTAGTACTTGTAGTAAATTGATTTATGACATAAATTAGTGTTGTATGGGATCACCCTCCTAGGTCTTGTAGATCTTGAAGCGAAGAGGGAAAGTTTTCCCCAAAACTTTCACCTATGTGTTAGCCATCCCCTCATAATAGCTAAGCATTGACTATGGCTAAGTCATAGGTTATTCTGTGAGATAAGGTTGGGAATTAAAAAAAAAACACATTCATCATTTTTCATAGTTACATAGCTTAATTTTGCATTATTTCATTGCTAGGGTTTGAAAAGTCCTTACATTTCTAGGAAATCTAGCTAATCTCCAACCTAGGGTTTCAAGATTGGCGTGTTGTTGCAGATCTTGTTACATTATTGGATTAATTAAAGGTTTTTTAATTTTCTGTACCTTATCATCCTTGATATTTTAAGGCTTATCTTGCATATCCACATTGGAAAAAGTGAAAAAATTAAGCATTTTAGGCTTACAAAAAGGTATATTTGTGCATTGTTTTCATTGCATTTGTTGTAGATCATCATTGAAAAGTTTAAATCTCTAATTTTTCATCAGATCTGATTCATATTATAGTAGATAATCATTTCATGGTGTTGTACCTTGCATTTGAAGCTCTCATTTGCTAGGGTTTTGTTGAAAAGTTGCATTTTTGAAAACCTAGTCAAGTTCAAAAACTAGGGTTTGTAGTTAAAATCTCTTTTCATATTTTGTTGTTGTTATAAACATTTCAAATCTGATCTTTAATTGCTATATCATGTCATAAATTTCATTTGAATTAAAAAAAAAGGCTTGCATTCAAAAAACATTTGTCTAGAAGTGAGCATTCAAGATCTAGGGTTTGGTGCTAAAACCCTAGCTACTCTTGCATTTTAGCACATCTTTATCAAAGAAAAGTGTTGTAAATCATTGTTTCATTCAAATGGATACATTATCTAGGCACTTCTTTTTTACATACTACACATCCTACATTTACAAGACTTAGTTGTTGTGGTTACCAAGAATTTCACAATTTTTGGAAGCCTCGCTTCTCTTGCACTTGTAGGTCTCTAATTATGATCTTATTTTCACATTGGTGGTACTTGATTAATGAATAGATCTGATTGTACATTTCTGTTCCAAGACATTTCATTATGGCATCTTCATATTATTCCTCTTTGGAATCTTTACATGCATATATCCTAGATTTTGAAAGTTTCTCTAAATTCACTAATGTGCATCCTCATGTTTTAGATCATATAGCATCCATGAATGATATTGATGTTTCTAAATGTTCCATATATGAATTCCAAGTACTTTGTTATAAACATGATTTTGATAGCTTCACAACCCTCATGGGTGTGTATCCTTCGATTTTAGAAGAACTAACTGAATTCATCTCCATGAATAGTCATGAGAAAGATGATGGTGATAATTCTTCTTACACTTCTACTAAAAATCATGATAACGCCTTGGATCTACTCTCTAAAGAATATGATGGTGATGATGATTATTCTGAGTCATCCTATTGATCTTCCTCCTTTGGTTGAATGTTCAAGTACCTTGAATGTCACTAAGGAAGTAAAGACCCTTGATCTTTCTCCTTTGATTGAATGTTCAAGCATCTTGGATATCACTAAGGATGTGAAAACCATGGATAGTTCTCCTTTGGTTGCATGTTCAAATCCATTGGACATCCCTAAAGATACAATCATTAGCAATCCTCTTAACAACACTTTACCCTCCCTTCATTCCAATGCTTTCCCTTCAAAAGATGAAGCATTAGTTGATGAAGAGAGGTCTCTCACATTAAATCCCTTGGGGATGAATATTGAGCTTAGTAAAAAAGAAAACAATGTTAATTCAATCATCATTAATAGACTTATTCCACCTGCTAAGGGGATAGTGAATAAGTGTACTAATGTTCCTAAAATTATTGTGCATGAGGTACCTAACGTGCTCCTCACTTCAAACTGGGATTATAGTTCAAGGCGATCCAAAACCACCTCAACCTCTAGGTTACATTCTAAATTATGCAAGAAAAATTACTCAAAGAAATCAAGGTGTTCAAGATGTGTCGCAACAATCTCATTATAATGCGGTCCCTCACACATACAACACCCATAATAACAAATAAATTAACAAAGCGGTGAGTGTGCCCTTATCTATTCCATCTTCTCAACCTATTCTACCTTAGGCACCTCATCTTCCTACTCATATTGGTAAAGAATTTAATATGATCTTGTGAAGCAGCTCTGTGCTACTTCGGCTAAGATCTCTCTATGGGATAAATAATACAAACATCATTGGCATACCACATAATGCTCCATGATGCTCTACAAAAGGTGTGTTGGCAAGAGACACTATGTGGCTTCATGATTGTTGTCATTGATGGCAACAAAGATCATTCCACACATCCGTAGGACATGGTGTGTCTATACCAGAAGTCAGATTGAAGAGATGTTGTGGTCTGGTAAGAAAGAACAGAGCAGGCAGCAAGGTCAGATAGTCAGGTCCGGATCTCTCAGAAGAAGTATCTCAGTGAAGTGCAGATTTGGGGAAGTCAAGAGGAGTATCTTGACTGATAGATTCCAGGGTTTGAGCCTCCGGTGTGGAAAGAATAAAGAGATATGAATACTTGAGTGTTGGGTTCCCAAGTGACAGTGTGAACAGAGGAAGAACTGACTGGTAGAACATCAGACATTATTCCGGATGTGTTACTGATGATGGAAAAGGTTCTTAAGGCATAAGTTACGTTTGGCCGACATGATTGATGACTTCTACAAGTATATGCTTGATCCACATTACTTTGCATGCAAGGATTCATCCAAAAAATCAGAGTTTGAGGAAATTATTGATTGCTCCGGATGCTGACTAGAAAGATGATAAAATCACTTATGCAGATATATATACATGATTGATTTAGATGTGAAGGTGTGTGTGTTGTGTTGTGTGGTGCAAAGAAAAGCAGAAGAGTGGAGTGAAGATAGTAGAAGAGGTCCGAAATGTGAAAGTACAGCTGCATCAAGAGAGAGTAAGAATGAAGTGCAACAGATCAGTCTATTGAGCTAAACCGGAAATGAACCTCAGCATGTGTGCATGCTTCTCATCAGTTCAAGCATTGAGTTACTTTCCTTTCTTGTAGACAGTGAGTCTCTTGTGAGCAGTGTTCTCAGGCAGTGAGCCCTAATTGGCAAGTGCCATTTTGTATCTTCTATTCTTCTAACAAAGAATATTATCTTGGGTTAATCACCCCGTGGTTTTTTCCCTTAATAGGGTTTCCATGTCAAAATCATTGTGTCATGTGTATTTGTGTTATTTCCCTTTATGATTGTGATTGCTTATTTGATCTGGTGTTGCATTAACTATTAAGGAAGCACTGAAAGTTGAAATAGTAGGATAACTGATTCACCCCCCCTCTTAGTTATCAACAATTGGTATTAGAGCCTAGTTCCTCCCAACAAAGCCTAATAGCTTGAGGAAGATCTAGGAATTCAAATGGATGTGTATAGTATGAGGGAGCAACTTAAGTCTGCCCTTGATGATCTTGAGCAGTCAAATTCTGAAGTCAATGAATTAAAGGAAAGACTCAAACAAGCTAATGATTTCATAAAAGAACTAAAAGAGAAACTGAGTCTCTCTATGAAAAAGAGAAAGGAACTACTCCAGCAATTGGCAAGTCAAAATGAAACAAATGATACAAGTGAAGATCTGAAAGAGAAAACTAAGTTATGTGAAAAGTTATCAAAAGAAATCATCATGATAATACATGAAATGGAATATGAAGTTTACTCAAGAAATTGAAGAAAGAAGAAAATCTGAAGATGACCTAAGACAATCTCTCAAAGAAAAATCAGAAGACTACCACAAGACGGATATAATAATTAGACATCTTAAATCTGATCTTGAAGATGCTAAAGATAATGAAGAAAAACTTGAGGATCAAATTGTCTCTCTCAAAAGGGATCTTCAAACAGCAAATGAATACAAAGAGAAATTCAAGATAAGCTCTACTCCACTTGAAGTTCTCCTTGAAAGCCAAAAGAGGGTAGATGACAAGTGTGGCCTGGGGTATGAAAAAGGTGAAAGCTCCGGATCCAGTCAGAAGAACTTTAGATCAGAAAATCCAAGGAACAGGCCTAGAAGACCTCCGGTAAGGCAGCCTAATGCTCAAAGATATCCATCCTTCAATGGATACTGCCACAACTGTAATAACTTTGGTCATAAAGCTAATCAGTGCAAAAAGAGAATGAATCAGACTAATACATCCTTCTCCTAACAGTGCTTCAACTGCAGAAGGTATGGTCACAAATCTCATGAATGCAAAAATATGCAAATGAACATTTCATTCAATGGTAGATGCTTTGCATGCAATAGAATGGGTCATATGGCGAATCAATGCAGATCAAGAGGATATTAATCAAATATGCAAAGAAATGTTGTTTGCCAAATTTGCAATAGATCCAGTCATATTGCAAAATTCTGTAGAAGCAAAAATTAGGATAAAAGAGGTCTGGTACATCATAATCAGAATCAAGATAAGGGAAAACAAAAAGTAAATGCGGATGAAGTTCAAAGTGAGATGAACAAGATTTGGGTGAAGAAAAGTACAGAGAATGTAAGGGATGGATCCGCACCAAACTCTGGTGCTGATATTCCTTTCAGAAATTAAAAGGTGAGCTCTGGCTTAGGGGGAGAAACAAAGAAAACCATCTTCCCCCAGCCAGTCAATTGGTGCCAGAACTAGCACAAGGAGAGTTGTGGATTAAAGGGTTCATAAGAAAAACATCTAAATAAACTATGGTTAAGATTTGGAAGATCTGCAAGATATTCAGATCCAGATTGATCCAGTTCTTCAAGTCATCCGAATAAGGCAAACCGGAATGACTTAGGTCGAGCATTTATTGCAACTTGGTTTTAGGGTTTTCAGAACAATATAAGGGTTCTTCTTATTAAACATTTGCTCATTCTGCATTCAAGAAGAAGAAAAGAGGTGCTCTGCAACAAATTTCCTCAAGCCCATCAAAGATCATTGCAGAAATCGATCCAACTCGCTTCATGAGAACCTAAAGGCACATAAGGTATTTCTCCATTTTTAAATATCTCTTTGCAAATCTCTTTAAAAGATGTCTACTCTGAATATAGTGAAGATCACTGATAGGCCTCACCCCAAATTCAAGAAACATCCCTACAAATCTTTGGAAATAGATCCCCTAGGAGCTTTTTCCAGTGTACCGCATGGTGTCCTGCACACATAAGATATTAGGGTTTACATTCACGCTAACATTGAAGATTTCAGAGAGTTCAAATTGAGGGATATCTACCACAAACAACTGATAGATGATTCATTTGAGCTTAAACCCCAATACAAGGGCCTCCGGAACAAGCACTTTACACAATGCATACATTTCCCCTATTTTATTGAGGATGAATGCGTTAGGTATATTTTGAGCAGAATACATGACAACTTCATGTGGTTGAATGGACCATTCAAAATCATAAAATATGCCATCAAGGTAGTTATCAGATTACACTCATCCAGTGGGATTCTTGTTCTTAAATCTATCAAGAATCAAATTGTGAGTGAGGCTACCAGATCCAAGTTTGATAAAAGAGCAATGATAGTAGATGACATCTCTGATCTGGATGTCAAGTTTGCCTCCATGATCATTGGATACAAAATATATCATTCTAGCAGGGAGAATTTAGTACCTGGAATGGCCATCTACACTGCTTATGAAATGCTAAGAAAGGATACAGACTACGATCTTTGTCAGCTCCTTTTAAACCAACTCTTGGAGAATCTGCAGAAAATAAAGATAAAAAGAATTCATTCAAGTATGGTGGATTGATATTGTGCTTATTCTTCTACTTTATGAATGAGCTTCCCAGATCTAGTGGCTGGGTGTGGGAGAATGATAGACCAGTAGCTATCCAAATTAGAGATTATTTGCATAGACTTGGTGATGACAAAGTACAAAATACAGCTCTCTGGGGTTTCTTCAAAAACTTCTAGAACATGATGCAAGATAGAGAGAGAATTCCTCAATCTCTAGTTGAAAAATATAAAGACACTATATGTTTTTGTTGATAACTAAGAGGGGGGGTGAATCAGTTATCCTAATTATTTCTTCTTTTGAACTTTCTTATTAATCAATGCAGCATTAATTCAAACAAGCAAACATAACCATTAAATGAAAAACACATGACACAGTATTTTTGATGTGGAAACCCTGTTAAGGGAGAAAACCACGGGGTGATTAACCTAAAGATTATTCTCTGTTAGAAGAATAAGGAATTACAAAATGGCACTTGCCAATTAGCGCTCACTGCCCGAGCACACTGCTCACAAAGGAGGCACACTACCTACAAGGAGACACACTGTCTACAAAAGAATGTTATACAATACTTGAACTGATTGGAAGCATCCACATATGCTGGAGTTTAGTTTCGGTTAGGCTCAGTACACTGATCTGCTGCACTTCATCTTTCCTCTTCTCTTTATTCTGCTTTCCTTTCACATACCAGATCCTTCTTACTGCTTCTACTATGCTCTGCTCTTATTCACATATCACATCACATAACTTCTCCTCTCATAACTAAATCCATCCTATATATATATATCCGCACAAGTGATTTCATTATCTTTCTAGTCGGCACCCGGAACAGTCTATCTTCTCACAAACTCTGTTCTATCAGCTGAATCCTTGCACATCAAGTAATGCGGATCAAGCATATGCTTGTAGATATCATTAATCATGTCGGCCAAACATGATTCATGCCTTCACAAACTTTACCATCATCAGTAACACATCCAAAAAATAGTCTGATGTTCTGTCAATCAGTTCTTCCTCTGTTCACACTGTCACTCAGGAATCCGGTACTCAATTATTCATATCTTTTTCCTTGTCCATCACTGGAGGCTAAATCCTTGGAATATACCACTCAAGGTAGTCCTCTTGACTTCCCCAGATCCACACTGCACCAAGATACTTCCTCTGAGAGATCTGGACCTGTCTGTCGAACCTTGCCACATGCTCTATTCTTGTTCACCGGACCATAATAATCTTTATTCTGACTTCCGGTAGAGACACACCATGACTTGCGGATATGTGGGATGACCTTTGTTGCCATCAATGACAACAACCATGAATCCATTTAGTGTCTCTTGCCAACAATCTCCCCCTTTGGCATTGATGGCAACACTTAGTGAAAAATGACTAAGTGTTTACACTATGCTCCCCCTTGGCTAATGCTCTGTCTTTATATACATTTTCCGGAGCTCCCCCTTAGTTGGATTCCTCATTTTTCACTGCTCCTCACTCCCCCTTTGACATCAATGGCAAAGGGTAGGGTCCACGCACCAAAATTTTTCAAAAATTTTACTATACTTGGCCGCATATTACATACTCACATAAACTGAAGAATGTCTGCAAAGGATGTCTTCAATTGGACCAGTTCTGTAGCCCAACTTTGCTTCATTCTATCCAAAATTGAAATGTGACCACTCAACAAAAATGCAAAATCTTTTGCCCTCTTGAGATCTGTCGGATCATTGGTTTGGCCGGTAGTCTAAGCATCACTTATGGCCTCATGCATAGTTTCTAACTTAGGGATTATAATCCTTCTAAGTTCTCCCATCCGGTTAATTATATTCTTCCTCTCCTTTTCAAAATTCTTGATTGCATTTGTGATTGCAATAGTTTGACATTCTTGATTTACTATGGATGAAGAGAGGATCAAAACTTTGAGACAAACTTAGTAGTTTGTCCTGTTCCTCTTTTATTTTCTTATCAATTTCTACTGTTGCTTTTGACCAAGAGATACAAAATTTGTAAATGTCACCGCCATCCTTAAGAGCATTTTCTAGGCTTTTTATCCCAATACTCATATTTCTCCTATCATGAGAGATTAATCCTAGTACCTCTGAGAATCTCTTATCCAAAAACTCCTTCCAAACCTTTTCTTCAGCTAATTTTTCTAGAGAGTCAAAATGTGTACCAACACTGCTGACTAAGGTTTTGAGATTACCAGAAGAGGAGGCTGTCGAATCCTTTTGGACCGATGGCATAATCTTTTCAAGCACTCCGGAAGTAGCCTCTATCAACTCACAGTCTTCCATATGAGACTTTAGGAGTTTTTCATTTGCCTTAGCATTTGCAAATGAAGCTATCTTCATTGTCTGTACCAGAGAGAGGGAATCAAAGTTGAATGGACCTTGTAGAAGCTCTGGTTCATCAATCTCTACTGTTTCTTTGCTCAAAAATTTTTGAACAGTTTATGCAGTGTCTCTTGTCGGAGACAGATGTTTCTTCTCTTCTGCAGTCTTGGAACTGTCCTTTGGAATTTTCTCTCCTTCCACATTCTTACCACTATCAGTTGTGGTTTTCTCTATTGGAGTCTTCTCTTTTTCTGCACCCTTGGTACTGTCAACTTCTTTTTCTTTTACTGCTGCTTCTTTCTCCTGTAATTTCTCTTCTTCTTTGGATCCAGAGACTGTACGGGAAACTGGAGGAGAGATGCTAGTCTGTTCAAGGGCCACTTCTCCCAGAGCAGAGGATTCCAAGTCCACAGTTGTTTCTGCACCCAAGTCCTCTATAATAGGAATGTTGAACCTTTTAAATGTATTCCGGAGGATCTCTTCAGTGTCCTTGGCTACCTTGTCGGTCTCACCAAGCATAAGCTAATTCATCCTTGCTTTGCTCTTGAATTCATCCTTGCAGTCTTTGAATACCATGTTCATTGTTTTGTGATCAATTGAAGGATATAGCTGAATAGCTATCTGTTCCCTGATCTCAAGGTCTTTTGCCATGGCATTTGCCTTTCTCATTTCCAATTCCTTCTCTAGACTCTTAGGAATAAGGGAGATAATTTCATTGAAGGCTTTGTTGTAGATGTTCAGATACCTGATTGTAGCTTCCTGCAGAATCTTTTGATCAGCCTCATTGTAGTCATCATAGAATTTGGCCATTGGTTGAAGGTTTCCATCCACAGTGACTGATTTGATTACACTGTCTAGAGATAGGGTGGGCTTTTCAACAAATTTCTCTGCCATTTCTTCCTTGTCTTGGCCTGTGGAGGGTTTACTGGATCCTTTCTTCTTTTGCTTCTTTATTTCTTTTACCCCCTCATCTGATTCTGTTTCCTCTTCATCTTTCTAACTTGTATAAGCCCTTGTGGCTTTTATTTTAGACCTTTTCTCTCCTTTACCCGATGTTTGACCTTCCGGTTTTGACATTTTTGAGCTTTTGGTTGTGACAGGTGTAGATCCCTTTGATGATCTGGTCTGGGTTGAGGTTTCCACCGGAGTACTTTTCTTGCTTTTCTTTTCTGCCTCTTTCTTCTCTTCCTCAGCCTTTTGCCTCTTTTCCCGGTTGACATCAAGTGCCTCCTTAGGGATGCCTAGGCCTTAAGCAATATGCTCTACTTCTCTTCTCACCTTCCTCTTTATTTCAGGTTCTCTGAGTTCCACATGGATCTTCACACTCAGCTCCTCGAAGGTTCCAAACCTTTCTGCCTTTGGATCTTTGGGCTGACTAAGCATGTGTTGAACATGCAGTTCCACAATCTATTCATCCACTTCATACCCCATGGGCATGATCCACACAGTCCTTGGTTCTACTGCCTCCATTAGGCACTGATCTGTTTCTACCATAAAGCATACTGTGTCTTTGTACTTCTTAATAAGAGATTGGGGAATTCTTTCTCTTGCTTGCATCATGCTTTGAAAGTTCTTGAAATATCCCCACAGGGCTGTATTTCTTGCTTTGGCATCTCCAAGTCCATGCAAATAATCTCTGATTTGGATGGCAACTGGTCTGTCATTCTGCCATATCCATCCACTGGATCCGGGAAGCTCATTCATGTAATAAAAGAATAGACAAAGGATCAAACTACCATACTTGAAGGAGTTCTTCTTGTCCTTCTTAATCCTTTATAGATTTTCCAAAAGTTGGTTTAGAAGAAGCTCACACAAATCATAGTCTGCATTCTCTTTTAGCATTTGATAAGATGTGTAAATTGCAGTTCCAGGTACTGAATTTTCCCTACTGGAGTGATAGATCTTGTAACCAATTATCATAGATGCAAATTTGACATCTGGTTCAGTGATGTCTTTAATTGTCATAGCTCTCTTGTCAAATTTTGATCCGGTTGCATCACTAACTGTCTGATTTTTGACAAACTTGAGGATAGGTATTCCACCGGATGAGTGCAGACCGGTCACAGCCCTAATTGCATCTTTGGTGATCTTGAAAGGCTTGTTCAACCATAGGAAATTGTCATGCACTCTACTTAGTACATACCGGACCCATTCATCTTCTTCAAAACAGGGGAAATGAATGCACTGTGCAAAGTGCTTATCCCGGATGGCTTTGTACTAAGTTTTAATCTCAAAGGAATCATCTATCAACTGTTTGTGATAGATATCCATCAATTTTGATTCTCCAAAGTCTTCAATATTCGCATGTATGTAAACCCTAATGTCCTCCGTATGCAATACACCATGCGAAACACTAGAGAAGGCTCCTAGGGGATCTACCTCCAAAGATTTGTATGGATGTTTCTTGAATGTGGGGCGAGGTCTATCAGAGATCTTAACTATATTCGGAGTAGCCATTTTTTAAAAGATTTGCAGTGAGATATTGAAAATGGAAAATACCTTATGTGCCTTTGGTTATACGAAGTGGTTGGATTGATTTCTGTATGTGATGACTTCTGCAAGAGATCTTTGGTGAACTTGATGAATTTTGTTGCAGAGCTCCACTTTTCACTTCTTCTTGAGTGCAGAATGAACAATTGATTTATGAGAAATTGCTTATATTGCTCTGCAAACCCTAATATCTGATTGCAATAAATGCTCGACCTACATTATTCCGGTATGCCTTATTCGAATGACTTGAGGAACCGGATCAGTCCTGATCTATGATCATCATGTAGATCTTTCAATTATGAACAAATCAAGATGACACATCACAAGGACATCATAAATACTCTGTCTAATCCGCAGAATAAGACAATGCACTTTCGGATCTCTCCGGACCTTTTTGTAATCCTCTGTCATTTCGGAGCATCTCTCGGAACAGGTTCTACATGATCAATCACAACTTCATCACATCTTCATGTGGACCTCTAAAATTTGAGCTGGATCATCTCAAGACTCATATCTACAAACCCTTTACTCCGCATCTTGTGTCTAATCTGGTACCACTTGATTGGCTGGGGGAACGAGGTTTTCTTTGTGTCTCCCCCTGAGCCAGAGCTCATTTCTTAATTTCTGGAAGGAATATCAGCACCAGAGTCTTGTGCGGATCCAACCTCTACATTCTCTAAACTTTTCTTCACCCAAATCTTGTTCATCTCATTCCTAACTTCATCCGTATTCATCTTTTGTTTACCCTTGTCTTGATTCTAATTATATACCGGACCTCTTTTGTCCTGATTCTTGCTTCTACAGACTTTTGCATTATGACCGGACCTATTACAGATTTGACAAACAACATTTCTTTGCATATTTGATTGATAACCTCTTGATCTGCATTGATTAGCCATATGACCTACTCTATTGCATGCAAAGCATCTACCATTGAATGATTTGTTCATTTGCATATTTCTGCATTCATGAGACTTGTGTCTATACCTTTTGCAGTTAAAGCACTGTCCGGAGAAGGATGAATTAGTCTGATTCATTCTCTTTCTACACTGATTAGCTTTGTGACCAAAGTGATTGCAGCTGTGGTAGTATCCATTGAAGGATAGATATCTTTGAGCATTTGGCTATCTTACCGGAGGTCTTCTAGGCCTGTTCCTTGAATTTTCTGATCCAAAATCCTTCTGACCGGATCCAGAGCTTTCTCCTTTCTCATATCCCAAACCACACTTGTCATCTGCCTTCTTTTGACTTCCAAGAAGAACTTCAAGTTGAGCAGAACTTATCTTGAATTTTTCTTTATATTCATTTGTTGTTTGAAGATCCCTTTTGAGAGAGACAATTTGATCTTCAAGTTTTTCTTCATTATCTTTAGCGTCTTCAAGATCAGATTCAAGATGTCTAATAATCCTATCCATCTGATGGCAATCTTCTGATTTCTCTTTGAGAGATTGTCTTAGATTGTCTTTAGTTTTTCTTTTCTCTTCAATCTCTTGAGCAAACTTTATAACTCCTGATTCCATTTCATGTCTTACCATAATGACTTCTTTTAATAGCTTTTCGCATAACTTAGTTTTCTCAGTCAACTCTTCATTTGCATTACTTTCTTCACTTTGTCTTGGCAATTGCTAGAGTAGCTCCTTTCTCTTTTTCATAGAGAGACTTAATTTGTCTTTTAGTTCTCTCATGAATTCATCAGCTTGTTTGAGTCTTTCCTTTAATTCATTGACTTCAGAGTTTGACTGTTCAAGATCCTCAAGGGCAGTCTTGAGTTTCTCCCTTAAACCATATGCATCCATTTTAACTCCCAGATCTTCCTCAAGCTGTTAGGCTCTATTAGGAGGAACTTAGCTCTGATACCAATTGTTGATAACTGAGAGGGGGGGTGAATCAGTTATCCTAATTATTTCTTCTTTTGAACTTTCTTATTAATCAATGCAGCATTAATTCAAATAAGCAAACATAACCATGAAATGAAAAACACATGACACAATATTTTTGATGTGGAAACCCTGTTAAGGGAGAAAACCACGGGGTGATTAACCCAAAGATTATTCTCTGTTAGAAGAATAAGGAATTACAAAATGGCACTTGCCAATTAGGGCTCATTGCCTGAGCACACTGCTCACAAAGGAGGCACACTGTCTACAAGGAGACACACTGGCTACAAAAGAATGTTATACAGTACTTGAACTGATTGGAAGCATCCACATATGCTGGAGTTCAGTTCCGGTTAGGCTTAGTACACTGATCTGCTGCACTTCATCTTTCCTCTTCTCTTTATTCTGCTTTCCTTTCACATACCGGATCCTTCTTACTGCTTCTGCTCTGCTCTGCTCTTATTCACATATCACATCACATAACTACTCCTCTCATAACTAAATCCATCCTATATATATATCTGCACAAGTGATTTCATTATCTTTCTAGTCAGCACCCAGAACAGTCTATCTTCTCACAAACTCTGTTCTGTCAGCTGAATCCTTGCACATCAAGTAATGCGGATCAAGCATATACTTGTAGATATCATTAATCATGTCGGCCAAACATGATTCATGCCTTCACAACCTTTACCATCATCAGTAACACATCTGGAAAATAGTCTGATGTTCTGTCAGTCAGTTCTTCCTCTGTTCACACTGTCACTCAGGAATTCGGTACTCAACTATTCATATCTTTTTCCTTGTCCATCACCAGAGGCTAAATCCTTGGAATATACCACTCAAGGTAGTCCTCTTGACTTCCCCAGATCTGTACTACACCAAGATACTTCCTCTGAGAGATCCGGACCTGTCTGTCGGACCTTGCCACATGCTCTGTTCTTGTTCACCGGACCATAATAATCTTTATTTTGACTTCCGGTAGAGACACACCATGACTTGCGGATATGTGGGATGACCTTTGTTGCCATCAATGACAACAACCATGAATCCATATAGTGTCTCTTGCCAACAGTTTTATGGTAGAGACTGATTAATGCCTAATGGAGGCAGTGGAACCAAGGACAGTCTGGATCATGCCTATGGGGTATGAAGTTGATAAACAAATTGTGGAGCTACATGTGCAACACATGCTAAGTCAGCCAAAGGATCCAAAGGCAGAAAGGTTTGGAACCTTTGAAGAGCTAAGTATAAAAATCTATGTGGAACTTAGACAACCGGGAGAACAAGAGGAAGGTGAGAAAAGAAGTTGAAGATGTTGCCAAAGGATTTGGCATCTCAAAGGAGGCACTTGATGCCAACAGGGAAAAGATGGAAAGGGCCGAGGAAGAAAAGAAAAAGGCAGAAAAGAAAAGTGAGGAAAGTGTTCTAGCAAAGTCTTCCACCCGGACCAGATCATCGAAGAGATCTGCACCTACCACTGCCAAAAGCTCAACGCCATCAAAACCGGAAGCACAATCATCCGGTAAAGGAGAGAAAAGAACAAAGACAAAAGCCACAATGGCTTATGCTAGTCAAAGGGATGAAGAGGAGACTGAATCTGATGAAGAAATCAGGAAAATGAAGAAAAAGAAGAAAACATCCAGTGAACCCTCTCTCAGACAGGAGGAAGAAGAAAGGACAGAGGAATATGTTGAAAAACCCACTCTTCACATCAATGACATAATCAAATTAGTCACAGTGGATGGAAATATTTAGCCAATGGTTGAATTCTATGATGATTATGGTGAAGCAGATCAGAAGATATTGCAAGATGCCATAGTCAAGTACCTAAATATCTACAACAAAGCATTTATTGAAATTATATCTCTGATCCCCAAAAGCTTGGAGAAGGAACTTGAAATAAGAAAGAACAATGCCCAAGCCAAAGATCTAGAAATCCAGGAATAGATAGCAATTCAGTTATATCCTTCAATCGATCCCAAGAAAATGAATATGATCTTCAAAGATTGTAATGATGAGTTCAGGAGCAAAGCAAGGATGAATCAACTTATGCTCAGAGAGACTGACAAAGTTGCAAAAGAGACAGAAGAGATCCTCTGGAATGCATTCAAAAGATTCAACATTCCAATTATAGAGGACTTGGGTACGAATCCCTCAACTACAAGTGTTACAGAAGAGTCTATTGAGAAAATGACAGAAGAGGTAATGAATACCAGTGCAGAAACAGCTAAGGACTTGGAATCCTCTGCTCCAGAGAAGTTGGCCCATGAATAAACTAACATTTCTCCTCCGGTTTCCCCTATTGACTCCGGATCTAAAGAAGAATAAATAATAAAGGAGAAAGAAAAAGAGGTGAAAAGTAAAGAAGGAAGTCAAGCTGAAAAGAACATAAGTGACACTAAAAAAGAGAAGAAGAATCTGTCTCTGGCAAGAGACACTACAGAATCTGTCAAGGACTTCTTGACGAAAGAAACTAATGAGATGGATGAACTGGAATTACTAAAAGGGCCATTAGATTTTGACTCTCTATCTCCAGTACAAACAATGAAGATAGCTTCATTTGCAAATGCGAAGGCCAAAGAGAAACTACTGAAATCTCACATGGAAGACTGTGAGCTTATAGAGGTAGCATTTGGAGTGTTGGAAAAGATCATGCCATCTTTTTAGAATGATCCCACAACCTCCTCTTCTGGTAATCTCAAAACTCTAGTCAATAGTGTTAGCACACATTTTGATTCTCTAGAGAAGTCATCTGAAGAAAAGGTCTGGAAGGAATTTTTGGATAAGAGATTCTCTGAAGTACAGGGTTTGATAACAAATGATAGGAGAGTTATGGATATTGGGATAAAGAGCTTGGAAAATGCTCTTAAAGATGGTGGAAATATGTATAAATTTTGCTTATGTTGGCCCACAGTGACCAAAGATATTGAGAAGAAAGTAAAAGAGCAAGAGGATAAACTACTAATTTTGTCTCAAAGTTTTGATCCTCTCTCATCCTCCATAGTAAATCAAGAGTGTTAGACTATTGCAATCACAAATGCAATAAAGAAATTTGAGAAGGAAAGGAAGAACATAATTAGCCGAATGGGTGAACTTAGAGGGATCATTATCCCTAAGTTAGAGGCCATGCATGAGGCCATAAGTGATGCTTAGACTACCGCCCGAACCAATGATCTGACAGATCTTAAGAGGGTAGAAGCTTTTGCATTCCTGTTGAATGGTCACATCTCAATTTTGGACAAGATGATGGTGAGTTGGGTGAAAGAAGTTGTACAATTGACAAATACTTTTGCAGATATACTAAAGTTTATGTAAAGTATAACCAGAAATATACTTATGTGACTAAGTATAGTTGAATTTTTGAGAATTTTGGTGTGTGGACCCCACCCTTTGCCATTGATGTCAAAGGGGGAGTGAGAAGCAATGAAAAGTGTGGACTTCAGCCAAGGGGGAGCTCTGGTAAAATGTACAATAGAACAGAGCATCAACCAAGGGGGAGTGTGGTATCACACTTAGTTATTTTTCACTAAGTGTTGCCATCAATGCCAAAGGGGGAGATTGTTGGCAAGAGACACTGTGTGGCTTCATGATTGTTGTCATTGATGGCAAAAAAGATCATTCCACACATCCGCAGGACATGGTGTGTCTATACCGGAAGTCAGATTAAAGAGATGTTGTGGTCTAGTAAGAAAGAACAGAGCTGGCAGCAAGGTCAGACAATCAGGTCCAGATCTCTCAGAAGAAGTATCTCAGTGAAGTGTGGATTTGGGGAAGTCAAGAGGAATATCTTGACTGATAGATTCCAGGGTTTGAGCCTCCGGTGTGCAAAGAATAAAGAGATATGAATACTTGAGTGTCAGGTTCCCAAGTGACAGTGCGAACAGAGGAAGAACTGACTGGCAGAACATCAGACATTATTCCGGATGTGTTACTGATGATGGAAAAGGTTCTTAAGGCATAAGTTATGTTTGGCTAACATGATTGATGACTTCTACAAGTATATGCTTGATCCTCATTACTTTGCATGCAAGGATTCATCCGACAGATCAGAGTTTGAGGAAATTGTTGACTGCTCCGGATGCTGAATAGAAAGATGATGAAATCACTTATGCGGATATATATACATGATTGATTTAGATGTGAAGGTGTGTGTGTTGTGTTATGTGGTGCGAAGAAAAGTAGAAGAGCAGAGTGAAGATAGTAGAAGAGGTCCGGAATGTGAAAGTACAGCTGCATCAAGAGAGAGTAAGAATGAAGTGTAATAGATCAGTCTATTGAGCTAAACTGGTACTGAACCTCAGCATGTGTGGATGCTTCTCATTAGTTCAAGCATTGAGTTACTTTCCTTTCTTGTAGATAGTGAGTCTCTTGTGAGCAGTGTGCTCGGGCAGTGAGCCCTAATTAGCAAGTACCATTTTGTATCTTCTATTCTTCTAATAGAGAATATTATCTTGGGTTAATCACCCCGTGGTTTTTTCCCTTAACAAGGTTTCCACGTCAAAATCATTGTGTCATGTGTATTTGTGTTATTTCCCTTTATGATTGTGATTGCTTATTTGATCTAGTGTTGCATTAACTATTAAGGAAGCACTGAAAGTTGAAATAGTAGGATAACTGATTCACCCCTCCTCTTAGTTATCAACAAGGTGAGTGTTCCACATGTTGTTCATCCGAATGATGTAGCAACTCTGTTTAGTTGTATGCAGGCTACGACTTCGAGTAGATCACTTCAACAACATGAGCAACCTCCCATAGAGATTCAACAACAAAATGAGCCCCTCATGATATATGTGTTCTTCAATAAAAAGAGGATAAGACACACTATGATTGATGGTGGATCAGGTCTTAATGTTTGTGGAATAGATTTGTTACATAAACTTAATGTTATGTTGTAAAATGTCCCCCTAGGACTTTCACCTGCTAAGTTTAGCTCCTGGGTCCCTTGTGTTGCATCTTGCATGTTCATTTTAACTCCTAGAAGAAAATGGTCTGAAACCCATGTCAAATGGGGCTTGAGGGACATTGTGGCATTTGACCCTGCCCTAAGATAGGACTTGAGGGCTTGGGCGCTCACGCCCTAGTCCTTCCCTATTTTAGCCAGGTCCCAAATTTGAATGTCCGTTATATGATTGTTAGAAGGTTCCATTGCCAACATATTAAGTTTGAATTATACACAATTTAAAGTGGGAATGCATATATAAACATGTTTAGGGTTTCATTTGCAAACTAGAAGAT
Source organism: Cunninghamia lanceolata (assembly GCA_027924645.1). Lineage (NCBI taxonomy): Eukaryota > Viridiplantae > Streptophyta > Pinopsida > Cupressales > Cupressaceae > Cunninghamia > Cunninghamia lanceolata. Next base: position 401,192 of record BSBN01000887.1, read on the forward strand.
GATTATAAACTTTTGGCAAACTTATGATTTTAGAGCATTCAAGATATTCATTGTTGCAGAGAAGAATATTGTTGTTGTGTTTGTGATTGTAGATTTAGCTTCATCTTCTTATGTGTTGAAGGATTTTCATTTACATGTGAGCTACACCTCCAAGGTGATATCTATTTGTGTTTGAATCATTTATCAATTTGTTTTTGCCTCTATCCCGTAGTGATACACACTCTTTATCTGAAAATAGCATTTGGAAGACATAAATGTCCTTCTGGGGCTTGACTGAGGTAAGCTCCTAAACACCACAATGCCCAACCACACTCCTTGTGATTGTAGGTTACAGGTATTAGATTTCATGAAGTGGAGTTGTAGAGGAAGGTTGTAGAAGATAAGGATTCTGAATTTTACGAAAAGAAGTAGTCTAGTGCACTTTCGGGGCAAGGGAGCTAGGGGCAAAACCCTCCGAGGTTGTAAGTATAGAAATCTCTGTGACATTGATATTAAACATCAGAAGAAGCCCCAACATCCTAAAGGACATCCTGCCTTGGTCTTCGGTGTGAGTCACAGTGACCTCTGCATCTTCTGTGACAAACAAACAGAACAATGATCATCACTGTCATAAGGAGTCTGAAACCCCCTAAAGAAAACACTACATTGGGCTTGGGTGTGAGCCACAAAGACCCCAACTATTCCACATCATGAACTTCAAAAAATGGTTAGTAACTAATCTTTGTCTACTGTCTTGGTCTATGAGCATTTATCGTAATTTATCAGTTTACTTACGATTTTGCATAATTACGGTTTTGAGCATACTTGAGCATTTAATTTAATACATTAATTGACAATTTCTAAATTTCCACATCATTACAAGTGACATACCAACCTGTAGGATAATCCTCTTGCAAAAGTTGTGATTCAATTCGGTTGGATGTCCTTGAATGTTTGTAGTGAAAGGAGGATCTAGCCATTTACCCTTTCCCGCTTTTCCTATAAAATATTTTGGTGAACCCATGTTTTAATTGAATTTTGCACCTTGTTGAATTTTGTACTTCAGATTTACATTCATTCATTTAATTTTCATCTTATTGCATTTGAAAATTTACAAAAAAAATTGAAAATTTTGAAAATTTTGAAAAAATTAGCATCTTAGGCTTGCATTTTGACATAATTTCATTGAATTTAATTTAACTGCTTATATTTTCATTAGATCTGATATAATACACAGTAGTAAATCATTTTACAATCATTTTTCATTGCATTTCATGCTTAAATTGTTAGATTTTGCTTGAAATTGTGTGTTTTTCATAAAACCTAGTCTTTGCATTAGCTAGGGTTTGTAGTTAAAATCTTGTTTCAGATTTTACTACTCTTTTAAAACACTCATTCAAATCTGATTTTTGTTTGTGGTGTTGCATTATTTTGTGTCATTGCATTTTACATCCAAAATTTTGCATTTTCACATAGTCAATTTCAATAAAAACTAGCATATTCATTCATCTCTCTTTAAAATTGCACTTACATTGAGAATTGTAGGATTTTTGCATTAGTTTCATATCTGAGATGAGTTATTTCACATCATAAATCTTGTTATAATTCATCCATATCATTTTTCATAATTGTATGCCTTAATTTCACAATTAGGGTTTAAAATCCTTGCATTTTCACTAGATTTTGACTCAATTTTCACCTAGATTTGCAATATGGGTGTGTTGTGAAGGATATTTCTGTATTAGTGGAATGATAATAAGTATTTAATTTGCTTCCCCTCATTAATTTATTCACAACACTACTTCTTTTAGGCGTTTTCAATGAAGAAAGGAAAAAAAACAAGCACTTTAGATCATAAGCATACATAGTTTTGCACTTGTTCCTTGCATAAGCATTGAAAATCTTTTAAAATTTGATCTAGAATTCATTTGAAAAAAAATACACATGGCTTATAATTGCAACAATAACACTAGGTTCCCTCCTAGGCCTTTTTTAAAAAGAAGGAGCCCTGAACCTGAAATCACATTTACACCTCATGATAAAACATTTGTAGAGAATGAAGGGCCTCTTTACATCACCGTGAGTATAGTGGAGATTTTGGTGCATGGTACACTTATAGATCCTAGTTACATGACTAATGTGGTAACTAAAGAGTTCCTTCTCTCACATAATCAAACACAAGATTCTTATGAACCTTCAGATTTAATGATTAAAACACATACTGGAGCTTTCATGCCTACCTTTGGGAAAATATCCTTATTGGTTACGGTATATGATAAAGAAGTAGATCAATTATTTGATGTTATCCTTTTATCTGACCTCTTCCATGTAAAACTAGGACGCCCATGGTTAAAATCTATGAACGTTGTCCCCTCAACTATTCACAATTGCATAAAATTCCATTTACATGGACAAGTGCATACTATTCGATGTAATACATGGCAACCTATGGTTATGGAAAAGAACTTTACTCTTGATTACTTTTGGCCACAACTTGATAGAGACCTTGAGTCATGAAGAGATCACTCTTTCCTACAATACAGATGATACAAAGCAAAACTTATATCTAGAGTGGTCAGGCCTCCTATGCAAGAAATAAGAGAAGAACAACAACCCACATTAGAAGAACTTCCTAGAGCAAAAGGTAAAGGACCTTATGTTGATGTTTGCCCTCCGTCATCCTTACAAGAATCGAGAGGTATTCATCGAGAACAAAACACTTCATCAAGACAAATGAGATTTGAACAAGATTCCTCCTCTAACACAAAAATACCTATAGAAAAACATGACAATACATTTGAAGATATAAGCAATAGGAAAAGAAGAAATAGACAAGAACGAGATAGGAGGAAAAGACAAGGTTTTTCCCAACAAGATGCACCTCAACAAGAAAACATTCCACCTAACATTGAATCAAATCAAGAAGAGCTTAAGAATGAACAATTTAAAGACAAAAACAAAAGTTGAGCTATGATACCTTATGCACCTCTTTCCTCTAACATTCAATATTGGGAAGATGATGATTTGCTTGATGACAACCGCTAGTTTGGTTGTGCCTTTAGGTAAGTATTTCTAACTCTTTACCTTTGTGCTGTGATTCCCCCCGTGATGTGTTGTGTTATTTAGGCCTCCTTGGATGACCCTTGATACTCTTGTAAGGTCAACGATACCAGGAGACCGCCTCTATTGTGATCCTTCTTCTATTTGTATCATCATTCTTCTATATTGCTCCTCCTCTATTTTATTGTTGTGTCGTGCCTTAGGTGCATAGTGTTGCAGTCGGTGACTTGGGGGCACCTTCCTATGTGATGAACCTAAGGCACTTATTTCTCCTCTCTTGATTTATTGTTTACCTTCTTCCAGTGATTCTATCTAGCTGGCGGATGATGAAAACAAACATATACTGATACAAACCATGTTTCCCGTCAATGAGTAAGAAAAAATGGACCTAGTCCATACATGACAATGGGGTTGATATATGTTATCCAATGCTTGGCTAGTAGAATCACTCCATGTGATACTTTGATGATGTCTTATATTTTCTAACAAACCATAACAATATAGATACTCTATGCACTTTGTTTATCTTGGTTCTTGCCCTGGTTACACTCGGTTCTAAGATATCTGTAGTATAGCCCCATGGTTATACTCAGTTTCTGAATCCGTAGTATAACCTTAGCTCTTGGTGTGATTACATTTATGTGTGTTATTATCTTAGAGAAATATTTCTAACCTCTCTTCTTGTAGGAAACTGTGTGTTTGTTGAAACATTCGACGATCGTAAAGTACTTGTCACCGTTGGGGGCATTGGCTTTGCAAGAGCTCTTCCTTGTGTGTTTTCTCTCTACAGTAACGTGCTTGATACCAATACATGATATCAACCACCTTAAGGTGGGGGCATATAAAGGTAAGTTGTCTGATGATTTTGGTACTAACGAAGCATGTTTGTAAGCCCTCTACGCAGGTGGGATGTTGTATCTCTAGCCCGAGTGCACATATTTATTCTATATTGCAATAAAAAAGCCCTCTGGAAAGGTACTATATCATATCTCTTAAGCTAGTGTGTATCCTTTTATTTAAAGCCCTCTGCAGAGGTGGGGATGGTGTATCTCTTGAGCTAGTGCACATCCTTTTTATTTCAAAAGTCTTCCGAGTAGGTAGGGTTGGTGTATCCTCCCTTAAGCATGTCTTTGGTGGTTGTTGTGGCATAAGCCCAACCATTAGGTGTGCCTATAGCATACTTGAGATGGTGAGGGCTTAGCAATAATTTCCTTCCATCGCCTTGTTTTCCATGTTTTAGACATATAGTATGCCTTTGGCATGCTATACGACGCTCATGTATTCCATGTGTCTTTCATGTGTTTGTTCCCAAGTATAGTCCAAAGAGCGTGGAGAAATGCCCCTCCTTTGCTTTGGGATTTGTATGGCATGTTTGTTCCCAAGTATAGTCCAAAGAGCATGGTGAAATTCCCCTCCTATGCTTTGGGATTTGTATGGCGTGTTTGTTCCCAAGTATAGTCCAAAGAGTGTGGCGAAATGGCCCTCCTATGCTTTGGGATTTGTATGGCATGTTTGTTCTCAAGTATAGTCTAAAGCTATGTGGTGATGAGTCCCTCCCTACACTTTGATATTTGTATTGCATGTCTGCTGCCCCATATGTAGTCCAAAGAGCATGGAGAAATGCCCCTCATACATTTTGGGTTGTGTGTTGCATTTTTACTTTCCATGTATCTACATTCATTTATATATGAAAATGAAAAAGAAATAATCACTACATTCACTGTATTCATCATGTTTTGTGTGTCTTCAATACTATCTTCTCCATGTTTTACATGTCTGGTACTATCTTCTCTGTGTTTTGTGTGCCTGTTACTATTTTCACTGTGATTGGAATGTCTATGATGTGTTTTCTCTAATGTCTACCTGAGACTGGGGGCTAGAGATAGTTCCTTAATCTTTGTGTATGGATTAGCTTCAAGTGCCTGGCATGTTTGTTGTGTTTTGACCATACTTTAATTCATGTATGGGCCATGCATTCATACATACATTAAAGTTGGGGCTAAATGTTATGTCATAAAATGTCCCCCTAGAAATTTTACCTCCTAATTTTAGCTCTTGGGTCCCTTGTGTTGCATCTTGCATGTTCATTTTAACTCCTGGAAGAAAATGGCCTGAAACCCATGTCAAATGGGGCTTGAGGGACATTGTGGCATTTGACCCTGCCCTAGGATAGGACTTGAGGGCTTGGGTGCTCACACCCTAGTCCTTCCCTATTTTGGGCAGGTTCCAAATTTGAATGTCAGTTATATGGCTATTAGAAGGTTCTATTGCCGACATCTTAATTTTGAATTATGAAATTTAAAGTGGGAATGCATATATAAACATGTTTAGGGTTTCATTTGCAAACTAGAAGATGATTATGAACTTTTAGTGAACTTATGATTTTAGAGCATTCAAGATATTCATTGTTGCAGAGTAGAATATTGTTGTTGTGTTTGTGATTACAGATTTAGCTTCATCTTCTCATGTGTTGAAGGATTTTTATCTACATGTGAGATACACCTCCGAGGTGATATCTATTTGTGTTTGAATCATTTATGAATTTGTTTTTACTTCTATCTCATAAGGATACACTCTTTTTATCTGAAAACGGTGTTTGGAAGATTTGAATGTCCTTCTGAGGCAAGCTCCTAAACACCACAACCCCCAAGAACATTCCTTGTGATTGCAGGTTATAGGTATCAGATTTTGTGAAGTGGAGTTGCAAAGGAAGGTTGCAGAAGATAAGGATTCTAGATTCGGTGGAAAGTAGTCTAGTGTACTTTCGGGACAAGGGCACTAGGGGAAAAGTCCTTTGAGGTTACAAGTACATAAATCTCTGTGACAATGATATTCAATATCATAAGAAGCCTCGACATCCTGAAGAACATCCTGCCATGGTCTTTGGTGTGAGTCATAGTGACCTTCGCATCTTCCATGATAGAAACAGACATAATAGTGATCATTAGTGTCATAAGGAGTCTAGAACCCCTTGAAGAAAACACTGCATTGGGCTAGGGCACGAGCCACAAAGACCTCAACTATTTTTCATCATGAACTTCAAAAAATGGTTAGTAACTAATCCATGTCTATTGTCTTGGTCTACGAGCATTTGTCGTAATTTATCAATTTGCTTACAATTTTACATAATTAGGGTTTTGAGAATACTTGAGCATCAAATTAATACATTAACTAACAATTTATGAATTTCCACATCGTTACAAGTGACACACCAAACTATAGGAGAATCCTCTTGCAAAAGTTGTGATTCAACTTAGTTGGATGTCCTTGAATGTTTGTAGTGAAAGGAGGATCTAGCCACTTACCATTTCCCCCTTTTCCTATAAAACACTTAACATTGATGAATCTGCAATCCAACAAGATAAAACAACACTCCATGGCTTTGATAATGTTGGTAGGCAATCATTGGGTACTATTACCCTACCTCTTAGGGTTAGACCCGTGACATTGCGCACCCATATCCATGTCATGCCTAACACTCTTTCATACAATCTTATTCTTGGTAGACCATGGATTCATGCCATGGGGGTAGTTCCGTCTACCCTTCATCGTTCAATAAAATTCATTTTTCAAAATAAAGTACATACAATTGAAGCCGACACAACTCTGGATATTTTCTTGAAAGTAGAAGCAAGACATCAAACCCCTTTGATTTGTTTGATCCCTTCTTCAACACTACCCTCCGCTCCTAAAAATAATATTGGTAAGGATTGTGTTGGTACTTCGAATGCGTTTTTCAGTGATGATTGGGGTTCATTAGGTTTTACACCCTCTTTTGTGGGTGAATATAAAATCTCACACTCACACCTGAAGACCTCAAAGGTACATATAATTTATTCAATACAATCTCATACTCCTAAAAAGATTAAACTTAAATTTAATGATGATGGAACCTTTAAAATAGATGAAGATCCACCTCCTACAAGATTGGCGACCATTTGTGATAAAGCATCATCTCAATCTAATGAATCATCTAGTTCTAATGCATGTCTTGGTAATCAAGTGGTCTCTTTAGATTTCAACCCCCATGGGATAGTTAAAACAAAGTTTGACCCTCCTCACCATCATAAAAATAATGATCCTTCTTCTTCAACATATAATCACACTTCTAAATTCAACAAAGAAAGCCATATAACCTCTCTTCATCCTTCAGTCTTAGAGAAGTGTTATGGGTGTGGATTCAAAATTCTCTCAAAACAAGGATACAATGGAAATGGGTTAGGATGTAAGGAGAAAGGAATTAAGGAACCCGTGAAACCTAACCTGTACTTGCCTAAAGTAGGTTTGGGTTTCTGACCTTCCCCTACGTTCTCTCCACCATGTTCACGACAAAAAGGTTTGCTTCCTACTCGTCATGCATCTTCCCTTGTTTCTCAACAAGAGTGTATGTTGCTGACTCTACTTAAAGACCACTTAATCACTCTTCTTCCTCTAAAACACAATAAGAGTCAACATAATCATTCAACACATTATTGTACATATCATCGAGCACTTGGCCATTCCATTAATGAATGCCAAGTCTTGAGTAGTAAAAATCAAGAACTTCGAACAAGGTTTGGCTCTAGAACTTCTCACCATGCTTGATGTAGTCCCTAGAGCACCTTGTCATCCTTCCATTCTTATAATCAAATTGGGGGAGGATAACTTGTTGTAGGATGACTCACAAGAGCGGTCCCTCCTTCTCATTTGTGTTATGTGTGATCCCCGTATTGTGATGTTTTAGTTCTCCCTTGACACCTTTGTTAGCACAAATGCACAAGGAGTTAGAATTCATTGTGTCATTCTTCTATATGTATCTTCATTCTTCTATATGTTGGGATGTGCGATTTGATTATCTTCTCCTTGGATGATTTAGCATCCTTTCATGTTGATTTAATTCTTATGTATGTGATCTTTCTTCCATCTATGTGGCACCTTGTAGCAATGCTTGGTGTCATACCATGACTACACAAGCTATTATGTATCATGTCTGTAAGCATCACCTCAGTTTTCTCATTTTGGGGGCAACCCCTTGTTGCGATGTAGCTTTTGGAAAAAACAAACTATCTTGAGCATGTGCTTTTAGAAATCTCTCATGCTTATCTTATGTTTCTTTCTCACTCTACCTTAAAGGTAATTTCTCCCCATTAGCGTTAGAAATTGCTTTAAGGTGGGAGCATATATCAGGCTATATGCCTTACCCTCTTCATTCTATCTAATCACTTATTGGTTATCAAATCTACACTCTCTTGGAAAAGATTACAGAAAGCGTGGAAGCAAGATCTTGAGTCATCTTGTTCTCCTAAGTTGAAGCTTCTTGCATGTTTGGGAGAAGGGTTGCTCCACCAACTTGAGCTTGGTAGTAAGGTTGCTTCGCCTTCTTATTCTGCAAGATTTCCCTTGTATGTTTGGGAGAAGGGTTGTGCCACCAACTTTATTTTGGTAGTAAGGTCATCTCGTTTTCTTATTCTACAAGGCTTTATGTAATTCCTCTTGCGAGAGGTAGCTTGGTGTTTTCCCTTGAGTGGAAACACTTTCCTTTTGAGATGGGTTATGTGTATGATGTGTTTGTACTTCTCCTCTTGCTTCTTCTTATTTCTATCTAACCCCTTAGTATTCTTCTTTATTGCATCTTGGGGAATGATGTGTGGTGATTGAGACACCTTTTAGATCAAGGTCTCTCTTATCAGGTTGACTCAAGGTCTTTTGTTATATGTTTCTTGTGTTGCATTTTCTATGCATCCTCTATGTATTATTCTTTGAGTACTTCACATGTATTCCTTATGTGTATTTCATGTGTGTTCCATGTATACTTTGTGCCTTATATATGTTTTCTTTGCGTATGCTTCATGTCAAGCGTGTATACTTTGGCATTATGAGTTCTCAAGTATTTGCTTGTGTATGTCTTATCTTATCTCATGTGTCTTTTGTGTATGCCAATCATCATAGACCCCTAGTGTCCTAAGGTTGAAGGCTTGGTTACCTCTCTATCTTGGCGATATTCTATGGCTTCTATGATCCTATGTGTTGCAACCTTAGAATCCTAAGCTTGGGGGCTTAACTACCCCTTAATCTTGGTGGCATTCTTTGGGGCTTCTATGTTTGTTGTTTTTGAATTGTGTCTTCTCCATCCCTTTAGTATGAGTTTGAATATAAATTCATACCCACACTAAAGTGGGGGCTAAATGTAACATCGTAAAATGTGCACACACTATTTTACACCTTGTTTAGCTCCTAGATGGGCCTCAAATATTTACACTTGTTTATTAGTACCTATTTTAATACCTTTTTGAGCATTAAGTGTGTAATACTTGATCCTGATGCACAAAACTGAGGAAAAGAACTATAAGGCTAGGCTAAGAAGGCCTTAAGTGCTCCTTTTCAAGAGGTGGCTAAAGGACCAGGGTGCCCGAGAGCCCTAGGCCCTCCTTTAGTCCTACCCTAAAAAGCGGCCTTGTTAGATTGGGCCCTCTAAGACATTCTTAATGTCAGCCTTATGTGGCTTAATTATTTGAAATTCAATGGGAGTGCATATAAAAGTAAGTTAAGTCATTCATTTTTATATCTCTATGCTCTTGCTAACCTTTTGGAATATTCTTATGTTCTCTATTATGCTATCAAGCTCTCTCTTGTGGATTATTGCTGTAGCATTAACATATTGTAGGTCTTGTGAAGATCTTTGGAGGCTACATCAACTTCTTGAGTCAAGATGAGACACTGACTAAAAGCATACAAGGGATTCCATGATCATGGTGACTTCATTCCTTCATGCTTTGTGTTTTTTATTATAGCAAGTAGAAAAACTAAGGTGCCGAACCCATTACATAACAATCCACAAGGTGCACAAAAAGGTCAACAGAAAGACCAGAGAAACTAAATAGTAACTAAAAAACATAGCAATAGTGGACCACCACCAGACAGACAATAGACAAAACACCAACCAATAGCAACAAAGAAAACCCTAGGGTTGATTGAACGGTTGACCCCAATCCTCAGTGAGGAACTAATACAATTCCTTGTAGTCCTTCATTTTTTTGTTCTTGATGCCATGCTTGTTGAGCTCTAGATCTTGTAAGACTACCAACATAGTAGCTAACTTATGCATTACCTTCAACATGAACTGAATCAAAATTTTGAAATTCCTTTCCAGCTTCATAACCCTGATGTTGAGATCTTCAATAGCCTTGCCCTTCTTGTTCTTCTTGCCTTAATTTTTTATTTTGATAGTGTCCTCTTTCAGTCTAGTGGAATTATCCATCTTCAAACCCTGAACATTCAATTCCAGGAAGTTGCTAGGGCCATCCTCTTCAATCTCCTTGCCCGCAGTCTCATCCTTTTTACTAGTATTAACTTCACCTTCAATATTCTCCACTTTATCCCCCAAATCACTAGACACGACATGCTCTTTCAGAGATGGAATAGGTTTCATAGCCAACTTGATATACCTCCTAGTTGACAGCACTCTGCATTTACCCTGAGGCATGAAATTATCCTCATCCCACGTGTCTTCAATGCCTTCATCACCACCCCCTAGAGATTTTCACCTCTTTCCCCTTGTCCAAGTTATGTCTCTCCTTCCTAAGCATGTCCCCGACATTCATAAATTTTCAAACCCCATCCTTCCCCTCCTTGGTTCCCTTTTGAGGGGTACCACACTTATTATCTGCCACCGACAGTTTTCTCTTGGTGGGTTTGGAGCCAGCTTTATGACTAGTAGTCTTAGGTTTTGCCTAGCCAGTGGTTTTAGCCACAATGTGGGGGAAAGGGCTGTTATCGGGATTGGGCTTCTTCTTAGAGATAGAAACCTTGGCCACCTTGGGGGTGTCCATAGACTTCTCCAGGGTAAGTTCAATGATAATGACAACTCGATTGTGGTCAAGGATTTGTTTGGAAGCTGAACAGGAGTTGTCAACATGGGTAGCTTTGATTTGTTTGGGGGACATAAGGCCAGGTGGAAATTATATAGCATGTATATAAGACCCTGGTGTAATGGAATCATGGGTTTGTCAGGGTTAATGGAATGCTTCTCAATGGTCGCCAAGACTAAGGTTTCTAGTGAGGAAAGCAAATAGAAAGAGAAGTTGATAAGCTGGTTTCTCCTAAAGTGCTTCAAAAGCACAAAGTGATAATGATAGAAATGGTGAAACCTACCTTCCAAAGTGAAATTGGTACCTAATTATGCATTTCAGCCTAATAAGGTTAGGTTGGGACAACACTAATGTTTTCTACATTTGTAGAAGGAGATGGGTTCAATGGAAACTTAAGCTAGGAGTCTAAGTAGAGGAGTAAAGGAGGGAGACATGTTCAAAAGAAAGGATAAAGGCTCAATATAAAGTACCAAAATGATGTAGTAACTCAATAAGAGTTGCTACAGAAGCCAAATAAAGGTGGGAGGGGCATCCCATTAGAGTAAGAGGCATTCCAAACTTGGTAGAAGGAGTCGAGTTTCATTTTGTTTCAGATCTATTCATTACAGTTTGTTCAAATATCAAATGAATTCATTACAGTTGGTACAAGTATCATTAAATGAGAAAGGTACACAAATTTGTTAATCTTAAGATTATAAACAACTATATCATGCAATAAATTTTAGATGTATTTCCTCATGCAATTAAATGATTTACAAAAGAAGAACAATATACAAATCATTGCATAAAATAACTACCTATATTCACAAGAGAGAAGTGTTCAAGGTTCCCACACAAGCCATGGGATTGACTGTACAAGATGAAATGAAAGAAAACATATACATTTGAAGTAAAAAAGGGAAACATATAAGAGAAAGAGGGGATATGTCATTGCCTAAATGACGAACCCCCACTAGTGGCTACACCATCTTCAGATTCTCCATCACTCTCCAAAGGTACCTACAAGAGACAAAAAGACATATGTTAGAGCTTAGGATGCCTTCACTCCCGTATATGACAATATCAAATGAACATGCCATCTTTCACAAGCATCTAAGCAAGAAAATGAGAGAGATAAAGAGCTTCCAGATGTAGATATCCAGCCACAAGAGAATACTAGAAATGAAGATCATCTACTTAGAAGAGAGGCTCCTAGCCCTTATGTTTTCTCTAACTTGTGTTGTAAGTGTGCATGTATAGGTAGACGAAGACACCACACTAATTAAAATGATAGAATAGTAATTTATAATTGACATTCACAGCCATGCAAGTAAGTGTTCAAGAGCATCAAGAGTAATAACAGTCATATGCTAGAGGTTAGTTAAAACAATCAAGAAAGGATGACTACTACAGTCAAAAAGGTCATCAAAAGATAGTACATGACAGGAGAGTCAAGAGGATATCACCAACTTTGAGGAGATAGTTACTTACCTAATCACAAGACTTAGAGAAAGTAGATAAAAAAAGAGTACCATGCATTTTCCAGATAGTAGTCATCTCCAAAAGACTATCACAGTCATCAGGGGTTCATAACATGGTGATAAGTTTGAAGATAATATACATGAACCCTGAGTGTCTACCTATAGAATTGAATTCATGATCTTTAAAGAAACATTAATAGATGTGTTTGCATAATCTGGGGGTTTTCACAGGTAGTTGTACAAGTCAAGGCATGATGGGTCTGCCCTAACCTAACTATCATAAGAGGACTACCAAGAAGTAGTGAAGTATGACTATCAACAGTCAAATGCAAAGTACATTCTATAAGATAGTGAGGGATTGTCACTTAGAAGCATTCATAGTTAGATCCCTTCACAGTGAACATAAGGTTTATTCTATTAGTTGTGATCACCTATGAGAGACAAATCTGCAATCTCTTTAATAGTGAGCAGTGTTGATGAAAGTTCCATGAAAGCTTGAAAATAGGTATCAAACCCCATTTAAGACCTTGAGATTTTGTACCATGGTTGCTAAGAAGAACTTGTTGATATATGCATCATATATGAAAGAGACTATCTCAAGCTTGTAGGAGCCATGTTAGGTAATGTTGAAGGCTATCCAACTAGAGAAAATCTTGCCAAATTTATATGCAAATGCTCTAGAAGTCCACATATAGTTTGACAAAGAATCCATGAAGTTAAAGGAAGATTATCAAACAAGTTAGAATAGTTGAGAAACAACAGAGGTGCAGTCACAATGAAGATAGCAGCCACAAGAACATATAGTGATGAGACTATCAGATGCATCCAATATCATGGAACAGTGTGAGATCTATCATCTTGTAGATTCAAAGCATGGAAAATTTGATATTTAGATGCAAGAGGATATACACAGCAGAGAAAGACTTTTTCCATTGTTTTCATCATCAGAAATAGGAACACCAAAGATGTTTTAGTAACAAATGGACTTGTTCAGAGAAAGTAAGGATATACAAGAAGACAAAGGCAATGTTAGATTTTGTCAATGGTATAAACCTTCAATATGCTTTACAAACCCACAACAGGGGCTGTCATAAGTAACAATCATAGTCATCATGGATGTCCACAATGCCTACATCAAGGGGTATGTCAAAAGAGCTTGTGCCATTATATTGTTTTGAAGGACTGAAACATAGATCCCAATCAAGGAAGAAAATACATGCATAACAATATTAGAGGAAAACAATCAATGTATAATGAGACAATAGTATCAATACAAAAGACAGTAAAATGAACCACAATCTCATGAGTTTCATGCATGCAAATCTAAGTAGCAGATTTAAAGAGTCATAAAAGCATGATGGGATAGTCGTAAAGAGCTTCCTGGAGACACAAGGAATAATAGATTTCATAAATAAAGGAGTCTTCATGACTACATAGTGCTCAAGGATCTCTTCCTAAGAATTAGAGGTCTTGATAAGAGGAAGCATAAGGAAAATAAATGATGAAGGTGACAGTCCAATACAGAGAAATAAATGGAGCTTTAAGACAGTCACAAGGATATCATGCAATGGATAAGGGAAATTACATTTGTAGAAGAGAAAACCAACAAAAGGTATAGGGATAGTGGAAAGAAGAGAAGTCATGATGGCAGAGAATAGGAAAAACAATCATTAGACTATCAAAAAGGTTCATGACAGTCATTCTTTGACTAATAAATCATGAAGAAGTGGTGACTGGAAAGGATTAAAGGTCTACTAAGATGAATGAGAGATATGGTAAGGGACTACAAGTGTTTAGAGCCTGCAAGAGATCCATCAAAGGGAGGAGCAATCATTTTAAAATAATATGCAAGGGGTCTATGATAGTCATTAAAGGACAACCTTAAAGAAACAAGAAAAACAATCATATTGATGATTGTCTTAGTAGGGTTTAGGAGAGAGTTTCTAAGGCACAGGGACGATCCATAAACAAGGATTAGTCAAAGATCTCAGAGGCCTGTTAAGAATACCTCATGAAGGTTTTGAACACAACAGAGGGGTATACAAAGATAGAGATAAGGGTGATTTATGATGAAGATATTGTGAGAGCAGTATAGAATGACATGATGGATCTGTTGGATTGCCTTGATAGTTGATTTAAGATGTGTGCAAACAGAAGCAAGGACTGTCATTAGAATTTAGGTCATGAAGGAAAATCAAGGGACTACTAAGAAGGAGCAACAGACCTATCAAAAGAAAATAATGAATAGAACAAGAAAAGGAGGGACAAGCTTTTACCATTTCTCATCATCCAGAGCAAAGCTTAAGAAATTTGGAACAAAGACTTGTAACCCTTAAACTTGTTACCATATAGAGGTTGCAAGAAAGCAGTGAAATACAGGTTTATAGGTCTTACTAATACATCCCATTTCTTTCATTTATCATAACAAAAGGAAAGCAGACAATCTTTCAAATGAAACCCTAGCATATAAACTTAGAGATGGAGACAACAATAACTGTGAAAAGAACAACATTATCTCCATATTTGCATCTGAGTAAGCAAGGAAAAAATAATATAAAACAATATCATAATGCCTTTAAGGACAAATAACAAATTTTCATTCAAAGAACCAGAGGTCTTTCAAGTCTTTAATAGTCTTCCAAGAGGCACAAAAGACCTTTAATAGCAGATTTAAAAGAGCCACAACAAAAAAACATATAGTCATTCCTCAAAGTTTTTCATATTTTTCTTTCAAGGAGGAAAAAATATAAAAAGATCAAAGAGTTATAGCAATGCTTCTAGCTACCTACAATAGTGTTCCATCATCAGGTACAAAGGGATGAAACCCTAGAGGGTTTTATATGAAGTAAAGCAAGCCTTCACAGTTTTCATGGTAAACAAGGAGCCACATCAAGTCACATTATGAAACAACAGTGACAATAAATGAAAGAAATAAGTTCATATCTTGCAAAGGTATTCCATGGTGTTCACCAGAGAAAGGAAAGAAAGAGAAACTAGAGCTTCACTATTTTTACCCAAGTAAAAGAACCACAACAGAGAAGTAAAGTAGTAATAGGTATAAAACAAGAAATTCATTACCAGTGGTAAAACAATGAAGTAAGAAGATCATGGAGAAGTCTATGGAAGCCCTTCAACATAAGCTTTTCCAACCTTGGAGGCGCCCTCCAAACTAGAGTAGCAAAGTAGAAAAAAGTGAAATAACAAATGAACTCATTCTAGGGTTTTCATGTTCTTTTCTTCATGTTTGCCCTAGATTTTTGACAAAGGCCAAATCTCTTAAGTCTTTTTGACTTTTAAAAAAGAGAAAATCATTGAAACTAATATGAGGCTCGTGAGCAAACACTTCAAAGTGTTAAGACTAGACAAGGTATCATGAGACCATGGGGATAAGGAGTTATAAGGAGATCATGAGCATTTCTTTTTACCTTTTGAAGATCTTTTTAAAACCTTGAACATCAAAAAGAAAGATATGATTAAGGTTTGAAAAGTCAGAAACACCATTATGGCCTTTTAGGTCTTTTCATATGACTTAGGTCAATTTTCACATCATGAGACCTTGTGTTTGGAATCTTTTCATAAGCCAAGGGTAAAAAATCATTATTATAAACCTTGTGAGCTTTTGTAAGGGTTGGAGGTCTAAGTCAAATTGTAATAATGCAAACCCATTTTCTCCTTTGCATGGTTAGTAACCAAACATATTGTATTTTAACATGTATTAAGGGTAATATTTTACAAATTTCCTTAATACTTGTTACATAAAACCAAAGGAGACAATTACATAACACTTATTAAGGTAAATCATAAACATGGATTACCCTTAATACTTGTTAAAATAATTTATTTTTTGCCTTCCAAACATGCAAAAGAGATAAGAGGAGTCCAACAGAAGTTGTAAAGTCATGCAAGGGGGTTTTTTGCTTCTATTTTTTACTTTTGGTCAAATAGAACTATTTTGGAAGTCTATTTGGTCAACTACCTTGAGAAGAGGAGTTCTAAGCTAAAATAGCTCAATCTGGAGCAGTTATGAACCCTCTAATCTAGGCCCTTTTCCCTTGTTCGCCCAACAACTGGGAGTTGACTATTTTTGGGGTTGAGGATCTCTTTCCAACCTACTCATGCATCAGATGGAGTTCAGTTAGAATGGAGATGACTTCCTTTTTCTTTTTTGGAGAGATTTTGTATTATAGGAGAAAAAGATTTTGCTTTTTTCTTAGTTCTTACTTTTGTTTTTCTTTTGCACATTGCAAAAAGAGCTTTTAGTATTATAACTCAGAAGTTTTTATAGATTTTGATATAGTAGCAGCTTATTTTTCAGCATATTTTATAGTTATTGTAGAGGTATTCCTACTATTTTTTAATAAAATCAGGTGTTTTCCTTCTTAGATTCAAGTGTTGTGTTCTTTTGAATGATTTTGTTAAGAAATTTATTATGTTTTACATCAAATCCTTTAAGTTTTCATCTCATTATTTGAAATATATATACACAAAAGTAGTTGTTTATCACATGTTGTAGGTTGTGCAGGTTACTTTCTCACTTTTCCAAGTTGTGAAGACATTAGTTTTCCTTTAACGAAAGTAGAGGTTTTCAGGCCTTTCTATGAAATATTTATGTGTTAAAATTGCTCAATCTAAGTTGTGTTAATAGATCTATTGAAAGATAGTTGTGAATCAGAGTAGCAAATTAGAGTATAATCATCAGTGCATCACCTCTTAGGATCAATTTTTAGTTTCATTAGTTATCTTTCTATAACTTTTCCTTGAAAGTACATCAAATCCAAGAGGTTTTTAAAGGGAACTAGCTCTTCTGGAGGTTCACTTTCACTATAGACAACCCATAGTCTGAAAGTGATCCAATGTATCATGGGATTGTTAGGCTTAGTGCTTGACAAGGGTACAATCCTTTGTGACAACAATTTTTGGCATGCCCGGTGGGACTCTGAATTGAGTTTTAGGCCACTAGAATACCATTTTTCTTTGTTGTTTTGGTATGAACAATAGAGTTTTAGCCTTTTGCGGTGAAAAAAGCATACCTGACGACTCTATTCTTCTAATTTTTACAGATCTAGTGTGAACAACACAAGAGAAGAATACAAACAAAGGGAAGTTCAACTCCATTTGGATACCTGCAGCTGTCACCACCAAGAAGAAGAGGTAGAACATCAAAGAGAGCTCCTAGTCCAATAGGAAGAACCCATTCTACTCCTCCAAATCTCAAACCTACAGAGTTTGTTTAAATAAATCAAGTACCAAACAATCAAGTACAAGCTTCACAAGCTCCTCCAATGGCAAGACAACTACCTTTTGTGACATTTAATGTGGCAGCCCATTGCAGCTTGCACAATATGATGATTTTCTGGTGGCAACCCTTAGAAGCTTGCCTTTTTTCACTGATGAAGATCATACAACACCTATTGAACATAGTAAGGATGTGGCTACATTGTGTTCAATCCATCATATAACAGTCGAGAATGTTGCAGTGAGACTTTTGGCTACATCTCTAAAGGGGAAAGCACTTCAATGGTTTAGGGGCTTGGTTGTAAATTTAATCATTTTGTGGGATTTGTTGGGTGAAGCTCTAAACAATAAATTTGAAGATAAATCAAGCAACCTACCACTGGTTGAACAACTGACTACAAGCAAGAGAGACCCACAAGAGCACATCGCAGATTTCAACTTTAAGTTTCAAAAGACTTGGGATAGAATACCAACAACAGTAAGGCCTACTGCTAATCATGCAATATTATACTTCATTAAAGCTTTAACTAGTGATATTGCAGTAATGGTTCAATCAATGGGTGGTACAACACTACCAGATGCTTATGATGTTGCTATAAAAGCTGAAAATAACCTAATCTAGGCTGGAAAAATAGCCCCAAGACCCCCAATGCCTATTTTTCTAGAGGTACAACCACCTGTCCCATTGAAAATACCACCTATAGCTGTTGTACCTATTGTACCAGCCTTAAATTATCAAATAACTACTCAAACAAAAGTTGTCGTAGCCCCATCCTAGGAGCTACATGAGATTAAGGGCATGTTACAAACGTTTGGCAATGAACTAGTGAATATTAAAAAGTAGTAGAATTAGGTTTATAGACCTTATCAGGCCTAGTAGTAGTCAAACCAACAAAATAGGCCTCCATACCAGCCTGATAACCAAGGCCAAAGAAGAAATTTTAACACAAGACCTTATTAGCCTTATAACCAACATGTTGCCAACACTTCCAAGGAGTTAGTTCCAGTTCAAAATAATATGGTACAAGAGTATAAGTGGTGTTACCCATGTAACCAACCACATAACCAATCAACTTGCTCAAACAAGATGATAAATTAGGCCTCAATAGCATAGAACAACACTATTGTCCAGCAAAACATAGCACAAGAAAATCTATAACAACAGGTTTCTCATCCCGAATAGGACCAACTTGATGCAACATATATGAATTGGCAAGGTGAAAAGTTTTATGGAGTAAATCATACACAAGGGAAAAACCAATCAGCCCAGTCCATAGCAGCCAATACAAGGGCCAAAAAGAGAGCCATTGATCTAGGACAACAAGCTGGAAAATGCCAAAATCAAGCTCAAACAAGCCAACAAAGTCCTGCCGGTCCATCACAACCACCTAATGTTCAAGTTTTACCAAGATGATAGCCTGTTCCAAACAAGGATCAGCCATGAGGGAAACCCCTGCTGGTACAACAACAAGTGGATCCTGCTATTGTAAGAGGACAACCTAAGGTTGGTACTTTTTCTTTCAATATTTTAGAGCATATGAAGAAAACAAATGTAAGCATGTCTATGTGGGATTCATTATCTCTTCTAGGCCAAAAGGACTTGTTGCAAAAAGCCATATCAAATGTATCTTTGACCAATAAGCCCAATCAAGACCGGCCTAGAGTTGTACTTGCAAATACCCCCTAGTCAAGAATGAACAGTAAAACCATGATGTCAAACCAACCCATTCTATGTATCTCTGATTATTGTTAAGTACCTAGTTCATAATTGCATGATTGACTCAGGTGCAAGTAGTTCTGTGATGCCTGAGTAGATAGTAGATAGCCTTGGTTTGACTTATGATCCCTTGTCCAAAGCAATAGTACAACTGGATGGAACATCCATCAATACCATTGAAGTGATTAAGAACTTGGGTCTTACCTTGCATGCTTTCCTAAATTTTTCAATTCCATAAGATATATATGTTATAGACCTACCCCCATACTTTGCCAAATGCCTTTCCATGGATTTCACAACAAAGTTGGGTGGTTATTTGTCAGTTGATTGGTCACATATGTGTTTTAGGATGAGATATGGTACAAGAGTAACTATCAAATTTGAATCCATTGCCAAAGATCATATTGAGCCCTATGTCCCTAGTGCTGTAAATGCCAATTTAACTTATCATGAAGAGGAACAACATGTTATCCATGATAGTAACACCCCAATAGAGAACATTGCTGATTTGTTTTTAGATGAATGGGCATCTGAAAACCATGAAGATGACCCCTACAAACACATAGAAGAGGCAGGACTAGGAATTTACATGATCCATGAGAAAAATTAGACTGTTCCTAACATCATGAAAGGAGAAAAACAGCAGGAACAACAACTAGAACAATAACGTAATGATTTATGGCAGCTTTACTTTGATGGTGCAAGAAGTAAGATAGGTGCCAGTGGAGGAGCCATGCTCATTTCCCCTAAAGGTGAGAAATATTATGCAGCCTTTAGATTTGCTTTAAACTGTACTAATAATACAACAGAATATGAGGTACTCATTCATGGTTTGGAATAGACCAGAAAGAAAAATATCAAGTACTTGCAGGTATTTGGAGATAGTGAGTTAGTTTCCAATCAGGTGAGAAACATAAATGTCACTAAAAATGACTTACTCAAGTCATACAAGCACATAATATGGAATATAATTGAATATTTTGATGCTTTTAACTTGATGTCCTTGCCAAGAAGCCAAAATAAATAGGCTGATAAATTGGCAGTCATGGGAGCCAAGTTTGACATTCCAAAGGAGATCAAAAATACTGAAAGACAATAGTATGTCAAGGTGGTTGTAAGGCCATCAGTCCTAGATAACAACATCCACTAGAAAATGTTCGACAGTGATGAGCATATTGCCAATTTCCACATTGAGGAAGTTTAATTTTTAGCTGGAAATCAACAAAAGTTACAGCAGCAATTTGGAGACTAGATTCTCCAACTCAAAACAAACAAGCTGCCAAAGGGTTTTGTTACCTTGGATTCTATTTTT
Source organism: Cunninghamia lanceolata (assembly GCA_027924645.1). NCBI lineage: Eukaryota > Viridiplantae > Streptophyta > Pinopsida > Cupressales > Cupressaceae > Cunninghamia > Cunninghamia lanceolata. The sequence continues at coordinate 421,802 of BSBN01000887.1, forward strand.
AATTTAGATGATTAGATGAGAAGAGAGAAAGCCAGCATTCTGATAAAGGAAGAACATTATGAATTTGTTGAAATCTTCAAGGCCAAACTCCTCAAGTTGGGAAAGGTATGTACTAAGGAAGAGAAGTATGCATTTATTTTATTATGTCAGGAATATGATGACATTTTTTCTTGGGAATTCAAAGATCTGAAAGTTTTTAATCTAGAACTAGCACAACACACCATTGAGCTAGAACCGAATGCAAAACCTGTGAGGCAAAAGCAAAGGCCTCTTAATCCTAACCTAGAGATTCTTATGAAAACTGAACTCAATAAGTTGATTTAAAGTAATATTATATTTCCCATCAAGCATACATCTTGGGTGTCAAATTTGGTGCCTGTGAGAAAGAAAAATGGTGAAATTAGATTATGTGTTGATTTCAGGGATTTAAATAGAGCCTCATTAAAAGATCATTATCTGCTACCTTCAATGGAGCATATTTTACAAGTTGTATCAAGTTTGGAGAGGTTCTCGTTGCTAGATGGATTCTCAGGTTATAATAAGATTTTAGTGAAGGAAGAAGACCAGTTCAAAACAACCTTCACAACAAAATACAAAAAGATGCCCTTTGGACTATCAAATGTTGGAGCAACCTTTCAGAGAGCCATGGATATGGCCTTTTAGGGTATCATGAATAAGTTTGTGTTGGTTTATTTAGATGGCATCACTATGTTTTCAAAACATGCAACATATCACTTCTCTCATTTGAGGCAAGTTTTTGATAGATGTAGAGAATATGGTGTCTCTCTCAATATAAAAAAATGCATCTTCACTATCCATAAAGGTAAGCTTTTGGGTCACATTGTTTTTGTTGCTTCTCAATCTGACTGGATGCTTCATCCCAGTTATCTCTACAAGGTAGCCATCATTGATCAATAGGATTCCCGGGCCAGGGGGCAACAGTACAGGAGATAGACTCTATAAATATCTCCTCTTCTTATTTAGGCTCTACAGAACCAAGGGGGGTATTCCCTATTCAACACCCATGAGGTATACTTATGAACTAACTGGGATGCTTATACAAAGCAGATAAATCCTCCTTTACGTAGACCAAAACTATGAAATAAGTGCAAAGGGGCTAGCTTTGGGTGTATGTTCAGTTGTGAATCAGAGGACTTTGGTCCTAAAACTACTTCTAAGGTCCTAATGGTTTGGATTTGAAGTTTAGATTTTGATTTTTTGGTGTTTGGGTGTAAAACTAAGACCTAGGGTGTGACCTCAATACAAAGACTAGACTGGTGCCTATCCAGGACTTGGAGTCAGTAGATGTACACATGTGAATGTACACATAAATTTAGATCAATAACTGGGTCTCAAGGGGGTTTATTTAGCACCTGCCTTACAAATACTTCCCAAAAACTAGGTGCTTAGTCATTCATACTTAATGGTATCCCTGCTGCAACATACTTTCTCAATGATTAACCTGAAACATTTAATTTGTTCCTTGAACAAAGGTAGGAGATTAAACATTCAATATAGAAAAAACTATATTCCTGAATCTTAAACAACCCTTAGCTATCTTGATTCAAACAAAAATATGTCCACAGCTTGGAGACAAATGATTAAACACATGCAACAGAGCATTTATCATATAAAACAACATGAAACCAGTGAATTTATGCATAAAAAATACAACATGAGACTCATAAACTCACAAGACATCCAGAACAGGGCCACTAATGAAGTTGTATTTTATCATAGCACCAGAATTTGTCTATTTTTCCAACCACCACAAATGAGTAATACAGCCCCCTATATACAACAAGGAAGGTGTACTCAGCATTAATCACATGGCAATTCAAAATTTGCCAGATACAGTGCATCATGAGAAAATGGCTCTCAACATTGAATGCAGCAGGTAGAGGAGGAGACAGGGTGGTTGAACTCGAGCCTTGCGCCACTGCCTGGGGATTTACATCTTCAATCAGGTGGTTGATTCGTCCATGCCTTGGCCCATACCCTGTAACATCTGCCATTAATGCCCACCTACTCGCAGTCTTGGGAAATGCAGCAGTTGCATGCTCTTTTGAAAACTTTTCCCGCCAAGAATCATGATCCTGATATTTCAAATTTGTGAGATCAAATTATCTCACATGCACCCCGCGGTGACCCCTAGAACACTTTATATACTAGGCTGTGAGTATATATGATGTTGGTGATTTTGCTCTTGATGACGCCAACAAACCATCCACCAAGACCTCATTAGCATCCTCTTGCACGATAACCTGATACTCAAAATCACCCTGATATTAGCGACCCACCTGCTGAGCTCGCTCGGCATGTAAAATATCACCCTGATTTTTCACATCACCTTGATGTGAAATACCACCTTTATTGGAAAGTCACCTCGACAAGAAATATCACCTGATATTCAAAATCAGCCTGATGACCAACCTTACCAAATATAAAACATCACCCCATGGAAAATATCACCCTCATCGGTGCAACCTGATGCATCAGAGGAAAATCCTCTTGCTTTGCCGATACCATATGTCTCACCGATGATCCACCCAATCATGTCCACTGATATCCTGATGACGTCACCATCATATTGCAATATCAGGGTGATCTTTATAAGATGACTGATGTTAGAAATATGACCCCCCTCCTCATTCAGAAAATCAGGCCGGATTGAAAACTTGGAATATGACCCCATCGGCTTAGATGACGTCATTGTCATGTTTGCATAAGGTGATATTTGGCGGCAGGGTGATATTCGTAAGATGACCTTATATTTGAAATATCAACCCCTGCAAGAATATCAAGGTGACAGAAATATGATGACCCCCTCAGAAAAATAGGTCACAATTGAAATATGTTGAGGTCCAAAGAATTAGAATTTTTGGATTTTTAGGGAAGGTGCTTGCAGAATTAATCGCTTAAAACTTTAATGTTTATGTAGGCAGTAACATTGGCTTTGACTGGGGACGTGCAGGCGCAAGGCTATAGCAAGAATCGAACCACTTTGGGACAAACCAAGCAAAACACAAAACATAAAAAACACCCATGACTATATAGGGTGCGCATAGACTATTTACACCTAATCTACAAAAGTGCATAGAGGATGATCACTTACGAAAAATAGTGCTTGAGGAACTGACCGTGCACTGGTAGTTCTAGTAATTCACCACTTAGGGCCTGGAGAAAGTAGGAATTTTCTCCATGAATATTGCTTATTTGATATGGGCCTATCCATAACGGCTCAAAATTTTTATGCTTACCCTTATCTTGGCTCTTTGCATTCCAAACAAGGACCAAGTCACTTATCTGAAACTTCCTTTCCATAGCCTTTTTATCAAACAAATTTTTCATCTTTTGCTATTTCTTGATATTTGTCTTGTGTGCCTCTCTTCTGATTTCATCCAATGCAACCAGCTGATTTATCCTTTCAGTCATTGAGTCCTCCACCTCTGTATCATTTTCTTGTATAAATATATAGACTGGCAAAAGGTTGTTCATAGGTAACTTAGCTGGTGCACCATACACTAACTCAAAAGGTGATCTTCCAATTGATTCCTTCACTGTCATCCGGTTAGCCCATAGTGCCATCTTTAACTTTGAATCCCATGTCTTTTTGTTTTTGTCCACCATCCTTCTGATGATTTTCAGGAGGCTCTTGTTACTTGACTTTGCTTGACCATTTCCTTGTGGGTGATATGGTGATGCATATGACAAATTAATCCCATATTTGTTGCAAAAATCAACAAATTCACTAGATCTGAAGCACATGGCATTATCTGTGACCATTGTGACTGGCACTCCGAACCTAATAATAATGTGTTCCAAAATAAAATCCATCACCACCCTGCTTATAGCCCTTTTAGTTGGAATTGCTTCAACCCATTTGGTAAAATAATTAGTGGCAACTAGAATCCAACTATGTCCCCACTTGATTTTTCTAAAATTTCCTCTATAAAATTGATTCCCCATTGCTGAAATGGAGCATCCATAGTTACAGTTCTAAGGGGTAATGCACCTTCATACTTTAGTTTTCCCAAGAATCTTTGACAGGGATCACACTTCCTTACCATCTTTTGTGCGTCTGAGAAAAGAGTAGGCCACCAATAGCTTGCTCTAAGAATTTTGTGGGTTGTTGTCCTGGCAGTGTAATGTCCACCACACACTCCTTTGTGCATGTCATTTAGAATATCTTCAGCTTGATTTTTATCCACACACCTAAGTAATACACCATCAAGATTTTTCCAATACAACTCTCCCTAAAGGATTATGTATTTGATTGCATGTAGCTTCAAGGTCCTTTTCTGACTGTCATTGAGATGGGAAGGACAATTCAAATTCTGCAAGTAATATATAATGTCCTTGTACCATTCAGATTCTGATACATTTACAATTTCATTCTGAACTACATTCACTTGGCATGCTTCCAGATTTGACTGTGTCATCATCTTAGCTAAACCTTGTCCCCTTACCAGTTTGGTGATCTGAATATCTATGTTGAATTCCTACAATTTTTTTATCCACCTGCATCTTCTTCTAGTCACTTCTTGTTGAGTAAAAATACCTTTAACTATTGCATGGGGCACATATGCGATTATTTGAGAACCTGCTAAATATGGCCTGAAGCTTTTGACTGCTCTAACCAACACATATGCATGCTTTTCCATGATATCATATTTTAGTTCAGCTACCTGCAGTGACATGCTAAAGAAGGCAATAGGTTGTTCAAAACCCTCATTTTTCTGTAATAAACATGCAACAACAATGTGAAAGGAAGCAAATGAAAACTAAAATGACTTAGAAAAATCAAGGGATTTTAGCACAGGAGCCATCTTTATAGCTTCTTTGATATTCTAAAATGATTTAGTTGCCTCATCTCCCCATTTGACAGTTTCACCCTTCTTCAGCATCTTAGAGATGTCCTTTGTGATTTTAGCAAAGTTGGGGATAAATCTTCTAACAAAGTTGATCTTCCCAAAGAAAGACTGAATGCCTTTCACAGTTTTAGGGATTTGAATCCTGTCAATTGTAGCAACCCTTTCAAGATCAATCCTAACTCCATCCTTGGAAACAATGTGCCCCAATAGTTTTCCTTCAACTACCCCAAAAGCACATTTCTTTGGATTAATAGAAATGCCATACTCCAATGCTTTAATGAAAATCTGCTCCAGGTGCATGTAATGTTGCTCCTCTCTTTTTGAATAAGCAGTTAGGTCATCCTAACATACAGCCAAGATTGAATCAATCAATCGTGCAAAAGCAACATCCATAGCTCTTTGAAATGTGGCACCTGCATTTGTCAATCCAAATGGCATTCTCACATAAACATAAGTTCCCCATGGGTGGTGAAGGCAGTTTTGTACTATTTAGATTCTTTGACCTTCACCTGATTGTATCCTGAAAATCCATCCATCATGGATAAAAGTTCACAACCAATTACCTTTTGTAGCATAGCCTCCATGTTGGGCAGTGGATAATTGTCCTTTAAAGAGGATACATTTAGATTCCTAAAGTCAACACAAAGTCTTATGTCACCATTTTTCTTTCTAACTGGGACAAGATTGGACACCCAAGTTGAATGTCTGATAGGCACAATTATTCCATCCTCCCTGAGCTTCATGAGCTCTTCCTGCATTTTTGGAGCTAAGGTAGGATTAATAGGTCTTTGTTTTTGTTTGAATGGCTTAGCTCCAGGCTTGAATGGAATCTCATGCTGGAATAAATCTTCTCTATAATCTTTAAGGTCCTCATATGACTATGCAAAAATATGCTTATACTTCTTCAACAATGCAATCAGCATGTTCCTAATGTGTGGTTTGAGCTGTTTGCCAATATATACCTTTTTGGGGGCATGACTTGTCCCCAAGTTTATCTCATCCAAATCATTCTTGTTTGTAGGAGATGCCTTTGTAACAAATGGATCTCTATTGTCAAAAGCCCTTTCTAAAGCAACTAACCCTTTGGGGATTTTATTTGTTTTGAGTTGAATTACCTCTTTCCCCAAGAGAGCTTCTTTTCTATCCACAACTTCCACAAAATTTTGGAAATCAATTTGCTGATTTTCATACTCATCTATGCAATGCAGGAATCTCAACAAATCTCTATCATTATCAAACACCTGCCAGCTACGTACATTATCTAGTACTGTAGATCTAAGTTTGACTTCAACATTTGTGACATCTGATAGAGTGATATCATCTAGCCTTATGGCTACATTGGCTAGAAAATCTGCCATGGCATTTTTTGATCTTTCTATCTAGTTTATTAAAAATGCATCAAACAATTCAATTGTATCCCACACAGCATGCTTATATTGTTTTAACCTCTTATTTTTTGAAGCATACTTATCTCTAACCTGGGAAATAATCAACTCTGAGTCTCCAAACACTTTTAACATTTTAATTCCATGTTTCAGAGCAACATTCAATCCTAGTAACAAAGCTTCATACTCTGCAATATTATTGGTGCAGGCAAACTTCAGCAAGAAAGAGAATTTTAGAAGCTTACCAGCTGGAGACAAAAAAACACAACTCCAGCACCAGAGCCTTCCTTTGAACATGCTCCATCAAAATACATGGTCCATAGACCCTGTTGGCCCAGCTCTTAAATGCAAATATCTCTCCTTTTACTTCCTGGATCATCTGAGACAACCCTGAAGTTTTCACTGTCAGTGTCCACAAAATAGATGTGCTCCTCTGAATCCTGATCTTCAACTATCTCTTGTGATCTTTCTTCTCTAACTAGCTTGACATCCTTTCCATTCATTGGAATCATGGCATATGATAGGTCTAATTGCATACTTCCACCAATCAGTGTTGCCCATCTTCTTGACAATAGCATACCATATTGTGGCTTTATGTCAACCACTGTTATGTTCATTCTATTTGTTTTTTCTGGATATACTGCTAACCTGAAATCCACATCCTTCATGATTCCAATTACTGGAACCTCCCTGGCATCCATTGCATAGCATTTTCCACATGCCTTGTCTATTTTCAATTCAACTTGTTGCATGATAGCCAAAGGCATGATATTCGTTGATGCTCCAGAATCAAGCATACAATTCCTGATTGTTTTCCCATTAATAACAAGGGAGACATAGAATGGATCAACCTGTGATGGACATTTTGTCATGGTCACCCCCAGATAAACCTTAGGAACCTCATCCTCTTTGACACACAAGGTCTGTCTTCTACCTTGAACCTCAACATCTTGCTCAGCCTGACAAGCTACCCTTGAAATTAAGGACACTACCTTATTCCTGATTTCTTCAACCTTCATGAGTTCCATCAACGGAACAGAGACCTTTACCTAGGATAGGACTTGAGTTATATCAAAAGGAGCATAATTTTGTATGACAGTTGAAGCCTGAGCTATGGTTTTGCTCCTATCTTGAGCTGATCCAGCTTTAATCTTAGCAGCGTACTGACTGTCTTTGACGGCCTGAGGACCCTTGTCCTAGTCTTCACTTTGAGGGACCTCATTTTCTACCCTTTGAAAATCATGGCCCATTTTTTGCTTAAAGTTTTTCTTATTGTTATTCCATTGTGTCTTTTGTGGGTCAATCCCTTTATGATTATGCACTTGCTGATTCATAGAGGTGCTTTCTGGTTGACGTGGATCGCTTCCCTGAGCTCTACCTCTAAGGTTATAATTTCTCTTAACTTGAGCTACTACTGTGGTCGTGAGAGCTCTAATTTCTTTGTCAGAAGGTCTCCTCAGGTTATTTAGAAATATACGTGAGTTCTGAGCATATGCATAGTTATCTTCATCATCATCACCTTGGGGAACCTACTGGCAAACCTGAGTCTCATAACTCGTACTTCCATCTGCATCATATGAAGAATACTCCCCATTTGTGGATATCATATTTACATTATCATCCTCCACACAATGTGGCTCATTACACTCATCATAGGCAACAACATTATTATACAGAGACTGAGCAATCATACATTGCGACTGTGAGTGAGGCATCTGACATATTATACACCATGGGGTGTCATCAACAATATTAACAACCTTCTTCAAAGGATCAGGAGTCTCCTTCACATTTTGAGCTCTTTGATTAGTGTTGTTGTGTGGGAAGATGGGTTTACCATTATGCCAATTAGTGTTGTATGGCATATCATGCAATGATGGCCTCTTTTCTTGTCTCTGGTAAACCTGCCTATCAAGACCCATTCCCTTTTCATTTTTTGCAAGTCTATAACTTAGGTCCTTAACAATAGTTTCTAATTTATCTAATTTATCCTCAGAGGCAGATGCATTACCTTGAGTGTTTTGAGGCTTATTTGGATTTTGCAGAATCTTTACATCATCTCTTCTGTTTGTCTTGCTTGATGCTTTCTTGTTATTCTCAATATTTGTAGCAATTCTAAAAGCATCCCTGAGAGTAGCAAGACCCTTATCTCTTAATCCATATGTTGTTTTGGCATCAAAAGCATTTATATAGAGCACCACACACATTGGCTCATTAGGTCTCATGTGATGTGGCAATTTGTTCAGCACTTTGGTGAATCTAGCATTGAAATCTGCAACCTGCTCATTTGACTTCTTAGTGATACTAGTGAATTCATTTACAAAAAAGCTTGGGTTAGTTTTATCACCATATTGCTCTTTGAAGATTCTTCTAAAATCATCCTATGATGAGATACTCCGGTCAAGTAGACCTTTATACCATTCTCTAGCTTCATCAATCAAGGATTACACAAACAACTTCATAAAAACATCCTCATGCTCAACCTCAAAATTGTCCATGACATTCTGAAAAGCCTTCAAGTGGTCTTCACCTGATACAACATTATTTCCTGGAAACTTTGGCACCTGTGGCCTCACATGTTTATCAATGGGATTAGGGTAACCAGGAATGCCATCGAAAACTAACTATCTGAATCTGTCCAACTGCTTAGGTTGTCTACCAAACTGGTTAATATGGACATTTCTATCAACATTTTGATTTCTTCCATTATTTAGTGGTACTCTAGCATTGTTTGCATTCTGTCTCTAATCATTCTGCTAATGATGGGCTTCATCTCTGTTCTAGTTTCTCAAGGCATTTGCATTATCAAGGGTGGGGATTGCATCATGTTGAGCAGTTCTCAGAGCTTGCACTCTTTGTCTCATGTCATCCCTAATCTTCACAGCTTGCAAATATTCTAGTTCAACCCTTAGGCTTTTGATTTCCTCAGCTAATTGTTCATCTCTAGGCATAGAAGAGGATGGTTTCATTGCATTCTAATCATCATCTTCATCCCTTGGGGATTCAGCCTCTTCAAATCTGTCACTAGGATCCAAGAAAGTGTGTTCCTGAAACACTTTTGACCTCATTCTCAGACTACCACCTTGTTGTCTTTCATACATACCCTGAATCTCATCTTCTGTGTTTGAAAAATAAGGTATTGTCCACTCTAAAGATCCTAAATTGTCTTGAATATTGTCATTACTTCTAGGAGAACCCTCCCGACTGGCGTAAACAGTCCCCTTTTTCCTGTACATCATCTTTCTTGGTAATTCTTCAGATAAAGGGTTACGTAGGGATCTTCTCCCTTGCATACAAATTTTTACTTTACCTGTTGGGAGATTAGTTCGGAGTCGTCACCTATCACTAGGAATTAATTTCTTTTTAAATCAGGGTTCTTACACAAAGAGCTCCCCAGCGGAGTCACCAAATCTATTGCTTCTCAATATGACTGGATGCTTCATCCCAGTTATCCCTACAAGGTAGCCATCATTGATCAACAGGATTCCTGGGCCAGGGGCAACAATACAAAAGATAGACTCTATAAATATCTCCTCTTCTTCTTTAGGCTCTATAGAACCAAGGGGGGTATTCCCTATTCAACACCCATAAGGTATACTTATGAACTAACTGGGATGCTGATACAAAGCAGATAAATCCTCCTTTATGCAGACCAAAACTGTGAAATAAGTGCAAAGGGGCTAGCTTTGGGCCTATGTTCAGTTGTGAATCAGAGGACTTTGGTCCTAAAACTACTTCTAAGGTCCTAATGGTTCGGATTTGAAGTTTAGAGTTTGATTTTTTGGTGTTTGGGTGTAAAACTAGGACCTGGGGTGTGACCTCAATACAAAGACTAGACTGGTGCCTATCCAAGGCTTGGAGTCAATAGATGTACACATGTGAATGTACACATAAATTTAGATCAATAACTGGGTCTCAAGGGGGTTTATTTAGCACCTTCCTTACAGATACTTCCCAAAAACTAGGTGCTTAGCCATTCTTACTTAATGGTATCCCTGCTGCAACATACTTTCTCAATGATTAACCTGAAACATTTAATTTGTTCCTTGAACAAAGGTAGGAGATTAAATATTCAATATAGAAAAACTATATTCCTGAATCTTAAACAACCCTTAGCTATCTTGATTCAAAAGAAAATATGTCCACAGCTTGGAGACAAATGATTAAACACATGCAACGGAGCATTTCTCATATAAAACAACATGAAACCCGTGAATTTATGCATAAAACATACAACATGAGACTCGTAAACTCACAAGACATCTAGAACAGGGCCACCAATGAAGTTGTATTTTATCACAACACCAGAATTTGTCTAGTTTTCCAACCACCACAAATGAGTAACACAACCCCCTATATACAACACGGAAGGTGTACTCAACATTAATCACATGGCAATTCAAAATTCACCAGATACAGTGCATCATGAGAAAATGGCACTTAACATTGAATGCAACAGGTAGAGGAGGAGACAGGGTGGTTGAACTTGAACCTTGCACCACCGCCTAGGGATTTACATCTTCAATTGGGTGGTTGATCCATCCATGCCTTCGCCCATACCTTATAACATCCGTCATTAATGCCCAACTACTCGCAGTCTTGGGAAATGTAGCAGCCGCATGCTCTTTTGAAAACTTTTCCCGCCAAGAATCATGATCCTGATATTTCAAATTTGTGAGATAAAATTATCCCACATGCACCCTGTGGCGACCCCTCGAACACTTTATATACTAGGCCGTGAGCATATATAATGTCGGTGATTTTTCTCCTAACGATGCCAACGAACCATCCGCCAAGACCTCATCAGCATCCTCTTGCATGATAACTTGATACTCAAAATCACCCTGATATTAGTGACCCACCTGCTGAGCTCGCCTGACATGTAAAATATCACCCCGATATTTCACATCACCTTGATGTGAAATATCACCCTTATTAGAAAGTCACCCCGACAAGAAATATCACTCGATATTCAAAATCAGCCTTATGACCAACCTTACCAAATATAAAACATCACCCCATAGAAAATATCACCCTCATCAGTGCAACTTGATGCATCGGAGGAAAATCGTCCTACTTTGTCAATACCATATGTCTCGCTGATGATCCACCTGATCATGTCCACTGATATCCTAATGACATCACCATCATATTGCAATATTAGGGTGATCTTCGTAAGATGACTAATGTTGGAAATATGACCCCCCTCCTCATTCAGAAAATCAGGCTGGATTGAAAACTTGGAATATGACCCCATCGGACTTAGATGACGTCATCATCATGTTTGCATAAGGTGATATTCGGTAGTAGGGTGATATTCGTAAGATGACATGATATTTGAAATATCACCCCCTGGAAGAATATCGAGGTGACAAAAATATGATGACCCCCCCAAAAAAATAGGTCACAATTGAAATATGCTGAGGAGGTCCAAAGACTTAGAATTTTTGGATTTTTTGGGAAGGTACCTGCAGAATTAATCGCTTAAAACTTCAATGTTTATGCAGGCAGTAATAGTTTCCAAGCATGGGATCATAGTTGATCTAGAAAGAGTAAGTGCCATTTCATCCTTACCATTACTAGAGCTCACAAAAAGGGGTTACAAAGCTTTTTAGGTAGAAACAACTTTGTAAGAAGATTCATTCCAAATATTTCTAATCTTTTAAAGCCTCTAACATCTATGCTAAAAAAGAATATGGGTTTCATCTAGACCAAGGAAGGAAAATGTGGTTTTGAGAGCATAAAAGAAACAATAGCAGCAACACCAACATTGATAAATCCAGATTTCTTGAAGGATTTCTTATTGTATGCTTATGGAGGCACATATACCATTTCTGCTATGTTGACACAACAAAACAAAGATAACTAGGAGCAGCCAATTGCTTTTTTCAACCAAGGATTAGAGGGCTATGAACAGAGGTATTCATTTGTAGAAAAACATGTGCTTGTTGTTATTAGGAGCCTTAAAAAATTTAGACATATGGTTTCTAACAATAAGATTTAGTTGATGGTTGCCCATCCTAGTGTTAAGGAGTTCTTGTTAAGAAAGGATTTAGGAGATAAAAGGGCTGGATGGGTCACTAAGGTGATGGAATATGATGTGGATATCAAGGTTACTAAGTTGGTTAGAGGAAAGGGGCTATGTGAATAGCTTGCTAATGATGCAGAAAAGGACACATAAATGCAGAAAAGAAGCTGTATTAATGGTGGTAATAATTCATAGCCTAGTTTCCTAGCAAATGGCACTAGATGGACACATGAAATGGTTCACTACTTACAGACCGGTGAGTGCCCAGCAGGGCTAAATGCTGCCAAAAGGAGATATTTCAGACTTCAAGCCATCCCATATGTCATTTTGAATGATACCTTGTTTAGAAAATACTATAGTGGTGTACTTCTAAGGTGCATAAAATCATACTAGATTGAAAGGGTCTTACATGAATTCCATGATGGACTAGTCAATGGCTATTTTACACCCAGAACAATAGCCTTGAAGATCATGAAGGCTGGGTATTATTGGCCTTCTATTTTTAAATATGTGCATGCATGGGTGAGAAAATGTGTGAAATGTGCTATATTTGCAGGCAAATAGAAGTTGGCAGCCTTGCCTCTACAACCTATATCAGTGGACCAATGTTTTACCAAGTGGGGCCTTGACTTTATTGGAGTCATTAACCCACCATCTAGTCTTGGCCATAAATGGCTGTTAATAGCTACATACTACTTCACCAAATGGACATAAGCAATAGCCTTGAAAGAGGCAAATGAGGGTGTTGTTTTAAATTTCTATGAGGACTTAGTAGCAAGGTTTGGTGTACCAGATTCTATTAATTCATACAATGCTTTAGCTTTTGTTGGAATGAAACTAACTGACTGGGCTATTAAGCATTATGTTTACTTAAGTACTTCTTCTAGCTACTACCCTTAGGGAAATGGACAAGCTAAGTCCACGAACAAGAACCTAATTAGGATTATCAAGAGGATTATTGAAGACAATCAGAGGACATAGAATTCAAAGCTAAAATTAGCTTTATGGGCTGATAGGGTGACTCCTAAGAGATCAACATGTTAGTCTCCATTTATACTTGTGTATGGGAGGGAAGCCAAGCTCCCCATTTTAGCTGAGCTACCAGCCTTAAGCTTCATGAAAGAGCTTGAGATGATGGAAGAAGGCCCTATGGAAGTACAGTTGGCTGAGTTGTTAGAGCTGGAAGAAACAAGAAAACCAACAGTGCATCAGTTGGAAATGCATCAAATGCAGATGAAAAGGACATTTGATAAAGGGGCAACACCTAGGCAATTCAAAGAGGGAGACATTATCCTTAAATGGGATGAATTGAAGAGTAGACTTGGTAAGCATAACAAGTTTGATGCTATGTGGGGTGGCTAATTCATGATTGTTGAGTGCAAACAACATAATCCTTTTCAGCTGGCCAATATCGAAGGTGTGGTGTTGCCTATACTAGTCAATGGGATAAACCTCAAACATTATTTCTGAGGGGTAGTTTTTTTCAAAGGTATCATAGTAGAGTAGATGTTTAAGTCCATAAGTGCTACCTAGACATTTATTTCAATTCTATTTTGTTTTTTCCAAGAAATGTTGATGCACTATTTGCTGGCCCTGTTTAGGGTCAATCTTGTTTAGTTTTTAGTTGTTTCACTGATGTTCAATGTTTCTCACAGCTGAGTTTCAAGAAGTTTTTTGAGTTGTAAAGGCTAATAAAGGACTCTATTACCCAATGGATATACTAGGCAACTGGTCCTGAGACTTTTAGCAAGTAAAATTGGCATAGAGATCACAAAAAATGTTACCAAATTGTGCATTTCAGCCCAATAAGGTTAGGTTGGGACAACACTAATGTTTTTTACATTTGTAGGAGATAGGTTCAAAATAAAGGATAAAGGCTCACAACCAGCTTTAGAAGGCTTGCTACTCAGGTAGAAGGCCATTCCAGTTATCACTATTACCAGAATCATGTAGCAACTTAATAAGAGTTGTTACAAGAGCTAGATAAAGGTAGGAGGGGCATCCTACTGGAGCAAGAGGCATCCCAAAGCTGGCAAGAGGAGAGGAGTTTCATTTTGTTTCAGATCTATTCATTATAGTTTGTTCAAATATCAAATGAATTCATTACAGTTGGTTCAAGTATCAAATGAGAAAGATACACAAATTTGTTAAACCTTTTTATGATTATAAACAACTATACAATGCAATAGATTTCAGATGTATTTCCTTATGCAATTGAATGATTTACAAAAGAAGAACAATATACAAATCATTGCATAAAATAACTGGTTATATTCATAAGAGAGAAGTGTTCAAGGTTCCCATACAAGCCGTGGGATTGACTATACAAGATGAAATAAAATAAAACATATACATCTGAAGTAAAAAAGGGAAACATATAAGAGAAAGAGGCGATTTGTCATTGCCTAAAAGATGAACCCCCACTAGTGGCTGCACCATCTTCAGATTCTCCATCACTCTCCAGCAGTACCTATAAGAGAAATAGAGAAATATGTTAGAGCTCAAGATGCCTTCACTCCTATTTATGATAATATCAAATGAACATGCTATCTTTCACAAGCATCTAAGGAAGAAAATGAGAGAGATAAAGCGCTTCCAGATGTAGATATCCAACCATAAGGGAATACCATAAATGAAGATCATCTACTTAGAAGAGAGACTCCTAGCCTTTATATTTTCTCTAACTTGTGTTCTGAAGGTGTAGGTATGGGACACAAAGACATCACACTAATCAAAGTGATAGAACAATCATTTATAATTGACATTCACAACCATGCAAGTAAGCATTCAAGAGCATCAAGAGTAATAATAGTCATATTCTAGAGGTCAGCAGAAACAATTAGGAAAGGATGACTGTGACGGTCATAAAGGTCATCAAAAGATAGTGCATGACAAGGGAGTCAAGAGGACCTTGAAGTAACAAGTCAAGGGGATATCACCAAATTTGAGATAGTTACTTGCCTATCACAAGCCATAGAGAAAGTAGATAAACAAAGAGTACCATGCATTTTCCAGATAAAAATCATCTCTAAAAGACTCTCACAGTCATTAGGGGTTCATAACATGGTGATAGCAATGATGGGTGATAAGTTTGAAGACAATATACATGAATCATGAGTGTCTACCTGTAGCATTTAATTCATGATCTTTGGAGTAGCATTAATAGATGTGTTTTCATAATTTGGGGGTTTTTATAGGTAGTTGTACAAGTCAAGGCATGATGGGTTTGCCCTAACCTAGCTATCATAAGAGGACTGCCAAGAAGTAGTGAAGTATGACTATCAACAATCAAATGCAAAGTACATTCTATAAGACAGTGAGGGGTTGTCACTTAGAAGCATTCACAGTTAGATCCCTTCACAATGAACATAAGGTTTTTTCTATCAGTTTTGATCACCTATGAGAGACAAATCTGCAATCTCTTTAACAATGAGCAGTGCTGATGAAATTTCCATGAAAGCATGAAAATAGGTCTCAAACCCCATTTAAGACCTTGAGATTTGGTACCATGGTTGCTAAGAAGAACTTGTTGATATAGGCATTGATATATGAAAGAGACTATCTCAAGCATGTAGGATCCATGTTAGGAAATGTTGAAGGCTATCCAACTAGAGAAAATCTTGCCAAATTTATATGCAAATGCTCTAGAAGTCCACATATAGTTCGACAGAGAATCCATGAAGTCAAAGGAAGATTGTCAAACAAGTTAGAATAGTTGAGTAACAATAGAGGCGCAGTAACAATGAAGACATTAGCCACAAGAACATATAGTGATGAGACTGTTAGATGCAACCGACATCATGGAACAATGTGAGATCTATCATCTTGTAGATTTAAATCATGGAAAAGTTCATATTTAGATGCAAGAGGATATACATAGTAGAGAAAGACTTTTTCCACTGTTTTCATCATCAGAAATAGGAACACCAAAGACTTTTTAGTAACAAATGGACCTACTCAGAGAAAGTAAGGATATACAAGAAGACAGAGGCAATGTAAGATTTTGTTAAGGGAATAAACCTTCAATATGCTTTACAAACCCACAATAGGGGCTGTCATAAGTAGTAGTCATAGTCATCAGAGATGTCCACAATGCCTACATCAAGGGGTATGTCAAAAGAACTTGTGCCATTATATTGTTTTGAAGGACTAAAACAAAGATCCCAATAAAGGTAGAAATCACATGCATAAAAATATTAGAGGACAACAATCAATGTATAATGGAACAACAGTATCAATATAAAAGATAGTGAAATGAACCAAGTTCTCATTAGTTTCATGCAAGCAAATCCAAATAGTAGATTTAAAGATAGTCATAAAAGCATGATGGGAAAGTCCTAAAGAGCATCCTATAGACACAAGGAAGAATAGCTTTCATAAATAAATGTGCCTTCAAGAATACACAGTGCTCAAAGATCTCTTCCTAAGAATTAGAGGTCTTTATAAGAGGAAGCATAAGGAAAATACATGATGAATGTGACAGTCCAATATAGAGCAATAAAGGGAGCTTTGAGACAAGCACAGAGATTTCATGCAATGGATAAGGGAAATTATATTTGTAGAAGAGACAGCCAACAAAAGGTATGGGGATAGTGGAAAGAAGAGTAGTCATGATCGTAGAGAATAGGAAAAACAATCACTGGACTATCAAAAAGGGTCATGAAAGTCATTCTTTGACCAATAAATCATGAAGAAGAAATGGCCAGAAGAGCTTAAAGGTCTACTAAGATTAATGAGAGATATGATAAGGGTCTACAAGTGTTTAGAGCCTGCAAGAGATCTATCAAAGGGAGGGGTAGTCATTTTAAAAGATTATGTAAGACGTCTATGATCATCAGTAAAGGACTGCCTTAAAGAAACAAGAAAAATAGTCATATTGATGATTGTCTTATCATGGTTTAGGAGAGAGGTTCTAAGGCATAGGGACAATCCACAAACAAGGAGCAGGCAAAGATCTTAGAGGCCTGTTAACAATACCTCAGGAAGGTTTTGAACACAATAGAGGGGTATACAAAGATATAGATAAGGGTGATTTATGATGAAGACCTTGTGAGAGCAGTATAGAATGACATGATAGATCTATTGGATCACCTTGAAAGTTGATTTAAGGTGTGTGTAGTCAGCAATAAGGATTGTCATCAGACTTTAGGTCATGAAGGAAAATCAAGGGACTACTGAGAAGGAACAACACACCTGTCAAAAGAAAACAATGAACAGAACAAGCAAAGAAGGGACAGGCTTGTACCATTTTTTTATCATCCAGAGCAGAGCTTAACAAATCTGGAACAAAGCCTTGTAACCCTTAAACTTGTTACCATACAGATGTTGCAATAGAGCAGTGAAATATAGGTTTATAGGTCTTACTAATACATCCCATTTCCTTATTTACCATAGCAAAAGGAAAATAGGCAAACTTTCAAATGAAACCCTAGCATATAAAGTCAAAGATGAAGACAACAATAACTATGAAAAGAATGGCATTATCTCCATAGTTGCATCTGAGTAAGCAAGGAAAAAATAGTATAAAACAATATCATAAAGTCTTTAAGGATAAATAGAAGAGTTTCATTCAAAGAAGCAAAGGTCTTTCAAGTCTTTCATAGTCTTCCAAGAGGCACAAAAGACCTTCAATAGTAAATTTAAAAGAGCCACAACAAAAAAACATATAGCCATTCCTCGAAGTTTTCCACATTTTTCTCTCAAGGAGGAAAGAATATACAAAGATTAGAGAGTTATAGCAATGATCCCAGCTACCTACAGTAGTGTTCCATCATCAGGCACAAAGGGATGAAACCCTAGAGGGTTTTATATGAAGTAAAGTAGGCCTTCACAGTTTTCATGGTAAACAAGGAGCCACATCAAGTCACATTATGAAACAACAATGACAATAAATAAAAGAAACATGTTCATATCTTACAAAGGTATTCCATGGTGTTCACCAGAGAAAGGAGAGCAAGAGAAACTAGAGCTTCACTATTTTTACTCGAGTAAAAGAACCGCAATAGAGCAGTAAAGTAGTAACAAGTATAAAACAAGAAATTACTTACCAGTGGTAAAACAGTGAAGGAAGAAGATCATGGAGCATTTTATGGAAGCCCTTCAATAGAAGCTTTTCCAACCTTGGTGGTGCCCTCCAAACTAGAGAAACAAAGTAGCAGAAAGTGAAATAACAAATGAGCTCATTCTAGGGTTTTCATTTTTTTTCTTCATGATTGCCCTAGATTTTTGACAAAGATCGAATCTCTTAAGTCTTTTTTGACTTTTAAAAAAGAGAAAATCATTGAAACTAATATGAGGCCCGTGAGAAAACACTTCAAAGTGTTAAAGACTAGAAAAGGTATCATGAGGCCATGGGGATAAGGAGTTATAAGGAGATCATGAGGGTTTCTTTTTACCTTTTGAGGGTCTTTTTAAAACCTTGATCAAAAAGAAAGATATGATTAAGGTTTGAAAAGTTAGAAACACTATTATGGCCTTTTAGGTCTTTTCATATGACTTAGGTCAATTTTCACATCATGAGACCTTGTGTTTGGAATCTTTTAATAAGCCAAGGGTAAAAAAGCATTATTATAAACCTTGTGAGCTTTTGTAAGGGTTGGAGGTCTAAGTCAAATTGTAATCATGAAAACCCATTTTCTCCTTTGCATGGTTAGTAACCAAATATATTGTAATTAACACGTATTAAGGGTAATATTTTACAAATTACCTTCACACTTATTACATAAAACCAAAGGGGATAATTACATAACACTTATTAAGGTAAATCATAAACATTGATTACCCTTAATACTTGTTAAAATAATTTATTTTTTGCCTTCCAAACATGCAAAAGAGATAAGAGGAGTCCAACAGAAGTTGTAAAGTCATGCAATGGGGTTTTTTGCTTCTATTTTTGACTTTTGGTCAAATAGAACTATTTTGGAAATCTATTTGGTCAACTACCTTGAGAAGAGGAGTTTTGAGCTAAAATAGCTCAATCTGGAGCAGTTATGAACCCTCTAATCTAGGCCCTTTTCCCTTGTTCGCCCAACAACTGGGAGTTGACTATTTTTGGGGTTGAGGATCTCTTTCCAACCTACTCATGCATTAGATGGAGTTTAGTTAGACTAGAGATGACTTCCCTTTTCTTTTTTTTGGAGAGATTTTGTATTATAGGAGAAAAAGCTTGTGCTTTTTTCTCAGTTCTTGCTTTTTGTTTTTCTTTTGCACATTGCAAAAAGAGCTTTTAGTATTATAACTCAGCAATTTTTATAGATTTTGATATAGTAGCAGTTTATTTTTCAGCATATTTTACAATTATTGAATAAGTATTCCTACTATTTTTCAATAAAATTAGGCATTTTCCTTCTTAGATTTAGGTGTTGTGTTCTTTTGAATGATTTTGATAAGAAATTTATTGTGTTATACATGAAATCCTTTAAGTTTCCATCTCATTATTTAAAACATATGTACACAAAAGCAATTGTCTATCACAGGTTGTAGGCTGTGTAGGTTACTTTCTCACTTTTCCAAGTTGTGAAGACAATAGTTTTCCTTCAACAAAAGTAGAGGTTTTCAGGCCTTTCCATGAAATATTTGTGTTAAAATTGCTCAATCTAAGTTGTGTGAATAGATCTATTGAAAGATAGTTGTGAATCAGAGTAGCAAATTAGAGTATAATCATTGGGCCATCACCAATTAGGATCAATTTTTAGTTTCATTAGTTATCCTTCTATCACTTGTCCTTGAAAATACATCAGATCCAGGAGGTTTTTAAAGGGAACCAACTCTTCTAGAGGTTCACTTTGACTATAGACAACCCACAGTCTGTAAGTGATCCAATGTGTCACGGGATTGTTAGGCTTAGTGCTTGACAAGGGTGTAATCCTTTGTGACAATAAAAATATTTGATTAGCATGTAGCAGACATCGTCCCATAGCTTGGGAAGTTGCTCCCTATCGAACATGCCTTGGAGATTATGCAACACTTCCCCTTTCTTTAGAAATAACATTGTGCCCTCTAGGTCTGACACTTTTCTTAGGTGTTTCTGCTTAATCCCATTAGTAGTCATGCCGTTAGCCAAATCGATAACCTCCTCAGAAACTTTGAAGCCAACCCCTGCAACTTGAACCCTTCTATCATCCCATGACTGCATGAATTGTTTTGAGAGATATTCAATGTGTCCCTAGAGACAATTAAGATATGAGGCCACCCCCCCTCATAGCAAACATGCCAGAGGGTTTTGTTCTTCTTAAACTCCTTGCATGAAACGGGTTCAATGTGGGTTCTCTCTCCTCCCTTTTTTATAGAACAAAAACACTTAGTTGAATTCAGAGTAGGAATGTTAACTCTGTAAACTCATAAAGACTTAACCTTGATATTATTGAGTGGTTGGCTGAGTCAAACATGAATTTTGAGATTATTTATGTCACCTCACCACTTCATGAAATCATATTTCCATAAATTTGGCTTGCACGAATTAGAAGCCCTGTACTTGTCAAGATAGTTGGTGATGAAATAATCATTATTTTGAACTTTTTGCCAACTTAAAAATCTAGGTTTGCTCATGCTCCTAGCCATGTGACTGACCACATGCCTAACCCATTGGATCATCCTAGTCATGGTGCTAAGTTGGCTAAGAGTCATCCCACGACAGATCCTTCTAGTCACCTTAGCGATATCACTTTTAATAATATGACTATGAATTTTCCCCTTTTGGCACCTAAAGTGCATGTAAATAGGGTAGGGATTCAAATTGTCTTGTTTATAACTCATGATTTAAACTTGGGGTACCATTATGCTCCTTGCAAAGAAGGGTTTGGATCTGATAGGGGAGGTTGTCAATTTTTCTTTAGCATCTCTAGCTGATTAGGTTTTGTCCCAGGTTGGCCATGTAGTCAGCCACCTTGTTGCCTTCTCTGTAGGTGTACCCTATCTCCTTCTCAATGAATCATCCCAATAAGCCTGCTATGTCAGCAGTAATATCCTTGAGATTCCAACCAATGTCTATCCTGCCCAAAGTAACATCCACAATGATTTTTGAATCCCCCTCAATTTGAATTTTATCAACTCCTAGGGAGAGAGAAAATTTAAGCCCCCATGATAAGGATAGGCCCTCTGCCACATTGTTGGACTAGATGCCAATCCCCCTCACATAAGCAGCAATTAAGTGCCCTTCATTACTTCTGATGACTCCTCCTCCACTAGCCAAGCCAGTGCTTTTTTTGCTGCTCCATCAAAATTTAGCTTAACCCAATCCTTAGAGGGGGCCTCTAGATAGTATTTTGCCTAACCAACTGCTTGGAGTTGTCAAAGGTGGTTATATCTAAGGTTAAACCCCAGTTCTTAGCAATCTACTATTTAGGCTAAGTGGGGGGTCTTTGGCAGTGTTCACCCTATAGATGGAGGTATTTTCACAAGCCAGCTTGCTAGAGGAATAGAAGACCTCTTTAACACTTATAGTAGTATCCCTGAATATTTTTTTATTTCTCCCTTTCCATATGCTCCACCCCAGATGTGGGGGATTTGTCTCCATAATTCCCTGATTCTTGGGTGTTTAAAGGGGGCAGTCCAACTCTGAATGAAGTCAGTGAGGTTTTCACTCATAACCCAGTCAATACTAAGTTTATCCAAGTTCTAACCCCAAACATCTTTGGTAAAATCACAATGGAAGAGAAGGTGTAGAATAGAATCTTATTCTTTATGGCACAAAATGCACTAATTAACTAACTGGAACCCTTTTTTGTTTAGGTTGTCAGTAGTAAGGATTTTGTGGTGGGCAGTAGACCACCAGAAAAAATTAATTTTGGGGGTCAATTGGCTGTTCCAAACCTTCTTCCATAAACAATTGTCATGAACATTGTTAGACAACAGATTGTAAGTAGTTTTAACCGAGAAAACTCCCTTCCTATTCTGAGCCTAGAGCATCTCATCTTGACTAGGAAATAACTAAATTCTATACTTGCATGGTTCTAGTTGCAAAGCCATACTCCACTGATCTCTTGGCTCATTGTCATTCCAACATTTTGTAATGTTTTTCCACTGTCTTTGGCCTTGGGTTTGGTCAATAATGTAATTGCTGCCCACACCCCAAAATGAGTGGTAGTTCTAAGTTTAAGGTTGACATTTCCTTGGTTGGACAGAGGAACCTTTTGAAGCCAATTATCTTCCCAGAACCTTATCTTATCCCCCATACCAAGCTTCCACTTTATGCCTTTAGAAAGGATGTTTCTAGTTTTGATCATCTTGTTCCAAATAACGGAGCCTTTTGGGAGGCTCTCCCTCTCTAAGAAGCCTTTTCTATCCCCATTGTACAGGTACTTGGCTCTTATGATCTGAGCCTAGTCTTTTTTATCCTTTAAGAAACACCACCCAACCTTAGACAACAAAACTTTGTTCATCAATTGGATCTTTCTTATACCCAAGCCCCCATGAGTCTTGGAAAGGCATACTTTGTCCCAGCTTATGAGTGAGATCCTCTTCTTTTCCTCCACCCTTGTCTAGAGAAATGTTTTCTAAATTTTCTCAAACTTCTTTGCAATATGTCTGGGCATCTTAAATAGAGTGAGAAAGTAGGTGGGGATGCCTTGGATGGAAGCCTTTAGAAGTTGGTATTTTCTTGCTTGGCTTAGAAGATTTCCCTTCCATCCTTCCATCTTTTTTTGGATTCTTTCAAGGATAAAATTCCAATAAGAGGGGGTCACTTCTTTGACAGTAAGGGGAAGGCCCAAATAAATAGCCAGTAGAGTGGCCTAATTATAGTTCAGAATATCTTTAATCTTCACTTAGAGTTTTTGATTAGCATTGAAGAAGTAAACATTGCTCTTTTCATAGTTTATGCACTACCCTGAGGTGTCAGCATAGTCATTCAAAAGTTTTTTCCATCTTCTAGCTTCCACCATCGAGGCAGGACCAAATAACATGGTGTCATCTACAAACTACTGGACAGCTGAGGGCCCTACAGTAGATGCAACTCTGACACCCTTGAGATCCTGACTATCTAGAAGTTTTAGAATGTTCCTCCCTTGGACCTCTGCCATGATAATGAATAGATAGCGAGATAGGGGATCCCCTTGCCTAATACCTCTACCAACATTGAAATATCTCTGAGGAGACCCATTGACCAACATAGAATACTTGACAATAGTCACACATTGACTTATAAGTTTTATCATTTTATCATGGAACCCAAACTTCCTTAGCACTTTGAATAGGAAATCCCATGAAATTCTATCATAGTCCTTAGATATATCAAGTTTACACACCATACTAGGGATATTGCTCCTGTCCATTGAGTGAATAATTTTGTGAGTGGAGATGGCAGCATCAACAATCTATCTACCAAGGACAAACCTCTTCTAGCATTCAGTAATAAGACTATCAAGCCATGGCTATAATTTGAGGATTAGGGTCTTAATGATAATCTTATAGATAGTGTTGCAGATACTTATAGGGTAGAAGTTAGCCATAGTCTCAGAATTATTCTTCTTGGGGATGAGAGCTATAAAAGTGGAGTTAATCTATTTGAGGATCTTACTAGTCCTGAAGAAATCTTTGATAGCTGCAGTAACATCAAAACCAACAATGTCTCAGAATTCTTGGAAGAAAGCTAGGGGGAACCCGTTCGGTCCAGGGGATTTGAAGGCTCCCATAGAGAAAACCACTGCCCTCACTTCCTCTGGAAATTGATTTCAAAAGAGCATAGTTGTCTTCTATCAAGAGAATTAATGGAATGTTTTCCAATAGCTTCTCCTCATTGCCATGGTTAGGAAAGGCCATTTGCTCAGAAAGGAAGTTCCTAAAGTAGTTAGAGGCTAGTTGACCCAATTCTTCCTCTGAATTGACCTCTCTGTTGTTTTCATCTAGTAGTTTAGTTATTCTGTTTCTTTTTCTATGCTTCATGGTTGACTAGTGGAAGAAGGCAGTATTTCTATCCCCTTCAGTCATCCATTGGACTCTAGATTTCTGCTTCTAAACATCTCTTCTTTTTTCATTATCTCCCTCCATTCCTTAAGAAGGGTCTCTTCCCTATTGAAGATAGACTCACTCCTATCCCCCTTGGCCATTTTGTCCTGGATATCTAAGAGGCTATCAGAAATGTGTTTCTTCTAGGTCATGACATTACCAAAGCAGAACTTGTTCCAACCTTTAACTCGATGCTTGACATGAATTAGTTTTTGGGTGAGTCTAAACATGGGGGATACATGAACAATGATACTCCACTAGTTAGCAATGAAATCTTTGAAATCAGGGTGGGAAGCCCAATGATTTCATATATGAAAGGAAAGGGGACTTTAGGAACTCCTTACCTCCAAGTGAATAAAAGAGCATTGTGGTCCAAGATGGTACAAGGCAAGGTAGTTAAAATGGAATGCTGCACAATGTCCCAATTGGACAAAATCAAGAGTTTGTCTAATTTAACTTGGATCAGTTGGTCTCCCCTTCTCTTGTTGGTCCAGGAAAAGAGTTGATTGTTAACCTCCACACCCATCAACCCAGTCTGGTTAAGAAAGTCTGCAAGATCCACCATGCTATCAAAGAAGTCTATAATACCCCCCGTCTTTTCTTATTAAAGTCACTAGCCAACATCCAATTAGTTCTTTTCTCAACATTCAGTCTCAACATCAAATCTTCCCATAGATCCTTCCTGGCACTCACATTGTTGGGAGAATAGATGTTTATAAGTTTCTAGGCTTTCTTGTTGAGGGTGAATTTCACCTCAAGACCGCTTTTACTATGGGAGCAGTAGCAAACAATGAGGAGGTGTTTGTTCCACATAGTGACCAGGCCCCCCGAAGCACCCATAGTAGGGTTGATTAGGTAGTCCACTGTGGGATAGATATTTTCGGCAACAACTTTGAAGTTTTCTTCAGACATTTTCACCTCTTGAAGGAGGATAATATCCACTTTATTTTCATAAATGCAATTTTTAACTATAAACTACTTTTGGGGACTGTTGAACCCCCTCACATTCTAGGAGAGGACCTTCATTTACTATTAGAAATGAAAGCACAATTACTCAATGGAAATCTGATTCAAATGTATATTTAACGATCTTTAATAGAGTATTAGAGATGGAGATTGCAACACAGAAAATAAACCCACAACACAGAAATATACCCGAAGCAGAATGAAGGACATAACACAAGTATTTAATGTGGAGAAAACCCTTGTAGGTAAAAAACTCCACCAAAAAAAGAGGCCAAGTTGTATTATCTTCACAAAAAAAATATTACAAATACATTCACTTCCTCTTTCCTTCAACCTTCACTCCGATAGAACCTGGGTACCTGTAAACTTGTTATGCAACTCATCTACTATGCCATGGTTTATATAGATTTTACAATCCTCAAGATAGGCATCCACCTTGGAATCTCCACCCATGCAACAATAAATGTCATCATACATGCATCCTACATGTTGACTTTTTCCCAGACTGGATGCTTATTCCCAGATTTCCCTACAAGGTAGCCATCAGTGATCAACAGGATCTCTGGGCCAGGGGCCAACAGTGTAGGAGATAGACTCTATATTTTATCTCCTCTTCTTCTTCAGGCTCTGCAATACCTAGGGGGGTATTCCCTACTCAACATCCATGAGGATATGCATACAAAGGCTGGGATGCTGACAGAAAGCAGATAAGTCCTCCTGTAAGTAGACGAAAACTAAAAGATAAGAGCAAAGGGGCTAGCTTTGGGCCTATTTGCAGTTGTAGACAGAGGACTGAGGATCCTAAAACTAATTCTAATGTCCTAATGGTTGTTTTAGATTTTGATTTGGATTTTAAGTTTGGATGCAAAGCTGGACATGGTTGTAACACAAATACAAAGCAAGATTGCTGCCTATCCAGGGCCTGGAGTTAGTAGACATACACCTGTGAATGATCAACATGAACAGCTAAAACTGGATTTCAGGGGGATATATGTGATACCTGCCTTACAAATATCTCCCAATACAGAGTGTTAAGTTATCTCTACTTATGGCATCCCTACTGCAGTATACCCTTCCCAATGTTCAACCTGAAAACAGTTTAATCTACCCCTTGAGCAGAAGTTAAAAGATCAGACATTCAACATAGGAATTCTATGCTCTAGAATCTAAACATTACCCAAATATCCAGATTCAGAAGAAGAATACATGCAATACTGGAGACAGAATTAACAAAACACATGCTAAGATAGCATTTCTCATATAAGATTAATCATGAAATCAGTGGGTTCGTGCCAAAACATACAACAAGAGATACATAGACTCACAGGTTTAGCTGTACAGAGCAACCAGATCAGCTTGTTTTGAATTACAGAGCCAAAAATCTTCAACTTTCAACAACCAAAAATGAGTAACACTTCCTGCTTATAACAGCCAGGTAGTGTACCACAGCAATTAATTACATGGTTGACCAAAAATCCCGCCAGATACACAGTATCAGAAAAATGGCGCTCAACGCATTACCAGATTGGCGCCCAAACATGAATGCAGCAGGTAGGGGAGGAGACAGGAAGAAACCTCGAGTCCTGCGCCACTGTCCGTTGATGTACACCTTCAATCAGGTACCAGATCCGTCCATACCTTTGCAACCTTCGCCATTAATGGTGCACCAACCCGCGGCCTGGGGAAAAACATCAACTGTGCATCGCAACCATTTCCCGCCAAGATTCATCGTCATGATATTTGAAAATATGCAGGATATCAATTATCCCACATGCACCCCGTGGCGACCTTTTCAACACTTTATATACTAGGCCACGAGCATATATAATGTCGCTGCTTTTGCTCCTGACGACACTAGTATAAGACTTCATCATCATCCTCCAACAGCATGATATCCTGTCGCTTGAAATATCACCCTGACGTCAGCATCATATCGCAATATAACCTGCATGATAATCACCTTCATCGGCACAACCTGATCCATCGGAGGAAGATCCTCCTGCTTAGCCGATACCAAAAGTCTGGCCGATGAACATCTTGATGACGTCATCGTCATATCCTGCTGATGTCATCAGCATATCTACCTACTGCGCACCTCCTCATATCTGGATGACGTCATCATCACATCGACATCAGGATGATATTCAGAAGATAACCGGATATTTGGAAATATCATCCTGATGCACAAATATCATGCTGCACTGTAGCTCCACTATAAGATCAGGGTGATAGATGAATATGCCAGATATTTGAAAAGATCACCCCCCACTAGATAATGCACGAAGCCGGCAGGCGGATATCTCCTTGATATCAGCATCATCAGGATGAAAAAACAACGAACATGAAGTGATACAACAACATCAGGATGATATTGACTAAGATCATCCTGACGTCCAAAATATGATGACCACGATGAAAATCGGGTCACACTTAGAACTTTACAGCAACATCATCAGGATGATCTTAACAAAGATCACCCGATGTTAAAATATCACCCCAGCAAAAGATCATGCAGGTAGACAATATGATGACCCTCGCAAGCAACACGGCGATAACTGGAAACATGATCATGATGATGACGACGACCCTTAAGAAAAAATAGGCCGGGTTGAACAACTTAGAAAATGACCCCCTCGAAAGATCGGGGTGACATCATCATCATAAAAGGGCAGGGTGATAATTGGAAGATCACCGGATATTTGAAAAATCACCCTCCGCAAGAAAATTAAGGCACATTGTAGCTCATCAGCAGGATCGGGATGATATCCAAACATCACCCGATATTGAAATATGATGATCCTGATGAAAAACAAGTCGACAGAAAACATGAGATGCTGACCACCATCGAAGCAAACATGATGATGATGACTTCCTCCTCGAAGAAAATATGATGCTGCAACTGAAAAATGCCGAGGAGGTCCAACACTTAGGAAAATGGGCAAGAAGATATAGGGTTCAAATGAAGAAACCCCCTAAACATGAAAAATCAACCTCCAGGTCAAAATGAATGCTAACACTGGCTCCGAATGGGGACGTGCAGGTGAAAACCTGCAGTGAGAACCAGATCTCCGGGCAGACCAGGCAAAAAACCAAAAAGCACGAACTGCACAAGACATTTACACTACATACATGTTTTTACAAATGTGCACAGCGACAAGTCATTTATGCAAAATAGAACTTAAGGAATTGGCCATGCACAGGCAATTCCAGAACTTCACCATCTAGGGCCTGGAGGAAATAAGAATCCTCCCCATGAGTACTGCAAATCTGATATGGGCCCATCCATAAGGGTTCAAATTTACCATGTTTACCCTTTTCTTGACCTTTTGCATTCCAAATGAGCACCAGATCATTGACTTGAAACTTCCTTTTTATAGCTCTCCTGTCAAACTGATATTTCACATCTTGTTGTCTTTTGAGATTGATCTGGTGGGCTTTCCTCCTGTTTTCATCCAATGCAACCAGCTGGTTCACTCTTTCTGTCATGGAGTCTTCAATCTTCTCATCATTTTCCTGAATGAATCTGTAAACTGGTAGGAGATTGTTTATGGGCAATCTGGCTGATGCACCATATACTAGCTCAAAGGGTGACATCCCAATAGCCCTTTTTACTGTCACTCTGTCAGCCCATATTGCTAAGTTCAATTTTGAGTCCCAAGCTCTCTTGTTCTTGTCCAGTATCCTCTTGATAATTTTCATGATGCTTTTATTGCTTGATTCTGCTTGACCATTCCCTTGTGGGTGATATGGTGATGTATATGATAGATTTATCCCATACCTGTTGCAAAAATCAACAAATTCACCTGATCTGAAGCACATAGCATTATCAGTGACTATCTTGAATGGTACTCCAAACCTGATGATAATATTTTCTAGCATGAAATCTGTCACCACCTTACTTGTAGCTCTCTTAGTTGGAATGGCCTCAATCCATTTGGTAAAGTAATCAGTTGCCACCAAAATCCAACTGTGTCCCCTACTTGATTTGTCTGTAATTTCCCCTATGAAGTCAATTCCCCATTGCTGAAATGGAGCATCCACAGTTACAGTTCCGAGGGGTAAAGCACCATCATATTTCAGCTTTCCTGAAAATCTTTGGCAAGGGTCACACTTCCTCACTAACTTTTGTGCATCTGAAAAGAGAGTGGGCCACCAATATCCTGCTCTGAGAATTTTATGAGCTGTTGTTTGGGCAGTATAATGTCCACCACACAATCCTTTATGCATATCAATCAAAACATTGTTAGCCATATCCTCATCCACACATCTCAGTAGCACACCATCAGGGTTTTTCCAGTATAGCTCACCTTGAACAATAACATACCTGATCGCATGTAACTTTAAAGTCCTCTTTTGACTGTCACTGAAATGGGAAGGACAATTCAGATTTTGCAAGTAGTAGATAATATCCTTGTACCATTCAGATCCTGATACATTTACACTCTCATTTTGGACTGCATTAACTTGGCATGCTTCCAAGTTTGACTGTGTCATCATCTTGGCTAATCCTTGTCCTCTTATCAACTTGGTAACTTGTATGTCTATGTTAAACTCTTGCAGTTTGTTTATCCATCTGCACCTTCTTCCAGTCACCTCCTGCTAAGTGAATATGCCTTTGACTACTGCATGGGGTACATATGCAATTATATATGATCCTACCAAGTATGGTCTGAAACTTTTGATGGCTCTGACTAGTGCATATGCCTGTTTTTCCATAATATCATACTTCAACTCAGAGGCCTGCAAGGACATACTGAAGAAAGCGATGGGCTGTTCAAAACCATCTTCATTTTTCTGTAGCAAACATGCAGCAACAGTATGAAAGGAAGCAAATGAAAATACTTGGAATGGCCTAGAAAAATCAGGAGATTTAAGAGCAGGGGCCATCTTGATTGCCTCTTTGATACTCTGAAATGATTCTATTGCTTCCCTTTCCCAGTGGACAGTTGCATCCTTCTTCATCATCTTGGAAATGTTCCTTGTGGTTTCTGCAAAGTTGGGAACAAATCTCCTAACAAAATTTATCTGTCCAAAGAAGGACTGAACTCCTTTTATAGTTTTTGGCATTTGAATTCTGTCAATAGCAGCCACTTTCTCTGGATCTATCCTGACTCCATCCTTGGAAACAATATGTCCCAGGATCTTTCCTTCAACTACCCCAAAGGCACACTTCTTTGGATTTAAAGAAATACCATACTCTAGTGCTCTTATGAAAATCTGCTCCAGATGCAAACAATGCTGCTCTTCTTTCTTTGAGTAAGCAGTCAAGTCATCCTGATATACAGCCAGAATTGAATCAATCAACCCTGCAAAAGCAACATCCATTGCTCTTTGAAATGTAGCACCTGCATTGGTTAGTCCGAAGGGCATTCTAACATACACATAAGTTCCCCATGGAGTGGTAAAGGCGGTCTTATACTGTTCTGATTCCTTTACCTTCACCTGATTATAACCTGAAAATCCATCCATCATGGATAAGAGTTCACAACCAGTCACTCTCTGCAACATAGCTTCCATATTAGGCAGTGGATAGTTATCCTTTAAAGAGGATACATTCAAGTTCCTGAAGTCAACACAAAGCCTAATATCACCGTTCTTTTTTCTGACTGGGACAAGGTTAGACACCCAAGTTGAATGCCTGATTGGCACAATTATTCCAGCTTCCCTGAGCCTTTTGAGTTCTTCTTGCATCTTGGGAGCTAAGGTAGGATTAATAGGTCTTTGCTTTTGTCTAAATGGCTTAGCTCCAGGCTTCAATGGGATCTCATGCTGGAATAAATCTTCCCTATAGGATTTTAGGTCCTCATATGACCAAGCAAAAACGTGTTTATACTTTTTCAGTAATGCAATCAGCATACTCCTAATGTGTGGTTTGAGCTGTTTACCAATGTATACCTTTTGAGGGGCCTGAGATGTCCCCAAATTTATCTCTTCTAAATCTTCCTTATTTGTGGGAGATGTCCTTGTGACCAATTTATCTCTACTGTCAAAAGCTCTTTCCAAAGCTACCAACCCTCTAGGGATTTTATTAGTCTTCAATTGAATTATCTCTTTTCCCACAAGAGTTTCTTTTCCATCTATAGTCTCTACAAAAGCTTGGAAATCAATTTCTTGATTCTCATATTCATCTATGCAGTGCAAAAATTTCAACAAATCCCTATCATCATTAAACACTTGCCAACTGCATATATTTTCTGGTACTGCAGGCCTAATTTTAACTTCTACATTTGTAACATCTGACAGAGTGATGTCATTTGGCCTTATTGCAACATTGGCTAAGAAATCAGCCATAACATTCTTTGACCTCTCTACCCAGCCTATTGAAAATGCATCAAATAGTTCAATGGTATCCCAAACAGCATGCTTGTATTGTTTCAATCTTTTATTTTTTGAAGCATACTTATCTCTAATTTGGGATACAATCAGCTCAGAATCCCCAAATACTCTTAACATTTTAATTCCATGTTTGAGAGCAATATTTAGGCCTAAGAGTAAAGCCTCATATTCTGCAATGTTGTTTGTGCAATCAACCTCAGCAAGAAAGAGAATTTGAGGAGCTTACGAGTTGGAGACAGGAAAACAACTCCAGCTCCAGAGCCTTCTTTTGCACAAGCTCCATCAAAAAACATGGTCCACAAACCTTGCTGATCCAATTCTTCAATGCAGGCATTTTTATTTTTATCTTCTGTATCATCTGAGACAACCTTGAAGTTATCACAGTCAGTGTCTACAAAGCATACCTGTTCCTTTGCTTCTTGGTCTTCCACTGTCTCTGATGATCTTTGTTCTCTGATTAGCTTAACATCCCTGCCATTCATTGGAATCATGGCATATGACAGGTCCAGCTGCATACTTCCACCAATTAGTGCTGCCTATCTTCTTGACAACAACATACCATACTGTGGCTTGATGTCAACCACTGTTATATTCATTTTATATCTCTTTTCAGGAAATGCTGCCAGTTTGAAATCTACATCCTTCATGATTCCAATAACTGGTACCTCTCTGGCATCCATAGCATAACATTTTCCACATGCCTTGTCAATTTTCAATCCAGCTTGTTGCATGATGGCCAAAGGCATGACATTTGTAGATGCTCCAGAGTCAAGCATACAATTTCTAATTATTTTTCCATTTATAACCAGGGAAACATAAAATGGTTCCACTTGTGAAGGACACTTTGTCATAGTCACTCCTAAATAGACTTCAGGAGTCTCATCTTCTTCATTACACATGACATGTTTTTCACCCTGGGTCTGAACATTTTGTTTAGCTTGAAAAGGTACCCCTGAGATTAGGGATATTGTCCTACTCTTGATTTCTTCCACTTTCATCAGTTCCATAAGTGGAACAGAGACTTTTACCTGAGAGAGGACCTGAGCTATATCAAATGGAGCATAATTTTGTATAACAGTTGTAGCTTGCTCCACAATCTTGTTTTTATCCTGAGCTGATTTAGCTTTTACTTTCATAGTTCCCTGATCATCATTCTTGTCTTGGGAACCTTTACTTTGATCTTCAGCCTGAGGGATTTTGTTTTCTGGTCCTTGAGATTCATGACCTGTTCTATGTCTAAAATTCTGTTTATTATTTACCCACTGCCTTTTTTGTGGTTCAATTCCTTTATGACCATGCACTAGCTGACCTGCAGAAATATCTTCTGGCTGATGTGGGCTGCCTACTTGATTTTACCTCTGAGATTGTAGTTTCTTTTGACTTGAGCAACTGCTGCAGTTGTGAAGGCTCTAATTTCCTCATCAGAAGGTCGTTGTAAGTTACTCAGAAAATTGTGTGAGCTCTGAGCATACACATAGTTATCTTCATTATCTTCATCATATGGGAACTATTGGCAGGCCTGAATTTGATGATCTGTATTCTCATCAGCATCATAAAGAGTGTATCCATTGCCTATGGACATCATATTAACATCATCATCTTGCACATAATGTGGCTCATTGCATTCATTACAAGATGTAGCATTATCATACAAGGATTGAGCAATCATACACTGTGACTGTGAATGTGGCATCTGACAAATTATACACCATGGAGCATCATCAACAATATTTATAGCTTTCTTTAGAGGATTAGGAGTTTCTTTGACATGTTGAGCTCTCTGATTTGTGTTGTTACGTGGGAATATAGGCTTACCATCATGCCAATTGGTGTTACAAGGCATATCATGCAATGATGGCCTCTTTTCCTGCCTTTGATAGACTTGCCTATCAGGACCCATCCCTTTTTCACTTCTGGCTAATCTATAGCTTAGGTCCTTAACAACATTTGCCAATTTGTCTATCTTATCTTCAGGGGCAGATGTATTACCTTGAGTGTTCTGAGGCTTGTTTGGATTCTGTAGAATTTTTATATCATCCCTTCTATTTGTCTTGCCCGATGCTTTCCTATTGTTTTCAATATTCACTGCAATTCTGAAAGCATCCCTGAGAGTAGCAGGACCTTTATCTCTTAATCCATATGCAGTTTTTGCATCAAAGGCATTGATATACAATATTATGCACATTGGTTCATTTGGCCTCATGTGATGTGGCAATTTGTTTAACACTTTAGTAAATCTTGCATTAAAATCTGCAACCTGCTCATTTGACCCTTTAGTGATACTGGTGAACTCATTTACAAAAAAGCTAGGGTCAGTTTTGTCACCATATTGCTCCTTGAACATCCTTTTAAAATCATCCCATGATGAAATACTCCGGTCAGGCAGATTCTTGTACCATTCTCTTGCCTCATCTATTAAGGATTGCATGAATGACTTCATGAAAACATCCTCATGTTCAACCTCAAAGTTATCCATGACATTTTGAAAGGCTTTTAGATGATCTTCTCCTGACACTGTGTTGTTTCCTAAAAATTTAGGCACTTGTAGCCTCAGATGCTTGTCAATGGGGTTAGGATACCCAGGAATACCATCAAACACCAGCTGCCTAAATCTATCTAATTGCATGGGCTGTCTGTTTAACTGATTAACATTAACATTTTTGTTTGCATTCTGGTTTCTTACATTGTTCAGTGGTATCCTAGCATCATTCACATTTTGTCTCTCATCATTATGCTGATGTTGCACTTCATTTCTTTGCTGATGTCTCTGCACATTTGCATTCTCTAGGGTAGGAACTGAATCATTTTGGGCAGTTCTTAAAGCTTGCACTTGCTGCTTCATATCATCTCTGATTTTCATGGCTTGTAGATATTCTAGTTCTGCTCTTAGATTTCTGATTTCTTCAGCTAACTGTTCATCCTTAGGCATGGAGGTAGATGGTCTCATACCATTCTGGTCATCATCTTCATCATCCCTCAGAGACTCTGCCTCTTCAAACCTTTCACTAGGGTCTAGAAATGGGCGTTCTTGGAACACCTCTGACCTCATTCTCATGCTACCACCATGTTGCCTCTCATATGCACCTTGAATATCAGCTTCTGCATTTGAAAAGTAAGGCACATGCTGTCCTGATGGCCTAGGGTTATCTTGCATATCATCACCTTTTCTGGGGGAACCCTCATGACTAACTGAGATAGCTCCCTTTCTTCTGTACATCATTCTTCTTGTTACTGGTAACTCTTTAAATAAAGGATTTTGTTGGGATCTTCTCCCCTGCATATAAATTTTACTTTGACCGGTTGGGAGATTACTTCGGAGTCGCCACCTATTACTAGGAACTGTTTTCTTTTGAAAACCAGGGTTCTTTCACAAATTCCCCAGTAGAGTCGCCAATTTCTATTGACTTTTTCCCAGACTGGATGCTTATTCCCAGATTTCCCTACAAGGTAGCCATCAGTGATCAACAGGATCTCTGGGCCAAGGGCCAACAGTGTAGGAGATAGACTCTATATTTTATCTCCTCTTCTTCTTCAGGCTCTGCAAAACCTAGGGGGGTATTCCCTACTCAACATCCATGAGGATATGCATACAAAGGCTGGGATGCTAACAGAAAGCAAATAAGTCCTCCTGTAAGTAGACGAAAACTGAAAGATAAGAGCAAAGGGGCTAGCTTTGGGCCTATTTGCAGTTGTAGACAGAGGACTGAGGATCCTAAAACTAATTCTAATGTCCTAATGGTTGTTTTAGATTTTGATTTGGATTTTAAGTTTGGATGCAAAGCTGGACATGGTTGTAACACAAATACAAAGCAAGATTGGTGCCTATCCAGGGCCTGGAGTCAGTAGACATACACCTGTGAATGATCAACATGAACAGCTAAAACTGGATTTCAGGGGGATATATGTGATACCTGCCTTACAGATATCTCCCAATACAGAGTGTTAAGTTATCTCTACTTATGGCATCCCTACTGCAGTATACCCTTCCCAATGTTCAACCTGAAAATAGTTTAATCTACCCCTTGAGCAGAAGTTAAAAGATCAGACATTCAACATAGGAATTCTATGCTCTAGAATCTAAACATTACCCAAATATCCAGATTCAGAAGAAGAATACATGCAATACTGGAGACAGAATTAACAAAACACATGCTAAGATAGCATTTCTCATATAAGATTAATCATGAAATCAGTGGGTTCGTGCCAAAACATACAACAAGAGATACATAGACTCACAGGTTTAGCTGTACAGAGCAACCAGATTAGCTTGTTTTGAATTACAGAGCCAAAAATCTTCAACTTTCAACAACCAAAAATGAGTAACACTTCCTGCTTATAACAGCCAGGTAGTGTACCACAGCAATTAATTACATGGTTGACCAAAAATCCCGCCAGATACATAGTATCAGAAAAATGGCGCTCAACGCATTACCAGATTGGCGCCCAAACATGAATGCAGCAGGTAGGGGAGGAGACAGGAAGAAACCTCGAGCCCTGCGCCACTGTCCGTTGATGTACACCTTCAATCGGGTACCAGATCCGTCCATACCTCTGCAACCTTCGCCATTAATGGCGCACCAACCCGCGGCCTGGGGAAAAACATCAACTGTGCATCGCAACCATTTCCCGCCAAGATTCATCGTCATGATATTTGAAAATATGCAGGATATCAATTATCCCACATGCACCCCGTGGCGACCTTTTCAACACTTTATATACTAGGCCACGAGCATATATAATGTCGCTGCTTTTGCTCCTGACGACACTAGTATAAGACTTCATCATCATCCTCCAACAGCATGATATCCTGTCGCTTGAAATATCACCCTGACGTCAGCATCATATCGCAATATAACCTGCATGATAATCGCCTTCATCGGCACAACCTGATCCATCGGAGGAAGATCCTCCTGCTTAGCCGATACCAAAAGTCTGGCCGATGAACATCCTGATGACGTCATCGTCATATCCTGCTGATGTCATCAGCATATCTGCCTACTGCGCACCTCCTCATATCCGGATGACGTCATCATCACATCGACATCAGGATGATATTCGGAAGATAACCGGATATTTGGAAATATCATCCTGATGCACAAATATCATGCTGCACTGTAGTTCCACTATAAGATCGGGGTGATAGATGAATATGCCAGATATTTGAAAAGATCACCCCCCACTAGATAATGCACGAAGCCGGCAGGCGGATATCTCCTTGATATCAGCATCATCAGGATGAAAAAACAACGAACATGAAGTGATACAACAACATCAGGATGATATTGACTAAGATCATCCTGACGTCCAAAATATGATGACCACGATGAAAATCAGGTCACACTTAGAACTTTACAGCAACATCATCAGGATGATCTTAACAAAGATCACCCGATGTTAAAATATCACCCCAGGGAAAGATCATGCAGGTAGACAATATGATGACCCTCGCAAGCAACACGGCGATAACTGGAAAATGATCATGATGATGATGATGACCCTTAAGAAAAAATAGGCCGGGTTGAACAACTTAGAAAATGACCCCCTCGGAAGATCGGGGTGACATCATCATCATAAAAGGGCAGGGTGATAATTGGAAGATCACCGGATATTTAAAAAATCACCCTCCGCAAGAAAATTAAGGCACATTGTAGCTCATCAGCAGGATCGGGATGATATCCAAACATCACCCGATATTGAAATATGATGATCCTGATGAAAAACAAGTCGACAGAAAACATGAGATGCTGACCACCATCGAAGCAAACATGATGATGATGACTTCCTCCTCGAAGAAAATATGATGCTGCAGCTGAAAAATGCCGAGGAGGTCCAACACTTAGGAAAATGGGCAAGAAGATATAGGGTTCAAATGAAGAAACCCCCTAAACATGAAAAATCAACCTCCAGGTCAAAATGAGTGCTAACACTACACTTGGCAAAAGATGCCCATGCAAACTTGGGTATCTAGGAATAAAAATAGCCACTTACAACATCTTATGACATGTCATAACCATCATAGATACCACTTAAAAGAGAATCTTCCCAAGATAGGCGTCTGGGGATAAACATAGCAACTTACAACACATTAATAACTATCATTCACGTCATAGTGTCATAGAATCTTATGACAACTTGCAACTGTCATAGATTCTTTACATGCACGCACCAAACATTATGACATGCGTCATACAAGCTAAAAATAGTAGATTCTCCACATGGGTGTCCCACTTTGACCAATTACCATTTACCATAGTAAATGTCATCCTGTAACTACTGCCGGTAACTCCAGAAATTACTAGTATAGTAACTCCATAATTACCGTGGACAATAAATAATTTTTACCACTGCTGGTTAAACTAGTACATTCCTTATGGGTAATTACAAATCATAAATGGAATAATACAATAATGGGATTTACAAGGTTAATGGCACCTTATCCCAATATTCCCCCACTTCACATTATACATTATAAATCAACCCATAGGAAACCAATATGAAAAATAATCAGACACTAGAAACAAGGCCCATGGTCTCTCTGCACCACATGAACTTCTCTATGCTCACAGGCTTGGTCCATGAATCTGGAACATTCTCCTAAGTTCCTATCTTCTTCAGCTCAATCTATCCATTTGCAACCAAATCTTGAACAAAGTGGTACTAAACATGAACATGCTTAGTCTAAGAATGATACATAAGATTCTTGGTTAAACATATACCACTTTGGCTATCACAACCAATCTAAATGATCCTGTAATCAAATCCAATACATGTACACAGTATCCTCAATCGAACTACCTCCTTAGAGACATGAGTAGTAACCATATAATCTGCTTCTGTGGTGGACAAAGCAACTTTAGGTTGCCTCTTACTCATCAACTCATTTCTCCTTCAAATGGAGTAAACACATAGCCACTAGTGGACCTTCGACTATCTAAGTCACCTGCCCAATCTGCAACAACAAAACCTTGTATGTCCAAAGATTTATCAGCACTATCAATACCAGAGTAAACCAAACAATAATCAGGAGTAGCTGCAAGATATTTAATCACCCTTTTCACATAATTCCAATGCTTTGTACTCAGGTTAGACATAAATCTGCTCAAAACTCCCACTACTTGGGAAATTTCCGGCCTAGTGCAAACCATTGCATACATCAAACTCCCTACAACACTAGCATATGGCACATTAGACATATCTTCAAGATCATCCTTAGTCTTTGGACACTTATCTAATAAAATCTTAGTACCAATGGGTAATGGAACTCTAACTGGGTTACAGTCTTGCATACTAAATCTCTACAAAATGGTATTCACAAACTTACTTTATGACAACCAAAGCTTTCTGTTACCTCTATCCCTCCTAATCTCCATTCCTAAAATATACGTTGCAGCACCAAGATCCTTCATATCAAAAGCACCTCAAAGTTGAGCTTTCAACTCACTGATCATTCCCTTAGTATTGCTAAAAAATAACATTTCATCAACATACAATACAATAACTAGTATAGAAACATCAATACAATGAATGTAAACACAATGATCCTCCTCACTTCTAACAAAACCCAATTTCAACACAAATGAATCAAAATTTTGATACCACATGCTAGGGGACTGTTTCAAACCATAGAGAGACCTCTTCAACCTGCAAACTCAATGTTCCTTTCCTTTTACCTCAAAACCTGTAGGCTATTGCATATAAATTTCTTCTTCAAGATCTCTATGCAAGAACACAGTCTTAACATCCATTTGCTCAATCTCCCAATCAAAGTCTACAACAATGGATAAAAGAAATCTAATAAAAGTCAACTTAAAAATAGGAGAGAAAATCTCACCAAAATCAACTCCCTCTCTCTGGGAGTAGCCCTTGGCTACCAGTCTAGCCTTATTCTTCTCTAATGAACCGCTTGCTCCAAACTTCTTCTTGAAGAGCCACTTACAACCTATGGCCTTTCTTCCTTTGGGCAAATGAACAAGATCCCAGGTATTACAAGAGTCTAAAGCCATCATCTCCTCCTGCATGGCTAACTACCAAGAATCACTATCAACTAAAAGAATAGCTTCCCTATAGGATCTAGGCTCATCGTTAGTACTCAATAAAGCAAATATACAATAGAAATTTGGTGGGCTATACCTGTCAACTGGATTATGTTGTCTTGTGGATCTCCTCAAGGGTGGAGTAAGAGTCTCAACTTGTTCTTTTGCATGAGCATTTGTACCAACTTCTTCTGTAACAATAGATTCATCTTCATCAGAACTACTTGAATCTTCTTCTTCTTCTTCACCCCCTAATCCATCATTCTATTCTTCCTAAGGTGCATCTTGCTACTCTAACTCAAAGTACACTCTCTTTACCTTTTCATCTTTTTCTTTTGGTTGTTCCGGTTCAAAAATAGCTCTAAATTCCCTGAAAATAACATCCCTAGAGTAGATAATCTTATGGGTTAGTGGATTCCAAAGCTTATAACCTTTGACATTATCATGATATCCAAAGAATGTACACTTTTCATCTTTTGGATCCAACTTAGATAGCTTTTCCTTAGGCACATGAATAAAAGCCTCATAGCCAAAAACCCTTAAATGTGAAATAGAGGGTTTCTTACCTGTCCACACTTCATAAGGTGTTGAATGAAGAGCCTTACAAGGAGATTTGTTAATCAAGTAGCAAGAAGTACACACAGCCGCTGCCCAAAAGGATTTATCCAACTGTACACCACTCAGCATACTTATATCTCTTTCTATAATTGTTCAGTTCATCCTTTTTGTAACACCATTCTGTTGTGGTGTATATAGAGTTGTCTTTTGTCTAATAATACCTACATGCGTGCAAAAATCATCAAATTCCTTAGAGTAATATTCCCCTCCATTGTCAAATCTTAATATTTTTTTATCTTCAATCCTAATTGGTTTTCAACTAAGATTTTAAAATCCTTAAACTTAGTGAAAACTTTAGATTTGTGTTTCATAAAATAAATCCAAGTAAATCTGGATACATCATCAATGAAGGTGACAAAATAATGAGATTTTTTGATAGAATCATTATCCATGGGTCCAAACACATCCATATGAATAATTTCTAACTTCTCTTTTCCTCTATTGCTTCCTAAAGGAACTAATTTTCTATTTTGTTTACCAAACACACAATGCTCATAGAAATCAAAGTACTCATCAGAATAAGAGAAATCGTCCAACAAATCTGTATTCGTAATAGTTTTCAAAATATTATTTACTTGTGTGACCTAATCTAACTATTGATGGTGGTTTTAGCACACAACAACGCAGATGAAATGTAGGTTATCTCACCTCTCTTGAAAAAGGTATCTTATCCTAGATGGGACTACCCCAAGGTTTATATAGTTAGGTCTTAGCTTGTAGAAATAACTTCAGTGAAATGTTTCAGCTGTACCAACTAAGGGGACTTACATGCAATGATGGGGTTTGATAAACTATGACAACAAAA
Organism: Cunninghamia lanceolata; assembly: GCA_027924645.1. Classification (NCBI taxonomy): domain Eukaryota; kingdom Viridiplantae; phylum Streptophyta; class Pinopsida; order Cupressales; family Cupressaceae; genus Cunninghamia; species Cunninghamia lanceolata. Next base: position 462,790 of record BSBN01000887.1, read on the forward strand.
TGTGCAAAAACCCTATGGAATTCTCAACAGATTTGCAAATGTGGTTGCTACTCAAAACCTAAATCTAACAAATCTTGATTAAATAAAATGCAAAAGGATTAAGGGTTGAGAGAAGGGGTAGAGAGATCCTATAGACAATTACAAGAATGATCAACATAGAGATAGACAAATTCCCAATAATAAACGAATCTCTGCTCAACTAGGCAACCCACAATGCCACAAAGATTGTGCAATCTTCTAATGAAATGTAAAGATATTCAAATCATGGAGGATTCATTAAACACCCAACTCTTGGTGCAACTCAATGAATTAACACAATCGAACTCAACTCATGAAAATATGTCTAGACTACCCATACAAAATGACATACAATCAACAAGCCATCAATGGTATGGACATGAAATCCATCAAATATTTGAATGATTAATCACAAATGCAACTGAATGTAAACTAATTTCAAATTGACATGAACCATGAAATCCAAAATAAGACAACGCAGAAACATAAATTCCTAGCAACCTGCAAAACTTGCTTTATATTGATTGAATTTTGGTAGAGTCTCAACAATTCACTATCAAATCTTACTTACAATGAGAGAAAAGGATGGCCCTTTTATAAACAAGGCACCATACTAAGTTTTCTAGTGGATGGTGCAGATTAACTCAACACCAATGGTCCAGATTACATGACATTGAATGAAGTACAACAATTTGTTACATTTTCAGATTTATTTTTGTCTCTTAGAAAAAAGACAAAATATAGCTTGCAAATACATTGAATCTAGATAAAATGGATACCCATTTGGCTCTATAGGAGGAAGAGTCAATTTTCAAGACAAAAAGAAGTCAAAAGAAGGCCACATGACGTGTGAAAACTTGAGTTGATGTAATATGATGGGATTTTAATGTGTTGATTGGATCATCCCGTTACTTGTCACTTTTTAGTTGTCTAATGAGACAAATGACCTTTCCCAATGAGTTTACTGGTAAAGAAGAGTATGTGGCACATTTTTTGGTGAAGGTATATCCAACTGGATGCTAGCTGGATTTGACATTGCATGACTGGACTGCTGTAACAAGTGTAGATAGCTGTGAACATGTCCTAGACATTGGACCGTATTTGTAGGAACAATAGTAATGTAGGCATGATCTTTAGTGTCTTCAAGCTCCTGGGGCTCATCTTAATCATCTTAGACATCATACGGACTTTCTCTTGCAGGTGCAGCATCAATTTGGTTGATAAAATGAAGATTCTGTATTTCTGGGTCAGCACTGCATCTTTGTGTGTTCATCCTTCCAAGAAAGCTCCAATAAGTTCTTTTATCCTCTTAGACCTACAATTGACAATACCAAGCATTAATTTCATTTTAACAAGTCATTTTCCATCAATTATGTCCATTTACAGCCATGGATCAGTCAAGAACAACTCGTTGTCAATGTTGCTTCTTATGAACAACCTCATAAATCTAGTGTTTTCACATGATTTTTTGTGTGTTCATCATTTTCAAGTACCCATTTGGCCAATATAATGATATAGGATGTTTTTTTAGCCATTTGGAGACATTTATTTCACATTTTAATAGCCATTTTTGCAAAAAGTGAGTTATTTGGAGGTCATTGAATATTTAGGTGCAATGACATTAATTGATGAAAAACATGCTCTAAACCCACACAAATATGCTAAAAATGTCCATCATGATGTAATAAATGGATGTACAATTCGAAATCATTAAGAAAATCCAAGTTTCACCCTCAAAAAATGAAGTTTTCTAGGTCAATTTACCAAAAAGCGGGCTTTTTAGGCCTCACTGGGTATATCCTGTGATGGTAATTTTCAGCACTAAGTTCACAAATGCATCTAGCAAGGAATTTATGGGTCATTGGATGGAGGGGATTTTAGGTGTCATAGGACATATCTAGTGCAGACACCTTTTAGCGCAAATTCTTTAATAAGTACTCAAAACCTTCGTTGGCAGAAAAAATGTAGTGCACTGGCTAGTAGGGAAATAGGGGCATATTGGACATGTCTAGTGGAGTGATATGCTCCCGCAGAGTAATAAAGAAACATTATTCAAAGATTTTGGGGATGTTTTTATGTCCACCGGATATTGTGGGATATTGGCATCATGGTGGATATGTGGGGAAACTAGCTTTTAGTAGATATATCTAGTGACCATTGAAAGTAGCGCATAGTTCTTAGTAGGAAAATATTGCAGGATCGGATGTGCAAAGATTAAAGTTCCTACCAAATATATCTGGTAGTGTAAAAAATTAGTGCCAGACTTCTCAAATGTTTCAAGTTCATCTTAGCAAGAGTTCTGCTAGTGAGTGGATCTGCGGGGATTTTGGATGCGATAGGATATATCCCATGGCGATCTTTTCAGCGCTAACTTCGATCAGTTTTGTTGGCAAGCGATTGGAGGGCAAGCAGATTGTAGGTATTTTGATATTAAGTGGATATGTCTGATGGATGTTCTATTTAGCACAAATCCTATGTAGTCAACTTTTAGCGTTGACTTCACTGGTGGGGATTTCAAGCGGTACAGGATCTGCAGAGGTTTTGATGCTAATAGGATATATCCTGTGAAAGAAAATTTTACTGCTTGTCCTATGCAACGATGTTTTAGCGCCAAGTGCTTAAAAGCACCCAGCGGGGAAATTTTAATGCACTAGATGAGCAGGGTTTATGCACCCTATTGGATATATGCAGTGAGATGTTAATTTCGTGCAAGTCAGGAAGTGGGAATTTTAGCACAAGGAGTATAATACTTAGTTAGAAGTGATTTTGTCTCCTACCAAATGGTATGGATTTTGTGTGTTAGTTGATATGTCCGGTGACAACCATTTTTAGTGCAAATGTGATGACGACATGTTTTAGCACCTAATTCCTTGGTTTGGGAAATGTCCTATGGGAATTTCAATGTTTGTCGAATGTGTTCGGTGCAATAATTTTTCCCCGTGAGTCTGGTATAAGCATTTTTTTAATGCAAAAGAGACTTCAGTGCTAATATCTAGTGCGAGTGGATTTTAGCATGAGTGCAGTGATAGAGCTTTTTAGCGCAAAAGACTTCAAAGGCTTGGAATTGGATAGTAGAATGACTTGTTTCCTATCAAACTAGTTTCTTTGATGATTTAATCATGTTCTTACAAGATAAATTCAAGTTTGACTCCCATATGGACCTATTTGACCTTACCAACTGAACATCTCCTCAAAAGGAACTGACTAAGACTAAGCCAAAGCTTAAGAAAAGAAAAAAAGGGGGGGTCTCCATTTGATGAAATGGGGCGTGTGTGCAAGGCACAACACTATGGTGCCACAACATACATTTATTTTCAGTACCAGCCTCAGATACATAAGAGGCATTACAAACTATAGTGGCTTCAAGCTTGAACAGGTTTCCTAATCTCTTCCCCTTCGCTACCACCAAGTTCCCTCTCACCAATCTGCAACCATGCTTGTCATAAGTTACATGCATTCCCAAATCATTCAAATTTGAAACTGAAATCAAATTTCTAGCTAATCTAGGAACATACAAAACACTAGGGAGGGTTTTACTCCCATCATTAAAACACAATAATACCTTGCCTTTCCCAACTATCAAATATGTAGAGTTGTCTCCAAGGTAGATATTACCTCCATGATACTCTTCGTATGTGGGAAACAATTGCTTATGCAAGGTCATATGCAATGAGCATCTTGAGTCAACCAACTAGTGATCATCAGAAACAACATTACATGCAGAAGTAAAACATCTTCACTTGCATTCGAGGACTTATCCGAAGCACTCTCCCACTATTTCTTTGGGTTTCTGCACTCCTTCACAGGTCCCCTTTTATCGTAGTTCCAACACTTAACTCTGTTCTTCTTTCTAGGAGTCTTAGATCGGCCCTTAGACTTGTCCTTAGCCCCTTTCTAATCTCCTTTCGGTCCTCTTTCCTTAGACCTTCCCCTGACACTGAGAGCATCCCCTCAACTATTCAAACTCTTCTTCCTCAATTCCTATGACAGCAGAACTAAAACAAGGGCATCCAACTTCGGATACATGAGGTTAGCAGTAATAGCAAGGATAACATTCTCCCAAGACTCAGGTAAAGAACAAAGAATTAATATACATTTATCTTCCTCATCAACATCAACATCTATGGATGCAAGCTGACTCAATAACAAATTAAATGAATTTAAATTCTCTACAACTGAATCACCCTCTCTTATTTTCATGGAAAACATTTTTTGTTTTAAATAAAGTTTATTTACCATACTCTTGGCTTGGTAGATCTCACCCAACCATTTCCACAAACTATGTGCAGTCTCTTCCTTTGTGACATTCAGCAAGACAAAATTTGTAAGACACAAATGGATGGTTCCCCGTGCCTTTTTATCCAACCTTGCCCATTTATCTAGAGAGACATCATTGGGTTTCTTTTCTTTTTGAACAACCAACCACTAGTTTCTTTCTTCCAACTAATCTTCCATTTCTAGCTTCCACAACTCATACCCCATTTCGTTGAACTTCTCAATATCCAAACAGGAGGTTGATGCAACTATGGATGCAACCATAATATCAACTCAAGATCTGCAAAACAAACACAACCAAATCTCCCACTATAGCTATAGCTTCCACACTACCATCCAAGAGTGAAAGATAGCTAGGCTCTGATACCAAATGTTAGAAATGAAAGCATAACTACTCAACATAAATCTGATTCAAATGTATATTTAACGATCTTTAACAGAGTATTAGAGATGGAGATTGCAACATAGAAAATAAACCCACAACACAGAAATATACCAAAAGCAGAATGAAGCACATAACAGAAGTGTTTAACATGGAGAAAACCCGTGCAGGTAAAAAACTCCACCAAGAAAAGAGGCCAAGTTGTATTATCTTCACAAAAAAAGATTACAAATACATTCACTTCCTCCGTCCTTCAACCTTCACTCCGACAGAACCTAGGTACCTGTAAACTTGTTATGCAACTCATCTACTATGCCATGGTTTATATAGATTTTACAATCCTCAAGATAGGTTTCCACCTTGGAATCTCCACCCATGCAACAATAAATGTCATCATACATGCATCCTACACTTGGCAAAAAATGCCCAAGCAAACTTGGGTGCCTAGGACCAAAAATAACAACTTACAACATCTTATGACATGTCATAACCATCATAGATACCACTTAAAAGAGAATCTTCCCAAGATAGGCACCTGGGGCTAAACATAGAAACTTACAACACATTAATAACTATCATATGTGTCATAGTGTCATAGAATCTTATGACAACTTGTAGCTGTTATAGATTCTTTACATGCACCCACCAAACATTATGGCATGCGTCATACAAGCTAAAAATAGTAGATTCTCCACATGGACACCCCACTTTGACCAATTACCATTTACCATAGTAAATGACATCCTGTAACTACCATCGGTAACTCTTGAACTTACCAGTACAGTAACTTCATAATTACTGTGGATAGCAAATAATTTTTATCACTGCCAATGAAACTAGTACATCCTTTATGGGTAATTACAAATAATAATTGGAATAATGCAATAATGGGATTTACAAGGTTAATTGTACCTTATCCCAACATTTACAACCCCATCTGGCGAGAGCCTCTAGAGTGCATTACCTCCCAATGGTTATTTCCTTAGTTGCTTCCCCCTATCTGGTTTCTGTCTGTGAGGGTCTTCCGGCTTTCCCATTTGTCCCTACATCTGGTGGTTTTTTTGAATGGCCTTTGCCATTCTTTTTGGGTGTCACCCTCCCCTCCTAATTACTCCAAGTAGAACTATGGACAGCTCCAGGTGATAGAACTCTAGGAGAGGATAGCTATGTCTTTTTCACTACTTCCATCACTTCCTGTTCAGTTGCTGGACTACCTTTAGACAATTGAAATCCTATAGTAGGGGTTGGTCCTTGACCTCCCCTTCTTTCATCTCTTTTGAACTAGCTGGAAACTCCCTAGTTTTGTTGGTCAGCAGGTTAGACAGCTGATGTTCAGCACCCATGGTGGCCTTATCCTTGGGTCTATCTAGTTCCTTTAGTTTTGATGGGGACTCAATGATGTTCAACAAGTCCTCTTTGAAAGGGTAGTCCTCAGTATCAGGCACTAGCTCACTCCCATTCTTAGGTTCTTGGTTCCTTAGGAGTTTACATTCATTGATCAAGTGCCTTTTCTTGGAACAGTTTTGATAGAATGTGGTTGCACTCTCATAAACTAGTTGTTGTTCACAGCTTCCATACTTGGAATTTATATTGATTATATTAGGAAATTTTTTGTTGATATCTATGCTAACATAAAAGTGGGCAAAGACTAACCTCATTTTGTTCTTGGCAGTTGTTATCACTCAGAATTGCACCCGTATGCAAGGCTAAAAAGCTCTACAATTCTGTGTAACATGGGACTAATTTCAAGTTGTGGGTGCCCTATAATAAAATTAGACCTCCAGATTGTGGGTTGGATCCCTTAAAATGTTCTATTGGATTATATGATTTTTTTATTTTGGAAAAGGGAAGAAAGAAACTATATGGAATGAAAATTGTAAAAAATCAGTGATGCACCTAATTTGAATAATAATATACAATTTGGTTCACAATATAACTCAGAAATCTAATTTTTACACAATCCAATCTTGGCATAAATATCACAAAAGTGATTCTAAGGGAGGTTTGAAAATAGGCTTTCTATGAAGGAAATGGTTTTTTCACAACACAAAAATATTATTTTCTTTCAACACAACCTAAGACCTGTGATAGTTTATAAGCTTAATGCTACTGGCGAAAAGTGAGACATTAATTTTAAAGGTTTTAATGGTTAAACACAATAAAATTTCATCAAATCACTTTAAACAACTAACATTAAATGGAAAGGAAATTATTTGATTCTAAAGAACAAAGGAAATATTGCATAAAAAACACAAGGAATTAACCTGTAACCTGCTATGAATTCTCTATAAAAATGTTGAAAATGAGCTACAAAAATTCTCTAATATGTCTGAATCAGAATGAGAACAAAGAACTAACTTCATAATGAATGAAGTTTTACAATATATAGAAAAGATAAGTAAAAAGATTGACCTATAGACAACTAGAATTTAAACCTTAGTTATCTCAAAAAAGCACATGTATAAATGATAATTGATTCCTGTGCAAGCTCTAAAATCATGCAAAAGACACCTCCAAACTGATGGAAAAAATAGATATAAGGTGTAAAAACTATCTGTGATCCATGCATCAATAAAATAAAGTGCTTGACTCAAGGTGAACTACTCATCAAACTACACCTAATTGAAAGATCAAATGGATGACTCAATTCCTCTTATCACTCCATACACAAGTCAACAAATAATATTCAATAAATGAATATTCTATCAAGTCCTCTCGTGTGCTATATATGACTTATATTTAAAATAGTTTATTTAAGCCATTATTATTAACAATTAGTGTAATTGTCCTAATAATATCTTAAATAAACTATAATATATTTTCTATTCATAGCATAAGTTAAAACCTTATGTCTCCCTTTGACTTCACATGCTCGCCATGCTTTAAGGTAAAAATATCCTTATTACTCCATTCATAATGCATTCACCATGCAAAACATAACCACAGTCTAAGAAGACCCCTACCATCTTGCCAAATGCCTCATCATGCAAATCAATGAACTCTAATTATAGGCCCCTGCCACCTTGCATGCATCTTGTCTTTACATGAATTCACACCTTTGACCTCTTTTGATGATTCTTTTTAAGGCATAATGAATAGCCATGTAATGTCTAATGTCAACCCCAAGGTAGTGAGCTTTGTTTTAAAGTTTCCAAGGAATGAACAACACTATTCAATGATTCTGACCACCATTTGACTTTTAATTAAAGGGAAGAAATACAACTATCGGCCACTCTTGGTAATGATCACTAGGAAAGCATCACTTGATATGTTTGACCTTGGTCGACAATTGGATTTAGTAATAATATTGCATTTAATGAGTAAAAAATGAAAGATGAGAAAAAAGCTTCGAACAAAAGAAAGAATAGCCCTAAACTTGTTATTTATTTTCACTCCTTTTTGTTGGCCGCCGCTCTGCAACTCTATTGCACTTAGAGCTTGATCTCCTTTGGCTACTCCTTGGGCTCTTGAGGTCAAAATCCATGATTTCTTTGCACTTTTCTAAGTGAGAAGGAATGGTAGTGACTGGTGAGTGATGTATCTTTGGTTTTTTTTGGGTGTTTCTTTCATTTTCTACAACCTCTTGTGGCAATGGTCATGGCCATACTTATTTTTCCTTTTGTATTCTCTTCTTGACATTATTTTTGCTTCCTTGTTGAAAACCTCTTGCAAAATGTGATAAAAAAGATAAGACCCTCATCAGAGGGGACTGCTGCCATACTTCTCTACTCTCTACAAATGAAGGTAAGCTCTTTTCATTATCTCCTTGTTGTATATTCTTTTGACATTGCATCTTAAAAAATACAAAGGTTGCTTTTGCGAGAAAATGGAAAGAAAGAAATGGGTATTATATTTCTTTGCATGGACCATTTTCTATGTTATGGCCATGCTTGTAGGCACCCTGACATATACTTTGCTTGATTGTTTCTACAAAAAGAAGAAAGGTTTCAAATTTTGACAAGGTTTTCTTAAGAAAACGCATGGGTATCTTCAGAAAACCCCCTTCAGGCATGACCATGATGTAAAAAACACCTCTCTGTAACCTTTCTCCTTCACTTTTGGTCACAACCGTGCTAACAAATGCATTGTAGCTATTTCCTTTCCACTGTATGTATGAAATGTGTTAGGGTTTACTCTTGTTCTATACCTTTCCATGTGTCTGCATTTTTAGAGGCTTCACTATAACAAGCATTCATTCTCCATTATGAGCATTTCTCCTTGGCTTTTGAACACTCTGAGTGATGATAATCTCATTTCTGTAGCTTTGAACAATTATATATACCTTTTTCTATAAAGAGATATAAAATAATAGTCCTATATACAAGAGGCTTTAATTTTGCATTCCATTTTGTATTTAGCTGATTCACTATTAGGTAATCATTATTATATGGCTCTTTCACAATTATCTTTGCATTTTGATCTTCCCATAGCATGTATCTCATGTATTTGATTCTCTCTGTCCTTCATTATGGAAACTGTTAATCATAACTGTATCAATCAGGAATAGTGGCATATGAAGTAATGAATGCTTGTCTTTTGTCTCTATCAACATTATCACTGTAACATGTAAATGGCATATCATGAGTCTTATACAGTTATTCTTGTCTTTGCTCTCTCTCATACAAAAATTGAACATGATGATTTCCCCCTTTTAGTGGCTGCAATGTTGTAGGTGCTTCCTCTGTATATCTTTTATCACTCAGGTATTATGAGGCTTTCTTCTCAGCTCCATGAGAGATGTTACATATGGATAGAAGTGGCTCATCTTTGGATACTTGATTATGATGTCATGCTTGTACCAGCTATTTTTAAATCATTCTTCATTTGCAAAATATAACTGTTTGACCTTGTAGATAATATGACATCTCTCATGGCTATCCTGTAGCATATAGGTCTCCTTTGTCAACTGCTTTCTGGTTGTAGAGGCTGCCCTATTTGTATCTATTCATCATTCTTATATGGTTGCCAATCTGTATCTACTTCTTTGACATGTGGCATTACTGTTGCATTTATCAACATTGTATTTCTATAGCAATCTATCATACATGACCTTTTTGCACAGTCATTATGAAAAAATACTTCTGTATTTTAAAACACCATTCTTGTTAGATCATGACTATTGCGTCATGTGTGACTGTGGTATTGGATCAATTCATTCTTTGTCATGCATTCTATTGTCCTTCTATTATGAATTGTTGTTCACAACTATGCAAAGGGCTTAAGTACCTTATAACATTTCATATTCAAGGAACTCAGAAATGATCCATAATGATGCCAACTCCAATGACTGCCAATTAATTCTCAACATTTGCAAGGTTTTGAGCTTCATGACAAATAATTGTTGTCTTCACTTAAGCACCTAGCTGTGGCATTCTTTAGATACTCCTCTTGGTTGTCCTTGTGTATGTTCATTGCTTATCTTTTGATGCATTTGGAATCCTATGACTATCCTAGAGAAATAAAACTGTATCCTCTGTGACTTGGATAGAAGTCTGTCACCTCACTAATGTTGTTATGATTGTCCTTTTCAATGAGTTGTTGTTATGGCACTTGATTGGTCATCCTCTTTGGCATTTGATAATGACATTTGATAAATCATACACCTTTTATGCTTCGAGAAGGCAACTATGATAGTGTAATGATACTAGAGTGATAATGATATGACTCCTTCTATGGATCATTGTGCCTTTTGTCCTTCATGAGGCAAGGCCTATATCACTTGTTCCAGTTGTACTTTATCTTCATGAACACCCAGTGTGACTCTATGATTTGCCTTCAACTATTTGCATGAAAATGAAGGCTCCTATAGCCTATTCTTTCTATTTGATATGCAATAGAAACCTACCTAACATATGTGACCATGCCTTTGATGACTATACTTGATGACTGTACTTATCTCTATTCACTCTTCTGTCATTTCTTAAGTTTGATTTTGAAAATATGACAACAAATATGACAGGAAAATAGTATTCTGATAATACTATGAAAGAGATGAAATACCTTCTATGGATGCAACTTTGATTTCTGCACTTGTCAACCTGATTTAGGCATTTTAATTTAATCTAATTTTCTCCAATCAACGACAATGAATGTCATGATGACATAACTTTTCTGCAAGTTGATTAGATCATGCATAGTGTAGCTTGGAATGATGCATCCTATCTTTTTTTATACTCTTTTTCAAATGAAAAGAAAACATGTTGTGCTCAAACCCTTGTGGGAGCCACATTTAATCCACATGTTTATTTGTCTTCAAATCAGCAATAATACTTGTCCTATACCTGCACAGTGAACAAACAAGTTAGAAAAAAAAATGTATACCTGATGGTATAGATTGACCCTCTTCATGATTTTTCTGATTTGGTAGCACTTATCTGATCTGATCTTTCATATGCAATGCATGATGTGATAAGTTGATTTATCTATTTGATAAAAGCATATGATAACTTTAAACATCTAGAGTGCTAACAAGGCTATCCCCAAAATTTTTGTAGGTTCAACTAATGATGGGAGGTGAAGATAAAGACTAAAGACTGGCATCAACAAACAACATTCTTGCTCAGGCAATGATGGATGTTTCATTTTATCATGTGTTCATTTCTTTTCTTTTATCAAATAGATGCATAGCTTGCATGTCTATAATTGCTGAGTCTAGTTACTCCCACAGCTTGTGTGGGACACATTTGAACACTTCTTTTGAACATGATCAGTTAATTTCTCTTATGCATATGATGTATATGTATTTCCTTTTTAATCAGTGCATAAGATAAAGTATCTGATATTGAATGTATGTTCAAAAAATGACATGAAATAATAGTTCAATACAAATTTCTTTCTTTCTTTTATTCAAAACTGATTAACTGAATAATCAATCTAACTCATGACTCTTGAAAGATAACATGATGCAAAACAACTATATTTCTTAAATGATTAGTACCTTAGCAACTTCATTCTCTTGACATGATGACTCATTAGTCTTGATTAGACTGGTGGGCTATCCTGTCAACTGGATCTCCTTTCTACTCTGTCAAGATATCAACAGTTCAATGAATGCATAACTTCAAAATTTTCTTTTATCCCTTCTGAACAATTGCACTTAGGTCAAACTAATTTTAGTGTGAGAAAAAAATTAGTAACATTTCTTGCAACCTCTCAGGGGTGTTTTCCTGGTAGACAATTTAGAACCAGTAACCTTTATAATTCCATTGGACATAGAGTCTTTTCTGCCCTGAATCTTGAAAAATTCTGCAACTCAAAACTGAATCAGACACAACAACGACAACAAACTAAAAACTGAAACTAAACCGACTTGCTTAAAACAAAGCCAGTAACATGTGCAGAAGCACTTCTTGGAAAACAAAACAATAACTAAAAATAAATGTGCAAAAGTACTTATTTGCAGCATAAATTTGCCTTACTAATAGCATAATTTGAGGTGAATCCCATTAACGGAGATTGGCAACACCTCACCATCTAACTTAGCAAGCTAGAATGCATTGTGTTGCTTACATTCTATTATTATATATGATCCATCCCACATTGCATCAAACTTTGTATTCTATCCTGGTTTGCTCTTCAACTCATTCCACTTGAAAACTAGATCTCCTTTATAAACTCTTGGTACTGCCCTTTTATCAAATGTCCTTTTCATTTGGGCCTGATGTACTTCAAATGTTTTCAAGGCCTCTTTTCTGGTTTCTTCAAGTTCAATTCGTTGTGCAAGCCTGACTTCCATTGGTTGTTCTTCAAGTAACTCTAACTCTTTTATGTAACTAAGAGTTGGCAATTCCACTGTTATTGGTAACTTGACTTCCTTTCCATATGTAAGCACATAAGGTGAATTACCTATTGGTCTTTTAGGTGTAATCCTATCAGCCCATAATGCTAACTTTAGCTTATCATGCCAAGATCTCTAATTTTCATCAATTGTTTTCTTTATAATTTTAATCAGATTTTTGTTAGTTGGTTTAGCCTGTCCATTACCTTGAGGGTAATAATTTGATGAGGTATTCATAAATATGTTATTTTTAAATACCAATCATATATCCTTAATCCAATGAATACTAATGCATTATCTAAAATAACAGAGTCAAAGTTCCAAACCTGGACACTAGATCTTGATAAAAATTCAAGACTGATGTTTCATTAGCATCCTTCAAAGCAACTGCTTTAGTCCATTTAGTGAAATAATCAATAGCAGTCAAAATCCACTTGTGTCCTTGGCTTGAAGGTGGATTAATAGAACCAATGAAGTCCAATCCCCACTTGCCAAATGGTTGCTCCACTTGAATTGGATGCAAGGGCATTGCTGTCAGTCTTTGTTTACCTACAAAAATTGAACACTTAAGACATTTCTTTACCCATTCATGAGCATCTTTGAACATGTTAGGCCAATAGTAACCAGCTCTCATAATTTTTAGAGCTGTTGTTCTAGCTGCAACATGACCTCCAGAAGGTCCATCATGAAATTCTTCTAGAATCTTTTGAGTCTAATCTGGCTGCACACATCTCAGCAAAACATTGTTAAAGTCTCTTTTGTATAGAATTCCATCAATTACAGCATAGGGAATTGCTTGTAATCTGTAATATCTTCTTTTAGATCTGTACAAGCCTTGTGGACAATCACCAGTGTCCAGATGATGGATCATATCATGCACCCAACTTGTCGGGGGTTTGGGACAGCAGTTGTTTCACTGTTTTGAAGCACTATCTCAACTTCTCCTTCAAGTTCCTTGCTGTATTTTTCATTTTCTGCAAGTTGTTCACACAGTCCCTTGCCTCGAACCAACTTGGTGACTTTAATTTGGATGTCATATTCCATGACCTTTGTTATCCACCTTGCTCTCTTATCACTTAAATCTTTACTGGGCAAACATTCTTTCATTGTAGGGTGAGCAACCATCAACTGAATTCTATTATTTGAAAGCATATGTTTGAACTTCTTTAGGCTCCTGATAACAACCAATACATTCTTTTCAACAAAATAATATCTTACCTCATAGTCATGCAGAACTTGGCTGAAAAAGGCCACAGGCTGTTCCAATCCTTCATTGTTCAACTGACAAAGCATAGCTGATATAGTATCCACACTGCTAAATGCATATAAAATGAAGTCTTTACCAAAATTTGGATTTATCAGAGTGGGAACAGCAGTAAGTGCCTCCTTTATTTCTTCAAATCTCTACTTTCCTTCTTTGGTCCAGCTGAAAGGAATATTCTTTTTTAGCATTGTTGTAAGAGGTTGTAAAAGTGCTGCTATGTTAGGAATAAACCTTCTTACAAAGTTAATTCTTCCTAGAAAGCTCTGTAAGCTTTTCTTATGTGCAGGAAGAGGTAGTACCAATATTGCAGTTATTCTTTTAGGATCAATTGATATTCCATCTTTAGACACTATGTGTCCCAATAGTTTACCTTCATGAACAGAAAAAATACTCTTCTTTAGGTTTAGTGATACCCCAAATTCTCTACATCTTTCAAAGATTAGTCTTAAATGATGAAAATAATCTTCATCTTTTTTAGAAAAAATAGTCACATCATCTAAGTATACAAGCACAAATTTATTAATCAGACCTTGAAAGGCCATGTCCATTGCTCTCTGAAATGTTGTACCTGCATTTGACAAACCAAATGGCATCTTTCTATATGCTAGTGTGCCCCATTTTGTAGTAAAAGTTGTCTTATACTGATCTTCTTTTACAAGAATCTAGTTATAACTTGAATAACCATCCAATAAAGAGAATCTTTCTGATCTGGAAACAACCTGCAATATTTGTTCCATAGATGGTAAAGGATAATGATCCTTTAAATATGCTCTGTTTAAATCACAGAAATCAACACATAATCTGATTTCTCCATTCTTTTTCTCGACAGGAACCAAGTAAGAAACCCATGAAGTATGTTTGATAGGAAAAATGATATTACCTTCAATATGTTTATTGAGTTTTGTCTTCATAAGCACTTCCAACTTAGGAGTTAGTGGCCTTTGCTTCTGTCTAATAGGCTTTGCCTTGGGTTCCAACTCTATTGTGTGCTAAGCCAACTCTGGGTTGAAACCTTTTAGATCTCCATATTCCTATGCAAATAAGTCACTAAACTCCTGACAAAGTTGGATGAATGCTTGTTGTTCTTCCTTTGTACATATCTTTCCAAGCTTGATTAACTTTCCTTTAAAAATCTCAATGGGTTCATAATGTTCTTGCTTTACTAACAAGCTGGCCTTATCTTTTCTTATCTGATCATTAGTATTAAAGATAGATTCCAAGGTCACTAGGGCTTTGGGTAGCTTGTTTGATCTTAACTAATGTATTTGATCATCATATTGCTGCATAAATTTATGTTGATTACATGCAGAAAATTCAGCCTCTTCCATTAAGAAATTTACAATCTGTTCATCACTATCAAACACTTGCCAACTGACATTATTGTCTAGGACTGATGGTCTAACAACAACTTTTACATATAAGGTAGAGTGTATATTCTTCATTTTAGTAGGAATATCATATTCAGTTCCTATGGCAGCTAATTTGTTAGCTTGCTTGTTATCAGTTCTAGGTATAGATATCAGATTAAATGCATCAAATTCTTCTATCATGTCCCAAACTCTATGCTTATATAATTTCAGCAAGTTATTTTTTGTAGCAACAAGATTTTTGACTTGTTTAACAACTAACTCACTATCTCCAAAAACTTTTAAACATTTGATTTTTTTTTTCTTGCCCATTCTCGTCCATGAATGAAAGCCTCATATTCAGCTGAGTTGTTAGAACAGCTGAAAGCAAATCTGAAAGATGAATAATATTTCTCACCTATGGGAGAAACTAAAATAGCCCCTCCTCTAGCACCAATCTTGCTTCTAGAACCATCAAAATAAAGTTCCCAAACATCATTTTCTTCTTCAATAGTTTGTTGTTTTTCTTCTTTAATCAGATTTTGAATGATTGTATTTTTCTTCTGAATCATATACACACCCAGGCCTATTTCATCCATTTGTTCAAATGGATCTGCTTCATGGTTCTCTACTGCCCATTGATCTAAAACCATATTTGGAATTCCTTCTAAAGGTGTATTTGGATCTTGGATGGGAATCAGATCCTCTTGATAAAAAATGAAAAGGTTGGCATTTATGGAACTGGGTGTGTAGGGTTCCAAGTGATCTTTGGCTAATGGCTCAAATTTGATTGTAACCTTGGTTCCATATTTAGTTCTGAAGAATAAATGTGTCCAATCAGATGATAAATATCCTCCTAACCCTGCTATAAAATCTCTAGATAACCAAATAGCAAAGGTAGGTGGAAAATCAATGGCATAAATGTCTTGATATATAACAAGGTTTGGATAGGCATGCAAAGTAAGTACTAAATTTTTGAACATTCCAACTGTACTAACCTTAGTTCCATTCATTTGTATAGCACCTTTAACAGCATGTTCATATTTCAGACCTAACTTATCAGCTAGTTGTTTTGGCATAACTGAGCTACTAGCTTCTGAATCTATCATGCAATTATGTACTAGATAGTCACCTACAATCAAGGTGACATAGAATGGTGGAGGTTTGCCTACTAGTTTAGGTAGTTCTACTCTTTTTTCTGTCTCATTTGCAATCATAACTTAAGGTTGATGTATTTTTTACACTTCATTTGACAAAGGTAACTAAGATAATGCATTTTGTAACAAATCCTTTTGTCCTAGAATACGTAAAGCATCTAAAATAGACATGCTTACTGTTGCCTTTTTCATATGATCCAAAATATTGAAGACAGGACCACTAACCTTTTGCTGCACTTTTGGGACAACAACCTCTAGATGGTCTTTAGCTATCTCTTTATTTTCTGTAGTTTGCTTTCTTGACATAATATGTATATCTTTTGATGTAGAAGATTGATTTTGTTCATTCTGAGTTGTAGAAACTGTACTTTTACCTTTATCAGCTTGTTGTTGCACATTTCCAGCTTGTTGATTTGCATTTCTAGATTGTTGTTGCAAGTCAACAACTCTCTTTTTTGATCTTGTGTTTGCTGCAATATTAGTAAAAGATTGCTTTTGACCTGGCAACTGATTTACACCACAAAATTCATTAGCCTGCCAATTCATCAAAGCTATATCAGGATTAACATACTAAGTCTGAGTATCCAATTAGTTATTCACATCACCTGCTGAATTTTTAGTAGCAGCATAGTTATTTTGTACCATTAAAGCTTGACTTACTATCCCATTTGGGAAAGTGGCTTGGTTATGAGGCTGATTACATGGGTAACACCATGCATAATCCTGAACCATGTTATTCTATATAGGCACTATTTCTTTTGATGTACTAACAACATTTGGATTATATTGCTGATTTGGCCTATTGTTGTAATTTCTCCTTTGACCCTGATAATCTGCCTAATAACCAAGTCTATTTTCTTGGTAAGGTTTATTATTCTAGTTTGTTTGAATTTTTAGGCTTACTAAATCATTTCTCACAGTCTGCAATATTTTTGCTATACTTTGTTGGTTTTCTTTCAACTTTTGAAACTTAGAATGAATGAGATCTGTACTATTTTTTACATTTGTTTGGTAACCAAAAGATGGTATTGATGAAATATGTGGGGCTGAAATTGGAATTAAAGGCTATATATCTAGAAAAATTGGCATTGGAGGCCTAGGTGCTATTTTACTAGCATGTATTAAACTATTTTCTACTCTTATTGCAATATCAAAAGCAATTGGTAAAGTTACCCCTCCCATAGATTGTATCATAACAGCAATATCAAAATTTAATGCCCTCAAATAATACAAAAAAATATGTTTTGGTGATGGTTTCACTGTTTCAGGGATTCTATTCCATCTTTTCTGAAATCTGAAATTAAAATCTAACATTTGCTCTAGTGGAGCTCTCTTAATAGTAGTCATTTGTTCAACTAATGATAAATGGTCAGATTTATCCTGAAATTGCCTATTCAAAGTAGTACCTAACTCATCCCAAGATCGAATTGAATTAACTCTTAAGCCTCTAAACCATTGAAGAGCTTTACCTTTTAGTGATGCTACCAATAACCTGATTGCTATGTTCTCCTTGGTAATGTGATGAACAGAACACAAAGATGCCACATCTCTGATATGTTCAATGGGTGTAGTCCCATCTTCTCCTGTGAAACTTGGTAAACTCTTCAATGCAGCCATTGGTATGTCATCATGCTAATTCAAATTCAAAGGGTTGCCTCCATTGAATGAGACAAAAGGCTGATTTTGAGGTGGTGGTGGATTTCTTCCACCTCCTCCACCTCCACATCCTCCAAGTAGAGCCATTGGAGTAGATAGAATTTGAGTTAGTGCTTAGACTGAAACTACTTGAAATATTTCTTGTAACATAGGTTCTTCTTCTGCAAACTTAAGAAGAAGAGGTTCCTCTTGGAAAACATGAATCTACTCTCTTGAACTTGCTAGTGGAGAACTATGAAATTCTGATGATGAACTTGCAAATATTATATTTTGGTGTGAAGAAAACTTTGGATGTGTACAACAACTGATAATTCTGTTGTGTTGATCACTTTATCTGCTTTTATTCTCCTCTTTGGTGGAGATAACTGATTATGCCTCTTTTCAGAATCTTTACTTGATCTTGTTTGATATTTTTTCATAAGCTACAAGATCTTATTTGTAAAACCAAAGTATTAGAGTCACCAGGTACTTGATAATGACCCTCTAAAAGGTTGAAATTCTAATATTCATACTAAAAATAAAAAAAGAAATAAGTTCTTTTGAACTGAAAATAAGTTCTTTTGAACTAAAAATCAGTTCAAATTCCCACCAGGCGTGCCAAAAACTGTTATCACTGGGAATTGCACCCATATGCAAGGCTAAAAAGCTCTACAATTCTATGTAACAAGGGGCTAATTTCAGGTTGTGGGTACCCTCTAATGAAATTAGACCTCTAGATTGTGGGCTGGTTCCCTTAAAATGTTCTATTGGATTATATGATTTTTTTTGTTTTGGAAAAGGGAGGAAAGAAACTATATGGAATGAAAATTGTAAAAAATTGATGATGCACCTAATTTGAATAATAATATGCAATCTAGTTCACAATATAACTCAGAAATCTGACTTTCACACAATCCAATCTTGGCATAAATATCACAAAAGTGATTCTAAGGGAGGTTTGAAAATAGGCTTTCTATGAAGGAAATGGTTTTTTCACAACACAAAAAGATTATTTTCTTTCAACACAACCTAAGACCTGTGATAGTTTATAAGCTTAATGCTGCTAGTTTCATCAAATCACTTTAAAAAACTAACATTAAATGGAAAGGTAATTATTTGATTTTAAAGAACAAAGGAAATATTGCACAAAAAACATAAGGAATTAACATGTAACCTGATATGAAATCTCTATAAAAATATCAAAAATGAGCTACAAACATTCTCTAATATGTATGAATCAGAATGAGAACCAAGAACTAACTTCATAATGAATGAAGTTTTACAATATATAGAAAAGATAGGTCAAAAGATTGACCTATAGACAGCTGGAATTTGAACCTCAGTTATCTCAAAAAAGCACATGTATAAATGATAATTGATTCCTATGCAAGCTCTGAAATCATGCAAAAGACACCTCCAAACTGATGGAAAAAATAGTTATAAGGTGTTAAAATTGTCTATGATCCATGCACCAATGAAATGAAGTGCTTGACTCAAGGTGAACTGCTCATATAACTCCTCAAACTACACCTAACTGAAAGATCAAACTGAGGACTCAGTTCCTCTTATCACTCCATGCACAAGTCAACAAATAATATTCAATAAATGAATATTCTATTAAGTCCTCTCATGTGCTATATATGACTTATATTTAAAATAGTTTATTTAAGCCATTATTAGTAACAATTAGTATAATTGTCCTAATAATATCTTAAATATACTATAATATATTTGCTAATCATAGCATAAGTCAAAACCTTATGTCTCCCTTTGACTTCACATCCTCACCATGCATTAAGGCAAAAATATCCTTATTACTCCATTCATAATGCATTGACCATGCAAAACATAACCACAGTCTAAGAAGACCCCTACCATCTTGCCAAATGCCTCATCATGCAAATCAATGAATTCTAATTACAGGCCCCTGCCACATTGCATGCATCTTGTCTTTACATGAATTCACACCTTTGACCTCTTTTGATGATTCTTTTAAAGGCATAAGGAATAGGCATGCAATGTCTAATGTTGACCCCAAGGTAGTGAGCTTTGTTTAAAAGTTTGTAAGGAATGAACAACACTATTCAATGATTCCGACCACCATTTGACTTTTAATTAAAGGGAAGAAATACAATTGTCGGCCACTCTTGGCAATGATCACTAGGAAAGCATCACTTGATATGTTTGACCTCGGTCGACAATTGGATTTAGTAATAATGTTGCATTTAATGAGTTGAAAATGAAAGATGGGAAAGAAGCTTCAAACAAAACAAAGAATAACCCTAAACTTGTTATTCATTTTCACTCCTTTTGTTGGCTGATGGTCTGCAACTCTATTGCACCTAGGGTTTGATCTCCTTTGGCTACTCCTTGGGTTCCTTAGGTCGAACTCCATGATTTCTTTGCACTTTTCTGAGTGAGAAGGAATGGAAGTGACTGGTGAGTGATGTATCTTTGGTTTATTTTATGGTTTTTCTTTCATTTTCTGCAACCTCTTGTGGCAAACGCCATGACCATACTTATTTTTCCTTCTATATTCTCTTCTTGACATTATTTTTCCTTTCCTATTGAAAACCTATTGCAAAATATGATAAAAAAGATAAGACCCTCATCAGAGGGGGCCCCCACCATGCTTCTCTACTCTGCAAATGAAGGTAAGCTCTTTTCGTTCTCTCCTTGCTGTATATTTTTTTGACATTACATCTTAAAAAATACAAAGGTTGCTTTTGTGAGAAAACGGAAAGAAAGAAATGGGTATTATATTTCTTTGCACAAACCATTTTCTATGTTACGACCATGCTTGTAAGCACCCTGGCATAAACTTTGCTTGATTGTTTTTGCAAAAAGAAGAAAGGTTTCAAATTTTGACAAGGGTTTCTTCCAAAATGTATACAATTCTTGCCATTTTATGGCATGACCTTGACAAAAGCACATTGTATCATCATTTTCTTCTTGTAATAGCAAAAGACATATTAGGGTTTCATAAGAAAACACATGGGTATCTTCAAAAAACCCCCTTTAGGCATGGCCATGATATAAAAAACACCTCTCTGTAACCTTTCTCCTTCACTTTTGGTCACGACCATGCTAACAAATGCATTGTAGCTATTTCCTTTCCACTGTATGTATGAAATATGTTAGCGTTTTACTCTTCTTTTATACCTTTCCATGTGTCTACATTTTGAGAGGCTTCACTACAACAAGCATTCATTCTCCATTATGATCATTTCTCCTTGGCTTCTAAACACTCTGAGTGATGATAATCTCATTTCTGTAGCTTTGAACAATGATATATACCTTTTTCTGCAAAGAGATGTAAAATAACAGTCCTGTATACAAGGGGCTTTAATTTGGCATTCCATTTTGTATTTAGCTGATTCACTATCAAGTAATCATTATTATGCGGCTCTTTCACAATTATCTTTGCATTTTGATCTTCCTGTAGCATGTATCTCATGTATTTGATTCTCTATATCCTTCATTATGGCAAATGTTTATCATAAGTGTGTTAGTCAGGAACAGTGGCATATGAAGTAATGAATGCTTGTCTTTTGTCTCTGTCAGCATTATCGTAGCATGTATATGGCATATCATGAGTCTTCTATAGTTATTCTTGTCTTTGCTCTCTCTCATACAAAAATTAAACATGATGATTTCCCCCTTTTAGTGGCTACCATGTTGTAGGTGCTTCCTTTGTATATCTTTTATCACTCAGGTATGATGAGGCTTTCTTCTCAGCTCCATGAGAGATGTTACATATGGATAGAAGTGGTTCATCTTTGGATACTTGATTATGACGTCATGCTTGTACCAAATATTTTAAAATCATTCTTCATTTGCAAAATATAACTATTTGACCTTGTAGATAATATGACATCTCTCATGGCTATCCTGTAGCATATAGGTCTCATTTGTCAACTGCTTTCTGGTTGTAGAGGCTGCCCTGTTTGTATCTATTCATCATTTTTATATGGTTTCCAATCTGTATCTGCTTCTTTGACATGTGGCATTATTGTTGCATTTATCAACACTATATTTCTGTAGTAATCTATCATACATGACCTTTTTGCACAGTCATTATGAAAAATTACTTATGTATTTTAAAATATCACTCTGGCTAGATCATGACTATTGCCTCATGTGTGACTGTGGTATTGGATCAATTCATTCTTGGTCATGTATTCTATTGTCCTTCTGTTATGAACTGTTGTTCACAACTATGCAAAGGGATTAAGAACCTTATAACATTCCATATTCAAGGAACTCAGAAATGATCCATAATGATGCCAACTCTAATGACTTCCAATTAATTCTTAGTATTTGCAAGGTTTTGAGCTTCATGATAGATCACTGTTGTCTTCACTTAAGCACCTGGCTATGGCATTATTTAGATACTCCTCCTGGTTGTCCTTGTGTATGTTAATTGCTTATCTTTTGATGCATTTGGGGTCCTATGACTATCCTGGAGAAATAAAACTACATTCTCTATGACTTGGATAGAAATCTGTCACCTCACTAATGCTGTTATGATTGTCCTTTTCAATGAGTTGTTGTTATGGCACTTGATTGGTCATTCTCTTTAGCATTTGGTAATGACATTTGATAAATCATACACCTTTTATGCTTCAAGAAGGCAACTATGATAGTGTAATGATACTAGAGTTATAATGATATGACTCCTTCTGTGGATCATTGTACCTTCTGTCCTTCATGAGGTAAGGCCTATATCACTTATTCTAGTTGTACTTTATCTTCAGGAACACACCAATGTGACTCTATGATTTGCCTTCAACTGTTTGCATGAAAATGAAGGCTCCTGTAGCCTGTTCTTTCTATCTGATATGCAATAGAAACCTACCTAACATATGTGACCATGCCTACACTTGATGACTATACTTATCTATATTCACTCTTCTATCATTTCTTAAGTCTGGTTTTGAAAATATGACATCAAATATGATAGGAAAATAGTATTCTAATAATACTATGCAAGAGATGAAATACCTTCTATGGCTGGGACTTTGATTTCTACACTTGTCAACCTGATTTAGGCATTTTAAGTTAATCTAATTTGCTCCAATCAGCGGCAATGAATGTCATGATGACATAACTTTTCTGCAAGTTGATTAGATGATGCATAGTGTAGCTTGGAATGATGCATCTTGTCTTTTTTGGTACTCTTTTTCAAATGAAAAGAAGACATGTTTGGCTCAAACCCTTGTGGGAGCCACATTTAATCCACATGTTTATTTGTCTTCAAATCAGCAACAATACTTGTCCTATACATGCATAGTGAACAAACAAGTTAGCAAAACAAAATGTATACCTGATGGTATTGATTGATCCTCTTCATGATTTTTTTTAATTTGGTAGCACTTATCTGATCTGATCTTTCATATGCAATGCATGATGTGATAAGTACATATATATGTTTGATAAAAGCATATGATAACTTTAAACATCCGGAGCACTAACAGGGTTGTCCCCAAAATTTTTGCAGGTTCAATTGATGATGGGAGCTGAAGATAAAGACTAAAGAATGAAGACCGGCATCAACAAACAACCTTCTTTCTTAGGCAATGATGGATGTTTCCTTTTATCATGTGTTCATTTCTTTTATTTTATCAAACAGATGCATAACTTGGATGTCTACAATTCTTGAGTCTAGTTACTCCCACGGCTTGTGTGGGACATATTTAAATACTTCTTTTAGTCATGATTAGTTAATTTCTCTTATGCATATGATGTATATGTATTTCCTTTTTAATCAATGAATAAGATAAAGTAACAGATATTGAATGTATGTTCAAAAAATGACATGAAATAATAGTTCAATACAAATATCTTTCTTTCTTTATTCAAAATTGATTAACTGAATAATCAATCTAACTCATGCCTCCTAAAAGATAATATGATGCAAAACAACTGTATTTCTTAAATGATTAGTACCCTAACAACTTCATTCTCTTGACATGATGGCTCATCAGTGTTGATTAGACTGATGGGCTATCCTGTCAACTGAATCTCCTTTTTGCTCTATCAATATATCAACTGTTCAATGAATGCATAACTTCAAAATTTTCTTTTATCCCTTCTGAACAATTGCACTTAGGTCAAACTAATTTTAGTGTGAGAAAAAAATTAGTAATAGTAGTATTGTCCAGTGCTATGAATCTTTTGAAAGAGTTCCTAATCTATGTGAAGATTTTCTCATCCTAATATTTCAGTGGTAGTCTAGGTAGCCTAACCCAAACCAGGGTTGACTTGCTCAGTGCCATGACCACATAAAAACCTAGTTTCCAGTGCCCCAAGCAAAGGTTATGTTTAACATATAGTCAAGGGCCTCCAGCCAAAACTACAACAAGGTCTTCTTTGGCTATGAACTTGAACAGAAAAAGGCCTCCAACCATAGTGTTAGTAATGACACTTCCCTTCAAGTGCCACCTCGAGGCAACCCACTTCCTAACCATATTGATGTTTGGTCTTAGAGAATGAAACTTACCCACTAAAGAGAGCTCCATGGATGAGACTATTTTCTCCATCATTAGATCTAAGATTTGTAGGTCTATTCCCCTTTATGTCTTAGACAGCACAAGGGCAGTAGAGTCTTCACTATTCCAGGCCTTGGGATGAAGATTTGAAGCTAGAATATCACGCTCTAAGGTACTGACTGATGCAATATTTGTTGCAGTAGGTTCCATCAGAGGGCCCAATGGGGGAGCAAGGGCCCCCTGGGCTGATGCAATCCATGACTTAAGCAAGTTCAAACTTAGTTCTAGTAGCAAAGTTACAGAGTGCTTTCAAAAGTTGTAGAGCATGTTCAAAAGTTCAAATTCATGCTTTGTGTTAGAATTCCATTCTACCTTGGATTTTGCCTCTGTCCTCCAAGGGCATGCACACTCATCAATCATCTTTTCTATTGTGTAGGTGAAAACACCATTCATGGGGCTTGATCAAGGCAAGCTCCTAAATAGTACCCAACATTTTCCCTCTTTTCATGTGTGTAGGTTAGACAGACAGGTTTTGGAAGGTGACATCCAAGAAGAATGAAAAGCATGTTATTACAAACCTGATGGAAGTTGTAGTTTCTAGTAACCCTAAACAGGCTCCAGGGCACCAAAGTGCCCTTGTCCTAGGCATTCTGACCTCTAGGAAAAGTTTTTAAATTGTCTGCTAATCTCTATTGTCCATTTGGTTTCTGGGTTTCAGGTACCGACAGTCTGTTTTACTTAGATCTTTGTTAACTAGGGTTACTTGTCTTAAGCCTAGCCTAATTGATTGAATTTGGTTAATTCCTTCTCTATACAGCAAAAGGGCAGAAACTTCATCCCTGATGTTTGGAATTCAAAATAGTTGTAGGTATAACTATTGCATTTCCCAATTTCCTTGGACATTGCTAGATGAAATATGAATTGATCCCATCGTACTTTTACTTGAGTATCATTATGCCATCAAAGTTGAAGTGTTTTCCATTCTAAAATTTAGATTGGATCCACTTGAAGGTTGCTATTATCATCCATTTGTAAACATAACCAATCAATTATATGGATTAGATCAAATACATATCTTCACAAATTGGATACATAGAAGATATTATGCATTTTACTCGAGTGTAGGGACAAGGAAATCATATAGGCCACTTGCCTTACCCATCCCAGAAAAAATGACTCATAAACCTAGGGGACAATCTTAAAGGGTTTTTGAAATATTAAGGTTCCTTTACTAGGTTATACCTTCAATAATGTGATCTCTCCTACAACAAAGGTCCTAGGGGTTTGATTCAATTTTGTGTAGCTCTTTTTCTATCTTGTTATTCCTTTATCCTTTGTAAAATTTGTATTAGTTATTCTTCCATTTGTAATGCCCCAAGCTTTCACCTAGGGCATTAACTGGACAAACACCAGATGAACAAATTTTTTGTGTTTACAAGTGTGACATTTGCATGTCATATTGTACTCACACACACACAAGGTGTCATGATAAGCACAACAACAAAAACTAAGAGAACTTCACCATTTCCCTAGGTAAGGTGGCACAAGCAAAAGACTTCACCCATCATGTGATAAAGTCACCTATGAGAGAATGAAGCTCCCTTCATGATGATGATTAGATACACATTCATGAACTTGTTTCCTCATGAACACATGGAGTAGGATGAAGTTGAAAACTACCTTGAATCCATTCTATGATGACACAAACAACATCCCAACACAAGGGGAAAATCCACACAAGAGATGGATCAACTAGGAGGTACAAGCCCTCAACTAATTGGAATGATCGCTAGTCAATTTTGTGCAAATGTATGCTTCCCTAATGTAAGAGAGGGAGTAAATTCCAAACCAAGAAAGTTATCAACAAAGTTTCAACATGGGAAGACTTAGCAAACCAAGGGAAACAAGTTCTATATACAATGTTTCTTCAGAAAAAGTTGGGAAGTGCTCTCTATCAAAGACTCCACAAATGTCCAAGTAGTTCAGAGGACTACGACACCCCAAGAGAACTCCAACACATCCCTCTAGTGTCCATTTCTATTGTTAGTGTCTAGTTCTAGAATTAGGATCCAAAACTTTGGTGCTAGTGTCCAAGTCTAGTGTTGTAGTTCTGGTACAATGTCTGAACAAGAAATTTCCTTAGAACACCTACTCAAGAATTTAACAAAGGGTCCCACAAGGAATCTACTAATAAGGATTTCATCCCCAGGCCTCCTATGTGTTGGCAAGAGACACTGTGTGGCTTCATGAGTGTTGTCATTGATGGCACAAAGTCCATCCCACACATCCGCAAGACATGGTATGTCTATACTGGAATTTAGATTGACGAGTATTTTGGTCCGGTGAGCAAGAAAAGAGCATGCAGCAAGGTTTGACAACCAGGTCCAGATCTCTCAGAGGAAGTATCTCAACAAAGTATAGAATTGGGGAAGTCAAGAGGAGTACCATGACTGATACATTCCAGAGATTGAGCCTCCAGTGATGAAAGAGTGAAAAGATATGAGCACCTAAGTGTTGGGTTCCTATTTGGCAGAGGAGACTAAGGAAGAACTAACCAGCAGAGCATCAGACCTTAATCTGGATGAGAAATTGATGGTGATCAAGTTTCTTGAGGGATCATTCATGATTGGCCAACATTATTGATGACTCCTATAACTATCTTTTTGATACACATCACTTAGTAAGCATGGATTCAGCTGACAGGCCAGAGTTTGGAAATATCTTGAGTTTTTTGAATGCTGACAAGAAAGATGTTGAAATCCTTGGTGCGGATATATATACTAGATGGATTTCGATGTGAAGGCATGTGTGTTGTGTTGTGAAGTGGGAAGAAAAGATGAGAGTAGTGTGGAAGCAGCTATACAAATCTGATATGTGACAGAACAACAACACTAAGCAGAGGAAGAATGAAGTGTAGCAGATCAGTGTATTGAGCCTAACCAGAACTGAACCTCAGCATATGTGGATGCCCCTGATCAGTTCAAGTATCTGGTTACTTTCTATATACCTTGTAGACAGTGAGTCTCTTATAGGTAGTGAGCCTCTTGTGAGCAGTGTGCTTGGGTAGTGAGCCCTAATTGGCAAGTGCCATTTTGTACTTCTATTCTTTTAACAGAGAATACAATCTTGCATTAGTCACCCCATGGTTTTTCCCTTAACAATGTTTTCCACATAAAAATCCTTGTGTTATGTGTGTTGATTTCTTTTTGCTCTCATGTTCATGTATGCTTATATGCTTTTGATACTACACTAATTATTAAAGAAGAAAAGAAAGTCAAATAATTAAGATAACTGATTCACTCCCCCTCTTAGTTATCAACAATTGGTATCAAAGCTAAGTTCCTCTAGACAGAGCCTAACATCTTGAGGAAGATCTAGGAATCTCAATGGATATGTATGGTATGAGGGATCAACTTTAGTCTACCCTAGATGATCTTGAGCAATCTCACTCTGAAGTCAATAACCTAAGGGAAGACTCAAACAAGTTGATGATTTCATAAATGAACTAAAAGAAAAACTGAGTATCTCTATGAAAAAGAGAAAGGAACTTCTTCAACAACTAGCAAGTCAAAGTGAAGCCAATGATACTAATGAAGATTTAAATGAGAAGAACAAGTTATGTGAGAAGCTATCAAAAGAGGTCATTATGGTAAGACATGAAATGGAATTAAGGGTTATGAAGTTCACGCAAGAAATTGAAGAGAAGAGAAAAATTGAAGATAATCTTAAATAATCTCTCAAGGAGAAGTCAGAAGACTGCCACAAAATGGATAGAATAATCAAGCATCTAGAATCTGATCTTGAAGAAGCTAGAGACAATGAAGAACAACTTGAGAATCAGATAGGCACTCTTAAAAGGGATCTTAAAACAACAAATGAATACAAAGAGAAATTCAAGATAAGCTTTGCTCAACTTGAAGTTATTCTTGAAAGCCAAAAGAGGGTAGATGACAAGCAAGGCTTGGGGTATGAGAAAGGGGAAAGCTCCGGATCTGGTCAAAAGAACTCTGGATCAGGAAATCCAAGGAATAGGCCTAGAAGACCTATGGTAAGGCAACCAAATGTTCAAAGATATCCTTCCTTCAATGGATACTACTACAACTGCAATAACTTCGGTCATAAAGCAAATCAGTGCAAAAGAAGAATGAATCAGACTAATTCATCCTTCTCTAGACAGTGTTTTAACTACAAAAGATATGGTCACAAATCTCATGAGTGTAGAAATATGCAAATAAAAAATTCATTCAATGGTAAATGCTTTGCATGCAATATAATGGGACATATGGCTAATCAATGCAGATCAAGAGGATATCAGTCAAATTTGCAAAGAAATGTTGTTTTCTACAATTGCAATAGATCTGGTCATATTGCCGAATTCTACAGAAGTAAGAATCATGATAAAAGGGGTCCAGTGCATCATAATCAAAATCAAGACAAAGGAAAAGGAAAAGTGAATGCAGATGAAATTCAAAGGGAAATGAACAAGATTTGGGTGAATAGAAGCACAAAAAATGTTGATGATGGATCTGCACCAGAATCTGGTGCTGATATTCCTTCCAAAAATTGAATAGCTGAGCTCTGCCTGAGGGGGAGTCACAAAGGAAAACAAATTCCCCCAACCAGTCAATTGGTGCCTGAAATTGGCAAATGTATAGTTGCAGATAAAAGGGTTCTCACAGAAATATCTAATTAACCCTTGGTTAAAATATGAAAGATCTGCAAGAAGTTTGAAAAGGTCAATCATCCAAAATTGATCTAGTTTGACTCTCATCTGGCAAAAGTAAGACTTTCTCAGTTAGATCTGGTATGATTCAAAATTGAAATGTTTGGATCTACAGATTGATGGAATGATTGGAGAAATGGAGATACATTGTCAATCATCACCAAGAATAATTCTAACTACATCACAATGATTCGGAAGGATCTCTCTCAAAATAAGGGAACTAGAATGACTTAAGGTGTGCATTTATTGCAATAAGAAATTAGGGTTTGCGTACAAATATAAGGATTCTTTTGTTCATCATTTACACATTTGCATTCAAGAAGAAGAAAGAAGGAGCTTTGTAACAAGATTGTCTCAAACCTCTCGAAGATCAACCGCAAAAGTCGATTCAACCTGCAATCTTATCCGGCTCATATCGTGAACCCTAGAGGCATAAAAATGTATTTTCACTCTTGAATATCTTTCTCTAAATCTTTTGAAAGATGGCTACTCTGAATGTTGTAAAAATCACTGATAGGCCACGTCCTAAGTTTAAGAAACACCCTTACAAATCTCTAGAAGTTGATCCTTTAGGTGCCTTCTCTAGCATTCTACATGGGGTTTTGCATGTAGACGATGTTAGGGCATACATTCATGCAAATATTAAGGAATTTGGGGAATCCAAGCTGATGGATATCTATCACAAGCAGCTAATAGATGAATCATTTGAACTCAAACCTCAATACAAGGCCATTCGGGAAAAGCATTTTGGACATTGCATCCATTTCCCCTATTTTGCAGAAGATGAATGGGTCCGGTATGTTCTAAGCAGAGTGCATGACAACTTCATGTGGCTGATGAGACCATTTAAGATCACAAAAAATGCCATTAGGGCGATAACCAAATTGCACTCATCTAGTGGGTTACCTGCTCTCAAATTGGTCAAAAACCAAATTGTAAGTGAGGCTACCAGATCAAAATTTGATAAGAGAGAAATGACAATAGAAGATATCACTGATCTAGATATCAAGTTTACCTCTATGATAATTAGCTATAAGATATATCACTCCAGCAAAGAGAATTTTGTATCTGAAACTACAATTTATACTGCTTATCAGATGCTAAGGGAGAATGCAGATTATGATCTTTGCGAGCTACTTCTGAGCCAACTATTGGAAAACCTACAAAAGATCAAGAAGGACAAGAAGAAGTCATTCAAGTATGGTGGGATAATACTGTGTTTATTCTTTTACTTTATGAATGAGCTACCTGGATCCAGTGGTTGGGTATGGAAAAATGACAGACCTGTGGCCATATAAATTAGAGACTATATGTGTGGGCTTGATGATGCCAAGGAACAAAACACAACACTCTAGGGTTACTTCAAAAACTTCCAAGGCATGATGTAGGCTAGAGAGAGAATCCCCCAATCTCTAGTTGAAAAATACAAGGATACAGTGTGCTTCATGGTAGACACTGATCAATGCCTAATGGAGGTAGTGGAACTGAGAATAGTGTGGATTATGCCAATGGGCTATGAGGTTGATGAGAAAATCCTAGAGCTACATATCCAACACCTGCTAAGTCAGCCCAAGGACCCTAAGGTAGAAAGGTTTGGTACCTTTCAAGAATTGAGTGTAAAAAATTATGTTGAACTAAGGCAACCTGAAATAAAAAAGAAAAGTCAAGAAGGAAGTAGAGGAATTTGCAAAGAAATATGGATTTTCAAAGGAGGCAGTCGATGCCAACAGAGAGAAGGTAGAAAGAGTAGAAAAAGAGAGACAAGAAGCAGAAAAAGAAAGTGATCCAGTGCAAGCCCCCTCCTGGACTAGATCCTCCAAAAGCTCTGCACCTGCCACCTCTAAGAGCCAAAAAGCCTCAAAACCAGAAGCCAAGACATCCAGAAAGGGTGAGAAGAGAACAAAGAAAAAAGCCACAAGGTCATATACAAGTCAAAAAGATGATGAAGAGACAGAAATAGATGAGGAGGTTAAGAAAATGAAGAAGAAAAAGAAAACTTCTATGGAATCCTCTGCCAAAGAAAACAAGGAAGAAGAAGTAGAATAATTTGTTGAAAGGTCCACTCCTTCTGTTGATAATGTTGTCAAGGTAGTCACAGTGGATGGAAATCTGCAACCATTGACAGATTTCTATGATCAGTATAGTGACACAGACAAACGGATCTTGGAAGAAGCTACTGTTAAGTACTTAAACTTATACAATAAAGCATTCATTGAAATAATCTCTCTAATCCCCAAGAGTTTAGAGAAAGTAATTGAACTCAAAAAAGACAATGCCAGAGAAAAGGATTTGGAGATCCGGGAGCAGATTGCTATCCAACTCTATCCTTCCATTACCCCTCAACAAATGAACATGATCTTCAAGGATTGCAAGGATGAGTTCCAAAGCAAAGCAAGAATGAACCAGCTTATGCTTGGAGAGACTGACCAAGTGGCAAATGAAATAGAAGATATCCTCTGGAATGCTTTTAAAAGATTCAATCTTCCTGTTATAGAGGACTTAGGTGATGAACCCATGGATGACGAAGGACTAAGTAAATCAAAAGAAGAATCTACTATGAAAGATGTAGAAGAGACAAAGGTCATAGGTGAGGAGAGGACTCAAAACTTGGATTCCTCTGCTCCGGAATAGGAAGTCCCTGAAGAAGTAAACATCTCTCTTCCAGATCCCCCTGTTGACTCCAGAATTGAAGGAGAAGAAAGAAAAGATGAGAAAATTAGTCAAGAAGAAGAGGTCAAGGGAAGAGAAAAAGATCAAACAGAGAAAACCCTAGATGACAGTTCTGAGGCCACAAAAGGAAAGAAAACTCTTTCTCTGGCAAGAGACACTGTAGAAGAAGTTAAAGATTTCTTGATAAAAGAAATGATGCAGTTAGATGAACCAAAGCTATTCCAAGGACCACTCAATTTTGACTCCCTCTCTCTGGTCCAGACAATGAAGGTAGCATCTTTTGCTCAAGCCAAAGAAAAAGAAAAGATTTTGAAGTCACACATGGAAGACTGTGAGCTGATAGAGATTGCATTGGGTGTGTTGGAGAAGATCATGCCATCCTTCCAGAAGGATCCTTCGGCCTCCTCATCTAGTAATCTGAAAACTCTTGTTAATTTTGTTAGCACACATTTTGATTCTTTAGAGAAAGCAGCTAAAGAGAAAGTCTAGAAAGAGTTTTTGGGTAAGAGATTCTCCGAGGTACAAGGACTTATAATAAATGAGAGGAGAAATTTGGATATTGGGATAAAGAGCTTAGAAAATGCTCTTAAAGATGGTGGAGATCTATACAAATTTTGTCTATCTTGGTCCACCATGACAACAGATATTACCAAGAAGGTGGAAGAACAAGAGAGCAAACTATCAAGTTTATCTCAAAATTTTGATCCTCTCACCTCTTCCATAATAAATCAAGAATGTCAAACTATTGCAACTATAAATGAAATAAAGAAGCTTGAGAAGGAGAAGAAAAATAGACTAAATAGGCTAAGTGAACTAAGAGGGATAATTATCCCCAAGTTAGAGGCAATACATGAGGCCCTAACTGATGCCCAGACCACAGCTTGGACCAGTGATCCGACAGAGCTAAAGAGGGTAGAAGCTTTTACATTTTTGCTAAGTGGTCACATTTTAATTTTGGATAGGATGAAGAACAGTTGGGTCATAGAAGTGGTACAATTGAAGACCACCTTTGCAGATATACTTTAGTATATGTAAGTATAACATGTATATATACTTATGCGGCTAAGTATAGTTTAATTTTTAGAAATTTTGGTGTGTGGATTCTACCCTTTTCCATTGATGTCAAAGGGGAAGTGAGGAGCAGTGAAAAATGTGGAATCTAGCTAAGGGGGAGCTCTAAAAAAGTGTACATTAGAATAGAGCATTAGCCAAGGGGAAGTGTAGTGTGACACTTAGTCATTTTTCACTAAGTGTTGCCATCAATGCCAAATAGGGAGATTGTTGGCAAGAGACACTATGTGGCTTCATGAGTGTTGTCGTTGATGGCAACAAAGTCCATCCCACACATCCACAAGACATGATATGTCTATACCGAAAGTCAGATTGAAGAGTATTTTGGTCTGGTGAGCAAGAACAAAGCATACAGCAAGGTCTGACAATCAAGTCCGAATCTCTCAGATGAAGTATCTCAGCAAAGTACAGACTTGGAGAAGTCAAGAAGAGTACCATGATTGATACATTCTAGAGATTGAGCCTCCAGTGATGAAAGAGTGAAAATATATGAGCACCTAAGTGTTGGGTACCTGTTTGGCAGAGTAGACTAAGGAAGAACTAACCGGCAGAGCATCAGACCTTAATCTGGATGAGAAATTGATGGTGATCAAGTTTCTTGAGGGATCATTCATGATTGGCTGACATGATTGATGACTCCTATAACTATGTTTTTGATATGCATCACTTAGTAAGTATGGATTCAGCTGATAGACCAGAGTTTGGAAATATCTTGAGTTTTCTGGATGCCGATAAGAAAGATGTTGAAATCCTTGGTGCGGATATATATACCAGATGGATTTCGATGTGAAGGCATGTGTGTTGTGTTGTGAAATTGGAACAAAAGCAGAGAGTAGTGTGGAAGCAGCTGTACAAATCTGATATGTGACAGAACAACAACACTAAGCAAAGGAAGAATGAAGTGCACCAGATCAATGTATTGAGCCTAACCAAAATTGAACCTCAACATATGTGGATGTCCCTGATCAGTTCAAGTACCTGGTTACTTTCTATATACCTTGTAGACAATGAGTCTCTTGTAGGCGGTGAGCCTCTTGTGAGCAGTGTGCTCGGGCAGTGAGCCCTAATTGGCAAGTGCCATTTTGTACTTCTATTCTTTTAACAGAGAATACAATCTTGGGTTAGTCACCCCGTGGTTTTTCCCTTAACAGGGTTTTCCACATAAAAATCC
The DNA here is from genome assembly GCA_027924645.1 of Cunninghamia lanceolata. Taxonomy (NCBI): domain Eukaryota; kingdom Viridiplantae; phylum Streptophyta; class Pinopsida; order Cupressales; family Cupressaceae; genus Cunninghamia; species Cunninghamia lanceolata. The sequence goes on from BSBN01000887.1 coordinate 496,770, forward strand.
TTGTGTTATGTGTGTTGATTTCTTTCTGCTCTCATGTTCATGTATGCCTATATGCTTTTGATACTGCACTAATTATTAAAGAAGAAAAGAAAGTCAAATAATTAAGATAACTGATTCACCCCCCCTCTTAGTTATCAACACTATGAACTGATAAAAGATAAAACAAGCTCTAGGAGATTGCAACTATCAACAACCAACTCGAGACGATTTAACATGTTTATTGAACATCAAGAACCAACTAGTCTAAGAAGTTAGCCAAATATTCCATTTCAAATGACTAATAAAATTCATATAATTATTTTCTACCAAGAATATAATAATGCAACAAACATTTTCCTACATTGAGGCATAAATATTATCTTTTCGATGCAAGAAGTAAATATTTTGCAAACACAGTAAACACACATTTTGAAGTAATTTTAAATGCAATGCAAAAGATAAAATAAACACATGAAAAGGACTCAATCACACTTTATGAGTTTTCACAACATACAGATTCTAGAATCACTACCAATTCAGATCTGGGTTAACACAAGGATTCGGAAGGACTAAGTAGGTTGAGATGGCTAAGCATAATCCATGTCAACTTCTCCACATAGCAACCATTGGTCAAACACTCTTAAATTTCCTACACATGCAAGTAACATCAGGTGTACCTACAGGATCATAATAACAAGATCTCTAGGGATAGCTCCAAGTCTACTCAGGGAGTGTTTTGTATCTGCTCCAAGTTATTGGTTGAAAATGTTTCCAACAACACTCTAAAATCTATGGAGATCCATCCTAAGAAAGAAGAAATTAGTATCCTTAGGAAGTGGAATGTTCCACTCCACATCTTTAAGGTGGATAATACTAAAAGGGTTGCCCATAGAAATACTAAATAGACCTCCCCCATTAAAGGTTGGACAAAACTTAACTTTGATGGGGCTGATAGTGGAAACCCTGGGGTTTCTAGTTTAGGGGTTCCTGAGATCATATAAGGGGGAGTTGGTGGCTGCTTATGTTGGGGGGTTGGGAGTGAACTCCAACAATGTGGCTGAAGTGATGGCTCTCCTTTGGCGGTTGAAAGTTACCTTATCCATTGGTATAAAAAATCCCCTAATAGAAGGAGAATCGAAGCTCATTATTGATGTTGTTCAATAGAAAGCTAGAGTAGGATGGCAAGTTGCTAATATCATTCAAGACATTAAACACCTCCTCTTGAGATTGGATAAATTTGAATTAAGAAACATATACAGGGAGGGTAATGGTATTGCAAATGTAATGGCCAACTTGGGATTAATCTGAATTCTAAGAGATGTTGGAGAAATATTAATAATCTCCCTAGAAACATTAAGGATTGCCTATGCTTGGAGGCTCAACAACTACCCACTTAATGGATAATATAAATTGGACTTCTTTTATTATGGAATATATTTCTATGTATATTATATATCAATTGGAGGCTTAGCCTCAATAACAAACCTTATCATGTGATAAGAGGGGGAATAATATTTGAACATGGGGTAGTTAGTCTCATGAGTAAGAAGTTGGCATCTACTTGGATGAGTAAGATAGAAGATAGCCACATCATCTCATGCTAGCTCATCTGGTTCACATGGCCTTTGATGAACTAGACTGTGGGGCGGGTTCAAATTTTGGTGGCACCTCCTTCCAATAATCTCCCACATAGGGATCATAATTATGGTAATTATGAGTTGGAATGGGAAGGGCCTTGCAAGGATAGATCAAGTAATGTGTACAATCATCAGAGTAAAAACCATAAGTGAAAAGGGGTTCATTCAAATAGAAAATCTATAAATATCACTAAATGTATTAGCAACTTCTAGTTTTTCCTACAACAACTATGTAAGCTTCTTTACTGGGGTTGGAACAGGTTGAATATGGGGGGAGACAAGGTGAGAACCGAGCCCATTTCCTACAAGGAATTTAGAGTCGGCAATATGTTATGGAGTATCTGCTACAAAGGGGCATCACCCCTTTCCTAGAATGCCTCAACGGGTTTGATGAAAACCTTTCTATGCAGCTCACCATGTCCTGGGACTTGAGGGTGGTTTAGGTTGGTGGAGTGCAATTCGAGATCAGTGAGGAAACCATAGCCCAAGCCATGGGTTTATCCTACAAAGGAAAGAAATTAAAGAAGCAAAGCAAGGTCTAAGATAACAAAAGCATGGCTTTATTTTTTAAGGAGAAAAGCCCATCAAATTGTAGGGAGGATTTGAAAGAGATAGTCTGGTGTCTCTGTGGGACAAGGTATATTTTTTGTTGATGAAGTATGTGACCCTTGAGGATCATTATAAATGTTTCTATCACTATCACTTTGCACTATTGAACCATTTCATACATAAAGCTCTCATTAGTTTTTTGTTTTATCTATTATCCTCCCTTGAGTCCTTGGTTAGAGTTGCTAAAGACACTCATGCTAGTAACCCTAGTATCATAGTTGTCTGCCTTCACCAGGGATTAATTCTACACCTCTACCAGTTTCACCTTGCCTTATGCCCACCTAAACCTATGCGGACCTACCTGGTTAAGGATGTGCATGATGAATAGGTTGATGAGAAAGCTCCCTATCCTACTGTTAAAGATGGGTCCATTCCTTCTAAGATTACCACTGGTAGGTCCCTTGTGGAGAATTCCACCATGGTTACTAGGTTCCCCCTTGATTCTAAGGCCCTTACTATTGAAAACCTGGTGTCCCAACCAAAAAAGAAAATAAAAAAAACTTTGAAAACTCCCCTAATCAGGAAGAGTTCTGTGTTAACCCTCGAGGTCCCTATTGTTAAACCCTCCCCCTTCTATTGGCACCCCGACTGGTACTCCCAATAATTCCCCTCAAAAGGATGCTGCTCAAGGTCTCTGTGACCTAAAGAACAGTCCCTCTCACTTTGGGGGTAGGAAGAGAGATTGGAAGAAATGTGGCTTAACAGAGGCATTGAAGAAAGCCAAGACCAAGAAACCAAAGTGTGTTGTGACTCGAGCTAAGGAGATGGAGTCTAAGAAAATTACGCCTAAAGATATTCATAAGAATGACACAGATGATGATAGGGAGAGAGTGGAGGGGGCTGCTTATCAAGAGAAGGGCACAGTCAAAATGGTGGGTATGAAAAAGAAAAGTGATGTGGATTCTACGAGGCCTAGCATTCGTCACTCTAGTAGGTTGGTTGGCATGCAAACCCCTACTATCAAAATTGTGGATTGTTCTAGTGCTTTAGATCCTAAAGAGGAAGTTTAAATTTAGGAAGTCAAACTCACTCCTAATCAGTCTGATTTCCATGATGGTGCTAGCTTGTTCGAGGAACTAAACAATTCCTACTATGATACTGCCAAGGAGAAAACCGAGCTGGAATAGGAGGAAATAGAATTGGTTGACAAGACCGCTCTTGGGCAGAGAGAGTGTGGGAACTAAAATTAGGTCAAAGATGAAATGGCAGAGCTGAGAACGAGATTTGACACCCTCGAGGGGAAGATGAAAGTGTTGCATATGTGTTGTAATTGATGTCAACAGTGTGATGATCAGTTGATGAGATGCCAAAGGATAGTGATGACTAAGGGAGAATGTTGTGACACAGAGAATAAAAATGATGAGTGTATGCTGAGGTGATTAGAGAAGAAGACAAAGGAGTAATAAAGAGATGGATCAGAGAAGTTGTGAAGTAAAGGGTAAGATGATGAATGTCATGTACTATGTATGCTGATTAGATCAATATCATCTGTACACAGTTGTACCCTATCTTCTGAAGTTCATGTAGAGGTGAAAATTGTGAGCAAAACAATGTGCTAACATGAAGATTCTTATTTTGTTGGAAGGAGTTGTGTGTGATATTGAGAATTAAGTCTTCGGTATGGTGAATATTGTATTTCTTGTATCTTGAGGAAAGACATTGCTTTAGTTTGGAAAGAAAGATTCAAGAGGTTCAAGACACTAAAGTTTGCACTAAAGTAGCTCGGGAGAATGCTCTATATTCCACCACATTTGAAGGTATGGCCTTGTAGTTTGGAAGTTAGTTAGAGACAAGTATGAAGTTTGCATGTTCTTGATTTCAAATCTTTGATGTTACTGCAAAATATTCTAGAGCTGACAGATTGAAGACAGAGGTTCAGAATGATTGCAGTAAGGAGGTGTTAGAGAAACTGCTCCACATTTCTCCACTTTTGAAGATGAGGTCTTGCAGTTTGAAGGATGGTCAATTATAAATGAGAATATTGTTATATTCAAGTTTTAGTTATTTTGAAGCACCGCAGAAGTTCTCTGAAGTCAATAGAACAAAGACATATCATGTTGCTAATTAGGGTTTTCTGGAGGAGAAAGAAAAAGCCACCACATTTCACTGCAATTCATCTTTTGGATTTTGTGTTTGGAGGACAAGTTCATATATTCTGTATGTTTGTCCATCTCAGGTTTCAGGTGCTAAAGTGCACCGAAAGTTGGTTTTTCAATGCTTTATCTCAAGACTGTGTGTTCAGTGTTTGTAAGTGATGCCAAGCTCAATTTTTGTTTGTTTGCGCCAGAAAGGAAACATATATTTCAGAGGAAGGATTGTTTAAGAATGTTTGTGTAATTCTTATACTACTTGAGTGATAATCCACATGATGTTAATTGGTCCCTCCAGTACCGCTTTAGGTCTAGAGCTATTGTTTGGAATGATAAGTGTTTGTTGTGCCGACTTCATGTGTTCTAATGATCTCGCTAGATTTTTTGAAGTGTGCAATAGCTTGGAATAATGTGTTAAGGAAAGAATAGATCCTAGTTATCAGTTGGCTTGAACTACATTGGATTTCTACATCTTTTGGATGCCAACTTGTCATGGTCATTGCACATTTCATGTATACATGTTTCATCTTGGCTGATATGGGTGAAAGATTTTATAATTTGTGGAAGGTATAAATGAAAGATCTTGTTTGGTGTGAAAAGTAAGAGTGTGTGAGAAGGTGCAAGGTTATGTGAGTGATTGTGAATGTGAATATGTTCTAAAGGGAGGAGTGTTTGCGGTGTAGAGGAAGTGAAGATTTGATTCAAAGTGAAGTGTGTGGATGTTGCAGAGGTGTCTGATCAGTGAGTTTAGTTGAAGGCAAATTTTCAGAGGTTATAGCCTCAGTCTATAAGTGTTGTAGTATTGTATTATTATTCAAGGAGTTGTAGCTTCCTTTGGGTTGTAGCCCATAAATAATATTGTATTCTTTTTTTATTTGCAAGGTTGGATTTAGACAGTAGATCCAAGCAACTTTCTCACCATGGTTTTTCCCTTCTAGGGTTTTCCACATAAATCTAGTGTTGTGATTGTGTGCTCATGTGTTGTGCTTTGATTTTCTTAATTTTCATCATTTGTTTAAGGGGGTAAGAAGATTTGGTTGATAAAGTTAATTTGGATTATTGTATGCTGATGTGATCAGAGAAGAAGACAAAGGAGTAATAAAGAGATGGATCAAAGAAGTTGTGAAGTAAAGGGTAAGATGATGAATGTCATGTAATATGTATACTAATTGGATCAATATCATCTATACACAATTGTACCCTATCTTCTGAAGTTCATGTAGAGGTGAAAGTTGTGAGCAAAACAATGTGCTAATGTGAAGATTCTTGTTTTGTTGGAAGGATTTGTGTTTGATATTGAGAATGAAGTCTCTGGTGTGGTAAATATAGTATTTCTTATTTCTTGAGGAAAGGCATTGCTTTAGTCTTGAAAGAAAGATTCAGGAGGTTCAAGGCACTGGAGTTTGCATTGAAGCAGCTTGAGAGAATGCTTTGTATTCCTCTGCATTTGAAGGTATGGCCTTGCGGTTTGGAAGTTAGTCAAAGAAAAGTATGAAGTTTGTATGTTCCTAATTTTAGAGCCTGGACATTAGCATAGAAGATTCTAGAGCTCGCAGAGTGAAGACAGAGGTTCAAAATGATTGCAATCAAGAGGTGTCAGAGAAAGTGCTCTACATTTCTCTTCTTTTGAAGATGAGGTCATGCGGTTTGAAGGATGGTCAATTATAAATGAGAATATTGTTATATTCAAGTTTCATTTGTTTTGAAGCATTGCAGAAGTTCTTCAGAGTCAGCAGAACAAAGACATATCATGTTGCTAATTAGGGTTGTCTAGAGGAGAAAGTAAAAGCCATTGCATTTCACCATAGTTCATCTTTTGGCTTTGGTGTTTGGAGGACAAGTTTAGATATTCTATATCTTTGTTCATCTCAGGTTTCAAGTGCTGACGTGCATCAAAAGTTGGTTTTTCAATGCTTTATCTCAAGACTGTGTTCAGTGTTTGTAAGTGATGATAGGCTCAGTTTTTGTTTATTTGCACCAGAAAGGAAACATATATTTTAGAGGAAGGATTGTTTGAGAAGGTGTGTGTAAGTCTTATGCTACTTGAGTGATGATCCACATGATGTTAATTGGTCCCTCTAGTACCGCTTTAGGTCTGGAGCTATTTTGTGGAATGATAAGTGTTTGTTGTGTCAACTTCATGTCTTCTAATGATCTAGCTGGATGTTTTGAAGTGTACACTAGCTTGGAAGAATGTTTTAAGGAAAGAATAGATCCCAGTTATCATTTGGCTTTAACCATATTATATTTCTACATCTTTTGGACACTAACTTAGTATGGCCATTACACGTTTCATGTATACACGTTTCATCTTGGTTGGCACAGGAGAAAAATTTTATAATTTGTGGAAGGTATAAATGAAAGATCTTGTTTGGTGTGAAAAGTAAGAGTGTGTGAGAAGGTATGAGGTTATGTGAGTGAGTGTGAATGTGAAGATGTTCTGTAGGGAGCAGTGTTTGTGGTGCAGAGGATGTGAAGATTTGAGTCAGAGTGAAGTGTGTGGATGTTGTGGAGGTGTCTAATCAGTGAGATTAGTTGAAGGTGATGTTTAGAGGTTGTAGCCTAATTTTGTAAGTGTTGTAGTATTGTATTATTATTCAAGGAGTTGTAGCTTCCTTTGGGTTGTAGCCCATAAACCCTAGTACAGAAACAACAATATATTACTAAAAAAACTACTAAAAATTGCTTATAAATGACCAAACATGGTCATGTGACCATTAGTAGTTTATTGCCAGTCATTCATAACGTGACCAAATTGATGACTAAACCATTTTGTCATTTATTGGTTGTTTTGATTGATCAATTTGGTAGTATATTTAGTCATTGATTGTTGTACTCTGGTCACTTATTTAGTCGTTAATTTAGTCATTGATTGTTGTTAACTGGTCACTTATTTAGTCATTTTTATTTACTGATTTCTGTCCATTGGTAGTGTATTTAGTCATTAATTTTAATCATCATTTTGATCAATTTGGTAGTATATTTAGTCATTTTTATTCACTAATTTAACACTGGTCATATATTTAGTCATATTTATTCATTGTTCACTATTTTTTGTCAATTGGTAGTATATTTAGTTAATTTAATTATTAATTGATGTCAATTGGTAGTATATTTAGTCATTTTGAAGCTTGCATTTAGTCATTAGTATATTTAGTAGTATATTTTGAAGCTGGCACAATGAAACAGCTTTGAGAAGCTAAAAACAACTTGTTTTATTGATAAGAAATGCTTACAAATAGCATACAGATCTAAAAAGAAGTTACAATGCTTTCTCTTTGCTAAAAAAAACCTTCACGGTTATAATACATAGCTCAAAGAATGAGAAAGAACTAATTTTCTAAATATCACTGAGCATAGAAGCACAAATACATTCATAGATGTTTTCTTCACAAATCCATGATTGTCCCATGAAGCTCATTGTCCTAGTTCAAGATCACACTATCATCTCTATAGAGATCCTATCTCATGAACTGAACTTGCTCTAGTTCATAAATTGCCACTATGAATTGTTACCTATAGCAATAAATTGTCCTTATCTCTGATGATTATGCCTCTGATGATTGTCATCTTTGGAAGGATGCCTCAATTATCATGGACTATTATTCAACATTGCCTTATTACTAGGCTATGTATTGTCCTAATCAAACTTGTAGCTTCTTGAAATGTATTGTCCAATCACTTGTCAATGTACTGTCATGCATTTTCCCGTTATAAAATAACAATGCCTCGTGACTGCCACTAACTAGATCATTATTCTGGCATGATTTCACTTGTACTCTGCTTCCCATCAACATAGAACACTACCCCTCTATTGAATTCCTTGACTACCTTTGACATCACTGTATCTTTTCCAAATTCCTTGAAAATAGTTCATCACTACTACTGTTACCTAGATATGCACTCTATGTCATATGCTAGACTGTTACTAGTGTGGAAACACATACTTGGAGCCCTTCAATGCAAGCACATGCCCCTTTCATCTCTTAAAACTTCTGTAATGTGGGCAATCTTCCTGGAGCAAGATGTAATGTGTAGAATCCAAGAAGGAGAGTGTTGATCGCGTCCCATATATGAAGCTCTCTCCTTCAATGCAGCCAACAATAACCCTAGAATCTTTCCTCCTTTATATGCAACATGGTGCTACCTTTTCTGCCATGAATAAAGTTGTGCCTCAATACAACCAACAAAATTACTATTAGTCTCAATTCAGAAAGAATAAAAGTGCATTGTATATTGCAATCTACAAAAGTAAGTCCAAACATAGCAGAAAGATAAATCGATTAAAAAATTGTAGCCTTGTCAACAAATGCCTTAAACGGAGTGTTCAACATAGGCCTGAAATATGCATATTGAACCCTTGATTTCAGAACATTGTTCAAAGTTTAAGAAAGGTGATATGCTCAGATTATAGAATGAAGTTGACATTATAGGATGAAGGCTATCAACACTAACCAGACTGGAACAACATTATCAACAAAAATTTCTTGGAAACCAAGCCCAAGAATGCCATCAGACTTAGACAACAAAAATGTCAACCCTGGTTCATGTGTTGTCTTAGTAAAGACCTACACCATGAAAGAATCCATTTATACATAAATTCCAAATTAAGTTGATGAGAAAAGATCTTTGATATCCAACTAGGAAGCCTTAACATCCAAAAATTACTAACCTATTGTTTCACAACAAGTTTCCCAACTGTGACATCATCTTTACTTAAGAAACCAGATATTGATCCACTACCATATTGAATCTCACAGGATTCTCCTTCACAAACAACAAATGATATATATTAATCATTTAGTAGCTTCCTTAATATCCCCATGTAAGCAAACTAAACTAAGTGAGGTTGAGTGTTTGAAGTAGAGTACCATCTTCTTGGTACGTGCTTGACTTTGATGAATTATATCTTGAATGAAAATAGCAAGCTAGCTGCACTGTAAAATCATTGTTAATCATTGTTAACCACAAAATCCTCTTTAATTAAAATAATCCTTCTAGATATTTCAAGACAAGATATTTCAGTTAATTTCTAAGAAAGCTAATTTCACTATCCAAATAGCCATCAATCTATTTACTGTATATAATTTCCTAGAATTTAGAATTTGAATGTAGGTTGAGTATTCTAGCAACACTACTTTTTTAGTTGGATCCTAAAAATGTTGCAACTTATGTTCTCTAAAACATCTGTGCATAAGCGAGTAGGTGTGGTGAGGTTCAAATAGTAAGGAGATTGATGAAAGATAGAGGAATTAAAAAGATACATGCATTTAGTTGGATTAAAGGGCATAAAATGGTACATGTGTTTATGTGTAGGAGACATATCACATCCACAAACATGGGAGAGCTATGCAAAATTAGAGAAATTGGCTTGGCAAAAGAAGGCGGTAGGGTATTTCCAAATTCAAGACTTTTACTTAATGCTGTGGAAAAGAAGAAAAAAGAATCATTTATCTGCCACCATAGTGAAAAGTTAGCAATTGCATTTGGTTTGTTAAACATGGAACCTTCGAGTATGTTCTGATTTTCACACTACATTTAAATTCATCTCCAAGATTGTTGCAAGAGAATTTGTTCTAATAGATGTGAACTATTTCCATCATTTTAAACAGGGACAATGTTCTTGTGGAGAATATTGGTGGTGCTAAATGAAACAATCTAAAAAATAGGCATGCACTATAATAATGTGCACTACATCGGATATCCATTAATAATGAAGGGACATCCATCAAAGCATAACAACATGGATTTTTTTGTCATATGTTGTAGTTACAAGTACCCTGCTAAACATACATGAAAATGTGGAACCATAGACAAGGCAAGCGAACTATTTCCAAAAATGCCTCAAAGAAATGTGATATCATGGAATGCCGTGATTAAAGGATATGTTTAAAATGGGTTTTTTCTGAAAAGTCCTTAGAAAATTTTAAGAAAATGCAACCAGTGGGTGTAAAGCCCAACTCCTCAACCTTTGAAAGCATCCTTCCTTCCTATGTGTGAATTGGAGCTTTGGATGAGGATATGAACATCCATCAAAAGCATATTTGGAAGTAGATTTTTATCAGATATTGTAGTTGCAAGTTCCACTTCAGATCACCTAAGCCTTCACAAAAATTTCTATACAAAATTCAATAATGAAGAATTTATGCACAAATTCTCTTTTGAATGATGCACAAAGCCTCCACCACAACACCACACAGTTTGTTGCTGGGCCTTGTGGTGATGTGGGAACCACCCGCATCACTACAAGGCCCAGAAACAATGTGGTGTTGCGGTGGAGGCTTTTTGCATCATTCAAAAGAGAATTTGTGCATAAATTCTTCATTATTGAATTTTGTGCAGATGTTTTACTTTGGTGATCTGAAGAGGAACTTGCAACATTTCTACTTGAATAAATAGGTAGATAAGGTACACCCTCCATTCCACCAGCTCTGCTACCTCCAACTAGACCTATGACAAGTGATTGAAGGAATAAATTACAAAAAATATCATCCTATCTATTTATGATGTTTTTCTAAGCATCAAAAAATTAAACAAACAAACTACAAAGCACACAAATACATCCCTTAGTTGTATAGACTAGGACAGTTCAACCACCATTATACCACTCAATGAATACTAACCAGCTCCTAAGTCATGATCCACATGACTCCTTTGGCGCCTTGTAGCTGGTCCTGCATATGAAAGCTCTGGGTCCTAACAAAAAACCACAAAATCAAGGAGTTTAAACCAAGAATAAATAATATAAGGAAAATAACCTACAATAAAGATTTAAATTAAAATAAAAAGACTACCAGATCTGAATATGGGTGCTTGACAGATCAACTCACATCCGTTTGAAGTTGTCACCCAACAAAGTCTCAACTATGTTTCTTGGAAACAAGAAAAATGTATTTCTTATGAAAAGATGGCTTATCCATTTAAGAAGGTTCAGGTATTTAGGCTTGCAGTATGGCAGTAAGAAGGAGCAGAGGAAAACAAGTCATGGAGATATAGTTGAATTTTTGTGACAATATTTCTCATTGGCCCGATCAAATCAAAGAACACTTTTTCTGCCTTTTCTCCACTATTCTTTTATGAGTTGAGTAATTTCAAATTTGATTGCTGTCATTTGCAATGCATTTCTATCACATTTCAATCTGAAATGTTTGATCCATTGTTGGATTGTTGTCACCTTTACAGACATAAAAATGTACCTGTTCTAATATTTTGAACTTATGACAAGTCAAAGTGGGTTGTGCTCGTTTAGTAGCTGGTTGAAATTTAATTTGAATGTACTGCTTCTTGATGTTCCCCTTGACTCATTATCTTTTTTGTTTATCATCTTGCTTTTTGGCTAGCAACAAACATGTGATGCATTTGTTGTGAAGTCCTATGGATGGTGGCTTTTTCCAAATTATTTTCAAACTATTTTGAGTTCTAGGTGTACATCTTGTGGAAACGTATGGCATATTTGTATGCTTTTTTTTCCAAGGTTACAATGAGCTGATAAATGCAATTATTTGAAAGGTAGTGGCAATAATTGTGGAACAATTATCTATGTTCTCTCTTAATGTTTAGATTTGTGTAATTTTTAATTTTATAGATTTTTAATAGCCTTGTTTGACGAATCTTGGAAATTGGTTTCAATTTACAGGGTAAATCTTCCATCTGGAGCTAAGAAGATTATGCCAAGTAGTTGCAGAGCCATGATTAGTAAGGTTACTAGTGGTGGAAGGATAGAAAAGCCAATGCTCAAAGTTCGTAATGCATATCACAAATATAGGGTCAAAAGAAACTATTGGCCCAAGGTTCATGGCTCGGCATTGAATCCTGTTGAGCATCCTCATGGCGCTGGTAATCATCAACACATTGGGCATGCCAGTACTATACGTCGTACAAAGAAGGCTTAGCATGTACACATACTTAATCATAATTAAACAACTATAGAGCTCTGATTATTTAAAAAGGTCATCTTTTAGTTTCATTTTTCTTTAGGTTGCTTTGTGTCAACAATTTATGGGGACCAAGCTGTAAACCATGTTTCCTATTATTGTTTCTTATTATTAGTGATTTACTCTTGATTCAAAAATTTTGGAAAGACTTCAAACTAGGTTGTAATTGTTATTTCCTTGTATTGTTTGAGGCTTATTTTAGGCTGCCATATTAATTGACTTTGTTATTGTTTATTCTTTCTTGACTAATTGTTATTTGCTTTCAGATCATAGAAATGGCAAAAAGATTGATGATTTCTTAGTATTATAAACTATGAACTTTCTATTTTAAAAAAAGTAATAATTTGGAGGAGTCATTTGATGTATCAAAGAATTTGACATTTGAAAACATTTGGAATGTTCTCAACTGTACAAAAAAATGAGAAGATAATGTGCCAATTTGTCATCACTTTTGCCTAGTATGTTTCTTACTTTGTTTTTTTCTTAACTATTTGGTTTTATATGAGATGCACTGAGGCTTCCATGGTATTGCGTGAGGCCAATTATTTTCACTTCCCTATTTTGGTCATTTACATTATAGTTGGTGACATTATCAGACATTTAGAGACTATTGTTTCCATTATCCAGATTTAGACTATATCTCCTGATTTTGGATTAACATTAATTAGTCATGTGGTGATTTGATTTGATCATATTTTGATGCTATTACGATGTTAGACATGTGATATATATATTGATGATGATTATTGATGTGATTACAAGTTTAAGATGTGGATTTATTATTTGATGATGATTATGTGGCATTAGATAGAAAATGTAATTCTTAATCTCAATTATGATGTGAATGATTAATGTTGTATGCAATAATATAAATTTAATTTTAGTTGCTTCAGCTATGATTTATCCATGATGTGATTGGCCGCTTGATCTAGTTGCGCAGGTTATATTCCCAGGCCACGGGAAATCGAAGGAAGTTTTCACACATATATTATTCCCTATAAAACCGATCCATTCCCAAGAGGGATGAGGATCACATTTGATTAGATGATGTTTTCGTACATGCTTCATTTACTTATTTGGTTTAGTTACCCTTTTTTAAATTTGATTTATATCATGTGTTGTATATTTACATTTGATTTACACCATTTGGTGTTATTTTATTTATGGGCCATTTAAAGTGATTTTATACCTCCCTAGGTGTTTATTAGTGTCCCAAACTTACCGTAGGTGGTAACCCTAGGGTCTAGGGTCAATTTGGACTTACTAAACCCTAGGGTAACTCACTTTTAGTCACTTTAAACTTGGGTTTAGTAAATGTGACGAAATTTAAAATTTGCTAAGGGTGGGAGGTGAGCCATGCTTTGGGAAAGACCCATCTCCCTTCCCAAAGTTTGGGGATCCCTTCACCAAGAATACTTGGGAGGTCTCCAAGACCCCCAAGTGTGTGGGATCTCCCTCCAAGACTCTCACACACATGTGAGAGCATCTTGGAGGGAGATGTCTCTCTTGGAGAATAAGAGGATGCCATGTGGCATCCCTTATCCTCATGAAGTCTTGAGGAGAGTTGCCACCTCTCCACTTGGTCTCTCACACATGTGTGAGAGCACAAGTGGATAAGATGAGGGTTTGAATGGATTGGAGGGTGACACTTGTCACCCTCACACTCCTTCTCCTTTGCAAGTGGCATGGGATGAGGAAGGATAAGGTGACAAGTGTCACCTTCTCATTCCTCAAGGTTAAATTTGAAGGCCTATTTTATCTCCTCTTGGAGAGGAGTTGGGGGTTCTTTTTTTGGAAATTTCTTTCTATCCTTGGAGGTTTTTGGGAGTGTTGGAGAAATTTTGGAGGCTTGGAGACTTGGAGAAGCTTGGAGATCTTCTTCAAACATGCTTCCATTGTAGGGATTTTGAAGGTAAGCTCCATGGCAATAGCCATTTCCCTATGCATGTTTTATTTATTTTGAATGTGTTGGAAATTTATGTTTGTTGTTTTCATTTTTGTGTGGGTTGAGAGTTGGTAAGAGCACCTCCATTTGGAGGTAAGGCTCAACTCGTATGGGGTGGGGGAGAGGAAACCTCCTCGAGGTCACCTCCTTATTATTGTACTATTTATATCCTTGAGGGCATTCTATGGTGTTTGCGAGAAATTTGGATGGCAAGAGTACCATGATGGTTTTGAGATTTATGGAGATATGTATATTTTTACTATGGCTTGAAGCCTTGAGATTTTGTGATTTTTGGAGTTCTTGGGGTGACCTCTTGAGTTGAGGGGTCCACTCCCCTACCCCCTCCAAACTCAATTTATTGAGTTTTGTTATGTACAAATCCTTGGGAGTAATTTTTGTGTGCTTGGTGATTTCATTATTGTGGTGAGTTTGTGAAACCGTGTGATTTCTACCTCCCTATCTCAGGGGAGACCCACTAGAGAGTCTATGGTAAGGAGGAGGGTGATTTGCATGGCCTTGGTTCCCCATTTTGGTGTTTGCATTATTACAGGTTTTATTGAAGAAATGGAGGTTTGGAGAAGTCCATGTTTACCTTGTTTGCATTATTTTTTATGCCTGGGCCTTGGAGGCCTTAATGTTTGGAGTTGTAAAATTTGTACTCCTTATTGTATTTGATGTGAAAGGAAATTTAAATGTGAGTTACTCTTTATTTTTTATTCAAAAAGAAGTTCATTATGCTATGTTATTGTGTTTATGTGTATATAGAAAATTGCCAAAGATCATTTATATATTTGCCGTTATGTTTTTCAAAGAAAATATATGAATATAAACTTGTTGTTGTGCTTAATTGCCTATTGGAAAAGTTTATAGTTAAATCACTATGTTGTTATTTTGTGTTTATGTGTTTTCTTTTTTTTTTGTCTTCTTGAGAAAAATGAGTAGTTGTTGTACTTATTTTTGCAAGAAAATAGAAGGGTGTTTAGTTGTGAAATGTTGAACCAAAAACCATATAAATCAAATAGATAGTCATGTATATTAGTGGAGAGTAAATGTAATGTTTTCAGTTGCATTGCATTGCTGATGTATGCAGAAATTATAGGAGGAAGAAAATATACTTAGTTTTCTGTGTTTATTATTTTCCCTAATTTAGTTATTTCACTATGCATGTATCATCAGAAAATAGATTAGTTTGTAATGAGGAAATGTAACCATGTTATTGTTACTGGTATATATACACACATTTCTTATGCATATATATGTATATATATTTACATATATATTTATAGAGATATAAATATATATACATGTATATATATGATCAAATGTATATACCTGCGTTTTCTTTTTTCTTAATAAAGATGTTGTTGGAAATGAACATATATATATATATATATATATCAAAATGCTGATATAATAAACAAAATGTGAATAAGGGATACTACATAGAATTCTTTTTAGTCAAATAAATATTGATCGAAATACATTTTCATTGGGTTGAAAACCCCCATACCAAGAAACTAGGGCCGAAGGGCCTTTTGACGGGAGATGGGGCAGCGGCTTGTGAGTCGCCGCCAAACTTTTGTTTTGATTTGTTAGCGGGAGTTGGGTGGGGAGTCCGCTCCCCACCCCCATCACAGCTCTCTCTGGATAAAGAACGTGGGGCTGCTGTTGAACACCGACCTGCCAATGCTCACACTGGCCGCAAGTCATAAATAGTGATGCCCCTTTTGCCTTATGCGGCTCAGTTCGGCCTCACAGAGGCTTTTACTTGCATATGACCGAAACCTATATATATAAACAACACAAAAAAGAGATATTTATAGAATAGGATACTCAGATCCACGGTGGCCATGGCTGGCTTGCTCCTCAACTATAGCAAAACATTTAGAACAAAAAAAAATGAACATTCTGAGAAAATAAGGTAAGAAATGGGAAAACAAAAATGAAAGAGAGGCAAAATGGAAAGAAAACAAAAGAACAAGTTAGGGTTGCCATAAGGAAATGATAAAATAAAATTAGGGCTTTCCTTAAGGAAACAAATAAACTAATGGAGTTAGGGTTGAGTTGGAGGATGAGGGAAAAAGAATTATAATTGCATTTAATTTATTTTCCCCATTTTATCATGTGCACGGGAATTTAAATTCCCTCTCCTTTACCTTTTGCCTTTTGTATTAAATTTTGCCTTCCTTTGGGATTTTTATTAAAGTTGAATTAATTTTCCTTTTGGGGTTTTGAGACCTTTATTTTGTTCTTGGTGGGTTTTTATTTTAATAGGAGTGGGATTTTGATTTAGTGGGTTTTGTTTAATGCATATTAATTTGATTTCATAGGGGAAAACTCTTTAATGTAAATATTTTAATTGGATCAATTTTAGTATTTTTATGGGGAGAGATATTTTAATTTTTCCCCTTTCTAAATTATTTTTGAGTTAGTTAATAAATATAATGGTCGAAATTATATTTATTAAAGGATTTAATTTTTGAGTTTTAATTTGGTCATTTATTTATATTTGAATTTAATATTTTGTTGAGTGGTTAAATTTATTTTGACCTTGGAATTATTTAAGTTATTTTACACCTTGATTTATTTAATTTTTGCCTTGGTTATTTTCAAGAAATTCTTTTAAAAAATTTATTTCAATTTTTTAAAATGCATTATGCTATTGAAATTTTCCTACATTATAGGCTTTTATTTTTATGGCATTTTGGCGACTTTCATTTAATCACTCCATTTCTTCACGCGACCATCTTCCATTGGATTCGTTATTTTATTTGATGTTATTATTGCATTAGAATTAAGGTTTGATTTTGATTCAGTCGAAATCATCTCCTTCACCTAGGAAACTTAGGGTTTGAATTAAAACCGTTCTAACCCTAGAAGTGGTGCACATCATGTCGCATAACCCCATAGTCAGCTTTCATCACACAGGGGATTGCATAGGTAGATGCACTTCCCTGAATATGATTGACATGTTTATGCCTTATGCGTATTGCCACCAAGCACGCAGACGCATGCGAGGGGGTTTCTAGGGGCATGCTGGAAAGTTTTTGATAGTTCGTGTCATGACCACATGTCTAATGTGGACATGACACATGTGTTACATGTTGTGACTGCATGGGAAATGTGGGCATGATATATTGTGTTAGAGATCTTATGACATGATAATGCAAGTATGTGATGAAATAGAAAGATAAAGACCTGAGAAGCCAATGACCATATGATTCTAAATGAAAGGAAGTAGAAAGATAAAGACTTGAGAACCCAAAGAATTGTTATCTTGCATAGTAATTGATAGGTTTTAGAGTTGAAATTTGAGAGGTCATATTGTTGAATTGTTAGGCTTGATAATTTTGAGGACCTAAATTAATTGGATAATAGAGCTGAAATCTGAGGGGTTATTTTGTTGAATTGTATGTTGGGTTTTGGAGTTAAATTTGAAGGGAAACCTTGCTATCAAGTGCCCTTTATTTTCTATTTAGTTTTTTAGATGTGTTGAATGCAAGTAAACATGTGGCAATGAGTGCGTTTGAGTGCAAGGAAGCATGAGTATCATTTGTATGGTGCATAGAAACATATAATTTTATAGTGTTGAAATTGATGATTAAAATTGGTTGTGCCATCTAGCTACTAACAACTGCATAGGGTGTAAGGCAATTGTTATGATGCACTATGCAACTTGTGACTAGCATTGGTCTAGAGGTATAGATCTTTGCAAATAACTGAACTATCTTAACTGCTCTACAAACCAGAGGGAGGTTGTAGAAGTGGGATCCAAAAGGGAACCTTTGAAAAAGGGATGATCTAGGTCTAAAAATGGTTTCCAGAGGACATAAAAACAACTTAGATTTGCCAAAAATATCATGACCCTTATTTGAGAAAACTGTATATCCTCAGTAGACTTGAAGAAGAAAGAAATCCTTAAAAGGAAGAATTTAACTCTATATCCAGCCTCGTAGATTCCATATCCATCCATAGAGTTTATGTCATCTAGTCTTCTTCCCATGAATTTTCCCATGAGAGGAAAATCATCATGCTAAAAGGATATTTTAGTTAGTCAATCCTCATGGAGAGAAACATCCGAAAGGGTGACTTCCATATCACAGAAAAAAAGATAGAAACCCTAGATTGATCTACAAGCTTGTCAGTTGGGCATTTTAAGCCAAGCTAAACCACCTAAGATGACCCCAACTAATAAAAATCAAACCTCATTTTAACAACGGAGCATATTGAATACTCTTCATAACACACCAACACAATAATGACTATTAGGGGACTAAACTGTGATAGGGTTGGCAGAAACTGAAATGGGTATTAAGCAATATAAGATTATTTGTTGTTTTCTTTTAAAAAAGTTTGCAAGGTTGAGGCAATTCTTCTACAATTAGGTGAAACCCTGATCCTTCACAATTGAGCTTTGAACTTCATGCATCCCTAATAAGAGTGGGGTATTGTTTGAGTATTAACAGTCAACAGATTGAATTAGATTTTGGTGTCTATATTTATAGCATCTGGCAAATGGGCATAACTGAAATAGAGTACCAAACACAACAAAAAAATATAGTTTAAAAAATGCATGAATACCAGACCTGCTAGTAAGGTTCCTTAGCGATTGAATGCAATGCATCTGGCCATGACCTTCTCTAGAAACTCTTCTATCACTTCTTGGAAATCCCCTTGAAATGGGTCTGCCCAATACAGAATTTAACAAAATACAATAAAATTAACATCTTCAAGTGATTGTGTTCCAATTCACCAATGCAAAAAGAGGGACATCAATGAGCCTTACCTATTTTTGAGTGTGAATTCAACCCCTATACAGTGCGTCCAATGCATGAACAATGTCTTGAGCATAGAGGTGGTCAGGTTTCTTTTGTTTGAATTATTTTTCATAAAAAAAATTTCCCTCTTTCCAATTCAAAATATATTTTTAATTTCCCTCTCTTTCTAATTTTTATTTGTGTGACTAATTATTTAGTCATTTATAGTTGTGTTTTTACCTACCATCAAATTAGTCATTTATTTAGTCATTTATAGCTATGTTTTTTACCCACCATCAAATTAGTCATTTATAGCTATGTTGCAAAAAATAACTAGAATTTAATCATTTTTAGTTGTCAAGACTAAAAGTTTTAGTCACATAGTCATTTATTTGCCAAAATTCTACTAGTGAAATAATATTGTAATCTTGTGTTTATTTGTGAGGTTAGATTTGGATAGTAGATCCAAGCAACTTGCTCACCGTGATTTTTCCCTTCTAGTGTTTTCCACTTAAATTTGGTGTTGTGATTGTGTGCTCATGTGTTGTGCTTTGATTTTCTTAATTTGCTTCATCATTTGTTTAAGGGAGTAAGAAGATTTGGTTGATAAAGTTAATTTGGATTATTGTATGTTGAGGTGATTAGAGAAGAAGACAAAGGAGTAATAAAGACATGGATCAGGTGAACGGGGTTGTGCTTAAATGGCAAAGGCCATATGGCTCTCATGATGGAGATCCAAGTTCAAATCCCCAAAGTAACATGTGGTTTCTATGTGGTTTCTAAGTTGATTAAGTTGGTTAAGTGGATATGTTGATAGGGAGGAGGTCCCCCTTGTGACCTCCAATGCTTACGAATCAAAAAAAATAAAGAGATGGATTAGAGAAGTTGTGAAATAAAGGGTAAGATGATGAATTTCATGTACTATGTATATTGGTTGGATCAGTATCATCTATACACAGTTGTACCCTATCTTTTGAAGTTCATGTAGAGGTGAAAGTTGTGAGCAGAACAATGTGCTAACATGAAGATTCTTCTTTTGTTGGAAGGAGTTGTGTTTGATATTGAGAATGAAGTCTCTGGTGTGGTGAATATTATATTTCTTGTTTCCTAAGGAAAGGCATTGCTTTAGTATTGAAAGAAAGATTCAGGATGTTCAAGGCACTAAAGTTTGTACTAAAGAAGCATGGGAGAATGTTCTATATTCCCCTGCATTTGAAGGTATGGCCTTGCGGTTTGGAAGTTAGTCAGAGACAAGTATGAAGTTTGTATATTCCTGATTTTAGAGCTTGGATGTTACCACTAAATATTCTAGAGCTCGTGGAGTGAAGATGGAGGTTCAGAATGATTGCAATCAAGAGGTGTTAGAGAAAGTGCTCCACATTTCTCCCCTTTTGAAGATGAGGTCATGTGGTTTGAAGGATGGTAAGTTATAAATGAGAATATTGTTATATTCAAGTTTTAGTTGTTTTGAACCACCACAAAAGTTCTTCAGAGTCAGTAGACCAAAGACATATCATGTTGCTGATTAGGGTTGTCTGGAGGAGAAAGCAAAAGCCACCGCATTTCATCTTTTGGCTTTGGTTTTTGGAGGACAAGTTTAGATATTCTGTATGTTTGTTCATCTCAGGTTTCAAGTTCTAAAGTACATCGAAAGTTGGTTTTTCAATGCTCTATCTCAAGACTGTGTGTTCAATGTTTGTAAGTGATGACAGACTCAGTTTTTGTTTGTTTGGGCCAAAAAGGAAACATATATTTTAGAGGAAGGATTATTTGAGAAGGTTTGTGTAAGTCTTATGCTACTTGAGTGATGATTTGCATGATGTTAATTAGTCCCTCTAGTACCACTTTAGGTTTGGAGCCATTTTGTGGAATGATAAGTGTTTGCTATGCTGACTTCATGTGTTCTAATGATCTCGCTGGATGTTTTGAAGTGTGCACTAGCTTGGAAGAATGTGTTAAAGAAAGAATAGGTCCTGGTTATTATTTGGATTAAACTGCATTAGATTTCTACATCTTTTGGATGCCGACTTGGTATGGCCATTGCATGTTTAATGTATACACGTTTCATCTTGGTCGACATGGGAGAAAGACTTTGTAATTTGTGGAAGGTATAAATGAAAGATCTTGTTTGGTGTGAAAAGTAAGAGTGTGTGAGAAGGTGCGAGGTTATGTGAGTGAGTGTGAAAGTGAGTGAGTGTGAATGTGAAGATGTTATGAAGGGAACAATGTTTGCAGTGTAGAGGAAGTGAAGATTTGAGTTAGAGTGAAGTGTGTGGATGTTGTGGAGGTGTCTAATCAGTGAGATTAGTTAAAGGAAATGTTTAGAGATTGTATCCCCATTATGTAAGTGTTGTAGTATTTTATATTCAAGGAGTTACAACTTCCTTTGGGTTGCAACCCATAAATAATATTGTAATCTTGTTTTTATTTGTGAGGCTAGCTTTGGACAGTAAATCCAAGCAGCTTGCTCACCATGGTTTTTCCCTTCTATGGTTTTCCATGTAAAACTAGTGTTGTGATTGTGTGCTCATGTGTTGTGCTTCGATGTGCTTAATTTGCTTCATCATTTGTTTAAGGGAGTACAAGAAGATTTGGTTGATAAAGTTAATTTGGAATACAATTTTGGTTATACTAATTCACCCCACTCTTAGTATATCATTGTGTTCTAATAGAAAGTCATGGCCACCTTGAGCTCAAAGGTAATGCATCATGCTACTACTACTTTGGCGGTTCTCCAGGACCTTGAAGTGAATAAGCATGGCATGGACCCAAAGACCTTTGTGAATTATGATGAAATGTATGGCTTCCTTAAGGATGATTGGAGCCAATTTTTCCAGTAGTTTTCCTTTCTATTCTGGTGTTTGGTTTTGGTTATTATACTGTTTATTTTTTATAGACTTTAATATGTTTGATCACTATTAGGGTGTTGTTTGTCAACTATAGGTGGCCTGCTAGGCTTGTTTTGTTGTCCATTGGGGTTTTTTATTAAAGGGATCTGCACCCTTGTTTGCATCTTACTGTAATCAAAAACATCAGGTGTACCTACTCCACATAATAATAGCTGAAGCAACATAACCCATCCAACATGGTATAAATCATAACATAACATCAATCTATCACATCTAATTGTAAATCATCTATGACTAGCATGATCAAGGAACAAGATGCATAATCAACC
The DNA here is from genome assembly GCA_027924645.1 of Cunninghamia lanceolata. Lineage (NCBI taxonomy): Eukaryota > Viridiplantae > Streptophyta > Pinopsida > Cupressales > Cupressaceae > Cunninghamia > Cunninghamia lanceolata. The sequence goes on from BSBN01000887.1 coordinate 518,899, forward strand.
ATAATTCATAATGTTGAACAATTATAATAAACACAGATATATCACATATAATGAAAACAATGAAGCTAAAACACTTAAATGATTTAACATACACAAGCACAAAATATACATCCCATACTGCATAGTTAGAATCTAATGCCAATACATAACCTCATCAAAAACACCTCGATGGTCATACAAAACATGTCCACAAATGATCCAAAATACACCATCAGAACGCGTTGATGGCACAACAATAAATCATCGGTAAGTTTGGTGTAATAACTCAACACAAGAATCACATAATACACTTATGCAACACTCAATACAACATATATCATATGAATTAGACAACACACAAGGTAGACACAAGAGTGGGAATTACACCATTTCTTGAATCTTTTCCACACTAATTAAGAATTGATCTTTTCTTCCTGCCCAATTTAATGGTGTCCTAGATTTTCTTTCATACAAAGTGGCATATAATACCATCCCAAAAAATTATAATGACTATTATTGGAAGAACACTTAATTAGAAGTAGGTAATTTTCCCACCTCATTTGATTATTCATGACATACACTCACAACATATCTTCCAAAATCTTATTAACTCATTCTATCCACTCATATTTCTAGATGGTATGTGGTACTAAGATTTAACTATGTCCCAAGGGTGGCTTGAAAAGGACTCCAAAATTATCTTTCTTAGTACTCCATGGAATCCAACAATCTAGTTCACATGAAGTTCTCTTGCATCTACTATGTCTTAAGTTGGTGCAAAATGTGCCACCTTGGTGATCTTTTCCACCACAACTAAGATTGCATTATGTTTGTGTTGGGTTCTAGGCAAATCAATGATGAAATCCATGGAAACTACATCAAACTTCCATTCTGATATATCACATGGATACAATAAACCTTCTAGATGCCCCTACTCTACTTTTATGCATTGACAATCTCTAGACTTCTTGCAATAAATTTCATAATCTCCTTTATTCTATGCTAATAATATTCCTTTTTCAAGTCTACATACATTTTATCTACTCCTAAGTGTGTTGTATATGGGCTACTCTACCTTTCTTGAATAATGAAATTATTTATCCCTAAATCCCTTAGTACCATGATTTTCTATTTGTATTTTAATATCCCATCTTCCATTAAATATTATTTGTTTAGAATAATTTATTTGGGCTCTACTTCCTCTATTGTTGTCACAATTTGATTGAGACTCTCGTCTTTCTCTTGTTCAACTTGTACCAATTCTATTATGTTGATCCATACTATTATCAAGGTGTTTATCTACAACCTTCTACTTAGTGCATCTATAAATTTATTCTCTTTTCCCTAGATATATGAAATTCCAAAGTCATATTCACTCAATAACTCCTTCCACCTATGTTGTCTAACATTCCAACATTGGCTAGTTAAATAGGTATTTTAGACTTTGATGATTAGTTTTCAACTCAACTCTAAGCCTAATTAGATAATGTCACCACATTCTTAGGGCATGCACAACTACTTCTAGTTCTAAATAATGAGGTGGGTAATGTTCTTCATGATCCTTCAATTTGTGAGACTCATATACAATAACCCATCTATATTGCATCAATACTCCACCCAATCATTCTCTTGATGAATCTTATGCATGTTGGGACAAGGTGCCATTAACCTTGTAATTCCCATTATTGTATTATTCCATTTATTATTTGTAATTACCCATAAGGGATGTACTAGTTTCATTGGCAGTGGTAAAAATTATTTACTGTCCACAGTAATTACCAAGTTACTATACTGGTAAGTTCCAGAGTTACCGGCGGTAGTTACGAGATGTCATTTACTATATTAAAAAGGTAATTGGTCAAGGTGGGGAGCCCATGTGGAGAATCTACTATTTTTATCTTGTATGACACATGTCATAATGTTTGGTGGGTGCATGTAAAGAATCTATGACAGCTGCAAGTTGTCATAAGATTCTATGACACTATGACGCATATGACAGATATTAATGAGTTGTAAGTTGCTATGTTTAGCCCCGGACACCTATCTTGGGAAGATTCTCTTTTAGTGGTATCTATGACAATTATGATGTGTCATAAGATGTTGTAAGTGGTTATTTTTGGTCCTAGGCTCCCAAGTTTGCATGGGCATCTTTTGCCAAGAGTATGGTAAATAAACTCTATTTAAAAAGAAAATTGTTTTCCTTGAAAATGAAAGAGGGTGAATCTGTCACAGAGCATTTAAATACATTTAATTTGCTGTTGAGTCAGTATGCTTCAGTAGATGTTGATGTTAACGAGGAAGATAAATGTATCTTGCTTCTTTGATCTTTACCTGAGTCTTGGGAGAATGTTGTACTGGCTATCACTACTAACATCACAGATCCCAAGTTGGATGCCCTTATTGCAGTTTTACTATCACAGGAACTAAGGAAAAGAGTTCAGATAGTTCAGGGGATGCTCTTAGTGTCAGGGCAAGGTCTAAGGAAAGAGGATTGAAAGGAGATCAAAAAGGGGCTAAGGACAGTCCAAGGGTCATTCTAAGACTCCTAGGAAGAAGAACAGAGTTAAGTGTTGGAATTGCGATAAAAGGGGACATGTGAAGGAGTGCAGAAACCCAAAGAAATAGTGGGAGAGTGCTTTACATAAGTCCTTGAATGCAGGTGAAGATGTATTACTTTCTACATGTAATGTTGTTTCTAATGATCCCTAGTTGGTTGACTCAGGATGCTCGTTTCATATGAACGCACATAAGGAATGGTTCTCCACATATGGAAAACATCATGGAGGTAATGTGTACCTTGGGGACAACTTTGCATATCCAATAGTTGGAAAAGGCAAGGTACTGTTGTGTTTCAATGATGGGAGGATTAAAACCCTCCTTGGTGTTTATCTTGTTCCTGGATTAGCTAGAAATTTGATTTCTTTTTCAAAGTTGAATGATTTGGGAATGCATGTGACTTTTGACAAGCATGGTTACATATTGGTGAGAGGGAACTTGGTGGTAGCAAAGGGGAAGAGATTCAGAAAATTGTTAAAGCTTGAAGCCACTATAGTTTGTAATGCCTCCTATGTATCTGAGGCCAATACTGAAAATACATGTATGTTGTGGCACTATAGATTGGGTCACACAAGTAATAATGTTTTGAAAACTATTAAGAATAAATATTTGTTGGATAGTTTCTCTTATTCTGATGAGCATTTCAATTTATGTGAGCATTGTGTGTTTGGTAAATAAAATAGAAAATCATTTCCTTTAGGAAGTGTAATCAATGAAATCAGAATGAAAGTAGAAACTAATCTAATGCATAAATACACGATTATACCTTCATAAATGACCTCACGAATCCATGCGGGAAGGAGATGCACCCGATTGATCTCCTCAGATGTTTCCCGTGATTAGTGTGTACTAAAGTGTAGATGTGGATTGCTCAAGTGCTCACAACACAAGGTGAATGAGATTAGATGATGGATTGGATGGGATTGAGACAAGATTTTGGCAGATATTTGATAGGATTAGGAGATTGGGGAATGAATTTGACAGAGTTCTGATGCATGAAGGGGCCTCCCCAATGGCTTAGAGAGGGGTCCTATTTATAGGATTTTGGAGATGAGGATGGAGGGTGAGGATTCATTTGATTAGATCAAGGGCTAGGAATAAAAGTGAATCTTTTATTCCTAGGGGTTGAATTAAAAATTCTCATTTTGGGAAGAGTGGACAAGTGTGGGGGACAACTGAATTTTAAATTCAGTGAGTGGATGATGAGTGGGAGACAACTGAATATTAAATTCAGTGATTGGATGAGTGTGGGGGACAACTGAATGTTAAATTCAGTTAGTGGATGAGTGTGGGGGACAACTGAATATTAAATTCAGTTTAGTGGATGAGTGGGAGACAAGATTAATTAAGTGTTATCTTAATTAACTTAAGCCTAGGTTAATCAGATAAATAGGATTTATCTAATTAACAGGGATTAGGGAAATGGATAAATCAATTAAATGAATATTAGGAATATTCATTCAATTAATAGGATAGGGTTGTAAGGTTAAATGGATTAATTAGGTGAATTAATTGATCACCAGGGATATGCAGATTGGGGGAATGGATTAGTGCAAGGTACAGAAAATTAGTTTGCAGAGTAGTCCAATTTTAGGTGTCTACAGGAAGCAATAGAGAAAAAGAGAAGTTATAAATTATTCATATGGATGTGTTTGGACCTGTGGATAATGAATCTATAAAAAAATCTCATTATTTTGTTACCTTCATTGATGATGTATCCATATTTACAATGATTTATTTTATGAAACACAAATCTAAATTTTTCACTAAGTTTAAGGAATTCAAAGTCTTAGTAGAGAACTAATCAGGTTTGAAGATAAAAATACTAAGATCTGACAATGGAGGGGAATAATGCTCTAAGGAATTTGATGAGTTTTGCAAGCATGCAGGTATTATCAGACAAAAGACAACTCCATATACACCACAACAAAATGATGCTACAGAAAGGATGAACCAAACAATGATGGAAAGGGCCAGAAGTATGCTAAGTTGTGCACAGTTGGATAAATGCTTTTGGGCAGAGGATGTGTGTACTACTTGCTACTTGATTAACAGATCTCCTTGTAAGGCTCTTGATTTGACACCTTATGGAGTGTGGATAGGTAAGAAACCTTCTGTTTCACATTTAAGGGTTTTTGGCTATGAGGATTTTGTTCATGTGCCTAAGGAAAAGTGATCTAAGTTGGATCTAATAGCTAAAAAGTGTACATTCATTGGATATGGTGATAATGTCAAAGGATATAAGCTTTGGAATCCACTAACCTGTAAGATTATCTATTCTAGAGATGTTATTTTCAAGTCTAACTTAGATCTATTTCTGAACCTGAGCAGCCAAAAGAAAAAAGTTGAAAAGGTAAAGAGAGTGCACTTTGATTTAGAATAGCAAGATGCACCTCAGGAAGAACAAAATGATGGATTGGGGGTGAAGAAGAAGAAGAAGATTCAAGTAGTTCTGATGAAGATGAATCTATTGTTACAGAAGAATTTGGTATAAATGATCATGCAGAAGAACAAGTTGAAACTCTTACTCCACCCTTGACAGGTATAGCCCACCATATTTCTGTTGTGTATTTGCTTTATTAAGTACTAATGATGAGCCTAGATCCTATAGGGAAGCTATTCTTTCAGATGATATATAGTGAGTCTTGGCAGTTAGCCATGTAGGAGGAGATGATGGATTTAGACTCTTGTAACACCTAGGATCTTGTTCATTTTCCCAAAGGAAGAAAGGCAATAGGTTGTAAGCGGGTCTTCAAGAAGAAGTTTGGAGCAAATGAGATATTGGAAAGTACAAGCATAGATTGGTATCCAAGGGCTGCTCCCAGAGAGAGGGAGTTGATTTTGGTGAGATTTTCTCTCTTGTTGCTAAATTGACTTCTATTAGACTTCTTTTATCCATTGCCGTAGCTTATGATTGGGAGATTGATCAAATGGATATTAAGACTACATTCTTGAATGGAGATCTTGAAGAAGAAATTTATATGCAACAACCTACAGGTTTTGAGATAAAAGGAAAAGAACATTGGGTTTAAGAAAGGTCACTTTATGGTTTGAAACAATCCCCCAAAATGTGGTATCAAAACTTTGATTCATTTATGGTTAAATTGGGTTTTGTTATAAGCAAGGAGGATAACTGTGTTTACATTAATTGTATTGATGATTCTATACTGGTTATTGTATTGTATGTTGACGACATGTTATTTTTCAGCAATACTAAGGGAATGATCAATGAGTTTAAAGCTCAACTTTTAGGTGCATTTGATATGAAGGATCTTGGAGCTACCAAGTATATTTTGGGAATGGAGATGAAAAGGGACAAAGGTAACATAAAACTTCGGTTGTCACAAAGTATGTGAATACCATTTTGCAAATATTTAGTATGCAGAATTGTAACCCAGTTAGAGTTCCTTTACTCATTGGTACTAAGATTTCATTAGATATGTGTCCAAAGACTAAGGATGATGTAGGAGTCAAGGACAACACTGAGAGGGGGGGTGAATCAGTGTTGTGTGAATTTTCAAATCTTTTGCAAACTTTAACTTTCAAAACACAAGGAGAGAAAGCTATCATTAATTTGTCAAACACATATGCACATGACTGAGAATGAGGAAAGATAGCAAAACCTCATGAGCAAAGTATACACACATACAAATGAAAATAATATGAGACATAACACAGATTTGCACGAGTGGAAAACCCTCCAGGGGTAGAAAAACCACTCCAAAACTACCTCACTAGCTTTATCAAGAATCTCACTGATTACAATGTTTAGAAGCACCAACTTCAAGGAGCACCAGCGCCTAATGCATATTCAAACTAAAACCAAGAGTTCAGAGGGTTACTCTATTTCCATTCAATTCAATATCCCATCTCTGCATAATACAAAATCCATTTGTAATTTCTCCATGTGTATGTCTTCAATCCTGCATCTGATACTCAATCAATTCATTCACCTGATTTAGATTATATCTACATATTCAATTGCATATTGTCTTCTCGCTTGATTCGATTCAATCTATATCATTCAAGTTGTCTTCAATTGATACACAACAATATCTGATAAATCTATGTTTTCTTTTCAAAAGGATCTTGTAGAAAATGTCTTCATTTTTGCATAACTTTCCACACACACACACACACACACACACACACACACACACAGTCAATGTACATGTGAAGCCAATAAATATGAGACACCTCTCCACATTCTGCAAAATCTTTTTCATCTTTTCATGACCTTTCATATTCATTTCAATATGGACAATTTTTGTCTACAAAATTATCCCTTCAAACTGCAAAAAATAAATCATGAAAATCTTCAAAAATCTCCAACCCTTTCACCTTCTCTGCACAAACAATTTATCTAAAAACAATAATGAGATAAAAAAAAATCTTCAATAAAAATAATTCATCTGCCTTTGTAATAAAATCTCTTTTAAAAAAAATTGGATCCTCTTCTAAAAAAATCACTCTGCATCTTTTTATATTCTCTGTCAAAAAAAATGAATCCTGATCCTCATGTGGCCATCTGTATAAAAATTCTTCCAAGAAAATCATTTCTTTGATCTTATATTTTTTTGCAAGCTCTTTGAAAAATCTTCTTATTCTATCTGCAAAAAAATATTTCATCTTTCGTTCAAACTCTTTAACTTCTTAAGAAAATCTTCAATCAATTATCTACAAAAGACCTCTCTCATTCATCTGCAAGAAAAGTAAAAAGACTCTCCAAAAATAATATTCTTAAGAAAAAACTCTTTCCTTAAAGAAAATTTCTTCTTATTATATATATGCCATGACATAAAAAAGAAAGAAATCCTTTTAGTAGTTTCACAAAAATCTTCTAAAAGATAACTATAGAAATCCCCAAAAAAAAACTTTCTAATCAGGCTTCCATTGCCACTAAAAGCCAAAAAAATAGCTTTAAAAGACTTTATCTATAGTTTCGACGGCCAAATTGTTGTGTGGTTACACAACACGCTCCATTTTGACTTGACAAAACAGGGACCCAACTTTTTGTTTGGCTTGGTTTGTGTTTTTTGCTTGCTGGCGATCTGGTAAAAGTAAGTCAATACAGATGATCCTACATAAAAGGGACTAGGTAAGTCATCATGATGAGGTCAATTTTTCAAAGTTAATATTTCATGATAATAACCTCATGGTTGGATAGAGTACAAAATTTCATGCAGGTTTGCCTTTTGAATCAACCTGATATTCCTTAGAAAATGAGAGTTATGGTGAGTCAAAGTCCTGGTCAAACCAGATATTCTGAGGGGAGAATCATATTTCTTAACATCAGTCATCTTATAAAAGATCACCTCGATCTAATTTTATCACCAGATAAATCATTTATATGGAGATCCGGACGAACAACATCATATATTTTGCGAGAGTCATATTTTGAATATCACTCGATATTCTGAATATCACCTTATCTTTTGAATATCATCCTGTCGCAAAATATCACCCTAGAGCTAATATCTTGATGACATCATATATTCTCAATGAAATAAGAAGATTGTCATGATGATGACATCATCATCCTTTTTACCTCGCAGAGGTATATTTCCAACATGACCCTTCATGCATAACATGATGATGACGTCATAGTTCAACAACGATGAACTAAGTCATTATCTGGATGACGTCATCCAGATGTTTTAACATCACCTGACATTTTCAACATCACCCGATGTTTCGACATGGGTTTTTCCCGCTCAACGGTGGATGATCATATTATACATAGAGGGTCATATTCTGAATATCACCTGATATTCAAAACATCACCTGATCTTCTGAAGATCACCCTGCTCCTCTTGTCACGCGACATTAAATGCCATTAATGTAGTAGGTGGATTCCCACCGATTACGAATGCGATATATACACCTGGCGAGATCGAGAAGTTTCATACAAAAATTTAGTGGTTTTAATTAATTTATCCAAATTTGCCCTAATTTTCCCTAAAGAGGAGGTTAAAAGTGAATTTACAGAGTCATTTTACACTCACCTTGTGATAAAAATGAGTTTTTACAAAGCTCCAAGCTTTCAAACCCTCATACAACTACCTGTGGACGCATACGGCTTGCAGTAGAACAAAACACGTGAACATCACTGGTATTTGAGTCCTTTTCACATAATCGTCAGCATAATTAGAAGAATAAGCGTAATCAAGTAAGTAAATGAAACCCTCCTCCTGTCATTTCTGCATGCCCAGGTAGTATGATTTCTACTAGTTTGAAGCTGTGAATCATGCATGTTATAATGAAGTAATGATAAATGAGTATAATGTGCATCACACCATGGGAATATATTGTTATATGCATGCATGAGAAATATGGTATGGTAAGACTGGTACTGTTTATTGCAGGGAACCATGGAAGACAAGAGATTGAGCAAGTCTGAGGCCGAATTTCTTAAACCCATGTTCGCTCAACTTGAAGGTGTACAATTTAAATATGGTACCATAATAGATACACACCAAGGAAACACGGATTTGGCAGCATGGTCGGCTAAGATGAGTGATGAAAAGAATAACAGCACCTTGTTGGACGCAGTCTTTGTGTCAGGGATGTGGAGTGCTACAGGGTTCCCTTACTCTATGGAAGCTCCAGAATTAATTGTTGAATGTGCAAGGAATTACGACCCACAGACCAGAAAAGTAGAGAAACACAGTAGGGTTTATGCTGATCTATCTATCAAGGGGATTGCAACCACTTTCAATTTGCCACTAGGAAAGAAGGTTGCCAGCATGGACTTGAAGAAGTTGGAAACAGAATATGAAAGTAACAAGAAGGCTGCCAGGAAGAGAATGTACCAATGGAGGGCAAAGAATAGTCCTTATCCTGTAGCCGCCAAATTGCCAATGCATCTGTATAAATTTGATTTTGATGATGAATACCAATATATAATAGCTCTACTCAGTAGAGTGACAAGTTAGCCTGATGCTGGAAGTTTTAAGGATTGGATGTATGGGGTTATCATAATGTCTATTTATACAGACAATAAGCCACTGTGGGCAAAAATGATAAGTGATGCCCTACATGATCAGCTCATGAACTTAGGGGGCCTGGAGTGTGCATTTTACATGACTTCATATGTGGTATATTCGTGTACCTACAAGGGTACATTCGATGCACTTACAACAATAGGAAAGATTGGTAGCACTACTAATGATGCCCACATCTGGGATCATTATCCCCAACTACAAAGAGTAAATTACCTCCCTAATTATAAACTAGTGAATGATGCATTTTCTATGCATTTGGTCAGGACAATGGAGGAAGACAGGACTAAAAGATTGAGCATGGAAGCTCAAGAGGTTATTTATAGTCATGGTGCCTAGTTTATACATTATGCTACTTTCTCCTATATCAGGATAGAGGGTTTTCAAGATCAGCCCCTCATGCTCCCCAAGTATCCCACTGATGCAATAGTGTTAATGGAGTTTATGAGGCAAATATCCACAATACTAGATGCATATAAAACAAATAATAAGCTTCCACCAGTATTGTTTCCAGTAACAATGGGTTGGTATCTATGCCAGGATTCTGAAAACATAAAGAAAGTCATAGTTGGCTTAAGTATGATGAAATTACAGCCATTCCCATTGGCAAGATCATATGATCCATATGGCAGGATGTAGAAGATCATGGAGAAGCCCATCCATCAAAGGCATTTTGAAGATTTCTGGGAAGATTGTGAGGAAGAAGCAGAAGCTAGAAGAAGAAAATACGAAAGGCTAACCCTCAACCAGATCAGGACCTTTGATTGCATCCTGATGCCTACACAATTGAAGAAAGATGATGGCAAGATCATGGTGGATGAGTATGAAGAGAAAAAGATATATATTCACACTATCTTAGCACCTGATCTTACTCAACTTGAAGATATTTCATTGGACAAATTTACAGGTAGGATCCTATAGTTAACCCAAGCTTGGGTGGATGAGCAAATAAATGCACTGAAGAAGAAGGGTGTAGCCCTTACATTAGATAATAAGAAGAAGAGGCAAGAAATTCCTGATAATGAATATGATGACTTTCTAATTGAGAAGAGGAAGTCTAAGGGAGAAAGGATGCCGCCTCAAGAACAAAGCAAGAGACCCCCTAGAGGTAAGAAGACTGATAATGAACCTAAAGGGATGATAATTAAGAGAATAGTGGTAATAGCTAAAGGTGTATCAACATCAAGACAAGCGTTAGCCTCATCAGCACCGCCTCCTAAAGATAAGCAAAAAGATAAAAAGATCTAGAGGCCAGCTATTGTAGTTTCAGAAACATATGAGGAGGGTCAAGCCTCACAAAAGCAAATGGAAGAAGATGTTCCTCTTGATGAAGAACTTGAAGTGGAAGATCCTACGCCCCTCATTATAAAAAGGAAAGCACCTCAGGTGATGGCCTCCACACCTAAGAAACCAAGAACATCCATGAGAGGTGAGATAAGACATGATCCTATAATGTTGAGGGGAGCAGGTAGTGAAGTGTCCAGAAAAGAATTACAACATGAGGTACCACTTCCTACCATTGTTCAGTTTAAGACTGAATAAGCTGAAGGACAAATGAAGGAAACCACTGGCGCAAGTCAAGGAGGTCATTTCTCATTAGATGAGACTGTAAACCTATCAGACGATGAAGTGGTAGACAATGTTGCCTCACAACAAATGGAGACTCTTGCTGCTAACACCTACATAACACCACAAGGAACACCATCAGGACAGGTGGCAGTGTTAGAAGAACTGAAGCAAGTAGAGCAGGAGAAAGAAAAGAGCCCAGAAAGGGTATCCCAAGAAATGGGACTTGATACATTGGTTGATCAGGTAACCAGCCCTGCAGTGATCAATCTAACATATAGGGAGGATGTAGCACATCCTAAAAATCAAGCAGGTGCTCCTGATAAAGAAGAAAATATTGAGAAAGTGAAGATGGCAGAAATAGAAGGCTACACTTTAGATATGGGTCAGCAACAACAAGATACATCTGTTGAACCCAAAATAGTAGAAGTACAAGAAAAGGATACATCAATTGATCCTGCCCTAAAAATTCAAGAAGTAATTACTACAGGTGAGGAGCAGATTGCAGCTCCAGATCAGGTTAATGTACCTAAGATAGATACAATAACATCCACTAATACGAATATGCCTTAGGATGAGGAAATCACCAAAGTAGATGAGATACAGAAGGAGGCAGTGCATGATCATCAGGTGGATGCATCGCAAGATCCTCCACCTCAAAAGGAAGCTCCTCCAGAAAAGGAAGTTCCTCAACAAGAGGAAATACCCCAGGATCACCCTCATGAAGAGCATCATGAGGAAGGAATAAGGAAGTCACCATCTCCATCAAAAATAGATACAGTTATTGGAGATCAAGGTGATCATCATGATGATGATGGAAAGCAAAGAGACAAAATCCCTCAATGGCTAGAGAAAGAGATAAGCATAGAGTCTGGATTGGAGATACAGGAGTTTGATATTTCAATGCTATTTTTAGAGACTCTAATGAAGCCAAAGAGGAAGGCCAGGTTGACTTCGGCCATAAGAAGTGATCCAGTTATGGGCAGAAGGACCACCCAGGTAGCCGTTCCTATAGTTGACAAAGAGAAAGGCAAGATCACTCTGGATGAATTCTAGATTAGTACAGTAGATTTGGGATTTGCCAATGAGGATCAGGAAGGCCAAGAAGGAAAAGATATAATTGATTCATTAACCCAAAGGGTGAAGAGGGAAAAAGAGAAAAATAAGCAGCATAAAGAGCACATTGCTCAGCTACATGCCTATATAAAAGGATTAACTAACCCTGATGATATTTCAAGTGATCATGCAGTCCCATTGACTGCTATTTCCTAGGATGAGGTGAATAAATTGGATCTCATGAAGCATGAGTCATCAATAATGAGGAAATGGATGTTACCCACATTTGATGGAGAGGAGGAAATAGTGAAAGCCTCTTTGAAGAGGTGGAATTCTTTAAGCATCTCAAGGAAGAAAGTCGACAAATTACAAATGGAGACAGGAAGAAGGTCCTTTTAGTTAAAGAAAGAATTGAGTGCTTTAGATGAAATAAAGAGGATTAATCCTCAGGTTCTTATAGATAACCAAGTATTAAATAATAATATTGCCATTTTGATTGATATATGGTACAAGGACATCCGATTTGAGTGTGATGTGCTCAAAAGATGCAACAACAAATTAAGAGACATCAGTATGAAGTTGCATGACATGATGTCATATGAGGAAGAAGTCTTGGAGACCTTGGAAGATGAAGTAGAGGGAAAGATTGAAAATCAAGATGAAGAGTTTGCTATTAAAGCTCTGCATAATAATTTCCAGCTAGTAGTTGATGACCCCCTAAATCACCTAACTGAAGAAGTCATGGATAAAATCATGAGGATCAAGGTCAGAGTAGAAAACTACAATGAAATATCTAGCAGTAGGACAAGTAAATTAGAGACTCTCTGAGGCAAATACCAGATACACAAGCACGCCATTACCAAAGCAAGAACTCAAGATGGTGGGGAAGTAGAAAAGACAATACAATCTTATGAAAATATCTGGACATCCATGTAGGTCCATATACAAGGAGAAAGTCATCAAGATGATGAAGATTTGGGAAGCGATGATCCTGATGCTCCTAATGATGAAGATGAGGAACTTGAAAGATAAAGAGTAGATGAAGATGTGATACCAAGAGAAGACATAAGCATCTGACACTTAGGAAAATAAGCAATTCAGATGGTTGCCAGCTGGCAACCTGTGCCACGTCAAATGTTGACAAATTCAAAGATCAATATCCACCATAGATCATAATAGATAAATCATGACCATAGGTCAATTGTAATGGCTCCCTCACCTTGTTCTATAAAAGGTGCAGGGATGCCTTATTCTAAACATTTGAAACTTAATTGAAATATGTTTGCTGAAATATTCAAGGCTTATTTCAAAGTTGTTGTAGACATATATGTTCTTGCATACTTAATGAATGAGAAGACTATTTTGATTACAATCCATCATAAATCTTGAGTAATCAGTGTATGAATTCTTGATACATGCTGTGATTTGTTGCATCCCTTGGAGTGCATATCGACTTACATGTGTTGTTTTCATACCTTTCCTTTGAAGTTAGCATCGACTGTATCTAGCTATGGAATGTCCTGGTGAACATATGGTTTGATTTCTCCTCTTCATGACTGTATCTGATGTGTATGTAGCTCAATAACTGAAGGTTCATCATTGTTTGAAGTATTCTTTTCAATTTCTTTTAATTTCAGAATAATTCACCATCATAATTGTAAATAATTGACAATCAGAAGCAAAAATACATGAAATATGTAGATATCTCAAAGATAATGGAAAATCAATAGCATATTTGAGTTAAAGCATGTGCAATTGATAAATATCATGCAAATATTTGAGTATAAACATATCATTTGAAGGAATTACTATGCATAATAAATTTCAGTGTAGCATCTTTACAAGAAACTGAATCCTGATGATCATCAAACGTAAGGCCCCAAAATGGAAACAACAATGTACATCAACTACTAAGTAACGTCAGTTGATTAAGACCTAATCTACAGAGACTTGGGATCATGAATTCTTTGAATTCATCATATCTTTCAAGATGAGTAAAGGTTGTTGTGTAACTTATATTCTATGTTTATTTATGACTAACATCATGATCAACACAAATGAACTTCAAAGTTCAACCACACAGTTTGAATTCTCATTTTAAATTATGTCCACTGATTTCAAAAATGCACCCATTTAGATTTCAAATGTGACCGTTGATTATAAAGTTGGCGCCATGTATATTCAAATGCATAAAGAAGACCACCGATATTATAAGTCACACTTGGAAGTGGGCCGGTCACCACCATGTTTTAAGGACCCTTCAAGTGGTGACATTTAAGTGATAAACCCGCTATTCTAAGTCACCAATAGTTTAAAACATAAAGTGCATGTTTGGTTGATGGGCAAAGAGGAGCACAAAAGATGTGTTATATAAACACATTGGAGTTTAAGCTTCAACTAGGAGAACAAAACAAGAAGATTTTCCAACTTATGTCAATAGAATCTAAATAAATTTCTCTGCAACTATCCATAGATGAAATAACACCTGCTATCATAAAGCATAGACAACATCTTTCATGAATGATAATAAACTCTAAAGATAATCTTATTTTCAAAAGAGAGCTTACGATGTAGACTTTAGATATCCACATAACCTCAATACTTTAGGATAGTTGATGGATGAAAACATCCATTTCTTAATCTCTGCCTCTTTCATAATGAGATCTACTACTGACAAAGTACATTAATGCATGCCTATTGTCCTCTGAAGCATGTGAACACTTTAAAGGAACCTGTGAACCAAGTCACCATCTGACAACCAACTTTGACAACCAAACACCATGTAAACCTAAATGATAATCTTGTTCCTTTTAAAACATGATTATGATATGAACAAGGATCATCATTTGAAAACATCATTGAATATTCTAAACCACCAAAACTGCCATCAAAATAAAGAAATCAACCTGTTACAACCTTGGGGCATAATAACAATAATATATCACCAACAACCTTTCCTTGATGAGCACATCCTGAGATGACCGCCAAGCATCATGAAATATGGAATGAACACAGCTTCTAAGCATACTCTATCCAAACATATTCTAAATTTCTTGAGATCAACCTCCTATGGGTAAGACAATAAACTCCAACAACATGAACTTATGAAGGTCATCATTTCACACTGCATAACCATGGATGATGAACATTTGTCAACACTTGACAACCCCAAATAAATCACCTTGTGACTTCACTTACCAAAGGACATATGAAGACATCATTGAAGGCCAAACCTGATCAAACAAGTCCTTATGACATCAAACAAACTGAGGACACCTTTTTGACATCAATGACAACCTATCACCATCAGATGATCTTGAGGATATGTCTAATGTGCCATATGCTAGTGTTGTAGGGAGTTTGATGTATGCAATGGTTTGTACTAGGCCAGATATTGCCCAAGCAGTGGGAGTTTTGAGCAGATTTATATCTAACCCTGGTAGACAGCATTGGAATTATGAGAAGAGGGTGTTTAAATATCTTGTAGGTACTAATTATTGTTTGGTTTACTCTAGTATTGATAGTGCTAATAAATCTTTAGACATATAGGGTTTTGTTGATGCAGATTGAGCAGGTGACTTAGATAGTCGAAGGTCCACTAGTGGCTATGTGTTTACTCTATTTGGAGGAGCAGTGAGTTGGATGAGTAAGAGGCAGCCCACAGTTTCTTTTTCCACCATAGAAGTAGAGTATATGGTTGCTACTCATGTCTCCAAGGAGGTGGTTTGGTTGAGGAGACTGTGTACAGGTATTGGTTTTGATTGCAGGATCATTCAGATTGGTTGTGATAGCCAAATTGCTATCTGTTTGGCCAAGAATCTTATGTATCATGCTCAGACTAAGCATGTTGATGTTCAGTATCACTTTGTTCAAGAGTTGGTTTCTAATGGATAGATTGAGTTGAAGAAGATAGACAGTCAGGAGAATGTTGCAAATTCATTGACCAAGCCTATGAGCACCTAGAAGTTAGTGTGGTGCAGAGAGGCCATGGGCCTTGTTTCCAGTGCCTGATTATTTTTCATATTGTTTTCCTATGGTTTGATTTACAATGTATAATGTCAAGTGGGAGACTGTCAATGGCACCTTTCCCAAGTAAACTTGTATAATGTCAAATGTTTTCCTATGGGTTAATCAATAGTGAACTCAACTTGCCCTTTTTGATGGAAATTACAACAATTCCTCAAGAAATACATCTAGACTCTTACAATAAAGGGCAATCATTTAATGTTGGTGCTTAGTCCAACTCTACAATAGCTACTGCATAAATCTAGCATTTTTGTCTAGCTTCCTTCCTCACCTTAGCCACATACACCATTTGTAGTGGTATTGGTTGATAAATGCCTTGAATTTATATTATGGCTCCTTGGTCATTTAAACATATAACATACTTTATATGATAATCTATATTGACCTCATGCTTCTTTAACCAATCCATTCCAACTATTAGATCATATGGTCCCAATTAGGTGACAAGAGGAGTAATTTAGGTTTCTATAGCCAACCTATGCCCAAATCTACTCTTTCTTCCTTGCCTAAATTAATGAAGTTAAACCTAGAACTAGTTTCTTGATTCTATGCCAACCATCTTCCCTATGTTCCTTAAGAAGATTTTAGTGTTTCCCTTGGTTTTCTTTCAAAACAAGATTATCGAATCACTTATTTAGCTAGATGCACCTTAAATGTTGCATCAAATAATGTTGTCATGTCTATGGATTGTACCTTCCCTTTAATTTCTTGAGATAGCCTACTAATGTATCTATTCACCCTAGTCATTTCATCATGGATGTAACCAACGTACTTTAAAAGACTTGTGGATTTGGACTTTTATTCTACTATTGTCACTACTTGTTACTTCAAAGAGGAATGAATTAATTCAAGCCATGTAGTGCTTAAATACTATTTTTGAAACTACTCCTCAAATAATTCCCAAGTCACAATGTCAATGTTGATAGCCAACATACTTTCTTGATGGTCCCACCATAATGCAACTTCGTTAGTGAAATGGTATATAGCAAGTTAGGCCTTCTCATTGCTAGTTCTATTTTAGAGATTAAAACACTTCCATATGCCAACCAACCAAGCTTTAGCTTCAATCACAAAACTACACCCATTAAACTTTAGTAATGTTATTTTCTTGAGATCTTGGAAAAAATATTGTGAATTCTCTGTTATTCCTTCAATTCTAGGTTAGGAACTATTGGTTCATTCCCAATCACATCTATGTTCCACCTCCTCTCTTCTTTGGTTGTGCCTTGGTGGCATTCATTCTCTTAACTATTATAGAGTTTTGAGTATCTATTCCACAAGTGACTTATGTGGTTGTTCTTCTATCTAGTCTTGTTCTCCTTGCTCTAAGCACAATGGTTTTTCTTCTTTCTTAGGATGTTGTAGCTCAACTATTACTCGTCCATTCCTTTCTTTTACAATCTCAATTTCCTTTCTCCTTTAAAATCGCTTTAGGACTTTAAAACTCTCACTATTTGTATTAATAAAATAATCACATGGTAAACTCTCTAAAAAATCATAAAATTAATCCTAAAGTTTTGTTCTTAATGGCCCATTAGGCCCTTAGCTTTTGAGCCATGCTATTATACCACATGTAACATCCCAACAATGCAACCCAAAGATAGACCTTTTTTTACAATTAGTTTTACTTCTTAAGACATTGGTATATTAAAGACAACATGGTCAAAAGTAAAATTAATTATAAAGATCAATCAACATTCATAGAGAAGAGTTTTACTGATAGATTGTCAAATTTACTCAAGGTCTAATAATATGTGTCAACCTCAGGAGGAATCAACTTGAAACAAGCACATGGATACATATTGGCATAGCCAATGGGACATGTGTTATTATTTTAATTGATTCATCTACAAATTTGTCCATATTATGATCCATGTTGATATGCCCAACTAGTGAGATTGTGACCATCAATAGTATTGAGAGCTCATTGTGTAATCAAGATTACAAGGACTATCAAATGTAGGTAGAGATCAATAGTTAGGGGGAAAATGAAATATCCTAAGATGCGGCCTATAGATTTTGATTCTCCATTGTAGATCATAGTGAAACATGTTTTACCACCTACGACTAGTATTCTTGTTGTGAGTTCTAGTAATTGGTCATTGTGTAGTAGAAAGGGAGTTCATTTAAGGGATTAACACTAGATGTTTAGGTCACTACATCAAGATAATAAAGTGCATAGGCTCAAGGTAAATTCTATTAACATTTTCCATGATCGAAGGGTTCAAAAAGCACTTTCTAATATCTATAGCTTGGGTTAAAATCTTGTAGAGGAGATGTGAGTAAATAACTCAGCCATTTTGTCCTACAAGTGACATGTGACCAAATCTAGTTAGACCATTCTCTTAACTTATTGAATTCTACAAATAATATGGACTTATCTCCTCTAGAATCTAATTGCTCTTGTGAATGTGAGGACTTTATGAAACCTAATTTACTATCATGCCCACATTTCCCATGCGGTCATGACATGCATCACACGTGTCATGCCCACATTTGTCATGTGATCATGACACAAAATATCAAAAAAAATTCCACGCTTCCCAAGAAACCCCCTCACACACGTAAGCATGGTCAGTGGTGTTATGCTTAAGGTGTAAACAAGACAGTAGAATGGGGGGTATTGTGTTCATGTGCGCATACCATTCGCAACGAAGGCCAACTAGGGGGTCGAAGCGACGTGGTTAACGTCACCAATAGGGTTAGGATCAATGATCGAAACCCTAAGTTAACCTATGTGAATGAAGGGATTTTAACGTAAGTCAAAATCAATAGCCAAAAGTCAAATGCATGAGAGGATGATAAAATACAAAAAAATCAAATGACGATACTCGGCAAAAACATTATTATATTCCCAAACAAGGTTAAACTTCACTAACCTAGCTAAACCCTAAATTCTAGAAAAATCTGGCAGCATAACACCTCACGGGCATGATTAGGGTTTATTATAATTAAACTAATTTGATCAAAAGGTTTACTGGTTTGGTGTTAAATTACCTACGTCTCACTAATTGAATAATAAGTTAATATGAACATTTTTCAACAAAGTCTGATCAATTTGTTCTCCTTCACATTTTCCATAATTTAAAATATTTTTCAACAAAGTTTGATCAATTTGTTCTCCTTCATGTTTTTGATCAATCAAAGTTATCTCTGCGTCATTTACATTATTCCTAATTTCTTGGTAGATCAGATCTTGGAAACAGGTTTTACTAACTTCATTTAAATAGGTTTGCTAGGTTTCTGATCTGGGTATAAATCAACGTCTAATTTAATTCCGTTAATTAAATTGGCCCAAAAGGATTAAAAAAGAATATTAAATTTTAATAAATTATAATGTAGTTAAATTGATCTCGTAGAGTTAGGTTTTCTAATCCTGATTGTTAAATATAATACCTCTTAATAGTTAAATTGTATAAAATTTAATTGATTCAAATAAATCCCTCTTTTCTCAAAAATTTAAATTAAAAATTAAAAAAAATTATAAATCCTTCTAATCGTGATCAAATTTGTTTATTAACATCCACTAACAAATAAAAATAATATTCCAAAGGAATAAAGTTTTACCCATTGAGTTAATCAGAATATCCCATCCAAAACTAAATGTAAAAACAATAAGGAGAAAAATAGAGAGAATGGGAAAAGAATATAAGGGCAATTTTAAAATGCAAAGCCCTAAAATTCCTCTCAAATAAAAAATTAATTTCCTTATGAGTAAAAACCCTAACCCTATTCTTCTCATTTTTCATTTCTTCTCTTTGTTTTCTCTCCTCCTTTCTTTCTGTTTCTCTTATTTTGTCTTCTGATTGTGTTTTTAGTTGCAGGTTTAATGGCCACGTATGAAATGCATATGATGGCATATATATATATATTAATGTGTATATTGAAATGCTCTATATTTTTTTCATTTAAAAATATATATATTTTTTGTTTCATATGCCATATACCCTAAATTTATTGTGGCGGGTTTGTGGAGAGGTGCTGTTGGGGGCAGCGACAGCAGTGGCGGCGTGTTCAGGAGACCGCAGGGTGGAGATCTGGCATAGTGGTGGTAGAGACAGCATTGAGGAGGGCAAAGGTGATGGTGACAAGGGAGCAGTGGAGGAAGGGCTGACTGTGGGTCGTGGCGGAGGAGAACAGCGGCGTGTCCCGAGGAATCCGCGAGGGTTTGGAGGTAGTGAGGAGTGTGGGGAGGGGGGCGGAGCCCCCACCCACATCCCACACAGTGGGGTGTGGTTGGGTGCTCTGCCCCCCTCCCCACAGCCTCAATAAAATAAACAGTGGGGGGTACGAACCCCCCACCACATGTATATTTTCTTTATGATAGAACTACCCACTATAAAATTTTGAACCTTCAATCTATTTTCTTCTTTACACACAGCGATCATTAAGGGATATAATATAAATATATATTTATTTATTTATTTACACACAAAAATTTCACAATTTCATTTTATTTAAAAATGAAATAAAATTATATATATATATATATATAATGTAATCTTTAAATTTTGTTTGACAACCTAATAAAATCAATTTATTTGTAAATACATATAAAAAAAATACATTCATTCAAATTACACAAAATTTATATATAATTATATATATATATAATTTTTTAATTCTCCTTCTATTCACTTACTAATTTTCCTTTTCAAACAATAAGCATATATATATATATATATATATATATATTTTCTTTTATCAATTTTCTATAAGGCAAGAACTCATTTTCTAACAAAATATATTCATTGCATTATTAATATTTACATTTTTAAGAAAAGAACAAATACAATTAAGTAAATACTTCTAATATATATATATATATATATATATATATATATATATTTTCTTTTATCAATTTTCTATAAGGCAAGAACTCATTTTCTAACAAAATATATTCATTGCATTATTAATATTTACATTTTTAAGAAAAGAACAAATACAATTAAGTAAATACTTCTAATACACGACATCAACTATTTCTTTTTTGTTTTTTATAAAGACAATATTCAAATTTCATAATTTGTCTCAATAATAAAATTCACAACTTTTCTATTTGATATTTTAAAACTTACATACAAATGAAATAACTTTTAAAAACAAATTTTCTTCCTTCAACTTTTCTTGAATGATAAGCATTTAAATCAACCATTTTAACTTTCTATTACAAATGAAAATAGCTTACACACAACATAAGAAAATACACTTTTACAACGTGAGAGAGGACAATGTCCTCCTCTTTGAAACTACAAATGATACAATCTCCTAAGTAGGCCAAGCTCTCTCTCAAGAGTAAAGGAAAATAAAATATCAACTCCAAGAACAAGGTGTTTTCTCCAACTTCACAACTTAGCTCCAATGAACCTGCATATCACAACAGGGGGAAAGAAGCCACATATCTTTCTCTCCTCCCTACCATAGACCCACAAGAGGGTCACCCCCGAGTTAGGGAGGTCATCCACACACTTGGGAACTCATTCCACATCACAACAAGACATTCTACAACCAAACACAATTTTACACCCATGGACAACACAACACAAGAACTCAACCAGGATGAGTTCAAAGGGGTAGGGGAGTGGACAACACTCAACTCAAGAGTGCCACTCCTACAAATATCCTAATACAAATACCTCTCAAGGCCTCAAGCCAACACTTTCTTAAACACAACTTTCACAAAGTTTCCATTTTGGCCCTCAAACCATTTCACATACTGCTCAAAATCTCATATTGCCCTCAAGGCTACAACACCACAAACTCAAGGAAATGACCCTGAGGAGGTTCACTCCTCCCCCACCCCACACTTGTTAAGCATCTTCTCCCAAGTGGGAGAGGCTCTTACAACACCCTTGCAATTTTCCCCACACAACAAATAAAACTCAAAAATAGATCTCACACATAGCATCATACAACAAATAAAAATACATAAGGGAAGGCCTTAGCCTTGAAAACAACTTTAAAAAGCCCAATTATGGTAGATTGTTGATGTAGAGCTTCTCCAAATCCTCCTCCAACATAAGCCACAAAACTCTCTCTAACTTTTTCCCCAAAATAAATTCCAAACAATAAAATTTTCCAAAAATTCAACAACCCATAACCTTCTCCAAGTGGGATTAAAATAAGCTCTACCCATGAGCTTTGAGGAATGGGGGGTGACACTTGTCACCTCCTCACTCTTCCTCCCCACTACAAGCAAGACCCATGGGATGGGTGATGACACATGTCACTCACCCATCCCCAAGTCTCTCTCACCCTTCCACTTGTCCTCTCAAACATGTGGGAGAGAAAAGTGGAGCTTAAGAGGGAATGGGTGACAAATGTGTCCCATTCCTTTCCTCCCAAGAGGGACCACACAACTCCAAGGTACCCTCACCAATTGTGAAAGAGACTTGGAGTAAAGTCCTCCACAATTGGGGGGTCTTGGAGACATCCCCAACCTAGGGAAGTGGTAAGGATGAGGTTGAGTGTTTGACTCACTCATCCTCTCCCTCCCATGCCTCCAATTTCGTCACTTTACTTTAGAGTGAAGTTAAAGTGACCATATGGAGGTTTACCTAGGGTTACCCAAGACAGAAAGGTCCCTAGAACCAAGGGTTACAACCCAAGGTCAAGTTTAGCTCATTTTAAGCACCAAGGGTTGAGTTAAAGCACATGAAAAGGGGTCTCAAAATTTAAAATTTTAAAAATAAAATTTAAAGACAAAATTCTTACAACACCAATTAGAATTCAAAATAAAAGAGTGGTAGACTTAACTCAACTAACAACAGGCAATCAACATTATAGAATTTCATCATGTACAAAGTTGATCTTGGTTCCTCGTGGAACTAGATCGGCTTCACAAGGGATAACAACATTGTGTGTGGGATGATCTCCAATTTCTGTGGCTTGTTAGAAATACCTGTGCACTCAATTGCAAAGTTAATTTCACATATACATAATAGCCGAAGCAAATTAAAACATACACTTGCATAAAATATGACAAGTTCACATAAGCATCAAGGAAGTCACATTACAATTTAGATTCTAAATTTTGCATTTCAAACATCCATTCCCAAGATTGATTCACATAACAAATTTCTATCTAACATCACCCAATTAGTTTTCCCATAACATCATAATATAAACCATATGTCTAATATCATCAATAAAGCAATATTCAAGTCTAAACACATCGTAGACATACTAAGCATAACAAATCCACATACATCATACAGTTTAATAATTTGGAAATTTGGGATCAACAGTCCCACAAGTCTAAATGTATCACCAATAGTAAATAAATAATCAAATGCAAGGGAATGAAAAAGTAGGCCTCACATCCTACCCCCCTAAGACTGTACTTCCTCCTGAAAGTCGTCAAAGAGGTGAGGAAAAGGGACCTCAATCTCATTGCATCATCCCAAGTTGTCATGACCTCATTGTACATGTCCAACTAGACCCTAACCTGGTCCAGCTCTCGACCTCGAAGGCCCAATGTCCGATGAGCCAATATGTGAATTGGCTCCAAAGCCAACTACTCTTTTGCCTCTACTCATAGTCTCAATAGCAGGGGCCTCAAAATCGTCCTGGTGGTTATCAACTGCTACAAACATATGGTGGGACTTACCCACATCTCCTACAATCTGCTCTGAACCTCCCGCACGAGGCTGCCCCCTTGCCGTAAAGCCCTGGGGGCACTCTCTGGCTAGGTGACCCTCACCACCACATACATAACATAGTCCCCTAGGCTAACTCTGCCATGTTTGTGTCCTGTTAGACTGTTGTTGTCTAGGTTGATCTTTGAAACCCTGTGACTCTCTGAAGGATTGTTGTGACCTTGTGGGTCCCACAAATGATCCCTGTTGTCTCTGATCTCTACATGGGCCCTGCTACTACCAACCACGATTCTGTCCTCCCTGAGCGCTTTGCTGGGGTCTAGACCTTTGTTGATGCTACTACTACTGCTACTGTGGACGCCTAGGAGGTAAAGATGGAGAACTAAATCCTCTTATGTGGTGTAGGTGGTGGTCTACAAAAGTTCTGCTACTGCTGATGATTACAGTCCTAAAACTATAGGCGTGAATTCTGCCCTCGTCCCTGAATCTCCTCTACAATATAAGCCTTCTCGGTAGCCTCACTCATAGTCTAGGGGTCTGCCATACGCACTGGTCCTACTATACCCTGATTCAAACCTCTGATGAATTTGTGCACTAGGAGTTTCTCATTGTGGAGATACTCTGTGTAACGTGAAAGCTCAATGAATCGGCTCTCAAACTGTGCGACCATGAATCCTCTCTGCTGTAAGTCATGGAACTCATCTATCCGGCGCTGTCTATAATGATCTGACAAGTAACGCGCATTAAAGCACTCTATGAAAGTGTCCCATGTGAGTGTGTCTAATGATAACTGGCGCTTGCACTCCTCAGTGTGCCACCAAGTAGCTGCTGCATCTCTCAAGAGGTGTACTGCCACGCGTGCTTTCATGTTGCTCCCATAAGGTCGCAACATGAAGCATCTGTCTAAACTGATGAGCCAAGCCTCAACCTTGGCTCCCTCTGTAGCTCCTGTGAAGGTAGGTGGATTAAGCCTAAGTAGGTCTCTGATGGGATCTCCTCTATCTCTATGTCCCATAACCAGCTCATCGATACCATACTCATAAGGTCCATGATGTAACTTCTCTACCCTCACAGTCTCATCTCATCTCGGATGTCACAGAGGACTCCTACTCTGTGCTCTATAAGTTGACCCTACCTCCTCCACTATAGTATCAGGTATCTCGATAAAAGACTCCACATGTGGCACCTCTCACAGATCGATGTGAGGCTCTACACGTGGTGCTAGTATAACTGGCGGTAGCCTCTCTAACATGGCTTGTAATGTCTATAAAATTTGAGGACCTATATCAAGTACTGGTGGTGCCTGTGGTACTGGTTGATCTACTAAGACTGCTGGTATCTGTCCCTCTGCTGAGGAATCACTTTGCACCTCAGCTGACGCAGTGTTACACGATCGCGCTCGTCAAATACGTCAGGGAGGCATCCTCCAAAACAAGGTAGGTACTAATTAAATCAAAGTTGCGGAATAAGTAATGTGCCCAAATAAGCCCAGTGTTTAAACTTGGGCTCTGATACCAAAATGTCATGCCCACGTTTCCCATGCGGTCACGACATACATCACACATGTCATGTCCACATTTGTCATGTGGTCATGACACGAAATATAAAAAAAATTTCATGCTTCCCAAGAAACCCCCTCGCACGCGTAAGCATGCTCGGTGGCGTTACTCTTAAAGCATAAACAAGACAGTTGAATGTGGGGTAATGCATTCACGTGCGCATACCATTCGCAATGAAGGCCAACTAGGGGGTCGAAGCAACGCGGTTAATATCACCAATAGGGTTAGGATCAATGATCGAAACCCTAAGTTAACCTATGTGAATGAACGGATTTTGACGTAAGTTAAAATCAATAGCCAAAAGTCAAATGCATGAGAGGATGATAAAATACAAAAAAATCAAATGACGATACTCGGCAAAAATATTATTATATTCCTAAACAAGGTTAAACTTCACTAACCTAGCTAAACCCTAAATTCTAGAAAAATCTGGCAGCATAATGCCTCACGGGCGTGATTAGGGTTTATTATAATTAAACTAATTTGATCGAAAGGTTTACTGGTTTGGTGTTAAATTACCTATGTCTCACTAATTGAATTGGTAGATCAACTGAATAAGTTAAATTGAACATTTTTCAACAAAGTCCAATTAATTTGTTCTCCTTCACATTTTCCATAATTCAAAATGCTTCTCAACAAAGTTCGATCAATTTATTCCCCTTCATGTTTTCGATCAATCAGAGTTATCTCTGCATCAGTTACATTATTCCTAATTTCTTGGTAGATCAGATCTTGGAAACAGGTTTTACTAACTTTGTTTAAATAGGTTTGGTAGGTTTATGATCTGGGTATAAATCAACGTCTAATTTAATTCTGTTAATTAAATTGGTCCAAAAGGATTAAAAAAAATATTAAATTTTAATAAATTATAATGTAGTTAAATTGATCTCGTAGAGTTAGGTTTTCTAATCCCAATTGTTAAAAATAATGCCTCTTAATAGTTAAATTGTATAAAATTTAATTGATTCAAATAAATCCCTCTTTTCTCAAAAATTTAAATTAAAAATTATAAATCCTTCTAATTGTGATCAAATCTGTTTATTAACACCCACTAATAAATAAAAATAATATTCCAAAGGAATAAAGTTTTACCCATTTAGTTAACACAATATCCCATCCAAAAATAAATGTAAAAACAAAAAGGAGAAAATAGAGAGAATGGGAAAAGAATATAAGGACAATTTTAAAATGCAAAGCCCTAAAATTCCTCTCAAATAAAAAATTAATTTCCTTATTAGTAAAAACCCTAACCCTATTCTTCTCATTTCTCATTTTCTCCTCTTTGTTTTCTCTCCTCCTTTCTTTCTCTTTCTCGTATTTTGTCTTCTGATTGTGTTTTTAGTTGTAGGTTTAATGGCCACGTATGAAATGCATATGATGCCATATATATATATATTAAAATGAAAAAAAAGTAGGGCATTTCAATATACACACACACACATATATATATTAAAGTGTATATTGAAATGCTCTACTTTTTTTTCATTTTAAAATATATATATTTTTTGTTTCATATGCCATATAGCCTAAATTTATTGTGGCAGGTCTGTGGAGAGGCGTTGTTGGGGGCAGCAATGATGGTAGCGGTGTGTTGAGGAGGCCGCAGGGTGGAGATCCGACATAGTGGTGGCAGAGATAGCGTTGAGGAGGGCAGAGATGTTGGTGACAGGGGAGCGATGGAGGAAGGGCCAACTGTGGGTCGTGGTGAAGGAGAACAGCGGCAAGTCGCAGGGAATTCGCAGGGGTTTGGAGGTAGTGGGGAGTGTGGGGAGGGAGACAGAGCCCCCACCCACATCCCACACAGTGGGGTGTGGGTGGGCGCTCCGCCCCCCTCCCCACACCCTTAATAAAATAAATGGTGGGGGGTTCGAACCCCCCACCACATGTATATTTTCTTTATGACAAAACTGCCCACTGTAAAATTTTGAACCTTCAGTCTATTTTCTTCTTTTCACACAACAATCATTAAGAGATTTAAAATATATATATATATATTTACAAACAAAAATTTCACAATTTCAGTTTATTTAAAAATGAAATAAAATTGGAGGAGATGGAGTTTTTAGAGATGATGGAGCATGTGTGCAGGAGCTCTGTGCAGTCCCATGACCTATAGCAGGTCACAGTCTGCATGTGTTTGTTCTCTGTTGCATGCATTTTTTTTTTACAGATCAGGCTCTATGGGGTTGTTTTCAGCAAGGGGTGGGGTTTTTTAGCTTTTTTTTTGGGGGGGGGGTTCTTGTGTGTGCATTGTTCGGTGCAGGTGTAGGGTGTAAGGGCTTGTGGGGTTTTTCTAATGGTAGGGTCTATGCCTTTGGGTGAGACGTCAAGGGATGCTGCTATGGCTAGGGTTGGTCATGGGTCTCTTCATCCATCTCTGCCTGATGTTGGGGTTTTTAGCACTGGTGCTTTGAAACTGCATAAGATAAACAAATGCTTGGAAAGAGCTCAAGTTTGTCTGAAGCTAGTGATTCAAACAGAGGCAGTAGCTGAAGACCTGGAGTATTATAGAAAACATGTTTTAATCTACAAATTTATGGGATTGAGGGTTTCAATGCCTTTTCTAGAACCCTGGATTCACAAGTCATGGAATCCAGAAGGTGATTTTGAAATCTTGCTAGCTGCGAATAACTTTTTTCTGGTGCTCTTTTCATGTATCTCTGATCATAACAAGGTTTTTGAGGGAGGGCCCTACTTTTATAATCAAGTTGGCCTTTTCATGAAGCCATGGCATGCAGGCTTTAATTCAGAAGAGGAG
Organism: Cunninghamia lanceolata; assembly: GCA_027924645.1. Classification (NCBI taxonomy): domain Eukaryota; kingdom Viridiplantae; phylum Streptophyta; class Pinopsida; order Cupressales; family Cupressaceae; genus Cunninghamia; species Cunninghamia lanceolata. The sequence goes on from BSBN01000887.1 coordinate 546,998, forward strand.
CTACCCTTGAAGGTGCCGGTGTGAGTTTGTTTTCCTTAGTTGTCGTTGGAATGTTGGAGACAGGATATTCTGCAATCAATTGCATTGCTACTGGGGAAGCCTATTGGCCCGTCTCAACAAACTCTAGAGAAGAAATTTTTTCCTATGCCCGAGTCTGTGTGGAGATTGATCTAAGCTAGCCTCTACCAGATTCTATTGATTTGATTGTTGGGTCTAGCTCTTGGACTCAATAGTTAGACTATGAGACTTTACCTTTCAGGTGTTGGCTATGCCATGAGAATGGCCATCTTCAAAGGAGGTCCCCTCGTGCCTCGGGTGCTAGTGGTTCAGATAATGTGAAGGCTTCATCTAATCCAAGGGCAGAAAAGGGTAAAGCAACCATGCAGGGGGTGCTACTGGATAAAGATGGCTTTGTTGATAACTGAGAGGGGGGGTGAATCAGTTATCCTAATAATTTCCACTTTCTGAATTTTCTTAACAGTTAGTACAACATCAAATCAAGTATGCAAACATAACCATGAAATGGAGATAATACCAATGTACATGACACAATGATTTTGACATGGAAACCCTGTTAAGGGAAAAACCACGGGGTGATTAACCTAAGATATTATTCTCTGTTAGAAGAATAGATAGAACAAAATGGCACATGCCAATTAGGGCTTACTGCCCGAGCACACTACTCACAAGAGGCTCACTACCTACAAGAGACTCACTGTCTGCAAGAGAGGAAGATAACACAATGTTTGAACTGATGAGAAGCATCCACACATGCTGAGGTTCAGTTTTGGTTAAGCTCAATAAACTGATCTGCTGCACTTCATTCTTACTCTTTCTTGATGCAGCTGTAATATCACATTCCGGACCTCTTCTTCTATCTTTACTCTGCTCTTCTACTTTTCTTCACACAACACACACACCTTTACATCTAAATCAATCATGTATATATATCTGCACAAGGGATTTCATCATCTTTCTAGTCAGCATCCTAAACAGTCAATAATTTCCTCAAACTCTGATTTGTCAGCTGAATCCTTGCATACCAAGTAATGCGGATCAAGGATATACTTGTAGAAGTCATCAATCATGTCGGCCAATCATAACTTATGCTTTAAGATCATTTTTCATCATCAGTAACACATCCGGAATAATGTCTGATGTTCTGCCAGTCAGTTCTTCCTCTGTTCACACTGTCACTTGGGAACATGACACTCAAGTATTCATATCTCTTTATCCTTTCCACACCAGAGGCTCAAACCCTGGAATCTATCAGTCAAGATACTCCTCTTGACTTTCCCAAGTCCACACTTTACAAGGGTACTTCCTCTAACAGATCCGGACCTAACTGTCGGAGCTTCTGTATGCTCTGCTCTTGCTTACCGGACCTGTAAGCTCTTCAATCTGACTTCCGATAGAGACACACCATATCCTACAGATGTGTGGGATGATCTTTGTTGCCATCAATGACAAAAATCATGAAGCTCCAATGTGTCTCTTGCCAATAATCTCCCCCTTTGGCATTGATGGCAACACTTAGTGAAAAATGACTACGTGTTATACTATACTCCCCCTTTGTTGATGCTTTCTTCTAATGTACACTTTACCAGAGCTCCCTCTTAGCTGGATTCCACATTTTTTACTATTCCTCACTCCCCCTTTGACATCAATGGCAAAGAGTAGGGTCTGCTAACCAAAATTGTCAAAATTTCAACTATACTTGGCCACATAAGTATATACATATAGCATTCTTACATATACTGAAGTATATCTGCAAAAGTTGTCTTCAATTGGATGAACTCTGTAGGCCAACTTTGCTTCATTCTGTCCAAAATTGACATATGACCACTCAACAAGATTGCAAACGCATCTACCCTTTTCAGATCTATTGGATCATTGGTCTGGGCTGTGATCTAAGCTTCTTTTATGGCCTCATGCATGGCCTCTAACTTAGGGACAATTATCCCTCTGAGTTCACCCAACCTACTGATTCTGTTTTTCTTCTCTTTTTCAAGCTTTTTAATTTCATTCAAAACTGCAACCGTCTAACATTCTTGATTTATTATGGATGTGGTAAGTAGATCAAAATTTTGAGAAAGTTTTATTAGTTTGTCCTCTTGTTCTTTTATTTTCTTCTCAATATCCACTGTTGTTTTGGACCAGGATATACAAAATTTGTATACATCTCCTCCATCCTTAAGAGCATTTTCCAAACTTTTTATCCCAATACCCATAACTCTCCTATCATTTGATATTATCCCTTGCAGCTCAGAGAATCTCTTATCCAAAAACTCTTTCCTGACCTTCTCCTCAGCTGATTTCTCTAGAGAATCAAAATGTGTGCTAACACTATTGACTAGAGTTTTGAGATTACCAGAAGAGGAGGCTGTAGGATCCTTCTGAAAGGATGGCATGATCTTTTCTAATACTCCAAATGCGGCTGCTATAAGTTCACAGTCTTCCATGTGAGACTTCAGGAGTTTTTCTTTGGCCTTTGCATTGGCAAATGAGGCTATCTTCAATTGTTTGTACTGAAGAAAGAGAGTCAAAATCAAGTGGCCCTTTTAGCAGTTCTAGTTCATCAATTTCCATGGTTTCTTTTGTCAAGAAGTCCTTTATAGATTCTGTAGTGTCTCTTGCTAGAGACAGATTCTTCTTTTCTTCTGTAGTCACAAAACTGTCTCTTGGAGCTTTGTCTTCTTCCACAACCTTAGTACTGATAGCTTCTTTTTCCTTCACTTCTACTTCTTGGCTGATTTTCTCTTCTACTCTTTCTTCTCCTTTAGATCCGGAGACTACAGGGGAAACCGGAGGAGAGATGTTTGCTTGTTCAAGGATTTCCTCTTTTGGAGTAGAGGATCCAAATCCTTAGCTTTTTCTGTACCGGAGTCCATTACTTCTTCTGCCATTTTCTCAGAAGATTCTTCTGCAACACTTGTTGCTGAGGGATTAATACCTAAGTCCTCTATAATTGGAATGTTGAATCTTTTGTATGCATTCCAGAGGATCTCTTCAGTCTCTTTTGCAATTTTGTCAGTCTCTCTGAGCATGATGTGGTTCATTCTTTCTTTGCTTCGGAATTCATCCTTACAATCTTTGAAGATCATGCTCTTCTGCTTAGTAGTGATGGAGGGATAGAGCTGAATAACTATCTGTTCCTGGATCTCCATATCCTTCTCTTTGGCATTATTCTTCCTCAATTCAAGTTTCTTCTCAAGGCTTTTAGGAATTAAAGATACAATCTCAATGAAAGCCTTGTTGTAAATGTTCATATACTTAACTATGGCATCCTACAAAATCTTCTGATCAGCTTCACTGCATTCATCATAGAATTCAACCATTGGCTGTAGATTTCTGTCCACAGTGACTAATTTGATTATGTCATCAATGTGAAGAGTGGGTTTTTCAACATATTCCTCTGCCTTTTCTTCTTCACCTTGACCGGTAGAAGGTTCACCAGATGTTTTCTTCTTTTTCTTCATTTTCTTGACTTCTTCATCAGATTCAGTCTCCTCTTCATCCCTTTGACTAGCATAAGCTCTTGTGGCTTTTGTCTTTGTTCTTTTCTCTCCTTTGCCAGATGATTTTGCTTCTGGTTTTGATGTCCTTGAGCTTTTAGCAGTGGTAGGTGTAGACCTCTTAGAGGATCTTGTCCGGGTGGGGGCTTCTACCGAATCACTTCCCTTTTCAGCTTCTTCCTTCTTTTTCTCTGCTCTTTCCCTCTTCTCCCTGTTAGCATCAGGTGTCTCTTTTGAGATGCCAAAGCCTTTGGCAACTTCTTTTCTCACCTGCCTTTTGATCTGACTGCCTTAGCTCTATATAAATTTTCACACTTAGTTCTTCAAAGGTTCCAAATCTTTCTGCCTTTGGATCCTTTGGCTGACTGAGCATGTGTTGAACATGCAGCTCCACAATTTGTTCATCAACTTCATACCCCATGGGCATGATCCAGACTGTCCTTGGTTCTACTACCTCCATTAGGCATTGATCAGTATCTACCATAAAACAAACTGTATCTTTGTATTTCTCAACCACTGATTTGGGGATTCTTTCTCTTGCTTGCATCATGCTCTAAAAATTCTTGAAATAGCCCCAGAGAGCTGTATTTTGTGCCTTGGCATCACCAAGCGTATGTATATAATCTCTGATTTGAATAGCTACTGGTCTATCATTCTGCCATACCCAGCCACTAGATCTGGGAAGCTCATTCATGTAATAAAAGAACAGGTAGAGCATCAAGCCACCATACTTGAAGGAGTTCTTCTTGTCCTTCTTTATCTTTTGCATATTTTCCAAAAGTTGGGTTAGAAGAAGTTCACACAGATCATAGTCAGCATTTTCTTTTAGCATCTGATAGGCTGTATAAATTGCAGTTCTCGGTACTGAGTTTTCCCTACTGGAGTGATAAATCTTGTAACCAATTATCATGGATGCAAATTTGACATCCGGATCAATGATATCTTCAATTGTCATAGCTCTCTTGTCAAATTTTGATCTGGTTGCATCACTTACTGTCTAATTCTTGATAGATTTGAGAGCAGGTATCCCACCGGATGAGTACAGACTAGTTACTACCTTAATTGCATCTTTGGTAATTTTAAATGGTCTATTCAACCATAAGAAATTGTCATGCACTCTGCTTAACACATACCAGACCCATTCATCTTCTTCAAAACAGGGGAAATGAATGCACTGTGCAAAATGCTTCTCCCGGATGGCTTTACACTGAGGTTTGATCTCAAAAGAATCATCTATTAATTGCTTGTGATAGATATCCATTAACTTTGACTCGCCAAAATCTTCAATGTTTGCATGAATGTAAACCCTAACATCTTCTACATGCAGAACCCCATGTGGAATGCTTGAAAAGGTGCCTAGGGGATCAACTTCTAGAGATTTATATGGATGCTTCTTAAATTTAGGATGAGGTCTATTAGAGATCTTCACAATATTCGGAGTAGTCATTTCCAAAAGGATTTTACTGAGAGATATTCAGCAATGAAAAATACCTTTTTCATTTCAAGAGTTCACTGAGGGAGCCAGATTTGATTAGCTGGATGAAACGATTTCAATGGCTGATCTTTGAGAGTTGAGAGAATTGACGCAGAGCTCCTTTTTCTTTTCTTCTTGAATGCAAATGTGCAAATGACGAGCGAATGAATTCTTTTATTTCTGAAAAGCCCTAATTTTCACCCTGTAATAAATGTGCCACCTAACTCATTCCGGTTTGCCTTGTTTATCTTATTGGGAGACATAACCTTTCCGAATCACTAAGACAAAATTTAAAGTTATTCTTGGAGAATAGTGATAATCTATCTTCCTTTCACTAATCATTTGATCTATCTGCAGATCAAGATTCTATAGTTTGAATCATGTCAGGTTTAACTGTGAGAAACCTACTTCTCACCGAATGAATGAGGAATCGGATTAGTCCTCTACCTATTTAAAACTTCTTGCGGATCTTTCATATCTTAATCACAATTTACTTGGATGTTTTTCTGAGAGCCCTTTAATCCGTAATTTTCTTTGTGCCAATTTTGGCACCAATTGACTGGCTGGGGGATAATGTTTCTCCTTGAGACTCCCCCTGAGCTAGAGCTCACTTTTTAGTTTCCGGAAGGAATATCAACACCAAATTCTGGTGCGGATCCATCTCCTACATTTTCTAAACTTTTCTTCACCCAGATCTTGTTCATCTCTCTTTGAACTTCATCTGCATTCATTTTCCTTTTGCCTTTGTCTTGATTTTGATTATGATGCACCAGACCCCTTTTGTCCTGATTCTTGTTTCTACAGAATTTGGCAATATGACCGGATCTATTGCAATTATAGCAAACAACATTTCTTTGCATATTTGATTGATATCCTTTTGATCTTCATTGACTAGCCATATGACCTACTCTATTACATGCATAGCACCTACCATAGAATGAAGTGTTCATTTGCATATTTCTACATTCATGAGATTTGTGACCATACCTTTTGCAGTTAAAGCATTGTCCAGATAATGGTGAATTAGTTTGATTCATTCTCTTTCTACATTGATTAGCTTTGTGCCTAAAGTTATTGCAGTTGTGGCAGTATCCATTGAAAGATGGATATCTTTAAGCATTGGGTTGCCTTACCGGAGGTCTTCTAGGCTTGTCCCTTGGATCTTGTGATCTAAAATTCTTCTAACCAGATCCAGAGCTTTCACTTTTCTCATACCCTAAGCCACGCTTGTCATCTACCCTCTTTTGGCTTTCAAGAAGAATTTCAAGTTGAGCAAAACTTATTTTGAATTTCTCTTTGTATTCATTTGCTATTTGAAGATCCTTTTTAAGAGTGTCAATTTGATCCTCAAGTTTTTCTTCATTATCTCTAGCATCTTCAAGATCAGATTCAAGATGTTTGATTATTCTATCCATCTTGTGGCAATCTTCTAATTTCTCCCTGAGAGATTTTCTTAGATCATCTTCAGTCTTTCTTTTCTCTTCAATTTCTTGGGTGAATTTCATAACTCCTGATTCCATTTCATGTCTTATCATAATGACTTCTTTTGATAATTTTTCACATAACTTGGTTTTCTCTTTCAAGTCTCCATTTGTACCATTTTCTTCACCTTAACTTGCTAATTGCTGAAGTAGTTCCTTTCTCTTCTTCATAGAGATGCTTAGTTTCCCTTTTAATTCATTTATGAAATCATCAGCTTGTTTATGTCTTTCCTTCAATTCATTGACTTCAGAGTTGGAATGTTCAAGATCATCTAGGGCAGACTAAAGTTGTTCCTTCAAACCATACATATCCATTTGAATTCCCAGATCTTCCTCAAGCTGTTAGGCTCTGTTTAGAGGAATTTGGCTCTGATACCAATTGTTGATAACTGAGAGGGGGGGTGAATCAGTTATCCTAATAATTTCCACTTTCTAAATTTTCTTAACAGTTAGTACAACATCAAATCAAGTATGCAAACATAACCATGAAATGGAGATAATACCAATGTACATGACACAATGATTTTGACATGGAAACCCTATTAAGGGAAAAACCACGGGGTGATTAACCTAAGATATTATTCTCTGTTAGAAGAATAGATAGAACAAAATGGCACATGCCAATTAGGGCTTATTGCCCGAGCACACTGCTCACAAGAGGCTCACTGCCTACAAGAGACTCATTGTCTACAAGAGAGGAAGATAACACAATGTTTGAACTGATGAGAAGCATCCACACATGCTAAGGTTTAGTTCTAGTTAAGCTCAATAAACTGATCTACTGCACTTCATTCTTACTCTTTCTTGATGTAGCTGAAATATCACATTCCAAACCTCTTCTGCTATCTTTACTCTGCTCTTCTACTTTTCTTTGCACCACAAAACACAACACACACACCTTTACATCTAAATCAATCATGTATATACATCCGCACAAGTGATTTCATCATCTTTCTAGTCGGCATCCGGAACAGTCAATAATTTCCTCAAACTCTGATCTGTCGGCTGAATCCTTGCATACCAAGTAATGCAAATCAAGGATATACTTGTAGAAGTCATAAATCATGTCAACCAATCATAACTTATGCTTTAAGATCCTTTTCCATCATCAATAACACATCCAAAATAATGTCTGATGTTCTGCCAGTTAGTTCTTCCTCTGTTCACACTATCACTTGGGAACACGACACTCAAGTATTCATATCTCTTTATCCTTTCCACACCAGAGGCTCAAACCCTACAATTTATCAGTCAAGATACTCCTCTTAACTTTCCCAAGTCCGCACTTTACAAGGGTACTTCCTCTAACAGATCCAGACCTGACTATTGTACCTTTTGTATGCTATGCTCTTGCTTATCGGACCTGTAAGCTCTTCAATCTGACTTCTGGTAGAGACACACCATATCTTGCGGATGTGTGGGATGATCTTTTTTGCCATCAATGACAACAATAATGAAGCTCCAATATGTCTCTTGCCAACAGGCTTTGTGCCAGTTAAGGCATGAAACAAGAATCAGGGTCAGAAGAGGACTCTTCGGGATCGTCAAGAGGAGGAGACTTTTAACAAGTTTGAGGCTTTGGATGAATTAGGCCATGAGGAGGGGGTTTCTTCTGACATGCATGTTGAAGCTTCTCCTTTAGTTGATCATAATTCTAAGTCTTTGCATGTCACTACCTCAGTCCTAGTTCCTGTGGTGGCTTCTGAGGTGGTGATAGATTCAGTTGCTTCTCCCCCTGATGCTGGGTTTGGGGACTCTTGTGGTTTGGTGGAAACCCCCATGGTCTCTTCGGATGAAAGGGTGAGTTTAGCCAGTGGACCGGGTTTGGAAGACTCTGGTAAGAAAAAAGCCCTCTCTTCTCCTATTCTGGGTCTACAGCAAAAATCCCTGAAAAAGTGTGCTCCTGATAAGCCCCAAAAGGTGGGGAGGAAGAAGGATCAAGAGAAAGTTAAGATGGTTGGAGAGACATTGGTGGAATCTAGGTTGGTGAAGACATTGGATACTCACTTCTCTCACCCGTCGTGATGATTGTGTTATCATGGAATGTAAGGGGTATGAATAGCATCCCTAAACAAAAGGCTATTCGAGACTTGGTTAGTGCTCATTCTCCAGATGTGGTTTTCCTCCAGGAGATGAAGTTATCTATGGATGGTATGATGCAGTGTGTTTCTAAGATTTGGAATAGAGGGTTTTTCTAGTGTGTGGGTGCGTAAGGCAGCTCAGGGGGTCTTGCTTGCCTCTAGGATCCTCGGTGAATTTCTCCTATTTAGTGGATCTCTAGTAGATTTTCCATCTCTTTGGTTGCAATTAGTTTGGAGATGGGGGAAAGAATTCTTCTTTCTAACATTTATGCTCTGATGGATGTCCCTGGTAAGACTCTCTAGTGGTCTCATATCAATCTTTTGAGATCGTTGGATCCTTTCCTCCCCTGGATTATGGCAGGTGACTTCAATGCAATTGCGTCCCTCGAGGAGAAAAGGGGGGTGTACCTCATTTGGACCCCTCTTCTGATCTTCTAAGGGATAATTTAGCTTAGCTCCAACTTGTGGATATCAAACCTTTAAATGGCATGTTTACTTGGAATAATAGGAGGCTTGGGGATGATGCCATTTCTAAATGGTTAGACAGGTTTCTTGTTTCTTTTTTTGGGTGGATGACAAGTGGCTATCAAGTTCTGAAATTTTAGATTGGCAAGGATCAGACCATTGGCCGATCAAATTCTCTGCTCATTTGGCTGATGGTCCTAAGAAACAAACTTTTAGATTTCAGCTTATGTGGCTCAGGGAGGAGAGTCTTCTTGACTTGGTTTCTAGATGGTGGACTGAAGGACGTCCTACTTTTGGTACATCTATGTACTCATTTGTGAAGAGGCTTCAATATGTGAAGTATAAATTGAAACATTGGAATAAGTATCAGTTTGGTAATGTGTTTCAGCAAAAAAGGGTTGCTCAGGAGCACTTGGATTCTATTACCAGGTAGATTCGGGACTAGGGTCTTGATGCAAATTTAAGAAGGCTTGAGGTTAGTGCGGTCAAAAACCTTGAGGAAAGGGAGCTTCGTGAGGAAATTTTTTGGAAACAAAAGGCCCATGTTGATTGGCTTCAGGAAGGGGACAGGAATACTTCCTTCTTTCATAAATTAGTGAAGGCTCGAAGACAAGGTAACTTTATCTCTTCTCTCCGCTCTCCTGAGGGTTCTGTTCTTTCTTCCTCTTCGGGGATCTCTAGTGAGGCGGTTCATTTTTTCTCTGCTCTCTTTTCTGAAGATACCCCGCCTGCTAGTGAGGAGGAAGCTTCTATCCTGGCTTGTATTCCCTCTCTAGTGACTACAGATATGAATGCTTCTCTTCTTAAACCTATTTCTTTGAAAGAGTTGGAGGATGTGGTGTTTCAGTTGAAAAAAGGGAAGGCTCCTGGTCCTGATGGGTTCTCGGTTGAGTTCTTTTAGGAATTTTGGGAAGTCATCAACCTTGACTTATTGGAGGTGGTGCAGGAGTCTTTTAGGAATAAGCATATGTTGTGAGCCATGAATGCCACATTCTTGCTCTTATCCCAAAATGTGAGGATGTTGATTCTCTAGATCTTTTTCGACCAATTGCTTTATGTAATGTGGTGTATAAAATCATTACAAAGCTAATTGTTAAACGTTTGAAGTTATGTCTGGATAAGTTGATCTCGGAGGAACAAGGGGGCTTTGTTGCGGGTAGACGGATTTTGGACGGAGTAGTTATTTCAGCTGAGACTATTCATTAGGGCTTTTTAATCAAAATTCTCAGAGCCTTCAAGTTCAGTTGTGAGTGGATTGATTGGGTCATGAGCTGTGTGAGGACTTCCTCATTTTTTGTCCTCATAAATGGGGAGTCTTCGGATCTATTTGGTGCTTCTAGAGGTCTTTGACAAAGGGATCCCTTATCCCCATATTTGTTCATCTTGATGGCTGAAGGCTTAGGGAGATTCATTAAGTGCCATGTTCTGGATGGGCTCTTTCAGGGTTGGAAATAGAGCAATTCTCTTCCTCCTCAAACTCATCTTCAATTTGTGGATGATATGGCTTTGATGGGTGTTGCTAAGGTGGCTGAAATGGTTGCTTTTCTTCAAATTTTGGATTGTTACCTAGCTACCTCAGGTCAAAGCATTAATGAAAGTAAGTCTTGCATTTATTTCTTTAATACCCCCAGGCTTTTTCAGCAGTGTATTGCCAGGATCTTAACATTTCAGGTGGGGAAACTTCCCTATATATACCTTGGCATCCCTCTGGATGTACACCCACTTCCCAGGAGTTTTTGGCAGGATGTGATGGATAAATTTCGTGGGTTGGTTTGTCACTAGACCTATAGATGGTTATCTATAGCTGGAAGAGTTACTCTGTTGAAGTCTGTGGTTCAGGCCCTTCCTATTTATAGGTGCTTTGTGTTGACGGCTCGTTCAAGTTTCATCAAAGATTTTGAGGGCCTCTGTCGGTAGTTTCTTTGGTTAGGTAATCTCCTTTCGAAGAAGTGGAGCTTAATTAAGTGGGAAGTTGTTTTCTGACCAAAGCAAGATGGTGGTCTGGGTTTGCATAGGATAGATTGGAATGGACAGGCTTTAGCTACTAAGCTATACTGGAGATGGTGTTCTTATCAGCATCAGTATTGGGCCAAGATCCTTACCTTCAAGTACCTTGGAGAGGTGGAGGGCGTTGAGGTGCCTCATTTTAGTCTTTCAGCGAGAGGTTCTATGATCTGGGATACTCTCAAGAGGGGGCCTCCACTGGTTAAACAAGGCCTATTTTGGATCTGCAATAGAGGATATGATGCTCTTTTTTGGCATAACTCCTGGGATGGCTACCCGCCTATCCTCTCCTTGCACCCTCACTTGAGGGACTTATGTAGGATTTTTGTTCAGGCTTGTTGGAGTAGAGTGATGGATTTCAAATCCCCTCAAGCTCTAGGGTAGACTATTGTTTACCAGTGGAAGGATATGCAGGAATGGCCCATGGGTGGATCTTTGGAGGATAGGAGGGAGTTGTCCTCCATTTTGGTTGAAAGAGTCTGTTGTTCTCTCCTAGAGCGGGATGTGTTGGCTTGGGGTCCAGATCTAGATGGGAAGTTCACTGTTGCTTCAGGGTATCGTGTTTTGGACAGATAGGCTTGGGGGAGTGCTGAGGTTCATTGGTGGAAAAATATTTGGAATAAATTCTCTTGGCCAAAATGCAATTTATTTTCTTGGCTAGTGGTTTATGGTAGATGTTTGACTTGGAATAACCTCTGTAAGTGTGGCTTCCAAGGTCCTTCCTTATGCTTCTTATGTCTAAAAGATGTTGAGACTGTTTCACATCTTTTTTTCTAGTGCCCTTTTGCTAGGACTATTTGGCATTTTTGGTGGGGGGCCTAGAGTTTGCAGTGCAGGCACCCTTCTTCTCTGGAGGAGTTTTGGTGAAACTTTGGGCACATTCTGGTGAGGACTTCATTTCTGCACATAGCTTGGCCAATTGGCCCTAGTCTAATTATATGGTACATCTGGTTGGAGCGCAACCACAGGGTCTTTCTAGATAAGAAGTTAATAGTGGGTCAAGTTTGGTCTCGCATTCTTGGGGCTTTGTAGGAGACCTTGTATGCTAAATGTGATCTGTCAACCTCGGTAGATCCTGGTGATACTAGAGTGATTCATAATTTGGGGATTCTTATTGGGGGTCCCGGAAGGCCAAGATTCGGCAAAGCAGGTGTTCTAGAAGGAAGGTTTCTAGGGAAGGGCATTGGCTGCCCCCTCCCACTAGAGTCTTGAAAATCAATACTGATGGTCTACAAGGGGTAACCTTGGGCATGCTGGCATTGGTGGGGTGGGTAGATACAGTTCTGGGGTGGTTGTGTTTTTCTTCTTGGAATATAGGGGGCTACACTCTAATAATCTTATGGAGGCCTTGGATATTCTTTTGGCTTTGCAGAAGGCACATGCCCTTGGCTGGAATAAGATTATCTACGAGTCAGATTCTCAGGTGGTGATAGACTTGATAAATAGAAGGCAGTTTGATGATGTTAGTTGGCAGCTTGCGGTGGTGGCTAAGCAAATCACTAGTCTTGGAGGTTTATTTGATTCTATCACCTTCTCTCATATCCCTTGAGAATGGAATAAGGTGGCTGATGGGTTGGCCAAATGGGCTTCTGAGAAGAATGGGACCTGGTTGGTGGATGATTGGAACAGTTTACCTAGGGATCTTACTCAGGATTTTATGGATTTGGTCATGGAGGCTGTGAGATGTTGCATGACCACTTCTTGACTTCTTGTTTGCTGTTCCTGGGCCCGTTTGGGCCTCTTGCCACTTTTATGCTTTGTACTGCTTTCTTTGATTAATAAAGTTTTTACCCTCTTTTAATAAAAAAAAAATGAAATAAAATTATATATATATATACTTTTGTATATAAAATGTAATCTTTAAATTTTGTTTGACAGCTTAATAAAATCAATTTATTTGTAAATACATATAAAAAAATACATTCATTCAAATTACACAAAATTTATATATAATTTTATATATATATTATATATATATATGCTTATATGTAATTATATTTCTTTAATTCTCCTTCTATTCACTGACTAATTTTGCTTTTTAAACAATAAGCAAAGATATATATATTTTTTCTTTTATCAATTTTCTATAAGGCAAGAACTCATTTTTCTAACAAAATATATTCATTGCATTATTAATATTTACATTTTTAAGAAAAGAACAAATACAATTAAGTAAATACTTCTAATACATGACATCAACTATTTCTTTTTTTTTTAATAAAGACAATATCCAAATTTCATAATTTGTCTCAATAATAAAATTCACAACTTTTCTATTTGATATTTTTTTAATTTAAAAACAAATGAAATAACTTTTAAAAACAAATTTTCTTCCTTCAACTTTCCTTGAATGATAAGCATTAAAATCAACAATTTTAACTTTCTATTACAAATGAAAATAGCTTACACACAACATAAGAAAATACACTTTTACAACATGAGAGAGGACAATGTCCTCCTCTTTGAAACTACAAATGATACAATCTCCTAAGAAGGCCAAGCTCTCTCTCAAGAGTAAAGGAAAATAAATTATCAACTCCAAGAACAAGGTGTTTTCTCCAACTTCACAACTTAGCTCCAATGAACCTGCATATTACAGCAAGGGGAAAGAAGCCACACATCTTGCTCTCCTCCCTACCATAGACCTGCAAGAGGGTCACCCCCGAGCTAGGGAGGTCATCTACACACTTGGGAACTCATTCCACATCACAACAAGACATTCTACAACCAAACACAATTTTACACCCATAGATAATACAAACAAGAACTCAACTAGGATGAGTTCAAAGGGGTAGGGGAGTGGACAACACTCAACTCAAGAGTGCCACTCCTACAAATATCCCAATACAAATACCTCTCAAGGCCTCAAGCCAACACTTTCTTAAACACAACTTTCACAAATTTTATATTTTGGCCCTCAAGCCATTTCACATATTGCTCAAAATCTCATATTGCCCTCAAGGCTACAACACCACAAACTCAAGGAAATGACCTTGAGGAGGTTCACTCCTCCCCCACCCCACACTTGTTAAGCATCTTCTCCCAAGTGGGAGAGACTCTTACAACACCCTTGCAATTTTCCCCACACAACAAATAAAACTCAAAAATAGATCTCACACATAGCATCATACAACAAATAAAAATACATAAGGGAAGGCCTTAGCCTTGAAACCAACCTTAAAAAGCCCAATTATGGTAGATGGTTGATGTAGAACTTCTCCAAATCCTCCTCCAACATAAGCCACAAAACTCTCTCTAACTTTTTCCCCAAAGTAAATTCCAAACAATCAAATTTTCTAAAAATTCAACAACCCATAACCTTCTCCAAGTGGGATTAAAATAAGCTCTACCCATGAGCTTTGAGGAATGGGGGTGACACTTGTCACCTCCTCACTCTTCCTCCCCACTACAATCAAGACCCATGGGATGGGTGATGACACATGTCACTCACCCATCCCCAAGTCTCTCTCACCCTTCCACTTGTCCTCTCTCAAACATGTGGGAGAGAAAAGTAGAGCTTAAGAGGGAATGGGTGACACATGTGTCCCATTCCTTTCCTCTCAATAGGGACCACACAACTCCAAGGGACCCTCACTAATTGTGAGAGAGACTCGGAGTAAAGTCCTCCACAATTGGGGGGTCTTGGAGACATCCCCAACCTAGGGAAGTGGTAAGGATGAGGTTGAGTGTTTGACTCACTCATCCTCTCCCTCCCATGCCTCCAATTTCGTCACTTTACTTCAGGGTGAAGTTAAAGTAACCATATGGAGGTTTACCTAGGGTTACCCAAGCCAAAAAGGTCCCTAGATCCAAGGGTTACAACCCAAGGTCAAGTTTAGCTCATTTTGAGCACCAAGGGTTGAGTTAAAGCACATGAAAAGGGGTCTCAAAATTTAAAATTTAAAAAATGAAATTTAAATACAAAATTCTTATAACACCAATTAGAATTCAAAATAAAAGAGTGGTAGACTTAACACAACTAACAACAAACAATCAACATTACAGAATTTCATCACGCACAAAGTTAATCTTGGTTCCTCGTGGAACTAGATTGGCTTCACAAGGGATAACAACATTGTGTGTGGGATGATCTCCAATTCTGTGGCTTGTTAGAAATACCTGCGCACTCAATTGCAAAGTTAATTCCACATATATATAATAGCCGAAGCAAATTAAAACATACACTCACATAAAATATCACAAGTTCACATAAGCATCAAGGAAGTCACATTACAATTTAGATTCTAAATTATGCATTTCAAACATCCATTCCCAAGATTGATTCACATAACAAATTTCTATCTAACATCACCCAATTAGTTTTCCCATAACATCATAATATAAACCATATGTCTAATATCACCAGTAAAGCAATATCCAAGTCTAAACACATCATAGACATACTAAACATAACAAATCCACATACATCATAGAGTCTAATATTCTAGAAATTCAGGATCAATAGTCCCACAAGTCTAAATGTATCACCAATAGTAAATAAATAATCAAATGCAAGGGAATGAAAAAGTAGGCCTCACATCTACTTAGTCACTTCAGCTCTAGACTTCACCTTAAGATATGCTCTAAGGCATCCTATGGACATGAGATATTATAAACTCTAATTCAATCATATCCTTCTAGTCTAAAGTTCTCATGAATTCATATCCAAGGGGTCTAGCTGATGTGAGTCTTACTATAATCTATTATAATTTAACTTCAAGTTTGGGATTGACAATTATTCCCTTCTAGGAACCCATAGATGTGAGATTACCTTTTGAACTATATTAATTAGGTCCTCGCTTCAAAGCTCAAAAGTTACAAGAATGATTAGTAATGAATGATCCAATGTTGACATAAAGAACACTTTGATTAGTTTAGCTTGGTAGGATTTCCCAAGGCCCTTGGGGAGATTTATCTTTCACTTTTCTTCTTGGTAGACGCAAGACAGTCAAGCCCTAAGCATATTCAATTTTGTCTAGACCCAAACAAAACCCCAAATTCCTTTCCTAGGAACACGTTCTAGCCAAGGAATAAATCTGAGGGATAAGTGGTTAAGATTTTTTTCAAAGAATCTATAAACAAGAAATATCCCTAGGACTAGATTATTTACTTCACTATTAAATAAAAATAAACTTAAAGTACATAGAGGGGAACCAGTCCTAAAACGTGGTTTGATAGGATAAGTTCTTATGGAGGGATTACTAAGGGTTATTAGGATTATTCAATAAAATGGTCTTCTTGACTTACTTAACTAAGATTTATAAGTAGAAGTAAGGTTGTTGATGCCTATGAAAGCCACATAAAAATTGGCAAGAATATAGGACATTAAGGGATTACCTCTAAGAGTTTGTTGAGTAATTCCCTTTAGATATTTATTCTTGGGTCTACACAGAATGGTACTATCCTAATTAAATCAGTGAGAAAGAGTATACTTTATCATGAATATTCTATAATAATTCAATACTTACAAGATTGGCTTCAACAATAATATCCACTTATATTCAAGAACCCAAAATACCACATTACAAACTTGAGAGGCTTGAGGATGAGTTACATAAGTATTAGTTTTTTGGTTTGCACAAACAAGGGATAAATAAATAGATAAAACCATTACTTATTTCATACAATATATCCCTATATTTACTTGAATATTGATGTGCATTCCATTCAAAACAAGAATACATAATGAACAAATCATTTAGAGTCCTTCCTTCAAAAAGATTATAGTTCCTCAGACAATCTAGGATTTGACCTTACTAGTATAATTCAATCTCATAAAATTTATATTATAAACACATTTCTAATTAACCACCCTTAGCCATGATATTACAAACTAACTCTAGAGTTACTCACAATCATATATAGGCAGTGTGAGAACATGACTATAATATAAATTCTAAGGTTAAAAATTATTAGACAATTTCTCTTAGTCAACTAGCTCAATTCCTCTAAAGCCCCTCTATGATTACTTCTGAAATTCTTAAATAAGAATTTAAAGATTATACATTAGTCTTTTGAGAATGTGTTGTTCTAATATATCTTACTAGTGGATCTGGAATAAGCTCCAAGTTCATCTCTCCCTCATTCATATAATCATATTAAGATAAGATCACTCTATAATTATTCAAGATAATTATTACTACCACTCAATCACTATTGAAACACAAGTTAGTATCATGATTATAACCAAAGGTAGATATGTGTATCTAAATATATAACTAAAATTATATGATTAGACATAACCAATTTCTATCACTGGAGTGCAAATTTCATAGCATAGGAGACCAACCCAAGTCTCAAGCCTACTTTTACAACCAACCATCCTCGTAACATAGTAGTGAGATTCATAGGGGTGATGTTGAGGTGTGCAACTATTTAGAGGTTTTGATCAATCTAATTAGTACAAAGCATTAGCCATCTAAGCAAGTCTATTACAATCTTCTCTTGATCCTTTCCTTGCTTTGTGCCTTATATATTTTGAACATTATTTACACACAAGACTTGACCATTCTAGCAACTAGAATCACTTGTTAAACATGCATATTGATGTAGGAGCATTCCAGGTTGAAAGGCAATCTTGCATCAACCAAAAACATGTTGCTCCTTTTCTTTCTTGCATTTCAGTCAGTTCAGTCTAAGTAGATAGAATTGCATTCTACTGCATGATCATTTCACAGTTTGTGGCACTTGATGAAGATTCAACACTATGTAATCTATATCATATCCAGATTTCATGAGGTTTGTAATTGTCTGTGGAGAGTTATCACCATCAAAAACATCATCAGGAGTCTTTGTTTAGAGCATCTGACATTCAGCTTGGCGCATGAGGTTTGCGGCACATTCCCATGACATGCAACATCAAATGAAACATCTCACAAGGTAGTATGGGACTAGAGGCACCTACATTCTGAACTGCGACATATTTCCTTAACATGCAGAGAATCACCATATGATTTTGGCCCACCTACACGTTTCAACAAGCATCAGGTTTTGGAACCTCTTAAGGCCAACATGAAGCATTCCTTGAGCTAGGAATTGATATATAAGAAATCATTTGATGCATTATGAGAATAGAGAATATGATAGATGCTTTTTAGTCTTTAGTAGTTGGTTTACAGAAGGAACTTCAAGGCTATATCTTTCATGTAAATTTTAGCAAGCCAGAGGACAGACCTATGAGCCCACTGTAGTCTGCATGTTGCCAACATATGAATCTTGTAACTTCTTATGATATTGAATCAATATATGTTCATTTGTTGCTCCATTCTTTGTGTTTTCTGTTGTGTTTACTCTAAGGCTACATGGTAGACAGTCCTATTTTTGGACCCTCCATTCGTGACTGAACCAAGTGGTATCAGAGAAAAGTTTGTGAATCCTTTGCAATGGAAGGCATTCTGATAGATCTTGAAGTGAACAGATCATTGACCTGAGGCAACCTGCATGTGTTTGTCAATAAAGCACCAATTGTGAGGCGGTTGTGCAACCTTGTAGTTAGATCATCGAATTGAGGCAATTGCACTAGATCTGAGGAAGAGATGCCAATAAGTTGGATGTCTGCTATGGCCAATGTTGCTAGAAGAATGGAAGAAATGATAGAGATGATGAGAACAATGAAGGTCAGATTAGATGGTGTAGAAGAGGTCTAAACCCATGACATGAGGATGAAAGTGATGATGATGAATTGGGAGTTCAAGCTACTGACTAAAATGAAGAAACCCTAGAAGAAGAAGAATAAGATCAAGTAAAGATGTTGAAACCTATTTCTAAGATTGGTAAGAGACCTAGAATAGAAATTTCAAACTATGCGAGAAATTTGAACCCTAAGGAGTTGATTGATTGGATAAATGACATGGAGTAATACTTTGAATATGAAGAACTTGAAGATCTAGAAAGAGTGAGATTTTCAAAAACTAAGTTGAAAGGACATGTTGCTATTTGGTGGAAAGAAGTTCAGTTGTATAGAAATAGGAGAGGAAAAGAAAAAATCATAAAATGAGATAGGATGGTGACAAAATTGAAGAATCAGTTCATACCTACTAACTATAAATTATAATTGTTGAAGAGATTACAAAACCTAAGACAAAAGGAGAAGATAATGAAAGAGTACACTGAATAATTCCACAAGATGATTATTAGGACTGGACATAGTGAAGCAAGCAAGGAGAAAGTAGTGCGGTACATAAATGGACTGAGAATAAACATTCAAGAAGAACTAAGTTTGGTAAGGATGAAAACAGTGGAAGAGACATATCAATTTATGTTGAAAGTTGAAGAAAAGTTGAACAAGAGTTATGATCAAAGACAGAGAGGTAGAGGAGGAAAATTCCAAAGGGTAGAACACAATGTGGCAAAGAAAGATAATATGCAGAGCAAAACAAGGAGAGTATCCCATTCCACAAAGAAGAAAGAGACAACAATTCATATCACTGAGGGAGAGATGACATAAATTTCTACTACAACAACATAGGGAGTCATAATTCTTACCTCAACGAAGGATACTGAAGAGATGAAAGAGGGTTTGACAAAAGATCATTCAAAGAAACTTGTTTCAAGTGTGGAGGTGAAGGACACTAAGCATTTGATTGTCATCAAGGGAGTACTAACAAAAGGACAAAGGATAGTGCAAAAATAGCATATGTGGAGGAAGAACTAGTTGGATCACCTAGTTCACTAGGGAGACTAGAAAAGGGTGAATCATTAGTCATGAGGAGAGATTTGTTGCAAGCAGAAACAACTAAGGAGCTACCACAAAGGAAAAATTTGTTCTGGACAAGATGCAAATCATGAGGTAAATGTTACAAAGTTATCATTGATAGTGGTAGTATAGACAATTTGGTTTTAGAAGAAATGGTGAGGAAGCTAAATCTAGGGAGGTTGAAACATCTAAATCCCTACAAGATAGCATGGATTCAAGATGAACACAAGATACCGGTGAGTGAACAATGTTTGGTGAAATTTCATATAGGATCGTATAATGATGAAGTATTGTGTGATATTATGCCGATGGATGTATGTCATATGTTGTTGGAAAGACCATGATAGTATGATAGAAAAGAAATACATGATGGAAGAAAGAATACCTATGTGTTTTGCATTGATTCCAAAGAAGTGTGGTACACAAAGTGCAAAAAACACTACCACAAAAGGAGAAGAACCATCACAGAAGGAAATAGATGAAATATTGATAGAATACCAAGATATTATATCAGAGAATGTACTGGAAGGATTGCCACCAATCCGAAGTATCAGTCCTCATATGGATCTCATACTTGGATCTATTTTGCCAAACAAAGTAGCACATAGGATGACACCAGCATAAAATGTGGAGCTGAATAGACAAATACAGGAGTTGTTGAGGAAAGGATTGATTAGAGAAAGTTTAAGCCTGTGTGGTACCAGCAGTACTAGCACTGAAGAAAGATGGAGAATGGAGGATGTGTATAGATTCAAGATCAATCAATAAGATCACAGTCAAGTATAGATTTCCATTGCCAAGGATGGATGACATTATGGATTGTTTGAGCGGAGCAAAATATTTCACAAAGATTAACCTAAAGAGTGGATACCATCAAATTAGAATCAAAGAAGGAGATGAATAGAAGACTTCTTTCAAGACAAATGAAGGATTGTATGAGTGGTTAGTCATGCCTTTTGGATTAACTAATGCACCAAGTAATTTCATGAGGTTGATGAATGAAGTTTTGAAGAAATTTTTGGGTAAGTTTGTTATTGTCTACTTGGATGATATTCTAATTTTCAATAGGACCAAGGAAGAACATTTGCGGCATATTAGACAAGTATTTCAGAGGTTGAGAGAAGAGAAATTGTTGATAAATATCAACAAATGTAATTTCATGAAGAAAAAAATCGTATATTTGGGATTTGTGATTTCTGCGGAAGGATTGAAGATGGATCTAAAGAAGGTAAGAGAAATTATTGAATGACCAACACCTATGAATATTGGAGAGGTAAGATCTTTTCATGGATTGGCAAGTTTCTACCAAAATTTTATCAAACATTTTAGTACTGTATGCACACCAATGATAGAGACAGTGTGAGGAGACTGGAAGGATTTTAAGTGGGCATCAAGAGCACATAAGAGTTTTAAGTTGTTGAAGCAGAAGGTGACAGAGCAACCAATGTTAGCATTACCAAATTTTGACAAAGTATTTCAAGTTGATTGTGATGCCAGTGGAAATACAATAGGAGCAGTGCTAAGTCAAGAAGGGAGACTAGTAGTATATTTCAGTGAGAAGTTAAATGATGCAAGGAGATATTTAGTATATGATCAGGAGTTCTATGTCATAATTCAAGCCTTGAAGAAGTGGAGACATTACTTTTTGCTAAAAGAATTTGTGTTGTACACTGACCATCAAGCTTTGTGGTATTTGAACAATTAGGGTAACTTGAATCAGAAACACATGAGATGGGTAGAGTTCAGCAGAGTTATACATTTGTATTGAAGCACCGGAGTGGAAAGTCAAACAAAGTTACAAATGCATTGAGCAGAAGAAGGATCTTGTTGATATAAATGAGGGTAGAAGTACTAGTGTTTTAAGAACTCAAGCATATGTATGAGGATGATATTGATTTCGTAGAAGCACGGAAAGCATGTAGAGAACCTGTTGTGATAGATAGAAGCAAGTGGTTGGATTATTTCATTCAGGAGGATGTGTTCAAAGGGAATCAATTGTGTACTCCTAGGTGCTCACTGAGAGATAATTTGATCAAAGAGAAGCATAGTGGTGGACTAGCAAGACATTTTGGTATTGATAAGACAATAGCTCTGGTGAATGAACATTATTTTTGGCCTCAAATATACAAGGATGTAAGGAAATTTGTTCAAAGTTGCATAATTTATCAAGTTGCAAAAAAGAGTAGTCAGAACACTAGATTATATAAACCTTTGACAGTACTAGAGAGACCTTGGGAAGATATAAGCATGGGTTTCATATTAGGGTTGCCAAGAACATAGAGAGGACATGATTCCATATTTGTAGTTGTAGACAGATTTTTAAAGATGGTGCATTTCATTCCTTGTAAGAAGACAAATGGCACTGTAAATGTTGCTGACCTTTTTTCAAGGAGATTGTGAGATTGCATGGATTATCAAAGAGTATAGTTTCAGACAGGGATATAAGGTTCATAGGATGTTTTTGGAGGACATTATGGAAGAAGATGAAGACAAACGTAAAGTTTAGTTCCACATTTCACCCACATATATATGTAGAAACCTATGTGGTAAATAAGAGTTTGGGTAACTTGCTGAGATTTTTAGTAGGAGATAAGGCAAGAAATTGGGATATAATTCTACCACAAGCAGAGTTTGCATATAATAACTTAGTTAGTAGAAGTATCAAGAAAACACCATTTGAAGTTGTGACTGGAATACAACCTAGAGGAGTTGCAGAGCTAAGAGACATTAGTATCAATAACAAAAGAAGTGCAGAGGCAAAAGAATTTGTAGGATACATGGAGACAGTACACACTCAGGTCAGGAAGCATTTGGAAGAGATGAACATTAAGTATAAGGGAAAAGCAAATGAGAAGAGGAGACATAAGTAATTTTCAATTGGAGATGAAGTTATGGTATATCTCAGAAAGGAAAGGTTTCCAATAGGAACATACAACAAGCTGAAGATGAGAAAGTTTGGACCATATAGGATTCTTAGGAAGTTTGATTTAGGAAATGCATATGAATTGGAACTACTAGAAGCATTTGGCATATCACCCATATTCAATATTATAGATCTATATCAGTATCATGAGGGAGAGTCAAGTGATAGCACTAACGTTGGTTTGAAGAATTAGATACCACATTAACAACAGGAACTGATAGAGAAAATTTTGGATAGCAGATTTGGGCATGGCACCAGAGGCAAGTAGTATAAAAAGTACCCGGTTAAGTGGAAAGGAAGACCAGAGGAAGATTCATCATGGATTTCTCAAGCTGAGGTAGATCACATTGGTTTTCTTCTAGCCCTAGAAAAGTGAGGGACTCACTTTTCAAACAACCCTAGGTGTCTGATGCAGGAGCATCCCAGGTTGAAATGCAATCTTTCATCAACCAAAAACATTTTGTTCCTTTTCTTTATTACATTTCAATTGGTTCAATCTCAGTAGATTGCACCACATTCTACCGCATGATCATTTCATAGTTTACGGCACCAAATGAAGATTCAACACTATGTCATCTACATCATATCCAGATTTCATGAGGTTTATAATTGTCTGTGGAGAGTTATCACCATTAGAAGCATCATCAGGAGTCTTTGTTCAGAGCATCTGACATTCAACTTGGCACATGAGGTTTGTGGTACCTTCCCGTGATGTGTGGCATCAAATGAAACATCTCACAAGGTAGTATAGGACTAGAGGTACCTACATTCCAAACCACAACATATATCCTTAACATGCAGAGCATCACCATATGATTTTGGCTAACCTACACGTTTCAACAAGCATGGGATTTTGGAACCTCTTAAGGCTGACACGAAGCATTCCTCAAGTTGAGAATTGATATATAAGCATTCATTAGATGCATTAGGAGAGTAGAAAACATGATAGATGATTTTTAGTCTTTAGTAGTTGGTTTGTGAAAGGCACTTCAAAGCTATATCTTTCATGTAAATTGTAGCAAGCCAGAGGACAAGCCTATGAGCCCACTATAGTATGCATGTTGCCAACATATGAGGATTGTAACTGCTTATGATATTAAATCAATATATGTTCATTTGTTGCTCCATTCTTTGTGTTTTCTTTTGTGTTTACTCTAAGGCTACACTTTAGGATAGTCCTATTTTTGGACCCTCCATCTATGACTACACCACATACACATCCCTACAAGACTTAACTTCTGAACCTAACTAGATTCAATTACATTAATTGGGAGGGCTACAACCACTACCTTGGACCTAAGCATAAGTGAACAAGGGAACACCTTGGTAAAACAAGGAAACACTATCTATTATTAATTAATATAGTCATTTTTCACTTTTGTAAAGATGACCATCATTTGTCTATTGGATACCATTGAGATGATCATTGTCTACAAAATGGATGATAATAGAGCTCCATTATCCACATAAGGGTGGTTATATAGCTCCATCAAGACCTCAAGGTTGATCAATGATTTTTAATTTATGTCTACCACCTACAACCTAAGGTACTTAATTCATGTAGTCATCCTTGCCACTAGCTCACATGCATATTGCACTTAAATAGATCACGCTCATACACACGAAACCATGTTTTTAGACTTTACATAACAAGACACAATTTTACATACACAAAACATTATTTTCACATTTTAACAACACTAAGTTTTAACCTAGGCATATGCCTAATTAAGATCTTCTTTAGCTCCCCATTCTCTAATAAATTTCATTTCTCTATTCACTTGATGATGCTACACATGTGAAAGTTTACAAGTTTATAAATTGTGTCCTTTGCCCTTCAGTCTCTCCTAATATTTATATAGTTCTTTGAGATTCCTCCTTGGATTTTACTAGTTGGTTTGGGTAGTCCATTAAATCCTCTAAAGTTTATCTAGGATTTCCTCTAGCTTTTAATTTATTTCATTCCTTAAATCATTTAAGTCATGCAACTCATATCTTCACTTAATTGCCCTATCTTCTAGTAGTGCATTTGAGTAGGTAATTTCACATCTTCATAGGTACACATAATTCCTCTTAAATATAAACTTATTTATTTTGGGCACATTATCCTCAACCTCTAACTTGTTGCTTATATCTTGTAATTAGTTTGCTCATGATGTCTTCTCATTAGATACCTAGCCTTTATGTTCCTCCTCTATTGGACCGCTCATGCACCATCAAAAAACATCAATACAAGATCCCATGAAGCTTTATGCCCTCCCGTATACTTGGTTGGCTTGGCCTATGTCAACATTTAACCTACACATTTAGCAAGGTCATTAAAGCATCAAGATCCATTAAAATAAAATATGAATTTCATCATCAAGATAACATTAATCTAAAGCATTTTAATAATCTAGAGATAACTTTTACTTATCATTACTTTCATAATTATTTCAAAGATGTTCCTTTTAAACCTTAATAATGAACATAATCTAATTTAACATTCATGAAATATTAATCACCATTCTTAATCATTTAAGACACACACACACATGATCAATTATATTTTATTAATCTACAATACAACTTAATATAGTCTTTGGCATTTAGTTATAAAGTCCTTAGGGTTTTATAAAATTAATAGCCCTTACAAAAAAAATTAGGAAACAACGAGGTATTACAAATCTTAATAGAGGTTAAGTAGGATATATAGCATACAAATTGTACCACATTAAACTATGTTCATCAAATATATTTACAACATGGATTGTATGCAAATTGCATCACTGATGAGTGCCAGGTAGTACCCATGAAATACACCTTTTTACCCCTCTTTTTCTCCCTTCTTATTCTATTGTCCTGATGACTGCACCAAAATAGGTTGACAAGATTGTTCTAATGATTTCTGATTGATGGACTAATGTGCATTGAATTGATGGAAATATGCAGAAATCTTCTCTTTTTGAATCAACAAGTGCAGGTGTTTAGGTAGACAATTCTTGTGCATCTCTGGAGGTAGTCCTAATGATCTCTGGAGCTAACATCCGAATGTCATGACTGGTCTCCAATGTTTTCCAATTTGATTGGAGAGATTTTGAGATAAGGAGGTGAATCATCTCTAGAGCTAGACAGAAGTCACAACATCTCCAGAGCTGAACGAGGTCACAATCATATCTCCAGATCTACAGACATAAACATACATCTTTGGCACCTCTTTAGAACAGTGCAGATTTCCAACACAGTTTTCGGTCGAACACTTCTAGTAGTGATCGGGATGCCCCTGATGTTACTCAAATCATCACCTAAGTAATTGAGGGCAGACCATAGTTAACTGCTGGAAGTTTTATCTCTTTTTGATTTTGCATGAGTTATTGATAAACTGATTTAAATACCTATATTTCAGGGCCTCACTGCCCAAGTATATTTAAAACTAAGACTCAAATTTAGTATGGACTGTTGTTCCACTAAATCTATTTTAATTGCATGGATATTCATTCTGTAGTTAGACAGTTAGTAGAATAAAGAGATTGATGTTATCTCATAGAGGAACTAGTAGAATAGGGTAAGTGATATCTCATCACAGATCTAGATATAAACTTACAGAAGTAGCAGCAAAAGAGAGAACAATTAATTTCTAATTTCTGTAATCTTATTTTGACATAAACATTTTCTAAATACAAAGCTGATGGAATTGGATTGGAATTGAATAGTGATATTATCTTCTTGTGTTGATTCTTTACTTTATTCTTCAGCCCTAAGGGTGTGGAGCAAGGGCCCACTCTCACCACCAAGGCAGAAGGCTAGTATTGTTGTTTTTGTTATTTCAGATTTTGTTTTAGGAGATAGTTATTGTTTTCATAGATAAATGCATGTTTCAGTTGAAAGGAATAATATAGATTTACTTTAAAGCAATTCATTGTTTAGTTTTGTTTTCAATATTCTTAGAATTCATTTCACAGTAGATAGATTAGTAATGTTAAGTTTCTTTGGCAACTATAGGATTCCTAATTGCAAATAGCCATGGACATAACTCTAGATTTAACACTTGAAATATGATTAAATGATAAGGTACAACGACCCTTGTCAATCACATCAACTTTATAGGTTTCCTTTGCTTGTGAAGTGTAGTTTAGAGTGTAAAATATCTTTCTCATGCATTAATAGTTTTAATTTTTATTTGCATAAATAGGTTTGCAATTTTGATAGCTGGGAGGAAATATTAACCAAATTGGGTGAGTAGGATTTATGGTGTGTAAATTCTAATTTATCAACTATGCAAGTTTGCTTGGTACTTGTAGGGATGTATTTGCACTAGTAATGAAATTCAATTTGATTTTAAAATATTCTATTAATGCTTTTGTTAGGAAAGGTGTCTCAAACTTGCAACTACAAAAGGTTACTATTCTTTTCAATTTTGGTCTTTTCGAATACCCTTTATCTTGAAGAATGGTTTAAAACTTTCAAAGTTTCCAAAAAGGGCTAAAAATGGTAGGGCTTACTATTTTTAGTAAGTCTACATTCAATCTCAGATGGACCTAAATTTTTCTCAAAAGCTACAGAACTACCAAATAAACATCATGGATGAGTTTCAACCCAAGATCATACTTGGATTGCAAGATATTAAAGTTTGTATTTTTGAAACTTCTAAAAAAGTTTTGAACTCAAGTTTGAGGCAATTAGAGGCCTTGATTTGCCCCGAAAGTCATTATAACAATTATATACATATCTATTGTTAAAGTTGTGAATTAGAAAGGAAAATATAAAAACCAATTTACTTAGTGGTGTTATGTTAGGCGCTGCCCTCATGGGCAGGCTATAGGCCTATAGAGGTCATGGGACCCACGGCTCTGCATAGGCACATACTTGTGAGGGTCTTGGGAGCCCACGACTCCCTTCAAGGTAGAGGTTGCGGCCTCCCGTAGGCCACAAGCCCATAAGCTTTATTTCTTTTATTTAAACTTTATTACTTTCTTTAAATTTATCAATTGAAATCTACATACTGTTAACAATTGTTACATAATGTAAACTTCATCAATGACTCTCCTAGTTTTATCCTTCTGAATGTATCATATATATAGATATATATGATTTCTTTATTGACTGAGCTAAATTCACATCCTTCTGATTGAAACCTGTAACTTGCACACTGGTAAAATTAATTGTATCATAAAATCAATTGAAAACTCTTATTGCATAAATAGGAAAACTTGCAAAGCAATTTAGGTGAAAAGAGATGTATAGAAAAACATGAATAAAGAAAACAAAGAAAAGCAAAAAGAATTAATAAAGAACTAAAAGTATTGATAGAGCTTGCTTTTATTTTTAGTTATCTATTTAATTAAATTAATTTAGTTATCTTGTTTTAATTGTTTTTATTATTTTAATTAAAAGTTAAATTAATTTATTTGTTCCTAATTATGCTAAATTGTTCATATTTTCATTTATAAATTATCTTTCGAAAAGAGGTAACTAGTTTATTTAATTTATTTTATTAAATGACTAATTAATCTGTTAAGTTATTAAATGAATGACATTATAAATTGGTTTTATCTTAAGTTGAAATTAGGAAATGATAATGTAAATTAGTAAATGTTGAAAATTTTTGTTATAACAAATTATGGATTAATAATGGAACAATAATTAATCAGTTAAATTAAATTATTAGTTTATTTTTAATCGTGTTTAAAACCTTAGTTTTTTCATAATTCAAATTAGATCCATGATTAGACATTAGACAACATAAGATGAATTACGTGAGAGTTAGAACTTCTTTTTAAACAAATGGTTAATTTGACCTTGCATTTATGAACTTAAATAATTCATGAAGAGATGTCCTCAAAACAAAATTTTCTTATAGTTTGTAGTCACAAGAAACACAATAGGTAAATCTCATCATCCAATTCATTTCATTTAACTTAAAAAAATCAGTGTACATGTGCCCATTTGTACACGTGTACAAGCGGGCATTACGAAACATCCTACTAATGATTCTATTAGGAAAGGTGTCTCAACCTTGCAACTACACAAGGTTACTATCCTTTTCAATTTTGCTCATTTCAAATACCCTTTATCTTGAAGAATGGTTTAAAACTTTCAAACTTTCCAAAAGGGGCTAAAATGGCAAGGCTTACTATTTTTAGTAAGTCTACATTTGAGCTCGGATGGACTTGAAATTTTCCCAAAAGCTATACAACTGCCAAATGAACATCTTGGGTGAGTTTTGACCCAAGATCATACCTTGATTGCAAGATATTAAAGTTTTCATTTTTGAAACTTCTGGAAAAAGTTTTGAACTCAGGTTTGAAGCACTTAGATGCCCTGATTTTCCCTAAAGTTTTCATAACTAGTGAAGCAGGTTATAGATTGATAGATATGTTGGAATACTTCAGACCACTAAGAGGGGTAGATGAATCAGTGGTCAACAAAACCAATTCGTCAAACAAGATCTTCTCACAATAGTACCAAAACAATATAACATGATAATGAAACACAAGACAAATGCATCAAGACATGAAACCATTAACAAAGCACAGGAGACATATATGAACATCACATAACATAGGTGATTGAGTGGAAAACCCTAGAAGGGCAAAGAACCACTATAAACATGATCTCCATTAAGCCTCACTAGCCATAAACCTCATTGATTATAGTCTTTGCCTCACTGGTAAAACAATGCCTCATTGACAAACAAGAGCACTTACTCCACTTACATCAATATAAGAAGAAGTCAAAATGAGATTCAGAGGGTTACTTTGTTTCAATACAAAAACATTGATCAGACAATCTATCTCTGCATACCCTTTTCAATCAAACTCATTTTTCATCTACAACTCTCCATCTTTGATTTCACACAAATATCTCCTTTCTTTAATTCCACACTTTCATTTTTACGTGCCCTTTTTCAATCCACATTGCATTCATCTTTCATTCATACTTTGCATATTTTTTATCTGCATAATACATAGTCAAAAACTTACTCCATTTGCCTATTCCTCTTCCATACTGTCACCCTTCATCTGCATTAAAAAAATGTCAACAAAAGAATCACCTTCTTTTATAATACCCACTCATCCAAAAACATTTATTCACTCCATTTAATCTTCCATATTAAAATTTTTTAATAATACCAATTCATCACTGTAAGATTCGGTTACAAAAGCATTTAAATTTGGAGTGAGTGGTCTTTTAGATTCTTTATGCATGTCGAGGATTTCCTTCCATAATAGCTTTAGTTAATTTTAGCTTATAAAAACTCTGTGCAGTTGTTAATGGAAGGAGCCTGTCAAGTTTAATCCATAGGAGATGGCCGTTGGAATTAAAAAAAAATTAAATGCCCACATTTGATTTTAGGTTTCGCGCCCTCAAAACCTTTAATGTCCACCCCAAATCTTCATTTGGCACCCGAGCAAGGTTTGGTGACAGAAGGATCCGGTCTCCTTAGGATGAAGGGGCCGATCAAACAATGTTGACGACCCCACAAAGATATGACTAAAGTTATTTCTGACCTGTGATAAAAGGTTACTTTCTAAATATAAAAAAGCAACTGATAAGTATTTAACATATGCATTGTAATTTTTGGTCTTAGGGTTTTAAGAATAAAGCTTAGGGTTTTTGGTCTTTTCAACACTCCACAAAACCCTAACCTATTATCATTTTGATCACACATAAAAAAAATGTCATTTGTTTACTACCTTTCTCAGAGGCATTTTGTCAAAACTTTCATATTTTGCATACATGTCTACAAGGACACTTGCAACAACAATACCTTGAAAAAGAGTTTATTTCCTTAAACTTTGAAGGATGTCATATCTTGTTGGCATATCATGTTTCAAATCTTCCAAGGATGATTGAGTTTATACTGCTAACTGCATGTCTTCTCAAGAAGAAAACTAACACCATGAAATAGAAATAAGTACCTTGAACTCCTAACAAACTTGTCATAAAGCACTGCAACTCTTTGCATTGCACAAGCATGTCATCTCACTATGCATCAAGCATCAATAAAGGATCCTGGAAGCACCACACTTTGTGAACAAGAATCCAAGTGTCTTTGACATCAAACTATTGTGATGAAACAACCCTTTTGTATTTAACTGACTGAGATATGAACATTCAATCTCTTTAGCATATAGATCACCAACTAAATAAAGTCCTCCTCTATCATCTTAGATGATCAACTAGGGTAGTGTTCCGAAACAACACCTGATATGAAAATCCTTGACATAAAACAATCCAACAAACACTATCAAGTATGAATTCCATAACAAATATCATAGTGACATGAAGCACAACACCATCAAGTATCATGATCAAATAATGTGCTTTGTCATGAAGGCAACTCTACCATGCTTTGACATGGAGCAACTCTTCCTTGTATACCCTATCATACCTTGTCATCACTTTCATACCTTGTCATTCATGATTATCCAACTGACATAGAGATGACCTCGTGACTGAGAAACAACTAACATAAGGATGAACACAATGACATGAGCACCATATGAAAACTCCTAAAGTAACTATGTCAATTTGACAAACCAACATCTAACATCAATCACCAAACCCAACAAGTATCATGAAGCATCCTTGCCATGCAGCAACAACACTATCCTTGTCATGCTCTATCATGTCTTTACTATGAAGCTCTGCAACTCTTTGTATTGCATCAATGGCAAACTTCATATCTCATCCTGACATCAATGATTGACATATCAAACCATGAGATGATCAACAAGGGAGCATGACAAACATCATGAAGCATGAACCATGAATGATCTTTTGACATCAATGACAAATCTCATTCCAACAAGATATATTCACAAGCTTTCTGATGCATCAAACGGTTCGTCAATCAAACACCCGGATCAATATAGTTATGGCGTCTGGAAGTTAGGCCTCCTATTTTGGGAAATGTGAAAATGTGTTGGACACTTAAAAGACTTGTAAAGGGGAGAGTTACATTTGTTGTTGTGTGATTTGCCACATCACAAGGCATCTTTAATTGGAGATAATTTGGGTGCCACTTTTGGGTGGTTTTGGCTCATGGTTAAATTATAATTACCTTTGACGGTTCACTGTATTGTATCTCCTATATATCAAGAGCTTGAGATGGAGGTTGTGTGGGAGAGTCTTATAGATGTTGAGTTGCATCCAGATCTCTGGTTGGTTATACTCCTATGAAAGTTTTCTTTACAAGTATATTGTAATCTTGTTGATTTCTGAATAATATATTGGGTGGCTTTTGGAGTGTGGAGTTTTTCTTCTGAAAGGGTTTTCCCCACATAAATCACTGTATTGTGGTATGATTTCTATTTATATTTACTTCTGTATAATTTATGTAACTATTGTAAAGATCTTTTTTTTTTGCATATCCCTCCTCTCAAGATTAGTGTAGGAAGTTATTTTGCTACCTTAGCTTCCTTACAACTTCAACTATTCAGGTTGCTTATTACTTGTGGAAAAAGATCTTGAACATTTTTGTTTAGTAGTTTACATGCAAGATACATAGCTCTTAAGTGGTATGATTTATAAAGATGAATTTTGGGATCTATGATGGAAAATGATAAGAAATAGAAAATATAAGAGTGCAAAGCACAAAGCAATGGTAAATACAAATCAATACATGATATTAGTTATCATGTTTTTAATTCCACAAGATGATGTGTTGATTGCTCCATCTTCTGAATTGATTGATGAAACTCATCCTAGATTGTATCAATAGATTATATCTAGAGAGTATGTAACCACTTGCATGAGCAAGGATAATTGAGGAAAAGTTGTAGTTGAAGCTCTACTTATAGAGTAGCAATAGTGTTTTTTTTTAAACCAAAGGTGCAGAGCACCTAAAATAGATATATTAATATATAAGTAGAGATTACAAAATATAGATAATACAAAAAGGGGTGTTTAAAGATCCCAAGATAGGACATGCAAATCCATAAAAAAATAGAATAACCCAAATGACCGATCGAATACCCAAAACCAAAATGCTCTTAGACACAACATGATATGGCTTTATAAATAGAAAATAATGAAGCACTAAGAAGTTTGCTCATTAATATTAATGTCCTGGTAGACAACATCTTCATTGATATTTTTGTCATCGTCATCGTCAACATCATCTTGAAGGGGATTGTGGGGCTGGATAAGAAGCATAACAACATCAAATACATCTTGGACCCAGCTCGCAACAGCATCCCCAATCTCATGATGGTGAGCATGCAAAGAGTTATGCACTATGACTGGGTAGGCATTATAAATCCCATGCTTAACTGCACTATAAACACAATGAACAATAGATATGTTTTGAATTTCTGAGATTTTAAACAAACCACCTGCTTTATCTTGTCAGAAGTTGAAAAGATCATAGTTAGAGATGACATTATCAAACCATTCTTCTGAAATCATATAATCTTGGATGAAAGCAAATGCCACGTGCTTAATGAGATATGTATCCTAAACAAGATCCATTAGGCTAGATAGAAAACATGACATTACCTGGGAATAATACAACATTCACGGTACTTCATCCAGGACTTCTCTTCCTATGATTTCTTGTATTGCCTCTTCTTCATCAGGATTAGAAAATTTAAACACCTTCTCTAGCATGTCTGATCAAATCCACCATAGATGGGATATTCCCATTTATTGATTGCAAAGAACATCCATCGATTAAGTTGTTGCTCCATTGGAAGTGAAGAAAACTAGAATGAATGAACGAAGGAACAAGGGGAGTGAATTTATAGTGTAACCATTTGATGAAGTGGTCATGGCAATTGGGAATCACATAAGGAAATATTTATGAATCCTTAGTTCACATAGCCTAATCTAGCTAACAAGGGGAGAGATATGACATGAAAGGATATTTGACGCATGTGAAACCAACCATTCGGCTGCTAGGATGAAAAGTGAAATATCTTGAAAAAGACGAGCATTAGAAATGAGTACCACTTGAAACAAGCACCATCCACACTTTCAGAAGCCACATGTCAAAATTATCAACTTGGCATACACTGTCATCCCTACCGCCATATAACCAAATGAAGCAAAGTCTAGGCTAGAAAAATCCACATGGAAAAAAAACCTACACACAACAAATAGAAAAATTAAACATTGACCTTCTCTCTATCCAAAAAGAGCTACACTTGTGGATAACCTTGAATAGAATTGTTGTCCAATTCACCAATCTCTTCCAATTGGTCACACCCCAAATTAGCTAACTCATTTGCAAGGTAGTTTCCTTCCCTATATGTATGTTTAACTACAAAGGATTCAAATTCTGAGAGAAGAAGCCAACTTTCTTGGAGAATGTAAGTAATTTTCCAGTTTGGGGCAGAATGTTTTTGAACTGCATTTATTATTATCATGGAATCACCTTCAATGGACAACTTACACACTTTAGATCTTAGAGCAAGTTTGAGCCTTGCAACTAAGGCATAGGCTTTGGCTTCATTATTTGTGCAAATCCCCAGCTTCACCACTTGAGTAATAATCAAATCCCCCTTGTAGTTATGAAGAACACAATCTGCACCTGACACTCTAGGATTACCACGTGACGCTCCATCAAAATTTAGTTTGATGAGGTCATCAAGGGGTGGAATCCAAGCTATCTTGGATCTATCAACCCTTTTCTATTTTTTGGAAATAGCCTAAAGAAGGAAGTTTTAGGAGCTTCCACTTGGAGACAATGTTAGAATCCCACAAAGTAAAACTAAGAGATACAATGCCATCTTTAAATACCTGGGACATAACCACTTCTAAAATGGACTTCTCAATACGAGCTAGGACTTCTGTAATACTAGATTTATGCTTTTTCAATATTCTTTTATTTCTCTCAAGCCACAGGGACCAAATAATAATTGAAGGGGAAACCATCCATAAAGAAGAAAAAGTAGAATCCTTGTAAAGTAGGGGCCAACTCCAAAATAATGAAAGCAAAGAGTTGGGGAGAGCAACTAACCAGAGGAACTTTGAGCATATCCATCTCTAGCATTGAGAAGCAAACTTACAATTTAGGAAGAGATGATCAGTAGATTCTTCTTCTTCATCACACATAAGACAATTAAAAGGTTGGGTAATTCTAATTTTTTATAGTCTTTGACTGGTGAGGATTTTGTTCTTCAACGCCAACTACGAGAAAACACCTACCTTTGGAAGGCATATGTTGTTCCAACACAAATGTGAAGGCCATTTGTCATTATCTCCATTGTTATTATTATAAATTAAGGCCTTATACCTCTGACTTACAGTATATTGTCTTGATTTTGAAGGGAGCCAAACCAGATCATCCATTTAAAAGAGAAAGTGATCTTCATCTTGGCTAGCACAGAAGATAAAGCAGCTTTTAGATCTTGAGAAAAAGGGTAATTCATGAAATCTTTCTAGACAATCTTAGAACCATCTCCCTGGAGGACAAAAAAAATCTTTCACTTTGTCACCCCACGAGGGTTTAAGCACTATTTTTGGTTGAGAAAATGAATCAATTTGACTGAGGGGCAGGTGCCCATTCCATGAGTCTTCCCAAAATAGAGTTTTTTCCCCATTGTGTATAAACTAGGAGAGGTGGGGCACAATGATCTCTCTACAACTAAGGATAAAGTTCCACATCTTGGACCCTTCGTGTGGATTTTAAATCATGAAGATTCTATCAAGAGAGGAAGAATCCATGTACTTTTGTTGCATAATTCTGCACCATTTCAGATGAGGTTGAGCATACATTTTCCAAGCTAATTTAGCACCCAAGGCAAAATTATGAATACCAATTCCTCCCTTATCTTTGGAAGTGCTAAGTTTGTCCCATGCTACCAAAGCTATTTTTCTATCTTTCTTCAAAGGACCCTTGTAGAGAAAATTCCTCGGGCTTTTCTCAATCTCTTGAACTATCACTCTTGGAGCTTTCAAGACCGACATCATGTAAACTGACAACTGAAAGCATCGATTTAATCATAGTAATTCTACCTACAAGGGTTAACCATTTCCATTTCTAGGAGGCCATTCTCTTTTGGATAGCTAAAATAACTTTCCTCTAAAATTGGTTTTTGCTAGCCCTTGAAAAAAGAGGAATACCTAAATATTAACAAGGGAGAGAGGTTGAATTGAAACCAAGGATGGTAGTGATTCTTTCTTGGATGGAAATATTAAGGTTCAGGAAAAAAATTTAGAATTGGAAGGGTTAACCTACTGACCAGAAGCACTACAATACTGACTTAGAGTTCTCTTAATAGTTTTAACCTCAAGTACCGAAGGGTAACCTAAAATCAATGTATCATCCGCAAATAAGGCATGAGTGATGGCGAAGGGGAGATTTGGAATAGAGATACCTTTCCAATTCTACAAAGTATTTTGAAAGGAAATTGCCCTACTGGGAGCTTCATCCATAATTATGAAAAGAAAAGGTGAAAGAGGATCACCTTGTCAGATACCCTAAGAGGAATTGAAGAAGGATGAGGGGAAACCATTAACCAAAATAGAAAATCGAGCACTAGAGATACAATACATAATCCACTTGCACCATTTATGAGAAAAAACAAACTTGGAGAGAACTTGACCCAAAAAAGTCCAAGAAACTTTGTCATACGCTTTCATCATGTCTAGCTTAATCGCCATAGAAGGAAGTTTATATTGATGAATAGAATGCAAAAACTCATGGGCTACTAGGGTTCTCTCAAATATTTCTTTTCCAAGAACGAAACATCCTTGTTCCTTCAAAATATTTTTTGGAATAATGGAAGCCAACCTAAGAGTTATTGTTTTAGTAAATATTTTATTCAATGTATTACAAAGAGATATAGGCCAAAAATTAGAAAAAGAAGTAGGCGAGGAAGACTTAGGAATCAATACAATAAAGGTAGCATTTATATCCCTGAGAATAGATTTGTTTTAGTGAGATTCTTCAAGAGCAATCCAAATACCCCTCCCAATAAAGTCCCAACTTTTTTGAAAAAAGAGGGGAGAGAAACCATCTGGGCCTAAGCTTTATCTAGAGAAAGAGAAAAGACCAGTCCCTTGACTTCTTATAGAGTGAATTCATTAGATAGAGAAACATTGTCTTCATCTGAGACAAGTTTAGGGATATTTTGAAGCATTTGAGAGGAATCAGAGACATCAGTTTGGTCATTATGCTTTGAAAGAAGAGAAGAGAAAAAGAGGGCTACTTCTCTTTGAATGTCATTGGTTGCATGTAAACTTTGACCATTTGAATCTTTGATAGTTTGAATAAGGTTAAGATGCCTTCTGACCATAGTTGAAGTATGGAAGAACTTTGTATTACAATCACCATCCTTCAACCAAGTTTCTTGAGATTTTTTTCTCTAGTAGACTTCTTCCCGAGCAAGGAGCTCCTCTAACTTTGCTTGTAAATATTTTTATTGTTGAAAGGTGACCTTGGTGAGACCATGCTAAATAATAAAATCATTAATATGCTGAAGCTTATCCTAAATAACTAATTTTTGCATAAATATGTTACCAAATTGCTCCCTATTCCAAAGCTTAATTTGTTGTTTGATAAACTATAATTTCTTGTAGATTTGGAACATTCTAGATCCCACAACAAACGGTGCACACTCCCACCACTTATTAAGTAGATGTATAAAATTATTATCTATGAACCACATAGCCTTAAATTTAAAGGAGGATTTAAAATGTCTAGGGGCAACTTCTTTTAAATCTAGTGAGATTGGAAATGATTTGATCCAGAAAAAGGTAAAATTGAAGTATGGACACCCATTTTTCCTGAGAACCAGTCTATAGAGAAGAGAAGCCTATCTAACCTTTCTGCAATAAGGAGAAAATCCTTTCTCCTATTTTTCCATGTGAATTTATCATTGATAGGTGGGCTATCTAGCAGGGCATTGTCATTAACAAAATCAGCAAAATCTTCTAGATTTTTGTGTGGAGGGATTATTCCTCTAGATTTTTCCTCTAGGCTAAGAAGAGCATTAAAGTCTCCCCCAAGAATGACCAGTTCTTCTTTCAAATTAACCAAAATAGAAGACAAAGTATTCCATAGGGCCTTTTTAGCCATTGTGGCATTCAAACCATAGACATTAAAAAGACAAAATTGGAAACATGAAGAAGTCACCTTGACTAACATCCAATTTTGAGCCTGGACAATAAGGTCAACAGAAAAATATTTTTTATCCCATAGGATAGCAAGACCCCCAGAGGCTCCAGTTACAGGTGCATGAAAAATTGACCATTTGTTCCATCTACTAAAAATATCATCACCCTACTGCTGAGACAATTTTGTTTCTTATAAGAGAATTATGCCCATACCTGAGTTGTCAATTTGATGCTTTATAAGGCATCTCTTGTTAGGGGTGTTGATGCCCCTAACATTCCATGAGAGGATTTTCATGGTTCTCAAGGAGAGTGACATGCTCTCCTCAGTCTTAAACATTTGTCCAATGTAGTCTGAATCCCTGCATAAATCTCTTCCCAAGTCTTCTTAGAACAATAAGGTCAACAGAAAAATATTTTTTGTCCCATAGGATAGCAAGACCCCCAGAGGCTCTAGTTGTAGGTGCATGAAAAATTGACCATTTGTTCCATTTGCTAAAAATATCATCACCTTGCTGCTGAGACAATTTTGTTTTTTACAGGAGAATTATGCCCATACCTGAGTTGTCAATTTGATGCTTTATAAGGCATCTCTTATTAGGGGTGTTGATGCCCCTAACATTCCATGAGAGGATTTCCATGATTCTCAAGGAGAGAGACATGATCTCCTTGGTCTTAAACATTTGTCCGATGTAGTCTAAATCCCTGCATAAATCTCTTCCCAAGTCTTCTTAGAACAAAATTTTCTAAGTCTTTTAAAGATGGGGGTAATAGGATTTTCCTCAGCTTCATCTCTAGGAATCTGGGAAATTGAAAAAGTGTTTGAGAAGTCATATTTGTCATCTTGTTTAATGACTTCCTCAGCTATGTCCTCCATTAGCTCATTACCAACTTTCACCAAAATCTCATTCACCATTTCTTCCAGATTCTGAGAAGGGAAGTCTGCAACATGATCTAAGGTTTCTTGTCTATTTAGAAGAATAGAAACCACTGGAAGGATGACTAAATGTGCCATGTCACCCTTATTTAATAAAGAAGCATCCCCTTCTAGTACATGAACTTTTTGGGCAATCCCTGGCTCTGACACCCCTCCAAGGATGGGGTTTGAGGATACAAGATCCTTCATGATATGTAGGCCCTATGTAGTTACTGCATGAAAAACTTTTGCTTTGTGAGGTTCTTGAGCTGCCTCTGCATCAACAGATAGTAGCTAAGCAGGTGAATCCTCCATGACATGAAGACCTTGTGTAGTTACTGTATCAACAAATAGTGGCTTAGAGGGTGGGGCTTCAAAAACTTATGTTTTGTGAGGTTCCTTAGTTGCCTCTGCATCAACAGGTAGAAGCTTCAAGAAGAAGTGACTATGGTCTCTACAACCTTGGGGATAGGGTTTGTTTCTAGATCCTCACAAGCCAAAAAGGGCAGTTTTGGAGAGGGATAGGAATCAATGACATGACCATACTTGAGGCAATTTGCACATTTGTTATCTATGGTCTCAAAGAAGATGGGTTGAACCCATTTACTAAAGATAGTTGAAATGATTATTGAGTTTGGCAATGGCAAGGAGGTGTTCATAATAACACAAAATCTAACTGCAAGTTTTGGTTCATTAAAGGAAGCCATGTCATGCAATAGGAAAATACCTAGTCTATTCCCCAAAATTTCCATGATGCAGGTGTCATGGTATTCCAAGGGCAGAGAATGCAGTTGGACCCAGAAAGGAATATGGGTTGATTTAGCCACATAGGAGTTAAAATTCAGCTCCCGTGGCTTGGAATATAAGCCAGTGCCGTGCATAAACTAATCTTAATTAACTAATAGATATATTTTCTAATGCAATCTTTTGGATAAAAAATTGTGCAATGGAGCGGGCCCCAATGGTTGATTTCTTGCAGAACGATCACATCACTAATTAATTAAATTATCTTAATTAATGACTAGTTTATGCATGCCACTCATTATTAAGATTGCAATAGTTGAATGCAGTTTGTGTACTTCTACTATTATGTGGGATTATTATGTAGTATCCTTCATTTTGATCTGTTATAGATGCTTGGTTATGTTAGTACTCTTATCTTATTATAATTTGGATGTGGGTTCTTAACTTTAGATTGACTGTGCTATATGAGACTATGGAGTTGTGTTCATTCCTTGTGTTCTTGTTCACTAAATAAATGATTAATTAGACATGTGTTTATTTAATTAAATGTTGATCAATGATTGATCATTATTATTATCTAATAGTGCTACTAAGGTACATGTGTCAAGATGTTATATTTGACAAGAATGGGTATAGGGGAAGGTAAATTAGGTTTGATCTAAGAAGTACAACAAATCTATAATCTAATGTGTGAAGGAATAATTGTTTGAATACATTAATTAAGATAATTTAATTAATTAAGTTGGATCATTAATCATGTTTTCTTATTTAATTAATTCATAGACTAATCTTTATTAGAATTGAAATTCAATTATCTTATTTTAAATAATTAATTGTGCAAATTTTTAGTTATAGAATTTAGAAATTAGAATAATTATTTAAATCCAATTTTCTATTTGATTTAATAAAATATTTTCTCTATAATTAGTTTTGAGAGGATTTTAATAATAAAATAGAATTGGAAATATGCCTTTGTGAAGGAGTGTGCATGAAAGGAAATATATTATTTTATTTGGACTACTATAATTAGTGAATTTAATATTAGTTTTTTGAATTAGGGTTTGAGAGTCTAAAAGAAGATGTTTTATTGAAGAGACTTTCTTTTTAGAACACAATTTTTGTGTTATCATTCACAAAATCATAGGAAATCTAAATACCTTTGGAGATTTCAAGTTCTTTTTGGATTCAAGGGTTTAACATCTTCTTGGATTTTAAAACTTTAGCTTTGGAAGAGATTAGATTCTTGTTCATGAAATGATTTAAGTAATATTTTGATTAGATAATTAATTAAATTAGAATTGATTGTGAATTCATGTTGAGTGTGGTATGGATTGCTTGCTAGGGAGCAAACTAGTTTTGGAATGTTGAATTCTGTAGGGTTTTGTGTAAATCAATTTACAAAGAAAATAGAATTTTGGAGAATGTTGTAGAATGTGTTTGAAACCTTATTAAATCTAACTAGTGAATGTTCAAATTTTAAATGGAGAATTTGAGGTGAAAATCTAGGTTACTTGTCTAGGAAGAAAAGTTGGAAAACCTAGGTAAAAAATGATAGAATATATTTAGAAGGAATTGGAATTATATCATATAAAATTTGATGAGTTTAAATTTATGTGAACTTTAATTTTTTTGTTCCATTACTAAAATTTGAGTTTGGGAGTGCAAATCCTAGTTTTCATGACATAATGAAGCTTGTATGTGAAAATCTAGAGAAGGAAATATGACCATATGTTTAGGGTTTGATCAAATTGAGACTTGATGAATGATTACAAGATGAAATTATATTTGTACTTAATGTTTAATTTCTGATTTATGATATTTTTGATTTGATGTCAATTGGGATTTAAGTGGGAATTTGATGAAATCATGAACTGTAAAATAAGAAATTCAAATTATGGGTCTTACATTATTCAAATGGTCAAACTAATTGTACTAGATGAAATTAGAGTCAAATAGAAGGAATGATAGAAATATGGAAGTATGTTGTTTAGGGAATTTATGTTTTCCTTGTGTATGGGAACTTTATTTTCCTAGTACAAACTTTTGTGTTTATTGTCTTCTAGTTTTGAATATATAGGAAGGATCGTATATACACTGCAAAGGGATTGGGTCATTAGATTTTGACAAAAAACATTATAGGAATATGCCACCCCTACAAATAGAAGCACCCCCTAGGGTGTCAAACAAAGACATTTGTGGTAAGCAACACACCAAATGATGACATCTATGCTAGACACAACATGCCAAATGTGGACACCTACACCAAATAGCACATTGGGTAAGGGTACATTAGTCCTTTTTGTATTTTGAGCTTAAATTTTAGGTACAAGATCTATGTCCTCTAGACTATATTTATAATGGTTTGGAGTGACCTAGAATAGTGTATTTTGTTTTATGATGCATTCTTTAACTAATTTTCTAGGATGGAATTCTTGATTGGTTTATGTGGTCTCCCAACTTAGTTTGGTGAGTTTGTGACCCATTAGTGAGTTGTGACTAGTAAGGTATGCTAGGTTGTTGATGATTTAAAGATGATAAGAACTCCATCCTAAACATATACAACACCTAATTATTCTAATTATCTTGATAAATATTAAGATATGAGAAGTTAGATATCCTTAGTCATGGATGGTAAATCCTAGTATCATCTTCTCTACTTCATGTTTAAACACCTAAGAAGTTATTGTCTCCTTAAGATAGGTTAGCCATAGAATTTGATCTTGTTGTCCTCGCTATATATACATGCTACATCACACCAGGCTCTAGTTCTCTCACTATAAAAAGGTCCACATGCTATTTATGCAGTGAATCACACCATCCATGACTAAAGATAGAAGACTCTCTAATTTAAAGACTTGTGGCCTGAATTGTAGTATGCATAAGTTATTACTACCTATTGTGGTAGCATACATTATGGGTGCTATAGTTTCTCTTTTTTATGTGAGGTAGTTGGTATGATGGTAAACTATATAGTTGGGAAATGGATCTTAGTGTGGTTAGTATACATCTAGAAATGTTGTAATGTAGTATCGTAATGTGTAGAGCTTATTTCCTTGTCATGCCTATGTCTTGTACTATGTTTATGTGTTCTATGCTTCTGAGTATTTGAACTTGCATGTTGTTAAGTATTTGTTGAGTTGGAATGTTGTATTGTGATGTCACTAATGTTGATATGTGTTGTGAAAATGGAATTTTTTGGTTAAAATGTTTGGTTGTATGTTAATGTGTGTGGAAAAGACAAATGAATGTAGAAGATACTCTTTAGTCTTGTTTGTACTTCATACTTTTGGATTATCCATTTGTTTATTTCAAGACAAACTAATGGTTGGGGACAAAAAGGATTCCTTTGATGTGTGGGTTAAACATACCTTATCCATACACAACTAGAGCTTGGAAGGAGTAGCTTATGGATTAGATTATTTTTTATATTACTATTGCATATGTGGTAGATTAGCTTATTGGTCTAATGCACTTGATGTTTATTTTATTGTAGTTATGACTTGAATTATT
Source organism: Cunninghamia lanceolata (assembly GCA_027924645.1). Classification (NCBI taxonomy): domain Eukaryota; kingdom Viridiplantae; phylum Streptophyta; class Pinopsida; order Cupressales; family Cupressaceae; genus Cunninghamia; species Cunninghamia lanceolata. Next base: position 589,848 of record BSBN01000887.1, read on the forward strand.
AATTTTTTTAATGATTTGATGGTTGTAATACTCTTACTCATATGAGTAATGATGTACATGTGAGATTACCTTGCTAATGGAAATTATTTCATATTACTTTGTTATATATGTACTTTCATAGTATTTATTGTTTAAAAGAAAAAGTGTAGTTGTATTTTGGGGTATGTTACATTGGTATCAAAGCACAATTCAAACTCTAGGAGACCTAACTCCATGAGAAAAACATCACAAAACTTAGAACATGATTTTCTTTCTTGATTTTGAGTATGTGTTTTCGTGCTTTTCTAGATATCTAGAAATAGAAGAATCTAGGTTACAAGCAGACCGTTGGGGCTAGCAAAGCTAGAGAGTCTAAGCATATGGAAAATAATTATACTTCTATAAAATATTTAAGGATAGAGCTTGATGGTCTAAGGGCCCATATAGATATGCAGGAACAACATATTGAGGAATTGTAGAAACTCAAGGATTATGGAACCAAAAATGATAAGCATAAGATTAGGTTGGATTCTTGATGCTTGATTCATGCATAGAAATTATGGTAGAAGCTTTACTTATAGAGAAGTAATAGTAGAATGTAGTATTTATGCTTCTAGAATAATGTGGGATTATTATGTAATATCCCTTATTTCAACCTCTTATAGATGCTTGGTTATGTTAGTATTGTGTCTCATCCCATTGTAAGTTAGACATGGGTTCTTAACTTTAGATTGATTATGCTGCATGAGACATGGGTTCTAATAGTGCTACTAATATGTGTGTTGTGATGTTTGACATGAAAAAATACAAGGGAAGGTAAACTAGGTTTTCTCTATGAAGAACAACAAACCTATAATCCAATATGTGAAGAATAATTATTGAATTAATTTGCTAAGATAATTTAATTAATTAGGTTGGATAATTAATAATGTTTTCTTATTTAATTAATTTATAGAATAGTCTTTATTATAATTAATTAGTCTTGTGGATGATAATTAATATGTATTCTTGAAAATATTAGATTATCTTATTTTATATAATAGTTTGTGTAAATTTTTAACCATAGAATTTAGAAATTAGAATAATTACTTAAGTCTAATTGCTTGCTTTATTTTAATAAAATCTTTTTTCTATAATTTGACAAGATTTTGATATTAAAATAGAATTGAAAAGCAATATTTTATAATAATGCTTTTCTTAACGAATGTGCATGAAAGGAAGTATATTATTTTATTTAGATTGCTATAGTATGTGAATTTATTATTTCTTGAATTAGGGTTTTCTTAAGTGGCGCTTGAGAGTTTGAAAAGGGACAATTTACAAAAGAGAATTTCTTTTTAGAAAATACTTTTGTTTTAGTATTCATATAATAACAAGAATATTGGAGAGTTTTGGAGATTTCAAGTGTTTTTAGATTCAAGGATTTTGTGGATCAAAGGTTTAGCATCTTCTTTGATTTTGTAAATTTGGCGTTAAAAGAGGTTAGATTCTTTTTCATGAAAGGTTTTAGAGACTTTTTATGATTTAGATAACTAAAAAATTTAGAATTGATTGTGAATTCATGTTGTTGCACTTATGTTGTCATTGATGTCAATAGTGTGAGATTCAGAAGTGTTGTCAGTAGTGCTAGAATGAAGAAGGCAGGAAGAAAAGTGGATAAGAGGTTAATGTCAAAGGGACTCTGTGGTAATATGATTAGAGAAGAAGACAAAAGAAGATAGATCAAAGATGAGAAGGGTAAGATAATGAATGTCATCAAAATCTCCTGAAGTTGTAGATAAAGAGTGTGCTAACATGAAGATTCTTGCTTTGAGAAAAGAGTTTGTTGATTAAGTTGAGAATGAAGTCTCTGGTGTGGAAAATATTGTATTCATTGTTTCCTAAGGAAATGTATTGCTTTAGTTTTGAAAGAAAGATTCAAGTTGTCTAATGTACTAAAGTTTGCACAGAATAAGCTCAAGAGAATGCTTTGCATTCCTCCACATTCCTATGCATTTGATGGTATGACCTTGTAGTTTGGGAGTTAGTCAGAGACATGTGTGAAGATTATATGTTCCATATTTTAGAGCTTGAAGATTACAATAGAATATTCTAGAGCTCGCTAAGTGAAGACAATTGTTCAGAGTTGATGCAGTCAGGATGCATCTGGGAAATGCTCCACATTTCACTATATTTGAAGTTGAGGTTCTATGGTTTGAAGGATGATCTTTTATAGATGAGAAGATGGTAATATTCAAGTTTCAGTTGCTGAGGTGTAGTGTAGAGGTTCTTTGGGGTCAGCAGAACAAAGACACATCTTTCTGCTAACTAGCTTTGCCTGGAGGAGAAAGCAAAAGCCATCACATTTCACCGCAGTTTATCTTTTGGATTTGATGTTTGGAGGATAAGTTTAGATATTTAGATAGATTATTTAATTTAGGTTTTAGGTGTTGAAGTGCACCGCAAGTTGGTTTTTCAATGTTCTATCTTAAGACTATGTGTTCAATGTTTGTTTGTGATACCAGGCTCAGTATCTATTTGCTTGCACCATAAAGAAAACATATGCTTCAAAAGAAGGATTGATTGAGAAGATTTGTGTAAGTCTTATGTTGCTTGTGTGAAGATCAACATTTTGTCAATTGATCCCTCTGATACCACTTTTGGTCTAGAGCTATTAGGCAGAAGGATGTGTGTTTGTTGGGCCAACTTCATGTGCTTTCAATGTTCCCGCCATATGATTTGAAGTGTACACCAGATTGGAATAATGTGATAATAAAGAATAGTTCGTGGTTATCCCTTGGCTTGAATCACATTTATTTTCTTTATCTTTTGGATGCCGACTTGGGGTGGCCTTGCATGTTTCATGAATACATGTTTCATCTTAGCTAAATTGGGAGAAGGATTTCTGGATTTCTGGAAGGTATAAATGAAAGATCTTGTTTGTTGAGGAAAGTATGAGTGTGTGAGAGAATGCTAAGATGTGTGAGAAGATGTGAGAATGTTTGTGAAGGTGTGTTGGAGGTAGCAGTGTTCACTAAGCAGAGAAGTGAAGTTTTGTGACAAAGTGAAGTGTGTGAATGATGCAGAGGTGGTTTGTTCAGTAATATCTATTGAATGTAATACCCAGAGGTTGTATCCTCATTCTATAAGTGTCATTATATTTTAGGGAGTTGTAGCTTCCTTTGGGTTGTAGCCCATAAATAATATTGTAATCATGTTTTATCTTTATTTGGGAGGTTGGATTTGGACAGTAGATCCAAGCAACTTCCTCACCGTGTTTTTTTCCTTCTTGGGTTTTCCACTTAAATCTAGTGTTGTGGTTGTGTTCTTATGTGTTGTGCTTTAATTGGTTTAATTTGTTGATCTTCTAGTTAAAGCGGTTAGAAGTTTTTATTATTGATGTTAAACTAAAATAAGTTTAGAGATATACTGATTCACCCCCCTCTCAGTATATCCTTGTGTTCTAACAATTGGTATCAGAGCAAGGTTCCTTGGTCCAGCCTAACAGCTGAAGGTAGATCTTGGAATAGAACACATGGCTCAAAAGGAGTCCCCTACTAAAGCTCCTATCTTTGATGGAAATAACTATGACCTCTGAAGTGTAAGGATTGAAGCCTATCTTACCTCACTAGGGTATGATGTCTGGAGGGTTATTGAGACTGATTATGTTGAACCTAGTCATCCCATTACAAATTCAGATGTGAAGAATGCCCATGAGAATAATGCCAAAGCCAAGAATACAATTTTAAGTGGTCTGACTAGTTCAGAGTTAGTCAAGGTTGTGTGGTACAAGACAACAAAGGAGATATGGGATAAGCTCAAAGGTCTTTATGAAGGAGATGACACCATAAAGGAAGCCAGATTGCAATCCTACAAAATAATATTTGAGAATCTAAGGATGAAAGAAGTAGAAAACATAGTTGGCTACTTACACTGAGTAGATGAAGTTGTGAATGGAATCAAAAGTATGGGTGTAGATATAGTTCAATCAATGGTTGTAAAGAAAATCTTGAGATCCCTCCCTCACAAATTTGATTCAAAAGTTTCTGCAATAGAAGATAAAGACTTGAATAAAATCACCATGGTAGAACTGTTTGGATCCCTCATTTCCTATAAAATAAGAAATGAACTCATAGGTCAATGCCAAAAAGAAGTTGCTTTCAATGTTGTGAAGAATGAAGGAACATCTGACATATGCAACAAAATTGAGGAAGAAGAAGAAAATTTTGTAAGAAAGATAAAAAGAGGATTAGGTAAATATAAAGGTAAGCTACCTTTCAAATGTTTCAAATGTGGTAGAGTTGGTCATTATGCCTCTAAATGTCCTTTTGGAGAAAGTGAAAGTAGCAGTAAGGAGTTCAAGAGAAACAATTTTCAGAGGAACCTTCTTTCAAAAGAAGACTATAGCTCTGGAGAAGAAGTAGATCACTACTCATCTGATGAAGATAGAGGGGAATCTCTATTTATGGCCATGGTGATCTTAGATTCTTTAGAGAAGACTACAAATGAAGAAAAATATGAAGTTGATTTTGAAGGTGAACTTGTTTTTGCTCTTGAAGAATTAGACCATGCAAGGAAGGAAAACCAAGAACAAAGAGTTAAAAAGAAGAAGAAAGCTAAAAAGAGGATTAGGTAAATATAAAGGTAAGCCACCTTTCAAATGTTTCAAATGTGGTAGAATTGGTCATTGTGCCTCTAAATGTCCTTTTGGAGAAAGTGAAAGTAGCAGCAAGGGGTTCAAGAGAAACAATTTATAGAGGAACCTTCTTTCAAAAGAAGACTATAGCTCTGGAGAAGAAGTAGATCACTACTCATCTGATGAAGATAGAGGGGAATCTTTATTCATGGCCATGGTGATCTCAGATTATTCAAAGAAGACTACAGATGAAGAAAAATATGAAATTGATTTTGAAGGTGAACTTGTTTCTGCTCTTGAAGACTTAGACCATGCAAGGAAGGAAAACCAAGAACAAAGAGATGTGATTGAAGTCAAGACAAAAGAATGTATAAAACTTGAGAAAGAAATTTAGTTACTCAAAAAGGAGTTGAAGATGACAAATCTTGGATGTCTGGATGATACAGAATGTACAGATCGTATCTTGCCTCAAGGAAGATCTCTTCATGCAAGACAATTTTCAATGAATAGGTTCAATCGTGTCTTCTTTGGTTATTATTTTATCTATAATAAATTTGGTCATAAGGCTATGGATTGTATGTTTGTAATGAATGAAAGAAATCTTGTGGATGCTAATATGGTTTGTCAAATTTGTAACAAGTTTGGACACATAGAAAGGTATTGCAGGAATGGTCTAGAAAATTCAAAATCTTAGATAACTAATGTCACTAATCAAGACAAGGAAAATAACAATGGAGTTGAGAACTCAATGATTGTCCAAAAAAATTTCATGCTCAAGGACAAACTAATCTCTGGGTGATAAACAGTGGATGTACAAATCAAATGACAGGTGATAAAAGCAAGTTTATTAATCTTGGAAAGTGGGATGGTGGCTTGGTTAGGTTTGGAGACAACTCTTCTAAAAAGATCACTAGAAAAAGGTACTATAAGCCTTGATGGAAAATCTCAGACACATGATGTTCGTTATGTAGAAGGTCTTAAGCATAATCTTCTTAGTGTAAGTCAAATGTGCAGCAAAGGATATAATCTTACATCTCATGATCAAGGATGTGAAATCACGAGAGCAAAGTCTAGAAAACTGGTGGCAGAAGGTTTTAAGACAAAAGGCAACTTGTATAATTTGAAAGGGGTTAATGAGAGGATCTGTCTGTTAGGGCAAACAAATGAATGGTGGTTGTGGCACAAGAGAATGGGGCACATCAACTTTGACAATATGGTCAAGATTAGTTCCATGAAAGCAGTAAGGGACATGCTAAAGATCATCAAGCCTACAGACACAATATGCAAGGAATGTTAGATTGGAAAGCAGACAATGATAACTTTTAAATCCAAGGAATACTCTACACAAGGCCCTTGGAGCTGGTTCATACATGTTGAGTTGTTTGTTAGTCAGATACATAAGAAAAAAAGTAATTATCACATCAAACCTTTACTCATATTGAAAGATATAATAAATTCAGGGTGAATTTATGATCCCAAGGCTTTGTTAGTCAAGTCTTGACCTTCTGATAGTCACTCAGGGGTTGTTGTGATATGCTGTTCCATTTTAGGGACTTACACTTTCTTAATTGTATTCTTTCTTAGATTTAATTGAATTTCACAAATATCTAGTATGTTGCACCTAATCTACATATATCCTTAACAATTGCATTAGATCATATAGTATCTAGTTGAGATTTAAGCATATAAGCACAAATTGAACACAACTTTGATCAGTTCTTCTGAAACTATCTCAACTTTGATGAGTTCTTCTGAAACTATCTCAACTTTGATTAGTTCTTTTGAAATTATCTTAACTTTGATTAGTTCTTCTTAAACTATCTTTGTCTGAAGTAATCTTTGCATATATCTTGAATTCACCTAAAGATGTTCTTTAAGACCTATAAATCACTCATACTTATGATTATCTGCATAATATTTGCCATTATTTGTAGCTTTCACTGTATATGCTTTAGATATGTCATTAATTGCAACAACTTAGTATGTATTGCTTAAGATGTGTCAATTATTTGCATCTATTCACTATATTTTGTAAAATGAAGAGTGAAAGATTGAATTTAAAGAAATAAGAGCCTGGATTAGTCAGATTTTACAAGTGATCCACATGTATATTCTGACACAGTCATGAAATGAAACAAAACCAAACCATACTTCACTGGGAAATCCACAATTACGTATGATGGGTACAAATCTTCTAAGGTAAGACGATGACAACATGCAATAAGTTGAATGCACTTCAAAACAGACACAACAATTCACCATTACAAGTCAGAAATCAACAGAAGATTACTTAATATATACGATTAGATGGTAATCTGCAGCTCCATTTTCTTTATGTATGCAAAGAAATATACACATTTACATTGATTGTGAGAAAGAACCATGAGAAAGCCACAAAGTTGTCAAATTTACAATCTCAATGCTCAAAAGTTCATCAATTCAGTCTCTATAATACAAGGTGATCTAGGCCCTTTTATAGAACAAGGTCCTGGGATCAGTTACAATGATCCTATGGTTAGGATATCTCTCAAAACATCAATGGTCAATAAATGTGGCACGTGATTGCCAGTTGGTAATCTTTGGTGGAGGACAACTGCAAAAATGGAATATTCATCTGTATATTTACTTTGGCATCTTCATGAATATTCTACTCCTCTGCCTCAGATGAATCTTCACCAACTAGCACCCTTCCAGAGTCTAACTTCACAAAGATATCATAAGCTTTTATAGTTGCATCCATTTCTGTTTGGTCAAACTATTGTGCTTTAAGCCTGGCAAACTCTTGCACTTGTAGTTGGTCACTTATTGCTACCCACTTATTTGTCCTATTATCTAACTTGCATTTATATGCCTTTACCTTTACATACACTTCCATCACTTTATCTATTGTAGCCTCCAAAAAATATTGAATAGGGTCCCTTAAAATTGTATCAAATCGAGCCTTAAACGTCTCTATGGAGACTTTCTCATCATAGGCTTCCTTTTCACTTACCTGATTCCCCAAAAGCTCTTCCAAAATCTCCACTTCATCTGTCAATAGATCATGGGCCTTCATGCTTATGTCTGTTTCCTTGAGCCTTAAGCCCTTAAGAACATCCACTTTGAATTTCAAATCTTTTATCCACGTGGATATGTTCTGCATTGTCTACAAGGTCAAAATGTGGTGCTTAAGTAGCACCTTATCCTTCAACTTCCTATCATTTATTAGGTTGTTGACATCTTGATCATTTTGATCAAGCCTCGTGGCACATTCCATTTTTAATTGATCCACCTTGGTTTGGATGTGGACCAAAGTGTCCCAATTAGACAATGATGTCTTGATCGTTTCTTCACCCTTGAACATGAATGTGGTGAACCACTTCTGCATTACATGTGCCTAATGCTTCTTTGCATCAAGATCATTTATTTCCTCTTGGTTGACCAGTGTCAGTGCAGCTATTGCCTCTATTATTTATACCCCAAGGGCAACCAATCCCTTAACAAATGAGTGGAGTTGGGAAACGTGCCCCTTCAACTCTTTATTTCTTTTCTTTACCTTATGAATACAAGTAGCCATGGCCTCTGTACTCCCTTTGAGTTCCTCTATTTCTTGTTCTGTCGTTGCATGTCCTAGGTCCACCATAGTCATTTGAAACTCACTAGCCACTATTTCTCCTTTAGCCTTATCTACCATAGGTACAACCAAATGTATTATCCTACATCCTATTTGGGTGTCCCTTTTTATTGTTGATACCGCCTTGCTTTGCGCTTGGACCTTGCATCTTCAACTGAAAACAAATATTTAAAATCAAATGGAATTGTACACACCTAAAAATGTCTTCACCATCTAATCAACTTCCAACATCACTAAACACACCAATTCCCCTTCCAAACAATTAATTAAATTTTTATTTAATTAATTATTCTTTCCAACACTTGGTTTCCCATTATTTTATCCTTTAAAATTGAATTAATTTGATTAATTCAATAGTCTAACATTACCAATTAATTAAATAAATGTGCAAATATTTATTTGATTAATTTCCCCTTTTCCCTAAACCTAATTAATTAAATAAATCATGTTTATTTAATCAATTTAACCTACTAATTACGCTATCTCTACCCTAGTTAATTAAATATCAATTATTTAATTACCCAGCGTAAAATACATGACCATAGACCTAGGGTTAATTAAATAAAACCTTATTTAATTAACCCTAATCCCTCATTAACCCATTCCCTAATTTTCTCCAGCCATATTAATCAGGCTAATTACCCTAATTAACATGGTCAAACCTAGCTTAACACCCTTCCCCACATCCTCCAAATAAAAAATTGAAATATATGCCACATAAATCAATTTTTTATATATACATGTCATAATCCTCATTAAATACCTCTTACACCCCTTACACATGTCATAGCCCATTTATTTCCACTCTTCCCCAAATGAATTTTCCCCGTGTGAATTTTTAATTCACATCTAATCCATCTCACCCAACCTCATTTATTTCACCCCTTTCCCAAGATGAATTAAATATTCATCTTTATTCACAACCCTCCATTTTTGGAGATTAAATCTAGGCCTTCCACATCACATGCATCCACAACCATTGATCTCTCCAATTAATCTCCACCTTTGGATCAAATCCTCTCCCAAAAAGCCTATAAATAAACCATCTCTCAAGCCATTTTATCATCCACAAATTGAGCAAAGTTATCATTTCAAAATCTCTCCTCTTGAGCTAGCTATACTTAGTGATTTGCATAGATTGAGAGCACTTCACATTGCATTTGATTATCTTGGGTAAAGCTAGAGTGTTTGGGTGCATGTTCACTCTCCACCTTATCTTGGATTTGTGAGTCATTTTGGAGGTATAACACTTGTTTTATGCATTTGTTTTATGTTTCCACTTTCATTTTGATTTCATAGATCACATTGGCACACTTGGTGGGACCCACAAGGTCCAAACATAACATTTTTGTGTAAGTTTTGTGCTTGAAAGAGTGTTTTGCAGGGCCTGGCGCTAAGCACTTGCTGTTTGGTGCCATCTTCCCATGCAGCGGTGCCATTTCTGTGTATTGTGGAGCTATTTATGACTGCTTCAACGCCATCTCCGCACGATAATCTCATCCACACATAGACTTAGATCTTTTGTTCCTTTTCTTATTTTTTGCTATTTTGGCATCTTTCACTCTCATTTTTTGCAGAAAACACGTGCAAACAGGGGGACACTATGGCAAAATTTCTTAAAAATATATCCAACATTTTGTCTTTTAACTCTTTGTTTGCAAGCTTGCTTAGACCTTTTTGTCTCACTCACTCTAATGCTTTAGTGTTATTGAACTAGAAAGGGGCTATTCATCTTGTTCTAACAATCATTTTGAGACTAAGAGTGTATTTTTCCAGCCTCCTTCAAAGCACTGTGATGTATTAGCACTATCTATTTCCAAATCGGCGCCTTTTGACCCCAGAGATAGAAGACACGACATTTAAACCTAGCTTGGCACCATCTGCATCTCATGTAGCACCTTTCAGTCCTGTGTTGTCATCTCTTCATACATTGGCGCTACTTTCCTGTGTAAAGAATAGTAGAATATTGTGGCGCCATTTCTGTAAATCATAGCGCATTTTGTATTGTGGTGCTATATTGTTATTCTGAAGTGCCATATTTTGTAATAGTTAGGAAATAGGGTCTTCTGATAGTAGCACCATTTAGAGGCTTTGTAGTGTGATTTCACGTTTCTATGGAGCCTTATATTTCTATTGTGGTGCTATTTTATGTACTGACTTTGGGGTTCGTGCAGGTGGCCGATTGTGTTCTGTGGGTGAAAATCATTTGTCCAAGACCAACATCTGAAAACTACTAACAATCTTGCAGGGTTTTTAGTAATATAGAAAAACACTTCATTTGGTGCACTAAAATTAACACTTGCTTGCCAAACAATCATTAGAAAATATTTCATTTTGGTGCACTTAAAAGGAACCATTTATTTGCTTAGCATAGACAACATTTGAAATTGGTGCATTAAAATTAACAAGTGTTTGCAAACAAACATTAGGAACATTTCATTTAGGCTTAAAAAGAACTTTAGCAATTGTTTTTCATGTTTGGTGTACTTGCACATCTTTGTCACCCAAGGGATAGAATCAAAGTATCCTATCCCCTTGCCTTCAAAAGGATCTTGGGTGAAGAGAAATGGTTCTACTCTCTTTTTCTTTTTAGAAAGTGGGCCTACTCTTGAGACACATCCGCAAGGAGAACTCAATTGTGACCCCAAGTGGTACTTTCATCCATTCCGCTATATAAAATAGGATAAGGCGAAAGCCAAGTCCAAATCAGTGTAAGCTCTTACCATACGGTGCTAGCTCGAAAGGACGTTGTACCTAGTGTATATGAAACTCCTAGTAGAGATAGTCAAAACCTTAAGTGTTTTACTAGATGCTTGTAACGTACCGATCCCCCGGATGTACCCCCACTACAAACCTTTGTTTTATAAGCCAAAATCCTTCTACTTGTTGGTGCAGGAGGTCGAACCTCTGAAGCCATCCCACATTCTTGCAGTTCTTAGAAGAGATAGCAAAGTACCTTAAGATCTGCGTGTCTTAAGGACTTGGAACTTGGTGTGCCTGAGAAGTGAGTGCACTATAAGGGGGAGCCCATGCCACCAATTTTCTAGAGCTATCTACTTTGTCCTTGCTTCACCTTAGGATTGTGCATGCTTGATAAATCTTTCACATTTTTCACAAACAAAACCTTTAGCTTTTGTGTTCTCTTTGTTTGAAGTGTTTTCAATACCTGCCAAGAAACAACATCATTAAACCATCATTCCAACATTTGACAAACATTTGACCTCCACAAAATCCAAATTTGACATCAAAACCTACCTTTGTCAAAGCATTGTCAACCACTGACCTATTTTGGTGCCATTTCACAAATCCCTAGCACCATTTATGTGTGTTTTGGCGCCATATACCTGAGTTTTGGCACTATTTATAGACCAACTTACCCACGGCCTTAGAAAATTATTTTGGGACCTTTGAGACCTGCATATCCATAATCCACATTCACCTTTCCAAAATCCCTCAAAACCACAACCATTTTGAGCCAAAATTTTCATCCATATTCCTATTTTGACCTTAGAGAATAAATCATTTCCACTATTAGACCCTTCATCATACTATTGAGCCCAACCATAAACCATCCACTTCCATAGATTTCCATCCCCTTTGATTTTTACCTACTTTTGGACCTAATACATCATCCTACAATCTCATCCCCAATCCATCCATCGCTTCTACATCAAACACATCCAAAAATCTCATAATCAAAACATCAATCAAAAAACATCAACCAATCCCAAAAATCCTATCCAAAACCAACCTTTGAGCAAAAGTTAAATCTAGATTTTATCCATTTACATCCTATTTTGCTTGTTGGTCATTAGTCTACCTTCAAGTAGAATAGTCATCCCTTTTTGCTTAAGATCATAAGTGTACCTTGAGTAAGAAGAAAACATCCATTTTACCACATCCAAAATCTAGACCTATTTGAACTCATTTGTTGGCTTGAACTTCCTTTTTAAACATCATCAAAACCTATCCTATCAAACATCTAAATCAACTAAGGTTTTCCTTAGTTGAGGCATCATCCAACCCATCCCCAAATTTCTCTCATCAAATCATCTTTTCATCCTCCATCCTTTTGGTCCAAAATTGTTTGAAAATCAATTGACATTCACTATCCTTAGGTTGATGCCTTTTTGAGACTTATCTCCCAAAGGTTAAAACCTATAATCAAAAATCACACCATAACCTCTTTTCATCCCTAGATTTAGATTATAGGGAGTATACTCTTTTGAACCTAAATCTTTATTCCACTTCATCACCCTATATTCTTTGGGTCCAATAAATCAAACCATTTCTCTAAGGTCTCAACCTTCATCCACATCATTGCATGCCCATAACAAGGTCCCAACACAAGAAAAATCAAGAAATGGCCAACCTTGGAAACAACATGGGCATAGGAATGCCCCCAACCAATCAAAACAACATGCCTACCATCCACAAGTATCAAACCTACCCATAATCCAACAACTGCCCACATATGATACCAACACAATGGTGAATCCCTTTTCCTTTTTACAATCAACCCAATTCATCGCCAACCAAGTAGACCAAGATGTCCTATATTTCACACAAGATCCCGATAGCATGGATATGCTTGATAGAATCCTAAAGTTGGATCCAAATAGGTATCTTGATTTTCACCTTAAAAATGGTGCTAATGTACCTCAAAACCCATCCACCTCAATCAACCCCACCACATCTTCACAACCTTCCACATCACATACCAACCCTAACATGTCTCAAACAAGTCCCACCAATCCCACTAATCCTACCAATCCAACCAACGTCTCAACCATAATGAACCCCACCAACTTCAACCCTGCCGGCACATCAAACACAATTGTATCCATCCCACAAATTACCCTCACTATCCCCAACAATCCCGTGCATGCAAGTGCTTCCACAAGTGTGCCTCCAATTAATCTCAACACCATTGCCTTCATGAATCAATTATTTTCTCAACAACCCCCTAACACCTCCAATGTTCTCACCAACCCATCATCTAACTTCACATATGTAAACCCATCAATCTCCCAAGCACCCATCGTATCATCCATCCAAACATCACAACAAAACCTGAATCAAAACCAAATACCACCCCACATCCTACAACAACTCCACACATATCAACATTACCTCGCTCAACTCAACCAAAATCAAAACCTCGTTCCCCAAAATCAAAACATCGTCAAACAAAACCAACTCCCACCTCATCTCCAACAATTTCTCCAAAACCAACAAACGTACATCCCACAACCACCCCCAACATAGGATCTAACAAGTATTGTGTAAACCCTAATCCAAAAGGTGGATAGCATGCAACATGGAAACAAATGCAAGCAATATTCTTTCGAGGATATTTTCCCATACCCATTTGACATAACACTATACATGCCCCCCTTTCCTAAAAATTTTGAAACACCAAAATTTGACAAATACAAAGGAAAGGGAGACCCTAGGGAACAACTTAGGGAGTTCTACATCACTTTTTTAGAAGTCTCATATGATGATACCTATCTGATGAGACTTTTCCCTCAAAGCCTCCATGGTCAAGCCACCAAATGGTTTGCATACCCTCCTCCTGGCATTAGGACATTCCCTGAGCTAGAGGAGAAGTTTGTAAATCATTTCTCCTATAACTCTGAGCACGAAGTATCCATGACGGATCTTTGCAATACCAAACAGAAGAACAGAGAGTCCTTTGCTACCTTCTTGCAAAGATGGAGAAGCTTGGCAAGCAAACCCCCTCAGTCGATTCCTGAAAAATAATTAGTCACCATGTTTGTGGCTAACCTTAATCAAGAAATGGGTTTTCATTTGCAAATCCTATGCACATCCACCTTTGAAGAGGTCATTGACAAGGGCACAACCATTTAGAGAGCCCTTATTGCCAAGGGCTCAATTAAGCTTTATGATAACAAACCCTACAACAACAACAACAACAAAGTCAACATCAACGCCCCAAACATAAACAACAACACACAATCAAATAAGAAACCTCGCTTTTGGGGCAAGGACAAGAACACCCTTAACGACAGCATCACCGATGTGAAGGCCATTCAAAATATACAAAATCAAGTGCCACCAAGCGCACCCCCTGCCAACAATGTAAATATCCCCAAGGGACCACCCAAACAAAATAACGCTCCTAGGAGGAAATTCACACCCTTGGGAGAACCAATAGAAGATGTTTTGAACAAGATTGTAAAGGGGAATTTGATAACTCTCCCCCCTATTAAGCCTTATGATGAGAATCAATTCAAACCCACATGGTACAATGAGAATGATTATTGTAAATACCATCGTGTTATCAGACATAAAACATCTGATTGTATGAAATTAAAACATTGCATACAGGATCTTATAGATAAGCGCCTTATCAGTGTTGCGGATCCTCCACAATAGTCACCAAATGCAAACCTTGGAGCTTACAAGGATTCCCTACCCAACCATAATAAATGAAAAGCCTCGTCATTTAACTAAGCTTACAATATCGTTCCACCTCCCGCTTCTTTTGACTCCATTGTGGGTCGAATAGAAGAATCTTCCAACCATGTCAACACCATTATCATTCGGGCACAAACACTTGATTGTGTTGTTACTACCCACTGTGGCCATGTCTCCATCTGTGGGGCACCCACAAATGATCAACCTTCCACATCTGCACCTACAAACCCCCCATCCACTCATAAATACAACCTCCTAGAACATCTAGGTAAAACCCCTGCTCAAATCTACGTTCTTGAGTTGCTCTGAATGTCACCACTTCACAAAGAAGTGCTCGACAAAGCCTTAATGGAGACACAAGTTCCCACCAACCTAAATGTTGATCAATTCCAATCCATGGTGGCTAACATCGCTTCACCTCATCACCTCACCTTCTCCGAGAAGGGCCTTCCCACCTCCGACAACTTACACAATGATGCCCTACACATTAAAGTCTGCATTCACAAGCATACCATAAAGAGAGTTTTAATAGATGATGGCTCTAGCCTAAACATGTGCACTCTTAAATTATTAAATCACTTGGGATACTCTAATATGGTTATGGATGCCAGTGAATGTATAACCATTAAAGGGTATGATGATACAAAGAGACTCTTTGAAGACACCATCAAACTCCCTAATCAAGTAGGGTAGAAAATCTTAGAGACCAAGTGCCAGGTGCTTGATCTTGACCTCCCTTACAACATTCTCCTCAGCTGACCATGGATCCATGCCATGCAAGCTATACCATCTATTGGAATTAGACCGGACAACTGAGAGGGGGGTGAATCAGTTGTCACACAATTTAATCTTTTTCTTCTTTTAACCTTCTTTATTATCTTACTACCAGATTAGTGATGTAAACATTAAAGCATAGATCAATAACATAAGAGCAGAAACATAATCAACACACTTGATGCCAAGATTTTGATGTGGAAACCCGGTTAAGGGAAAAACTACGGTGGGGGTTAACCCACAAAGATTTGTACCCTGTTAAAAGTACTTCTAGAAAAATAGAAGGCACATGCCTTCAGGCACATTGCCCAGAGCTCACTGCTTAAAAGAGGAGGCTCACTGCCTACAAAATTAATTTAGAATAGAATGAATTAATTGAAAAATAGAATCTACTTCATGCCTGGTTCAATTTCAATGAATGCTCAAAAACTTCTGCTTTGCCCCAGATTCTTCTTTACTAACTTCACACTCTATACTACTCTCACTCCTTTTCTTCTTTGCTTTGCTTCTGATCCTTTATTCAAATTTAATCTATTTTGCACAAGGATGATATTTGACAACTCTTCAACAAGTATTTATACACTTCATCTATCTTGGAATGATCAACAAGGTCGGCCAAAATTAATGCGGATCTTTTCACTATCGGCCAAACATAGCTGAGACTTGAATCTTCCTCTATTAACACACCATGCTTCATAAAATAATTTTTAGATCATCTACAACACGCTAGGAACATCTGGTTGGCCAAGATTAGGAAGAACAACAACAATCAAGAGGAAACCTTCAATCACAAGCTCCTTGTCAATGTGGACCACCAACACAACAGCCACACGATCCAAAGACCACCACAAGAACAATTAAATCAATAGGAACAACCACACCACTTTACATCACTAGAATCACTCGCATCTTCACACTGAACCTCAAGAACACACATTGCCATGACTGTCATACTAGAAAGATTGTTTCTGGATCTCTAAACTATGAGCCACTCAAGTTGAGGAAACATACAACCATCCCAGACATGCCTTTAGACTCGCAGATCACAATATTCTCATACCAAACCAATCTAGACCAATTTATTGCCACTCTATCATCATAGAATAGTTGCAGAAACCTATTCTACTCAAAGGGTCATAACTTCACCAAATATTCATGTGGACCTTTCAAATCTCAATTGGAGCAAAACTAGACAACCCTATACAAACCCTTTAATCCACGAGCTCTAACCTTCACCTTACTAGAAATACTGATCACTCCTCTGCACTGTCTTCACTATTTCTGACAAAAGGATATGTTGACATCAATGACAACACATCAAACACATATTTACAACACCATCCACATTTCACCAATGCTTAAAATCCCCCCATAATGACACATAAGTAACTATCTATGCCGATCCTCGCCCCTTCCAATACTGTAGTTTCTTGGAAGGGCATGACCGCACTTTCTATACTTACAACAATGCCATCAAGAAGCTCGTGTCCCAAACCAATCCTATGCCATCTACCTCGTACATTGATCCTTCCAAGATCGCTACCACTTCATCACAAACATCTCCACCACTCAAGGTCAAGATCAAGTTGAGTCACATGGGGTGTGGCAAGTATGATTTGCATGGTATTTTTTATGTAGGAACACTACCCACTCCTAAAACATTTGGTTCTCTGAAGAAAGAGGAGGTCTCCATGGTTGTTATCAAATGCAAGATGTCTCCCACCTTTGAGAAGAAACACCTTGATCAGGATGTGCTTGAGGACATATCATCATGGCTATACAAAGATGAAGAAGTAAAACAAGAAACTCCCACCATCTCGACTGAAATCTATGGCAAAGGTCTAGAGATTGTAAAATATATGGGCTATAAGGGACATGGCAGTATTGGCCTCCATGAGCAAGGGATTGTAGAGCCGATTCAAGCAACAAGGAACCCTAATTCTCAAGGGTTAGGATACGGGAAACAAGAGTATATCCTCACTATTGGTGAATGTATCTTAGCTGAGGTTGCTAAGGTTTCCACTATAGTCGATAACATTAACGAAGCAGACCATCAAGATTCCTTTAGTGATTTTGTTGACTTCTTCGAGTCTTCCATATGCACCATTTATATTGTAACCACCCTAGCCTTCGCCTCTAATGACCTATCTCTTGTATACCCTGACCTTATAGATTGGGACCAATAAGGACCTCCCATCCTTGATGTGGCATAGAATGATGAAGCTATAGCAGAAATGATGGGGCTCACAGAACACTTCCCCCTTGGAGACCACAGAGCCGGGTATATCATGGAACTTGACATATCTGCCTATTTCAGTGAAACCACCCCTTCTCTTAGTCACAAAAATATAAGAATAAAAACAACACCCCCTACTGAAAACCACTCTATGGCACTTTTAGGTGAAGAAAAAGTCAAAATAAAGGACGTATCACCTAGTGAAAACCTCCATGAGGCGCTAGGTGATGAGAGCATGGGCCTTCCTGAGATAGATCAAGTATATCTAGACTGATCACCAATCCTAGTGGAACCATCGTAGGAGATGAACCTTGGAACAGAGTGGGCATCCCTCGATCATTTCATTCCCTCTCGACAGTTGGGGCATATTTTTCTTTGACTTGATGCCACTTCCCTGCTAGGTCATGATGCCACATCAAAGAGGGGCAAATGTAGACACCTAAAAAAAGTTTCACCATCTAATCGACTTCCAAAATCACTAAACACACCAATTCCCCTTCCAAACAATTAATTAAATTTTTATTTAATTAATTATCCTTTCCAACACCTGGTTTCCCATCATTTCATCCTTTAAAATTGAATTAATTTGATTAATTCAATAGTCTACCATTACCAATTAATTAAATAAATGTGCAAATAATTATTTGATTAATTTCCCCTTTTTCTTAAACCCAATTAATTAAATAAATCATGTTTATTTAATTAATTTAACCTACTAATTACCCTATCCCTACCCTAGTTAATTAAATATCAATTATTTAATTACCTAGCCTAACCTACATGACCATAAACCTAGGGTTAATTAAATAAAACCTTATTTAATTAATCCTAACCCCATTAACCCATTCCCTAATTTTCTCCAGCCATATTAATTAGGCTAATTACCCTAATTAACATGGTCAAACCTAGCTTAACACCCTTCCCCACATCCTCCAAATAAAAAATTGAAATATATGCCACATAAATCAATTTTTTATATACACATGTCATAATCCTCATTAAATCCTCTTACACTCCTTACACATGTCATAGCCTATTTATTTCCACTCTTCCCCAAATAAATTTTTAATTCATTTTCTCTTCCCCATGTGAATTTTTAATTCACATCTAATCCATCTCATCAACCTCATTTATTTCACCCCTTTCCCAAGATGAATTTAAAATTCATCTTTATTCACAACTGTCCATTTTTGGAGATTAAATATAGACCCTCCACATTACATGAATCCACAACCATTGATCTCTCCAATTAATCTCCACCCTTGGATCAAATCCTCTCCTAAAAAGCCTATAAATACACCATATCTCAAGCCATTTTATCATCCACAAATTGAGCAAAGTTATCATGTCAAAATCTCTCCTTTTGAGCTAGCTATACTTAGTGATTTGCATAGATTGAGAGCACTTCACATTGCATTTGATTATCTTGGGTAAAGCTAGAGTGTTTGGGTGCATGTTCACTCTCCACCTTATCTTGGATTTGTGGGTCATTTTGGAGCTATAACACTTGTTTTATGCATTTGTTTCATGTTTCCACTTTCATTTTGATTTCATAGATCATAGGAATAACATCAACAAGAGGATGCATTACCTCAGATGAAATCCAATCTAGTACATCTTATGCCATCCCTTCTTGACCATCCTACTCAATGTGAGCATCTTTAGCTACTGTGTCATCATCCTTATCCTGACCCCCCTTTCCTTGTTTAAGCACATCCTTTTCTTGGGGAATTTTTTGGTGATGTTCTTCTTGATGAGGAATCTCCATGGATTCATGTTGATGAACCTCCCTATATTGAGTCATCTCTTCTTCTTGAGGAGGAGCTTCTTGTTGATTATTAGGACTTCTAGCCTCCTCTCACATTTCCTCATCATGTGCATCTTGTGGGGCCTCTTGCCCAGTTTGCACCATTAGCTTCTCTTGTTTATCTCCCAACCCTTCATCAACATGCTCACCTATTTGGTTGTTTCCTTCCCTCATATGGACATCCTGAGCACTTTCCTCCATGAGTGTATCATGTTCCTCTTCTTTTTCTTGTCTATCCTGCAGATTTGTATCTTCAGTAGTTGCATCTATACTAGGCCCTACTAGATATGACAAGTCTATTGCCTCTGGGCTGGTTATTTTGTCAACTAAATTATCTATTTTCTCTTGAGTAATTTGTTCCTAAGGTGACCCTGCTCCCTCTGTGTTAGATATATCATGTATTTTAGGATCTTTTGTTGGTTCAGAGTTCTCTATCTCCTCAATATTCTACTCTTGTCGTCCTTCCACCATGGCTTCTTGGAGTAACTCCTAATGTGCAGGCATGGAAGGTTAGAAGGGTGAGGCAAATGGACTTTTGGTTACATCCCTTGTAACCTCAACATCTATCAAGTCAATGACTTGACTTAAAGATAAGGGTTGTTCTCCAACCCTAGCATGTTCTGCAGTCCTCCCCTCCTATGTCAATTCATTCTTTACCTGTATGATTTGAGGCACGAGGACATTGTGTTGCAACTCCTTCACCACCACCACTATAGGATCAAGAAAGTTCTTTATCTGCTCTACCAAATGTGTTTACAGCATGGTGGGTGATGAGATAGGTACTGACACTCAGGGTCCTTGTACCTAGCCTTGGGAAAATAGTATCTCCATTGGAGTGGGCCCTACAACAATCTCTGTCTGGACTTGCACCTGTCTAGATGTTGATCCTCTTATGAGCATAGGCCTAACTCTCTTTTTCTTGGGGATGTTTATCCCTTGTAACACATCCACCCCTCTTTGTTCCTCTGTAGTTGTGGTAGTGATGGGGATAGCTAGTAGAGGCTTCTCCTTTGGTGGTGATGGCCTAGTGGCCACAGTTATAATATACCCTTGGATGTCAGTTCCTCTCCTGGTGCAGATGACCCTGGATCAGGAAGTTTTGCCTCCATGACTCTTCTCTTGTGAATGAGAAAGTCACCATAGCCCAGGTCTTCTATCTCTTTCCTTTTTTCTTTCTTGTCATATTTGAGAGTGACCCCTCTAGCCTTTAGCTCGGCTAGCTTCTTCTCCACCCACCTCTTGGTAGATGCTATGACCCTTGTTGTGACCACATCTATGGATGTCTCCTCTGCCTGGATCCAATTTGGAAGGGACAAAGGCTCTTTTTATATCTTGTTTTCCTCAGACTCTGGGTCTAACACCTTCCAATCATCTGATTTGAGTTGAGGGGGCACTTCTAGGCAACCCAACATCCTGATCTGATTCAAGGTCAAACGTTGGTTACTTCTTTTCCTTACATCCTCATCATCATCATCATCACAGTCAACCTAATAATCCTCAAGATGGGTGACATGTTGTAGCTTCTTGCTCATATATTTCTCCATTCTGTGGTATGGATCATAATACCTAGTGAAGGGAAATAGTTGCAAATGCAACATATGCAATTTAGCTTATAACATCCTGGCATTGTTAATGGTTCCACAGGCATACCACTTTATCTCCATTGGAAATATGACATTTCCTCTCTTGTTCTTCCTTGTGTAGGCCTTATATAATGGGATGATTTGTCTAGTAATATACAGTAACATTATCCTGTCGGTGGGATACCTTAGCAACATGAATGGATTGCCCTCAAAGCCCTCCATCCTGATATATGTATAAGTGGGGAAGTGGATAAACCATCCCCCATGTGGTTGAATTAGTTCTTGGGCTTCTTTTGAAAGTCTTTTGACCATATCATCTTCCATCAACCTTACAAGGTGCATGATAAAACAATCATTTACAGTCTTATAGTGATGAACAGACTACTTCCTCTCCAATTGGGGGTAATACTCCCACACCATTTGATCTATAGGTTGAGACCCTAGCCTCCCATAGGTGTTTAATCCATTTGGTTGTGCTTTGTAAGCATATGCATACACTATATAAGATGCCATATGGAACATCCTCCTTTTGTTTTGCCATTGCACCATTCCATCATGAAGGGAGTCACTAATAAGTTTGGCCTAGTTAGCTATCATGTTCTTGTCTTTAACCAAATGAATTAACTTGAACATCCAGGGCTCAAAGTCTCCAACATTCTGCTTACCTGCCATCCTGTTGAGCAAGGAAATCATATACTGCACTTCTTGGCAGAAGTCATATTTGAATAGGTGGTGAGGCATCTTTGCTATAGCCTTGGCCTTGTTGGTTAGATCCCTCCAAGATGTGAAGATGATCTTCCTGCAGTCAGTGATGTTCTTAGTGAACTATGCTTTCAATGTCACTAAGTCAATTTCAAACATATTCCAGACCATGGGCAATTTGAAAGCCTCTGTAATCCCCCTCATAGAGAAGTTGGCATATACCCACCCCTGACTCTCAACTCTTCTATTGGCCACATTATATTTGTTGGCACACTCAATAACTAGCTCCAGTGCATCTGTCACATATGGGAATCCAGTGGCATTGAACATTCATGTAGAAACCACATTTTGAAATATGGGATTACCATCACCCAACATGATCCATGCCCTGAAGTCATCCATATATGTATCTCAGCAATGTGTATCATGCACAAAACCAAATTTGGTGCACACATCGCTGGGAACATGGAACACATCCCGCTTGAACTCCCTGTCACAGCGATCTCTTCATTTATCTTGTCCTGTGGCACACAGGTATCCATAATTAGTTCAAGGGTTTAGGAGTTTGAACAGACAAGTTATCTTAAATCTTACTCTATAATTCAAAATTGATTATTACTTTCATGTAAATATGAATTCACCCAAAGAATCACCTTCATAACAGGAAATTTTACCTTCTGACCATGTAACAACATACTGTAACGATAAAAATGGAGGATAGGGTTTTTCATATTCATACCTGGCAGTTAAAATCTCAACCTTAACATAAATGTGGATATGAATACCACTTGGATGTGCACACCATTTCCATTTCTTTGTAACACTGTTCTCCAGTCACTGTAAAATCACCTTGATCACCTATAATTCGCCTTTAACCACTTTTAGCTCTCTACAATTTTAGCTCAAATGATTTGATAATCAATAACATTAAACAAATTTACCTTTTATCCTTAAAACTTCCTTAATTAGGGCATATTAATTGCTTTTCTATGGTTAGGTAAGTTTTTACCATTTAGGTATGGGAGAAATCAACAGCTGTCAAAAGGCATGTGTTTAAATTTAAAAGGCCAACGACACTTATTCATGGCATTAAATGCGGGAAAGGATCAAGATATAGATATTTGAAATTGAACATCTGGTTTAGAATATCCATATGAAAATTTCCATTTGACTTTGACCAAACATGAAGATGAATATCCTAGCTTGAAATGTATAGGCGACATCAGCAAAAGACTCAGTCAAACATCATTGACTAGAGAAGTGAGCGATGGGAATTCATTTATTTTTAAAAGGTCAAGATATATGAAATATCCATTACAAAATGTCCCCTACAAAATATCCTATTGAAAAGTCAATGGCCAGACACGTGGAGCGAAATCTTTAGTCAGGATATGGATCTAGATACTCGCATGGATATGGATATTCAACAAGTGTCAAAATGTCCAGTTGAAAATATCCATTTGAAAATTCAAAGGTTTAGGTATGCAGGACATGATTCTTTAGCAATGCAAGATGTGGATTTAGATATTTAGACATGGATATTTGAAACTCAATTATATCCATGTGTAAAATATCCATGCATTAGAAATCCACTGACAGGAATAAATTTGATTGTTATCACGGGTGTAGATATGGACATTCATGTCGATATGGATATTTGAAACTTAATTATATCCATATGCAAATATCCTATCTGATTGATGTTTTCATAATTTGTCATGATGAATTTGACAGTTTCGCAAGGATAAGGATATGGATGTTTTGGTAAAAGACTATATCCATCTAGTCGAGATGACTATTGATTTAGCACGATTTAATGATTATTTCAAGTCTGGACATACCATTTGTTCACTTGAGAGTTGATATAAAGGTTTGGACATGACAAAAGGATAGTTGTAATATCCATATCCATTTGGCCAGGATATCCAGTTGACCATATCTTTGACCAGGCATAACTCACTCGTTTTGACAAATTTCAACATGATGTAAAAGGCAAATTTGCTTAAAATTTGATTCTCTATCCATTGATGACCTTTGTAGGGAATATCCTAGACTTTACTTTCTAGCGATGGATCATTTCATAGTGACATTTTACCATATTGCCCAAAAGGGAAAACACACAAGCAAGACAAAAGCGAAAAGTTGGGTCCCTATTTTGCTAAGGTGAAATGGGAGTGTTGTGATACCACACAACAATACATACCTATGTGGACCAACTAGGACAAAAAGATTACAAGGTCAGAGGTATTTCATGTTGCTCATTGATGATTTCTCTAGAATGACATGGGTTACTTTTTTGAAAGAAAAATCAGAAGCTTTCAATAGATTCAAGATCTTTAAAAATATGCTTGAAAATGAAATGAATGCTAGAATTAAGTGCATAAGATCTAATAGATGTGGTGAGTTCACTTCAAATGAGTTTTTAGAGTTTTGTCAAGAACAAAATCAAAAGGCACTATGCAGCTACTAGAACCCCTCAACAGAATGGTGTTGCAGAGAGAAAGAATAGGATTGTCCAGAAGATGGCCAGGACAATGTTGAGTGAAGCTAAACTATCTATTATATACTAGAAAGAAGCAATTCATACCGCGGTCTATATTCTTAATAAGGGACAACTAAGAAAGCATATCGCCAAGACCCCTTATGAGCTTTGGAATGGAAGACCTGCAACAATCAAGTATTTCAAAGTTTTTGGAAGCAAATGCTACATCAGAAGAGATGAAGAAGGTCTGGGAAAGTTTGACTCAAGGGTAGATGAAGGTATTTTCCTTGGGTACTCAACTACCAGCAAATCCTACAAATGCTACAATAAAAGACTAAGGAAGATAGTTGAGAGTGCAAATGTAAAAGTGGATAAAGAATCACATCAAAGTTTAGTTGAGCAAGAGGACTATTGGTTAGATGAACTTGCCTACATAGAGGAAGTCACAGAAGTTGAAGAAAAGGAAGAAACTCCAGAGAATATTGCTAAGACTTATGCTAAGTATGTTTAGAAAAATCATTTAGAAGACTAGATCATTAGAGACAAGAATGAAGGAGTTAAGACAAGAAGAAGATTTGCAAGAACAAATGAATAGGTAAACTTTGATTTGTTGTCAAAAATAGAACCTAAAAATCTTAATGAGGCCAGTAAGGATGAAGGATGGATACAAGCCATGGAAGAAGAAATAGATAAGATAGAAAATAATCAGACTTGGGAGTTGGTACCAAGGCCTATAGACAAGAATGTGATAGGAACAAAATGGGTTTTCAAGAACAAGTTGAATGAAGATGGGGAAGTGGTCAGGAACAAAGTTGTTGGCAAGAGACACTGCTCTGATGAAGGACTGCATGTCATTGATGGCAACAAGGCAAAGTATTTTCACTAGCATGAAAAAGAGACATTACTCCAAAACACCAACTTGGTTTGGCAACAAGGCACAAAAGTATTTTGGTTCAGAAGGCTAAAATGACTAAGCATGGACAGTATACAAAGCAAGTGATAGAGATTGGGTCAGTATGCCTCCGTAGTAGAAGATCATTATATATGGATTGGGTATGTTATTCATAGCTATTTGATGATGATATGTTCCAATGATCAAGACTTGACTTCCTTTGAAATTCATACTATGAAATGTCTAAGTCCAGGTAAACAAAACTAAGACAAGAACAGTGCGCAATGCCTAAGAAAAAGGGTCCGCATTTCTCTGCAGTTGCATATTTTGTCTTGTGGTTCTGGAGGTATGCTTAGAGGTCAAAAATGAATGTTGGTTATGAATCCTTGAGTCTCATGTGGTCCGCAGTGAGAGTTTTGAGGTGACAGATGAATTAGCCAAGTATGTTCTTAAGAGATAGGCCGACAGGCATGTATAATCCATATGTAGAGAAGATATATTGCTTGAATATTAAATCTAAGTGATTGTATGTTTGGTGCCAACTTGTAAGAAGATTATTCGATTATTGTTTGGGTTTGCATTACTATTTGTACACTTGATCAAGTCAACAAGGTAGAATACATTGTATACACACTTCATGTTTGGCTTGCTGACCTGATTATGAGATGAATCTTGTTGTGGGTATAAATACTTGATGGATCAAGGTATTGAATTAAGATTAATGTGTGATGTGATGTGCAAATTTGAAGTGTGAAGGATTATGAGTAGAGTATAGAGCAGAGAAAGAAAAATAGAGTACATGTAGTTGAGTTGAGAAGCGGGGCATAATAAATGAAGACCTTTGAATCTATATATTGAGCCTTCAATGGAACTATGATCCAGCATATGGTAGATGCATTTATAGAAGTTCATCTCCTAGCAGTGTGCCATACCTTCTTCTATCTTCTTTTCTCTTGGCAGTGAGCCTTTGTGCAATGAGCACTTCTTCATAAGGTAGTGAGCCTTCTTGTAATTCGTTATTGTGCTATCATAATATATTATGAGCTAACACTCACCGTGGTTTTTCCCTTTTTGGGTTTTCCATGTAAAAATCCTAGTGTCCATGTGTTATGTCTTTATGGTTACTGTTCTTATGCTTAATCTTCTTTCATGTTATTGATTTTGGAAATTAGATAAATAAACTTGTTAAGAAGTGGTTTTGTGAAATACTGATTCACCCCCTCCCCCTTCTTAGTATTCCTTATATTCAACAAAAGCAAGGTTGGTTTGCAAAGGATATTCACAAGTTGAAGGTGTTGACTATGAGGAGACATTTGCTCTGGTGGCACAGAATAGTTCTTGCTTTTGTAATACATAAGGGATTCAAGGTATATCAGATGGATGTTAAATCTACCTTCATGAATGGTGACTTGGAAGAAGAGGTATATATAGAGCAGCCAGATGGTTTTCAGTTATCAAAAGATCCAAACATGTTGTGCAAACTCAAGAAGGCTTTGTATGGTCTCAAACAAGCCCCTAGGGCTTGGTATGCAAGGTTGGACAAGTACTTACTTCAGCATGGTTTCAAGAAAGGTACCACAGATAGTAATCTTTACATCAAAACATAAGGTGAACAAATTCTAATGATTGTTGTGTATGTTGATGATATAATTTTTTGTGGATATGATGAGATGTGTAAGAATTTTGCAGACGAGATGTAGAAAGAGTTTGAAACGTCTATGTTAGGAGAGCTATCATTCTTTTTAGGACTTCAAATATCTCAATCAAATGAGGGCATCTTTATCTCTCAAGAAAAGTATGTTAAGAAAATTTTGAAGAAGTTTGAAATGGAAGATTACAAGCCTATGAGTACTCTTATGGCAACCGGTTATCACTTGAGTAAAGATGATGAGTCACCTAAAGCTGATCTAACTCAGTATAGATCTATGATTGGGGGCCTACTATACCTAATAGCATCACAACCTGACATTATGCAAGTTGTACATTTGGTTACAAGATTTCAAGTTGATCCTAAGGAAACACATGTGAAGGTTGTCAAGAGAATATTCAAAGACTTAAAGAGCACTCTGGAACATGGCTTGTGGTACAAAAAAGGCAATGACTTTTCTTTGAGTGCTTATACTGATGCAAACTAGGTTGACAGTGTTGATGATAGGAGAAGTACCAATGGAGGAACTTCCTTTTTGGGAGACAGACTGGTCTCATGGATCAACAAGAAGTAGGATTCAATATCCTTATCAACTGCAAAGGCAAAATATATTGTTGCAACAGCCTGTTGTACTCAAGTGTTGTGAATGAAGCAAACATTAAAGGATATCAAGGTTGTATATGATGAGCCCATTCCTATTCTTTGTGATAATACAATTGTTATCAATATTTTAAAGAATCTAGTGATGCATTCTAGGACCAAGCACATATCCATCAGATATCACTTTTTAAGAGAGAAGGTTGCAGATCAAGAAGTCAGACTAGAGTATGTGCCTAAAAAGGATCAAGTTGTAGACATCTTCACCAAGGCACTTTCTAAGGATACTTTTGAGTATCTTAGACAGAAGTTAGGGGTTGTTGCCCCTCCTTCTAACTAGATGCATAGATGGTGCATCTATCCAGGGGTAGCAATTCAAGATATATTTTTATCCATGGATTGATGGTGGCTACTTCTTTGGGGGAGTAGGTAGCCAAGAGGTTCTGAAGGGTAACAAGATTTGATTAGTTAGAGGGAGTTGACAGGTGAGTAACATTAAAAAAAAAGAAAGCAGACAGGAGGAACAAAAGGAAGATTAATTTAGAAGAAGACCATTTGCCCATTGTCCTTCATGTCAAAGGGGGATAGAATTATATATCAAGTCAAGTGTTGCCATCAATTCCAAAGGGGGAGATTGTTGCACTTATGTTGTCATTGATGTAAACAGTGTGAGATTCAGGTGTGTTATCAGTAGTGATGGAATGAAGAAGGCCAGAAGTAAAGTGGACAAGAGGTTAATGTCAAAGAGTAAGAGGTTAATGTCAAAGGGAATCTATGGTAATATGATAGGAGAAGACAAAAGAACATAGATTAGAGATGAGAAGGGTAAGATAATGAATGCCATCAAAATGTCCTGAAGTTGTATAGACATAGAGTGTGCTAACATAAAGATTCTTGCTTTGAGAAAAGAGTTTGTTGATTAAGTTGAGAATGAAGTCTCTGATATGGCAAATATTGTATTCATTGTTTCCTAAGGAAATGCATTGCTTTAGTTTTGAAAGAAAGATTCAAGTTGTCCAAGGTACTAAAGTTTGCACAGAATAAGCTCAGAGAGAATGCTCCACATTGATGGTACGGCCTTGGAGTTTGGGATTTGGTTAGAGACATGTGTGAAGATTGTATGTTCTAGATTTTAGAGCTTGAAGATTAACGCAGAAGATTCTAGAGCTTGCAGATTGAAGACAGTTGTTCAGAGTTGATGCAGTCAGGATGCATCCAGGAAATGCTCCGCATTTCTCTATCTTTGAAGTTGAGGTTCTGCGGTTTGAAAGATGATCTTTTATAGATAAGAAGATGGTAATATTTAAGTTTTAGTTGCTAAGGTGTACCATAGAGGTTCTTTGAGGTCAGCAGAACAAAGACACATCTTACTGCTAACTAGGTCTACCTAGAGGAGAAAGTAGAAGCCACTGCATTTCACCGCAGTTTATCTTTTAGCTTTGATGTTTGGAGGAAAAGTATAGATATTCAAATAGATGATTTAATTCAGGTTTTAGGTGTTGAAGTGCACTACAAATTAGTTTTTTAACGTTCTATCTTAAGACTATGTGTTCAGTGTTTATTTGTGATATCAGGCTCAGTATTTGTTTGCTTAAGCCAGAAAGAAAACATATATTTCAAAAGAAGGATTGATTGAGAAGATTTGTGTAAGTCTTTTTTTTCTTGTGTGAGGATCTGCATGATGTAAATTGATCCCTCCAGTACCACTTTTGGTTTGGAGCTATTAGGTAGAAGGATGTGTGTTTGTTGGGCCGACTTCATGTGCTTTCAATGTTCCCGCCATATGATTTGAAGTGTACACTAGCTTGGAAGAATGTAATAATAAAGAATAGGTCCTAGTTATCACTTGGCTTGAATCGTATTGATTTTTTATATCTTTTGGATGCTGACTTGGTGTGGCCTTGCACATTTCATGAATACATGTTTCATCTTGGCCAACTTGGGAGAAGTTTTTTTGGATTTGCAGAAGGTATAATGAAAGATCTTTTTTGTTGAGGAAAGTATGAGTGTGTGAGAGAATGTGAAGATGTGTGAGCAGATGTGAGAATGTTTTTGAATGTGTGTTGGAGGTAGCAGTGTTCACTGAGTAGAGAAAGTGAAGTTTTGTGACAAAGTGATGTGTGTGAATGATGCAGAGGTGGTTTTTTCAATAAGATCTGTTGAATGTAATATCTAAAGGTTGTACCCTCATTCTGTAAATGGCATTGTATTTTAGTGAGTTGCAGCTTATTTTGGGTTGTAGCCCAAAAATAATATTGTAATCCTATTTTATCTTTATTTGTGAGGCTATATTTGGATAGTAGATCCAAGTAGCTTGCTCACCGTGGTTTTTCCCTTCTTGGATTTTCCACATAAATATGTTGTTGTGGTTGTGTTCCTATGTGTTGTGATTTAATTGGTTTAATTTGTTGATCTTCTGGTTAAAGCAGTTAGAAGTTTTGATTATTGATGTTAAACTAAAATAAGTTTAGAGATATATTGATTCACCCCCCTCTTAGTATATCCTTGTGTTCTAACACATGTTGGGTGCATTATGAATTTTAATTATGAAATACACAAATTGCTTTCTAGGGATGAGAATAATTTTGGAATGATGAATTCTTTAGGGTTTTATGAGTAAATTAGTTCATGAAGAAAATAAAATCTTGGAGAATGTTTTAGAATGGTTTTAGAACCTTATTTAATCTAATTTTTGAATGTTCAAATATGAAATTGAGAATCAAATGTGAAAACCTAGATTACTTGTTTAGGAAGAAAGTTTGGAAAACCTAGGAAAAAGATGATAGAATCTATTAAAAAGGAATTGGAATTGTATCATATTGAATTTTATGAATTTGAATACATTTGATATCTAAATTTATTGTTCCATGATTGAACTTTGAATTTTGGTGTGTAAACCTTAGTTTTCATGACATAGTGAACCTTGTATATGAAAACCTAGTGAAGGAAATATTTAAACATATGTTTACGGTTTAATCAAATTGAGACTTTATGAATGATTCCATGATGAATATATGACTATAATTAATGTTTAACTATGATGTAGGAGCATACTATGGTGCAAGAGAAATATTACATCAACCAAAAATATTCTCTTTTACTTTGCTTATTTTGTTTGTAGGTTTTCAATAACATTCCAAGCACTGCGGATCCTATCATAGTTCATTGCAATTGCACATTTCATCATACCTTTGGGAACACATATTCTATACTAATCCTAGAATGTCACATTCTATTTCCAAGAGATTTTAATCACTAAAAGGTCATAGTTCACTTCCAGGCTTATTATTGAGCATAATAAGAAGCCATCCAATTCCACTATTCAAAGCTTGTGACACCTTTTTGAAGGGTGCAGTAACAAAGGAACTATTTTCCATATTTTTAGACCTAGGAGAGCTTAAAGTATGAATCACATTGAGATTCATTGATCCATCATCATTACATTCATTCTAGAGGATCCATTTATGTTTTTGGCCAACTACATGTTACACTTGGTGTAGACACCTAAAAATGACCTTTGCATTGCATCACCTTGCATACATCAATTCGTCTAAATCACTTGCATCCAACATTAATTAAATAATCTAATTATTTAATTAATTTAATTAATTTCTTCTAATTCCCCTAATCCCAACATTAAATGAATAAATTCTATTTATTTAATTAATTTTATTAAATCGCCACTTTATTCTTCTAAACTAAATATTATTAATTATTTAATTAAATTATCCTCTCTCAATCTTCAAATTCTTATTAATTAAATAAATCAATTATTTAATTAATTCATCATTCAAATTCCTTTTATCCACAATTAAATAATTTTAATTATTTAATTAGATAACTATTCTTCTAAATTTAAATAAATTCTTTAAATTTATTTAAGTTGACTTGATCTTCTAAAAATCAATAAAATTAATATTTTATTTATATTCCTCTATCATGCAAAATAAATTAAATGAATTTATTTGTTTAATTTATTTTTATCCTCATATCTTCTTGTTCCTCCATCATGCAAGATAAATTAAATAATTTATTTATTTGTTTTGTTTTTATCTTTCAAATCTTCTTAAAATAATCTTTTCTTCTATGTGCATAGTCAATCTTATTTTTAACATGTCAAAAAGCAAATCTAAAGTTGAGTTAATTGGCTTTAATCATTATTATTTTTATCAATCAACTCATAAATTGGAAAAAATATTCTAAATTTATGAAATCAAATCCTATCTTTATCTAAGCAAGCAATTAACTCAACAAAGCTCCTTTTTGCATGGACACATGTCATGTGCACATTCATCATGATCTCTCAACTCATCTCAACCATCCATTTCATTAGTTTATCTCCATCATTGATCGATCTTCCTTGAAACCCATATATATCCCCTTCATTGCATCAAAAATCATCGTCAATCATTTAAGCTTTGGGCATTCTTATAGTGCTTTGAGCATCTCGCATCGTTGAGCACATATATCACATCTTTGAGCACATTATCATATGATCGCTTGTTGCAATATGGTTATGCAACTCATTGAGCAATCCACAAAGAACCAAGGGATCTATACAATCTAGGTGATAGCTTTCTTTGTTTCAATTTACATTGATTTGGTTATTGTTTAGATCAATCTTTTGAAGGTTATAGGATTAGATTTTATTGTCATTTCTTGATCTTTGTTAATCCAATTTTTACCTATAAACATTCTGGCATGCCTGGTTGGACCCACTAACTTGATTTAACCTTTCTTTTTTTGAGAAAAATTGATTTTTCTAGGCACGGGTATGGAAACGCGCAATCGTAACACAGAAACTCACTTCTGATCCACAAAAATATGCCTTTGGCTAATAGAAACTCACCTTCGAGTGACAGTTCTATGCCTTTGGAGTGCAGAAATGTGCCTTTGCACAGTTTTGATTCACCTTTGGTCAATTAAAGCTCGCCTCTAGTTTTTAGGATTTTTTGACTTATTTTTTTCTCGACAGTGATTTCTGACATCTTTCTAATTTCTATTGTGTTTGCCAAGCTATTTTGTTTAATAGCACTGATTATATCATACCCTCAAGTTGATTTATTTATGGGTACCATCTTGCTTTTTACTAATCGATTATCTAACTTGGTTTATTGTCCAATCTTGGTGCAGAAGTATAGATCCATATCATCATCCAACCTCTTCGATCATCATGAATTCATTCATCCAACACTCAATCAAGCGTTTGACCTAATTTTATTGCCTTTTTGCAGAACTATCACAGAAAAGCACCTTTGATCCATAGAAACGTGCATTTGCACCACCGAAATGCACCTTTACACCACAGCAATGCACCTTCACATAATAGAAAGGCACCTCTGCATGGTAACAACTTAGCTCTGGTAAATTTTAATGTGCCTCTGCACAACAGTAACTCACTTTTGGTCTATTCAATTGTTTTCACTAATCATTGACTTTTTTTGGAACTGATCTCAACTCTTGAAACCTCTTATCATTTAGCAAGAAGACAAAAAGTGAAACCCTAATGTATTTGGTGTAGGACGCTTGTCGAAGGAACTATTTTTTTACAATAAGTCTTAGAAAACATTTCGATTTCATAAAAGAATTAACAATTGTCTTCTGTGTTTGGAATGTCTTAAGTATGTATGATCTTTCCTTGTACTAAAAAAGTGACCTTGGAAATTAGAAACACTTAAGCCATTCATTTACTTGCTTTCTGTGCTTACTTCCTAGGGACTCAAGATAACACGCATGCTCTTCTCTCACATTGAAAGATGATCTTGAGAATCAAAAGTGCTTGATATCCTTTTGTTGGGTGAATATTTTGTTGTCAACTCACTAACAGAAAAATGGTTATATCAACCATAGTGTGATGAGATAAATCTCTCCTCTCAGCAAGGGGAGGTTCCCTTCTTACTGTTTGTTGAAACAAAACAAAACTTCTTATTTACACTAGCTCTAACCATGTAGGGGGTGTGTTATATTCATCCTTTTCTCTTCTTTTAGAAAAGATGTTTACAATGTTTCACGATAATATTCAATAATGCTTCTACAATTTTAATATTAACCAAAATAGTAATCACCAATATTCTTGTAAGTTGAAGCACAAAGTCTTTCAACTCACTTCACAAAAAGATTCATGAACCAAGTGAATAATCTCAAGTACAAAGTCTTTAAATTATCCCCAGAAAGATTTTAAAATTAACCGTATCACTAGTTGGAGCACAAAGTCTATCAACTAACAATACCATTGATCCATGTGAATGTTAACTGAAAATTATAGCACAAAGTCTACAAATTCTCAACATGATTCATATACAAAGTGAACAATTATAAGCTCAAAGTCTTTATAATTCCCCACCAAGAAACGCTTTCAACACACATAGATTCAAGGAAATAATATAACACAGAGTTTATATAACTTATCTTGAATGTCCTCTAATCGTAATAACCAAACACCACTTTGTGCAATCAATCAACAAGAGAAATCAGTAAAAATGCCATATGTACATCCTCACTCATACAAATTCGATTCAACACAAAGTTTGATATCAAAATTCACCTTCTTTATTTATTGGAATTGATTGTGCAATTTGAACTCAAAGTCTCAAAGTTGAGTCACAATTTGGGCAGCACTTTGTTGTATAAGATTAAAGAGATATAATTACAAAAGAGCTCTCTCATATTTATAGGTGAGAGCCAAGAGCTAATCTAGGAAAAAGACTAACTACTTTGACTTATTCAACAAAAGAGTCCCTTTTAACTTAGGACTTCCTTTGTTCCATATTTAATTACATTTTATAAAAATGCATATGGATATGTCTAAAACTAATTACAAATTACATATACAAAACTATGAAAAATAAGCTAAGGCAGGAAGAAAGAATCTCAGCTGCCACCATCATTCTTCTTCATGAAATTCTAGTAGATAGTCTTTACTACTTCCATTTCATAAATGTTCAGACCAACTGTATTGTCTGAAACAACATGAGCTTTGACAATTGTATCTTTCACCACCTTTATTGCCTTTTCATGCTTCCCAATATTGTCTTTCAAATTATCAAGGGTTGATTGATAATCTTGGAGTTTATCCATTGAAGCAATTGAAAATGCTTATTCTTCAAAGTTCTTCTAGATCATCTTTTCGAAGGCATCGACCATCTCTTCTATAGGAAGAAACTTGTGATTTTTAGTTGTTGCTTGCAGAAACTACAAAAAGTCATGATCTCATAGTTAGGGGAAAATAGGCAAATTAGGGACACTGTGAATTGATGATCATGAACATAGGAATATGCTTGAAAGGGCTTGAGAGTGCACAAGTCAAGAAATTAGGCAAAAGCAGGGTAAAGGTATCATTTTGCTAGAATTCCCAGTGAGGAAAAATTTTAGGAAATCATGCACAGGTGGTCTTTTTGACTGCTCTTGCATGTGGGGTAAATTGTATTTGAATGTAGTGTCAATCATTTGGCCACCTTTGCAGGTAGGTGAAAATATGGAGTTTTCATGTAGGGGCGGTCAAAATGACCATCCTTGCATGTTTAGGGTAAAGCGAAAGTTTTATGTAGGGGCGGTCAAAATGATTGCCCTTACATGTGAGTAACATTGCAAAGGGGAAAGACATATGTATCGGCAGCAATTTCAACTGCCGATACATCCTATTAAACAATCAACATGAAGAAGTGGCAAATTCACCTGCCATTGCATGTGGGTAACGTAAAACCAAAACCTAAGTTTAACAGATGCAAATGGAAGCAAACCCGCTGACCTTGCATAAAAACTTAAAAACTAGGGCATAACAATGAAATGATGAAAACCACCGAGGAAATCAAAACAAAAACATAGGGTTTTGAAACAACAAAAGAATGATTCAAAACAACCATTGATCAAAATAAAATGTTTTCATAAATCGTACATAAACATTCACTCCATTTAAAACGTAACAGGAATAAAAACGAAGGAGACAAATGAAAACCCACCTGGTAAAGGCGCTAAGAAACCCTAAGCGTGATCGCCAGCAAAATCTGCCCAAATCAATTACTCCAGTGGTTTAATCAACTTTGGTGGGAATTGGATTTGCAACACAGGATGTCTCAAATGAAGAAGTAAATAAAAATAAAAATAAAAAATGTTCTAAAAGGCTTTAAAGGAGTGTATTAAACTTGCCACACGAGTCTCATAAATGCACTCATAGTTAAACTTAACATTGCAAAGAAGATGCTCATGTGGCAATTTTCGCCGCCCTCACATGTGGTGAAAATACCAACACCTACATGAGCGGTTAAAACCACCACTCATGCATTTTAAGTTTAAAACTGAAGAAACTTGCATAGGCGGTCAAAATGACCGCCCTTACATGCTAATACAAAACACATATTTAGGCGATGAAATCGACCACCTCTGCATGAGGACAAAAAAATTACATGTTTAGGCGGTGAAATAAACTGCCTATGCATGTAACTATGAAAATTTTCTAACTCTGAAAAGGTCGAAATTGATATTTCGACAAGCCTATAACCTAGTCAATTTTCACGAACTTCAGGAAACCGTCCAAGGGAAATGTTACAAGCTATTTTCAGTTGCTAGATGACTTTGCATGAGGTCAAGAAAATTTACCTAAAAATGTGAACTTAGAGTGTAGCCTACGAAACAGACAAGTTTCATAGGGGTCATCCTACAAAATGAGTGCAGCTAATTTTGAGGACAACAGTTGGCTCTAACTGGGGAGCGTCCTTTGATCATTCTTTGAAATGATCAAAGGAAGAAGAATTCAGTCTCTAAGAGCCTTCATCCATGCCATTGGGCCATAGAGTCAAGCGAACAAAACAAAAAGACACATAAAGACACCAAAAGTACAAATAGACTAAAAAAAAGACACAAAAACTATAGAAAAATACACGAACTTATTTGTCGCTTTACTTTGAGACAAGCTTTAGATGATGTTTGTTGTGAGGCAGTAGAAAAATGTTCCATCCCCTTCTTTTATTTTACTATTGAATGAGTAACATTTCCCAGTGTTTGACATTCTGGGATCTTCTTCTACATCCAGATTGAATTGCCCCACTCTTGCTAATGAATTCGGTCCCAACTATCATTGCTATTTGACAAAGTGATCATGCTTATCAAAAAGTTTCTCTAGAGACACCAATCCTTTGGAAATCTTATTTCCTTTCAGCTGTAAAATCCCTTCACTTGAAGGGAATGATCCATCTATTTCTAGACCTCCATTTGAAACACTATCTAATAACTTAAGATCTTCATTAGAGATCAAGAAGTAAGTATCTATATTAGAAAACTCAAAGAGAATATGGGGTTTTGGATTCTCAGACTTCATCACTGTGTACTTGGCCTCCCTTTCAGTATGAACCTTCTGCATAATACCCTTAACAAGTATTCTTGCCTCAGACATTTGAATCTTTGTCTCCTCAGCATGATTTGTGATACGAACAAGTTGATATGGACTTGCTACAGAAGATGGAAAACTCTCATCTTGAGGTTTTACATTGGGAGTACTGGTCTTAGGAACAAGGGATGAAGGATGAAGATATGATGTACTTACTTGGTTGTCACTAGCCACATATTGATGATCAGATTGATTCTGTGAGCATGTGAGAACAACATAGAATTCACCAAAAGTAACTTCTTCTTGCCCCATCTCATTTTCCAAGGTCAGGAACCCGATGGTAGAGTCGCCAACTAATTTCTCTTCAACTTCCATGAAAAGATTAGCATAATCTTCTCCTTGATCATTTTCTGATTGAAGAAGATTGTCTTGCTCCAATTCATAATAGAAGATTGTTGCATTCACAGGTGGTGCTTCCAAAGAAAGTATTCCTTGTTGTAGAGGAAACCTGTTTTGATTATGATCCCTTGAAGCATTACCTTGGTAATTCTTAGCATTAGGAAAAGTTCTCCTTGGTATGTCCTTGTAGAGGGGAATGGACAAACTCCATGACACCTATTTTTTCAGAGCTAACAGCTCATCAGCCAAATTTTTGCACATAGGATCCATAGTGCTAGTAGAAGATGAAGCCAAAGTGGGTTGCCCACTAGGTCTAATAGAATCCTTCTTCAACTTTCCTGCCAAGGTCAAATCATTCTCCACTTCAACTGCCAAACTTTGAGCAATTGCAAGATCAGCTGGTGCTGCTCTTCATAAAAGAAAATTTACTTTCGGCAATTATGAATTGATGAAGAAGCATTTTAGGTTCTCAGCTGTGGGTTGAAGAACAATTGGGATACTGTTCTTTAGATTATTAAACTTTACCACTAACTCATATATGGGCTCATGTGGTTCCTTTTTCATTTGATTAAGTTGGGCCAACAAGGTGTAAGCATCTTCTATTGGCTTGAATCTAGCTTCAAACTGGGTTTGAAGTGTATTCTATCTAGTGATAATTCCTGGTGCAAGGTGATAGAACCAATCAACTACAACACCTTGGCGAGTTTCTAAAAATAGTCTCACAGAAACATTTTCATATTTCATTCCAAGAAAACTGCATGCAATGTAGAATGTTGCAATGTGCTCATTCGGATGTTGTTTTCCGTCCCCGTAAAACTTGGGAAAATTCTTATGTGAACCCCGAGGTAGTTCATGTAGAGGCTGAGTCAAATTCAATGGCGCAAAGTCATTTTCGTATGGACCTAGGACAACCATACTCTTACCAAACAATAGAGTAGATATAAAAAAAATATTTACAAAAGATGAGGTTGGTATACTTCAACTAAAAGTGTGAGGCTCTTGATTGCACGTTCGGTCCCCAATAGAGTCACCAAAAAATTATTGGGTGAATATTTTGTTGTCAACTCACTAACAGAAAAATGGTTATATCAACCATAGTGTGATGAGACAAATTTGTCCTCTCAGCAAGGGGAGGTTCGCTTCTTACTATTTGTTGAAACAAAACTAAACTACTTATTTATACTAGCTCTAACCATGTAGGGGGTGTGTTATATTCATCCTTTTCTCTTCTTTCAGAAAAGATGTTTACAATGTTTCACGGTAATATTCAATAATGATTCTACAATTCTGATATTAACCAAAATAGTAATCACCAATATTCTTGTAAATTGAAGCACAAAGTCTTTCAACTCACTTCACAAAAAGATTCACGAACCAAGTGAATAATCTCAAGCACAAAGCCTTCAAATTATCCCTAGAAAGATTTTAAAAGTAACTGTATCACCAGTTGGAGCACAAAGTCTATCAACTAACAATACCACTGATCCACATGAATATAATTGAAAATTATAGCACAAAGTCTACAAGTTCTCAACACGATTCATATACAAAGTGAACAATTACAAGCTCAAAGTCTTTATAATTCCCCACCAAGAAACACTTTCAACACACATAAATTCAAGGAAATAATATAACATAGAGTTTATATAACTTATCTTGAATGTCCTCCAATCGTAATAACCAAACACCACTTTGTCTAATCAATCAACAAGAGAAATCAGTAAAAATGACATATGTACATCCTCACTCATACAAATTCGATTCAACACAAAGTTTGATATCAAAATTCACCTTCTTTATTGATTGGAATTGATTGTGCAATTTGAACTCAAAGTCTCAAAGTTGAGTCACAATTTGGGCAGCACTTTGTTGTATAAGATTAAAGAGATATAATCACAAAAGAGATCTCTCATATTTATAGGTGAAAGCCAAGAGCTAATCTAGGAAAAAGCCTAACTACTTTGACTTATTCAACAAAAGAGTCCCTTTTGACTTAGGACTTCCTTTGTTCCATAAGTAATTACATTTTATAAAAATGCATATGGATATGTCCAAAACTAATTACAAGTTACATATACAAAACTATGAAAAATAAGCTAAGGAAGAAAGAATCTCAGCTGCCACCATCATTCTTCTTCATAAAATTCTAGTAGATAGTCTTTACTGCTTCCATTTCATAAATGTCCGGTCCAACTGTATTGTCTGAAACAGCATGAGCTTTGACAATTGTATCTTTCACCACCTTTTCATGCTTCGCAAGATTGTCTTTCAAATTATCAAGGGTTGATTGATAATCTTGGAGTTTATCCATTGAAGCAATTTAAAATGCTTCATCTTCAAAGTTCTTTTAGATCATCTTTTCGAAGGCATCAACCATCTCTTCTACAAGAAGAAACTTGTGATTTTTAGATGTTGCTTGCAGAAACTGCAAAAAGTCATGATCTCGTAGTTAGGGGAAAAATAGGCAAATTAGGGACACTACAAATTGATGATCATGAACATAGGAATATGCTTGAAAGGGCTTGAGAGCGTACAAGTCAAGAAATTAGGCTAAAGGTATCATTTTGCCAGAATTCCCAGTGTTAGGAAAAATTTTAGGAAAACATGCACGAGTGGTCATTTTGATCGCTCCTGCATGTGGGGTAAATTACATTTGAATGTAGGGTCAGTCATTTGACTGTGTTTGCAGGTAGGTGAAAATATAGAGTTTTCATGTAGGGGTGATCAAAATGACCATCCTTGCATGTTTAGGTTAAAGCAAATGTTTTATGTAGGGGCGGTCAAAATGACCACTCTTACATGTGAGTAACACTACAAAGGGGAAAGACATGTATCAGTGGCAATTTCAACTGTCAATACATCCTGTAGACACTGAAAATTGTCTAGGTCTTGTTTACACATGACCTTGTATGTCTTTGCCATAGGTCCTAGTTAGACAACACATTGTCGACATGAACTTGTATATGTCCCCTAGGTCCCAGTTCATCTAATCTCATCCCACTTAATCTTATTTATCCCTAGGTCCTAGTTCATCCCAACTTAATTATCTTCCTGATTGATTAAATAAACCCACTTTATTTAATTAATCCCACTTGATCACATTCCTAATTAACTAAATAAATCCCATTTGTTTAGTTAATAATCCCCCTTCACATGTCTCACATAATTCAAATTAAAAATTTGAATTATTCCCACCTCTCATCACATTGCAACACATGTCGCATGTCTCCATCTTCCACTTAATATGCCTTCACATGTCAATTTAATTCAAATTTGAATTAGATTTCCTTTATTCTCCATTGCACACTTGTCATGTGACTACAATCCCTCTTTGAGTGGGAAACCCTAATCCAACCATAATCGATCTTGACCATCCATATCCTCCAACATAACTCTCAATCATAACCGTCCATTCAAATTTGTCTTTTTCTATAAAGGTAGCCTCTCTTGAGCCATTTAAAAATCAAATCTTCTTCTAGCATCCTTACTCTACCAAATTTTCCTCTCAATCTCTCATCCATCCATCTTGCATTCATCCAATCTTCCATCTACCAATCCCTATCCTATCGTTATGCTATATAATCGAGCAACAAGCATTCATCTCTTTGGGTAAAGCTAGAGTGCTTCAGGTGTGACATTCTCAACCCTATCAATGGATCATGAGTCGATATGAGGTTTGCATTCGTTTGATTTGCATTTGTTATCATTTCCTTCATGTTGATTTTTCATGATTTCATTTGGCATGCACGGTCTCAGATCTAATCGTTAGTTTTTTGTAGATTTTGTTTTCAAAAGTTTGCATTTTCTTAACCCTAGTTTTGTCAAAATTTGCAAGTTTTGGGTGTAAGCTATT
Source organism: Cunninghamia lanceolata (assembly GCA_027924645.1). Classification (NCBI taxonomy): domain Eukaryota; kingdom Viridiplantae; phylum Streptophyta; class Pinopsida; order Cupressales; family Cupressaceae; genus Cunninghamia; species Cunninghamia lanceolata. Next base: position 630,794 of record BSBN01000887.1, read on the forward strand.
GCAGGTTGCGTCCTTGGTGAAAACAGACTACACCATTGCGATTAGGAGCCCTGAGAAACAAAAATCAACATAAAATTCAACTAATTTTACTCACTGTGAATTTTTTTGTTTTTGATAGAAATTTTTTTAGTACGAATCCATACCATACGGACATACCATACCTATTTGCACAGGTGCTAATGGTTCTGGTTTGCGTCGCTGGTTTTCATTTGTTGTAGTGGCTCTTTTTTTTACATTGCAAGCTAAATATTTGAATATGTAGGTTTCATGTTTAGATTGTAGGGTTATATTTTAAATCTCTGCACCCTACCTCATATACCAAACCCTATTGGCATGCACCCAAATCTCTATCAGTCGCCAATTTTAAATTTCCCCCACCATCGTTGTTAAACCGCCGCTCATGACCCACTGTCGTCACCAAATTTCCTTGTCATTACCCACGAAACAATCATCACCACTTGCGTTTGCCTCCTTCGCCGCCCTTCAGACTACAACCTTTGGCTTGCAAACCCTATCGACCACTTTAAAATACGGTCATCGCGTGGATCTTCGATGTTGTCCCCACTTTGGGTGACCTCAACAACCCCATCGACACCTTCTTCCATCTCCCGCCATCGATTCCTAACCCTAAGCCGTCACTTCCACAGCTACCATCCTAGTCAATACCCATCGTCTCTGCTGCTTCCCACGGTCGCCACCACATTTGGCGACTTGTCATGCCCACATTCTCCATGTAGTCATGACATGCATCGCACGTTTCATGTCCACATCTGTCATGTGGTTATGACATGAAATACCAAAAAAAAATCACGCTTCCCAAGAAACCACCTCACACACGTAAGCGTGCTCGGTGGCAATATGCATAAGGCGTAAAAAAGTCAGTCGAATGCCGCGTAATGCGATCTCCAGTGCATTTCCTCTACGCGATGAAGGTCAACTAGGTGGGTTGATGCGACACAATTAATGTCGCCAATAGGGTTAGGATCAAGGATCAAACCCTAGGTTAGCCTAAGTGGAGGATGGGATTTTGACACAAGTCAAAATCAAAAGCCAAATTCTAGGGCAAGAGAAATATATTTAATACCAAACATAATGTTGATAATCTGACAATAATAATTTAATCCTATGCAAGGTCAAAATTTACTAACCTAGCTAAACCCTAGATTCCAGAAAAATTTGGCAGCATAATGCCTCACGGGCGTGAGTAGGGTTTATTATAATAAAACTAATTTTCATCAAAAGTTTACTGGGTTGGTTTTAAATTACCTACATTACACTAGTTAAATTGGTAGAAAAGTTAATTAAATTAATTAAAAACCCCAAAACTCATTAATGAAATCTCTACAAAGATGCCCAAAACATTTTTCAACAAAGCTCGATCAATTTGTTCTCCTTCATGTTCTCTATCAATCAGAGCTATCACTGCATCCTTTATGTTATTCCTTATTTCTTGGTAGACCAGATCACGGAAGCATGTTAGACTAACTTCATTTAGATATGGCAGGAAGTGCCTTGGAATGAAGTAGCGGTATGAGCATTCAAATCATAAATTTTAAGAAGGTTGCCCAACAACATTTATGAGGAAAATTTAAACCAAAGGTTAAATTAAAATCAAATAATAACGTTATAAATTAACTCTCCATCTAAGCAAAAAATAAATTAAATAAAACAATTAAATAATTAATCAATCCCAAAATAATATAGACCAACTAATAAAATAAATAAATCAACAATTAAATTTACTAATAAAGTAATATAAAATTAAATTAATTAAAACCGTAATAATTTAATTAATCTTAAATTAATATAGACCCACTAATAAAATATTCCAAAACATTTAAATTTAATATTAAAGTAAAATATAGATAGGGACTTAGGTGGATCAAATTCACCCTCTTTCCCTATTCCCACTAAATTAAAATTAAGATATGATTAAAACAAAATATAAAAGTCACCCACTTAAATTAAAATCAGTATATAGTTAAAACAAATATAAAAGTCACCCACTTAAATTAAAATTAATATATGGTTAAACCAAATAGATAAGTCACCCACTAAATTACAATTAATATATGGTTAAAACAAATATAAAAGTCACCCACTCAAATTAAAATTAATATATAGTTAAACCAAATATAAAAGTCACCCACTAAATTAAAATTAATATATGGTTAAAACAAATATAAAAGTCACCCACTTAAATTAAAATTAATATATGGTTAAAACAAATATAAAAGTGACCCACTTAAATTCCCCTCTTATATCCCCTCATTAAATTAAAAATCAAAGAGGAAGAAAGGAAAATAAAATATTCATAAATCCGTGCACCAAAAAAAAGAGAAAAAGGCAAAAAAAAAAAAAAATAGACTCCAAAAAGAAAGCCCTAAAACTTCTCTAATTAAAATATTAATTTCCTTATGGACAAAAGAAGGTAAACCCTAGCCTCCATCTTATTTTGCTTCTCTCTTCTTCTCATTTTCTCTTCTCTTGTTTTGTTTTGCAGGTTTGGGAATGGCTTCCATAGTATGAACCTCCATATTTCAGAAGTATATGTAGAAGATATACCCATTTGTTTTAATTGTAAAGGAAAACTAGACATGTGTAAATGCATTTAAATACATATATGTGTATATCTATCTCTGGTTTTAAATCTAGAGGCTTTTTTTTGGTCATCAATAACAATAAGAGTGCACCCAGAATATATATATATATATATATATATATTGCAGAAAGTAATGGATTTGAGCTTGTTTTGTAGGGGTTAATGGCAAGGTCAAAATACAGAAGAGAGAAGGAAGCGGCGGCCACCGCCGGTAGGCTATTCATTTTTTTGCTATGTAAACAACCCTTGAGCACAGCGGCCGCCCCAAGCATTGCATCTTTTTTTAAAAAAAAATAGTTTAAAATCTCAAAAAAAATGCAAAAACCCTACACATCTACTCTGATTTTCCTGTGTATTTTTTTTCCTGTATAATTTTTTTTAGCTCTGATAAAACATCATCGGTGATTAAAATAATATATAACTGAATAAATATATATATATATTTTTAAAAGGGATATACTTAGTCTTTCAAAAAAAAACATAATTATTCTTTTTTTTTCAGTTTGATATATATATATATAGTTTTCTCTATAATGCCAATTATTTATTTATTTATTTATTTCCAACAAGCTAAAATTTTAAATTATTTAATTTTATATACATTTATAGAGAGACAACTATTTAATTTAACGGAATTTATACAAATAGATAAATATATATACATTTATATAAATCTAAACATAACCATGTATTTAATTAAAATCCATTCTCTCAAACACCATTTACTACATATTTTTTTTATATAAAAATAAATCAACTACTTTCTTTTGTTTGCATACAATTTTAACTCAAGAATAGCAACACTAAGATTCACATTTCTTTTTTTTTAAACACAAAAATCAGCAAGCTAATGAATTCTTGTTTTTTTTTTTGAAACAGATACAATGAAAAACATAATTGTAGGCACAATCTAACCACCCTTTTAAAGTAATCATTGCACACAATAGATATATTTTTTCTTTTTAACTTTGCAAAGAAATTACCATAACAAAACAACCACTAACAAACATATTTGCATCTTCAAAAATAAATTACATTCAACCCAAAATATAAACTTGTAGCTTTACATACCAAGAGAGGAACAATCTCCTCTTCTAACTTGAAAATAAACTACACAAGAGCCAAAACTTGGCCATGGCTCACAATAGCCAAAATGACAACACAAGAAGGAAGGTCTTAATTTCTTCTACATTTCAAAGCTCCAAAAATCTCGCATTAAACACAAAGAAGGGAAAGAAACCACTCAAACTGCTCTCCTCTCTACCATAGACTCACTCATGAGTCACCCCCGAGCTTGGAGGTCATCCTTGTTGCAAGTATGAGCCTAACCGGTGTTGTCATTGATGTCAACATACTCCTGTTACATTAATGATAAGGTTGGATGAGTTGTGTGTTGAGGATATTGAGAAAATTAGTCTCAATCAGGAACAGTGAAGAACAGTGATGACATACGGTGAAAGTCCAAGATAGGATGAGGATCAGAGGATGCGGATTAAAAGGTTTGTAGATATGTGTCTTAAGATGTTGCAGTAGAGATTTCAGAGGTTCGCATGAAGATATGAAGAAGTTATGGCAGTTCAAGTGAAACCAGTTCCGGCAGATGTTCAGTGATGACAGAATGATACAGATAGGTCTGGTGAGATCCGGAAATGCATTCTCTAGTTCTGTGGATTTGAGAAAGTGTTGGGGAAGTCTGTGTGGTGTGTTAACTCGATAGGTTCATGGTTTGAAGGTCCACAAGTATCTATTCCTTTGTGACAGTAATGGCAGACTATGTTCTTGAGGTTCTGGATGAAGGAGAGAAGGATTTCAGTAAATAGAGGAAGTGCGGATGTTCTTGGTGTTTTAGACAAGTTTGTGGAGGTCCTTGGATCATGCTCAGTTTGTGTTTATGGTCCGCATTAGAATTGGGGTCCCGGAAATGAAGAATAACTTCTGGATGATGGTGTTCTTTATGTGACTAGCCGACCAGACGAATTATACATCTTGCGGATGTTCTTGTGGATGTGTGCTGACTTAGATGTTTGTTCCTAAGTTGATGTCATGTATAAATAAGGGATTGCGAAGTCATTTCAGAGTGTGACTTGTGGAGATGAGTGTGTGGTAGCGAGGAAAAGAGCGAAAGGTAGAGCAGAAGGTTTGGGCTTAAATGGAACTAACTCAAGCATGGTGAAGATGCTATTTACCAGTTCAAGTATGTGATACTTATTCTTTTGTAGACAGTGTGTCTCTTGTAGGCAGTGAGCCTCTTGTGAGCAGTGTGCTCGGGCAATGAGCCTTAATTGGCATGTGCCATTTTGTTTTTTCCTATTCTTCTAACAAAGAATACAATCTTGGGTTAGTCACCCCGTGGTTTTTCCCTTAACTAGGTTTTCCACGTCAAAATCTTGGTGTCTTATGTGTTGATGTGTTTCTGCTCTTGATTAAATGCATTAAGTTTCATGTTTGATTTATTGTTATACTGCTAAGTGAATATAAGTGTTGAAAATGAAGAAAGTTTTAGACAACTGATTCACCCCCCTCTCAGTTGTCTGCCCTAAGTCTATCAATTGGTATCAGAGCTAAGTTCCTCTAAAAGGAGCTTAACCGCTTGAGGAGATCTAGGATATCGTCCTACAAGAAATATAGTCCGAAGTTTGATGGAACTAACTTTACTCTTTGGAAAGGTCGCATGAAATGTCACTTGCAGTGTATGGGAATGGTGTACTGGTCCATGGTTACAAAACAGTATGTACCTCCACAGGGTGGTCCGACAACCCTAAATGAAATCATAGATGCTGAAAACAATCTGCAGACCAAAGAGGCTCTTCTAAGCGCATTATCTGACTCAGATCTCTCAAATGTTATTGATCTACCAACTGCCTTTGAGATTTGGAATAAACTAGAACTTTTGCATGAAGGAGACCAGTATGTTAAATGTGCAAGGTTATAGAGTCTAAAAGGGAAATTTGAAAAACTGAAGATGAGAGATGATGAAAATATTACCTCTTTTATGCCAAGAGTGAATGAGCTGGTTTGTGGAATTAGAAATGCAGGTGGAACCCTGAGTGAAGATGAGATCATTGGAAAAGTTCTCAGATGCCTTCCTGCTTCTTATAAAATCAAGGCTTTTGCAATCGAAGAATTCAGAGCTCACACAACAGTCACAAGAGATCAATTGGTTGGTAAGTTGGCTGCTTTTGAAATGGCCGAGTTTGGAGATGATCCTCCAAAGACTGAATCTGCATTCAAAGTTAGTGCTTCTGTAAAAGGGAAACAAAGGTTTGATCCGAGAGAAAACTCTTCAAGGAACCTATCATGGTATGAAAAAGCAAGAAAAGACTTGGAAGAAGAAGAAGTTGAAATTGCTCATCTTGAAGCTCTTATTGCAAAAAGACTGCCAAGAGGATGCGGTAAGTATGAAGGGAAATTACCTTTTAAATGTTTTAACTACAATAAAATTGGTCATTTTGCCTCAAGATGTCTGAAAAGATTTTCAAGACCAAATCCTAATAGACCAAGGTTTCAAAAGAATTGTTACTATGTTCATGAAGAAGATGATAATGAAGGAGTAACAGATGATCAATCAAAGACAAGAAACAAATCTGGTAATGAATGGGTGTTTATTGCCATCAAAAAAGAGGAACCAATATCCTCTGTATCTGTCAATCATAAAGTTGAAGAAAGAGCTCTAGCTACCCAAGTTGAAGCAAAGGATGATTGGGTTATTGACAGTGGATGCTCTCACCATATGACAGGTGACAAGATTAAGTTCTTAAATTTGGAAAAGTATGAAGGAGGAATTGTAAAATTTGGAGATAATTCTGCTGGTAGAATCAGAGGTAGAGGAACTATTTCTCTTGATGGAAAGAACAAAACCAGTAATGTACTGTATGTTGAAGGATTAAAGCACAATCTTCTCAGTGTTGGACAGCTGGTGGAGAAAGGCTATGATCTCAGATTCAGGAATAGAAAATGCAAGATCTTTGAAAGTTCTGGAACTGAGATTGCATTCGATACTCAAACTAAAGGTAATATCTTCCACTTGGTTGGTACTAGTAAAAGTTGCTTATTTGCTCAAATTGATCAGAGTTGGTTGTGGCATAGGAGGATGTGTCATGTGAATTTTAATAATATCATCAAGATAAGCAATACTCAGGCTGTAAGAGATCTTTCAAAATTAGTGAAACCTACTAATAGCTTGTGCAAAGAATGTCAGTTGGGCAAATTGAGCAGAGTCACATTCAAAAGTAAGGAATTGTCATCTACCAGACTATTGGACTTAGTTCATACTGATTTTTGTGGTCTGGGAAGAGTTAGGAGTATCCAAGGTGATAGATACTTCATGTTTCTAATTGATGACTATTCCCGGATGATGTGAGTAACCTTTCTAAAAGAAAAATCAGAAGCACTTGAGAAATTCAAAATATTCAAGGCCATGGTGGAGAATGAAACCGGATTAAAATTGAAATGTCTGAGATCTGATAGAGGTGGAGAATTCACATCTGGTGAGTTCATAGACTTCTGTGAGAAACATGGAATAAAGAGATAGTTGTCTGCCCCTAGAACTCCACAGCAGAATGGAGTAGTTGAGAGAAAGAACCAGACCATCTAATAAGCATCCAGGACCATGATGATGGAAGCAAATGTTCCTCAAATCTATTGGAGGGAAGCCGTTAGCACTGCAGTCTACACTCTCAATCAAGTTCAAATTAGAAACAATACCGGTAAGACTCCTTATGAACTTTGGTTTGGCATTACTCCCACTGTGAGATATTTCAGAGTTTTTGGTAGCAGATGTTACATTAAAAGGGATGAAGATCTAGGAAAGTTTGATGCTAGAAGTGATGAAGAAATATTCTTGGGTTACTCTACTCAAAGAAAAGCATACTGGTGTTACAACAAGAGACTAAGAAAGATTGTAGAAAGTGTAAATGTGAAGGTTGATGAAGAAATTGAAAGACCCTCAAGAATTCATGAGTATGATGAAGATGATCAGAATGGTGTTCAGATTCAAAGTACCTAAGCCTCTTCTAAGAAACAAAGTCAAGTTGATCCAGTAAGTCAGGAAGAAGAGATAAGTCTCAATGAGACTGATCTAGAGTTAGATGTGCAAGAAACTCCCAAAGCTCCAAGGTATGTAACTCTAAACCACTCTGAAGATCAGATCATAGGTGACAAAAGCAAATGAGTGCAAACAAGGAGGAGAATTGCTTAAAATTCAGATGAGTATTGTCTAATTTCAAAGATTGAACCTAAGACAGTGAATGAAGCTTGCAATGATGAATATTGGTCAAAAGCAATGGAGGAAGAACTAATGCAAATTGAGAAAAATCACACTTGTGATCTTGTTCCCAGACCTAGAAACAAGAATGTGATTGGAACCAAATGGGTCTTCCGGAACAAACTGAATGAAGCTGGTGAAGTAATTAGAAATAAAGCTAGATTGGTCTGCAAGGGTTACTCTCAGATTGAAGGAGTTGATTTTGAAGAGACTTTTGCTCCAGTGGCAAGAATTGAAGTAGTCAGAATATTTCTTGCATTTGCTGCCTTTAAGGATTTCAAGGTGTATCAGATGGATGTCAAATCTACCTTCCTAAATGGTAATTTGGAAGAAGTGTACATTGAGCAACCGGATGGATTTCAATTGTTTGATCATGGTGACATGGTCTGCAAATTGAAAAAAACACCGTATGGACTGAAGCAAGCCCCAAGAGCCTGGTATGAAAGATTGGATAAGCATCTCTTGAAGATTGGTTTCAACAAAGGTACTGCTGATAGTAATTTGTATTTCAAAATTGATCATGAAAATATCTTAATTGTTGAAGTATTTATTGATGATATCATTTTTGGAGGAAGAGATAGTATGTGTAAAACTTTTGCAAGTCAAATGAAAAGTGAGTTTGAGATGTCCATGATTGGAGAAATGAATTTCTTTTTGGGTCTACAAATTACTTAAACAAAGAAAGGAATCTTCATTTCTTAGTCAAAATATGTGAAAGAATTGTTGAGGAAATTTGGGATGGAAGACTCTAAGCCAATGAACACTCCAATGGCAACCGGATGCAAGTTGAGCAAAGATAATGACTCTCCCAAGGTTGATCAGACAAAATATAGGTCAATGATTGGAGGACTGTTGTATCTCACTCAAACTAGACCAGATATTATGCATGCTGTTGGTCTTGTTGCTAGATTCCAAGCTGATCCTAGAGAATCTCATGTTATGGCAATCAAGAGGATTTTTAAATATCTAAAGGGGACAGTTGAGTATGGTTTGTGGTATCTTAGAGATCATGGTTTCTCTCTTCATGCATAAACAGATGCTGATTGGGCATGAGATGTGGATGACCGGAAGAGTACCAGTGGTGGAGCATTCTTTTTGGGGAAAAGATTGGTTTCTTGGTTAAGCAAGAAATAAGAAGCAATATTTCTGTCCACTGCAGAAGTAGAATATATTGCTGCAGCAGGTAGTTGTACTCAAGTTTTGTGGATGAAACAGATGTTAAGAGACATTAGAGTAGAGTATGAGGAGCCCATCACAATTTTCTGTGATAATTCAAGTGCAATAAATATATCTAAGAATCTGGTGTTGCATTCAAAGACTAAACATATATCCATCAAATTTCACTTTTTGAGAGAGTAAGTGAACAAGAATGAAGTCAGATTGGAGTATGTGCCTTCAAAGGATCAGATTGCATACATCTTTACTAAACCTCTACCTAAAGACTCTTTTGAGTATCTCAGGGAGAAGTTAGGGGTTACTGCCCCTCTGGTGGTGAACTAAAATGCACTGATGTGCATCAGTCAGGTGGATATCACAGTCACATCTTGTGGTCTGGACTGATGATGGGGAGCTGCTACTCAGGGGGAGCAGCAGGCATGATTCTGAAGTGGTGGAACTGCAAGTGTGTGCCCTTTACCATTGATGTCAAAGGGGAGAGAAGACATGTGAAAAACAATTGGTTGTTGATCAAAGGGGGAGCAGTAAAGGGAGAGAATACATGTGAATGGTTATTAATGATAGGGGGAGTTGTGACAGTAAGGTGATTTTCTTATCTTGATGGTTAAAACAATTTTTCACATCATATGTTGCCATCAATGACAAAGGGGGAGATTGTTGCAAATATGGGCCTAACCGGTGTTGTCATTGATGTCAACATACTCCTGTTACATTAATGATAAGGTTGGATGAGTTGTATGTTGAGGATATTGAGAAAATTAGTCTCAATCAGGAACAGTGAAGAACAGTGATGACATAAGGTAAAAGTCCAAGATAGGATGAGGATCAGAGGATGCGGATTAAAGGGTTTATATATGTGTGTCTTAAGATGTTGCAGTAGAGGTTTCAGATGTTCGCATGAAGATATGAAGAAGTTATCGCAGTTCAAGTGAAACCAGTTCTGGCAGATGTTTAGTGATGACAGAATGATACAGATAGGTCCGGTGAGATCCAGAAATGCATTCTTTAGTTATGTGGATTTGAGGAAGTGTTGGCAAAGTCTGTGTGGTATGTTAACTCAATTGGTTCATGGTTTGAAGGTCCCCAAGTATCTATTCCTTTGTGACAGTAATGGCAGACTGTGTTCTTAAGGTTTCGGATGAAGGAGAGAAAGATTTTAGTAAGTAGAGGAAGTACAGATGTTCTTGGTGTTTCAGGCAAGTTTCTGGAGGTACTTGGATCATGTTTAGTTCGTGTTTATAGTCCCCATTAGAATTGGGGTCCCAGAAATGAAGAATAACTTCCGGATGATGGTGTTCTTTATGTGACTGGCCAACCCGATGAATTATACATCTTGCAAATGTTCTTGTGGATGTTTGTTGACTTAGATGTTTGTTCCTAAGTTGATGTCATGTATAAATAAGGGATTGCGAATTCATTTCAGAGTGTGACTTATGGAGATGAGTGTGTGGTAGCGAGGAAAAGAGTGAAAGGCAGAGCAGAAGGTTTGGGCTTAAATGGAACTGACTCAAGCATGGTGAAGATGCTATTTACCAGTTCAAGTATGTGATACTTATTCTTTTGTAGACAGTGTGTCTCTTGTAGGCAATGAGCCTCTTGTGAGCAATGTGCTCGGGCAGTGAGCCCTAATTGGCATGTGCCATTTTGTTTTTTCTATTCTTCTAACAGAGAATACAATCTTGGGTTAGTCACCCCGTGGTTTTCCCTTAACCGGGTTTTCCACGTCAAAATCTTGGTGTCTCATGTGTTGATGTGTTTTTTCTCTTGATTAAATGCATTAAGTTTCATGTTTGATTTATTGTTATACTGCTAGTGAATATAAGTGTTGAAAATGAAGAAAGTTTTAAACAACTGATTCACCCCCCCTCTCAGTTGTCTGCCCTAAGTCTATCAATCTTCACATAAGGGAAGCACACACCACATCACAACCAAGCACACTAACACCAAAAACAATAAACTCCCATGGCTTACACATAACAAAACTCACCTAAAATGAGTTTTATGGGGTAGGGGAGTGGAACTGGACATCACTCAACTCAAGAGTGCCACTCCAAAACTTCCCAATACAAATATCTCTCCAGGCCTCAAGCCAACACTTTTAAACATAGTTTCACAAATCTTTCTTTTGGCTCTCAAGCTATTTCACATATTGCACATATACACATATTGCCCTCAAGGCTAAAACTTCACAAAACCAAGGATGTGACCCCGAGGAGGTTCACTCCTCCCCCACCCCACACATGTTGAGCATTCTCTTCAAATGGGAAGACTCACAACTCCCATACCCAATTTTTCCCACAACACAAAACAAAAACAAACAAAATGAAACTCACACAAACATCATACAAGTAAATAAAATGCATAAGGAAATGCATTTGCCTTGAATCCTACCTTTTAAAGCCCAAATGGAAGATAGTTGAGAAGAGCTCCTCTAACTCCTTCTCCAAGTTGAGCCACCAATTTCACCTCTAACATTTTCTAAAAAATCATTAAAATTTAAAAATTGCTAAAAGATTCAACAACCCCCTCCCTACCATTCAAGAGGGATTAAAATAGGCTCTTCTCATGAGCCTTGAGGAATGGAGAGGTGACACATGTCACTTCCTCACTCCACCCAACTACTAGCAAGACTCTTAGAATGGGGTGGTGACAAATGTCATTCACCCAATCCACCAAGTCTTTCCCCCATCCACTTGTCCTCTCTTAATTATGTGGGAGAGAAAGGTGGAGCCAAAGAAGGAGTGGGTGCCACATGTGCCCCAATCATCTCCTCCTAAGAAGGCCCACTCAACCTCAAGGTACCCTCACCAATTGTGGGAGAGGCTTGGAGTTGAGTCCTCCACAATTAAGGGGTGTTGAAAACTCCCCCAACCTAGGGAAGAGGAAAGGAAGAGGTTGAGTGTTTGACCCACTCACTCTCTCCCTCCCAAGCTTCCATTTTCGTCACTTTACTTCAGGGTGAAGGTAAAGTGACGAAATGGAAGTTTACCTAAGGTTATACAAGCCCAAATGACCCCTATACCCTAGGGGTACAACCTAGGGTCAATTTTAACCCATTTTGAGCACCATAGGTTGAGTAAAAGCACATAAATAAGGCTCTCAAAAATTAAAACTTAAAAAAAGAAATTCAAATGACATTACAACTTACAACACTAATTAGAAATCAAATAAAAGAAGGGTAGACCTAACCCAACTAACACCATGCAACAACATTACAAAAAATTATCATGCAAACATAGTTGATCTTGGTTCCTCTTGGAACTAGATCAGTTTCACAAGGGAAAACAACACAATGTGTGGGATGATCTCTGAGTATCCGTGGCTTCATTAGAAACACCTGTGCACTCAAATGAAATGTTAATTCCACAAGTATATAATAGCCAAAGCAAATTGAAACATACACTCACATCATCACAAGATCATATAAACATCAAGAAATCTCGTCATAATTAAAATATCTAAATTTTGCATTTCAAACATCCATCACAAGATAAGGTCTCATAATAAATTTCTAACTAAAATCACATGAATAGTATCCCAATAGCATCATAATGTAAATCATATGTCTAACATCATTAGTGAATCAATATCAAGGTGTAACCACATTATAAACATGCTAAACATAATAAATCCAAATAAAGCATAAGGTCTAATAGTCTTGAAATTCAGGATCAACAGTCCCACAGGGCTAGTAAGTATCATCAACAATAAAATAAAGTAGTCAAATATAAGGGAATGAAAAGGTAGGCCTCACATCCTCCCCCCTTAGACTGTACTTCCTCTTGGAAGTTGTCAAAGAGGTGAGAATAAAGGGCCCTAAATCTCGCTGCATCCTCCCATGTCGTTGTAACCTCATCGTACATGTCCCACTGGACCCTAACCTGGTCCAGCTCTCAACCTCGAAGGCCTAGCATCCGACGAGCCAATATGTGAATTAGTTCCTAGGCCAACTGTCTGTCTGCCTCTACCTGAAGAGCACTCCAATCTAATACATGAGATAAATTAGATATGTAATACCGTAAAACAAAAACATGAAAAACATAGTGGATACATGACAAGCTAGGTGGCAAGGCTAGACGATAGGCTACAGGTCCTATCCACTCTAAGATCTCAAAAGTTCCAACAAAATGAGGTGCGAGCTTAGAGCCCTTTCCGTAACGGATTGGACTCTTGTATAGTTGCACTCTCAAGAACACTTTGTCCCCAACTGAGAAACTCTGATCTACCCTCTTAGCATCGGCATACTTCTTTTGTCGATCTTGAGCCTCCTGAACTCTCTGCCTAATCAAAGTCACCTACTGCTCCATATCCTAAACCAACTCTGGCCCTATCACAACCCTATCCTCAATACTGTCCCAACTCAAAGGTGTCCTGCAAGGTATGCCGAACAAGTCCTAAAAAGGAGGCGTACCTAACGAGCCATGATGCCCATTATTGTAGGCAAACTCAACTAGATACAGATACTCCTCCCATCTACTCTGGTGATCCATAACATACATATAGAGCATATCCTCAAGAACCTGATTAACTCTCTCTATTTGTCCATTAGTCTCAGGATGATAAGCGAAACTAAAGTTGAGCTGTGTGCCCAATGCTTGCTACAAGGCTCTCCAAAAGGTTGAAGTGAACACTAAATCCCTGTCAGAAATGAATTGGCAAGGTACCCCATGTAATCTAACAATCTGATCCAAGAATACTCTCACCACAGATGGTGCATTGTACGTCGTAAGTACAGGTGAGAAATGTGCCACCTTGGTCAACTTGTCAACCATCACCATGATGACATCATGGCGGTGTGATGACATAGGAAGACCAACAATGAAGTCCATGGAAATGGTGTCCCATTTCCACTCAAGTATCTCGTGAGGGTATAAAAGACCCACTGGATGCTAATGCTCGGCCTTGACCCTCTGGCACTCAAGGCAATGAGCAACATACTCTACAATATCATGTCTCATACCTGCCCAATGTTATAACTATCGCAAGTCAACAAGCATCTTCTTCACTCCTGGATGTGCTGCATAAGGTGCTCTATGAGCCTCTGAAAGAACCACTACACGAAGGTTACCCACATGGGGTACATAGATGCATTGTCGATGTCTAAGCAACCCATCTAACTCAAGGGAATATCCCACAAATTTACCCTTAAGGGCCATCTGTGACTGGATCTCCTGCTACACCTCAAGAAACCACTCATCCTCAGGCAGATGTTGAATGATGTTCTCTCTCAAGTCTACACTCAAGGTTAAGGTCAGGATCTCGTGGCACCTTCAACTCAAAGCGTCAGTGACCATGTTCTCCTTCCCTTTGATGTAGTGGACATCAAACTCATACTTGCATAGAAAATCCATCAAACGCTACTGGCAAGCATTCAAATTTGGCTATGTGAACTGCAAACTGTGGTGATTTAAATGAAGTTCAAAGCATCAACCCAAAATAAAATGTCTCCAATCAATAAGAGCATGTACCACTACTATGAGCTCTAGATCGTGAGTAGGGTAGTTTAGCTCATGTGTCTTGAGCTTATGTGACTCATAAGCAATCGCTCTACCCCCTGCATAAGTATGGCTCCCAAACCATCAAGTGAAGCATCTATACAAACTAAAAAATCCTCTGCAGGATCAAGAACCACTAAGATGGGAGCACTGATAAGATGCTCCTTGAGGACCACAAAGGCCCTCTCACACTGCTCGGTCCAAGTGAAACTCTTCCCTTTCTGCTGAAGGGAAGTAATTAGGTGCGCTATCTTGGAAAAGCCCTCTACAAATCTGCGGTAGTAACCGGCTAATTCCATGAAACTCCTGACCTCTGTCACACTAGTGGGTGCTGGCCAATCCTTGATAGCTCTAATATTTGATAGATCTACAGAGATGCCATCGCCTGATAGGATGTGCCCCAAGTACTGTACCTCTGTTCTAAAGAAGACACACTTTGCCAAGTTGCCATAAAGCTGCTGCTCTCTCAAGCACTGCAAAACCTGATGTAGGTGCTCCTCATGTTCCTCCTCAATCCGCAAATAGATCAATATGTCATCAAGAAAAATAATCACGAATCGATCTAAGTAGGTATGGAACACTCATGAACACTGCAGGGGCATTTGTCAAACTGAAGGGGACCACAGTGAACTCATAGTGGTTGTATCTAGTCTGAAAAGTTGTCTTATGAATATCCACCTCTGTGATACGCAACTGATAATAACTTGACTTCAAGTGAATCTTAGAGAACACCCTAGATCCCTGCATCTGGTCGAAGAGATCATCAATCCTAGGCAGAGGATAAAGGTTCTTCACCATCACCTTATTCAACTGCCTATAATCCATGCATAACCAAAGTGACCCATCCTTCTTCTTTACGAAGATAACCGGAACACCCCAAGGTGAAACGCTTGGTCGGATGTGCCCCTTCTCAAGCAAGTCCTCAAGCTGCAACTTGAGCTCTGACAGCTCATGAGTGGTCATCCTGTAGGGTGCACGAGACACTGGCTCGACACCCGACACTAAGTCAATATAAAAGTCTACCTCACGACGGGGTAGCATCCCTGGTAACTTTGATGGAAATACGTCGTTAAACTCTGTCAAGATGGGGTGATCATCCAATGATGCCTCAACCTCATCCTTTGATCTGTCACTAACTATGATAGCAAACATTTGACATCCCTTCCGCATGTAGCGCTTAAACTGATGAGAGGATATCATACGAACTGTCGTAGACTTTTAAATGCCCACTATCTCAACCAGTGCACCATGATCATCTAAGCAACTAATCACCTTTCGACGACAATCTAGCTTGGCTCTATGAGCTGCAAGCCAGTCCATACCCAAAACCACATCATAGGAACCTAATGGCATAAGTCTAAGGTCACAAGATGTAGTGAAGGACCCCAAGGAGATCTCACAATCCTGAACTAAGGCATCTATTGTCATCCTGGCCCCAGAGGCCAACTCAACCTCCCACCTAATGTCCTGCCTAAAAACCACCGGCCTACAACGCTCCACTAACAATGTAGATAGAAAAGAATCAATAGCTCCAGAGTCAAAAAGAATAAAAATGGGGGCACCCCCAATCATATCTGATGTCTCAATCATTGATGCATGAAAATTAACCTGGCGGTTATCAACCGCTGCAAACATGCGGTGGGACTTGCCCACGTCTCCTACTGTCTGCTCTGACCCTCCTAAATGGGGTTGTCCCCCTATCGTAAAGCCCTGTGGGCACTCTCTAGCTAGATGACCTGCTCCACCACACACATAGCATGGGCCCCGAGCCTGTATTTGTCCTGTCTGAGTCCTACCCGACTACTGATGTCCAGATCTACCTGTGGAACCCTGTGAACCCCTGTATGATTACTGAGACCTTGCGGCCCCGCAGGTGGTCTCTGCTGCCTCTAGTCTCTACGCGGGCCCTGTTGCTGCCATCCTCAATTCTATCCTCCTTGTGCCCTCTGCTAGGGTCTACACCTCTATTGATTCTGCTGCTACTGATGTTGTGGAGGTCTAGGAGGTAATGATGGAGAACGAAATCCTCCTCTCTATGGTGGTAGTGGTGGTCTGCGATAACTCTGCTGGTGCTACTACTGTCCACGATCCTGAAATTGGGGCGCGTGATACCTGCCCTTGTCCCTGTATCTCCTCAACTATGTATGCCTTCTTGGCAGCATCACTCAATGTCTGGGGGTCTGCCATACGTACAACACCTGCTATGCTATGGTTCAATCCTTTGATAAACTTATGAACTAGGAGTTTCTCATCATGGAGATACTCCACATATCGAGACAACTCAGTGAATCTACCCTCATACTGAGCAACAGTAAGCCCTCTCTACTGAAGGTCGTGAAACTTGTCTATGTGACATTATCTGTAGTGATCAGATAAATACCGCACATTGAAGCACTCAATGAAGGTCTCCCAAGTGAGTGTGTCCAATGATAGATGATGCTTGCACTCCTCAGTGTGCCACCAAGTAGCTGTTGCATCTCGCAATAGGTTAACTGCCACACATGCCTTCGTGTTGCCCTCATAAGGATGCAACACGAAGCATCTGTCTAGACTGATGAGCCAAGCCTCAGCTTCGACTCCCTCTATAGTCCTGGTGAAAGTAGGAGGATTCAACCACAACAAATCCCTGATAGGGTCTCCTTGGTCTCTATGCCCTCTAATGGGCTCATCTACATAATAATCATATGACTTGTGAATGATCTACTCTATTTGCATTGTCTTCTCACGTCTATCATGACGTGGAGGGCTCTTGCTACGGACCCTATAGGTTGATCCAACCTCCTCTGCCGTCGTATCTGGTATCTCCACAAATGGCTCCACACGTGGTGTCTCTCATGGCTCGACGTGGGGCTCCACACGTGACTCTGCTCATGGCTCCACGCATGGTTCCTCTCACGGATCAATGCGGGGTTCAGCACATGGCTCTACCCGCGACACATCTGCGATTGGTGGTAGCCTATCTAGCACTGCCTGTAGTGCCTGAAGTATCTATGGTCCAATGTCTGGTATAGGTAGGACCTGTGGTGCTGGTGGTGCCTGACCCTTAGCTAAAAAATCACTGTGCGCCTTGACAGATGTAGTGTGGTGTGAACGCACTCTCTAAACTCATCAGGAAGGCATCCTACAAAACAAAGTAATCACTTATTAATTAAATTTGCGGAATAAGTAACGTGCCCAAATAAGCCCAGTGTTTAAACTTAGGCTCTGATACAAAATGTCATGCCCACATTCCCCATGCGGTCACAACACACATCACACATTTCATGTCCACATCTGTCATGTGGTTATGACATGAAATACCAAAAAAATTCCACGCTTCCAAAGAAACCACCTCGCACGCATAAGCGTGCTCGGTGGCAATATGCATAAGGCGTAAACGAGTCAGTCGAAGGCGGGGTAATGCGATCTCCAACGCAGTTCCCCTACATGATGAAGGTCAACTAGGTGGGTCGATGCGACATGATTAACGTCGCTAATAGGGTTAGGATCAAGGATCAAACCCTAGGTTAGCCTAAGTGGATGATGGGATTTTAACACAAGTCAAAATCAAAAGCCAAATTCTAGTACAAGAGAAATATATTTAATACCAAATATAATGTCAGTAATCTGGCAATAATAATTCAATCCTATGCAAGGTTAAAATTTACTAACCTAGCTAAACCCTAGATTCTGGGAAAATCCAGCAGTATAACACCTCACGGGCGTGAGTAGGGTTTATTATAATAAAACTAATTTTGATCGAAAGTTTATTGAGTTGGTTTTAAATTACCTACATTACACTAGTTAAATTGGTAGAAAAGTTAATTAGATTAATTAAAAACCTCAAAACTCATTAATGAAATCTCTACAAAGATGCCCAAAACATTTTTCAACAAAACTCGATCAATTTGTTCTCCTTCACGTTCTTTATCAATCAGAGCTATCACTGCATCCTTTACGTTATTCCTAATTTCTTGGTAGACCAGATCACGGAAGCATGTTATACTAACTTCATTTAGATATAGCAGGAAGTGCCTTGGAATGAAGTAGCGGTATGAGCGTTCAAATCATAAAATTTTAAGAAGGTTGCCCAACAACATTTATGAGGAAAATTTAAACCAAAGGTTAAATTAAAATCAAATAATAATGTTATAAATTAACTCTCTATCTAAGCAAAAATTAAATTAAATAAAACAATTAAATAATTAATCAATCTCAAAATAATATAGACCAACTAATAAAATAAATAAATCAACAATTAAATTTACTAATAAAGTAATATAAAATTAAATTAATTAAAACCATAATAATTTAATTAATCTTAAATTAATATAGACCCACTAATAAAATAATCTAAAACATTTAAATTTAATATTAAAGTAAAATATAATTCCCCAAAAGATAGGGACTTAGGTGGATCAAATTCACCCTCTTTTCCTATTCCCACTAAATTAAAATTAAGATATGGTTAAAACAAAATATAAAAGTCACCCACTTAAATTAAAATTAATATATAGTTGAAACAAATATAAAAGTCACCCACTTAAATTAACATTAATATATGGTTAAACCAAATATAAAAGTCACCCACTAAATTAAAATTAATATATGGTTAAAACAAATATAAAAGTCACCCACTAAATTAAAATTAATATATCGTTAAACAAATATAAAAGTCACCCACTAAAATTAAAATTAATATATCGTTAAACCAAATATAAAAGTCACCCACTAAATTAAAATTAATATATGGTTAAAACAAATATAAAAGTCACCCACTTAAATTAAAATTAATATATGGTTAAAACAAATATAAAAGTCACCCACTTAAATTCCCCCCTTATCTCCCCTCATTAAATTAAAAATCAAAGAGCGAGAAAGGAAAATAAAATATGAATAAATCCGTGCACCAAAAAATAGGAGAAAAAGGTAAAAAAATAAAAATAAAAAAATTAGACTTCAAAAGAAAAGCCCTACAACTTCTCCAATTAAAATATTAATTTCCTTATGGAGAAAAGAAGGTAAACCCTAGTCTCCGTCTCATTTTGTTTTTCTCTCTTCTTCTTCTCATTTTCTCTTCTCTTGTTTTGTTTTGCAGGTTTGGGAATGGCTTCCATAGTTTGAACCTCCATGTTTCGGAAGTATATGCAGAAGATATACCCGTTTGTTTTAATTGTAAAAGAAAACTAGATATGTGTAAACATATATGTGTATATCTATCTCTGATTTTAAATCTAGAGGTTTTTTTTTGTCATCAATAACAATAAGAGTGCACCCAGTATATATATATATATATATATATATATATATATATATATATATATATATATATATATATATATATATATATTGCAGAAAGTAATGGATTTAAGGTTGTTTTGCAGGTGTTAATGGCAAGGTTGAAATACAGAAGAGAGAAGGAAGTGGCCACCGCCACCGGTAGGTTATTCCTTTTTTTGCTATGTAAACAACCCTTGAGCATAGCCGTCACCCCAAGCATTACATTTTTTTAAAAAAAATAGTTTAAAATCTCAAAAAAATGCAAAAACCCTACACATCTACTCTGATTTTCCTGTATAATTTTTGTTTAGCTTTGATAAAACATCATCAGTGATTAAAATAATATATATAATTGAATAAATATATATATTTTTTAAAGGGATATACTTAGTCTTTCAAAAAAAACATATTTATTCTTTTTTTCCAGTTTGATAATATATATATATATATATATATATATATATATATATATATATATATACACACACACAGTTTTCTCTATAATGCCAATTATTTATTTATTTTTATTTTATTTTCCAACAAGCTAAAATTTTAAATTATTTAATTTTTTATACATTTATAGAGAGACAATTATTTAATTTAAGAGAATTTACACAAATAGATAAATATATGTACATTTATATAAATCTAAACATAACCATGTATTTAATTAAAATCTATTCTCTCAAACACCATTTACTACATATTTTATATATATATAAATAAATCAACAACTTTCTTTTGTTTGCATACAATTTTAACTCAAGAATAGCAACACTAAGATTCACATTGCTTTTTTTTTAAAACACAAAAATTAGCAAGCTAATGAATTCTTGTTTTTTTTTTTAAACAGATACAATGAAAAACACAATTGTAGGCACAATCTAACCACCCTTTTAAAGTAATCATTGCACACAATAGATATATTTTTTCTTTTTAACTTTGCAAAGAAATTACCATAACAAAACAACCACTAACAAACATATTTGCATCATCAAAAATAAAATACATTCAACCCAAAATATAAACTTGTAGCTTTACATAACTAGAGAGGAACAATCTCCTCTTCTAACTTGAAAATAAACTACACAAGAGCCAAAACTTGGCCATGTCTCACAATAGCCAAAATAACAACACAAGAAGGAAGGTCTTGATTTCTTCTACACTTCAAAGCTCCAAGAATCTATAAAGAAGGGAAAGAAGCCACTCAAACTGCTCTCCTCCCTACCATAGACTCACTCATGAGTCACCCTCAAGCTTGGAGGTCATCCTCACACAAGAGAAGCACACACCACATCACAACCAAGCACACTAACACCAAAAATAAGAAACTCCCATGGCTTACACATAAAAAAACTTACCCAAGAGGAGTTTAATGGGGTAGGGGAGTGGACATCACTCAACTCAAGAATGTCACTCCAAAACTTCTCAATACAAATCTCTCAAGGCCTCAAGCCAACACTTTTAAACATAGTTTCACAAATCTTTCTTTTGACTCTCAAGCCATTTCACATATTGCACATATACACATATTGCCCTCAAGGATAAAACTCCACAAAACCAAGGATGTGACCCCGAGGAGGTTCACTCCTCCCCCACCCCACACATGTTAAGCATTATCTCCAAATGGAGAGGCTCTCACAACTCCCATACCGAATTTTTCCCACAACACAAAACAAAAGCAAACAAAATGGAACTCACACAAACATCATAAAAGTAAAAAAAATGCATAAGGAAAGACATTTACCTTGAATCTTACCTTTTAAAGCCCAAATGGAAGATAGTTGAGAAGAGCTCCTCTAACTCCTTCTCCATGTTGAGCCGCCAATTTCACCTCTAACTTTTTCCCAAAAATCACTAAAATTCAAAAATTACCAATAGATTCAACAACCCCCTCCCTACCATTCAAGAGGGATTAAAATAGGCTCTTCTTATGAGCCTTGAGAAATGGGGAGGTGACACATGTCACTTCCTCACTCCTCCACCCAACTACTAGCAAGACTTTTGAAATGGGGTGGTGACACATGTCATTCACCCAATCCACCAAGTCTTTCCCCCATCCACTTGTCCTCTCTTAATTATGTGGGAGAGAAAGGTGGAGCCAAAGGAGTGGGTGCCACATGTGCCCCAATCATCTCCTCCTAAGAAGGCCCACTCAACCCCAAGGGACCCTCACCAATTGTGGGAGAGGCTTGGAGTTGAGTCCTCCACAATTAAGGGGTCTTAAAAACTCCCCCAACCTAGGGAAGAGGAAAGGAAGAGGTTGAGTATTTGACTCACTTATCCTATCCCTCCCAAGCTTCCATTTTCGTCACTTTACTTCAGGGTGAAGTCAAAGTGACAAATGGAAGTTTACATAAGGTTATACAAGCCCAAATGACCCCTAGACCCTAGGGGTACAACCCAGGGTCAATTTTAACCCATTTTGAGCACCATAGGTTGAGTAAAAACACATAAATAGGGGTCTCAAAAATTAAAACTCAAAAATTAAAATTTAAATGACATTACAACTTACAACACCAATTAGAAATCAAATAAAAGAAGGGTAGACCTAACCCAACTTAACACCATGCAACAACATTACAAAAATTCGTCATGCAAACATAGTTGATCTTGGTTCCTCTTGGAACTAGATCAGCTTCACAAGGGAAAACAATACAATGTGTGGGATGATCTCTGAGGATCTGTGGCTTCATTAGAAACATCTGCGCACTCAAATGATATGTTAATCCCACAAGTATATAATAGCCAAAGCAAATTGAAATATACACTCACATCATCACAACATCATATAAACATCAAGAAATCTCGTCATAATTAAAACATCTAAATTTTGCATTTCAAACATCCATCACAAGATAAGGTCTCATAATAAATTTCTAACTAAAATCACATGAATAGTATCCCAATAGCATCATAATGTAAATCATATGTCTAACATCATCAGTGAATCAATATCAAGGTGTAACCACATCATAAACATGCTAAACATAATAAATCCACATAAAGCATAAGGCCTAATAGTCTTGAAATTCAGGATCAACAGTCCCACAAGTCTAGTAAGTATCACCAATAGTAAAATAAAGTAGTCAAATATAAGGGAATGAAAAGGTAGGCCTCACACGACTTCAACATCTACTACCGCCACCTACGCAGTCTAAGCCTTAGCCACTTTTTAGGGTTTCGGTTAGCCCTCAACTAGTCTTCAATGGAGTTCACTAACGTTTAGCTACTAGGCAATTTTCATTTAGCGCTTGGTCATCATTCAGCGCTTGGTCATAGTTCTCACAGAAAGGGGCAAGGCTTATAGCCCTCTTTATTCCTCCTCATTTTTATTTTTTGCCCCTAATTCACCCCTGGTCACATGGGTGACCAGGGGCTGATTTAGACTCTGGCAGCAAACTGTAACTACCTGCCTCAAACCGTCGATTCATGTGATCACTTTCCACAAACCGCTAACAGTTTACATTCAATAGTCAGGGCTAGCTTTGTGCCTTCCACACACCCTAAAGGAGGCTATTTTTTTATTTTGCTCTAACTTTCACATACGATGGCAAACTTTTGTAAACAAATAGTCATTGGAAAGAGGAATCTGAGTACTTCACATCTATGAAGGAATATTCTGGTAACTATACATTTTTCCAGCCTTTTTTTGTAGTCAAAGTAAAAGCTGCTTTAAAACTTCAAATGCACATAACTTTTGCATATTTCATCCTTTTTCAGCAAAAAAAAAATTAAGTGCACAGAATTTCATATAGAATTTGTTCATGTACTTCATTTTACTGTATCAGTCTATTTTCATCAAACTTTTATCAGATTCTCAATTTTCACATAACGATTATCTTGGCTAGTCTACTTGATCATTTTTATGAAATGGTGGCTTGTAGGTGATCTCAAGGAGCTAGAGCAACATTCACATCAATGTCTATAGTAGCTTGGATAGCAAAATAATCAGGTGCACTCATTCTATTTCTCATTTCTTCATAATCTTCTTTGCAAACACACTTCAATTTGGGATATAAAACGAATCATTATTTGCATCACATTGCAATTTGGGCTTAAAACGAATATTGCTTTAGCAATCAAATCAAAAAAAATTGGCATAAAATCAACAAGTGTCTTTCATTCACATTTTGATTTGGGCATAAAAAAGAACCATTGCTGGACTTGTCTTTCACACATTAAATTTTTAAGGGTTAATTTACAAGTGTGAGTGTGAATCAAGTGTGTGTGTGTATGCTCTCTCCTAGCACCGCAAGGTGATCTTGGAGATCAAAAACATCTCACTTGATTTTATTTTGTTTACCCTTTCTTAGGAGGCCTACTAGGGGATTTCATCACCCCTAGGGATGACCTTAATCAAGGCTAAATCGAAAGACACCCTCATTGGGAGTTAGAATCTTGTCACTCTTGGCTAAGCCCCAAAGAACTTTATACCTTTGGGAAGTGAAGATGAAGGATGGGTTACCCCTTTCTCCTGGCTATGTGGCAGGATTTCACTTTCAATTCCTTAGTCAACCTCGTCTAAACATAGCCCGAAACCCAATTGGCCATACCATATTTCAAACTAGACATTAGGGCTTGTTGATGTGTCTTCCATGTGTGCTTGTTTAATCATCACCACATTCTTCAAATTCAAAATTAAAAATTTCTTATGTGTCTTGCATGAGTGAATCATGCTTGTATATGTGTGATCATTTGATTGAACATCGCCAAATCAAGCTAAACACCAAGCACATCAAGACAAGTCATTCAACTCATTCTGCCAACACATTCAAATCTAATCACATTCATCCTAATCACCCATTCTAAGTCACTTCAAACCCTAATCATTCCAAACCACCTTCTTTCTAATCAACCCCTAATCATCCTAATCAATCCAAATCATACAATCTTGCCATCTTAAATCAATCCTAATCATATCCTTGTCATTCTACATCATCAAATCATCATCATTCTATCCAAATCATTATCCAATCAACATCATTCTAATTCTTGTCAAATCAACCATCATTCTAATCATCCTAGTCATCATCCTAGTCTTTACACATTATCCAATCATTCCAATCCAAATCACATCCCAACTACTTTCATCCCAATCCAAATCCAAAGCAACTCAATAAAAAATCAAGACCTTAGTCGATCATCATCAAACGTTATCCAAACTTGCTTGAGATCATTAGTCTATCTTAAGTAAGTCATCCAATTAAATCAATCCAATCAACCCTCTATTACTTAAGTGTCATTAGTCTACCTTAAGTATAGAGAATCAATCCAATCAACCCTCTTAATTGAGATTATTAGTCTATCTCAAGCATAGAGAGCCATCCATCAAAAAACAAAAGAAATCATATCATCCTAAAGTCTTGAAATTTGATCACAATCACTCCACATCATCACCTACATCTCTCATTTAAACCACTTTCATCCCAATCCATTCATCCTAATCATCTCAATCCAAGTCATCCCACCTTGTTATCATCACCCTTACTATTATCCTAAATCATCCTAGTCACCTACCCTAATAATTCCACCATCATTCATTCTAATTCCTTCAAGTTGTCCAATCTCATCATCCTAGTCATCTTCGACATCCTAATAATCATCACCATAGTCCTCATCATTCAAGTAATATCCTAATCATTTCTGTCCATTACACATCATCATTCTACATAGCCAATCAATTCTCCACATCTATCACTTATAAACATGGACAAGGCATTTCTAAACAACACCTATGAGAATGATCCTTATGGCACCAAAAGAATGCTTAGTCAACTTAGGTGGTTATATAGAAAGGAAGAAGACCCTGTGTCACCACAACATCAACAATTCCCTCAACATCAAGTCCTAGGCCAATATCAACGCTCCCACATTCCATCACAAGCCAAACAAGCACATAATCCAAACACTAATGCTGCCACATCCACACCACAAATCACCCTCACTATTCTTAGAAACACCCCAAATAAAAGTGCTTCCATAAGCATACCATGTAATGATCCTAATTCCATTGCCATCATATCCCAACTACTTTCTCAACAAACTTCCAACATCACCCAATGTGCACAACAATCCACCTCACAAGACCTTTCAACTACAAGTCCTATCATGCCACCTCATCACCAAACCTATCCGCATGGCAATCAAATGTCCTTACAAGAACAACAAGCAAGTCTAAATGGCCCTATGTACATGAACCAAGCAAGCCCAAGTTCACTTTTGTAACAAACATCATTGATAGACTTAAGTCCAAGTCATCTTATGCAAGCCCTAAAATCCTTTGACAAGGGAGAAACCAACCTAGCAAGTGCCTCCTTTGAGTCACCTTCACCATCCAATCATATGTCAACACATGAGCCAACTAGTCCCATCCCAACACCTTTATCAAGCCCTACATTGCCTCATCACCTTCATACCCATGTTCCACTAATTCTTCATTAAAAGATTCCATGGAGATACTTTTAGAGAAATTGGTCCAAGCAAATTTGATTGAGCTATACCCTCTCAAAGCATATTCTCCATTTATGATTAAACCTAGAGGGTATAGTGAAAACCATTATTGTGCATACCATAGGTATAGGGGCCATGCCATATCCACTTGTGTCCGATTTCAAAGATTGGTCAAGAACCTAGAAGATTGTGGTAAGGTTGTCTTGGATAAGACCAATCCCTCTAATTCCATTATCTTTCCATCTAGCCCAAATCATAATCCCATTATCCATCCAACAAATCCCAATCCTAAGCCTTCAACTTCCACTATTATCATCCATCCACTATATTGCCCATTTACCCATACCCTTGCAAAGGATGTGATCCATTGGCTACTAGAAAGGAATAAAACATTGTCATGTCATCAAACACCTATTCTTGATCTCCCCCATGAGTCTTTAAACACTTTGACTAGTCTTCTCACCCCATCACGTGATCTACAAGCTATCAAGCTTATTAAAGAGCCTTCCACTTCCATTCAAGAAAACCAAGAGGTATGTCAAGAGTTTAATCCTAATCATGAAGAAACAATAGCCCCTAAATCTAATCAATATCAAATCATCCCCATACAATCTATCCATAACATGTACCTTTTCTATGATCAAGATGATACCTATGAACAACCTATCCATGAACAACTTGATCCTAGTCATACCCCCACAACTATTCATGAACAAGACACCCAAGACCTACATGCTCCATCTAATGGAAGTCTTGTTGACTTACTTGAGCATTCACCCCGTTTCATGGCCTTCATTCAAAGAAAAGAAACCTCTCCACCTAGCCATGATCCTACACCTTCCACTTGTCATGATGAGACATGTGCCTCCAAAGAAAACATAGAAGATCAAACAAATAATTTGGATCCCAATGAACATAAGAAAGATCCTAATGATCCTTCCACATCCACCATTGATCCCATTTCAAATCCACCCTATCCTACTAGTCTATCCACATTCATTCATGATTGTTCCTCCTTAGAATACCAACAACCATTATCCACTTTACCTTCTCCATCCAATAATCAACTCAAGTCTAGTGTCCAAACTACACCTAGTCCTATAATCAATCGCATGCTCCAAAATATGGACTACCAAGGCAAAGGTTTAGGCCTACATGAACAAGGAATTTTGGAGCCAATCCATGTCAAGGTCCCCCCACGCTCAAATGGCCTTGGATACACACCCCAAGGTCAACAATATAACGATGTTGATACTTCCTCCACACTTCCTAAATCTACTTCCTTCCATCATAAATCCCATCATATTCCTAAAACATACGTTGCCATTCCACCTTCCTCATCCTACAAATGTCAAAAGCATGTGACCCTAGACCTTCCACCATCCAGTTTACCTCTGCTACTTCCAACTCCTAGTATCCCACCATCCACTTTGCAACCATTACTTCCAACACCTAACATACCTATCATCCATAAATCTCCTCACATTCCTCGTCATGACCAACAAATGCACACATTGTCCAAACATAAAGCTTCCACTCATTCCACTTGCCACATGGGATTCAAAAACCAACATTTGGATGCCTCTACATATATAGCCAAACATCCTAAGGGTCCTAATACCTTAGGAAATCAATCCAAAAATTCAAAGCAAGGTATATTCAAAAATCCATCCAAACCCATACCTCCAAAAGCAAAGTCCAAAAGCAAAATGGTATGGGTCTCTAAACAAAAATCAATCAAGTCAAATGAGGCATCCACATCCCAAAAATCCCAACCATCCTCTTCCATCCATTCCATTCAAAAATATCAAATTCCTCCACCTCACATGAAAAGAAAAAGTTAGAAAAATACTAAGTCCTTGTGGGTTCCAAAAGTCCTAAATCATCCATCTCCTATTCAAGCATCGCCATTGCTTCCTACACCTCCATCCACTCACAAGCTTCCATGTTTATCACGGTATGTACAACTGTTGGTCATGATTCCTTTTCACACCTCCATCACTTCATCATTCATTCATTAGCCTACATATCTCCCCCATCACCTTCCTATGGTCCATGCTTTTGCATAAGTCCATTTTAATCTACATCATAATCCACTTTCGACCCCTCCATAATCCAGATCATAATCCACTATCTACCTTATCCATCTCACTTTCATACCATCACTTACCAACAGCGATGAGAACATTTGGCATGGTCCATGCGACATTCCTTTCCAATGGGACTATCACCTATCGTGGCACTAGACACTTGAGTCCCTCTCATCCATATCCACCTTCTTCCATCCAAAAAGTCAAAAAGTCAAAAAGTTTTTAAAAAAATAAAAAAAATAAATAAATAAAGATAAATCCCTTTGTCCAATGGTGAAAACCTGGCAAATATGCGCCTTGGATAAGTACCATGATGAAAACCTGGCGAATAGGTGTCATGTGTAGGTAGATCTTCTATGCCACTTACACTTGGGGGCATCTTGTCTCATCCTACATATCATTTTTATATCCTATCCATTGCATACACATTCCTCTCATATTGAACCCATCCATGCTTCCTTCCTCTTTTGATCTTGATAAAGATTGGGGGCACAATGTTGACAAATGTTTTGGATATCTCTTGACATACCCCTCATCCTTTCAAAATAATCCTATCATTATCCTCTTGCCATTACCCATTTATCCATCTTATCCAATCCATCCTATCATCCCATTGTCCTAAGCTTTTTTATGAAAAATCCTAAGTGTTCCACCTCAAATGGGACATGTTATTCTTATGTGACATAGCTTTTGGAGATCACATCCTTGCCCTCTTATGCATGCATTCATCCATTTTCTATTGCTTATCCATTTATCCAAACAAAATCCAAGCAATAAAACCATTTCACATCAAATCACCAAAATCAAATTCTTCCAATCAAATCAATCAAATCCATCAAATCAATCATCATCCAATGATCCATCATATCAAAACAATTCATCCAAACAAATCCAATCAAATCATCAAATCAAGCCAATCTATTAATCAAACAAAATCACATCACTCCAATCCACATCATCTCATCAATAACATCGTATACCATCAAACATCCAATCAATTCCAATCAATCCATAACTTGATCAATCCAATCCATATCATCCCATCAATAAAACACAAATCAGAACCACATCTCATCTCTATCGTTAAGTGCCTTGATCCCATGGACACAAGTATGTAGGCAGTCTAGAGTATGAAGGAAGTGCCTAGATTCAGGCACTAAGATGATATTCCTCTTTCTTCTCCCATCATCTTCTTCTATCATCTGTATTTATCATTTCATCAATCAATTCTTCAAATCAATCCATCAATCAATTCATCTAAACCATCAAATCAAATCAATCCAAGCAATGATCCAAATGCAAATCATCCTTTATCCATACCAATCAAGTTAATCAATCTTGTCAAATTATCCAATCACATCAACAGTCTTGATCCTAATCTTGTTGTAAGCCAAATCAATCAATCAATCATCATCATTAATGGGCTATATCGTTCCCACATCTTTGTGTTGATCTAGGGATATATCATTCCCCGCCATGACAACACTATCTTTATCAAATCATTAATCAATCAAAACAATTAATCATTGGTTTACAGCTTGACAGGGGTAATACCTTGTTTGTTTTTGTATCATTTGTGCATGCTTGCTTTCTTTCTTGTGTGTGTTATCTTTTTATCTTGCATTTGTATCACATCCAACCTAGCTAATATTCATATCTTGTATCTAGACAAGGTTGTATTACGTTGGGGGCATGAGACACATCGTCATCTTGGTCCTTATACCTTGGTACAAAATGTCTCATGCTATATCAAACATCATGGTTGCTCACTTTCATTGCAGCATAACACATCCTTCCCTTTCTTCTATCCATTCCCTTATCTTTCTTTGCTAATCCATCTCATTTTGAGAGCCTACCCATGTTTGTCCAACCCTCCTATCCTCTCGAGGGGGCATCATCACCCTATCCTTTTCCTCTATCTGTTTCCTTAACTTATTTGAAATGATGTTACTTGACTTAAATCTTATCATCTCACATCATCTCAAAGAAGGGCAAATTTAGACACTAAAAATTGTCTAGGTCTTGTTTACACATGACCTAGTATGTCTTTGCCCTAAGTCCTAGTTACACAACACATTGTCGACATGAACTCGTATATGTCCCCTAGGTCCTAGTTCATCCTAGTTCATCTAATCTCATCCCACTTAATCTCATTTATCCCTAGGTCCTAGTTCATCCCATCTTAATCATCTTCTTGATTGATTAAATAAACCCACTTTATTTAATTAATCCCACTTGATCACATTCCTAATTAACTAAATAAATCCCATTTGTTTAGTTAATAATCCCCCTTCACATGTCTCACATAATTCAAATTGAAATTTTGAATTATTCCCTCACCTCTCATCACATTGCAACAGATGTCGTATGTCTCCATCTTCCACTTAATATGCCTTTACATGTCAATCTAATTTGAATTTGAATTAGATTCGCTTTATTCTCCATCGCACACTTGTCATGTGACTACAATCCCTCTTTGAGTGGGAAACCCTAATCCAACCCTAATCAATCTTGACCGTCCATATCCTCCAACATAACTCTCAATGACAACTGTCCATTCGAATTTGTCTTTTTATATAAAGGTAGCCTCTCTTGAGCCACTTGAAATTTGAATCTTCTTCTAGCATCCTTACTCTATCAAATTTTCCTCTTAATCTCTCATCCATCCATCTTGCATTCATCCAATCTTCCATCTACCAATCCCTATCCTATCATTATGCTGCAGAATCGAGCAACCAACATTCATCTCCTTGGGTAAAGCTTGAGTGCTTCGGGTGTGACATTCTCAACCCTATCAATGGATCGTGAGTTGATATGAGGTTTGCATTCGTTTGATTTGCATTTGTTTTCATTTCCTTCATGTCAATTTTTCATGATTTCACATCCTATTAAACAATCAACATGCGGAAGCAGGGAATTCACCCGCCGTTGCATGTGGGTAACCTAAAACCAAAACCTAAGTTTAACAAATGCAAATAGAAACAAACCCATTGACCTTGCATAAAAACTTAAAAACTAGGGCATAACAATGAAATGGTGAAAACCACCGACGAAATCAAAACGAAAACCTAGGGTTTTGAAACAACAAAAGAACGATTCAAAACAACCATTGATCAAAATAAAATGCTTTCATAAATCGTACATAAACATTCACTCCTATTTAAAACCTAACAGGAATAAAAATGAAGGAGACAAATGAAAACCCACCTGGTAAAGGTGATGAGAAACCCTAAGCGCGATCGTTGGCAAAACCCGCTCAAATCAATTACTCCAGTGGTTTAATCAACTTCGGTGGGAATTGGATTCACAACACAGGAGGTCTCAAATGAAGAAGTAAATAAAAATAACAATAAAAAGTGTTTTAAAAGGCCTTAAAGGAGTGTATTAAAACTCACCACATGAGTGTCATAAATGCACTCATACTTAAACTTAACATTGCAAAGAAGATGCTCGGGCGGTGATTTTTGCCACCCTCGCATGTGGCAAAAATACCAACACCTGCATGACCAGTTAAAACCACCACTCATTTATTTTAAGTTTAAAACTGAAGAAACTTGCACAGGTGGTCAAAATGATTGCTCTTACATGCTAATACAAAACACATGTTTAGGCGATGAAATCGATCGCCTCTGCATGAGGACAAAAAAGATTACATGTTCGAGCAGTGAAATTGACCGCCCCTGCATGTAACTATGAAAATTTTCTAACTCTAAAAAAGTCAAAATTGATATTTCGACAAGTCTATTCAGGTGTTAGATGACTTTGCATGAGGTCAAGAAAATTTACCTAAAAATGTGAACATAGAGTGTAGCCTACAAAATGGACAAGTTTCGTAGGGGTCATCCTACAAAATGAGCGTAGCTGATTTTGAGGACAACACCTTTCTAGGGGGCCTACTTGGGGATTTCATCACCTCAATGGGCCACCCCAATGGCATGTTCTGGTGTGGTATACTAATGTTGTATCAAAAGACTTAACTTCAAAGGAAAGACCCTTTCAACTCCAAGCAAAAAGATTTCAGGATACTTGGTCCGCCAAAACTCGTATAGTTGAGTGTCAGTTGATTGGGAGACCCCCGTTCACAAATTTATGCCTACCAAACCTTGCATATATTAAGGACTCCCTAAAATCTTTGTAAACCTAGATAAGACCATTGACCGTTTTGTAATGTGATGCAAGGGATGCAGAACATACCCTAAAGTTACTCACCATCTATACTACCTTGAGGACTAGATAGAAGTTTTCTTTGGGTAAGGTGTCAAAACCTCCAAGGAAAGGGATATTGGGTGTAGACCTCTTATCCCTAGCTATCTACTTAGAGGGAAGTGTTCTTAGTTAGGTAAGAACATGGACAGGTATTCAATAGTGTGGTCTCACATTATGACTCAATCCTACTTGAATAATATTTAGGTTGTTGCATTAAAAGAAGTGTTTGGTATGTCTTCTCTTGTTGTTATCTACCTATAATCACCATTTATCATCCACAGAGGTTAATAGCCCCATGCAATAAACTCCTTGAGTCAATCCATAGCCACTTTATCTATTGTGTTTTCTCTTGCCACAAGAAATTTTCCAAAGTTACCAAAATCTTGCCTTGAAAAACACACTATTCCAAAAATGTGCCTCTGAATCATAGAAATTTGCCTTTGCATTGTTTTACCACATCTTTGATCCATAGTAACGTGCCTTTTCACCATAGTAACATGCCTTTGTAGCATAGAAACTCGCCTATGGTGCACAGAAATGTGCCTTTGGCTCAGTCAACTTTTTACACACTCTGTCAGAAAAAATCACTTTTGGATTATTCTTCTATGCATTTGAGCTATAGTAATACACCTTTGAGCTATCCTGATGTGTCTATGTTCATTAGAAACATGCCTTTGAGTTATCTTGACTCACCTTTGAGCTACAGAAACCCGCCTCTAGCATACAGTCCTGCGCCTTTGGTCTCTGCTATTAATAGTCATCATTTTAGCCCAGAACTAGAAAACCATCATTTTTGAGAAATTTTATCAACTAAGCTATCATCCTACAATCCATCCAGATCTATTCCCTCAACCATCAGACCATCCCCATCAATCATCATAGCAAAAACTTGTATTTTAGAGCTATTATCCTTTTGAGACTGCAAAACAATCATCATTATCACCAAACAAGCCAAAAATTTATCCAATCTTTCATATCTTTAATTTGGCTTCTATCATAGTGTCTAGATCACATCCCCTAATCTAACTTTAATTTGGGAAAGCTTACCTCTCTTAGAATTAGTATCCATTAGTGGTTTTCATTAGCTTAGAGGATAACCTTTTCTAAGTTGGTCAAACTCATTAATCCTATCTGCCTTCCTTGAGGTCATTAGTCTACCTCTTTTAAGGTCATCAAACATCCAAAACAATAATTAATCTAGGTTCTACTCATCTTCCATCAAGCAACCAAGCCCAAAACATCATCTTAGTAGTCTCAATTCAATCAGAAAAATCCAAAATCAGTACATCCATCCCCCAATCTTTGTCATAGCACATTTGCGTAATCTTATGACTACAACTAGACAACAACATCAATTAGCCATGGAGGCTCATCAAAATATCCAAAACAATCCCCAACAAAATCCTCAAAACAGTCCTTATGGTAATACCCAAAACAATCCTCAAGAGGATAATACTACATGGATAGATGCTACCCACTTTACCACAAGGTTAAATCCTCATGACTTTTTATCGAAAGGGTATACCATAGGTCAATCATCAACTCATCAACCTAGAATCCCTCAACAAGAACACATATATCAAGAGGATTCTTAAGACCTCGATGAGAGCATGCAAGATCCCAAAATTTCAGATGCTCTAGATAAACTTTCAACTTCCAATCCCAATCATTTCTTTCATCTACTTGCTAAGAAAGGAGCCAACTTACCCCAATACTTTGACACATCTACTCTCAAGGAGAAATATTCCATCAGTGATGCCATAAACTCCATGGGTAGACCACAAATCACCCCTATCCAACCTATGTCCACCATATCATCCCTCATTCCCAATTCACCCTGACATGAGGTGCCTTTGAATCCCTTCACCGCCAAATACGTCAACCCCCTTTATCAAAATCCCATGGGAGAAAAATCACTCGAATTCATTATTGTCCCCATGGAGATTTAGCAAATGCAACAAGAAAATATAGCAAAACAAGTAAATCATCCAATCCTTTCTTCACCACATCTACACCTACACCCCCTCAAAATCCTCCACAAACATCACAAATCCAAACCCCCATCCATAATATTGTTAGTGCCACTCCTCCACAAGGGGCACAAGATCAAACCTCCATATCTCATATTGCTTATGCCACTCCACCATGGATGTCACAAGTGCCAACTTCCATATCAAATATTACTTATGTCACTCCTCCACAAGTGTCACAAGTCCAAGCATCCATTCCTCAAAACACCTACATCACTCCACCTCAACATTCCCAAAATCAAAACACCTACATCACTCCACCTCAACATTCCCAAAATCAAAACACCTATAGCACTCCACCTCAACATTCCTAAAACCAAAACACCTATATCACTCTACCTCAACATTCCCAAAGTCAACACTCCTATATCACCCCACCTCAAAATCAAAACACCTACATCATTCCACCTCAACAAAACCTAAATCGACACTCTTATATCACTCCACCTCAATATTCCCAAAGTCAACACTCCTACATAGCTCCTCCACAAAACCCACCAAACCAACATTTCCACATGAATCAAACCCCAAAAAACCCTCACAACTCATATGACTTATATAATCTCACTTCATATGGACCCAATTCCAATATCTCCTATGGGACATAACAACCACCATTCATCCAACATAATCTTGCTCCACAAACACCCACATCGGATCTTGAGCTCAAGTTTTCAAATCTACAAAAATAAATCTCCAATCTTTCATTTGGACAAATGAAGAAAACTTTCTCTTTGGAGGAGGTTTGCCCATTTCCATTTGATAGATCTTTACCAATGATCCCTTTTCCCTCCAATTTTGACATGCATAAATTCGACAAATATAAGGGAAAAGGCGATCCAAAAGAACACCTTAGGGAGTTCTATATTTCTTGCTTAGAGGTTGCTCATAATGACACTTATCTTATGCGCTTCTTCCCTCATAGTCTTGGAGGGTAATCCATAGAATGGTTTTCTCACCTACCTATGGGTATCAAAACATTCAATTAATTAGCTGAAAATTTTGCAACCCATTTTCTACAATACTGAGCATGATATTTCTATGACAGACTTGTGCAACAATAAACAACATAATGGGGAAACTTTTATCTCCTTCTGTAGCATAAAATATGAATTGCAAATAGATTTCAAATATTTCAAAAGCCTAAACTCATATTAAATGCCCCATCACAAGCTTGAAGTTAGCTATAGAAAGATTAAAAATTAAATGCAGAAACCATGAAATGTTACCAATGGCGAAGATGTGGTTGCTCAAGATTATACCATAACTCCAATATGAAAATTTTAGGGGGGAATCGAGAATAAAGGTAGGTTTAAATAAAGTTGGTGAAAATGGTTCACAGGTAGTTGAACAGGTTTTTCGTTATGTGAACAGTAAAAGGTAGGTGTTTTACGGGTTTTGGGATTAGGTTAATAATAAATTAAAGTTGTTAAATTTAATTTATTATTAATGAGAGGTTTTAGGTTTAGGTTTAATTTAAATAATAAATTAAATTTATTATTTTATTATTTTTTGGAGGGTAAAAGGTGAAAATATTTAATTAATTAATCAAAATTAATTAGATATTTGGTTTAAGGGGAATAGATTTAATTAATTAATTAAATCTTAGGGTCACCTAGGGAATAATTAGGGGTCTTATCAATTGGTCAATTTTTTGATGTCTACATTTTGCCCCTCTTTGAGATGATGTTGCGAAGTAGTGCCATTTCAAGGAAGATTATTACATAGGTTTAGGATTCAGATTTTGGGTAGGCTGGAGATGATGGAGCTCATAAAAATAAGGATTGGTAGATAATGCCCCCTCAAGAGGATATGTAGGGACGAAGGAGATGGATAGGCTCTTGAAAAGGAAAACAAAGGGAAGGAGGTGGAGTTATGCAGATTAAACTTCGAGCAACCTAATGTTTGATATAGCACCTAACGTTATGCACCAAGGTATGAAGACCAGGGTGACGATGTGTCCTGTGCACCTAGCGTAATACAACCTTGTCTAATGTATGAGGAAATAAAATTAGAGCATTAAAGTCCTAATGCACAAAAGGTATGATATGACCTTAGATGTAAAGGATAATGCAAAAAGCTATTCCAACATACACAAGATATGAATATTAGCTGGAATGATACATATGTGATTCAAATGCAAGATGAAATGATGACACACACAAGCAAGCAAGCAATCATGCACAAATGATTCAAAAACAAACAAGATGATTGTCCGTGTCAAGCTGAAAACCAATTATCGAGGTGAATGATTGATGATTGATTGATAGTGTTGTTGATATGGGAACAATATATGACGAGAACAATGCGAGGATTGTGTTGTTGATATGAGAATGATATATCCCAAGAACAACACTAGGATTTGGAATGATGTATCCCATTGATGATGATGATGTGATTGATCGATCAGGTTCACAACAAAGCTAGGAACAAGACCATTGATGTGATTGGATAATTTGGCTAGATTGGTTGACAAGATTGGTATGGACTAGGATGCTTGCATTTGGATCATTGTTGCTTGGAATGATTTGATTGATGTGATTTGATGGATTGATTTTAATTGATGAGTTGAAATGATTTGATTGATGATCTGAGTTGACTGATTTGAATGAATTGGATGAACTTGATTGAAGTGATTTGAAGAATTGACGTGACTGGATTGGATGTGGATTGATTTTTTGTTGGATATTTGATTTTTGTAGTTTCAAATGTTTTGATTTTTTTTTTTGGTTTGTTTTGGATGCTTTGGAATGTTTAGCATTAGATAGCCTTTGGATAGATGCCAATGACAAGGGCAAACCAAACCAAAAGATAAGGAGGATGATAGGATGTAGATGATAAATAATGGATGGGATGGATGGATAAGAGGATGGGCGATAGGATCAAAGTAGGATTAAAAAGATTGGTAATGGGATAAATGTAGGATTGGATGGGTAAAAGGATGGACAATAGGATAAAGGTAGGAGTATGGATGGATACAAGGAGTGGCAATAGGATAAAGGTAGGGTGGATACAAGGAGTGGCGATGGAAGGATAATGGATGGGAGATATATGATAGATGGATGAAGGGAGCTTAGGATGTGATCTCCAAGGACTACATTACATAGGAATAACCTACCCCCAATCTAGATATTATGCCTTAGGATTTGGTGAGGTGATGCTTATTAATAGGGATAATGCTTGGAAGGGATGAATGGACTTAATAATAGATGGATGTATGGAGGATATTCTTGGAAATGGATGGATGGAATTTGGAGTATGACAAGAGTTGTCAAAAGCATTTTTCAACATTTTGCCCTTACCCTCATCAAGATCAAAAGGAGGAAGGGAAGATGGATGGTGCAATGAGGAAAGCATGATAGATATGATGGGAAGGATGGCAAGATAGGATGGAAAATGATAGGATAGGATAGATGAGACAACATGCCCCCAAGTGTAAAGCACATAGATAATCACCTACACATGATGCTTGTTTACGCGGTTTTCATCATGGTACTTATCCAAGGCACCATAAAAATAGTTTTCATCATTAGACGAAATGATTTATCTTTACTATTTTGATTTTTTTTTACTTTTGGGATATTTTGAATGGAATAGGTAGGGGCTCAAGAGTTTGTTCCCATAGCAAGATGGTAATGTCCCATGATGTATAGAAGTCACTTAGAGACCATGTCAAGTAGCATTATGCATATGGATGTTGGTAGGAGACTTCATGAGAGAGATTTCAAATATTTCAAAACCCTAAACTCATAGTAAATGCCCCATCACAAGATTAAAGTTAACTATAGAAAGATTAAAAATTAAATGTAGAAACCATGAAATGTCACCGATGGCGAAGATGTGGTTGCTCAAGATTTTAGCATAACTCCAATATGAAAATTTTAGGGGGCGATAATTGAAAAAAAAGTTGATTTTATAAAGTTTGGATAAAAGTTGGTTCGAGCGGTTGAACGGATTTTTGGTTTGGTGAATGGTAAAATGTAGGTATAATATAGTTAGGGTTTGGATTATTATTTTTGCGAAATAGATTTAGGTTTACGTGTTAGTAAATAATAAATTAAGTTATCTAACTTTAATTTATTATTTATGGGGAATAAAGTGAAAAAGATTTAATTAATTAAAATTAATTAAACCTTGGGATTAATGATAGATTAAACAATAAAATTAATTTAATTTATTATTTATGGGATTAAGGGAAATTTAATTAATTAATTAAAATTAATTAAATTTTATGGTAAGGGAGGACTTAGGAAATTTATCAAAAATCAAGGTATGATTTAGGGATGGATAGGAAATGTGATCTATGGTCAATTTTTGATGTCTACATTTTGCCCCTCTTTGAGACGATGTTGTGAAGAAATGTCGTTTCAAAGAAGATTAAAACATAGGTTTTGGATTCAGATTTTGGGTAGGTTGGGATGATGGGGCCCATAAAAATGAAGGATTGGTAGATGATGCCCCCTCAAGAGGATATGCAAGGACGAAGGAGATGGATAGGCTCTTGAAAAAAAAGAAACGAAGGGAAGGAGGTGGAGTTATGCTGATTAAACTTTGAGCAACTTGATGTTTGATATAGTACCTGATGTTATGCACCAAGGTATCAGGACTAGGGTGACGATGTGTCAAATGCGGAAAAGACAGAAAATCACAAGCAAACATATGCCTAAGCCACCATGATCACAAAGTGGCAGGTATGTTGCAAGGCCAGATACAAATGCAAGACAACAATTATATAGCACACACAAACAAGACAAGCAAAGCATGCACAAATGATTCAAAAACAAACAAGGTGATTGCCCTTGTCAAGCTGAAAGCTGATGATCGATTGTATTGATTGATGATGATAATGATTGATTGATTGATAGCGTTGTTGATATAGGAACGATATATTCTGACAATAATGAGAGGATTGGGAATGATATATCTCGATGATATGATGATGATGATGATGATGTGATCGATTGATTAGGTTTACAACAAGGCTTGGAACAAGACCATTGATGCAAGTGGATAACTTGACTTGATTGATTGACTTGATTGGTATAGACTAAGGATACTTGCATTTGGATCATTGTTGCATGGAATGATTTGATTGATTTGATTTGATTTGATTTTGATGAATTGAGTGAGTTGGATTTATTTGATGAATGAATTGAGTTGAAGATTGAAGAATTGATTGGAAGAATTAATTTGATTGGAATGATTTGATTGATGATTTGAGTTGAATGATTTGAATGAATTGGATTAACTTGATTGAATTGATTTGAAGAATTGATGCGACTAGTTTGATTTGATGATTTGATTTCATGAAGTGATTGGATTGGATTTGGATTGAAGAATTAGTTTTATTACTTGGATTTTTGTTGGATATTTGATTTTTTTTGTATTTTCAAATGTTTTGATTTTTTTGGATTTTTGGTTTGTTTTGGATTTTTGAAATGTTTTGGGATGTTTAGCATTGGATTGTGTGTGAATAGCATTTGGATAGATGTCAATGACAAAGGAAAAACCAAACCAAAAGGCAAGGATGATAATAGGATGTAGATGAACAAAAGGTTTGGTGGTAAGTGTTGACCCATTTTCCTCTGTCCAGAGCTAAATAGTCCACCTAGTATTTTCCTTGAAAATCCTTTGGAAAATTTTCCCATAAAGCTTAAAGTGCCAAATTTCCCAAAAGGCCTTGCCTAAAATACCTTACCATTGGAAAGAGCTTGAAAAAATAGGCAGGTTTGCTTTTTACATCACCCTAAAATTCGGCCAAATAAAGAAGTTATTCATGGTCAAAGTTTTGGTCAACATACAGTTCAAATATACATTTGGCAGGCTTGCAATCTCTATCAGCCTTAGAAAATGATGAAAAAAGGTAAGTTGTATGCATTTTGGAATGCATATTGAGCCAAGGAGATGCATGTACAAATGGGGAATCTTTCACAGATTCTCGAGAATATTCTGAGGTTGTATATCGGGTCGCAAGAAAAGATGCAAGGAAATATGCAAAGTGAATATACATTGAAGATTCCCCAAAATATTCTGCCCTTGCATACCAATGGGCTTGTATATTGCTTCGTATGTTCGCACATACAAGCGACTATGTACAATGAAAAGTATACATTGCGGGTATATTCCATCGAGATTCCCTGTTTGTATGTGAGAGGGTTTATATATTGTGTTTGTATATTTGACATACAAAGGTGCCAATATACATTTGCTACAGTGCCGCGAGGGGAGATACAAAGGGGTCGCTACAGAAAAGGCATACAAAGGCGTTTGTATATCGCCAAGATGCATGAGACAGGGCCCTCACATATACAAAGAAGGTTGTATGTCTTCTACATATAAGTGAGCATGAACAGTGGAATGTATATCGGCTTGTATGTGCGAACATACAAAGCCGATATACAAAGTTTATATGCATCGGCTGCAGTGAACATTCAAAGAAAGATACAAATGGTGGGGTCCGTGATATACAAAGGGCTTTGTCTATTAGCGATGTACAAAGAAAGACGCAAGTCAAATATACAAGCCGGACCCGAGCCACACAATCAAAGCAGTTGATAGTTTTTGAGGTCTGCAGCTTGTATATTTGGCGTTTGTATATCATGCGATATACAAAGCCGACATACAATGGTAGCATACATGCCAGATTTCAAAATGTTTTCAATCTGCTTTATAAAATTTTGAGGTCCGTGCATTTGTATGCATATCTGCAATTGTATATTATGATATACAAGTAAGAGATGCAAAGAGACATGCAACCCCAACCCGATACAGAGGTAAATTCTGGCATATTCGGTGTCAAGTCTGGATTGTTTGTATTGGCACTTTGTATACTCGCATATACAAAGAGATATACAAGGAAAAGTGATACAAGCCAGACCTGACAGAACAATCAAATACAGCTAATAGTCATCTTAGGGTCCGCGGCTTGTATGTTTGCATATTCAAAGGAGGAGATACAAATGGTGGGGTCCGCCAAGGTACAAGCACTTTGTATGTATCTTCTGCTTGTACATTTGCTTATATATTTTCATATGCAGGACCAAATGCAAGTTAACATACAAGAGGTGGGGCCCGCACATACAAGGGAAATTATATACATATACAAATTTGAAAATACAAGGACATTTCAAAGCCGATATACAAAGCGCCATGTATGTACAAAGGAAGTTGCAGAGAAGGTTTTTGAATGCCAATTGGGGCGGCAAATGTAAGCGATATATACACAAATGCAAAGCGATATATACAGGCAGTTGACCAAAACTTTGACCACTTGTATCTCCTCCATCCTAGCAAATTTTGACATGCTGCAAGAGGCAAAGATGCATGATTTTGTCCCATCTTTCATTTGGCTGGGTTTTCAGGAGTTCTTGTCATTTTCCATTTTTAGATCTGGTTTTGTATGTTTTAAGCGGGGAACATTCCGGTGACTACACTAAGCAGATGTAGATATTCCTTGCATTCATTGTTGCACCATGACGAGGCAGCTTGCATTGATGGTAAAAGATATCCCTCCACCACCATGTTCCAGATATTCTATGAGTTCATTGTTGAAGATAACCACGCAGCAGCTGCATTAAAGGCTTAAAATATCTCATATCCGCCCAATGCCAGATTTTGATGCCATGACTGATGCAGCTGGACAGACATTAAATGTAGATATTTTCTGAGATAGCTCTTAGAGCGCATTTTCTGTAACCGACCTAGGTTAGTTTAGAATGCTATATATATGCATTCATATGATGTAAATAAGGTTGGAAATTTTTGGCATTCTGGTCTTTCTGTTTCCAAACAGAGCCTTCTATACTGTAACTGTGCCTTCCCACTAAATATACTCAAGTTATTTTGCCTCTTTAGACTGATTTCTAGTCATGTGTGAATCTGCATATGGTTGTTTGTGAATGTCTCTGTTACTCTCAATCATCTGGTTTCTCACCTTTGCTAGGATCAATTGAATCTGTGTATGTTTGCTTGTTATATTCGGTTATGCTATGCATTTCCTCAGTATTGTGAGGGTTCTTTTATTAAACTTGGCGAATCACCCTTTGTTTTCAAGTTTTTGTTTCGTCATTCACTTTAAAGCATTCCTTCTCTATTTTCCTCTTAAGATTCAGTAGTTTTAGGTGATAACTAGTTAAGGAAGCCGGCCTTCTCTGGAGGTTTGATCTCATTTAGCAAAGTCTCACACTTAGAGATCATTCCCATGTTACTCTAGATTGTTGAGGTT
Organism: Cunninghamia lanceolata; assembly: GCA_027924645.1. NCBI lineage: Eukaryota > Viridiplantae > Streptophyta > Pinopsida > Cupressales > Cupressaceae > Cunninghamia > Cunninghamia lanceolata. The sequence continues at coordinate 673,592 of BSBN01000887.1, forward strand.
TCACAACTGTACGCAAGGGTGCAAATCTAGGTGATAACAATAAGATAAAGGTAGAACTGAATGGATGGATAAGAGGATAGGTGATAGGATAAATGTAGGATTTGGATGGATAAAAGGATGGACAATAGGATAAAGGTAGGAGTATAGATGGGTACAAGGAGTGGTGATAAAAGGATAATGGATGGGAGATATATGATAGATGGATTAGGATGCAATCTCCAAGGACTACGTCGCATAGGAATAACATGCCCCCCACTCTAGATATTATGCCTTAGGATTTGGGGATGTGATGCTTATTAGGATGCATGATAGGGATAATGCTTGGAAGGGATGAAGAGATGTGTAGGAAGGATGTATGATGTAACGTCCAAGGACCATGTCATCAATGAATAACATGCCCCTATTCTGCAAATGTTGGTTAGAATGTTGGACAAAAGAATATGGTAAATGGTATAGGACATAACAAGGCAGTTGGAAGACAAAAATGATTAGTTATGTCAAGCGTTTATCAATTCATGTATCAAAATCATGCCTCAATCCTTATCAAGATCAGTGTTGTTATCAAGATCCAAGTTGAGGGGGGATGATGAAATGGGAATGATAACCAGGTAACAGGGATATGGTCGGTTATGAGGATATGAAAGGGATGGGATAGATGAGACAACTTGCCCCCAAGTGTAAATCATATAGATAATCGCCTACACATGATGCATGTTTGCCAGGTTTCATCATGGTACTTATCCAAGGCACCATGGGAATGGTTTTCACCATTGAACGAATGATTTCTCTTTACTATTTTGAATTTTTTTACTTTTGGTATATTTTGAATAGAATAGGTAGGGACTCAAGAGTTTGTTCCCATAGCAAGATGGTAATATCCCATGATGTATAGAAGTCACACAGAGACCATGTCAAGTAGCATTATGCATATGGATGCTGGTAGGAGATTGCATGAGAGAGAGGGATTAAGTGTATAGTGGATTTTGATGTGGATTATGAAAGGTTCATGCAAGGATGGATAGGGGATAGTGGATTATGATGTGGACTAGGATGGAAGGATAGTAGATTAGGATGGAGATAAAGAGATAGATAGAACTTATGTAAAAGCATGGACCATAGGGATATGATGGAAGAAATAAGAGGGATAGTAGATAGAAGATGGGGAGATTGAGGTATGTGGGAATGTTGTGGAGTGGAAGGGAACCAAGATCAATGGTTGCACACACCAAATTGGATTTTGAAGTTTTTTATTAGAAGGGGGATTTGGGAGTAATGGAGATGTTTTCTTAGGGGATTGCCTATTTAGGACTTTAGGGACCCAAATGGAATTATGGATTTTAGGATTTTCTAATGGGGAGCAGGAAGTTTGGGATTTTAGGATTATGGATGCTCCATTTGAATTGGGTGTTTTTTGTTTAGGGACCCAAACCATTTTGGTTTTGAAATTATCTTTTTGAGATGTTGACTTGGGTAGCCTTTTTGAATTTTGATTTTACTTTGATTCTTTGCATTGGTGCCCTGTGGCATGAGGATCATTAGGATTTTTTGCTTTATGGGTAGAGGCATCCAAATTTTGATTTCTAAATCCCATGGGGGTTTTTGTGATAGCTTCAAGTTTAGTTGTTGTGTGCATTTGTTGATCATGATTAAGAATTGTAGGGGATTTATAGGAACGGGATGTATGGATGGATTTGTTACTAAAGTGATAAAGGGGTATGAGGATGGGAATATTAGTTGGAAGGAGTGGAGGTAAAGTGGATGGAGGAAGATGGATGGTCACATGCTTTTTGGGTTTGTAGGATGATGGAGGAGGGATGGCAACATATGTTTTATGGATGCGATGAGGTGCACCGAGGTTGACCTTGGATGAAGTGGAATTAGGATGTGGTACCAACATGTTTGGATTGACTTCTTTGAGATATATAACCAATACCATATGGTTTTGGAGAGACTTTGACATAGATGGGTTCCAAGTTACCTTGCTCATGAAGGCATAAGACTTTACCTTGATAATGCATTTTTTGGAACATACAATGCACAATGGGATGCTTATTTTTCAAGACACAAGACATGAGTCCCTTATCAGATGAAGAAGGTGAGGTGGCAGACAATGGTTGCTGCTCTCCTAGGGAAGAACATTCATGAAGGAAGGTAGTAAGACCAATATGATATGATGGTGGATTTGAAATGGGATCAATATGAGATGGTGAAGGAGTAATAGGATCTTGATTATTCTCATTATGCTCATGAAGATCCAATGTATTTATTTGATCATCTATGTGCTTGTGGGGACCATACGTCTCATCAAGGGAAGTGGATGTTGTGGGATAATGGATAGGACGAAGTGGAGAATGGATATGAGTGGTGGATGCTTCTTGATCATGGATAGTATTAGGACCACAAGTGGAAGGAAAGACAAACTCTTGATCATAGATAATATCTTAATCATAGAAAAGATATATATTATTAATAGGTTGAATAGATGGGCTTTGATATTGATTTGGTAAGGAGCAAGGTTGATCATGTTGATTTTTAATGGAAGTGGAATTTAGAGACTCGTGGATAGATTCAATGTATGGTAGGGAATAAATTGGGCTTATGGTAGGTGGATTTTCAAGAGACTTGATAGTTTATGGACTACAAGATGGGATTGGAGAAGTAGGCATGACATTTGAAGGTTCTTGGATAGTTTCAAGGATAGGGATTTGATGGCATTAGGGTGGTGGTTGATTCCTTGCTAGTATCCAATGGATCACATCCTTCATTAGTAAATGGGTAGATGCACAATATAACGGATGGACAATAATGGTAGATGGTGTAGGCTTATGTGTAAGATTAGGATTACTTGTGCTAGACAGGGATGAAATTAGATGAGTGGATTTGGATTTCTCCATAGCTTTTCTTTTGCTTTTAGATTTTTTAAAGAATCTTTGGAGAAAATCGTTTGGCTTTGGTATAGGCATTCTATTGGATGGTGATGGAGGACAAGTAGATGGATTGGTGTACAATTCCAAACTTGGTGTGGTGTCTCCCTTGTCAAGAGTATCATTAAGATGTCTTAAGGAATCTTGATCTTGGTGGGAGGAGTGACTAATGCTAGCTTGCTCATGTTGTGGAGGAAAATTCATGAGATTGGTTGATATGGAGGAACTAGGTTGACATGATGATGGGGGGATATATGGTTCATAAGTATCAAAATATGTGTCATGATCTACAAAGTTCTCATAATCACTAGGAGCAAATTTTGACCCGCCTCGGAGGATATATGGTTTTGGCTTTGATACCTTTGTAGTAGAAAACTTGTAGGATGATGTCTTAGCGTTCTTGAGAGTGTCCAATTCTTGTCTTAGTGCTCTAATTTCATCCAAGATGGTATCATTTGTAGGTGTTGGCTTTGATACCTTTGTAGAACTCTTATATCTTGATTGCAAATAAAAAGGTCTATGATTCTTCATCTTAGGGGGCATGTGTGATAATTCTAATCTTTGACCTAGAACTAGTGATATAATAAGATAGAAGAATGCAAGGTTGTGATGTAATGCAAACTTTAGGATATGAAGACAACCTAAATGAATATGATGTGACTAAACTTTGAGTGGGTTGATGACAACTTGAAATAGATCAAGGTAACTCTAGGTCTAACAATGATTATGTAAGCCATGGTTACTTGTGTTATGATGGATAGACACAAGGACAATGTTCAAGAGAGGGTATGCTAAAGTAGGAGATGATAAACTCCAAGTAGGTTACCCTATCCCAAGATGATGATATGTTTCCCAACTCAAGTACAATAGACTTCAAGTGGTAAAAGTAATATGATATCCAAGGCTTGGTTGAAGACCAAAGAGAGCAACCTAGATGCAAACTAAGAACTTTTGTTTGAATAATGATGGATATGCAAATGTGTATGACTAACTAGGATGTTTTGGATATGCAATGACTCAAGACTGAAACCCTAGAAGATCAGAATTTAAGAGTGATGCCCAAAAGAAGGATAAAACTAGGTTTTTACTTCTCTATTTAGGAACAATGGACTGGTGTAGAGGGACAATTTTGTAGTTTGTTTTATCAAATTTTGTTTGTTCTATGAAGAATGGTGACAAGAATATAGTTCACTCACAAAAACACAATGTCCAGATGTCTGATAGGAAATAGTATAAATGTTATGTGTATGTTCAAGGGTTATCCACCCTAATTTCCATGGGTCTAGCACAAATCAAAGACAATTCACACACATAAAACACTTGCTATCCCTAAGGTCATTGGCCAATGGCACGACACTCGGGCCCACAACTTGGAAACTCCTTCAACGCCAGTGTAGGAACACCTAATGTGGGTGTATACACTTTTGCCTTTGTGAGAGTGGATGGATAGGGGCCTCTAGGAATGGAAGGATGACCCAATCACCCTTTCCGTGGAAAGCTACGTGTTTAGCTTATGCTAAGCCAAGGATTTCCATCTCATCCCAAGGGAGCTCATATGGTGAGTAACTTCAGAGCATGGAACCCTTGCACTGAGAGTGACGCGAATAAAAGTCAAGCATAAAGGGTGGCCTTCTAACTAATTTGTCTTCTAGTCGCAACTCGGGGACTTGTGATACTAACAAATACCTCATGTAAACATGGGTAGCTTGCACTAATGGATTGGCACTGTACGACAAAGGCTAATGGCAGTTTAGACTTGGCTTTTGCCTTATCTATTTATATAGCGGCCCGAGGGAAATACCACTTTGGGTCACCAACGAGTTCTCCTTATAGATGTGTCTCAAAGGTAGGCCCTATCTAAAGGGTTACAAAAGAAACACAAGTAAATTCTTTTGATCTCCAAGTTCATACAATGATACGAGGAGAGAGCATACACATTTACTTGGTCACACTAAACAAAATTTCATTTACCTTTAGAAATTAAGTGTGTGTCTGTGTGACAATGAAAGTGTTGAGAAGTGTTTTTGATTCCCAAGTTCACATAATGTGTGAGGGAAGAGCATACACACCTCAAAACACAAGAAAGGTCACCAAACAAAGAAGACAATGATTCTTTTTAAGCCCCAAATGAGTGCGAAAACAAGTAGTTAATTTTACTTTTTATGCACCAAATTGAAGTGTTCCTAATATTAAGATGCAAACACATGAAAAGATCCTACAAGGAAATACTTTAGTGGTTTGCATTTTTTTGTGTCTTTGATAGGCATAAAGCTGCAAGCAAAACGTAAAACAAATGAATCCTGCAAAAAACACACAAAATGTTAAATGCGGGATAAAGTATGTTTGATGCTTTAAAACAAAATGAATGAATTTCAAATGATTATACTAGGAAATCAAGATAGAATCTGAAAGAGATGATTGTATCGTTGCGAAGCTCTTCGAATCCCCTTTCCAATGCCTACAAAAATGTGAAAATCTGATAAAAATTGAAAAAGTTATGCTAGTTGGTCAAAATAGCCTCCAAGGTTAGAAATGGGCACTGTGATAATTAGCCAGCTCTATGTTTGCAAGAAATCTCATCATATGCGAGGTTGAGTTTACTATTTCAAGTGTTCACATGCAAAAATGACTGCTAGATGTTGGAAGGAATAGTTTAAAGAATGTTATTGTTCTAATGTAAACTATACACATCCGATAATTATAGAATAATCTTTGATAGTTAAACACTCACTGCTAAAATTGGTTTTGCAGGCCACCGAAAGAATGCCTCAAAGTGATGTAAATGTTTGTAGGATATGAACAAAATGGATTTGTTGAAAATATTTTAAAAACTTATGCATTCAAGTTCACGGAATGTGTCAAGCGATAGCCAACACTTGGATCCACAGGAGGTTCAAAGAACAAGTCGACAAGAACAAACTACAAGTTGAGAATATTTTGCAACCTAAAAACATTTTTGAGGCAAAGATTTTAGAGACTTTCACTCAAATGTGATAACCGTGGGCCTATATCATGAAGATCTTCGAATCGAGTATCACCAAGGCTAGATTCAAAGACAAACAAAGTGCACAGAGCATCAGTATTGTTAAGGTTTGTAAATGAGATAAAGATCATCAAAATCGCTACATAGAAAGCACGAGTGCTTCTATTAGCCAAGCATTGGATAATATTACAACCCCATCGTCATATTAGGAGCTAAGTCCAATTTTTGATTTCTCGCTAAAGGGACGTTAGGTCCGCATCAGTATAAATTTTTTTCATCATCCGCCCGCTAGATAGAAACACTAGAGGAAGGGAAACAATAAATAAGAGAGGAGAAACAAATGTCTTAGGGACAGTCATGTAGGAGGGTGCCCCCAAGTCACCAACAGCAACTCTATGTCTGTAAGACACAACACACAACAATAAAATTAGAGAGAAGCAATATAGAAGAATGATGATACAAATAGAAGAAGGTCACAACAAAGGTGGTCTTCTGGTATCCCAGACCTTACAAGAGAATCAAGGGTCATCATAGGAGGCCTAAACAACACATAACACATCACAGGGGAAGCACATCACGAGAGAGATAAAGGGTTAGAGATACTTACCTGTAGGATCTTCGTATTAGATTTTTTGAACTTGCCAACCTCTTGGAGAGGCACTCGATCATGTTAAGTGCAAAATTTGAGTGGTTCTTGTGAAAGTCTTGTTTATTATCATATGATGTTTGCTTCTCAAATGCTTGTGTAAATGAGACCTTTTGTTGCTTATGAGGGGGAGAACCACTATTATTTCCAACTACTGACAGTCGTCTTACTCTTTTCTGATTTTAGCGAGTTTTCATTGTTGATGTCATCTAACACAATAACATGAATCATCTTGTACTGTCTCACTCATCTGTATCAGTTGTTCTATGCCTTTTTGATGTGTTTTGATTATCTCGCAATCCATATAAGGATAACGGAGAAGGAACCTCAACACAAATTCCATTTCTTTGTGGACAAGGTGGGTTATCTAACTTTTCTTTGTCCACTTCAATTATACCCATGATATTATCATAGTCTAAATAATCATCATCAGCTATTTCTACTAGTCCTTGTTTCAACATATTGGTATCAGTATGTTTAGGGAAAGGAATAGTGAAGATTTGTAAATTTTAATTTGGCAGAGCAACAGACTTATTTTTGTTATCATTCACACCTGATACTTGTATGATATTCAAATCAATGAGGTCTTGTATTTCATGTTTAAGATACCCACATCGTTTAGTGTCATGCCCTTATGTTCGATGAAAATGACAAAAGGCATTAGCATTGAAGTAATGTCCTTGTGCTCTACTAGGATCGACCGGCTTAATCAGGGGAAGCTTCAGAATGTTATTACTCACAGCTTGATTCATGATAGAATGATATGACTTAGATATCAGAGTAAACTTTCTTGGTTGATATAATGCTTTCTTCGAATTACCGATAGCAGACACATTAGAAAAATTGTTTGTGTTTGGTCCATTAATCTTGATGAAACTCCTATTGTTATTGTTTCTCTTAAAGTTGTTTTGTGATGATCCACCCATGGATTGACTAACTTGAGCCGATGGTATTGGTTTTCATACTAACTAGACAAAAGTTGGTAATCACGAAGGGTGGTGCATAAATGTTAAAAGGATTTATACTTCATCAAGAGGATCCTATCATGGATGTTAGGTTGCAGATTAGTGATAAACACCTTCTGAACATCCTCATCTCTCATCTAATATTGAATTTACATATATAAAGCTTGATATGGACTAATGAATCCAGTTAGCTTCTCTTTCGGACCTTGCTTGAAATGAACTAAATCAATCAAAGAGACTTGAGGTCCAATGTTTGCTTGAAAATGTTGTAAAAATTGATCAATCAACTGCGAAAAGGAGTGTATTGAATTTGGAGGCAAAGAGAAAAACCATTCTAAAGCAGTATCTTTGAGAGATCATGGGAAAAGTTTTGCTAACAAATCCTCTTCAAAATAGAAATCACTACACATAGCTGTGAATGCTACCACATGAGTATTAGGATCACCTTTTCCACCATATTTTTCAAAGCGAGAAGTATCAAACCTCTCGGGCATAGGAGTTCTCAAAGTTGCATATGAAAGGGGATTATAGGCATGATATGTTGGTATATTAGGCTGCGAAGAATTTGTTAAATTTGTTACCTTATGATAGGCAGAGGTTGTGAATAGGTCAACGGTGGTTGGACATAATGGTAGGTGGTAGGTGGTTGAGAGTAACTATATGTGATGGGAGGTTGAGAATAAATGGGATGAAAAGGTGGTTGAGAGTAATTATTCATAGAAGAGGTCCCCTTAGAAACCAAATTCTGATAATTAAATCCCACAGCTTTGTAATTACTGCCATTAGATACTCCAATACTAGTGGTAGTATTCCTACAAGCATTCGCATCAGTCGTTAAGATTGTTAATATAAATGTAGATATCCTGGTAGTCGGTATAGGTACCGATACTTGAGTATGAGATGGTGACAAAGTGTTATTTATCACTTTTACACATTCAGTCACTGGCATGATATTGGTTTGTACAATATGTGCTAAACCACAAATTGTATTAACACCATCTTGTCTTTCTTTTATCAATTCTCTTACATGGTGAATCATAGGTACAGCTTCTTCAGCTATCCTCTCAGTTTGCACGTAGTCTTGAAATTCAGCTAGGTCTTTGTCAAGTTTATCTATTTTCTCATTAGATACATATCATGTCGTCTCAATAGTATCCATCAATGTCATGAAAAGTTTGCTCTTCCATTATACTTGTGATGGGTGTAATATCTTGTAACATTTGAGTCTCTCCTTTTGTAAAGAAGGTGTTCGATGTGCTAATTTCTTCAAGAGAACTAGATCCCATGTGTCTTATACTTCTTCTTAAAGGAATATTTCTCTTAGGGCAGCAAGTTATTAGACTCATGCAAATCTAGGATGACAACAAGTTAAAACCTAGTGAAAGTATAGCAAAAATAGGCAATTTTTTCACAATTTTTCAATTCCAAGACCTAGAAAAAGGGGTGTTTAAAGAATTTTAAGAGGTGAAAAAAATAATGACAATGATATCAATCACTTCAATACATAAAACTTGTCACAACACGCTTGGAGTGCAAACTAGGCCAAACCCTAGGGCAAAAATAGCAAAAATGTGCAATTTTTTTATCAAATCTTCAATACAAGAGGCCAATAACAAAGTGTTGTAAAGAATTTTAGGAGGGGCAGCAGATAATACCCCTAATATAATCCAATTAGTGCAAAAATATTCATTACAATAGAACTGTAGTGCAAATTTAGAGAGTCAATAAGGCCAAATCTATTGAAAATCAATGTTTTTCAAGCCCTAGGTTTGAGATCTTGATGTAAAAATCTATATGAATGTTTTGCAAGATGATATATGATGAAAATTACATTCTCTTAGATCTGAAAATGATTTCCATGCTCTAACATACAAAATGTAAGTGCAAATCTAATGAAAAATCAATGAAAATGTTAGTTTTTATTGAAGTTTTCTATGCAAAAATGCAAATTTTTTAAATCTAAATACAAATTTGTTCTAAAATGCCAGACTACATCCATATGAAATTTTGAATGAGCCTCTAAAATTAGTAGAAAATTTTGAAACAAGATTTTACCTACAAACCCTAGATTTTGGAATTACTAGGTTATATGCAAAATTCACAATTTTTAACAAAACCCTAGCAATTTTATGATGAAAATGCAATGCAAACTAATGAATTTTTGTAATTTTATATAATTTAAATAAGATATAATGCAAAAATCATAAATTTGATGAAATTCAAATTAATTAATGCAACATGCAAAACCCTAGCATGCAATTTTTTCCTAATTTTTCCACATTTTCAATTTTTTTTGTAAGTTTTCAAATACAATAAGATGAATGACTATATGAATAAATGAAATCACTGTAAATATTAAGAAAAACACTCAGTAAGGTGCAAATAAATCCAATAACATGGGTTCACCAAAATGTAAAGGGTAAAATTTGGATAGTTGAGTCTTTGGTAGTTTTGTATGTATATCCTCCTTTCACCCTTTCATTCAAGGACCTAGGGTTGAGTTGCAATGTACTATCCCACTCTATGTCACTATGGGAATGTAGGGAAACTTGGATTTTTATGATTTGATTGCCAATTATCTTCTCTTATGCTCAATTATACCTTAAAACCCTAATTATGTAAATACGACAACAAACAGACGGATAATGAAAAATGCTGTACAGAAAGATGTAAAATGACAAATAACTATGCACCTATTTTTGGGTTTAGAAGTGGAACAGTTGGGGAGTAAACAGTAGGCGCCCAAGTCTAATGCCCTACTTTTTGTCAGGATCTGCAAACAAGACTTGCAACCTGTTCCTGTTGTATGGAAGGTTTTCCTGTCATGGAACTTTGAGGACTAATGAGCGGGCACCCTAGTCCAGGGAGTTGTTTTCTTCTCTGATCTGCACTTTCAACACTCTGTTGTACCCTCCTGCAATGTCACTTTGTCTATAGGTTCAACCTGTAACCTGCAATCATGAAAACTTTGGGAGGGGGTTGTGGTGTTTAGAGGCTTGCCTCAGTCTAGCCCCAGAGAGACATTCAAGTCATTCAAACACCGTAGTCAAATAGAGAGTGCGTGCCCTTGTGAGGTAGAGGCAAAAACCAAATGATATCACCTTGTAGTGAAGATCTCATGGGAAGAAGAAGCTCTTCATGCCATGAGGAGATGGATGCTCAAATCTACAAATACAAACACATAGACAACACAAATCTACTCTTGTAACACAATGAAAGCCTTGAATTACTTATAGAATGCTTGAGAATTAAAATTTCCATCTAGTAATGTTTTGGTTTACAAATGAATGTCTAAACATGCTTTTATATGCAACTACAAACACTCCCGCCAAGAATTTCAAAATTCAAACTTACCGTGTCGACATAGGACCCAAATAACAGTCACAAGATGACACCCAAAATTTGGGACTGACCCAAAATAGGGCAGGACTAGGTTCAAGGGGTCCCCCTAGGTCCCATTTGACATGATACCCAGGGTTCATTCCATTGGGATGTTGAAATATGATGTAATATGTCCTAAATATAGATGGAAGACCCAGGAGCTAAACCTTATGAGGGAAAATCCCCCAAGGGGACATTTTCTGATGTTACAATATCATCAAAATTACTATAGCTAATCTCTATTTGACATAATATGTATAAGTCTCTATGGCTACTATTCTTGTTTGGTACATTATATGATCAAAATTTCTATAGATTATATCATGTTTGGCATAATATATTGTCAAAATCAATATACCTAAACTCTATTGAGCGTACTATATTGTCAAAACCTCTTTGCATGCCATGGAGGGAGAGAAATCTATGCTTGCCGAATTATTTATTTTATGAAGGCTGTTGACAAAGGTTATGGATTAGCTTTGTACAACTAATTTAGTGTTATTGCATTGGAGCAAATCAATGTTACAACATGTACAATTTAGAAATTTGGGAAGTAACTATATCAGTATGGCTATTATCTATTTCTCTAGGTTTGATATTATACAACCAAATATTCATAAATTGCTTAGATTGTGATTAAGGGTAGTATAAAGGGTGTATTCCTAGAAATACTCCTAGAGAACTAAATAATAGTGATACTGATATAGTTGCTTCCCAAATTTGTAAATTATACATGGTGAAACATTAATTTTCTCCAATACAATAACATGAGAGAAAAATGCAATTCCCATTTCTTGATACAAATAAACATAGAAATAGAAAGAGGGTGATAACTCACGAGAAAATACCCAAAAATGCTTCACCTAAAATCTCTTGATCTTGTATATGATTAATCTTTCCTAGTTTGAGATGTAAAGTTTAGTTTTGTAACTGTTACATGCAATGTAACTATAAATGTTAAAAAAATTTGGTATGTTAAAGCCTAGGATCATAAATTGCCTAATATTCCTCCAATTAGAGTTGTGTTAAATCCCAATCTCAGCAATTTTGATGATTAGAGAAACAAAGCATCAAGAAATACTAAACATTGTTTGATGGATACAATGCAACAACCAATGCATAATTAAGAGCTGAAACTGATGTGTACCTCACAACAACAAACAAGAATGTAACTTGCAAGAACTAACAAGAGAGTTTGTTATAGACATTTATAGCTATACCCCATATTGTCACCATATCTTGATCAAGGGAAAAAACCATATTAACAAAATTTTCAAAAAAATTAAAAACTGAAGAGTGAATTAATTCATATAAAAAAAACTATCAAAGCAAGATCTGGAACTGGGCATGGACATCTATCAAAGCATAAAGCAAATGGTATCTGAAATAAACTATATACCCTACACCAACCAACTAGAATAGGAAGTAAAGAAAAAAAATAGACACCAAATACAAACAGGGGCCTCATAGGAAATGCCAAAAGGATAGCATAAACACAAAAAAACATTTAACAAATAATAATGCAAACACAAATTAAAGAAATACAAAGAAATAAGAAGAGGGCAAATTCAAACTTGCACTATGCTGATGTGATTCAGTGGGTCTTGCATACAGAAATGTCAATGTGATTTGGACAAAGTCTTTTTGGATGGCTTTGCTTGGTGTAAAATTTCGTTCACATGCATCCATGCCCTAGGCCAAGGCATAGATGCAAAATTCAAGCCCACAATACTGTTTAAAAATTACCAATTTAAACTCGCACTATGTTAACACGAACCAGTGGGTCTAGTGGGTCATGTATACAAAAATATTAATGGCATTCCCACAAAGTCTTTTTCAACCGCTCTACTTGGCGTGAATGCCCATTGACATGCGTCCTTGCCCTTGGCCAAGGTATACATGCAAATTCCAACCTTGCTACATTTTCAAGGGTGCAACACACATGTACTCCCTAGGAAAACAAAGCAAAACATTGAAAACCTACCAAATATCAATTTCCATAATATTCATTGGGAAAAATCCAAAAAAATTAAGAATTCAAAAAGTCAATGCCAATGGGGTCAAAAAGCAATTGACCAATGAGAAAATCAAATTCTTTGAATTTCCCCTACACAAAATTCCCTAGAAAAAAGAGCTCAGGGAAAGCCTAAATTTTACTCCGTTGTGTCTTGCACGATGCAACACATGCATCTGATCTGATTTGATGAGGCAAATTAATACTTGCAAGGAAAAACATTATAAACATAGCAAATGTTCAACCAATCCTAGTTTTCACTGGGTGAATTTTACCAAGATTTAAACAAATCTAGAAAATCAATGCCAATGGGCTTAAATAGCAATCAACCAATCATGAAATCAATTTCTCTAATTTTCCTCTGCATAAGATTCCTTGGGGAAAAAAAGAGCTTAGGGAAAGCATAAATTTTTCCCTTCGCATGGGTGTTGAGGTAGGACTAATACTTAGAGGTGAAAACAATAGTATCCTTTCTTAGATAAGGAGACAGGTTGAAGATTTAATTTATTTCTAATATCTTGTCCTTTTTTTAGAGTGGATGCATTTGTTGCATGTTGCAAGACATGCTATGAAGATATTTTGCATGTGTAGCTTGGACTACAACATGGACACATGTGGAATGACTTTCATGAAAGTTAGATGGGTTCTAAGAGCTTGTTTGTAAATGGCATTAGCATTTTGATAGGTAGGACCAATTGTATATGAAGAGCACATGTTCTTGAATGCCACCTTGTTTTTATTATATTGGTAAAATAGGTTTTGAAGGGGCCCCAAAACCCTTTACAAAAGTAGCAAACTGAGAACAAAAAGCCAACCAAACGCCAATAGAAAGCTACCAAACTATAAAAAGCATAGAAAACCATAGCACAAAAAAGAACAACATAGACTATCATTTTCTTTAAAGTTTCTTCTGCTTCAAGTTCTTGCTCATAGAATTTCTCATGCAGAATAGAGAAATTCACTAGCTCTTTCTTATCCTCTTCAAATTGTTTCTTTCTACTGCCTCTTGTACAAGTTGAAGGGCCACTTGTATCCTCTAGCATCACCTATTTCCCTTTATCTTTTTTACCTTCACCTTTATATTGAGCAACAATTTCATCTACCTTCAAAATATCCTTAGCACCTCAGTCTTTAACCTAATCTTTTCTGAGATCTTTGAGCTTCTCAATGAGCATATTCATACCCTTTAAGCTATTCTAGATAGTTAGCTTACTAATCTGCATCATTTTCTCCAAATTGTCATTGATGGCCATTAATTTCTCTTCCAAGTATTGGATTATAGTTCCAAAGTCTTCTCTCATCCTCTGCATCTCACACTCCATCTCTTCTATCTTAGGGATAGCTTCCCAGTTATGGAAGATCAACTTCTCCTGCTCCATTGTGGTATCACCACCTCTTTCTAGACTTTCCTATATCAATTTCAACTTAATATTAATTCTGTTGATCTCCATGAAAAACCATTTGGTCATTTTATGTTGAGAATTGACTGCAAATTTGACCAACCCAATAGCTTCCTCTAGGTCATCTCTATTTCCAACCTTGGCCACCAAATTTTCAAAATCATCTGGGAGATTCTAAGAAGGGTCCAGAATCTCCAGAAAATGAGAGCCGATGTTGAGCTCTTCCACATGCAGACTAGCACCGTTGCGGTTGTTCTATATTTTCATATCCCTTTCCACACCTTGATCATCCACATCACTACAATGCCCCTACTTTTGAACACTCTTATCCAAACCCTAATCAATGACTATATCCAAAGCCCCCCTCCCAGGAGTCTTCTTGCCTTTCTTCACAGTCAAGGGGCTTTTCCTTTTAACAGACAAATTCTTTTTACCTTTACACCCCTTGTTAGAATTGTTAGAATCATCACCCATCTACAAGCCCTCCGACCAGGAGATGTTGACCTCTCTTTTTTTAGTCCTCCTCTTCTTACTAGTCCCTTCCTCACTATCCTCCCAGTCTTTATCCATCACCCAATCATCCTCCTCAGATTGGGTCTCCGAGTCACTTGAGACCAAACACACCTTCTTCTTGGCACAATGCTTACCCTTCAACCCACCCTTAGGAGTATTATTTTTCATCTAATCCATTAACAAAAGGATAAGACCTTCATGGAGGATAGACAACTTAGGGTTCTAGAATTTTCCTTCAGACCACATTCCATAGAAGCAAGCAAATAGAATGGGAAGGAAACATGCATACCATGGTGGAAATGATTTAGCAAATTAAAGTGATAACTATACATAGCAATGTACCTACCATCCAAAGTAATATACTGCATAATGACCTCCGCCACCTCGGCTCAAATTGGCTTGATAGATATGCAATTATAACCATCTGACTGTAATTTAACCAACTTACTCCTTTTGTTTCCCTTGAAGAAATGATTCGGAGCTTCCTCACTAGTTTTCCTCTCCCTAAAGAACTTCTTCCCGTTGACCGACAACCCTGTAATCGAAGCTATGATATCTTCAGTGATTGTTAGCTCCCAGCCAAAATCCATAACCTTCCTATTTTCCAGTTCTTCGCGAACATCATCATGGCATTGGGGTCGGCCCCATGCAATCTTTCCATAAAAGGGGTTAAACCCCCAACTTCCAGAATCTTCCACACCTGATTGTGGTAGACCCCTTCACAGGAAGAGGGCTCCACTCTATTTCTCTCACCACCCATTTTAAGCTTCAAACCACTGTATCCCTCACAGACAAACCAGAACAACAAGAAGATAATATGATACCTTCTAGGAATGCTCGGGCCCTTAACCATACCCAGAATCTGTGTGTTCTAGCTCTTAATAATTGAAATTCCTTTCATACCTTTAGAGTTCATAATGACCTCATTAGTAATCCTCAAGCCTCGTTCCATGTTTGCAATCATTTAAAATCGATGTTTTAGCCTTGCTAGGGATTAATTCCATGTCATCCCAGATGATTTTAGACTGGTTAGTGACCCCTAGGTTAGCAAAAACATCTGCAACTCTATTCCCTTCGCAGAATATGTGAGATATAATAATTTGATCAAAGGACTCCATTAGCTTGATAGCATCTTTGACAAAGGTAGCTATAGTCCAACTAGGACTTTGAGATCTCTTTAAGTAGTTGACAATATTATTGGAGTCCCCTTCCACCCATACCCTTTTATACCCCTTGGTATGAACAAGATCAATAGCATGATAGGCCATCGCAACTTTGACATAGTGGTTTGTCTGGGTACCTAGAGGGAGTGCCACTGCTACTAAGAACCTACCAGAATTATTTCTCATCACTCCCCCACTACCAGCAGCTCCAGGATTCCCTTTAGCTACCCCATCAAAGTTAATTTTGACCTATCCCTTAGGAGGTAGAATCCAAACCACCTCACCATGAGGTTGTTTCATATTTTTAAAAGGGATGGAGATATTACTAGGGAGGTTCCAGTTCTTAGAGATAGCAATCTTTGAAGGAGAAACCACTATCTTGGTCCCATAGGAAAGTTGCTCTTATCCTTGATACATCTTATCACCTTGAAAAACATGCTTTCAAAATCCAAACTAGCCTCCCTAAAAACCCTATTATTCTGCTCCTTCCAAAGATTCCAAGCAATATGAGGGATCAGCAAGGACCAAAGAAACCTAAAGGATGGGTTAGAGATGGGGCAAATCCATTAAGAAACCAATTCATTGAAAGAGTTAAGGAAGATCCAACTTAGGTCTCAAAAAGAAAGAACTTTACCCCAAACCTCCAAAGAGAAGGGGCAAGAAAGAAACAGGTGGAAGGAGTCTTCAACATCCTTAACACATAATAGACATCTATTAGGTAGCGAGAAACCTCTTTTACAAAGATTATCAGTAGTCACCACTCTATTTTGAATGAGCAGCCATAAGAATATATTAATCTTTGGGATGAGTTTAGCATCCCAAAGATTGGCCCAAAAGGGAGGATCATCCAGTTGAGGAAACAGACCTTTGAAAGCTAACGCAACAGAAAACTTCCTAGAAGAAGTGGCTTGCCAAATAAGTTGATCTTCTTTAGGACTAGAGGGAATATGAAACAAATTCAACTTGGCTTGAAAGTCCTCCAACCGTCTATCCACCAACATAAAATTCTTCCACCTGCCATCAACAACGTAATCCGCCACCTTCATGCCAAAAGTTGAAGAGTAAAATTCTACAAATGGGCTAGCCCAATCCTGCAGCCTGAGCAGGTAAGCACCATACCACAAATCATCCCAAAAGACAACCTATCTTTCATCCCCAATCTTCCATTTAGAGCCTTTCATAATAATTTCTCTCGCCTGAGATATGTTTCTCTAGATTTTTGAGCCTTCTGGTAAACTAATGCAGTCCAGCACTTCCCTAAAGTTATTGAACCCAACCAGGTATTTGTTCTTAACAATCTCTGACCACTCTTTCTTTTCATTCATCAGGTGCCAAGCATTCCTAGCCAAGAGAGCAGAATTGAACTCTTTGAGCTTTCTCAAGCCTAAACCACCCATCCTCTTAGGTTTGCAAACCAGATCCCAAGCTAACAGTAGAATTTTTTTTTTTCCTCAGTTCCTGACCATTGGAATCTTTTTTGAATTTATTCAATTCTCTCTCTAAACTTCATAGGAATTCTAAACAAGGACATGGAATAGACGGGCAAGTTCTGAAGGTTAGCTTTAATAAATTAGATTTTACCTGCCTGGTTGAGAACCACATCTTTCCATCCAGCAAGTTTGGATTGGAATTTATCCAACATACTCATCCAAAAGGATTCAGGAATTCTTTTCTCAAAAAGAGGCATACCGAGATAGATAGTTGGCAAAGAGTCAACTTTACATTGAAGGATACGAGCAATCTTCTGTTGCCTCATCTCAGGAGTGTTGAAGAAAGTGATCAAACTTTTAGGAAGGCTTATTTTTTGTCTGGAGGCCTCCTCATAATTAAGCAGAATAAGCTTCAACATTCTAGCTTCCTTAACAAAGGATTCACCCAAAATGATGGTATCATCCACGAATTGTTGATGAGAACAAGAAGGACCTAAGGAAGAAGGGCGTAATCCCTTAAGCTGCCCATTATTCAAAGCTTTCTGAATATTCCTTCCAAGAACCTCCACCATCACCACAAAGAGGAAGGGCGATATAGGATCCCCTTGTCGTAAACCTCTAGAACTCTTAAAGAATCCTGAGGGGGCCAAAAATTTAGAGGAAAAAGACAAGCTACCTAAAGAGCACCAAGGCTTTCTCATTGAATCTGAACCTTTCTAACACTTTCAGAAGAAAATTTCAATCCGCCCTATCGTAAGCTTTCATGAGATCAAGCTTAAGAAGAAATCCCTCCTTATTCACTCCCAAAGAGTGGATGTTCTCTTGAACCGAGATAATGGAGTCAAGGATCTGTCTACCCAGCACAAAACTGCTCTACTGCATAGAAACAATGCCAAGAAGGAGCAACTGAAGCCTACAACCCAGCACCTTCAAAATGATCTTATAACAGGAGTTGCACAAGCTGATAGGCCTAAAATAAACAAAATAATTAGCTCCATTATTTTTAGGAATTGGGACAAGAAAGGTTTCATTTAACTCTTTAAGCAAGTTTCTGCTACCAAAAAATTCCTTAGTGGCATCGCATAAATCTTTAGTCACAATCTCCTAGAAGGTTTAGAAGAAGTGGGGGAAACCATCCAGACATGGGGCCTTGTTACCTTCAAATGAGAAGATAGCAACTCTGATTTCTTCCTCAGAAGGAATCTTCATCATCTTATTATCCCATTCATTTGCAACTTTAGGGATAGCCTCAACCATACTATTTTCCATATTTTGATTGAGAGGGCCCTTAGAACTTAGTAAGTTAGAGAAGAAAACCACTGCCTCCTTTGGAATCTCCTCTTCCTCCAAGACTGACCTCCCGTTGGAAGAGATTTCCTTAATCTTGTTGGCTGTCTTATTTTTTAAAGTAGTCATATGAAAAAAACTTAGTGTTACAGTCACCACTTTTAATCCAAACCACTCTAGATCTCTATTTCCAAAAATCTTCTTCCTTGGAGATGAATCCATGGAGAGCATTAAGAAGATCTATTTCTTTTTCCCTGGTATCGGGTGGCATACCCACTTGTTGGATCTTATTTTGGACAATATCCAAATCAGCTTTAATATTCTCCTTTTCCTTAAAGATTTTCCCATAGGAAGATTTGTTCCATTTTTGCACATTAATCTTGACATTGTGCAGTTTTTTTGGCAGTTTGTACATGGCAGTTCCTTCCATAGTTATGTCCCACCACTCTTTGATTTTCTCCTTCAACTCCGGGTGGTGAATCCACATCTTTTCAAATCTGAAAGGGAACCTTTTCCTCCTTCCTAATTTATATGTAGAAAGGATAATAGGAAAAATTATCAGAACCAAGTCTAGTAAGGGTTGAGAGGGAGCGGAATAGGATTCAAACCAATCCATTGAAATAAGTGCCTGGTCCAGCTTGACTTGGATAAGATTTTCCCCAGTTCTTTGGTTAGACCACATATACTTGGCTCCCTTCAAATCCAGGTCAAACAAGGCTTCATCATTCACGAAGTCCATCAGGTACATTCTGATGTCAAGAGGAGCTTGAGAGCCACCTCTTTTCCCATCATCTCTAAGAGTGGAGTTGAAGTCCCCTATAACTAAGCATTTAGAATCAGAGTGTTCTCTTCTAAAGGTTCCCAACTTGTTCTAGAGTTTTTTCCTAGCATTCTTGATATTAGGAGCATAAATATTAGAAATAATCCAGGTAGTTTCCTCCCTCTTATGGGAAAACTTAGTCATCACCTGATTTGAATTTGCTAAGATGGGAGTTTCGGTCACCGATCTAGGATTCCAAAGGGTAACCACCCCACCTAAAGCACCCTCAGAGTTACAACCATGTAAACCACAATCCACAAAGAATCTATTCTTGATATTAATCAATCTATCAATCTGCATCTTGGTTTCCTAAATAAGCACAATATCTGGTTTATGGTCCCAAATTAAATTTGACAGGAGATCATGCTTATGACTATTATTTAACCCCTGATATTCTAGGATAGCACCTTCATGATTTTATTGGGTTTGTGCTCCTAGAGCACAGCTCCATGAGGGTTTTTTGCATCCCTCCTACAACCACCTAAGCATTACTATGTGGAAATGATACACAACTTAAATAGACATCTCAACTACAATTTGAGTGGCATTGCAGCCTTGACTATAAAATAAACAAAAATCTAGAGAAGAGTTTGAGATTCAGTGCATAATACTGTATTGTTCTATTGTATTCTATGTAATTGTTTGCTGGAGTGTTAATAAGAATACTTGTGCTGTAGATATTGTGTTTGCAACATAGACATAATAGCACACAATTTTGTTTGAACAGTAAAGAGCTTCATGGTCTAGGAAAGAGCTCAAGCATATCTTTACCTGTTACATAGATTCTTTGAGGCATTCATGCATATTGATATGACATATCTCTGTATTTTTCAGGCTCAAAACTGCATGCATTGTATAGGACAGTAAGAAGGAGGTTGTAGGAGGGATGCAAAAAACCCTCATCGAGCTGTGCTCTAGAAGCACAAACCCGATAAAATCATGAAGGTGCTATCATGGAATATCAGGAGGTTAAATAATAGTCATAAGCATGACCTCCTGTCAAATTTAATCTGAGACCATAAACTAGATATTGTGCTTATTCAAGAAACCTAGATGCAGATTGATAGATTGATTAATATCAAGAATAGATTCTTTGTGGATTGTGGTTTACATGGTTATAACTTTGAGGGTGCTTCAGATGGGGTGGCTACCCTTTGGAATCCTAGGTTGGTGACTAGAACTCCCATCTTATCGGATTCAAATAAGGTGGTGACTAAGTTTTCCCATAAGAGGGAGGAAACTACCTTGATTATTTCTAATATTTACACTCCTAATATCAAGAATGCTAGAAAAAAAACTCTGGAACAAGTTGGGAACCTTTAGAAGAGAACACTCTGATTCTAAATGCTTAGTTATGGGGGACTTCAACTCCACTCTTAGAGATGATGAGAAAGAGGTGGCTCTTCAGCTCCTCTTGATAGCAGAATGGACTTGATGGACTTCGTGAATGATGAAGCCTTGTTTGACCTAGATTTGAAGGGAGCCAAGTATACATGGTCTAACCAAAGAACTAGGGAAAATCTTATCCAAGTCAAGTTGGACCAGGCATTTATTTCCATGGATTGGTTTGAATCCTATTCTTGCTCCCTCTCAGCCCTTACCAGACTTGGTTCTGATCATTTTCCTATTATCCTTTATGCGGATAAATTACGAAGGAGGAAAAGGTTCCCTTTCATATTTGAAAAGATGTTGATTCGCCACCCAGGGTTGAAGGAGAAAATCCATTAAAAGAGAAATGGAAAACATTAAAAGAGAAGGTGTTAAACTCATCCCAAAGATTAATATATTCTTATGGCTGCTCATTCAGAATAGAGTGCTGACTACTAATAATCTTTGTAAAAGAGGTTTCTTGCTGCCTAATAGATGTTCATTATGCCTTAAGGATGCTGAAGACTCCTTCCACCTGCTTCTTTCTTGCCCCTTCTCTTTGGAGGTTTGGGGTAAAGTTCTTTCTTTGTGGGACCTAAGTTGGATCTTCCCTAACTCTTTCAAAGAATTGGTTTCTCAATGGATTTGCCCATTTTTGACGAGCCCAAGACCTCACAACTTCAATATTAGGTTTGGGACCCAAGAATTTACCTACCAACAATAAATCCATACAGGAAATACCTTTATCAACAACACTATCAGGAAAAGAGAACTCACCAGACCCAAGTTCAGAGGAACAAACCGACGACAGAAGAGATTTTCCTTTAGGTTTAGAACCAAAAAGAGACTTCCATGGGTTACTACTAGCCACAAAGGGCTCAGAGGTGTTAACCGCATCCTCTTTAACCTTCAGGTCAACCTTGGAGGTCTCCTCTCCTGATGTACCCTGGGGGTCAGGAGGTTTAATCTCACCTTTCAAAGAAGGACAAGACTCGAAAGCACTAGGATTCCCGTCGTCAGTTGGGCCCTCCTCTGAACCTTCCCCCTCAGCACACCTACCATCAATGCTCTGCCCACTATCAACAATACTCTCAGTTCTTGACGTCAAACCAACAACTTTTCCTGCATCTACCACCAGGCCACCTGCAATTCTGCCATTAGCCAAATTCAAATTTCCTTTTCCCACCTGCTCACCTCCTCTAATTGCCATTTTCCCCCACAATCATTGAATGAAACATGGTTGCAAACTTGCTACTGCTAGCCACAAAGAGATCTAATTCAAATATATAGTTTGAATGGTTTGAAGATTTTGAAGTGCTTGCTTAAATGGTTTGCAGATTTTGAAGTGCTTGCTTTAAATGGTTTGCAAATTTTGAAGTCCTACCTCTAAGTATTAGTCCTACCTCAATGGATTATTGCTAGCCACAAAGGGCTCAGACGTGTTAACCGCATCCTCTTTAACCTTCAAGTCAGCCTTGGAGGTCTCCTCTCCCGATATACCCCTAGCGTCAGGAGGTCTAATCTCACCTTTCAAAGAAGAAGGATAGGACTTGAAAGCCCCATGATTCCTATCATCAGTTGGGCCCTCCTTGGAACCTTACCCCTCAGCACACCTACCATCAACTCTCTACCCATTGTCAGCAATACTGTCAGTTCTTGACGCCAAACTAGCAACTTTTCCTACATTTGCCACCAGGCCACCTACAATTCTGCCATTACCCAAATTCAAATTTCCTTTTCCCGCCCGGTCACCTCCTCTTCTGCTCGCCATTTTTCCCCACAATCATTGAATGAAGGATGGTTGCAACTCTGAATGCCACCTTGTTCCATTGAGGCATTTTACTAATAGTTTTGTATTTCCAAAGGCTATTTTTTTTAAGCATTATGTTAAACAATTCATGTGGTTTGTTTTGCAATTTGTCAAGGTTCAATGGCTCAAAAAATATGGTTTGGTGAAATACAGAGAAAATGTGGTGTTAGAAAACGTAGAACTATTAATAAAATGCCAAAATGAAGCATGGTTGCAAGCGATTGCATGGTGCCAAGATAAAGACAAATCAATAGCTAAGTTGTGCAAATTCCAATAGATGTAAACATATATCTCTATTTTTTTAATATTTAATACAAGTATAGATTACAATATATAATGCAATGTATTTGTGGAAAATAGCCAATATTTTGCCAATCAGAATACTTGTTACATGGATATTGTGTTTGTAACATAGTCATAAGAGTACAATTTTGTTTAAACAGTAATGAGCTTCATGGCCTAGTTAAGGGCTCAAGCATATCTTTACATGTTACGTAGATTCTTTGAGGCATTTATGCATGTTGATATGGCATATTTCTATATTTTTGAGTTTGAAAGCTTTATGTGTTGCACAATGCTGCTATTTTTTCCCTGATGTTCTTTGTTGTAGCATAATTTGAGACCTTCATTTCATTGTGGTTTGTAGAGTTGCATAGCTGCAACATTTAAAGCAAGCACTTCAAAATATGCAAACAGTTCAAAAGAGGAAAAGGAGAATTTATTAGGCAATATATGGTTTTCTTGTCATCAGTAATGATAAGTTAAAAGGTTTATCTTGTGAAGATTGTGTTAGAGGGGTCTAAAGAATATAATTTGAATTAGGTATGTAATTTTCAAGGGGTATCCCTATATTTGAATTAGATGTTTAGAAGGAAAATATCTTCAAGATGCATATATCTATCTCTTTTGTTTGTATAGTTAATTTACAAGTAACTTAGTTTTATTTTTAAGTTTAAAAAAAGTTAAAAACTTCATAGAATTTTCTAGAACTACAAGACCAGTAATAGCTAGTTTAACACACTTGCTATCTAGTGAAATAATTTGATAGCAACAAATCTATATACTTTAGTGTAGTGGAAACAAAGATGGTAGTACAGGAAAAGGATTATCTAGATGAATGCCTTGCAAATGACATGGGTATGACAAAGAATTAGTGAAATAGAATCCACCATAATTATGATCCAAATGCAAAAACTGTTACATCCCCAATTTTTGTCTTGCTATACTTTTACTTTTTACTTGGACATAAGTAAATTTATTATGATGTTTAGATTAATGACAAGGAAAAACATGGATTATATTGAATGTCATTTATGAAATTATGGGAATGATTATGTTGTTATCGATTTAATATTTGTATTATGGGATTTGATTTATTATTTGAATTAATTGAATAATGATGCACTGATCATATATTGTTTTGTTACAAGTTGAAATAGGATTACAGGTTATCAGATGACTCTTGAAGAAAAGAGATAGTATCTTTCTAGGAAAGAGATATAGACCTCGGGTTACGAGTGGTTTATTTGCCAAATCAGGTATAAGTGTTTAATGAAAATGTGAACCAATATGTCATAAGAGGTAAGCCTTGTCTTGTCAGTTTACTTCTGAACCTAATCGACATGTAGTCGATATAGTTTACAAATCTTTCTAAGTCGTAGTAAGTTGTCTTAGTCATTAATAACGTTAACGACGTCATTTGAGTTTGATTTGTGACTATTTACGTTTAACGTAAATATTACGACGTTATTGTCATAAAATGATTGTCATATTATTATTATTATGTCACTTGACGTGTTATAAATGATTCTTAACATTAAGATGATTTCGTCAAGTTAAGAATACGTGAATTATGTCGACGGATTGTGATGGGGAGACAAGCTCAACCCAATCACAATATCAGTAATCCTTTGTTTAAATAATATCATTTTATTGAATAAACCATAACTATCTAATATAGAGGTGATGTTATGAGAATTATATTTGATGTAATCAAATATGTAAATGCCTTAGCATCAAATGAGGATAATACCTCATAATGAGTCGATAGTGTAATGTTTGAGTAGCCAAAGGCTTATTTTTAGGAGAGTCTTCAATGGTATTAGTGGTGGATCAAACCACTTATATTGATCATTTAAAGATTAGTTGCGTTTAAGTGATGTGTCGGCCTCATCTTAAAAAGGAGGACTGTGGTTTTAACCGCCACAACCAACAAACCATGGAGCGACTATCTCCCATTGACATGTGGGATTTTCACTTAAAAATTGGTTTCAGTTAAGACTAAATTGATGTAGATTGTTAAGCTTCATTAAAGTTTGCAACCGAATCATAGAGGAGGTGCAAAATGAGGACACTCTATAGGAGTCGTGCCTCAGTTATTAAGAATAATGACTCAGATGAGCCGTGATTTATATATATTAATAAGGTTAAAACTTGGAAGAAAGGATCGAAGAGATACAGAGAGAAGCATAGTAGCTGGGACAGGAAGTGAATACACAGTTCAAAGGCGTCGACCCTGTGGCTTAATTGCACATCTCTACCAACTCAAGATTGTTCACTTTCAGGTATTCCTCAATTCATGTGTTTATTAGCCATGAGGAAATCGAATAGTTCCTTTTAGACTGTACATCGTAGTATTATGGGCGAATATATGACTTCATCAGTAAGGATTAATCTCTTGTATTTATGGTGTAATAGTCGAAAACTATTAAGTATCAACTTAGAAAAGTATAGATAACTTTTTAAGTAAACTATTTTTGTAGTCTATGAGACAACTAATGTTAATTATATGGTTGATACTTGGTCATACGAGTAAGTATTTTGTTATAGTATACTGAGTCGACCATCTACTTATTGATTTTAAAACTGTTAATCATATCAAATCATAGAATGAAAGATAAACGAACATCTTAGAAGGAGGTTGTCATAAGTCGTCATAAGCTTGAAAATATTCTCCTTATTGAATTAAGTTTGTAGCAAACCAATGAAGAGATTGAGAAATAACCATATGATAGACTCTCGAATTTTATAGTGATGACTGAATTTTGATAATATACTCTTAGACTTGAGTAGTATAGTTTGACCTTGCATTGGGATAAAACTCATTTAAAGTATTTGTCTTGATTAGATTCTATATATATAATGGGAATTATATCTATCCATGAGAACTTAGATTTGTAGGGATCTTTAGTAAACTATTGTATCTCATTAAACGAAAGTAACTTAGTGATATTATGGTAGATGGAAATAAGGTTTATATGGGAACCCTTAAATGTCTATTTATCATTATTGTTCATTTTAATCTTAGAAAATCCAATACGATGAAGTAGACCAAGTCTACTAGAGAATGACCTTGAAGGGAGATGTATATAAGGTATGTTATGTTATATCACATTATCAAAGGTATTCTATGATCCATGTATAGGAGTTATTATCTTTTAAACTAGAGTAATCTTAACTTTGGATGAGTTAACCAGAGGTCATTTGAGAATCCAAGCCTTCTAGATAGGAGATAAGGTTCCCGTATAAACCAAGGGATAATAGGTAAATCCTAAAGTTGATTATGAACCAACTGTATAGTTATGTCATATAGACTTATTTAAGTCAAAAGATACTATTATCAGAACACGATGATTAAACTATTTACGTGGTTATAGTTAGTGTGAATAAACTACGAGAATACGACAGTAGCCAAGTCGAGTAGGGGTGGGTGAACACAATGACTATGTTCATTATGAACGATATTGATATTAAAAACTTTGACTAAAGTAATGCATTTGTTTTCTGCAAGCATTGTCGGTTCATTGTATTCGGATTGCTCATCCTATTGGAAATCATACTTAGCTAGAGGGTATCTAGGGTTGTATGGTTGATAGAGTTGAGTAGAATACAACACTAAGTACTCGGGAAAGGCAAATTACCACTGGTCACCTAAGGTCTATATTCCTCGTGAAGGGTAGGGCCACTTCCTATGTGGAAGATGTGTGGGAGACCACTAGTCTGTGGATGGAGGTAAATCACTAGAAAGATACTCTCTCTCCAAGCAAGAAACATGCCAGGACTTGTGATAAAGATGTCAGATATTCAGAAGCAATATTTATTTCCAAAATTTGTATATGTAATGGATTTACATTTGTAAACATTGTAAATAAGAAAGACAATATGGTTTATTATATTTTGTAAAAAGAAATCTTGTAACTGTAGTTACTTGATTATATGTTGAATAAAAGAAAAAATTTCTCTATCTCATTTTTACCTTGTTGATTTACTTTATGGTAAATTTCTAGTTTTACTATGTTTTTAGAACGTGGATGTTACAAAAACCACCTAAGCATTACTATGTGGAAATGATACACAACTCTAATATACATCTCAACTACAATTTGAGTGGCATTGCAGTTTTGACTATAAAATAAACAAAAATCTAGAGAAGGGTTTGAAATTCAGTGCGTAATACTATATTGTTCTATTGTATTCTATGTAATTGTCTGCTGGAATGCCAATAAGAATACTTGTGATGTAGATATTGTGTTTGCAACATGGACATAATAGTGCAATTTTGTTTGAACAGTAAAGAGATTCATGGCCTAGGAAAGAGCTCAAGCATATCTTTACCTGTTACATAGATTCTTTGAGGCATTCATGCATATTGATATGACATATCTCTGTATTTTTCAGGCTCCAAACGCCATGCATTGTATAGGGCCGCTATTTTTGACTAATGTTCTTTGTCATAGCATAACTTGAGAGTTTTATTTCATTGTAGTTTCCAGAGTTGTATACCTGTAATATTTAGAGCAATCAAAATCTTCAAATCCATTATTTGTTAATCAGTCTTTGGTTTGCTTGTCATTGGAACCGACAAGTTAAAATCTCTATCAAGTGAAGATCGTGTTATTAGCTGATGTATTTAACAAAAACATGGTATCTTCACATAATGACTTTGGTTCTAATGTTTTTTCATTTAGTAAACTATTTTGTTATAGTGAAAATTGCAGTGCATGTAACTATACTTAAAGAACCAAGAATATTTGGATGTGTAGCTAGTTACTTATACAAAATCATACTCCATTGGGGTAAAACAATATACATTTTACATTTAAATTAGCAATTTTCACATTGCAATTCATAGCTTAAAGAATCTCTCTCATTGGTATCATCAAACCATGTAAAATTACATGAATGTATATCAAAGAAATGAATGACTGTGATCTTGTTGAAGCTCATTCCAAAAAACATATCAAGGGGAATATACCTAAAGATGACTTTTCAAGTGGTAAAGATTGAGGCCTTTCACACCCATGGCTCTTATGATAGTCTTTGGTGTAGCTTCTGCAAATTGGTGCAAACAATAAGAGAGCATGAAAAATAAATCATGAAATATAAATCTCTGTTGCTATAAAAAACTCATTGACAAAAGGTTTGGTTGAAAATAATCAAATCAAAATAAATTATGAAACAAAAATATTATGAAAATGGACCACACAAGAATATTTGTCATCCACTCAATCCAATACTCAATAAGCTTACCATTCAAGAGCTCGGTTCTCTATTTGCACACTTGTAAAATAATTTTTCAAGAACCTGATCAAAATTTATGTAGACACCACATCTAATTTGTCATACAAGAAAAAGAGTAACAAGGTAAATTGGCATCCAGTATTATTGTGCAAGACTGTTACTTCTACTCTCAGATATGTACTCTAATGGCTTATTTGCATATGAATGTTGTCTTCTTAACCATCAAAATTTATTTTCTTACAATCATATAAAAATTACTCAGACTTGATCATAAATATGTAAGACCAAGGAGCAAGAATAAAACTAAAACTGATACATATCAAAAACCTGGAAAATGCTCAACAAAAAGGGAGCAAAAATAGTCCAAATTTCCTCCCTAGAAAATATGGCTTTTCGTTAAAGACATATAGACAAATAAACATAAACATACAAACAATATAAAATAAGGAAATAATATTTTAAGAAAGTGCATACCAAAAAGGTAAAGGTATTTGTCTGTCTAGTACTAGAGAATGCAAGTGACAAAGACAAAGGTATTGTTTGTCTAGTAAAAGAGTATGCAAATCAAAAAAATGTTTGATGTTGATGAAGTAAAAACATGCAATCAGGCTTGGCAAGGCGATGAGTAACATTAATCTTGTTGCTCTAACAAAAACTTGGTAATTATGAAGCAAAGCATTTACTCTGTCTGTATTCACCCATGCACTAGGGAAGGGTGTAATGACTACATTTAGATTATGCTGATAGACATCTCTAGAACACAATTGATACAGTCTTGTTTTTCCCAATCAAGTTTATTTGTGAGTATACAATTGTTTCTTGCCTTTGGTTGTGTTGGCCCCATTCTACTATCCAAATTTTAAACTTTTTGTATATCAAAACCCCTGTGCCAAGTCATCCTTTTTGGTTACAATTCGTCAGTGTTGTACTTCCTGTGTCAATCATGTCAATAACTTGTTAACAAGACGTCATACTTTGTCTTGTTCATTCTCTCTCTCTCCATTGAAGCTTTGTATAGCAATATTATTCCAAATAACAAATGGCTTAGTAATATTATCTTGCATCAACTTTCATTTTACACTAAGCTTGCGTCAACTTTTTA
This sequence comes from Cunninghamia lanceolata, assembly GCA_027924645.1. Taxonomy (NCBI): domain Eukaryota; kingdom Viridiplantae; phylum Streptophyta; class Pinopsida; order Cupressales; family Cupressaceae; genus Cunninghamia; species Cunninghamia lanceolata. The sequence goes on from BSBN01000887.1 coordinate 702,918, forward strand.
TTTGATTGCAAAAGTTCGTGTCAGTTCTAATTTTTCCACAAACCTCGTGTCAACTTTCACATCTCGCAAAGTTTGCGTCAACTTTTGGATTTTGCTAAGTTCACGTGCACTTTCACTTATGGCTAACCAAAGCCAAGGTAGGATTTTATAAGTTTTAAGTAAAGAAGGATTTCACTTGTACTTTCAACGAAGTGAATTTCCATTACCATGTCCACTAAACTCTCCTATGATAAAGCAAATCTTCTTTTTCTTCTCACGTGTAAGGTGAAACGTGGCCATTGATAGATAAAGAAGTTCAAGTCTCATTGGTGAATAAGTAAAGCCACTCCATACATGAAGGATGTGGAGGCATAAAAATAGGCATGCAAACAGTTAAAAAAGTTAGTTAAAACTAGCAAAGTATGTACAGGGCGTATCAATCAGTTTGATTGTAAAATCACAATATTTCAGTTGCATATAGGAGAGCATGGTCATCCATCAAAGTGCAATACAAAATGGATTTCTTCCAAGATTAAACTATTACTAAATGCAACTTATTGGAGCATACACAAAGGTGAATTATAGTGATGGGTTCGTTGGAAAAGTGTTACAAACTCTCAAGCAAATGCAACTGGCGCATACGAAACCAGATTCCAAGACCTTCACCAACATACTCCCACCCTGTGTCAAAATGATCAATTTGCAATAGTGTATGGGTGTCTATCAAAGCATAAGGAAAAGAGAGGTTTTTGTTAGATATTATTGTTACAAATTGCATGCAAAATATGGAATAATTGTTAAGGTAAAAAGCCTCAAAAGAAGTCATTGACCAGAAGGCAATGATTGAAGGATAAGCATGAAATGAATTTGTTGAAAATATGGAAACCTTTAAATCAAATGCAAGTTCAATAGAAGAAAGCTTTAGAAAAGGTTATGAATCTCCCTCAAAGCATAAAGGGTAGAGAAATTTTGTTAAATGTGCACTTGTAGCCACCCTGTAGACATGTATACAAAACGTGTAGGTGTAAATAATGCAATGATTGCATGATACACACAAAATAGCTTTGTTGAAAAGACTTTAGAAACTTTCAATTAAACACTGTCCAAAATGGAGATTTTGAACAGGGTATGTATCTCCATCGAAGAATAATTGAATGAAGATTTTCATCAAATGTTGTAGTTGCAAGTGCCCTTGTAGAAATGTGTGCAAAACATGGAAGCTAAGATAAGGCATATGAATTATTTTGACAAACTGCCTCAACAGATGTGTTCTCATGGCATGGGTGATTGAAAAGTATACCTAAAAGATGTTTATTGAAAAGACTTCGTAAAGTTTCAAGAAAATGTAATTCACAGATGTAATGTAATGCCAAACTCCAAAACCTTTTGTAAAATTCCTTAGAGAAATGTGTTTTCATGGAAATCCACTACTGCACGACATGCATGAATAGTATTTCTTGAAAAGGCTTTATAAATTTGCAAGAAAATTCAATCGAGTTTGGAAACTTTCAAGAAAATGCAATTGGCGGGTGCAAAGCCAAATTCCACAGCAAATTGCATGATTTGGAAACATTAGTAAAGCACGTGAACTGTTGACAAAATGCATGAAAGAAATGTGGTCTCGTGGGGTGCAACGGTTGCAGGTTATGTGATGATTTTGTTGAAAAGACTTTAGAAACTTTTAAGCAAGTGCCATCCATTGATGTAGGCCCAGACCCACGAGGTCTGCTAAATGGCAAATCTTGACAAGGATATCAACATCCATTAAGCCTCATGTAAGAAGATTTTTGTCAGATATTAATATTTAACATAGACATTTTTGCAAAATGTGCAGACATAGACAAAGACGAAAGAAATAGAATGCTTCACAGAGCTTTAATCTCATGGAAAGCAATAAATGCAGATATGTATAAAATGGATTAGTTAAGAGAACTTGGAACCTTCGAGCAAATGCACTTGGCCGACACGTATTGGATTTGTTTAAGTGGTTTTTGAAATTATCAAAGAAAGTGTAATGGGTAGTTATAAAACCAAACTCCACAATCTCTTCCAGCATTCATGCAACTTGCAAGCAAAACCTTAAATATCATTTACCATTTTTTTTGCTGTGAATGAGGTGTAAAATTGCTATTGATTGTTTGACCATTGAAATGGATGATATTTTAACTAATGTCAAGATGTATCAAAAGAGATTGTTATCTCATAGACTTCCACGACCACAGAAAATTCACAAAATGGGTTCGATGAACAGGCTTTAGAAGATTTCAAGCGAATACATTTGGTGGGCTCATTGTGTAAGTTGTGGTTTGAAAAGAAAAGGCATGTAAATTGATTGACATAATGTAGAATGTCGTGACAATAGTATGTGCACAAAATGAATCTATTAAATGGGCCATCTTCAAAAGAAAGATCCTTCTAGCATTCTAGATTTAGTTCATCACACTACCAGAGGTCCTTCAGAGGTGGAGTGACATGGAAAACGTAAGGAAATTGATGGAAAGCATAAAGATGAAGTTTCAAAGAAGCTCTTGAAGATGAGAAAGTGAAAGAAATGGCTCATGGTTCTATGATCCATTATGATGAATGAAGTTACATATCAAAAACAAGATAGTAAAGGCCTAAGAGGCAATAAAGATCATGAGGTCATATCATTTTGAAGATAAGATGATATGGAAAGAAAAGGTAAATTGTTTTAACTTGAAGGGCCAAGGATCATTTCTATTGCGGTGATTATGATAGTATGGTCACTTCGTACTGGGAAACAAACATAGAGAAACTTCAAGCAACATCAAAACTAATGAGTATATATATCCTATGAAGAAGAATAAGGAATTTTCTTCAATTCAAAGCTTGCAAAGAGAATGATAATTAGGTTCCATGGAAGGAATTGATGGTCATCAAATGTAGTTGTTGGTGAATAGATGATTCATGGATTGGAAAGAAAACATGGTGCCTACTTCAGTAAAACTGATGACTTAGCTTTTCTTTCAAACTTACAAGTTTTTAGATTGCCTTTTTGTAAAAGTGACTTATGTCACTCTTTGTAACTAAAAGTTAGAAAATGAACCTTATTATATTATTGTATTTCAAAAAGGTGGTTACTAGGTAGTTGTCAGGTAGTTACAAGGTAGTTATTGAGAACAAGCCAATAAATACAAGGCTATTTCATATGTAGGGAGAGGAACTCATTGAGAATATTTCCAAAGACCTCCGATCTAACATTTTGTACATGAAAGCTTTTGAAATTGTATAATTTCACAAAGATAATGAAGAGTGCTTTGGTTCATATGTTCCAATGGTTTTTCTAAGTTATTGTTACTAATTTCTTGTATGTTAGATTGGTAATACTTTTGTGTCACTGTGTAAATCCAAGGTCATCCATTGAAACATTTTAACTATGCAATCGATGTAAAGAAATGCAATCCTATCTTGGTATCTTGATTCGAATGTTGTTGATGTAACCTATCTCATAGTCTGTGGGATTAGTATATCATTCTTTCATCATTGTTATAATATCATATACATTGCTGTCCAATCCATTATATAGATTTAGGAACGTAGTTTCTAACTCTTATGATGAAACCCCTCTTTAACCTGTTAATAAGTTTATGAAATCTTGGTTGGTATTCGTATGTCTACTACTAGGGTTTCTGTAATTCGCGTTCCTTTAGTTTTCCTTTTTCTCCTTTTTGTACTTTAAGGTTAAAAGTACACAAAAACCCACAAATACCCCTATCATACGAGGGAGCTGCCCCTCTCAAATGCAAAGGAAAGTTGTTAGTCCAGTAACAACTTCTCCAACTGTTGGGACAATTTAGTCACCGCTCTAAGGGCAACGAGTTATTTTCAAAGGTTATTTTACGGTGACAAATCTGTTTACCAATAGGTTGCAAACATATTTCTAGGATGGAATCTATGTACATGTCGTGGGGGAGTGAAGTCCATAGGAAGAATCATAGAGCTAATTAATTGACTTATGATGCTGAGTTTTTCTTGTGAGAATGTGAAGTCAAGAATTGAACTCTACTAGAATAACATAATTTCCAAAAAAACAAGGAGTATAATGAATTTTTCAATCCACCAAAAACAAAACCAAATGAAAAGGCACCTCCCTTAACTTGAAATGGCAAGGAGAATTCCCTTAACATAACCCAATGTAGTAATTAAGTGATTCAAAACTAGGTTTTTTTGGCAACATAGACTAGTGGCTAGTTCAATTCTCTTAGATTGATATTATCTCCACCATAAAAACACATTTCCATTCTAAGAAGAACCTAAGAAACAGGAAAAAGGTTCCTTTTAGATCAATGTTTAAATGGAATAGCATAAACACTGGCAAATTAACATAACCTATTTTAGGAGGAGCCCGGTTCTAGAATCCTTTCACTCATAAGTGCAAAAATGGAAAACAAAGAAGCCATTCAATTTTACAAACATGCAATACAAGATAGGCTATTCTACTATTAGACAAAAGTATAACACAAATAACTAGAATTAAGATAAGAGATATTCACAATATGCAAAGATAGAGATTACAAAATGAAGTTTATGCCATTATATATGTTAGATACTGGGGCAACTTACTATGGCTGTTGGTTTAAAAACACAACTGCGATACTATTTGTGATACATGTGTATATCACCAAACCTCTCTCAATTTTATCAAAGCACTATAATTATAAATTTTATTGCACAATCTAAGAACTAGCAGTTGCACTAATTTTGTGCGCAACAGAGTAGCCGATAGGCAATTTGAGATCTGGATGATATGCTTGAAATTCTTTCTCCAAATCATTAACTTGACTGCCATCCTTTATGACTATCTAAAGACTGATATTGAGTTGGAAAAAACTATTCAATCTCTTTAAACACAATTACAGACAGTAGAAGGTTGGATTTATTTATCAAGAATCCAAGACACTTTCTCTAATCATTGATACATATCCTTGATATGAGTTGGGAGCATGATCCCTACAAATCTTGGCTTGGTTCTGCTTCTCTTTATCTAAGTAATTAATTATGTTCTTTTGCTGCTATGTGCTTGTTCAAGTTCATGGTTCTTGGCATTAGCTCTTGCTGCAAGGGAAATTGCAATGGTGAGATTGTTGAAGACTAAGAGGAATTTGAAGGTGGAGGTTTCTATTCTGGCATCTAGTGAATCACTAATTGATGAACATTCTTCATATATAACATTTTCCACAGAGTTCGGGCTTCCTCTAGTCATTGATAATATCATCCTTAAGTACTGAACATGTTCATTGTAATTGTGTTTTGCTCTATGAGTAATGTGTGACTCTCTTGTTGTGACTATTGTGCAATTTTAATGATTTTATTAAACTTTTTGCTGCTGCTATTAACTTTATTCATCCGTGTTGTATTTTGTAAACTTTCTCATATAAATATTGTTGTAGCTACTTTACAACTATTATTTGTAAAAAAAAAAACCATTACACAAATTTGCCCCTAAAAGCTTTGAATCCTTCCATCGAATATAAAATTGTATGGAACTCACTTGTTACAAACCAAACTGAACCAAGCTATTCTTTCACTAATTTTCTTAGCCCTTTTCAGTTGAGAGAGGAGGAAACATTTTAAGGCATTCAATGTGGAAGTATACAATTTAAATTTTTCTTTCCCAACCATCTCAGGTGTATCCTTAGTATAATTTGTAAAACTTTTAAAGACATCCATCTTAAGTCAGAAGCCACAGCACTGTGGAATTGAATTATGTTCATGCTTACAGTATATATACATGAACAGCCTGAGAATACAGTATTGAAGGTTACCATTATTTATGTTGGTTGCTATTATTAATCAGAATTCAGGTGGTATGGGCTTGAGGCATCCAATGTATATAAAATGCAGGCATTAAAATTTATTCCAACTTAAATAGTATTATGAACAAGGAGGACCACAACAGTGGTATATACAACAAATACTATCAATAAACTTGTAATTAAGAAGACATAAATACACAACGATAACAACCACCAGGCATGTGGATCTACAGAGCACATACAACCACTGCTAAGAGAAGCTAGTTCAAGAAAGAATATGACTCTACGTTACAAGTAATAAGAAGAGAACATGGAATACTAAATTTTATTATTTACAAGATACATATGCACTTTGTTCTGTTTATGTACAATTTTAAGTTAAGTTGAAGTACACTTTGTTCTATTTATGCCAAGAATTAGGACAGCATCCTATTACTCAATTATATATCATCCAACATCCATAACCTACTGCTACATAAACAGACACAAATTTCTTAGTTCTTTTCTGAATAGGAAAGCAGCAAAGGACTATTTAATATCCAGTCTTCCTTTGGTATAGCAGCAAAAACCAACTCTCATGCTGAAAAATGAAAAGAAATGCAAGAGCTTTATATTAAACAAGGCAGGCACATTGGGGTGCACAATAAAAGTTCTCATACAATGGAATATGCATAAAATATGAATGATATTTATCAAATCAATAATTAGCTCTCTTTAAGAATCAAGTGAAAACACCCCACAGTGCATTGGAGGAAATCCTCGCTAAGGCACGTCAATGACCTAGAACCCATCTAATGCAAGATCCCTTACCTACAAGGACAAAACAAAATAAAATTGCCATACAATAACAGTAAAATCTCATGTGTTGCAGTAAAGTTAAACAAAATGCCTCGAGAAATTCGCCCACAACTTCTATTGTCTATCAACACAAACATGTCACATCTATAGTTGAATTGCTGGAATGCTCTCAAAATAAGGGCTTGACCATTTGGCAAGGTCCCTAACAGTCATCCCCATTCTCTCTATTTCCACTATCGCTATTATTGGTGATTCTTCACACACAATAGATTTTTAGTTGTTTTTAGTGATTTAAAGATTTTTGTTATTACTTATGCGTCGTGTTGTGTGTGTACCTTATTGTTATTGCTACAGGCTGGTTGTTTGCTGTCTAGATTAGGTGTTTTTGATACACAAGACTACAATGTGTTTGGACATTACTCATTAGCGTATTTGCATTGTCATTTGTAAGTTGCGATGGCGTCTCTATTATAAGTGCTCCCTTAGATTTTCTGTAGATTCTATCTCACTCCAAGTTTCTGTTTATGTATACACTTTCCAGATTTTGTTACTATATTCTCATTTTTTTTTTTTCAAGTTCTCTTAGTTCAAAAGCAAAAACCACCGTGTTTCATCTAAGAAATGAACCTAATTTTAAATTAGGCAAAATATAATTTGATAGGTTTAAAACACTATGATTGTATATCAGAAAGCTGCAGTTTCATGTTTCAAATTCTATCTAAAAGATTTAGGAGGTTGAAATAAAGAAATTCAATTCCCCCTATTTCGCTTTGATCAAGAAAAACATTCAGATCTGAACAAAGGGAAATTTCTTGTGCACTCACCATTTTATTAAGTACCACATAAAGTTAAATTACACTATATCCGGCAGTGACATCTACCAATATCATTTTTCTAAAATAACAGAGAAAACAAATAAATCCAAACTCTTTTCCCACTTGGAATATCTGCCAATGGTGTCAACATGTATGTATCAGACTACGAAGGTCTGATAAAAAAGCAAACAAGAGACCTGGGAGAAAAGTCTATTGGATTAAAATAGAAAGAATATAAAATTTAAGCTCTTTTAGATTTGAAAAAAGATATCAAGCCAGAATTTAAAATGCTGAAAATTGCCAACTTTGTTGTAAACATTAAGTTATCATCAGAGACGCAAGCCACACATCAATAGAGAAAGATTTCAAAAGTGAATGACACCCCAGGTGGATGGCACTCCAGGTGGATTGGAAAGGTCCGGTTTTACCCTGCAGTTTAGTTCCTAAATAATAGCCTTTACCATTTCACAGAAGCATAAAAGTTAACAGATTTGGTCTGGGGTCCCGCGGAGGTGACTACTGCGCCTATTTTATTGGAGAGTGGCCCTATAGAAGCAATTAAACAGAGGAACTGAAAGACACTAACCATTTGCCTGAAAATACTGCGCAGCAGGCTATTCCTTACCAAAAAAATATTGGGCTACTGGTGGCAATGAAGGGCTAAAAATCTGCAGTGCCTACTCAATCATTTTAGGACACTTCTCTGTTGTTTAGCAGCTTTTAATTAGAGCAATTTTTTTTACAAGTATTTCTGCTACAGATAAAAATCAAATTTGAACCCAAAATTTTCCAATATAGTCACCAGGACACTGGGTTTGTGAACTGACATGGGAAAAGGCAAAGGTATGTTATGATATTGTTATTCCATTTAACGATAGTCACCGGGTGATGGGCACAACATTTTCGATATAGAGAACAGCATCATTTTCAAACTCGAGTACAGAAATACATGAATAAGTGTCTCCCTGCGCCACTCTATTACATTTAAGGAAAACAGCCAGGAGATGTGTGTAGCCTTTAGGATTTGATACATCCTAAGCCCAAGTTTCCTGGTGGCCAGGGTGTGTTAATATTGGCATTGCAGAACAAATGCAATGAAATAGGAGCAATTGGATTGCTTACTGGGTAAGAGTTTTGATGGGTTATGTCACTTGATCCAAAGAAGAATGCCTGTTAAATCCCATCATATGGTGAAGTCAAGCAAAAGACTAAAATGGGTTTTAATTCTTCTATTTGTATGAAACAAGATTAACAAATTTTCAATACAATTATCAAGTTTCTTATAAAATTTCTATACTGTGAAGTTTAGAAAACCTAAAATTTATGCCAAGCATTAGCCTTGAAAACCCTCTTTTGTGAGCCACTGAGCCACAAGCTTTTCTAAATAAAATCTTGTTTGGAGCTAGGTGGTGAAGATGCATGATGCGGCTGTGCAATTATGGGCTTCAGCGTCCCCAAATTTGAAATAAATCCACCTGTGGGTGTCGAAATTGGTCCTCAGAATTCCGAGAAAAAATGAAGTTCTCTGGAAGATATGGAAACCTGCGTGATTCAGAAGCCTTTCCGCATCAGAAATGTTTGAAATAAAAATAAAACCGCAACGAAAGATAATGTTAATGTTAAAAATTGATACTGCGCAGAATAGTTTATTACGTGTCATTTCCCCGTGGCATGTGGCGCGGCCAACAGAAATGGATTTCCCGGCATCTCCACGAAAAACTGAACGGCAAAAAATTCCCGGCGTCAGACATTTCCATCCGTTTTTTCCCGTCAAAGTTTTCAAAATCGCTTTCCGGAACGACAAACTTTTCCAGCGTCAGAGGTTTCCGGCGTCCGACATTTCCGGCGGCTGAATATTTCCGGCCCACTATAAGCCTATCGGCTAATTAAAATTAAAAAACATAAATACATGCATTATAGGTCACAAAGTGCTAGGTTTTTTATTAACTTACCTTGAATTTGACAGAAGAGTAATGGTAGGGCTGCTGCAAAGCCCTGTCATGTGCCACACAAGAATTCACCTGCTCCTTCGATAACCCTAATTGTGGTCCCTGGCTTAAAAACATGACCATGGCACTATTTGCGACATATGTGCATAACACCAAACATTGGTCAATTTTATCCAAGCCCTACAACTATAAATTTGACACCAACAGATGTAATACCATCTTGTGTAGCTTGATGCATGTCACAAGAACCAATTACACCAGGCTTAAAAAGCACATTAAACAAACCAAAGCACAAAATTAAAATATGATTTTATAATGTAAATGATTAACAAAAATAATAGTCACATTAAAACAGGACGAGGAAAAGACAAGAAGGGACCGAAGCAATATACCCAGAGGGCCAGAAATACAAGCGCGTGAAAGGAGATATTTATCGAGCTGCTTGAAGATTACTTTCGTGCTAAGGCTAGGGTAAACTCCACAAACATTATTGACCCCCAGCGAAGGAATTGGCAAATACAAAGCCAAACTCCACAAAATTTTCGACGCCTTGCCTGCCTGTAGTAAAATGCAAGCTCTAGAACAGGGCATGCACTTCCATCAATGTCTAGGTGGAAGGTTTTTATTCTTTCCAAGTACATATCTAACTGCAATGTAGAGACAGACCATGAAAATCCCCATACCAAAAACTACTGAATAATAACCAATTATGTTGCTCTTGTGGTTGTTGTAGGTCAAGGAATGGCGCAAATAATGATTTTTACCCAGAAAGCATGCCCTAATCCAACACATACATGCAAATTTCTGCCCCGTCGCTTCTACAGTCACTCAACACGCATTTTTTATGGAAGAAAAGGGAAAAACATGATGAACACTCAATCTTTCAGCCATTTTTTCACATCTAAAAACTTGAAAAAAAAATGTCATTGGGTGTAAAAGAACAACAACACAATTGCAAAATCAATATCTCGTAATCTTGCCACACAAAATGTCTTGGAAAACCAAACCCCAAATTTCCTCATGGACACTTGTCCCTCCACATTTTCAAAGATGCAAACACATGTGGTTGCTTGGAAAAAATAGAGCAAAACATTACAAATACACCAAATCTATTTACTGGAAAAAAATTTCACTTTTTAAGAATTTGAAAAATCAATGCCAATGGGCTCAAATAGGAGTGGACTAATGAGAAATTTTAGCTTCCCTATATTTCAACAGAGCAAAATTCCTTGGAAAAAATCTTTAGTGAAAGCAAAAATGATTCCCTAGACACAAGGCAGAATTAATACTTATATATGAAAACAAGAGTATCTAGGGACTAATAAAATACATCTTTATATAAATCTTAGGATAAATCAATTAATTAAGAATTGATAAACACATATCTTAGGAATAGGAGTGGAGACTAGTAAAGAAATCACAATAAATATATGGAATTTTAAATAATAAATAATAGTATTTAGTTCTTATTTCAATATAGAATTTGATCTTGCCAAGTGTCATGTAGGGGAGAGGACCCAGTAGTGGTGCACCCTAACTTCACACCTCTCAAAATCATACGTGGCAATTTTGAATCACTCCAAAAATTTTACAGTAGCTTATTTGGTAACAACCGTGCTTATAACTAAGGTTTCAGGCCACATCATCAAATATGATGCCACATCAGCATGGTTTTTGTTGAAGTGTCAAATAGTTCCCAAAAAAAAAGGGTGGACCAATAGGTGTGCATTAAGTCATGTTTTGTTGGTGGGCTATGTGGCATCACATGATTGGTTGCTTTTTAAATCTAAAGGGCACATTTCATTCAATTATTAGTACTTATAGTAACACTAACAACCTTAAAGTCACAACTACTAGTACTAAACTTCAAAAAATATTGGGCCTTAAATGCACATATACTATCTCAACCATTGGAACTATCTCACCTATTGGGTCTTTTCCCCTATCAAAGTATTAAAGTTTGTTAGTCAAATGCATCAAAATTTGTAAAAAAAATAAAATTTCACAACTATGGACATGATTAGGACAACTATAGGATTGATCACACAATTTTGGATTTGACCATTTTGCACAATCTAATCTCTAGGTGTGAAACTAGTTTGTTCTAACTTTTAATCTTGAAACATGCTTGCCTTAACTTTTGTGACCTACATAAAAACTTGTTTGGTGTTGTCAGAGTTTGCTAGTAAGTAGAATATGTCTCCCTTTGGTCAAACCCCTAGGATATTAATTAAATGACTTTGAACAAAGATCAAGGATAACGAGCAATTATATAGTATGCCTAGGATGTTATGAATCTATCAATACTCTAAAGATAATGTAATGAGTAAAATATTTTTTCTTGTTAGGTGCTCAATGTGTATTGAGTGTTTGCTAGATGTTATAAATGAATTGGGGTTTATCCCTAAATAAAACACCCCTAGCATGTAATTCAAATATTTTGTACTTCAAGTCAAGTCATAATGGCTAAGTGGGAGAAAGCTCTAGGCCCAAGATTTAAATTTTAAATTGTAAAAAGACCTAGGGTTATTTTTATAAATCATGCATCTAATTGAGGTCCTTTGTGCAATTGTAGATTTAACTTTGGATAGAGAATGGTTAAAAATTGAGGATTGAGTCCAAACTCTAGGAATAACTGCAAATGGGACTAGGCTAGGATCAAGGTATTTGTAAAGAAATGCATCATTTTACACTTTATTCATTATAGTAGAGACAAATGGATTAAAGTGAGTCCAAACGAAATGAAAAAGTGCAAGGTATACAATTTTCATTGTTGCCTAGACATCTACCATCATTGAGAAGGAAACTAGGGCTTAATACCTCTATTTTTCCATGATTAAATTTAGATTCAAAGAAAGCTAACAAATCTAGGACAACAAAATCATTTTACTCCATTAACAACCATTCAAACTTTATTTTTAATGTCTACTTTATAAAAGAGAAGGATGGTTGCTAACTCTATTTTTCCATGATTAAATTTAGATTCAAAGAAACCTAACAAATGGAGGACATTTTACTCCACTAACAACCATTCAAAAATTATTTTTAATGTCTACTTTATAAAAGAGAAGGATGGTTGTAAAAGTACGAACTTAATATATAGTGGTAAATTATTAAAGTTTGTACACATAAGATGTATTCAAATTTGTTTAAAAGTCATGAACAAAGTGGCCATTATGACCTCCACAACTTTAATTAAAAAAATAATTTAATATATAAAGCCTCTTTATACAAGCATCTACACCTAGAACTATATACTATAGAATAGCATTATTATTTTTATTAATAAAATAATAAAGTATGAAACTTAAAAAAATTAGATAAAAATTGGTGCTCCAACTATTACAAACTTAATCCTCAGTTTTCAAAAATTCCTTCAAGGAGATCATGTTATGTAATGCCCTACTTACCTTAGAAAGCATCACCTTTGACTTACCTACAATGTTGTCCACGGAAGGGAAGATGGAAAAACATGTCAGCTTAGACAATTTTTGAGAAAGTGTACAAGAGCCTCTTGTTGTAACAAGCTACAGGGATTCTACTTAAATATCATCCACTTTAATCAGCAAAACTTAATCGTAATTTTACACCTCATCTATATCAAAAAGTGATAAATATTTATCCTATTTTTATTGGCTAAAATTAACATTTGACTGTTGAAGTGGATGATATTTAAGAATAACCAACAACACAGCCTATTGTTAAATGCTTACTATACAATCATGCAACTATTTAAGATAAAATTTGAAAACAACTAAAATATTAAAGCATTGCAATCACATTTCAACCGCATGGGGGAAATGATTGAATTAGCTTGTGAGATGATTGATCTGTAGTTTACAGTTCAATTTCATAGCAATGTGACATTGGTTCGAGTAGCTGCTGTGGGCACATCCATGAATCATCATAACATTCCTAGTAAATAGGACCACAAGATTCAACGAAATACAAGGCTGTAAAAAAATTGATTTTAACTAGTGAGAGGAACAGTGCTGTAAATGGCTGGTTTTGGCAGTAGGGGAATGGTGGCAGCAAAATCAGGAGCAATAGCCCCCTGGTTGGGGCTTGTGGCTTCAGTGTGCATACAGGTTTTGGCAGGGAATGCATACAACTTTCCCCTGTATTCCCACAAATTGAAATCTGTACTTGGGTACAATCAACTGCAGCTGACCAACCTGGGAGTGGCTAATGATATTGGAGAGAACGTGGGTCTTCTTGCTTGGTATGTCTGCAATAAGATTCCCCCATGGACTATTCTTCTGATTGGAGCTATTGCAAGCTTTATTGGGTATGGTGTAATCTGGCTTGTTGTCAGCCAAACTATCAACCCTTTGCCTTATTGGGTGGTAAGCAAGTCATTCTTTCATTTTTTTTTCTTTTTTTAAAACATAAAATTTCTCTTCTTCTTCCCCTGATTTTTCCCCTTTAAGAAGCTGGAACTAAAAGTGATTTTACAGCCTCTACAATACTATAATTGACCTTATATGAAGAGAGTTCCATGTGTTTAGCTAAACCACGAGTAGAGGCATGTTTTGGGTGTCGAAATAGCTTGCACTGGTCATGACTAATAACATCCACCGGCTTTGTATATAGGGACTGTGTGAAATATGTTTTCAGTATTTTACTGAATAGTAGTTCACAAACAAGTTCCTATATTTTTGTTTGGGGTATATTCCAGAATATATATGTATTTAGTTTATATATAATTTTTTTATAATAAAAATATGTCTTAATATTTAAAGAACAAATTTCAGTAGATAACTGTCATGAAAATTTGCTTGACAGGCAGAGTCGACCATCAAATTTCGGTCCTGAGATTCCTAAGTAAGAGTTCAGGAAGTAAACATAGCTACTTTGTGCCTTAGTCCAACAATGTTTTGATTTTAGTTGGTGAACCTTGGCTGAAATGTTAACCCATAACAACCATGATATTTCCACAGTTTATCTAAATTATATTTAGAATGTTTTTTTTTTCATATTATGTAAGTATTTTTAAGTTTTGAATCATACTTCATGAAAATGTTTTGAATCCTTATTTAAAATGTTTTTGGTCAAAATTGTATAAGTATCTTTAAGTTTTGAATCTACTCCATGAAAATGTTTTTTTTGGTGTATGATTCAAAACCTGCAATTCAATAAATAAATAATTGTTGTGTTTTAGTATGCACTGATACGAATTTACTTTATGCATGACTCTTGTGGCACTTCATAGGATAAATTAGTGTTTTGGCATCCTTACCTAATGTATGTCAATGTAGATAGTGATGTATTTTTTGTTCAACATATATGGAGGTATGGTTGTTTTCACAAGGAAGATAGCATCTAGGGTGCTAATTATTTGTTGGTTATCTTGGTTCTTAGTTTTTCACAACCTAGACTTGGAACCTCATTAATGTGATGCTTTGTCACTACGGTGAGTTATTTCACCCTCATCTCTTGAGGGCTTCCAGGAGGAAGCCTAATCTTAAGGGGGGGAGGATGTGAGACCCCTATTCTATGTAAACCTGTTTCTTTAGATCTTTGATGTTCCTAGAGACATTTTGATGATTATGATACTCAATACTTATGAATGGCACATTTATTTATTGTGGATGGTATTTGATATACTTCTGGATGTTATATATTATGATTCGATTCCATATGATATCCTTTGATGAGATTATTTGATTATGTATTTGTGAATGATGAATTTTATATGTTAGTCTATGGTTGCTAAAGGATTTGTGATAATATGTTATTTATGATAGATATATTTTGGCCATATATTGTATTGACACTTCTTGTTGTGTGTACAGGGGGAATTATTATGTCAATGGATGATGGGGGTCATTTAGCCACTTTATGTCTTTCCGTGTGATGTCAGACCTAGGCATGGAGCCCTATGGTCTATTGCTCATGATGTTAAGAAATGTGATTTTTAGTGTTATGTGATAAAATGATTATGTTCTTGTGTGGGTTTTAACCTTGTGATTTTCTTAAAGTGATTTTTAAGTGTTTTTAAGAGGTCTAGATTGTATTTTAGTTTGGGAAATTGGCTTAGGTCTAAGGTACATAGGTTAGAAGTTTATTTTTGTTATTTATAATCTTTTAAAAAGGTGTTTAGACCCTCCTTTAAGCTCCACTTACAAAAGTGACGAAAATGGGAAGGTAGTTGGGTGGTTGAGTTAATTATGGTAAGAAGTTACTCCTTCCTTCTCTTTAAAAACTCTTCCTTCGTGGAGTAGAGTGTGACTTGCTCATTTTTATGATTTTCATTCAAGGATTCTGCCATTAGTGAGATATTGCAATTTGAGGTAGCATGTTTTTCTTTATTGATTAAATGTAAATATTGTATGTCCTAAATATTATATGTTTTTCTTTATTGATTAAATGTAAATATTATTTTTCCAAGGGTTTTGTTGGGGTTTGTGAATATGTGTTTATTTTGTGTTGTGTGATGTTTCTTTATGTGTTTTGTAGGGGAGTTGACCCCCTCTTGCGAAGAGGCTGATTTGGTCCTCCATGTGTAAGGGGTTGAGTGAACGCGGCTCCCACAAAAAAGTGGCATCTTTATTTTAGGGTATGAGTACCCATGTTTATTCAGGGATATGAGTATCCCATATCTATATACATGTTGATTTTGTCTTGGAGGGATAAGGGTGCTTTGATGGTACATTGTGGTGTATGGAGGTTTGATGTGAGATTGGTTTTTGGGTTAAGGTGATACATATGTATTCCCCTAATAGGTAGAGCCCCTACTCCCCCTATGTGGAATTCCTTTTTGGAAATCCAATGTGTTAGAAATGTACTTTGGGTGTTTTTGTAATTGTATGAAGTGTGAAACAAATATGTACATATGTGTTTTGTTTGTGTAAAGTGATCTTGTTGAGTTGTGTTGTGAAGAGGTCCCAAGTGGCTAAATGTTTCCCCATGCTCGGGGGTGGGTTGTCTCACAACCCTATGGATGGGTGGAGATTCCATTGGCATATTGTTGTCTTTCCTCTCTTGTTCATTTTCAGGTTCTTGGATGGAGGTTGAAGATGTTTTGGAGTCGTTGAAGTCTCTTGAAAAGAAAAGAAATGTTGTTTTGTTTTCAAGAAAGACATATTTGTTTCATGATGTACTTTGTGTATCAAATGTTGTAGATCATTTGTAAAAGTGTTAAAGTAGCAAACTTGTGTTGTTACATATGCATTTGAGAGAAAAGAAAAAAAAGATCAATTGTTAAGTTGTAAGTCAAATATGGATGTGCAAGAAAAGCAAGTTATGTGTTTCTTTGGAAGAAAAGATTGTATCATTGCATTATTTAGTTACCAAGAATCCTCATGTTTCATAGATTATCTTGTAATTGTTTCTTATACACTTGATTTGGAAAATGTTAAAGAAAGACAAAAATTATTTAAATGTGTAATCATATTGATTGCATTGTATGATTCAACGAAGGAAATCCATAAGAAGAGAATTAGTTTTTGTTGGCAAGAGACACTGCTTCGCATGATAGGTGTTGTCATTAATGGCAACTAAAACTATTCCAGTCATCCGCATAACATAATATGTTCATACCAGAAATTAGAATCAGAATTTATCTAAGTCCGAGTAGCCAGAAACAGAGCATGTGATAGGGTCCGATATCTTGGTCCGGATCTCTCTGGTGGCAAATCTGAGTATGCTGCGGATCTGAAGAAGTCATAAGGATTGTCACGGCAATCTAAATCTAGAATTTTATCCTCCGATGACAAAGGGAGCAAAAGTTATGAGCATCTGAGTACCAGGTCATAATATGACAGAATAGTTCAGTAAAGAATAGGCCGACTTGTCTTAGATCCTTATGTTGATCTGATAGAAGTGTTTTGGTAAGTTGCATATGGGATATAATGTTAGTGGCCGACATGAATGGTGACCTTCGAGTGTTATTTCTGGTATGCATCATCATTGGCGCATGGATTTAGCCGACATAACAGAGTACTTGTATTGTTAGTTAAGTTCTTCATAAGGCCGACAGAAAAGTGATTGAATTACTTGAAGTGGATATATATATATATAATCAATGGATTTGAGTGTTGAAGGAGTGTGTGTGAATATGAAGTAAATGCAAAAAAGAGCAGATAAAGGGTCTAAAAGAGAAGGAATCTAAGATCTGGATTATGGCAGAGTAGTAAAAAGGATAGAACAAGATGAAGTGTATCAAGTCGATATTCTATGCTTAAACTGGAACTGAATCTTTGCATTGGTAGATGCTAACTATCAGTTCAAACACATTGTAAACTTCTTCCTGTAGGCAGTGAGCCTTTCCTTGAGTAGTGAGCTCTGGGCAATGAGCCCGAATGCATGTGCATTCTCCATTGTAATACTTTTAATAGAGTATAATCTTTGTGGGTTAACCCCTACCGTGGTTTTTCCCTTAACCAAGTTTTCACATCAAAAATCTTGGTGTCAAATGTGTTATTTCTACTTCTGCTCATGTGTTGTTGATTTTTGCATGATAACATTATTAATCTATTAATGAAGTAGTAAAAAGGAATTAACTGTTGCAAGTTTTAAAGTTTTAAGACAACTGATTCACCCCCCCTCTCAATTGTCACCTCTGATTCCAACAATTGGTATTAGAGCAAGGTTCCTTTGAAAAAGTTTAACAGCTTGAGGAAGATCTGGGAAGGTAGTAAAATGGATGAATATAACCTCCAAGGGCAACTTAATCTCACTCTAGAAGATCTTGAGCAGTCCAGAGAAGAAGTCCAAAAGCTGCAAGAGAACCTCAAACATGCTGAAGACTTCATTGAGATTTTAAAAGAAAATTTGAGCAAATCCAATGAGAAGAAGGAACAACCTCTTCAACTGGGAAATCATTATGAGAACAACAACAAGGATGAGGCTCTGAAAGATAAGACAAAGGAATGTGAGGAGTTAGACAAAGAGGTTGTTGTCCTAAAACATGAGATGGAATCTGGGGTGATGAGGCTAACCAAAGAAATTGAAGATAGAAAGAAAACTGAAGAAGACCTGAACCAAAATCTAAAAGAAAGAACTGAAGAATGTTGTAGATTGGACAGAATCGCTGGCCTCCTAGAGTCTAATCTACAAGAAAGCAGAGACAATGAGAGAGAACTTGAAAGGCAATTTGTCATTCTCATAAATGACCTAGAAGTTGCAAATGAATACAAGGAGAAGTTCAAGATAAGCTCAGCTAAACTTGAAGCACTGCTTGAAGGACAAAAAAAGGTTGATGACAAGCATGGTCTTGGATATGAGAAAGGTGAAAGCTTCGAATCTGGACAAAGAAATTTTCAACCAAGGAATGGGAGAAACAGACCTAGAAGACCTCTGGTAAGATAGCCTAATGCTCAAAGATATCCATCATTTAATGGAAATTGTTTTAATTACAATAAATTTGGTCATAGAGCTACTCAATGCAAAAGCAGAGTAAATCAAAATGGTCCATCCTTCTCCAGTTAATGCTTCAAGTGTAAGAGGTATGGTCATAGATCAAATGAATGCAGAAGTATGATAATGAATAACTCTAGAGAAAATGGCAACTCTTTCAATGGTTACTACTTTACTTGCAATGGATATGGACACATGGCTAATCAGTGCAGATCAAGAGGAAATCAAGCATATAACAAAAGAAATGTTGTTTGTTTTAATTGCAATAGATCTGGTCATATTGCAAGATTCTGTAGAAGTAGGAATAATAAAAGAAGAGGTCTGGCAAACAGAAAACTGGATGAGCAGAGACAAGACAAAGGCAAAAGAAAAATTGATGTGAATGAGATTCAGAATGAAATGAACAAGACATGGGTTAAGAAAACAATTGAGAACAATAGTAATGAATCCGCACCAGAATCTAGTCCTGATAATTCCTTCAGGAATTGAATTTGGAGCTCTACCTCAGGGAGAGCTACATTGCAAATTAAATTCCCCCAGCCAGCAAGTGGGTGCCTAGATCTGGCACAATGAGAAGATATTTTGAATTGTTTTAGAACTTTTGGAAGGATTTTTGAAAGAAAAGATGTTGATATGGAAATTTGTGGAGTGATTCATGAAGAACTATTCAAGAAACTGAGTAACTGGATGAAGTTAGGGCAAAGCATTTATTACAAAGGCAAATTAGGTTTTGTGGATAACAAAAAGGTGTTCACTCCTCATTTGAAACACTTTGCACTCGAAGAAAGCAATAGGAATAGTGTCTGAGCTAAGATTACAAGGAATTGAAGTGCGACCAGTGAAATTATCTGTCAACCCTAATCTCGTGAAAAAGGTATTTATCTGTGAAGCTTTGAACTTATAATCTTTTTGCAATGGCTACTCCTTTGGTCATTGACATTACTGAAAGGCCTCGACCCAAATTTAAGAAACATCCACACAAATCTATAGAAGTCAACCCATTAGGTGTATTTTCAAGTGTTCTGTATGGTGTACTGCATACTCAAGATATTAGGGTTTATATTCATGCGAACATAGATGAATTTGGGGACTCAAGGTATGTAGATATGTTTGAGAGTCATCTCAGGGATGAAAATCACGACCTTAAACAAGAGTATAAGGCACTACTTGATAAACATTTTATTCAGATTATGGAGTTTCCAACATTCGATGAAGATGAGTGGGTCCAGTATGTTTTGAGTCAAATCCATGATGAATTCATATGGCTGTTAAAACCATTCAAGATTACCAAGGATGTTATCAGAATTGTGACTGGGTTAAACTCAACCGGTGGATTACCCATGTTGAAATCTGTGAAAAACCAAACTGTTACTGATGCAACCGGTGCAAAGTTTGACAAGAGGGCAATAATCATAAATGACATTATAGAACTGGAAGTGAAGTTTGCTTCCATGGTGATTGGCTAGAAGATCTATCACTCTAGCAGAGAGAATTCAGTCTCCAGGACTGCCATATATGCAGCATATCAAATGTTGAAGAAGAATGTAGATTATGACCTATGTGAGCTATTATAGAACCAGCTGATTGAAAACCTAAACGAAATCAAGAAAGATAAGAAAAACACTTTTAAATATTGTACATTGGTTCTATGCTTGTTTTTCTACTATATGAATGAAGTACCTGGAGTAAAGGGTGTTCACTAGACTAATGATGAGCCAGTTGCCATTCAAATCAGAGATCATCTTTGTAACATTGGTGATTATAAAGCTTAGAAAATTGCAATTTGGGGATACTTCAAGAATTTTTAGAGTATGATGCATTCAAGGGAAAGAATCCCTAAATCAATTGTTGAGAAGTACAAGAATGAAATATGTTTTATGGTTGATACTGATCAGTGCCTAATGGAAGCAGTGAAACCCAGAACTGTTTGGATCATGCCCATGGGGTATGAAGTAGATGGAAAAATCTTGAATATGTATGCTCAACATCTTCTAAGCAAACCAAAAGACACAACAGTTGAAAGATTTGGGACTTATGAGGAGCTAAGTTTAAAATTACATATTGAGCTCAGAGAACCTGAAACCAACAGAAAATTAAGAAAAGAAGTTGAGCAGTTAGCTGAGAATCTAGGTCTCACAAAGGAAACCATGAGGCAATTCTGGGAGAGAACTGAAAAGGCTAAGAAGGAGAAGCAGGATAAGAAACAAGGGAGTGCTCCGATGGGATCCTCCTCCACATAAAGGACTACTAGAAGCTCTGTTGTTGCCCCTGTTCCTTTGAAACCTGCCAATCCTGAGATACCGGAAGGCAAATCATCTGGAAAAGAAGGAAAAAGATTGAAAACAAAGGCCACAAGAACCAATAAGAGCACAAAAGTTGATGAAGAAAGAACAGGTTATGATGTTGAGGTAAAGGAGTTGAAAGCCTTTGGAACAAAAGCTGCCAAAGTGACTAAGGAGAAGCCCTCCAAAAGCAAAAAGACAAACAAAAGATAGAAGACAGATACATATGTTGAGAAGCCCACAATCTTTGTGGAAGATGTAATAAAATCAATCACTATGGATGGAAATTTGAAACCCATGACTAAATTTTATGATGAATACAGTGACACAGATAAGAGGGTGTTGGAGGAAGCAACTATTAGATATCTGAATATCTAAAATAAGGCCCTGATTGAAATAACTTCTGAGATCCCTCCAAGTCTTGCAAACATTTTGGAGTTGAGGAACAAAAATGCAAAAAGCAAGGATATGGAGCTTAGAGAGCATGTATTGATAAAACTATGCCCTCAGATCACTCAAGTTCAAATGAGTATGATATTCAAAGAAGTGAAGGATGAATTCAGGAGCAAGAAGAGAATGAACAAACTAAT
Organism: Cunninghamia lanceolata; assembly: GCA_027924645.1. Taxonomy (NCBI): domain Eukaryota; kingdom Viridiplantae; phylum Streptophyta; class Pinopsida; order Cupressales; family Cupressaceae; genus Cunninghamia; species Cunninghamia lanceolata. The sequence continues at coordinate 724,468 of BSBN01000887.1, forward strand.
GCTTGGAGAATTGGACCAAATAGTTAAAGAAACACAGGAAATACTTTTGAGTGCATTAAAGAGACACAATCTTCCATTTGTTGAGGAGGAGATTGATAATGAGATTGATTCATCAATCCCAGATATTGAAAAGATGGAAACTAATGATGCAGGAGATACTCCAACTTCTCCTGATCAATCTAGAAAAGAAGATAATGTTGAGAATACTGCTGCTACACAAGATCCTCAGGAACAAATTGCAGATAGTGTGGTCAAAGCAAAGAATCTGGTTGTAGATAACACAGAGAAAGGTGAAGCAAAAGAAGAAGAAGGGAAGGCAGATAAGACAGAAGAAGATGATGCAAATGTTGATGCATCTAAACAAATTAGCCCTAATACCAACATTGACAAATCTCAAGGAAAGGAAGGTGGCTCGGGAATTGTAGCAAGAGATACTACAGATGCAGTAATAGGTCTCCTGAGTAATGAAATGCTTGAGTATGATGAACCAGAGCTATTTCAAGGACTGATCAATCTAGATGCTCTCTTCCCAGTTCAAGTAATGAAAATAGCATCCTTCACACAAGCCAAGGCAAGAGAAAAGATGTTGAAATCTCACATTGAGGACAGTGATCTGCTAGGCCTTGCAACCAAAGTATTGGAGAAGATAATGCCAACCCTCCAAAAGAACCCATCTGACTCTCCCTCTGGACATCTAAAGAATCTTGTAAATTCTATAAGTACACATTTTGAGTCCTTTGAGAAGTCTGCAAAGACTAAAGTCATAAATGAATTTTTGGATAAGAGATTTAGTGAAATAAAGAGCCTAATAAGGAATAATAGGATGATACTTGGTATCAGTATAAAGAGTATTCAAAATGCTCTAAGTGATGGAGGTGATATATACAAATTTTGTCTATCCTGGCCCAAAGTCAGTAAGGATATTGAGAAGAAGATAAAGGAGCAAGAACAAAAATTGTCAAATCTATCTCAAAATTTTGATCCTCTAACAATTTCTCCTACAAGTCCAAAATGTCAAGTAATCAGCTTGATCGATGAAATAAAGAAGCTTGTTAAAGAAAAAAGGAATATTGTGAAGAGAATGTGTGAGCTCCGGGGATTAATTGCCCCCAAGTTAGAAACAATGTTTAATGCATTATCAGAAGCTCAAACTGCAATTCAGACAAGTGATCCTCCAGATCTGACAAAGGTAGAAGCATATACATTTCTTATGAGTGGACACATCTCAATTTTGGATGGTATGAAAAGAAGTTGGGCCTCTGAACTTGAGCAATTGAAAAATAGTTTTGTAGATATTCTCAAGTTCTTGTAAATATAACTTAATGATTGGGCGTACATATGCGGCACTGTATTTTTGAGAATTTTGGCTTGCAAACCCCATCCTTTTCCATTGATGTCAAAGGCGGAGTGAAGAATAGTGAAAAATGAGTAATCCAGCAAAGGGGGAGCTCCAGAATCAGTGGAGAGCATAAGAGTATAGAGTAAGGGGGAGTAACACTTAGTCATTTTTGACTAAGTGTTGCCATCAATGCCAAAGGGGGAGATTGTTGGAAAGAGACATTGCTTCACATGATAGGTGTTGTCATTAATGGCAACTAAGTCTATTCCACTCATCCACATAACATAATTTGTTCATACCAAAAGTCAGAATCAGAATTTATCTAAGTCCAGGTAGCCAGAAATAGAGCATGTGATAGGGTTCGGTATCTTGGTCCGGATCTCTCCGGTGGCAAATATGAGTATGCTATAGGTCTGAAGAAGTCATAAGGATTGTCAGGGCAATCTAAATCTAGAATTTTATCCTCTGGTGACAAAGGGAGTAAAAGTTATGAGCATCTGAGTACCGGGTCATAATATGACAGAATAGTTCAGTAAAGAACATGCCGACTTGTGTTAGATCCTTATACGGATCTGATAGAAGTGTTTTGGTAAGTTGCATGTGGGATATAATGTTAGTGGCTGACATGAATGGTGACCTTCAAGTGTTATTTCCGTACGCATCATCATTGGCGCATGGATTCAGCCGACAGAACAGAGTACTTGTATTGTTAGTTAAGTTCTTCATAAGGCTGACAGAAAAGTGATTGAATTACTTGAAGTGGATATATATAGCTGATTGATTTAAGTGTTGAAGGAGTGTGTGTGAATATGAAGTAAATGCGAAAAAGAGCAGATAAAGGGTACGAAAGAGAAGGAATCTAAGATCTGGATTATGGCAGAGCAGTAAAAAGGGCAGAACAAGATGAAGTGTATCAAGTCAGTATTCTGTGCTTAAACCGGAACTGAATCTTTGCATTGGTAGATGCTAACTATCAGTTTAAACACATTGTAAACTTCTTCTTGTAGGCAGTGAGCTTACTGTAGGTAGTGAGCCTTTCCTTGAGCAGTGAGCTCTGGGCAGTAAGCTCGAATGCATGTGCATTCTCCATTGTAATACTTTTAACAGAGTATAATTTTTGTGGGTTAACCCCCACCGTGGTTTTTCCCTTAACCAGGTTTTCATGTCAAAAATCTTGGTGTCAAATGTGTTATTTCTACTTCTGCTCATGTGTTGTTGATTTTTGCTTTTCATGATAACATTATTAATCTATTAATGAAGTAGTAAAAAGGAATTAACTGCTGCAAGTTTTAAAGTTTTAAGACAACTGATTCTCCCCCCCCCCCTCTCAGTTGTCACCTCTAATTCCAACAGTTTTGAGTTAAGTATAAGACAATTTCTATTTAAGAATCTTTAAATTAAGATTTGGGAAATAAAAATTAAGTTAAATGGAGTTAAAACTTAATTGTAATTAAATGTTAAACTCTCCTGATGGAGGTAAATTGTTTGCCAATAAATCATAAAGTTATGATTTAACATTAATAGTAATAAGTTGAATTTGTAATTAATCTTAAAGTTTATCTCAATGAATGAATCTATTAGATGGGATAAATTCCACGGAGAAATATAGGAGATCTTCTTGAACTTCGAATGAGCGAAGAAACCCCTTAGTTTGATGAGAATTGAAACCAAGTCAACAAAGTAATGCCTAACTTATTTAAACATTTGATCAAGAATATTAGTATAACCAAGTGGAAATTTTGTTTAGTTTGAACATTAAGTTAATGAAATCAAATTTTAGACTATGAATTAAAACATAGTAAGTAGTTACATCTAAATCTAAAACTACTAGAAACAATAAGTAAATGTCGATTACAGCTTAGAACTTGAAATTAAGCTAATCTATCTTTTAAGTTTTGATAGCATCAAAATAATTCTTGTGTCATTTATGTTAATAGTAAAGTTAAGAAATAGTTTCATTCACTTTAAAATTTTGTTCTAGGCATGATTATTTGTGTAAGGTTATTTATATCAAACGTAGCTCTTCATTTTCAAACTCTTGATAGTCAAGTTATTATTAAGCAATAATTTTTCTCTTTATAGCTATACTAGGGAAAAGAATGTAAATAGAAAAGGACAAAATAGTAATTGTTATGTGGTTTGTAAACTATTCAAACTTAGAAGGGTGACCAATTTCTATACTCTAGGATACCTAGGAAAAGTTTTATACATCTCAATATGAAACACTTAGGGAAAAATGCAAACTAGGATAGTTTAAGCGATGAGAGGACATCGTAAACTTGATGTCATAGATCTTAGATTAACTTTAAAACTTGAATTTACCTTAGCAGTACTAGCAAGTTGAAAAAAATTGGTAGTCGTGTTTGGTTTAGGTTGAGTAAAATTTAGGGCATGACATTCGGGTTCTGAGGTCTTTAGCATTAGGTCTGGAAAGGAGCGCCCTTGGCACTATATGTGTGTTAGTTGAGTTACCTTCCTCTATTTCAATTCTCAAGCCCAGGATATAGTTTCTATCTAGTACATGCTTAATGTCGAACACTTACCACCGGACCTGGGGATGGAAGTTGTTAATGCAGAGAGAAGGGAAGATGCATGTTATCATCTGCTCCCACCCAAACCCAGATATGTAATTAAAGAGAGATTCTTTTTGACCTAAAGAGATTGAATAAACCTTATATTTATTGATTTGTGTAAGAATTAGGAGGCTGATCAGAAAGCCTAAGTTCAAAACTGGAGAAATTTTGTAGTAAGGGGCAAGGAGTAAGCTGGAGCAATATTGGTGACTTGGGGTCTGATGATTACACCAAATCATAGGAGTCACTCCAGCCCTATGATGTTGTAACATAAATCCAAACTCGTGGGCGAGCACTCTACTTAAATATAATCCATTTCAACAGTCAAATAGAGGTAAATATTTGTCCTATTTTTATTGGTCAAAATTGACCTTTGATTGTTGAAGTGGATGATATTTAAGAACAACGGAACTAGAGGTTATTGGTAGAGCGCCTAGAAGTGAGAACTAGCTGGTGGGTGGCTTTCTTACTTGTGAATGATAATATGCCAATAGTTTCACTTCTTATTTCCTGCAAAAGGGTTTGCCGCAGCTAGTGGGATGAAAGGTAATAGTAGGATTGCATGAGGCTAGAATCCATCAATGTGCCAAAACCCCAAGCAACATGGATGACTTGGATTTCATATTAAACCTACCATCATATGACATAAAGTAGTTAAATCTTGGAATCCATGTAAGTCTTGATGGCTAATTAACTATTTCAGGGCTAACAAGTCATTTCTATTTATTTTAGACATTCACATTTGTAGTTTAGTGCACTTGGACATGAATAACATGTTGAAATTAAGGAACACTGAGAGGGGGGTGAATCGGTGTTCTACAAAACTTATTACTTTGTTCCTTTATTAATTTACCACATACATTCAAAATAAAGAAGCATGAACACAAGAACAGAAACAACAAGATCACAACACATGAACACCAGGATTTTTACGTGGAAACCTGATTAAGGGAAAAACCATGGTGGGGGTTAACTGACAAGAATTTATACTTTGTTAAAAGTATTACAAATGGGGAAGGCACATGCCTTCGGGCACACTACCCAGAGCTCACTGCTCAAAGAGGGTCACTACCTACAAATCAATTACAAAAGTTTACTGGAATGTTTGAACTGAGGAATAGCATCTAACAATGCAAGATTATAGTTTTGGTTGAGCTCAATACACTGACTTTACACACTTCATCTCTCTCTACCCTGCTTCACTGCTCTACCATGATCCAGATCTTGATTCTACTATACTTCGTACTTATTCCTTCATATTCACACCACCACACATCAAAATGCCTGAACTCATCAATTATATATATCCGCTACATGAAATTGCATCAATTGCAATTAACCTTAAGAAAAACTTAGAGACTTTTTAAGAACACTGTTATGTCAGTTGAATCCATGCACAAACACCAATGCAGACCAAAATATCTATACCCAAGTCACCTTACATGTCGACCAATACCACTGGATCTCACAAATTACTCAACCAACAACTTTTCCTAATCTGCACAATGATCAAACACCAAGTCAGCCTATTCTTCACTAGACTAAATTGTTTAACCAGAACCTGATACTCAGATGCATGTAACTTTCAATCCCTTCATCATCGGAGGCTAAAATCTTGGATTTAGGTAGCCCTAACATCCCTAAACATTCCCTCAGATTCGTAGCACAATATGATTACTTGTGGAGAAATGCAGACTAGGATGATGAACCTTGTCATATGCCCTGTTCCTGTCTATCTGAACTTAGACAAATCTGCAATTTGACTTCCGATATGATCCACTAATGAAATGCGGATGTGTAAGATAGATTTAGTTGCCATCAATGACAACACCTGACATGCCTAGCAGTGTCTCTTGCCAGCAATCTCCCCCTTTGGCATTGATGGCAACACTTAGTGAAAAACGACTAAGTGTTAGAACAGCTCCCCCTTACTATATACACTTGTGATTTCCAATGCTCCCCCTTAGATTAATTCTTCATTTTTCACTACTTTTCCTCTCCCCCTTTGACATCAATGGCAAAGGCTAGAATCCGCATATCAAAATTCATGCAAAAATTTTATGTACATGGGTCAAAACTCTAAGTATATGCTTCTGCATATGAACACATAGTCCTTAAGCCTTGTTCATCAACAAAAAGATATTAACAAAAATGTTTTTCAACCATGCCACTTCATTGTCCCAGTTCTTCTTTATGCTGCCCAAAATGGATATATTCCCACTGAACAAAAATGCCTGTGATTCTGCCTTTTGAAGATCAGAAGGATCGCTAGTAGCAGCAGCAGTTTGGGATTCTACTAATATATCATACATAGTCTCCAACTTAGGGGAAATCAGTCCCCAGAAGTCATCAAAATCTACCTAAAACTATGGCTTTTTCTTTCTCCAAATTGCTCATTTCATCATGCAAACTCACTACTTGACATTCTTTGGTTATTACAGACTTAGTTAGAGGACTATAGGATTGAGAAATGTTAGACAGTTTGAGCTCTAGGTCCTTAATCTTCTTCTCAATATCTTCAACAGTTTTAGACCAATTTAGACAAAACTTATAAATCTTTGCACCTTTAGAGAGGGCATTTTGAATACTCTTTACACTAGTATCAAGCCCTGATCTATTATAACTAATTAATTTCTTTATTTCAGCAAACCTCTTCTCATTAAATTCATTTCTGACTTTAACTTTTGCTGACTTCTCCAAGGTTTCAAAATGAGAACTTACATAGTTTATCAGACTTTTCAACTAACCAAAGGGAGATGCTGATGAGTCCTTCTAAATTGTGGGCATGAATTTCTCGAAAATCCCAGATGCAAGGGCAAGCAACTTGCTATCTTCTATATGAGACTTTAGGATTTCTTCTCTGGTCTTAGCTTGTGCAATAGAGGCCAACTTTATCTTTTGCACCGGTGATAAGGTATCAAAATTGATTGGTCCTTGTATTATATCTTGATCTTCTTTAATTTGTTTATCTCTTTCCAAAATTTCTTTCACTGCTTCTGCAGTGTCTCTTGCCCAAAATGATGTTTCAAACATATGCTCTTTAGGGCCTCCAACTTCTCCCTTTTTTGAGTCAACCACATTATCCTGCTCATAAATTTCATTCTCTTTCTCTTCTTCTGTCTTCTCTGTATCATCATCAAAGGCATCTTTGCTTTTATCTATATCAAAAATATCTTCTATATTCTCTTATGGAGGATTTGGCGTATCCTCAGTGGCAATATTATCAAGTTCCTCAAAATCCGGAGTGGAGGAATTAATTCCATCATCAGTTTCTTTTTCTTGATCTTCCTTCATCATCTCTTCATCTTCTTTATTCAATGTTTCTTCTTCTTGAATGGAGACATTATCTACTCCAATTTGTTGCTCATTTTTGTGTAGCTTTTCATCATTCAGAACTGATGCATCCTCAGTATCTTTTGTAACCACATAAAACTTATTCTTGTCCAATGCTTTCTTTAGAATTTGTTATGTTTCTTTAAAAACTTCATTAATATCACCAATCATCAGCTTATTCATCCTTTTCTTGCTTCTGAATTCATTCTTGACTTCTTTGAGAATCTTATATACTTCTTTTCTGGAAATCACCAAACATAGACTAGACATTACATGTTCCCTCAGCTCCATATCCTCTATTTTGGCAACTTCTTTTCTTATTTCCAAAATGTCTCTTAAACTCTTAGGAACTTCTAACAAAATCTCCACTAATGCTCTATTGAATACATTCAAATATTTTACAGTAGCCTCCTCCAAAATTCTTTTGTCAGCATCACTGTAATGATCATAGAATTTAGTCATTGGTTTTGGGTTTCCATCTACAGTGATTGTCTTAATGATGTTCTCTATAGAAGGGGTTGGCTTCTCAACATTAGCCTCTGACTTATACCTCTTACTTGGCTTTTTGCTTCCAGAGGGCTTCTCCTTAGAGACTTTAACAACTTTAGTGCCTGAGGCCTTCAACTCTTTAAGCTCATCATCTGAATTAGTCTTTTCTTCATCCTCCTTCTCCATACTGCCATATGACCTCTTAGCCATTGCTTTTGTTCTTTTTCCTTCCTTAATGGTAGGTTTTTCTTTGGATTTCTTTGCAACAGGAGAAGGTGATGCACCGGATGTTGAACTAGAACTCCTAGTAGTCCTTGACTTAGGAGGTTCTACCAGAACACTTTCCTGTTCCCTATCCTGCTTCTCCTTCTCAACCTTTTCTGTTCTTTCCCTGAATTGCCTCATAGCTTCCTTAGTAAGGCCTAGATTCTCAGCCAACTGCTCAACTTCTTTCCTTACACTCCTTTTGATTTCAGGAGCCTTGAATTCAAGATGCAGTTTTTATGAAATTTCTTCATAAGTTCCAAATCTCTCTTCAGCTGGATCCCTAGGCTAACTTAACAAATGTTGTGCATACAGTTCCAACACACGCCCATCCACTTCATACCCCATGGGTATGATCCACACAACTCTAGGCTCTACTACTTCCATTTTGCATTGATCAATAGTAACCATAAAACAGATGGTGTCCTTGTATTTTTCAACAACAGTCCTAGGTATTCTAGCCCTAGCCTACATCATACTCTAGAAGTTTTTGAAGAATCCCTAAAGTGTAGTCTTTTGTGCATCATGACTACCAAAATAGCTCAAATGATTCCTAATATGGACTGCTACCAGTTTGTCATTTGACCAAATTATATTTTTGTTTCCCAGAAGCTCACTCAAGAAATAGAAGAAGAGACACGTAATTAACGTACCACATTTGAATGAGGATTTTTTGTCATTCTTTATCTTGCTTAGGTTCTCCATGAGCTGGTTCAGCAACAGTTCACAAAGATCATAGTCTACACCTTCTTTTACCATCTTATATGCAGTATAGATGGTTGTTCTGGAAACTAAATTTTCTCTACTGGAGTAATATATCTTGTATCCTATCACCATTGATGCGAATTTGACCCCATGATCCTCTATGTCATTTATAGTCATGGCTCTCTTGTCAAATTTTGATCCGGTTGCCTCGGTGACTTCTTGATTCTTCACAGCCTTCAACTGAGGCAAGGTACCGGTTGAATTCAGTCATGTAACTACCCTTGTTGCATCCTTTGTGATTTTGAATGTATGATTCAACCATAGAAACTCATCATGGATACAGCTCAAGACATACCGGACCCACTCGTCCTCTGTGAAAGTCAAAAACTCAACAAATTGTATGAACTTCTTATCTTTCAAGGCTTTGTATTCCAGTTTGAGCTCAAAATCATCACCTTTTAAGTGACTCATGAATAGATCAGTAAACCTTGAGTCGCCATGCTCCTCTAGAGGTGCATGAATATAAGCCCTAATAGCCTCTGTATGTAGAACTCCATATGGAACCCCAGAAAATGCTCCCATCGAATCGACTTCAATGGATTTGAAGGGGTGCTTTTTAAACTTTGGCCTAGGTCACTCAGTGATATTCACAACTAGAGGTGTAACCATTGCAAAAGATTACAAGTTCAAAGCTTCGTAGAAAAATACCTTTTTCATAGAATTAGGGTTAGATGTTGAATTCGTTCTTTGCACTTCAAATATCTAAAATTTCAACTCAAGCACTCTTCTTGTTTTCTTCAAATGCAAAGTGATTCAAATGATGAATGAATGACTTTTTATACTATGCAAAACCTAATTCGCCATTGTAATAAATGCTCCGCCCTAAGACATCTGGTTACACTATTTCTGCATACAGTCAATCTTCAATTGCTCTGCAATCAATCGCATTAGCTTCTTTTCTTCCATAATTTGCTTCAACAGATCTGTAATAGGCTTATTTTTCTTCATTCAACATGCCAGATTCAAGCACCCACTTGCTGGTAGGGGGAATTAGATTTTCAATGCAACTCCCCCTGAGCTAGAGCTCTTGATTCAATTCCCGGAGGAGTTATCAGCACCGAATTCCGGTGCGGACCCATTGTCAACATTCATTTCACCTTTCTTCACCCATGTTTTGTTCATTTCATTCTAGATCTCATTCACATCAACTTTTCCCTTGCCTTTGTCCAGCTTCTACTTTGTTTTTCTTTTACCTGTCTGTGAGTTCTCCTTTTTGCTTCTGCAAAATTTAGCAATGTGTCCAGATTTTTTGTTGTAGACACCCAAAATTATCCACCTTGTCATGACATTACATCATATGTGCATCTTGTAGCATTTTTGCCCTAATCACCTCATATCATTACCTAATCTACCATTTTCCTCTATTAAATTAAATAAATATAACATTTATTTAGTTTAATCCCATCTCTTTTACCATTATTAAATAAATTTAATTTATTTATTTAATCCCTTTCCTCTTAAATAAAATAAAATAAATCTTTTATTTTATTTTTATTTATCATTTTATCATTATATTCCTCATAATTTAAATAATATTAAATTATTTACCTACCTTCTAACTTCCTCACAAGTTAACTTGATCCACTTACCAATTTCTTCTCCACTCATTTCACTCACCTTCTAAACTATCTCTTGAGTGAACTCACGCACTTTCCAATTCCTTTTCCAAGTTGCACAATGCAACTTTCCATTTCACCATCACTTGCAAAAGGGAAACTTTATCATTCCATTTTCTCAAAAAATCTAAAAATGCACCCATTTCCAAGCCATTTGGCATGGATGAATATTTGAAACACCGTCACTCTGTCAAATTTTCTTCTCAATCCCTCATCCATCAATCTTCCATCATTAATCTAACTTTCTTTCATCCATCAAATCTCCTATCACTGTCATTCTACAGAATGTGAAGCAATCAACAAAATAAAACAAGGAATCTAATGACCCAGGTGAAATTGTTTCAATTTGCATGTCTTTTAGTTTGTTTTGGGTTTTAATTTCTTGAGTGTTGGGTTGAATCTATCTTGTTTGCTTGATTTGGTAAATTTCCACCCTACATAAAATGGCACACCCGGTCAAACCGAATTAGTAGTTTTTGCAAGTTTTGGTTATAAAAATATGTGTTTTCTAACCCTCATATTGCAATTTTTGGCATTTTTATATCAACTATGACCTCCTAGGCTCAAACCAACCTCACCATTGCATTAGAGGGCCTGTTTCCATGAAAAATGAGTATAAATTTGCCTAGTTTTCGTGAAAAAATGTGCATTTGGCAAAGAAAATAGCATTTCGTTTGCATAAAACCGCCTTTGCACAACAACTAGTCGCATTTGGCAAGCAGCCAGTCGCATTTGGTAAGTAACCAGTCACCTTTGGTTAGCAACCAGTCGCCTTTGGTTTTTGGGCATCCGAGCGCATGAGGTTAGGGTTTGAATGCCTTTGAACGACAGAAGGTCGCCTCTGGCCAACAATAGGTTGCATATGCACAAAAGGTAATCACCTATGGTAAGATTTGAGTCACATCTGGTTGTTTCTAAGTCGCATGTAGTTGTTTCTGAATCGCCTTTGGTTTTCATATACGCTTCTGGTTTATGTTGCATAAAATAAGGTTTTTTAGAAATCTAATGGCTTTTTGGTGCAACTTGTTGCTCTTGTTTGTTGAAGACTAGTGCTTGAAAACATGCTAATCTTATCTACAGGTCCAAGCAGTCAAAGAACAATCATTTATCACTAAAGTAGGCACACTTCAGTTTGGTGCTTAAAATTAACAATCTACCTTCTTTGTGACTACTTTTCATTTCTTCATTTGCTTGTCTGAGTCTGATTGTCACCCAAGGTAGCAATACAAGTATCCTCTCCCCTTGCCTAACCAACGGATCTAGGGTGTAAGAGAACTTGTTGCTAACTTCTAGGTGGGCCTGCCTTCCCATTATGAGAAGGGGACAACTCGGGCGGGAACAAGTCAAAGCCAAACCATTCCAATCCGCTTGATAAATAATGCATTTGTGACAAAAGTCACAAACGATGGGTGCTAATCTTCTATATCAACAACCAACCTCCCCCAAAACCCTCCAAGGCGCAACCCTTGGAGGCTGGGAGACTCCATAACGAAGAGTAGCGTTTCCGCATGTATAGCCACCTGAACGAAAACCCAGACTAAAAACCATGTCTTATTGGCCAAAAACCCTCTATTTGTTGGCCCAGAAGGTTAGACCTTTGAACGCACCCTGATTCACATGGTTCTTAGTAGAGATAGAAGGGACAATCCTAAGGTTCGGTGGGGGGACGAGCCTTGGGAAACCTGGATCTTGGTAAGCATGAAAAGTGACTGTCATGGAGGGGAGCTAGTGCTACCAAGATCCTGAAGCTATCCACTTTGAATAGGCATGGATAGGGGATCCAACATATATTGTCCTTGCCTAGCCTAGGGTGTACACATTGATCATGGTGTTTGGTGTGCATGCATGTCTATGTGAGATCTTGTGTTTGATATTGCCAAATCATCCTCAATCCTACTTTTCCTAACTCATTTCCCAATCATTACATTTCATCCAATCCTTCCAAACCAGATCATCCTTGTCATCCAATCATCCTAGTCATCCAATCAACCCTATCTCAATCAACCCAAATCATCTAACCACACTATTTTACACCATCCTATCCAGTTTGACCATATCATATCATTGGACTTATTGAGCCCTACATCCTTTTTAAGACTCTACATCAGCTATCCAACATCAATCCAGTCAACCAACATTGTCCTTTGGCTTTGGTCTTTATCTAGCATTTGATCATATCACCATTATCAACCAACCTTGTCTACCCTTGAGTTCATGAGTCTATCTCTTAGGAGATAATCTTATCCAATCAACTAACTGATCAAACCAATCCAATTAATCAACCAAGCCAATCTAATCAATTAGTCAAGAAAACTAATCAATCCAAGAGTCTCAACTTTGTTGCATAAGTCCAACCCACATCATCCTACACCATGCCAACCTTAGAGGACATAGTACAAGAGATCATTCACATCCTTCACCAAGCACCAAAACCCCTAAGCCAACAAATGATTCAGAGGGTCCATCACATTATTCAACAAATTCAACTTCAAGAAGGCCAATCACCTCGCATGCAACATCTTATAGCATAGGCCCAACACCTGCTAGACACATGTCAAACCCAGCAAATATATCATCATTCCTTATCCAATCACCGCCAACCAATTCAACTTCATTCCTATGCATCATCCCCTTCCATTTCATACCAATCTAATCCATCCACATATCATAACAATTCCGCGTCACCTTATCTTATTCCTTATCAACCTAATCCATCCGCATTTCAAATCACTTCCACATCACCTTATCCTATAGCTTCCCATAACAATGTCACATCACCTTATCTCACATCTTCCCACAATAATGTGACATCATCATACCCTACTTCTTCCAACATCTACCATTATCCACAACAACCCATATCCCAAGATCTTTCACCTACACATCCTACCATTTCATCTCTTCATCAAACACATTCACAATACTATCAGTGGACCCCACAACATGAACATGCAAATCTGAGTGGCTCTTTGTATATAAATCAAGCACCCCTAAGCTCACCTTTACAGCAAGACTTAATGACCTTTGGCGAGGGAGATACCAATCTAGTCAATGCATCCTACGAACATCCCCCATCACCATCTGATCACATTCCAACACATGAGTCAACTAGTCCTCTCCCAACACCTTCATGTCAACCTTCTAATCCATCAAGCCCTCCACTAAAGGATCCCTTAGAGATGACCCTACAACAATTGGTCCAAGAAAATTTGATTGAGCTACCACCAATAACATCCTTTGAAGAAATCCACTTTAAACCCAATTGGTATAAAGATGAAGAATATTGTGCATACCATAGGTGTAAGGGCCATCTCATATCCACTTATACATAATTCAAAAGATTGATCAAGAACCTAGAAGATTGTGGTAAGATTGGGTTAGATAAAACCAATCCATCTAATCTCCTTATCCTTCCCTCTAGCCCAAGTCCTAGTCCATCTAATCCCACTATCCATCTCACAAGCCCTAATCCAATTAGCCTTCTACCTAATCCTACTCCTAAGCCTATCACTCCATCTACCATTATCGTTCATCCCCTATATTGTCCATTTACCCATACCCTAGCAAAGGATGTGATCCATTGGCTGTTAGCACAGAATATTTTGGAGCCTATCCATGTCAAAGTCCCTCCATGCTCATTTGGCCTTGGATACACACCCCAAGGTCAACAATCTAACGATGTTGGCACCACTTCCACACATCCTAAGTCCATCACTTTCTATCACAAATCCCATCATACTCCCAAAACATATGTTGCCATTCTACCTCCCTCATCTTACAAATTGCAAACACATGTGACCATACACCTTCTGCCATCCAATTTAACTCTGCTTCTTCCAACTCCCAATATCCCTCCATCAAACCTACCTCCACTACTTCCAACACCTTATCCATCTATCCATAGATCTTCTAAAATTCCCAATCATCGCCAACAAATGCACATATTGTATAAACAAGGAGCTTCCACCTATCCCTCCACTTCCACCAACCCCATGAGATTCAAAAGCAAAAATCTGGATGCCTCCACTCATAAAGCAAAAAATCCTACAGGTCCTAATGCCTTAAGATATCAATCCAAACACAAAGAATCAAAGCAAGATCCATCTCTAAAGCTGCATACGTCCACACGCCTCAAAGAAAATATGAAAATGGTATGGATCCCTAAGCAACAAGCCATCAAGTCAAATGAGGCATCCACCTCTCGCGAATCCCAACTATCTCATTCCATCCATTCCATCCAAAAGCAACAAAATCCTCCATCCCACATGAAAAGCAAAAATCATAAAAATGCCAAGTCCATGTGGGTCCCTAAATGTTTACGTCACCCATCTCCTAAACAAACAACACCATTGCTTCCTACGCCACCATTCCATCAAAAGCTTCAACGTTTATCACAATGTGTGCAGCCGTTGGTCATGATTCCTTTCCATCCCGCCACATTTCCACATACCACCATCTCCCCACCTTTCATTCACTATCATGCATATCTTCCCCATCCCATTTCTATGGTCCATGCTTTTGCATAAGCCTTTCATCTAGCCCTCCATCCATAAGTCCTACATAATCCGCATCATAATCTACTATCACACCTTTCATAATCCACCATCTACCTAATCCATCTTTCATGCAATCCCTTACCAACATCTGATGAGCATACTTTGACATGGTCCATTGCGATGACATCCATCTAGCAGGACTACCATGGAACCAGACACTTGAGTCCCTCCTATCCATATCCCACCTATCCCAGTCAAAAAAATTTTAAAAAAAAGACAAAACTGAAAAAAAAAGTAAAGATAAATCCCTTCGTCTAACGGTGAAAACTTGGCAAACAGGCACCCTAGATAAGTACCATGATGAAAACCTAACAAACAGGCATCATGCGTAAGTCTAATCTTCTATGTCACTTACACTTGGAGGCACCTTGTCTCATCAATACTGTCATTCTCCATTCTATCATGTCCTATCTCATTGTATCCTATCCTACCATCCTTATGCATCCCCCTACACATCCCATACACCTATCCTATTGAGTCCATTCATCCTTCCTCTTCTTGATCTTGATAAAGATTGGGGGCAAAATGTTGAAACATGCCTTGGATAAACTTTTGATATACCTCATCCCCATCCAAACAATCCTATCTTTATCCTTTTGTCATCAGCCTAAATCCATCATGTTATCCTATTGTCATAAGCATTGTCATGAAAATCCCAAGCATACTATCTAGAATGGGGCATGTTATTTCCTATGCAACAAAGTCTTTGAGATCACATCCTAGCTCTCTTATGCATACATCTGATGTTGCCTATCCTCTTATCTAATCATTTATCACGAGTCCTCCTTTCCAACCCCTGTCACCCATCCTTTCATCCATCCAATCATACCTACCTTTGTCCTTGCCCCTAGATTTGGTTCTCCCTCTTCATTGGTATCTCGCATAAAGGTTGTACAAATTGTAAATCCATTCACATCCCAAAACATATCAAAATCCAAAAAATCATAAAGCCTAAAAAAATCCAAAAAATCATAAAATGACCTGAAAAAATCCAAAAAAAATCATATACTGTCCTGAAAAAAATTCAAAAAAAAATTATTAAGTGTCCTGAAAAAATACATAGAAAAACAAATATTCCCAAAATATAACAAAATCATGAAATCAAACAAAAATCCAAGCAATTAATCAATCATCAAAATCAATCAAATCATTCAATCACCAAATCCAACTCTTCCATCAAATTCTATCATCAAAGATCAATCCATCAAATCACTTCTTCCAAATCAATCTAATTATCAAATCACATCAATCAAAATCAAATCATCAAAACAAAATCAATCAAATCCCATCAAGCCTATCAAGTCAAAGCATATTGATCAATCAACGAAAATCAAATCAACCATCAATCCACCTTTCATCATCTCATCAATAAATCACCAATCAGGACTACATCTCATTTCTATCGTTAATGCCTTGATCACATGGATACATGGTATGTAGGTAGTCTGGAGTATGAAGGAAGTGCTCAGATTCAGGCATAGACGATATTCCTCTTTCTTCTCTCATCATCTTCTTCTATCATCTATCTCTATCAATTCATTAATCTTTCAAAACAATTCTTCATCAATCAATTCTTCCATCACTTCTTCCAATCATCCAACCAATAAACTCAAATGCAAGTCATTCTTTATTCATACCAATCAAGTTAATCAAGCTTGTCAAATTATCCAATCTCAATCAATGGTCTTGATCCTAGTCTTGTCGTAAACCTAGTCAATCGTTAATCAATCATCGATCCCAATCAGTCATCATCATCTTTGTGTTGCTCTAGGGATACATCGTTCCCCGCCATGACAACACTATCATCATCAATCATTCAATCAATTAATCATTGGTTTACAGCTTGACAGGGGTAATATCTTGTTTGTTTTTGAATCATTTGTGCATGCTTGCTTGTTTGTGTGTGTTATCTTTTTATCTTGCATTTGCATCTGTATCTTCCCAGTTAATATTCATATCTTGTATCTAGACAAGGTTGTATTACGCTAGGGCATGGGACACATCGTCACCTTGGTCCTTATACCCTAGTGCATAACGTCTCATGTTAAATCAAACATATGGTTGCTCACTTTCATTGCAGCATAACGTATCCTTTATCTCTTTCCTCCATTTCCTTATCTTTCTTCCTCTTCCAATCCATTTCATTTCGAGAGCCTACCCGTGTTCTTCTAACCCGCCTATCCTCTCAATGGGCCATCATCATCCTACCATCCCATCCTCATCCTGTCTTTCTGTCATCCATCTTTCTTCCTCTATCCATACCTTAGCTTTTTTGAAATGATGTTACTCAATACAAATCTCATTATCTCAAACATCATCTCAAAGAGGGGTAAAATGTAGACACCTAAAATTGTCCACCTTGTCATGACATTACATCATATGCGCATCTTGTAGCATTTTTTCCCTAATCACCTCATATCATTACCTAATCTACCATTTTCCTCTATTAAATTAAATAAATATAACATTTATTTAATTTAATCCCATCTCTTTTACCATTATTAAATAATAAATTTTAATTTATTTATTTAATCCCTTTCCTCTTAAATAAAATAAAATAAATATTTTATTTTATTTTATTTACCATTTTATCCTTATATTCCTCATAATTTAAATAATATTAAATTATTTACCTACCTTCTAATTTCCTCACAAGTGAACTTGATCCACTTACCAATTTCTTCTCCACTCATTTCACGCACCTTCTAAATTATCTCTTGAGTGAACTCACCCACTTTCCCTTTCCTTTTCCAAGTTGCACAATGCAACTTTCCATTTCACCATCACTTGCAAAAGGGAAACTTTATCCTTCCATTTTTTCAAAAAATCTGTAAATGCACCCATTTCCAAGCCATTTGGCATGGATGAATCTTTGAAACACCGTCACTCTGTCAAATTTTCTTCTCAATCCCTCATCCATCAATCTTCCATCACCAATCTAACTTTCTTTCATCCATCAAATCTTGTATCACTATCATGATGCAGAATGTGAAGCAATCAACAAAATAAAACAAGGAATCTAATGACCCAGGTGAAATTGTTTCAATTTGCATGTCTTTTAGTTTGTTTTGGGTTTTGATTTCTTGAGTGTTGGGTTGAATCTATCTTGTTTGCTTGATTTGGTAAATTTCCACCCTACAGTTGCAGTTGAAACACACAATCTTATTTTTCTGACAATTACATGTTGGGGCAGGTTTAGATCCGCATTACATTGTAATATGCCCAAACATATTACAAGTAAAACATCTTCCATTGAACACTTGTTTGTTCTTAGGAGGATTCCTTGATCCACTTCTGCATTCCTTAGCCTTATGACCCATCTCTTAGCAATTAAAGCATTGACCGGAAAAAGATGATGCATTTTGATTTACTTTACTTCTGCATTGATTAGCTCTATGACCATACTTATTGCATTTGAAACAATTTCCATTGAAAGATGGATACCTTTGAGCATTATGTTGTCTTACCAGAGGTCTTCTAGGATTCCTTCTTTGATTTCTTGCTTCATGATTTCTTTGACTGGATCTAGAGGTTTCACATTTCTCAAATCCTAGACCATGCTTATCATCTACCTTCTTTTGACTATCAAGTAATACCTCAAGTTTAGCTAAGCTTATCTTGAATTTCTCTTTATATTCATTTGCAACTTCTAGGTCATGTTTGAGAATGACAATTTGTCTTTCAAGTTCTTCCTCCTTGTCCCTAGTTTCTTATAGATCAAATTCTAGATGACCAATTATTGTGTCCAATCTGCAACACTCTTCTATTCTTTCTTTCAGAGATTGATTCAGTTTTTCCTCAATCTTCTTCCTTTCCTCAATTTCCTTGGTTAGTCTCATCACCCCAGATTCCATCTCATGTTTTAGGACAACTTCTTTTGCTAGCTTCTCACATTCCTTTGTCTTCTCCTTTAGGGCCTCATCCATGTCATAGTCTTCATTCTAATTTGCTAGTTGAAGAAGTAGCTCCTTCCTCTTTTCATTAGATTTGCTTAGTTGTCCTTTTAAGGTCTTAATCAAATCTTCAACATCTTTAAGGTTCTCTTGCAGATCTCTGACCTCTGCTTTAAATAGGTCAAGATCATCTAAGGCTACTTGAAGTTGTTTATTGATACCATCAGAATGCTTGAATGAACGCATTGAAAACACCTTCCCAGATCTTCCTCAAGCTGTTAAACTTCTTCTAAGGAACCTCACTTTGATACCAATTGTTGAAATTAAGGAACATTGAGAGGGGGGTGAATCAGTGTTCTGCAAAACTTATTACTTTGTTCCTTTATTAATTTACCACATACATCCAAAAGAAAGAAGCATGAACACAAGAACAGAAACAACAAGATCACAACACATGAAAACCATGATTTTTACATGGAAACCTGGTTAAGGGAAAAACCACGGTGGGGGCTAACCCACAAGATTTTATTCTCTGTTAAAAGTATTACAAATGGGGAAGGCACATGCCTTCGGGCACACTACCCAGAGCTCACTGCTCAAAGAGGCTCATTGCCTATAGATCAGTTACAAAAGTTTACCGGAATGTTTGAACTGAGGAATAGCATCTAACAATGCAAGATTACAGTTCTAGTTGAGCTCAGTACACTGACTTTACACACTTCATCTCTCTCTGCCTTGCTTCACTGCTTTGCCCTGATCCGGAGCTTAGATCTCTTCACTTTGCACTTGATTCTGCTATACTTCACACTTATTCCTTCATATTCACACCACCACACATCAAAATGCTCAAACTCATCGATTATATATATCTGCTACATGAAATTGCATCAACTACAGTCGGCCTTAAGAAAAACTAAGAGACTTTTTAAGAACACTATTCTGTTGGTTGAATCCATGCACAAACACCAATGCAGACCAAAACCTCTGTACCCAAGTCACCTTACATGTCGACCAATACCAATGGATCTCACAAATTACTCAACCAACAACTTTTCCTAATCCGCACAATGATCAAACACCAAGTTGGCCTGTTCTTCACTGGACTGAACTATTTAACCAGAATCCAATACTCATATGTATGTAAATTTCAATACCTTCATCACCAGAGGCTAAAATCTTAGATTTAGGTAGCCCTGACATCCCTAAACATTACCTCAGATCCACAGCACAATATGATTACATGTGGAGAAATGCAGACTATGATGCTAAACCCTGTCATATGCCCTATTGCTGTCTATCCAGACTTAGACAAATCGACAATCTAACTTCCAGTATGATCCACTGATGTGTAAGATAGATTTAGTTGCCATCAATGACAACACCTAACATGCCTAGCAGTGTCTCTTGCCAACAATCTCCCCCTTTGGCATTGATGGCAACACTTAGTGAAAAATGACTAAGTGTTAGAACAACTCCCCCTTACTATATACACTTGTGATTTCTAATGCTCCCCCTTAGATTAATTCTTCATTTTTCACTACTTTTCCTCTCCCCCTTTGACATCAATGGCAAAGGCTAGAATCTGCATATCAAAATTCATGCAAAAAATTTATGTACATGGGTCAAAACTCTAAGTATATACTTCTGCATATGAACACACAGTCAAAACTCTAAGTATAACATGTATTCATTACATACAAATCACAGCCCACTCTTCCATCTATTAGAGACGTGAAGTATAGAATGAACACTACAAATTTAATTCACGATTGCCAAAATCTCTCATTGTTCATGGTATTTCTAATTTTCCATGACTCTATTATATCCTTTCTTTTTTCCAATTTTGAGGAATATTCAAAGTTTCTTTTTGAAAAAAATTACCAATCTTTTACTCCCTTTTGTCATTTTCATTTACCGTTTTGATATCATTGAATTAAGGAGTTCTTGCTCAATTTGGGAAAAACTTATAGTTGTCAATTAATAAACCCATAGTTGATATCAAATGGGTTTAGATAATCAAAATTGGGGAAAGCACTAGAAAGCTCCAAAATGTGAAAGAAAATGAGTGCTCGTGTCCTCAACTTTTGAGAAATGTTGTCAGAATTCTTTGGCCATCTTAAAAAGCACTATTTTCAAAGTTTGAAATTGGAATATGTTCATTCCTGTCTTTCCAATGCTATGCCATTTTTAACATGCACATAGCATAGATTTTTCACGAAGTTGCTTGAAAGATCAATGAGTGGTAAATATGATAGCCCAGTAACATAGTGATAGCATATGGTTGAGTCAAAGGAAGCCAAGTAATTCTATGCTCATTAGTTGATCTGATATACCTATGTGCCCTAGTAATTGCTACTAAGAAATTAATGACTGAGTAGTGTTCATTTATTCATAATGTTGGTGTCAACTAATTCCACCTACCTCTTGAGAAGTTCAATGCCTCCTTACCAATACCCTCAGCTAATTCTTTGAATTTCATATAATCTATTGTCCTGCATTCAAGGAGCTTTTCTTCCACCCCAGGTGTTCAATAAGATTGATCCACTGTACCACTATTCTATTGGGATCTTGGGCCTCTACCCTAATTTTGAGGGGAATTGATTTCTCCCTCTCATTATATTGTTGTTGAAGGATCCCTCTCATATGTTCATTCTGTATGAATTATGCTAGGTCTTTTATTTTCACATCCCCAATAACAATTAGGGGATTCCAAGTGGTAACATAAGGAATAGCCAATTCACATAGATAAAATTCACATAATTGGTTCTGCATCTCTAAGGTAGCTTTCTAGTAGACTGTCAAAAATAAATCAGGTGTGCAAAGAAAAATAGGGGCATCATTGTATAGTTGACTAAACTAAAAACTCAAATATTGTTCTTGTAAATAAAGGGCATAAACCCTTGTAGGAGGTCTGCATCTCATAAGCTGGATAGTCATGTCTATCATCCTATTTGTTTTGAACTTTAGTCTCCTTATTTTCTTATTTTTTATCCTCAATCTCCTTTTTGTGCTTCTCCTTCATCTCATGTTGTTCCTTTACTACTTCCTCTATCTTCCCCCACAGTTGCAAAGTGATAGTCAACAAGGTTGATGGTGCAGCATCTTCTTGATGATCATCCTACTCCATAGGCTCTAGACTTCTCCTATTGATTTCTATAATGGCTAATTGAGCCAGTTAGTCTAGTCTTGTTCCCTGTTGTTGATAAATGTGCAACTAATCTTCCAATCTTTTAACTCTCTCACTCAACCCAGTCTCCTTTTGCTGGTATTCTTGCAATTGTTTCTCCAATGTTGCAATTTTATATAAAGCCACCTGCAGCTCATCCATCTTTTCCTCAGTTTTCTCCTCAGTATCCAACAATAATTTCTATATTTGAATTTCATTAGAGGAAGTTGACAACTCTTGGTTTCATGTATCAGGAGGAGGTTGATGTCATTTTCTTGTTGTGAACAGGTCTTCTTCCTCTGATTCTATGTCAGTTTCCATAACATTTGGTTGTGCCAAATTCAATTGTTCCCTATTAACAAACAAATGTTCCCTCTCTGAGTCTGTATCAGATTGCACATCAACCACTTTCTTTTGTTTAGGAGGGGTTTTTCATCCTATAACTCCTTTCTCTTTCAGGCGGCAAGAGCGCCTTGGTGGTTGAGTACACACTCTTTTTTTTCTTTTTGGCTTTAGAGGGGGAAGAGGATGCTTTTCTTTTTTTAGTGGCCTTGGAAGCAAAAGGAAGGTTTCTGGAAATCTTAGATGTTGTAGGTTATGAGCTATAAGTTTCATACTGTAATTTTTATTTTTCAAATTGTTCAGTATGGCTACAAGGTTGTGAAGCTGAATGTTGTGGCAAAAGGGTTGGTACTAGCGAAGCTGCAGGAGTGGGGGACTTTGTAGGTTTGTCCATGGGGTTATCAGTGCATGGAGCTGAGTGCTCCAGAATAGTTTCATGGCTATGGGTAGGTGAAGCCATTGGTTGGAAAGAGGTTGCAAGATCTTCCTCCCCTTCCTCCGACTATACATTCTCTACCAGTGCCTCATCTTCCCCAATTGGTCCAATCCTTAAGGGTCTATCATCAATATGATTGACCTTAAGAAAATTTTCCCAAGGAATGTCTGGGAACTGAATAGACAAACTTCTCTTCACCAATAATACAACCAAACAATGATGATTGGTTCCCTTTTCTCCTATACTTAGCAGAAATTCTTTTTAATAGATTAAACATGAAATTTGGGACGTTTACAACCCTTCCATGATGGAGATGACTCAATAGTTTAAAATGCACAGTATATAGAAATGACTATCTTCCATCACAGGTTAAATACTTAATGATATAAATAGGAACAAAAGCCCATAACCAAGGTATAGAAACACATTTAGTACCTTGTGACGAAGAGTCTATTCTTTCACCTGGCTGGACAAATTCAACCCTTACTGCAATGGCATCAACTTTCATAAGAAACTCCTCTCCAGTTGTAGGTAACCCCATTACCTCTGCAACAGTAGCCTTTGAAGCATCAACCGACAATCCCCTGCCTATTTCTTCATTATTTTGAAATGTCCTTGCAAATTGCTAAGTCATAGCTTCATTGTATTCAGTCAGCTGAGGAAATAGTCCAGCCATCTGGCTTGCTGGAAAATAGGCATACAATCTGGGTCAGTTAATAATGTTGTATGATCTGTAGATTCTTTTCTGATTGGATCTCCACCCATCATGTGACACTTCTTTGTCCCTTTCTAGTTACAATTACATGTTTGCCCAATTTTTATGGAATTCTCTATTGCTGGAACTAATTTTCACCCTGCAATTTCAATTCTTGTTTCTACCATTGCATTTACCAGTTGCTATCTACTTGACTGGGTATGTTATGCAATGAGTAGTCATTAATTGTGAAAAGAAAGTTTTCGACGTGGGTGATGGTATGTGAAATCACTTCTACTTATGAAATCCCCCCCAACTAAGGATGCATTTGTCCATAAATGCAAAGACAGTGAGGATGTACAGTAGAGAGAGTGAAAGAATTGTGAATTTTGCATAATAGTTGAATTAATGATTGTGTGAAGTAAGGTTGCTATAAAAGAAATAGTATTAAATGTTAATTAATGGAAGGTGTGAGATAAATATCATTTGAATGGTGACGAAGATTGAGATGATTCATGTGAAGGGGCTAGCGTGGCGGTTGGAGCGGATGATTTCAAAGAGTGCGTCGAAGTGAAGTAAGTGGATTTGATGTGAAGAAAGTGTGCTAGATTGAAGAGTAGTATCTTGGTGACACGTAGCTAGAAAGTACAATTCTGAAGAAAGAGTGGTGACATGCAAATGCTATGAATGAAGGCGTTGCAGGCTAGAGTGGTTGCATGCACTGAAGCAAAAATGTGATGTGAAAGATGTAGTGGTTGCATGGGAAAGGTGAACAGGGCCCATGTGAAATGGTTGTGGGTGCAGTGGCTACAAGTCCCTAAAAAATGATGACAATCATAGTGGCTGCAGGTGAAATGGTATAGGGCCCTTAATTTAGTTGAAAACCTTTGGCTATGGGTCCTGTGACTAGAGTGGTTGCAAGTGCCTTCAATGTTGTTCAACTGGATGTGGGGAAGCTAATTTGGTGGAGCCTTGTGGTGATCATTTTGTTTTTGTTTTTTTGTTTACTTTTTATATTTTTGTATTGTTTATTTATTTACAAGGGTTATAGAAAATCATACCTGAGGAGTGACAACAGTTAAGCTTATGGCTTCATCTAATGTTGTGTTGCTAAGAGCATCTGTAAATGGAATACATGTTGCATCTGGTAGTGAGTGATGTGGAACTTGTGCATCAACATGTCCTATCAACTACTAGAGAAAGTTTTCTTTATCCAATGACTTACTATAAAGTTTCAAATGGTGTCCATTGACCATGACTGATAATCTGACTGGATCAATTGTGGTAAGTTGGACTGAACCATTGGGAAAAACTTCTTTAATTTTATAAGGGCCCAGCCATCTGGTCTACAATTTGCCCTTGTGGTCCTTATATCTGGAGTCATAAAGTAGGGCCCAGTCACTGATCTGAAACTCTTTAGTTTTGATGTACTGGTCATGCCATTTGACTCTTTGTTTTTGGATTATCTTTGTGTGGTGAATTGCTTCCATTATCAATTCTTCTAAGGCATTAAGCTGGCACAATCTCTCTTGTTGAGTTGTAGACAAGTCCATCCCTGGTTGCATGGTAGTTCTCAATGTTTTATATTCAAATTCAATAGGGAGGACAACCTTTTTTCCATAGACTAGTTCATAGGGTGTATATGTTGTGGTTTTTCATGTAGTTTTTTATGCCTAGACTACTTCTGAGAGTTTGGCTGCCTAATCTTTTCTATGTAATGCTACCATCTTTGTTAAAATTGCCTCAATTTCCCTATTTGTGACCTCAACTTGGCCATTTGATTGTCGATGATAGGGAGAGGATTTTTTGTGTCTGATTTCATATTCCTAAATTAGACTAGCAATCAAGGCTGATGTGAACTGTGGTGCCTGATCTATAACTCTCTCCCTTGGCACTCCATACCTGGTAAATATTTCTTCATACAAAAATGTGGGCACCTTACTATCTCTTGCAACCTTGAGAGCTTTAACCTCCACCCACTTGGTTAGGTAATTAGTACATATTATTATGTATTCCTTATTGTTAGAGGGAGGATCAATGGGCCCTATAAAATCAATGCCCCATTTGTCAAAGGGTGTAACTAGAAACTGTGGTCATAGGGGCATTGCATCACTTCTTGTAGGTCTACCCATCCTTTCACAGTGACCACGTCTCCTTGTATATTGAATTGTATCTTTGTGTAGTGTTGGCCAGTAATATCCAGTAGTTAAGATCTTTAGTGTTGTCCTTGAGAATGTCATATACTTCATCTTCTTTGATACATCTGCACATGACATGATCAGGTCTAGTGTAAAAGAGGTAGCCAGCTACCCATGAATAGGGAAGGTTGCGTTCAACCAGATGATGCCTCTCTCTTGGTGAAAGGTATGGAAGTGTCTTCCCTACAACCAGGTAATTGGCTATATCTACATACAAAGGAGCTTGTATTATTAATGTAAACAAGTGTTCATCAGGGAATGAGTCATCAATAACTAGATCTTCATTATAAGTAGGGAGCCTAGAGAGGAAATCAACAACCACATTGGCCTTCCCAAGTTTATCCACAATAGTGATATCAAATTCCTGTAACAACAACATTCATCTAACCAGTCTGCCACTAACCAAGTTGGTTTGTTCATTAGATACCTTATTGTTGCATGGTTAGTATGAACAAAAATAGGATACCTAGTGATATAGTGCCAAAATTTATTGATTGCATAGATAATAGCTAACGGTTCTTTCTTTGTAATAGTATAGTTAAGTTTAGCACCTTGCAGATTATTACTTATGTAGTTAATAGCATATTCAATATTCCCTTCCTTTTGTCCTGGAACAACACCTACATCAAAGTTAGAGGCATCTGTATAAATATGAAAAGGAACTTTCCAATTGGATCCTCTTAGTACAGGTGTCTTTGTCAAGGAATCTTTAAGATTTTCAAAGGTTGTCTGATAGGCATATGTCCAATCAAATTCAACATCCTTAGAGAGTAGGACAAATAGAGGTGCTTCTATTTTACTAAAATCTTTAATGAACCTCCTATAATCTCAAGCATGGCCAATGAAGCTTCTGACATCCTTTTATTTTTGAGGAATAGGCAATGTTGAAATGACTTCAATTTTGTTGGGATCCACTTGAATGCCTTTCTTGGACACAAAATGTCCAAGTACTACTCCTTCCATTGTCATGAAAAAATTTCATGACTAAGAGATAGGTTATGATTTTGACATCTCTGGAGGACTTTTTCAAGGTTTGTCAATGCTTCTTCATAATAATCTCCATAAGTGGTGAAATCATCCATATACACTTCCATAGAGTCATGAGCAAAGTCAAAAAAGATGCTCAAACAACCCTTTAAAATGTTGCAGGTGCATTACAGAGTCCAAATCGAAGGACTGAATAGGCATAGGTTCCCCATGGGCATGTGAATGTAGTTTTATCCTAGTCCTCTAGGGCTATTTTGATTTGATTATTGCTACTGAATACATCTAGGAAAGAAAAATACTTCTTTCCAGCCAAAGAATCTAAGACCTGATCAATGAAAGGATGAGGAAAGTGATCCTTCCTAGCAGCTATATTCAATTCTCTATAGACTACACAAACCTGCCACTTACCTCCTTTCTTTGGTACTATGGCTTGTGGGGATACCCATTGGCTATCTGATATAAGATATATGAATCCTACATCTAGTAGTTTCTGCAATTCATTCTTTACTATGTCTCTTACAATAGGGTTCATTCTTCGTTGAAGTTGCCTGACTGGCCTACATCCTTCATTGATGTATATTCTATGCATGCAGAGATTAGGATCTACGTCTTTCATGTCATGGTAGTCCCAGGCAAATGTTGTTTTGTGAGTTTGCAACATGTTTATCAGTTCAAACTATTGCACAATTGTCAATTGACTATTGATATTAAGTATTATGCCTGGTGTAATATCAACTGGTGTTGTAGATGTCATAACAAAAGCAACATCTAGCCCTGATAAATTAAGGCTACAACTATGAGGTAGCAAATGATGGAACATGCAGGTAGTGGAAGCATAGGCTTGTGTATTCACTATGAGAAAAATATTATGTAGTGGGCAAGTCAAGCATAATAAACATGGGTCTTGTTGTGGGTCCCTCCCATAAGTTTTTTGTATCACATTGAAAACACTTCATCCTCATCCTGAATATTTAACAATGGGCTTCTTTCAATAGTCATTAATGTCAGAAGAGAATATTGGTTAGTATCCTCTAGGTCTGGCCAAATAGGTTGTTCTACATCAGCAAAAGGTTGTGTTGGGGGATAAAGGACCAATTTCTTAGTTATATTTCCATTGGAAATTATCATATTGCTAGACTTGCATCCTATGAAGGCATCTGTTGTTGCCAACCAAGGTCGTCCTAGAATGAGTGGATACCCACCTAAGCTAGCCTTGGGTTACAGGACCATGAAGCCTGCAGGGTATTCCCATGAGTCCATTGTGATTACTACATCTTCAATGATTCCTTCTGATTTGACAGTTGACCTATCTTCCAATTGTAAGATTGTTGGTGTAGTCCTTAAGTTAATCAACTGAAGATCATTCATTACTTCTTTTGTCATCACATTTATGGTTGCACCCAAGTCAATCAAAGTATTTTTGATAAGGGTGTTGTTAATGTGCACATCAACTACGAGGCTGCCAGGATCTACATACTTTGGGACAACTAAGTTGCCTAACATGATATCAAAAAGTTGTCCTATAATATGCACTATCTGAGGATCTTTTCTTTTCCTTCTTGGGTTCTTAAGGCATAACTCCCTTATAGTTTAAGTATATATAGGCACATCCTTGATAGCTTGGATTAAGGGAATTTTTACACAAACATTTTTTAATTGCCCAAGGAAATCAAATCCAGGTTTAGGTTGAGGTGGTGATATCTATGTGATGGTTATAATTTGAATATGCAAAATAGATGAAAGCAATACAAAACAACAAAGCAATTACCTTTCAAACACACACACACAAACAAACCACACTTGATCGAGCATACCGAGATAACACCCAATTCTCATGTTGATTGCTCCTTACTCTTTTGTTATGTGGATTGTTCTATAGTCAAGCTTAATTCGTGATCTCCCAAGAAATGATAATAGTAGCGTAAGTTTACTAAAATGAGACATGTTGAGAAATGGAGAATGAGGTTCAATTTATAGACCTGTAAAGCAACAGATCAACGGTTGAGAAAGACCAAAAAGATCAATGGTTGAGGATGGTTGAGACAATCTATGCAAATCAGAGAAGAACAAGTGTCTTGCCTCTTTCATGAGTCAAGGGAGTTAATAGACTTGATTGGAGAGTTGACCGGATAGATTGATCAGATGACTAGGTTGACTAATCAAGAGACTGAATTGATTGATTAGAGGACTGTTTTGATTGATTAGATGACTGAATTGATTAATGAGTCAGCTCATTTGATTGATCTGTTAACTGATTTTGATTAGAAGAATTTATGGTGGGTGAGGATAATTGAGAAATTAAATAAATAATTATTTAATTTCATGAGCACATGTGATAATTGAAGTAAATATTAAATTTACTTCATTTTGGAGGAAATAGATTATTTAAATAAATAATTTGAGTTTATTTATTTAAAGTGGAGGGAAATTTGATTATTTAAATAAATATTTTGATTTTATTTATTTAAATTAGAGGAATAACGATTTAATTAAATAATTTGGATTATTTAATTAATATAGAGGAATATTATGATTTTTGTGAATTTAATTAATTAGTGTGGAATGATGAGAATTAGGTGATTTGATGTGAATGCAGTGTGATGACATGATTTGTGCGATGGCAAATTTCAGGTGTCTACATGTTGCCCCTCTTTGATACGGCGTCCCGTTAGGTGGTGTCATGTCAAAGAAACTAAAAAAAATGCCCCAATCAATGGCCCAAATGGAGAAGAATAAATAGAAGTTGGAAGGTATGTAGGGTGCCCCCTTGAGAATTTTTTTAGAAAAAATAAAAATAATTTCAGAAAAAATTCTTGACAGGTGTGAATGAGGTTAGGATAGCAGAAAAGTTGAACAAATAGAAGAAAAATGAAGAAAAGTTGACAATTAGGGGATAGGGGTGGGTGGGGTACACGTGATAGGGAAAAACAAGGGTGGGGGGCCTATAAATAGTGGTAGGGGGCCCATTCCAAGTCATTTCGACACCTAAGCTTAGAAAAACCTAGCAGAGAGAAGAAGAGATAGCTAACCACATCGCGATCCCATGACATAGGGAAAGAGGTGAGCATGTGAGGCAGTACCAAAGGCCATACGGTGTAGGACTATCGGTGAGTTACCTATCCTTGGCCTTGGGTTAGTTTAGGGGTCATAAATAGGCTATTAATGGCTAGAAAAGTGTAGGTGCACTTTTGTAAAAGTGCGCCTACGTTGGAAATTTGAGCGGCTATGCACTGAAATGATGCGCCTATGATGAAGGTGTGCCCATGTTAGGAAGGCGCGCCCATGTGGGCAGATGGCATGCCCATGTGGGTGGACGTCGTGCCCACATAAAGAAAATGCATACCTGTGCAAAATAGGAGGGACGTAGAAGAAAGTGTGCCCTTGATGAAAAGGTGAGTGCCTAGAAGAAAAATTGGTGTGCTTTTGTATAAAAGCACACCTGGGTGGAAAATCAGTGCGCTTAATAAAAAGGCACGTTGGTGCCAAAAAGACAATAGGCGGCTGACAAGACCTAGGAGACTTGACAAAGTGGACATAATTAGATTACCTAGGGACTCAATAGATGACGTAGGGCAAAACTAGATGAATTAGGGAAAAGAATGAGATGATTTTATTGGATTATTACTGATGGACTGAACTTGTAATGATGGACAAGAGCAACTACCACCGATTTGATCACGCGTGCGGTGTCCATAGACGATGAGGTTGGAGAGAGATTTCATAGATATTGACTGAGAGTTTCTAGATGGATGCTGCATATTGCTCAATTCCTAGAGATATGTGCACATACAGCGATGATGACCGCATTGATAGAGCGATGGCACAATGAGAGGACTGCCTTCCTTCTCCCGACATGGGAGATGACAGTGACCTTAAAGGACATTTGGAGGATACTACAGATTTCGATTCACGGATCCCTAGTATGATATGACCTACACATAGGGACAGAGGCCTTGGAGAGAGTGTTTGCTGATGATGACCTTCCTATCGAGGGTACACAGCTGGATCTGACATAGGTGATTGATGACGCCCCACTACCACTGTTCATTGTGGGCCTAATTAGTTATGTGCTAGTTCCTTGGAGATGATCACGGTAGTTTACAATTGGCTGGGGAGATGTACCAGAGAACATGATGGATGGAGAGGTTTTTGCTTGGGGGCCATGCGTACTAGCCCATTTATATAGGGCTTTACATAGTTGTGTGTATAGCTGAAGCCAATATATAGGGTGTGGTGTGGCTTTATTACATATCTGGGCATGGGAGCACATGCCGGTGTTGCGACTGATGTGTGACGGGGTGAGGGCAGTAGGACGCCCTTATTTTTGGCTATATGCAGGTGTCCTTTATTACAGGAGGACGGGAGACATGGCATATTGGAGGCACATTATTGACGATATAGACGAGGTGATCTGGAGACTGTGGAGGGCCTGTGAGACATGGTGGGATGACTTCAGAGAGCTATCATATTTTCTATAGACTCATTATATCCTAGGGAGGATAGAGATGACGATAGAGAGATACATGCCCGATAGAGTGAGGAGGCCATTTGGGGAGCAACAGACAACTCTGACTCACAAGGCCATATTTCCTTGGGTTGTGAGAGATGTAGGTGCATGGGGAGCACTAGTGGATAGGCAGACAATTATTACAGAGTTTAGAGCATGATAGTCGATGCCATGGTCACAACCTGCAGAAGAGATAGAGGATGCAGGGACGAGCCCAGATTATGACACATGGTGGGTGATACATAGGCCCATCAGATTAACACCACTAGGGACACACACAGGTCAGATAGCAGACCCTCCTATCGGACAATGATAGGGTGAGAAGGTTGCAGACCCTCTCGTCAGGCAATGACGAGTGAGACAGAGGGAAGCGAGGGGTCACGTTGTGATCCCTCCAAATGTAGGGAGAGGAGATGATGGATAGGGACCACAGGTGGCACCAAGAGGAGACAGTGAAGGATAGGAGTAGGCCACTGTCCCAGGGGATGGAGAGAATCTTGACACCATACGAGCCTCTTAGGATAGTCTATAGCTAGAGGTGGAGAGGCTGCAGGGGCAGTTACAGACAGTGATAGAAGAGAGATAATGCCCTCCTATAGATATAGGCATTGTAGGGATAGGTGCAGGCCTTATAGATGTAGGTAGGAGGAGTGGATGGCTAGGTGCATCAGCCTACTACCGAGAGGGACATTGCGACGGCTGTTGCAGCACAGTTGCAGCAATAGTTAGACATAGATCAGGGGGTCATAGCTGGTGGCAGTATGGTATAGATGTGGAATGACATGATGGCAGTCCAGGATAGACTGGCCTAGGCTGGGTAGAGGGCAGAGTACTGTCGGGGGCTGTATGAGAGCACAGTGCATGCATCATAGAGAGCTCCTAGTTACAACACGTGGAGTCAAGCAGGGGCATCTAGATTAGCATGTACAGGGCCATCAGTGATGGGGCCACCTAGGGGGTACAAGACAGGTGCCACAAGACTAGGGGCAACCATCAAGATCACAAGGACCCTGCCAGCCACCACCTTAGCTAGGGCTAGACCAGTAGCCAACCCCTTCCAAGGGGGGAGTTCGACTTGATGTAGACACCTGATGTCTATTATTTTGATGAGATGCATACATACACGTATATTTTTGTATTTTGATGCTTGCAAGATGATGATGTATTTATATATGTGTATAGACATTTGTATCATGGACTATTTATGGACATTTTGTATCATGGACTATTTATTATTATCATGGATATTTTGATTATATATACATGTGATGCCTTTATCTCTTAGACGTTTATATGTTTTTATGTTTATGAGATTCTAATGATGATTATGATGATATGATGGATGTATGCATGTAGCCTAGATGTTGATTTGATGATTTAAATGATGAATGATGAGTTAATGTGAAGTGACAGAAAATGTAATATGAATGATGAAATAATTAAATTGGATGAAATGATAAATGATGATAATTGAGGACACAAATAATTAACATACATATGATAATCAAATGATGAGGAAGAAAATGATAAAACAAATGATTAACTAAGACAAGATAATAAAATAGAAATGAAATAATATGATAAAAATAGATGATTAACAAAGTTATGATAATCAAATGTCAATGAAAGAAAATGATAAAACAAAATGATTAACAAAGATATGATAATCAAATGGTAAGAAAGAAAATGATGACATAAATGATCAGAAGACAAAGATGAATTGGTGTGGAAAAGAACATTTTATAATAGATGAATGAATGATGGAATTACATTGGGAGAAGTTATGCCTAACATGTAAAAATAGAGCAATCCTTTATTTGATATAGCATACAGATGTTATGCACCAAGATATGAGAACCAGGGTGGCTATGTATCCTATGCATAAGACAGTTGACTCTACAAGCAAATGGTTTGATTTTATTACTACTAGGTATAATAGAACCTTGTCGGATAAGTGAATGGAAAATAGTCTTAGCATAGAATAGTCTTAATACAAAGAAGGCCTTTGCAGAGCCTTAGATGTAAAAGATATTGATATGCAAGATGCTAATCCCAAAACACACAAGATAGATATTAGACCTAATAGAATAATAAATTTATCTCTCAAACACAACATACAAAAGCAATGACTATGCCCCAATTTATATAGTATCGTGACATACCAAGATATAGAAAGATCAAGGTAGTTTCGAATGTGTATTTTAAAAGGGACAAAAGATAAATCAAAAAATTAAAAATGACCAACTGATAAAATAGATAGACAACCAACATGTTCTCTTGTCAAAGAGGGTATTCTAGAAAGATTTGAGGCCTTATCGTAGGAAAGATGTATCCGTTAAAGGCTTTGGATCCAGGATGTATGGATATACTAGATATAGGCAAACAATATGTGGTGACACATTGTTTTTTAGGAGTAGTCTTTTTGTTTTGGATTTGATAAGTACTTTTAGCTTTCAAAAGGATGCATTTTTTTGTTTTGCTTGAGTTAGTCATGTCTAAGTGGTAAGTGGATAGAATGGATTGTGGTAAATGGATGAAGCAACAAAGATGAATTTATTATGGGTTGAGATGGATCATGATGAGGTGTATCATATGTGTCTCACTATTGGATACTTCCTTTGTATTCCAGACTGCCTACATACCCTGTATCCACGGGATCAAGACACATTACAATGATGATGATGATGATGATGATGATATGTAGTTCTGGGTGGTGTGATGAATGGGTAGATTGATGAGGATGATGATAGTGTTGATGGATGAGGATAGTTTTCGAATGATGATGGAAAGTTGACAACTGGCCTTGGTGCAAACAAGGATCCATTCCTAGCCTTAGGTTAAGGAAACTTGCCCCCATTCTAGTAAAGGGTTTTATTATGGAGAAAGATGACTGATCGAGGATGAATGAGACTAGGTGAACTGACATAGGATAAGTGACACTGGATGGTTTGACTATGGATGAGACAAGGATAGAATGCTTGACACTAACCAATTTCCAAGCCATGATAGATGGACAACTGGGACTACGAGGTTCAATGAATTTTATTATGGATGGATGGGAAGATTGAATAGATGGTAGTATTGACTCCTACACATAGTGCCTATTTTTGAGGTTTTCACTATGGTACTTATCCAAGATGCCTGTTTACCAGGTTTTCACCAAAGGATGAAGATTTTTTTGATTTTTTTGTTATTTTATGCTAGGATATTCCCAAGGATCAGGCATAGAATTTCTTGAGATGAACATGGTTGATGGGTTCATCAAGAGGAATTCCTTCAGGTGTTGCTAGGGTATAAGCCCCTAATCCATATGTTGCTATGATAATGAAAGGTCCTAACTAGTTAGGCTCAAATTTACCTTTCTTATGTCAGTCTTGCAAGTTTCTTTGATTTTCTTTTAGGACTAGATCACCCACTTGGAACCTCCTGTCTTTGATTTTCTTATTGTAATTACGGTGGAGGCAATTCTGGTAAACCTAAAGATGGTTTAATGTTGCAAGGTGTCTCTCATCAAGAAGCTCCAATTCATGTAGCCTGGACATTCTGTACTCTTCTCCGTCAATCAAATGCTACGTGGAGACACTGAGAGATGGGATCTCGACCTTTATAGGAAAAATAGCTTCAGTTCCATATACTAAAGCATAGTGTGTGGCTCCATTTGATGTTTGGATGCTTGTTCGATAGGCCTAGAGGGAGGGATTAAACTGGAGATGCCAATCATGACTGGCTTCATTGACTGTCTTTTTGAGGATTTTAAGGATTGTTTTGTTTGAAGCCTCATCCTAGCCATTGCTTTGGGGATAGTATGGCATAGAAAATTGATGTTGGATATGGTATTGAGTGCATAAAGCACAGACGTCTTGGTTTTTGAATGGTTTACTATTATTGGT
Source organism: Cunninghamia lanceolata (assembly GCA_027924645.1). NCBI lineage: Eukaryota > Viridiplantae > Streptophyta > Pinopsida > Cupressales > Cupressaceae > Cunninghamia > Cunninghamia lanceolata. Next base: position 759,516 of record BSBN01000887.1, read on the forward strand.
TGCTATAGCCATGGGGATTCCATACTGGTAGATGATATAGTTTAGGATAAATTTAGCAATTTGCTTGTCGCTGATGTAAGTCATGGGAATAGCTTCCACCCACTTTGTAAAATATTCAGTGGTGGTAATTATAAACTTATGGCTGTTGGAGGATGAGGGATGTATTTTTCCTACAAGGTCGAGTCCCCATTATGAAAATGGCCATGGAGTGGTCATTGGTTGTAGTTGATGAGTAGGCGCATGAATCAAATCTCTATGTTGTTGACACTGAAGACATTTTTTGGTAAACTGGTGGGCATCTTCTTCCATTGTGGGCCAAAAATATCTAGTTCCAAGCAACTTATTTGCTAGATTGGGACTGATGAAATGTGCTCCACAGATACCCTCATGTATATCTCTTAAACCAGTTTCAACTTCTTCCAAGTTTAAACATCTGAGGAGGATACCATCAAGGCTTTGTTGGTATAGTGTATCTCCTAGGATGGTGAAATGGGAGGCTCAGTGAATGAAAGTTTTCTTTTGGATTGATGTCAGATCGGATGGGAGGGTGTTGTTATGAAAGTAGTTGTATATATCCTGATACCATGTCAAGTTGGGACCAACAAGCTCGTAGATAATTTCAGTTTGTGGAATATCAACATATAGTATTAGCAGTTGTTCTACCAAGAGCTCACAATTTTGTATGTTGGTCGGCATGTCTAAGAGAGACCCAATAGTCACCATTGCATCAGCAACCTTGTTGTTAACTCTAGGGATCTTATCAAAGAAAAGACTGCAAAAGTGTTGTTTATAGTTATCCACCATCTTCTTATAGGGCATCAACTTGTCATCCTTAGTTTGATATTCATTTGTGACTTGGTGAATGACAAGTTGAGAATCTCCGTACACCTAAAGTTGTTTGATGTTCCACTAGATAGCCATTCAGAGACCTATTAGTAATGCTTCATACACTCAGCTATATTGTTGGTACATGGGAAAGTGAGCCGATATGATTTAGGGCTACAATCACCTTATGGGGTGTTGAAGAGAATCCCTGCTCTGGAACCATGCTAAGTGTATGACCCATCAAAGTATAGTTTCCATTCGACCATTGTAGAGAGGTTGAAGATCCCTTCATCTGGAAACTCAGATAGCATGGGGTGTGTATCTATTAATGGTGCCTCTACTAGTTGGCTTGCAATTACTTGCCCTTTTATAGCTTTTAGATCCACATATTTGATGTCAAACTCAGTTAAAATCATTACCCATTTTGCTAGGTGTCCGATAAGAGTTGCTTTGGAAAGTAGGTACTTCAAAGGATCTACCTTGGATATAAGCTTTGTTGTTGGTTCAACATATAATGCCGTAGCTTTTGGGAAGCAAACACTTCTGCTAAACATGCTCTTTCCATAGGAGTATAGTTGAGCTCATATCCTACTAAAGTACGACTAATGTAGTAAATTCCCTGTTCCTTTCCTAAGTCATCATTTTGTGCAAGAAGTGCCCCCAAGGCTGCTAATGTAGTGGATATGTAAAGCAATAGAGGTTTCCCTGCTACTGAAAGCATCAACATAGGTGGTGAAGCAAGACAAGCTTTTAGCTATTCGAAGGCATCTTGGCACTTACTGTCCCATTTGAATGTGACATCTCTGTAGAGTAAGTGCGAGAAAGGTTGACATTTATCTGCCAGTTCTGAGATGAACCGTCGGATGGACTATAACTTTCCTTGAAGAGTTCTTAACTATTTGAGGTTACTAGGAGAAGACATGTCAACAATATAGCTTTGACCTTTGTAGGGTCAACCTAAATGCCTCATTGAGATATAATGTATCCCAGTAGTTTGGCAGATGTTACATCGAAGACACACTTCTTCGGATTGAGCCTTAGTTGATATTGCTCTAGCCGATCAAATATCTACCCCAACACTTTGAAGTGATATGTTCTAGTGGATTTACCTAAGAGGTCATCAACATAATCTTCCCTAATGGTATGAAACAAATCGTGGAAGATTACTATCATCGTTCATTGGCAAGTAGCACTAGCATTTTTGAGGCCAAAAGGCATGACCTGCCTACAGTAAGTTCCCCAAGGACATGTGAAATTTATTTTGTCTTGGTCCTCGAGTGCTATCATGATTTGGTTGTAGCCAGAAAAACTGTCGATGAGAGACAACATTTCATGACTTGTCGTTAAATCCACAATGATGTCGATGATGGGCAATGGAAAATTGTCTTTAGGACAAGCCTTATTCAAGTCTTTCAAGTCTTCACAAATGCGGATACCCCCATTTGGCTTGGAAATAGGTACAAGGATTGATACCCACTCTGTATAATCCACGGGACATATGAACTTGGCATCGAGGAACTTCTCAAGCTCATCTTTGACCAATAAAACAATCTGTGGGTGCATCTTGCGCAATTTTTGCTTGACTGGTTTAGCTCCTGGTGAAACTGATAGATGATGGACTAGTAATTCAGGATCTAATCCATGGCTTTCCCTCTGAGACTTCAAGGAAAGAGATGCAAGAGATACGTATCATTATGAGCGACTTCTAAACAAGCCATGTAAAATTCCCTTAAATGTTCTTGAGGATCACCTTTTCCTTTGTACTTGTCAAATTTGGGTACTTCAAAGTTTTTAGGAAAAAGGAGCATGAGAATAGAGCGATCAAATGGATATGGACAAACTTCCTCAAATGAGAAAGTCTTTTTGATGTTTCCTGAGTGAAAGATTGGAAATTTGTTTTTGCATATTGTGGATTGTAAGTTCAATTCTAGATGTATGCTATGGTGGTGCAAAATTTTGTGGAATGTTGGAAGACAGTGGGTGTTGGTGTGCAAAGGTTTGTTGGAGGGATGATGAAGGTGGTTGTTGATATTGATTAGGTGGTTGTTGGTATTTGGTTGGTGGTTGTTGATATTGAATTGGTGGTTGTTGATAGTGAGTTGGGGGATATTGGTATTGAGTTGGTGGTTGTTGGTATTAATTGGGTGGTTGTTGATGTTGAGTTGGTGGTTGTTGATATTGATTGGTTGGAGCAAGACCGAGATATGATGAACCATGTTGGTGGTTTGGTGGTTGTTGGGATACATTATAGGGTTTTGTGTTAGTGTGATAGGGAGAACCTTGGGAGGGATTGGTAGGTACATGAGAAGTGGAAATGTGGACTTGGGATGCTTGTGGTGAATTATTTGGAATAGAGGAAGAGTGTGGAGATGTTCTTGGAGGGTTAGTTTGTGAAGTATTTGGAATAGAAGAAGATGGTTGAGATGTTTGTGTTGGGTTAGCATAAGGTTTATTTGGAATAGAAGAAGATGGTTGAGATGTTTGTGTTGGGTTAGCATAAGGTTTATTTGGAATAGAAGATGATGGTTGAGATGTTTGCAAAGAGTTAGCCTTTGAGGCATTTGGGATGGAAGACGAAGGTTGAGATGTTTGTGGAGGGTTAGCCTTTGAGGCATTTGGAATAGAAGATTAGTGTTGAGATGTTTGTAGAGGGTTAACATTTGAGGTACTTGGAATAGAAGATTGGTGTTGAGATCCCAACAAGTATGAGGGTGTTAGAAGTCATTCGAGTGGTGTTGAATTTTGATAGAGTGGGTTGTTAAATTGGTTGAGGAAGGAAAGATCCTCATGAATGGGTGGATGTGGAAGAGTAGGTGGTAAGGTGGATATGGTTGGAAATGAAGTGGGATGTCCTCCACCCATAGTGACAAAATAGTTTTTAAAGGGGTCTTGCTCCTGGATTTGGGATGTATAAAAGTTGCAAGGCAACTTGGCTCTTCTTTTGGCAAGGAGATGGAATAAGTGATTTCGATTGGAGTCCAAAAGTTTATCTAAAGCATCTAAGAATTTAGGATCTTTCATGTGTTCATCAAGGTCTTGGGATGTTTCTTAAGTTTATTGATCTAAACTTTGATGAAGAAGTTCCTATTGTGTACCCTTCTGGTATAAAGACGTTTGTGTCCATGCCTATGGTAAATTTGGATGCATCAATAAGTACTTTGGGAATTGGTACTTCAAGATTGCCTTGCGGCAGATTTTGGGTATCTTCCATAGCCTTTTTGTGTTGAGATCATGTTACAGGCATATCAGGTGAAAATGGAGATGGATGATGAAGCAAATGTTATCAGATTTTATCTATGGCACAGGCATGTTGATAGACAACACCAGCGCATCAACGCAGGACAAAGGCGCGCCGACTGATAACACCAGCGCACTTTTACAGAATTGGATATGACAGCCATAGACGCGCTTTTGACAAAAAAAAGTTAGATGATGATGTGTTTAGACTTGTTCTAGGATCAAATTTTGAGACAAGATGATTTGGATGGGTGAATTGCTTGGTTAAGAGTTATAAGACCTAGATCAATAGATTCGATGGTGAGATTATGATTATCTACCACAAAATAGACTAATGATTTTGAGGTGAGACAATATAAGGGTATAGTGAATTTGACTATCTTAAAAGGAGTCACCCTTTTGAAGGTAGGTTTGCTCACTAGTTGGTTTGATACTAATTGGTCTATAAGACAAATTAGGGGATTGTATGATCTAGATTTTGGGATTAATAACCAAGTTGATTGGAAAGATGTTGTGATGTTTTGGATAGCTTTGGAAAATGATTGTTGGTGAGGATGGAACAATGCCGTATGTCTCAAAGGATGAATTTTGAAAAAAGTCTAAGGCAAGATGAAAGAAGGATGAAAGTGGATAATCTATGAACGTATGTAGAAATGGATGGAAGAGTCTAGATTTTTGGATTTTTTGGAAAATGAAAATGCTAAGAAGGAAAGTCTAACACTATGTTTTTAGATTTTTGAAAAGGAAAATACTAAGCAAAAGGAAAGATTAAGACTATGTTTTTGGGTTTTTTGGGATTTTTTGGTTTGATTTTGGCAAGAAGACACAATAGACAGTAAACACAATGATCGTTTCCAACAAATGAGTGTATGTTCAAGGTTCACAAAAAGCCCAAATTTCCATGGGTATAACACAATTGAAGACAAATCAAGCACTTTTTATACCTAAGGACAAAGCTTTATTGCGATAAATCAGCCCACAACTTGGAATCTCCGTTGACTCAAGTGTTATCACACCTAATGTGGGTGTGTATACTTTTTTGTCTTTGCAAGAGAGGACAGATAGGGACCTGTAGGATTGGAAGGATAACCCAAACACCCTTTCCCTAGAAAGCTACAAGTAGCTTATGCTAAGCCAAGGATTTCTGTCTCATCTCAAGGGAGCTTTATCATGAGTATCTTGGGGGAAAAACCTTCTATGCCCTTGCACTAAAAATTATCGCAATGTTCAGAGGTAGATCAGGTAGTCACTAACTATGAGGTTTCTAGTTGCTTTTTGGGGGACCAATGCCTTGCGAGCATCCGGCAAGCTACTGAAAGCTTTAACCCAACTTAACTAGGAGTCTAATATACCTTACACAAATGCAAAATTTCTTTCACAAAAGTGTTAGTACACTTCCTTTCAAATTGGCATCGTATGGCAAAGGCTAACACTGGTTAGGACTTGGCTTTCGCCTTGACCAATTTGTATAGCGCTCCAAAGGAAAAATCCACTTAGGGTCATCCCCTCTTGGATGAAACTCAATCCAAAAGACAAGCCCTTCTAAGAACAAAACCAAAAGATCATATCCAAAATCCACAAAGTGAATAAAGGATATTCTCTAGGGATTTTGTTGGGGATAAATGAAAAATAAAAAGAGATGGGTTTGGTTTTTTATCACCCAAGTTTTGCACAAGGGGAGAGCATACACTTATCACCTTACAAACACATAAAACACTTGTTCATTTACCCTCTTAGATTAAACTAAATGCAACTAAGCTAATCACACAAGATGCAATAGAAATGAAATGTGATCCTAAGACTTAGTAGAAAATTATGTCTTTGACATGCATTCTGCAACAAACACGTTAGTAGTTACAATCAATTTTGTCTTTGGTTGAGGTAAAGCTACACAACGTTAGTTCCAACATCTAAAGAGAGATTAATTTGAAAACCACAAATAATGACAAAAACAAAGAAATGAAAAATTGTAGAATTGATGATTGACTAGAAAACACAGTAAATATTAGAAAATAGACAGAAACTTATTGTTTTTTATCTTTTTGCACAAGCGCGCCGATAGAGAACACAGGCGCGTCGATAAGAAGCAGGGGCGCACTGACATCTAGCAAGGGTACACTTTCAAAGGTTGGAAATATATAGTCATAGGCACGCTTTTATCAGGAATAGGCGTGCTTCTACACAGGAATGATCTAAAGTTCTAGAATTGATGTATAAACTTGTTGGAAAGTAAATCTCACAGCATGAATAGATAGGGTTAGATGTTAGATAGATACAAGAAACAAAAAACAAGTAAGATCAAGTGAAAACAACCCCCGATCTGCAAAAATAAATACACATCTGTTAAAAACAAAGGCACACAATTATCTAGCATATGCGCGTTGACTAATTACACAGGAGTGCTAACCTGTTGCATAGGCGCACTAACCTGCTGCACAGGCATGCTAACACAAAGCGTAGGTGCATGTTTACAATTATAGATGCATTTCCACTCCTGTATGAAATTAATATAGAAAAACTCCACACAAATGTTAGTTTTCAGGGACATGGGTCCCACCAGGCATGCCAAAATGTGATGGTTATAATTTGAATATGCAAAATAGATGAAAGTAATACAAAACAATAAAGTAATTACCTTTCAAACACACACACAAACAAACCACACTTGATTGAGCGTATCGAGATAGCACCCAATTCTCGTGTTGATTGCTCCTTGCTCTTTTGTTATGTGGATTGTTCTATAGTCAAGATTAATTCATGATCTCCCAAGGAATGATAATAGCAGTGTAAGTTTACTAAAATGGGAGATACTGAGAAATAGAGAATGAGGTTCAATTTATAGACTTGTGAAGAAAGGAATGATAATAGCAGCGTGAATTTACTAAAATGAGAGATGCTGAGAAATGGAGAATGAGGTTCAATTTATAGACCTGTGAAGCAATAGATCGATGGTTGAGAAAGACCAGAAACATCAATGGTTGAGGATGGTTGAGAGAATGCATGCGAATAAGAGAAGAACAAGTGTCCTGCCTCTTTCATGAGTCAAGGGAGTTAACAGACTTGACTAGAGAGTTGGCTAGATAGATTGATCAGATGACTATGTTTATTGATTAGAAGACTGAATTGATTGATCAGAGGACTGATTTGATTGATTAGATGACTAAATTGATTGATGATTCAACTCATTTGATTGATCTGTTAACTGATTTTGATTAGAGGAATTTATGGTGGGTGAGGATAATTGAGAAATTAAATAAATAATTATTTAATTTCATGAGCACATGTGATAATTGAATTAAATATTAAATTTAATTCATATTGGAGGAAATAGATTATTTAAATAAATAATTTGAGTTTATTTATTTAAAGTGGATGGAAATTTGATTATTTAAATAAATATTTTGATTTTATTTATTTAAATTAGAGGAATAATGGTTTAATTAAATAATTTGGATTATTTAATTAATATAGAGGAATATGATGTTTCTTATGATTTTAATTAATTAGTACGGAATGATGAGAATTAGGTGATTTGATGTGAATTTATGTGAATGCAGTGTGATGACATGAATTGTGCGATGGCAAATTTCAGGTGTCTACACTCTGTATGTTTAATCTTTCTGAAAATGGAGGATTTCTTACACGGTGATTTCTTCATGTGGTAAGGTTTGTTCAGGAGGGATATGCTCGTTATTTGAATGGTTATTAGTATTAGAGGTTGATTCTTCATCAGCAAGTTCCATGATGAGTGGAGATAGATGTCTAGCAAGAATTTTACGTGAATGTAGGTGAACATCACTAACCTCAACCGTATAAGTTGGGTATTGGATGGTTTTTGTTGCCATGTGAAATTGCACCTTGCTTGAAGTCTGTTCAAGCATTCCAATGACACAATGGGACTAATCTCAAGGTGTGGGACCTTGCAGATGAGACCAGACCTCCAGAGAAGGATTGTTCCTCTTTCTAAGCTTAAGGTTCAGAGAATAAGCTAAATCTAATGCTACACATGCCATGGGAAAAGGGATAGAAGAAATGCAGAAAAGAAAATGGTGACGCACCAGATTTAGTATGTTTGGTTGGAACTAACATAACATAGTAATGATTTCAAAGGCTGAATAAACCAACATAGACTCATACAATATTTAATAGAGGCCAAAATAGAATGTTAAAACTTATAGAGTGACCATTTTATCCACAGAATAAATGAGCAGCATTCAAACAAACACAGGGTAAAAGAAAATGAGAGATGCAGAATCAGTTGCTTGTATTAATCACAAAGGCTAAATAGCCATTACAAAGATAGAAGAGCTAAATACAGATCAGGAAGACATAGAATGATAGTTTTTCCCCTCATTATTAAACCAAGAATGAAGACAGAGAGGCCCAGAAGAGGACACAGTCGATCAAATTCATTTGGTTTTGGGAAACATCATGAGGTCAAGATCAAGCATCAAGTGCTTCAGTTTGAATAACAACCCAGCGGCCAACCAATAACCATGATTACATCTTTTACAGATGCATATATAGCTTTTTTAGTCTAACATGCAGCTACAGGCACAACTTTAGGCATTAAGAAATTGGTCAATCCATTTAGCCCAGTTGCCTTGCTGTCTTTAATTTGGGTCTAGGAAATTTGTTAGAAAATATGCAGAATTGAGGAGTGCCCATGCTTAGCGTATTTAAGAATCTGTAGCCTGGAAGGCCACCCATATATTGTGCACTAATTTGTCCTTGGAAGGACCTGCAGAAGCATGATTGCAAAGGGTACCTCATCCTCTTCATTCATATTTAATCCTTTTACATTGAGGTTTTTCATTGTTTCAGCTACTTGCACCCTTGACCTGCAACTATGGCGTCACCTAGAAGTGCATTTTAAGGAACCCAAAAAAGTCGTGCCTTTTACAATAATTCAAAATATTTTAAAGCAATATATTATAGTACATGCTTTAATTTTCATTTATTTTCACTTTCTAGCCTTTATTCTGCCTTATCAACAAAATCTTTGTTTTCCAAACTTGGCTATCTTTCTCCCTTTAGTCGATGATTTCCTCATTTTCAAAACTTTTCTTACCTTGTCTTTTGCCTTATCAATAATCTCTTCTTTGTTAGGGTTAGCCAACAGAAGATATCAATTAAATGCAAATAAAGATTAAACAAAGGAATGAAAAATACATAAAAAATAATAACAACAAGAGATAATTTTAACATGGTTCAACCAAACTTGGGTTACATCCACCAACAGAGAGTCCAATATTATTATCCAGTAAATCAAACCGATTACAACCAGCAATCCCTGCAACTCAATACTGCTGTAAATGCTACAATACATCAACGAAAACCCTAACCCTTAGCTGCTTTTTATCAAGCCTTATGTCGGTTACAAAAATAGGGTTTTTTTATGTCAGCCTATAGAAAAATAACTCCCGACGCTTTTATAAAATAATAAAAAATCATTTGAGGTTTTGGGGGCACTGCTCCTCGACCCTACCTTGTATTGCGATAGGGAGCGCACCAGGGGCGCTGCCCCTGGACCCCACAAGTGGTACTGCCCCCAAACCCCCGCAAGGGGCGCTGTCCCTTGACACTATTAAATGATTTGGGGGGAAACCATGCCGATAAAAGTAGGGAAAATTTAACCTCTGAGTCTAATTAGGCTCCATATAACAACTTTCTTTTTGTGAACTATTCTTTCCTTTGCCACTTTTCTTTGGTTTTGCCTTATCGACAAAATCTCATTTTCTTGAACTTGACTTCCTTCTTCTTCGAACTTCTTTTGTCACCTTATCGATGATTTCTAAAAATCATGAACGAGTTGGCAAGTTCTCTATTTCAACAATTCTCTGACTGGCCGCTTTCTTTTCTATTATGCCTTATCCTTTTTGGCTTAGCTTTCACCTTATCGATGAATCTCTGAAATCATGAACTAGTTGGCAAGTTATCCTTTTTGCCAATTTCCCAACTAGCCAACTAGTTCACACCTTTTTGCCTTATTGGAAAACTTCATTTTTCCTGAACCATCTCCCTTCGCCTTTCACCTTATAGGCGAATCCTTATTTCCACGAACCTTCGTCACCTTGCCTTCTTCATTATCGGCTAATCGCCCCGTCGGCAAACATTCGAAAACACGAACCATTAGCCTTGTTCTTCTTTTTGTCGATTCACCAATGGTGGCTCCTTCATTACTTTAGACTTGGTCATTTTGTCTACCTACCTTTCTTCTGTCTTAGCCGCTCGAGCCTTGACGAAGATCCCCTGCTGCCTCTTTGCCTTCATCATTCCTTCAGTCGACAAATTTGTTAATCGACGAACCAAAGGTTCGTCGAACCAATATTTTTCTGATAAAGGCAAACCTTTGCCTTCCTTTACTTAGTCATTTTCGCTGCTTGTGCACCCCTTAGTAGGCAAACCAGTGAATCAGTGAACAATCGAACCATCAAACCAAAGGTTCACCAAAATAAAAATTTGCCAACTAAGGAAAAATAAAAGGTAAAACCTTAGAATTTTTTGGGGATTTTTCTGGGCTTTGCTAAGGGGAAAACTTCTTCCATTTCTAGTGTCTTAGATCAAATATTTTTGATGGAAGAAGGGAGTTTTTGGGATATTCTAGGCTTGGGAAAATATGACAACATTTTGGTGACTATGTAGGGGTGTTTTCTTGCTAAACACAAGGATCCAGCTGCCTTATACAATCCATTGGGCACGGGGTCAAAAGGAACCGCAACAACATGACCAAACAGAACTGAAAACTACCTCCAAAAAATAAGACAAAATAGAAAACAAGAAGGCAAGCAATCTCCTAATGAGAATGTAGCCTGTGTAAGAGCACTTATTGAAAGGGAACCTAAAACAAAAAAAAAGACTTATTCTAAACCTAAACTAACCAACTAGAAAATTGGCTTAAACAAAGCCATTAACTAGTTTTTCAAAAAAACTGCCCTTTCTCAACAATTTACAATGCTTTTCATGCCTATGGGTAGCTAAAGGAGGTGGGGGAGGGGTGGGCATACAAAAAAATGGTGAAATGCTTCCTAAAGAACAAAGAAAAACTCACCTATCCACCTGCACTGGTTGGAAATATAGTTGCCTGGAAGTGGATAAATGGGTTGATCTAGCCCTTCTTGATGCTCAACCTCATGTTTTGAAGTAAGCATGACATGTGGTGAATCCTCATGATCTATCTTCAGCTGGGCCAAATGCCTTAAAAGGAATCCCCTTGAGGTGATATGTAAATCAATAGAGTTGATCTCACGCCCTTACTCTATTTTTGTCTCTTCTTGTCGTTGGTCTGAATGCTCTAACTCATGCATATTAATTGGAGGAATGACTGCCTCCTCAATTTGTTTGAACTGCACATGATCCACCTCACTAAGAGGAATTGATCTACTATCCAGATTTGAGCAAAAAACATCAAGCTCGTCCCAGAAATGGGCCTCCTCCAAGTCCTCTGCACTTTTCAGTATATGACTACTCATATGCTCTTCTTCATAGGCTAGAATCTCATTGTCAAGCTTGGCCTCAACTTGCAACAATCTTCCATCATTTTTGTCACCCCTATGTTGTTGCATATCCATCGTCACCTGCCTGTCTTCTTCATTTTCAATGTAACTAGGTAGTTCATGCAACAGGGCATCATCATCCACTTGCCAATTCAAAAACACACATTTGGCCTGCACTTGCCTTTGTCCCACCATAGCCTACTGACTAGATCCAATCTGTTGTTTTGGGACTGCAGATGGATTGCATGGATGGCATCACTCATAACCTTGAGCCAGGTTGTTTTGAATTGGAACAAGTACAGCTGATGTACCTGTAGCAGTTGAGTTTATAGAGTTCAGGGGCCTAACATAGCTCAGTTGATTTTGTCTTTGATTGTTTCCCTGACAAGGTTGCCCGCTAGGCTGATAGGGCTGATTAGGAGCATGGTATGGTACATCAACTAGAGGAATTGGCACCATAATTGGTTGAATGACTGGGGCTTCTAGAAATAATGGCATTAGATGTCTGGGAGAAATCTTTCTAGCTAAAACTAGATAATTTTTTGCCCTAATAGCTACCTCATAGGCATCAGGTAACACATCCCCTCCTAGAGACTGAATCATGACAACAATATCACTGTTTAGGGATCTCAAATAATACAAGACGACACCATTAGGGGAAGGCATCACCAATGGTGGAATTTTGTACCAAGTTTTTTGAAATCTAAAATTAAAATCCACCATGAATTAATAAAGAGCCCTTTTAATAGTGGTCAATTGCTCTATCAGGGACAAATGATCACCATTATCTTCAAAACATTGACAGAGCCTTGTTCCCAAATCATCCCATTCATGAATTGAATTTGTAGGTAACCCCCTGTATCACTGGAGAGCTTTTCCTTTCAAGGAAGAAGCAAGGAGCCTTACCATGACATTGTCTTGGATAACATTGTGAACAGAGCATACATTGACAATGTCTTGGATGTGCTTGACAGGGGTAGTGGAATTTTAACCAGTGAAAAAGGGGATAGCCTTTAGAGCTAAAACTAGGATGTCATCATATTGTGCAAGGTTAAGAGGTATTCCACCATTAAAGGCCACAAAGGGTATGTTTCTTGGCAGGGCCATGACAGTGGTGTGAATGTTATGATGGGCATATGGAAGCCTATTCTTGATGGAGGGAAAAGACCATGATTTCCATAATGGCTTGACATACTAGAGCATTGAAAATAAAAGATGTATCAAAATATTCTTTGAAAACAAGGGTAACAGGTCTGCTTTGGAGACTGGAAACATACTAGAAGAGTGTCACTAGGTGATTTGAGAACCTTGAAGGTTGGAAAAGACCAAGAGCATCATCGAACTCTGATATTTGAAGTTCTTTAAAAGCACTTGAACTTGTTGTTCCAGTAGATTTATCCAACAGAGTCGCCATGGTGCTTATTGAATGCTTTCATAGCTACATGTGAACTAAGAACATCACCAAATCTTCTTAGTTTAGCTCTTATTTAGAGCAAAGATTCCCATCAGGTGTGCCAGAAACTAGTGTCATGTGAAATTGTACCCTGCTTGAAGTTTGTTCAAGCATTCCAATGACACAATGGGACTGATCTCAAGGTGTGGGACCTTGCAGATGAGATTAGACCTCTAGAGAAAGTCAGTTCCTCTTTTTGAGCTTAAGGCTCAAAGAATAAGCTAAATCTAATGCTACACATGCCAGGGGAAAAGGGATAGAAGGAATGCAGAAAAGAAAACGGTGATGCACCAGATTTAGTATGTTTGGTTGGAAATGACATAACATAGTAATGATTTCAAACTCTAAATAAACCAACATAGACTCGTACAATCTTTAACAGAGGCTAAAATAGAATGTTGAAACTTATAGAATGACCGTTTTATCCACATAATAAATGAGCAACATTCAAATAGACACAGGGTAAAAGAAAGTGAGAGAAGCAGAATTAGGTGCTTGTATTAATCATAGAGGCTAAATAGCCATTACAAAGATAGAAGATCTAAATACATATCAGGAAGACATATAATGATAGCTTTTCCCCTCATTATTGAACTAGGAATGAAGACAGAGAGGCCCAGAAGAGGACACAATCGATCAAATTCATTTAGTTCTGGGAAACATCATGAGGTCAAGATCAAGCATCAAGCGCTTCAGTCTAAATAACAACCCAGTGGCCAACCAACAACCATGATTACATCTTTTACATATGCATATATAGCTTTTTTAGTCCAACATGCATCTACAGACACAACTTTGGGCGTTGAGAAATTAGTCAATTCATTCAGCCCAGTCACCCATGCTACCTTTAATTTGGGTCCAAGAAATATGTCAGAAAATACACAGAATTAAGGAGCGCCCATGCTTGGCGTATTTAAGAATTTGTGGCCTAAAAGGCCGCCCATATCTTGTGCACTGATTTGTCCTTGGAAGGACCTGTGGAAGCATGATTGCAAAGGGTACTTCATCCTCTTCATTCATATCTGGTCTTTTTGCATTGAAGTTTTTCACTATTTCAACTACCTGCACCCTCAACCTGTAGCTATGGCGTCACCTAGAAGCACATTTTAAGGCGCCCATAAAAGTTGTGTCTTTTAAAAGCCTTTTACAATACTTCAAAATATTTTACACTTACTTTAAAACATTTTAAAGCAATACATTATAGTACATGCTTTAATTTTCATTAATTTTCACTTTCTAGCCTTTATTTTGCCTTATCAAAAAAATCTCTATTTTTTGAACTTGGTTGTCTTTCTCCCTTTAGTCGATGATTTCTTCATTTTTAGAACTTTCCTTACCTTGTCTTTTGCCTTATTGGCAATCTCTTCTTTTTGCAAACTATTCTTTCCTTTGCCGCTTTTCTTTGGTTTTGCCTTATCGACAAAATCTCATTTTCTTGAACTTGGTTTCCTTCTTCTTCTTCGGGCTTCTTTTGTCGCCTTATCAGCAATTTCTAAAAATCATGAACTAGCTGGCAAGTTCTCCCTTTCATCTATTCTTCGACTGGCCACTTTATCTTCTATTCTGCCTTATCCTTTTCGTCTTAGCTTTTTGCCTTATTGGTGAATCTCTAAAATCACAAACTAGTTGGCAAGTTATCCTTTTTGTCGATTTCCCGACTAGCCGACTAGTTCACATCTTTGCCTTATCAACGAACTTCCTTTTCCTAAACCTTCTCCCTTCACCTTTCGTCTTATCGGTGAATCCTCATTTCCATGAACCTTCGTCGCCTTGCCTTCTTCATTATCGGCTAATCGCCTCATCGGTGAACTTTCGGAAACATGAACCATTAGCCTTGTTCTTTTTGTCAATTCATTGATGGAAGCTCCTTCATTACTTTGGCCTTAGTCATTTTGTCTGCCTACCTTTCTTCTACCTTAGCCATTCGAGCCTTGACGAAGATCCCTTGCTGTCTCTCTGCCTTCATCATTCCTTCATTCGTCGAATTTGTTGATCGGCAAACCAAAGGTTCGTCAAACCAATATTTTTCTGATAAAGGCAAACCTTTGCCTTCCTTTACTTAGCCATTTTCATTTCTTGTGCATCCTTTATTCGACAAACCTGCGAATCAGTGAACCACCAAACCAAAGGTTTGCCAAAACAAAAATTTGCCGACTAAGGCAAAAACTTAGAATTTTTTAGGGATTTTTCTGGGTTTTGCTAAGGGGAAAACTTCTTCCATTTCAATTGTCTCAGATTGGATATTTTTTATGGAAGAAATAATTTTTTGGGATATTTTGGGCTTGGGCAAAATATGACAACATTTTCATTAGTATAAGCCTGTTGAACAGGCTTGTTGTTAGGATTTGGTGCAGGTTGAGCGGGCAATTGAGTTGCTCTAGGTGGAACAGGAGTAGGTGAAGCTACATTTGGTATAATGGCAGGTTGTTGAGGTAGGAATTGCTATGGTTGCAGGTGATTCACATTTGAGTTTTGGCATGGCTGATTTCCACACCACTATTGTGACCATGGGTTTTGACTGGATTGCCATTGTGGATTATAATTTGGGGTTTGGAATGGTTGTTGTGGCCATGTCCATTGCTTTTGGTTCCAGCTAGGTGACATAGTTGCCCAAGATTGTTGTGGCATGTTATACCAAGGTACATTGTGCCAATTAGGGATGTTTGAAGCAACTCCTAGAAATGAAACATTATTGGACAAGGGATCTTGAGGCATACCTTGTCTCTACTGCCAAGGCCTATGTTGTGTAATATAAAAAACTTGGCCTTCTTCATCCTCTAGGGTTTGGAAATTTTCCTTCTCATTTCTTTCATCATAAATGCTAGCAATACGTTTGCACTTACAGTTGGTCTTCTTTTGTCAATAATGTGGACAATATTTGACCAAGTTGCCTCTGCTACCTCTTGCTTCTTCTTTATGTGTAGGGTGTCTAGTTGAGTTGCTAGATGGCTTATGATGTCTTGCTTCATATTTGATAGGAGATTGTTTAATTCTACCCTAGAGACTCCAGTGGATGCTTTTGTAGAAGACAAAGCTCTTGAGCCTCTATTTTTCTTCAAGGTGGAATGTGAATAGTTTCTATAGATTTGACAAATTTCATCAAATCCAAGTTGAGATATATCCTTTGTTCTAACTAAATTTAATGCGTCCATACATTCTTCATTCATGCCTTGTAAGAATACCAACTTGAGTGACTCTGGAGAGAGTCGATTCTGTCATGACTTCTTGAGGCAGAACTTGAACCTTTCGACGTAGTCTTCAAGAGGTTCATCTTCCTTTTGTGACATCCTGAAGATATCATCTCCCTTCATATCCCTTCCATGACAATAATCCTGGTACTTTTGTAGAAATTTGTCCTTCATGGTCCCCTAGTTTGCTACTGAATTTTGACCCAGCCCCATGAACCATTGCAAGGTTGCATCTTTGAGGGTGGCCAAAAAGAGTTTGAGTTTGTATGCATCTGTAGTGTAGTTGTAGCTTCTACAAAGTACATCAAATTCAAAAAGGAATGTATCTGGGTCCTTAGTGATTAACCCATGAAAGTTTGGTAGAGATGAAGGAGGTATATTCTTCAAGGTGTCGGCTCTTGCTTTGTCTATGATAGGAAATGCAAATGTAACTGGATCAGTTGGATTCTCTACTACTTCTTCCACTATTGTGTCTTGATGCCAAGTGGCAATGTCTTCCAAATCTACAACATCCTCTGGTCTAAGGGGTGGTTCAAAGTGGTCTTCCCCTTCTTCTGTTGTACTGGATGGAAGAAATCTCCCTAACTAGTCTCTCTGTTGCCACATGCAATGATGCTTGAGCTAATAACTTTATTCTTACACCATGTTAGTAGATAGTTCAAAAATGGATTGAATGTCTAAGTAATCCTAATTTCTTGAAAAAGAAATGCTATATCCTATGAAAGAAAATACAAACATTAATCAAAAGAACTCATAAACTCTAAACCTTAGCACCATCCCTGGCAATGACGCTAAAAATGTTTAACTCCAATATTAACCAATAAATTGATGCAGAAAGGGCATGCACACAACTCAACGGACCTATAGATCCTATATCAAGCAACCTAATGGCTATAATGTGTTACATTTAAATATGTCAAACCAGGGATTCATATTCTTCTTAGATGGTGCCTGTACTGTATGTACAATCAAGGATTCTTGAATTAATCTAGAAGTTGTGCATAGAAATAAACTAAGAAGGAAACAAATTCTATTTTGCAAGGAACAACAAGTGCTACAAGCAGGTAATGTTGTTAAGGAACAATAAATACTTCATTCAGTAGAAAAATGGTCTATGTAAATTACAATAGAGAAACAATCTATGTACTAAGTCAGTGATCACCTTGAACATTCTTTAATTCAATATACTATAATAACTTAATGAACTAATGATGTAAACTAACAATGTAGACTAACAATATCAACTAACAACATAAACTAACAAGAGACTACAGTTACCTCAAGTGGCCCTTGCTTGAGTGACTGTAATCTAAAAAAAATCTAAATTAGATCACTTCTTGTATCAACTACTCATTGAATGAATCCAAATCTATATTCTCTTATTAAATTCTGAAGATGTAATACAATAACAAAACTTGACAATACAATCTCTTCTAACTTCCAACTCTCCCCGTCGTATATAGAATCTAACATATATAGACATGATCTGAGTTCCCTAATTGAATTAAATTTCTAAACAACTATCCTACACTCATCCATTCTCCCCACAAACATAGGAAGAAGACTTTATTATCATTCTAATTAGATTAGAAATAAGAAACTAATTACTACAAAGATAATTAGATATCACAGTCCTACTATGATTCTTCTTATTCACCATGAAGATGGTCATAAATAGAAACATAACATCAACCATGAGTTGAGCTCCTCTTAATTATTATGACTGTGTCAACTGTTGAATACAACACCATCGACGAGTGGAAATAGTTATGGTTTAAACCATGCCCACTTAGTTTAGGATCCTTCTTCTTTGGTTGTGGGCTACTGCATTCTCAGTTGTAGATAAAATACCTCCTTTTCTACAAGTTGACAGATGGTTTCCATCATAGGTAACCATGTACTTGCTGCATAGGGGTTAGTTTCACCATATAATATTTATACACCACAAACTACCATAATTAACATAAATTACTATCACATCTTATAAACAATCATTAATCCACACATAACCATTCATCAACATATCATACTTATTCTTAATACTTTTAGGTCTTAAGAATAATCATAAGCATAGATAATGTTTGGGAATGTCTTTGAAAAGTATGAACTTAAACAAGAGAAATAGAACAAAGTAAAGCCTCATCACTTAGTGATTGCCACTCCCACATGTAGTCATTAAAACTCTCTCCTGCAACCTGTTGTCCACCACCCTATGCCCCTTGCTAATCTAATAAAGTAGGCATAAGAGGCCTAACTATGGAAGCTTGAGTGGTTCTAGTGTGAGTATTAGGAGTGTTGGTATTATTTCAAGAGTTGCTAGTCTCACCATTGATTCCATTGTTTCCACTAGTATGCTAATTGTCTCTATTATTATTCTGATTTCCAATTGTTGTTTGCCATGCTATGCTACGCAAATTGGGTCAAAAACTACCTTAAATCACGCTATCCTCTAGCAATGTCATTGAGACTATCTCTAGTGTTGGGATCCTCACGATTCCTGTCACCCATAATGTTTTCTTCTTTAGAATATGAGTTCATAAAGTGTTGCCTTTCCTATAAGTGATGTATTCTCTATCCTCAAGATTCATAAATCAACATGCATTAGATAAACCTATCATGCAAACCCCCCAAGCTGGCAAGATCACTTGCTTTGATACCATTGTAAGATCCCTTGTCTAATTTGCCCTTTTCAACCTTAAATTTTTTGATTTTAGTGTATTGACATTTTGTCAAACACTTTGCATGAAAGTTGTTTGGTTTTGTTTCTGAGTTTGTTTTGTTTGGAACAACAGATAAATATGCTCAAACTAATGCCAAATACATACATTTAATGAAGGAAATGATAATACATTACATCAAACATTTGTCATACAATATGGTAATTCAAATTTGTCTTTTATTTGGTTCAATTCAATGAAATACAAACACCCAGATGGTTGTAATGAAACTCAAAATTTTCAGACCTTATATCAGAAAACTATAACTTCATACATACCCAAAAATTTGATCATGATCAAGTTGTTGTTGTAGTTTGAAAAGAGATCTCTTTAAGCATTTTATGACTCCCAAAAGGTCCATGATCCCTCATAGAATTTTAATTGATTAAATATGCATACTTCAAAATTGCATACTCCACACATCCATAAACACCTACAATGCATAAATGTCCTCCAAAGAATGCTGTAATAATGATAATGTCTGCGAATAGGGTTATTAAGGAGCTATGACTCCTTAGATAGTTGCGGCTATACCCTAGATAGTTGTGTTTAGGGTTTTACTCCTTAAAATGATGCACCACATCCAATATGAAAATAACCTCCTCCAAGCTTGGCATCTAGGCTAGGGTTATAAACTCTCATCAATATCCCAAAAATCTGATATATAACTTGCAATGAAAACCTCCAGCAAATCTGAATATGTTGCCCAATTTGTATTTGGAACAAATCTCACAAATTGGCAAATAGAACCCTCCAATATCAACCTGCAAAAATATATATCTATGAAGCCCAAATATCTCTCCAAATATGAACTAATAAAGCACAAATGTGAATTCTAAAGTGAATCCACCCAAGGATGGAATTTGGTTTTGTCTAATCCACCAATATTCCAAGGGGTTTTCATCCTAGGAATATGTTGAACCTATAGTTGTAGCTCACAAGGAAAACTCCAATGAAAATAACAAGCCAAGAATGATCAAATGACTTGCCTTCACCTCATTTTAAAGCCACAAGTGAATCCTCCTTTTTGGCCGACAAAGCTCACTTCTAGAAGATTCTCTTTTTTTATTATTTTATTTTATTTTATGTTTTTCTTCTTAAAAGTGACTTATTTTTATAATTTCTCAATATAATATTATAAAGTCACTTTTATAATAAAAATAGGTCTAGCTAATTAATTAAATATAAATAACCCAAAATGACAGGATTATTTACTATTTAATTAATTAAATTAGCCCCTTATAACTCTCGACTTAGCCTACGAGAATAAAATAGGCTAGTCGACTTCGCTAGATGATCACTCAGAAAAAGGGGACATTACACGTTGGGGGATTGAGTTTCTAAAGATGGTAGCAGGGGTGGCTGACTCCCAGGGGGTGGATTGGAGCTCAACAGTGAATTCAGGGGAAACCGAACCAGACCAGAGCAAGATGGAGGAGGATTAACAATCAACGGAGGGGCCAATGGATGGCTAAAGATGCAAGGTGCTTTTAGTTTAGTAGTATAGTATAGTATAGTTTAGTAATATAGTAGCCCACTATCTATGGTTGTTTATCAGTATTTTGTATCTTTTACTTTGATAGGAGAAAACACATGTATTAGACTTAATCATAATGAAATTCCCATTTAGGGGAATTTTTGCTAAAGGCCCTCTTTATGAGCAGCCACTTTTTCAAAGTTTTATTGATTCTCTATTTAGTTAAATGAGAGTGACCCCCAAAAGGTCACAATTCACTGATAAAAAAATGGTACTTAGTTCTTATTTCAATGTAGAATTTGACTTTGACAAGTGTTTGAATTCCATTCATCAGGGATGCATCAAAAAATTAATTTTTTTTAGTCAAATGCATCAGAATTTGTAAAAAAACAAAGAAAATTTCACAACTATGGACATGATTTGGACAACTATAGGATTGATCTGAATTTGACCCTTTTGCACAAATCTAATCTCATGGTGTGAAACTAGTTTGTTCTAACTTTCAATCCTAAAACATGCCTGCCTTAACTTTTGTGACCTACAAAAAAACTTTTTGGGTGTTGTCAGAGTTTGCTAGTGACCAAAATATATCTCCCTTTGGTCAAACCCCTAGGATATTAATTAAATGACTTTGTACAAAGATCAAGGATAACAAGCAGTTATGTAGTATGCCTAGAATGCTATGAATATATAAATGTTCTAAAGATAATGTAATGAGTAATAGAATTTTCCTTGTTAGGTGCTAGTTGTGTATTGAGTGATTACTAGATGTTATAAATGAATTAGGGTTTATCCTTAAATACAACACCCTAGCATGTAATTCAAATATTTTGTGCTTCAAGTTAGGTCATAATGGCTAAGTGGGGGAAAACTCTAGTCCCAAGATTTAAATTTTAAATTCTAAAAAGCCCTAGGGTTATTTCTATAATCATGCATCTAATTGAGGTCATTTGCACAATTGTAGATTTAACTTTGGATAGAGAATGGTTAAAAATTGAGGACTAAGTCCAAACACTAAGTGCAAATGGGATGAAGCTAAGATCAAGTTATTTGTCAAGAAATGCATCATTTTGTCCTTTATTCATTACAATAGAGACAAATGGATCAAAGTGAGTCCAAACGAAATGAAAAAGTGCAAAGTATACAATTTTCACCATTATCTAGACATCTACCATTATTGAGAAGAAAAGTAGGCTTTAATACTTCTATTTTTCCATGATTAAATTTTGATTCAAAGAAACCTAACAAATCTAGGACAACAAAATCATTTTACTCCATCAACAACCATTCAAACTTCATTTTTAATGTCTACTTTATAAAAGAATGGTTGCTAAAAAGTATAATAAAAAGTATAATGGTAAATTATTGAAGTTCATTGATGTATTCAAATTTTTTTAGAAGGTATGAACAAAGTCCCCATTATGTCCTACACAACTTTAATTAAAAAAGTAATTTAATATATAAAGCCTCTTTATACAAGCATCTTGCCATTTACACCTAAAACTATATTATTTTTATTAATAAAATAATAAATTGTCAAAACTTTAAATGATGTAGATAAAAATTGGTGCTCCAATTATTGCAAACTTAATCCTCCCTTCCAATAATAAATTTACAAACTTAAAAAATATAGATAAAAATTGTTGCTCCAATTATTGCAAACTTGATCCTCCCTTCCAAAAATTCCTTCAAGTAGATCGTGTTGTCCACGGAAGGGCAAACTGTGAATTGAAGAGAAGATGTAAAAACATGCTGGCTTGGACATTTGGATCAGATACCGACATTTTTGAAAAAGTGAACGATCTACCATAAACCGACAGTTTCTTGCTGTAACGAAAAGCACGCCGGCACCATTATTAAATGCTTATGATGCAATCATGCAACTATTAAAGATAGAATTTGAAATCAACTAAAATATTAAAGCATTGCAGTCACATTTCAACCGCATGGGGGAAATTGTTGAATTAGCTTGTGAGATGATTAATCTGTAGATTATAGATCAATTTCAGAACAGTTAACTAAACAGGGGGGGCAGGCTCATAGCAATAAAGAGAATCCACCATAGATTTTCCATGTGACATTGGTTCGAATAGCTGCTGTGGGCACATCCATGTATCATCATAAAATCTTGAATCCTCACCATCTCCTACATTGATCTATATGAGCCACTTTTGCGAATCTAAAATCCAAAAGCTCTGCAATACAGAGATGTCAGATCAGCTACAAGAATGGTGTTTGCAACTCACAATATAACATTTCGAGTCTCCGACTGTGTGCTTGAAATAGGGCCACAAGATTCCACGAAATAGAAGGCTGTAAAAGAAATCGATTTTAACTAGTGAGAGGAACAGTGCTGTAAATGGCTGGTTTTGGCAGTGCGAGAATGGTGGCAAAATCAGGAGCGATAGCCCCCTGGTTGGGGCTTGTGGCTTCAGTGTGCATACAGGTTTTAGCAGGGAATGCATACAACTTTCCCCTGTATTCCCACAAATTGAAATCTGTTCTTGGGTACAATCAACTGCAGCTGACCAACCTGGGAGTGGCTAATGATATTGGAGAGAACGTAGGTCTTCTTGCTGGGTATCTCTGCAATAAGGTTCCCCCATGGGCTATTCTTATGATTGGAGCTGTTGCAAGCTTTATTGGGTATGGTGTAATCTGGCTTGTTGTCAGCCAAACTATCAACCCTTTGCCTTATTGGGTGGTAAGCAAGTCATTCTTTCATGTTTTTTTAACCTTTTTTTAAAACATAAAATTTCTCTTCTTCTTCCCCTGACTTTTCCCCTTTAAGAAGATGGAACTAAAAGTGATTTTACAGCCTCTACATTACTATAATTGACTCTAGACGAAGAGAGTTCCATGTGTTTAGCTAAACCATGAGTGGGGGCATATTTTGAGTGTCAAATTAGCTTGCACTGGTCATTACTAATAGCATCCACTGGCTTTGTATATAGGGACAGTGTGAAATATGTTTTCAGTATTTTACCGAATAGCAGTTCACAAACAAGCACCTATATTTTTGTTTGGGGTATATTCCAGAATTTTTAATATCAGAATTACATATACTGTTTAGTGAATACCTGCTTTTTATTTTAGTATCCCATCTGATTCCTAAGCAAGAGTTGAGAAAGTAAACATAGCTACTTTGTGCCTTAGTCCAACAATATTTTAATTTTAGCTGGTGAGCCTTGGCTGAAATGTTAACCCTTTCCACAGTTTATCTAAATTTTATTTAGAATGTTTTTTTTGGGTAAAAATTGTGTAAGTATTTTTAAGTTTTGAATCATAGTCCATGAAAATGTTTTGAATTAAGTTTTGAATCTACTCCATGAAAATGTTGTTTTTTGGGTAGGATTCAAAACATGCAATTCAATAAATAAATAAATGCTCTTTCCTTTGGTTCGGGTTCTAAGGTCTTTAGCATTAGGTCTGGAAAGAAGTGCCCCAGGCAATATATGTGCGTTAGTTCGGTTACCTTCCTCTATTTTCAATTCTCAAGCCCAGGATACAGTTTCTATCTAGTACACGCTTAATGCCAAACACTTACCACCGGACCCGGGGAAGGAAGTTGTGAACGCAGAAAGAAGGGCAGATGCACGTTATCATCTACTCCCACCCAAACCCAGGTATGTAATAAAAAAGAGATTCTTTTCGGCCCGAAAAGATTGAATAAACTCCATATGTATTGATTTGTGTAAGAATTAGGAGGCTGATCAGAAAGCCTAAGTTCAAAACTAGAGAAATTCTGTTGTAAGGGGCAAGGAGTAAGCTGGAGCAATACTGGTGACTTGGGGTCCAGTGATTACACCAAATCATAGGAGTCACTCTCGCCCTGGATGTTGTAACATCAGTTTAAGGAGCGACGGAGCACTCTACTTAAATATCATCTATTTCAACAGTCAAATAGAGATTTTACACCTCATTCACAATAAAAAATGGTAAATATTTGTCCTATTTTTATTGGTCAAATTGACCTTTGACTGTTGAAGTGGATGATATTTAAGAACAGCTGAACAGGAGCTTAGTGGTAGAGCACCTAAAAGTGAGAACTAGCTGGTGGGTGGCTTTCTTACTTGTGAATGATAATATGCCAATAGTTTCACCTCTTCTTGCCTGCAAAAGGGTTTGCGGCACCCAGTGGGATGAAAGGTAACAGCAGGATTGCATAAGGCTAGAATCCATCAATGTGCCAGAACCCCCAGCAACATGGATGACTTGGATTTCATATTAAACCTACCATCATATGACATAAAGTAGTTAAATCTTGGAATCCAGGTAAGTCTTGATGGCTAATTACCTGTTTCAGAGCTAACAGGTCATTTCTATTTATTTCAGACATTAACATTTGTAGTTCAGTGCACTTGGACATGAATAACATGTATTCATTATATAGAAATCACAGCCCACTCTTCCATCTGTTAGAGAGGTGAAATATAGAATGAACACTAAGAATTTAATTCACGGTTGCCAAAATCTCCCATTGATCATGGTATTGCTAATTTTCCGTGACTCTATTATATCTTTCTTTTTTCCAATTTGATGGAATATTCAAAGTTTCTTTTTGAAAAAAATTACCAATCTTTTACTCCCTTTTGTCATTTTTCATTTACTGTTTTGATATCATTGATTTAATGAGTTCTTGCTCAATTTGGGAAAATCTTACAGTGGTCAATTAATAACCCCGTAGTTGATAGCAAATGGTTTTAGATAATCAGAAATGGGGAAAGCACCAGAAAGCTCAAAACTGTGAAAGAAAATGAGTGCTTATGTCCTCAACTTTTGAGAAATGTTGTCAGAATTCTTTGGCCATCTTAAAAAGCACTATTTTCAAAGTTTGAAACTGGAATATGTTCATTGTGGTCTTTCCGGTGCCATGCCATTTTTTACATGCACATAGCATAGCTTTTTCACGAAGTTGCTTGAAAGATCAATGAGTGGTAAATATGATAGCCCAGTAACACAGTGATAGCATATGGTCGAGTCAAAAAGCCCTCTTAAAAAAACTCTATGTTTGAAAATTTTGATACAAACATTATCAAAACAAAGAATATAGATTAAGATCAGCAGGGAATAACAGTGAAGTGCTTCTAGGGTTGTTGTTTAGCTGACGTCTTTTTAATTGTAACAAGGTTTCAAATCCTTCAAAACCTGTTTTACCCTTCAATAAAAAAGGGTGAAGTGTTTTTATGCATAAAAACAAGAAAGTAGTCCGGCTTCTTGTAAGATTGCATACAACTATATGTTTTTTTTGGTATATGCTGGTGATAGCTGCCTTCCACTTCCAAAGTATGGAACAAACCAGCATGATGTAACGAATCTTCCGATCAGTGGTAGTTAAGCTGATTGTCTAAGCAAATAGTCAATTGTAGTTTTGATTTCATTAACCATAAATTTGTAGCAGTACAAAGAGCACTTAAAGGGTTTCCACAATCGCAGAGAGAAGTTGCATTTCAACAGATCATAGCAATTCTGTTGCGACTATATAATTTAAAACCAAATGCAATGCTCAAGGAAATTTTGAGACCAGCAAGGAAACAATGGAGTTTTAAGGAAATTACAAGCATCAAAATGACATGGAATTTACCCCATCGTAAGGTACTTAAACTCTTTATACCCATCAAGAAAATGTAACTATTTTACTTCACTTCAACAAACTTAAGCATTTACATTCTTTTTGTCATAGCTGCTGGGGTATATCGGTATGTGCATTGTTAATCCCTGAACTGTTTATGGTCACTTTGAAGGGAAAGAAATAAACGAACATAAACATACAGGCGGGTTTCAAATTTTTTGTATTTTAGTCTTAAACGGCATGGTCCTTAGGTCTTTGAACACTATTTTGAGTAGCAATGCTGAAACTGTCTTAAATTCATGTTGCAATTTAAGGAAATTTGGGAATTGTTTTTTATTAAGGGTTTTGAAAGGACCCCCTTCCTTTTGCAACAAGAAACCAAAAAGACGGCAAGACATTCAAACAAAAACAACTACTAACACAATGTTAGCTAAAAGGAACAAACATGTTGCAACAAAGCCACAACACAATGAAGACAAAACAACACCACTACAAACAAAAACCAGGGCACCAAATTACAAGGAGTTAAGGGCCACAATTGTCTCCCATTCATCTTTTAGAAATTCAAGATGTTTGTCCACAAACTCCATGACTTGATCACTTGGCATATGTACCTTTCCCACCTTCTTGCTACATGTCCTTGTACTAGGCCCCTCTTGGGTCGAATTGTCATGGGACTTTAGACCTTCCTGAAGCATGTTAATGTTATTGGCACAATTTTTAATGGTGGAGCTACTAACATCCACGAATTTCTTTAAGGTTTGCTTAACAGACAATAGCTCTTTCCTTCTAGACCACTAATCATTTCCTCATGTTTTTCCTTGGCTTTCTTAAGTCTACAAGTTTCCTCCAACACATTCCAATCTTACTGATTAGGTTTAGCTTCGACCATCGATTGGGGATTATCTCTGTTAAGCCTTTGATGTAACATTAAAATTTTTAGATTCAATCTTTTGATTTCAAAGAAGAACCATTTCTAAATATTATGGTGGACAAAAAATTTCTTTTACATGCTAGAGGATCTATCCCCCAACAACTCAATAATAGAAGAAAAATCCCTAAGCCTAGACGTTGATTGGCACGAAAACTTGGTAATCTTGGAGGAAGGTCTAGGGCATAAGCCTTCATTTGCAGAGAAACCAAAATTTGGTAGCAAAATCTTCACCCACAAACATTTTTTCTTTGCCCTTTTTCTGGGTACTTTCATCTTCACCAAACAAATCCTTCTTTGCCTCCACTTCTTTGACATCATCAAAGCCCAAATCCTCACCACCCCCAATAGTGAAACAAATTTTCTTTTCCTATTGCTTTGGTCAGTATCAAACAAAACTTGTCCTCTGAACATAGGGTTTGGGGAGGGGGAGGAGCCAAGAGCATGGGACACTAAGAGAAGAATACGACATTGATGTAGAGGGTAAGCAAATAGACCACGATGAACCTCAAGAAAAGAGTATTCTAAGGAAATTAGAAAAAGAATGGAAAACGGACGAGCTTATTGTGGCGGAAATGGTTTAGAAATGAAAAGTGGAATGAAAAGTGGAATGAAAAGATACATTTAAGTCTTCCCTCAAGAGTAACATATCACATTATTTGTGGGGCAACTTCATCCCATGGTTTTGGGAGGGACTCTTTGATATAACTAGCATGTTGTCTCCTCAATTTCTCCTTGCCCTTGAGGAAGGACTTCACCATCTCCCCTTTGTTTCTCCTATCCTCGTAGGTTTTACTTCCTTCCATGGACATCCTTGAAACCTAGGGTATAAGTTCCTCCGTGATTACCAACTCCACACCTCTAATCTTCACTTGCCTAGAATTCTATCCTCTAGAAAACTCCTCAGATAGGGCACGGTTGTGACCTTTGATCTGTTCCATATAAATAAAGAGACCCCCTCTCCTAAGAATATGTCACATTATAGAGATTCTCTTAACCTCCTCACATGACACAGGCTCAATTCTAATTTTGTTTGCTGCCATTCCCAACTTCCATAGAGCCTTGTTTTTTGACAAATGCTTGAGCTAGTAATGCTTACACATTAGCCTTGGCACTGCCAAAAGATAGAGAGACATAAGCTCCAAGAAAAACAATCTCAAAGCTTGGAGAACCTTCCTCCAATAGATAAGAGGCAAATATCGGCTCCAACAAATAAAACAAACCAATCCATGGCTCAACACTCAAAGCCCCACATGAATGGGCGGACGAAAGGAAAAAAGACTAGGGAATTTCATCATTTAAAAGCTAAATAACACTAGAGGGAAGGTTATCTAACCCAAACCATTTAGAATAACCTTCCCTAGCAACACCCACATTAGCAAAGAAGTTGACAACATGATTACCTTCTCTAAAAATATGATCAATTTTAACTTCAAAGAAAGAGTTGAGAAGGCAAATAACATAGAAATGACATTTTTAATAG
Source organism: Cunninghamia lanceolata (assembly GCA_027924645.1). Taxonomy (NCBI): domain Eukaryota; kingdom Viridiplantae; phylum Streptophyta; class Pinopsida; order Cupressales; family Cupressaceae; genus Cunninghamia; species Cunninghamia lanceolata. The sequence goes on from BSBN01000887.1 coordinate 787,895, forward strand.
ACCAACAGAGGAAATAAGCTTTAGATAAGTAATTAACTATGTTTAGGGAGTCACCTTCAACGACTAGGAACTAAACCTCCAATTCTTTGGCTAAGTGAATATCCTAGAAATTGGTAGTAGCCTTGGTGAAGTGATTCGATTGGAAACCAAGATTAATGGAGAGGGCACCCACCATGCAACCATTATGACCCCTAATGATCCCACCCCCTAGTAGGACTGGGGTTACCCTTCAAGGTCCCATTGAAGTTAAGTTTGAACCACAGAGAAGGGGTGCAAGACCACCTAACAAGGCTCCTATCCAACTTCTTCTACATAAGTGAGTCGAACAATCTGATATCAATGTTCCAATTGTTAGCCACTAGCTATTTATTGAGCAAAACACTACCAAACCTCTTAACAACCTCCCGCTCCTTTAAAGAAGACTCAAAGTTTTCCTTGATAGCAAAGAATATTCTAACAAACACTATGGTGGAGTCGATTTTCCTATCTGTGAAAATTCCAGCATTATGCTCCAACCATAAACCCCAAAGAATATGAGGAAGAAAAAGCTTCCACAGTGAAATGATCCAAGGATTGGAGAAGGGAGAAGACCATTGGTTATCTTGTATATGAAATAAATTGGTGAGTTTGCATAGTTAGGGAATTGATAACATTTGATATTAGCTATTTGAATATTGTTATAATCAAAAAACAATTTTATCCCTATATGTCATGGAGAAGAGAGGTCCATTAAGGGCCAATAATACAAGCTAAAAGGGTATGTCCAAATGGGTAAAGACATCCAAGAAGATGCCATTTTGATATAGTGCATAAGTGTTTTTCACAACTATCTAAGGAGATCAATATTTTCTCTAAAAACTCTAAATTTCTTGGGTAATAAAAACACTTACCGGTAATGGGCGGCTATCACCCTAATAAACTGTTTGGGGAGCAAGGTTGGAAAGGATAGATCACTCGTTTTAAAAAAAATTATGGGTCATTACTATATGTTTAGTAGGATGACTATTTTTTTCCTACAGAAGCATGTAAAATTATACATACTTATGCTTATGAAAATCCCATATGATCTCCTCGTAAGATCATCAATTTGTTTTTTAAAGTATTGTTATAGCATATTATATGTTGACTTACTTCTTATTAAATTAATTATGGGCTTTTATTATTTTTGCATCAAAAATAAAAATTATTGATTATTGTGTTACTGATTATGTTGGTGACCCTATTGATATGACATATACCTCAAGCTATGTCTTCAAAATATGGTGCAACTTCTATCAAATGTCCATTGATTAATATTTAAACAACTGTTTTCTATAGCCCTTTAATCAAAAGTTGACTACAAAAGTAGCTACAAAAGAATTAACGTGGCTTAGCAGATTATTGGAAGAGGTTTTTCATCTGGGTACTATTATAAGTCCCACTTTATTATATGATAAACAAAGTTATTTACTCTTACCAAAGACTCCTATTTCTAGAAATAAAACACATTTGATTATCGGGTGGTAGATATACTATGAAAAAAAAGAACTAGGTCAGGTTCCTAGTAATCACAAAAGAAAATTCTATATGTAGTATAGCACCAAACCTTTGTGCAGTACCAAATTCTCCAAATTCAAATCAATGCTTGACCGTAAGGAGTTGCCATTGAGGGTGAGAGTGTAATTGACATTGACACCTCTGATGTAAGACTTAAAGGGCATAAAATAAGACCTCTAGGCATTATATATGGCTAAATCCTTGGATGTAAGACCTAAGAGGCACAACATAAGACCTCTAGGCATTAGATGTATAAGTCCTAGCATATTGTAAATTCTTCTCTTTGTAAATTTTTCACTTATAAAAGCATTGTATCATATAAGATCTACATGCACTATGTAATGAACTTGGGGGAGGTTGGTTTGAGGAGTTTTGGGCTCCAATAAAAACATTATAAGACCTCGTTTAAGAATCATTTTTAAAACACTACAATTATAAATTATGACAATATGACTTTCATGTAGTCCAGGATACATGTGCTTCATTTTGGCATATATTTATGTCCTTGTTTATCACTATCAAAGAAGACCTTCATTTTGGCATATATTTATGTCCTTGTTTATCACTATCAAAGAAGACCTACATTACTGGAGTACTTCATTTTTTCTTTTATAGAAATTTGACAAGTGACGCCCCCTATTAACATTAAGAGGGAGTGTTATAACATAATGTTATTAGGGTATGGCCCTTATAACATTTATATATTGTTCGAATACAAAGTTATAAAATTTTATGTTTATTATATGCTTTATAAAGCATATACCATTTAATAATTAATAATATAATAACTATTAGATTATTAATTATTTACAAATGGTTGTTTTGAATAGGTGCGATTAATACCCCTTCAGGTATTTTACCAGCCCTTCTTCTTTATTTAAGGAGGTTCTCTCTCATTTGAGAGGCAAGTGAATTTGGAGATTTATAGTGAATTCTATCACTATGCACATGAGGTATTATTTTCCATGTGGAAGTAAGTAGAGGAGTGTTCTCCAGGTTCAGTCTATTTTTTAATAGACTATTTTTCAAGTGTTTTATAATAAAATGATGTTTTATGGGGTTTTTTTACTCGAAAGGGTTTTTCCCATGTATATGTTGTGTAATGCATTAAATCTATGTTTCTATAATTCTCATTATATTTATTTAATATATTATTTACAGTAATAATTAGTATCCTAAGATCCTAATTTCTAACATGTATCGATGGTGGTAGGTCTAAGAGTAAGTGGCAAAGCAATAACACTAGATGAATCTTGTCCCACATTATCAAATCCTTTGATAGTGATGTCATATTTTTGTAAATTGGATGAATCAACCTAGGGACAAGGAAACTCATTAGGTTCAAATAAAATATTTAGAACAATTCATATAAATGGGTTAAAGTATGGTTGACACTTCAACAAGATTAACATCGAATGGTACAATAATCTTTTATAACATCTTTTGTAAAACATCTTGATATAACTTAGAGGTATTAATGAGATCCCAAACATAAATCTTTGTAGGAGTATCCTTAAGTTGATATTTAAATCATAACTTCTTGACGCTTTGTAAGTCAACTTAGGTGGAGGAGGTAGCACTGGAGTACTAGATCATAAAACTAGTAGATTAGATGTAACTTTTGACCTCTAGCCATTCTTTGATATGTATATTCAATTGCTTGATAATTTGTGAAGTAGAGGTCTCATGAAATATAGGCATAAGCATGGTTAGAGGGGAATTAGAGGGCCCCTAAACAACCACTCTAGGTCATATATAAGTGTAAATGATATCAACCATATGCACATTAAGGAAGATAAAAAGGAATCTCAATAGGTAAGGCTACCTGCCATGGGTGCCAACACTATAGTAACATATCATAGTATGATAAAATAAAGGAGCAAATATGGCTAGGAAATGATCTAGCATCAAGTACATGTACATTAAAGAGAGGCATCAAACTACACACATGTAAACATCATAGTGCATATCCTAATTAGGGCGTGGGAACATATAGACACCATATAAAGCATACCCTTAATGAGGAACCCTAGGCAATACATGAGAAAGGTAAATATCATATAGATGCAATCATTGCCTATGGTATCATAGTGAGAGAAGGAATACTATTTATCAAAGCATACAAGTGCATCCATAATGATAAACATATCTAACATAAAAAATAGAAAATCATTAAAAAATCATATATAAAAACCCTAAAATAGAAGGAATAAACTCTAAGAGCAAAATCCTAGGTTGGTGTAAGAGCTAATAGGTTCACCAAAAATATGAAGAAACAAAATACCTCTTTAAATGAATCCGAGGGTAAATGAATTAAAAGGTATTGATAAACACATGTCCCAAGAATAAGAGTCGAGACTTGTAAATATATTGCAATAAACGTCTAGAATTTGAAATAATAAATAATGGTACTTGGCTCTTATTTCAAAATTGAATCCGAGTTTGCCAAGTGTTCCTATTCCATTCGTCCCTATATTAGAAAATTAAGGTTTATCAGTCAAGTGTGTAAAAATTCATAAAAAAAAAAAAATTAACAATTTTGTAATTGTGGACATGACTAGCACAACTATGAGATCGATCACATGATTATGGATTTGACCCTTTTGCATGAACTTGATCTCAAGGGTCAAAACTGATTTGCTCTAAATTTCAATCCTAAAACATGCTCACCTTAACTTTTGTGACTTAATAAAAATTGTTTTGTGTGGTTGAAGTTTGCCAATGGCTTGGAATATATCCCCCTATGTTCAAACCCCTCGGATATCGATTTAATGTCTTTGTAAAAAGATCAAGGGCAACAAGCACTCATGTAGTATGCTTAGGATGCTATATAGATATAAATGCAATGAGTAATAAAACTTTTCTTGCTAGGTGCTAGATGTATGCCAAGTGTTCACTAGATGTTATAAATGAATTCAATCATGCGGGGGGGGGGGGGGGGGAAGATTTAAATTTAAAATTTGAAAAAAACCCCAAGTAATTTCCATAAATCATGCATATGACAAAGGTATGAAATTTTCACCATTACACATTTAATATTTATTGATAATTTGGATTCAAAAAAACTTAATAAATCTAAGCAAACAAATTTATTTTGCTTGAACAACAATCACTTAAAAGAAAAAAGTTTTGACTTAAAAAAAATAAAGATAATTACTAAAATAATCATTTAATCTATAATGATAAATTATAAAAGTTTAGACATTGATTTCTTTTAAGAGACATAAATAAAGTCACTTTAATTAATATTAATGTGTAAAACTTCTTTATACAAGCATCTTCCTATCTATACCTAAAACTATCTACTGTAGACCAATAATATTATTTTGTATTAATAAAATAACATATTATCAAAATTAAAAAAAAATATAGATAAAATTTGGTGGAACAATTATTACAAACTTAATCCTCCCCTACAAAAATTCCTTGACGGAGATCCTGTCATGCAATGCCCTAGGAAAGCATCACCTGCGACTTCCAATGTTGTACAAACTATGAATCGAAAACAAGCTGGGGAATCATGCTGGCTTTGATATTTGTGTAAGATACCGACAATTTTGAGAAAGTGTCGGTAGGTACCAATCCTTTTTAACATAAACTAAGAGTGTGTTGTAAGGAACAACAGCACGCCCTATTATTCAATGATCACGATGTAATCATGCGACTACCAATCTAAGATCCGAATTTGAAAGCTACAGAAATATTAAAGCATTGCAGTCACATTTCAACCGCATGGTGAAATGGTTGAGTTAAGCTTTTAGGATGATTAATCTGTAGATTATGATTCAGTTTTAAAACAGTTAAATAAAGACGAGAGAGGCTGTGTCATCGAAATAGAAAAAATCCACGAACTCTACGGAATATATGAATGCGATAGATTTTCCAATTGATATTTGTTTGAATAGCCGCTGTGGGGACGTCCATGTGCTATCGTAAAATCTTGAATCTTCACCGCCTTGTACGTTGATCTCTATGAGCCACTTTCGCGAATTCAAAATCCGAAAAGCCCTGCAATGTAAAGATGTCAGGTTAGCTACAAGAAAGGTGTTTACATCGCACAATCTAACATTCGGAGTCGCCAACTCTCTGCTTGAAATAGGGCTAAAAGATTCCGCGAAGTAGAAATCTGTTAAAAAAAAGTCGATTTTAGCTATAGTGAGAGGAACACTATAAATGGCTGGTTTTGGTAGTAGGGTAATGGTGGCAGCAAAATCAGGTGCGATAGCCCCCTGGGTGGGGCTTGCGGCTTCAGTGTGTATACAGGTCTTAGCAGGGAATCCATATAACTTTCCCTTGTATTCCCACAAATTGAAAACTGTACTTGGGTACAATCAACAGCAGCTGACCAACCTGGGAGTGGCTAATGATTTTGGAGAGAACGTGGGTCTTCTTGCTGGGTTTCTCTGCAATAAGATTCCACCATGGACTATTCTTTTGATTGGAGCTGTTGCAAGTTTTATAGGGTATGGCGTAATCTGGCTTCTAGTCAGCCAAACTATCAACCCTTTGCCTTATTGGGTGGTAAGCAAGTCATTCTTTCCTGTTTTCTTTTTTAAATCATAAAATTTCTCCTCTTCTTCTTCCCTTGATTTTTCCCCTTTAAGAAGATGGAACTAAAAGTGATATTACAGCCTCTACAATACTATAATTGATTTTAGACGAAGAGAGTTCCATGTTTTTAGCTAAACTATGCGTAGAGGCATGTTTTGGGTGTCAAATTAGCTTGGACTGGCCATGATATCCACCGGCATACTTTGTATATTGGAACCGTGTGATATATTGTTTTTAGTATTTTACTGAATAGCAGCAGTTTACAAACCAGCTCCTGTATTTTTGTTCGGGGTATTTTCCATAACTTTTAATATCAAAATTACATGTACTGTTTGGTGAATACATGCTTTTTGTTTCAGTATCCTGAGCGAGAGTTTATGAAGTAGAAATGTAAACATAGCTACATTGTGCCTCAGTCCAACAATGTTTTGATTTTAGCTGGTGAGCCCCTGGGATGAAATGTTCATAACAGACATGATATTTCCACAGTCCATGTAAATGAAATTTAAAACGCTGCTAGTAAAAACTGTGTAAGTATTTTTAATGTTAAATTTATGTAGTATGATCCAAAACGTTAAAATCAATTCCACAGTTTTTACCAGGAGCTTTCTAAATTTCATGTTAACCCATGTTTATAAGGAAGCCTAAGTTCCAAACTAAATTCTGTAGTAAGGAGCAAGGGGTAAGCTGGAGCAATCCCTGTGACTTGGGGTCCGGCGATTACACCGAATCATGGGAGTCACTCCAGCCCTGTGATGCTGTAACATCAATCCAAACTACAAAAAATCTCAAATGTAAGGAGGGATGGATGCTTAGTGGTAGAGTGCCTTGAAGTGAGAACTAGCTGGTGGGTGGCTTTCTTACTTACGAAAGCTAATATGCCAATAGTTTCACCTCTTCTTGCCTGCAAAAGGGTTTGCCACACCCAGTGGGATAAGAGGCAACAACATCCATCAATGTGCAGAACCCCAAACAACACGGATGACTTGGATTTTATATTGAACCTACCATCATATGACAGAAAGTAGTTTTCTTGGAATCCAGGTAAGTCTTGATGGCTGATTACCTATTTCAAAGCTAATGGGTCATTTCTATTTATTTCAGACATTTGCATCTGACAGTTCAGTGCACTTGGGCACGAACAACATGTACCTGTAGGATTCATTATATAGAAATCACAGCTCCTTCTTCCATCTGTTAGAGAGGTGAAATATAGAATGAACACTAAGAATTTAATTCACGGTTACCAAAATCTCCCGTTGATCATGGTGTTTCTAATTTTCCATGACTATTATATCTTTTCCTTTTTCCAATTTTATGGAAAATTCAAAGTATCTTTTTGAAAAAAAATTACCAATCTTTTACTCCCTTTTGTCATTTTCCATTTATTGTTTTGATATCATCAATTTAAGGGGCTCTTGCTCACTTTGGGAAAATCTTATAGTGGTGAATTAATGACCCCCTAGTTGATAGCAAATGGTTTTAGACGATCATAAATGGGGAAAGCATCAGAAAGCTCAAAACTTTGAAAGAAAATGAGGGCTTATGTCCTCAACTTGTGAGAAAAGTTGTCAGAGTTCTTTGGCCATCTTAAAAAGAACCATTTTCAAAATTTGAAACTGGAATATGTTGATTCCAGTTTTTCCAGTGCCATGCCTTTTTTAACATGCACATAGCATAGCTTCCTTTAGGAAATTGCTTGAAAGGTCAATGAATGGTAAGTGTGATAGCAGAGCTACCCAGTAACACAGAGATAGTATATGGTTGAGTCAAAAAACCCTCTTAAAAAAAACTCTACATTTGAGAATTTTCATACAAACATTATCAAAACAAAGAATATAAATTAAGATCAGCAGAGAAAAACATTGAAGTGTTTCTATACACAAAAACAAGAAAGTACTGAAAGTAATACAGTGTCCCGCTTCTTGTAGCATTGCATACCTTAAAGAAGAAAGTACTTACGTTTTTTAGGGTATATGCTGGTGATAGCCGCCTTCCACTTCCAAAGTATGGAACAAACCAGCATGGTGTAACGAATCTTCTGATAAGTGGTAGTTATAACTTATGCTGATTTTCTAAGCACATCCTCAATTGTAGTTTTGATTTCACTCACCATAGATATTTATCAGTATAAAGAGCACTTACAAGGGTTTCCACAATGGCAGAAAGGAGTTGCATTTTAGCAGTTCATAGAAATTCAATTGCAATTATATAATTTAAAACCAAATGCAATGCCCAAGGAAATTTTGAGACCATCAGGGAAACCATAGAGTTTTAAGGAAATCACAGGCATCACAACGACATGGAATTTAGCCCATTGTAAATTACTTAAAAACTCTTTATACTCGTCAAGAAAATGTAACTATTTCACTTCATTTCAACCAACTTAAGCATTTACATGCTTTTTGTCGTAGCTGCTAGGGTATATCATTATGTGCATTGATAGTCGCTGAACTGTTTGTGGTCACTTTGAAGGGAAAAGAAAGAAAGAAAGAAAGAAACAAACAGGGGGTTTCAGAATTCTTGTATTTTAGTCTTAAGCCAGTCTGCATGGTCCTTGGTCCTGTACATGCCTCCAGGTGTTCAAGGTTGGTTGAGGTCTTTGAACACTATTTTGAGTTGTGTTGCTGAAAAATGTCTTAACTCCATATTGCAATTTAAGGAAATTTCGGAATTTGACTCAGATTCTTAGGTTTGCATTTTAGGTCACAAAAGCCCCAAACATTGTAAGGTGTAAGTTGTAACGCTTATGCATCTAAGTCCTTGATTTTTGGAGTATGGACTATTTGGCTGTGTTCCAAGGCATGGAACTTGATCAACTTTATAGTCCCATAGTCCCAAATGTGGAGTTATATTTTTTTAAAGTTTGGGCCTTCCCTTTCCTCACAGTCTATGGTCTGTGGTTGTACCATAGTAGCATTAGTTGGTATTGGAGTTGACTTGGCAAACCAGAAGTATAATTGTAATTCAATTACTTGGGATTTAATTGGAAGCTTGAGAAATTAAAAAATGCTGAAAATTTCATAAAAATAGGGAGAAAATGTTGTCTTTATTGTTTCAATTTTCAAAACAAATAAAGGAAAAAAAAATCTGCTTTTCCATCTGGCACAGCTTTATGTGTCAAGGCCATAAAGCAGTAATTAGGCCCTAATTGAATGAGAATTGAATGGATATTTGCTGAAGAATGAATGCGCTTGAGTGTGTTCTAATCTATCCAATGTTTGGTTACTTTGGCAAAATCCAAATCTGCAACGTAAGAAAAGAGGTTTTGACTGAAAATCCAAAAAACAAGCATTTTATGGGCAAATTGAAAAAAACAGTTTAATCATGAATAAACTGCGGTTTGTTTGTGATTAAGCTGACCACAAGTCTCATGCCTGTGATTGGAGGGGAAAACTGGTAATCCACAATTAATTGTGATTTTTTTGCGATTTCTGCCACTATAGTCTGTACATTGAATTTTCTAAGTATCAATTGTTGGTACCTACATGATGTTGGGCCAATGGTACTTTGTGTATCTTTATATTTTTTTTTTCTATGCACTCCATAGTCTGTAGTCATAAACTTTGCTAGGTATCTTGTATGTGCTGAGGGATACAATCTTTTTATATATTCTGTTTTGTATTTTTTTGCTAGTCCAATAATGTTTGGATTCCGTATTCCTTATTTGTAATTTTGTCCAAGTTAATGTGTAGGTTATGAACACATTTGATTTCCAAAGTACAAGCTTGTGTGTTCTCTGAAGTTGCCGGAGATTGCATGCAAGAAGATTTCATTAAGTATCCAAGTCTTATACAAAGCTCAAAAAATTGAAAGTTTCAGAATTTGAAGATTTTCCTTGCTGACAGTTCTCCACATTTTGTATTTCACAAAGGAGTGGAAATGTGCTAAGTGTTAGGTCTAGTGACCGACCTTCCACAAATACTGTTAATGCGTGTAAACATTGATTTGTGATCCTAGACTCCCACGAGTTTCCTATATGTGGCATTCTTGTGGAAGTGTACAAAAGTCAATATATTTTCTTGCAAAGGCTCTGTAAATAGGCACTGGGGTTAATAATTAAGTAGTGTATTTAAGGGAATCTAGTATTTCAAATAAGATTATTATGTGGGAAACAATTTATTGTTATGGAGTGAAATTTTTGGGTAATCGAGATTCTATCCTCTATTGTGTGTCTCAGTGCTTTCTTTAGTTTGAATATAATGTGCATACCCTTTGAATGACTTAATTATAGATTATTAGTTATTTCACATATAAGAAATGACACATTTAATGCTAGCCACCTAAAATCTAGTACTAATTATAGGGTCAGATGTAGCTAATTGGACAGCTCATTCATACAAGGAAAGTTGAACCATTATTTCATTAAAGGAACTGTCAAGTGTAAAATCATTTCAACTCAAGCAAATGTAAAGTCAAAGAGAGCATAATGGTGAAACAACAACATAATGCATTAGCAAACATAGGAGATAAAGTAAATAATGGATATAACCTGCGGGAGGTATACAAGGAATACATGGACCTGTTGCCATTTACCAAATATTAAAGTCAGAGATGAATTGTGGAATATAAATTTAGTATCAACAATTCCTATCCCAAAAGTAATGCCCTATCCCAAGTTGGTCGTATATTGTGCCTAGGCATTGGACAAAAGAAATTGTGCACTATTCAATAACTGAAAAAGATAATTTGTGATTTCAATTCATATATGTACAGCTAAATTGTATATTTTCTTGATGAAAGTGTATCATTATCCCAGTCTTATGCTTTCCAAGCCTTTCATAGTGACACATAAGCTATAAGTAGAGTTAAACACTGGCTTAAAGAGCCAAATAAAATACCTAGTAAGAATGTGGCTATTTCCTTCATGAAATAATCAAAGCTGAAAATTTTTATGCATAACCCTTCCCTCATGTTTTAGATCACCAAACTAGTTTGATTGGGTCTAAATCACCAACAATTTCTTAGATTCTCAACTCAACACAACAGATTCTTCATAAGAACTCCAATCTTCTGTATAGCATCTTTGCTACAATGACAGACCAGGTGCCATCTATAATATACATGGCAGAGGGAGCTCTTGCATTATTTATGCATTTTTTAATTTTTCTTTTTTTACAAGGTTGGATACAAAGTGAACTTCTATATGATTAATGACTGTTTTGTGTTTCCAACTTATGAACAAGTCACTTTTGAAGGCATTCCTAGGATTTCCTTTGTTGGGATGCAAGCCATGGATGGTTTAGGTGGTTTGTTTTTCGAAGATGAGCATACTTACATTTATGTTATTAGTTTATAAACTGAGTTGGAGATGGCGAGGAAAGTAAGAAGAACAAACATCCCTCCTTTCATAAACCTTCACCACACTTCTCACTATTTGGAGAGAAAACATGCTGACCTGGAACCATACTGTCAGGACAGGATTGCACTTCCCAACTAGAGGGTGTGTGCCTGTGTGAATAGTTGCATGAAAGTTAAAAAGAAAAATGTCACTCGATGTTATGTGTGCACGTGCATGTGAAGGAAGACAAGTTTTCCAAAAGACAAAAATGTTTCTCAGCTCATAGGCATGCACCTCTCTTAAGAGGTGTCAACTTTCAAAAAGTCAAAATCTGTGCCCGTGTTCATAGGAGTGCCCCCTTAATAAAAAGACAACCTTTCAAAATGCGGAAAGTGCAAGCTGTTTACAAGCGTGTGCCTCATGATAAATGGACATAACTTTTGAAAATCACAAAAAGCGCTCTCCCATATATATTCACGCATCTGTATGAAGGAGAAACAAGTTTTCAATACTCAAAAGTTGCAGTCCTATGTCCAGGCGCATGCTCCAACATGACAAGACATGATTTGCAAAGATCAAACACACCTATACTCAGGTGCACTCCTCTTTAAACTGAGACAATTTTTCAAAAGTTGCAAACCTTTACAAGGGCTCACGTGCCTCATAGAGGCCAACCACTCATCATTCAAAAAATACGAGAAAATGCCTTGGTATATAAGAAGCGTGCACTTCATTAAGGGGCAGTCAGATTTTCAACAATACAAAAAAAACAAAGTTCAGCTCTATTTTTAGGCGCACAGTTGAAGAAGCCATAGGCAGACTTGCATGACATTTTGCTGAGTGCTTAGAGTTTTGAAACAGATTTGCAGTCATTATCAAACAAATGACGCTTCATATTCTTCAAGGTTGTAGTCTTTAGTGGGTTTGGTGTAAAAATTAAACAGAAGGAAGGTTTTTTCAGATTCAAAGCACCAAGATTGGTCTTCAAGGCTTAAGACTTCTTCAAAGGAGTTGCCATGGTTAGAGCGAGAGAACTTTGTTAGACTCATTGCTAGGAGCCAAGTGTCAGGTTGGCTATTTTTAGCCTGTGCCATTTTTAGTCATCACTATTTTTGAGGAGATAATGATATTCTGATAAGTCTATTTTTATAACGACCTTCTAGAAGGTCTATTTTCAGTTGATAGTTATCCTTATCAGGAATCTAGATGGAGATTTCCTGATTTAGGGTGTGGTATTTGTGTACAAAAATGTATAATAATTTTTCTTTGTGCACAAGCAAACTATTCACAGTGTAGTAGGTGGTCTATTTTCAGTTGATAGTTATCCTTATCAGAAATCTAGATGGAGATTTCCTGATTTAGGGTGTGGTATTTGTGTACAAAAATGTGTAATAATTTTTCTTTGTGCACAAGCAAACTATTCACAGTGTAGTAGTTCTAGTTAACATTTTTATCATTTCTCATGCAAAACCTTGTAAAGACTTATAAATAAGTGTTTTTGGCACTTATATAAGGGAATGAAGGGAATTTGGTATGCCTATTTTGTGGCTAAAATTAGTGTTCAAGTTTTTTATGATCTTGTGTATGTGTGGTTTAGGTAAATCAAATTGCTTTCTTTGAAAATTGCAGGCTTTGTATTGCTAATTTCAATGAAGTGTGTTCATTGCAGCTTTGTTTGTAGTTTTCTTCATATGATTTACTTAATCTTGTGTGTGTCCTTTGTTTAAACCAATTCAATCCTCATGTTGTACTCACACTCTTCGATCTCTATTTTTAGCCGGCAATAGTGAACGTTTAATAGCTGCTATAAGTTGTTTGTTTTAAGTGAAAAGAAATAAAAATCTATTGTCTTGAGTAGAAGTGCTGTTAAGTCTTGTACCTTTGCTCAAGAACTCAAAGATGGACAGTTATTTAGTTTCTTTTTGCAATATATATTCAAAACTTTGAGAGTAAAATTACACATTTTGTAAAAAGCTAGAGGTTGTATCCTAAGGTTCTAGGGTTTTTGTTTAACTTTTTTGTTACATGGAGCTTCCCCTTCCAATTTGAAGAGAGGTTTATTTTCACACATTATTTTGTTTTGTGTTGCACTGAAAGTTGCAAATTAAAATGCTAACACTACCAAAATTGGAAGAATCATCATGGAAATAGTGTGTTGGGAAAGTTACTCGATTGCATACATCTTCAAGTTTGGATTCCCATGATATGTCATCCTTAACAAAAATATTAGAACTATCAATGCAAACATTCATTTCATTGATCTCAATTATTTCATCATGGAATAGGGGTTTTTGGATTATCTCCTCTACATGGTTATCTAAAATGTGTATTTGAAATTGTTTCCTCATTATTCAGGTTATTGGGAGATTCAACACAGTCAACATCCATCATACTAGATTCATCTACATCAACTAGGTACAAAGGTGTTACAATCTTGCTCTTAACATCATCATCAAAATACAAATCATATGGGAAAGATTCTATGGTTTTCGGAATGACATTAGGAAAAGATTTGATTGAATGCATCTCATGAGAAGCTAAATTGGATATCTGAGAAACTGGATGTTGATCAAATAAGTTAGGTACTTGGTTAAGTTGGAAAAGATAATTCATTCGATTCAGAACATATGGCGAGGGGGAAATAATACATCGAATGATTAATATAAATAGGATTTAGATCAACATGTGGCTGTGGAAAACAAGGAATGACACGTTGGTTTGTTTGATAAAACATGGAAAAACACCCTGACTTGAATCCTTGAGGCATTAATTATTGACATACCAGAATAGCCTCTTTGCAAGCATCTACAACAGTGGACACTCACAGTGCTTGTCTCACAAACATTGAGGTTAAGAGATTGTAAAGAACCCTGCTGGTTCTAACTCAAACTGCTGCTGAAAGATAAATTATTTTTTTGTCTTTTGATTGTTTTGTGATTTTTTTAATTATTTGTGATCTTATAGACTAGACAGAAGATGCAGAAGGAGGTTTCAGTTTCATTGTGATGTGTAGATTTTTCCAAGGATGGCATAAAATAGAACATGCAAATAAGATCCAATGAAACATAAAAGAATTGAATCAAACTAATCACATACCCATCAAATATGCACTTTGTATTAATATAGAAGATGGATCTGCAAAGGGGAATGCATACAAGTGCTGGTACTGGCCTGGGAGAGGCTCTACATGATACTGGATATGGCTGGTCTGAATGTAATTGCTGATATAACCCTGCTGAAAACTCAGATCTGCAATCTAAACACCTTAAACTTGTCCAATGAAGCCCAAACGAAGACCTAGTGTAGGTCCTCCACAAAGGTGAACTGGGTTAGCGTCCAATCCACAACATTCCTTGAGAGTTTTCGTTCTCAGAGGACTGATATACTACTACAACTCTTCCTTAGAGCTTAGATCCACAAAAAAACTGATTTGAAAATGCCAAAAGATAACCAAAAAGTGAATCAAAACTCACTTTATGAGAATCCCAAGAGTGGCGTCCACTTTTAGGGTTAAAAGGGCATCATAAATAGGAATCTTTGAAAGATTCTTTTATTTCATAAAGCTTCCCAAGTTGGGCGCCCAAGTTGAGGGTCCAACATCATCATTAAAAAGGCCACCTTTTTAACACAACATTATGTCATCTAGGTGGGGGTTCCTTTAATACTTTATTAATATAAAGTGACATTATTAATCACTTTATCTTATTCTTATTAAATATTAAAGTCAACACTTTAATATCTAACATTTATTCCATTTCCATAACTTGACCATCTTGAACTGAAAACTGACGATGCACGTGCCATACAGGTGAGGTCGCCATGTGGCAGGCTAATTGACGGTCCCCTCCTAAAAAATAGGAAATGTGACCAAATCTCCCAAAATGCTCTTGGAGGTCTCCTGATGCCTCCTGGTCAACTCCTGGTCAAACCCTAAAAATAGGGATTCTAAAAAATAGGAGACTACCGCAAATTTTTCTGGAATGGCTTGTAAAGCTTCTTGCCAAGCGCCACTACCTCTGGATAGGTCCCCTAACCACTCTGTTGACCTACGGGAACCTAGATAATAGGTCAACCACTGCTCATCCATGTGTCGCCTAGGAAGGGGACATTACAGAGATCTAGTGCACACAATTATGAATCTAAAGCGGCTAAATTAGTCAATACAAAAGGAGCAGTAAGCTAGTTGAGTATCTTCCAAAATCTAAAGTTGAAAGCATGAATAGACTCATTTGGCTCAAACTTCACACTTGCAAACTGTAGGAAAGCCTCCTTTGGGTCTATGGTTTCTCTAATTTGAGTTACAAAAGAATATTTTTACTTCCACTTAGGATTGAATAGATTTAGGTGCCAGATGAAGGTAGTAGAAATGTGCATCATCCTCTAGGGTGAATGGGAATAATCTGCATGCTACGTCCTCATGGATGATTCCTAACAATCCTAGAGTGTTTTTGAAATGCTCTTATGTGTTTATGTGTAGTTCTTCTACTAGTGGGGGTGTATCTTGGGAGGAATTTATCAACATCCTTCGAAATATCATGTACATGTGTAGGGATGTTTATAAGACTATTTCCAAGCCAAGACACATCCATTGAAAGAAAAATTATAGGGATTAATTGGAAATCTCTGCATACTAAAATTATATCTGAATAATCTAAATCTCATACTAAAATGCAACTGGAACCTTAACTTTTCAGATACTACAACCAACAAAACTATTTAAACTATAGAAAATACAACTATTTACCCATTTTTCAAGTTGCCATGGTTCGCATCCTTCTAGCACCAAAATTGTTGATGTGACTTTTGACATGTGAACTTGGAGAGCAAATTGGTGCTCACTTGGAAGGGATGTTACTCACCTAAGGCTTAGGATTCCTTATTTGAGGTTCGGTTGTTGGAATCTTTAATTTAATTGTCCCACAAGGATTCTAGTGTTCTAAGAAAATATGTGATGATAGTTGATAAGTTTAATGAGTCTCAATGGTTACATATTTGTTTATATATGGGAAATGCACCTCATTGTTTGTAGGTTAGAAAATTAAATCTGAATGATCTAACGTTTAAGCTTATTCACAGGAAAAAAAATCTAATCTAATGCTATTGTAATCCTAAACTATTTTAAACTAACCAACTTAAAGAAAATTCAAAAGAGCCTAAGGGAAAGAAGGTTAGAGATAGGTTTGTTCATTCAAGCATGTATCTTTGGCTTCCAAGAACCTTGCATGAGCATCCAAACCATAGTTGAAAAACTCGGACTCTACAAAAACTCGATAGACCCAAAATTTTTAAAAACTCGGGACTTGGCAAAAACTCGGGGAAAAACTTGGCAATAACTCGGCAAATTTATCGAACATTTAAAAATGCATAATTTTTAAAAAATATTCTTAAAAAACACACATTTTTGATATTGTTATGACTCCTCTAAGACAGGGCTTAAATTTGATAGTTGTATAGCTGTATTTTGACATTTTTGCTGTAAAATACAATCGAAATTTTAAAAAGACAGTCATATGAAAGGAGAGAGTTTGGACAAACTGTCAAAATTTATATAGGATTATGATGATATATGATTTTTCAAGTTAAGTATATAATCATATATGATTTTTATATGAAAGGAGAGATTTTGAACAAACTGTCAAAATTTGATTTTTATATGATTTACTTATAGTAAGGCATGTCATAGTATTTGAAGGGCACCATTGAATAGATAATTGTCATAAAAAAATTGCTTGACAAGCAAAGTCGACTGTCACAAGCAAAGTTTAGGAAAATTTTTAATTTACAAACAAACAAAAAAAATTAAAAACGACAAAATCGATTATCAGTGATCACCATGGACGCGATTTCCAGGGATGAAAATCGCGTCCATGGTGATGAGGGTTTCGCGTCCATGCTCAGAGGACTTATCAGTTACTAGAGGTGGCATAAATCGGGCGGAAATCGGTGCTAGGAGGGTTTCATAACTCATCGGTCAACGCTAGGGTTTCGTGACTGGGAGCTTCGAGAAAATAAAACCAAATGATGTCGCTTTTTGTTTTTAAGTTAATCTTTTATCTTTCGCCGTCCGCAAGTTTTTACAGTATAGCAGGCGAGTTTCGGCGATTCAGGTGAGGGTTTCATGAAAAAATCGCGGCGAGTTTCAGCGATTCAGGGGAGGTTTTCATGAAAAAATCGCAGCGAGTTTTTGGATGAAAAACTCGGGCCGAGTTTTTGGATGAAAAACTCGGGCCGAGTTTTTGGATGAAAAACTTGCGGGCCCTTTAGACGCTCGATTACTCGCGATTTTTGCGAGTTTTGTGCGATTTTTTCAACTATGATCTAAACTATCCAAGCAACAACTAGATCTATCACAACTTGAATACAAGGATAATGCAATCTCCAGGAAAATGAACGACATATACTCAATAAGGTAACCACCATAACAATTTGCAGATTACAATTTGAGGTATATCATTCTCAATACACAAATGATACAATTTTTAAAAGCTCAGAAATTTAGTGGCTCATAGGATAGTTCTCATAAAAACTTCAATGATTAAGTTGTAGTGAGCACCCCAGTTTTTTTTTTTGAAATTCCACACACAGAGAAAGATGCAATGGTTAAGTTCTTCCACACTCTTCTGATCACCCAGATCCCTATGCGGGCAAGGTGAGAGCATACAAGTGCTTCCGAGTTAGCATTCAAAACCAACATGCAATAATAACAACTTACACTTATTCAGTGGGCATCCACTTATGCAGCGGGCATCCACTTAATCATGGGAATGTGTGTAGGCCACTGGTAGAATTTCTAAGTTTGACTCAAACCAATAAGGTCGATATGCTAGCTTGTTCATGCCAAAACGGGCTGTGAGTTGATGCTATAGTTTATTGGCGATAAACCATCCAATATTACAAAATGAAGCACAATTTTATGAAGTAATTGACGTTACTACCATCCAGTATTACAAACACATTTATTGCAAAATATAAAGGAAACACAAGAGTTAGGGCACGTTGCAATATTTTATTAATTCTGATTAGAACTAAAATAAACTGCTGTAGCATTAAAAATCAGAATATGAGGAGTTCAGAAGTCACCAAACATCACCCTGAAGCATACCCATGAAGCTTTGTTGCTGATTATGGATGTAATGAAGCTCAAACACTGAAAATCACCTTTGAAAGCACTTTAACAACAAAAATACTCAAGTCTGATATAAAACCCAACAAACTAGAAATACTTCTCACAACCCCAAAACTATTCACACGCCACAACTCACCCCAAAACTTAGCACAAAATACACCAAAAATATCACTGAAAAACATCTCAAACCTTCACACATCAAAATACATCAAAACTGTTGAACCCAAAATCTCTGCATGATGACTCCATTGAAGCTCCTTGTGATTTCTGAATAAAATCCCCAGATATCCAGCTAGGGTTGATCTTCCACAATCAAAACCAGATGAGAAGTTGAGGCTAAACAACCCCAAGAAGAAACTCTACTTAGCAATGTTGATGATTGTTTTTAGACAAGTCAACAATAGAGTAGAATATTGAGCATCCAACTCTCTCTTGAATAAAGCTTCTCGAATGCTAAACAAAGTGATCAGTTGAGATAACTCCAAGGTTCCTTATTTATGGTTCGCGATGGATTAACTCAATGACTTGATGTGATTTTGCTGATGAACACAAAGGGACTTACACAATTGTTCTAACAACTTGATTTGTTTCACTTACTAGAGGCAAACACTTGGAATATCTAAGTATTACAACCCTTTAACGTATGATGTAGCAATAAGGCTTTTCAACTCTAATTCCTAATGATGATGGATAAAAAAGTGCAAAAGGTAAAGGTTTAGGATACTACTCTAATCCTAGATGCAAGAGATGATTATCGATCAGGTGGAATCAACCAACTTTGTTTCGCCAAGTTGAAACAACTACACAAGGTTGATGCAATCTTCTAAGGGTGATATAAGATATTCAAATCACTTATGTTCATGAAAGTTCCACAAACATAAACGATCAAAGTTAAGCTTACTTCGTTCAGGCTAACCATACACTACAACTTGCAAGCCACAAATCACAAATGGTATGAATGTATGGATTCCACCACGAAACAATAACAATAACTTCCATCAACTAACATAAACATAATACTTGAAAACAAAACTTAGTCTAACTTAATACTCGCTTGAAGAAATAAAAACCATGCAACACTTTGAAACATAGATAGAATCACCAAAACAATGAGTCTTTTATTATCTCAAAGAGCTTTTGCAACAATTTTTCCAAAATTTTCAACCTTCTCAAATGAGAGCAAAAGAGCCTTTATATAGGCTTCAAGAATACATGAGTGGTTAAGATCGATTGGCAAAGCCAATGAACTAGATGATGCCACCTAAACAGGCAGTTACAACAAACTTGTATTTTTAGCATGTAAAAGAAGGAACAAAGGCATGTTTCCCAAGAAGATAAGGATGCCACATCATATCCTATCCCCTAGTAGTACTATGAAGTGCAATGAATCTGGACACGATTTGAGCAACATCTCCCATTGGTACACTTGTTGCAGCATTAATGGATCCTTCTGCAGTTGTCACATTTGACTCATAGATGCCAAGTGTCTTCTCCCAGTCAGCTATCTAGGACTTGTTTGCTCCAAGATTGAAGGCAAATGTGAATATGCTATCTAGCTGTTCTTCATCAACACTATTCTTCTGAAAGTAGAATGCCTTGACTTGTTGCTTCATGTTTTCAATAGTGATTTCTCCATATGGATTGCATATTGTGGTCAATGAAGTATGCACTATCCACCTCAATCTTCTCAACCAGCTGCCCCTTGTTGTGAAAAGAGAAATACCAAGTAGTGAAGTCATGCGAAGCACCTTGATCAATCACCTTATCTCGAATTAGATCCTCTATCGAAGCTTCCATCAAATTCTTGAGGTGTGGCATATATTGTTCCTTGATGGGTTTGAACTCGGCACATATCTTTAATAAAGATTGAACTCTATCCTTGAGGCTAAGGATTCTATCATAAACTTGTATAATTTCCTCAAGATAGGTGTATACTTTCTCCTCTGTTTTTTCTATCCAACCCTTCATTAAGTGAGATGAAGCTCTCATATCTTCAACTTGTGATACTGTTTCTTGTGAAAGAATGGATGGAGGTACTGGAGTGGCTTCCTTATGTCGGATGGACTGCATGACTTGTTGAACGTATTGCCTTAGTGTATTGAAGTCTTGCTCCACCTTTTGCTTAGCTTCTCTTTCTTGTCTTAGCATAATCTTTACACTATTAATTGATTCTTGAAGTTCCTCTTCTAATCTCCTGTGATTGGGCCCATATCAATAGTAGTCACATTGTAATCTTCAGGTGCCATGTCTTCCAGATTCTTCTCAACTCTAGGAACAACTACATGTACTTCTCTATTTCCAGAAGGATCTTGAGTGATTTTTGAAAAGACAACTACTTTCTTCTTTTGATTATTTTTCTGTGCACTTATAAGCAATTCTTTTACCGGGGTAGGCTAATAGGTTTCTACGACTGTGTTCTCTTCAATTCTCTTTTTCAACCAAGGTGGAAATGAAGAAAGATCCTATTGTCTTTGTGCTTGCTTGTATTGTATACGTGTTGCATCTTCATCAGATTCCGCTTGTCCTTCTATTTCTTGCTCAGCAACATCATCATCTTCTATCTCAACAGTCAGGCTTGAATGAATCTCTTCAGATGGAACTGCCACAGTCTCTTCTACTACAACTTCTTGCACTAGAATATTAGCATTTAAAGTACCTTCTTGTAAACTAGATGAAGTAGATTGACTATTCTTCTTCTTTGGCCTCTGACTTGACTCTCCTTGATCTTGATTAAGTCTTTTCCTCTTTCTAGCTTGATTGTCATCTTTATCACCTCCACTGTGTTGGAGTCCACTATGTGCACTATGCTGTCCTAATTCTTCTTCATCCATCTTATCATATGTAAGAACCCGTCCTTCCTTATTCATTTCTTGTAACAATTGATTTGTACATGCTTGTGTCATAGCTAAGACTGGCTCCATCAATTCCTCTTTAGATACATCCCTCTTTGACCAATCAACTGTATAGGGCAAATCCTTTATTTTCTCCAATTTATCTATTAATATAGTGTCATCCTCTATAAATTGATCTGGGATTTGAAATACCTTGGATGCTCTTACTAGATCCCATGTAAGTCTTGAACACTTGAATGTTCGAAGATCATCTTCATCTTTTGCATTTGTCCAGTGATCTTCTAACTGCATGACATGCTTATATTCTCTGTTATATTTCCAACAAACTTTGAAAGGATCAAAATTAAGCCTTTGAGTGCCATGGGTTTGTAGATGATATGCTTGAAGCTCTGTTTTAGAATATTCAACTGCTGCCAATGATGGACATTCAAGGTTTTGTCCAAGAACTAGTGGAAATTGGATTCCTCCTTTCTTCAACTTCTGCAGCCTGATGAGTTCTAGGAGTTGTCTTGAAACTTCTAACATCACCATCCTATTAGTTGGATATCTTGGTAACCTGTATGGATAAGATGTGAAACCTTGGATCCTTATATATGTATATCTTTCATGCTGTGTATACCAATGTCCATATGTTCCGATGAATTCCCTTGCTGCATTTGATAATCTCTTGTGGAACTCTCCTCTCAATCTTTTCAATATGAACATAGCAAATGCATCATTGAATCGCATATAGTGATTGATGTTTTTGAGATGCAACTGAGGATAACATTGATGGGACAAGTACTTATCCGGCCCAATCCCAACTTCTCCTTTTTTAGTCAAACCTGGATAAACTTCATTCCTTGCTAGAAGATATACTATATAAGAACTCATATGGAATGACTTAGTACTTGAAAAGTTAATGAGCTGCTCATGCACGCTTGGACTAATGAGTCCAGCCCAATCAATCATCTTTCCTTTGAGAATTAACTTGATGAAAGAATACATCCATGACTGAAAGGTTGCTGATTGCGGCATACCTGTTACCCTGTTGAGGAACACGATCAAGTATCCAATCTCCGGATGAAAATTTGATTTATGAAATTGTGGAGGATTGTTTGTATTGAACTTCATTGATAGATTTGCCATCCATTCCTTCTTCATTTCTTGCAATCTGTTCTTTGAATCAGCATCATACTCTTGTTGACCCTGGTGTATGGAGATGCCGATCATCCTATCTTTGGTTGGAATGTTGAATGTGTTTTCAATTGCTTCCTTTTGTAAATAGGCTAACACTTTTCCATCCTTGGCCACTATTTGTCTAGTATTCTTGTCATACTTCTTAACACATTCTATAATCATCTCCTGACAGGGTAGAACCGGCGGAAAGCAAGCGGCTTCGATGACTCCACTCCTTGCGATGGCTCTAGCAAGACTACTCCTAGTAGGCTCTTGAAACACGGTTTTGATGTCTTCTAGATTGCTATTGCCCATGTTTGTATCTCCAATATTCGTCCATCTTGAAACAAGCTTTGACTCCGGGACTTTTCCTTTAGCATCCATGCGAATCCTTGCTTGCCTTTCCTTTGATGTCATCGCCATGATCCTACAAACTAGACACGAATAAGTAACCTTAAATATGAATGATCAAACAACTCACTTCAGCTTTCGATATGCATTGAAATTCTGATTTTCAAATATCTAAAAGGGAATTTAACAAGAAGATCTTGTCTTTTAGCATTAAAATTTACTACCTTCTTATGCACAAATTCATCAACACTTATACAATTTTCTACTAAAAAAACAATAAGTCTGCTGAAAATGAAGGAGAAATCAGAATATTACCTCTAGATCAGACTTTCTAAAGCACTGATTTGAATGGATGTCTTCAAAATTTGATCAAAATCAGACCCTAATTGATGAAGATCAGACTTGTCTTTGCTATGAAATCACTTTACTTCTGCTCCTCAAGGCGAATTGGCTGATTGGTGAGGGATAAAATGAAATCCAAAGGCAGATATATATATAATTTGCATCAAAAACTGAATTACTTGCCTAGGCCGACCTCATTAAATGCAATGAAAACCATTTAATTTATTGATTTTTATCACTTGTGGTGCGAATTTCCATGCATATTGAATTTAGGCTTAGAAAATTTGATTTTTTGGCAAAGGCGCATTGGTTTGATATTTTGGATTCTCCTTGTTTGGGCGCGCTAGATAGGTATTTGAAATCCTCTTAAGGCGCACTAGTTGAGGCTCACTGCATCATCATCTTGATCTTCCTTGAAATCATCCGTTTTCACTTAATATAAATCCACCATCATGGCGCAATAGTTGAGTATTTCAAATCTTCTTGATTTACTTATAGACTTAACTTCATCATCATTCAACTATGGCTCAATGGATGTGGCGCATGGGTTAAGAGTTTTGAATCCTCCTTGATTTATCCTTTTAGAACCCGCTACTTTACCCTCATCATGCACAACGCATTGGTTGGAGCGCACCAGTTAAGCATTTCAATCTCTTCTTGAGATTCTTTGAAACCTTCATTTCTCCTTTGTAACATGGCGCATTGGACAAGGCGCTTGAGTTGGGATTTTTGAATCTTCTTATGCTTGTCTAAACTTCATAGAATTCATCCAAAGTGGCGCGTGGGTTAAGGCGCACCGGTTGAGGATTTTGGATTCTCATCTTGTGACATTCAAAACTTTGCTTCTCTTCTCAACATTGGCGCAACGGTTGGGGATTTTGGTTCAACATGTTGATTGCTTCTTAAAAAGTCTTTAAAATTCTATCTTTATCTTGCATTGACCCCTACCTTGAGGTGGCGCGTTGGTTGAGGCGCAAGAGATCATCATCATGAATGCTTCTTGTAACATGTCTTCAAAACGTCAATTTACCTTGGCGTCCTTAATGGCGCTAAAGTTATGGCGCGTTAGTTAAGTGTTTTGAAGGCTTCTTGATTCAAACTTAAGACAATATCTCCCTTCTTCTATGGGCGCACCGGTTGAGGCGCGTTGGTTCATGTTTTTGAATCCTCATCTTATCATACTTGTAAACTTGACTTCTTCATCATCATTGGCGCAATGGTTGAGACTTTTGATCTCTCTTAAAAAAATTCACAAGATTTAGTTCAATCTCCTTCAAAAGTGGCGCTCTAGTTGATGAATTTGAATCCTTGTCTTGATAAGGGTGCACTAGTCAAGGCGCATTAGATCAGCCTATTGAATCCTGATGAACATGTTCTAAAATTTGCAATCCTTTTCTCTTTCAAGCGCATTGGATGATCATCTTGATGCTTAGATAAAAGGCCTTCTAAAGTCATCCTTTCCTCCTTTTGACAAGTGCATTACATAGGGCGTGTTGGTTTCATGTCTTGAGCCCTCCTAAAATATTACTTCAAAAGTGGATCCTTATTTCCTTGCAGATGGCGCTCTAGATAAGGCACACTAGTTGAGGATTTTGATTTCTTTGGGATAAGCAACATCAAACTCTAATCAAACTCCCTGCTAATGATGGCGCATTGGTTGAGGAAATTGATTTCATCTTAAAACTTCACAAATTTTACGTTTTGGTACTTGTATCCAACCTATCCACCCTGGCGCATTGGTTGAGGATTTTGGATCTTCTTGAAAAAAAGGTCAAAAAACCTAAGTCACACCTCCTCAATCATGGCGAATTGGTTAAGCAATTTGAATCTTGATGGAAAGATCTCACTGAAATTTGAGTCAACTTCTTCCATAAGGTGGCGCAGTGGTTGAGGATTTTGGATCTTCCTGAAAAACTTGGCTACTTTGCCCTGTCAACACCTTACAACATCAGACTCTCAAACACCATAACCCGTGGAGGAATCATCTTGAATGTTCATGAAGACGTCCAATTCTATCTCAGTTCCCTCATGCCATGATTCAATTAGATGAAGCCATAAGATTGGAGCTCAAATGCCAATGAAAGGCAAAAGGAATGCCTCATGTAATCTTCTTCATATCTCAAAACAAGGTCAAAGCAGAACTGTGAAAGACTCAATATAGCCTAAGGCAAAAAAGAGGGGGTCCCCATTTGTAATGGGGCAATGTGTGATTTGGTCACAACAAGCAGCACAAGTTTTCAGAAGAAATGAAAATATATTCAACAACATAAACCTCCAAATGAGCCCAAAACCCCTTTATATAGACACTTTTATGGCAACAAGAGGAAATAAAAATAATAATTCCACTGTTCTTTTAATTTCCTCCTCACATAAAATAACCTTTTTAATTGCTCACTTTATGTCTCCCTTGCCTAACATTCCTTTTATGTGAGCATCAAATAATACTTTTCAACACCTTTCCAAAGAGCTATTACACTTAAGTTATCTTTTAGTATTTCCCATCCTTAGACAACTTAAGTGAATAAATAATTAAATAACTCAATAATATACCCAAGTTGGGGAAAGCATCCAAATGATATAATTTTGCAATTCGATCATACCAGCAGGATACTGAAGACTTGGAATGAAAATCAGAGGCCGTCAGGTGACTGTCTAAAAATAACATGTTTCTCCAAGAAAGTTGGAGAACACCCAAGAGGTCAGAACTGAATTCTGAAAGCATCTATGAACTCCAAATGACTAGTTGAACTTAAAAACACAAACTTCTTTGTAAGATTGAGCCACGACCACTCCAAGAACGTTGGAGTTCTTCCAAACATGACGAATAGCCTCCAGAAGATAGGAACAAGCATAATGTGCATAAAAGGTCTATAGGGACATTACATAAGCTTATAGATTCATAGAGCTTAGATTGGAAACTGAAAAGAATGAACTCCTAAAATTAACTCTTATCTACATAAAATACATAAGTTTGTTATCCAATTTTTTCCATTTGAAAATAAATTTAATATATAGAACCCAAGAGTTTGATATTCCAATCTTCTACAAGAACGAGGAGAATCATATTTTATCCTTGGGGACATCT
Organism: Cunninghamia lanceolata; assembly: GCA_027924645.1. Lineage (NCBI taxonomy): Eukaryota > Viridiplantae > Streptophyta > Pinopsida > Cupressales > Cupressaceae > Cunninghamia > Cunninghamia lanceolata. Next base: position 814,177 of record BSBN01000887.1, read on the forward strand.
AGAAGTAAATTTTGTTTTCCATAAGAAATCCAATCTTTGATTGTTTCATGCTTCTTTACTTTGGTTTTTGCCAAGGAATTAATGGTTTCACTAGATTTTCCAATTATCCAATTAGGATAGGTGCCTTTGGTTTGATTTGTAGCTTCTTTGGAGATTTCAATTACCACAAACATTAATGACAATGTCGTCTTGGTTTCTTTCTTTGATGTAGATGACCTACTAAGATACAACTACTTGGAAAACTTGATTTGTCAATGGGGACAATGTGTCATCACCTCTAGATAAGTCACCGTTGATTACCACCAATGAGAAGTTTGTGGGGATCGATCACCCAATTAGAAAAATCTCTAGAGAATAAATATTGGGGACTTCCTGCATATAAGAACTTAATTAGTAACTAGAGAAACTATTGCAAAAACAAACTTGGATTTAAATCTGTCTTGAAATTAATACAACATGAATCATTAGTAATATATACCTTGGTTTACCATCTTAATATACCTGGCATTTGTTTTCTGGCTTATATCCACTATTGGAATGTTTGTTGTTGATGTCAAAGGTGCATACACATGTTGTCATTGAGATTAAGAAGATAGTCATGAACATACGAGAGTATAAAAACATGTTATTATTGTTGTCAAGAAGGTGCATGAACAAGAAGTGGTGTCACTAATGTCAAAGACATAAGACCGAGATTGTTGGCAAGATTAACGTCTAAGAGATGTTGTGGAGATTGATTGGATTGATTGTACAATATGTATGGACGAGATTGTCATTGGTGTTGTCAAAGAACTATGAATGAGATTGATGTTAAAAGGCATGGAGTCATAAATGGGGTCCTTAATGTCAAAACAAATAAGAGTGGCCTGATATAAAGAGTTATCCATTGAAGAGCAAAGAAAAGAATATACATGTTTAAATTAAAGATTTAAACATAATAAGAAAACTAGTTGAAGAAACTGATCACATATAAGTGCTTATTAGCATTACAAAGATTCCAAGTGAAAGACAAAAGGCAGCGATCATATATGGTATAAAGAAAAAGACAAAATAGAATATAAGACAAAAGTCTTATAAAAGAGAAATAGAGCGATCAACATATAAAACAAGGAAGTGCGATTAAATTTCATTGAAGTAGATGCAATTAAGAAAAGACAAAAAGTAAAATTTAAATAAAGACTTCCAAAGTGGCCGACCTCCCTATACATGGAGCACCATGTTCATATAAGACAAAAGAGTTAATTAAAGAAAATAAGAAAGAGTGCGATCTGCTTTATGAAGTAAGGAGATTAGTATGTGATGTGGTGCGATCTTTCAAGGAAAGGCAGCGATCTGAAAAGAGGTATTATTCCATTGTGAAAGGGTGTGTCTTTATGTGAATCACCTTCTTTGAGATGCTATAAAGTGTGGAAGATAGTGTGGATGTAGAGCAAGAATTTTAATGAATATTTTCTGAGAAAAAAAGCAGATATAAAGAAAAAGAAGAGGCAGAAAATTGAAGAGCAATTCTGATTTATTCTAAAAGGAAGTATGTGTGATAATATGAAGATGATATGAGCAGAAATTTATGAAAAGATATGGCCATGTAATGATCAGTTTTACATAAAGAAGTTGTGCATGAGTTGGTTTAGTTTTGTGAGAGAAGAAAGTATTTGTGTGTGTGTGTGAACTTGATTTGAAAGGGAAAGACTTACATCATACAAAATCAGAAATAGTGATCAGATTTGTGAGAAGGTTATTGTGTGGATTGTGATCAGATTTGGAAGAAGGTTATTTTGTGGATAGTGATTAGATTTGGAAGAAGGATATTGTGTGAGTTGTAATCAGATTCGCGAGAGGAAGATTCTGTGAAGAAGCATACTATATCAGCGATTGAAGGATTAATAGGTTGGAGCCTATCAAATAGAGGTTGGAGCCTCTTGCTGGTATGGAGTTCAGTTTGTGTGGGGGTTGGAGCCTATCAAATAGAGGTTGGAGCCTCTTGTTGGGTTGAAGCTCAGTTTGTGTGGGGGTTGAAGCCTCCAATAGGTTGGACCCTATAATTCTGTCAAGTGGAGATTGGAGTCTCTAGTAGGTTGGAGCCTACAAGAAGAAGAAGATCAATCTATAATATATAAGCAATATTGTGCCATGGTTTTCTCTCGAAAGGGTTTCCACGTAAATCGTGTGTTCTCATTGTGTTCTTAATTGCTAGATCTTGCATATGTGTAGTTGATGTGATTGATTGAGTTTGGAAAAGTAAAAGCTTGTATAATACTGATTCACCCCCCCGCTTAGTATAACCGTGTGCTCATCATCCACCACCTATTTAGTTTCCCGATGTTAATGTCCCTTTTAATACAAACTCCTTGTGGTTAGAAAGAGGAGATTCTCCTTTACCATATTTATTTTCTGTTTATTCTCCTTTTCATAGTTGGAATACCTCTAGTGAATCATTTTCCTACACCTAGTTTCATGTGGGTGCCAAAAGGGTGACATTTGGTGTCATCTAATTAGTCCCATGTTGCTTATTCACTAGTCCAATGGTTATTGTAATGTTCACCTAGGTTTTCGCGAAGTTATCCAGTGTTAAAATTTGGATATCAAAGATTGTTAAACTGGTTTGGAAAGAATACTGCATCCCTTTGGCATATTGCCATATTGGAGGTAAAATATTTCATCTAGTGTTTTGAACAATATCTGAATGCAATATCTAATTAAATTGGTTTTAAATATAGATTGGGTTTGTGGGAACATTAGAGGGGAAAAGCCTAGAATAGAGATAAAAGTCCTTTAATGTAAATCCAGATGCAATAGCTCTAATTAAACTATAGTGCATAAAATATTGGTTTCGGGCTTATGTTGGTTTCAATAATGCTCATTTTGAGTTATAATTGGCATTAGCATTAACTCATAGGTGTTCCTTTCCTCTTGGCGGGTTCAATAAATTATAAATTGGATATTACATTCATATGGGGTTCGAAAGGATATCAAACTTCAAATTTGTAAATAAACACTTTATCTCTCCGATATCATTGTGCCTTATGATATCAACCTGTTTTAATAACTTCATTAGTTTGGGATTTTTACTTACCTTTGATTCACTCCTTGGAGATGACTATATTTTCAATCAATTGATAAAATTTAAATGCATGTACACAGCTCAAGCCTTACCATTGTTTTTCTTTGTACTATTATCTCTTTGGGATTTAATAAGAAAATTTTCTGTTACAAAAAACTTGTAAATTTTAATACAAAAAATAGAAAATTATATGTCTATTAGTGTATTTCTGTAGTTCTTTTAGCTTTTGTGAACCATATATCAGCACTTTAGGAAAACCTAGTGTAATTTAAATGAAATGTTGGAGAAAATTCTATAAAAAGTTTCCCAATTTTCAAGGGATGCTTCTAGAAGACATATAGAAATGTGGTCAAACTTCATTTAAAGTTTCCTAATGTTTGGAGACATCCCCTTATGGGTCTTTGAGATGGGGATGCATTTCTTGTATGGGAGATGAGTACCAAGGGCCAGGGTATGAGTATCTTGGTAACTATGAATGCCATACTTCGAGTTGGAGTTGGGGTATGGCATTGATGAAATTGAAAAATAATGCTTGTTTGTCAAAGTTATGTCATGCCTTAATGCTAAGATTTTTTTCCATCGTTGAGTGAATGTATGAGCTAATTTGGTATCATATTGTTTAATTGTGACAAAATCTTGATAAATATTTTCCAGAAGAGTGTCAAATTAGTATCTTGTTTTAAAGGCTGGAACTAGGTCATCAAAACATTGCATGGAATAGAGAGGCAAATTTGCATACCATTCTAAAATTTCTCTTAATGTTTTGGAGAGTAATTTACATGTAGCAAGGGGGTTCATGTGTAACAAGTCATGATATTTGGAACAAAGAATTTAATGTGTGAAATGGGGTCATGGTGTTTGTCAAATGTAATGGTTGGTTGGCAAAGGCCTATATCTATGTGGGATATGTCTGAAAATTTTTAGTAGTGGGATCTAAAATATATTTTAAGGCTCGTGTTGTATGTGAGGGAGGGGGAATATTGGTGAAGGTAGGGTAAGGATGATGAGGCATTGGTTGGGGGTGACAAATCTATTGTTGGATAGTGGGAAGAATGTGAGTATGTTTATCTAAAAGCATATTTAGGTGTTAATTGATTAGGGGATTAAATGAGAGATTAGTGGCCAAGGGAGGATGGAGTGGGCTAGGGGGTATATTGGAGACAAATTAGGCCGTGCCAAACTTGTCTGTTGTGGATGAACATTTTCAGCTTTGGTTGAAATTGTAAGTGGAGTGGTTTCAAAGAGGTGTGGGAGAGTTGGGTGGATTTCTAAGTCGTCTTTATTAATCCAATCTTGAATTGTAGTATTCTTTGATTGATTTCTAGTGCTAGACCTGGTAATGCCATGTATATGATGGAAATAAATGTTAGAACTATCGCTAGAGTAAGCTTAGACAAAATCGACCTTGTAATCAGACATGTTTGATCTGTAATCAACAATGAGGAAAAGAAGGTGGACTAGAATGATGGAAGTCCAAAAGGGAGGGTTAGCTTTGGGTTCACCAACATGTATATAGCTAGATCTATGAACCCTCTAATGTAAATCTAATTATATAATTGAAAGTATAATATTGACCAAGAATCTAAGTTGTCAGTTTTGGTACAAGAGCGGGGTCCTGGTACATTGGTATGCCGATTTTTTTTGCTCTGGGTACGGCTGGGTACGACTGTACTATATATATAATTTAATATTTATAATAATGTATAATATATAATATAATATAATATATTATATTATATTATATATAAAAATACGTATATAAAATTTAATATTTATAATAATGTATGATATAATATAATATAATATATTATTATATAATAATTAATATATAATAATATGATATAATATAGAATATATAATATAATAATATTATATATTCTATATTATATTATATAATATATAGTATTTAATAATTTATATACTCATAGTTTTTTAAAAGAAAATTTGTAATTTAAAAAAAAAATCCCAAAAATGCACCCACAAGGAACTCGGGGTGGCAGGGCCGCTCCCGTCGCCGCTCCCGCTCCCGCTCCCAACCGAACTGGTGCCTCTGGGCAAAGAACCCGGTAACATAGCCAAGAATTATAGCAATTGCATACCTTGTTGGTTGTAGTTTGATATAGAGCTTGTCCTTGCGCTACTTGAGAATCTGCACAACAAAGAGAGAGAGAGAGTGGCCTTGTAGTGTGAATCTTCACCTAGATGATCAGATTGACTAGGATCTAGGGAGATTGCTCGAAGAGATATGTAGAGAGATAGAGTAAGATTGGTGACTTCCTTAGACATACAAGGCTTTCTTAGTAAGAAGTGATATTGACCTTGTTAGCACTATCACAAAGACTTGTCCTTTGAAATCTAAGACTAGAGATAGAGAGATGATAAGAACAGAGCAAACTCTGTGAGACTAGGGTGTATCAATTGCTTGATTTTGAATGGCTAAAGGGTTTTTGATTAATACCATTCCTTAGACGATGTGGACAAGGTTAATCATGGTCAAAACCACGATGAGGGACAGGTTTGATTGTTTTTGAACATGCCAGCCTTAGCGAGGAGATAGGAGGAAGGACACAAAGTTTGATAGGAGTCAATAAGTGATGTGTGAAGGGAAAAGGCTTGTAGAAGTGACCTAAAGGGAACCTAAGGGATCCTAGAGTTTGTTTGCTGCCAACCCCTTTCCCACACTGTCATGCCAAGTGACACAATAGAGGAGATGACACACTGAGGGGAATAAGTTAGTACTTGTTCTCTTAGTTATGTATATATAGTTAGAATTTAGAACTTCTTTTGACAGATCTAAGGCTTAACAACCTTAAGAACTGGCTCACACTTAAACACTTAAAGAATAGATAAATAAAAGAGATACATTATAAACAAAATAAAAGTAGAATACAAAATAGAAAGAACACGCTTCCTCCTAAGACTACATCTTTGCTACCTTGATGCTTCTCTTGCTTTGACTTTGTCTCTTATCAAATGGCTGGGAACATCTTGTTTATTTAGCATATGAGAGGGGAGCCACATTAAATGCAGAAGGTTGCAAAGTGGTTGTGGACATTCCACATCATGTAGGCATCTACTAAATACATTCAGTACATGTTGACTTATCTTTCTAGATGGTAGGTGCACATGTTTATTCAACATGCATATGTTCTATGTACTTACTTAGAAAACTAAGTAAAATTAACATAAGAGGTGTATTACAACCAAAACTTATTCCCATCTTCAATTTTAAATAACGTTGGAAGTTCCAAAGTGATCAATTGAAGATAAACTACAAAAATTGTAATGTCCCCACTTTTCGAGTGATCATTTTTTGGAAGTGCCTAGCCTATTTTATTCCCATAGGCTAAATTAGGAGTTATAAGAGAATACTATTAAATTAATTATTTATAAAGTTATCTAAATAAATTAAATCATAAAGGTAACTTTATTTTAATAAATTTAATTAAAGTGACTTAAATAAAAGAATAAAATATCATAAAGTCACTTTATTAAGTATTTTAAAGTGACTTAAGTGAAAAATAAAATAATATTATAAAGTCACTTTAGGAAATATTAAAATATTCTTCTAGAAGCTTTATGGAGGTTATTTTGGATCCTTCTAGAAGATCAAAGGTTTCTTTAAAAGGAGATGAGAGTTGGTCATTTGGGCATATTGTGGATATTGTGGATTTGATAAACTTGAGTTTTTCTCTATCTTTAGCTGAGTATTCAGTTGCAGACTCTGAGGACGAAAACACTTGGAGAATTGTAGGTTGGACGAAAACCCAATCCTACTTGTGAGGTGGGTTCATCCAGGATTCACTATGGGACATATTTGCAGGTTTTACAATCTTTTGGAGCTTCAGCCAGCTAGGGTTTGAAGATTTATTTGTAGGTTGAAGATTGAAGTTGCATATTTGAGCTTATTGAATCATATTTTCATGAGATTTGGAATGGCTCGGGTTTGTACATGCTGGAGCAGAATTTTACTAAGCTGGCCGCTAGGGTTTGAGACCCATTTTGGAGGTGTTTGTAGGTTTGAATATTGCATGTCAGTTTGGAGGATACCTAGATGATTGCATGTTGCCTTTTTGATCAGTTGTGAAAGTGGGTCATTGCATGTTAGTTTGGAGGATACTTAGATAGTTGCATGTTAATTTGGAGGATACCCAGATGATTGCATGTTGCCTTTTTGATTAGTTGTGAAAGTGGGTCATTGCATGTCAGTTTGGTGGATAACCAGATAGTTGCATGTCAGTTTGGTGGATACCCAGATGGTTGCATGTTATTTTTGATCAGTTTGATTTGATTCTATGCACCCTAGAGGGATAGGACCACACAGATATTACACCAGAAGCAGGTTAGGACATTGTTTAGGGCATCAAATTGAGCTTCATTTCCAGATTTGTTTTGGAGGAGTTGCTGGTCTGAAAATATTCAAAAAATCAGTTCATTTTCCAGTCATTGTCTTCATCATATCATTGCTCTTATTGGCCAATATGACTTCCTTGTAACTGGGTATGTTTGCATTGTCAATAAACTCTCTTTTGATGTGGAAATCAGACTTGAATAGCTTGCTGTTGTACTCAGATCAGAACTTTTAAGTCTGATATACTTCGCTTTCAAGGAGAAATAAGAAGCAGTTGGGGTTCCTTTTTATTGTGTTGCTTTATATGAATGTATGTTATTATTTTATGTTATTGCTCATCAAAACATAAGGCATACATCACAAATAGATATCCAAAAGCATCAGCATACTTAGAAAATCAGTTTGCATGCAAAGTGTTTGATGAAATGTCAAACAACACAAACTGAAAAATTTAGGGCAGAATAGGCAAGGGTTCTTACAAAAATCAGTCTCCATGTTGACTTATCTTTCTAGATGGTAGGTGCATGTATGTTTATTCAACATGCACATGTTCTAAATACTTAGAAAACTAAGTAAAATTAACATAAGAGGTGTATTTGCACAACCAAAACTTATTCCCCATCTTCAATTTTAAATAACGTTGGAAGTTCCAAGGTGATTGATTGAAGACAAAAACCAGAAAAATCAGTCTCCATATTAACAAAATTTCTCTTTTCCAAAAAGACTAATGTATGAGACTCAAGCTGTAAACAACTCAAAGACTAATGAATGGGACTGAAGCCATCAACAACTCAAGACAAATGCATGGGATAAATTTAAGCACATCACTAACCATGTCAGTTTGCAGCCCCAAACGGACAAAAAACATATCTTTCAGTACCAAAAATCTTGGCCGTACATGAACTATGGAAGGATGAGATGCATGATTGAAGCATGAAGATTTGAGATAAAAACATGCACACAAAAAATATAGACATCGTTCTGCTTTAACAATTCTTCAATTTTAAAAGATATCCTCTTTAAACAAGGAGACGAGAAACAATATTCACAAGAGAAAGAATCTCGTCAAAATAGCCATAAACTTTTTCATCAATCATAACAGTGGAAGGCTATCAGATTAAAGAAATATTTCTTTGCTTATACACAAGTAGTTCTTACTTGTAAGATATGCCAATTATTTTATTGCGAATTGTGAATGATTCACAGTATGTTCGGAAGAGTTTTTCACATTTTTATTGGAATGGAGAGGTATGGAAATTGATTAGCAACTTCAAATGATGTTTTCTTGATTGCCTAACTTTTACTTGGTGCTTAGTCTACTATTTTTATTTTCCTTATGTGATTTTATCACTTTTTATAGGGATTGTTTGTATAATTTTCTCTGTTTGGAAACATTTATTTTTGAATTCTTTAGACGCTTTCTAAGGTTTACTCATATCTTATTGAGGTACTGTTCCCAATAACCTGTATTTATCATGGTGTTTTTGGCTTAGTTTGGTTGGAGAGACTTTATTTTTGCTCAGATGGTGATCTTTCTATGGATGTTATTATGACATTTGATTGGCGATCAAGGCAAGATATAATTCCTTGTAAATTGGGTAATGCCTCAATCCTTAATATTTTAGTAGAGTTTAGTAAGTCAACAGTTTGCGTGCTCAATCTGTTGAGGGTAGGCAGGGTTTTTCGGTTTCTTTATCTCAACAGATTGTTTTCGTTTATTTGATCTCTAATGAAGTAATCAAGGTTTTCTTTGTTTATTTGAGGTGACAGACGATAAAAGACACAATACTTTACTGTGTATCCTACATAGCAACCCCTTTAAGGATTCTACTATAGATTCCTTCATGTACTAGGTTATTTTTTCTCTTTGTGGATTGTGTGAAATTCCATTAAATGATATTTTTTTATGGTAATGAAACCTAATTATTAGATTTGTTTTGCTGGTATTTTTTATGCGAGCTTCTTGTTAAGGTGGAACATGAAAATGTTAAGCAAGTTGAATAAGCATGGAGAACATATGTTGCTCATAAATTGTATTTAATTTTAATGAATGCATGTAATTAGAAGGATTAAAATTCTTTTATCTACAATAATATGGTCAAAATTGTGTTTGACTCTGCCTGTTGTAACAATGATATGTTGAAATTTTTCCTTTCCTGTTTAGTGTATATTGATGTTTCTCTGGCAATGTATTTGGAAGTCATAAGACAGAGAAGTTGATGTTTTGTGTTGATTACAAATATTTTATTGAAATATCCCTTTGATGTTTTCAATCTTGGATTTAGTCGTTGCATAAAATGATTGGTTTATGGATCATATAAAGTTGTATCCATATTTCATATTTATCTTCATTTGCAGTTACTGTTGTTTGGTGTGTTGTTTGTCATCCTCCTATGCTAAAGTGGTATTGCGAATATGGAATGGTTTAGAAGTGTCACCATTCCATTAATAGCCATTTTGGTGATCATATCTCAGTGCTCAGAATTTATCCATTAGCATCAATTCTGTTGGGCTATTTTGGTTTTCTTGTGAAAATGACAGGTTATGACATTCACTTGAACCATAATTTGAATTAGGGTGGTTTGTTTTCTTCTATAGAGGCATGCTTAGTTGTTTGTAATGGATGTCATCCAAATGAGTGGTATTTCAGAGTGTTGGATCACTTAGGTTGTGTCAACGTCTTAGGATACATAATATTTTGTGATGTTGGTTTTGCTTCATCATATGCTTCCAATAGTTAATAGTCTAGGTTTGGATACTTGAGAGCATCTATAGATTAACAGGCTATTACGTGAGTTGTAATGTAGATGGTCACTCATATAAGATCTAGATAATTCAAATTTTGTTGTTAATGTATTTAGTGTGCACTTTGATAGCATATTTATTACTAATTTACAATTAATTTTGCAAGGAGGATTTTCCTAGAATGTTCTACTATTGTTTTCCTTTTTGTTCTACTTTTATTATGTTAGAAACTTGGAACCATTAAGTAGATTCTGAGAATGCCCCTGTGGTAGTGGTCCATTCCTCTTTATGTGTAATATGAATTCACAAGTCATTTTCAAGGTTTGTTTCAATGCATTATTCATCGCTTAATTTTGGTTATCATTTTGGTGATTTTTTGTTCTTCATTATGATATCGAAGTCCACATAGCCCCCTTTTGATTAGACTCCACTTTCTTTGTCAAGTTCTAGGTCAAGGATTGATTGAGGAGAATTTCTGTTTGAACGCATAGATTGTGTGGAGCGATGGAGAGGGTGTGGGTGGCTATTGCTATTTTTTTTGGTATTGATAATTGAACTGTTAGTTTTGTGGGTTTTGAATTTAGTTGGAAACATGTTGAGTTTGCTTGTTGCTTTGTGATAATTGTGTCAAAAAGTTTTGGACTTCTACATTTTCATGCTCTTGAATTTTTGTAAATAAGTTGAGGAAGGAGATATCAAATGGATGTATTGAAGGCATAGGCCTTCTGATATTTACTGCCTCGTGTTATGGTTTGTTGCCTATAAAATATCAATGTACCAAAATGGGAGGGATATTAACATAGCCTGCAATCATATATTTTATTTGTGTACATTTACCCTTACAACATTGATTGTATTTGTGGCTTAACTCATCTATAATAGGGTTGTAATAGATGACTTTCCCTCCTCTTACACACACATTGTGGAGAGCAATGGATGCAAGAGCAGATATACTACTCATTATTGACTTACAGGCAATTCCGAGAAGAATAGAGAGAATGTGACAGATTGTCCTTCAATAAGAGATGCTAATAGATCTGAATAAAAAAGACCAAGTTTTATGTCACAAGCTAGTTATGAGCTGGATGGATTCACAAGGTGTTTCTATCAAACTTTAAAGTAATGGTGTGAAGCATGCCAATCAACAAGCCTATCATAGATAGACACCCATTAGCATTCATTTCTATTCTTTTGTTGGACTTTAGTGTAGTATAGGAAATAGTGACAAATATATACAATTAGAGTTAGAATATATTTAAAATAGAACAACTCACAAACTGTAATATGAATTTAGCATTTATATTCATAAATTGCAATGAACAATTCTCTAGAAATGGATAACTATATGACCAAGGAGAATGACCAAGAAAGCTCCTTTGACAAGTGTCTGGTCATGAGCATATAGTCGGCTCAAGAAATGTGTTGGTTGGACAACCATTTGACACCTGTATATGCTGATTACAAGTATTGACCATGAATAACCATATATCACTTAAGTAGTGTACATCATGGGCTCTAGGAAAGAAATGATTTCGTGTTTTACTCCCATTATCTGACTTGTAAAATTAACTAAGGCCTTGACCCATGCTTGGAGAGTCTCCACAGCAAACTTATGGTATCATTGCATTCAAAACTAAAAGAGTAATCTGTCTCTCAGCTTTTGAAAGTACAGACGGTAATTAACACTTATGCCTTAATCACTGTCATTTCATTCAAATCAAGCAGAAAGGTAGTCCATACCACTATATCATTCAATGTGTCTTTTTCTGAGTTGTCTGCCACATCCTTTTGTCGCTTGAGTTTTTGGAAGATTTTCAAAGATTCAACTATTGACCTTAATCCTTTTACTAGCAACTCTTCTATCCGTGTCCATTGATCATCCATAAGCTACAATTTTGTCCATTGATTTACATGTGCTTTCAAACCTGGTAGCAAACTTGTTCATCTGAGTTTTTGCAGAGGCCGCCACTTGCTTCTGTTGCCGCTTCCTTTTGCTTTTCTTCTTGTCTGGACACTGTGATTCATCTGAGTTTTTGCACATGCTGGTGGAAAAACAAAATACCATTGAGAAATCCTTCTCAAACCTGGTAGCAAACTTGTTCATCTGAGTTTTTGCAGAGGCCGCCACTTGCTTCTGTTGCCGCTTCCTTTTGCTTTTCTTCTTGTCTGGACACTGTGATGCATCATGACTGAATTTATGACAAATGAAGCACTTGATTTTAATCAAATCCTTCCCTGGCTGTGAGAACGAATCCTCCTCCTTTCACTTACCCTTGTTGGGCCATTTTCCTTTATTTTTCTTGGTTTGTCCAAAGAGGACTAAATAATCGTCACCACCCTTCTTGTTGGCTTTTGATTCCATTCGAGTTTCCTCTTGGATAGAGTCATCCTACAATCTTTCAAAAGAAGGAAGATTCTCACGGGCACAAATACCCTAAACAAATGCTTGCCATGAAGATGAGAAACCATTCAATGCCAAGTTCAACCTTCTCCCCAACTATTGCAATTTGATCATGAAGTTGTGTGACCTTCATCAGGTAACTGGTAACTGAATCTAATTAAGTCATCTCTATGGATTTGAGTTTGTTTTGCAATATCATCCTCCTATTTATGTGCTCACTTTGGTAAAGACTAACCAAAGCGTCAAACATCTCCTTAGCTGTTTTCTTTTCAGATAAATGAGGAATTAAATGATCCTTTATTGCATCCATGATCATCCGCTTGGCCTTTACCTCTTTCTTTTTATGAGTTGCCAACTACTACGAATTTGAAGGTGGAAGCACCTCATCTTATTCTCTTCCAACAACAAAGTCACCTTGACTTTCCAAGGCAAGAAATTTAATGTACATTCCAATCTATCCTCAAACCTGAGGCTAGCTGATGCCATTTTTACAAACAAAATTTTTGCACAAAACTACCAAAAATGAAAGTAGTGAATTGCTCAAAAGATTTGTAAATATTTGCATTAAGATGCCCTAGCCGCAGATTTCTAAAAACCCTAGTTGGGGGCTGCAAAAAGCAGCAAAAAAGAACATGCAATCCTTGAAAAATACGGCTTGAAAACCCTAGCTGTGATTTTGTGAAACAATTACCTGACCAAATTGGGTGCGATTCAACAACAAAATCTTGCAATTTTTTTCTTTTTCTGTCGTGATTTTAAGAAGAAATATGATGCAATTATCCCGTTGTTTTTTTCTTATTTTGGTGTGATTTTAAGAAGAAACACAACACGATTTTATTTAGAAATCCTGTGTGATTTTCAAATGAAAAAGACGCCATGATTTTTGCCTAAAAAATGGGCACGATTTTTACAGGTAAATAACTTGCAATTTGGTTCAAACCTGGCTGCAATTTCTTTCTGCTTCTTGCTTTGATACCATGAAAAATTTTAACCAAGGTTGCTGTCCTAATGTCTTCAAACAAAAATTAATTCTTTAACATTGCATCAATCACACAACAGTTGAAACTTCAAACAACGAAAGCATAAAAAACAAATTAGCACGGTATTTTTATCACCATGTTAGTTTTCTTCTATCTTGTGCCTATCTTTATACTATTTCCCTGAAAAATCTAATCTTCAAAAAGCTCCTTATCTCTTGCAAGAGATGAGTTGGAGATAAGTCTTAAATCATTAATGTATATCTACATTTTATTAGACTTAATTAGCTAAATAAAAGACTCACTTTTTAACTAAATGTGAAATACAAAATAGAATAACTCGAACCATTTTCAGCACGTTCACACTAAACTTGTGCGGAAGTTCCTTTTCGAGCTAAAAAATCTCAACACTACTTTGGAATCTAGCATAATAATGTATCTTTGAAATCTTGATCTGATCTTGATTTTGGTCTTGATGGGTGAACTATACTTATTGGCTTCGAGACCTGTTTGATTTTGCTTTTTTGTGCTACAATACAGTCAATATTACTCTCCTATAATACAATCAATATTTTCGTCACATATCGGGCTTATTGTTGGTGAAATAGAACTAGATGTTTAAAACATAGGAAGATTTAAATGCTTTGGCAATAATCGTTTAATTCTTGTTAGTATATCATAATTAAGATGCTATACACGTACCACTTATCCCCTTTTCCATGTTCACACACTCTTATAAATTCGCCCTATCCACTTATTTATTACTCTCATGCTCACATGTATTTCCATGCACACACCCTTATACATTTGCCCTATCTACTATGGTCTAGCTCCTTTTTGTCTTGGGACTAGTTCATGTTTGTGGGGTTGACCTTGCGGTCTCCTAGACATGTCCTAGCCAAATTTAATTTTTTAAAATTCAAACATCATCGACTTCTCACCTTTATCCTTCGCACCTAGGGCTGACCAAACACAGATTTGTTTGATATGTTGCTATGCCCTTGTATTTAAAGGCATTCAATTCTATCATCCTAATCATGCACAATTTGAGAGCTAAATTCGATTATCATTCATATTTACACACTCCAATTGGTGCATTAGAAGGAATGTAGTTTTGCACACTCATTGTAGAGGCGCTTGCATGACTGGAGATTGTTATGTTTGATCACTGTTCAATTTCTAGGTATTGATCGAAGCGAAAGCGCCTTGTGACGCAACAACAATCTTTCAAGGCATTACAATTCTCATTTACGATAGCAAAAAAAATCAATCTACAAAGGTGCTCTACCAAGGAATCACTTGGTCATCAATAACTAATAGTTCTTATATGCACCATCTAAAATACAAAAGTGTAGAATAATCGACATTATTGGTCAAATATTACTTGAGCTACACTTCAATGATGATCTACTACTTCTTTCTAACTTCAATATCAATGAATGAATACAATCTAAATTCAAACACATTACAAACATTCTTCAACAACAACAATATGCATTTCCTACTTCACAAAACAAAATAAAGTCTATTAATACAATATTTCAAAGGAAGATACTAGCCACTACGTGGCATTTGTTCTAAATCTAATGCCTACATCAAGTTCATGAATTTGGGACTCTGAGCAACTTCTAAATATGCAACCACTCTTAATAAAACAACAATATAAGAAACAATTATGAATAATGATGGTAGAATTCGGTAGGGTTCTTGACCCAAAGCCACCACATTTTTTAAGGTGACAATCGTATTGAAACTTGGCAATGAATTACACCTAGGGAACCACAATTCAAGAAACACATTATTGGCAATAATAATAAAAGAAGATAAGATAAAAAGGTAATGATATTAATTTCCACAAAAGGCCAAAATTGGCCTATGGGACTATAAATGTACAATGAAAAATAAGGAATAGGGAGTGCAAGCGCAGCTCCAACAAACCCAAAATAGAGCAATAATAAAAGACATGTACTAAACAGAAAATATATGAAAACAAATCATATCCTTTGATGCTTCACAGATCTCATCATATCTAGAAACTTGTTATGAGGTAGCTTCCTACTCAATCTTGAAGAGGAAACAAGGTGAACGAAAGAAGCAATCCTCCAAGTATAGAGCATTGTGGAAGCAAAGTCTTTGGCTAGACGTTGGTGAAGATCAAACATGTTTCAAAAGAAAAGAGCTAAGCATCTATGATCCTCATAAGCCATGAAGGTTTGGAGAGAGTTATAAGAGTCTTTGAAGAGGCAAAGTAATTGCCCCCTCATCTCATAGTAAGGATAGCATCTAAAAACAAAATCATCTTCAGTTTCAGGCGTCATTGAACAAATTTGACAAATACGATGCACCTGAGAATATGGTGATAAGTCTCTATGTGGAGGGGGTGTGAACAAACTCTCAACGTGCCAAAGGGACCCTCAAATTGAAGAGCAATTGGAGTTAGTGTAACCTAGAGCTTGGATGATCCCATCTTTAGTGAAGCTATGTATTATAGGAGTATTGAAGCTTCGAGGAAAGACTTTCTCGAGGCCCTAACCATTTGGACTGTAGTTAGGCTCTATAGATCTCATCTTTGATACCCCTATTTGTCTTCCTTGTAGAAAGATCTGGTGCATCAATTGAAAACTTATGTAGAGGAAGTTTGTCCATGTCAATGCCTACAAAGCCTAGTAGAGTAGAAGCCATATTTTATGTCTACATAAATCTCTTCAACAGTTCGAATTCTAAGTACACAGTCTCAAAGATGACGTAAAATTTCATTGCAATCAAGTACTGTTGTAATGTTGTTATAATTAAATTGCCACAAATTTACTGCTGTGACTGTAAGCTTTAAGCCATATTTAACGTTGTGTATGTCAAATTGAGTATTACTGATTATTTAGACCAAATTGGCAAACCAAAAAAATAAAGGTCTTTTTTACAAAAATGCAATTTAATTGGGAAAAATTGGGTTAGGGTTGGGTTTTTGAAAAAAGAAAAATTCACGCAGCTGGCAAAAATAGCAAAAAAACTAGGGTTAGGGTTTTCAGAAGATTAGAAAAATCGCAAAAAAGGGTCAGACGGTCAAACTCGCCAAAATATTGGTGAAACTTGCGGTTTATTGTGATTCTATTGGTGATTTTTTCACTATTAGTTGGCTGAAAACCATTAAAAAATCATTTCAGCTGCCTTTTTCAAAAAAACTGCTTTTTCTACCTGTAGAAATCCAACCTGCAACCCAATTTGCAATTAATTGCGATTACTTGCAATTTTTTACATCTTTATACTTCTATGATTTAAACTTTCAGATGGTGGACACAACCAAGTCCTAGGAAGGATTTTTAGATGTTGTAGATTAAGTTGAATGTTTTTCTCCAAAACTATATTACAGTCCTGCTACTTATCTTCAGACCAGAACAAATTTTTAGGAGAGGATTGCACTAATGGTCGCTGAAGCAATAGAAAAGATTAATGGGAATTTATGAATGATAAATGGTCCGTATTTTCCAAGGACAAGTTGGCCTGATAAGTGCCATAAATTTTCTCTAAAATAGGTTGACCTGATAAATGCTATGAATTTTCTTCAAAACAGTTTGTCCTTATTCTTGGATTTTCATATTTCTTCTCATTAGTGTAACTTTTCCATCAGTATACTGAATATGGCCATATCAGCTGGCCAAAAAGTTCTTGATCATTTTTATTGTTATTATTTCAAATCCATGGTCATGTTTTGAATTCCACTGCTTCTCTTGTATTTGAAAATGCTTTGTAAAGCCATTATGGACCACATGGTGGCTTATTAGGTTTTAACAAGATATTCATATCAAATTTAATAGTATTTATTCATTTTTATTTTGTCCGGTTAACAAGAGTATGCCATGAGGCTCTCATTTGCATTGAATTTTATTGAAGGCCTTTATGCATCACCTTCTCTTTAGGAGTAATTTGTCTGTATCTTACTAATTAGATAGGCCACTCCATGCTTAAGCTTGTATGTGAAAATTAACTTTTGTTGGGTTAATTACTACGGATGCCCGATCACGAGCAAATGAGATTTTAGGTCTATAATAAGATATATAGGTTAATATATCAAGTTTCACCGCAATGATACATTAACAGGTTGGAACTACAAATTGTTGTGCAATGATGATTATAATGCTTTTGCTCTGCTTATCTCCGAGAATTGCATCCTTGATCCTTGTTGGTGGTAAAGACTACTACTAGAGGTTAAACTTTCTAGGTGGACATTGTCAGAAAGCTCAGCAAGAGAGTAACAGAAATTAAATCACATCAACTTGATAATCCACTAAATAAAAAAGGAACAAGTTTTTTTTTTTACATTAGTGGATTTACATGTGATTTCAACTGTCTATGTTGAGTATGATCAAAATGTTTCTCTTAAAAAATCAATAAATGTGACTGTTGTAACAATGATTTGTTTAGATATTCATGCCTTGTATTTGTTTAATCTTACACATATGCATTGTACCTAATGTTGCACCCCAATCTCTAGGGCTGCAATGATGTCCTAAATTATTTCATAGAGCAGGCATCTATAAGCTCAATTTTTTCTCTCAACTCTAGCTCAATAATGATTGTAATGCTTTTGCTTTTCTTATCTCCGAGCACTGCATCCTTCTTGGTGGGAAAGATTAGAAAAGCTAACTTTCTAGAGAGACTTGTTTGAAAGTTCAACAAGAGAGCAACAGTAATTAAATCACATTAATTGCCCTATAAATAAAAAAGGAATACAAAGTTCTTTACATTCGTGGATTTACATGTGCTTTCAACCGTTTATTTTGAATATGTCAGTGTTTCTCTTAACAAATCAATAAATGTGACTGGTGTAACTATGATTTATTTAGATATTCATGCATCATATTCATCTTATCTTACAAGAATGTGTTGTGCCTAATGTTGCATCCCAATCTCTAGGGTTGCAACAACCTCCTATATTATTTGTACAAAGGGAAGGCATCTATAAGCTCAAATTCTTCTCTCAACTCTAGCTCCGTAAGTGAACATGACAACACAATAAACAGTTGAACTATTGCAAATAAATTACAAACACACATACCAATCAAACTATATTAGGGACAGATACCAAAGCATTTGTATCCTTTTTCGCTAAACTTCACATTAGGGTTAAAATGTTTGCAATACAATAGTTGGGTCATATGGAAAACCCTAACAGCATAAGTGAACATATAATTTACAAAACTTACTCAAAAAATTCTATTGTAGGGTATTTGATATCTACTGTTACATAGACCAAGACATTGGATTAGTCACTTCTGTACTGATGTGAGATCTATAACACGGCATATAATTCTAGCCTAATTAACACAACAAATAACCCTTTTGTAGATGCACAATTAGTGAGAGTTCATCTTCCTAGAGTTGTTTAGATTTGTGTCTCTGAGTGGAAATTAATTAATCGACAATATCATATAGAATCTCCTCAATACTCTCTTCAAAAATTGACTTTGACACAGCCTAGAACTCAACAGCCTAAGAACTTATCTCAAAATCTTGTAATTTTTTTTTTGTTGTCTAATTTATAGAGTTTCTGAGGTATTTTATCCCCTACCAATCCATTTGTTAGTGACCTCCAGTTGTGTGGAGTACTAGAGCAAGCGACTTCAGATCTCAGTTTCTTTCAATATGGTCCTTGCTGATCTTCCAAGATGATTGCATGCAGAAATCTAGCTTTGGGTGTTCAAAGTGCATCCTTGCCATGCATTTAATTTGACGTAGTTGTTTATCTCAGATTGCTCTTCAATTTGAAATATTTCTTGTTGTTTGAAAGACATCAGTCAATGATTATGGCCAATCTGGCAGTGTGACTCAACCATGTGTGCTAATGTGTTTTTGATCTTATGCTTAATTGGAATCTTTAGTTTTATTAATAAACTTTTCCCTCATCTGGTCTTGGCTTGATTAAATTGACATGAAGGCTGAAGGCATTCATGTCCTTGGTGCCATCGAGCACCACCGGGAGTTATTTTGACTTCTAGACAAAGGTTGTTAAATCTCACACCAATCAAATCTAATGACAAATTGAAATAATGATGGTGGCAATCGCTCTTGTACTGATTACACTTGCATCAGTAGTTTTAGTGTGGATACTTCTTTGAACAAAGTCTTTATATCAAAGATCTCATAGTTACTAGGAGACACAAGGGTATTGGTACCGGTATGGGGATGGAGACACCAATCAGATTAGGGTACATGAGTAACTGAATAAGGAGACTGCTATACTCTATATAAATGTTGTCACCAAAAATTGTGGTTACGGGGATGGGCACATGTTCCACATTCCTATAATGGAGTTTCCTGGCAACTACGATTTAAAATTTGTTACATAGCTGTAATCCAGAAGCCAAGATTTTTTGCGCTAATAGTTCTTGCATTGACCAATTTGAAGACAGTCATCCTTACAACAAGGATTCTAGAAACATGGGTTTTGATGTTAAATGGGTTTGATGATAACATCTCTATAGGCATTCTTTATTTTTTGAGGCATCAATTCTTAAATTCGTCTGTCTAGATTCCAAAATACAGTAACTTCCAAATTGATTGTTAATCAAGTAATCTACACCAAATCTGTTTGGTATAGATTTGGACTAACTCTTTAGACACCTAGGTGGTTCACTTCCATGCTATATTATCAACTTAGCAACTCTAAACTTCTTGATTCCTTTGTTTTTCGTCACCCTAAATGTGCTATGGATTGGTTCCCTTATGCTATTTATACATATTGTAGCATTGGTCCAAGTTGATTTGGATCTCATATAATCTTCTTAGCTCTTCCATCCCATGAAAATAACAACTAATTGCAAATTGAGTACAAAGGTTTTGGGAAAAACTGTGATGTCGTACACAGTTTTTTCCAAAAGATTTCTACTCAATTTCGTGGACTGTGAAAACCCTATGTTTTTAACTTATTGCAAAATCAGTGGGATCCATCTATTGCGCCTTGGGATTAATTTGGGTGCAAACATCTGGTAAGTTCATCATCAAACCTTGTCCTCCACTGAGGAGTTCTTCCAAATATATTCTTATTTTATGTTTTCTCAATCTACACAGTACCTTGAGCACAAAGTCACGTGTCTGCATTCAAAAGCAAAAGTATAATATATAGATTCTATACAAATGAGGAAATAGATTCTCTCAACTTGTTGGGGGGTATAAGATGCGGATTATATATTTTATTGTAAGCAAAAACACAAAGTATAAATTTATGTGATGTAAGGTGTAAATAAGCCAGCAAATAGTATTTATAAAGTTTTATTAATAAGCCAGCTGTTAGCTAAACGAAAAATGATAAGTAATAGGTTGATTTGGATGCTTACAACTCACTTAGATGTGTGGATATGGATTTATAGTTGCGTAGAAGATTGTAAGAAGGTCAAAAGTTTTGTGAGGATAAAATAATCTATGTATGATCTGAATGATCAATGGAAAATCCTCGAGTTTTTACCAGAAATCTCTGTATTTTTCTGATTTATGAGTTTCTTATGGTATGTAATGTATTATCTTTATTTATTATTTGATGCTGTTTATTTTCAATTCATAGTTAAAGGTTTGATGAATAATAGACAGTGTTCCATGGGGACCCGTCCCCCCGCCGCCGCCGGGACGTTAGAAACTTTGAGGAAACGGCGGGGACTCCAGGACGTCTCCGAGATGTCTCGGGGACTCCTAGCCGTCCCTTGAGCGTCTCCGAGACTCCCAGGCGTCCCCCATGCTGGGACGTCCAAAAAGGCGTCTTTTTTTTTAAATTTCTTTGATTTTTTTGGGAATGTGAGCCTTGGGACGAACCCTAAAGGCTTGTGGGACCCTTCTAAAAAGCCTATAATCTAAACAAAACACTCTCATTCTTCATTTTTTGCTCACATATGCCTATAAGCTTGACCACGAGGATTCCAATAGTTCGAGTGATGAGGAGTTTGGGGATGATTAGAGGCCTCCCTTCACTACATTTTTGCATTTTGTACTTATTTTGATATCAATGTATCATGCTACTCATTGTAATCATCTTTATGATACGATATTATGATGTGACATTTCACATTTTCCGATTTTCGATATAATAGAAACTAAGAAATCTCAAATTCGACAATTTCATTTGTCAAATTTTAATATTTTATTTACTTTTAGTCTTTTAGTAATAGTATTCAAGTATTTAAAACGTTAGTATTTGCAATTTTGCTATTTTACTAATTTGCCAAAGTTCAATTTGAAATGTTATGTTGAGTTGTTTGTAGCTTCGATTAGATAACAGAATAATAAATATGAATATATAAGTAATATTAAATATTACTTATATATTCATACTTAATATATAAGGTATGTTAAGATAAATATCAATATAGCATGATCGAATGATATATTACCAAAGCATAAACATCTTCTGCATTCTAAACGGTGATTAGTAACTGTTAAAATCAGTGAAGTTACCGATTACAATACAAACGGTGACAAAGTCACACCTGTGTCTATCACAGATGTGACTCCTACCGTCACTCACATATTTATATCAATGTCTTTGCCCTGCAATACCATGGATCGACACAAAAATCGGAAGTGTATGAGAAGTGGAAATTGCATCTGAAATACAAAAGAAAGTAATAAGTTAAGTCTGCTATATAAATATCCAACTTTCAGAAAATATCCAAGTCAGAGATTATAAGTTCGATTTGAATTTACATGGTATCAGAGCCAAGTTAAGCAGAATCCGGGCAGAAAATCGAACTTGAGAAATTCAGATTTAATACATCTCATTTCTCAAATGGCAGCAGCAATCCGATTCGAAGACATTGGAAGGAAAGAACAACAAAAAGAAAAGGGTGTAAAGAAAATCAAGATGCGTAAATCGTTATCTTCATAACAGGGATCCATGAGTATAAGGAGCAGCAATCTATGTTAGGAGGACAGATCTAATTAAAGACAGTAGCAATCATGAGCAAATAATATATGAAAAGATTTGTAATGATTGGTGAAGTTGCATCCCTCAGGGAAATAAAAGGAGTCAATGAAGAAGATCGATAGGCATCAAGGAAGGAGAGGAATCAATCGATCTGCAATTAAATCAGCAAAGGTATGGAATCTCTATTATATATTGAACTTATAAATGTCTTAAGGCAATTTCTGAAGATATGCATATTCATATTGCAATAAGTAATATATAGTTGCAAATGCATTACTCAATGATACATTGGTAAATGATAGAAATGAATGACATGAAATAAGATATGATTAGCTTATAGGAATGCATTACATTATATTGACTAGAATAGCAATCAAATGAAATTAGTCATATAATTGACATAGGATATTTATGTACATTATCATCATGAATATGGAATCTTGATTACATATAATGGATGAACAAATGAATATATAAGGAAGAATGAATTAATATAATAAATGTGTATGAACATGATCAATAATGATAATGGAAAGTGATCAAACATTAGATCATATGTGATGGGCCATATGATATGAGGCCAAAATGATAAGTCATCATATGAAATATCAACAAAGACTTAGAAATCATAGGATTGTGCTATATCCAAGAAAAGGATTAGCCTCATCATTAATCGTCTTGTTATCCTAGGTGTATGGGTAAGTTAGGAGATTGTATGTTGGACCTAGGTAACCCTTAAGTGGATGAAGAACACTGTGTGGGTGTGAAGTCCCTTGAGCCAAGAGACGAAGAACACTGTGTGGGTGTGAAGTCCTTGGGCCTATGGTAATGATGAGCTCATCAATGTTAAATGTGCCTGACATGAGGTGACTCTTGGTGGGATGAAGAATGTTGTGTGGACATGAAGTTCCATCAAGCCATATGGTGAAGAATTCTGTGTGGGAGTGAAGCCTTTGGGCCTCTGTATGGGATGGTTAATGGCTCCTCAATGAACCATACCTATGGAGCTAGAGATGGATTAATGATAGGGCGACACATGATCCTCTCAAGGGTAGAGCATAAGGCCTTTGATCATGAATATGAATATGGATATAAATATGAATATGAAAGTGAATATAAATGATTATGAATATGAAAATGGGATTAAGAGGGAGTTCACTATACCGTATAATCCTCAATAAAATGGAGTTGCAGAAAGAAAAAATAGAACCATTGTAGAAGCTGCTAGGGCTATGTTACTTGATCAGAATATAGACACTTCACTTTGGGCAGAAGCATCTAGTACTGCTGTCTATATACAGAACAGATGTCCTCACTCTCATATTGATGACAAAACTCCTGAAGAAGCCTTCACTGGCACAAAACCAGACATTAGTCATTTAAGGATATTTGGTTGTCCTGTTTACATTCATGTGCCCAAAGAGAAAAGAACTAAGCTAGAACCTTCTGGGAGAAAAGGCATCTTTGTAGGCTATAGTGAAACATCAAAAGCTTATAGAATATATATACCTGGTCAAAGACAGATTGAACTAAGCAGAGATGTGATTTTTGAGGAAGACATAGCTTTCAAAAGAGCCAGAAATGATATTGAGTCAGAAATTCAAACTTCCAA
Organism: Cunninghamia lanceolata; assembly: GCA_027924645.1. Taxonomy (NCBI): domain Eukaryota; kingdom Viridiplantae; phylum Streptophyta; class Pinopsida; order Cupressales; family Cupressaceae; genus Cunninghamia; species Cunninghamia lanceolata. The sequence goes on from BSBN01000887.1 coordinate 838,232, forward strand.
CTCAAGCATAGAAGAGGATCCTACACCTGAGTTTCAGAGGGAGTATCCTGAGGAAGAGGTAAACCATGAACAAATCACATCACTAGAAAATCCCAAGAAAAGACCACTCTGGGCCACCAGAACAATGGAAGAAGCTAAAAATTATGCCGCTCCATCAGGGACTTTTAGGCAAAGCACAAGACCTAAGAGATTCTCTAGTTATGTAGCTTTAATGAGTGAATTCATTAAATCAGAACCTTCTAGTGCTATAGAAGCTCTTAAGCACCAAGTATGGAAGGATGCCATGACAGAGGAGTATCAATCCATCCTAAAGAATGATGTGTGGGATATAGTACCTAGACCAAAAGGGAAATCTATTGTTTCTTCAAAATGGCTATTTAAAATCAAACATGCTGCAGATGGCAGTATAGGGAAATACAAAGCAAGATTTGTAGCCAGAGGATTTTCACAAAAGGAAGGAATTGATTATGACGAAACCTTTGCTCCAGTTGCTCGATATACATCAGTCAGGGCAGTTCTAGCTATTGCAGCAGCCAAAGGGTGGAAAGTCCATCAAATGGACGTAAAAACTGCTTTCTTAAATGGAACCATTGAAGAAGAGGTTTACTTAGAGCAACCCGAAGGATTTGAGATTCACAATGCAGGATCCCATGTATGTAAATTAAAGAAAGCTCTGTATGGACTTAAACAGGCCCCCAGAGCCTGGTATGAAAGAATTGATAGTTATCTCTTGAGATTAGGCTTCTCAAAGAATGATGCAGATCCAAATCTCTACTTCAAACAAAGCAAAGGTGATATGTTAATATTGATATTATATGTTGATCAATTGATTACAAGAGAAAATTACCTTATTGATCAGTGTAAGAAAGATCTAGCTTCAGAATTTGACATGAAGGACTTAGGTCTATTACACTACTTCCTTGGACTGGAAGTATGGCAGAAATCAGACTGTATTATTCTAAACCAAGGGAAGTACACAATTGATATATTAAAAAGGTTTGGTATGATGGAATGTAGACCTATGTCTTCCCCCATGGAAACAAATCTTCATAAATTGAAGGAAGCAACAGCAAATTCTCCGTTGGCAGATCTCACTCTGTACAGACAGATAATTGGATCCTTGATGTATTTGGTCAATACCAGACCTGATATCTGTTATGCTGTAAATGCCTTAAGTCAATTTATGTGTGAGCCCAAGGAGATACATCTTGTGGCTGTGAAACATATAATGAGATACCTTCAAGGTACTCTAAATTATGGCTTAAAATATGAAAAGGTTGACTTAGATCTACATGGATTCACAGATTCAGATTGGGCTGGAAATGTAACTGACTGGAAGAGCACCTCCGAATGTTGTTTCAGTTTAGGGTCAGCAATGATATCGTGGATTAGCAGAAAACAGTCTTCAGTTGCACAGAGTTCTACAGAAGCCGAATATATTGCAGCTTCTATGGCTGCTAGAGAGGCAGTATGGCTTAGAAAATTGCTTGTGGGATTATTTGGTAAACCTTTGAAACCAACTATCATCCACTACGACAATCAAAGCTGTATTAAGCTATCCGTGAATCCAGTATTCCATGATAGATCTAAACATATTGAGATTCCTCATCACTATGTGCGTGATATGGTGGAAAGGAATGTGATTCAGTTGGAGTATATCAGTACAGGAGATCAAACAGCAGATATTCTTACTAAACCACTCCTCAAGGTAAAAGTTGAATACTTCAGAAAAAAAATCTTGGTATGATTGAAATGTAAAATTCTAATTGATTTGTACTAATATATTAAAGATGTTTAATGCGTAAACATCTTGTGTCATATGTGTGACTCTATGACATTATGGGCCTACCCATTCTGTGTTTATTTCCAAAAGGTGACGATTTTTTGGATAATCTACACTTGTACCTAACATTATAAGGTGACGATCTTATAATGTTCATTAGACTGATATCATGTGACTTGATATTGGTATGAATCATGGAGTTATCATGATTAAGTTATGGTAGACATTATGTGACTTAATGTCAGTGCACATACCATAACTGGGATATATATAAGGAGAATGTAATGTTCTCGAGTATAGTATATCCTTTAGTATCACGAGGTAGGTGATGCTACGTATCACGAGATAGGTGATACTATATGTCATGAGTTATGTGATATTAAATTACTTTGAGTAATTCATTATAGATCAGATAATTGATATTCACAGAGATTATTGTGATATTGTTATCTTCCCGAGCTAAGAGGGAGTGTTGAGTTGTTTGTAGCTTCGATCAGATAACATAATAATAAATATGAATATATAAGTAATATTAAATATTATTTATATATTCATACTTAATATATAAGGTATGTTAAGATAAATATCAATATAGCATGATCGAATGATATATTACCAAAGCATAAACATCTTCTGCATTCTAAACGGTGATTAGTAACTGCTAAAATCAGTGAAACTGATTACAATACAAACGGTGACAAAGTCACACCTGTGATAGGCGTGACTCCTTGAGGAGTCATGTCTATCACAGATGTGACTCCTACCGTCACTCACATATTTATATCAATGTCTTTGCCCTGCAATACCATGGATCGACACAAAAATCGGAAGTGTATGAGAAATGGAAATTGCATCTAAAATACAAAAGAAAGTAATAAGTTAAGTCTGCTATATAAATATCCAACTTTCAGAAAATATCCAAGTCAGAGATTATAAGTTCAATTTGAATTTACATGTTATTCTTAAACATCATTTTATAACTAATTATTCAAGTACCATATGTATATCAGTGTCGCCCCCCGCCGCTGTCCCCCCGCCGTCCCCAAACTTAGACCCTTTGTCCCCCCGTACCCGACAGGGGATGCGTCCCCGTCAGGAAACTCTGTGGAACACTTATAATAGATAATGGAATGTATTATGATTTATGTGTTCTTGTTTCTCTGTTATTCACACATATTGGCAGAAGCCTACAACTTAGTCTGACTTTGGTAGATTGACCAAGGAAGAGCTAACATACCCTCTTAAAGAAGCACAGTCCCTAGTGTTCAAGACAGGTAAGAAAACAGCCTTGTTCCTTCTTTCATTCCCTTATCAACTTCATTCATCTTGAGGTGGTTCTCATATACCTTTACTTGAGTGACAACTTGATTCAACAAATTCAAGGTGTGTTTAGCTGATATGCTGATTTGATCATATACTTTGTACACAGATTTGTTTTCACCCTAAATTCCCTTCACTTGGGCTTAGGTTGGTGCAAGAAATTTTCTTATAATACTTTGTCTTTTATCAAAAATAAAAATAAAAATTCAAGATGTGTTTCTTCATGATCTACTTCAACATGGAAAACTGACCATTAGTTACACCTGAACGACAAACCTCCCAAATTCGGATACAACAATTCCAAATAGAATAACTTCCAAACTGATTTATAATTTAATTCAATCAAGTTTTGTATCTATTTGATGCAATAAATTCTTTACATCTAGTCCAGTCTCATGTATGCCTTATGCAACATAGTCTTGGGTGTCAATTCGAGTGTCCAATGGTGAAAAACCCAAAGCAGTGAATGTATTCACCATTCCACCGCCCTACTAACAAATGCTTAAAGGTGCTCAGATGGTAAGTGGATCATCTTGCATTGTAACTTTTACCAACATAAATGAAGAAAAATGTCATTAGTTTAATGACTACTCATTGAGGTCATCTTGTGATGATTAAAAACAATACGGGTCAAATCCCACAAATTAACAATGAAAGTATTAACTTACTAACATAAATACCAGAGGGGGTTGTTATTGATTAATCCTACATTGGTAAGAATTGTGAGACAAGAGTAACTTATAAGCTATGCTCCCCCAAGTTTTGGGGACGGGGACGAGGACGGGTGGGTTTCGGGGACGACATTTTTTTTGGCCATTTTTTAGGGGACAGCTATAAAAAAAAAAAGATTTTTTTTTAAATATAGAGAAATTTCAAATACTTATATGATAACATTGATAAGGCATGTAGGACGGGTCTGCCTGTGGGCAATAATATTTGGTTAATCTCTGCAACAGGTGACATTCATTGCCACACAAGGTGGCGGCCGAGATCTCTTCCTAAGGAGATTTTTCAATGTGGCAAAGGTGTGGCGTATCGCCATAATAATTACGATGTGCTTATTGATCTTACACTGTGGCCTTTCCATTTTATTGGGTTACTTTCTAAATTCAACAACACCAACCTTAATAATTTTAAGCATTGCTGCCTGTGTGAAAATCAAACTGCGAATATGGGTGGAGATATCGTGAAGATTGAGCTGACCACGGTGGAGGAATTCAGGCAGGACCAGATTGTCTGGCATATCATTCAGGAGGGGGAAGTGGTTTCCTTTTTGGAAGGAATGATTGGCCATGACGAAAACTTGTTGCGCCAGTTCGTTGAGTCGTGGGAGGAGGATACCAGACAAGTCAACTTGGGGGGTATTAGCTTCCAGGTGTCCGAGGAGGTGATTGGTCAGGCTACGGGGCTTCCCACTAAAGGGAAGAAGCACGCTAGACGCAGTAAGGTGCCCGACCCCGAGCATATGGGTCTCTTCTTTAGAGAGAGGGAAGCAGCTGTGAAGCTGCATGGTGGGTTTGATAGGGAGAAGCTATCGGAGCCCTGGGGTCAAATTTGCTTAATGATCATGAAGTTCTTCATGTTGGAAGGAAGGTTTAAGGTATTTTACCATTATCACTTTGCCCCTCTTAACCACTTTAGGAACAAAATGGAAATTAGCTTTCCTTTTTTTCTTCAGTCGTATCTGGAAAATTCCATTAAGTTAGTTAGAGAGCTTAGGGCTAAAAACCCTGGTCACCCTCTTGTCCCCATCCACCAAGGCCTCATTCTGAGACTGTACCATTTCCATCTCGCCCTATGCCCCCCGAAGCAGATTAAGGTCAAGATGATTGAGGACCCCCAGACGTTTGTGTCTCCTGGTTCTAAACGCAAGGTGAAAATATGTGTTGGGACCCCTAAGACCTCTAAAATTGCCAAGGGGGGGGGGGCGTATTGTGGAATGCAAGTCCCTGGCTGGGACCCCCACCTCTGAGTCGAAAACGAAATCCTCGAGAAAAGCCAATCCTGAGCCAGGGAAGGAGAAAATTGGCCCGGCCAAAAGGGAGAGACTGGAGGCTGAGGAGGAAGGGGCTATGCATGCTAAGAAAGCCAAGACTGTTAAGGAGGGAGAGGAGAAGGTGACTGGTCCTGCGAAAATCATTGAATTGGACTCGGGGCCCATTCAGATTGGAAGAGGTGAAGGTGAGGAGTGAGGACGCTGTTAAGCAAACCAGTTCGAGGGTTCGCCGGTCTAGTCGCATTGCTGGGAAACCTTCTGCTAACCCTCAGGGAGTGGAGATTTTCGATGACTCGGAATTTGTGGAGGAAACTATGGAGGAAGGGATGGATGAAACTCCAACTGAGTCTGTGCATGAGGAAGAAGGGGCGAGCCATTTCGCTTCCATGAACAAGTTGGGTTCGAAGGAATTGGGTGTTGCTGTTGAGGAAGCTAGTGGCTTGGATAAAAAGGGTAGCTGTTTGTTGTGTGTCACGACCGCTGAGGACATGGGGAAACTCAAGCTGCAGATGGAGAAAATGTAGAAAAAATGGAAGACCATGGCCGAATTTGTTGCCAAGGCCTTGCATCGGGCGGCGTCGATTTTTGTTGCTGTCAAGGATTTGGATGATAGTCAAGTAGGTGGGGATCGATAGCCTCGGTGACTACAAAGACATGGTCGAGAGTTTTTGGCCAAGTTTGGGACTACTGACAGTCCTTAGTTCTTGCTTTTGTCTTTTGGTGTTTTTGGTTAGTGGTTTTTTGTCGGCTGTTATTGTGCTGTCAATGTACTGTTACTGGCATGTTTACGACCTGTTGCCTTGGGGGCTGTTTTGTATAGGGTTCTGGACCCTCTTTTCCAGCTAAACTAATCAAAAACATTGATAAGGCATTCATTATATACATTATAGAACCTTAAAAAATGAATACAGAACAATAACATTACATTTGAACTTAGTTTTCAACTTGTATGAGAATTGGCAAACAGATTAACAAAATTTAATTGTTTTCAATGACAATCTGAATATATATTATATCAAAATTACTATTAACCTAATGTCTAGCTGATGCCCTAATGTTTTCTCTTGACTGCTATTAACCTCTTCAAACTGCGGTTGCTCCTCTTTCTCCTTTCAAACTGCTGCTGTTCACCAATGAAAAATGTGAAAATGAGTTGTGCTTTTTTCTTTTTGGTTGATATGATGCATGTTTTAGGTTTAGGTTGTGTTTGAAGGGATGTGGGGGTCCTTGTGAGCCCCCCATCCCTTTTTTTCTTTTAAAAAAATGTGTTTTTTTTAAAAACTGTGTCCAACATGTTGCTGGGCCGTAGGGGACGGTTAACCATCCCTGGGACGGTCGGGGGACGTCCTAGCTGTCCCGAGGATGGCTAACCGTCCCTTGAAGTCCCCGATTTTTTAAGGGATGTCCTTGGGGAAGGGTATGGGTAGGGGACGTTTCCTACCTGTCACCATGTCCCCGGAACGTCCCGGGTATGGTATGGGGGGGTCTGAGGCAGGGGACGCATCCCCGTGGAGCATAGCTTATAAGGCATTACATGGTCCACAAGCTTTGGCAATGGAGAAAGAGGCTAGAGGATGAAAATCCAAAGCTGGGAACATATTCATCCTTCCTTTACCCTTCTAACAAATGCTTAAAGGTGCTTATGTGCTAAGTGGGTTCCGTTCCTTGTGATTAAAATTTAATACCAACAGAATGAGGGAACATGTCATTGGTGTTCTGTCTACTTATTGAGGTCATCATAAGATGGTTAATTTACATGGGACTTTGCCAATGGTGAAAGAGACTAGAAGGTAAAAATCCCAAAGCGATGAATGTATTCACTGTTTCTCCCCTTGCTAACAAATGCTTACATGCAAGTATGTTCCCTTGCCTTGTAATTATTACCAACATAAATGAGAAAAGATGTCATTAGTGTAAATTATACTGATTGAGATCATTTTGAGATGACTAAAAACAACATGGGTTAAATCCCACCCAAATTAAAAATCTAATTGACATGTTTTTTATTAAGTCTTAGTCTTCGTCTCTGAGTAACCAGATAACCAACATAAATTCAAAATAGTTTACGATATTTTCCTTTGTGGTTTGATTCATCAATTCCTGATTATTATTGTAAATGTCTTTTAAGTTTTATTTTTTTCTTCCAGGTGTGGTTAGCACTATGTATAGGTACAAACAGTGCAACATGGTTCAATACTGCTGTTCTTGTCACCAATATGCGAAATTTCCCATACAGTAGGGGTACTTTAGCTGGCATTCTGAAAGGTTATGTTGGACTTAGTGCCGCAGTATATACAGAAATTTACATTGGAGGTGTTGAGAAGGATTCTGTGAAGCTGCTGTTTTTTCTGACAGTGGGTATTCCTGCTGCTTGTTTTCTTTTAATGTATTTTGTTAGGCCTTGCACACCAGCTTCAGCAGAAGACTCAGAGAAGCATGGATACTTCGTCTTTATCCAAGCTACAAGCATTGTTTTGGCATTTTATCTTCTAACTACTGCTATTATAGATGATGTTTTCTCCCTAGATACAAATTTTATCTCTAAGATATTTTTGGGCTTAACGTTCCTCCTCCTTCTGACACCAATTGGAATTCCTCTAAAGCTCACATTTCTTGCAATTGGAGATGATCATCACAGAGAGCCCCTTCTGGGTACTGAAGATAATGGTTCTACCTCGAAGTCTGTTGCAAATGAAAGCTTGCCAGAGAATCCCTCAAGTGAAAATTTTCTATCAAGTATGCCAGATAAGAATGAAATGGAAAGGGAAAATTCAAATATATACCTTTCTGGAGCACACGCATCCTTTACAGAAGACTTTGAGGACTGGGATCTAGGGATTCTTTTAGCAGAAGGAGAGGGAGCTGTTCTGAAAAAAAGAAGACCAAGAAGAGGAGAAGATTTCAAACTACGTCAAGCACTTGTCAAGGCTGATTTCTGGCTTCTATTTATAGTCTACTTTTGTGGTGTAGGTTCCGGTGTTACAGTACTAAATAATTTAGCACAGATCGGTATTGCTGAAGGCTTAGACGATGTCACCATTTTGCTATCACTGTTTAGTATTGCCAATTTTATTGGACGCCTTGGGGGTGGTGCAGTATCAGAACATTTTGTCAGGTTTGTCCCCTTTAACTACATATGCTGCTTCATTTGTCAACTCCTCTAGCAAATAAAAGCTCATTTTTTTAATTTCTATATTTTAGTCAATTAACATGAGAAAGAATGAGCCAATGTTATAATAATTTAATTTGGATTCTATATGGCAATAAATGATCTTAAGAGATTTGAGTATATTTAGAAAATTCATTTTCAACTCAAGGAGCTTCATAAAATTGTTAATCATTCAATTTTTTTTCTTGTTATGTGATCCGACTAAATAACGTAAAAAATGGGAAATCCAAAATTTTTCTTGAGTGGTGCCGTGATATGAAGATTGCTTTCTATTAAGCAGGTCAAGAGCAATACCTCGGACAGTTTGGATGACAGTTTCACAGACAGTAATGATTGCAGCCCATGTTTTATTTGCATCGGCTATTACAGGGTCCCTCGAGGTTGGTTGTGTCCTTTTGGGTATATGCTATGGAGTTCAGTTCTCTGTTATGGTGCCCACTGCTTCTGAACTTTTTGGCCTTAAGCACTTTGGAATGATTTACAATTTCCTAACCATAGGGAACCCATTAGGGGCTTTATTTTTCTCAGGCCTACTTGCAGGCTATATCTATGACATAGAAGCTGCAAAACAAAGTTTTCTATTAAGAACATCAGATCTTGAGTGTCTAGGCCCCAGTTGCTTCAGGCTCACTTTTTTGATCTTGGCAGGGGTATGTGCTGTGGGTTCTCTTTTAAGCATAGTTCTTACATTTAGGATAAGACCCGTTTATGAAATGTTATATGCTGGAGGTTCTTTTCGCATTCCAAGAACTGATGATTCTCAGGAGCAAAAGTAAACCCTTGTAAATTTCACTGTTTAGAGATCTACTGATGCTCGGCAGTATGTTTTTACAGAGTTCATATTGGTTAGGTTATATACAAGAAAAACAAGATAATTAATTGTCCTAGATTGTTGCTTAGTATGTATTAGGGTTAAGATCAAGTGTATTCAAAGCTGACCTTTTGATAGAACTTAAATTGCTAAGGATCGAGTGTATTCTGCTGTTCAGAGCTCGTTTATAAAATGATCTTCTTATATTTATTGTGATGGGTATTGCTGACAGGGAAGAAAGAAAAACAAAAAATGTTTAGCACTACTATTCCATTTAGTGGTCGTATGGAAGAAACTATGCAAAGGATAGAACTTTAATGCATTACATTTCATTAGATCCAAACTAGATCATGGTTGAAAATGTTTTCAGATTGCATCTCTTTCTTTTGGCATACTTAACACCACTGGTCTATTGGGCATAAAATTCAATAAAGGAGCTCTGCCCCATGTACAATTTCTTTCCCGGAGGCTTAAAAGTGATCAAAATGCATTTAGAGACTGGTACATTATTGATTCCCATTTATAGAAGGATGATATGGGCAGTAGATGAAGTGTTTTTTGTTGGGTGCATAGACTATACTGTTTCTTTCTGGTATATGGGGGAAAGAAAATTGTTACATTTTATATGATAACGTTTCTTTGTTTCTGCAAGTTAAAATGGAATATCTTTGAAGTCAGATTTGCTCTTTATTGGAATTAGGTTTAATCTTGACAGCATTTACTTAGCTTGGAGTGACGAGAAATCTATTTGATGTTTGCAAATTGAAAAAGGTAATTTAAAGTTGCAGGAAACAGCAGCTGGCAGGGAGGGATTCATTTCTGGCCTCACAAACATTTTGGAAACAGAAATGGGTACATGGAACTGCCAGGAACTTTTTCATCGTCATCACCTGATATGGAAACAAAAGTTTCCCCTCTTTCGACCTGTTGTTTTAACCCCTTAGCAAATCTCATGCTTCTTGGGGGTCTCATGGGTTTTTGCTTGATCTTCCTAATTTGATTTAAAAATAAAAATGCAGAAAAACATGCACAACACTGACTAGTCACAACACTAATTGTACAGGTATGTATGGATATATATTATTAATGGTGAAAATTGCATACCTAGCACTTTTTTCCTTGGTTATGGACTCACTTTCACCCGTTTGCCCTAAGTGCAATGACCAACATACCACTCGAGTATTTTGTGTAAATGTTTGTAAATGACATGAGCCTTGACAGATCATGGCTCCACACATCCCAAGGACCTCATCTGCAGCTTTACCTTTCTTTACTTGGGGTCATTTCCTTACGTGCGGATTTAAACCTGGTTCAAATCTGCAGTTGTGGTTTTGACCCTCAAACTTGCAAAATCAAATTTAATTATGGGTCCAAACTGACCCCTTTCAAATTGGTGCACCGGGGTGTTGTATAAAAGGGCAAACACTAATTCATTTGAATCATTCAGGGCTTATCAAAGAATTATCTTATGACATCAACACTTTAGCATGACACCATCATAGCATCAACATAAGCATCAATAATATTAGGTAGGTATTTGTATGGGTGTTTGAAGTGTCTGTGATCTTGTAAAAAATCATTGCATTAGCTTCAGGGGTTTTACTAAGGAGAACAACCTTTGCATAGCAAACTCCTATAGTATTTGTAGATACGATTTAGTTTCATACTGCAGGTTAGATACTTGAGGTGAGTGAAAATTCGAAGGTCTAGATCGACTTTGTAGGTTAGGGTCAAATCTACTGAAAGGAGGTCAAATTTGCCACCATGATCATTTCTAAAAGCGTGAAAATGACCTAGAGGATAGGGTAAATTTATTAGTTTAATAGCACTTGTTTGATAGAGTTCTGAACATGAGTTACAATGACAAATCACAAAGTGCCATTTGTAACATTTTATTTGGCATTAAACTTAAGAGCTATGTACATAAATTTATTTTATTAATTAGTTTCAGTAGCTATCTGTGAACATGTTTATGCAGCATTGTCAGCTCTATACCTAGGAATACTTATTATTGTTTTTTAATTAATAAGTTGTGGGTACTATAGGGCCACACTCCCATGCAAAAAACTAGGTTAGACAATAATGTCCATATCAAAAGGAACTTGGAGAAGACACAAGGTAGTCAGATACAAAAAAACAATCGAAACACAGAGCTAAGAAAGGTGAGTACAACATTGACTCAAAATTGAATACAAACAAAAACTAATAGAGCAAGAACACCTAGAATCTATGAAGGCCTTGGTTCAGCTCCAACACCATCATCATTAGTATTCACAATTCTAACACTCGACTTAAGAAGATCACATTCAACAACTTAAAACACACCCCTCTTAGACAACAATGAAATGATAAAGAGACTTGACACAAGGAGGTTGCCATCTTACGAGATAATGCTAAGATTATTTATATATCATGCCATGTCAAGAGTAAACAAGGACAAATCTTCAAGGCTCATATAAGCTAAAGCTGAGGGGAAGCATAAGGAGACCCTAGAACACCAAAACCACACATTAGATGTGTTGCCACCCAAGATTAGTGAAGGGAAATCCTTGTCAAAGCTATTGTTAATACACCACCTCATGCAACACTAAATGGCATGGAGAACACATTCTCTAATTGCAACATTTGCAACACTTGCTTCCAATTTAGAAGCAAAATTTGCTACAAAGGACTCTTGAGTACATAACACACTAGCGTGGTTGAGGCCATCCTTACTCAATGCCTCTTTGATGAACAATAGCATGGACACAAATCTTAATCACGTGCTTTAGCTTCTTATTAGAGACAACACCACTAAAATGAAGGCCCTAAAATTCTCACCCCCCTCAACATCAAGCTAAGCCAAGCACAAACAAAATCATAGAAGGCAACTTTTGCAAGAGTTGACAATGGGGAAAACAATGACGTGAAGATTTAAAACTTCCTCACACACGCCTATGAGATGCACTTTTAGAATTATCTTCAATACACATGGGGGAATGGGATATTGTGACAACCACCACGAGTCAAATCCACACAAGATAATGCCAAAATCATTATTCTAAACCAACATTTTGGTGAGAGGTATAAGAGTTGGCTATGAAGGTAGCCACCCAAGATCTAGGAGCTTCAATGAAAGCACAAGAGAGACCTAAAATGAGGGAATAATTTTATTCTAACGAAGAATGCAAGATGCATACAATATGTACATGATATTATGAAATCACAATGAGAAGTCCTTGGTTATATAGACCAAGGTGAAACATAGGACAACATAGGATTATGACAAGTGTCTTAATCATATGACATGAGACACAAAATGATAAGTATCATAAGTGTAACCTAAATATGGTATAAGTAAACTTAACTAGACAAGTGTGAATGACTTAATATACCCTATTCCAACCAACACCCCCTCTTAAGTCCAACTTAGGGAGAAATAAACAAATGCAAAGATGGGTCCCGACTACAAGGTCGTGTTAGGTAACTATGTACAAACAAATCTTTCACAAGTGGAGAAAAGGAGAAAAACTTGTAGGAAAAAACCCCTTTCCAATAGAAAGAAAACATGAAAGATGTGATGGAAGAAGTGATGGGAGGACTCAATATGACCCCCCAAGGATTACATCCAACACAAATACATAATCAATATCCCCCCCATAGGAGAGAAGAAGAGAGACCATGTAGCCCCCCTCAATGTAGAATCTCTTGCACTGATGGTAGATGCCCAACAATGAATTTGAAGATGATCAAAGAACACCGAACAACATTTCTTCCCTTAGGAAGAAACAAAGCCAAGGATGTATGCAAGATGTCATCCCATTCCTGAAAGGAATACGAAGGAAGAAAATACAAGATGCATGATGTCTCTGAACTTTGCTCAAGTGTCGCCATGTCGATGTCGAAAGATGCCACAATCAAATTAGGAGTCCCAAGCCTACCTGAGTGTGACAATCCAAAACCTAGTGGAAACGAATGTAGAACATGATCCAAAGACAATGAAGGGTCCTCTGGATTTTGCTTAAGGATCTCCAACCCAATGCCAAACTGTGACAAGTGAAGAGGAGGAGAAAGAACAAGAGGGTTTGAAGGTGCCCTCATCACGTCTGAAGAAGATGATGTAACTCCATAAGATCCAACATCAAAGACGAGATGAATGTCCTCAATAGTGTCCTCCAAATCTGCAAGATGGGACTCACAAAACACATCTGCAATCCCTGTCAAAAAATATCCTACAAAGATGGATCTGAAAGACAATGAATATGATCTTGTTGCACTGAAGTATTGGAAGCCATAGCAACACTGAACTCTGAAGAAGTAGGAGGTGGAGATGGAAGCTTAACACAAGTCTCAAGAATCAAAATGGATGAAAGAACACCAATGTTCAAGTGACCAAACTTCTCCTCAGGAATGCAATCCACACTAGATGCATGTGTGAATATCAATCAAAGGTACTATATCATCAGGAGCAAAATGTGAAAAGGTGTACAATCGAGATGCATGATCAACCATCCCAATAGCAATGATCTCTCTACTCTTCAAGTCTAATAATCACTAAATCAGGTGTAAACTCAACACTTTTATCTATTCCACCATGAGTAATTTGATATATGGAAAGAAGGTTGGTTGACAAAGAAGGCACACACAATACATCATTGAAGGTACCTTCACCAATATTAATAGATCCCTTTCTAGTTGCATGCATATAAGTATTGTTAACCATCAAAATAGGTGGCATAATACAATGCTCAAATGAAGAGAACATACCCTGTGAAGAAGCCATATGATTTCTTTGATTGAAGACTTGTAGAAGCAAAAGGTGCCTTAACCTTTATCTTTAATGTCCCATTAACAAATCCAGTTGTCCTTGACTATGTAGATGATGGTGGTGAAGAAGAACTAGATGACATTGATGAAGGCAACTGGATATTGTGCTTGAAGATATGTCAACTCATCAATCTTTTTTCGTAACACTTATGCTCATCATGTCCTAGTTTCTTGCAATAAGCACACTTGGGCTTCTCCTTCTTATGTTTTTCCTCTTTAGAAGAGGAGGGAGGCTCCTTAACTGAACTTGATTCTATCTTAGGTTCTGATTTCTTCTTGTCTTTGCGTTTGGATGATTGTGCTACTAATGTTTGACTCTTGGGAAGTGCATCTAACTGGATAAGCATAGCATACTCTCTAGTTAAACACTCACAAAATGTCTCAAAAAAACATAGTGAATGCATCACCTAGGGAATCCATAGTGGAATAAAAGATAGAAGAAAAACTACATATGGCCCTTTTAACTTAGAAAAAATCAAGAATATGGATTCCTTATCAAATTTATCTTTCCCACAACTTGCCAATTGAGATCTCAAAGGTTTGAACTTAACCATATAATCCTCAATGGAAGGAAATGCATTAGGAGAAAGAGATGACAATTCTGCCTCTATTTGCAAAGCACATAATTCACTAACTTTACCAAATAGGTCTTTGTACTTATCCCATACTTGCTTAGGTGTTGTGCAATTCTCAATATGGAACAAGCTGTCAGAAAACATGTAAAGAAATCAAATGCATAGCCTCATCAAGTCTGTTCCTATGAGAAAATCTCTCATACTCCTTAGTAAACTCGGGTTGATTATCACTCAAAGTAAACCATAAACCCTTAGATAAGAGTAATCCTTGCATCTTGATTTTCCATGAGTTAGTTATGAGGATCTCAAATGAATTAGAATCAACCATGAGAGAAACAAACATCAATAGAGCAAAAAAGACAATTTGTAGAACCACAAGATCACCCAGCCAAATTTACTCAATCATAAGATCCCCCTAGTAATATATTATTTTGGCGCTTTATATTTAGTGCAATTATAGTTGCCACTAGCCAAAACAATAAAGTGGTCTTTGATCTTAGTACAATGTAAATGCCAAAATTAGGCTACAATTGATAGTGCATTTTTTGTGCAAAATTAGATCAAATTGATTGTAGATATGAGAAGTACATGAAAATTATCCACTTTCAAAAAATTCATCTAAAAATCTTATTGTATGAGATGAAACGGAGCCTTGGAAGTTCATAAAACGAGAAATGCTTAGCAACGTGGGAAAATGTATAATTTCTAGAAAATCTAGGCACCAAAATCAAAATCCAATTGCACCATTATGAAGCTTGCAAAATTCTACCCCAAATAAAAAAAAATGCTCCAAAAAAGGAGCTCGTATGACTAAGAAATTGGCCTACAAAATCCGAGTGCAAAATAAAAATTGTAATCTGGAGGTGGGGGGGAATTTGAAAAGGCCCTATTGATGTCAGCTGATAGAAAGATTGATGAACACATGCTTATACTGAGAGGGGGGGGGGTGAATCAGTATAACATAATGTTTTACTTTTTCAAACAACAACCACAATAATATCAATTACACAACACTATTCACATAAGATCCAACAATTGAGAAACACAAGACTTACGTGGAAACCCTTACAATAGAAAATCACAGCAAAATATTTGCTTATATAAAACTCTTTTACAAGCTTTGTAGGTACCAACCTACAAGAGACACCAATCCCCACAATTTGTAGGCACCAACCTACTGGAGGCACCAACCCCCATTGCTAAGCACCAACTTAGCGAGAGACACTAATCTCTCCTTTAGGAAGCACACTTCACAACAAAGTTCCACCTTTAGGATGTTGCTTCTTCAACGGATGTGGACATTACGATTTCTTCATTTATTCACTCCATGATTCTTACTTCATTTATTCGCTCTATGATTTATCTCCTTCACCAAATCTGCTCTATAAAATCTTTATATATTCTCCTCAAATTTGCATATGTTCTTGTTATCAAATATTTCATTCTCACTAATTGATTACTTTCTTTATATATTCTATTCACTCCAACATTCTTTACACTTCTATTGATTGATCTCTTTTTATATCTCCACTCTTATTATTGATATTCAATTCATTCCATTATTGAAATATGATCTTCATTATTGATATATCTTCTATTGTTCTCCTCACATCTGTTGGTGTATTTTTTGATATATCTTTTATTGTTCTCCTCATATCTGTTGGTGTATTTTTTGATATATCTTTATCTTCGACACATCTGCTACGCTTCACAAAGCTGCTTATAAATCTATTTTACATCGAATGGCATTTCATTGTACTTTTTACTTTTTAACCTACCATTCTATCTTTCTTTTATATATTATCAAAGGAAAGCGATGCCATGCTCCATCACAAAGGGATGCGACTTCTCCCAAGGGAGGTGACCTCTTTAATAACTATATTTTCTTTAAACCCAAGTGCTACCATTTATCTCATAAGGAGTCGACCGTAAATTGAATTTATCTCCTTCATAAGAAGTTGGCCTTGTAAAGAATCTAAACTTAATTCATTTGAATTCCATCGCTGCCACTATCTTGTAATAAGTTGGCCAAGATTAATTACTTAATTTAAATCATATTGTGGATATGGTCAGTGAGCATGCTAGTATCTTGACCATGTCTCTTATGTATAATTTGCCTTCAAAGTAATAACAAGCCACCATTAATTCATTCTTCCTTTGAAGTCGGCTACCGTTATGTAGTCAACATCCTTTATATCAATGACTTCTTTAATTCTTTTGTGTAGTCGACCTCTTCACATAGTTGGCTTCTTAACTACACATGTAATTCCATTTATCTTTGCACACAATCATAATGATGGTTAACATGTACCTTAGACCATGAAACCCTGTGCCTTGCATCATCTCCAATAACTCAACAATATTATGACTAAATAAAGAAGTTGCTTGTTGTCATTGAATTATACTTGATATGCCTTACAACTCTTATTTCCAAATGTCGCATGGCCATTCTTGTCTTTCACTCCTTTGACATCTTCTTTGACATCAATGACAATCAATCTTGGACAGTGTATTCCTTCTTGACATCAATGACAATCAATCTTGGACAGTGTATTCCTTCTTGACATCAATGACAATATTTGCAACAATCCCCCATACGCTTTTGACATCAATAAAAACAATCTTCTAACAATCTCATTGATACATCAATGATAATAAACTTAGATAGCTAATCCCTTCTTGACATCAATGACAACATTTGCAACAAAGATGATGTCAATAGATAGTTTGATGACGTCAATAGACAGAAAAGTGACATCAACAACTATACAGAAATGGATGATGTCAGTCGACCGAATAATGATGTCAGCCACCAGAAAGATGGTGTAGTTGTCAGGAAGATGACATAAGCAGTCGAGATGCTGACATAGGCATGGTGTTGATGGAATCTTTTTAAATTCCCTAGAATATTCTCTAGATGCCAAAACCAGCTACTGTTTTTAGTAAAACTATCCTTATAGTTGAATACCGCCTTTTACAAGTTGAAAAATGTGGGTTTGATGTCATGAAGCCACTAATGGAGGAGAAAGGTGGTTTTGAGGCATGATTAGCAGAATATTTTGGGAATATTTTGATGCCAACTATGGGTGATGTTGATTGTCGGGCAGTTTAGGCTCTCTGTTGGCTACTTTGAAATACCCTGGCAATAGCAAGTTGTCAACTGGGGGTTTTAACCCCACTGGCGGTGGGTTTGAGGGTTCACGATGCCATGCGACACCCTGTTTGTGGGCTTGTGTTACCTATGGGTACAATAGTATCTTTGTTTGCTGATGCGGGTATTCTATGTAGGTAGGGCCATATCCTATGGCTAAAACAAACTTGCAAATGATAAAAAACCCATGGAATAAAATGTTTAACTAGAGAGTAAAAATAATTACCTAATGGATAAAGCGAAGGTGTTGACTGTACCCTTGCGCTAGCAATTGTAGAGATTTCACAGAATATTTCACCTGCACATGGAATATTCCTTGCGATCCGTATGACCGAGTAGGGTAAATTTTTCCTTGATGGCTCGAGGCAAAAGTGTCCAAATATGATGAATTAACAATTGATCTTTAGATTCTTGGGCCTTCTGGACCTGATGTAGGGTTAGATTTGACTAAAAATACTTCGAAATTGCAACTACCTTCCAGATTTGGCAACCACCTCCCAACTTCAACCCTTATAGATATTGCCTCCAATGTCCAATTTGGACAAATCAAAAAGCTAAATTGACTTTTTTGGACACTCTAAACTCAATGGTGAGCTCATATTTGCACCAACATGCACCAAAATGAACTTGTAATATAAGGCCACAAAGAAGAAACCCTCCCAAATTTGGTATTTCTATCAAGTTTTTTTGATTCTCCAGGTCATTATATGATCCAAGAGAAGAGCATACTTAACTTTTCAAGATCTACTATGATTTGCATCCTAAATCTCTAAAAACATATTAACATAAAACAATCCTACAAGCTCTGATACCATATAAGAGTTGGCTATGAAGGTAGTCACCCAATATCTAGGAGCTTCAATGAAAGCACAAGAGGCCTAAAATGAGAGAATAATACTATTCTATCAAATGATCTAGAATACGCATACAATATGTACATGATATTATGAAATTACAATGACAAGCCCTTGGTTATATAGCCCATGCTGAAACATAGGACAACATAGGATTATGACAATTGTCTTAATCATATGGCATGAGACACAAAGTGATAAGTATCATAAGTGTAACCTAAGTATGCCCTGAGTAAACTTAACTAGACAATTGTGAATAGGACCTAATGTGGAATTAGTTAGGTAATATACCTTGTTCGCACCAACGAGAAGAAACTAGGGGTAGGTGGTGACAAAGGAGTTGTGTAATGCTACTTTTCCCTAGAGTTATTTTGCAGCAGATTTATTATGGTTAATATTTATAGTTAAGATTAGAATATGTGAAGATATCAAATATATATAAATAGCAAATGAAAATTACATGTAATATTTTAATAAGAACTCTAGAGTAAATAATTAACATAGTCAATTGAATAACATAATCCATAATTAGATTAACATCGAAACCCACATATATCATGATTCTAATATCTTTTATTAGCATTAAATTTAGTGCTTAATTAATTTCCATCATAGAAAGGAATAAATACATATCTTTTGGATCCTGAAAGTTCTCCCAAATATCATTCTGGAGAATGGATTAGAGATTGAACCATTTTCATCTAGTGAGCACTTCCAGGAGGAACCTAGTTCTTATTCAGAACCAACAATGTGTTTCCCAACATTCAACTCTTTTTCAGAAAACACACATGTTTCCCAAGCATCTTGCTCCTTTTCAGAAAGAGCACACACACAAGTGCTCCAGAGCCATGTTCATCAAAATATGCTCAACACAAGTGCACACAAGCCCTGGCCAGGACAATTTCAGGTGTACACTGTATCCTGAGTTGGACACACACTATGTGCCCCTTCTCTAATGCTCACTAGCAACCAATCAATAATCCTTCTCCTTCACGATTTCTTGCAATGCTCTTATTTCCTTCTTTCTCCACCTTCTTTTTGAGTGATATCCATGACTATTCCAAGTCTCACACAAATGCCTTATATAACCTTTTAAGGGGCAGTTTCTAAACCATCACATCCTTTCACAAAGGTTGTCATTAATAATGGTTTAATAAACATAATAGCTCCTCCCTTTTAAAAAGGGGTTTTCATAATTATTCTTTATTTGTCTCCATTTTTTTTTATTATAGAAGTCAGAAAAAACCAGGGGCCGAACCCTTACAGCAATAGTACAAAAAGAGACAAAAGCTCAAGAGCAAAAAGAGCCACCCAAACCAACTACAACATTAACAACAAATACAACCGATAACTAGCAGAAAGTAAGTAGCAGTAGATAAACATCATAAACATAAAAAGAAACTAGACTTAAGGAGATACATCCTCCCAGCCTTTAACCAGAAATTCCACAATTTCATCAATTTTCTTGAATTTCTCCTTATCTTCGACATTAGCCCGAGTACCATGTTCCTACAATAGAGTCAGGTTAAGAGTAGCTGAGCAACAAAGCATGCTGCTAATAAAGTCTCCCATAGAATGAACCTTCTGTTCCAAATCATCCACCCAACCCCTGAGGATAGCAATAACATTCCTCTGGCCATCTTCCTCCTCCTTAATCTCCTCGTTAGCCTCCTCCACAATCATTCTCTCACCATCACCAGCATTATCCCCAGGATCACCACCATCACCATCCGAATCCTTAGTTTGTTTCTCTTCTCCCTCACCTACATCCTCTTCTAAAATCTCTTGGATCTCAATGTCTCCAGACTTCAACTGATCATCCCCCTAAGTGGAAGCTTCTAAAGCACTTTCAGAATAGTCAATTAATTTGGCCTATGGGGCCGGTTTACCAACAATTCTTCCTGACCTTCTAACCCCAGAAGAGAAACCATCATATTTAGTCTCCAGTTTGGTTTTGTGCTTATTCACAGGACCCGCATCGACATTATTCAGATTCTTATGGGTCCCTACAGTATCCCCCGTAACCTCACCAGTATAAGCCATCTCCCTGAATTTTCTTTTCTTGCTTTTCACACTCCCCTTAGAAATTGGAGTATGCATTTCCTTCACCATGGTCTCGTCGAGGGTCTCAGACAAGGCGACCCCTTTTCTTTTTTGGGAATTAGGGGTAGGGTAGGGTTCCGCAGAAATAGTAGTAGCAATGGGGGAAGAGTCCATAGGGGCCTCAACAATGGAAGGTTGTATTGGCTTAGGAGGGTCCAAGGCAAGGTGAAAATTATACAGGCGAAGAATGAGACCTTGATGCAAAGGAACAAGTCGTTTAGAGGGATTTTTATCAAATTTAGCTTTAACCGAGACAACAGAGTGTTCAAGGGATGATAACAAATAAAAAGGAAAACTAATCAAGGCATTACGCCTAAAATGATTGAGCAGAGGGAGGTGATAATTGTAAAACCTGGTGAATCGACCTTCTAGAGTGAAGTATTTCATCAGAAGAAAGCACATCTCGTCCCACGGCTCTGACAATTTAGCGCATTCAAAGTCTCCCTGGTACGGGACTAATTCCTTGCCCTCACCCAGGAAAAGCTTCTGGTTCAGATGGTCGGCCACCTTAGCTTTCCTTTGCATCTTGGTACCCTTGGTGGAGAGGCCAGTTGCCATGGCTATGACCTCCTCCAAGATTTCAAACCCAATTCTGCCAATGGTAACTCTATGATTCTGCCATGAAAGGGCACACTACACAGACAAGTTTTCATCATACCCATTGAGGCATTCCAAAAAAGGACTTATGCCACCTTCCTTGCAATAATGCCAAACAACATTGTCTTTGAATTCACAACAAGATATTGGCTCAATTCAAATTCTGTCTCCCCCCATTATCGCCTTACCCTTGAAAACACAAAGAACATAGAGCCGAAGATACCTTTCCACAATGTATCTGCGTAAGATAATTCTAGATGCACTGAAGGGAATGATGAAATAATAAATGAGGCAGTAAATCAACATGCGCGAGTTGTCAATATCCTGAGGCACCTTCACAATTTCTAATCGATGCCAACTTTTCCCATGCTTGAATATGATAGTTTTAAATTCACTATCATCATCATATATCCAACCTAGGATAGCACGAGTGATTAAATATGCCCAAATGGCATTAATCAGAAAAGTACAAGAGGTCATAATAACCTCGAACTTAAAAATCCACATCACCTTAGCACAAAATAATCGTCCCGCCAGGCTGGCACGCACCATGTGATGAGTGATCCTTGACAAGTCATCTCTTTTTGAATAAGTTCCCTAATGTTAGCAGGAATATTGTTATAATGGCACCAACACCGCCAATTCACGAATTTCTGACCATAATCTGCTAGAGCATCAGCAACACCATTCTCTTCTCTGTAGATATGAGAGAATTCCACTCTAAGATCGATGAGTTAGGATTTGGATATCCCAATGATATCCTTAAGCCTCCACCCGCAAATCGAAGCATTGGTAACAGCATCAAGAACAAGTTTAGAGTCCCCCTATATATGCAGATGAGGAATGCCCAAAGAGATAGCCAGTTTAACTCCCCATAAGAGGGCAGAGGCCTCAGCATAGTTATCACTTTGAATACCTAAACCACCAACATAGGCAGCAACAAGGTCTCCTCTATCATCCCTGATAATTCCACCACCACTAGCCTTTCCATTGGACTTAGAAGCCCCATCAAAATTTAGTTTAAGCCACTAAGACCTCAGAGGAGTCCATCTAGTATTTAATCTCAAAGTCTGCTTTGAGTTGTCATGAGCAGGAATTTGGTTAAGAATTCTCCAATTAGCAGCAATACTTTCTTCTTCTAGGGAGAGGGGTTTATCAGAAACTTTGATATGAGAGCTAGCAATGCTTTCAATGAGGAGCTTAGAGAAAGATTGATAAACTTGAGAAGAGTCCTTAACAACTTCCCTAAAGATTATGTTATTTCGTTCTTTCCACAAGATCCAACCAATGAAGGGAAGAGTTTGGTTCCAGAGCTCCATAAGCCAGGGATGAGAAAAAGTAGGAAACCAATTAGCAATAACTTCTCTAATATCTTTATTGCAATCCCACTGTATGCCAAAGTTCTACAGAATTATACTCCAAGTTTCCTTGGTGAAGTCACAATGAAGAATTAGATGAGGAACAAATTCCTCTTCCTTAAGGCACATAACACACCTATTAACCAGAGAGAAACCCCTTCTTTTCAAATTATCTTGGGTTAAAATCTTATTATGGACCATAGCCCACCAAAACATATTAACTTTAGGGATCAGTTTTTGGTTCCACACACTCCTCCAAAGCTCATTTTTGTGAACATCAGGAATTAGCAGATGGTAAGCAGATTTAACAGAGAAGCGACCTCTTTTGTCAGGTGACCAATACAATTCATCTTCTCTAGGAAAGAGAGGAATTCTGGCACCCACCAAAAGCTGTTGTATAGGTCTCATTCTCGGGATAAGCTCAGGACGATTATTACAACATTCAAGAAGATTTTTCCAAAGTCTGATACCATTCTCATGATGAATATAATGGCAGATCTTTGACCCAAAAAACTGTTTGGCTATATCAGCAATGATCTCATTTTCCCCTTGAGCAGCAAGGGCCTTATTGGCAACCCAAGGGTCCTCCCAAAAATTTATAATATTACCACTTCACAATTTCCACTTAAGCCCTTGTTTAATTAAGCTTCTAGATTTGAGCATTTTGTTCCAAATAACGGAACCCTGAGGGAGCCCCTCGTGATAAATGAAGCTTAAGTTGTCATCTCCCTGTAAGTACTTAGCTTGCATAATGGTCCCCCATTCTTTATGACTGTTAATCAGATTCCAGTTGATTTTGGAAAGAAGGGCTTTATTCATATTTTTGATAGATCTTATGATGAAAGAGATGAATGATACGTTATACTGCATGAAGTGAGAAACCATATAGTTTAATATAGCACTAGACATTATGCACCAAGGTATAAGGACTAGGGTGATGATGTGTCTTATGCACCCAGCGTGATACAGCCTTGTCTAGATGTATGAGCAAGGAAACTTAGAGCATTAAAGTCCTAATGCACAAAAGGTATAAAATGACCTTAGATGCAAAGGATAATGTAAAAATCTATTCCAACATACACAAGATATGAATATTAGCTGGAAAGGTATGGATTTGATACAAATGCAAGATAAAATGATAACACACACAAGCAAGCAAGCATGAACAAATGATTCAAAAACAAACAAGGTATTGCCCCTGTCAAGCTGTAAACCAAGGATTAATTGATCTATTAATTTATTAGGATAGTGTTGTCATTGTGGGGAATGATATATCCCTAGATCAACACAAGGATGTGGGAACAATCTATCCCATTCATGATTCGATTGATTGATGTTTGATGTGGTTTACAACAAGGCTAGAATCAAGACCAAAGGATGTGATTGGATAATTTGGCTAAATTGATTAACTTGATTGGTATGGATTAAGGATGACTTGCATTTGGTTTATTGTTTGGATTTTTATATTTTTGATTTTTTTGTATTTTTGAACTTTTTTTATTTTTCATATTTTGGGGAATATTTAATTTTTTGTGTTTTTTAAATGTTTTGCGGATGGCATTGGATTACATTTGGATGGCCCTTGTGCTAGATACCAATGACAAGGGAAAACCAAGTCTAGATGCAAGGATGAAGGTGGGATTAGATAGATGGATAAAATGATGGGTGATAATAAATGGGATGGAAAACTCATACTAGATGGATGGATGAAATGATAGATAATAGTGGATGGAATGGATGTATGCATCATAAGGGAGCTAGGATGTGATCTCCAAAGACTGTCACATAGGAATAACATGCCCCATTCTAGGTAGTAATGCTTAGGATTTTACATGACAAAGCTTATGACAAAATGATGATAGGGATTGGTTGGAAAGGATGAGGTATATCAAGAGATGTCCAAAACATTCTTAAACATTTTGCCCCTATGTCTTTATCAAGATCAAAAGGAGGAAGGGAGGATGGATGGTGTAATATGATAGGTATGTAGGTATAATGGATAAGGATGGTAAGCTATGATATGATAGGATGAGGTAGATAGAAAGGGAATGATAGGTTGGATATGATAGTTTGGATGAGACAATGTGCCCCCAAGTGTAAGTCACATGGATAATCAACCTACACATGATGCATGTTTGCCAAGTTTTTATCATGGTACTTATCCAAGGTGCCACCAAGGTGGTTTTCACCATTGGATGAAGGGATTTCTCTTGACTATGTTAATTTTTTTTTTCTTTTGTTTATGGTATATTTGGATGGAATAGGTGGATATGGACAAGAAGGATTTGGAAGAGGCTAAGGATTCAAGCATCTAGTTCTATGAAAGGTGATAGTCCCATTAGAGATGGATGTCACACATGAACCATGTCCATTGTCATTATGCTCATAGATGTTGGTAGGGGATTATGTGAAAGGGAGAAGGAGTATGTACATAATGGATTATGATGTGGATTATGAAATGTTTATGGAAGGATGGATGGTAGGGTAATGGATTATGATGTGGATTATGAAAGCTTTATGGAAGGATGGATGGGAGAGAGTGGATTATGATGTGGATTATGGATGGAAGGATTATGTAAAAGCATGGACCATAGGGATATGAAGGGTGAAATATGTAGGATTGTGGATGAAAGATGGGGAGATGGAGGTATGTGGAAATGTTGTGGAATGGAAAGGAAGCAAGATCAATGGTTGCACACACCAAATTGGATTTTGAAGCTTTTGATTGGAAGGAGGTGTAGGAAGTAAAGGACATGTTTTCTTTGGGGATGGTTGATGTAGGAATTTAGGTACCCACATAGACTTAGGATTTTTATGTTTTTGCATTAGGGTTTGTGGGATGAAGGAATTTGAGATTTTTGGATGGAATGAGATTGTTGGGATTTTTGGGATGTGGATGCTTCATTTGACTTGATTTATTTTTGCTTAGGTACCCAAACCATTTAGTTTTGGACTTTTCTTTTGGAAGTATGGGCTCGGATAACCTTTTGGATGGATTTTTTTTATTCTTTACATTGATGCCCTAAGGCATGAGGATTTTTAGGATTTTTTGTTTTATGGGTAGAGGCATCCAAATTTTTATTTTTGGAACCCATGGACTTGATGGAAGCTTCATGTTTGATCAATGTGTGCATTTGTTAATCATGATAGGGAATGTGAGGGGATGTGTAAATGGAGGGATTAATGGACTTGTGGATAAATGGATAAGGGGATTTGAGAATAGGGATATTATATGTTGGGAGAAGTGGATGTAATGGGTTTTGGAGGATAGGGATGTTAGGAGTTGAAAGGAGTGGTGGTAGAGTGGATTTGAGGATGGGGATATTAGGAGTTGGAAGGAGTGGAGGTAGAGTGGATGGTGGGAGATGTATGGTCACATGCTTTTGGGATTTGTAGGATAATAGAGGAGGGATGGAAACATATGTTTTGGGGTTATGATGTGGTGTATGATGGAAAGAGGTGGATTTAGAAGGCATGGAGGTAGTACCAACATCTTGAGATTATTTTCCTTGGGTATATATCCAAGGCCATATGATCGTGGAGGGCCTTTGACATGGATGAGCTCCAAAATACCTTGTTCATAAAGGCCTAAGCCTTTTACCTTGATAATTCATTTTTGAAGTATGCGATGGACAATGGGACTGTGGGTGTTTTGGACACTAGACGCGAGCTCATTATTTGATGGAGAGGGTGAGGTGGTGGACAGTGGTTTTTACTTTCCTAGGGAAGAACATTCATGGATGAAGGTGGTAATACCAAAGAGATGGGATGATGGATTTGAAAGGGGGTCAATAGTTGATAATGAAGGATTAATAGAATCTTGATTATTATTATGCTCATTAAGATACAAGCTATTTTGATCATTTATGTTTACTTGGAAGCCAAGTGTCTCATTAAGGGAAATGGATGTTGTGGGATCATGGATATGGCTAGATGGAGGGTGGATAGGAGTAATTTTGATATCTTTCTCATGGATATTTTTGAGATTATGGATAGGTGGAGTGATAATATCTTGACCATGGAATGTGCAAAGTTGGCTAAGAGGATCATCATGGCTTTCTTGATCATAGGTAGTACCTTGATCATAGATGGGAGCTTGATCATAGATGGGATTAAGTGTTCTATGGATGGTATCAATTTGCTCATGGATAGTCTCTTCATCATAGATAATATCTTGATCATAGAAAATATATAGGTTATGGATGGGTTGAATGGAGGTGCTTTGATCTTGATTTGGATAAAGGGTTGATGTTTCAACATGCTTAGGACTAGACTCTTAACATAACTCTTGATTTTGGATAGAAGTGGAAGTGGGGGACTCTTGGATAGAGGTGATAAGTTCTTGATGGTCAAAAACATGAGAGCACAATGGATTTTGACTCGAACTCATGGTGGGAGAGTATTCGATAGGCTTGATGAGTTGTGGACTACATGATGTATTTGGAAGACTAGGCATGGTGTTTGAAGGTTCTTTGATAGGTTCAATGATAGGTGTTTGATGACATGGGGATGGTTGATTACTTGCTAATAGCCATTGGATCACATCCTTCATAAGTATATAGGTGGTGGATGGACAATATAATGGATGGATAATAATGGTGGATGGTGTTGTAGGCTTAGGATTAGGATTTGGTGGAGGGATAATGGTATTGGACATATTATGATTTGGATTGGATGGAGGGATAATGGATTGGATGGATTGAAATTTGGACTAGATGGAGAGATAATGGGAATGGATGGATTATTATTTGGACTAGATGGAGGGATAATGGGATTGGATGGATTGGGATTTGGACTAGATGGAGGGATAATGGGATTGGATGGATTAGGATTTGGATTAATGCGCACAATATTACCACATTTTTTGAGGTTTTTGATCAATCTCTTAAGTGTATAACAATTGGATGTCTTATGGGCCCAAACCCTATGGTATGCACAATAATCATTTTCATTATACCCACAAGGTTTAATGATATTTGGATCAAGATTATATGGTTTTATCGAGGGTAGCTCAATCAATTTTGCTTGGAGCAATTTTTCTAAAAGTATCTCAACCTCATCTTTTGGTGGAGGATTGGAGGAACATGGTGATGAAGGTAATATAGGGCTTGATGGAGTGGAAGTTATTTGTGTTAATGGTTTAGGATTAGGGTTACATGGTGGTGTCGGAATAGGACTAATAGGCTCTTGGAGTGGCATATGATTGGATGATGATTGAGGGTACTCATAGGATGCATAAGCTAGAGTGGTATTCTCCTTGTCAAAGGTACCTCATAAGGATGCTTGATATTAGTGCAAATGGTAACTTGGACTTGTATGTGCTTGTGAAGGAACTTGATGGTCTTGTGAATGGATTTGGTGGTGAGATGAAATGGAGGGATAAGTAGTTGGATGATCTTGGGATATGGATTGATATGTATATTGGTTGATATTGGAAGTAGGATAGGTTGATTTAGGATTGACTTGATATGTGGATGGATTAGGTTGGTATGAAGTTGAGAGGGATGACACATAGGATTGTGATTGAAGTTGTTGATGTTGTATGGGTGATGGTATAGTGGATGATGTGTTACATGAAGGTTGTGGCTATGGTTGTTTAATGGATAGGGGTTGTGTTTGTGTTTGTGTTTGTTTGGTTTGGGATTGGTAGGTGGCTACGAGTTATTGTATGAGGACTTGTTGTTGTTGGATAATTTGTTGGTCTAAGAGTTATTGAATTTGTTTTTGTTGTGGTGGGGTAGTGATTTGTTCCTTTTTATATAACCTCTTAAGTTCATCAAACATTCTTTGGGTACCATAAGGATCATCCTCTTGGTTCTTGTTTTATATTGGTGGGATAGATTTATACATATGTTTAAGTCTTTTTATTTTGGCTTGTTCCTCAAAATATGCATCATGATCTATAAGGTGCTCATCATCATTGGAGCTAGAAGGATAGCCTCCTAGGATTATGATTTTGGGTTTTAGGTTTGACCTAGGCTTGTTAATGGTCATAACCATTTTGACAAGTGATGGCTTAGATGGGGCTCAAGAATGGAATTATGATGAAGGATGGAGTGTAATGAAGATTGTGTGGATGAATTTGGATTAAGACAATGATGTAGGACGATATGGGATTATGATAGTGGATAATAGGTGGAATATATGATTAGGATAGAACTAGGATGATGATGTGAAGTGATTAGGATATGATTGGGATATGAGATGGATGAAATTGATTGGATTATGAATAAATTGGGATTGATTAGATTATGATGAAGGCTTAAAATGATTAGGGATGAGGTGGATAAGAAGGGTGATTAGGATGACTAGGATGGAGTGATTGGATACTTAAGATGATGAGAATGGATAAGGAGGATGACTTGGATAGTTAGAAATGATGAGATTGGATGATTAGGTGGATGACTAGGATAATTGGGATGATTAGATTGGATGATTTGGAATAATTAGGAGTGGATGATTAGGTAGATGACTATGATAATGAAGGATGAGGTGATTGGATGAAGGACTTGGATTATATTGGATGATGATTATGATGATGTGGATACAAAAAGTAGGATGATTAGGATAATGAGATGGATAAAAAGGATAATTAAGATAATGATGGTGGATAATTATGATTATTAGAGTTTGGATTATGATGAAGGTGAATTGGCTTAGGATGGATGTGATGACAAGGATAATTAGGATGATGTGGAATGTGTTTATGTTGATAGATTGACTTGGGCAATTTGCAAACAAAATATTTCACATGTGCATGCATAGATTTGCAAAACACACATACAAGACACAATGGCAAGTTTGACTTTGAAAATTGATTATTGTATTTATGAAGACACTTGAAGATACATCAACAAGCCTAATATTAGTCAAATTGGTGTGTTCAACAAGTCTTAATCTAGGATGAATAGGTTTTCTAAGGATGCCTGCAATATACACAAGGTATGAGGGGCCCAATTTCATGAAATGAAAGTGAAATAATGCCACATAACCAGGAGAAAGGGGTAACCCACCCTTCACCTTCACTTCCCCAAGGTATAAAGTTCTTTGGGGGCTTAGCCCGAATGATAAGATTCCATCTTCCAAGAGGTGTCTCTTTTGATTCACTCCTCACTTTTTATACTCCGTCGAAACACTAGAGTTGAAGTCATCCCTTGGAGTGGTGTGTCTCCAAGCAAGCCTCCTAAAAGGGTGACAAAAGCAAATCAAGTGGTGTTTTTGATCTCCAAGATCGCCTTGCAGTGCGAGGAGAGAGCATGCACACACACTTGACTCACACTCACAATGTTGATTTACCCTTAGAAATTGAAATGTGTCTGAATATGAATCGATTAAAGGATGTTTTGATCCCCAAGATCACGCGAAGTGCAAGGGAAGAGAATACACACCTTAAATAACACTCAAATCCACCAAGAAAAGCAAGCACAAGTTCTTTTTATGTCCAATCCCAAATGTGATGATGCAAACACATGTTCACTTTAAGCCCCAAATCAAGATGTGATATTGCAAACAAGTTTTTGGTCAATTGAGAATGAAAAAGTTGGATTGTGTGCACCTTTAAATATAAGAAACCCACTTGATATTAGTTTTATATAATGATCTTTGACAATCTTAAACAAGTTGTACTACACTTGTTAGTAGTTTGATAGATTTTAACCTTTGACAAGCGAACCTACAAACAAGTGTTAGCTCAAAAAAATATAAATCTACAAAAAAAATAGAAATAAAAGTCAAGATACAATAGATTAGATATCACCAACAAATTCCTTGTGACTTTCTATGCAATTTCAAAAAAGAATCGTTGCATTTCGATTTAATATGCAAAAGTTATGCCCAAATGAAGTTTACAATGAAAGAGTGTTAAAATTGAAGAATAAACCCTTGCAAAAAATCAGAAAATAATGTCATCCAACAGAAAAATAGATATGGCCATGAGATCCCTTATGATTTTCTAATCAATTTATCAAAAAAAAAAATTCAAATTGGACTCCATATGCAAAAGTTATGTCATAAACTAGGGTTTGAAATGAAATTACTTTTTTGAAAAAAATTCATTTCCACTATAGATTTGAAAAAATAATGATAGAAAAATGGATTTAAATATTTCTATCCACCTACAAAATCAGAATGTGATTTGGTTACCTAGATTGCAAGATATGATTTTTTTTTCAAAAGTTTCTGAAAAATTAGAATCATAGGGTCAACTTCAAATCGTCATAACTCCTTTAATACTAATCCAAATCTTTAATGTAACCATTTTTTGGAAAGGTCTCGAAGTCCTCTTTCCAACGAATCTAATCTCTTTTTTTAGGACTAGTGTAAAATAGAAAACCCTCTGCAACATATCTGACCCTAAACAAATAAAATCAACAATATAAAAGATCTTCAACCTACAAAACCAAGGTTAGATAAGGGACACGGGGTCCCACCGGGTGTGCCAAAAATGTAGATAGAAAAATGGATCAAAGGAAATAGAAGATAAATGCAAACAACCCAATACCTTCACCTTCAAACCAAGTCCTCCACACTTGATAGAACAAAGTACATGCACCCAAATCTACTAGCTATGTTCTCTATGATAAATGATGGATACAATGAGATGTTGATTGCTCAAATCTGTAGCATAACACTAGTATGAGGATGATGGATAAGATGATCTAGAGTGATTTAGACAGCATGATGTTGTATGAAGAATGTGTTATCTTCAAATGGCTTGGGTAAGGCTTCATTTATAGGAGATGGGGGATAAGAATGGATGGCTAGGATTAAGTGAGACATGGAGTTGTAATCATGTGACAAGTATCACATAAGGGTTGAATGAGATGAATTAAGTCAAAAGTCTTCCTTGTAATAAGGATTTCTAGAAGCTTATAGCTATGTGAGGATATAGACAAATACGGAATTAAATAATAAAATTATTTAATTTTTGGAGAGGGATGACTTGGAAAACATTAATTAAATAAATATTTGATTTTATTTAATTAATTTGGATGAGGGAAAAGTTGGAATTAATTAAATAAATATAATTTATTTAATTAATTGGCTAATGGGAGGATAAATGGGATTGAGATGGGATTAAAAGGGATTAGTTAAATAAATATGATTTATTTAACTAATTAGGTGATGAAAGGGTCCTAGGACAAAATGTCTCATCAGGTGTCTCAAATGAGGATGTCACAAGACATGTGTCAATTTTAGGTGTCTACACTTGGCAATAGGGGAAGTGTTTGTGTTTCTTGTTGTTTGTTGTTGGATGTATTTGATGTTTGAATTGATGTTGAAATTGATGTTTACCTCGTGATGTGATCGAGGGTTTCTCGTTGTTTGATTTGTTGTTTTTTATTTACATTTTACCTTGTGATGTGATTGAGGGTTTTATTCTCTACATTTGAATGTATGATTTGATTTGGTGTGTACCTCGTGATGAGATCGAGGGTTTTGTTCTCTAAGTTTCCTAATATTTTTGTAATTTTCTAATACAGTGCAATCTAAGATGTATGCAAACGATTTTTATTCCTTTTTCCAAATTCAAATAAAAGAAGTTGTCTAATTAACTAGGAATTGAAATATGTATGCAACTATATGTGTTTTTTGATATGCAATCTAGTCCTATGTTTTTTGTGGTTTCTGTGGGGTGATTTTGAATCTAATCTAAGAAATTGAAATTGCAAGAATTGAAATGAATGTAATCTAATGAATGAAATAAAGCTAATCTAACTTAATCAAAGCAATGCTAATCTAATTGAATCAAAGAAAACCCTTTTAAGGAAATAGCAACACAATGATTACTTTTCCAAGAGCTAAAGTGTGAGCTAATTACTATTTGAAAACATGAAAAACTTGGTATGATGAAGATGGAAGTGCCTAGCTTGAGCCCTTAGAAGTCCTTTCAGCAACCCTCTCTCTTCCTCTGTAGAAGTGGGGTCCTCCTCTTGGTGACAAAAGTGAAGATGGGAGCAAAATGAATAAAATGGAAGTTATGGAAGCTTCAATAATCAAATGGGCATTTGAATTCCTATGAAGCAATATGGA
The DNA here is from genome assembly GCA_027924645.1 of Cunninghamia lanceolata. Lineage (NCBI taxonomy): Eukaryota > Viridiplantae > Streptophyta > Pinopsida > Cupressales > Cupressaceae > Cunninghamia > Cunninghamia lanceolata. The sequence continues at coordinate 870,787 of BSBN01000887.1, forward strand.
TTGGAGCTTAGAAGCTTTGAGAATAAATGGGAATTAGAATGCCTATGAAGTGTAATGGCTTGGAGCTATGAAGCTAAATGCAAAAATTGAAAAGGCTTATGGGGACCTGCATCAACATAAATGCTATGGAGACAAAGAAAAGAAAAGCAAAACAAAAGCAACAATACTAAATTTGCCTCCCCAAATGCATAGAGGAGGGGGTATATATAGGTGTGAGAAGCACAACAATGGAGGAGATGATTGGAGAGTTAACTCATTTGATTGAAGAGTTAATAGGCTTGATTGGATAGTGAATTGGGTTTGATTGGGAGTGAACTAGCCTTAATAGCCTATCACAAAAAAAGAAATTGAGTTAGCATGTAATTGATTGGGAGTAGAATTGATTTAGAGTTAGAATGGAGTGATTACGATTCTTGAGTCAGTTAGGAGGAGTTGATGATCAGTTAGGGAAGGTGACTCATGCACTCAAGAATCAACTTTGAGCAAATTTAGGTTAGAACCAGAAGAAATCACGCATGTTAGAAGATGACAGGGTCACCCCTTTCAAGAAGTGGGTCACCCTTAGAGATCTTGGTTCAGGTGTAGGGTCACCTAGGGAGATCCTGCGAGACATAGGGAACTTACGGGAGCTCATTTGGGCACATATAGACTCCTTTTTGGGTGTCATTTTTGGAAAGTGGGTCACCCATGGAGATCCTATAGACATAAGGGGAGATCGTAAAATGAAGACTTGCACAAGTGATTCCAGGGTTGGGGAATGATCTAGAAGGGCTTAAAATGATCTTAGAGCTTTGAAACAAGTCATAGGACCTCCACAAAGTGGGTCACCAACTTTTACCAAAGCAAGTCACCCTTGGATATCATAATTTAGGTGCAGGGTCACGCAGGGATATCCTACAGTGATAGGGGGCGACCCAAAAATAATGTTTTGAATAGGTCATTTGGAACTTCAAAGAGCTTGTTCATGCACATATGGAATCCTTTTTGGGTGACATTTTTTTAAATTGTATATTTTTTTTAGCACTATGTAGTGGCGCCATTAGTTTTTCTTGAAAGTGTCTCAAAATTTTACTTTCAACTCAATTTTCCAAGGATATCTTGTCAGTCTTTCAAGCTACCCTACCCTTAAATGTTCGGTAGGCAATTGAAAAGTGAGTTGGATGGATGGGAAGAAATAATGGATGAAGAATCTCCTAGGGAAAATAGATTTCCCCTCTTGTGAAGTGGATTATTCATGTCATCAGGGCTAGTAAGTGACAAGAGTGGTTTTGTCGAAGATGGGGTTGGTGACTAAGAATATAGTGTGCAGGACCTTGGAAGGATAGCTTGGAGAATGAGGGAGGCATAATCAAAGTGAAAACAAATGAAGACTTGTCGACAAGAGGAATACTACTGAGAGGTATGTATTTATTCATGCTTACATGTACGTGATTAGGATTATAGCTCATCCTCGAGTCAGCATGTAGGCCTACACATCTTTTTCATACTTACATATTTGCCCCATCAGGGACATTAGTCTACATGAAGGTAGGTACCATTCCCAAACTAGGATTTGCCTATTGTCGTTGTCCTGAGTTTGTACCTGAAATAACAAGTATTAGTTTGACTTCATGATGTATTTTGAAACAAGTGTTAAAATGGAATGAGAAACGTACCATTGATGTGTGTTCTGAATGTACCTGAGTCATATCGCCTTTGTCATGAAGACCTATAAGGATTAAGACACACCAAATGAAGACAAAAACCTAGACTAAGGAAGCAAAGGATGATGGACACACGCTAATCTAGAGTAACTAGAGGAGGGCTAGGATTTGATCTCAGATTAGATGGTGGAGATTGAATAGATTGCATGGGGAATGGGAAGTTTACAAGTGGCAATTTGGGAGAGATGTAAATGGATGAGACATGGATTCAAAGAAATGAAGGGTGGAGATTAAAACCTCACATATGTGTGAGAAGACCCATGGAGATTTGTGATTATAACAAGTGGGACATCTCACACATGTGTGAAATGGAGGGTGTAGATTTCCATTGAACAATGGACAATGGGGATTCAAACTTAATTTCAATTTGGATTAAGAGATGGATGGCTAGGATTAGGTTAAACAAATTAATGGCTAGGATTTCGAATTGATTTGATTTAAGATTTAATGAAAGGAATTAGAAAATGTTATTAAAATGGGTGTTAGGAAGTGAGATTTTAATTAGAAGAAGAGTGTGGATTTTGGATAAGGTGACATTAGCTTAGTTAATTAAATAAAATGATTTTTTTAATTAACTAATATTAGGACTTTAACTTGGTCAAATAAAAATGATTTACTTAATTAACTAATGTTAGGACATTAGCTTAGTTAGTTAAATAAAAATGATTTATTTAATTAAAGACTAATTTTGGGATAATCTAATTAATTAAATAACTATTATAGGAATGGTTAGGGATTATGATATGAACTCAGTTAAGTAGTAAATTTTAGGTGTTTATAGCATGAAAAAACTAAATATGTATATCCCTTCACATGTAATTTCCTAAATTAATTATGCCAGATGCAGTCATAGCGAGGTGGAGATGAGAGCACTCAAATATATATATATATATATATATATATATATATATATATATATATATATATATATATATATATATATATATATATATATATATATACCAAAAAAGAAATTGAAAAAACCAAAAAATAAATTGAAAAAAATAAAAAAGAAATTGGAGAAAATAAAAAATGAAAACAATGAAGCATAGAAAGGTGGAGAAAATCACAAAAAATATGGAATGAAAAAAAGAAATTAGAAAAAATAAAAAATAAAAATAAAAAAATAGCATGAGTGTGTTAACAAAGCCTCTTACTTAAATTTTACTCCATGTCAAATTTATATTTAATAATAAACATAATATTAGTGATGCCTTATAATTAAATAAACATAATATTAGTGATGCCTTATAAGTAGTGAAAAATAAAGAAAGTATATTGAAGTTACTATTTAAAATTGTTTATATGCCTTATTATGCAAAAACGAAATTTGAAAAAAAAAATTGAAAATAGAGAAAATCACAAAAACTATGGAAAAAAAAAATTAGACAAAATAAAAAATAAAAACAAGGAAAATTTGAAGAAAACAAAATGAAAAAAATCATAAAATCCATGGAAAATGCAAAAAACATATTTTGGGCATATTGTAGATATATATTTTTAAATATAAATACTAGTATTATTTGTTTTTATTAAAAATAAAATAATTCTTGAAATAAAAGTTAAAATAAATAATTTATTTTCATTTAATTTTAGAAAAGTTAAAATTTATAAATAAATTAGTTATTAGTAAAAGTTAAAATTCTCATGAGCAGGGCTTAAATTTGACACCTTGCTGTCAAGCAAATTTTTTATGATAGTTATCTATTCAATAGTACCCTTCAAATATTATGACATGCCTTAGTATAAATAAATCATATAAAAATTAAATATATATTGTCATAATTCTATATAAATTTTGACAGTTTGTCCAAAATCTCTCCTTTCATATGATATAGTTTTTTTAAAATTTGGATTGTATTTTATAGTTAAAATACCTAAATATAGCTATACAACTATCAAATTTAAGCCCTGCTCATGAGTCACCATTATAGATATATATAAGTAATATACACTACTAATATGTATATAGATATCTTAAATTAGTTAGTGAGTTGTCTGCATGTGATCTTCATTCTATTCTTTAACTTTACATCTTAATGATGAATCATAGAGTGTGATGGAAAATTAGACTGTAGAAATCTAATATCTTTGACTTGTATATAACAAATTCAATATAAACACCTAATCTACTCTACTATTTAAATTAATTAAAATAACACCCACTAAATTGCATTGTCATTTACACCCTTTTACTTGGTGTGAAATCACCCAAACTCAACTTTGGGGAAAGAGCAAGTAGAATTGTGTTCTTCCCAAGAGTCCAGATATACATTGCTAAAGGTGTGGAAAGAAAAGTGGTAAGGTGATCTTTGTTTTTCGGTACACCGAATGGAAAACAAAATACAAAGCAAAGCCAGCTGGCCGAATTTACAGATGGCAAGACACGAGCCGTGGGAGTGAGGTGGATCACAACAAAAATTAAAAACAAGATAAAACAGAATCTTTTCAATTCACGGATTTTGCCTTCGTCGTATAATGTATCCGTCTATTCCCGAAAACCCTATCGGAAGGTGGACACGTGGCCGTAATCGGTGGCATGCCTGTCTACTCCCAAGATACCAAAATCTGCATGATATCTCACACACGCTTCCAGAGGGATACTGAAAAAGGAAGCCGTTAAAGTGGATAAATCGTCTATAAATTGCCCCCCTCACTTCATTTCGGTTTGCCCCGCCGACTGACTGTGTAATGAATGGATTACACGAGCCACTCGCTGGAACTGCCATTTCCACCGCCTGCTATAATGTACCGCCTGCGATCTGCTACGTCAAAGGATCGAATCTCTCGGCCTCCTCCGCCGATTTCTTCAGCCGCTCAGCCGAAGAGGACATGCATGTGCTCGCCTACAACGCATCCAGGCTCCTTCCGCTGCAGTTTGCACAGACAATCATCTACGCGCTTTTCTTCAAAATTGCATGCCGGGAGATCTTCCATGCTCAATTCGTTCGTCAAGATCGGTGGAGTCGAAGGAGAATGGGTTAGGCGGGCTCTCACAGCGCTCATACGACCATCCTCTCATCAAATGCGGCGGAGAATGTGTTTTCAGCCGCAGCCCAGCCGCCTGCGCCATATGACCACGGCAGAAGAACGCTCCTGATCTTTATCTCTAACCAGCTCAATATTGTACATAAAAACTGTAACGAGAAATCCGTGTATAATTTTTTTTTTTTTTTTTTAAGGTTTTTGAATGCAGCATCCTATGTTACGGACATTGCAAGCTTGGTTTTAGGTCAATGTAGCCTTTTGGAAGGGTTGCAGATCACTATTTTAGGCCTCCTGTTCTGTTAACATGTAACCCTAACCGTCTTTAAGAGTTGCAGGCCACAGCAAAATGTAAGCTACGGATCAAATCTGATAACATTCCGGTACGGCCGCAGCATATTCATAGCTTAATGAGTAAGCAATTTGCGTAAATTTAACATTCAAATTAAGATCTTCCTCTCGAAGATATTCGTTGTTGTAGCTTGCTCCGTTACAGTGTGATTAAATTGCTGTATTTCGATTGAACGGCGACCTGTGGAGTCGAACCTGTGCTGTTGCGTTGTTTAATTTTGGTACACTGAACTGCCAAATTATTGAGCAGGTTATCATTTTAAGAATTTATTTAGACATATAAATACAGTTTCTTTGTCAGGGGAAAACTTAATTTTGAGTCTTTCACGATGAACAACAATCCATTTTGAGCCGTTGGATATGATCATTGCTGGTTTCCAGAAATTTTAAGGGACGTTATGATAATAATATACCTATGTTGGGCCATTGGCATAATAAATTGTCAATATAACATTCCGGTATAGCCGCAGCTTAATGAATATGCAATTAGGGCATAAATCTAACATTCATCAAAGGCGAAAAGATTCAAATTAAAATCTTCTTCTCGAAGATATTCGTTGTTGTACCGTGCTCTGTTACAGTGTGATTAAATTGCTGTATTTAGATTGAACGGCGACCGGTGGAGTCGAACCTGTGCCGTTGCGTTGTTTAATTTTGGTAAACTGAACTGCCAAATTATTGAGCAGGGTATCATTTAAAGAATTTATTCAGACATATAAATACAGTTTCTTTGTCAGGGGAAAAACTTAATTTTGAGTCTTTCATGATGAACAACAATCCATTTTGAGCCGTTGGATATAATCATTGATGGTTTCCAATAAGTTTTAAGGGACGTTACATGACAAATGGCCGCTGACATAATTTATTTACAGACATTTTGATAGGTTGTAATTTTTATTGAACCGTCTGAGGAGGCGGATGTTGGAAATTGGAATGTACGTTAGTGTTGAAAATAACAACCAGGTATTAAAAAAGAAATCTTGTTTCATTTTTGTTCATCGAGATTCGAGATTCGGTTTGTTTAAGACAAGGTAGCAGGACAATCATGTAAACCATTAACCCGACAAGCTTCAGGACAATCATGTTACATGCACTGGGGTGGGCCAGTGGGGACAGACCTGCAATCTGATGCTCTGTGGCCTCCTGTTCTAAAAAATTTATCTGTGTTCTACATTTATTGTTTGGTTCAGATGTATGTTTATTGGAATCTATTTACAATTATTTTTTGGTTCAGATGTATGTTTATTGGAATCTATTTACAATTTTGTTTGGTTCAGATGTATGTTTATTGGAATCTATTTACAATTTTTTTTGGTTTAGATGTATGTAATTTAATTATATATATTTAAAATTTGGTAGGTTGTATATATTTAATTATATTAAGGGACCATAATGTTAAAGTGAAATTGTGTTCGTGACTATTCACATGGTGGGACCAGAACATGATGAATTTAACGGTTTTTAAATTCATCTAGCAATGTAATTTTAAGTGGTCTATAAAGTCAAAGTACACCAACTTAGGTCATAAAATTCAATATTATTTTTACGAAATAAAGTTAAACCAATCATACAAAACTCTTTTAAAAAGTACCATTATTTAGATTCTATGAATTTCATTAGTTTATCACTCTATAATTATTAGGACGATTATTAGGAGTAGAAAAGTGTACCCTTTTCTTCACTTGGTTTAAGTTTACTTTGTATGGATGTCCTTAATATATGGTCCAAATAATTTAATTGGTCTATTGTTGTTTACTTGTTATACTTCAATATTTAGTTCTAATCCAATTCTTTGAGCATTGCCCATCTTGGATGGGATTCACCTTACTTTTATCCTTTGGATCGAACAACAACTCTAGTGTGTCAAAGTTTCAAATTGCATTCTCCTCATAAGATAATGAGGATAAGAATACACATTAAAACATATCACTCATTGGCCACATACCAATTATAGCTTCAATATTAGACTTCACTATGTTTACATCAACATCTAACACCTTTGTTTATTTATTTGTTTTGATCATTGTTGAATCAATCTAGGGGCCTAATTGCTAGCAAGAGTGCAATCTTAACACAACCTAATTTTACTTACATAGATATGCATTAGGCAAACATATTATACAAATATGGGAAGGTTTTTCCTTGCCTAATAGGATACCATGTCACCAGAATATAACATCACCATTTGGATTAGATTATAGGTGTAGTCCTACCCAAGTCCTTAAATTCTTAGGTCTCAATTGTCTTGGATATTTGATACAAGATCCAATTCTATATTCTAGTTTCTATCTCTCTATCATTACATCACAACAATCAAAGTTCACATCATGTTAATTTCAAGGTAAGCTCTATTTTCTCTCAATTTCATTTAAACACTTTTTTTTCCTTTTATTTTAGCTAATCTTTCTCAATTATCATCTTAGCTAAATAATTTATAGAAATGGGTTTGAATTGTATTGATTTATCCCCTGTATATGTTCAATGGTGAAATTTGCAATAACCATGCCATTTTCCATTTAGTTTTGTGAGGGTTTTGTGCCCACCTTGGTGGAATGTCTTTAATGCAATTGACAAGTGGCATACTCTTATGTTATGTTACCTCATGGCTTGATTCCTATCTATAATTTTTCTATCCCTATTTACACTTATCTCCACACATTTGCCATTTATTCATCCCTATTCACACTTACTTCCATCCATTCATTCCTTGCACCACTTGAGATTGGCTTGGTTTAATCCCAAGGCATGCAAAAATGAATCCAAAATTTAAATTCAAATTTCCTACCATAGATTTTTTAGTGGCAAATCTTTGCCAAATGATGAATAGTGTAAACTAGGGCTTCAATTGTCAGTGAATGAGACAAGCTATAAGGGGAACTAAATCACCATGCATTTTTACCTAAATTTAGTTCAGTGCTAGTTAAATCACCTAATCATTATTTTATTAAAAGTTTAAATTGAATTGTTGACATAGTAAATGATGCATGATTGGACCCTAATCACCGAAAGCTTATAATACACATTATATTTCTAAATCATATTCACCATTAATATTACATTCTCACTTATTTTTGGGGCCATATCATTAATTGTATTTAATCCTGCTTTCTTTTGGGGCCATATTACATAGAAATCATATAACTATGTTTTAATCAAGGGATGTTTTGTGGCCCCCCAATGCAAGCTAAGTTATAGACAAACCTCATGGGGCTTCAAATTTGATTATTACAAAGAATACAGGTAGCATAGAGTTCATGTACTAATACTAATTTTTAGTGTTTGTGTCATACCCACTCATACACACAAAACCCACTTACATAATATCCAAACACAATGAAACATAGGCCCCTACATACATACATAAAATATCATCATATTAGTAAAATAATATAGTCCTCAAAGTATAAAGCCATAAGAGCATATAGAAGTATCTATCTAGTGTGAAAAGGGTGGACCTTACAGTTTGCATGGATATGAAATTAAGATCTTGTCTGCAATTTGTGATAGGTATTCACTTTATATAATGCTTACAATGACTCTTCTAGCGTTGATGTTGCAAGATGAGGTATGAATGGGACTACTCACCTATGTGATCAACAAATAAATCATGATGATTCATGTACAAATTGCAAGTGTCAATTAAAGTGTATTTAGTTGATAAAAGGATTGTTTTTATTGATCTTAAATTTTTAGATAAATTTTGCAAAAAAATATGCATGTCAAAATAAATCAACTTACATTACTTAATCTTTAAAAGTCTTTTCCTCCCCAAATATGTGAAGGAATAAAATTTCATTTCTCACCATCAATTTCCTCTCTAATATGATAGTTTTGGTGGAATGTCCTTAATGCAATTGACAAGTGGCATACTCTTATGTTATGTTGCCTCATGGCCTGATTCCTATCTATAATTTTTCTATCCCTATTTACACTTATCTCCACACAGTTGCCATTTATTCATCCCTATTCACACTTACTTCCATCCATTCATTCCTTGCCTCAAAATTACCATTTTAGCCTTAGGGTTCATTTTTGCACCACTCGAGATTGGCTTGGTTTAATCCTAAGGCATGCGAGAATGAATCTCAAATTTAAATTCAAATTCCCTGCCATATATTTTTTAGTGGCAAATCTTTGCCAAATGATTAATAGTGTAAACTAGGGCTTCAATTGTCAGTGAATGAGACAAGCTATAAGGGGAACTAAATCACCATGCATTTTTACCAAAATTTAGTTCAACACTAGTTAAATCACCTAATCGTTAATTTATTAAAATTTTAAATTGAATTATTTTGACATAGTAAACGATGCATGATTGGAGCCTAATCACCTAAAGCTTATAATACACATTATATATCTAGATCATATTCACCATTAATATTACATTCTCAATTATTTTTGGGGCTATATCATCATTACTATTTAATTTCGGTTTACTTTTGGGGCCATATTACGTAGAAATCATATAATTATGTTTCAATCAAGGGATGTGTTGTGCCCCCCTAGTGTAGGCTAGGTTGTAGACAAATCTCATGGGGCCTCAAATTTGATGATTACAAAAAATACATGTAGCATAGAGTTTGTGTACTAATACTAATTTTAGTGTTTGCATGGATATGAAATTGAGATCTTGTTTGTAATTTGTGATGGGTATTCACTTTATACAATCCTTGCAATGACTCTTCTAGTGTTGGTGTTGCAAGATGAGCCATGAATGGGACTACTCACCTATGTGATCAATAGATAAATCATGACGATTCATGTACAAATTACAAGTGTTTGTTAAAGTGTATTTAGTTGATAAAAGGGTTGTTTTTATTGATCTTAAATTTTTAGATAAATTTTGTAGAAAAATATGCATGTCAAAATAAATCAACTTACATTACTTAATCTTTAAAAGTCTTTTCCTCCCCAAATATGTGAAGGAATAAACTTTTATTTCTCACCATCAATTTCCTCTCTAATCTAATAGTTTTGATTTATTTTTGGTAAGTAATAAGCATGTGCAATTGAAAATGTTTACCCAACTAAGAATTTCTTTCGTATCGTTAGATTATTTACTAATCAATAGTTAATACATTAGTATAAATGTATAATATAAACTAAGATATCAATTGTCGATCAATAAACAACCTAGTGGTCCAAAAGAAATTTTGGGTTAGGTAAACATTTTAAATCACATGTGCATATTAATTCCTAGAAAGAAATTAAAATTGTTAGATTAGTAGGGCAATATAAGGGTGTGGAATCATTCATGGCTTGGACCAGGGCCATATATAAGTGTTCTTTATATAGCATGAGAATTTCAAAATGTTTGGTTTGTGTGTGCTCCAATGCCTTCTTGATAGGAGTGCATCAGGGCTAATGTCCTCAAACCTCTTAGGGGTGCACTACCCCCTCAACCCCTACAAGGGGGCACTACCCCCTTAACCTCATCGGTGATTGCTTCTCCTAGGCCCCTACTCTAAAATTATGGGAAAATAAAATAATATAGGGGGTTTGCATTGACCAACTTGCAAATATTGTCGAACCCACAATTTAGATAACATTTGATATTATGGTTATCCCAATTTAATAGTCTTTTCTATAGGGAGAAAATTGATAAAACTTAACTTCTTTTTAGTATCATTTAATAATTGGCTAAAAAATATCTTATTCTTAGTATTAATCAATAATTCGCTAGGGAAAAAGAAAATTATGTAAAGATGTACATAAATTCACTAAGATTTTTTTTAAAGTGTAGGATTTGCCATGGAAATTAGTGTAAGCCAATTGAGATTTATCGAGATTTTATAGAAAATGTTAGGGGCCTTTTCTTAAAGTTATCCCTATTTCTTACACCTTTCTACTATCTATTATGATTTGACATCACACATGTTTGTGCAATGTGTTGTTATTTCATGGTATTTAAAGATGTTCAATATGTCACCAATTCATATGCTAGATTTTAGAAATAAAAAGAACATCTAGAGCACACTTCAATGTTCTAAAGGACAAAATAACCACATTTGAATATAGGCCATGTACATGTTGGTGAATGTTGCCTTCAATATTCCTCATTATCATTAATCTAGCCTGCCAAGGGGGTTAACCTAGGAGAATACAGTCATCTATCAAATCAACAATCTCTCCAACAATATCCCTAGACACCACCTTGACACATTTAGCTATCGAGAAAGCAAAGACAAGAAGGTTTTCTAAAGCATATTCTACCAAATTATTTCCACAAGGAATAGTTCAATCCCATGTGTTATACTGAGTCTGTGTCACTCGAGATTGACCTTGTGACACTCAAGATTGAACCATGGAAATTTTAAAGATTGCATATAGTCTAATATATCTATCATACTAAGGGCATAAATTACCAGATGGTGGTGAATGAATTTAGCATGTCATCAACAATGTTTCTCCATCATTAGTTTTGTTGGTGACCAAAATTGTAAATTACATAATCCTAAGGGGTAAACATCAAGACCTAGATCTAGGGACATAATAATCCAGAATAATGACAAACCTTTGATCAAAATGTGGACAATTAAGAGCCAACTAACAAGAGTGAGATCACTCTTCTACTCTTCGAGCTCTATAAGACTTAGGAGGGTGTTCCTAGATATCTTTGTGGGATATGCAATTACAAAGAAATCACATAGCTTAACGAATCCCTAGGCATAGACACTTCTACAATAGGTTGTCACTTCATGTCTCTACACTTGGTTTACTAGTCTTTTAGACCACAAATCTCTCAATAAGTAGATTACCACACAAGTTAGTGTGCAACTTGAGATATTCAAACTAGTTAATAATTCCCATAGGTAAAGCTTTAATGATTTCATACTTCACCCATAACCTACAAACTAATAGTATGCATAACTCTCTAAATTTGACTCACAAATTTAGGTTCACCAAAGATCTATCAAAGGTTTACAACACTAAGTGTTTACAAACTAGTAAAACATAATTAACAAATTTATCAAAATAGATGGATAAATAATTTATTAGTTAAAGGCATGATTAAATGCCTAAGAAACAATCAATGTCTTGATCCATTAGGCATTTCAGTCAAATCTAAAAATAATAAGCAAACATGTATGCAAACCTAAAAATAGAACTAGAAAATTACATAGGAAATCATACCAGTCTTGTTGGGTTTTCATTCAAACACAAGATTCAAAGACTCAAAAACTTCACATGAATGAGCACACTTCTTAATCCAAACATGATCAATTAACTCCATATGAAATTAATGGAAAGCTTTTACATTGGTAGTTAACAAAAAATAACCAAAACACATCAAACTAGCAAATGTAGCCCAAAACATGTCGGATTCCTTGAAAATAAATATAGATGTGTTCAAACATAATGAAGATAATACCTGTGAACACCCTGTCAAATTTACAATGATAAACTCATAAAAATAAATCTGGAAGCAAATATTGCTACCCTAAAACACACTAAATCAAAGGACAATGTATAAATTTAGGCAAATGACTAGTGGTTGGCCCAAAGATTCCAAGATTTGCTTTAAAAAAAACTAAGACCAATCCCTTTCTCCTTAGATAAATTACATTTTATATTAAATAATTATTTTTCAAATTACATAAAATGCTGACACTTGTCCCTGTTTAAGAAATTTGCACTACTTTGCAAAGAGGAACAAAGAATATGGCAAAAATGATTCTTCCCACCTCTTTTTCTTGCCCATCTTTGCACACTGAAATTACATTTCTACCCTAAAGTAGCACTAGCAGATGCAATAAAATCACCCCTTCCCACATAAACTCTAGCAATAAAATTGTTGTTTCTAGCACCTATGTAACAGTTTACTTGCAAGCGAACTGTTATCTTCATATGAAAACGTGAAATTCTTTGTTCTTGCTGCCTGGCAAAAACAAATGCTTGAATGCTTAATATTCCATGGAAAATGACTTTCACTTCCTTTTACAATCTGGATGGACTTCCCTTTTACTTTATGGAGCTCATAAAATAAAATACAGCCATTTTAAAACCTATGAGCACCTTTTGATATATCATATTTCCTATGCACATATATAAATATAATAAGTCCAAAATCACTAAGCCTATTTTGATATATCATATTTCCTATGCACATATATAAATATAATAAGTCTAAAATCACTAAGCCTATGCATATAAATTGAAATACCTAAATGGGGGGCGCAACTTAATTGTTTAGGACTCTATATTCTAAGACATTTAAGTATTCATTTCTGCTGCATTCACGGACTTGGGTTTAAATTGTGTGCATCTTCTTCTAGTTCTGTCATCTTCGAAGCAGCCTTTATTTCTGTTGGTCAGCTAATGTCACTATTGTGTATTGTAATCTTCTTAGTGGAGCTTGCTTTGTTGGTCATAACAGCAACAATCTTTTATGTAATCTGTTCTATGTGATGCTGTTGATATCATTTGTATTCATGTTCTATTTCATGTATTTTTTGTTTCATATTAATAAAAGCTTTCTTCCAATAATTTTTTTTTAAAAAGTATTCATTTCTAACCATTTGAAAAATATTTTCTCGAGCCTCTATAAAGGTATCAACAATAAATATTCCATAAAAAGACCTTGCATCCTTGATACACTTGTGGAATTAGACCAGTCTCCCCCCGTCCGCGTGGTACCGGAGGGCGTGTCGTGCCAGCGTCACCGGTCACATGAAAAAAGTTTACCAGGCACACTGCATTTTATAGGGGGGGCTACTCGATTCCTGCAGTCTAAAAAAAAAAAAAACATAAAAAAATTGAAAACTTGTGGGGGCACACCACAAGATTAAAAACACACCCCATTTGAAACAAAATCTATGACAATGGAGAAGGCAAGGAGATATCAAGGAGCACTATGCAATGACTAAAATAAAATAGTTTGGAGATGTATGAGATGGATAATTGTATGATTTTGCAAGGGGTTATGTTGTCAAAATTTCTCTAGAATTATTTGGTTATTCTCCTATGAAGCCTTGAGCATGTTGATGTATTGTAACAAGATTTGGTATTGTGAATACATTGTTTCAAGTTTTGGAGGTTGGGTTTTTTCTCAAAAGGGTTTTCCTAGGATAATTGTTGTGTCATTGTGGTATATCTTCTTGTGCGTATATTTTTTATTTAACACTATTTGATTGTATTATGTTGCATTTCTCTCCTCCAAGGTTAGTGTAGGAGGTGTTTCTACTATCAACTTCATTTCACAGAGGGCAAGTTACGTATGGAAAAAACAATGCTATGGCACCAAAGAATGAGCCATATAGGTGAGAAGGGTCTAAGGACCTTGAAAAATAAAAATATTGTTGAAGGGGTGAATGCTTGTACTCTTGTAATGTCCCCATTTTTTAGCTAGACATGATTTTGGGTTTGAGCTTGGTTCTAGAGGATAAAAATGGTAATGTTGGCTCAACTAGTGATATTCATTGCTTTTTGGCTAAGTGTTGCTAAGTGGTATTGTTTTATCTAGCCAAATATCAAGTTCTTCTAGTGGATAAAGAATGGGAAAATGGGAAATGCAATATTTAAATTGTATTTTCATCATTTCATTGGTTGGACAAGTTGAGGCCAAGTGGACAAAGGAAAATGTCAATCTTTAATTGCATTTTCAAATATCTATGTGCTCTAGAATTCCAACACTTAAGATGAGGTGATTTCCATAGTCTATTGTGCCAACGCATGAAGATAAGGCTAATTGCATTGAGTTTGGTGCCAACGCATGAATATAAGGCTAATTGCATTGAGTTTGGTGCCAACGCATGAAGAGAAGATGGTTTGTATAGAGCTTTGTGCCAACGTCCAAATGGAAAAAAGGTAATTTCAAATTGTTCTTTGGATCATGTGCTAGGTATCTTGGAAGGAGGATTACAAAATTATAAAATATTAATATTCCTTGGATCATGCACCCAACGCATAGAAGGAATTTTCAAAATATTAATAAATATTGTTAGCACATTGGATCATGAGCCAACGGCCATATGGGAGATAGATAAAATGCATTTTCAAATGTCAAAGTGATGTTGCCCAAGGATGAGAGGAATTTAATTAAATAAAATTAGTTTTGCTGACGTGGAATCGCCGCCTAGGCAAGGAAAAGAGTTTTTTTATAATAAAATATTATTCTCATGGCCGACACTCAAGGAGGAATTCATTAAAAATTGCAAAGGAGTTTGTTATAGCTCATGGCGTGGGAAATTAGAGCTGAATGCATTTAAAAAAATCAAGGAGGATTTTAAATGATTGTTTCTCATTTATCCAATGCATTTAAAATTGTCCAAATGAAAGGTATTTCATTGGTGGACTTCAAATCATTTGCAAAATTAGAGCTAATTAGGTCGACCAGCCAAAGAGGAGGATAAATAGAGCCTTTCAACAACTATTGAACTATTGATTCCCTTGGTAAGTTCTCTTATTATTTTCATTTGGCTAGAAATTGCTTATTTTCAGTATATTGTCAAGGAGATGATCCCTTGATGTGATATGGAGATGATCCCATATCTTGTGTGAGATGATTTCATGAAGGATTTCATCATGCTTTTGAATTGCAGGTTTATTTAGAGGAGTTTGAAGGAGATTTCTATTGCATTTGAAGCTCTTGATCATATTGGAAGACTACCAAGGTAGTCGACCCTCATTAGAGAGCTATTTTATGTGAAATTGATATTATATGAAGATCTAATTTTATCACAGCGAACTGGTAATGCATTTTCAGGGTTCTTAGACTTGGTTTCATTGAAGGATTTAGAGTTTGGAAGACATTCAAGCATCATAAGATCAAATTGCTAGAATTTCAGAGTAGTCGCTAGCCTTGGAAGGCATTATTTGGCACTAATTAGTTCATTCTGTGAAATCTGGGCGAGCATATGAAAGCTACAAGTCTGATTCAGAGCAGAGATCATCAATATTTGAAGTCATTTGTTGGATTGAAGTCTTTGGTGATCATTTCAGCCTAATCGCTCATCTCTAGGAGTCTATTGCTTGTCATTGGAGGAGGCTTTTGGTATGATTTTGTTGTCATACTCATTGCTAGGCATATACAGTGATATCAACATTCATAACATCAACTTATACAATGACATCAGATATATTTTTGGGCTCATACAAAGCCATAACTGAGCTAAGTTGTTATGTTGATCATTCTTCATAGGATTGACATTGATGATCTAGAGCTTTGATGTAATTTGGTTCACATTTTGTGTATGCATTAAGGTCTGATATGAAACAATCCCAGACTGTCATAATGAACAACTAATAAGCATTTGTATTCATCATCATTGAAGGAATAATAAAGCATTGGAGATTTGGCATTCAATTGTTCATGTATTTATTGATATTGTGTTTGTAATTTGAGTTGATTGTTTGAAGCAAATTAGGGCAAAAATTTTAGTCATATTAAGTAGGGTATTTTACAACTCTTGAATTTAATTTCTATGAAAATTATGTGTATGAAAAATAGAATTGCATTCAATTTTTTTCTAGTTATCATAAATCTTCTAGCATGTTGGACTTGATTCATTCAAATGTATTTGGTCTTGTTAATGTTACTTTGATTTCTAGATCTTTGTACTATGTGTCTTTTATAAATGATTTCCTTAGAAGGACATGGGTGTATTTCTAGGACTTGATGGAAGGTGCCTAATGTGCATGCATGTGCTAAGAGAGTGGCTACTATACTTGACCCTACCCCTGAGCGTATCCCTATTCACCTTGAATGGTTAGTACCCATGGATTTAAGGGTGCCCACTATAGTTTTCCCATCATGACATATTAGGATTCTTAGGTGCTCCTATAAACTATGGTTATTGGGGGCAATTGCATTGCATAGATCCCCAAATTGTTAAGGCACCCTATCCACTAGATGCACCACCATAACCCCTCATCTATTTGTAAGGGAGGCCATTCCACCACATGTAATCACCATATCAATAGCCCACCATGTTCTAATAGGGATTTACAATCATATCATCTATCATTAGATGGGATACCCTTTGGAACTATGTTGAAAAGTGGGCTATCTTCCCTCACATGAGCCCACATTATTGTGTGATCTTGCACCTAGCAACCCCTCTAGTAAGGGAATGGATGTGCCCTCAATGCAAGAGAGTAAGATCTCCCATTTTTCTAAAGGGGAAGGTTATCTGAGATGGTCTCCAAAGAACACAACCCATATGTCTACCTCAATCCATGTCTAAGGGTCACTGAGATTTAGTCTTTATCCCATGATTGGGACATTGGGCAATTTGTAAACATTGAGGAGAGTGACAGTCCACTCTCCATCAACTTAGGGGAATAAAAAAGTGTTCAAGTATGTGCATCCTGGTAGGCCAATATGTCACAAAGAAATATGTTGGACAATAAAATTTATGGTGTCTTGGCTACCAATCTAAAGCCTGTTAGACCTAGGAGGTCCCAATCTATAGGCATCGACTAAGAAAGTATGTGAGGAAGCCAATCTATCACTATTACTTAGCTCCACCAAATATAACCACATTGAAAGACAAGAAAACAAGCTTGTGTCAACCTCTAGAACTTAGAAAACATGTCAAAAATAAAGTTTTACTTTTCAAAACTAAGCACAAATTAAGTCATGATGAAACCGCCTCTTTTGGTAGGCTGCATTTTCAAAATACCTATGTAGTTTTGAAACTTCCATGACAATTTAGTAATTGCCACTATTGATTTTAAAACTAATGATGTAGTTCATAAATTATCGAGGCAATTTCATAACCATTAAGATGGTTTTGAAAACTACCCCATGTTTAGATTGGTGGTTTCACTTTGAAACCAGTAGTTCCATAACCCACATTTACAAAAAATTAAAAAAAATAAAAATCAAGCAAAAATTAAAAAAAAAATAGCATCTATAAGATCTACATAACCTAATAAAGATTTTGATACTAACTATTCCTAATTTCATTGTATAATCTATTAGATCCATTCAAAAGTGCTAAAAATGGAAAGTTTTGGTTTTCCACTTGATACTCGCCTATCCAACCCTAGCTCCTCTAGCAACTACCATCTGTATGATCTATGTCTTGCATTAGTCATTTTGGCTAAATCTCACTTGAAATAGTTGCTAAAAAAATATAGCTTCAAATTTTGATCAATCTCACAACTTAACATGAATAGGTAAAATGGGGTAAATTGAATATATTAGCTCTTTTGAACATGGAAACTAACCCATTTGGCAAGTTTTGGAGGTGCAATCAATAACAGGTATATCATAGAACCCTAATGATATACTAAGTCCTCTTGTCCATTAGTTTTTCAAAAAAATTAAAATTTTTGTAATGTCCGTTCACTTGAGTCTATTTTTTTGTTGTGTAGGTTGGTGATGAAAGCAGAGTTGGGTTTATGCCTTAGAACCACCTTGACTTCAAAATATCAAAACTACCTAGTCATATAACTTGCCTATTCTAAGGGGTCAAAAGGTAAGTACCCATTTTTGTACCATTATTTATTGGTTGATATTTCAATTCCAATGATGACAAATGCCACCCAAGTGATAGTATGCCACCTAATTAACATAAATTTGTGATTTCTCAAGACCTCCCTTAGTCTTTTTTATCTCATCCTTGTGTGTGCCAGGTTACCCCTATTAGCTTGTTTACCAATTGAATCTTCATTTGGCCTTTAAAATTTGTTTCACCTATTCTGGCAAAAGTACTAGTGGTAACTAGGCAACATTTTTTTAGGGTTCCATTGGTGGTAATTGGGGGATCATCCATGGTATATATATCATTTCATTCTTTGGTCATTTGATTATTGATGCAATGAATCCATAAAGCAGGTGTTGGCTTAGTGGCAATTGATCCAAATCTGGTACTGGATTGTAATGCATATGGCATAGCACGGTAAATTAAACCCAATGGTAAAAACAAGTCTAAAGAATGTGTAAGAATTACCATTTGCATGAAGAGGGACTCCCAAAATTAGTGGGAATAAGAGACTTGGGATAGACACACTTTCTTTTAGCAGACTAGGAGGAATGATAGTTCTCCTCGAGAAGCAATTGTACTTTACATTTTGTCAATTAGACTAGTAGGTTGACTTGGCTTTAGTTCCTCATCTAGCTCTATTGTACCATGATCTTTCTCTAGAACCTCTTTTTTAGTTGTCAACCTCACTTCTTTGTACTTGTGTCCTCTAGATTGATGATTTAAGGTTGCATAGGGATGAATCATTTTGTCTTTGAGGCTTTGCTAACTGGTGATCAATTATTTTGATGGGATATGTTCCTTTTTTACTGCCACCCTCTTAATTGTTGGATGATCATATACACATGTAAGTATCAATGGCATGCAACTGATGCCCACATGACCCCACTTGATGAAGACTATGATTAACTAGTGTGATGGAGATAGTACAACCTAGTGAAGGGGGATTGGGTGGTATCTTGTCCAACTTCAAGTGTAGATCCCACTATTCTTTGTACAAATTTTACATGGATTGCAAGATTAGGTCCTATTGTCACACTTGAGCTAGCTTCTCTAGAACCTTAGAATCATGGAATGCATACATGTAGAATGCATCATCATCCACCACATTCTTGGTGTTTTTAATTGAATTTGAATTTGGTGTAGATGAAATAGAAGAATGCGGTGATTCACTATTAAGATTCCTAGTACCAAAAACTAGTCATTAAGAATTTGAAGGAATTAATCCCTAAGCGATTCACCTCTAAAGCAATACCTTATCATGTGCATGCATCTTGGGGTTTTCTAATTAACCAAAATGTGACCCAATATATCGCTTTAGTATTAAAGGGAAATGGGGTAATTTTATTAATGTGATATATGTAGGTATTGGGGTTAGGAAGCATGTGCAGAAGTGAGTGTACTATTTATAGATGGCATTCTAAATCCTCTACAAATCACTTTACATGAGTCAATTAGAGGAAATTCCATTCACTATACTGGTCTTTCCAAGGTCATGAAGCCATTATTTTTCTACACTATGTATAGTTTTCTATTGTATCAAAGCCTCATAATCCTAGGGACACCTGCTTAATTCCAACTCTAATGTAGTTAAGAAAGGAAACATTGGTCACACCAAGGTCATGTGAGTTCAATATAGTCTTGCTCGAGTTTTCTAAAACCAATTATTGGACACCTATTGGTAATGTCCAACCCTACCCATAAAAATCACCAGGTATCTCTAAAACCCTTAATTATAATTTATATTAATATGTATAATAGAATTGATGTATCTTTTATTAAGGGGATTCACTATTAGAGTTGGTGTGGCAAGGGTTTGGGGACTGAGATGCTTTTAAATCAAAACTTTAGGCAGGATGACATATTTGTCATAGGTCATCTAATTTGTTTTTTTAGTCTCAAGGCTTTAATGTATAGGATGATAACTAAAATTAGCTTTGAGTTAGATATAGGTATGGGTAGCGCCCTTGGTTGATAGGGTAGAAATAATAAGGGGATATAAAAATGTAACCAAAATAATAGGTACATAGGATACCTGGTAAAATGGGAAAACATTTTAATCATACTAGTGTATGCAAAGAGGTATAAAAACATAAGTTTAAGAGGTATAAATAAAATTAGAAGTGTTTAATACCATATAAATACAAGTATTATGCCATTATTTTATTAAATAAATTCCCTAAAAATTAATCACAAATACAAATTGAATGAAATCTAAAATTTTTGGAATAGATATGTTGCTAGATCCACAAGGAAGGGGGGATACAATCCCCACCACTTGCCCTTGAATTTGAATTTAATTGTAGATATCCATCATGACAATAGGAGATGTCACATGTCTCTTACAAAATCAATGGCTTAGATAGAGCTCCCACCACTCAAATTATAGTAAAATTTGGGCACATATCCACCACCTCTCTATCAACCAGACCTAAGCCGCTAACTCTTCTAGAAATCAAGGCGTTAGGCTCGACCATACATAAATGGTAAAAAACTATTCATCGTAGATTGTAGAGGCATCACATATGTACCTATTGTGGTGCCCAAAGTTTAAAATGACTTGGATTAGCACTACAATAGCAAGAGCCCACTTTAGAAGCAACTAGTTGAATAGAATCTCCACACTGATGGCATAGTATAAATCCATGTAAAAATCTCTACTATTTTGTGCATTCATGAATTGTTATTAAAGGTTTTCATGTTAAGCTCTCACCAATGGGAAATCTTGGCATCATAAAGTATTATAAACATAAGGGCAAACCATGAGGGATCCATGTTCTTAGTAGTAACAACTCCAAAAGATTTACAAAGGAAGCACACCACTTCCTTGATGGACAAATTGAACTAATGGATATCAACATTACTCAAGTTCTCTTTGTTAACCCAGTGTGAACTGGTTGTTGTACTTATAATGTGGGCTGGCTAGCCATGAGATCAACCAAAAAAATGCCTCTACTGGCATTGATGACAAATTCTTATCAACTTCATTTCAAATCTTTTCATCCTATATAGTGCAGAGCGCAAGAACGTTTATGCGAAAAGTTCAAACAATTAATATGTTGGATTCAATGTACTAACTGTTAATGGTGGGAGTGGGTCCCACACATAAATAGTTAATACATTAACTTCAACCCAATGCTTTATGGACTCCAGATAAGACACTTACCTTCCCTATTACCTTATAATGTTCTGACTTCTTAACTTCTTTAACCTAGTAAATTTTCTTGACCACGTCCTGGTTACTGTCAGGATTGTCCTTGCTATACTTATATAGCTTGTTGAAACAGGACTTAATAGCTACTCCATGCGAGATTACTGGGTCTGTATATGCTGGCAGATCATCTTTGCTTTTTGGTACCATGGCAACTATTTTTGAACAACAAATGATGCACATGAGAGAGGACCTCAAACACTTTCCGCACAACGAGTGACCTCATATTTTGAAACTTTCAGCAATCAAATGTCATTTTCACTCTGTACAGTGGATTTAAACTTGCATCAAACCGTTAAAAAGTCATTAATAACTAATGTGAAATCACAAATTTGAAAATATTATGAGTAGATTTCCCATCATAACACATAATTAAATCCACATTCAACCTAAACTATAATGACAGGGCATGCATCATTTCAATTTTAAACTAGCACGTACCACACATTGGTGGCATAGTTTGAGAATATTACTGTGGCACAGCTTTTCAAGTGAGTAGGAATGTGAACAACAGTGGATGCCAGGAGTTTTTTAATTTGGTTTAAATTTTGATAAGCTGGAAAGGGTGATTTTTTCCTTTAAACACAAGAGGTGATCTGAACAAGCTATGAGTTGATAGTTTGTAGACTACGTGTAGACATGATAAGCACTAATTGAATATGTTCAAACTAACCATATGACCAGAAAGTAAGACTAGAGGCCCATCGCACTCCCACAGTCTGCACTATGACACCATAAAACAAATTTGGGTGACGATAGACATGATAAGAAAGTTAAAGCATGTTTAAATATAATGCTTTAAGATAATTCCATACCCAAACCTTAGAAAGGGGTCGGTTTTACTTTCAAACTTTTTGTGATCACACGATGAGAAAGCTTCAATCCAAGAGAGAAAAAGATTGTAAGGAACATTCCCCTCATCTCACACTCTTGCATCCTCAACAACAAACTACCTAAAAGAAGTTGAGAAACAGACACTAGAGAGATATTAACTCATTAATTTTGAGTTACATACCAACTTGTTATAATTTTGAGCTACATACCAACTTGAAATCCTAACAATATAAAAGGAAAATTGATGAGGTAGACCTATCCAAAGTACGGTCCAGCACATGCACTATGAAGGAACTTGGCCAAATAAAATGTTCATTTGAAGGATGTGAGAAATTTTTATAAAGGTAAAAACTGAATTAGTCTATACAAATACATCTCTTCCTTAGAATTCATTGGGCTTAGAGACACTTAGGAATGACCAGAAGGTGACTTACAACCAAGGTACAAATTTTAGGAGGCTTAAAATTTAATGGGTCCCAAGTTTTTATTGGGATGTTGAGCAACAATAATATTTTTCTATTTTTTGGTTGGTCTATGACATACATTTGGAGTATGTCTTTTAAAATTGAGTTCACTATTTTTTTGATTTTAAAATTTAATTCACTCTTTCTATTTGATTGTTTGTGTGGATGATATGAAGTATTAAAATCAAGTTTTGTAGATTCTAAAATAGCGGTTTCTAGTTAGGAGGTTAACAATTCATTTTACTCGAAAATGATCACTTCAAATATGTTATGTAAGTTAACTATTTTTCTTATGAATTTTTTATTGAAAATTTACATGTTATCCTTAACATTACTTGATATGAAATGTGCAACTTTGGTTATTTTTATACCACTACTTGGATGGTATCATGGTTGTTACAATTTTTGGGCAATTGTGTCACAAAATCCATCAAGATTATTGACCATTTGTGTCAAGGTAGGTCATGTAGATACACATTTGTACTAGATGGTAATGTTCTACCTTGAACTCCCTATCATTTGAGGCATTTGACAATGAATATACCCACATCTTTCTTCATTGCTAATCAAAGTAATTTTTTGTTTAGATCAATGTAAATCTTGGTTATGCCAGGTTGTGCTTGGTATGGAGTACTATGTCATTCATCAAGGAATTTCCCCCTCAATCCCTCCTCATTGGGTATAACAATTCATCCTTGACAACATAAAATACCATCCTTTGCAATGTGGTAGTCCTCTAAATCTATCATTTCTTGCAATTCTTTCTTTATTTGTTGATAAAATTGACCCTTTTCCAACATTTGAATAATAGTTTCATGAAGTTTAAATATTACTTGAGTGATTGTAGCAATACTAACACTATGGGTCAAGACATCTACAACACATTTTACATTTCCCTTAACATATGATATGTTTATTTCATAGCTACTTAAGAATTATATCCATCTTTTTTGTTGTGCATTTAATTTAATTTGAGTGAAGATGTTTTGTAGTCCCTTGTGATTACTATTTAGCTCGCATTGTCTACCCATGAGGTAATGTCTTCACATCTTTAAAGCATGCACTATTACTACAAGTTTAAGGTCATGTGTGAGATAGTTAATATTGTGATTCCTTTATATCTTAGACTCAAATTCAATTACACATTCATCCTATATCAAGATTCCTACTTAATCTAGTGAAGCATCTCTCTAGACTACAAAGTCTCTCTAGATTAGGTACTTGTAAGAATGGTGCAATAATAAGAGCTCATTTCAACTATCGGAAAGGATTCTTGCACTTCTATATCCACTTAAACCTTCTTATCTTTTCACTGAAGAGAGGTTATGGGGTTGGCTACTTTGGAAAAGTCATCTACAAATAGATGATAGTAACTTGCTAAATCCAAATAACCTTGTACTTTTGACACAATTTTAGGGGTAGGCTAGTCAATAATTCCTTGAATTTAGGTAGGTGTTGTTGCCACAATATGTTCAAGTTTGTAGTAGACTTCCCCTAAATTTTAAAATGTTGGAACACTTTTAATATTCCACTCATTTTTTTATGTTTCAATTTTTTCTTTTCTTCCATTCTTTCTTTAATTTGATGTTTGATTGCTAAGTTTAAAATGATATAATTAAGTTTCATATAAATCATAAATTTAATTATATAACTGCCTTAATTAAATCAAATTTAGTTAAAAATATTATTATTTATTATTTTACAATTTTAATTCAAAATCATTTAATCAATTAGTTTTAATTCGATCTTATTCCAATCCACATTCTAATGATGTGATGCAAGGTTTTATGTCAAATCTAGATTGTTTTTTCAATTTGATTAGGAACATGACTCTAAGTTGATACCTCTTTGGCTAAGAGTTAATTACAGAGGGAGTATCCATTCTGCCAAAGTTGTGTGGGGCACAATCCTGACCCAATTTCTTATGGTGTGAATGCCTAAAAGAAAAAATAGATGTGAGATTGTTGTGAAGTGAAATCTAAAATCATATCACATCCACTAAAGTTAAAAAAATAAAGGGCATGGTAAGAAAAAGGTGTGAGGTGCACGATAATGAAAAATACGAGAAAATGGAAAGTTTGTGGGGACATGTAGGCACTTTATATGTAGCATTCATGGCCCTGTAGTTTCTCTGCACAATCGATGGTCATGTGTTGGTGGCATGACGTCCATGAAATAGGCAGGGGTGGTAAGGACATGACATTTTTGTTTGTGAGGTGGATTTGAGATCTGAAACATTAAAAAGTGTAGGCAAAACTTGTGGTAAACAGTGCAGCAAGCAATAAAGAGGAAAGTGCAGGCTATGGCAATAAAGTAGGATGAAAGAAATTGGAGGACGTGTGAGAAATAAAAAATACAAGAATGTAGTAAATAACTGAGGGAAATAACAAACCAAGCTGAAGAAGACAAAGTAGTCTGTTGTAAAGAGACTTGTCTAGTAGTGTCTACAGACACCAGAAAACAAAGGGAAACATTGCACATATCTCAATGACTGACTCTATCTGTTATGCAGATTTATGGTTAAGTAGTAACATTGTATTATGGTATTACCTGTCTAAAATAAATTGTACAATTTTTTTATACCATCTGTCTAAAATAAATCTATGTGACAAACATATAATTTAAGAGTAACAATAAATGTAGTGCATTGTTACCATTTTATATTTGATTTGCAGTCAAAGTATACTTGACCTATGAACTTGTGTAATAATTACATGGATTCTATCTCAATGTACATATCAGAAGCGCCAAAATATATTCAAATTCTACATTTTCATTTCTTCAGTTGCACCATTATTGCTCTGTTCCTGTTGCTGCGAAAGGATCATGACAGGAAACTTGTTTTAGAGTTCTCATTAGTTGTTCACATTGAAAAGAGGAGATACCAATGTTAACAAGGAGGAACATGCTGTGTGTGGCATTCATCATGATAATGAATACACTAAGGATGCCAAAAATCCTCTGTATCATTTGAATATAGGCAATACATATGTTGGAAGGCAGGCACAAAGCCAATCATGTAACAATCAGAGTCTTACACAGGTCTATTATGACAAAGTGGCGCTAAAAAGGAGAGTCATTCATGCCCACTGAAAACTCCTCCAACATCAAAATCTCTTAGCATCATTGTGAAATACAATGGGGTCGAGTTGGTCAAAGAGTACAGTAAAAAAAATAGCACGGACTGACCATTTGGTGATCGTGACCAAAAGTCTGGTAAGGATGGCCAATTGGCGAGCATGGCAAAAAAGTTTGGAAAGCTTGGTCATTTGGCAATGCTATGGTTGGCAGATTGGAGGCAACTAGTGAGTAAAAGTGAAGAAGTTCGGAAATGACAAGTGACCCAAAATGAGGCAATATTGATAGCAACAAGAAGACACCAATCAAAGTAGCCATTGGAGATATTCAACATAGCCCTGTTACCTATGTAAATATGTGACTAGGCAAAGTGGTGTTGGAAAGACAAATGGTTGACATCATTTTTATATAACAATATTGTTATTGGGAAGGTGTTATACACCTTGCATAATAATGTTGTATGGAATATTAATTAGGTGTGTTAAAAGACAAAATCACAAGGACAAATTTGGTTGAGATGTGACAAATTTGTTGACGAGAAGACAAAATTGTTAAGAAAGAATTATCATTTTTTGATATAGTTGTTGTGATCTACAAACTTGTTTGGACACATCTTGGAATACTTCTAAGAGGGATTTTGGAAGTATGTGCAACCTCATGAGACCACTTGACCAAGTGTTATGTTGGTTAGCCAATGGTTTCCAAGGAAGCTACTTACCTATATAAACAAGTCTTGAGTGAGTAGTTTATTCATTCAAATAAGTTACCATCGCAATTATTGAAGGTGGAGACAAGTTCTGCTAGATTCTTTATGCGTTTTGAAGATTGGATTGCAGAGGTATGTTATTGGATTGTCTCCTAAATTGAAGGTTGAAGATCTTCTAAGAAGAGTTCATCTCTAGAATTGTATTGTAATCTTTCTATTGCTATTAATACAAATTGAGATTCTTTTCTTCATGGGTTTTCCCAAGGTATCTTTTGTGTTCTATTCTTCTTCTATTTTGTCTTGTTTTCTAAGTATCATTACTCTACTAAATTTGATTTTAGATTTGGATTAGTTGTATTGCTTTCTTTATAGAATTAAGTAGGAAATTGTTGCATTCTGGTGTATTATTTCCTTTCATTTGGTATCACATCTTGGCCAAGTTGTTAGATCCATGAGAGTAGGGCTAGTTTGAAATTAATTCTTGCTTCAGTGGGAGTTGTGCATACGAGAATCTAATTTTTAGGAATATAGTGATGGCAAGGTCTAGTGGAAGTTTTGAGATCGAGAAGTTCAATGAAACAATTTGAGCTCTAGAAGCGTAAGAATCTACTTACTAAAATAATTAAAACAATATAATGAAATAACAATTTTAAACAAAATGTTAAAGTAAAAAAAATTACACAAAATAATCATCATAAATAAAATTAGTTAAATTAAGTGTAATGCTTATTTCTTTTCAAAAGAGAATATACATCATTTAATTTTTTTTTGAATTGATTATAGATTACTAATAATAATATGTGTACAGTATGAGTTCAGCCCATCAGGCTAAATGTTCAAAGTATTGTCCATATCTCAAATACAACCAAAAGGAACTAAAGATACCAACATGATTGGTGAACATATGTCCAAAAACATAGAACATTATTAGGAATGCAAAAGATTTTAGGGCATAATAGAACTATTGATTTGGCTACTACGAGGTTTGAAGTGAAGAGAATGGAGTTGGAGGAGGAGCCGAAGGTGAACAAGCCCGAGGAGAAGAAGGTAAGCACTCTCCTCCCCCTGGGAACATTCGTAGGGTACAACCTAATGCAAGTATGGATGTTGCTCTAGATAAAGAAGGAAAAAGACTTAAAAATGTTGTTGTTTTCTTCGCTGCAATGGATATTGGTGCTCTTCCATATAGAATTTTTTTTGATGATTGGGTTAACAGTGTGTGGAGAAAGAAATTGGGTATCTATGTATCCTTCTGTAGGATGATTCAAAAGGGTTTATTCATTGTCATTTTTAAAAATCACAATATGTAGTCTAGGATTTTAAACAGGAAATTCTAGAATGTGGGTAGTTCTATGTTTAAAATTGTTGCTTGGGCACCAGAAACGAATAATGAAGAGGTCCTAGCTGCTACTATTCCAAGGTGGGTTACTATTAAGAACCTACCTCTAAGTTTTGGGCCTTTATCCCCCAAGTTTCACTACCCATTGGTAACATTTTACAAGTAGAGGAAACAAGGGCTTCTCTAGCACATTTGGATGCTAGGGTTTTGATTTCACTGGACCTTGGTGTAGTGGTGACTGAAAAAATTGAGATTGTCAGGGGGCAAACTCCTTATTTTGTGACATTGAATTGTTAGGAGGATTAAATGCTTGTTTTCCTTGTAAAAGAGATGGACATCTTAAAAGGGAATGCCCCAGAAATTTTTAACAACCCTTCTAACTTGAGTGGGGGTCAAGACATCAAAAATAAAGATTCTTAAGGAACTGGTGAGAAAACAAATGTAGTACCCAAATCTACTGATAGCCAAAATTTGAATTGGTCTATAGTACAAGAAGGGTCTGTGGTAGTGGAAGAAATGGCCACTAACCTAGTTGAAATGCAAAAGAAAATTGGAAACTTGAAGCATCTCAAAGAAAACAATGTAGATGTAAGTAATGATGGTGACTGTCCTCAAGGAAGGAGGAAAAATGCCCAAGAACTTGTGCTAGAAAAAATTAGAGAGAAGATTGAAGCAAATAAAGTTGTTAAACTTGCTCCTTCTGATGGTGAAATACCATGTGAGGAGACACCAGAGCCAATGGAAGAAGACAAGAATTTGCTGATTAAGAATAGTAATGAGGCTAGATAGATGATGGTAGATGATGGCCCTCACATTTGTAGTGAGGATGAACTTGTAATGGAGATTGAAAAAATGTTTAAAAAGATAGATGACAAAAGGAAAAGGCCAAGGAAATTGCTTTGCAAGGAGGATAATTATCAAAAGGGCAAGAAAAAAGGCAAAGAAGAAAAAATACCTAAATATTTTGATAGGTTATATAAAAACTAGAAACCTATTATGACTCCTCCCAAAACTGATGAAACTAAAGATTCTTAGCTGGAACATCAGGGGACTTGAATCCCCTGATAGAAAATATGCTGTCAAAGATTTTATTAAGAAGAAAAAATGGATTGGATTTTCTTTCTTCAGGAAGTGAAAGCCAAGGACTTCTAGTTGGAGACCAGTTTGAAAATCATTTGGAAAGATGCTATACAATATGTTAGTAAGCATGAAAAAGGAAAAGGAGGCATAGCTATTTTAATGAACAATTTGTGGTCCAAATGGGTTGTGGACTCTGGTTGTTCCAGTTGTAACATGGTTGTATGGATTATCATTGACATGGATAAAGAAAGACATGGAGTTTGTGCTATCTATGCAACTAATGATTATAGGGAAATGATTGAACTTTGGAAGTGGTTTGGGTCCCTTCCTAAGATCCCTTGGGTTCTGGCTAGTGATTTTAATATGATTGAGCAAGGAGAAGACAAACTTGGAGAATTGGATTGGGATTGGAAGGGTAACGAGCAATATTTTTGGTCAAAAATGAAAAAGAATCTAAGACTATTACATGATGCAATTACCAAAGAGGTGGCAAAAGAATTTATTGTAGGTTGGATAGATTCTATGTAAATGAAGAGTATTTTAGATTTGAACCAAAAGAGAAAGGAAACTATGTAACAGTCTACACTAAGACTATGTTAGATCATTACCCAATTGAAGTTGTAATAACACTAAATAAGCAAGCCAGGAAGGATAATGTGAGAAGAAGCAATCCTTTTAAACTCAACACTAGTCTATTGAGATACCAAGACTGCCTAGATGGAGACCTTACACTCAAAAATATCAACAGATCTATGTTGAGAGATGGGTCTCAGATTGAACTCTAGGAAATAAATACATGTGGATGGAGAAGCCTTTTTCAGACCATTGGAAAGAAGTTTGTGCTTGATCAAAGAAAGGATGAGGAAAGTTGCAAGATGAACTTCATTCCATAGAAGGAAGATTACAGATTAACCCTAATGATGATAATTTGGTAGAGATTCTAGCAGCCACTAAATATTCTATCAAATGTATTCAAAACAAGAAGATTCAGGGGTTAAAAGTCAGAGCCAAACTGAATTGGCTTAAGGAGGGTGATAAGGTTCTAAATTCTTCTTTAACTTTGTGACTTGATTAAAATCAGTAAAGAAGAAATCAGTCATATCTAGATAAACAATGAAAGGGTTGAAGACTCTAATAGAGTTAAAGAAGAGTTTAGGAAATTCTATTAGATGTTGTTTTCAATTGATGACAACAATCCACAATGTATAGAGGCTCAAAAGTTGTGCATGGACCTTATACCTATGAAGATCTCTGAACAGGATGCCAATAGTCTGGGTAGTTGGATTTGCAAAGATGAAATTTTGAATGCTATCAAGACCTTTAAAAATAATAAGTCTCTAGGTGTTGATGGCCTACACGTAGGGTTTTACAAAAAAATATATAAATGGGATTGTGGATGACTTATGGTTAGTATATGACGAGGCCTTGAGGAAAGGATCTTTGGGCAAACAAATCAATAAAGAAGTTATTAAACTCCTCCCAAAGGAGGGTGACAAAGGATTAATCAAAAACTGGAGGGCTATTACCCTCCTTAATGTGTATACAAAATTTTGGCCAAAGTTTTGGCCCTCAGGCTAAAAAATGTTCTGCCTAAATTTGTAAACAAATCCCAAATTGGTTTTGTTAAAGGAAAATTTATTTTAGAAAAATTGCTTACTAGTTAGGAAGTAATGCACTGGGCAAATCATACCAAACAAAATATTGGCATGCTCCTTCTGGACTTTGAGAAGGCATATGACAGGATTGAATGGTCCTTCATAACATTGATGGTGGCCAAACTGTCTTTAAAAGATCTGAGATCATTACAACCAATTTTTGGCCACATGATGCAAGGGCCATAGATGACAAATTGGTAAGCAATGTATGAGGTTTTAGGAAAGGTACAACAAGAACTTTACATTTGACAAGTTGCTTGAGGATATGGAAATGAAGGAACCTGCCCTGCCACTTAAGGTTGACATTAAGGTTGTTAGGGACAATGATATCATTTCAAACATTAATCCTCCCATCGGTGCTTTTGGCTCAATTGATAAATACAGTGAAAGTGGTAACCTAATGTAATTGTTGTCAATAGGTCCTTTCACTGGTGGATATATATATACTAGTATATCTAGCATAGACATGTGCTATATATTAATAGGTTGGCTCAAAATTCACTCATTTTGGTATCGAACAGTGGAGGAAATACAATCTTTTTTATATATAGTGGGTTTTACAGTACAAGTGTTTCAAGCAAGGATGAGATATAGTACTTATCTATACTGTGACAGGTATGGGCAGGTGGATTAGACTTTAATCCTTTTGTTACCTTATAGTGGAAAACTTGTAGGCCTTTGGATATATAGTGGTTTTGCAGTATGTGCCTCTCATATTGTGATATGGGACAGTATATATATACTTAATGACAGGTTTTGCATGAGGTTGTTGTTCCTAATTGTAGCAAAAAGGCTCTATGTGGGAAAGGTTCTTCACAGTGATGTAGTTGATTCCTTACCAATGGAGATGTGTCTACAGAGCCTTACATCTTATTGTTCCTGTGAATATGTTTTGTCTATGGTGTTATATATTATTTGAAAATTTTATACAAAAGAGTTTGAAAATATAAATTTTATAAAAAGTACAATTGAAGACTAAGTCCTTATGAAAATCACCATGACCTTGAAGGCTTAAGTCTAGAAGTGTCATAACAAGTATACCATCACAAGTTTATACTTCATGAATCCATTATCTTTGAAACTTGGAGAGGGAGAGAGCATCACCAGGGTATTTTATCTACTCAATACTTGAAGCTTAAGGTTCCCTGCGCTAGCTTTGAAAATGGAGTAGCCCAACCCTTCAACAAAGGATCAAGAAAACTGAAGCTAGCATGAATGAAAGAATCTAGTTCAACATGTTTTCACTAACATACTAACATACCATCTAATGCACATGTCCTTATAAAACATAATATGAAATAGAGAATACAAAAATTAAGTACTATACTTAATTCACAATAGCTTTGGCGAAAACATCATTTTACACGCAGTACTATACTAATATATACTTGAGTAAGCTAGTTAATTAACTTACTATTATCTGATTATTTCATATTCGACACCCTTCTTGTCTCCTTAAGATTATATGATTAATTTCTAAATAGCTAAAATTAAGATATATTCCCGTACATATTAATAAGCAGCAAGGACAATGTTGAAAGACGCAAAACTATTGGATATCTATTGGAGAGAAACTATTCACACTGCAGTCTTGTTGGGCGAATATTTTGTCGTTGACTCACTAATGGCAAATTGGTTATATCGTCACAGCTATGATGAGACAGAGTCTCTCCTCTCAACAAGGGGAGGTTCCCTCTAATTGCTTTAACTATTACAAACAAATAACTATGAAACTTATGTACACTAAAAGCTATATTCGTGGTGATTCCATTTCATCCTATTCTCTTTTTTCAGAATAGATGTTCTTACTTCAAAATGATAATCTCAGTGAAATTGATATTAAAGAACTTATTAACTATCACAAAACTATAGAAACACAAAGTCTTTTGTTGCTTCACTTACTAATTGCAAATAGAACTATTTGTAGTTAAATGCAGCCCAAAGTCTTCACTCTTCTCCAAGATGGTATAAGTAAATTGAAAATAACAACTTGTAGTACAAAGTCTTCAAGCTATTTTACTCTCACAAACATTAACACAATCCTCACAAATGATTTGATAACACAAAGTCTATCACGATCAAATTAAGAACACTCTTCAATCACTTGAAATAACCTCCAAACCTCAATTATTATCAAAGAAGATTATGATAGAAAGACGTAAGAACAATACTATCATAACAGAAATAATCCCAAGACAAAGATTGGAATTGAACTTGCTTTCTTGTATTGATAAATATTTGATAATTGATTTTCACAAAAAGCACAAAGTCTTGATTTGCTTTTCAATTCGCTAGAGTTTTATTGCAATAGATAAAAGATAAAGATTACAAAAGAGGCCCTCTTTATTTATAGGGAGGAGCTTGGAGCAAAAATAGGAAATCTATAACTACTTTGACTTATTCAACAAAAGAGTCCTATTTGACTTGGGACTTCCTTTATCTCACATGTAATTACATTCTAGAAAAATACATGTGAATATGTCCAAAACAAAATACAAATTGCATATACAAAAATGAAAATAAACTAAGGCACGAAGAAGAATTTCAGCTGCCACTATCATTCTTCTTCAAAAACATTTGGTACATAGTTCGCACTGCTGCCATCTCATATACATCAGGTCTAGCTATGTTGCTTGAAATGGTATAAGCCCTAAGAACTACATCCTTGACCGCCTTTATCACCTTCTCATGCTATTCGAGGTTATCCTTCAGATTTTCAAAGGTTGAATGATAATCATAAAGATTATCCATTGAATGCACTATAAGCACTTCATCTTCAAACTTCTTTTGAACCATTTTCTCAAAAGCATCAATCATCTCCTTTGTAGAGAGAAACTTGTGATCTTCACCTGTTAGAGTGCATGGTAGTTCCTCTAACCTATGCAAAAGTGAGACATCACTATCTTCACTGTTTTCTCGTACTTGGCACAAATCATCCAGCAAGCCTCTTATCACATTGATGCGATGAGTCAGAGATTCCTTGGTCTTGAGATAAGACTCTCGATTTGATATGACACCAATCACAATCAAATTCTTTATCTTCATTTTCTTCATCTCAATCCATTCTTCTAAATTGTCTTCTTGATCTTGAACTTCCTAAGATAATGAATCAACAATATTATCTAGCTCAGCTTTTGCCTTTTCCTTTTTTTCCTCTCTCTCCATTGTGGTCTTTAGGAGAACTCTGCCCTGTGCCAAAAAATATTCCAGAATATCACCAACCACTCCTGCTCTGGCTTGAACCTTTTCTACCTTTTGAATCAAAGGGTCTTCTACAATAACTGCCATTGGTTCCACAATTTCTGATGATTTCACTATCTTCTAAAGAATGGTAGCAAGCTACTCAGCCTTAGCTTTATAATGTTCTTTTTCTTTCTTTTCCTCATCAAATTTTACAAGCAAAGAGCTTGTTGTTTCTTGAAAATCTAACTTAAGGCCTTCATGAGTCAGCTTTCCCAATTCAACTCTGGAAACAATATAGTCATTCACATCAAAATTATCTGTGGTGGCATCAGGAGGTGGTCTAGCAATCTCCACATACCTAATTCCCTTTTCATCAATTAGCCTAGAAATAGTCTTAGGCTTTTTCTTCTAAGCTTTTGGTTTAGCAGGCAACAATTTCTCAATGTCAATGTCATCTTGTGAAATAGCCTGCTTTTTACTCTTCCATGTATAAGCAGACAACCATGGGGGTAGTGTTGGAGTACTAACATTTGGAGATGAATGAAATGCTTTCTTAGTGGAACTCATGCCAATACCTATTATGGTAACAATCATAATGGTGTTGGTAAAAACTACACTTGTTTCAACATTTTTCTCTGAACCATCAAGAAAATGATCCAGAATAGTTTGCTCTCCAATATCAAAAGAAGGAGAAGGTAAACTAGGAGTAGAGACAGAAGAATAAAAAATAATCCCAAAACTAGTTCTCACATAAGGGGGAGTATTAATAGAAGATATAATGACAATAGGAGAAACAAGAACATTAGAAACCACTGAAAAACTATCAGAAACAGAAACATGAGGCAAAGATATAGAAATTTGAGGCTCTTGAGAAATATATTTTTGAGGAGAATTTGACGAACCACCAAGTTGTTCCTATTCTACATCCTTTTCTACTTCTTGTTCCTTATTACCTTCTTCATCAGCTAGTTTCTCAATCATTTCTGCCTACTCAATATCAGGTTCTTTAACATTCTGTTGTTCCATCTCAGCTTTCTAAACCTCCATGTTATCAACATTTATTTCTTCAGTAGGGTAAGTGCAAGAAGATGGGGGGCCAAAAAGTGGCCAAATTAATTTCAAAAAAATTAAGTCATAACGCGCTCGCGTTATGACTTACTATAAATAAATAAAAAAGGTTTCCAATTTCATTTCTTTCTATTTTCTCCTATCAACCCGCGGCTTGCAAACCCTCGAAAGCGTGCTCGCATTTTGCAAAACACCATATGACACAAAAAGTTTATCAATTCGTCACCAAAATGCTGCCACGACGTCGAGCACGCTAAAGGGGTGAGTTATATTTTTTTTTGTTTGAATTTGTTTCTAAATAAGTAGGTTTTTGTTGATTTTTGATGTATATTTCATTAATTATCAGGAAATGTTAATGCACCTCCTCCTCCTCCTCCTCCTCCTCAAAATCTACAAAATCCTGAGGAGGAAATACCTGCAGAACAACAACCTCCTCCATTCATTCCTCGACATGCCCTTGGAACACAAGAAAATATAATGGGGCAAATTGAAAACAACAAAAAGGAAATTGAAGATATAATTGCAAGGTTGAAAGATCCTTCCACTTCAACCTTGCATAGGTCCACGCTTGCTGAATTTCTTGAGTCTATGTTATCAAATGTAGATTCAATTAGCAAGCAAATAACTAGTTGGACGGATAAAAAGAGAGAGTTTAGAGATTACTATGCAGACAAGTTATCATACCAAGATGTCAAAAAATTACAAATTACAAAATTAGACTTGTGTTCAATTTTCACAAACCCACAAACAAATCAACCTCCACCCATTACATGCAAGAGGTTCCCTATCCATTGGTGCAACAACCAAGCGATAAGGGACAATTTCGGGCAGAGGTGGTGGATGGTTTTTGACCATCCTCCATGCAATAATAATGAGGTCCCGCAATACTTTTTGAGAAAAATCTATTGCGAGTTTGTCCTCAATAAAGTGCCAAACTATTTTGATATGTGGGACTTCCAAGGTAGAGGTGGGGGGTCAGCACAAGCTAGACCAGGGGCACATCTTGACCCACAGCGGGTAGTGAGACGAGTAATCAGTAGACCAGCCCACGAGCATGTTTCTATCTCTTCCATTGTGAAGGAGAGTGTTGAGGTTGATACACTTCAGTCGATTAGTGCCTTGACCCAGAGCATCATAGAGCATGCCGGTCCTGCAACACAGAGTGGGTTGGGAGATAGTGCGAGGAGTAGGGTGCCACCCCATACTTGCCAGGCTTGCGGGTCAGCCTGTGGTTATGACCCCATGGACAGTCAAGACGTAGGTGCACAGGCTACATCTACAGTTGAGCAGATGGTGATGACAGATACCCTCCTGAGTGAGACTTTTGGCCTTGATACTTAGGTAAATATTAGCAATTTTATTGAATTTAATTTATTAAATTTTATTTTTGAAATACAAGATTAAATAATTTAAATTGATGATTTTAATGAAATTTCAGGGTCATAGCATCGATGCAGTTTTCAGTGGTTCTCCACCTGCATTTTTCACTAGATCATCTACTGTCGAGGTATGTAACTAGTAAACAATTTTAAATATTACATGTGAATAGCATCGTTATATGAATGGTATTCTAATATCTGATTTTGGATGTTGAATAGGTTAATACTGTAGATTTCACGGCAACACCTACCAGCGGTGGTGGACTTCAAAGCTTTACGGAGGTAATAAAATAAATAGTTTGATGAATGAATTGTACTTACTAAATTTTTGTATGTGATTTGTGTGCTTTATTGTGTGTACTTCCATGTTTAGATGAACGTGTGTGTATGTTAGGAGCCATGATTTGCATCACTATTATAGTTTTCGTAATTGAATAATGTTGTTTTATTTCCAGATGATGCAGGCTGCGGAGACACCTCCCCATGTTCATAGGGCAATGGAGCAGGGTGTGGCCTCTGCGATTCATAGCTCCATGGCATTGACAGGGGTATGAGGCAGATTAGTAAATTTCAATTTACATTCATTGTTATAGTTGTCTATTTTTGAAAAATCAAAAGATTATTGATTTGAAGTTTAATTTCTATCTGGATGGTTTCTATAGGACATGACATCACCAGGGCCTATTCCTGCTACTGAGGCAAGCGAGGAGACAGATTATATGTTAGCAGTAAGTGATTATTTTGTTAAATGTTTCATTTTTTATAACATGTAATTTCTATATATTAATGTCTATACTTTTTATTGTAACAGGTAAAGATGCAGGAAGACCTAAATAGGAGGAGTAGCCCTCGGGTTCGTAGTAGACCACCCACATGCGCGTCTCCATCCCCTAGAAGATCAAAGGCTGCTCGTGATTTATTCTCTTCACCAGCCAGAGGGGAATGACTTTTTATTGTGTTCCTTTGTTGTATGCCTATATGGCATTTGTGGACATATATTTTGTATTGTACATAGTTGACATTGTATGCCTATATGGCATTCTTGTAAGCCTATATGGCTATTTTGTATATATGTTATACTTATATCGACAGATATTGATGTATGCCTATATGGATATTTGGTTAATACAAATCTTTTTTATTGATGGCATCCATACTTGCATTATAAATCCACGTTTGAATGGATATTTGTAGATGGCTACTTCAAATATTTAAAGTCCGATTGTATTACATAGGATGTTTGCATTTTCTTTGATAGGCTTGATAGGCCATGGATTACATGATGGTGTTTGATGGAAAAGTATGGTACTAGAAGACTCTAGTTCATTCTTAATAGGCTTGTGATTGATAATATCTTTGCATGATTGCACTTGATCTTGGATCATGGGCATGTTGTTAGGATTTTGATTGCATTGTGGTGTTTGATGGATAGCCATTGTACTATGTGACTTTTGGATAGGCTTGGGAGAGGTACACTAATTGAATTTGCGATTTCTAGTTTGAGATTTTTCCTCCACTAGAAGTCCTTGGAGGACATCTAAAAAGGATGATTTGGATGTAGTGGGTTTGGATTGATGGGATAAGTTGGAATGTAAGGATTATGAGATGGAGGATTTGAATAGGATACATAGGATAAATAGTTCTCACATGCGGTTGGGATTGGAGATATGAATTGAATATGAGGACCTTGGTCTAAAGTGGTTCTTCCCTTACCAAAGGTACCATAAGGATGACCATTAGATGTGTATTTAGGATTGGCATGATAGCTAGTGCTAGTCATTTCTTGTTTGAAATATTCTTGCATGTTCATGAGTGGGAGATGAAGGTTTATGGAAAGTTTGCATGTAATGATCTCATAGTTAATGCTATTATCATCTTGATCTACAAGACTATCATCATCATCATCATTGTCAAAGGGATTTTTTGATTGATTTGGATAAAAGATCTCATTTAAAGGATGCTTGGTTTGAGGACCTATTTTGATTGTGATTTTGGGTTTTGCATGAGCCTTGCACAAGGTAATAGGCATAGGGCTTTTATCTTGCATAATGATTTTTTCAAACCAATGGTCCATGATGGAAATGATTAAGGATGATAGAATATTTGGATTTTAGACTTTGAGATGTTTATGGTTGTAAATGTTTATTGTTTGGACTCAAATTTTGTTAAATGGTTGTTTGAAAGAGGACACATCAAACACAACAATAAGATTGGTTTAAGTATGGATGCAAATGATGTTTACTAGTTTATTAAATGAAGACACATTAGGTACATTAATTGCCTATTCTATTGAAGTGGGTGTATCAATCTCTATGGGCTCAACAATAGTCTAGTTTGAGGACATGGTTGATACATGGTGAGACTAGGAGTCTTGTTTCAGTGGGATT
The DNA here is from genome assembly GCA_027924645.1 of Cunninghamia lanceolata. Classification (NCBI taxonomy): domain Eukaryota; kingdom Viridiplantae; phylum Streptophyta; class Pinopsida; order Cupressales; family Cupressaceae; genus Cunninghamia; species Cunninghamia lanceolata. The sequence goes on from BSBN01000887.1 coordinate 909,640, forward strand.
TGAGCATAGGTATAGCAATGATGATAATTATGGTGTCATGGATATGTAGGTACATTTGAGCATTGGCAAGACTTGACCATGTTTGTGGTTGATAGGTATGGGTTATGATGTTTGATTCATGATTACAGGTGGTGTTGTGGTTTACTTTTAGCACATTGTTCTTATCTCTTAGATGCTTGATTAGTTCCTTGACTATGGTTACTCATTTGTAAACTTGTTTGGAAAGTTGAATCTATGATTGATTTGGTGAAGTTCTTAAGTTATATTATTTGATATCTCAGTTTGGAAGTTACTAATGTGATGATGATTTTGCATGTTTTCAATGGTTGGGATCTACAAGTTATGCATTTTTTTGGGATGCACACCTCATTGATTGTAGTGGGATGACTTGAATGCATATTGCCTATATCCATGGGATTGATTCAGTGTTGATGTAGACTTTGTTATTTTTCCTTGTCTATGCTCATTTGTGAATTGGTATGTTGCATTGGGATGAGAGGATGGATCATGAGAATGATTGGATAGTTGGTTAGTGGGACTTGTAGCATGTTTATCATGATGTCATGGATATCTTAGTTGCATAGTTTAGTGTGAGCTTTTGACAGTAATGATGGTTTATCTTCTTAGATTGGAGATCTTGGTTCTACTTTGGAGTTATTAGTATTATAGTTGAGTTTGTGTGGACCATGGTGATCTTCATTTAGGAGATGGTTCAATGGGAGCTTTGATAGTGATGTGTATTTGTCACCTAGTGATGGATGATCTTATATAGTGGTTGGGTGTAATGGACAAACTCTTGGATTCTGATTATCATTTGTAGTGAGAGTGCTTTGACATCTTGGCTACTATTTTTAGGAGAAGGTTATCTTCATGTGGTTGTAGATGTTGATCCTTGGTTTAGAGGTGTTTGGTAGTGTGTCTTGGTGGACTCTTGATTCTAGATTAGAGTATTAGCATGATACAAGTTCTCTTGAGACTACGATGTCTGTATTGGTGCATGTGATATTCTAGGAGGAGATGTTAGATCATGATGTCATGTTTGGATACCTAATTTTGTAGTTAGAGTTTTGACAGTGGTCTTGTTGGTTCTCTTGGTATTGAGTACATTGGTCATGTGCTCAGGAGCTTCATGATAATGTGGTGTTGCATTTAGAGCTTAACATGGATTGATTGGTTGTAGGTTCTCATACATACTTCGAGACTTGGGCGAGGCTAGAGTTCTCTTGGGATTAGAGACACTTGTTGAGATGGTTACCCTTTAGAGGTTTTAGTAGGAAGACCAAGGAGACTTTCACTTGGATATGGGCGTGAGTTAATTATGGACCTAGAGAAGATTCTTATTGGAGAGAGTCATTGTGGCTTGGTGTATCTTTGAGGAGCATTCTCATTCCCCACTCTTGGTCTACTCAGTAGACTATCATCTAAGAGGTATTTCCCATCCTTTAGATGAATTTTTTTAATTCTTTATCTTCTCATGGTTATGGATCTTGAGCTATGGTTATTGGTTTTAGAGGGTTCATTCGAGGGGTGTCTCTAAACATGCTTTTTCTCAGGCATTAAACTAGAGTTGTCTAGATGCACAAGTGCGCCTCCCTCAATGAAGTTCATTTTGTTAACTTAGTTCATCCTAGTGACTCAAGGGGTTGTTATATTCTTTAGGCGCAATCTTTCATAGACTAAAACATTCACTCCATGTTAAGGTGCTCAAAGGAGGCTCTAGAGATGGAAAATGGCGCCTTAACTCACTTATGTAAATTTTAGACTTTTAAGCAATTGCAAGATGTCTTGGAGGGCTCAATTCTTCAAGGCGCCCATTTTGTTCACCACTTGTAGCATCACTTGTTCAAGGTGCATGTTTGGGATTCTTCGACGCAATGTGTGATTTGGTCACAATAGGCGCCTAGAGTGAATAGGCTTTTATCTTGAGTTAATACACTGCCTCCTTCTGACAATTTTTGGGGCAGCAGAAAACCTTTCACCACGGGCAAATGTCTCAGAGATATAAAAAATTGAGAGAGGTTATTGTAGAGGCACTCTACATGATCACGTTGCCTCAGATAGAATGTTTGTAAGTGACACAGTTTTCAAGTAACATCTCGTCAAAGATTGCTACCTTTTTGCACTTTGGACTCTTCAGGGATATCGTCGGTACAATGTAGCTCAGACTGTTTCGACATGTTTGGGTGAAAAATAGGACCATGCCTAGCGTAAATGTACCCATTCAGACGCGTTGGAACAGTCAGTTTGGTCACATCAGGAGTAGGATGAAAGTTACACCGCTTTGTAACTTTACACTGCCTCCTTACGATTTTTGGGGCAGCAGAAAACCTTTCACCACGGGCAAATGCCTCAGAGATATAAAAAACTGAGAGAGGTTATTGTAGAGGCACTCTAAATGATCGTGTTGCCTTAGATAAAATGTTTCTAAGTGACGCAATTTTTGAGTAACATCTCGTAAAAAATTGCTGCCTTTTTGCACTTTAGACTCTTTAGGGATATCGTGGGTACAATGTAGCTCGGACTGTTTTGACATGTTTGGGTGAAAAAAAGGACAATGCCTAGTGTAAATGTACCCATCCGGATGCATTGGAATAGTCAGTTTGGTTACATCAGGAGCAGGACAAAAGATACACCCCTTTGCAACTTTACACTGCCTCCTTCTGACGATTTTTGGGGCAGCAGAAAACCTTTCACCACGGGCAAATGCCTCAGAGATATAAAAAACTGAGAAAGGTTATTATAGAGGCATTTTACATGATCGCGTTGCCTCAGACGGAATGTTTCTAAGTGACACGATTTTTGAGTAACATCTCGTCAAAGATTGCTACCTTTTTTCACTTTGGACTCTTCAGGGATATCGTCAGTACAATGTAGCTCAGATTGTTTCGACATGTTTGGGTGAAAAACAGGACCATGCCTAGCGTAAATGTACCCATTTGGACGCGTTGGAATAGTCATTTTGGTCGCATCAGGAGTAGGACGAAAGTTACACCCCTTTGCAACTTTACACTGCCTCCTGATGATTTTTGGGGCAGCAGAAAACCTTTCACCACGGGCAAATGCCTCAGAGATATAAAAAACTGAGAGAGGTTATTGTAGAGGCACTCTACATGATCGTGTTGCCTTAGACAGAATATTTCTAAGTGACACATTTTTTGAGTAACATCTTGTCAAAGATTGCTATCTTTTTGCACTTTGGACTCTTTAGGGATATTGTGGGTACAATGTAGCTCGGACTATTTCGACATGTTTGGGTGAAAAAAAGGACAATGCCTAGCGTAAATGTACCCATCCAGATGCGTTGGAATAGTCAGTTTGGTCGCATCAAAAGCAGGACAAAAGTTACACCCCTTTGCAACTTTACACTGCCTCCTTCTGACGATTTTTGGGGCAGTAGAAAACCTTTCACCACGGGCAAATGCCTCAGAGATATAAAAACTGAGAGAGGTTCTTGTAGAGACACTCTACGTGATCACGTTGCCTTAGACATAATGTTTCTAAGTGACACAGTTTTCGAGTAACATCTCGTCAAAGATTGCTGCCTTTTTGCACTTTGGACTCTTTAGGGATATCGTGGGTACAATGTAGCTCAGACTGTTTCGACATGTTTGGGTGAAAAAAAGGACAATGCCTAGCGTAAATGTACCCATCCGGATGCGTTGGAATATTCAATTTGGTCACATCAGGAGCAGGACAAAAGTTACACCCCTTTGCAACTTTACACTGCCTCCTTCTGACGATTTTTGGGGCAGCAGAAAACCTTTCACCATGGGCAAATGCCTCAGAGATATAAAAAATTGAGAGAGGTTATTGTAGAGGCACTTTACATGATCGCATTGCCTCAGACGGAATATTTTTAAGTGACACAATTTTTGAGTAACATCTCGTCAAAGATTGCTGCCTTTTTGCACTTTGGACTCTTTAGGGATATCGTCGGTACAATGTAGCTCAGACTATTTCGACATATTTAGGTGAAAAACAGGACCATGCCTAGCGTAAATGTACCCATCTGGATGCGTTGGAATAGTCAGTTTGGTCACAACACGAGCAGGACACAAAAAATGCAAAAGTTGCTTTGTGCAACTTGACAACATTGACACTTTTTTGCAATATGACTCTAAGACTCAAACTGACCCCAAATGACTCAAAGTGACTTAAAATCACCTTGATTTTGGTGCCCAATGTACATTATAGAGGTCGAGGTGCTCCTTATCATTCAAACATCTTAGATGAGCGCATAGGAAAGGAAAAAGCTCTAAGTTTCATCATCATGAATGCTTAATATCAAGAGACTTTAATGGCTCAAACCTTAGCATGGAGTCCTAAGGTGCATTTCATGTCTCCTTTCATCCAGTTTGGTGCCCTGTATGTGAAGGAAGATCTAAAAGCATGAAAGTGGATGTCATATTGCAAGAGTTTGGATCATCAAAATTGAAAGAAATAAGTCTATTAAGCTTGAGCGCCCTTGGTCTTCTTTTCATTCATTATGAGCGCCTTGGGAGAATTGTATATAGGTCATCATCATGATTGGGTGCCCTGGATCCAGAGTGTTGGAGAGATCATCAAATGGTGTCTAGAGGAAGTAGGGTTAGTTATGAGTTTGGTCGCATCAAGAGCAGGACACCAAAAATGCATAACATGATGATGTAAAAATGTGTACATATATGTAAAAATACAAGAGGAAATAAAAAAAAGACAAACCTTACAAATTAATGTGCATACTTACTACTCAATGTAACATAACTTTACAAAATCAATGTGAATACTTACTGTATACGCCTAAAAATGACACAAATCATCCTAAATAAATATTCTAAATATTTATTCCATTCTTCTACCAATTAAATAAATATTCTAAATTTATTTAAACAATTCACTATCCCATAATTAAATAAATTCTATTTATTTAATTAAAATTCTTCTATTTGTCCTTCACAATTAAATAATCATAAATTATTTAATTAATCCAAATTCCTCTATCCTAAGTTCTAAATTCAAAATTCCACATCACCTTTACACCTCACCTTTTCCACCTCACCTTGTCCACCTCATCAGGTTGCACATGTAATTAAATATATTTAATATTTAATTGCCTTATTTTCCCTCACCCACATGGCCTATTTCTTCTCCAATCAGAGGTCAGTTAACCAATCAATCAAATCTGTTAACTAACCTGTCAGTTGAGTCAAATCCTCAATCAATCCAGTCAGTTCCACAATCCACTCTTCTAACTGATCAGTCAATTCTGTTAACAGACCAGTCAATGGAGTTAACTCTCCAATCAGTTTTGTCACATCCCCCCTTTCATGATGGAGTTGGGACACTTGTCACATTTCTACTGGTTGCACATTCCTCAACCATCCTCAGCCATTGATCTTCATATCTCCTCTCAACCGTTGATTCTCATTCTTCTGAGTCTATAAATGAAGCTTCATTCTTCCATTCTATTCATCCAGGCTTTTGACATCGTTACTCTGCAGAAATATCACCAGCGCGCCTTTGGCACCCACTTGTCATCTACAAGCTTGAGATCACCATTGTTGCATTGGAGCTCACCTTCATTGCAGATCACACCATAGCCGTTCACCATCGACTTCCTCAAACAGCTTTAAAAGATTGCACTCTCTGAGGGCTCATCTCATCTGCGAAAGGACGATTCGTGATAGGCAAACAACAGAAGTTTCGAAACGGAAGAGGTTTGCTGTGTTTGTTCATTGCTTTGTTTACTTGAATCTTCTTTGTTTCACTATTCTGTTGATGTTTGGGTCATCTATTATTCATTTGATTGATCACCATTTTACCCTCACATTTTTGGCGCCCAGCGTGGGGCCGTTGCCCCTTTATTTCACCATTTTTGAGCTTTTTTGAAGGCAGGTTCCATACAGGTCACGCAGAGTCACGCACAGGTTCTTTCGGCGCATCTGTTTATTTCCACGGCGCATATAAAGACTGTTCCGGTGCATTTATTCTTTTTGCGCATCTGTGTATTTCTGCAGCGCTTTTGCGCACTGTTACGGCGCATAGGTTATAACTGCGCATCTATTGACTGTTACAGCGCTTCTAAAGACTGTTGCTGCGCATCCATTAAAACTGCGCATATATTCATTTTAACCGCGCATACGTTCAATCTTGCAGCACATTCGTTAGTGCTGCGCTTCTGTTGATCATTTCTGCGCATCTGATCACTGAAGCTGCGCATTTGTAACAGACTCAAGTTTTAATACTTTTCTAGAAGATTTTGCTAACGTTAACCCCTTTGCAGGTGTTTGCTGGAGCGGTTTTGCAGGGTAGGCTCGGGTTCAGTTACATGTAGTTGCATCTAATTAGGTCACATTTCATTTTCTGGGAAAGAGTAAAATGGTTGTTCATTACAAATCTTCATCTAGTCCTAATTAGGGAGGAAGTAACTGGTTTATTTCATGCTTGCATTACAAACACCTTCAAAGTTATTGCTATCTGAGATTTAAAATTGAACTCATCACTGATCTTGAAGGTAAAATGAACCATTGCTATATCGTGAGACCTGAATTTCAAAGTTAACAAACTCGTGCTTCGCGGTTTTAAAATTGAACTCATCACTGATCTTGCAGTTAAAATGAACCATTGCTATATCGTGAGACCTGAATTTCAAAGTTAACAATCTCGTGCAACGGGGATTTAAAATTGAACTCACTACTGCTTTCTGGGATTTAAAACTGAACCACTGCAATATTGCTAAAATCACTTCAAAGTTCTGTTTGAGTAGATTAGCCCATTTAGTTTTTATCTTTTAACTAGGGTGGATTAATCAGTGTATTCTGTGCTTGTGAATGACAATAGGCTTATGCTCTCCCCTCTTCTGGGTGATCAGAGTGCCAGACTTGTCATTCTATTTGTTTAACCTTTAGGAGGGGCCTGCCCTTGGATGCACGCTTGTCCAAGCGGGAACGACCCTGAGTGGTAACAGGTTAACGCCAAGCCCTACCGAGCCACTTAAAATAAATTGTGCTTGAGGTGAAAACCTCCTGCAACGAGTGCTGTTATGTTACACCGACGGCCAACCTCCCCCAAAACCCTCTCAGGCGTAACCCTTTGAGGCTGGGAGACTCCATAACGGAGAGTAGCGCCGCCGCACGTGTAACCACTTGAACGGTTGCCCGAATTAAATACCTCTTATTTTAGTGGCCCAAATCCCTTATAATCCATTTCTCGCCTAGGATTTTGTGCTTGCTTTTGTCCAAAATAGATTCAAAAAAACTACAAAAACAATGGAAAACTACAAAATACTCTTTGTGCTTGCTGTGTTTTCTTGCTAAATTAATTCATAATATCAGATCAAGAAGACCTTTTTCCAGCCAAAGAATACCAAAAACAGAGAAAAATCCAAAATTTTTTTTTTGCAAAAAATACCAGAACTGCGCATATACACTTTTCTGCTGTGCATACACAGCGACTTGCTGCGCTTTTGCATCGATTGGCTGCGCATACATACCTTTCTGCTGCGCATATACACTTTTTGGCTGTGCTTTTACAGCAACTTGCTGCGCTTATACACCGACTTGTTGCGCATATACTTTTCTGCTGCGCATTTACGTACTGTTACTGCGCATACGTGCTTCACCAGAACCGCGCTTTTACAGCGACTTACGGCGCATTTACCCATTCTTGCTGCGCATCTGTTTCTGCGCATGTGTGATAGTGAACATCTGCCCTATTTTTGAGAAATTTTTATCAACTGTTCAAAGTACCCATTTCAGCCTAGTTTCATTTTCCGAGGTCAGAATCAACCTTGCAGTCAATTTTCATCCATTTCACCCAATTCTCTCTCTTTCGTCGGTCGTCCCAGTCACCTTCTATCCTAGTCACTCTTGCCCCAATGTCATTCTGTCCCATACCGATTCGACATAGGTCCTTCTTTGTTTCATTAGTGAATTCACGTAAGCCTAGTAGGTCACAGTACCTTTTGCTAGTAGTCTTGTTGAACGACTAAGCCCTACGCAGTAAGACTGGTATCGACTACCCTTGCTAGTGGCTAGAGTCTTGTGTCAACCGTCTTGCCTGAAGTCATTGAGCGAGAGAACCCTTTGTCCAAATCTTGTCCTAGATACCCCATTCATTACAGTCTTAGTCGGCACCTTGCCAAAATTTCTAATCCTAGTCCACTTCATCCCACCCCACCTTGCATGGTTCTTACTCGATCCCAGTACAACAAGCTAATTGAAATGGCCGACTCATCCGATCACATCGCCCCACCACGCGATGATGATGAAGAAATTTCTCGTGAAGAATTAGTGGCACACATGCAAGATAGCAAATTCCAACGCCTAGTGGAGAAAGTGCTCCTTGAGGACCCCACCAAATATTTCCATCATCTTGCTAGTCTCGGAATCAAACTCCCCGCAGACTTTGACATTAGCTCCATCATGGAAAATGCAGACAATGAACATGAGAGAGGCACAAATGACACGGTCCCCCATGCCAATGAGAGAGGAAAACAACCCATAGCTCAAAATGTTCCTATGGCGGATGTGAGACAACAAATTGAGAGTCTAAAGCTAGAAATCTCCAACCTTAAGATTGGCACAAATTCCAAGAACTACTCCTTGGAAGATATAGCACCATACCCCTTTGACAGAAGTTTGGTCATGAAACCATTCTCCTATCAGTTCAGAATTCCGAAATTTGACAAATACAAAGGGAAGGGGGACCCTAGAGATCATATCAGGGAATTCACTGCAGCATGTCTAGAAGTAGCTCACAACGAGACCTACTTAATGAGACTGTTCCCAAGATCTTTAGGAGGTCAAGCTATGGAGTGGTTCTCGCGTCTCCCACCAGGAATCAAAACTTTTGATGAACTTGTCAATAAATTCATAACGCACTTCTCTTACAACATAGAACACGAGGTATCTATGCTAGACCTATGCAACACCAAACAAAAGGGTGGTGAGTCTTTCGCCACCTTCTTACAACGATGGAGATAGCTAGCTAGTAAGTGTTCTTACGACATGCCTGAGAAGCAACTATTGGAAATGTTTGTCCACAATTTGAATCCCGATCTTAGCTATCAGATTCAGATACAATGCCCTACCTCATTCGCCAAAGTCATTGAAATGGGGCTATTCATTGAGAAAGCTATGATCGCTAAAGGAACTCTCAAGCTCTACAAGGACACACCTCCTTCCAATTACACAACTGACAAGTCAAAGTTTTGGACCAATAACAAGAATGTGGTCAACGATGGAGTAGTGGATGCCAAGGCAGTAGCCCCTAAACAACAACCCATATTCACTCTTAAGGAAGAAGCAAATAATGGTGCACTCAACAAGCCACCCCCTCAGGAACCTAGACCTTGGTTCAATTCAAATCCAAGGAGGAAATTCACACCGTTAGGAGAATCTCAAGAATCGGCCCTCAGAAAGTTGTTGGCTAACAATGAAATTTCTCTACCGCCAACAAGTGACTATGAGCCTATAGTCAAACCTCCCTATTGGAAGGACACAGACTATTGCGAGTATCATCGAGGAAGGGGGCACACAACCAATAATTGCATCCGTCTTAAGAATGTCATACAGGATATACTGGATCAAAATCAGGGAGGAACACAACAGCATACCTCCAATGAATCTCATGTGGCCTACCGGGATCCTCTTCTAAATCACAATAGGCCGTATACCAACAATCACAACAATGGTCACAACCACAACAATGGTCACAACGGCAACAACTCCAATGGCCATCCCAATAATGACAACAATCGCAACCGGCCAAATCAGAACAGCGGGTCGAGTAATGCTAACTATGCAAGCGTTCCATTTGAGTACACCATTAACTGCATTTCAGAACATCTTCCGCAGGTCAATGTCATCTCCCCCAACCAACGACCAGGACCTAACAGAACTGGTTGTAGTATAATTACCCGCAGTGGTAAAGTCACGATCAATACCACCCCTCCAAGGTCGTCGCCATCTCCGTCTAACTCCCATCCATACAATGTCATCGACCAGTTACAGAAAACCCCGGCTCACATTTCTATATTGGAGCTCTTGCGTCTATCTCCTTCTCATAAGGAGATTCTCGAGAAAGCCTTAGTGGAAACTACTGTCCCCACTAACCTGGCCCAAGAGAAGTTTCAAACCATGGTTGGTAATCTGACATCCTCCCCTTCCATATCATTTACTGAGCAAGATGACCTTTCCGTATCTCAACCCCACAACACTCCCCTACACATTGTCACATTCGTACACAAGCACCGCATCAAGAGGGTTCTCATTGATGGGGGTGCCGGTTTGAATATTTGCACTTTGAAGCTAGTCCTTGCATTGGGGTTCTCTGAACAGGCAGTTGATCCACGGAGGAAGATTACTATAAAGGCCTATGACGAGGAAGAGAGAACCACAAAAGGCACGGTTGTCCTACCTATTCAAGTTGGACCGGTAATCAAAGATGTGGTGTGCCAAGTCCTTGATCGAGAGCTTGCTTATAATATCTTACTAGGGAGACCATGGATCCATGCCATGAAGGCTGTCCCCTCAACCTACCATCAGTGCATTAAATTCCCGCACAACGGCAAGCAGGTTACCATTCAAGGCGACCCTGATCCCTACCAACACTGCAATTCTTTCCATGCAAAACCTGAATGTGTCATACCCAACAATCGAGCCCACATTTCCCCTACCCCGCAACAGGACCATTCCGCTGAAGCCTCCTCCTCACGGCCTAAACCAATGAAAATCACCATAAAAGAAAATGGCATGGGGGAATACCAGATTGAGCACAGCCTCAACCTTGCAAGAATGCCCTTGTCTCCTCGCTCCTTTGGCCAGCCCAAGCATCAACCTAGGCATTTTCCAAAGCCCTCTGCTCCTCCTATAACTCCCGCAAACCCCTTTGTAAAATGGGGGACCTTATCCGATGAATCAGAGGAGCGAGATCTCTTGCAATGGCTTTTTGCCGAAGAAGAAAACACACCCCAAGATCCACCCAGACTCCCTACAGAACTCTATGGGCGAGGTGAGACCATCTTGCACAGGATGGGATATGAAGGACAAGGCCCTATCGGCCTCAGAAAAGAAGGGATCATTGAACCTATACAACTTTCTTCCTCCTCTTCGGCTAGAAACACCACTGGCTTGGGATACAAAGGCAAGGGTAAAGCCAAGGAAAATGCCTGTCTTGTGGAGACAATCCAAACACTCCAAGTGGCCAGTGACACAGATTCGGATGATTCCAATGAGTATGAGTGGGACGAGCTAACGGAGTACTCCTACGACGATAAAGAGGTTGACACCATCCAAACTCTCTACCCTTACCATGAGAGACAAACGCAATGGGATAGACCACTGGAGTCTGATTTGCCCCTCCCTGAGAGTATGGCTTTTGAGGAAAGTTTCGATTCCATTGCGATAAACAACTTGGAGGAAAGTACCCCCCAGAACACTACCCCCACCTATGCTCCTAGTATTTCCATCCACACTATCAATGAATCAGGTCTTTCATCTGACTCCCTTCCCCTCTTGCACCCTGAGCTTATTGACTGGGATCTGCAAGGAACCCCCCAATTAGATATGTTCTAGAATGATGATGCCTACATTGACTATATGGGACTTAGAGATCACTTACCAAAAGGGGATCATAAATCCGGTTTCGCTATCGAACTTAATACTGTAGCTTACTTCGGGGAGGGTGCCAAGCCTTCTAGTCGCAAAAATATAAAGATCAAAAAGGGATCTGACGGTGAAAACCGCCGTGCGGCAGTGTCAGATCATAAAACAGTAAAAAGAAAAGACGTATCTGAAGGTGAAAACCCAACTGTGGCACCTGACGATGGAATGCTTGACACCCTCCCAAGAGATATGTATCAAGAAAGGTCACAGATCGTGGTGGAGCCAACAGAGCCAGTGAACATTGGAACCGAAGAGCAGCCTAAGATTATCCACTTTGCAAAATCTCTCACGCTGCCTGAGAAAACCAGGTTTGTACCATTCTTTAAAAAGAAGAGAGGCAGCTTTGCTTGGTCATATGCCGACATGCCAGGTTTGGACCCAAACCTGATCCTACATCACTTGCCATTGGATCCAGGGGTGAAGCCCGTAAAGCAAAAACTGAGAAAGATGCATCCTCATATAGCCCTTCTGGTCAAGGAAGAACTCAAGAAATTGCTAGATGTGGGGTTCATCAGAGCCATAGACTATCCTGAATGGATATCAAACATTGTGCCAGTATCTAAACCGGATGGCCGAGTTCGACTATGCAATGATTTTCGAGACTTAAACAAGGCGTGCCGCAAAGATGACTTTCCGTTGCCAAACATAGACATCATAGTCGACCTTACAGCAGGACATACAATGTTATCACTCATGGACGGATTCTCCAGGTATAACCAAATCAAAATAGCACCTGAGGATCAACACAAAATAGCTTTCACTTGTCCATGGGGTACCTTTTGCTGGAATGTCATGCCATTTGGGCTGAAAAATGCAGGTGCTACATATCAGCGGGCCATGACAACTATATTTCATGACATGATGCATGTGACTATGGAAGACTATGTTGACGATATCTTGGCAAAATCACTCACCAGGGACTCACACCTGGACACATTAGAAAAAGTCTTCCAACGATTGGATCAATTCCAAGTAAAACTGAACCCGAAGAAATGTGTGTTTGGGGTCACATCAGGCAAGCTGCTAGGCTTCATCGTGTCAGCAAACGGCATAGAGGTAGACCCGGCCAAGGTCAAAGCAATCATGGACATGCCTCCGCCCAAAACTCTAACACAGTTGAGATCCTTACAGGGCAAGCTACAGGCCATCCGCAGGTTCATCTCACAGCTGGCAGATAAGTGCCATCCTTTCAGCCATCTCCTACATAAGAACGTTCCATTTAAATGGGATGAGAAGTGCGAAGAGGCATTCAACAAGCTCAAGGAGTACCTCATGAATCCTCCTATACTCATGCCTCTGATCCAAGGAAAACCTTTGATTCTCTACATATCTGCTACACCTACTGCTCTTGGGGTTCTCCTAGCGCAGCAAGACTATGAGAACAAGGAAAGAGCTATGTACTACATCAGTCAAACCTTAGTGGGCTACGAGTTGTAGTACTCACAGGTGGAACGTTCATGCCTTGTGGTGGTTTTTGCCTCACAAAAACTCTGACACTACATGTTGGCACATCATGTCAAACTCATTGCCAAGATCGACCCACTAAAATATCTTCTCAGCAAAGCAGCTCTCATAGGTCGACTAGCCAAATGGGTTATGCTTCTTAGCGAATATGATATAGAGTATGTGGACAGAAAAGCCATCAAGGGGCAAATCATCGCTGACCAACTAGCTGAGGCACCGTTACAGGACACTTCACCAATGCAGTTTGAGTTCCCCGATGAGTCTTTATTCACTCTGTCAACATCTCCTTGGAAACTCTACTTCGACGGGTCTTACACCAACCATGGATCGGGGGCAGGTATCTTGTTTATCACTGCCCAAGGTGACACAATTCCAAAGTCCTATAGGTTGTTATTTCCATGCACTAACAATATAGCGGAGTATGAGGCTTTGGTAATTGGTCTCAAGATGGCCACTGAGTGGAAAATCCAAGCACTATGTGTCTACGGTGATTCTCAGCTTGTCATAAACCAGGTCAACGACGAGTATCAAACCAAAGATGAGAAGCTCATCCCATACAAACGGATGGTCGACGACCTCAAAGCATATTTTGGGACCATCTTGTTTGAGCAAATACCCAGGATAGAGAACAAAGCAGCTGATGCAATGGCGACCATAGCCTCTCTTCTTGAGATACCTGAACATGAGTCACGGTATGAGTTCTTAGTAGAAACAATTCGACAACCGGCTTATGATCTCCTCGAAACCCATTCCATTTGCCACCTAGTAGGATCTGATTCACCTTGGTACGGTAAGACCTACACTTACCTCAAGGACAATATCCTTCCTTTGGACCTCTCTTCTAACCAAAAATGAACTTTCATCCGACAAGCCTCCCGTTACACCATTATCGCCAATACCCTTTACTGACGTGGTCTGGATGGTACTTTACTCCGTTGTCTAGAACAAGAAGAATCTGTAACTGCCTTGCGAGACGTGCACGAAGGGATCTGCGGAACACACTCCAGCGGTCCTTCCTTAGCTAAGAAACTCATGCATTTGGGTTATTACTGGCCCAATATGGAAATGGATTCATATCAGTTCGTCAAAAAGTGCAAACAGTGCCAGATACATGGGAACCTGATTCATGCACCTGCTCAGGAGTTGAGACCTCTAACGACACCCTGGCCCTTTTGCCAGTGGGGACTTGACCTCGTGGGAAAGATTCATCCACCTTCTTCCAACGGCCATAAATTCATCATAACCGCCACTGAGTACTTTACAAAGTGGATTGAAGCCGTTCCCCTATCAACCGTCACAGGAAAGCAAATTTCTTCTTTCATTCTGAATTACATTATCTACCGATATGGCATCCCTTCATCCATCATAACGGATAACGGGAGACCCTTCAAAAATCAGGATGTCCAGGAACTTTGTGAGCGTTTTAAAATCTAACATCGTTTCTCCACTCCATACTATCCCCAAGGTAACGGCCAAGCTGAGGCATCGAACAAAACCATTATGAAAATCCTAAAGAAGACTGTCAATGAAGCTGGTCGCGATTGGCACGTCCAACTCAATCCCGCTCTGTGGGCCTATAGAACCAGCATACGCACTCCCACAGGTGCTACACCCTACGCCCTCGTCTATGGTTCCGAAGCCATCCTTCCCATTGAGGTCGAACTCCCATCCCTTCGGGTGTCGTTGAAAGGTCTCATATCAGATGAAGAGTACAGAGTCTCCAGACTACAAGAGCTAGAACTGCTAGAGGAAAGGCGCCAAAAAGCTTTTGACCATCTCAAAGCCTATCAACAGATGATGTCAAGAAGCTACAACCACAAGGTTAGACCAAGATGCTTCAAGGTTGGGGACCTCGTCCTAAAAGAGAACCCTCGCAATCAGCAGGACAGAGAAAAGAAAGGTAAGTTCGAGCCTAACTGGCTTGGACCCTATGTAATTGTAGTGGCTTACGGATCGGGGGCATATCAGTTGGCCACATCAGAAGGTGAGTTGTTTGATGATCCAATCAACAGCATGCACCTTCGCCGGTTCTATACATAAGAGAACCCCAATGCAAGAGGGCACAAGAAAGTCAAAAAAAAAAAAAAATCAAAAAAAAAAAGTTACAAAGAGAACATACAAAAAAAAAAAAAAATAAAAAAAAAATAGAAAGCATACAAAAAAAATCGTCCTTTGGTGAAAACCTGGCAAACAAGCGCCTTGGATAGGTATCATGAGGAAAACCTGGCAATCAGGCGTCATGTTACTTTCTAGCTTCTCGTGCAAATAAAAGCAAGTGATGAAAACCTGGTAAACAGGCGTTACTTGTGACAAACCGCATTCTCCATCTTTGGGAATCCAATCACCTTGAGCCCATTCGACCCATATCCATCCCACAATAAACACTTGACAGTTACCTATCGTGGCTTGATACTCACCTCGTGGCCTTGTCGACCAAGGTTTTGTCCCATACCGTCTCCTCAATGTAAGCCTAGTGTAGTGTCTCTCGTCGGTGTCTATGGTCTGAATCTGTGAACTACGTCGCCTCTGCGTCGTCACGTAGGCAAGGCCATTATTCTAATGCACCCCCGAGGCTTCCATCTCTCCCAAGGTCCCATTCGTCTCCCTTTCTTGTCTTCATTCTTGTCGTCTTTCTTCTAGTCCATCCATGGTCCATTAGGGTTTCCCCCGAACTACGTTGCCTCTGCGTTGTCACGTAGGCAAGGCCATTTAGCAATGAGCCCCCGAGGCACTAGGTCAGTCCCTTAGGGTCCGTCTTCTCAATAAGGATTGTGCAACCTTCTCATCAAGCAAGCAAATGCAAGCAAAAAAAAAAAAAAACCCGCGCTTCAAGCAGAAATCTTGACTATGAGCATCTTAACCTATCCAATGCAAAGCAAATACCCAAGATCTTCTAAATGATTTTATGCAAATTAAGGCAAGAAATAAACACATATCAACGCAAATATGCTTTGTAGATTGGAGCCTAGGGTTAAGTTACAGAGTCTTGACTTTTGCTATCATACCTTCCTATGCTACTCAAGGATGCCAAAAGCTAGAGATGCTATGATGGGGGCATGATTACTTTCTTTGTTTGTTGTTTGTGGATTAAACTTTAGTAATGTGAAGCCTTGTCTAAGGACATGATCGGCAAAAGATCATCGAGGACATCAAAGGTCTTACAGGAACGGGGGCAATCCTTGCTTGTTGAAGCGCAAGAAGTACTCAGGTCATCTAGATTCAATTTTGACTAGATGCTTGTATTAACTTGCTAAATCACAATCCATGTAAGCGGTACTCAGGTCATCTCGGTTCAATTATACCTCGATGCTTGTATTCACCTACAACATTTCAGAAAAGTACCAAAAACAAAATGCCCAATGATGAAATAAAGCAATCTAAAAGCAAAGCATCCATCCTATATCCATATACACATCCATACAATCCTCATTATTCGAACTATGCAGAGTAACGATATC
The DNA here is from genome assembly GCA_027924645.1 of Cunninghamia lanceolata. Classification (NCBI taxonomy): domain Eukaryota; kingdom Viridiplantae; phylum Streptophyta; class Pinopsida; order Cupressales; family Cupressaceae; genus Cunninghamia; species Cunninghamia lanceolata. Next base: position 926,207 of record BSBN01000887.1, read on the forward strand.
AAGAAAAGTTTCTAGGTCATTCTATCACAACCATTCTTCTATCCATCATGTCATTCTTATGTCGATAGAGTACATTTGGACATCACAAAAATAAGGCATATAGGAGCATATCATATCATTCGTAGGACTAGTCATGCACATGATTAGGTTAGTCAAGTCCACCATCCAATGCATTAGGTCACCAATACATCTGCATCGCATCACATCTCAAAAGCACAGAAAACCACAAAACAACATAGCTAAGTGCATCACATATATAGTTACATCACCACATAGTACTCATGTTACAACTGCATACATTCAAAGCATTACATTCTATAAACATCCAGTAGCATCTCATATATCTATGCAGCATCATAACATAGAAATCATGTTCCATATCCACACATTTGCATTAGATCATATAGACATCACGTACATAGTTGCATCATCACATATAAGTCATCTCACATTTGGCATACATTTGTAACATTAAAACATATAGACATCACATAGCCGCATATCAAAATGTATCTCATATAACATCAGATAGACCATCTAACTATGCAATAGATCGCATCATACAGTAGAAGTAATTCACCATCTCATAACACATGCAATAGATACACAAAGCTGCATCATCATATATACTATCATATAAAAGAGGTCCAAATGTACAATATCACCATCTCTCTCAAACTCAAAGTGTCATATACAATATACGTCCAAATGGACGGTGATACATGTCCCAAAGTGCCCAAAATCTAGTCTGTGTCTACCCCTGCTGCTGTGGGCCACCGCTGCCAGCTCCTGACTGCTGGGGTCCCATCATGGACGCCCCTGACTGTGAGGGACCCGCTCTGTGAGCCACCCCAGACTGACTCCTAAAGCTCCCTGCCCTTTGGCTCGATGCCACGGCACCATGGTACAAACCTCGGTAGTACTGAGCCTGTGACTGCGCTCTGGCTAGGTTTGTCTATGCCTGTGCCAACTGCGTCTGCAACTGGCCTACCTGTGCCTGTGCCTGCTGCACCTGCCCAACCAAAAATGAACTCGTTGCATCTGTCCCCATGGCAGCCACTACAGTATCCCGCTCTACACGGATAAGGCGTACCCGTGCGTCTGCCATGTCTCGCTCACGAGTCAAACCAGCGATCACTGCTGCATCTGTATCTCGCCTCCTCTCCACTCTCCTCAGCTGTGCCTGCAGCTCTCGCACCTGTCCCCTCAGGTTGGCTATGGTCCTCTCATGAGCCTCACCCTGCACTGGCCCCTGTGCTGCCTCTGCCTATCCTAGCCCCTGCTACTGGGGCAACTGCTGCTGTGGTACCTGCTGCTGGGGCACCTGCGGCTGTGGTACCTGCTGGGGTGGTGGCATCTGTGCCTGCTGAGGCACCTGCTGCTGTGCCTCCGCCTGTCCTGGCACTGCCTGCCCAGCCTGATCTATCCTCCTCCGCTACCTCGGCCTCTCTGCAGCTCGGCCACCTCGTCGTCCTCGTCGTCCTCTAGCTCCCCTCCGACCTAGGCTAGCCCCTCCCTCCTCCTCTGAGTCCGCCTCGTCAATACGAGGCACCAGCATGCCGGGTCCTGAATATCTCGGGAAAGGATGTGCAGTGATCCAGTCCTCGTACTCCTGTGTGACCCCCGCATCTGCTATCTCTCTCCGCATGTCCCATGCCACATAAGGCAACTGCTGGAACTCTGCCAGAGCCTCCTCATAAGAAGCCATCGGCCCCCATCGGACCCTCTCTGCATGTGTCCGTGCAAACATGGCCTGTCCCTGTGGCATGCCCTGTCTCCTGCCGAACTGTCTCAACACTCGGCCCACCATCTGTCTCTCCAGTATGTGCCGTGTCTGACCTATCAACCACCTGGTCTGGAAGCAGTAAGGCAGCTCATCTCCCTCATCATCCCAGGGCTCGCAGTCCAGATATGGTCGCCAGACGACCACATCTGCCCCATCCAACGTGTGCCTCCAATACTCTAGCTTCCCCAGCCTGTGCTGGGAAATCACTCCTGCATAGCCATAGCTGTATGGCTCTCCTCTCTGCCTAGCAAAGATGCACATCAGCTTGGTCACTGCTATGTGCTCCCACAGCCAGAACTGTAACAGCAACACCCCAGCCGATAGACTTGTGCTGCGGTGGTACACCACCTGATGCATGTCATGATAAAGGTGGGCCAGCACGCAGGGTCCCCACGCATATCAGGTGCCCTCAGTCAGCATCCGCTCCATGATCCTGCCCCATCCAATGGGGAACCCATGCGATCTCCTGTCCGGGCATACAACGCCCCCAATCAGTCCAGCAACTATCCCAGGGAAGTAGTCGTAATAGTCATAGATATCCTGCCACGGGATGACCTGTCCCAGTAGCTCGGGATCATCAAATACTCGCTGACACTCGGCGAGTCCCGCGTCCTGCTGTGCGTCATACTCCACTAACTTGCCTACTACGGGCAAGTGCAGTATCCTATAGACATCCTCCAACGTCACGGTCATCTCTCCAGTAGGGAAGTGGAAGGTCCCGTCCTCGCTGTGGAATCTCTCCATGGCAGCTGTCAGTAGTCCTCTGTTCGCCTGCACCTCGGGCATGAAGCAAACGTAATCCAAGCCCATGGCACCAAGCGCCACTCTGTCAACCTCTGTCAGCATATATCTCTGCAATAGAGGCATAGGGAACGTCTCCCTCGACTGCAGCGTCTCTTGTATCTCCTCCTGCAAGCACGCAAAGCAAGGCGTCAGTCTCAAGCTGCATATACCATACTCAACATATCTACTGCACTATATCAACTAAACTTAGCATTTCAAATTCATCAATACAGCACACTACATCTCTTGACTAGATTCCTGCAATCTCGGAGATAGCTCATCGATTCCTGCGTCAAATAGGACGCTAATCGAATCAATTTGGCTAAGTAATTTGCCATCCCAAGCAAATGCGCCACTACAGGTGGTAAAAGCACCGTTTCTGGTATATGCGCCGCAGGAAGCAACATATGCGCCGCGAAATGCATATGCGCCGCTTCAATGCACGTATGCGCCGTTCTAACACATGCGCCGCAGAACTCCACGCATGCGCCGCGAAATTACGCATGCGCCGTAAGAATCCACATTTGCGCAACTTTATCAAATGCGCTGCTACATTTCACATATGCGCGGCGGAAATACAAAAGCGCCGCCAAATTACGAAAGCGCAGCTAGAATACACAAAAGCGCAACTTTTACACATGCGCCGCCGAAACCGACATATGCGCCGCGAAAATACAAAAGCGCAGCTTCGCGAGGCATATGCGCGGTTCTGCGTTTTGGCACATCTATTTCACCTATTTTCTACGTGCATTTATGACGCCTAAAATCGACCTTAGGAGAAATTTTTTGAAGCACATACCGGGGGTCCTGCCTCTGCTGGCCGCCTGAATCGTCAGACTCGCTCGAATCGGTGCTCCTCGCGTGGTATATCTGCTGCTCTGGCTGCCATGCTGCTCTAAGTTTGCTGTGAGTTCTCTTTCTCCAATCCAGATCAACCAAGTGTGCAAATGACTATTCTTGTGGCCCCAGCTCCTATTTATAGCCTCCAAACCCTAATTCTGGCTAGGTGATGACTGTGATTACTTCCCGTGTCCGTTTTTCCTCCCGTTTTCTTCCCGCATCCCTGACCGCGTCCCTTTTCCTCCAACCTATCCTCACCCCTTCTTCGTCGTGAGATCGTCCGTCTCCAAAACTTTCACCATTTTTCCCGTCCAATCTCCCGAGGGGGCATCCTATCATCATTTAACCTATACCAGGGGCAAACTGGGGCATGTATTGTCATTCAGACTATCAAATTCTTTGAAGCAACGCTGTAAACTGCATTGCATCAAAGAGGGGCAAAATGTATACGCCTAAAAATGACACAAATCATCCTAAATAAATATTCTAAATACTTATTCCATTCTTCTACCAATTAAATAAATATTCTAAATTTATTTAATCAATTCACTATCCCATAATTAAATAAATTCTATTTATTTAATTAAATTCTTCTATTTGTCCTTCACAATTAAATAATCATAAATTATTTAATTAATCCAAATTCCTCTATCCTAAGTTCTAAATTCAAAATTCCACATCACCTTTACACCTCACCTTTTCCACCTCACCTTGTCCACCTCATCAGGTTGCACATGTAATTAAATATATTTAATATTTAATTGCCTTATTTTCCCTCACCCACATGGCCTATTTCTTCTCCAATCAGAGGTCAGTTAACCAATCAATCAAATCTGTTAACTAACCTGTCAGTTGAGTCAAATCCTCAATCAATCCAGTCAGTTCCACAATCCACTCTTCTAACTGATCAGTCAATTCTGTTAACAGACCAGTCAATGGAGTTAACTCTCCAATCAGTTTTGTCACATCCCCCCTTTCATGATGGAGTTGGGACACTTGTCACATTTCTACTGGTTGCACATTCCTCAACCATCCTCAGCCATTGATCTTCATATCTCCTCTCAACCGTTGATTCTCATTCTTCTGAGTCTATAAATGAAGCTTCATTCTTCCATTCTATTCATCCAGGCTTTTGACATCGTTACTCTGCAGAAATATCACCAGCGCGCCTTTGGCACCCACTTGTCATCTACAAGCTTGAGATCACCATTGTTGCATTGGAGCTCACCTTCATTGCAGATCACACCATAGCCGTTCACCATCGACTTCCTCAAACAGCTTTAAAAGATTGCACTCTCTGAGGGCTCATCTCATCTGCGAAAGGATGATTCGTGATAGGCGAACAATAGAAGTTTCGAAACGGAAGAGGTTTGCTGTGTTTGTTCATTGCTTTGTTTACTTGAATCTTCTTTGTTTCACTATTCTGTTGATGTTTGGGTCATCTATTATTCATTTGATTGATCACCATTTTACCCTCACACTTACAAATTAATCCAATGAACCATCCGGGTCTGCTCTACTCTTTATTGTGTCAACTATTGCTTCATGGTCAGACTCACGCACCTTCCACAATATTTGGTTCAAAGGCCTACCCTGATACTTTATCAAATGAACATTGGATGCCACGACAAGGTTCGAGTAATGAAGAATCTTCTGATGCGTGTCAAAGTCCTGAAATAGCCAAATATTAACACTCTTATGTGGGTACCTTCTAAGCCATGTTCCAATAATAACCACTGAGCCTGTAGGGTATTCGATGTTTTCTCCATCTATAACAGAGGCCTCCAATTTCTTTTTGGCCTCAACACAACGACATAAGTAATAATTTGTTCCCTCTTCATTATCTTCATCTGCAATAACTGCATATACGTGCCCTACATTGATATGTGTAGCAAATTAGATGAAATTAGTCAACATTACAAAAACACTACAAAGTAAGATGACATTACCTGGTTGAACTAGATGAAATTAGATGCATATACGTGCCCTATATTACCTGGTTGAACTAAATCTGATATGTGGTCAAAGTCAATTGACGATTCCATCTGTGTTAGTTCTAGTGCTGTCGAGGGTCGATATGTGTCAAGTGGGTTAAGATAACTTAACTGCCATTCGTCAACCCACTCCTTTGACTCGCACTCATCCCAGACTTGAATTGTACAGGAATAACAAAAGCATGACATCTTTCGTGTATGGATACTCCATGAACCTACAATTGAGCTTCTGAAAGAGTGCATCTCATTTGATCCTGTTAGTATACAACAATCCTCATATGGTGCAATGTTAGTATCATCTATCAACCAAAAAAATCTACGAACTAAAAACTTACCTTCATTACCTGGACCCATGGAAGCATTACACCACTTGACAATCGATTTTGCATCTATCAACTTTGCATTGTCTTTATACTTTAACTCTTCTCGTGCTATGGCTCTTTTGATACATGCTCCTGCACCATCATGCTCCCCCTTTCCATGCCTGGCCTCACAAAAGTTCCACATATGTTGAATACCTGTAAAATTATGCCTCCTACTCAGCCAATAGAAATTCTGTGAGTTCTTGAATTGTGACGCATAGTTATCTGACCATATGATATGCTGACTAAACGATATACCCTTTCTAGCCAAATCATTGTAGAACACCTGAAAGCAACCTTGCACGAACTCTGTAGAATGCGTATGATCATCACTAATATAGAAATTATACTCCCTTATGATCTTTCTGTCATCCTCTATACTATCATTTGTATGAATGAATGCGATGTGCACAAATAAAAAAACCTGTGTGGAGTTGTAATATTGTGATTGCACCTCACGCTGTGGCTGTAGACTGTAGTTCTCTGCAAAGTCGACGACTGAAACAATGCTACCAACCGGAAATGTGTCCTTGCATAACTTGAATTGCAAGTCCAACCATCGAGCTCTATGGGCATGTCTTGCATACTCATACACTATGTTGTCATGAAATATAGGCATAAACTGATACACTGGAATCTTTTCAACAACTAATTCACACCTCTTTGCTTCTTTACCATCTTTTGTATTGTATGCCACTATTTTATACTTGCCAAACTCTACTAGTTCGTTTCCAACCGCATGTGTTATTTCCATATGTTCACATATTGGCAAATGTTGCAAGCCACCACAACGATGACATGTGCCATCCAAGCATAATTTCTTGTAGAATATTTGACCTTCCTCTCTTTCACATAAAATTCTTGATATGAAGTCTCTTGAAGATGTTGGTGGGGCACATATGGCACAACCCTGCAAATTATTGTTAGTATGCATATCTAAATATATAGACCTATAAGCATCAAAATGGTTAGAAAATTCAATATGTAATCTACAACAACAAGTAGTGCGTGTGTGATTTATCTTAACATAGAAAGGTTTTAGCAATTCAAAATATCTTTGACAAATTTTAATTTGAGGATACTTCTCTAGAAATTTACCATAAAACTGTGTTTGAGTCTCGGCACATATGGCACAACCCTGCAAATCATTGTTAGTATGCATATCTAAATATATAGACCTATAAGCATCAAAATGGTTAGAAAATTCAATATGTAATCTACAACAACAAGTAGTGCGTGTGTGATTTATCTTAACATAGAAAGGTTTTAGCAATTCAAAATATCTTTGACAAATTTTAATTTGAGGATACTTCTCTAGAAATTTACCATAAAATTGTGTTTGAGTCTCATCCAAAAAATGCTTTGGATGTGGCTCACGGTTCTGACTACCGATTCTCCTTCTTACCACAACCCTTTGATTTGGAGATACCCTTGTGTAATTCTTCCAAAAGTCTTCAATTAGTGATCTCAATGCTTCAACAATTAGTTTATCTTTTCGTGGTAGTCTCCCTGAGAACGCCTATAATTCATTGGCATTAGTGTCCTCAATTCTTTGGTGTCTTCCAACGGCTCTTGATAAAGTTTTCCTATTAATTCTTAATTCTTGACTTGTCTTTCTAATGAGAGGAGCTTTCCTCGTTTGACTACTTACTATAGTCGATGTAATCACACGCCGTGTTGCATTACTATCTTTTGTGCGTGAGGTGTTACCCACACTCGCATACGCACTCATTAGATTCTTGACAATAGATTTTTCACTTGAAGCCTCTGATGTTCTCAACCCAAGAATCTTCATGATAGATCTATACTTTATACTTCGCATCATTTCAACGAATAGTTGACATCTTGCAGTCTCATTTAACTTTTCAAAGAACAATCTCCAAATCTTATTAGCATATCTTCTACAAGTGCGTTTTGGAATCTGACCTTCCATTGGTTGCAAAATATTCTCATCAATATCAATCAAATACTTTGGCTTTCTATGTAAAATTCTAGGTGGTGTCAAGTTAGGTAAATTCATCTCAACATTAGGAATTTCATCAATATTTAAATGAGATGGGTTAGATGGCATACCTTCGATCGAAGATGGAATAGATGACATACTTTGAGGTTGAGGTGGGAACGATGGCATACTTCCTTCATCACATGTGAGTGATGATGTACTCTCAACTTGAGATGTGGTAGTTGGTGTCCCTACATGTTGACTTGCGGTAGAGGACGTGTCTCCAACTATGGTATTCAAATCTCTCATACCATGAAGTTTTTGCATTTGTTCTCTTTGTGCTGCTAATACCATATCTCTTTGTGATGGTTGTGGTTCCTCTTCAATTGGTATGTCTTCATTTATCGTGTCCAATTTTCTCTTCTCACGAAGTTCCCTCATAGCCATTGCTTTCTTTGCATTCTTAGCTTCTATCTCTTCCTGTGTTTGTTTAATTCTTGATCGTTTCCTCGGCATGACGGAGAATTTGTCTGTAGCATGATAAAGAGACCAATATTAGTTCCTAAGAAATGAATACAAGATAATAGTGGGATTGTATTTTTTTTATGTTGTAAGGATTTATTCTTGTATAGTTTGACATCATGGTATGTTAAGGTTTGTTTATTACACATAATTATTAAAGAGCCTAAATGTAGAAAATATACATGGCATCATGTGAGATTGTAGGCTGCTTTTTTGATTGGGAATGTGTCTATTTTAAACATGTATGATAAAGCATGATAAAGTAATTCAATCTGAAATAAGGAAAATGTAAAGAACATGCATGTAAAGAATTGACATACCTAACAAATGAAGATTTGAATGGAGAGACTACCCAATTATGTAGTGTTTTTATCTTCTTGCATCAAACTCCTCAACAATTTGAGTTTTTCACCACTTGCTTCCTTTTCAATGTTAAATTCAATAACACTCAAATATCAGTACTAACAACAATACTATTAACCAATCTATAATGTTAAATTCCTAAAATTGAATCACAATTAACATTGCAACACTACAAAAATTGAAACTTGAATAGATATATATCAAACTTGGTGTGAAAACTATGTTATATCCTCTTTCTCAAGTTGGCAAAGCAGAAAAGGTGGTGGAAAGATCATGCAAAGGTGGTACAATGTGTCAAATGTGCATGTGAACTTCCCAACAGCATGAAAGCACTTCTTTTTTGTCAGAGCACATGTAGAATCAATAAGAAAACAGAGCATGTGGGCCTGGATCATGGGGGTAACCACTTTTTTACTGTTTTAATAGAAAGACAACGCGAGCGCGTTATAATGCGCTCGTGCTATAACGCGCTAGCATTTTGTCTTGCTATAGATTCATCACATCCTTTGCATTAATCACATCTCTTTCCTGCAAGAGCTTGCCAGATGCTCCGCCATATGATAGGCATAACAATGAAGGGGCAAGCCCTCATAATCATGTTCTTGATAGAAAATGCCCTCAACCCTCAACGTCAAACCCTAATCCCTCAACCCTTAACTCTGATCCCTCGACCCTCAACCCTCAACGTCAAATCCTAATCCCTCAACCCTTCACTCTAATCCCTCAACCCTCAATCCTATCCCTAAACACTTAACCCTCAACGTCAAATCCTAATCCCTCAACCCTTCACTCTAATCCCTCAACCCTAAACCCTCAACACTATACCTTAAACCCTAATCCCTCAGCCCTCAACCCTAAACCTTATCCCTAAACCTAATCCCTCAACCCTCAACCCTCAACCCTAATCCGTCATCCCTCAACTCTAATCCCTCATCCCTAAACCCTAAATGCTATCCCTAATCCTACAGCCTCAACAAACTCGATACTATACCTTAAACCCTAATCCCTTATCCCTAAACCCTCCAACCCTATCCCTAATCCTTATACCCTCCACACTCTACTTTAACCCTAATTCCTCGACCCTCAACCCTATCCCTAAACCCTTGACCCTCGAACCTCAACCCTCAACCCTCAACGTCAAACCCTAATCCCTCAACCCTAAACGTCAAACCCTAATCCCTCTACCCTCGACACTCTTATTTAACCCTAATCCCTTGACCATTAACCCTATCCCTCAACCCTCAACTCTCAACATTAAACCCTAATTCATCAACCCTAAACCCTAATCCCTCAAACCTAAACCCTATCCCTAAACCATCAACCCTCAACACTATACCTTAAACCCTAATCCCTATCCCTCAACCCTTAACCCTTAAAACTTAAACCCTATCCCTACACCCTCAACACTTGACACTATATCTTAAGCCTTAAACCCTCATCCCTAAAGCCTCAACTCTCAATCCTTAAACCTTCAACCCTAAACCCTATCCCTAATCCCTCTACCCTCGACACTCTAACCCTAATCCCTTGAACTTCAACCCTATCCCTAAACCCTTGACCCTTGAACCTCAACCCTCAACCCTCGATGTCAAACCCTAATCCCTCAACCCTTAATTCTGATCCCTCATCTCTCAACCCTAAACCCTAAACCCTCAACGTCAAATCCTAATCCCTCGACCCTAAACCCTATCCCTAAACCCTCAACACTATACCTTAAACCCTAATCCCTCAGCCCTCAACCCTAAACCTTATCCCTAAACCCTAATCCCTCAACCCTCAACCCTAATCCGTCATCCCTCAACTCTAATCCCTCATCCCTAAACCATAAATGCTATCCCTAATCCTACACCCTCAATAGACTCGATACTATACCTTAAACCCTAATCCCTTATCCTTAAACCCTCCAACCCTATCCCTAATCCTTATACCCTCTACACTCTACTTTAACCCTAATTCCTCGACCCTCAACCCTATCCCTAAACCCTTGACCCTCGAACCTCAACCCTTAACCCTCAATGTCAAACCCTAATCCCTCAACCCTTAACTCTAATCCCTTGACCCTCAACCCTATCCCTAAACCCTCAAACCTCAATGTCAAATTCTAATCCCTCAACCCTTCACTCTAATCCCTCAACCCCAAACCCTATCCCTAAACCCTCAACACTATACCTTAAACCCTAATCCCTCAACCCTAACCCTAAACCTTGTCCCTAAACCCTAATCCCTCAACCCTCAACCCTAATTCGTCATCCGTCATCCCTCAACTCTAATCCTAAACCCCAAACGCTATCCTTGTTCCTAGACCCTCAACAGGCTTGATACTATACCTTAAACCCTAATCCCTCTACCCTCAACACTATTATTTAACCCTAATCCCCTGACCATTAACCCTATCCCTCAACTTCAAACTTCAACTCTCAACATTAAACCCTAATTCATCTACCCTAAACCCTAATCCCTCAAACCTAAACCCTATCCCTAAACCATCAACCCTCAACACTATACCTTAAACCCTAATCCCTATCCCTCAACCCTTAACCCTTAAAACTTAAACCCTATCCCTAAACCCTCAACACTTGACACTATATCTTAAGCCTTAAACCCTCATCCCTAAAGCCTCAACCCTCAATCCTTAAACCTTCAACCCTAAACCCTATCCCTAATCCCTCTACCCTCGACACTCTAACCCTAACCTCGACATTAAATGCTAATTCGTCAACCCTAAACCCTAATCCTAAACCCTCAACCCTCAACACTATACCTTAAACCCTAATCCCTCAACCCTCAACCCTAAACCTTATCCCTAAACCCTAATCCCTGAACCCTCAACCCTAATCCATCATCCCTCAACTCTAATCCCTCATCCCTAAACCCTAAATGCTATCCCTATTCCTAAACCCTCAACAGACTCGATACTATACCTTAAACTCTAATCCCTTATCCCTAAACCCTCCAACCCTATCCCTAATCCTTACACCCTCCACATTGTACTTTAACCCTAATCCCTTGAACCTCAACCCTATCCCTAAACCCTTGACCCTCGAACCTCAACCCTCAACCCTCGATGTCAAACCCTAATCCCTCAACCCTTAACTCTGATCCCTCATCTCTCAACCCTAACCCTAAACCCTAAACCCTAAACCCTCAACCCTCAACGTCAAATCCTAATCCCTCAAACCTTCACTCTAATCCCTCAACCCTAAACCCTATCCCTAAACCCTCAATACTATACCTTAAACCCTAATCCCTCAGCCCTCAACCCTAAACCCTAATCCCTCAACCCTTAACCCTAATCCGTCATCCCTCAACTCTAATCCCTCATCCCTAAACCCTAAATGCTATCCCTAATCCTACACCCTCAACAGACTCGATACTATACCTTAAACCCTAATCCCTTATCCCTAAACCCTCCAACCCTATCCCTAATCCTTATACCCTCCACACTCTACTTTAACCCTAATTTATCGACCCTCAACCCTATCCCTAAACCCTTGACCCTTGAACCTCAACCCTCAACCCTCAACGTCAAACCCTAATCCCTCAACCCTTAACTCTAATCCCTCGACCCTCAACCCTATCCCTAAACCCTCAACCCTCAATGTCAAATTCTAATCCCTCAACCCTTCACTCTAATCCCTCAACCCTAAACCCTATCCCTAAACCCTCAACACTATACTTTAAACCCTAATCCCTCAACCCTAACCCTAAACCTTGTCCCTAAACCCTAATCCCTCAACCCTCAACCCTAATCCGTCATCCGTCATCCCTCAACTCTAATCCCTCATCCCTAAACCTTAAACGCTATCCCTATTCCTAGACCCTCAACAGGCTCGATACTATACCTTAAACCCTAATCCCTCTACCCTCAACACTCTTATTTAACCCTAATCCCTTGACCATTAACCCTATCCCTCAACCTCAACCCTCAACCTTCAACCCTCAACTCTCAACTCTCAACATTAAACCCTAATTCATCAACCCTAAACCCTAATCCCTCAAACCTAAACCCTATCCCTAAACCATCAACCCTCAACACTATACCTTAAACCCTAATCCCTATCCCTCAACCCTTAACCCTTAAAACTTAAACCCTATCCCTACACCCTCAACACTTGACACTATATCTTAAGCCTTAAACCCTCATCCCTAAAGCCTCAACCCTCAATCCTTAAACCTTCAACCCTAAATCCTTTCCCTAATCCCTCTACCCTCGACACTCTAACCCTAACCTCGACATTAAATGCTAATCCATCAACCCTAAACCCTAATCCTAAACCCTCAACCCTCAACACTATACCTTAAACCCTAATCCCTCAACCCTCAACCCTAAACCTTATCCCTAAACCCTAATCCCTCAATCCTCAACCCTAATCCATCATCCCTCAACTCTAGTCCCTCATCCCTAAACCCTAAATGCTATCCCTATTCCTAATCCCTCAACAGACTCGATACTATACCTTAAACCATAATCCCTTATCCCTAAACTCTCCAACCCTATCCCTAATCCTTACACCCTCCACACTCTACTTTAACCCTAATCCCTCGACCCTAAACCCTATCCCTAAACCCTTGACCCTTGAACCTCAACCCTCGACCGTTAGTGTCAAATCCTAATCCCTCAACCCTTAACTCTGATCCATCGACACTCAACCCTATCCCTAAACCCTAATATGTCATCCCTCAACTCTAATCCCTCATCCCTAAACCCTAAACACTATCCTTATTCCTAGACCCTCAACGAGCTCGATACTATACCTTAAACGCTAATCCCTTATCCCTAAACCCTCCAACCCTATCCCTTATCCCTTAACCCTCATGATTAATAGCCTTGAATGTAAAAAAATTTAAGGGGAACATAAGCGAGCACATTATAACGCGCTCGCATTATGTCAAACATGACAAACAACAGACTTGCGGGAAAGGAAAAATGCAAAGCAAAACATAACGCACTCCATTATATCTTGTTTGAGAATCCCAAGCCTTGGGCTTGGGATTTTCTTTGGATTTCCAACCCAAAGGCTTGGAGTGCCTTATGAACAGTCACAGACGTGTTTTTCTATATTCTTCAAAATTTCACATAATTTCGTTCGTGCTAACCCTCAGATTTGCACGTGTTTCAAGGTCAAACAAATCGAACACTTGGGTAATGTTAGGCTTTCTCTTAGCTATTTGACGATGTGATTTTTTTCACATTTTAACAATGTTAAGCCTTTCATCTTTAATTTCTTTTGTTTGTGTGTCTGTTTTTAGGCAAAAACCACTGTTTGGTCTTTTTTTCATTGTAAATTAACTATTCGTTCAAATTTCAAAAAAATTACATATTTAGAAACTAGACTCCATTCTACAAATATTAAAAAAAAATAAAAAAATGATTTTCAATTAGTTTTCAAAATTTATAGGGGTAGCACGGCCAAAATTCTATTTTTTAGGATGTGTCCACTTTGAAAATTAGTAAAAAATCAAATATTCATCAAAAAATTATTAGAAAAATCGGGCATAAGCTACATGCTATTAGCTAATTTTTCACCAAAGCGATTTTAAAAATACCAAAAAAAAGTTGACCTTTTGAGGGAGCCACAAAACATGCTATGTTATTTTTTTTGACAGAAACAACACCAATTTCTGTGGCTCCCTCTTTTGAACCCCTTAATCTATGCCATTTTCAAAACAAAATAGTAGTTTAGAAAGTAGACTCGGAGCACTACAAACATTGTTTCGGTTGCATCTCCAAATTTTGAGTGTAACTATGCTCAATTTCTCATCCAAGGCCAGTATTTCCTGATTTCAGAAAAAAAGTGGCCACTTAAGACCCCTTTTTGGCCCCCCATCTTCCTGCACTTACCCAGTACTTGATTCTATTACATGAGAACTTCCTGCTATTTCTTTTGTCTTATCTCCTTTAGAGACAAACTTGATCTTTTGTTTGGACACCTTGGAAGAAGATGGAACATCACTTTTATTTTTAGTTTTGTTTTCTACCTTCTTTCCTGCTTGTTATTGAATCTTTGTCTCTGATCCGTTAAGGAACTCTTTCAAATTGAGACCCTTCCTCTGCAACCATATATTGGTGTTAGCTAGTATAGGTTGAAATCTCTTCCTAATAGAAGTTTCTTCTTTCACTGACCCTTTGATTTATAGCAAAGCTGAAGCTTCAATATTGTTGATGTTATACTTAGGATCTAGAACATCACCTTCATCTTCCATGTCCTCTAGAACATAAGCTAATCCTAGCTCTTCTATCTGACTTAGGTGTAACCTGCAGTGATCCAGTTTTCTTATCTCATTCTGGGTCCTCAAATCAGCCCAAATATCCTCAACCATGGGGACATGAAACATACCTTCCTTTTGATCTTATCTTGTACTCTTTGGAAGTCGAAGTGATTCCTCTTCTTGAATTGTTTCATCGTCACCAATTGCATCTCTACCTCCATAGCCTTAGCCTTAGTAGCTGATTGCACTGAGTACTTGCCAATCTCCACAGGAAACTTAATCTTTGACTTCTTCAGTTCCATATGTTTATTATGCACAACAATCAGTTGTCTACATAACTCCATCATAACTACCTTATCACTTGGATATCTCGGTAACATATATGGATACCCTGGATAATATCCAACTCTTAAATAAGTGAAAGTAGGAAATTGGAGAAATAAGCAACCAAAAGAATTAACCACTTCCTAAGCTTCATCTGATACTCTTTTCTGTTCAAGCTCACTGTCCCATAAACACATAAAGACTGAAAAGAAGGCATCATTCACCTTACGGAAATGGTGAATAGACCCTTTTAAAGTTATTTGTGGATAATACTGAAACACTGGCACTAGCCTCCGATCACCATCCTGAGTGAGACCAGGAAATGTCCTCATGCTTGCAACTGCATATACCAATTATGAGGTCATATAGAACTTAAAAATTGTATTGGCCTTGATCAACTGATCATGTAGAGCATTATTGATTTGCTCTCCACAGAATATCTTTTGTTGTCCTTTGAGAATAACCTTGATGTAGGTGTACATCCATTCTTGAAATTTAGAGAAAGAAGGAAGACATCTGATTATGCTCAATAATGTGATCAAATCACTGACTTCTTCCACAAAATCACTCCTCGGGAGTTCCTTAGGCCACCTTGACAGATTACTCCTAGGAGTTTTCAACCATTTGCTATTGATATGCTTCTTTGCAGATTCCACATCAGTCTCAAAAATCCTTCTGACCTTTAGCAAAGTCAAATTCCCTGATATTTTCTATAGGTGGACACATGAAAATCTTATCAAGGAACTTTGCATCCAGCCTCATGATTACATTTCCTTGAGAATCAGTCACAGTTTTAGTATCCTTATTATAGTGGCTTGCTACTTGGAGAAAAAACTCTGAAGTATGAGTCGCAATAGGAAAAGATGCTACCAGATGTATGTTGCTGTCAATGATCTTCTGCATGTAGCGGGGAGGATTTACCTGTTTGGTCCTTTCTACAAATTCTTCCATGTCTACATGTCCAATCTCCATGTCCTTGATCTCATCTATGTTGGATTATATTGAAGTGACAGGAAAAACCCCTTGGTAATTGTACTTCATGATTTTGGCCTTAGACAAAGACGGCTCTGACATCAGCTTCGAAGAAAGAACTGGAAAAGGTGTCGATCACAACTTGATGAAACTGCAAAATTTCATGATCTCATAGTTAGGGGAAAAATAGGCAAATTAGGGATACTATGAATTGATGATCATGAACATAGGAATATGCTTGAAAGGGCTTGAGAGCGTGCAAGTCGAGAAATTAGGTGAAAGCGGGCTAAAGGTATTGTTATCACTCAGTTTTGCACCCTTGCATACAGTTGTGAAACCTCTGCAAACTGGAATAACATGGAAATGATCTGTAAGTGTGGGACTTTGCTAAATGAGATCAGACCTCTGGAGAAGGCCAGCTTCCTTGTCTAGTTGTCACCTAAAACTACTAAATTTTGAGGGGAAAAAGGAGAGAGAAAGCTTGTAATGGAAATGAAATAAAAGCTTGAAAACAAAAAGGGGTGATACACCAGACATATTTAAAGAAACTTCCACAACACTGAGAAGATGCACAATGTAATCAAATACAACAAGTAGCTATACACAGGTTAGATGACTCTAGCAGAGGTGAGAAGCAATATGATTGAGAGGAATGAAACATTCACAGATAAACCATATGCAGATTCACACAGAACTAGAAAAATTAGTAAAGAGGTATGTAACATCCACCAAGTAAAAACAAGAAGTAACTAAGTTTTTCACAACGGTAATTTTTTTTTACTAGGCAATCACATGCAAAAGTTACTCATCTATAAACCAATACAACATTTTCCATTTAATCAACGCATGATCTCAATTTCATAAAGCTGAAGGAAAAGATATACTTTAAACATTTTGTTTACTAACAAATGAAATTTTCTTGAAACAACATAAATTGGAAACATACCATTAACATGCATCCCGATTGTCGATCCATCTCATTCAAGACTCGGCATTCCTCGGTATTTGGAAGAGAAAGTATCTTCAAGGAGCTTAACCTCCAACCATAGACCGTCGGTCTCCCGCACTCCTTCCTAACTGGAAGTGGCCCTACCCTACTCAAGAGGATAGACTTAGGATAACCATCGGTGTTTTCCATCTGAGCTCTGGTGTTGTAACCTACGTGTCTTGTTATCGCACAGATCCCTAGATACCCTCTAGTCATGCATGACACTCCACAAGAAACGCCATCCAGTTACGGTGAACGTTCGATGCACTTGAGGACAGTACATCACCTTGGCCAAAGGATTTGTTTTTAATTAGCGTTCTAAGAACGCATGAACTTGGTTCACCCACCCTACTCGACTTGAACTGGTCGAAATCCTACAGTTTCCTATTTGTGTTATTTTTAACTATTTGACGACCTTGATGACCTCAAGGGTTTAGGATATCCTCCTACAATAGCGCATGGCACAACTTTACTCTTATCTCGAGTTCAGAGTTTCATAATCCATTTTCATGTAATAACATTTCATAAGGCGCCCACTCCTAAGTGGTTTCCTATTTGTTTACTTGCTTCCCAAGTTTACACAACATACCCAAAATATTTAAAGCCATTTCCATTATTCCAAAATTTGAGGATTCTAGACTCATATGGTCTACAAGATAAAACGATTCTAGCATCGTCGCATGCAACGTAATTTCAACTCACATGCGGGTTTTCAATTCAAGTTGTTCATTTCAGAACATGACAGTTTCCTAATCGTTACCAAACTTTATCCTCCTACTCCTCTTTCCGTGTCATTAGTTTCACATGGTTCAATCAAGATGAAAATCATAAATAAAATATAAATGATTTTGGAATCTTCTTGTGTCAATAAAGATGACCTATGCATGGTCGACCTTTAGTTAAAGATGTATGACGGTTAAGACATCAGCTATTCACAGCTGCATTATCCGGCTATTAAACACTCTAATTTTACATCAAGACGTGCTAAAAACTGTGGTTTTTGACCTCTACGCAACATGCACGCGGAGCAACATGTTTACTCGCTGCGGAGTTATCGATCAAGGAAGGTATATTGCATCTTGCATCAACATAAGTTCACTCCTAAATGGACATGCGTTAGAGAACTGCGTTCCTTTAATACACCGCTTAATTTATGGCAAACAATGCTACAATTCTGAGTTTACGAATTCAAGAAAACAGCATACTACTTTTTCTGAGTTTTTAAATTACAAACACAGTGATGAGACAGCATTACTTCTAATTCTAAGTCTTCAAATCTCAAACACAGCAATGATACTATTACGTGGATTGACCGCATACAGATATCATACTAGATTTAGGTTGTCGAACATTTCTCTTCGTTATAAACGTATTGATCTTTTGCAAAGTGAGCCTTACTGACATATCTAAACTGAGAAAAGTATTGAAAGAAATAAACCTGATGATATAATCGGAGGTTGCTGTGGCAATTCCACTTCTCCTCTGCTTTACTTCGAAGCTATCTCTCTGAACTCCTTCCTAAATAGTGACAGTCCACTCTAAACAAAACTCTCTTCCCACTACTCGACTCTCCCCCGCATGCTCTTTCACTGTCGTTATCTTTCTTTCTTTACAGTGCCCGGGGCTCTATTTTCCGTCTCTCTCTCTCTCCGTTCTTTTTCACTGTTCACTCCCTATTTTACTACCACTAAACGCCACCTCCTATTCGCGGTAATGGCCTTCTCTGCCGTTCTTTTACTGCCGACTCCCTTTCTCTCAACCACGACCACTAACTCCTCTAACTCCCCTTCGGTGATCGTCTCTAACAACAATAACCGCCGTCCCATAATCTTTCTTTCCGCATGTTCTTCCTATCCGTTGGCATCTCCTCAATGACGGCTCCTTCCTCTTTCTTCGCAGTTCTTTTCTCCATTTCTCCCTCAGCGACGGCTACACCATCCTCTCTTCCACCTTGCGAAGGAGAATCTTCATTAAACTCTTCATTCACATTCTCACCTCCCTTACTGCCCGCGAGGAAGGTTCTAACAACTACCAACCGACTTCCATGAATCTCTCTACTTCCTCATCTATCTCCGACTTCTCCTAACCTCCACAGTTCTATCTTCTACAACAGTCACCGAACCTCTCCTCCTTCCTAGATAATGGAGTAACATCATTTAATATTCGTTACTCTCCTTCATAACTGCAAACTACTTCCTCTCATGTTAAGGTAAAAGGAATCTCGCCAAAGAGTTCTCGGTTGATGTACTTAAATCATATGGGTCGACACAATTGATTTTAAACTCAACTTCCCATTTATCACGACCAATCAAAAAGGTGGTCTTTTCTAAAGCGACGTGGCTTGCTAGAAGACATTACGACTCCGCCTTCACTCGAATACCAAGTTATCTAATTCAAACCAAAAGCCACCATAAGAGGTATTGTGGAGTTAAGCTCGGCTTGGCGGTGGTCTAGGAAATGACTAAAGCATCGTTTTGGTCGACAAGGGACAAGAGGCAAAGACCTACTCATTAAGAAAGCTCAAAGTTAGATTGACAACTACTCGCGGTCAAAGACAGAAGAACGACGACCAAATAAATTATTTCACCCTAAGGCTACAAATCGACATTCGTCGATCTATAAGAATAGAATAACTTCACAATACAAGTTCGACGCATTTTACGACAATCACGACGGATTGGTCGTAACATGAACGAGTTCTTACGACGTTAGACGCACAAAGCTGACTTCTCGCGTCTTTCGACTACGAGACAAGATTTACAATTTCGCTACAAGATGGTTCAATAAACACTTATAAACGAAAATATCCAACGTCTAAATAAGTCGACTTGCTATGATGGACTTACAACGACATCGACGACTCCAAGATTCTACATGACGTCGACATCTAGTTAACTAACCCAACTGACAAACAAGACTAACTGGTTGGTTCCAAGGTTTATCTACCTATTTAGCGACCTCAGTAACAAACGCCCATGGTTAATTTCCAGAGTCTATACTCTCTCTCGAAGGTACTTTCTCTTCTCGTCGAACACGGTCCACCTGTTCCTGCATCGACAGACTCACATACCATTTTGTGGTCAAAGCACCTATGTTCAAATCAAAACATAATATATCCAAACATCATTGCATTTATTATAAAGACATTTAGTCTACAATATCACCTTGATCGTAATCATTAGATTCCACAATTCAATATAACAACTTTGTAAGATAAATCGTCAATTTCCATGTCATTCACAACATATTAAATTACTAAAATTCGCAAGAAAGTAAATAGCATAATTGTTTTCAAAAAGAGGGATGTGACATATCCTTCCCCTTTAAAAATCATCGTCCCCGATGATTAAGTTTATCAAGCAAAAACTTAAACTTAAAACAAACTTTATATAATGCAATATTAATGTCTTTAAATAGTTTTGGAAATCTTTGGTAAATATCTTTGTAATCTTCCCAAGTGGTGCTATCCTCGCCATATTGATCCCACTGTATTTTGCATTGCAAAACTTCTTGATTACGTAAATGAAGTTTACGCATTTCGAGCACCTTGAGTGGCTCGATCACAACCACCCCGGGTTCTTGCATCTGTAAGGAATTCCAGTTTAGGATGTGGTTATTACCTACATAATATTTCTTTAAATACGAAACATGAAAAACATTATGCATCTTAGACAAGGCTGGAGGTAGAGCAACTTTGTAGGCAACCGGGTTGATAATTTCAAGAACTTTGAAAGGTCCGACATAACGAGGAGCCAATTTCAAAGATTTACCAAACTTTATAGAACTCTTTTGGGGTTTCACTTGCAAAAGCACCTTCTCGCCAACAAAGAAGTGTCTAGGCACTCGCTTGCGATCTGCATAACTCTTTTGCCTGTCATTGGCTTCTGCCAACCTCTTCCTAATCACTTTAACTTTTTCTTCCATATCAGCAAGCATTTCAGGTCCAATGCTTATCCTATCTTCCAGCTTATCCCAGCTTATAGGAGTTCTGCATTTCCTTCCATATAATGCTTCAAATGGTGCCATCTTAATGGCAGAGTGATAGGAATTGTTATAGGCAAATTCGACAAGAGGTAGATACTCCTCCCATCTGTATTGCTGATCCATGCAATACATTCTCAAAAGGTCTTCTAAAACCTGATTCACTCTTTCCGTCTGTCCATCAGTTTCAGGGTGATAAGCAGTACTTACATTTAGTTTAGTCCCTAATGCAGAAAATAAGGTTTGCCAAAACTGAGATGTTATCCGTGCATCTCTATCAGATATTATCTTTTCAGGCACCCCATGCAATCTAAAAATTTCTTGCACAAATTTGCGAGCCAAAATATGTGCTCCATCTGTCAAATTTCCCGGTATGAAATGTGCAACCTTGGTTAGTTTATCCACAACAACCAATATTGCGTCATGCCTATTCTTAGACATAGGTAGCCCTTGGACAAAATCCATACTAATAACTTGCCATTTCCATTCTGGAATATCATGTGGGTACAACAACCCAGCAGGATGTTGGTGTTCTGCCTTAATTCTCTGACAGTCCAAACAACTAGCTACAAACTTTGCAGCATCACTTTTCATTCCCTTCCAAAAATATAGCGGCTTTACATCCGCTAACAGTTTAGTTACACTTGGGTGTCCAGAGTAAGGAGCACATTGAACTTCCTTCCACACAAGGTTTCTAAGTTCAACTGAATCAGGAGCATATATTCTTCCCTTGAATCTCATCAATCCATTGGATTCAAAACTGAATCTGTCATATCTTGGGTCCGTAGGGTTTGAGTACAGCGCCTATTTCACTTGTTCATAATACTCATCCCCAGATAAGTTTTGCAATACCAAGTCTTTAAAGTTAGCATGTATGGAAATTATAGAGGCTATATGCCTTCTTCTGCTTAAGGCATCCGCTACTCGGTTTTCCTTACCCTTGATATAAGAAATTTCAAAGTCATAATCGGCTATAAGTTCCAACCATCTCCTTTGCCTAGCATTGAGATTAGATTGTGTGAATATGTAGCGAAGGCTTTGGTGATCTGATTTTAAAATAAAAGTCCTTCCCAACAAATAATGTCACCACATCTGAAGGGTGTGAACCACTACTACCATCTCTAGGTCATGAGGAGCGTAGTTCTGCTCATAATTTTTCAGCTTCCTAGACTCATAGGCTACTACCCTGCCATCTTGCATAAGCACACCTCCCAATCCTTCCCCCGAGGCATCAGTGATAACCTCAAACTCTCCCTCTGGATCAGGAACTTTCAGAATTGGAGCGGTTGTTAGTTTTTCTTTTAACAAATCAAAAGCCTTTTGACATACATCCGTCCACACAAACCTTTTTCCTTTTCTTTGCAAAGAGGTAATGGGGCTAGCTATGCTTGAGAAATTCAACACAAATTCCTGTAATACCCTGCTAATCCCATGAAACTTCGTACCTCTGACACATTGGTAGGTTCAGGCCATTCCATAATAGCTTTTATTTTGGCCGGATCAACTGATATCCCATCAGCTGATATTATGTGCCCTAAGTACTGTACTTCTTTCTGAAAGAAAGTGCACTTGGAGAGTTTCGCATACAATTTATGTTCTCTTAACCGTTGTAAGACTATTTGAAGATGTCGCGCATGCTCCTCTTCATCCTTGGAATAGATCAGAATATCATTGATGAAGACTAGTACAAACTTATCAAGACAATCTCTGAATACACTATTCATGAGATTCATGAATGCAGCAGGTGCATTGGTCAATCCAAACGGCAGCACCGTAAATTCATAATGACCATACCTCGTTCTAAAGGCTGTCTTAGGAATGTCTTCATCTTTCAACCTTAACTGATGATATCCAGATCTCAGATCTATCTTGGAAAAGACCGATGCGCCACGCATTTGGTCAAATAGATCATCAATCCGCGGCAAGGGATACTTGTTCTTTATGGTTGCCTTGTTAAGCATCCTATAATCTATGCACAGCCTTAAAGTTCCATCTTTCTTTTTGACAAAGATAACCGGGGCTCCCCATGGTGATACACTTGGCCTAATCAAATTCTTAGACAAAAGCTCCTGCAACTGAGCTTTTAATTCCATAAGTTCTGTGGTAGTCATACAATACGGAGCTTTAGAGATTAGCTCTGATCCTGGTTTAATGTCTATGCCAAAGTCAAATGTTCTCTTCGGAGGTAAGCCTGGTAACTCCTCAGGAAATACATCCCTGAAGTTGCACAAAAATGGATATCTTTCCTCAAAAGATTGCTTCTCCAAGGTTTCCTCTACTAGGTCCATCTTGACTGCAAAGAGTTGGCATCCCTTTCGCCTAGCCCGCTTTAGTTGTTTAGAAGAAATGGACCTAACCTTTATTTCCCTTTGAATTCCTTGGAGATTCACTGATTTGCCCATCTGATCTAGACACTCAATGGTTTTATGATAGCAATCTACTTTGGCTCGATGTTTCCACAACCAGCTCATTCCTAGGATGACATCGTAGGACCCTAAAGGCGCTACGTATAAGTTTGCCTCTGTGGTGAAGTTAGAAACATCAATCCTAGCTTCGAACAAACATTGCTCTACCTGAGCCTTTGAATTATTTGCATATTCTACTGTCCAAGGTTTTGACATAAAACCAGCTTTTCTAGAAAATTTACCTAAGACTCTAGGTGACACAAAATTTTCTGTTGCACCAGTATCAAATAGAATAGAAACAGGAACTCCAAATAAGGTACCTGTCATCTCAATAGGAGTGATTTGATACTCCGCTTGCTGATTCTCAAGAGCGGCATGAATCCTTTGCTGAAAAGCTTCCTGTTGTGAAGGAAGCTCCGCGTTCCTAGGCCTCCCATTCGGCTTCTTGTTGGGGCAACAGTTAGCGTAATGATCTCCTCCACAAGAAAAGCATCCCCTTATAGGTCCTCGCTTCTCAGCTGCCTACTTGCAGAATCACCATTCTTCTTAAAATTTGTATTTCTCTTAAAATCTTCGCCTCTGCGCTCATTACCAAATCCTCCTTGATTCTTTCGATTTCCCCTATCAAACCTCCTGTTTCCATACCCCTTGTCATTTTTCCTTTTAAAAGACTAATCATTGTAGTTCTTGTCAAACTTCTTGCGTTTCTTGTCACGGTAAACAGAGATAGATTTAATCTTCTGCTCCTGTTTTATTGCCTTTTCATAAACTTGATCCATTGTGCTTGGACCATGCACCTCCACCTCACCATCGATCTGAGGATTGAGTCCCATGATGAACTTTCTGATTTGGAACCTTTCGTCCTTTTGGTATTGGGGAACATACTTCAGTAACCTAGTGAATTTTTCTGCGTACTCGACCACAGATAGTTCACCTTGCCGGAGGTTTTGGAAGTCCGTTAACTTCTGATCAAAATATAATTGAGGTAACCACCGTTTTCGGAATAGTTCCACGAACTCATCCCATGTCACCTTCAAGGGACTTAATTCCAACTCCATTTTCTTATTCATCCACCAAGTGGATGCTTCCCCAGACAGCTGATAGGCTCCCCACACGGCTTTAGTAACCTCAGAGTAGTTCCTGATCTCAAAATATTTCTCCATCTCCGTCAACCATGCTTTAGCTGCATCTCCAGTTTTCGTTCCGTCGAACTTTGGAGGGTTAACCTTCTTCATATCCTTAGATAACTCTAAGGCAAGTTTATCCTTGGTTCTCCTCTGGGCTTCACTGTCGTCAGGACACTCACTCGTCGTGCCATCATCCCAATGTTTACTCTTGCTTGCGTAATGAGAGTTCTCGTTCTCACCCTCTGTATTGCCAGTTTCATCTATTTTCCTTTCCAGTTTGTTCAATCTTTCCTTGGTTTCCGTGAGCATGTTGAGGATCCTATCCAACTTGTCAGTGGAGTTTTCCCGAGAGTTATGACCTTCCCAATCCTCCCCCTCGTTAAACCCTGATTGGTCCATGCTGGTTTGATTTCACACCTGATTAAACATATACTAATCAGTTTTGCGCTTATTAATTAAACAACATCAAAAGAACACATCATTTGATCATAATCATAATTGTTCTCAAACCAAAATTTTGTCTTAATTCACTTTGCAAAATTGTTTCAACATCATTAGAGATAGACAAATCTCATGTTTCTACATAGTGTTATCTAGTGGAGTGTAACCTTCAGATTCATTGTCCGACACATAATCACGAGGTGTATACCCCTCAGACTCACTATCAGAAGATAACTCAATAATCTCAGCTCTAGGTACTACACGTGGATCTCTAGTGATCATGGGTATAGTACTAGGTACACTAACAGGTACACTATCAGTTACAATCCAGGAACAGCGGTTGATCATGGTTCGAACCGCCATCGCTGCTCCCTCAAGAAGTTCTCTCCTCACTCGCTTAAGTCGTGACATAGCATTGGCTAAGGTTTCCACATCGTCAAGCCATAGGTCATTTTCGTCATTGGTTTTCTCTATGGTCTTGATCATCGCAAGTCATTTCTACTTAGCTTGCAGATAACGCTTCTTACCCGCGAAAGATTTTCTTGCGCTTTTCTTGGTGTATACCATCCGGGCACAATAAACCAAATCATTAGCTACCCGCATAATGATGATTTCCTAATTAGGTTAGTGGACTCATCAGCCCTAGTGCTGAACCTGGCTAGCTCTGATACCATATGTAACATCCACCAAGTAAAAACAAGAAGTAACTAAGTTTTTCACAACGGTAATTTTTTTTACTAGGCAATCACATGCAAAAGTTACTCATCTATAAACCAATACAACATTTTCCATTTAATCAACGCATGATCTCAATTTCATAAAGCTGAAGGAAAAGATATACTTTAAACATTTTGTTTACTAACAAATGAAATTTTCTTGAAACAACATAAATTGGAAACATACCATTAACATGCATCCCGATTGTCGATCCATCTCATTCAAGACTCGGCATTCCTCGGTATTTGGAAGAGAAAGTATCTTCAGGGAGCTTAACCTCCAACCACAGACCGTCGGTCTCCCGCACTCCTTCCTAACCGGAAGTGGCCCTACCCTACTCAAGAGGATAGACTTAGGATAACCATCGGCGTTTGCCATCTGAGCTCTGGTGTTGTAACCTACGTGTCTTGTTATCGCACAGATCCCTAGATACCCTCTAGTCATGCACGACACTCCACAAGAAACGCCATCCAGTTACGGTGAACGTTCGATGCACTTGAGGACAGTACATCACCTTGGCCAAAGGATTTGTTTTTAATTAGCATTCTAAGAATGCATGAACTTGGTTCACCCACCCTACTCGACTTGAACTGGTCGAAATCCTACAGTTTCCTATTTGTGTTATTTTTAACTATTTGACGACCTTGATGACCTCAAGGGTTTAGGATATCCTCCTACAATAGCGCATGGCGCAACTTTACTCTTATCTCGAGTTCAGAGTTTCATAATCCATTTTCATGTAATAACATTTCATAAGGCGCCCACTCCTAAGTGGTTTCCTATTTGTTTACTTGCTTCCCAAGTTTACACAACATACCCAAAATATTTAAAGCCATTTCCATTATTCCAAAATTTGAGGATTCTAGACTCATATGGTCTACAAGATAAAACGATTCTAGCACCGTCGCATGCAACGTAATTTCAACTCACATGCGGGTTTTCAATTCAAGTTGTTCATTTCAGAACATGACGGTTTCCTAATCGTTACCAAACTTTATCCTCCTACTCCTCTTTCCATGTCATTAGTTTCACATGGTTCAATCAAGATGAAAATCATAAATAAAATATAAATGATTTTGGAATCTTCTTGTGTCAATAAAGATGACCTACGCATGGTCGACCTTTAGTTAAAGATGTATGACGGTTAAGACATCAGCTGTTCACAGCTGCATTATCCGGCTATTAAACACTCTAATTTTACGTCAATACGTGATAAAAACTGTGGTTTTTGACCTCTACGCAACATGCACGCGGAGCAACATGTTTACTCGCTGCGGAGTTATCGATCAAGGAAGGTATATTGCATCTTGCATCAACATAAGTTCGTTCCTAAATGGACATGCATTAGAGAACTGCGTTCCTTTAATACACCGCTTAATTTATGGCAAACAATGCTACAATTCTGAGTTTACGAATTCAAGAAAACAGCATACTACTTTTTCTGAGTTTTTAAATTACAAACACAGTGATGAGACAGCATTACTTCTAATTCTGAGTCTTCAAATCTCAAACACAGCAATGATACTATTACGTGGATTGACCGCATACAGATATCATACTAGATTTAGGTTGTCGAACATTTCTCTTCGTTATAAACGTATTGATCTTTTGCAAAGTGAGCCTTACTAACATATCTAAACTGAGAAAAGTATTGAAAGAAATAAACCTGATGATATAATCAGAGGTTGCTGTGGCAATTCCACTTCTCCTCTACTTTACTTCGAAGCTATCTCTCTGAACTCCTTCCTAAATAGTGACAGTCCACTCTAAACAAAACTCTCTTCCCACTACTCAACTCTCCCCTACATGCTCTTTCACTCTCGTTATCTTTCTTTCTTTACAGTGCCCGGGGCTCTATTTTCCGTCTCTCTCTCTCTGTTCTTTTTCACTGTTCACTCCCCATTTTACTACCACTAAACGCCACCTCCTATCCGCGGTAATGGCCTTCTCTGCCATTCTTTTATTGCCGACTCCCTTTCTCTCAACCACGACCACTAACTCCTCTAACTCCCCTCCGGTGATCGTCTCTAACAACAATAACCGCCGTCCCATAATCTTTCTTCCCGCATGTTCTTCCTATCCATTGGCATCTCCTCAACAATGGCTCCTTCCTCTTTCTTCGCAGTTCTTTTCTCCATTTCTCCCTCAGCGACGGCTACACCATCCTCTCTTCCACCTTGCGAAGGAGAATCTTCATTAAACTCTTCATTCACGTTCTCACCTCCCTTACTGCCCGCGAGGAAGGTTCTAACAACTACCAACCGACTTCCATGAATCTCTCTACTTCCTCATCTATCTCCGACTTCTCCTAACCTCCGCAGTTCTATCTTCTACAACAGTCAC
This sequence comes from Cunninghamia lanceolata, assembly GCA_027924645.1. Lineage (NCBI taxonomy): Eukaryota > Viridiplantae > Streptophyta > Pinopsida > Cupressales > Cupressaceae > Cunninghamia > Cunninghamia lanceolata. The sequence continues at coordinate 954,307 of BSBN01000887.1, forward strand.
CGAACCTCTCCTCCTTCCTAGATAATGGAGTAACATCATTTAATATTCGTTACTCTCCTTCATAACTGCAAACTACTTCCTCTCATGTTAAGGTAAAAGGAATCTCGCCAAAGAGTTCTCGGTTGACGTACTTATATCATATGGGTCGACACAATTGATTTTAAACTCAACTTCCCATTTATCACGACCAATCAAAAAGGTGGTGTTTTCTAAAGCGACGTGGCTTGCTAGAAGACATTACGACTCCGCCTTCACTCGAATACCAAGTTATCTAATTCAAACCAAAAGCCACCATAAGAGGTATTGTGGAGTTAAGCTCGGCTTGGCGGTGGTCTAGGAAATGACTAAAGCATCATTTTGGTCGACAAGGGACAAGAGGCAAAGACCTACTCATTAAGAAAGCTCAAAGTTAGATTGACAACTACTCGCGGTCAAAGACAGAAGAACGACGACCAAATAAATTATTTCACGCTAAGGCTACAAATTGACATTCGTCGATCTATAAGAATAGAATAACTTCACAATACAAGTTGGACGCATTTTACGACAATCACGACGGATTGGTCGTAACGCGAACGAGTTCTTATGACGTTAGACGTACAAAGCCGACTTCTCGCGTCTTTCGACTACAAGACAAGATTTACAATTTCACTACAAGATGGTTCAATAAACACTTATAAACGAAAATATCCAACGTCTAAATAAGTTGACTTGCTATGATGGACTTACAACGACATCGACGACTCCAAGATTCTACATGACGTCGACATCTAGTTAACTAACCCAACCGACAAACAAGACTAACTAGTTGGTTCCAAGGTTTATCTACCTGTTTAGTGACCTCAGTAACAAACGCCCATGGTTAATTTCTAGAGTCTATACTCTCTCTCGAAGGTACTTTCTCTTCCCGTCGAACACGGTCCACCTATTCCTGCATCGACAGACTCACATACCATTTTGTGGTCAAAGCACCTATGTTCAAATCAAAACATATTATATCCAAACATCATTCCATTTATTATAAAGACATTTAGTCTACAATATCACCTTGATCGTAATCATTAGATTCCACAATTCAATATAACAACTTTGTAAGATAAATCGTCAATTTCCATGTCATTCACAACATATTAAATTACTAAAATTCGCAAGAAAGTAAATAGCATAATTGTTTTCAAAAAGAGGGATGTGACAAGGTAAAATTAACTTGCATATATTCAATGGAAAGGCACGGTTACAGCATATGAAAACCCTGTTTGGAAACAGAAAAGCCTTAATGCCAAAAAATTTCCAACCTTATTGACAACATTCGAATGCATACTTATAGCATTCCAAAACTATCCTAAGTCGGTTAGAAAAATTCGCTCAAAGAGCTGTCATAGAAAAATATCTCAATCGATGACTGTCCAGCTACAACAGCTATGGCGTCAAAATCTGGCGCTGGGCAGATAGGAGATATTTCAAGTCTTTATTGCAGCTGCTTACTCATCGCCAATCTTCAGCCAACGCATCAGTGAGGAGATATTTTGATCATGAATGCGAGCAGCTTCCCTTACCTGCAGCAATGAATGCAAAAACTATCTATATCTCGTTCAAGAAGTCGCTGAAACGTCTAGTCGTCCAAAATATCCAACTCCAGATCTAAATTTGAAAAAGTGACAAAACTCTGAAAAACCCTGCCAAATGAAAGAGGGGACCAAAATATGCAACTTTGCCGCTTGGAGCATGCCGAAATTTGCCAAAATAAAGGAGATACAGGTGGTCAAACTTTCGGTCAACTACCTGTATATATCGCTTTTGCATTTCTGTGTATATCACTGCATCTTGGTGCCTGAATCGGCATTCAAAAACTCATTCTGCAACACCTTTGTATGTTTAAGGCGCCTTGTATATCAGGCTCTGCATATGCCTTGTATATCTAAAATTGCATATGCATACAATTTCTCTTGTTTGTGCGGCCCCACCATTTGTCTCTCCTCCTTTGAATATGCAAACATACAAGCCATGGACCTGAAAATGACCATTAGCTGCTTTTCATTGTCCTATCGGGTCCGACTTGTATCACTTTTCCTTGTACATTTCTTTGTATATGCAAATATACAAAACATCTATACATACAAACCAGACCTGAAGCCTGAATGTGCCAGAATTGATTTTCACATCAGATCCATCTTGTATACCTCTTTTGCATCTTTGGCTTGTATATCGCAATATACAATTGCCATATACATACAAGCCACGGACTTAGTGCTGCATTCCGCCAAACTGTACCTATCTTGAAATCCGGCTTGTACATGCTCTTTTGTATGTCAAGACATACAAACACCTTTTATACAAGGTGGACCCGAGAACAACATAGAATAGATTGAAACTTCTATTCGGGTCCGGATTGTATATGTTCTCTTGTATATCGGCTTGTATGTGCGAACATACAAGTCGATATACATTCCACTGTAGCTTTTGAACCTTTGTATGTATATGATATACAAACCTCTTGGTATCTTCATGGGACCCACCATTTGTATCTCCCTCTGCGGCACTTTAGCAAATGCACATTTGTTTGTATATGTGGATATACAAACTCAAATATACAAACTCCCTTACATACAAACAGGGAATCTTTGATGGAATATACCCGCGATGCATATCTTCATTTGTATATAGCCAGTTGTATGTGCGAACATACAAAGCAATATACAAGCCTTTTTATGCATACAAGCATGAAATATTTTGAGGAATCTTCAATGTATATTACCTTGTATATTTAGCGAATGTATATTTGCTTGTATGTGCGAACATACAAGGCAAACATACAAGCCGTCACATGCAAATACGAAATCTTTGAGGAATATTCCCTGAATGTATCTTATGCCTTGTATGTTTCACTTGCATCTCCATTTGTATATCGCCGATATACAAATCCGGAATATTCCCAGGAATCTGTGAAAGATTCCTGAAATGTATATACATTTCCCTGGCCCGATATACATTCAAAAAACGTATATAACTTAATTTTTCATTATTTCCTAAGGCCGATGGAGATTTTCAAGCCCGCCGAAATGCACATTTGAACTGTATGTTGACCAAAACTTTGACCGTCAATAACTTCTTTATTTGGCCGAATTTCAGGGTGATGTAAAAAGAAAACTTACCTATTTTTTTAAGCTCTTTCCAATGGTAAGGTTTTTTTTAGGCAATTTGGCACTTTTTATTTTTAGGCAACATTTCCCAAAGGCTTTTCAAGGAAAATACCAGGTTGACTGTTTGGCTCTGGTCAGAGGAAAAAATGGGTCAACAATTTGGTGACCTCTATGGGATGTTTGCCTGCTAAATAGTTGGATCAGTGGCCTCTACATCTATTGGGCATAGAGTCACACCGAGACTAAAATATAGATATTTTTGACCTTAGCAAAACAAGATAGAAGCAATGGAGAACACCTGGAAGGCCAAACCAAGACAAAATGTTGAAAGCAAACTCTTTCAACTATGCTAGACAGCATTTAGGGAAAGCAAAAGTAGATCTAAACTAATGTGCAGAAGCACCTATTGAAAGCATAGAGACCTAATTTACTGATTTACAAGGCACTTATACCTCAAAACACCTCTTAGGTGTATCCCATTAACTGGGATAGGCAGATTTTGTCCATCCATATTTGATAACTGAAATGCATTGTGCTCCTTGCATTCAGTAATGAGAAATGGGCCACTCCACATGTTGTCAAATTTGGAGTGCTTTCCAGGCCTGCTCTTCAATTCGTCCCATTTGAGCACCATATCACCTTCTCTAAAGATCCTGGGAGTGGCCTTTTGATCAAAACTTCTTTTGGTCTGTAGCTGATGATATTCCATAGCCTTCATAGCCTTGTCTCTGATTTCTTCAAGCTCCATAAGTTGAGCATATCTGACAGCCATGGGATCTTCCTCTTCAAAAATTTCTAGTTGATTCATGATGTCTAGTGTTGGCAGTTCTACATAGATAGGCAATCTTGCTTCCTTCCCATATACTAACATATATGGAGAGTTTCCAATGGACCTCTTAGGAGTTATTTTGTCTGCCCATAAGGCATATTTCAAATCAGTGTGCCAGGTCCTCTAGTTGTCCTCCATTGATCTTTTAATAATCCTTATGAGATTTTTGTTGGTAGACTCAGCCAAACCATTACCCTGTGGATAATAATTAGAAGAAGTATTTAGATAGATCCCATTTTTGACAGCCCAATCAGTTATCTTTAGGCCAATGAAGGCTAAAACATTGTCAGAAATTATTGACTCAGGCACTCCAAATTTGGAAATCAAGTCATGATAAAAATTTAAAACATCATTTTCATTTGATTCCTTTAGAGCTACTGCTTCAGTCCATCTTGTGAAAAAATCTGTAGCTGTAAGAATCCACTTGTGGCCTACACTTGATGGTGGATTAATGGGTCCTACGAAGTCAACACCCCATCTCATGAAGGGTTTCTCTATTTGAATTGGCCGTAGAGGTAAGGGTGGCAGCCTCTCCTTTCCTGCAAAAATGGCACACTTTACACATTTCCTTGCCCATGCATGGGCATCCTTAAATAAGCTGGGCCAATAATAGCTAGCTCTCATTACTTTCCAAGCGGTAGTCTTCAGGGCAAAATGACCCCCTGCTATTCCATCATGAAATTCATGTAGCACCTTATCAGTCTGATCTTCAGCAATGCATCTTAGCAATACACCATTAAAATCTTTCCTAAAAAGGGTGCCATTAATCAAAATGTATGGAATGAACTACAGTCTATAGTATCTTCTCTTGGTTCTATCCAGACCCGCTGGACATTTGCCAGTTTGAAAAAATTTAGTCATATTAGTAACCCAGCCTGTGCTCGCTACTGCTGCATTATCTTGAGGTGCATCCTCAATGGTAAAAAGTGTCTCATCCCCCTTATTGGAACTAGTAGCGAGCTGCTTGCTGAGTCCTCTGCCTCTGACAAGCTTGGTTACTTGGATATCCACGTCATATTCCATGACCTTGGTGATCCAACCGGCTCTTTTCTCATTTATATCTTTGCTCAACAGGAACTTCTTCACGCTGGGATGAGCCACCATCAAATGTATCTTGTTATTAGAAACAAGATGCCAAAATTTCTTGAGGCTTCGTATCATTGCAAGGACGTGCTTCTCAACAAAGTTGTATCTCTGCTCATATTCTTCTAGCCCCTGACTGAAGAAGGTGATTGGTTGCTCAAAGCCGCTACTCTGCTTCTACACTAAAATCACAGAGATTGTATCCAGGCTGCCATAAGCATATAGAATAAAATCTTTGGAAAAGTTAGGATGTGCCAAGGTTGGCACAACTGACAATGCTTCTTTTATAGACTCAAAACTGAGTCTGGCCTCTTTTGTCCAATTAAAGGCTATATTCTTTTTCAACATGGATGTCAAAGGTTTCAAAAGGTTTATGATATCAGGGATGAACCTTCACAGAAAAATAATTCTACCAATAAAACTTTGTAATCCCTTCTTATGACTTGGTAAAGGTAGCTCCAAAATGGCCCTTACTCTTCCAGCATCAATAGTAATGCCTTCTTTTGAGACGACGTGCCCTAACAACTTGCCTTCATGAACAGCAAAAATGCATTTGTTTGGATTAAGGGATATCCCAAACTCTCGGCATCTCTCAAAAACTTGCCTTAAGTGGGATAAATGCTCAGATGCATTCTTGGAAAAAATTGTTATATCATCTAAGTACACTAGCACCAGTTTGTATAGCAAACCCTTGAACGCCATATCCATGGCTCTTTGAAAGGTTGAGCCAGCGTTAGAGAGACCAAAAGGATCCTCCTGTAGGCCATAGTGCCCCACTTTGTAGTGAAAGTAGTTTTGAACTGATCCTCCTCCTTGATTAACACCTGATTGTAACCAGAAAATCTGTCAAGCAAAGAAAATCTCTCCGAGCCAGCCACTACTTGTAAAATCTACTCCATTGATGGAAGTGGGTAGTGGTCTTTTAGGGAGGCTTTGTTTAGGTCCCTGAAATCAATGCACAGCCTGATTTCTCCATTCTTCTTCGTCACAGGGACAAGGTTTGAGACCCAAGAAGTATGCTTGATGGGAAAAATGATCTTTCCCTCAATTAGCTTAGTCAATTCTTTAATCATCAGGGGCTTTAGGTTTGGATTTAGGGGCCTCTGCCTCTGCCTTACAGGCTTTGTGCCTACAAATACCTCCTTAAATTCCTGACAAAGAGTAATAAAAGCTCTCCTGTCCTCAGTTGAACAGATTTTACCTATTTTGAGGAGTTTTCCCTTAAAAATTTCTAACTCCTCATAATGTTCCTCTTTTATTTGCATACCAGTCTTAGTCTTCTTCATCTGATCATTGGTGCCAAAAATAGACTCCAAAGTCACCAATCCCTTGGGCAGCTTGTTTGTCTTCAGCTGAATAATCTGATCATTGCCATACTGTTGTTTGAGTTTATCCTGATTCATCATGGAAAACTCATCTTCCTCTAACAGGAATCTCAGAATTTGTTCATCACTTTCAAAGACTTGCCAATGAACATTATTGTTGGGGATAGAGGGTCTGTCAACTATTTTTACATGAGGCTGTATTTTCTCCTTTTGAATGTCACTAGGGATGTCAAACTGTGCCCCAATTGCAGCCAATCTATCAACATGGGAGTTTTGATTTCTTGGAATGGAAATCAGATTAAAAGCATCAAACTCCTCAATCATGTTCCATACCGTCTGCTTATAGCACTTCAAGGTATCATTTTTGGTAAGATGCAGTCCTCTTACCTGATTTACAATTAGTTCACTGTCCCCAAATACTTGCAAACAACCAATTCTCTTCCTTCTTGCCCATTGCAATCCTTGGATTAGCCCCTCATATTCAGCAGTGTTATTGGTTCATGAGAAGACAAAACGGAAAGCAGCATAATATTTTTCACCCTGTGGTGACACCAGCATTGCACCACCACCGGATCCATTTCTGCTCCTTGAGCCATCAAAGTACATTTTCCATACTTCTCCTTGCTGCCCGGCATGCTGTCGTGCATCTTTTACCATACTTGGAATTGCTGCCTCAGGCTCATGAAGTATATAGACCCCCATACCATTTTCCTGAATATGTGCTTCAGGATCATCTACAACATCTTTTGAGGACCATTCCCTTAATAACACCTCTGGTATACTCTCAGCTTGTAACTCTTGAACTGCCACAAGTTTAGGATCATCAGAAATAATGTGATTTGCATTAACCACACTTGGTGTATAGGGCTCTATGTGATGATTTGAAAGCAATTCAGATCTTAGGGCCACCTTAGTGCCATATCTGGTCCTAAAAAATATATGGGACCAGTCAGAGGATAGGTATCCTCCTATTTTGGCTGTGAATTCTCTTGATATGCACATGGCAAAATAGGGAGGCAAATCAATAATGAAAACCTCTTAGAAGATGGAAACATTGGGACAGGTATGTAGAGTAAGACCTAGGTCTTTTATTACACCCACAGTACTAACAGCTGTGCCATCTAATTGGAGTACACCCTTCTCAAGAGACTGGTACTTGAGCCCTAATTGGTCTGCAATTTGTTTAGGAATCACAAAACTGCTTGCCCCACTATCCACCATGAAATTATGAACTAATTTATCTCCAATTATCAATGATATATAGAATGGAAGTGGCTTAGTACTTTTGTTAGGTTGTTTGCTATTATCCTCAAAGGAATTAGTAAGGACAACCCTATTTGGGTCAACAGTTGTATCTTTGGACACCTTCAAATTAGACAAGGCAGATTGCAATATGTCTTTTTAGCCCGAGATGACTAAAGAATCCTACATAGACATTGCCACATTCATCTTTTTCATATTTTCAATAATATTGAAAGGTGGAATGGCACTCACCTTCTGATTTGATTTTATAGCAGCGACGTCTGGTTGCAAACGAGGCATCTCCCTTGCTTTTGCTGGGTCATTTCTTTGTAGAATATGGGGAATTTGGGGTGCAGGAACATTAGCAGATGCTTTTCCTTTATTTTCTGCTTGTTCTACCTCATAACCCCTTTTCTTTGCTCTTGTATTTGCTGCAACTGAGGTGTTATCGCTGTTTATGCCACAAAATTCACCTTCCTGCCAGTTCATGAAAGCAGAATCACTCTGAGGTTGTTCCTATTATTGCACAGCCCCATCATTTGGTGTACTTGGCTGTGAGGCTAACACATTTTGCACCATTAAAGCCTGATTTATGACTCCATTTGAGCAAGCTGCTTGACTGTGTGGCTGATTGCATGGGTAGCACCACCCATATTCAGCTGCTAGGTTGTTCTGAGCAGGGACAAGGTCCCTTACGGTGTTAATAGGTGCTGGATTATAAGGCAGAAAAGGCCTTTGATATACATTCTATCTGGCACCTTGATAGTTGCTTTGATAAGGCAGCCTATTAGCTTGATACCGTTGATTTTGGCCTTGAAATGGTTGATTCTGCCCCTGGCTAGATTGCTGATAAGGCTGAAAGGGCCTCTGAGACTATTGCTTCTTTATGTTTACCAGTTCATTTCCAAAAGTTTGAAGGATACCCTCAATCTTTTGTTGACTGCTTTTTATCTCTTTCAACTCTTGAGATGAACTAGAGGTAGCAGGTTCAGAATTAGCAATATTTGGTAATGCTGCGATAGTAGGCACAGGGGGAAAACATGGAATTGGCAAAGGCATAGAAGCCTGAATCTCAGGAAAGATAGGCACTGGTGGTCTGGGTGCTATTTTTCTGACCTGAATGAGATTATTCTCTGCCCTAATTGCTAATTCATACGCATCTAGTAAACTATTACCTCCTAGTGACTGAATTATTACTGAAATATCACTATTTAGGGCTTTCAAAAAATATAGAAATGCATATTCAGCTGGAGGTCTTACCATGGCAGGGATTCTGTCCCATGTCTTCTGAAATCTAAAGTTAAAATCCATCATTTGCTCCTGCGGAGCTCTCTTTATGGTGGTCATCTATTCAACCAATGATAGATTATTTGATTTTTCTTGAAATTGCTTGTTTAATTTCTCTCCTAGCTCATCCCAGGTTCCTATAGTTTGCACTGGTAGACTCCTGAACCACTGCAATGCCTTCCCTTTGAAGGAGGTGGCCAGTAATCTGATGGCTACATTCTCCTGAGTGACATGATGAACACCACACAGAGATGCTATGTCTCTAATGTGCTCGATCGAAGTAGTCTGATTTTCCCCTATGAAATAGGGTAGATTCTTCAAAGCTGCCATTGGTATCACATCATGCACCGTTAGATTCAAAGGACTCCCCCCATCAAAAGTCACAAATGGTTGATTTCTTGCCATCTGAAGAGATGTAGGTAGATTCGTTTGAGTTACTGCGGGAACTACAGAAGCAACTGGTCTAAAACTTGGTGGAGTTGACTGTACTCTTTTGGAAACTGGAGTCCTTACTGTAGCTCTGCTCGGTCTTCTGGGTGGAGAGAGCTGCAAATATTCGAATGAGCCTGAACTTAAACTCCTGGTTTGTACCTTTCTCATAAAATATGTAACGACAAAACTAATCTGCTTGTCCTTTCCTCAGTATGAGTCGCCAGATGTGTAAATTTTAACCTCTTAAAGGTCTGCAATTACTGGTTGCACATCAAAACCAGCAATAATGGCTGTTAATTTGATTGTTACTTAGATTTCTTGGGTCCCACCGGGTGTGCCAAAGTTGTTATCACTCAGTTTTGCACCCTTGCATACAGTTGTGAAACCTCTGCAAACTGGAATAACATGGAAATGATCTCTAAGTGTGGGACTTTGCTAAATGAGATTAAACCTCCGGAGAAGGCCGGCTTCCTTGTCTAGTTGTCACCTAAAACTACTAAATTTTGAGGGGAAAAGGGAGAGAGAAAGCTTGTAATGGAAATGAAATAAAAGCTTGAAAACAAAAAGGGGTGATACACTAGACAAATTTAAAGAAACTTCCACAACATTGAGAAGATGCACAATGTAATCAAATACAGCAAGTAGGTATACATAGGTTAGATGACTCTAGCAGAGGTGAGAAGCAATATGATTGAGAGGAATGAAACATTCATAGACAAACCATATGCAGATTCACATAGAACTAGAAAAATTAGTAAAGAGGTAAAATTAACTTGCATATATTCAATGGAAAGGCACGGTTACAGTAGATGAAAACCCTGTTTGGAAACAGAAAAGCCTTAATGCCAAAAACTTTCCAACCTTATTTACAACATTCGAATGCATACTTATAGCATTCCAAAACTATCTTAAGTCGGTTAGAAAAATTCGCTCAAAGAGCTGTCATAGAAAAATATCCCAATCGATGACTGTCCAGCTACAACAGCTATGGCGTCAAAATCTGGCGCTGGGCAGATAGGAGATATTTCAAGTCTTTATTGCAGCTACTTACTCATCGCCAATCTTCAGCCAACGCATCAGTGAGGAGATATTTTGATCATGAATACGAGCAGCTTCCCTTACCTGCAGCAATGAATGCAAAAACTATCTATATCTCGTTCAAGAAGTCGCTGACCAAAATATGCAACTCCAGATCTGAATTTGAAAAAGTGACAAAACTCTAAAAACCCTGCCAAATGAAAGAGGGGACCAAAATATGCAACTTTGCCTCTTGGAGTATGCCAAAATTTGCCAAAATGAAGGAGATATAGGTGGTCAAACTTTTGGTCAACTGCCTGTATATATCGCTTTTGCATTTCTATGTATATCGCTGCATCTTGGCACCTGAATCGACATTCAAAAACTCATTCTACAATACCGTTGTATGTGCAGGGTGCCTTGTATATCGGGCTCTGCATATGCCTTGTATATCTAAAATTGCATATGCATACAATTTCTCTTGTTTGTGTGGGCCCCACCATTTGTCTCTCCTCTTCTGAATATGCAAACATACAAGCCGCGGACCTGAAAATGACCATTAGCTACTTTTCATTGTCCTGTCAGGTCTTACTTGTATCACTTTTCCTTGTACATTTCTTTGTATATACAAATATACAAAACATCTATACATACAAACTGGACCTGAAGCCTGAATGTGCCAAAATTGATTTTCACATCGGATCCGTCTTGTATACCTCTTTTGCATCTTTGGCTTGTATATCGCAATATACAATTGCCATATACATACAAGCCACGGACTTAGCGCTGCATTCCGCCAAACTGTACCTATCTTGAAATCCGGCTTGTACATGCTCTTTTGTATGTCAAGACATACAAACACCTTTTATACAAGGCGGACCTGAGAACAACATAGAATAGATTGAAACTTCTATTCGGGTCCGGATTGTATATGTTCTCTTGTATATCGGCTTGTATGTGCAAACATACAAGTCGATATACATTCCACTGTAGCTTTTGAACCTTTGTATGTATATGATATACAAACCTCTTGGTATCTTCACGGGACCCACCATTTGTATCTCCCTCTGCGGTACTGTAGCAAATGCACATTTGTTTGTATATGCAGATATACAAACTCAAATATACAAACTCCCTTACATACAAACAGGGAATCTTTGATGGAATATACCTGCGATGTATATCTTCATTTGTATATAGCCGGTTGTATGTGCGAACATACAAAACAATATACAAGCCTTTTTATGCATACAAGCGCAGAATATTCTGAGGAATCTTCAATGTATATTACCTTGTATATTTAGCGAATGTATATTTGCTTGTATGTGCGAACATACAAGGCAAACATACAAGTCGTCACATGCAAATACAGAATCTTTGAGGAATATTCCCTGAATGTATCTTATGCCTTGTATGTCTCACTTGCATCTCCATTTGTATATCGCTGATATACAAACCCAGAATATTCCCAGGAATCTGCGAAAGATTCCTGAAATGTATATACATTTCCCTGGCCCGATATACATTCAAAAAATGTATATAACTTAATTATTTCATTATTTCCTAAGGCTGATGGAGATTTTCAAGCCTGCCAAAATGCACATTTGAACTGTATGTTGACCAAAACTTTGACAGTCAATAACTTCTTTATTTGGCCGAATTTCAGGGTGATGTAGAAAGCAAACCTGCCTATTTTTTCAAGCTCTTTCCAATGGTAAGGTTTTTTTAGGCAATTTGGCACTTTTTTATTTTTAGGCAACATTTCCCAAAGGCTTTTCAAGGAAAATACTAGGTTGACTGTTTGGCTCTGGTCAGAGGAAAAAATGGGTCAACAGGTATCATTTTGCAAGAATTCTCAGTGTTAGGAAAAGTTTCAGGAAAACATGCACAAGCGGTCATTTTGACCGCTCCTGCATGTGGGGTAAATTGCATTTGAATGCAGGGTCGGTCATTTTGACCGCCTCTGCAGGTAGGTGAAAATATGGAGTTTTCATGTAGGGGCAGTCAAAACACTAGTAGAAATATGGAAAATAAATGACTAGGTGACTAAAACTTTTAGTCACGTGACCAAATTTTTTTGCAACATAGCTATAAATGACTAATTTGGTCATCAGTTGAAATGACTAAATAAATGACCAAATAAATGACTAATTTGGTCACCGGGCAAAAAACACAACTAAATAATTGGTTAGACAAATAAAAATGACTAAATAAATGACTATTAATCCTCTATTCTTTTTTCTTTCCAATTTGATCATAATCCATGAATTCAAAGACAATACAAGGCAAGGCAATAAATGTTCGCTTAGACCAAAGGAATAAAGGGAGAGAAAGGATTGAACAAAGGGTTAAGAATGACTAAATAATTAGTTACACATAAAAATTAGACAATATGATATTAAAGTGGATAATTAAAAAAAATATTTCAAATTAAAGGAGTGGGTTGTATTATAATATAATATAATATAATAATATATTATTTTACAATACAATAAAATATAATATTATATTATTATATATATTATATAATATTATAATATAATATAATATTTATATTATATTATTAATATTACAATATTATATTTATATTATAATATAATATAATAGAAGATGCAAAGTATACTTTCACACCCAAGCATAGTAGGTTATTAAAGGCATTCATAAACATTGCCTTGACAACCAATGCAGATTCATAAACATTATTAGGGAGGCTATTGACATTGTTCCAAAAGCCTTTATATTGGTATGCTATATAGTCTAAATGCCTTTAGAATGATTAAAAAATATGGTTAAAGACTATGGAAGTTTTAAAAAAGCCTTAGTGGCATGCAAAGTTCATATTTGAATTTGGCAAGAAAGTCCTAGACATGTGGCACTTTATGGTTGGCCAATGCATAGTGGCCAAACCATGAGTGATCACCTTTGGGATTGGCTACTAAGCACAATCCATTAGATATTGATCCTAACATCACAAAAATTAGACACGACTTCAATTACATGGAACTTATGTTCTAATTTGACATTACCCTTCATCTTAACTTTGACAACCTAAATCATTAATAATTGACACCTACTACCCCACCTAAATTGTGTGGTCATTAATGAATATATAGTGGTGAACCAAAAGAGGTGGTAGCTAAACTTACATCATTTAGTTTTTGATTAGTTGCCATGTGTTGGTCAACTAATCTATCAACCTCCTCACACAAATTATACATCTAATACTACATGTTCGATCATTAGTCTCTTCATTGGCACATGTCAAAGCTTCTCCCCATGGACCTGCGATTGGTACATGACATCATTCTACAGTGAATACATGGACTTTCCTCTCAACAATAAAATTGACATTCATAGTTCTTCACCAATGACACTCCATTACATATTTTGGGCATTGCCGTAGGAAAATTTTCCCATCTTGAGGGTTTTGGTTGTGTGTCTTACCTAAGAACCGTATAAGTTCCCAATACAATTAAGAAGTCTATAAGTTCTCAATAAGATTAAAATTTGAAAACAACATGAGGCACCTTACGGAATATACATACAAATTGATTTGTAACTTAAATCCCATTGAGATGACTTTAAATCAAATCCAATTTTGCTTAAGTTAATCAGTCATGCCTGCGTGTAATTTGACATAAAATAATTAAATTTCAATTCACAAGTGCAGGCAAAATAGCAAATTGTATTCAAATTTCCAAAGAAGTTTAGCACGCTCTAGATTGATCAAATTGATGAAAGAAGATGGCAGGGGGGCCGGTCAGTTGGTTTTCACAAAGGGTTTGGTACAACCATGGCTCCGGTTGCTAATCTAGAAGACATTATCAACAACAATAGTAACCCTCGCCCTCTCGATGATGACGACATCGCCCTCCTCAAAACCTGTGTAATCTTTCTTTTCATAAATATTTTTTTCTCTATTATCACTTTTTCCCCTCGTCTTTGCTCTTCTAAAATGCTATTTTTTGCTCTAGGGTTTGGGGCCTTATTTGTTGGATGGTTCTTGGGTAGCTAGGATTGTTTGGGAAGGTAGTGAAGATGCTCCAATAGAAAAACTAATTTTCAATCTTCAAGATGACCAAATGTTGTTTGAGATAGTGGATGCTAAAGAAGGTATACATCTACAGACTCATGCAGTAGCTATGTTGATTTCTCCCTCATCTAAAACAAGAGAACCAGGAGAGCTTGCCATTTAATATATTCAAAGACAAGTATTATTCAAGTATTATGTAAGTGCACTTCACAAAGGTTTTACATCTGAAGTGATAATATTTAATTTTAGGTGAAGCACCATCAAAAGTAGATGGGAAAAGCAATGATCAGAGAGCCAACACTCCCAGGTCCAAGCACTTTACAACTGAGTAGCGGAAATGGAGCAAGATCAATGATAGGTGAGTTATACCTTTGGTGTTCTTCAGTCTTGCATCTCAAACAAATTTACATCTATTCTCTCTGTAGTCATGCATCTCAAATGAATTTGCTTCTATTCTTTGTGCAGTCTTGCATCTCAAATGAATTTACTCATATATTTTTTGCACATTTATTTCAAGAAGGTCTTCCCTTTCATGCACAACATTATCATAATAAATATAAAATAGAGTACTTGTCAAGAGGAATGGAAGAGCCTTAAGAGTTTTGGAATGAGAATAAAGAACCAGAGATCCCTATAAGATGAACAAAAATGAAGATGCAGAGCAGGATAAAGGAATTGTTATGTCTAGTAATGACTCCTTGAACCATTTGAAGGACTGCTAAATGTTAAAGTCTTTCACAATCATTCTAGGCAAACCTATAGAAATATCATAAGAGGACAGTGACAAAGATCACTGAGATAGAGGTTTTATACCATGCAAAAAGGGATAGTGGATAGTGTTATAAGGTCTATGTCTTAGTTTTGGACTCTATCCTTGGGTTTACATGTTGCTTTCCAACAAATCCTATAACTATTTCATAACCTATATTGGCTATCAACAAACACCTTTAACTTTATGCAGACCCTGTAGAGATGAGATCTTATCTTTTAACAAACCCATAGAGCTCTGAGTGGAATTGAGTGGTTTTTGACCTTGAATGACTTTATCTCTATTTGTATACTATCTCTAAAACATGTATATTCTTCTTAGATTTGTGTACACATGTTTGAATGTTGTAATATAGGGCCTTCCAAGGGTATGCTCTTAATAGATCTTCCTATTGTCCCATATCTTTCATTTATCTTGTGTCATGAAGAGTGTTTAGGGCCTTCATGATGACTTAACTTACCTTGGATGGTCCTACTAGCTTTATAGAGATTCTCAAAGGTTTTTAGAAAAGCTTGATCCTATAAAATGTAGTGATAGTCTTGCTACCTTTGATAATGCTTCTTTTTCCTTGATCCCTGAACACTTACTGACATCATGCAGATCCTAACACTATTGTCAGATATTTAGGATTGTTGCCTCATCATCTTACAATAGTTACCAGAGCATTTAGGTTTTCTAAGATCTTCATACCCCTTGGAAACACTTCTCAGAGATTTATAAACCATAAACACTCTACAAATCTCTTGCAATATTAAACAAACCCTAAGATTGCTAAAAAGTCTAAAACAAAACTCTTAAACAAATCAATAGACTATTGATAGTCATGTGAACTACTCAGACTTTCAACATGATTTGATAGAATTTTAGTATTTTTATGTAGGATTTAGAAGTTTGGGTAGAATCTAGAATACTTGGAGACTTTCAAGATGTTTCTCAGACTTGTAGAGTCTTTTTCACCCCTGAACAAACCTAGAATGGTTAGAAAAAAAAATCACTTTGACTTACAAACTTTGGTACTAGTTCACATGGCTCTACCAAACCCTAACAGTAACCTCACAACCCTTCATGACTCACACATGAGCCTCTAAGGACTTTGAGACTCTTTAAGTCATTCCTCTATATTTCCAAATCTTGATGACTTTACCATGTAACTAGTTGTTCCCTTTTTCAAGACCCATTTCAATAGTGGAGTTAGACTCCCAGCTAAGTCCATCCTTTGCTTTTATACACTACGTGTAGCTTTTCAACATCTTAAAAGCCCCTTAAACACTTCAAAAGTCTTCTTTACATGCTCTGATACCTTTAAAGCCAAATCTTCTTTCAAAACTCTTAACACTAGTCACAGTCCCAAAAGAGTGATTCTTAGCTCATAATCATGAACAACATGATGCAAGAAAATAATGGATGTTATAATACCAAAATCACAAAAACCAAAAACCTTTTAACCTATGAAGGTTTCCCTCCATCCCATGGCTTGTAAGTTTATGGAAGACCTTTTAGGGCTTCAAAACATTTGACAGTCGTCATAAAACTTCTCTACAGATTTGCAATAGACATTTAAGGATTTGATAAATTTCATAACACTTTGACAGAGTTCATAATAAGGATGTAGACCTTAAATGTCTTCCTTAGGTATTCATACTCTCTTAAATAGATTATTAAGCTTTTCAAGACTTCAGACCCTCTATACTTCATAACCCTAGAATCTACACAAGCCATTGCATGTTAAACAAGGTTGGTTTGTATTAGATAGGCCTTTAGGGTCTACTAGGTGGAGTTTCTAGGCTATTGACAAAGCTTAAGCTCTCGATAATGTTATATATACGCTTTAGGAGACTTCAATGGCTTGACAAGGCTTGAAGGAACTTTCATGGTTCTTAGGTAATACAAGGCTCAAAATAGTTTACGCTAACCCTTGGTAACTTAGATGGATTTATATAGTTCCTCAAATAACTTTATAACTCTTGCATTACTATGCAGACACTTGAATGGCAAGATAAACCTTAAAAAAAGTAGTGCAGACCTATTAGTAAGGCTTGACAGAGATGACAATAGTGAATAAATTCACTCATGACTGTGTAGGTCTGATTGAAAGAGTATGTTGACTTTGTGTAAAACTTGAATCACCTTCAAATGGATTCATAGATCTCCTCAGACCTGTAGACAACTTTAAACTTTGTATGGTCTTGAAGATTATGAAATAGGCTTATAGCATGTAGTGACTTCCATGATCTTTGTCTTCATTCTCACGTTCCTTTGTATGGAGTCTTAAGAATGTTTTATGTCTCTTCAATTCTTTTATCAAAACCTTTAATGCTTTCCTCTATCCTTTATGTTTTGATGGATGTCCATACCCTATTCCAAAGTTCCCATTTTGACACAGGCAGGGAGGATGCTGGCAAAGGTTGTGGAATTTGGCTTTACACCAGCCAATTGCATTTCCTTTAAAATTTCTGTAGCCTTTTCAACAAATCCATTTTGTGCATATCTTGCAATCATTGCAATCCATGAGACCACATTTCTTTGAGGCATTCTATCAAATAGTTCACGTGGCTTGTCTATGCTTCCACATTTTGCATACATGTCTAACAGGGCAATTGTAACTACAACATCTAAAAAAATTCCTCTATCCTTTATGTTTTTATGGATGTCCATACCCTATTCCAAAGCTCCCATTTTGACACGGGCAGGGAGGATGCTGGCAAAGGTTGTGTAATTTGGCTTTACACCAGCCAATTGTATTTGCTTTAAAATTTCTAAAGCCTTTTCAACAAATCCATTTTGTGCGTATCCTGCAATCATTGCAGTCCATGAGACCACATTTCTTTGAGGCATTCTATCAAACAGTTCACGTGCCTTGTCTATGCTTGCACATTTTGCATACATGTCTAAAAGGGCGGTTGCAACTACAACATCTGACAAAATTCCTCTATCCTTTATGTTTTGTTGGATGTCCATACCCTATTCCAAAGCTCCCATTTTGACACAGGCAGGGAGGATGCTGGCCAAGGTTGTGGAATTCAGATTTACACCAGCCAATTGCATTTTCTTTAAAATTTCTAAAGCCTTTTCAACAAATCCATTTTATACATATCCTGCAATCATTGCATTCCAAGAGATGACATCTCTTTGAGCCATTCCATCAAATAGTTCACGTGCCTTATCTATACTCCCACATTTTGCATACATGTCTACCAGAGCATTTCCAACTATAATATCTGACAAAAACTCCCCTTCTATTATGTTATGATGGATGTCCATACCCTATTCCAAAGCTCCCATTTCAGCACAGGTAGGGAGGATACTGGCAAAGGTTGCCGAATTTGGCCTAGATGGAACCTGGATCAGGCTAGTATTGGAAAAATTATGGACAGAACACCCTAACCACTCTGCCTGCTAGTGACAATGCATGGTCTTCGCTCCAAAAATTTGTTGGTTAATTTATCTCAGTTGAAGATAGCCTGCTTGTGTAACACTAGATTTGTCTATATGTGTTTGATTGATTCGACACTACAATGGACACATGGAACATTTCTTGTTTGGAGTGTAGGGAAAATGTGTTTTAATAGTGAATGGGGACTTCTTTATGTTGCTGCACATTTATTTGACAATTCACATGTGCATATTTATCACAATGTGGTGCCAACTAGCTTGGCACACTTAAAGGAAATAGTAGGGCGTAGGAGAGAGTTATTGGTAGAACAATGAATATGATAGTAACTTCCACCCCTTGCTTGTGTAAGGGATGCAAATCCAAAGTTGCTAAAGACATGGATTGTGACCACCAGCGGAGTACTACATCTGCAGCTTCCGAACTGCCATTACTTTCCACAGTGTTGTGGTAAGAAATTTGAAATTTATTATACCGGTCTATTTTCAAATGTTTGAAATGCATGGTTTTCATTTCACTAGTGTTCCAGAGGAATTTAAGTTTGAAAATTCTGATGAGAATTGGCCCAATGGCACTAAAAGTGGTGGTGTTAATCTCCCTGACAAGGCAAAGTTCTATTGACAACAACAATAGGGAATTATGGATGCATGACAATGTGGCTATGATGTGTGCAGAGCTTCACATGGTAGATTGGTCATGGAGGTGTAGAGAGAGTCTTCCAGTCTTGACTGGTTGCTTTGGCAGTACTTGAGATTGATGTGAATGGAAAACTTGGAGGTGTTTATGTGGACCTAGAAGCCAACCATTGTAAGTTGTTTGGGTGTTGACTTATTTGAGTCGGAGTTCCATCATACCATTCTTACATGATTGGATGAGATGACGTCATTTTTGAAGAATCAGATGGATGAGATTAATTGCTGCCTTTTGAGGGTGGAAAATCTCCTCTACAACTACCGTGAGAGTCAGATTACTACAAAAGTAAAAGAGCAGACTAGCATTTAGCAAGTTACACTAGAAGTATATCGGGAATCTTATGAGAAAACCCAACTACTTTCACATCAAGACTAAGAACTCTAATACCATCAGGATTAAGAACACTAATGACATCGAGATGAAATAAAACAAGACTAAGACCTTCAGATGAAATACATGGCAATACAAGCCTATAGAGGGACAAAATTTTGAGCAAGCAAGGTGCCACTATCATTTATTGCAAATCCAATGGGCTGGGAATAGGCTATAATGAGTTCATCTTTGAATTTGTGAATAATTTTTCCAATACTAACCTGATCCAGGTTTCATCTAGCCCCGCATCACCGCAGGCATGACTTGAAGTGCCTGCGGTGATGCAAAATATGGAAGCATTGACAAGGCATGTGAACTGTTTGGTAGAATGCCTCAAAGATATGTCATCTCATGGAATGTAATGATTGCAGGATATGCACAAAATGGATTTTCTAAAAAGGCTTTAAAAACTTTCAAGCAAATGCAATTAGTAGGTGTGAAATCTTATTTTATTTATTGTGCCTTTGAGATCACCGCTCACCCGCACATACAAAATCTTCCCTCCAAGGTGATGCAGGGAAGGCTTGACCTTCTTCCCGCAAGCCCATACCCTCGTGCCCTCTCTATTTGTGGGGCCGTGGGAGCCTCACTGCAAACCCACAGTAACATTTGATAGCTTATGCGGGAAAATGCAAGAACATGTTTATTGCATATGATGAACATCGATATGCTTGCAAATGTGAACATGTTTGTTGCATATGATGAACATGTTTATTGCACGTGAGATCCCAGCCCTTCGATTTGGAAAATACCATACTGCCTTCATCTCCCAAGTTAATTTTTCCAATTTTGCATAGATCTCCTGTATCTTTGGATGTGATTTGTCTCCTACACAAAAGGCATTTACCATTTTGTGGCCTTCAATCCAACTACACCCTGGGATCTTTTTAATTCCTCTATCTTTCATCAATCTCCTTATCATTTGAACCTTGCCCCAGCTACCCACTTCTGCATAGATATTTGAGAGAAGAACATAAGTCATAGCATTTTTAGGATCCAAATCAAAAAGCAACATCGCTGTAAATTCCCCTAACTTATATTCCTATGTAATCTACAGGCACCAAGAAAACACATCCACACAACTAGCACAGGTTTAACTAGCATCTTAATGATAAAGTTTAGGGTGTCCTCAAGATAGCCAGCACGAGCAAGAAGGTCGACCATGCACACATAATGATCAACTATAGGTGTAATGCAATAAGGGTTACTCATGTGATTGAAGTATGTACAGCCCTCATCCACTAAACCTGCATGGTTGCATGCACATAGAACACAAGAAAAGCTTACAATGTTAGGATATGTTCCAGAGTGCTTCATTAATTCAAAGATTTTAAGAGCATCCTTGTAAAATCTATTTTGTGCATATCCTGCAATCATGGCATTCCATGAGACCACATTTCTTTGAAGCATTCTGTCAAACAATTCACATGCTTTGTCTATGCTTCCACATTTTGCATACATGTCTACCAGGGCAGTTGCAACTACAACATATGACATAATTTCTCTATCCTTTATGCATTGGTGGATGTCCATACCCTGTTCAAAGGCACACATTTTGGCACAGGCAGGAAGAATGCTAGCAAACATTGTGGAATCTGGCTTTACTTCTGCCAATTGCATTTGCTTGAAAGTTTCTAAAGCCTTTTCAATAAATCCATTTTGTACATATCTTGCAATCATTGCATTCTATGAGATGACATCTCTTTTAGGAATTTTGTCAAACAATTCACATGCCTTGTCTATGCTTCCACATTTTGCATACATGTCTATTAGAGCATTTCCAACTATAATATCTGATAAAATGCCCCCTTCCATTATGCTTTGATGGATGTCTATACCTTGTTCCAAAGCTCCCATTTTGGCACAGGCAGGGAGGATACTGGAAAAAGTTGTGGAATTTGGCTTTATACCAGCCAATTGCATTTGCTTTAAAATTTCTAAAGCCTTTTCAAGAAATCCATTTTGTGCATATCTTACAATCATTACAATCCATGAGACCATATTTCTTTGAGGCATCCTGTCAAATAGTTCACGTGCCTTGTCTATGCTTCCACATTTTGCATACATGTCTAACAGGGCAGTTGCAACTACAACATTTGACAAAATTCCTCTATCCTTTATGTTTTGATGGATGTCCATACCCTATTCTAAAGCTCCCATTTTGACACAGGTAGGGAGGATGCTGGCAAATGTTGTGGAATTTGGTTTTACACCAACCAATTGGTATTGGCCCTATGCATAAAAAAGATGTCATGTGTGCGAGTGTAATGCTTGAGAAAAAGAAGAAAGAGTGCTGCAATTTTGGCATTTGATGTCAAAATTACTCCTAAAGCTCGGGAGCTTGCAGATGAAGTTGGTGTCAAGATATTTGCAGTGGACATTATTTATCATCTGTTTGACCAGTTTAAAGCATATATGGACAATCTTAAGGAAGAAAAGAAAAAGGAGGCTGCAGAAGATGTTTTCCCCTATGTATTGAGCATTTTTCCAAATTGTATTTTTAACAAGAAGGATCCTATAATTGTTGGTGTTGATATTCCCATTTGAACCTGATGCTCCCATGAGAAACCCCAACATAATTGTATTTATGTTGGGGTTTCCCATTTGAACCTGATGCTCCCACTTTATCATTTTCCCATTTGAATTCAGTGCTCCACTATAAGATGCTTAACCCTTTGATATAATTAGACATTGGCTCCTCCTTGTTTCTAGAAGTCTTTGTTTTATATATTTCTATATTGATAACTAGAGGAAATAATTTTATTAGGTCTGTAATGCAGATGTGTCCTTTTGCATTGTGAACAAGTCCTAAACTTATTGATATTATGAAAATTTTGGAATATTGTTTTTTATTGTTAATGTTTTAATGTACATGGACTAATGTACAAATTCATATTACGATTAATTAATAATGGATACCATATTTGTATATATTTATCAGAGATTACAAATTTATATAATTTGTGTGGTTTATGCCAATTACTTCTTGCTTAATTAAGTTGGGCTAACAGTTCTCATTTGTTTTCAGGCTGACAAACTTCTTTTGGTAGAGTTTCAGCCTTTGGTGGAGAAACTTATTAGATTCCTTCCAAAAACATGGCAAATTTTATTATTTTCTGCTACATTTCCAGTCACTGTTAAATCCTTTAAAGATAGATATTTGCGCAAGCCATATGTCATCAACCTCATGGATGAACTTACACTTAAAGGTATTACATAGTATTATGCATTTGTTGAAGAAAGGAAGAAGGTTTACTGTCTCAACACACTGTTCTCCAAGGTTGGTTTCAGACATATTCCTGTGATCATACAATAGATGAGTGTTCTTCTGTCAACATTTCAATGATTTTTTTTGTTGTTTTTTGCAGCTCCAAATCAATCAATCAATCATCTTTTGTAATTTTGTGAACCATGTGGAACTCTTAGCAAAGAAAATAATAGAGCTTGCATACTCTTGTTTCTACATTCATGCAAAGATGTTGCAGTCTCACCGTAATAGAGTCTTCCATGATTTTCACAATGGTGCCTATAGAAATCTGGTATCATCAGGTAGTTAATAATAAATATTTTGTAATTACCCATTAAGTGCAATCTATATAGAATTGTTAGTTTATTCTGTTGCTTATGGTTCTTATTGTCCTTTATATCTGGCCACATCAGATGTGTTTACAAGAGGGATCAATATTCAAGCAGTTAATGTTGTTATCAACTTTGATTTTCCTAAAAATTTAGAAACTTATTTGCACAGGGTAAGTGGTCAAGCCCATCTGATTGTTGATGCTGAAGTGTTGTTTACCCACAACTAACAAACTTAGCATCTGGTGACTATTCAAAATTTGATTACTAGGAATGGGGGTTGCAAGAATGTTTGTCTAAACCTGACTGTTTATAAATTTGACTTACTCTGTCTAAACAGATCTAAGAAGATCCGTGGAGTCAAGAAGGTAAATATTATTTCAAAGAACATGTTAAAGTAAGTTACTTATTTGCTTTCTGTTACAAAGGGGCAATTTACTTATTACATTGTTGGGTTTTGTTTGTGC
This sequence comes from Cunninghamia lanceolata, assembly GCA_027924645.1. NCBI lineage: Eukaryota > Viridiplantae > Streptophyta > Pinopsida > Cupressales > Cupressaceae > Cunninghamia > Cunninghamia lanceolata. The sequence continues at coordinate 977,963 of BSBN01000887.1, forward strand.
AGACCAAGGCAGGAGAGGCAGCAAAGAAGAAGTAATGCAACAATTAACAATATTAAGTGGGTTTTGATACATTTATTCAGATTTTGAGATGTAAAAGCCTGTGATGAAATATTTAGGCTTCATTTTGCAAGTAGTTCTTTCATGTTTTAGAGTTGCATAAGCAAAAAATAGAGCATTGTAACTCATTTTTCTCAGTCACAGCACTAAGAAACATACTTTGTAACACATTTTTCAAAGCAAAGACAAATTTAAGTCTTATGTCTACTGTAAAAACACATTTTCTCAATAAAATTTCAGTATTTTGCCTTCTTAATAGTTGTTTCATTATGTGCAAATGAATGATTGATTATGTTTTTTTGTGTTTTATGTTTAAACCTCAAAAACAATTAAATAAACTACCAATTGACTAAATATACTACTAACTAACAAAAATTGATAACTAGATATACTACCAAATTAATGACTAAAATTTATTTAGTCATAAATTTGGTCGCGAGATAAATGACCGGCAGTAAACTACCAATGGTCACATGACTAAATATACTTCCAAATTGATGACTAAATATGCTACCAAATTTATGACTAAATATACTACCAAATTGATGACTAAATATACTACCAAATTAATGACTAAAATTTGTTTGGTCATAAATTTGGTCGCGAGATAAATGACCGGCAATAAACTACAAATGGTCACGTGACCAAACTACTAATCATATGACCAATTTTTGGTAGTTTTTTTAGTCATTTATTTCTATTTTTCTACTAGTGAAATGACTGTCGTTACATGTGGGGGTAAAGCAAAAGTTTTGATGTATGAGTGGCTAAAATGGTTGCTCTCAAATTGACCTTGAAAGTCACTTAGGTGTATAAGCAGTTGATTCTATTGCTTTTGCATGTTTAGGTGAAAATGCATAAGTTTTATGTAGGGGTGGTCAAAATGACGGCCCTTACATGTGAGTAACACTGTAAAGGGGAAAGACATATGTATTGGCAACAATTTCGACCGCTGATACATCCTCTTAAACAATTAGCATGCAGAAGCAGCGAATTCACCCGCTGTTGCATGTGAGTAACCTAAAACCAAAACCTAAGTTTAATAGATGTAAATGGAAGTAAACCCGCCGACTCTGCATAAAGTCTTAAAAAATAGGGCATAACAATGAAATGGCGAAAACCACCGATGAAATCAAAATGAAAACCTAGGGTTTTGAAACAACAAAAGAATGATTCAAAACAACCATTGATCAAAATAAAATGTTTTCATAAATCGCACATAAACATTCACTCCTATTTAAAACCTAATAGAAAAGAAAATAAAAATGAAAATGAGACAAATGAAAACCCACCTGGTAAAAGCGCTGAGAAACCCTAAGCATGATCGCCGTCAAAATCTGCCCAAATCAATTACTCTAGTGGTTTAATCAACTTCGGTGGGAATTGGATTCGCAACACAGGAGGTCTCAAACGAAGAAGTAAATAAAAATAACAATAAAAAGTGTTTTAAAAGGCTTTAAATAAGCATATTAAAACTTGACACGAGTGCCATAAATGCACTTGGAGTTAACTTAACGTTGCAAGGAATATGCTCAGGCGGTGATTTTTGCCGCCCTTGCATGTCAAGGAAATGATGAACACCTACATGAGCAGTCAAAACCACTAAACTTGAAATTGGAGAAACTTGCACAGGCAGTCAAAATGACTGCTCTTGCAAGCTTAGACCAAACACATGGTCAGGCGGTCATTTTGACCACCTCTGCATGAGGACAAAAAGGCTAACATGTAAAAGCAATGATATCGACCACCCCTACATGTAACTATAAAAAATTTCTAACTCTGAAAAGGTCAAAATTAATATTTTGACAAGCTTATAACCCAGTCAATTTTCCTCGACTTCAAGAAACCGTCCAAGGAAGATGTTACAAGCTATTTTTAGGTGTTAGATGACTTTACATGAGGTCAAGAAAACTTGCCTCGATATGCGAACTTAGAGTGTAGGCTACGAAATGGACAAGTTTTGTAGGGGTTGTCCTACAAAATGAGCATAGCTAATTTTGAGGACAACAGCTGGCTCTAACTGGGGAACTTCCTTCGATCATTCTTTGAAACGATCAAAGGGAGAAGAATCTAGTCTCTAAGTGCCTTCATCCATGCCATTGGGCCATAGAGTCAAGCGAACGAAACAAAAGACACAAAAAAAGACTAAAAATGAAAAAGAAAAACATAAACTATACAAATATATACGTGAACTTATCTGACGATTCATGGATTGAAATGCTTTAGATGTTGTCCACTATGAGGTAGCAAGAATGGTGTCCCATCTTGATACTCCAGCAAGAAACTATTCTCACCACAAAGTTGGTGAATGACAAATGGGCCTCTCCATAGGTAATCAAATTTCCCATGCATTCCTTTTGGCTCTCTCCTCTTGTCCCATAACAAGACTTGATCCCCAACTTGAAATTCTCTGGCCTTCGCCTTCTTATCAAAAAGCTTCTTGACCTGACTTTGATGTTTAGTTATACGGTCTACAACCATAACTCGATGCTCCTCAAGTTCAGAAAGGTACATTATACATTTATCAATAGAACTTTCAAAAGTTATATCTTCCACTTGTTAGATCTAGGGCACACAACTGAGGGGGGGTGAATCAGTTGTGCAAAAACTTGCTTCTATTTTGAACACTTGATTCTTCTTTGTTAGTTAATAGCATATTAGTTAATCATTCATGAAAGCATAATGCATAAACACAAGAGCAGATAATCATCAACACATTAGACACCAAGATTTTGACGTGGAAAACCCAGAAAAACCACGGGGTGATTAACCCAAGGATTATTCTCTGTTAGAAGAATAAGAAAAATGAATGGCACATGCCAATTAGGGCTCACTGCCCGAGCACACTGCTCACAAAGAGGCACACTACCTACAAGAGACACACTGTATACAAAGTGATAAGAATCACAAACTTGAACTGGAGATTGACATCTTTACCATGTCTGGATCAGTTCCATTTAAGCCTGAGATACTTCTGCTCTACCCTTCGCTCTTTCGCTATACCACTCTCATCTGCTACTCAACTCACTTTGAAATGAACTCACAAACCTTTATTTATACAAGACATCGACTTAGGAACAATCATCTAAGTTGGCAATCAACCATAAGGACATTCGCAAGATGATTAATACATCCGGTCGGCCACCACAAGAACATTTGCAAGATGAACAACTCATCCGGTCGGCTAGTCTGAGCAAGAACTTCATTTGGAAGAATATCTTCAATTCCGGGCTCTACCACCAATGCAGATCGATAACATAACCTCAACATGATCCAAGAACCTTCACAAGCTTGCCTGATTAACCAGGTACATCTGTACTTCCTCTACTCACTGGAATCTCTTCTCCTCTTCATCTGGAACTTCAAGAACACAGTCTGTTGCCACTGTCATACTGAAGAAGGTGCTTCCAGACCTCCAAACTTTGTACAAACTAAGATGACACATCACAAGGACATCCCAAACACTCCTTCCAATCCGCAGAGTCTGACAATGCTCCTCCGTATCTCACCGGACCTTTTTGTAACACTCTGTCACTCCGGAACAGCTCCTGGAACCAGTTCTACTTGACCGATCACAATTTTTTCATATCTTCATGCGGACCTCTGAAATCTTAACTGGATCATCTCAAGACTCATATCTACATACCCTTTTAATCCGCATCCTCTGATTCTCAACCTATTGAGTACATTTGCCTTCTTCTTATCACTGTTCTTCACTGTTCCTGATTGAGACTACTTTTCTTAATATCCTCAACACACAGCTCATCCAAACCTTCTTACCAATGCAATATGAGTATGTTGACATCAATGTCAACACTGGTTAACCTCATACTTGCAACACCACTGCCTTTGCCAACTTCAAAGCTGGCAATTCCAAGGTGATCGGTATCTCTGCATTCAAACCATATAACAACTGAAATGGTGACATACCAATAGCCCTCTTTGGGGTAATTCTATCTTCCCATAAAGCATCAAATAAAGCTTTATGCCATGTTCTCTGATTATCCTCCACCAGTTTCCTGATAATAGTAACTAGATTCTTATTGCTAGATTCTGCTTGACCATTTCCTTGCAGATAATAGTTAGATGAATGTGAAAGAATAATTCCATATTCAAAGAAAAAACTAGTAATTTCATTTGAGGAAAAACATGTAGCATTATCTGCCACAATCTTTTTTAGATCTCCAAACTGGGAAATGATATTCTCCTTAAGGAACTTGCACACCACTTCAGAAGTAGCATGCTTAACTAGAATAGCTTCCACCCACTCGGTGAAATAGTCTGTTGTTGTAAGTACATAGCTATGTCCCGCACTTGATGGTGGATTCACAGTGCCAATGAAATCAATGTGCCATTGCTGAAATAGTTCTTTAATCACATCTGGTTTCAATGGTAGTGTGGCCAACTTAGGCTTTCCAACAAACTACTAGTAGAGTTCACATCTACGTACCTAGTTGTACGCATCTTGAAACAAGGTCAGCCAATAATACCTAGCTCTCAAAATCTTGTGAGTCATTACTCCAATAACTTACTTTGTTGTGCTTTATCAACACAACAGAGAAAAACTCCATCAAGACTTCTCTTGTACAAACCATTATCCCATAAGACATAGTTTGCAGCCTTAATCTCGATAGTCCACTTCTCTTTATAAGACAAATGAGAAGGAAACTCACCATATGTGAGAAAATAAGCCATAGTAGAATACCACTCATCAGTTGTAGTAACAAAAAGGACAGTTGGAACATTTTCAATCTCTACCTCTTCATCACCTATTTCTTTTGGAACATTATCAGCAATCAACTGACACAAACCTCTCCCATGCACAAGCTTGGTGGGTTTGATATCAAGATCAAATTCTTGAGTTTTGGCAATCCAATTGCCCCTCTTGGTCCCAAACTCCTATTGAGTCAAGATTGATTTCACTGTTGTGTCTGGTACCAGAGCAACAGTATGTGAGTTCAAAATGTAAAACCTAAAATGTTTCACAACCTTCACTACAAAAAAAGCATGTTTGTCCATGTTATAATACTTGAGTTCATGAGCTTTCAATAGAAAACTCATGAATGAGATTGGAGATTCTACACCTTCCTTGTTCTGTTGAACAAGAATTGCTGACAATGTTTGCTCTGAAGCATAACTATACATAATAAAAATTTTATGTCCTCAAAGGCTTCTTTACCTTCCACTCTCCAACAAAAAGTGGTCTTACCTTTCATCATATTAACAATATGAGGAGTTTTCTCTACAAACTTTAGAATGAACCTCCGCAGAAAATTCACTTTTCCGAAGAAAGAGTGAAAAACAGTCTTACTTGCAGGCAAAGTAGGACCTTGGATGGATTTGACCCTTTCTAAGTCAATCTTAGTTCCTTCTTTAGACACAACGTGACCAAGAAGTTTGCCTTCTGTAACCCCGAAAAATGACTTTTTTGGGTTAAGAGAAATACCATTTTGATGGCCCCGTTCCAAAACTTGCCGTAAGTGGTAAGCATGATCTTGACATTTTTTGGAAAAGACAGTCAGATCATCAAGGTATACCACAATAAACTTACCCATTTCATCTCTGAATGCTAAGTCCATTGCTCTCTGGAATGTAGCGCCAGCATTGATCAACCCAAACGGCATCCTGCGATATGCAAAAGTGCCCCATGGAGTTGTGAAAGCAGTTTTGTACTAATCCACTTCACTAATCTCTATCTGGTTGTAGCTTGAAAAACCATCCAACATAGACAACATCTCTAAACTGGTTATTGTTTGCAACACTTGATCCATTATGGGCAAAGGATATTTATCTTTCAAGTAAGATTGATTTAGATTTCTAAAATCTACACAAATACAGATTTCTCTGTTTTTCTTCCTTACAGGAACAATATTTGCAATCCAAGTGGAATGATGGATAGGGAAAATTATCCTAGCATTCAACATTTTTTGAATTTCAGCAAGGATTGTACCTAATATTTTTGGATTGTACTACCTCTGCTTCTGCTTGTGAGGCAATGATCCCACCTTGAGAGGAATCTCATGTTGGATTTCTTGTGGTCTGATGGACTTCAAGTCATCATATGAATATGCAAGCACATCGATATAATGGCGTAGAAGTGTTGTGAACTTGAACTTTGCCTTTTTAGTGCAGCATTTCCCAATATTAACCATCTTAGGATCTGCTTCTGTGTTCAGGTTCACTTGTTCAAATTCCATTGACGAACTTGTACCAAGTTGTTGCTTTTGTTTGATATAACGATCATGTTTATCAAACATCTTTTCAAGGGAAACTAAACCTTTCAGAATTTTGTTTCCTTTCAATTGAAGAAACTCTTCACCAGTTTCTGAGTTTACTTTAGAAACATACTCTTGAGGTGGAGAATCACTCCCCTCAAAGTATAGTTCATCAAAGCTATCTATTTTATCTAGGAAAGCTATGATCTGATTATCACCATTAAAAACCTACCAATGGTCAGCATTATCAGGTACACTTGGCTGGAAAACCAATTCAATGGTATACTTATCACCCTTAAAATCTTTATGCGGGACCATAAGGGTAGCTAATACGGCCAATGAATCAGCCCTGTCATTATATTCTCTAGGAACAACAGAAATATCAAAAACATCAAACTTATCAATGCACTCCCATACCCGATTCTGGTAATGCTTCAACCTTTCATTTTTTGTCTAGTACAGATTTCTTAACTGACAAACAATTAGCTTCGCATCTCCTTCTGCATGAAGATTTTTTATGCCCTTTGTACAAGCCACTTCCATCCCGAGTAATAAAGACTTGTATTCAGCAGTATTGTTGGTATTGTCAAACTGTAGTTTATATGAAAAGGGAAAAATATCCCCTTGAGGAGATATTAGGACTACTCCAGCCCCAGACCCCAGTGAAAGAACAACTACCATCAAATTCCAGAGTCCAAACATCATTTGAACTTTCTGGTTCAACATCCGTGTGATCAATAGACTCTTCACCTGAAGAAGAAGAAGAATCCTCCATCACCATACTTTTGTCTGAACTATCATCTGACGATCCAGAAGTATATTTTGTAGTTAGGAAATAATTACCCAATCCTAAAGACTCAAATAAAATTTGAGCTTTTGGGTCTTCAAATTGAGTAACAATATACTTTGCTTCCCTTTCAGGAAGCAATTTCTGCATGACACCTTTGACGGGTATCCTTGCTTTAGACAAATCCATGTTAAGCTCTCCTCCTAGATCCTTGCAGAAGTTTCATCCCAGTAAAATACCATATGAAGCTGAGACATTTGCAACTAGAACAGTCATCTTTATTGTTTTGTCTGGAAATGCTACGAATGCAAATTGTGCATCCTTAATCTGGCCTAACAAAGGCACTTGTTTATTCACCATTGAAAAGCACCTTCCAAAGGTCTCTGTCAAAGTTAGTCTGAGAGCATCCACCACCTTTGCAGGCATGACATTGTCAGAAGCTCCCGAGTCTATGATACAATTACTCAATTTATGACCATTAACTAACAGAGAAACATAAAAGGGTTCAATTTTCCCTGGAGCAACAAGAGGAGTGGTAACTAGGTTGTTTTGGGTAGACCTATTCTTTGAGGAGTCATGAGCAGTTTTAGAAGTATCTTGCCCTACAGAGGCAATATTATTTTTAACAAATTTGGCTAACCTTTCAAATTGGTCAGGGTTAGCTTGCAATTATTCTACCTCAGACATCTAGATTTTAGTTTTCCTAGCATGATCAATTATATCAAAAAGTTGAAATGAATTGGATACAGAAGCAGGAAAACTCTCATTTTGAGTTTTCATTGGGCAAGTACTGGTCTGAGGAATAGCAGCAGAAGAAGTAGGATTGTTAGAAGAACTTACTTGTATTTTGACAGTCGGATCCCTTGATTGAAAAGGCAATGGAGTTCCTCGTTTGGCAATTGAAATTACAGGTTGAGGATCTTCTCTTGATTTTCCTTTATCAACCACTTGCTGATTGGACTAATTTTGAGACCTAGTGAAAACAACATACGTTCCATCACATGCATCTCCTCCTCTCTCTGCTTCCTCTTGATAGTTTAGGAAACTAATAGTAGAGTCGCCAGCCAATTCCTCTCCTTCTTTCATAAAGAACTTGGCAGTGTTTTCCTGATCCAAGTCAAGTTGGAAAAAGTTATCCTGTTCGGCTTCATAGTAGCCAAGTTCTGAGTTGACCGGCGATGCTTCAATGGAAAGCTTCCCTTGTGTTGGCGGAAGCCTATTTTGCCCTTGGTTTCTTGTGGCATTGCCTTGATAACAAAGTATTAGGGAATGTCCTTCTTGGTATGTCTTGATAAGGAGTGGACATATTCTAGGACATTTTCTTTTTCAAAGCTAGCAACTCATTGGCTAGCTTCTTCACCATAGGATCTGTGGTGCTGGTAGTAGATATTAAAGTAGAAGGTTGCCCTCTACTTCGGTTTGAATCCCTTCTGATCTTACCCGCAAGGATAAGATCATCTTCAACTTCGGTAGCCAAACTTTGTGCTATAGCAAGATCAGTGGGATTAGCCTGCCTTAACAAAAAACTTACCTTGGGAAGTTGAGTGTTGATGAAGAAGCATTTCAGATTATCCACTGTTGGTTAAGCGGTTGCCAGAATCTGATTTGTTAATTTTTTGAACTTGGCAATGAATTCCCGCATGGGCTCTTGTGGTTCTTTCTTCATCTGTGTTAGCTGAGATAACAAGGCATGTGCATCTTCCATAGGCTTAAACCTAACTTCAAACTTGGTTCAGAGTATGTTCCATCCCATGATGCTTTGGGATTGGAGATGGTAGAACCAATCTGTAGCTACACCTTGCAGTGTTTCTACAAAAAGCCTCACTGATACATCTTCGTGCTCCACCCCTAGCACACCACAAGCTATGTAAAAAGTCGCAATGTGTTCATCAGGGTGAACTTTTCCATCACCATAGAATTTTGGGAAATTCTTTCTAGAACCACGAGACAGTTCATGCAAAGGTGGCATCAAATTCAAGGGTCCAAAAGAATTACCCCAAGGGCCTTGAGCTTCCATAGCATGCCGGTTGAAAGGTGGGATAACAAAACTTTGATGAACCTGAGTGGATAATACTCTGTTAGTATTTACACTAAAAGCTTCACCTGGTATAGGAGACCTGGTGTTGGTAGGAGGGAAACTCCTTATATGTTGAAGTCTTGGTATTGGAGGCAAAAGACCAAAATTACTTTACTGCATTAACTCAAACACAAGATCAATAATTCCTTGAGCTCTTTTACTTCTTGTATACCTTGAGTTTGCTAGAATGTAAAGTACTTAACAAAGGTAAAAAAAACTTGAACAAACTAGTTTCAAGCAATGAGGCCATAATCCTTCAACTCAAAGCGTGAGGCTCTAAGTTGCGCGTAAGTCCCCAGTAGAGTCGCCAAAAAATTGTTGGGTGAATATTTTGGCATTAACTCACTAATAGAAAAATTGTTATATCACCACAGCTATAATGAGACAGAGTCTCTCCTCTTGGCAAACGGAGGTTCCCTCTAATTACTTTAACTATTACAAATAAATAACTATGAAACTTATGTACACTAAAAGCTATATTTGTGGTGATTCTATTTCATCCTATTCTCTTTTTTCAGAATAGATGTTCTTACTTCAAAATGATAATCTTAGTGAAATTGATATTAAAGAACTTATTAACTATCACAAAACCACAGAAACACAAAGTCTTTTGTCGCTTGACTTACTAATTGCAAATAGAGCTATTTGAAGTTAAATGCAGCCCAAAGTCTTCACTCTTCTCCAAGATGGTATAAGTAAATTGAATATAACAACTTGCAGCACAAAGTCTTCAAGCTATTTTACTCTCACAAACATTAACACAATCCTCACAAATGATTTGATAACACAAAGTCTATCACGATCAAATTAAGAACACTCTTCAATCACTTGAAATAACCTCCACACCTCAATTATTATCAAATGAGATTTCTGATAGAAAGATGTAAGAACAATACTATCATAACACAAATAATCCAAAGACAAAGATTGGACTTGAACTTACTTTCTTGTATTGATGAATATTTGATAATTGATTTTCACAAAAAGAACAAAGTCTTGATTTTCTTTTCAATTCGCCAGAGTTTTCTTGCAATAGATAAAAGATAAAGATTACAAAAGAGGCCCTCTTTATTTATAGGGAGGAGCCTAGAGCAAAAATAGGAAATCTATAACTACTTTGACTTATTTGACAAAAGAGTCCTATTTGACATGGGACTTCCTTTGTCTCACATGTAATTACATTTTGGAAAAATACATGTGAATATGTTCAAAACAAAATACAAATTGCATATACAAAAATGAAAAAAACTAAGGCACGAAGAAGAATTTCAGTTGCCACTATCATTCTTCTTCAGAAAATTTTGGTACATAGTCCGCACTGCTACCATCTCATATACATCAGGTCCAGCTGTATTGCCTAAAATGGTCTGAGCCCTGCGGACTGCATCCTTGACTACCTTTATCACCTTCTCATGCTTTTTGAGGTTATCCTTCATATTTTCAAAGGTTGAATGATAATCATAAAGATTATCCATTGAAGCCACTATAAGCACTTCATCTTCAAACTTCTGCTGAACCATTTTCTCAAAAGCATCAATCATCTCCTTTGTAGAGAGAAACTTGTGATCTTCACTTGTTAGAGTGCATGGTAGTTCCTCTAAATTGTGCAAAAGTGAGATATTATATTCATTATTTTCTCGTACTTGGCACAAATCATCAAGCAAGCCTCTTCTCACATTGATGTGATGAGTCGGAGATTCCTTGGTCTTGAGTTAAGACTCTCGATTTGATACGACACCAATCACAATCAAATTATTTATCTTCATTTTCTTTATCTCAATCCATTATTCTAAATTGTCTTCTTGATCTTGAAGTTCCTGAGATAAGGACTCAACAATATTATCCAGCTCAGCTTTTGCCTTTTCCATTTTTTCCTTTCTCTCCACTATGGTCTTTAGGAGAACTCTGTCCTATGCCAACAATCATTCTAGAATATCACCAACCACTCTTCCTCTAGCTTAAACCTTTTCTACCTTTTGAATCAAAGGGTCTTCTACAGTAACTGCCATTGGTTCCAAAATTTCTAATAATTTCACTATCTTCTAAAGAATGGCAGCAAGTTGCTTAGCCTTATCTTTATAATGTTCTTTTTCTTTCTTTTCCTCATCAAATTTTACAAGCAAAGAGCGTGTTGTTGCTTGAAAATCTGACTTAAGACCTTCAGGAGTTAGCTTTCCCAATTCAAATCTGGAAACAATATACTCATTCACATCAAAATTATCTATGGTGGAATCAAGAAATGGTCTAGCAATCTCTGCATACTTGATTCCCTTTTGATCAATTAGCCTAGAAACAGTCTCAGGCTTTTTCTTCTGAGCTTTTGGTTTAGTAGGCAGCAATTTCTCAATGTCAATATCGTCTGGTGAAATAGCCTACTTTTTCCTCTTCGGTGTAGAAGAAGACAACCGTGGGGGTAGTGTTGGAGTACTAACATTTGGAGATGAATCAACTGGTTGCTTAGCAGAACTCATGCCAATACCTGTTATGGTAACAATCGGAGTGGTGTTGGTAAAAACTACACTTGTTTCAACATTTTTCTCTGAACAATCAAGAAAATGATCTAGAACAATTTTCTCTCCAATATCAAAAGGAGAAGATAAACTAGGAATAGAGCCAGAAGAATAAAAAATAGTCCCAAAACTAGTTCTCACAGAAGGGGAGTATTATCAGAAGATATAATGACAATAGGAGAAACAAGAACATTAGAAACCATTAGAAAACTATTAGAAACAGAAACATGAGGCAAAGCTATAGAAACTTGTGGCTCTTGAGAATTATCTTTTTGAGGAGACTTTGACGGACCACCAATTTGTTCCTATTCTACATCATTTTCTACTTCTTGTTCCTTATTACCCTCTTCATCAGTTGGTTTCTCAATCATTTATGCCTGCTCAGTGTTAGGTTCTTTAACATTATGTTGTTCCATATCAACATTCTCAACCACCATGTTATCAACATTTATTTCTTCAGTACCTGATTCTATTACATTAGAACTTCCTACAATTTCTTTTGTCTTACCTCCTTTAGACACAAACTTGATCTTCAGTTTGGACACCTTGGAAGAAGATAGAACATCACTTTTATTTTTAGTTCTGTTTTCTACCTTCTTTCCTTCCTGTTCCTGAATGTCTGTCTCTGATCTGGTGAGGAACTCTTTCAAATTGAGACCCTTACTCTGCAACCATATATTGGTGTTAGCCAGTATAGGTTGAAATCTCTTCCTAATAGAAGTTTCTTCTTTCACCGACCATTTGATTTCTGGAAAAGTTGAAGCTTCAATATTGTTGATGTTATACTTGGGATCTAGAACATCACCCTCATCTTCCATGCCCTCTGGAACATCAGCTAATCCTAGCTCCTCTATGTAACTTAGGTGTAACCCGTAGTAATCTAGTTTTCTTATCTCATTCTGGGTCCTCAAATCTGCCCAAATATCCTCAACCATGGGGACATGAAACACTACCTTCCTTTTGATCTTATCTTGTACTCTTCAAAAGTCAAGGTGATTCCTCTTCTTGAATTGTTTCATCATCATGAGCTGCATCTCTGCCTCAACAGCCTTAGCCTTAGTAGCTGATTGCACTGAGTACCTGCCAATCTCCATAAGAAACTTAATCCCTGACTTCTTCAGTTCCATCTGTTTATTATGCACAACAATCAATTGTCTACATAACTCCATCAGAACTACCTTATCACTTGGATATCTCGGTAACATATATGGATACCCTGGATAATATCCAACTCTTAAATAAGTGAAAGTAGGAAATTGGAGAAACAAGCAACCAAAAGAATTAACCACTTCCCCAGCTTCATCTGATACTCTTTTCTGTTCAAGCTCATTGTCCCATAAACACATAAAGCCTGAAAAGAAGGCATCATTCACCCTGCGGAAACGGTCAATAGACCCTTTTAAAGTTATTTGTAGATAGTACTGAAACACTGGCACTAGCCTCCAATCACCATCCTGAGTGAGACCAGAAAATATCCTCATGCTTGAAGCTGCATATACCAAATATGAGGTCATATAGAACTTAAAATTTGTATTGACCTTGATCAACTGATCATGTCAAGCATTGTTGATTTGCTCTCCCTAGAATATATTCTATTGTCCTTTGAGAATAATCCTAATGTAGGTGTACATCCATTCTTAAAATTTAGAGGAAGAAGGAAGACCTTTGATTCTGCTCAACAATGTGATCAAATTGTTGACTTCTTCCACAAAATCACTCCTGGGGAGTTCCTTAGGCCACCTTGACAGATTACTCCTAGGAGTTTTCAACCATTTTCTATTGATATGCTTCTTTGCAGATTCCACATCAGTCTCAAAATCCTTCTAACCTTTAGCAAAGTTAATTTCCCTGATATTTTCTATAGGTGGACACATGAAAATCATATCAATGAACTTTGCATCTAGCCTCATGATTACATTTCCCTGAGAATTAGTCACAGTTCTAGTATCCTTATTATAGTGGCTTGCTACTTGGAGAACAAACTCTGGATTATGAGCTGCAATAGGAAAAGATGCTACCAGATGTATGTTATTGTCAATGATCTTTTGCATGTAGCAGGGAGGATTTACCTGTTTGGTCCTTTCTACAAATTTTGCCATGTCTACATTTCCAATCTCCGTGTCCTTCATCTCATCTACATTGGATGGTATTGAAGTGAATGGTATTGAAGTGACAGGAAAAACCCCTTGGTACTTGTACTTCATAATTTTGGCCTTGGATGGAGACGGTTCTGACATTAGCTTCGAAGAGAGAACTAGAAAATGTGTCGATCATAGCTACTTGATGAAACTGCAAAAGTTCATGATCTTGTAAGTAGGGGAAAAATAGGCAAATTAGGGACACTGCGAATTGATAATCACAAACATATGAATATGCTTGAAAGGGCTTAAGAGCAAGCAAGTCAAGAAATTAGGCGAAAGCGGGCTAAAGGTATCATTTTGAAAGAATTCCCAGTGTTAGGAAAATTTTTAGGAAAACATGCACGGGTGGTCATTTTGACTGCTCCTACATGTGGGGTAAATTGAATTTGAATGCAGGATCGGTCATTTTGACCGCCTCTGCAGGTAGGTGAAAATCTAGAGTTTTCATGTAGGGGTGGTCAAAATAACCGCCCTTACATGTGGGGGTAAAGTGAAAATTTTGATGTATGAGTGGTTGAAATGGCCGCTCTCGCATTGACCTTGAAAGTCACTTAGGTGTATAAGCAGTTGATTCTACCGCTTTCGCATGTTTAGGTGAAAATGCATAAGTTTTATGTAGGGGTGGTCAAAATGGCCGTCCTTACATGTGAGTAACACTGCAAAGGGGAAAGACATATGTATCAGCACCAATTTTGACCGCTGATACATCCTATTAAATAATCAACATGCGGAGGTGGTGAATTCACCTGCTGTTGCATGTGGGTAACCTAAAACTAAAACCTAAGTTTAACAGATGCAAACGAAAGAAAACCTGCCGACCCTACATAAAGTCTTAAAAACTAGGGCATAACAATGAAATGGCAAAAATCACCAATGAAATCAAAATGAAAACCTAGGGTTTTGAAACAAGAAAAGAACGATTCAAAATAACCATTGCTCAAAATAAAATGTTTTCATAAATCGCACATAAACATTCACTCCTATTTAAAACCTAACAGAAAATAAAATAAAAACAAAAAAGGAGACAAACAAAAACCCACCTGGTGAAAGCGCTCAGAAACCCTAAGCACGATCGCCATCAAAATCTGCCCAAATCAATTACTCCAGTGGTTTAATCAACTTCGGTGGGAATTAGATTCACAACACAGGAGGTCTCAAACGAAGAAGTAAACAAAAATAACAATAAAAAGTGTTTTAAAAGGCTTTAAATAAGCGTATTAAAACTTGGCACGAGTGCCATAAATGCACTTGGAGTTAACTTAACATTGCAAGGAATATTTTTAGGCGGTGATTTTTGCCGCCCTTGCATGTCAAGGAAGAGATGAACACCTACATGAGCGGTCAAAACCACCGCTCATGCATTCTAAACTTGAAACTGGAGAAACTTGCACGGGTGGTCAAAATGACCGTTCCTGCAAGCTTAGACTAAACACATGTTCGAGTGGTCATTTTGACCACCTCTGCATGAGGACAAAAAGGTTAACATGTATAAACGATGATATCGACCGCCCTTGCATGTAACTATAAAAATTTTCTAACTCTGAAAAGGTCAAAATTGATATTTTGACAAGCCTATAACCCAGTCAATTTTTGCAAACTTTAGGAAACCATCCAAGGGAGATGTTACAAGCTATTTTCAGGTGTTAGATGACTTCACATGAGGTCAAGAAAACTTTCCTTGATATGTGAACTTAGAGTGTAGGCTACGAAATGGACAAGTTTCGTAGGGGTCGTCCTACAAAATGAGTATAGTTGATTTTGAGGACAACACGTCTATACACAAAATAGAGTGCATGCAAGGATCAACAGCTCAAAGACTCCATATGAACCATGGTATTGAAGAACTACTACTATAAAATATTTGAGTGTTTGGAAGCAAGTGCTACATTAGGAGGGATGAAGAAAACTTAGGAAAATTTGATACAAGATTAGATAAAGGAATTTTCCTTGGATATTCTACAAAGAGCAAGGCTTACAGGTGCTACAACAAGAGGCTAAAGAAGTTAGTTGAAAGTGCAAATGTCAAGGTGGATGAAGAGCCATATCAAAGCTCAGTTCTCAAGCTCACGGTTATTGCCTGAGACCTTGCATTCTAATTCATCAATGTCAATGGTTCCAGACCTCCATCCATGGCAATGGTTTTCTCCAAGCTCCAGACCTCCATCAATAGCAATAGCTTGCCCTCTAATTCCCACCCTCCATTGTCCTCTCTCCTTAGATCCAGGTATGTCTTGATTTATCTTTTCCTTATCAAACAGCTCTATCATTAATGATGTTGATACTCCTAATCTTCATTCTGATTCTTCCCTGCCAGATGACTCTGTCATTAATACGATGGATACTTCAGATCGTTCATCTGGATTAGTGTCCACTCAACACTTTACGACCTCCCCCTCGTGCAATGAACCCTTAATAAAGAGAGACACCTCTCTATCTCTCACTCATATGTTTAACGGCTCCCCATCCCCTGCAACTCTTAGCAATCCACACCAACTTGTTTCTTCATTCTCTCAAAGAAATGCTTTCAATTCTCAATTTGACTTCTCCTCTCAAGATTGTACTACTTTGCACCGTCCCTTGAACCACATCGACCTCCTGTCCCATCCTATGGTTTACAAATTTAATCCCTCTACCTACCACATAAATAGCATACACCCTGCCTTGCATCCCCCCTACCATTTGGACACTATACCAAGTAATCTTGGAGACGTCTCCACCTCAGTCGTTGACCTCAACAAACTTTTACCCACACCTTCTTGCATCTATCATTCTATGCCCGGTATTCATGATTGGGAAGATAAACTTGTTCTCAATCTTTCAAGCCTGCAACTTGACCCACTCGCACTTAAGTTTCTAAGAAGAGGCATGGGCTTTGCCATCACCCCATAGACCATACCCAAATTAGATTTTCTCATCAAAATCAATAATGTCATCCATTCCTTACCCAATGAGGTCGCAAAGGAAGTTAGACAAGATTGCGCAATCGCTCTGAGACATGCTAAGCTTCCCAAGCGCAACGTCCCCAGAGACGAGCTTCTTGCTTTCAAGAGACTTGTCAATAACCAAGATATTGTGATTGTTAAAGTAGATAAGGGTAACGCTACTATTATCTTGAACAAACTAGACTACATTGCTAAACTGGTAGACCATCTGAACAATAGTGGGAGCTATACTATCCTCCCCAAAAATCCCATTTCCAAAATCTTTAAACAAGTAAAATGTGCCATCGCTAATTTCTCCTTTGATGATTGCACAAAAAAGCGTCTTATGCCCAACAAAGAGGTCACTCCTCGCATTTACGGGGTTCCTAAAATTCACAAACCTAACATTCCATTGAGACCAATTGTGGACACTACCGATTCCCCTACTTATAAACTTGTTGCCTACCTATC
Organism: Cunninghamia lanceolata; assembly: GCA_027924645.1. Lineage (NCBI taxonomy): Eukaryota > Viridiplantae > Streptophyta > Pinopsida > Cupressales > Cupressaceae > Cunninghamia > Cunninghamia lanceolata. The sequence continues at coordinate 995,142 of BSBN01000887.1, forward strand.
CAAGTTAGTCTCTCCTCTCATTGGCGAGTCCTCTTCCTTCATCAAAGACTTGACCCAATTTGTAAACTTTATCAAGGATAAGAAGGTCAATGATGATGATATTCTAGTCATCTTTGATGTCATTTCCCTCTTCACCAAAGTCCCTCTCCAAGACTCTATTTTATTGGTCAAGCAGAAGACCAATGATGAAATCGCATCCCTAGTCAAATTATGCTTAGAGTCCACGTTCTTCACCTTCCAAGACCTGGTTTATGAGAAATCTGATGGAGTCACCATGGGATCTCCCTTATCCCTGGTCATTGCCAACCTTTACATGGAGCATTTTAAAGAGCTTGCCCTCAACTCTTTCCCTCTCACTCCAACTTGGTGGAAGCGCTATGTGGACAATACCAATATATGTTGGCCACATGGCCTTGAGCAACTTGAAAACTTCCACAATCACCTGAACAACATTGCCCCTTGTATCAAGAGTACCAAGGAACTTGAAACCAATAACCAACTCCCCTTCCTTGACATCCTCCTCATTAGACAAGGAGATGGTTCCCTTGGCCACTACATCTTTAGGAAATCTACCCACACTGACCTTTATCTTATGGCTTCCTCACACCACCACCCCTACCACAAGTCTAGTGTCCTCAAAACCATGGCAATGAGGGCCTTCCACATCTGTGATAGTAATCACATCATCCATGAGTTTTCCCACCTCACTAGAGTTTTCAAACCTAACAGGTACCGCAACAAATGCACCAAAAGAGCTTTCAAACAAGCCCAAGCCCAACTTAATACTAAACCTAGCAATGAAGATTCTAGTAGTAGTTTTAATGCCACCCTACCTTTCGTCGAAGGTATCTCTAATAAAATTGCCAAAATCCTCCATACGAAAGGACTCAGTTGTGCTTTCAAACCCATCTCTACCATTAGAAACTTTGTCGCATCAACCAAAGACCCCACCAATATTCTCTCAAACTCGGGCATCTATAAAATAGATTGCTCTTGTGGCACCCCATACATTGGTGAGACTGGTTGATCTATCGGCATGAGAATCAAAGAGCATAGTGCGGATATTAGACATGAAAGGGTCACAAAATTAGCCCTTGTTGACCACTCATCATGCACTAAGCACCATATTTTCCCAGAGGATACTCGTGTCCTTGCCAAGGAAGACAATTACTTCAAGAGAAAACTAAAAGAAGCCATTTTTATCAGAAGCAACCCCAACAACCTTAATAGAGATGACGGTTGGAACTTAAGCCACACTTGGGATCCTCTTTTAAATTCCTTTAATCATCACTATCCACCCCCCTGATCCTTTGCCTCTTCTTGCCTTCCCTCTCACTCTGTCTCCATCTTCCCCCCTTCCTTCTCTAACCTCCCTTCCTCTCTCATCCCTTCTCTCTCCTATCTTGCTCCGCTCCTTTCCTCACTTCTCCTTGAGACCGTCAATAATTAGCTAGCCTTACCTTTCTCCCCCTTCCTTCCCCTTGCCCTTCCATCCTTTCCTCCCCTTACCCTTGTCCCTTCTCGCCCCTTTTCCCTCATTCTTTTCCTCCTTTTTTCTCCTTCATTTCTTACCTCGTCTCCTCTACCCCTTCGGTGTTTTCACTCTCCCCCTAGTCTTGGGCTCTTTATTTTATGGGCCATCTCTTTACCGGGATGGTTGTTTTAGTTTTTTCTTTCTTTTGATGGTTTTAGCCTATCTGTCTCCCTTCTATATTTCTGTCCTTTTATCTTCTTTACTTCTTTTTACTTCTAGCTTAGTAGATTCCTTTGTTAGTTGCACATACTCTCTCTCTCTCTCTATACACACACACACACACACACACACACACACACACACACACACACACACACACACTTTGCAACTCACTTGCCTTATGTGCTTCCGTTGACTCATTTTATCTTCCTGTCCTGGCATATTGACCTTTTTACTCCTTTGCGTTAATATATATATTTATATACATACTTATATTTATATAATATGTTTTCTTATTTTTAGTTATATATAGTTATAATCTATATATATATTTTTATAATTTCTTATATTTTTGTTCTTATATATAACCTATATTCCTACTTTTGGTTCTTATCTATATATGTAATTTCACACACACACACACACACATACATTAAATTTTTTTATATTTATATAGTTCTTATTTATATATATATGATTTCTATGTTAGTATTTAGCTCTTTATATATATATATATATATACATAGATCATATAATCTATCTATATTTATATATATATAACCTTTATTTATTTCTATTGTTCCTATTTATATATATCTATAATATTGTATTTACTTATAGATTTTCTTATATTTTTTGTTTTCATAAACTTATAGATTTTCATATACTTATATATATTGTATTTTCTTATATATATATACACTTTTGCTTCCTTGGTCTTGTCTTCTCTGTTTCTTTTTTGTTTGCTCTTCACACTCTTTGACTTTAATCTCTTTCTTTTTTCTTTCTGACTTTCTCTTATTTCTCATTTTCTCTTTGGTAATTTTTCCCATATAAGTAAGTTATATATATACTTATTTGTATATAATTTTTCTCACTCTTGTCCTTTTATGGTCCCTCTTTGGTCACCTTTAGCTTTTCGTGTTATCCATGCCTCCTATCTATCTTTTTAAGGTGCTATATCTGCAATTCTAACTCATTTGTTTTCTCTTACTTTCCTCCTAATGATGGATCATGGAGTATGATCTGAAACATTGAGACAAAAAAAAGCAAACATAGTTTTTTCCCAAAAGCACTACGTTCTAATCATTATGGACTGTGGAAATATCATGTCTACAATCATTCTGAAGATCAGATCATTGGAGATAAGAACAAAGGTGTATTGACAAGAAGAAAAATTGCTATGGAAGATGAATAGGTAAATTTGTGCTTATTGTCTAAAATAGAACCCAAAAGAGTGACTGAAGCATGCAAAGACAAATTGATGCAGATTGAGAAGAATCAGACTTGGGAAATTGTCCCAAGACCAGTAGACAAAAATGTGATAGGAACTAAATGGGTTTTCTGGAACAAATTAAATGAGAATGGAGAAGTAGTCAGAAATAAGGCAAGACTTGTGTGTAAAGGCTACTCACAAGTGGAAGGAATAGATTTTGAGGAAACATATGCTCCGGTGGCAAGAATGGAGGCCATTAGAATGTTCTTGGCCTTTGAATCTCATAAGGACTTCAAAGTTTATCAGATGGATGTGAAATCTGCATTCTTGAATGGAGAGTTGGAAGAAGAGGTATACCTTGAATAACTGGAAGGCTTTTAGTTATCAAATGATCCAAATATGGTCTGCAGATTGAAGAAGGCATTATATGGACTCAAATAGGCTCCAAGAGCTTGGTATGCAAGATTGGATGGATACCTGCTACAACAAGGATTCAAAAAGGGCACTACAGATATCAATTTGTACTTCAAAGTTGAAGAAGATCAAATCTTGATTGTGGAGGTATATGTTGATGACATAATCTTTTGAGGAAATGAAGGTATGTACAAGAGATTTGCAGAAGAGATGCAGAAAGAATTTGAAATGTCAATGTGTGGGGAAATGAATTTCTTTCTTGGATTACAAATCAGTCAATCAGAAAAAGGTATTTTCATTTCACAGTCAAAATATCTTAAGGAAATGTTGAAGAAGTTTGGAATGGAGGATTCCAAACCAGTATGTACTCCTATGGTTACTGGTTGTAAGTTAAGAAAAGATGATGAATCTCCTAGAAAGTTGATCAGAGCAAGTATAGATCAATGATTGGTGGACCATTATACCTAACTACTACTAGACCAGATATCATGCATTCAGTTTGTATTGTGGCTAGATTTCAAGAAGATCCTAAAGAATCACATGTTACAACAATAAAAAGGATATTTAGATACCTAAAAGGCACTCTAGATTATGGCTTATGGTATCCTAAGGATACTGATTTCTCTTTGAGTGCATATACAGATGCAAATTGGGTAGGATGTGTAGATGATAGAAGAAGTACAAGTGGTGGTGCTTTTTTTCTTGGAAGCAAACTAGTCTCATGGTTGAGTAAGAAGTAGGATTTAGTGTTATTATCTACTGCAAAGGTAGAGTACATTGCAACAGCATCTTACTGCACACAGGTGTTGTGGATGAAGCAGACATTAAAGGATATCAAAGTATTATATGATGAACCTATTGCTATTTTTTGTGATAACACAAGTGCCATCAACATTTTAAAAAATATGGTAATACATTCAAGAACAAAGCATATTTTAATTTGGTATCACTTCCTAAGAGAGAAGGTTGCAGAGAATGAGGTGAAATTGGAGTATGTGCCTACTAAGGATCAATTTGCTGATATTTTTACAAAGGCTCTTCCTAAAGATACTTTTGAGTATCTCTGGCAGAAGTTAGGGGTTGTTGCCCCTCCTTCCTTTAATTAGATTCATAAGTGTGTGCATATGTCTAGGAAGCATTTCAAGATACATTCTTAGTCCTAGACTGATGTTGAAAGATACCTCTCAGGGGGAGTAGGTAGTGGTTTTGAAGGTTGGTATAGTTAGATGAAGCATATTTTATGCTCTTAAGGGGGAGAGTGCAGAAAAGTGAAAGCAGTGGAGTGAGAGTAGGTGTTTGCTGGTGTTGCCCTTTGCCATTGATGTCAAAGGGGGAGAGATTTAAAGTGGCTAAAAAACCATAGTGCAAGAAAGAATGTGAAGAGTAAAAGTTGCTCCAGTCAGGGGGAGTACTACTCGGTATAGAGCTACTGATTGATTGCTTTTGTTGTTGATGGTTTTTCAGAAAGTTGGTGTTGCCATCAATGACAAAGGGGGAGATTGTTGGAAGCTTGTCGGTGTTGTCATTAATGTCAACCTCTAGCAGATGATTCACTTGGTTTCCAAGTGATTTTGAGAAAATTTGAATAAAAAGGTGTGCAGTGTGATAGAGGTATGTTCAGTGTTATGCTCCACATTTCTTCATGCTTGCAGAAGGTGCTAAGAGGTGTTATATACAAAGTTTTAGGTTCTGGATTGGGTGGTAGTGGAAAAAGAGTTTTGACAGAGTGTATGCTTGTGAAGAAGGTTGTTTGGGAGAAATGAGATTGCTCTGTATTTCTCTACATTAAGGTTTCTTGTCCTATGGATTTGGGAATGTGCTTATATTGTCTATATCTACTTTCCCTTGAAGTTTCTAGTGTTAGATTGCTCCTGATGTGCAGAATGAAGACATTCTTTATTTCAGGTTGTTGTGGCGGTATTGCAGAAGATTCTGATGTTGTTAAATATTCTAGAAAGATGTGTGAATGTTGTAGAGTGTTTCTTTTTGGTTTGCATGATGTTTTTGGACTTGGAGAGGTGTGTATGTGATAGCTTGTTGTGTTAATTCAGGTTTGGCCGACTTGGCATACTAGCGCTATTTGCAGAGGTACCTAGTGGATTGTGGATGTGATGAGTAGCATGGTGATACAAATTTGGGTCCTAGTTAACCCTTGGCGTGGTCCACCTTCACTTCTTTCCATCGAGGAAGTGTTTGGTGCCAACCTATTTCAGTGTTGCACGTTTGAGGTGCACACACTTCATTAAGGCTGACCTAATTGAGATTGGTTTAAGTTGTGGATGGTATAAATACAAGGTGAAGTTTGAGTAGAGTTGGGGTAGAGAAAATGATGCAAATGTGAATCAAGGATGGTGAATTGAGTGCAAACTTAAATGCTTATGACTTCCAGATGCAGTGAGCAGAAGGTGTCTACATTTCAATTTGCTTGAAGTTACTGGAGGTAGTGAGCCAAAGGTTGCATACGGCATAAAGTTGTAGTGGTGGATTTCTCATGTTGCTTTGAGATAGTGAATCTCTTTTTAACATTCCTTTTCTATTCTTCTCTCTTCTGGATAGTGAATCCTTCTGGCAGTGAGCCTTTCTTTTGGACAGTGAACCTACTTGTATTCGATGTTTCTATTCATATATATGTGAGCTAATCCTCACCGTGGTTTTTCCCTTCTTGGGTTTTCCACGTAAATCTAGTGTTTGGATGTGTTTGCATTGATGTCTCATATGTTTACATTATGCTAATGCTTTATAAGAATTTGAAATAGTATTGAGGGCTTAATGTTTTAATGTACAACTAATTCACATCCCCTCTCAATTGTCCTATGCATCTAACATAAAGTTGGATTAGTGGGTTCATGTGGAGAGTTCATCTCTAGACTTGTGATTAGAAGACTCTTCACTTTGAAAAAGTAGTGTTCCATGATTCATGGTAGAGTGTAAAGTAGATTGGAAAGTAGAAAAATTGGTTTGAAAGATTTTTGCATACTTTCGCTCAACTTATAGATGTTAACATGAAGTATATAAGGTGCTTTGGTGAACTCATCATATTCCATAAGCAACAAAATCACTAAATGGTAGGGAAAACTTGCTAAATATCATGGCAAACACACTGCTATTGTGGTAATTCCTCTAGCCCTAGAAGTGAATGATCAATTTCCCTAGTGAATTTACAAATGTCATGCTTTTCATTATTGTTTGAAGTGTTGAATTCATCTTGATACAACTAGTGAGTGGAATTTCAAGGGTTTTGGCATTGAATTGATTCATTTCACACTCTTTTCACCTTCTTTATGTCATAGAAGGGTGGATAAACACTATATGTGTTGTAAGCACAAATTCCAAGGGTTGAGTCACCTAGGAACCTTCAAATGTTGTTGGGATATCATGTACAAGTGGAAGGAGACATGGTTTTGTGGTTTCATGGTTGAGAACAAGTGTGAAGGAGTTGTGTAAATTGTTGTCAAAGCTCCAATTATCCCTTGAGGCATCATAATACCTAGGATTATTAAGATAGTGAATAAGATGTTTATAACATATTATTCTTGGAGTTTTTCACCCTATTAGAGTTTTCTCCAAAGGAAACTTGGTGTTTATGTTCTAACTGCAGATAAGAAAAAATGATTTATTGCTTTTAAATGCATAAGGAAATAAGAGGAAAACTAGAGTACATCCTTGAATTTGATGGTTGAGAAGTTATAGAAGGATAAAGGATGAACTCACAAGTGTTAGATTATATAAATAAGTGAGAAACTATTTAAGACTTAACGTGAGATTAGATATAATAGAACTATTTAACATGTGATCTTAGAATCAAAATAGCAAAATAGAGCTAGTTTCTAGCAATACAAGAGAAATGCAAAATAGCATAAAAAAGGATCTCTCCATCATTAGAAATGAGAGATGAGTTTTGTATGTATAGTTAGAAGTGAGGCAAACACAACCAATAGGCCTGAGTAGTTCCAACTACTAGAAATAGGTGAGAGTTACACCTACTTAGTAAAAGACAAAAAAATGGTTAAGAGGGGTGGCATATACATCCAAGAGAATAAGTAATTCCAAGTACCAAGAATAGGTGGGAATTACACATATGTCTCTTATGGAAGATGTCATATGCCCTCATAATTACTATTTATAATAACCTAAGAAAGCTTAAATATGTGTAGAAAAGACAAAGAAACCCAAATATAAATAAGAATAAAAACCTACACTAACACCCCCTTAAGTGTAGCTTAGGTGGGTGAAAATATGGGTCCCAGAAGATGAATCTTAATGAGGTACCCATGTACATAAAAATCCCCCTAAAAGAAGAAGCCTCCCAAGAAGAGAGAGAATAACTCCCCAAGTAGAGAGAGATAAGAGAGGACTAGTCAATCCCCCCAAGATATAGCCTCCCACACCCCAATAAAGCTCATAAATGAATAAATTTTCTTTATGTAAATGGTTTCATAAAGATATCGACTATCTACTTGATAGTTGAGCAATAGTGAAGATTGATGACCTATCCATCTGTATACGCCTAAAAATGACACGATTCAACTAAATAAATATTCTAAATATTTATTCCATCCTTCTATCAATTAAATAAATATTCTAAATTTATTTAATCGGTTCACTATTCTGTAATTAAATAAAATCAATTTATTTAATTAAATTCCCTAAATTCTTCTAATGTCTCACATAATTAAATAATCATAAATTATTTAATTAAACCAAAATCCTCTATCCTAAGTTCTAATTTCCAAAAATCCACCTCACACTTACACCTCACTTTTCCACCTCACCTTGTCCACCTCATCAGGTTGCACATGTAATTAAATATATTAAATATTTAATTACCTATTTTTTCCCCTCACCCACATGTCCTATTTCTTCTCAAATCAATAGTTAGTTAACTAATCAATCAGAAATGTTAACTAACCAGTCAATTGAGTTAATCCCTCAATCAATTCAGTCAATTCCATAATTCATTCTTCCAACTGATTAATCAAGTTTGTTAACTGATCAGTTAAAAGAGTTAACTCTCCAATCAATGTTGTCAAATCCCCTCTTTCATGATGGAGATGAGACACTTGTCATATTTCTACTGGTTGCACATTCCTCAACCATTCTCTACCATTGATCTTCATATCTCCTCTCAACCGTTGATTCTCATTCCTCTGAGTCTATAAAAGAAACCTCATCCTCCCATTCTATTCATCCAGGTTATTTGTATTGTTACTCTGCAGAATTCTACCTGTGTGCCTTTGGCACCCCTAATACAACCTACTTGAGATCACCATTTGCTTTGAAGCTCTACTTCACTGCATCATCTATCAACACAGCCATCTACTATCGACATCCTACAACATAGCTAAAAGAGTGCACTCACTGAGGGTCTACTTCATCAGCAAAGGACGGTTGTAATAGGCGAACAACAAAAGCTTTAGAAAAGGGAAGGCTTGCACTGTATTGTTCATTGCTTCATTTCGTTCAATCTTTCTTGTTTTCATTATTCTGTTGATGTTTGGGTTTATTATTGTTCATTTGATTAAACTGCATTTTACCCTAACATTTTTAGTGCGCACCGTGGGGCCTTTGCCCCTTTATCTCATCAAAATCTGAGCTTTTTTGAAGACAGGTTCCGTACAGGTCACGCACAGTCACGTACAGGCTACTTCGGTGCATTTGAACATTTCTGCGGTGCATATACCCACTGTTATGGTGCTTCCATTATTCTTGCGCATCTGTGCTTTCTTGCTACGCTTTTGCGCACTGTTACAGTGCTTTTGTTATTATTGCGCATATGTTCATTATTGCTGCGCATGTGTCCACTGTTACAGCGCATTCATAATTCCTGTGCATCTGTTCATTTCCATGGTGCATTTGAATACTGTTACTGCACATCTATCTATTCTGTGCATCTGTTCTTTTCTGTTGTGGATACGCGTACTGTTGCAGCGCATTCATTATTGCTGCACTTCTGTTGATTATTTATGCGCATTTAATCACTGAAGCTATGCTTCTGTAATAAGCTATGGTTTTAGTACTTTTCTAAGAAAATTTGCTAATGCTAACATCTTCGCAGGTGTTTGCTGGAGCTGTTTTGTAGGATAGGCTCGGGTTTAGTTCCATATAGTTGCATTTAAATAGTTCACACTTCACTTTCAAAGGGATAGTAAAACTGATGTTCATTCAAATCCTCACCTAGCTCTAATTAGGAAAGAAGTAACTGGATCATTTGTGTCTTGCATTACAACACTTTCCAAGTTATTGCTATCTGGGATTAAAACTAAACTCACCATTGATTTCGGGGTTAAAATTGAACCACTGCTATCTCGTTGGACCAAAACTTCAAAGTTAACTATTTCATGCTACAAGGATTAAAATTGAATTCACCATTGATTTCTGGGTTAAAATTGAACTACTGCTATCTCGTTGGACCAAAAGTTCCAAGTTAACTATTTCGTGCTACGAGGATTAAAACTGAACTCACCATTGCTTTCTGAGGATAAAACTGAACCAATGCTGTCTTGCTAAAATCACTTCAAAGTTCTAAGCTTGAGTAGATTAGCCTATTTAGTTTTTCTACTTTTAAATAGGTTAGATTAATCAATGTCTTCTGTGCTTGACGAATGACAATAGGCTTATGCTCTCCCCTTTACTGGGTGATCAGAGTGCCAGACTTGTCATTCTATCTGTTTAACCTTTAAGAGGGGCCTGCCCTTGGATGCACGCTTGTCCAAGTGGGAACGACCCTGAGTGGTAACAAGCTAAAGCCAAGCCCTACCAAGCCACTTAAAATAAATTGTGCTTGAGGTGAAAACTTCCTGCAACAAGTGCTGCTATGTTACACCGATGGCCAACCTCCCCCAAAACCCTCTCAGGCGCAACCCTTTGAGGCTGGGAGACTCCACAACGGAGAGTAGTGTCGCCACATGTGTAACCACTTGAACGATTGCCCGCATTAAATACCTCTTGTTCTAGTGGCCCAAAACCCTTGTAATCCATTTCTCGCCTAGGATCTTTGTGCTTGCTTTTGTTCCGTTTAGTCCGAAATAGAGTCAGAAAATTTTTAAAAAACTAATGAAAAACTATAAAATATTCTTTGTGCTTACTATGTTTTCTTGCTGTTAATTCATAAAATCAGACCAAGAAGGCCTTTTTCCAGCCAAAAATACCAAAAAAAACCAGAAAAATCCAAAAATTTTGCCCAAAAAACAAAGCTACGCATATACTTATTTCTGTTGCACATTTGTATCGACTTGCTGCGCATGCGTGTAGACTTGCTGCACATATACACACTGTTACCGTGCATTTGCACTTCACCAGTGCTGCGCATATGCTGCGACTTCCTGCGCATTTATTCATTTCTGCTGTGCATTTGTTTCTGCGCATCCACAACAGTGAGCATTTGCACTATTTTTGAGGAGATATTTTTACTTGTTTGGAGCACCCATTTCAGCCTAGCTTCACCTTCTGAGATCAGATTCAGCCTTGCAGTCAGTCTTCATCCGTTTCACTCAAAGTATCTCTTTTTCGTCAATCACCCATTCACCTCTTGTCAAAGTAAAGTCAGTTTATTCCATATCAGTTCGACATAGGTCCTTTTTTTCGTATCCATAGTGAATTCACGTAAGCCTAGTAGGTCATAGTACCTTTGCTAGTAGTCTTGTTGAGCGACTAGGCCCTACACAGTAAGACTGGTATCGACTACCCTTACTAGTGGCTAACATCTTGTGTCAACCGTCTTACTTGAAGTCATTGAGCGAGAGAATCCTTTGTCCAAACCTTGTTTTAGGTATCCCATTCACAACAGTCTCAGTCGGCACCTTGCCATAATTTCTAATCCTAGTCCACTCCATCCCACGTCACCTTGCATGGTCCTTACTCGATCCCAGTACAAAAAGCAAATAGAAATCGCCAGCTTGTCCAATCACATCTTTCCACCTTAGGATGGCGACAAAAAAATTTCTCATGAAGAATATGAAGCGCACATCCAAGATAGAAAATTCCAATGCCTAATAGAGAAGGTGCTCCAAGAAGACCCTCATAAGTATTTCCATCATCTTGCTATCCTTGGAATCAAACTCCCTGCAGACTTTGATATCAATACCATCATGGAAAATGTAGACAATGATCATGAGAGGGGTACAAATGACACAATCCCGTATGCAAATGATAGAGGAAAGAAACCCATAGATCAAAATGCTCCCATGGAAGACATGAGAAAACAAATCGAGAGCCTCACAAAAGAAATATCAGAACTTAAGATGGGTACAAGTACCAAGAACTACTCCTTGGAAGATATAGCACCATACCCCTTTGACAAAAATTTGGTCATGAAGCCATTCCCCTATCAGTTCGGAGTTCCAAAGTTTGACAAATACAAAGGAAAAGGGGACCCTAGAGATCATATCTGGGAATTCAATGCAGCATGTTTAGAAGTAGCTCACAACGAGACCTACTTGATGAGACTATTCCCAAGATCTTTAGGTGGTCAAGCTATGGAGTGGTTCTTGCGTCTCCCACCAGGAATCAGAACTTTTGATGAACTTGTCAATAAATTTATAACACACTTCTCTTACAACATCGAACATGAGGTATCTATGCTAGATCTATGCAACACCAAACAAAAGAGTGGTGAGTCATTCGCCACCTTCTTACAACGATGGAGACAACTAGCTAGTAAGTGTTCTTACAATATGCCTGAGAAGCAGTTATTGGAGATGTTTGTCCACAACCTAAATCTTGATCTTAGCTAACAAATATAGATACAATGCCCTACATCATTCTCAAAAGTCATTGAAATGGGCTTATTCATCGAAAAGGCTATGATCACTAAAGGAGCTATCAAGCTATACAAGGACACACCTACTTCCAATTACACAACAGATAAATCAAAGTTTTAGACCAAGAACAAGAATGTGGTCAACGATGGGGTAGTGGATGCCAAGGCGGCAGCTCCCAAGCAACAACCCATATTCACTCTCAAGGGAGAAACAAACAATGGTACACTCAACAAACCACCCTCTCGGGAACCCAGACCTTGGTTCAGTTCAAATCCAAGTAGAACATTCACACCATTGGGTGAGTCTCAAGAGTCTGCACTAAGGAAGTTGTTGGCTAACAACGAAATTTCTCTACCTCCAACAAGCGATTACGAGCCTATAGTCAAACCTCCCTACTGGAAGGACACTGACTATTGTGAATATCATCGAGGAAGGGGGCATACAACTAACAACTGGATCAAATGTCATACAAGATGTACTAGATCAGAACCAGGGAGGGACACAACAGCATACCTCCAATGAATCTCATGTGGCCTACAAGGATCCACTTCTAAATCACAACAAGCCGTATAACAACAATCACAACAATGGCCACAACAACAATAACAACCACAACAGCAACAACTACAATTGCAATAACAATAACGACAACAATCGCAACAGGCCAAATCAGAATAGTGGGACTAGTAATGCCAACTATGCAAGCGTGCCATTTGACTACACCATAAACTGCATTTCTGAGCAAATCCCACAGGTCAATGACATCTCACCCAACTAACAACCAGGACCTAACAGAACTGGTTGTAGTATAATTACCTGCAGTGGTAAAGTCACGCTCAATACTACCCCTCCAAGGTCGTCACTGTCTCCATCCAACTTCCGTCAGTACAATGTCATCGACTAGTTATAGAAAACTCCGGCTCACATTTTTATATTAGATCTATTGCGTCTATCTCCTTCTCATAAGGAGATTCTTAAGAAAGCCTTAGTGGAAACCACTGTCCCCACTAATTTGGCCCAAGAAAAGTTCTAGACCATGGTAGGCAATCTGACATCCTCCAACTCCATATCGTTTACTGAGCAAGATGACCTCTCTGTATCCCAACCTCATAACACTCCCCTGCACATTGTCGCATTCATACACAAGCACCGCATCAAGAGGGTTCTCATTGATGGGGGTGCTGATTTAAATATTTGCACATTAAAGCTAGTCCTTGCACTAGGGTTCTCCGAACAGGCAGTTGATCCAAGGAGGAAAATTACCATCAAAGCATATGACGAGGAAGAAAGAACCACAAAGGGAACAGTTGTCCTACCCATTCAAGTGGGACTAGTAATAAAAGATGTGGTGTGTCAAGTCCTTTGGTGAAAACCTGGCAAACAGGTGCCTTAGATAGGTAGCATGATGAAAACTTGGCAAACAGGTGTCATGTTTACTTTCTAGCTTCTCGTGCAAATAAAAGCAAGTGATGAAAACCTGGCAAACAGGCGTTACTTGTGATAAACCACCTTCTCCATCTCTGGGAATCTAGTCACCTTGAGTCCGTTCTTCATTCGCTCATTTCCCATTTGACACATATCTGTCCCACAATAAACACCTGGCAGTTACCTATCATGGCTTGATAACTCTCCTTCTTTGTGGCCTTGTCAACCAAGGTTTTGTCCCATATCATCTCTTCAATACGAGCCTAGCATAGTGTCTCTCGTCTGTTTCCATGGTCCAAGTCCGTGAACTACGTTGCCTCTGTGCTGTCACGTAGGCAAGGCCATTATTCCAATGCGCCCCCGAGGCTTTCCATTGTCCCATCCATTCCATATCTTGTCATTTTATCAATCTGAGTCTATCTCCACTTTCTCTCACCTAGGCCTTAGGTTCGTTAGGGTTTACCACGAACTACGTTGCCTCTGCGTCATCACGTAGGCAAGGCCATTTAGCAATGTGCCCCCAAGGCACTAGGTCAGCCCCTTAGGGTCTGTTTCCCCAATAAGGATTGTGCAATCTTCTCACCAAACATGCAAATGCAAGTAGAACCCGCGCTTCAAGCAGAAATCTTGACTATGAACATCTTAACCTATCTAAAGCAAAGCAACTACCCAAGGTCTTCTAACTGATTCTATCTAAATTACAGCAAGGAAATCACATCTAAATGCAAGAATGTTTTGCGGATTGAAATCATGGTAATGTTACTGAGTCTTGATTTTTGTTATCATGTCTTTCTATGCTACTCAAGGATGCCAAAAGCTAGAGAGGCTATGATGGGGGTATGATCATTTTTCTTTATTTGCTATCTATGGATTCCACTTTAGTAATGTGACACCTTCTCTAAGGACATGATCGGCAAAAGATCATCGAGGATATCAAAGGTCTAACATGAATGGGGGGCAATCCTTGTTTGTTGACACACAAGAAGTCCTCAGGTCATCTAGATTCAATTTTGACTAGATGCTTGTATTTACTTACCAAATCAAAATCCATGTAAGTAATACTCAGGTCATCTCGGTTTAATTATACCTAGATGCTTGTATTTTCTTACAACACAATAAAGCCCAATGATGAAATAAAGCACTCCAATAGCAAAGCATCCATCCTATATCCATTTACACATCCGTACATCCATATCCCATGCAATAAAAGATCCACAAAATGCAGAGTATCAATGTTTATAAAAGCTTGTGATTCCTTCTATCAAGTCATTCTTCTATCAATCAGTATTCTATCTATCGTTGTGGTCAATTCTTCTCAATCCGGTCAATCTGAGCAATGATCCCCATGCAAGGTCCATCCTTAATCCATACCAATCAAGTCAAAGTCAATCTTGTCAAATGATCCAATCACAATCAGTGATCTTGATCCTTGTCTAGTCATAAACCAACTCAATCAGTTAATCAATCAATTGTCTTATATAGGATGTAACATTGTCGAAATCAGACCAATACACGCGTCTTACATGACATGTTTCATTTCCTGAAACCAAACACTATCCTTCATGTTTCTCTAGGGATCTATCATTCCCCCCCATGACAACATGTCTGCCGTGTTGGTCTAGGGATATATCGTTCCCCACCATGACAACACTGTCGTATATCGTTATCAATTAATCAGTTGGTTTACCGCTTGACAGGGGCAATACCTTGTTTGTTCTTGTATCATTTGTGCATACTTGCTTACTTGCTTGTGTGTGTTTCACATATCATTCATTTCTTTCTTCTCAATCTACCCATTTTCTTCAAATCTAACCTTCTTCATCATGAGATTGTCCATCTCACGCCTTCTGCCATCTCCCTGTCCAATCTCCCGAGGGGGCATCCTGTCGTCAAACTTGTACCAAGGGCAAACTGGGGCATGTATCATTATCAGACTATTTATTCTTTGAAGCAACACCATAAACTGCATTGCATCAAGGAGGGGCAAAATGTATACACCTAAAAATGACACGATTCAACTAAATAAATATTCTAAATATTTATTCCGTTCTTTTATCAATTAAATAAATATTCTAAATTTATTTAATCGGTTCACTATTCTGTAATTAAATAAAATTAATTTATTTAATTAAATTCCCTAAATTCTTCTAATGTCTTACATAATTAAATGATCATAAATTATTTAATTAAACCAAAATCCTCTATCCTAAGTTCTAATTTCCAAAAATCCACCTCACCCTTACACCTCACTTTTCCACCTCACCTTGTCCACCTCATCGGGTTGCACATGTAAATTAAATACATTAAATATTTAATTACCTATTTTTCCCCTCACCCACATGTCCTATTTCTTCTCAAATCAGAAGTTAGTTAACTAATCAATTAGAAATGTTAACTAACCAGTCAATTGAGTTAATCCCTCAATCAATTCAGTCAATTCCATAATTCATTCTTCCAACTGATTAATCAAGTTTGTTAACTGATCAGTTAAAAGAGTTAACTCTCCAATCAATGTTGTCAAATCCCCTCTTTCATGATGGAGATGAGACACTTGTCATATTTCTACTGGTTGCACATTCCTCAACCATTCTCTGCCATTGATCTTCATATCTCCTCTCAACCGTTGATTCTCATTCCTCTGAGTCTATAAAAGAAACCTCATCCTCCCATTCTATTCATCCAGGTTATTTGTATTGTTACTTTGCAGAATTCTACTCGTGCGCCTTTGGCACCCCCAATACAACCTACTTGAGATCACCATTTGCTTTGAAGCTCTACTTCACTGCATCATCTATCAACACAGCTATTTACTATCGACATCCTACAACACAGCTAAAAGAGTGCACTCACTGAGGGCCTACTTCATCAGCAAAGGACGGTTGTAATAGGCGAACAACAAAAGCTTTAGAGAAGGGAAGGCTTGCATTGTATTGTTCATTGCTTCATTTCATTCAATCTTTCTTGTTTTCATTATTCTATTGATGTTTGGGTTTATTATTGTTCATTTGATTAAACCGCATTTTACCCTAACACCATCAATGAGCTCTTAAATGTAGTCCATGTGGTCCTCAATGTGTTTGGTTTGTTGATGATGGACCAAGTTTTGAGAGATCAAGATAGAAGTTTGGTTGTCACAAAATATGATAGATGTCTTGTGAAACTAAATATCAAATTCAATGAGAATATGTTGAAGCCAAAGGGCCTCAATGGTGGCATTCTCATTACCTCGATACTTGGGATTTGTGGAAGAAAGAGAAATAGCATTTTACTTCCTACTCAATTAACATATAGGATTGGACCAAGTGAGAAGCTATAACTAGAACTAGACTTGTGATCATAAGAATTTCCTACCCAATCAAAATCAATGTACCCAACCAAGTCCTTATCAATGCTTGTTGCATAGTGAATCCCATAATTGTGAGTGCCCTAAATATAATGGACGGTCTAGTTAGGTACCTTCTAGTGCAGTTCATAAGGTTCTTGCATAAACCTAGAGACCATGCCAATGGAATATGAAATTTTGTGCCTAGTATGAATTAAATAAATGAGGCTACCAAAAAGTTGGTGATACAAGGTAACATCAACCAAAGGTGAAGAACAGTTTGCCTCAAGTTTGACTCTAGAAAGAAAGGAGTTGGAGCAAGTTTGTAGTTGGCCATATGGAACTATGAGACAAAACCAAGTGCATACTTGGATTGTGCAATGCTAATCTTGGATGTAAATGGATGGATCTCAATCCCAAGAAAATAGTGTATCAAACCCAAGTTAGTCATAAAAAACTATCATGTAGGGAAATTTGCATTTCCACAATGGAGATGAAGAGTTCCCTATGATGAGTAATCCATCAACATACAAAACTAGGAATAAAAGAGACTTGTCTTGCCACAAGATATAGACATTTGGATCAAAATGACATCAAGTGAATCCAATGGAGAGAATAAAAGAATCCATCTTAGCATACCAAGTTCAAGAGGCCTATTTGAATCCATAGTTTTCTTAAGTATGCAAACCAGTGAAGAGTCTTATTGAAAACCATGTGGTTGCTCCATGTATCTCCTCTTCAAGATCCACATGAAGAAAGGCACTCTTCAAGTCCATCTAATAAACATCCCAACAATGAGTTCTAGCAATAGAAAGTGTGAACCAAATAGATTTCATCTTTACAATAGGTGCAAAGGTCTCAATGTAGTCAATACTAGGAACTTACGAAAATCCCTTAAAGAGTAGGAAAGCTTTAAACTTATCAACTAACTCATATGCAATAAATTTAGTCTACTATATCCACTTACATTGAACAAGTTTTCTTCCTTTAGGAAGGGGGACTAAATCCCAAGTGTGGTTCTTTGTCAAGGAACTATACTCGTCCTACATAATTGCATCCTACTCAAAAATGTTTGATGCCTCCCAAATAGATTGTGGATTGGAAGTAGAGGTGATGAAAACATGAGCTGGTGTCTAGAATTATGATTGAGTCCACCTAATGTCTAAAGGATCTCCAACCCAATCACGTACAAAGTACAAAGTTTGTCTATCCCATAGTGGACTAGAGATGGGAAATTCAGGAGGAGATTTTGCATCCACAGAATAATGACTAGGAGATGAGGGAGGATAATCCTCATCATCACTCTCATCATCTAAAGTATAGGAAGAAGAATCCTAGTCATCAAAAATATGCTCAAGTGGATCTACCTCATCTAAAGAACTATCATTTATCCCAAGTGACTGAAGAAGAAGTGTCAAGAGTTGGACTCAAAGAGCCTTCCTCAAAGTGAATACTCCTCTTAACAAATAGCTCATGAGTAACTAGATGAAGGCGATAATATTCCTTTACATCGTCTAGATAACCCACAAAGATAAAAGACCTGCTCTGAGGATCCATAGCCTTCTATTTCTCTACAAAAATATGAGCCCATGTTGAACATCTAAAGACTGGGTTTCCTACACTCCAACCTTAAAAAGGAGCAACTCCTTTTAAGGATTTATGAGGATATCAATTCTAGATATAGTTTGCATAGTTAACAAGCTCTACCCAAAATTGTGGTGCAAGGGATGTAGTGTGGATCATGCAATTCACCATTTCCTTCAAGAATATATTCTTACATTTTGGTGTTTTGTTATGTTGAGGATTGTGTGGTACTATATACTACAAGTCAATCCCCTCTAAAGTACAAAACTACTCTAACTAGTGATTGACATACTCACCATCATTATTTGTGAGAAAAATCATGATGCATTTCCTATATTGTTTCTCTACAAGTTCTTTGAAGTCTTGAAAGTGCTAAAAGACTTTTTCCTTCTATAAAAAAAGTAAACCGAGAGAAGTCGTCAATGAAGGTAAAAACATATATGGCCCTTGTAAAAGAAGGCTCCATAAATGGACTTGACAAATCATTGTGGACTAGCTCTATGATCTAAGTAGACCTCCATGCTTTTCCTTTGTCAAACTTCTCTTTTGGATGTTTACCAAGGATGCATCCCTAGTAGACCCCATCAAAAAGCAAATAAAAGGAAAATCTGTAACCATGCCCTGACTGCTAGGGTGTTACAAGTAGCGGTAGTTCAAATGACCAAAATGTTCATGCCACAACTCACTAGCTTCATTGAAATAAGTAAGACTGATGGTCTAGCCTCCCAAGTGCTATTATGGAGCCACTGTGCACTTCATTGATAACCATAGAATCTAGAGTAAACTCAACTTGTTTTCCTAAAGCTATGTGTCTGATCTAGTAGACTATTAGAAGATTAGTTGAGAAAGAAGGCACACAAAGAACATCTTGAAATGTTCTATCACTTATGTCAAAAGATGAGTATCATCACCCATTAGAATATGTGGCATGGGACTTGGCTCCAAGGATGTGAACTCGTCCTTAGCTAAAGGTATATGGTGTAAAGCACCCAAGTCAACAATCCATGTGGAAGGTGGAGATTTAATAGCAACAAGGCCCTTGCCATTTCATTTCCCCTTATTGTTATTTTTCTTAGAGGACTCATCCTATGATGAACTCTGTTTAACTAAATGAAGTACCCCAATGTTATTTTTTTCAAGAAAATAAGTGAGGTGATCAATCTACTTCATGCACTTGTGCTCATCATGTCTAGGTCTCTTGTAGTAAAAATATTTCTATTTCTTAAGCTTGTTGCCTTTAGAAGAGAATGAATCTATTTTAGGAGTACTCGAAGATTTATAATTCTTATTCTTAGGACCATCTTTCTTGTGTTTATTCTTCTATTTCTTCTTCTTACTACTAGAAGCCTTCTATTCTTTTGTGTCATGGTGAGTCACCAAGGCATGTGACTTATAAGACTTGAGGGTTCTCATCTAAATGAGCTTGTCTTGCTCCATTGTAGGAAAGACAACAAATTCAAAGGTGATCATGTGAAATGTTACACCAAAAGTACTTTTTGTAGCATGAAAAATAGAGATGAAGATAAAATAATCAAAACCCAATTTATATAGAATGGAAAGAATCATCTGTGTTCTATTTTTCTATCACATATTACTTCAATTATGTTTTGAAGCTTTTGAACTTTGGAAGGAAATCCTAAATTGTGTCAAAATTGTAGGGATTAAGATTTATGAGTTCATTCTCTAAGAGATGACATCACATTATTAGATAAAGAATTCTAGACTAAAACAGGTGTGTTTAAGGATTCAACATGAAATAGTAAATTTGGAGACAAAACAAGGCATTAAAATCTAACTCCATCACATTTTATCTCCTAAATCTTTTTGTTGCATCAATAGATTTAGGAATTTTTCCCATTGCATATTTATTGTATCCTTTACTTTTTAGTAAAATCAATATTTTAAACTTCCATTCAAAGCAATTGTGAGGTGTAAGAATTGGAAGTAGAACTAAAGTTGAAAGATCCAAATGCAAAAAAGATAGAAAGAAGTAGCAATATAAGATCACAAAGCAACCCCCGATACTATGTGAAACAAACCCCTAGAGATTACAATGTTTGCCACTTTATTTTAGTGAATTTTGCAATTCAAAATACCAAATTAATGGATCTTTTATAGAGCTCAAAAATGACCAAAATGCTTAAAGTAATATGTGCTTACATAATAGAAACAAAAAATACACCACAATGTAGAGTTAAAAAAAATATAACTTAAAAATGACACTAAAAAAAACTCAGTTGTGAAAGTTATGACCATTTTAAGTTACAAAAAACATGATTGACCAACAAAATCTCTAAGAAAACTTAAATTTTAGAAAATATGGAAATCAAATGTAAAAACCAACTACACAAGCATGTAGCCAATGAAAAAATGCCCAAAATGAAAAAATTACATCTGAAAAGCCTTCTAGATGAGCAAGATGTGATCGTTTGAAGTTAACCCTCAAAATAGAAAAGCTCAATGGTGTAGACTCCTTCAAAAGACAATTTAGTAGTGTCACTAAATTTAGAAAACTTTGCCAAGTTTAGAAAATCTATCAAACTTAGTAGTCCTACTAAAAATCCTGCCAAATGTAGAAAACTATCAACTAACTTTAGAGGGTCGTCAAAATTGGAGGAGTTGCCAAATATAGAAAAACTACCGATTTCTTTTACTAAACAATGGTGTGATGGTACAAATATACAAGTGAATAATGCCAAGCCAAAAAAATGCATACCCCTCTAGACAACGATCTTTGATTTTGACAAATTTTATATCAATTTATAGGTTTTAACATCTTTCATATGCAATGGTATGGTCTATTTGGCACCAAAATATTAAAAAAATGTGCTATCTAAAAAATCCAAGCATACAAGCATAAACAAAACTTAGTTGTAGCTTAGTTTCCTAGAGTCTGATTTAGGCAAATGAAAGGTTAATCTAACATTCTTAAGCCTCCTAGACATAATGATGTAGCTAGAAATGCTACATAGTGTATCAAAAATTAACCCACTCCCAGAAACAAAACCCAGTACCTCTTAAAATCTAGAGACAGATTTGACCTTTCCTAACATTAAAGGCTCTAATACCATGTTAGATTCTGCAAATAAGTGAGAAACTATCCAAGACCTAGTGCAAGAATAAATACAATAGAATTATTTAACAAATGGTCCTAGAATCAAAATAGCAAATTAGAGCTGGTTCCAACAATACGAGAGATGTGCAAAATAAATTAAAGAAACCTCACTTACTATCATTAGAAATAAGAGATGAGTGTTGTATATAGCTAAAAATGAGACAAATACAACCAATAAGAGTAACTCCAACTACTGAAAATAGGTGAGAGATTCACCTACTTGGATACCAAACGAATGGTTACACCTACTTAATAAAATATAAACAAATGGTTAAGAGAGGCAGTATATACATCCAAGAAAATAAGTAACTCCAACCACCAAGAATAGGTGTGAGTTACACACATGTTTCAAGTATGGAAAATGCTATCTACCCTCATAATTACCATTTATAATAACTTGAGCAAGCTTAAATATATGTTTAGAAAAAATAAATAAACTTGAATATAAAAGAAAATAAAAACCTACACTAATAGTAGGCTATGCAAGAAGTTTCAAAAACCTCTAATCTAGTTTTGAACATAAAAGCACAACGTTATTGTAGCATCCTAGGTTGAAAACTACTATGCTTATAAACAATAGAAACCAACACTAAAACATATTCAAGAGGATTATAGTGACATTTAGATTAGGGTGCTAACATCAACAATGTTGTTGCAAACAATTGATTGTATGGTTGTTAGACTCTGGGAGAAGTTGTGTGATGGTATATGGATTCCCGTTGTGCTTACAAATCTAGATTCTAATCATGCTTCTATGAGAAGAAGATAAGCTCAAACCTATGTATCTAGGACATGAAAATTGTTTGTGATTATTTGGGAGCCTGCCTAAATCAAGCTCCTATTTGGTTTGTTTAAGCCCTACTATAGTTTGAGATAATTTGGAAGGGTGCTCAATGTTAGGAAAATAAATGTAAACTTTAAAAACTATAAATGCCTAAGGCTTTATAGTTTGTGATGTTTTGTGTGTGGGGGCATGAGGAAATGGGTCACCAAGTTGTGCCAAGGGTAAAAGAAGCAATAAGGGTTTCACAATTATAAAGAGAGGCTACAGAGAGGTTACAAAGTTTCTAGAGAAACAATGGAAGAAACTATTGTAGAGTAGTCATGAGAAAAAGTGGAATAGAAGATATGGCAATTGATTAACCATTTTAATAGTTAAGAGATTAGTTTTTATAAAATATTTGAATAGATCATTGGAAAAATGTAGAAAAGCAACAAAAAAATGGATTTTGTCCCTTACAAGGCGTGAACACAAGATTTGACTATTGTACGAATGATGTAAATGTCAAGGATGCTACCACGATCACAGTAGAAACTAGTCTCTACCCTGATTGTGTTAGTATTCAAGTGGAAAAAACTAAAACAAAATCGAGAAAATGTCTCTAAAGTAGGTGGTGTATTTTGTCAACTTGGTGAGGGTAATAGATCCAAAGAACAAGCTAAGTGAGTTCTAAAACATACTATATGAATGGACACTAAATTTGGTGTGAAACATATAGGAGAAACATTGCAATTTCTAACTCTACACTATCTTGCTTGTTTCTTTGTACTTGTTTTCCATGATTCCTATGAGTTGCAAGTTGATGGACATATTAGAATTGTATTTTCATTCATGCATGAGTGTTAAATAGTAGCTAATGAAGATTACAAGAGTGAGTTCACATAGATATTCCATTATTGGTGAACACTTGAAGCATTTTGAAATTTGTCATATATAAAGTTTGTTCCCATTAAAATAGTTTTTAATTATTAATAATGTACATTAAATTTTACAAGTTAATGGGATCAAATGAATAGTCAATAGAAAAAATAAATATAAAGTTTGCTCCCATTAAAATAATTTTTAGTTATTAATAATATATAAATTAAGTTTTATAAGTTAATGGGATCAAATGAAAAGTTTATAGGAAAAATGTATTTAATTTATTTTCATTAACATTTTGGAGTGGCATTATCTATTCATAGTTTCCCTTCAACTCAATTTTGCGAGTTTTTAATTTCCCTAGTGGAAAATTTGGCAGCCAAGACTATACGGGTCAAAATTGCCCGCCCCACACGGAACCTGCGTTAGAAAGCTTCACATGCCAACAAAACATTAGCTAAACAGACAAGGAAAAATATATTATTCAAATAAAGAAAGAAATACCGCGGGGGATTAGCTGCACGTACCTCTGTCAAATACCTCTTGAGGATTCCAAACGGAAACGTGTTACGTAACGGGAATCCTTAACACCAAATCAATTCGTAAAATTCACGTTACTTGCAGACCGATGCCTAAAACATGCGACCGCAGTCTAAATTTGAGTCCCCGCAGAAATAAGCGTACGGTGATCCCCGCAGAAATAAGCGTACGGTGATTTCCTATTTTTAGAAGGTTTTATCCATTTCCCGTTACTTAACAGACAGATTCTGACCCAAAGTTGTTATTTTATCGTTTGTAGTATTGGACACCGATTTTTGACGACCCCAAAGTCGTATATGGACAGCTGATAAACATTTTACTCAACTGTATCTGGGTATATGAAATTAATGGCGGCCGCCAGGGAAAAAAAAATGGAATTGAGTGCTGACAGACTTATCATGTACATTTACAATCTAGATCGATGGGATTAGGTTCTATTCATATTAATTTATCTATACACTCTGCCGGCCTTTAATAGCAAAGGTAGCTAGTTAGGGTTTGTATCAGTCCAGGTAATTTAATGGAGCAATACGACCAAACCCTTAGTTGAAAATGAAAAACCGCGCGCCGTTCTGGAGCTGTCTGCTGCTGCTTAGCTCTCAACCGGCCAAAACCTGAGAGGGGGAACAAGCCCGGGGGCTTAAGAGAACGGCACGTCTTCCGCTCTGGTCACATGGCAGAGCCTGCTGGGCTGCGGGCGGAAAGATGTTCTCCTTCGCAGTTGGTGAGAAGAGGGGCAGATGAGCGCAGTGAGCGCCCTTTTCACCCATTCTCCTTCCACGCTGCCGATTCTCACAATCGAATTCTTCATCGCCGATCTCCGCATGTGTAGCTGAGAATTGGGAGAAGCGGAGGAAGGGCAATTCCTGTGGAGACTGCAACGGAATGCACCAGGATGATTGCTGGGCGAGCAGAGACACATCTTCCTCGCTGGAGCAGACGGAACGGGCTTTCTCTGCCCGGCCTTGGGCGGAACTGCACGAATAGGCGAACGGGCGTGCAGATTTCTCTTTGGCGACACGGATCTGGCCAAATCGAAATTCACCACAGATGAACGGTAACGTTTGGGCGACAATTTGGATGTGTGCACCTTGAAAGAAGAGGAGGAAGAATAAAAATGGCGGGTCGGGGAGAGGGAGCGATTAAGGGTAAAGCAGGTGAGAGGCAGAACAGGGGCACTGGATCTACTCTTTGTAGAAGCCATTGATTGATTGATTGCCTTCGCTGGCGAGTTGGGCAAACCGAGCTGAGCTCGGTGCCTCAATATATAGCCCATTTGAGACCAATTTCTTGATTTCCTGGCTTGACGCAGAAAGCGGTTTATGGATTAGAATAGAATTGTAGAATCTGGACCATTCCCCGCCCACCGTCTTTGAAGATGAAACCCGTGAATCTGATCCGGTCTCACCGCTTTTGGTGGCCGCTGGGGGTCCACCATTATCCCCGTGAGACAACAGAATATTGTTTACAGCTGTTCTGCAACATTATCTGGGCACACTACTTATTCCTTGGCGCTTTTGAATTCCGATACATCTCTTTTTCAGCCGGAAGATTCTCAACAAGATTACCTAGCTAGTTTATTTCACATCTTAGGATTATTTAGGATTATTTTATATTATAGGTAAAATTAGGTTTTTGAAACGTCCAAACTTTCCAACAGCCCAACCTAAAACTAGCACTTGCACCCATAGGAGGTTCAAGGAATATGCCGTTATGAACAACCGACTAGTTTAGAAAAGGTTCTGGCGTCAATTTTTTTTTTTTTTAAAGGCATGAGACAATTCCAAGCACTATAATGCTCACATATAAAAGCCTATGGGCTAAATATAGTTAAAGTTTCAAAGGTAAAACTAATTAGGAATTGAATTTAATGAGAGGTGAAAGAAAAAATTAATAGTAAAAATATAAAAAAGAGTTGATTTTCAGGGCATGCACAACACAACAAACTATACAGAGGATATTTCGTTTACTCTGTTAATTGCATCCCATTTCTCCCAGAGGAAACATAAATGTTCCTTTTGGACTTCATTGTCCAGATTAATGACTTCTTTATCCTTTCGTGATAGTTTGGAGTGAGTTCTTTTGGTAGGACTCTCAATTTCTCCCAGGGGAAACCTAAATTTTCCTTTAGGACCTCATTGTCTAGATTAATGACTCCTTTATCCTTTCGTGATAGTTTGGAGCGAGTTCTTTTGCTAGGACTCTCACTTTCTACCAGGATCCTCCTCTTTAGCATACTACCATCCAACATGGTTATGCTAGCAGCAAATTTCTTAATAGTTGTCTTGCTACGTTGAATAGAATTCTTTAGGGAAGCCATCAACTCATCCTGCTTCTTCTCTAGCTTCCCCATTCGCTCTTTGAGGTCGATGATAGTAGCAAACATTAAGCTAAAATTCCTTATGTTGTCTCATTCCTTCTTTGAAAATCTAACACTTAGCTTCAGTCTCCTCACCTTTGATTTGTCTGTTGAGAGAAGGCATTCTCTCCATCAATCTTTTATTTTTATTTCTAAACCACCTTAATATGTTATGTTTTAAATTGAAGTTTTCTTCCAAGACCTTGACTTTAGACTCAATTGCTTTACAATTGGAGTAGGTGTTAAGATCAACACTTTTCTCCTCTCTCCTCCCTTGAATAACATCCTGCTTACCTATGTCCTTGGTCACATTTGTAGGGGAAACAAGGTAAACCTCGGGGTGCTCCTCCACCAATGGGGCCTTGTCTTTATTCTTAGAGATGGAGTCCATGACACACTGGACTGAGTTATCAACAAAATTAATAGTCTTGGGCCTAGAACAGGAGACAGGGTTACCTCTAGGATTGGCCCTCATGGTTGGTCTAGGAACAAGGGAATTAGAGGTTGAGATCTTGATTTTAACCACCTCAAGACAAGGAAACACATTGATAGTATTAGGGCTCGGTTGACTCAAATTGGTAGGCTCATTCTCAACGACCTCAACCCTAGGCATAGGTCTGGGTAAATGATATTTGGCTTTCTCAAATTGATATAGTCAAAATATAAGGCCTTGGTGAAGGGGAAATTTCAGCTTTGCTCAGGAGGACATCAACAATAGATGATTCAATGGACACTAGGAGATAAAAAGAAAACTTGACAAGTCATTTATGCCTAAGATGGTTTAACAAGGGGAAATGGTAGGAAAAAACACACTTATAATGACCTTCGAGAGTGAAATAGTTGATCAAAAAGATACTCACCTCATCCCATAGAGTAGGGAGAGCCTCTCGAAGGTATCTAGATTGGTATTTAACAAGTTTCTCACTACCTATGAGAAAGGCATCAATATGTTATCTATTTTTTGTTTTGTTGGCTTTGTGGGTTTTTAATCAATCCATAGAGAGACCAGTGGCCACCACTATACCTTCTTTTATCACATTGAAGCTTATCCCTCTCACAAAATCCCTCTTTCCTTTCTAGGACCTTGCAAATTCATTTGAAAGAACAAGGTCATAACCACTGATGCACTCAAGAAAAGAAGTTAACCCTCCTCTACACAGAACCTACCAAATGGTGGCCATATTCTTCACTTCTTCACAAGAAGAAGGTTCAATTTGAAGTTGTTCTCCATCCATTATATGTCCAAATGATAATGCTGATGTCTTGTTGATTAATGGAGGTAAACCTGAAAGACGAGCCATGCCAGCAATGGATTGAAGAGTTCTCTAGAAGTTTCTTGAGAAGATGCAATCTCATTTTATGGTCAGTGCAAGAAGTTGGGTCCACTTTTTGGCCAAAAAGTGGAAGTATTTTCCCTGATTTTCAGAATTTGTCACATTTGACCTTAAAATTTGAAGCACTTAGAGATGGAATCTTTAAAAAAGTCACTAAGTATAAAATGTAGTACTCGGAGTCTAGTTTCCAAATATGTAATTTTTTTCAATACTCAGATGATACAAATTGATTTTCAATAGGCATTTCTAAAAACCACTATTTAAAAGTCACTTTTTTTTAACCATACCATGCACGTGTACGGCCAACATAATTTGACCTAAATAAAATTATTTTTCAAAATCCTTTTGGGAAAAGATGTGTAGTACAGTGAAGTTTGATGAGGATATTTTTTTATAATTTTTTTCCAAATAATTTTTTTTATTAATTTTTTATTGAGCCTAATTGCTACTTTTGAAAACCCCTTGTGTACGGCCAACATAATTTGAGCAAAAAAAATCATAAAATTAAATTAAATTTTTTTTCATTGTGTAAAGAATGATGTGTAGATTGATGACATATAATTTTTTTAAAAAAATTTAAAACTTAAAAGTTATTAAAAAAATACAAACACCTGTCATTTCAAATTTTTGGACTAGTTTGCTCATAAATTAAATAATAAATAGAAGAACATGTCCAATAACAAAAAAAATTACATATTTGAAAACTAGACAATGTCATCTATAATGGGTTTTCATTTCGTAAAAAAATTCAGACAAAAAGGTCCTCAGCCATATAGGTAAACTCAGTGTTTCTTCTTGTTCTGTACTTAGAAAAAAACTTGCAAGTCCAAGTCTCAAGGTCGGCCAACCATGCCTATCCCGAGCCTAAAACCCAAGCAAAGGGAAGGGAAAAGGCGAGCAGAGATTTTTAATTTCAAATAACGGGTACCCGTTATAAAACGGGTACGCATTACATAACGGGTACCCGTTATAAAATGGGTACGCGTTATATAATGGGTACCTGTTATGTTTTTAAGAATGCGTACGCATTATATAACGGGTACCTGTTTCTATTATACCCGTTATTTTCCATATTAAGGAAAAACATACTATTACTGTATCTCTGCAACTTGCAACTCTGATCAGTACGGCGCGACAGCGATAATTTCTGCATTTTTTTACTTACAAGTATTTTGTAGAATCTCTTGATAGGTCATATTCTATACATATTTTGAAAGGAGTCAATCATATGAACAATTCTGAAGTGAAATCAAGTGCATGAGCTATTTTCAAGAGGAATAAAGAAAGAAGGTTTTTGTTTTTATATCTACAGGTTTTACTTCAAAATCTATGGAACAAAGGATCTACATCTAATTCTACTTCAAAATTTTAAATAAAAAAACAAAGGAGGGTAATCATGGAATCAAATCAACGTCAAAGAAAAAAACAAAGGAGGGTAATGACACCTTAAAAAATTGAAGCAAATAAAGAGAAGGAAGCAAAAAGGCAAAGAGATAGAAGAGCAAGGACTCAAGAGATGAAGAATATTGAAGGATCTAGTTCCATGAGTATTGAAGAGAAAGACATTCAAGAGACTATAAATGATGGGATGAATGTAGATGATGCAAATGTGGAAATGGTGAATGTGGAAGAAAATGTGTCTATAGAAACAAATGCATGTATGTCTTCAAACCCAACTTTCGAAGATATGGAAAATGTGACTATACAAACAAATTCAGGTATGTCTTCAGAGCCATCTTTCAATGATATGGAAAACACAACTATAGAAACAAATTCAGGTGTGTCTTTGGAGCTAACTTTCAATGATATAGAAAACACGACTATAGAAACAAATCCAGGTGTGTCTTCGGAGCCAACTTTCAATGATATGGAAAACATGACTATAGAAACAAATCTAGGTATGTCTTCAAACCCACCTATTGATGATATGAATGAGAATGATATCCCTTTTAGGAGTGAAAATGAAAATGTTTTATTTGAGATTGAAAGAAATGTCGTAGATAATCTTCTTGGTAAGATTTCTTGGAGGTAAATGAGAACTCATGCAAATAGATTATATAAAAAAAAAATTTATAAAAAAAGTCTTGGATTTCAATGTCAACTTATGATGCAATTGATGAAGATGTGGAAATTGCGAAAAGTAATGAAAAAGTTAGGCATCTTTGTAAAACCTAAAAAAAAAATGAATCAATCAAACAAGTTTTATCTAGTGTTGCTAATGCTATTGATTCTATTGGTAAAAAGAGTCGATCTAAAGATAGCAATGCATCACGAAGAGCTATAACAACTGCTTTAGTCAATAAATCATCTTCTAATAAAAGAATGATAAGTAAGACAAGTGAAATTCTAAAGATAAATCCTAAAACTTTGAGAAGAGCAGCAAAGAGAAGAGAATCTATTGAAAAAGATTCAATTAACCAATGTTGGAGTTTTAGTGGTAGACTCCCAAGGTATGACATGAAATTAAATAGTGAAATCAAATCTTTAATTGAAAAATATTGGCATGATAATACAAGGGTATCATCTAATGTTAGAGATGTTTTAAAATTATGACTGGGGTCTAAAATTCGTGATCCTCATCCAAAACATCTATTAGACATGACTCAAACTGAATTATATAAAAAAATGTTAGATGATTTAGTGTTAGAACCATTTAATATTACCATAAGCCAAAGATCTTTTGAGAAATGTAAACCTTGGTATGTGAAAATTAATAAACAGCGAATCTCTTGTTGTTGTAAAACTCATGTGCAATTTCGTTATTATTATGATGTTTTTCGATATATACGTTCTACTTTGCATACTAACGAAATTATGCAGGAATGTGGTATTAATATACCACTTCAAACAATTAAGGATTTTGTAGCAGGTTTGTTTTGTGAAACATCTACTAGATACTTATTTTATTCAAAAGCATGTATTTCTGGACAATGCAATAGATGTGGCAACTTTTCATTGTTAGGAGAATGTATGCATGAAAATATTTCACATGAATTTGGACAACAATTAGTGGATGTGAAAAGATTCAAGAATGTTGAATATTCTTTAAAGGATGGAAAAATTAGAAAGCGTTGTGAGTTAGTCACTGAAAAAATTTGTGTGCATGCATTCATCAAAGATTTTAAGGATAATATTGTATCCAAATATGTCAAACACTCCCAATATGCTCGGTGGCTTGATGGACAATTCCGTCCATGTAAAAACACCTTTCCAATTGGAACTATCCTATCAGTGGTTGACTTTGCAGAAAACTATACTCTTGCTCCACAAGAGGAAATTCAATCTCAGTATTATAATTCAGTGCAAGTGGCCACATTTGTTCATATTATATACAGACATGCAGATGATAGTACAGAAGATAATAGAAATTTTTTTAGGGAGTATCATTTCTATTTGAGTGATAACTGGTTACACTCTTCAGAGTTTGTGCAATATTGTTTCACAAAATTTTATGAAAGTTTAAAAGAAAGAGGAATCTAGATGGCACAACATTTCATATGGTCAGATAATTGTACAAGGCAATTCAAAAATGCAAGAATGTTTTATTGGCTATGTAGGGCTCACAAAGAAATCAATATCCAACATATGTGGAGTTTTTTTTAAGCTGGACATGGTAAAGGAGAACATGATAGAGCTGGAGCATGTGTGAAAAGAGCTCTTGCTAGAGAGCAACTAAAATTTGAGGATGCAGGAAAATTTAGAGATGCACGTGCAATTATGGATTGGTGTAATGAAAAATTATCTACAGAATCAAGTCATAACTCTACAATTCGACGATTCTTTTGGTTAGTTGAAGAAGAGAATATTCCTACTCGACTTGATTGTGAGACAATAACTGGATCAACAAAATGGCATTCATTTAAGAGTTCAAATGCAAGCACATGGACTATATGGACTAAGGAGCTTGCATGTTTTTGTCAATTTTGTATTACAAGTGATTGGGGAGCATGTGAAAATACATAATGGGTTGAAGAATAGAAACAAAGATCCTTGACACCTACATAAACACAAGATCAACTTGAAACAACAATTGAAGATGATAATCAAATGTTTGCATCAGATGACTATGATCATGTTTCAGACCTTGTACAAGAAGGTACTTTTATTTTCATTATTTTTTTATTGTCATTTTTTTGTACATCTATATATAATTAATTCAATATGTATGCATGCACAACTTTATGTCATTTAGATACATGTCACACTTTATTGAAATACATAATTTTTTTGTAGGACATGTGTATGCTGTTGTTGCACCTAAGGGCAATGAAGAGGAAACCGAGTATTGGTTGGCTCGATGTGTTGAGACAAAACAAAAGTTGTTACATCCTAGAGTAGATGATGATAACATGGAGTATCCAACAGGTTCTATGATTGTTGTTGGCACTTAGCTATGAAAATATCTAATAAGAAGGAATGATTTGCCTGCATTTGAAGATTATGAAACACGTAAGAAGATCATACACTACTCACATTTGATTGTGGAAACAAATATAAAACTAGTCAGATATCAAAGCAAACCTTCTAATAAACAGTTATGGACACTTTTGATGGAAGAACATGAGTCAATTATAGATGCATTACAAAAAAATGAGGATGCAGATGGTACAATGGAATAAATTTCTAGGTATGTAAACCATACTCTTACACCCCCTAAATCCATCCTCTTAAATGTTATTCCCCTTGTCTTAAATCATTTCAGTTTCTCTGTTATTCCCCTTGTCTTAAATTTTGTAACGACTCATGTAAATATATAGTTAATTTACTTGTACATTTAAACATTATTTTTTGCGGGTGTACCCTAGACAAGTAGTCAAATTTACATGATTGTCAATAGAAGTTTTCACCATACAAGTATGTGGTCATTTTTGTAGTCTTCAACTAAAAGTGAACGCAAATTAGGTAATTACATATATATATACTCATATACTTCTCATCCTTCCGTTGAAGACACCTGCTTGTACATCCCCTTAATTCATCCTCCTAACTCCCCTTAAGCCATCCTCTTACATCCCCTTAAGCCATCAAGTTTTATCTTATACTTTGTAAATTGACTCGTGTACATCTCTCCAAGTAAGCTGTCCTCTTTTGTATCCCCTTAAGACATCCTCTTCTAGCTCCCCTTTTAATTAATCCTTATATACATCCCCTAAAGCCATCCTCTTATGTATCCCCTTAAGACATCCTCTTAGCTCCCCTTAAGCCACCGTCTTACATCCTCTTTTGTGTTATTTAGTTACATATTGCATTAATATTTTGTGTTTTAGTCACTGATTAATTCATTCTCATTTACATTCATTATTTCTTGCAGGTGTATCCTACAAGTAGATTTTTCCATGATTGCCACTACAAGATTTCATCATAATGTAAATGGTAGATCAATTTTGTAGTCATGTCAAACTAATAACATGGACCTATAAGCTAATTGTATAGATATACTCATATGTTTAATAATGGACCTATTTTTGTTTTGAGACTCTTTTTATGATCTATGTATTTAATTTTCACGGATTGAATATTATTTTATGATTGCCACAAATGATATTAGTGTAGAGGTTCATTAAGTATATAGTTTGTATTTTTCTTATCATTTTTGTACCCACTTTAGCTATGTTTTGAGATGTGTTGATTTAGCATTTATTTTATATTATTTAAATGCACAAAACTTGAAAAGTAGTGTCATGATAGTTAAAGGGAAATAGTCCTAGGATAGTTTGCATATTTGAAACATGGTTTAATATCACCTCTATGAATGACATGGTCCTCCTCTATATCCTTCAATCATTGTCTTGAATAGTCTAATGCTATCACTAATAAATATGGGACTATGCTATCATATTACTTAGGTGTAGTCATTGGTGTTGTAGAGTTATTTACGACTGCTAAGGTAATAATGAGGGTTATCATGCATAGGTAAGGTAGTAAATAGTCATAATTTCAAACTAAATGACTACCAAACCAATTATAGGATTGTCCTAATGAAACAAGAGAGGACTGTAAAATGCATAAGTGGTCATCCAAACACCTATATGATTGTCAAAAAGAATCTCAAATATCTAATAATTCCTTAGCACTAGAAACATTCTGAGTAATCATTATAAGCCCGATTAATGCACCAACATTGTCAACCAATAAGGTATAAAAGAGAAGATCTCAAGAGAATGCACCAATATTGTGTGGATAAGATTTGGATTTCCTTCTAGTTTATTCTAAACAGTTAGTTTCTCTACAAGAATTGAATGCTACTTCTTGAATAATTTCAAATTGTGATAAATTTTTTTGTAGCTTATATTGTGTGGATAAGATTTGAATTTCCTTCTAGTTTATTCTAAACAGTTAGTTTCTCTACAAGAATTGAATGCTACTTCTGGAATAATTTCAAATTGTGATAAATTTTTTTGTAGCTTATATTGTGTGGATAAGATTTGAATTTCCTTCTAGTTTATTCTAAACAGTTAGTTTCTCTACAAGAATCGAATGCTACTTCTTGAATAATTTCAAATTGTGATAAATTTTTTTTGTATCTTATATTGTGTGGATAAGATTTGAATTTCCTTCTAGTTTCTTCTAAAGAGTTAGTTTCTCTACAAGAATTGAATGCTGCTTCTTGAATAATTTCAAATTGTGAAATTTTTTTTGTAGCTTATATTGTGTGGATAAGATTTGAATTTCCTTCTAGTTTATTCTAAAGAGTTAGTTTCTCTATAAGAATTGAATGCTACTTCTTGAATAATTTCAAATTGTGATAATTTTTTTTGTAGCTTATATTGTGTGGATAAGATTTGAATTTCCTTCTAGTTTCTTCTAAAGAGTTAGTTTCTCTACAAGAATTGAATGCTACTTCTTGAATAATTTCAAATTGTGATAAATTTTTTTGTAGCTTATATTGTGTGGATAAGATTTGAATTTCCTTCTAGTTTATTCTAAAGAGTTAGTTTCTCTACAAGAATTGAATGCTACTTCTTGAATAATTTCAAATTGTGATAATTTTTTTTGTAGCTTATATTGTGTGGATAAGATTTGAATTTCCTTCTAGTTTCTTCTAAAGAGTTAGTTTCTCTACAAGAATTGAATGCTACTTCTTGAATAATTTCAAATTGCGATAAATTTTTTTGTAGCTTATATTGTGTGGATAAGATTTGAATTTCCTTATAGTATCTTCTAAAGAGTTAGTTTCTCTACAAGAATTGAATGCTACTTCTTGAATAATTTCAAATTGTGATAAATTTTTTTGTAGCTTATATTGTGTGGATAAGATTTGAATTTCCTTCTAGTTTCTTCTAAAGAGTTAGTTTCTAAAGTAAATTATCCTAGGTTTATTACCTTGTTATAAAGTGCCCTAAATTTATCTAATAGATAATTGTAACACCAAACTTATCTATTAGATAATTATAACACCAAACCTATCTATTCCACTATGTAAATTTTAACTTAATTTAGGTTTGTGAGGTGATGTATTAGAATTTTGAATATAAATATAAATGAAAACATTTAATAAATTTTTTGGCAGTTAATAGATTGTTCTTTATTTCAAGAGGAACTATTGAACCATAATGCTTCATTTGAATCATGTTTTAAATATTTTTTTAAGGAAGTGCCCTAAATTTATCTAATAGATAATTGTAACACCAAACTTATCTATTAGATAATTGTAACACCAAACTTATCTATTCTAAGATAATTGTAACACTATTTACCTATCTATTCCACTATGTAAATTGACTTAATTTCGGTTTGTGAGGCAGTTAATAGATTGTTCACTATTTCAAGAAGAACTATTGAACCATAATGCATAATACATTCAAGCATATACTCAATAATATATACATGTAGATCTCTATCTAGATAAGTCCATGAAATACTATAAAATATAGGTAGGACCCATGAAATGTGTACTAAAACATCTACTCATCATCAGCATATAAATAATACAAATCATAGTTCATGAAATACTGAAATATATCTAGAAGTACATGTAATAGCAAGTTCGACATATATAGTCAAAGTCCTGGCATGGCATATATAAAAAATAATGTGCACATCATACAGTTCAGTCCATGAAATAAACATCTATGTCAGGTATGATCATCACTCAAGTTCAAATCCGAAAGAGGCCTCTTTCTTCCTCGTGAAATAGATGGATCTACCTCATGCTGTACACAAGAGAAAAAAACTTGCAATCAGATTTAAAAATTTTTAAAATGACATATGAAATTAAATATTTAAATGTAGGCTTTAAAGTGTGCATTTAAATTACTGTGCAATCATGCTCATCTACTCCCACATTTTGTTGTGCAGGTGGTATAGTTGTTTCATCTTCTTCACCAAAAGTTTGACCTGCTAATTGCTAGAATTTCAAATAAAGCAAGTTTGAAATAAGTTAGAATTTATTTAGCATATAAAGACCTAGAAATTGCACATAGAAAATTTAGTAAAGTTTAGGACCTCAAAATGTGTAGATGGCTCATGAGATTCTTCCTGACTAGCAACTTGACCAATAGTCTCACTCCTATCATCCTGCACTTACATATATATGGGTGCATATATAAATTTATATAAACTCAAAAAAGAAACTTAGTACAAATTTAGTACAATTTTTTAAAACACACACCAGGGAATACTCAGGCATAACAGCTGACGATGGAGGATCAGTGGAAGAAACACCTGAGCCGCGTGGTCGATCAGGCATGGGAACTGCCACATGACCTAAGCCTCACTGCAATAGTAGTGTTTCACATACATGTACATATAATTATTTATTTATTTATACACTTGTTAATTTAAAATATAATATTGATAAGTTTCAAGAAGAAAATTTAAACTAGAATTAGATACATATGGTTTTAGGGTTAAGATATATTAGTTTACCCCGTAAGGTGTGCCAATCTCTACAGCTGTCGATGTAAAACTCAATGTATCAAATCGTGATGTGGCCCTAGAGCGAATTGAGATCTGTACAACAAATAGTTCACAATTATATATTAATTCATTAAATTATTTATATAAATTTTGATACATTCAAATTATGCACTTGAAATATTTAATAAAATGTAGTCAATGTACCTGTGTAGGATTATCATCCGAATATAGTAGATCCAAGTATGACTCCACTTCTGCTGTAGCTACATCTGATGTGGATGTAGGAGCAGGACCATAACACGGTTGATTACAATTTGTACACAAATGTGCCCCTGACATGCCTGAGGCTCTATGATGAGATGCATCAACTCCTCCATGATGCTCTCCACCACTGAATTCATCTGCCATGTGGGCAGCTTGTTCAGTGAGATTGCCTGAGAGTCTACTCAATGCTCCTAATGTCGACAACACTGCCTGGTGTTGAATAGGTGTAGGAATCGTGGGCAAAATAGGAGCAACCATAGGAGCAGGAGGAACGTGTCGATTGGGGTCAACTCGTGCCCCTGGTCTGTATTGTGGCATGCCACGACCAACACACTGAAATTCTCTCATATCAAAATAATTGGGTTTTTGACTCAATTGAAACTCCACCCATAATTTTCTCAAAAAATATAGCCGTACCTCACAATTAGCATGTGGTGGGTGATCAAACACCATCCACCACCGATCCCAAAAATGTCTTGAAATTGCCTCATGTGTACACCACTTAATTGATATTCTTTTTTTGTTGCAGCTATAGGTTGATTAGTTTTTGGGTGACGAAAAAATGGGGCTAATGTTTGTTTTGTTATGTGGAGGTCATGGATGTCTTTATATGAAAGACCATCTGCATAGAATTGCCTCCTCTCCTCCCACCAAAGCTGAAATCTATTTAGGTCTGCATCGATAGACCTAACAGAATCAATAATGGTTTGCATCGAAGATGCAAACCGAATCACATGAGGAGGCATCAAGTGAGGTTGATTATTAATCAAATTAATGTTCTCCTCAATTGCATTAATATTTTCATTAATGTTTTGCCGCAATTGGGCCTCATCAAGTGGAGGGGGTGGGGGGTTTTGAGGTGGATCATGAGGTGGGGAGTTTTCATAAAGAATGTCATCTATTAAAAATTCATCTAGACTCTGGTCATCCATTAGATGTCTCCTGCAAATTTCCAAATATGTATCAATATAAAAAACTTACAAATGTATAATTTCACAAATATATACATATTGAAAACTTACAAACAAATATGATCTATAAATTTAAACTTAATCTAATAGATCTATAGATGAAAGTTTAAAATATCTATGAATTTAGAGAGCAAGTAATACTTGAAAATTAAACATGCACAAGTTTATCATATAATATGATCAAATGATGATGCCTCAACCCTAAATATATCTTGTATACCCTTATTTAATCCATTTGAGTCCATTTGTAGTGGTAACCATCTCCTATGTAAGTGCATCTAAACCCTTGTATTTATAGTTTACTATTTCCTAATCTGGTGCACGAATTTCTATTTCCATTGTCTTGTTTGTTTAACTATCATTGATTGTTTCCTTTGATCATTTATCACATTAAATCTAACCCTTTGATCATTTATCACATTATTTGGACTTCTATTTTTGTATGAAAATATATAAAATAGGCCTCCCTCTCCCCATTTGAACATAGAAAAATTGTGAAGTTTCCACTTGATTGTTATTTTGGAGCCATCTTTCTTGAATAAGTGTAGGAATGTTAGTGTTTACTATATTTGTTGGTTTTAACTCCATTCTTCCTCTATTATACATTTTATCTTCCCTTTTCAAACTCACATTCCTTCTCCT
This sequence comes from Cunninghamia lanceolata, assembly GCA_027924645.1. Taxonomy (NCBI): domain Eukaryota; kingdom Viridiplantae; phylum Streptophyta; class Pinopsida; order Cupressales; family Cupressaceae; genus Cunninghamia; species Cunninghamia lanceolata. Next base: position 1,033,281 of record BSBN01000887.1, read on the forward strand.
TACCTCTTTCTAAACCATTTTCTTTCCACAATTTCATTTTAGATTCTCATTTCTACTTTATTTTTCATCAAGTATCTTCCATATTATTTCTTTTCTTCTCCCATATTAGTCCTCTCTATATCCATATTATTCATCTTTACTTTTTTTCATTGAGTCTTATTTTTCCATCTCCTAAATTCCCTCTTTCTCCTTCAAACCTTGGTTTACCTAGCTTTAGTTTTACATACCAATGTCTCCTTAAATTAATCTAACATCTCCCTAAAATATTATATTATCCTTCCTACTTCATTCTTCTTTTTAACCATTTTTTAGAGGGTTTCTTCTATAGAATTGGTATTTATAGATAAAATATGGAATAATTAGAAAAAATCTCACAAATTACCAAGAGGAAGTTATGCAAAAAATCACAAGATGAAGCTATGTCTAAATTTTTAGATCATTTTCACATAGTGGACAAGGTTGCCTTCTAGGTCCTAGTCATACACCAAGGTACTAGGAGAGGGCCATGTGACACCCAAGGTGTCACTCTACTTAGCAACCTTATCCTATCATCATTTTTCTCAAAATTATAATGGAAACATTTTGACACCTTATATAGTCCAAATTTAAAAGTGCATTCAATAGCCCATGCCAAGTGTATTCTTCCCATTTCTCTATTATCCTACTTCTAGCTTAGTTAAGCTCAATTGTGACATATTTTACTATTTTGCACCATCTTCTACTTTTTGTCTTGATTGGTTTCTAGATAGAGAAATTATTAGTAAACTATTCTAAACACACCCAAAAATTTGTTAGTTAATGTTTATTTTGAGTCCATTCAAGTAGTGGTAACCATCTCCTACAAGTGCATCTAAACCCTTGTATTTATACTTTACTATTTCCTAATCTAGTGTGAATTTCTATTTCCATTGTCTCAAGTTTGTTTAACTATCATTGATTATTTCCTTTGATCATTTATCATATTATTTATCACATTATTTATCTAACCCTTTGATCATTTATCACATTAAATCAAATTAAACATAATGAGATTGATATTTCATGAGATGTAAGAGTTATAATGCATGGTTTAACCCTCTATCTCTTCCATTCAATCACACCACCATTTTCCTAAGTGATTGCTTTACCTTCACAATTTGAACAACCATGATAATCTTGTGAAGGAAAGATTTAGGAAGGACAAAGGTGGCTTTTTCACATAAGATGGGGTATGCATGTTTGTGTACATCTTATTGTGAGGTCTTGTAGGTTTATTCATGGTTTCTAAGAACTTATTCATATTTCTTCATTTCTTTTTAAATATCCTGTTAGAGAGACCTCAAGGATCACCCTCCAAGGTTCTGCAAATCTTGAAAAAGAAGAGGGGATACCATACCCTATGACTTGGCTCAAAGTTGTTCTCTCCTTGTCGATGTTTCATATTCTCTACCTGAGATCTATTTTATTCCCCTTTTCTTAGTTTGAGTAATATTTCTAGAAGAGAGGGATTATATTTTTAGTAGCAAACAAAATCTAAAGATACATCAAATTTACATGCTTTTGTGGGACAAATACATACACAAGACAACTTGAATCTCATTAGGACAAATGCTTGGACTAAAAGCCTAATCAAACAAACATGAAACCCCAATGTATAATATTTCCAATCACTTGTCAATGTAGGGTTTACCAAAGCAATAAGGCACATAAGAAACATAAAAAATTGCACTTTGGGGCATGGGCCAACAACCTCCTAGGTCTAGAACCCCATGCAACTAGAGTAATATGCAAGGGCTAATCACTAAAGACTAGACTAGGCTAGTAATGACATGATAGATGGGTATGCATGCAGATGAGTTAATAACTTTTGAAGAATGTATTTCTTTTCAATGTGGCTTATGGTAAGCTAACTCTTTGGAACTCAACACTTGATGAATGAAAACATGAAAGACCCACCTACAAGCCTATAGGAATCAAAAGTGGGATTTGATATTAGGAAAGTGAGATGAGAAATACTTGAGCATGGACAAATTATGGAATTCTACATAGCATAAGGTAATAAATACATAAGGTTTGCATTTTTAGGATGATGGAATAGTGGCTTGTTTGGAATTTCAAGTCAATTCAATATAAAATTTTGTTTGACCACAACAATTCAATTCATAAAGCTTCTTTTGAATGCTATTATGTTCCCGTTAGAAGTCATTGAAAAGTCGAATGCATTCGAATCATACTCACACAAAATTAAATCTTTATAATTTGGTTTTTTAGGGTTTATAGTTTAGGTTTTTAGGGTTTGCAGTACAATATGGTTTTAGGGTTTATAATTTGGTTTTTTAGGGTTCATAGTTTAGGTTTTTAGAGTTTGCAGTACATGGTTTTAGGGTTTATAATTTGGTTTTTTAGGGTTTATAGTTTAGGTTTTTAGGGTTTGTAGTACAACATGGTTTTAGGGTTTATAGTTTAGGTTTTTTAGGGTTTGCAGTAACATAGTTTTAGAGTTTGCAATAACATACAATCATAAAAAAAATTATAACACTTTAATAACAAGTAAAACCCTAGTTTTCATTTTAATCCTACAATCACAAAAAAAAATCTAAAACAAGCTAAAAACTAGTAAAGAACCACCCTGGAGGAGCTCAGTAGTGACGAGGTGGCGGGAGGAGGTGAGAGGGAAAAAAAATCTCTGGTGTTGTGCTCGTGTAGTCTTCAACAACACATACCCGTTCTAAGGCATCCACTGTCCCTGTCACTGTCGACTGGAGTGGAAGAAAATGAGCCCGCAGGGCTCTTTTTTAAAAATATATAGTTTTTGAAAACGGGTACCCGTTTAGTAACGCGCACCCGTTCCTAAACGGGTACCCATTGTTGTCGGCATTTTTTTTTCCTGCGCGACTTCCCCTACATGTGGACTGAGTTTCTTGCACTTACCCTTTAGTCATCAAGGAATAGGGATTATGACTTATGCAAAGCATCTTGCTATGGGAGAAAAAAGACAAGCCAAGTATCCACAAGTGAAAACAAGACTAGCCACCATGACAAATCTCTCCAAGTACCAAAATAATCCTATCAACATGAGACAAATAATTACACTCCTTCAAAGTGTAGTCATAAGATCACAATGGCACCTCCTTAATAATTTCATCACTTATTTCCAAGGGAAGGGTCTTTAACTCTCTCTAGCACATTAGAGTTTTCATCTTAACACCCAAGCTTGCTAGCATGTCCACAATACCATTCCTTTTTCTATATTTGTCTATAATATTGACCTCCTTGAAAGAATTAAGGAGTTCTAAAGAGTCCTTGATATTATTACCAATATTGCAAGAGGGGATTAAAATAACCTTCACACAATTAGTAATAAAGAGAGAATCTCCTTCTATAACTAGGTGTGTACATTTGAGCTCAAAAGCAAATTTAATCCCCCAATAAGTAGCCATAGCCCCTATCACTTGATTAGATTGTAAACCTAAGCATCACACATAAGTAGCAACAAATCATCCTTTGATGTCCCTCATAACTCCTCTAAAAACCCTAGTATTACCCTTAGCAACACCATCATAATTTAATTTTATCCATCCATGATCAGGGCATTTTTGTTTGGTACCTTTCCTCTCTCTCTCCTCCTTGGTGTTCCTGGTAGTGGTAGTGTTAATAGATGATCCCCAATTATTAGCAATTTTGAATTCAACATCAAGGGGTGGGAAATTAGGCTCCTCTAGCATAGCGACTAAGACATTTTCCATAATAGCATGATAGATCCTCCAACACACCTCCTCTTAGTTCCTTGTCCTATTTTTGAAAATTCTTGCATTTTTTTCCAACCAAACACCCTAACAGAATTCGGTAATGTTTGATGTCAGACTTCTTTAATAAAAGGATGATGAAAAGGATAAGACTAGCATAGTGCAAGTTTAACAATAGAACCAAGAGAAGACCAACTTAATTCAAACTTCTTGATAATATGATTAAAAGATTTGATTGATAAATGGACAATCAATGAACAAGTAGGTAATCATTTTAAAATCCCTCTCACACAAAACACACCTATTAGGGATCATGAATCCTCTCTTCATCAAGTTATCCATAATTAGAATTTGTTTTGACAAACTACCCATTGGAAGAAATTCACCTTCAGAAGCAATAAGTGAATCCAAATCAATTGTCATTTAAAACCATTAATGGAGAGCCATAACAATGAAGTATATCCTGATGCAACACTGTAGGATCCTGAAGATGAGTCTGCCTAGACCATCTCATCTTTGGGTTCAAATTGACAAATATGAAATCTTTTCAATCTCTTAACAAGATCTTCAATAGCTACCTTACCAACCTAGCTATGAGGGGTAGAAAATAAGTTCCTCAAAATCTTACCATTCCTACCATGCTCCCAATAGTCAACCACCCTTGTGCCAAAAAAGTTGAGAAAATTAATTTTAGTTGTAGATCATGGTACACAAGCATTGGGGGGATTTATCCAGCTAGGCATCATCCTAGAAAATGACTATAGTTCCATTTCTAACCTCTAATTTACTCCCTTCCTAAGTAGTTGTCTACATTTACAAACATTATATTCCATATGATAGATCCCTATGGTAAAAAATCCATCTTTAGAAACTTGAGAGTTGATGACCCATTAAAGTACTTAGCATTCATGATGTTGTTCCAGTCATTGGTTTTTTTCATCAACCTCCATCCAATTTTAACCCAAAGAGATCTATTAATAAGTTTAATTGTCCTTAAGCCCAACCTTCCATAAGTTTAAGTTCCTTGCTAACTTCCACATTCACACAAAAATAGACAAAGCCAAATCTTTTTCAAGATTTAGTTATGTTGTCAATGGCAAGAAATTGACCAAATAAATTGGTTATACCCATAAATTCAGGGCTTAAATTTGACAGTCGACCTTCCCTGTCAAGCAATTTTTTTATGACAATTATCTATTCAATGTTGCCTTTAAAATATTATGACATACTTTAGTATAAGTTGATTATATAAAAACCAAATATATATATCAACATAATCCTATATAAATTTTGACAATTTGTCCAAAATCTCTCCTTTCATATGATACGTTTTTTTTTTAAATTTTGATTGTATTTTACAGCAAAAATGCCTAAATACAGATATACAACTGTCAAATTTAAGCCCTGCCCATAATAACCTCTTCCACCCGATATTCAAGCGGTAGCCCAGATAACCTCAACCAAAAGGAGCCATGTTGGAGATATCAACGGTAGGGTCAAATCCTCATTTCCACTTAGGGATAGACCCACCTTCCCAAAAAACCATGGTCCATCCACTAAGACCTTAGTAAAATCATCTTTACAAGTGAAGGAAAAGAGAATCAGGCTTTGGGGAGGGCGTAGATGTTGAGGTGTCCCCTGAGATTTCATCTTCTAGCCAACAACCTACGCACCACATCGATATTTGGTTTGAAACCGAAAAATTCCCAACCAAAGCACTATCCAATCTCACCATTGATCTGTCCATGATAAGATTGGGACGTGAAGTAGGATCCCCTCGTCATTTTTTTAAAATTTCAATCTCATGATGAGGAGGGGTAACAAGGGAAGAATCACGGAGTAGTCCAGCCCATCATTTGGGCTAGGGATGAAAGTAGAAGCTCTAAAAAGAACACCCTTTCTTTTAGAAAACCCCACTATGGAAGTTGGGGAAGACCCACGTGGGGCCTCTTTTTAGTCGCCATCCCCCTCTTCCCCAAATGGGATCACGCGCCCTGCAAAATCTCCCACACCATCGGCCTACAAGTTTTCCTGCCCATGCTCCATTCAAATTTGATACTATACTTTTGTTTCACCATACTAATTTTATATATTTAACTAGAGATTCATATGGGAAAGAGATAATAACTAGCACTCCTATTGTTAGAAGATGGAGAGTTTGTGTTAGAAGAAAAATGATAGTACTATTGATATAGAGTATTATGTAGATGGAGATGTAAAACATAATATTTTTTATTTTTTTATTTTTCCACATAAAAACTTTTTTTTGGGCATGAATCGACATTTTAAGGACTAAATTTTTTAGGTTTGAAAGCTTACAAGAAAAGCCTATCAGCTATATATTCATATGGCCCTATCAGGTATATATTTATATGGCCCTCAAGGTACTATGTGTAAGTAAAAATAAGTGTTTCACTAGTAATGTTTTATTTTTAATTATTATGTTGTGTTTTTTAAGTTTAAATCTAATTTAGAACAATAAATTTAATGCTAAATAAATATTTCAAATTTTGTCAATTAAAAGAAATACAAAGTTGAGATACTATAAGAAAGAGAAACATCTAAAGTAAAGAGAAGGGAAGAGGAATTATGCTTGAATTGAAAATCGAATAAGACATAGATGGTAGAGAAGAAGATAAAAGGAGGTTTTGTTATTAAGACCAGGTTTTGGGTCCAACATTCTATGGCAATGCTATCAGAGGTAGTAGCACACACAATCATATTCCATTTGGTGCAGTCCCTACAACTTGTTGTCTAGGGGGGAAATGGGTTCCTAGGGCACATTAGGGGATATGTCTCAGTTAAATCCCTATGTTGATTTAACAATGATGTTGGACAAGCATTAGTGTGTAAAACCCTGTGTTGAGAAGATGAGTGTGTGTTGCAACTATGAAGGCATTGTACTTAAGGTCTAGTTGTTACTTCTAAGTGTTCATGTTTGCCCAAGTGCTATGTGTGTTAATCACATGTGCTCCCTTTTCTCTAATGATGTTCATTTCCCCTTATCATTTATAAATAGATTATCACCATTTTCTAACTGTTGGAAACGAATTAAGGCTTATGAGGTGTGAAAGGCAAGTGCTTGGGTGAGAAAAGTGGATTTTGAATTTGGCAACTACATTTAGTTTGAGGTGCTAGCATCCAAGATAGAAAAATGGTCAACGACGAGTGTGGTAAGGTATTGTAGCTATTAATTGGGGGCCAAATGAACAACTATTGAATGAGCACATAAAGCACACAAATGAAAGCGAATTAAGAAATAATTGAAAGAAAATAAAATTGCATAAAATAATGGAAAGAATACACTTGGGGCCACCAATATGTGAAACCTAATCATGCTATTCTACCTAATCCTAGAGATATATTTACAAACTCTTTGCAACTACAATCAAGCTCTAAGATTTACCCAAAACCCAACAACAATCCAACTAACATGTCTAAACCCAATTTAGCTAACCCCTTGAAATGAACAGGACTTCTCATTATATAGTGCATGTCACTTGTGTTGCCACATAAGATAGAAGTTGGCCACTAAAATAAATGTGGATCAAAAGGTAGCTTCACCAACTACGTGTCGTTTGATAAAAAAAGAATCCAACCATTTATCAATAAATTCAAAGTGGGATTCTTTTGACTCTCAGAACTAACATGCTATTAGAAGATCTAATCATGTTGTTTGATAGAAGCATTTTGACAGAATGACCAACTCCTTAACATTTGACATTGGATAATCACTATGAAGTATGCATGTAAGAAACAAGTTGTGTGACTCATCAATGGTAGGTCTTCAACACAAAAGAGATCTTGTGCTCAACAAATATGTGTAGGGCTTTGTGCCAATAGACAAAAAAACACAAATTAGGAAAGAATTGGAACTTAGAGAGCATCATTCATGAAGTTTGGCTCCTTTTGGGTTCTTTGGATTCTTTTTCCTTTGGCCATTGTTTTAGGTTGGAAATTGAGGTAGTAGGTTTCCTAGCAAATCATGGCATTAATTTAGAATAGGAAGAGTTGATAATTGATATTGTGATGCGTAGATGGGTGGGCTTGGTTCAAAGAACAAATTTTAGTATTGAAACTCTGAAAACCTTAATTATTGATAATCACATTGACTTGTGTTGATCTATAGGGCTTAGGCATGATTCCTTGACATGGGTAGCTAGCCTCCTTCACCCATGTGTTGGTGGCCGCCTATTTCTTCCTCTCTTGGCTTTCCTTGCTACATTACTCATTTTCCATGTTGTCTTTTGTTTGTTGTTAGGCATTAGTGAAGACAATTGGGGTGCCAAGTGGAGCTTTGTTTAGTGATACAACCGAGGTTTTTTCTTTCCTCAACCAAAAGACAAATGAAATTTTGTGGTTTGATTTTGAATGATAGGTTGGAGACTATTTTTGTCATTTAGACAAGGTAGATGAATCATAAATTATCTCAATACCTATGCTTATAGAAATTACAAAACTAAGAATTTGTATTGTGCCACTTAATAACAATTAAATGACAACTATTAATGAAAAATTGATATGCAAATCTACACATAAAATAAATTTTTGCAACATAACACAACATATATGAGTTGAGAAAACCCTAATGTGAGGTGAACAACCTATTTGGTAGAGGCAAATTCTCTTCTATCAGAGCATATTACTCATAAAATGGATGATACAACATATAATTACCACTTTCTCAATCCCAAAAGATACAACATGCACTTTCCTTCCTTGCTTCAATTAGAGTAGGTACGACGTATAATTGTCCTCCAATCCATGCTTAAACACAAGCTTCCATTCCATATATAGATTTTCAAACCCTTGGGAAATGAAGAGACTGTGTAACCTTTCAACTTCCTTTTGGAAATGGAAGAGACATAATACATCCTTTATCCTCTCTTGTGTGTATTTTCAACTCCCTTTCGGAAATGGAAGGGACACAGTGCATCCTTTCTCCTCCCTTGTGTGAGTTTTCAACTTCCCTTGACGAAAATGAAAAAATAGCATATTCCTCTCCTCTAGCAAAGTGACAAAATAGATAAGACAACGTGGGACATCCACTTATCTAGAATGTCCGTGTTTAAACATGTCTTATTACATATTTTCTTTTATGATCCATAAAGATTACAACTCCCTTATAAAAGTATCTTTTGGTCCCACAAAAGCTTATATTCAAGATATAGGAAATTCCCCCATTTGTGAGATATATGTGTGTCTCATCTTGTGTTGAAACTACAACTTCTTGTGATGCTCAAAGCATACTATAATGGATTATAAAATTTACTTCCTACTTGCTTAGAACAAGTGTACAATTTCTTTCACATGCTACAATGAATTATATTGTGATGGAATAATATTATACATGCTTACAAAACTCAAGCACATGCTCATAATGTTGCCCATTCTCTACCTCAAGAAGTATAGAGAATTTTCACAAGACCCAAGAAATTGCAATAGTGTTGTTCATGTTACTAAAACTTGTTAATCTTTCTAGAAACCTCTTTCATGCAAAAATGGAGATTACATGCTTACAACACCCAAAAATGCTTCCTATAGTGTTGTCAATACTCTAAAAAACAAGTATGCATGTGATGCAACACCCAAGAACATGTATAGTATTTCCCATGTTACCCATTTATGCTTCATCCCTTACTTTCTCATACAAATGGAGAAAAACTACACTTTTCTTCTTCACATACATGGCTTACAACATGTGAAAACAAATTGCTACATGTTGCCTATGCTTTTAATGAAAAGCACACATGTGATACAACACTTAAGAACATGCATTAATGTTGCTCATGTTACCAATACATGCTTCATCCCTTGCTTGCTCATGTAAATGAAATAAAACTGCACTTTTCGTCTTCACATACATGGCTTACAACATGTGAAAATAAATTTCTACAAGCTTCCTATGCTCTCAACAACAAGTATACATGTGATATAACACCCAAAAACATGCAATAGTGCTACCCATGTTACTCATACATGCATGCCATCCCTTTCTCATGTAAATGGAACAAAACTACACTTTTCCTCTTTACATACATGTCTTACAACATATAATAAATTGCTACAAGTTTCCCATGTTTCTTTTAAATGATTTCTTTTTATTACTAGAACAAGGGTTCCTTCATGCAACTGCCATATACACTACCATGCTTTCTACCAAAAACAATGGATGTGCACCTTTATTATTATTATTTTCAATAAATACGAGGGCTAGAAATATGCACTACCTCATACATTTTGTCTTCTTATCCTTGCTTATTCTCATGTAGAGTTCCTTGATCATACTCACCTATTAGTGAGTGAAATCTACTCTTTTCTTGCACAACCAAGTGGAGTTAGCTTTAATAAAAACCCATTTTACAAAAAAAACTTGGGATGACACCATATTCCTATACACATGACAACAACACACTCTCATTTCTTATGAAAATTAAGAAAGTACTCTATCCAAGCATCATAAGACAATCCCTTACCATATGTTGGTGGAGTAGACTCATGAAAAGACTACTCCTTTTTATTACCCAATGCTTTATTATGCTTCTCTTGCCCAACTAGATTCTCTTTCTTTCTTTAGCCATACTTTGGGTGAAGTTTGGGATGAAGCCTCTAACACTTTTCATCACAATGTCCTCTAATTTTGCAATGGGAATAATAATTGTTAGCTTTATGTACATGCTCAAATCAGATTTATCATTACCTTCCTTGAGTGTTCCCTTTTCCTTTTCTTGCCTTGACTTAGGCGAGTAACTTCTCCTTTTTCCATCCATAATATGAGACTTATGATCCTTAGTGGTGGTATTGATTTTGCACATAAAAATTGCAGTGGTTATTTCTTCCAAAAACTATGCACAGAACATGTAATTTGGAATCTTGTGCTTTATGTCCATTCCTTTTTCAAGTTGAACAAAATGTATAATTCTTACCCGCATGCTCAATTACCTCCTTAGGCTTGGTTAGTGGTGAAGTAGGTGGAATGCAATCTCCCCATTTTTTCTTCTTCTCTTCTTTGTTCTCTTGAAGTGGAGTATTCCTCCCCTCTTCTTTCTTATATTGCTACTCTTTTTTGGAGACATCCTACAATCATCTTAAGGCTTTACAAAAATAATATTATAGGAATTTTTACCTCCCTTTAGTTGTCCTTGATTTGTGCATAGTGAAGATCCCTTTAAACTTTCTCCAATCTCCATGCTTCCATAGCCAAGTCCCTCAAACAATGGTCTTTCCTTCACTATGATGGGATATATTATTCATTGGCTATTTTTACCAAATCCTCTTCCATCATATCCCATCCTTGCAAGCAATCTTAATCCTACACCTTTAGTGTGTTCTTCAAACTTACAAGTGTAATTATTATTTTCAAAATTATAAAAAAACTTGTTCATGGATGCTTGTGCATATCTTTCTGATACTTTCTTTTTCTTCTTCTTCTTCTTCCTCTTATTCTTATTCTTGAGAAGGGGTTGCTCCACTTTTCTTTGTAGACTCCTCATTCTCTTCTTGAAGATTTGAAAGAAGTACATCCTTGTCTTTCAACTCTTGTTGCAACTCTTCAAGCCTTTAACTCAAATGGAAAATGTCTTCCCAAAGAGCTCTATTTTAATCCAAAACTAACTCATTTCTTTCTAGATTCAGTCATGGTTGAGTCTTCACGACCTACACACCTTGATATTAATTTTAAATATGGTTATATACACAAACTCTATGTGTTACACAAATCCTCTACAGGCCCCAATGAACTTACTGCTTTGATACCAATGGATCCATAAAATCTCAAGACCTATGCTTATATAAATTATAAAACTAGGAATTTGTATTGAGCTACTTAATAAAAATCAAATGCTAACCATTAATGAATAAATTGATATGATGATCTACATAAAATAAAATTTGCAACATAACACAATATATATGAGATGGGAAAACCCCAATGTGAGCTGAAAAACATAGTTGGTAGAGGCGACTTATGTTCTACCCAAATATATTATTCATAAAATGGATGAAAAAAACATATTTGTTCACCTCCTCAATCTAAGAAGATACAACATACAATTTCCTTCCTTGCTTCCATTTGTTTAGGTAAAACATACATTTGTCCTCCCATTCATCCTCAAAACCAAGCTTATATTCCATATATATAGATTTCCAAACCCTTAGGAAATTAAGAGACATGTGTAATCTTTCATCTCCCTTTTGGAAATGGAAGAGACATAGTGCATCCTTTCTCCCCCCTGTGTGAATTTTCACCTCCCTTTTGGAAATGGAAGAGACATAGTGCATCCTTTCTCCTCCCTTGTGTGACTCTACACCCCCCCTTGATGGAAATGACATGTTCCTCTCATCTTGGAAAGTGACAAAATAGATAAGACAAAGTGGGACATCCATTTCTTTAAGATGGGCATATGGTTAAACATGACGTGTTACATATTTTATTTCATGATCTATATGCATTAGTAGATTAGGAAATAAATTAAATAAGTGTTGGGATTAGAGTATTTTGAGGTGGACCTGTGATGTTGGGTCAACTTAGAGGTAGCCTCCTTCCTCTTTAATGCTCTCTAGTTGGTTAAGTATAAGACTTTGACATCATATCATTTAGGGGTTGGCATTGTGTGACTTAAATTTTGGGAAGGTCTGGAAGTCATGCTTGAGGTAGTGGAATCCCATCAAAGTCATTCTCTTCTAGTGGTTAGAGTGGAAGTAAGAGGTTTGGTCTCCATGGTTTCCTTTCATGATTTGGAGATTTATTTTCTCTCCTTGGTTAATCATGTCAAGAATCTACACTATTGGGTGGTAGAGAGTAAGCCTATGGAGGATGCTCCTATGGTGAACTTTAGTGCTTTTCTCTATTCCATGTGTCTTAATTCTTCTCACTAGGACCATGAGAGGGCAAAGAGGGCTCTCAAAGCAGCAAAGTTTTTATGCAAGGTGGCTATAGTTGTGTCCTCTTTCATAGTGGTTGAGGAGAAGGTAGATGAATATTACCAACATAGTTATTAATTTTAGGGATTTGAGTAAAAATGTTGGCTTGTAATTGAGACATTACAATTATAAGAGCTTTTTTAATAAGTTTATAAGCTTCTTAGTAAGTTTGGGCACCTTGGTGCCTAGTTGTAATGGTTGAAACTTTGTATATTTTTAAAAATTAATATAATGGGAGGGGAACCTTATTCCCACACTTTATTTATTAAAAAATATATACAAGCACTAATAAAAATGATAGGCATGTTACTTTTTGGTACATGCTCCCTTATAGTGAGTCTCTATCTTAAAAACATAAAAAAATAAAAAAATCAATGAGTAACATGTCTTATAGGAATTCAAAATGATTATGTGTTGTTTACAACCAAAAGAGAAAACAAAAAAAGGGGAGAGATATTCCACTTGGGGTGGGACAAAGATATTTCCTAGGGGCAACAACATTAATAAATACTACTTTGGAGTAGCAAAAGTAATGTGGTACCATTTGAAAATGGCATAGGATCATGAGTTAGTTATTGTAACCACATTTGTGAAAGGAGCATTAGTGACCTTGTTTGTCCCCTCCAATTATTTGCATGCAAAGAATGCAATTAATTTGGAGGATAGTAGAAGAGGTAAGTAAATGATGTAAACCCTATAAAGATCAATAATCATATAGGAACGTAAGGATATCATCACGTGACAACATAAGAAGATATTAAGATATGCTCATGAAATGGTAGGAAGGAGGGTGCCCTCAATTAGGGCCATAAATCAAGTGAAAGTAGCCATGAATAATAGATAAAGGGTCCTATAAACACCATCAAATGAGAGATAATAATGATAAGAATTAGGAAAAAATATAGCCATCATAAAACATATTAGCATGAGATGCAAACATTGTTAGCCTAAACATGAGACACCATCATTTTAGTGAAACATGTGATAAAGAATACTAATCATAATCATAGAATCATATGGATAATTATGTAAGTGTATCAGATCATCATAGTAGAAAGGTGGCGAATTCCATAAAGGATGTGCCCTTAAGTGGGAGACACCATGTAAACAAAGTTGTGTGTGTGTAAATATGCAAAGCATTGGAGCTACATATACCAATAAACAATATCGGAAGGATCATCTTCCACTACATAATCTTTGTTCTAATGACAATCTAGAAACCACCCTCTAGGAAGTGACCTTCATCATGATAAGAGGTATTACTTTTAGTAAAAGTACTTGAAATATGTGGAATAGGTTCTTTGCCTTTTTGTACCCATTTCTCTTGTAACTTAGGAGGTGGAAATTGCTTAACATTAGCATTTTTCTTTGGTACCCAAGTAAAATAGGACCCTTTGGATGTAGAAATAGGATTGTTAAATATAGCTTTCTTTTCTTGTTGATAAGGATGGAACCTTCCTTTCTTTGGTACATATGAAGGATGAAAAATAACATGTTCTTGATTTTCTTGTGGTAGAGGAAGAGTTATACCAAGTATCTTATTTTCTTCCTTTGAAATTATCTTTGGAAGGTAAGGATTGCTTTTGTCATAAAGGGGCTCACAAATATTAAGACCATCCCTCTTGGGAGGTTTTCTATGTGCAACTTTAGGTACATTGTGGAGTATCTCCTAATCTTTCTATGATGGAGGCAAAGAAGAGGGATTTATTGTTCCATATTTCATTGCATTGCAACTCTTTCTTTGAATCCTCTTTTTTCATCTATATGCATGTTATATAACTTGTGAATCTTATCTTGATGCTCATAGGAAACTTCCTTATGAGTGTTCACATATGTGTCCAATGTGAAATGCCTTAATTTGGAAACAAGCTAATATGCATCTTCTCTTTTGACAGGTACAATTCTATCGCCATAAACATAATTTAAACATTTATTGACCATGTGAGGAACCATCCTTAGCTACTCAAGCTAAGGCCTTCCAAGTGACATAGAAAAGCTATTAGAAGATGGAATAACTCGAAATAACATCAATTTATTTAATCCCCATTTGGAAAGGGAAAATGATGAATCCCATGTATCAATAAGCATGCCATTATTCATTTCCAAAGAAATACAAAAATGAGCATAATTGTCTTTCTATAGATGATGATTATATAAAAAATCCTCTATGAAAATATTAAATTGGTTAGTTGGATTAACAAGAATGCTATCACATGAACAACCATAAATAGTGTCTGACATGTAGTGGGCCATAATAGTTTTTATGAGGGATTTCCTCATCATAAAATGAAGTAACAAGAGTAGTAGGAGAAGAAGGAGCTCTATTATGAGCCACACTCACAAAATTATCAATCTATAAATGTGAGGAGAGTAACTGATATGATATTAGTCCATAACATATTTGTTGATGTGAATGTGTGTCATGCTAATACCTAGATGCCTAAGCACTTGTTCAAAGCCCACATTGTTTGATTGAGTATGCAAAGGAAATTGATTTCTATAAATCTATAAATTTTAATTAGGTGGAGTGATCAAATGATTGCCCCCATCATTAATACAATTAACATGTATAACATTATTTTCTATTAAATCTTTACTTTATTCTTTAGAGCTATACAAATTTGTGTGATGACTATTAACCCTATGATAGTGACAAAAAACATGCTCATTATATCCTTTAGGAAGTCCTCTAGATGGACCCAATGGTCATATAAGAGGAAGAGTAATCAAATTAGAATTAAGTAAATTTTGAGGCACATTATCTATAGGTTCACTCAATCTTGTGAATTTTCTAGTTGTTTGATGCTTGAAATATATAACATTAGAAGTGGTAGTCACATGGTTGCCATTAAGCTTGGTTTCTTTCTTATATCTTACCCTTTTGAAAATTATTTGGAAAATTTGAAGGGTAAAAAGGTATATGAGATGTCTGGGAGGACCCTTCAAGCCATTGGAAGCAAGCAATTTGAGTTCTATGTTCTTTACGTGAACACATAGATCCATGAAAGAAGTGTAACTATTCACATACACACTTCTTTGATATAAGATAATAAACACTTAACAAAAATACTTTGTAATTCACAATCATGAAAGTGGTGTCTCATTTTGGAACAAAAGACTTAAATTAGATCACATAATCATTAACGCATCAATTGGAACCTCAGCACACTCATATAAAGTACAAACAATAGTTCTAAAACCTACATTTACTCAAAAAATGGCCAAGGAAAGTTATATCTAGGTGACCAAAAGAATGGATGGAGTCAAGAGCCAAAAAAATAAAACCATTGAATGACATAATTTCTAAGAATGCAAAGAAAAAGAGCTTGTCCAAAACTTTATCATCATAAGCATACTTCAAACATGCAATATGAAAATATTTCAAATGAGTATTAATTTCACCTTTACCATGATACAACTTCAAATGAGGTGCCATTAAATCAACTAGTAGTGGATATGCCACAATCTCAAATGTAAGAGGAGTGTGAAGTGATGTAGCATAAGTAATAGCATCTTGTTCACTAGGCATGTAATTCATTGTTTTCTCGTGTCTAGCTTCTATAGTAGTGCATCAAAGGTGGAGGCGAGGATAGTGATGGTAGTGGGAGAATGAGAAATAATAGAGTGAGTACAAAAGGGATGAGGAATAAGAAGTAAGTTTATGGTACTAGAAGTATAAGAAGCAATGTGATATAAGGAAAAGAGGAAGGTGTGACACCAAAAAGACATGAGATAGCAATGTGACTAGTGGTATAAGTAGATTGGACACTAGAAGGATGCGAGGGAGGAATTGCACTAGGAATGTGGGAAGGAGATAGAACATGGGTGGGAAAGGGGATAAACATAACATAAGAAGAAGGAACTTGAGGAAACTTGGAGGTGGGATGGGTGAGAACAGTGGGAGAGGGCCAAATATGAGGGGGAAGATAAACTACACAAAGAACTAGAAGAGTTAAGTTTAATGTCATTGCCTTGAAGGCTCTCAAAACTAGTCATGAAGAGTTTTAACTAATTCCATTGAAGTAACAATACCAAACTCTTGAAAAGTTGCTTGTGCAATAGTATAATATCTTGCTTATTCTTATATTATTAAGATTAAAATTAAATTGTTCATTATGATTAGCATCCATTGAACCAATAGGGGTCTCATAATTAGCTTAATGAAAAGCCATAATAGGATTTAGATTCACTTCTTAAAGGAAAATTAGGGTTTTGATTAGATCTTAGCGTAAACAAACCCTAGATAGATAAAGAATGATAAATCAAGGGTAAATTAGGAATATTAATTGCAAGTATATAAGTAGCCTCGTATTAGAAAATTAGCAAAAAAATTAGAATATAAAGCCTATTGGAAAACCCTCAAGGGCTGTAAGAGCAGTCAACCTATTCACCAAATTATGTAAGAGAAAAAATCATACCTCATCAAAATGAAAGGGATGATAAAATACATATGAGTCTTGGGGTAAAATAATTAAACAATAATAATCAAATGACTACCCTAAAATTAATAATTGAGACAAAACTACCTAGAGTAATGCATTGAAATAAATGTGGAATTGAAATAACTAAATAAATGGTACTTAGCTAGAATTTGATCAACAAAAAGTGCAGTGCAAGGTGTTTGTACTTGATTTGTTAGTGCATAAGAAAATTGGGAATATTTAGATGAATGCTTCAGAGTCCAAAAACTAATGACCTATCACTCTGGGTCACATCTACGAGTGTTGAATCAATTTGCATGACTATGGTTCTAAACTTGATGTGTGGATTTGAACTTTGGTGTGGGGACTTGAACTCTACTTGCTTTTGATATCTTCTTTTCAATTCGCCTTGATGTTTGGAATTTGTATTATCTTACTAGTAATGTTTAGGAACATTTTTGGGCAGTTTGCTAGGCGAGGATTAATTCTCCTTTGGTCAAACTCCAATGATATTGATTTAATGACTTTTAGAAATTATCAAAGACAATAGTTAGTCATGTAGAGCATGCCCTAAGCAAGCCGATAATATAGCAATGTTGCTTAGATCATGCTCTTTATTTGATGATATAGGTCGAATGTAAGAGCTCTCAATGATTTATATGCGCTAGATTCCTAGAGAATTTGGACATGTCATTAATTACAACTCCAAAGGTGGCAAGTGAAACATTTTGTACTTTGAGTTAGCATATAACGATTAGTTGGAAGGGTTGGATTGACCCCAAATTTTAATTTTAATTTTAAGAGTTTGGGGTTCATTTCCACAAATTATGCAATTGACTTAGCTCAGTCCTACAAAATACAAATTTCAACCTTGGTGGCAAATGCATAAACTAAAGATTGGAATCAATTCCTAAAAATAAGCACATATTAGATTAAGTAAGGCTCAAATTATGTTCCATTTTTTAGTATAAATTATACCACTTATACACTTGTCATTGTGTAAAAGACAACTAAATTAAAATGAACCTAAAACAAAAAGAACATATATAATTTTTATTATTACACACCTAAAAAACTCAATTAAATTAATTATTTATACACCCAATACTTAAAAGGCTGCTAAAAATTAAAATCAAAATATTTATCATCTCAATTTAAAAAGAAAAAGACCTCACTTTTATAAGTTGTTACAAAAGTGAAGTTATGGCACATCAACACATGGAGCACCTTGCAAAATAAGGTTTCTAGGTAGGTTTAAAATAAACAAAATTTTATATACTTAACAATACGTCCAGCTTGTGCTTTTGAGACAACCCCCAAGGATTACACATGTCAATTTTAGGTCTCGACGGCGTCCCCACCTTTGATAGTCCCCACCTTTGATAGCTTTAATATTGATTGAGGTAACTAGGGTTAGCAATATTGTTGTTTATCTTTGATTTATTTTACAAGATTGTGAAGTAGCTTTCCTCGATATTGGATAAGTATAATATCTTTAAAAGATATGGCCTATCTCTTATATTCATCGGAAAATGAAATGTATGTAATTTAGTGAAATCGCATCTTCTTTGCCGGCGACTGACTTTTATCCTTCTAGGAAGGTTGGGTCTGTTTCGTGTTGGGCACGTGTACCTACCTAGTGGAGAAAAGGGTTGTAAAGAAAAATACTTTTTTTTTTTCTTTTAATGTATTATTTAAGTTAATTAATTAATGTTTGGTTATTTTAAATATTTAAATTAATTAATTAATGTAAGGAGAAGTATCTTATGTCGTGATTATGAAAGAATAGTTGAAAGAAAAACCATTTAAGGGGAACATTTATTTTTAAACATAAAGTAAGTCTTAATTTAATATACCTCTATGGTAAAATAAATTCTCTTAATTGAAGTTATTACTTGTAGTACTAAGTTCACGTGTCTTTACTTTTTACCTTAAAAAAAAAAAAACTTTAAAGTAAAATAGTATAAAGACAAATAATAAAAAACTAGCAAATATAACTTTTCAAAAATAAAATAATAAAAAGTTACATATAAATATAATAGTTACTACCATATCTCAAATTTATGTAAAAGACACAAAGAATTACCATTGTAGAGGAGTCTATTCCAATTATATTACAAATCTAGTTTAAAAAAAGCACCTCTACATCAATATTTGTGGGGTCTTTTACATAGATTTATGTAAGATAGGTATACTAGTTTACGTGAGAGTTATTTGTGGAGTCTTTCACATAGATTTATTTAAGATAGGTATGTCAGTTTACTTGAGAGTTATTTTATTTTACTTTAAAACTATTGTATTTTATCTACATCTACTTTAATTTTATTTTGGATCTCTCGTTTTTACATAAATTTATCTGAGATGGGTATGTTAGTTTATTCAAGAGTTATTTTATTTTACTTTAGAACAATTTTATTTTATTTCCTACATACATATATGGACACATAATTTTTATTTATTTATTTAAGAGTTTTTATTTTATCTACATTTTATTAAAATCAACTCCCTCTTTGGGAGCCCTTGGCTACTAGTTTGGATATGTACATCTCTAAGCATCCATCTACTCTAATTTTCTTTTATATACCCATTTGCAACCAATAGATTTTCTTGTCTCAAGTAAACTAATAAGATCCTAGGTGTCACATCTATCTAAGGCCATCATCTCCTCCTACATGGCCTGCATCCAAAACTCACTATCTTCTGAAGAGAGAGTCTCCCTGAAAGATCTCGATTCATCATCAATAGATAACAAAAAAATACACAATGAAAATCTAGTGGGCTATACCTATCAACTGAGTTTTGTTGCCTCATGGATCATCTCTAGACTGGAGTAAGGGGTTATGCCTATTCTTCTACATGCTTAACATACTCATCCTGCTAAAAAATCTCATATGAACCCTTTTCTTTCTGTCTATCCTCTAATCCATCATTTTGTTCTTCATCATGTACATTTTCCTATTTTTCGACCTTCGTCTCAAAATTCACTCTTTTCTTTCCTTCTTTTTCCTTTGGCTAAAAGGATCTAAAAATGCTCTAGACTCCCTAAAAATCACATCTTTAGAATAAATCATTTTTTGGGTTAGTGGATTCCAAATCTTATACCCTTTTGAATTCTCACCATAACCAACAAAGATACATTTATGTTTTTTGGATCCAATTTAGATCATTTTTTCTTAGGCACATGAATGAAAGCTTCATAACCAAATACCCTTAAATGTGAAATAGAAGGTTTCTTACCTATCCACACTTCGTAAGGAGTTTTATCAATAAGAGCCATACAGGGAGATCAATTTACCAAGTAACAAACTTAGTACTCAAAGCCTCTACCCAAAAGCACCAATCCAACTGAGTACCACTTAACATACTTTTACATCTTTCCATCAAGGTTGGGTTCATTCTCTCTACAAACCCATTTTGTTGTGTTGTCTAGGGGTTGTCTTCTACCAGACAATACTTGCATGCTTACAAAAGTCATCAAATTCTTTCGAGCAATATTCACCACCATTGTCAGATCTCAACACCTTTACTTTATTATTTGATTGTTTCTCAACCAAAGCTTTAAATTCTTTAAAATTAGGGAAATCTTTAGATTTAGAACACATAAAATAAACCCAAGTGTATTTAGAGGTATTATTAATGAATGTAACATAATAGAAAGATTTTCCCATAGAAATCACATCCACTAGAGCAAACACAAAATGATTTCTAATAACTTATTTGCTCTATAGCTTCGAAAAGAAAGTGAAGATCTATTCTACTTACCAAACACATAATGTTCATAGAAATTAAATTGACCATCGGAGTAATAAAAAAAAAAAACATCAAGCATATTTTTATTAATCATAGTCCAAAGACCTTTTTCACCAATGTGGCCCAAGAATTGGTGCCACAACATACATGTATTTTTAGTATTTCCAATTACATTGGTAGAGTTACAAAATGTAGAGGCATTCAATCTAAACAAAGTCCCAAAACGAGATCATTTAGCAACCACCAAATTTCCTGTAACCAACCTACAACTATATTTGTCAAATGTCATGCAATCTAGAATCATTCAACTTGGATACAAAAATAAAATTTCTTGCAAACCCTAGAATATGAAAAACTACAGTAAGAGTTTTTACCCTCTCATCACTAAAAAACAATTGTACCTTCCCACAAACAACAATCTCATGTGAATTATTGTCACTTAGATACACTTCTCCTCCATCATAATCATGGTAGGAAGAGAACCACTCCTTGTGAGGAGTCATATAATATGAGCAACTTGAGTCAATCAACCAGGATCCCTCAGAAATAGTATTGGTAGAAATAAATAAAGCTTCATCACAATTTTCAAAGGATTTCGTAGTGGAGGAGTCATAAGTCTTGTTCTTATTTTTGCACTCCTTAATATGTCTCTATTTTCCACAGTTCCAATACTTCACTCTGCCCTTTCTTGGGTTCTTAGAATGGCCTCAAGACTTAGATCTCTTTATATAATTTCTCCTATCCCCTTTTGACTCTCTTTCATCCTTGGGCCTTCCCTAAGCATGTAATACATCCTTTGAGCCCTCATCCATGGATTTTCTCCTCATTTCCTCTACAAGCAAAGTAGCAACAAGGGCATCCAACTTTGGATATGTCATTGAACCACTTAGATCAAGGATTGGATTTTCTCATGATTTAGGCAAAGACCAAGTAACAAAATACACTTATCCTCTTCTTCAAGCTTAACATCAATGGATCCTAATTGACTCAAAATCAAATTAAATGAATTCAAACACTCTACAATAGAGTTCCCATCTTTTATTTTCAAAGAAGATAATTTCTTCTTCAAATACAGTTTATTTACTAGACTCTTAGTTTGGTAGATCTCACCAATACTTTCCAATAGGAGATATGTAGTGGCCTCCCCAAAAATATTTAGCAAGACATAATTGAATGGTTCCTCTTACCTTTTTGTCTAGTTTCTTCCAATCATCATTAGACATACTATCTAGTTTCTCTTTATTTATAACAACTCTCCACTTATCTCTCTCTTCAAGGAGATTCTCCATGTTCAACTTCCTCAACTTGTACTCAATGCCACTGAACTTGTCAATATCTAAATGAGAGGTAGAGGCCATGGTTTCCAATCACTTCACAAATCTACAAAACCATTCAAATTAAAAAGTCTTGGTGTAGCCAAGAAATATTCAACACTTCAAGAAAGACATCACCTTCTAAGCAAAACCAAGGCTCTAATACCAAATGTTGTTAAAACAAGGAAACTACTACAAATGTTAGCTCTTCAAAGAGTATGCAAATCTATTTTTTCCTAAGACAACATTGGATTAACTATTATGAAATTATGTGAACGTGTATAACAACAAATGAAAATTAGAAAACCATGATAATTTACACATGACACTAGATGTATGTGGAGAAACTTTCAATAAAAAACTCCACCATAAAAAAGAGGCTCAAGTATGTATTAATCTTCAATATAGAAGTACATATACAACACACTTCTCTCATCAATCTAATATCATTCTAGTAGCACCTATGTACCTATAAACAAGCCCATCAAACTAGTTGTGGAAACCCACAAAGTGTAGTTAAGTCCTTTGTGTGTGTTGAATTTATCTTTTACATTGCATTTAAATTATATTGAAATGCATGCTTTTCATGTTTGCAAAATATTTAATGCTTGCATTGAAAAGATAATATTTATGCCTTCGTAGAAAAATTTCTATTGCATTTATGTATCTTTGGTAGAATAGATTTAATGAATTTGATTAGCCTTTGAAGGAGTAATACTTGGCTATGTGGAATAATTGCTAGTTATAGCTTAATTTAATTTAATTGACCTAATTTCCTAGCAATTGGGAAATATCAATTAAATTTAATTAGCTCTTATATTTTATTAAATGAATTTGATTGATTATTATTGAATTTTATTTTGTCAAAAGGAAAATAGAAATAGAAATTATATGGAAGAGAACATAGAAAATAGAAAAAAAGGAAATAGAAGGCAAAAGAAAAGGCTTATTTTGATTCACTTCTTATTTTTGCATTTCTTGCTCAAACCCTCCCTCTTCCCTTCTTTTTGAAAAATTGATTTGAAAAGCAATATTGGATGGATTTTCTCAAAGTTGGATTTGGATTTGAATTGATAGTGCATGGGAATGGAGATTTAGCTACATGAGTGTATGTTGCTCTTGAGGAGGATTTTCTCCATTATATGAAAACTTGGAAAGATGTATTCTTTTAATTTAATCTGTATTGAAAATGAAATTCTTTCCTTTAGCCATGCCCACATTAAGTGGAATCATATGACATCATTCTATGGGAATAATTTAGAGTTCAATTTGTAGTTTGAATTTTATGTTTTAGATTTTTGAAAAACTTGCATTTTGAGGTCAAGTTATGGAAAAATTTTCTAAAACCATGTGTTGGAAATTTGAGAAATTTGATTGTGGAAGTAGGTTGTTGTGCATTTTTGGATCAAAGGGGCACTTTTGAAAATTGCAAATTTTCCTTCATTTAGAAGGAAATTTTCATAAATGTTAGTGTGAATGGGGTATATTTCCTAATTAGTTTTTTTCCTCGCTAGTTCTCCACTTAGGTCCTTTTCACACTAGGTTAAGTTTACTTAGAGACTTTTTACACATTATCCCACATTGGTTGTTTTTTTAGTCTCCTAGGTGGTATATCCTATATATACTCACCTATTGCTTTCATTGTAATCACTTAAGCTTGCATTTGCATTCTTGATTGAATAGAATAAATTTATTCTTTCAATTATAGATCTTTGTTCTTGCTTTCCTTTAGTCACTTGATTATGGGTGGCTTTACACCCAAATCTTATATGGTATTAGAGCTAGTTGTGAGTTGTGGGTTAGTATTTTAGGAAATTTGGGAGTGCAGAGTTGTTTATTTCTTGAAGCATTGAGTATATTTTTCTCTTACATCCTCGGATGATCTGGAGAATCAGAAAGGTGTGATCAAAATTTTAGTTTCTGGGGGGGCTTCTTTTCTCTAAGCTTGCCAGTTGTAGGTACATTTCAAAGCTTCTTGGATATAATCTAAGCTCACCACCATTGAGTTCAAAGTAGCCAAGAAAGTTAGAATTTTCTATAATTTTGTTCCATTTGGACACCAGAGGTGAGATCTATGAAGGGTTGAAGAACAATGTTTTTATATGAATATCTAGTAGGCTACTAAAATTGGGGCATTTTGAGGCCAAACAGACCCTGCCATTGTGTCCAGAAGGCCCCATTTTTATATAAATCTTGTTAAATTTTGACAAATTTTTTTGAAGGCTAATTATTTTAGAGGCCAAGCCATATGGCCCTGCCATTGCTGTACTACATAGCCATTTTTCAAAAATTAAAAAAAAATCAACGCACACAGCATGCACTGTAGTAGCTATGTTGCTCACTATGTCCACCACTAGTAGTGGTTTCTAGTGCTAGCCACATGCTAGTAGCCCGTTAGCCACTAGGCACAATGCAACCACCAAATGCAATGACCTCTACAACACTAACTGGAAGTGCTGCCAAGGCACAACCCACCAACCATTGCCACCGCCACTACCACCACCAAACTTGACAAGTTTATTTTGGCAATTCACCAAATCTGGCAAAAAAATAATTTTATCTGGCGATCTTCTAAATTTAGCGTATTTCCTGACGATCTCCAAATTTGGCAATTCTATTAAAATTGGCAAAGGGTCAATTTTATTTGGTGGTTGACTAAATTTATTAGCTCTTTCTAAACTGACTGGTGAGTAGTTGAACTTGGCGATACCTCCAAATATGGTAGCAGTTCTAAAAAAATTGGTTGTGACATTGTGCTGATGTCAATAGGAAAAATTTGAAATTTTTGCCCCCCTCACCATTGACAGTTTTGATTTTGCAATTCAACTTTAGAAAGCCATAAATTGAGTGTACGACCTCCTTTTTCAGCGTATTTTTTTAATTTGGGGTAGAATTTTGCACTCTTCATAGTAGTGTGATCATTTTTTTCTCAAGTGATCCCACTTTTCTAGAAAATAAGCCTTCTCACCAAATCTAGTGGATAGTCATAGTTTTTTAAAATTCAAAGGCTTGTAACTTTTACATATGATCTCATAAATTGAGGTGATTCTTTTTTTGAAAGTGGATATTTTTTGAGAACTACACATTGGTGGTAATTTGAAGTTTTGATTATGAGCTTAAATTGTACTTTCAGTATTTGGTCCATTTTGTACATTGTAGAACTCTGGAAATACCTCCAACATTGTAAACACATTGATCTATGAAGTGCCAAATCATATTTTTCTAGGGGGATTCTTTGATTGAGTGAATTTAGGGGTTTTTTTGGTGTGTTTTTGTGATTCTGCATATCTTCTCTGTTTGCTTGTGCTATGTTTTTTCTTTAGAATGGGTCACTATAAGTTTCAATTGCTAACTCCATACAACTACTGAACATGACATCAAAATGCATGGAACACCTTAATGCAACAAGGTTATACACCATATGTTGAAGAAAAGGTAGACAAACCCTCAGATGATAAGGAAAAAGTATAATGGATGCTTGAACATACAAAAGCTCTTGGTTGTCTTTGTAGTTTCATTTCCATTGATCTAATGTTTTAGACTTAATCTTATACAAATTCACATGATGCTTGGGAAAAACTAAAATCTTTGTATGGTAAAACTAATGAAGTTTAAGGTTATCATATTGACACTGAATTAATGAGCCTTGATTGAAAATGCTTTGACAACATCTAGGACTACATCACAAAGGTCAGTGACCTTAGAGCACAATGTAAAGCATGTGGCATCAAGAAAAAAAACATTCATCTTGTATTCAGTACACTAAACAAACTTGGTCTTGG
The DNA here is from genome assembly GCA_027924645.1 of Cunninghamia lanceolata. Lineage (NCBI taxonomy): Eukaryota > Viridiplantae > Streptophyta > Pinopsida > Cupressales > Cupressaceae > Cunninghamia > Cunninghamia lanceolata. The sequence continues at coordinate 1,059,194 of BSBN01000887.1, forward strand.
ATATGCAACCTTTATTTCTAGCTTTCATACTCACAGGTTGACCATGGGCATTAGTGATAACTTTAAGGAACCCCCCCCCCCCCCACCCCAAAAAAACTTATAAATTCTTGGTGAATCTTGGCTAAGTGCCATAATTTTCGTGGCGAATCTTTCCTTTTTTTTGAAAAAAATATTAATTTTCCTGGCGAATCTATGTAGATTATTAGAAATTTTATAAAATCCTGGCGAATCTTAATGAATAATTGGTAAAAGTAATAATTACAATGGCGAATCCTAGTGAATAATCACTAAAAAAATTAATTACAATGGTGAATCTCTCCATTAAAAATTTGCATATTTGGTTGGCGTGGTCTCCCCCCCCTTTTTTTTGTAATATTGAAGTAGGGGCCCGAGGGTGGCAGCCACCGGTGGGGTCAAGGGGGCAACGCCCCCTCACGGGGTCTGGGGACAGCAGCCCTGGTGTGCTCTTGTAGTGATACAAGCAGGGTCGAGGGGCAGAGCCCCTCGCCACCAAGCACAAATTCACTATGCAAAATGCATTGGAGCAGACACGGATTATGTATTTTTTAAAAATCTCACTTAAAAAATAAGACTAAATGAAAAGTGCAATTGTTACCATTGACTAGATTTTTAATCGAAGGGTTGCAGATCAATTCTGTGACCTATATATACGTGCTTTATAAAAGTCTTATTGAGGCCCAGAATTTGGTTTGGGCCACACGATCAAATTTGATCGTGTGGCCCAAAACAAAATCTGCGCCTCAACAAGACTTTTATAAAGCACACGTATATAGGTCGCGGAATTGATTTGCAACCATCTGATTAAAAATCTAATCATTGGCAACAAATAAGAGCCCTATTCAAAGCTAAAATATCCCTAAAATTAAATGGTAATTAATTATTACTGGCGATATTGCCCCAAAATTAACAATATTAATATAATATTACTGACGAATATAATTAATATTTATAATTACATTAAAAACTATTGGTGAATCAGTTCCAATGCCGCATCATTTACATGGCGAATCAATTCAATTTATTAGTTTCAAAAAGAATGCATTGGCGAATTAACCGAGACGAAATTATTTTTTTGCAAAAACCTGGCGATTTAGTCTCCTTTTTAGCTTGTACTATTCACCATTTCTGAGGTTCTGATTTCAATATTCACCAATTGGCGAAGATATGCCACAAAAAAAATCCTTGATGGGCATCACATACACTATTCCATCATTTGCATCCTTCTTTGAGATGTTAATGAATGAATAGGGAAAGCTACTTTCCATGGGTCTCCTAAAGCCATCATATTCTCAAGCTTTGTTGGTTGGTTAGCCAAAGGGATAGAAAGAGTTAGGTCAATTTGACAAGAAATAAAAGAATTCATAGAAAGATTAGGCACAACCCTTGTCTACCTCTAAAGTAGACTCTAAATCCTCATCATCCAAGGGGAACTCTCAGAAGAAGGAAAGGCCAAATTGCAACTACTATAAGAAGGTTGGTCATAAGGAACATTCATGTCATGGGAAGTAGATTGATGAGCTAAAATATCTTTTGAAAAAGAACAACATTAATCTGCCCTCCTCTATTTCTTAGCAATCCTCCACTCCTTCAAAATCAAGTAAAGGGAAAGCAACCACACTTGTTGCTTCTATAGATTCTTCTTAGTAGTTGATTCTAGACTCAAGTGCTTCACACCATATGGGGTCTGACAAAGAATGGTTTTCTTTGTTGGAGCCTTGTTTTGTGCCTCATATTCTCATTTGGAATGATTCTCTAGTGGATGTCATTAGGAAGGGATTAGTCGATGTTGGCACATTTGAGGATGTTCTCTATGTGCCGCACTTGTCACTTAACCTTCTCTCTATCTACTAGATCACCCAGAATGGTAGGAAGGTTGAATTTACTCAATATTTTATCACCATCAGGGATATTGAAGATAATGCACTCCTTGTAGTTCGTAAGGCTGACCATCAGTCTCAGCTCTATACTTTCTCATTTTGTACCTGATACACATTCTACTACTTTGCTCACCCATTCATATTTTGTGAGTAAACTATGGCATGAGTAGTTTGGCCATCTCAACTACCACTACCTTCAACAACTTAGAACATAGGACATGGTCATAGGTCCTCCTCAGATTAATTTTTCAAATGGTGTTTGTTCATGTTGTGCCTTGGGAAAGAATCTCGAGGACAAATTTGACAAAGGGAAGGCTTGGAGGGCTTCAAAAGTCCTTGAGCTAGTTTACAATGACTTAGTAGGTCCATTTCCATCCTTATCTTTTAGCAAGGCTTACTTCTTGCTCACCTTCATTGATGACTATTCTCTAGATACACATGGGTCTTCTTCCTATGATAGAAAGGTGAATTCTTTGATAGGTTTCAGGAGTTCAAGACTCATATAGAAAAATAATCTAGAAAGGTTGTCAAGATTCTCTATACTGATAATGGCATAGAATATGTGAACCATCACTTCACACAATTATGTACTCTTGAAGCGATTAATCTTTAACATTTAGTTGCCTACACACCTCAACAGAATGGTGTTGCAGATAGGAAAAATAGATCCCTGAAAGAGATGGCTAGTTGCATGATCCATGTTGATTCTCTAGCACCTGAATATTGGGCAAAAGCTATCAACTATGTTGTTCACACCTAGAATAGGGTTCCACATAGGGCATTGAAGGACATTACTCCTTTTGAAGCCTAGTGTAATAGAAAACATGTGTGAAATTTTAGAGTTTTTGGCTCTCGTGCATGGGCATGCAATCCTTCAAAGAAGTGTAGGGCCTTAGAACCTCCGAGTGCCCAAGTATGCTCTTGATATTCTGGCTCATTTCTGCATGGATGATTGTAAGCTTGCATCGATTCCCTTTCTATTTGGAGTCAAAATTAAGGTGAAATGTTCCACTCCACTTGGTGATGCCACTTTGTATCATCAACTCATTGGTATCCTCATCTACTTGACTCATACTTGCCTTGACATTTCATTTGTAGTTGGTATGGTTTCACACTTCATGATGGAGCCACATGAGCTTCACTAGAAGGCTGTCAAATGCAGTTTGCACTACATAAAGGGCACTCATAGATACATGATTCACTATGTGGCAAGCACAAGATTATATTTGATTGGATCTACATAGACTCTGATTGGGCTAGTGATCTTGATGATCGCAAGTCCACATTTGGCTACAATTTTCACCTTAGTTTTGATCCCATTTTTTGGTAAAGCGAGAAGTAGCGTGCCATTACTCTTTCATTGACTACGGTTGAATATAGGGCAGTTGTTAATGTGGTCATTGAGGCTATTTGGATTTAGAATATCCTCATTAAACTTGGAATCACTTTTCAAAAGCCATCAGTCATCTACAACGACAACCAGAGTGCTATCCAGATATCAAAGAATCCAGTCCATCATCAGTGGACCAAACACATCGAGATCCACATGCACTTTCTTCAGGAAATGATACAGGAGCAATTCATTGATATGCACTATTGTCCTACAATAGAGTAAGTTGTAGATATCTTCACCAAACCCTTCACTAAGAGAAAGTACATCCATCTTTAGTCTCTCTTGGGGGTGCATGACATTTCTTCAGGGGGGTCACTTAGCCCTTCTTGCTTCATCCTCTTATGGGGGGAGGTTTTTCCCACTGGGTTTTCACCTTCTTTTATGTTTGAGGGGATCTTTTGTACATGGGTACCTCATTAGACCTTGTAGCTTGGACCCATATGTTCTTTTCCCCCTAAGTTGCACTTAGGGGGGTGTTAGTGTGAATAGGGTATATTTCCTAACTAGTTAGATCCACTTAGGTCTTTTTCACACTAGGTTAAGTTTACTTAGGGGATTTTTACACATTATCCCTTATTGGTTGTGTTTTTAGTCTCCTGGGTGGTATGTCCTATATATACTCACCTATTGCTTTCATTGTAATCACTTAAGCTTGTATTCTTTGCATTCTTGATTGAATAGAATACAATTCATTCTTTCAATTTTAAATTTATGTTCTTGCTTTCCTCCAGTCATTTGATTCTATGTGTCTTTACAACCAAATCTTACAAAAAATTATTGAAGGTTGCATGTGGCTCCATTAATGGAAGCTTGAAGATTTTTATGGTTTTGACCTCTTTGAAGCAAAGTAGAAAAAATGCATTTTAGACCTCAAATGAATGAATTATTTTATGAAACAAATTATCTCCTTAATATTTTAGGATTTTGCTCTTTTGGTAATGTGCCATAAAATTTTGCGTTGGTTTATGTACCATGCCCAATTTGTCATAATTGGCTAAGTTAGATTCCATGATACTTTGAACATTTTACTCAAATCATTTTGTAACAATTCGTAAATCAAGGGAGTTATGCCTCATTGAGTGAAGGAATTGAACCTTGTTTTCTTGCCTTAGTGTAATTTTCCTACTCTCTATTTGAAAATCAGAAATATAGCCTGAAGTATAGTCTGAAATGTAGTGCAAGATGGGTTTACCAATCTCAAGTTGCAAGTTACAATTAGACCCCAAAACCTAAGAGTGTAGGAGGCTTGGAGTTTAGAGTTTCGATGCACATTATAGTGTGCAAGTTGCAATCAGTCTCTAGAGTTTGAGTTGTTTTGGGAGTTAGGGTTTGGATTTGACCTGACACCTTGCAATTTTCTATTACAAGTGTGTCTTTGAAGCCCAAACCATTGATGGTACATTCTATTCTAGACTTTCATTGGGCTTTTGCATGTGGTAAGTTGCTTTCTAGACCCAAAGTCTGAAGTGCATGTTGCAATTGAGTCATGAAGTCTAAAATCATTCTAAGGTTGGGGGTCAGAGAGTCTTTGCACTTCAATGTGAAAATTGTAATTGTTTCCTGAAACCCAAGTGGGTGTTGCAAGTGTGAATTGCAACCCGAAGCTAAAGTCTAAGGTAGTACTAGGTGTAGTTGCAGTTCAAGGAAGAAAATTGAAATGTAAGTCTAACCCACTAAGTTGAGTTGCATAGTTGGGGAAAGTCTAAACTTGTTGCAAGTCTTCCCTGAAGTGTAAACTTTGGCAATTTTGGTCCTTTTTCCTCTTGTAACTTTGAGATAACTAAGGGGTGGTCTTGTAGGGATGTTAAAAGGGTTTTTAGTGACCTTGGGAATCCCAACACTTCTCCTTGTCTTGTTTTCCATGCCACCAATGATGTTTTGTCACATGGTGTTGTTAGTCTTCCTCTTGTGTCACCTTGCCTCGTGCATTGGTGTGCATGCCAAGTGTGTCATTACATGTTGTTATGGCACCTTAGGCACATAGGAGTGTTGTGTGGCTTGCTTAATGCCACTTTTGTATCATGAAAAATTTGTCCGTTTGATGTTTGTTTGTTAATGTCTTGAGCATAAGTTTGGGGCATTACATATTTCTTCTCCTCTTTGTTTTCCTTTCCACATTGCTCATTTTCCTTGTTGTCTTTTGTTTGTTGTTAGGTATTAGTGAAGACAATTGGGGCACCAAGTGGAGCTTTGTTTGGTGATGCAACTGAGGTATTTTATTTCCTCAACCAAAAGACAAATGACATTTTGTAGTTTTATTTTGAATGCTAGGTTGGATAGTATTTTTGTAATTCAAACAGGGTAGATGAATCATAAAATCTCAAGATGTATGCTTATAGAAATTAAAAAACTAAGCATTTTTACTATGATACTTAATAACAATTAAATGATAGCCATTGATGAATAAATTGATATACTACTCCACACAAAAGAAAATGCTACAACATAACACAATATATATGAGCCGAGAAAGGCCCAATGTGAGGTGAAAAACCTAGTTGGTAGAGGTAATTGCTCTTTTACTAGAGTATTACTCATAAATGGATGATACAACATATAATTATTCACCTTATCAATCCTAGAAGATACAACATATACTTTCATTCCTTGCTTCCATCAGAGTAGGTACAACATACAATTGTCCTACCATCCATGCTTAAACCCAAGCTTGAATTCAATATATATAGATTTTCAAACCCTTAGAAAATGAAGAGACATGTGTACCTTTCATCTTCCTTTTGGAAATGGAAGAGATATAGTGCATCCTTTCTCCTCTCTTGTGTGACTTTTCACCTCTCTTTTAGAAATAGAAGGGACATAGTGCATCCTTTCTCCTCCCTTGTGTGACTTTTTAACTTCCCTTAATGGAAATGAAAAATAGCATGTTCCTCTCCTCTTGGAAGTGGTAAAATAGATAAGACAAAGTGGGACATCCAATTCTCTAGGATTTCCATGTTTAAACATGTCTTATTACATATTTTATTTTATGATCCATATAGATGATACCTCCCTTATTAAAGGAGTTTTTGGTCCCACAAAATATTATATTCAAGATAAAGGAAATTCGCCGATTATTGAGTTATATGTGTCTCATATTGTGTTGAAACTACAAATTCTGTGATTCTCAAAGCATACTATAATGGATTATAAAATTTACTTCCTACTTGCTTAGAACAAGTGTACAATTTCTTTCACATGCTACAATGAATTATATTGTGATGGAATAACAATATACATGGTTACAATACTCAAGCACATGCTCATAATGTTGCCCATTATCTATCTCATGAAGTATACACATTTTTCACAACACCCAAGAACTTTCAATAGTATTGTCCATGTTACCAAAACTTGTTAATCTTGCTAGAAACCTCCTTCATGCAAAAATGGAGATTACATGCTTACAACACCCAAAAATGCTTCCTGTAGTGTTGCCCATGCTCTAAAAAACAAGTGTGCATGTGATATGACACCCAAGAACATGCATTAGTATTTCCCATATTACCAATTTATGATTCATCCCTTGCTCATACAAATGGAACAAAACTACACTTTTCTTCTTTACATACATGGCTTACAACATGTGAAAACAAATTGCTAGAACTAGGCCATGCTCTTAACAACAAGTATGCATGTGATACAACACCTGTGTTGCCCATGTTACCAATACATGCTTCAACCGTTGCTTTCTCATGTAAATGGAACAAAACTGCACTTTTACTCTTCACACACATGGCTTACAACATGTGAAAACAAAATACTACAAGCTTCCCATGATCTCAACAAAAAGTTTACATGTGATATAACACCCAAGAACATACAATAGTGCTAGCCATGTTTCTCAAACATCCTTCATCCCTTTCTCATGCAAATGGAACAAAACTACACTTTTCCTCTTCACATACATGTCTTACAATATGTAAAAACAAATTGATACAAGTTGCCCATGTTTCTTTTAAATGATTTTTTTAAATTTCTAGAAGAAGGCTTCCTTCATGCAACTGCCATCTACACTACCCATGCTTTCTACCAACAATAATTGATGTGCACCTTTATTATTATTTTATAATAAATATGAGGGTTAGAAATATGCACTACCTCATACATTTTGTCTTCTTGTCCTTACTTATTCACATGTGGAGTTCCTTGTTCATACTCACCCGTTAGTGAGTGAAATCTACTCTTTTATTACACAACCAAGTGGAGTTATATTGAATTAAAACCCATTCTACAAAATAAACTTGGGATGAGATCCCATACATATGGCAACAACACACTCTCATTTCTTATGCAAATAAAGAAAGTACTCTATCCAAGCATCATAAGACCACCCCTTACCATACGTTGGTGGAGTAGACTCATGAAAAGGATACTCCTTTTTATTACTTGATGATTTATTATAATTCTCTTTCCCAACTATCCACTCTCTCTTTCTTTGGCCATGCTTTGGGTGAAGTTTGGGATGAAGCCTCCAACACTTGTCATCCCAATGTCCTATAATTTTGTAATGGGAATAATAATTGTTAGCTTTAAACATGCTCAAATCAGATTCATCATTACCTTCCTTGAGTGTGCCTTTTTCCTTATCTTTCCTTGACTTAGGTGAGTAGTTTCTCCTTTTTTCATCCATAATTTGATACTTCTGCTCTTTAGTGGTGGTATTTATTTTCCATATAAAATTGCAATAGTTATTTATTCCACAAACTATGTATGGAACTTGTAATTTGGAATCTTGTGCTTTATGTCCATTCCTTTTTCAAGTTGAACAAAATGTAGAATTCTTACCCACATGCTCAATTACCTCCTTAGGCTTGGCTAATGGTGAAGTAGGTGGAATGCAATCTCCCCATTTTTCTTCTTCTCTTCTTTTTTCTCTTGAAGTAGAGTTTCCCTCTCTTCTTCTTCCTTATATTGCTACTCGATTTTGGAGACATCCTATAATTATCTTGAGGCTTTACAAAAATAATATTAGAGGAGCTTTTACCTCCCATGAGTTGTCCTTGATTTGTGTGTAGTGAAGATCCCTTTGAACTTTCTCCAATCTTTGTGCTTCTATAACCAAGTCCCTCAAATAATGATCTTTCCTTCACTATGATGGGCTAGATTATTCCTTGGATATTTTTACCAATCATTCTTCCATCATATCCCATCCTTGCAAGCAATCTTGAACCTACACCTTTAGTGTGCTCTTCAAACTTACAAGTGGAATTATTAGTTTCAAAATTATCAAAAAAACTTTTCATGGATGCTCTTGCATATCTTTCCAATACTTTCTTCTTCTTCTTCTTCTTGAGAAGGGGTTGCTCCACTTTTCTTTGTAGATTCCTCATTCTCTTATTGAAGATTTGATAGAAGCACATCCTTTTCTTTCAACTCTTTTTGTAACTCTTCAAGCATCTCATTCAAATGGAAAATGTCTTCCCAAAGAGCTCTATTTTCCTCCAAAAGAAACTCATGATTTTCTTGGAGATCTTCAAGATTCTTCTTTGTAGATTCAATCATGGTTGATTCTCCACAACCCACACACCTTGAGAATAATTGTAAATATGTTTATATACACAAAATTTGTGTTATAAAAATCCTCTACAAGCCCTAATGAACTTACTGCTTTGATACTTATTGATCCATAAAATCTCAAGACCTATGCTTATAGAAATTACAAAACTAAGAATTTTCATTGTGCTACTTAATAACAATTAAATTCCAACCATTAATGAATAAATTTATATGACGGTCTACACATAAAAGAAAATGTTGCAACGTAATAAAATATTTATGAGATGGGAAAACACCAGTGTGGGGTAAAAAACATAGTTGGTAGAGGCAACTTTTGTTCTACCCGAAGTATATTATTCATAAAATGGATGATACAACATATAATTGTTCATATCCTTAATCCAAGAAGATACAACATACAATTTCCTTCCTTGCTTCCATTTAGGTAGGTACAACATACATTTGTCCTCTCATCCATGCTCAAACCCAACATATATATAAGATTGGGTTTGAGCATGGATGAGAGGACAAATGTATGTTGTACCTACCCAAATGGAAGCAAGGAAGGAAATTGTATGTTGTATCTTCTTGGATTGACGATATGAACAATTATATGTTGTATCGTCCATTTTATGAATAATATACTTTGGGTAGAATAAAAGTTGCCTCTACCAACTATATTTTTTACCCCACACTGGGGATTTCCCATCTCATATATATTGTATTATGTTGCAACATTTTCTTTTATGTGTAGAGCGTCATATAAATTTATTCATTAATGGTTGGAATTTAATTGTTATTAAGTAGTACAATGAAAATTCTTAGTTTTGTAATTTCTATAAGCATAGGTCTTGAGATTTTATGGATCAATAGGTATCAAAGCAGTAAGTTCATTGGGCTTGTAGAGGATTATTGTAACACAAATTTTGTGTATATAAACATATTTACAATTATTCTCAAGGTGTGTGGGTATATATATATATATATATATATAGTTCCAAACCCTTAGGAAATTAAGAGACATAGTGCATCCTTTCTCCCCCCTTGTGTGAATTTTCACCTCCCTTTTGGAAATGGAAGAGACATAGTGCATCATTTCTCCTCCCTTGTGTGAATTTGCACCTCCCCTTGATGGAAATGACAAAATAGTATGTTCCTCTCCTCTTGGAAAGTGACAAAATAGATAAGACAAAGTGGGACATCCATTTCTCTAGGATCGACATATAATTAAACATGTCTTGTTACATATTTTCTTTCATGATCTATATGGAAATTATTAGATCATGAAATAAATAAAATAAGTGTTGGCGTTAGAGTATTTGGAGGTGGATATGCAAAGATGGGTCAATTTATAGGTATCCTCCTTCTTCCTCTTTAATGTTCTCTATCTGGTTAAACATAAAACTTTGACAACATATTATTTAGGGGTTGGCTTAGTCTGACTTAAATTTTGGGAAGGTTTGTAAGTCATGCTTGAGGTAGTGGAAGCCCATCCAAGTTAGTCTCTTCTAGTGGTTAGAGTGGAGGTAAGAGGTTTGGTCTCCATGGATTCCTTTCATGAATTGGAATTTTTTTTTCTCTCCTTGGTTAATCATGTCAAGAATCTACACTATTGGGTGGTAAAGGGCAAGTCTATGGAGGATGCTCCTATGGTGAACTTTAGTTCTTTTCTCTATCCCATGTGGCTTCATTCTATTCACCAGGATCATGAGAGGGAAGAGAGGGCTCTTAAAGCAACAAAGTTTGTTTGCAAGGTGGCTACAATTGTGTCCTCTTTAACAATTGTTGAGGAGGAGGTAGATGAATATTACCACCATAGTTATTAAGTTTATGGATTGAGTAAAAAATTATGGCTTGTTATTGAGACACAACAATTATAAGAGCCTCTTTTGTAAGTTTGGAATCTTCTTAGTAAATAAGTTTGGGCACCTTAGTGCCTAGTAATTGTAATTGCTAAAATTGTGTATATTTTTAAAAATGAATATAATGGGAGGGGGACCAGGTATTACCACACTTTATGTATTAAAAATATATATACAAGAACTAATAAAAAGGATAGGCATGCTATTTTTTGGTAGTTGCTCCCTTGTAGTGAGTGTTCTATCTTAAAAAATTACAAAAATAAAAAATCAATGAGTAACATCTTATAGGCATTTAAAATGGTTATGTGTTGTTTACAACCAAAAGGAAAATGAAAAAAGGGGAGAGACATTCCACTTGGGGTGTAACAAGGATACTTTCTAGGGGAAACAACATTAATAGATACTAGTTTGGAGTAGCAAAAGTAATGTGGTACCATTTGAAAATGACATAGAATCATGAGTTAGTCATTGTAACCACACTCATGAAAGGAGTATTAGTGACCTTGTATGCCCCCTCCAATTATTTGCATGCAAATAATGCAAATAATTTGGAGGATAGTAGAAGAGGCATGTAAATGATGTAAGCCTTGGAAAAATCAATAGTCACATAGGAATGTAAGGATATCATCATGTGACAACATAAGAAGATATTAATATATGCTCAAGAAAACACATATAATGTTAGGAAGGAGGGTGCCCCCCAATATTTCCCCCAAGTAGGGCCATAAAGAAAGTGAAAATAGCCATGAATAATAGATAAATGATCCTATAAACACCATCAAATGTGAGATCATAATGATAAGAATTAGGAAAAAATATAGTCATCATAAAACATGTTAGCATAAGATGCAAACATTGTTAGTCTAAACATGAGAAAGTAGGGTTAGCATAAAACCATAATATGTAAGCATGTGGTAATCATGGAAGATTCTATAATCATGACAAGACAAGACCATTTGAGTGAAACATGTGATAAAGAATGCCATCATAATCATTAGAATCATATGGATAATTGTGCATGTGTATTAGATCATCATAGTAGAAATGTGGCGAATTGCATAAAGGATATGCTTGTAAGTGGGAGACACCATGTAAACAAAGTAGATTGTGTGTGTGTGTGTGTGTGTGTGTGTGTGTGTGTGTGTGTGTGTGTGTGTGTGTGTGTGTGTGTGTGTGTGTGTGTGTGTGTGTGTGTGTGTGTGTGTGTGTGTGTGTGTGTGTGTGTGTGTGTGAATATGCAGAGTATGGGAGCTCAAAATATCAATCAACAATTATTTGAAGGGTCATCTTTAACTAAATAATATTAGTCCTAACGATGATCTAGAAACTACCTTCCAGGAAGTGACCTTCATCATGATACTTGAGGTATAAAATTTAGTAAAATTACTTGAAATATGTAGAATAGGTGGTTTCCTTTTTGTACCCATTTCTCTTGTAACATAGGAGGTGTACATTGCTTAACATTAGCATTATTCTTTGGTACCCAAGTAAAAGAGGAACCTTTAGATGCAAAAATAGGATTGTTAAATCTAACTTTCTTTGCTTGTTGATCATAATGGAAACTTCCTTTCTTTAGTACATAAAAAAGATGAAAAATAGCATGTTCTTTCTTTTCTTTTGGTGGGGGAAAAGAATTATACCTTACCTTATTTTATTCATTTGAAATTATCTTTGGAAGGTAAGGATTGATTTTGTCATAAAGGGGCTCACAAATATTAGGACCATCCCTCTTGGGAGGTTTTCTATGTGCAACTTTAGGTACATTGGGGAATATATCCCAATCTTCCTATGATGGAGACAAAGAAGAGGGATTCATTTACTCAATATTCTGTTGCATTGCAACTCTTTCTTTGAGTCCTCTTTTTTCATCTATATGCATATTATATAACTTGTGAATCTTATCTTGATACTCATAAGAAAATTCCTTAGGAGTGTTCACATATGTGTCCAATGTGAAATGTCTTAATTTGGAAACAAGCTCATATGCATCTTCTCTTTAGACGTGTATAATTCTATCACCATAAACATAATTTAGACATTGATGGACCATGGGAGGAACCATCCTTAGTTAATCAATATAAGGCCTTCTAAGTGACATGGAAAACCTATCAGAAGATGGAATAACTTGAAATAAACATCAACTTATTTAAGCCCTATTTGGAGAGGCAAAATGATGAATCCCAATGTATCAATAAGCATGCCATTAGTCATTTTAAAAGAAATACCAAAATGAGCATAATTGTCTTTCTATAGATGATGATTATATAAAAATTCCTCTATGCAAATATTAAATTGGTTAGTTGAATTAATGAGAATGCTATCACATGAACAACCATAAATAGTGCCTTATACATATATTGGGCTATAATAGTTCTTATGAGGGATTTCCTCATCATAAAATAAAATAACAAGAGTAGTTGTAGGAGGAGGAGCTCTATTATGCACCATTACCATAAAAGTATCAATCTATAAATTTGAAGAGAGGAGCCAATATGATATTGGTCCATAACATATTTTTTGATGTGCATGTGTGTCATGCTAATACCTAGATGCTTGAGCACTTGTTCAAAGTTCACATTGTTAGATTGAGTATGTAAAGGAAACTAATTTCTAGAAATCTATAAATTTTGATTAGGTAGAGCGATCAAATGATTTCCCCCATCATTAATACCATTAACACTTATAACATTATTTTCTATTAAATCTTTTACTTTATTCTTTAGAGCTATACAAACTTGTGTGATGACTATTAACCCTATGATAGTGACAAAAACATGCTCATTATATCCTTTAGGAAGTCCTCTAGATGGATCTGATGGTCATATAGGAGGAAGAGTAATCAAATTAGAATTAAGTAAACTTTGAAGTACATTATCTATAGGTTCACTAAATCTTGTGAATTTTCTAGTTGTTTGAGGCTTGAAAGATATAGCATTAGAAGTAGTAGCCACATGGTTTTCATTAAGCTTGGTTTCTTTCTTATATCTTTACCCTTTTGAAAATTATTTAGAAAATTTGAAGGGTAAAATGGTATATGAGATGTATCGGAAGACCCATATTCAAGCCATTGGAAGCAAGCAATTTGAGTTCTATATTCTTTACATGAACACATTGATCCATGAAAGAAGTGTAACTATTCAAATATACACTTCTTTGATATAATATAATAATCCCTTAACAAAAATACTTTATATTTCACAAGCAAGAAAGTGGTGTCTCATTTTGGAACAAAAGATTGAAATTAGATCACATAATCATTAATGCATCAATTGGAACCTCGAGCACACTCATATAAATTAGAAACAATAGTTTTAAAACCCACATTTACTCAAAAATGGCCAATGAAAGTTATAGCTAGCTAACCAAAAGAATGGATGGAGTCAAGAGCCAAAAAAACCATTGAATGACATAATTTTAAGAATGTAAAGAAATAGAGCTTGGCCAATACTTTATCATCATAAGCATACTTCAAACATGCAATATGAAAATATTGCAAATGAGTATTAAGTTCACCTTTACCATGATACAACTTGAAATGAGGTGCCATCAAACCAACTAGCAGTGGATATGCTGCAATCTCAATTATATGAGGAGTGTGAAGTGATGGAGCATAAGTAATAGCATCTTGTCCACTAGGCATGGAATCAATTATTTTCTCATGTCTAGCTTCTATAGTAGTGCATCAAAGGTGGAGGCGAGGATAGCGATGGTAGTGGGAGCATGAGAAATAATAGAGTGTGTACAAAAGGGATGAGAAATAAGAAGTAAGGATATGGCACTAGAGGGATGAGAAGCAACAAGCTATAAGGAAAAGAGGAAGGTGTGACACTAACAAGACATGGGATAGCAATGTGACTAGCGGTATAAGTAGACGGGACACTAGTAGGATGCGAGGAAGGAATTGTACTAGGAATGTGGGAAGGAGATGGAACATGGGTGGGAAAAGGGATAAACATAACACAAGAGGAAGGAATTTGGGGAACCTTGGAGGTGGGATGGGTGAGAATAGTGGGAGAGGGCCGAGTATGAGGGGGAAGATGCACTGCACAAAGAACTAGAAGTGTTAAGTTTAGTGTCATTGCCTTGGAGAATCTTAGAACTAGTCATGAAGAGTTTTAACTAATTCCATAGATGGAACATTACCAAACTCTTGAAAAGTTGCTTGTGCAATAGTAGAAATATCTTTCTTATTCATATATGTATCATGATTAAAATTTAATTATTCATTATGATTAGCATCCATTGAACCAATAGGGATCTCATGATTAGCTTAATGAAAATCCATAATAGGATTTAGAGGCACTTCTTAAAGGAAAATTAGGGTTTTGGTTAGATCTTAGCATAAACAAACCCTAGATAGATAAAGAATGACAAATCAAGGGTAAATTAGAAATATGAATCTCAAGTATATAAATAGCCTCATATTAGAAAGTTAGCATTTAAAAATTAGATTATAAAGCCTACCGGAAAACCCTTAGGGGGGTAAGAGCAGTCAACTTGTTCACCAAATTATGTAAGGGAATAAATCACACCTCATCAAAATGAAAGGGATGATAAAATCCCTATTACTTATGAGTCTTGGGTAAAATAATTAAACAATAATAATCAAATGATTACCCTAAAATTAATAATTGAGATAAAAACTACCTAGAGTAATGCATTGAAATAAATGTGGAATTGAAATAACTAACTAAATGGTACTTAACTAGAATTTGATTAATGAAAAGTGCAATGCAAGGTGTTTGTACTTGATTTGTTAGTGCGTAAGAAAATTGGGAATAGTCAGATGAATGCTTCATAATCCAAAAACTAATGACCTATCGTTCTGGGTCACATCTATGAATGTTGAATCGATTTGCATGACCATGGTTCTAAACTTGATGCATGGATTTGAACTTTGGTGTGGGGACTTGAACTCTACTAGCTTCTGATATTTTCTTTTCAATTTGTGTTGATGTTTGGAATTTGTATTATCTTATTGGTAATATTTAGGAACATTTTTGGGGAGTTTGCTAGGCTATGATATTAATTTAATGACTTTTAGAAATTATCAAAGACAATAGTTAGTCATGTAGAGCATGTCCTAAGCAAGTGGATAATATAGTAACGATGCTTTGATCTTGCTCTCTATGTGATGATATAAGTCAAAAGTAAGAGCTCTCAATGATTTCTAGGCGCTAGGCTCTTAGATTTGTAAAATGCATTTGGACATGTCATTAATTACAACTCTAAAGGTGGCAAGTGAAACATTTTGCGCTTTGAGTCAGCATATAAGACTAGTTGGAAAGGTTGGATTGACCCCAAATTTTAATTTTAATTTTAAGAGTTTGGGGTTTATTTCCACAAATTAAACAATTGACCCAAGTCAATCTGTCAAACTACAAATTCGAACCTTGGTGAAAAATGTACACCCAATACTTAAAAGACTACTAAAAATTAAAATCAAAATATTTATCATCTCAATTTTAAAAAATAAGACCTCACTTTTATAAGTTGTTGACAAAAATGAAGTTATGGCCCATCAAGACATGGAGCTACTTGCAAAATAAGGTTTATAGCTTTAAAATAACCAAAATTTTATATACCTAACAGTCTGTCCAGCTTGTGCTTTTGACAACCCCCAAGGATTACACTCACGTCAATTTTAGGTCTCAACTGCGTCCCCACCTTTGATGGAAGCTTTAATCTTGATTGACCTAACTAGGGTTAGCAATATTGTTGTTTATCTTTGGTTTATTTTATAAGATTGTGAAGTAGCTTTTCTCGACATTGGATAAGTACCTATATCTTTAAAAGATATGGTCTATATTCATCGGAAAACGAAGAGTATGTATTTTAGTGACATCGCATCTTCTTTGCCGGAACTGACTTTTATCCTTCTAAGAGAGTTGGGTCTGTTTCGTGTTGGCCACGCCTACCTACCTAGTGGAGAAATGGGTTGTAAAGGAAAATACACTTTTTCTTTTAATGTATTATTTAAGTTAATTAATTAATGTTTCGTTATTTTAAATATTTAGGTTAATTAATTAATGTAAGGAGAAGCATCTCATGTTTTAATCATGAAAGAATAGTGGAAAGAAAAAAGCATCTCATGTTTTAATCATGAAACAATCAGTTGAAAGAATAATTATTTAGGTGAACAATTATTTTTAAATATAAAGTAGCTCTTTATTCTTAGTTTTAAGTTTTTAGTGGAGGTTTTAATTTTATTTGTTATATTCTATTGAAGTAGGAGTAATGGATTTAATTAAGTTTGTTAATTATTGTAAAATGTTATAGAGGGATGGATTAAAATATTTCTAGCATACTGCCTTATTATGTATTTATATTTTAATTATGAAACTTACAAGTGTAATTCTAGCGTAATTAAACACATTTTTAACCTATTTTAATAATCCTAAAAATATGTTAGAATGAAACTGAAGCCTTTGTATGAAGGTACTTTATATTATTACGAAGATATTATTAATAAGTACATTTAATTCAGATATTTTTTTGTATGCATTGACTTTATATAATATAAACAAAATATATCCTTCATTATATCCTTAATACTACCAAATATGAAGATAATAAGTCATGCACAAACATCTCAACAACTCAGTGTCCTTGAAAGAGAACAAAGACAAGAACTTAATTAATCAAATGCTAATACTAGTTTTAATTTTGAAGATGAAAATTCAAGATCAATAGATTATGTACTTCAAACACCACAAAATGCACCTCAACATGAGCATACATAGTAGAGTATAGAGAGCAAACTAGAGCATATAGTACAGAACATAGAACATACAGGGGTCTATACAAAGCAAAGATGTGAGGGTTTGTCTTCATCAGGAGCTTGGAAAGTGTGTAGTCTCTCATTGTTCAAAGACTGATACCGAGTTCATGAAATAGTGTTAGGGTTAGATGTAGGGTTACGGTTAGAGTTACAATTAGGGTTCGGTTTAGGGATACAATTACGATCATGATTAAAATTAGGTTTACAAATATAATTAGGGTAAGCGTTAGAATTTTACTTAGGGTTAGGGTTATTCAAAACATTAGGTTAGGGTTTCAATTAGGGTTTAGTTTAAGGTTAGGGTTAGGAGTATAATTACGGTTAGGGTTTAGGTTATAGTTAGGATTAGGGTTATAGTTAAACTTATGATTATAGTTAGAATTAGGATAATGGGTTTGGTTATAATCAGGGTTTTAATTAGTGCAAATATATAACCAAAAAAAATTATGATTACAATAAGGGTTAGGGTTAAAATAAGGTTTAGAATTAGAATTAGGGTGGATATATAATCAAAGTGTTGGCCTTACAATCAGATTTATGGATAGAATTAGGGTTATGAAATCCTTCTTTAGGGTTAATGTTACAATTAGTATTAGGGTTACTATTATTAGGATTAGGGTTAGAATAAGGATTAGGTTAGGGTTACAATTATAATTAGGATTAGGGTTAGTGTTAGGGTTATAATAGGGGTGACAACTAGAGTTAGGTACGAAATTAGGGTTATGGGATTTGTTATAATTAGGGTTAGGGTTGCAATTATGGTTATGATTAAAATTAGTGACAGGATTAGAAGTAGTGTTAGGGTAAGATGTAGGGTTATGGTTAGAGTTACAATTTGGGTTTAGTTTAGGGATATAATTACGATAACGATTAAAATTAGGTTTACAAATATAATTAGGGTAAGGGTTAGAATTTTACTTAGGGTTAGGGTTATTTAAAAAATTAGTTTAGGGTTTCAATTAGGGTTTAGTTTAAGGTTAGAGTTAGGAGTATAATTACGGTTAGGGTTTGGGTTATAGTTAGGATTAGGGTTATAGTTAGAATTAGGGTTATAGTAAGAATTAGGATAATGGGTTTGGTTGTAATTAGGGTTTCAATTAGTGCAAATATATAACCAAAAAATATTACGATTGGTTAGGGTTAAAATAAGGCTTAGAATTAGAATTAGGGTGGATATATAGTCAAAGGGTTGGCATTACAATCAGAGTTGTGGATAGAATTAGGGTTTGGGTTATAGTTACGATTAGGGTTATAGTTAGAATTAGGATAATGGGTTTGGTTATAATTAGGGTTTCAATTAGTGCAAATATATAACCCAAAAAAATATTACAATTACAATACGGGTTAGGGTTAAAATAAGGCTTAGAATTAGAATTGGGGTGGATATATAATCAAAGGGTTGGCCTTACAATCAGAGTTATGGATAGAATTAGGGTTATGACATCCTTCTCTAGGGCTAATGTTACAATTAGGGTATATTAGGGTTAGGGTTAGGGTTAGAATAAGGATTAGGCAAGGGTTAAGGTTAGGGTTAGGGTTAGTATTAGGGTTAGGATTATTCTAAATTTGAATCTAACCTTTAAAATATGTACCCTAATTCTAACCTAAACACTAACCCTAACCCTAATTTTAACCTCTAACTCTAATCCTAAATGTAATATATAATATAATTACAATTAGAAATATTATGTAATTTTAATTATTATTTATTATAATTATAATTATTATACATTATATAATATTATAATATATATTATATATTATAATAATATGTCTAATCTATATTATAATATTATATTATATAATCATAATAATTCTTATAATTATATAATATACTTAAAATTAGGCTTGCCACTTCGGATGCTATTAATATACCTATATTTAAAAAATATATATAAAGTACACTGAGAGATATCCTTCTCGAGGTGCTTATTTTTTAATCAGCAATCCTAACATTAACGCCTCGAGAAGGATATCTTTCGGCGTACTTTAGATATATTTTTTAAATATAGGTATACTAGTTTAATATAGTTTTATGATAAAATAAACTATCTCTTAATTTAAATTATTACTTTCAATACTAAATTCTAAAAAAAAATTAACTCTAAAGTAAAATAAATAAAAGACAATTAATAAAAAATTAGGGGATGTGACTTTTCAAAAACTAAAATAATAAAAAGTTACATATAAATATAATATTTACTACCATATCTAGTTTTAGATAAGACCCAAGAAATATAATTATGAGGAGTCTATTCTACTTATATTACAAATCTATTTTTTTTTATTGAAGAAATGTAAATATAATACAATAGAGAAATGGTCCACAAGTGAACTGTTAAAGACACTAGCGAAACAAACATATTAAACTATAACAAATGGTTGTGAGACAATAAACAAGCAACACCAAAAGAAATAGTAAAAAAGTTATAGATTGGGAGACTAAACACACACTAAAAACTTAGCATCAACAACAATGCTTTGAACCAACCACAATATAAAAGAACAACCCTACAACTGACAACAGAGTAACATCTCTCTACAACAACAAATGACTTGAACATAAACAAAATGGAAAGAAGATAAACATCACACTCTCAACAGATCTCATTACAACAACAAAACTCATGCAATCCAGCCATAACAGAGCACCTTCTCAACCAATGAAGAACTTAAAGAATACCCTAGGCATAGCTGAACAGGTACTATTAGGCCTACAAGAGCTAAATGAACTACACTCACTACCCAACAATCAGGTATACAGAACTGGTGCCAAAATAAAACTGAAAGAAACCATGCACTAAAAGTCTGAGTCAAAATGCCAACGAACTGTAGGATCTTTTACATAGATTTATGTAAGATAGGTATGCCAAATTTGTGGGGTCTATTTTGAATAAAACAAACACACTAAAATTGAGAAAATACAAGAGGGAAGTATGGAACTAATAGATTAACTTGTTTAATTAAACTCCAAGTGGCTAAATCCTTGTCGGGAATTTGGTTACTAAACAAATAATATATTCTTTAAGTCTATGCAAATACTATAACAAAAATTTTAATATTTATATTAATATAATATTCATATTAATATGATTATTTAATTTTAATTCATTATATATATTATTTATAAATTTGATATTTTAAATATTAATGAAATAATACAATTAATTATATATCAATAATAGAATGTATATTAAATTATTGATTATACAAATTAGTAGAATTATCATGTTATAATGTATTTATATTTATGTTATATTATAGTAAAATGAAATATTAATATATATTTGTGTTATAAATATTAAATATTGAAATATTATACTGATCTAAATATTAATATATTATATTGTGTAATATTCATATTAATATTTAATATTTTTTTGCTCCGTATATTAATATTTAATTTTTATTCATTGTATATATAATTATAAAATTCTTACTTTAAATATCAATAGAATAATATAATTAATAATATGTTAATAATATTTATATTAAATTATTGATTATACAAATAAATGGAATTATCATTATAATGTATTTATATTTATGTTATATTATAGTAAAATGAAATATTGATAAATATTTGTGTATAAGTATTAAATATTAATATATTTTAGTGATGTAAATATTACTAGTATATTTATATTTAAAAAAATATATCTAAAGTATGCCAAGAGATATCCTTCTCGAGGCACCTATTTTTTATCAATTTACCACACTCACCTCAAATCCTACAATTTGATATATTCATTCTACATGTGAAAAAAATTAAGGAGGCAATATAAATAGATTGAATATGTGTCTTTTCATATGCCATTCTGTAACATTTCTTTCTTTCATCTTAGTGCATAGTGATGGCTTCTATGAAACTTCCATCCACCTTTCTTTCCATCCAGCATGTATTTTTTTTTTCTTTTATTATTTTAACCCGTTTTTTTAATTTTCTTAATTTGTGGAGTGACTATTTCATTTTTTTAATAAAGATTCTAGATTGGAATCTTATAAGTTTACATAGAAATTCTGGAATCTTTCAGCTCCCATTAGGAACGCCTCTCGACGTAAATATATTATATTGTGTAATATTCATATTAATATGATTATTTAATTTTTCTTCATTGTAATTATAATATTAATATTTTAAATATCTATAGAATAATATTAATACTATTTATAATAAAATTTATTGAAACATAGTAAAATAAAATATTGATATATATCGGTGTAAATATATTCAATATTAATATATTATAGCGATCTAAATATTAATTTATTTTATTGTGCAATATTCAAATTAATATAATATTCAGCCTTATGAAAATTATTTAATTTTTATTCATATTATATATATAAAATAAAATTTATATTAAATTGTTGATTATACAAATTTATAATGTATTTATATGTATGTTATATTATAGTAAAATGAAATATTGTTAATAAAATATATGCACTAGAAAATGAGATCTATGAAACACATAATGGTTTCATTTTGACATTACTTTGGTATTGTTTTTGATTATGGTAAGCATGGATTTTGAAAGGACCTAGACCCTTGTACAAGAGAACAGATATAGCAATAAAGCCCAACAAAACTAAAAAGAACCACCGACAAACAAACAACACAGCACTAGCAAAACAACCTGAAAAATAGACGAAGTGTCAAGAACCCCAAACAAGCAACCAATCAAAAATCAAGGTGGTTTCAAACTGAATTGCTCCAAGGAGCTTTGCATCTTGAACTTGAAATCCTTGCTCTCAGATCTCTTCTTTTTGGAAGAACTAGGAAAATCCAAAGGTCCACTCGAGGTCCCCATATCACATCACACCTCTATCAAAGGAGTCTCCAACACTGCTCTATGGTCCCTACTCCCTTTATCCCACATTTTAGATGGATGAGTCCTCATCACAACACTGCTATCTTCATAAATCCCCCGGTTACCCTTCATAGATGCATCCTCTAAGGAGGTCGTGCACTCCTTTCTCTTCCAAATTGAATGTTCTCTCTTACTACTTGGGCATGAAACATTAGAGTGACCAACTTTATTACAGCAAAGGCAAACAATAGAAGAGTGTTCAAATTCAATCTATTGAACCCAACTTCTAAACTTGGATAGTAAGGTAATCCTAGAAGGGAGTACCCTATCAACTTCCACAAACACAAAATCTAGCAAACAGAAGGCATCTTTTGAATTTCATGATCACATTAGCCCCAACAAATTGCCCAAAAGACCTGGTAATTCCCATAAATATCTCCTCATCTTAGTATTCTAGTGGAAGACCAAGCAACCTAACCTAGATTGAAAACTTTTTACTGCATGCCTTAAAATGATTGAAGCTCGGTGACCAATTTTGAAGGCATAGACCATTTTGCCCAAGAAACCAAGGGCTAGCAAGGATCCTTGAGCAATCTTCTGAGTTTGAAAAGGAGAACAAGAAGAAACAGTTCAACAAAGCAACCACCTTAACCTGCCCCCTTAGCTTCCATTTACGAAGCACCCAACTTCTAACAACATTAATATTGTGATGATTTCCACAAAATTTCCCAACAAGTGAGTTGTGGAGCCACCCAGCAGACCTTTCAATGAGAGAGTCAGGGATGACGATCTATGGTTTTATCCATCCTCCAAAGCCTAGTTAGAAGTAGTAGTAGCACCAAGCATTTGAGAAGAATCAACAATTTCCTCAGCAGGAGTGTTGGCTAGTTGCATCTCCTGCAATGCCTCCAAGCATGTCAGAACCAATACAAGCAGCCGCACCCTGCAAACACCCATTCACTACATAACCACAAGAGTAACCTTAGTAACAGTTCCTTCAACTAGGTCGGTGCCCTGGCAAGTTGTGCCCTGCAAACACCCATCCAGCTCGTCTTCCACAATAGCAACCTTAGCAGTTATGTTTGATTAAATTGTTGATTATATAAATTTATAATGTATTTATATTTATGTTATATTATGGTAAAAACAAATATTATTAATAAAATATTTGCATTGGGAAATGAGATCTATGGAACACATTAATTTTAACATTACTTTGGTATTGTTTTATTTGTACTAGTAATCTAAATTGCTAACATAAAAATTGAAAGAAAACAATCCAACAATGAAGGCGAAGGAGTCTGGTATTTTTTTAAGCTATGTTAAAGAGTGAGAACGAAACAATTTAAAGTTAGTTATCTTTTTGACATTATGAGATTATTTAAAACAACCTGTTATGAATGTAGAGAGCTAAGAATTCAAGTGTAGAAGTTGTTATGAACAGAGAGCTAAGAATTCAAGTATAGAAGCATGATAGATTTTGTGGGCTCTTTATGCTTGTTTACTGGTACTATTTAACTTCTTTGTTTACTAGTACTATTTAACTTCTTGTTTAATTATTTACATGTTTTACAAATTGAGGACTGTTTAATTTGTTTATTCAGTAACTAAAGTAAATAATATTTATAATTTGTGGCTTTGTTTTTCCACAAAAGATATCTCACTGAAAAATCAAATGTGCGCTACTATTTGTAGGTGAGTTATGTTTTATAGGAGGAAAACATTTAGAACTAAGATAGATGAATAACAAGTAAAACATTTTACTAGAAGCTCTAGTAGGGGCACACATTATTGTGTTTCTTTTCCAACATTGGGTGATAAACTTCATAGTATACTTATCCCATTTTTTTCTCACATATTCTTTCATGGCATAAATATCCCATATGTTTCAAGATTTAAAGATTTCAGGGCATAAATATTCCATATTGTTCAAGATTTAAAGTTTTCATTAGAAAAAGTAATTTTGTATGGGGCATATCATCATTTTGAAATTTATGTTGAGTGTCAATTAATTTTTCTACTTCATAGACCCAAAGACATTATGGTTTGATAAATTTCACCTCCTTGATTTAATATTTCCACCACTATAATATATTAATATTTAATTTTTATAAACAAATATATATGAATATTTTTTTTGATAGGTAAGAATAGATTTATATTGTATAATCAAAACAACTGTACAAAGTTTGAAGTATGAGCTCCATGAGCAAAGACCATTAACCATGACTACCACCCTTACATCAATTATCAAAATGCCCCCCAAAATGTCCTCCATGGGACATAGCTACTAGTCTTTACATTAAACATAGTAGACTATTTACATGTTAGCCCATACTACCAGACCACTAACAAACTATATTAGAAAACATAATTACAGACTTACTAACACCCAGTAGCAGCACAAGCAGACCTAGACCCGAGCCATCAAATCTCCCCTTCGGCGAAGAGATAATCCTTGAATTCACCAACCCACTCAAAGCCTTCGTCCGGAGTTATACTCAGCAATTTCTTTAGAA
Organism: Cunninghamia lanceolata; assembly: GCA_027924645.1. Classification (NCBI taxonomy): domain Eukaryota; kingdom Viridiplantae; phylum Streptophyta; class Pinopsida; order Cupressales; family Cupressaceae; genus Cunninghamia; species Cunninghamia lanceolata. The sequence goes on from BSBN01000887.1 coordinate 1,083,957, forward strand.
AGTCTCAGCCTTTGCGAGCCCTGACCCTGTGGGCAACTAGCTCTTCTCCTTTAATATCCAAAATAAAAGGAAAGAATTTAATGACTTCACCTGGCTGGTTTACCCTGGCCAAATTCTTTGGCCTGGGAAGCCTAATGCCTCTTTCTGCAGCCTCCAACACTTCATCGAGCCCCTCCAGCAGATTCTATTTGAACAGGCGCTTCACTATCACCCGGACTTCCTCCTTTGTTGTCAATACGTCTAACAGAGATGCCATCATCTGAGAGGAGATATCAGTATCTACCTGGTATCTTTCTTCGTCACTAATGAAAGCTTTGCCAAGAATGAGCTTTACTGCGCCAATGATGAAGGCATTGTTCTGGCGGAGCATCCTCTGTAGCCTTTGCTCGGTCACCTTGCCTTTAAACACCATCTGCCTAACCCTATTGGTTAGGCAAACATGTGACTCCATTCCACCACACATCAGATGCTCGGTTGGGAGATGGAAAATGATAATCGGCGGAGGGTCGTTTGCCATACGCAAGTCTGCAACAAAAAACTTGGAGCTCTGCAATTATAAGGAAAGAAACTCGCCCAAATATGATCCAAAGATCATGTGAATGGGGGCGATAATCCTCTGCCAACTCAAACTCACCGCCACTCTCTAACCTGAGGAGATTGACTAGCCATCAACATTCACTGGGATGATTAAATGCTATCCTTTACATGTGAGAGCACTCATATCCTGCTACCACCCGCCACCCCGAATGTGCAAAATGTATAATTGAAAGGAGAGCCTTCTGCAATTCTCCCATGCTACATACGGCTGTTGACACCCTCCAGCTTGACCCCTTCTACCACTGCTGAAACAACCACCTCAGCTTTCTGAGGTGGCGCCCACCCTACCACCCACAAATATATATGAATATTTTATTTACTGTTATAATAAATTTTATTATAAAAAATAGTGTTAATTATATTATTTGATTGATATTTAAAATATAAATATTATAATTCATATATGGCCATTATATTGTTTTCTCTATAAATATTAAATATTAAAATATTGTAGTGATCTAAATATTAATATATTATATTGTGTATAGATTGTGATTAATTTAGTTTGTATAAATACATTTATTTATTAATATCTTGTAAAAATTATATTAGCATGCTAGATAGACATTGACCAAAATTCTATTTGGCAAATGCCTTTGATGCTTTAAAAACATGGAAGTACAAGACAAGTTTAATTTGAAAAGGCTAATCCTACGTGTTAATTTCTAGCTATTTAAAAAATAATATTTCTATAATTATATATTATGTCATTATGTTATATTATACTATTATAATTATGATAATAATATAATATTACTATTACTATTAATTATAATAATATTAATAACATATTTATATTAATAATAAATCGTTCACAACTATAATCTTCACCCACTTGGTATAATTATAATACATTAAACTTGTAAGAATCTATTCATCTCAAACTTCTTCCCACCTCCTCTCTAAAATGCTAGTTTACTTAAGAATTGTTTTATTTTATTTACTAGATACATATACCGCAGATAAATTATATGCTTTTAGTTTTATTTTGGTAATACACCTATTTTACTTTTGTATGTAAAATTTAAGTTTACTTTTAGAAAAGCCACCATTTCTTTTCTTTTGTTTAATTTATGAAAAGTGTAGTAAATATTATATACTTATATGTTACTTTTTAATAGTATTATATTAATATATATTTTAAAATTTTGATGTCTTTATATTTAAAAAATAAATCTCATCTCTAAATAGTTTTTCTTTCATGATCACTACATGAGATGTTTCTCCTCCCTTCTACCACTATAAGTTACACCTCTTGGTGTAATAATTAATTTAAATAGTTGAGTTGGGTTGATAAATTAGAAAATGTTAATTTAGGAAATTAAATGTAAGGGATTTAGGCATTTATCTTATAGAACAACAAAGTAGATAGAATATGATGTAATGTTAACTTATGCTTTGTTGAATATAGAAAAATATGTTCTCAAGTTAGTTTCGTCGTTTGGAATTTTGTGTAGACCTAAGTTATCCTCTAGGTCAATTACACAGCTTCAGATCAATTCTATGCTATGCAGATTTGACCCTTGATGTATAGTCTTGATCTAGTGCATTGTGTACTTTTCTTATCTGATTCATTGTATTCTTTTCTTTTTATTGATAGTTAAGGACGATCAATATCTAAGGAATTACCTTGGGGAGATCACCACATCACAAGGGTCGTTTCTCATTCAATGCTACTACTTGATTTTCTAATGACCTAGCCTTGAGTTTTGTAGCCTTTAGGTTTTTCTTTACTTGCGAAAGTTGAACATCTTCCTTCAACTTTCTTTTCAAGGTAGTGTATTTAGAATCCATTGACTTGGTTCTCTCTTATAACAACTCAATCCTAATGTCTACCCTTGCATCATTCATGCTTATGCCAGTAGACTATAGGTCATAATCTATTAGCCCATTGATTTCTTTTCTTTACTACCAAGGGGTAAGTAGCTCTAGACCAAATCTAGCTAGGCAAATTTTCTTCTTTCTCATGAACAATAGGTATAATTTTCTTTGGAATAGAAGCTATTCCCTATTCCTTATGCTTGGTTGGATCCCTTTGGTTTCTCTTGTGGTGACCTCTTCATAGATCTAGTGAGGTAGTTATATTGCACTAGTGGTCTACCTAATGTAGACACTATCTCATTATTTGCATAAAACTCATCCTCATCACAAGAAACTAGGGCCTGGTTAGATGTTTTTTTTGAAAGAAATCCCTTGCACTCGGATAGTCAGAGTTACATTTTTCCTTTCAAGCTAAACAACTTCTTGAGGGTTGCCTCTAAGATAATGGATAGGAGCATTGAAGGCTACAAAAGGGTAGCATCACATATTATAGTCTTTAGCCAATTTTTTTGTACTAGGATAAAGTCTCTTGCATGGTTATTTGGAGGGAGTTGTTGTAAAGGCATGTGGATAGGAAAAATTTGGGAGTTAGGAACCTAATGGGGATACCTATTTTGTTGGTCTTGATGTTGGTTCTATGGGATATACTCCTAATCATTTTGATAGTGAGGCCTCGGGGGAACAAATTGTTGGCTTTTATAGCATTTAGCTCATTGGAGAGTATCCTCAAGATACCCTTTACATCCTCTAGTTCTATGGGCAATACTAGGGATAGGAACTTACATGGGCATAGGCACAAGTACATAGATATTAGGGTATAATGGCATGATAGACCTAGGTGCAAGTTTTCTTGCATGTATTAAGCTATTCTCTAACCTTACAACTATGTCATAAGTTGTTAGTAACTCATTGCCTTCCATAGATTGGAGCATGATAGCAATCTTAAGATTGAAAGGTTTTAAGTAATATAAAAATGCCATCTAGGAAACATACCTTACCTCTTAAAGTATTCTATTATAGGTCTTTTAGAACTTGGTGTTAAATTCATTCATAGTCTCCATTGGAGCCCTCTTTATAGTTGTTAGCTACTCTATCCTAGAGAGGTTGCCACCTTCTTCTCTAAATTTGTTATGGAGTAATTCTCCCAATTTATCCTAGCTTGCTATAGAATTAGAGAACATATATTTTTATACCAATCTAGTACCTTCCTGTAGCATCAAAAATTGCAGACCTTTGCAATTTCACACTACGTTTGGCATCCACTTTGGTGCTTGCTTCCTTTTTGTGTATTTTAGGCTTATGTTTAGCTTCTTTTTCTCATTTCATCAAATTTCATTCTAATGCTTGGTGATTCTCATAGCCTGAATGTGATTCATGAGATTCTAAAGTAGATTCACTCAGATGCAAGTACTTAGCATGAACGTCCATGCATCACGATGGTGTCCTGCGAGCCTGAAACAGTTAGTGAACTATTTTGGGACATGTTGAAGTCTCTCTTGTGGCATGTGAGATTCCCATAATGCTTCTACACCTTCAAACGACTCTCTTCCCTTGCATGTCGACTAGCTCTTCCCTCTCATTCAAGCAATAATCTAACTTTTGAATCTCTCATGCTCTCCTTGAGCTCTTCTCTACAACTTTTGTAAGAATCCAGAAAAGACTCCATTGTTCTACAATAGTATCTTGAGGATTTTATGCTCTTTGGAATGGTAGCATTGTCCTTGTGGTATCTTCTTGTAGCTTGATCATTTGTGAAGGCTTTTTCCTTGGGGTTTTGAAGTTGTTTGCATCAGATTCCAACCCTTAAGGAGTTGCAACCTCCTCTTTGCCATCTGAGTTGGTAATATTGCTTTATGTTGATAAATATTACTTTGCATTTGAGTTTACATGCATAAAACTTAGTTTATTTTCTTTGATAGTTCATGGTATAGACCACCATCCATATCTCTTTCCTTGTTGCATGATCAGGGGTATCCTTCCTTGTAGACCAGGGAAGTTACCTCTTTAGCTTATTTTTGCATTGTCATTGCTCTTACTTCCTAGACACAAGTAGGATAGGGGAACACACTTTTTTCTCCATTCTCTTGATTATTCCTTGCTTGTGGAGGTTAAAAGACCAAAGCAAGGGCTTGACTGAGGCAATCTCCTTTGCAGCACAACATTTTTCTCTTGTTTAGCAACAAGTTCTTTGAGGGAAAACACTCAAATGCATGAAGGTTTCGTTGGATTTTCTTCCCTTCTCTTATATTTCATTTTGATTCATTTTCTATAGTCTTTTTAGCTTCATTTTTGAATCTGTCACCTAGAGACTACTAGATACTTGTTATGTTTACTGTTGTGTTGTGAAAGTGTCCTGGGTCTGTATGGATCTAAGAATTTTTATTTTTGTGACTTTTAGGATGCCAATGCTTAGTGCAAACATCCTCGCAATGCGCTGTCATCCAGGGTAGTGAGCATGTTCTTCAAGTTCCAGGTTCCATTTCTTCTACTCTTTCCACTTTTGTACTTCATTTTTTAGGATTTTGTATACAATTGCTTATTTTCCAACATTTCATTAGTTCCTTTCTTTCTTGTAAGCATCTCATTTAGTTGCTTTATTTCTACTGCTGTATAAAGTGGTTCTATAGACCTAGAGTAGGCTTGAAACATTGAACAAGCAGAACTTGAGTGTATTGTTAGTGAAAAGCTCCCTTAATTGGCACATTCGATTGAGGAGTAGTTTTTCCTACATTACATTTTGGTGAACCCGCTACTCTTACACCTTTAAACACCTTCTTCAACACATTTCGAATCACAGAGCATTGTGTGTTGTGAATCTAAAACTTTGTTTATGATCTTCACAACCTAGTCTTCAAATTCATTATTTATTGTGTGTAGGAGTTGAAGGCATCTTGCAATGACATTTTCTGCAAATCCTATTGTAGTGTCCTTACTGTGTCTAGTAAACTTGGTGGCAATTACACAATTCAGAGGAAAAACCTAATTGAACAGTCCACTTGGACCTTTGGAAAGACCTTCATTGGATTATCGACTAGGGCTAGTAAGCTTGTGATGGCACTAACACTGTATGTGCTTTCAAATATTTAGACTACTTAACTCATCTAGTATAGTGTCATAATTCAAATTGCACAATGATAAAGAAATTAATGTTGATACTGTTGCTATGGGTACTTGCAATATAAGACTGTAACTAATGACTATAAAGAAATGAACACTAGGGTTTAACTTGGTATTGATAATATATCCTACACTCCTAACATACACTCTACACTCCGGAGTACAACAAGCTGAATAGCTAGAATATCTTGAAGAATCTAATGCATTTATGAATTGACTATAATAACAAAGTAACATACAGGAAATGAAGTGAGGAAAAGTTACCTTGAGTGGCCCTTGCTCAAGTGACTATCTCCACTAATCTAACTCCAATCTAGTTGCTCAGATTGACACAATCATACTAATTGCAATTCATTCATTGAACAATCCTCACAATATCACATAAGATTCTGCTTGTAGATTTTTTTCATGCATTCATCATCAAAAACATAAACATTGTCTGTGTAACTAACTTGAAAAAGATTTGGTAACTATATCTCTGATTGAACAGTCTACTTCAGACTTAAAACTTAAACTACCTCAACCACCGAGCCATACATATAGGCACAAGGGAGTTTATTGGAACAAGGTCTCTTAACTGAAATCATAAATCACCACTCTCTACATACATGAGTGTGATAAATGCCAAGTAACTAATATCTGAAAAAGAAAGAAAGAAGAGTCCTAATGAAATTGAAACTTCTTACTGAGACAGAGAAATGTGGACTAGTTGAATCAGCACGTTAGACTCCTAGATACAACATAATCCTTCTCCTTCAATCATCTTTATTAATTGCTATCACAATGCATAACCATCTTCATCAAGTGCCTCCATGTTGTAGTTGTTACATTCAATTTATCTTGGAACTTCCCCTGCTCTGCTATCTGGGAACTCTTTGGCTGCAAGCTTCACCTTGCAGTTGTTGCAGGCTATAATCCATCTCCTTCATCCGCAAGAGTTAATTCACAAAACATGCACACAATACTAACAACCATAGCTAAGCACATATATCCTTTAAAATGCATACATATCCACACATAATCATGTAATAATCATCATATTATAACCATATTCCATATACTTAATAATCAAGTTTAGGACTGCATAATAAGCATAAAAGATAGTAAAGTGTAGGAATATGTATAGGACAAATGTCTGAGAATGTATGAGAACTTGCATAAAAACATAAGAAAACTAGCTAATAACTAGACCCATCACCTATTACTCCTATTTGATCAGCACCTGACTTCACACATTCTTCTTATGATACTACTAGCACTACTCTTCCTTCTATTTCTACTCAAGTGAGTGTTCCTATGACTAGCTACCATAATGCGGATGTAGCTTTTGATCATGAGGCTACCCTAGGTTATGTCCCACCAAAAAGAATTCAGGATTTACATCACCATTTGGTTGATTATCAATTTTTTTGAGTCATGAGGACATACCTGATGCTGCAGTCCCTTTGGTTGATGCTCTCCGCCACATGTTAAATAGTCATAGTAAGGGTCTTGACTTCCTATGTGGCATCACTTATATAGTGCATAGTGGCATGCTACCTTTGGTGAGCTACGTTCTGAAACTTCAAGACTCCCACTCTAACATAATGGGTAATCAATTATATGTTCCTCTTCCTACTTCCAGAGTTTATACTTTCACATAATCACAAATGACTGCAAGTGCTCCACAGCCTGATAGCATAGGTAGTAGTTTGTCTGGAGGTGTTAACCCTATACGCCAGTATGGGTTTGCTCCACCCTCAAGGCCCTTGTAGTTTAATTTTCCTACTGGTGCCCTCAGAGTTAGCCAGTAGCTCTCTTTACCCCTCTCTTCCACTCCTCTCCCACCATCCACTCACACCATTGATCCTGTTATTAACCAACTTTTGTAAAATGTTGTTTCCATTTAGCAACAACTCGCTTCGATTTCTGCCTCATCCATACAGCCCCTCATCCCTTCTTACTATAGATGCAATCCACTCTCTATTTCTATCCTTTCTACTCCATTACCCTAAAACTTTGGGGCACTGAGGTTTGAATAGTACTCTGGTAAAGGAGACCCACAAACACATGTATCTACTTTTGCTGCTTTATGCAGTGATTGCATTTTTCAAGATGACTTGTTAGCAAAACTCTTCCCACAGTCTCTCAAATATATCATGTTGGACTAGTTTTTCTCGCTTCCTGACCATTCTATTATTTATTTTGAGTAGCTGGTAAATCAGTTCCTTCAACATTTTCAATCTAACATTGGACCTTAGGTCACATTCACTGATCTTGTCCATTGTAGACAAGATGCAAATGAAAAGGTAATTAACTTTATCTATCGTAATCAAGCTCTTTTATTGTAGATTCCTTATGCTTTGCCTGATTCTGATGTGTAGAGGGTCTTTATTGGGAACCTACAACCTCAGATTCAAGACAAGATTCTACTCATGAAATACCAATCATTTGTGCATTTATGCACAACACTATGGGATTACCAACAGTTTGTAAGCCAATTCAAGGTATCTACCTTACCGGCTCTTAGTCATCAATCTAGTAGTTCTTCTTTCACAAATTATAAAAAGAATAAAAAATTCTATAAAAATAATTCTTTTGTTGTGATCAACAATGTAGTGGCTGAAGCCCCTTCACAAGTTGCTTTAGCCCTCTCTTCTTCAAGATCAATAAATAATCATAAATTCACTCCTTTGATGGAGTCTTTATATTCTATTCTTTAGCAGCTCCTGAATAACAATTTGCTATAGCTGCCTCCTATCCATCCTCTTGACACTCACAAGCTAGTTCTACCTTTGTATAACCAAAAGGCCTTTTGCCAATTCCATAGGGTACCTAGAAATGACATTGAAAACTATTTGTGTCTTAAGCACATTGTGCAAGACCTTATTGATTAGAATGTGATCTAGGTCTCTACAAATGTAAAAGAAAATAAATCCATTGTTGTGCCTAACTAGCATCTATAGGTTTATACCAACCCAATACCGCGTCATTCTTCCAATTTTTTTGACCTCCCTTCACCTCCCATGACACTATATGCTCCTTTTGACATTCCCTCTTCCTCTATCTTTACCCAAATGGCAGGCATGGTGGATGCTCACTCTTGCCTAGCTCGAGAGTGAACTATTCTTGAGCCTATCATTTCCTTCTCTCCCGCAGTTATTATTGTCAATGTATATGAAGGACCTCTTTATATTGCCTTTGAGGTCTACGAGAAGACTGTAAAGGATATCCTAAATGACCTCATGTTCTTGGTAAATATAATCACAGAGGAATTTTTATATGTCCATGAACTTTATAAAGATACGTACGAACAATCAAAAATATTTATAAGGTTTCATGATGAAATGTCTCACCTGACCCTCGGTTTAATTACCCTCCCCATCCAGGTGGAACCCAAAACCCTAGATGTGTCTTTTTTCATCATTCCAACCTCATATCACTTTTTTCTAAAGCTGGGCCACCCATGGCTCACCGAGATGAAAGCGACCCCTTCAATAATCCATCAGTGTTTAAAGTTCCCTCTCGATGGCACTATGCACACAATCCATCACAACGGATTCAAACCTGTGGCTATGTGAGTAAACTTTTCCTTGGATTACTTTTGGCCCTCTTTGACTAAGCCCCTCTGTGCATGCAATGACTTCTTATTTATTTCTTACCAGAAGTTCAAGGATGCTCTGATTGCTTAGTTATCTGTTGGCCTTTCTCCTCGTCTTCTACGAATTCTTCTCCCTTGGTTACTTTGCCCTCAGAGGTTGCTTTAGTTCCTTCTACTTCTTCTCAAGTAGTTAAAGGAAAGCAACCTGTGTAGAGTGTATCACCCTGTCCTTTCACTCTTTACTTGTATTTAGAGGTCCCACCTCCAGTCTCTTATACAAGACTTAGAGGTCCACCCCCTTTACAACCTCAAGCATTGTGTGTTCCTGAGATCTTTGAGCCTTCAGTGGTTTCTTTTGTTCCTCCTACCTCTTTGATGGCACAAGGAAAGAAACCCATGATGAGAAGTCCTCGCCCTCCCCTAGAGATTCCTTAACCTTTATGGTTGCTCCTATTCTTCCTACCTCTCTGGGGGCATGCGGAAAGAAGCTTGTGTCACAGGGTCCCCCTCCTCTCCCCATGGTTTCCCAACCTTTGGTGATTCCTTCTATTCCTCCTTCTGCCCTAGTGATAGAAAAGGAAAAAGATCATGTGTTGGAAAACCCCTTGGTTTCTTCAGTGGAGTCTCTTGCTCGCACACGCTGCAACCAACTTGCCAGAGATTGTAGGTGTCATCACCATGTTGCAGCCTAAGAGCGTGCCGTTGATGTTGAGCCTCTTGTAGAGCATCCCACTCCCTTGCAGCTACCTTTAGACCTTGCCTTTCCCTTAGAGCCCCAACCTTTGGTTTCTTAGCCTACCTCTCTTGATTCCCTAACTCCTTCCTCCTCATTGTTGGAAAAAGATGAACGTTGTCCTCCAAGGGTACAATAATTCTTGGCTCCATCCATGAGGAGTCCCATTCTTTTGTCCATCCCTAATATGCCACCCTTTATCAAACCCTTAGACCTTCCTAATGTTGGTGTGATCTCTAGCACCACTTTGTCCTCTCTTGTCCCATTTTAGCATACCTACCATGTAGTTTTCCCTGATATCCTTTTCCCAGCCACCATTGACATAGACATCTTGTGTCCACTGTTGATGTACAAACTAGAGCATTACCCTACCCCATTGTTTCACAAACCTAACTGCATGCCTCCATCTCAGCGGCCTCTTAGCCTTTCTTCACCATTTCTTTCACCTATGGAGGATGTCCCTCCACCCGTGTCTCTTAGTGCTCACATTCACGTTGATAGCATTGATGAGCCACACTTGGTTCACTATTGTGACAACGACTCTCCTGATTCCTCCCTTGTAGAGAAAATCTATGAGTCTATCCTAGACATCCTTGCATTGTCTACAATCTTCACAAGATCAATGATAATGATTGTTACTGATATCCCAGAGGATCCTACTCCAACTGATGATCCTATGCCCTTAGTTCTAGGGGAATCTTCTAGTACTACCCTTTATGTGGTGCTTCTCTCAGCTCTTCCACCTTCCCCCTATGATTATGAATATTGGGAGATGGATGACTTGATGGCGGCAAACACTTTGAGGGTAGTGCCTTCATTCCATGTGTTTTTTGTGTGTTTTCTTGCTTGATTGTAATGTTTTCCCCATAAACATAAATATATGTTTGTTATTTCTTCATAGAGGACCCACGATGCCCTTGTAGACATGTGGATATAGGAGGAATGCCCATGTTGTGAAATTCTTCTATTTATCCTTGCATTCTTCTATATGTTGTCTCTTTGTTTCTTTTGACATTTTGGGGACAATGCAAATCGTTGGAAGATTTATCTTCCTTCCATGTTGACCTAAAATTTTTACTTTTTCTTTTTTTTTTTCTTGTGACATTCTTCCTCTTTGCTTGTAGTTCTATGTGATTGAGGGATAATGACAATTCTATAAGTTTTCCCTTGATGATTCCCCTTACAAATGCATGCTGACCCCAAAGCACGTAGATCCCTTAGTGTGTTTGGTGTTGTTGCTTGTTTTTATGTGGCATGTGATAGTGTCTCTCGGTGTCATACCATGCTTACACAAGCCTTTGTGTATTATGCCTGCAGTATCACTTTCGTTGCCTCTCTTTTAGGGGCATCTTCTTCTTCTTTCTCTAGAAGCAGCTTTCAGAACATACCTTTTCTATATAGATATGTTTCCTAGACTTTTCTCCCCCTTCGACTACCTTAAACTAATTGCATACTGTTTCTTTATGCAATTACTTTAAGGTGGGGGCATACTTTAATTCTTTGCACCTTTGCACACACCACATTGTTGGTATGCTCATCACAATATTCACTCTTAGTAGCATTTGTAGCTTTTGGTCCTAAGAAGATGGACTTTCTTGACCTAACCATTCTTTTTAGCTACTTCTTTCACACCCAGTTTGTTAGCTCTAGTGGTCCAAAAGAGTTGAGTATGGTTCCTAGCTCTCCTAGTGTACTAGTCCTAGAACCATGTTTGGCATTCCTTCTAGCTCTCATAGTGTGCTAGAAATGTCTCTTTTCTTTTGTTCTTTATCTTGTGTGTGTGTTGCGTGTTAGATTAGAATGTGTATTAGACTATATGGTTTTGCTAATGCTAAAGTTTTGGAAAATCATATTTGGTCTAATCCTCTTTAACATATAATTTTATATATACATGAATCTAACATTGTCTCATTTGTAGGTTTTTGTTGTTTAATGCTATGGTTTTGCAGATTCTCAGCTTGGAGGCTTCATCCCTTCACTCGAAGAGTTCTGCATCCTCTACAGTATCCTTTTTAAAAGGTAGTATTGGTGATATTCTTTCCTTTCTACTTTAGCATGCATATTCACATAGTTGCATAAGCCTACTAAAGTGGTGGATAAATGTAACATTGAAAATTGCATACCTTTGCAATTTCACACTACATTTGGTATCCACTTTGGTGCATAGTTCCTTTTTGTGTATTTTAGGCTTATGTTTAGCTTCTTTTTCTCATTCCATCAAATTTCATTCTAATACTTGGTGATTCTCCTATCCCAGAGGTGATGCATGAGAGTCTAAGGTAGATTCACTCAGACACTAGCGCTTAGCATGGACATCCGTGTATCACGCTGGCATCCCATGAGCCTGAAATGGTTACTAAACTATTTTGGGACATGTTAAAGTTTGTCTTGTGGCATGTGAGATTCTTGTAATGCCTCTGCACCTTCGAATGACTCTCTTTCCTTGCATGCCAACTAATGCTTCCCTCTCATTCAAGCAATAATCTAACTTTTGAATCTCTCATGCTCTCCTTGAGCTCTTCTCTGCTACTTTTGTAAGAACCTGGAAAAGAATCCATTGTTCTACAATAGTATCTTGAGGATTTTATGCTCTTTAGAATGGTAGCATTGTCCTTGTGGTATCTTCTTGCATCTCAATCATTTGTGAAGACTTTTTCCTTGGGGTTTTAAAGTTGTTTGCAGCAAATTCTAGCCCTTAAAGAGTTGCAACCTCCTCTTTGCCATCTAAATTGGTAATATTGTTTCATGTTGATGAATATTACTTTGCATTTGAGTTTTCTTACATACAACTTAGTTTATTTGCTTTGATAATTCATGGTGTAGACCACCATCCATATCTCTTTCTTTGTTGCATGTTCAAGGGTATCCTTCCATGTAGACTAGGGAAGTTACCTCTTATCTTATTTTCACATTGTCATTGCTCTTAATTCCTAGACACAAGTAGGATAGGAACACACTCTTCTCCATTCTCTCAATTATTCGTTGCTTATGGAGGTCGAAAGACCAAAGCATGGGCTTGACTGAGGGAAGCTCCTTTGCAGCACAATATTTTTCTCCTATTTTAGTAGTAGTTTCTTTGAGGGAAAGCACTCAAACACATGGAGGTTTCGTTGGATTTTCTTGCCTTCTCTTATATTTCATTTTGTTTCATTTTCATAGTAATTTTAGCTTCATTTTCAAATCTCTGTCACCTAGAGACTGTTGGATACTTGTCATATTTACTGTCATGTCGTGCAGGTGTTGTGGGTCCATATAGATTTGAGAATTTTTATTTTTGTGACTTTTAGGATGCTAGCACTTAGCGCATATGTGCCCACAATGTGTAGTCGTCCATGGAAGTGAGCCTCTTCTTCATGTTCTAGGTTCCATTTCTTCTACTATTTCCACTTCTATACTTCATTTTTCAAAATTCTATATACAGTTACTTATTTTCCATCATTTCATCAGTTCGTTTCTTTCTTGTAAGCATCTAGTTTAGTTTCTTTATTTATGCTGCTGTATAAATTGGTTCTATAGACCTAGAGTAGGCTTGAAACATTAAACAAGTAGAACCTGAGTGTATTGTTAGTGAAAAGCTCCCTTAATTGACATGTTCAATTGAGTTGCTTTTCCTTCATTACACTTCCATCTAAAATATGTTTCCAATAATCTTAGAGCTACATCTTGATGTGTATCATCATGGACTACACACAAGTTAGTAATGTCTTATAAGTGATTGGAAGGGGTTGTAACATTCTCCCTATATAGAGGAGTAAGGACTTTTTGGTAAAAATAGGGGCATGTTTCAAAATAGCTAGGGGGTTCGTGCAAGTAATGGATTGTCATTATCCCATGACATAAAAGGTTGATTTCTACACATGATGGTAGTGAAATTGATGAGGACCTTCCTAATAAACCTAAGTGCCCTAGTGATCCCTAAACTATATTTAATTCCAAACAAGAATGTGATTTAATGGAGAAATTCATTGAAATAAACAAAGATGCAATCCTTAGACAATTCATTAAATCATGGTCTAAATTATCTCCCGATTATGACGATCACATAGTGTACCCTAACCCTCTAGATCATGGCCATACCCATTATGGGAATCCCATCACTTTTAATGACAACACTAATCTCCATATAGACCCTATTGTGTGGTTACACAACATGCCCCATTTTGCCTTAGAAAATAGGGACCCAAACTTTTTGCTTTGCTTGGCTTGTTTTGCTTCCCTTTGCTTTGGGTAGTATGATAAAAGCACTATCAGATATATGTCTAGGTCATGTTCTAGGAATATCCGATCAAATTTCCAAAGTCAAAATTTCTTCTTATAAACCCTGCCAAATGAAAGAGAATGAAATTTTAAGCAGGTTTGCCTTTTGAAGTATATTGAAATTCCTTAAAACAAAGAAGTTGAACCCAGTCAAAGTTTGGTCAACAGGTCATGGGGATATTCACATAATCATAGTATCTGGATATTATTTTAATGTCTTGACCCAAGAAATTGTTAAGTAGTGCTCAATGTCCTAATATTCACAAATATGCGAATGTCAAAATTAAGTTATGGTGAAAGATAAATGTCGCATGCATGGATGTTGGTTAACATCCGGATATTAGTTTAATATCCAGACCTTAACTTAATATCTATATCCAAGCTAATATCCATGTATGTATGACATCATTTATCCCTCGTTTATTCAAGTGGCTTATGTCACATGGACATTTGTTGTATGGATAATAACTCAGTCGAATATCCTTCTCTTTGCTTAATATCCTGACCTCGATGATGTCACGTCATCCTAATTTTATAAGGACTCCTGAGCCTACTTGCGTCATTCAGATATTAGTGCATTGGGATATTAGTTTTGTCAATATTCAGACCTTACATAGCATTTTGATCCAGATGACATCATGTCATCTCAACTTCATGAAGAACGATAAGTGTGTTGACATCATGTTGATGTTTTCTCATTGGGATATTTCACATTCCTATTATCCTGACCTTATTTTAATATCCCGATCCTGATGACATCACTCTATCATGTTACAATGAAGGAGCTTCCTCCCAGTGATGTCATCTAGACATTTTGACCATATGGATATTTCACACTCTTAATGTCTAGACCTTCCAAATATCTATATCCTTGGTCTAACCAATGGTATTATGCCACATGTTCACAGGGATATTTCGAACAGAATTGAGACCTGATAGTGGATCTTCATTCAAATATGGTTGAATTGACTCATATGTTGATGTTATATGGATATATCTGGATGGATATATCCATATGATTATTCTAAAACTAATATCCACTCCATCTCGGCACACCTTTTTTGCATTTAATGCAGGTAAAAGTCATTGGCTTTTAAATTCAAATTCGTGTCGATGAACACTTATCCTAATCTCTCACAACTACATTGCTGGAACCCATTTAATCTCCTCAGAGGTAATTAATAAGCCCTAAAATTCAAGAACTCATAAGTTTAAAAGGTGAATTGCTTTCATAATTCACACAATTGCATTCAAAGAACTAATAATTTGCACAAAGAGTTCAAAACTAAAGAAGCAGCTACAACTAACCTGCAACGAGAATTTGACTATACAGGGAGCTCCTTGTGCACAGTAATTCTGGTATACATCTGCGCATTTCAATTAAGGTCTCACAATCCAAGTATGTATCAAATGATCCTATCTAGTTATTTTTGTAAGGTTTTTTTCCATGTTCTAGTCAAGGAAAGAGTTTAAAATGTTGAAATAAAATGAATTTAGGGTTAAATCTTGATTAAATACATATTTTTTAGATGCCATGTTTATTTATTTCATGGATTGAAGAGTGTTAACCCTAACGTTAAAAACGCCCTGGTTAAGATGAGTTCATGGAATTGCAGGATAAGATGGCTCAGCCCTGCATGGACAAACATGACACCGAATTCAAATAGAACATGTTCCTGAAGGTGCACAGTATATACAACAAGTATGGTTTTACTGAGGGTACCCACTCTGGCGACACTGATATTGAAGCTTTCAGAAATAGAATCAATGCCAGAGAGGATCACCCCATTCTGAAGAACATCGTGACCATGGGGATGTACTATGCAACTAATTTCCCATATGTTGCAGAGGCTTTGGAGCTTGTGATCAAATGTGATAATAATTACAATGTGGTGATAAGAAGAGTTGAGCACCAAGGACAAGTCTATGTAGACTTATCAATAGATGGCATAACCAAGGTGTTCAATCTACCTACACCCAGAGGGATATATGTGTCAGACCTGAAGGTATTAGCTAAGGAGTATGATGGCAATCAAAAGGATTGCAGAAAGGTTATTTTCCTAGGATGGAGAGATCCAACCAACAAAGACAAAGAAGTGGCCACAATGCCACAATATTTATACAAATATGAATTTAGCCCAGAGGTATAATACATGATCTTCCTGCTTAGTAGAATGAAAGGAAGGGAGAATGCTGGAAATTTTGAATATTGGATGTTCGGTCTCATTAGGATGGTGATCGAGAACAAGCAGACAATACAATGGGCAAAAATAATCAGTGACTCCCTATATTCACAAATGGTGAAGTGGAGGAGGATGAAAGATAGAGTGTTTAGGATGACTTCATATCTGGTATATGCATGTGCAACCAAAGGTACCTTTGATGGGCTACAAACAGTAGGAAGAATGGGCAGGTTGCCCCATGAGAAGACCCCCTGGGAGCATTATCCCTAGCTAGAGAGGAGACAGTCGATGCAATATTATAAAACTGTAAATGACTGCTTCATCATGCATTTAGTTAGGCTCTTAGAAGGAGATATAGCCAAGAGGTTGTCCTGGGAGCCACAAAGAAAATTCATCCACATGGTGCCTAGTTTATACAGGCTAAAACATATTCATATATCAAGATGGAAGGGTTCAGTGGGAATCCCTTCATGTTACCTAGATATCCATCAGACAAAGTTGTCTTAATGGAGATGGTTAGATAATTGATCCCTGCCTTGGAAATGTCCAAGAGAAAAGATGGAAAACCATACATAAAATTCCCTGTAGAAATCAATTGGTTTATGGTTGGATCAATGGATAATGCTAAGGCAGCTGAGTCAGATTTGAAGAATCTGAATTTGCAACTATTCCGATTCGTGAGGGATTATGATCCTTACCACAGGATTAAGAAACATTTTAACAAGAAATACAAACATGTCATGCATCTAGAGGATTACTGGGCCAATTGTGATGATGAGCATGAAGTACGGAAAAGGGAATACCAAAGGTTAACCCTTGATTAGATGCAGACCATTGGACAACCAGAAGTCCCTCCCCAGATCAAGGAGGATGATAATGACATTATGGATCCCAAATATGAGGACAATAAGATATATAATGAGGCATTGGCGCCTCCAGATTGGACCCAGGGAGAGGAAACTTCCATTGATGTCCTTACTGCCAAGGTGATGGCAAGGACCAAGAACTGGGTGAACAAGAAGATTAATGAATTGAAGACAAAAGGTGTTGTTATCACCTTCGACAAAAAGAGAAAGATGAAAGAACAAGGAGATCTAGGCTTTAATGACTTCTTGGTGCATAAAAGGTAGGTCCTGGAGACTAGATTAGCATAGCCCAGCTCACCAGGAGTTGTAGAACAACCTACATCTAAAGGAGTTTCTCTAGTATATGCACCGTCCTCACCTCCTAAGGATACGCCTCTGATGGCTATCCTAATCTCCACACCCAAGGCACCAACTGTAGAGGAGGAAGAGGATATAGGGGGTGAGGAAGAAGATCCATGTCTGGTAAGGACAAGTATAGAGAAAGGGAAGGATGTCCTTCAAGGGGTTAACAGTCCCAAATAGTCAAGGTACCAAGGCCCAACCATGAGAGGAGCAATACCACCGCCTGTTCACACATCTGCACATTTGGATCCAACCTTGAGTGTATTGAAGGAATTCCAGCATGATGTGCCTGCTGAAAATATAATAAAGGTAAAGAATGAAATGACACAATAGGCCATAAGCAAGACATTGGAAAGGGAGGTAAGTCCTTCCCGTTAAGTGGAACTGTGGACTTAACTGAAGATGATGTAGTCATGGATGTGACTAATTATCCTCTTAAGACTCTACTCCAGCATACTAAAACTGCAGTTGGAGGTGAGGCTGTAAGAGCACCTGATAAAAGTATAGGTAGGGTAGAATCCCCTGATGTTGAGGTGCAAATGGGACCTTTGAATGTCCTCATTGAAACAGTAACTAGCCCTAAAGTGATTGATTTGACATATCAGCTTGAAGGTGGGGATCAAGAAGAGGAAGCTGTCAAGAAGGATCAAGTACAGGAGGAGAACATCCCAATGGATGTTGACAATAGAAGTAGTGATGCCCAACCTGAAAAGGCACAACATGATATTCATGTGGATAAAGATAAACAAGAACAATAGGATATCTTGATAGATAAACCTAAGCAAGAGTCTGTGTCAGGACCATTCAATGATACATGAAGCAAAGTTGATGATAGTGATCAAAGGCAACTGATGCAAGAACCCCATCAAGATGGTCAGATGCAAGGACATGAAAGCATCCAAGTGGGAGCTATGCAGAAAGAACAAGTTGAAGAGGTGCCCAAGAATTATATGGTCATAGATATACCAATGGACACATCACACCTTGATCAACCACAACCAAAACAAGAAAAGGTTCATGAGGATGGTGGGGCTAATCAAGGTAGAGACCAACAAATGGGAAATCCTGAGGTCATTCCTTCACAGCAGGATCAGAATAAAGACCAACAAGAAAGTTCACAGATTCCTATAGGTGATGATGATACAGGTAAGGATAAATGAAAACAAGATGCTCAAATTGAGCAACAAGGTCAAGTAGGGTCAGGACTCGTTATATTGCCATGGATGTATTTAGAGGTTAAGCATCCACAGAATGAGATCGAGCCCTTTAACTTCAAGTCTTTGTTTACACTAGATCCAACTAAGCCAAAAAGGAGGACTAGGATAGTCTCAACAATAAGGAGGGATGCAATAACAGGGAAAAGAACAGCTCAAATAGTTGTATCCACAGTGGATAAGGCCAAGGGAGAAATAAGGCTTGAAGAATTTCAAATAACCATAATTGACTTAGGCTGCACAACTAAGGAGCAAGAGATCCAAGGATTGAGGGATCATACTAATGCAGTGGAGGATAGAATAAAGAAAGCAAAAGCCAAGAAGAAGATGTATAAGGAGCAGGTTGGTTGGCAGCACCAACCAATGTCCAGATCACAGCCACTGCACCTTTGGTCCTGGTATCTCAATAGGAGATAGCAGGATTGGATGTCCAAAAGCATCAGGTACAGGTGATGGATAGGTGGTTTACCAAATTTTTGAAGGAAGGAGATGAAATTGTGAAGACCTCATTGTCCAATTGGGACATGTTGGGTGACATAAAGAATAAGGAAGACAAATTGAAAAGGGAAGTTGGCCAGAGATTAATCAAGAGTAGTCAGGATTTGACTACATTAAAGAGTATGAGGAAAGCTGATATTAACACCCTCATGACTAAGAAAGTCCTGACCTCTCAAACGCTTCCTCATATGTACACATGGTTCGAGGATATAAGATTTGAAGTCAGCATTTTGAAGAGATGTAATTCAAGGGTGACTGATATTAGTGTGAAGGCACATGAACTTTTGTCTGAGGATTTTACTATTTTGGAAATTTTGGAAGGCAAAGTTGAGGGAAAAGTAGAAATCAAGATGAAGATTTGTAGTAAAGGCATTTAGAGATAATTTCCACTTATCAACTGAGGATCCTCTCCAGCATTTCTTTGAAGACACTATTGATAAAGCCATGTGATTGAAAGTCAAAATTGAGGCATACAATGAAGAACTAGATAGTAGAACTAATAGATGGATATCTTTTAAAGAATAGTTGAAAGCTTAGGAAAATGCTGTTGAGAAAGCTAAGGTGCCAGATAGAGAAGAAATAGATAAGGCCCTTAGGGCATATGAGCTCATCCAGGGCATTGGATGCAAGATATTTGAGAAACCATCCATAGATGAAGACTCTGATGGGAATGTAGAATGAAGAGGTCATATTGACCAGATCAAAGATTCATAGAGTATTTACTCATGCCTCATAGATAGTTGCCAATGGACAACTTGTGCCACATGTATTGTTTTATTGACATAGTCAAGCAATGTAGACCATTGATTAGCTTGAGTGGATCTTGATCCTTGGATCTTTTGTAACCGCATGCTCTCCTTGTTCTATAAAAGGAGATGGATTGCCATTTGTAATATTATTAAGAGCTTAATTGAGATAGAATTGTTGAGCTTTGTGAGCACTAAGTATACATTTTGTGACTTAGCGTTTCCCCATGGTTCTTTCTCAAGACCAATTGTAAATATGCATACATTTTGAATACTGAATGAAATAGAGATCCAGATTACAAATTAATCATAAATTCTAAGTAATCTTTTGTGGATGATATCTAGATATGTCACTAGGGAATGCTACACTCTCTGAGGTACATTTCAATTGGTGAATGTTGTTATTATCCAATTCCTTTGAAGATTAGCATTGACTATGTGTAGTTGTGGAATATCCTGGTAAAGCATGGTTTGATTTCATCTCTCTTTTCATGAAGTATTGAATTGTGCATATGGATCAATGGTTGAAACTCATTCATTTCAGATAATTTTAGAAGTTTAGTTTAATTTTCTTTTAAATTTCATTAATCATCATCACAATTACAAATATTGATAAATGATAAGTAGAACATAGTAAATATGCAGTCCTCCATAGATAATTGAACATCCTATGCATATTTGAGCAAATTGCATGTAAGATTGAAAATATCATGCAAATACTTGGAAATAATGACAAAGAACATGAAAATATCAACTTATAGGCACAATATTTAGAAGAATGTAAGGTGCAGAAGTAGAATTAAGTGAAGATTAGTTCAAATTTAACTAAATTCAGAAGGACTAATCAAAGTTACACAAATAATCATGAACAATCTTAATCATAGTAAAGATTAGAAGAATTGATCAAACTTAGGATAAATTCATATAAATATCTACATATCATGGTTAAAGATTGTAGGATTTAACATAATTCATTGAGATTCATACAGAAGAGGTGAAACAGAGCAAATATTCACATATCTAGATGTAAATTACATCAAATTTCATGCATAAGGCCCATGAATGATTAAAAACAAATTCACATCAAACCACTGAGTGAGTATCAAAAGGTTATGTACTAACTATCGGAGACTTGGGATCACAAATTCATCCTGAATTTGTCATATATTTCAAGAGGTTAAAGGTTTGTTGTATGAATTTTTATCTCTGTTAATATAACTAACAGTTGTATCAACATACCCCAACATCACATCCCAAACCACATGCTCCTTCACCATCAAAGGAAAAGACATCCTTCATCCTTCTCATGACAACACAAACCCCCACTTAGACTACAACAATCCCTCTCAAGACAAATAATCCCTTTCCTTTAGGGGTAACCCCCTCTATTAGGATTCAATTCCACTTAAGACACACATCACTTCACAATCAGTCCTAAAATCCCCCACTCACTAATCAAGTCACATCAACCATAGACACACAATCTAGAGCTAAACACCATACTTCCCATGTGGAGTACATTTCCATTCCCATCTCAAACAAAAACATCTCCCACATTCCAACTTCCAATGTAACCATTCCTAACCTTGGGATTCCACCTAAGATCAACATCAATTCACTAGGAAACATCAACCAACACCAACACTTCACCCCTCCCAAGAACTACAACATGCAACACTATCAATACACCTATCCACCTCCACCACCACCTAGATCATCTTTTGATCAAGAGTAGAAAGTCATGAAAGATATGGTTAAAGGATTTCAATATGGGACCCAAAACAAATCATATACTTTCAAAGAATTATGTCCTATGCTTATGATTGATCCATATCACAACTCCCACTTCCTGCCTCCTTTGAAATTCCAAAATATGACAAATACAAGGGAAAGTGGGATCCTATCGAACATGTCAAAGAATTCTTCATGGAAAGCCAAGAAGTGGCATATGAGGACATATACTTACTACACCTTTTTCCTCATAGTCTAGGTGGGCAAGAACATGAGTGGTTCTTGCACCAACCTAAGGGGTCCATCACATCCTTTGGAGACCTATTAAAAAAAAAATTAAACACTTCTCCTATAATATGGACCATGATTTAACTATGATGGACCTATGAAACACCAAACAAAAATCAAGGGAGAGATTTTCATTGTTCCTTTAATGATGGAGAGCCTTGGCTAGTAGATTCCCATGGTTGATTCCAAAAAAGTAACTCATTTACATATTTGTCACAAATCTCAATCTAGAATTGGTATTTCATTTACAAGTCGAATGTGTCACTTGTTTTGATGAGCTCATCGAAAGGGGGATTCAAATTGAAACATCCCCCATTTCTAAAGGGGTAATAAAACTTTATTCAAAGGATCACAATCAAAATGACAAATCAAAATTTTCTAATGATAAACCCAAATTCTTCAACAAGAACAAGAATATAGTCGATGATGGGTCATTGACTCAAAACATGTCCAAAAACCTTCATCTATCACCATTCCATCGATACCTCCTGGTGGTGCCCACTTGAGGTCTGGTCTTTAAGCAAAAGTATGTTATGTCACTTTTTTCAGTCGAGCCTGATTTTTCTTGTGGGGGGGTCATATTTCAATTATCAGTCATCTTAGCGAAGATCACCCTGATGAGAGAAGATCACCCTAATATTGCATTATCACCTCATCATCCCTTGATCCGCGAAGTGCGGATGCCAATTTTACATGAGGGCCGATATCTACCTCTCTAACAACTTCATACATCCTGCAGAGGGTCATTTTTCAAATATCAGCCTGATATTCTTGCCGGGGGCGTCATATTTCAAATATCAGTCATCTTACGAATATCACCCTTGTCGTGAATATCACCCTATGCTAACATGACGATGACGTCATCTGGGTCCGATGGGATGTGGGTGGTCATATTGCAAATATCAGTCATCTATGGAAGATCACCCTGATATTTGAAAATCACCCTGATGTTACATGATGATGACATCATCTAGGTCCAATGAGATGCATCATATGGTCTTCAGTATGATAGATATTTTTGGCAACTATGCTAGAGGTCCCACTGATCACCGATGGGGACAAGAATGTGCAGGAGGATCTTCGTCTGATATATCTAGGTGATATTGCATATCAGGTGAGCAAGTAGGAGGTTTTCCAATGGCGCAGGTCATGATGATGGGGTCTTGGCGGATGGTTTGTTGGTCACGCAAGGTAAAAGTACGTGACATCATATGTGCTCACGGCCTAGTTTATAAAGTGTTGAAGAGGTCATTTCAGGGTGAATGTGGGATAATGGTTCCCACGTAATTTGAAAAGTCAGCGATCAGCAGGAAGCACTCGCGTGGCATGATCTCGTTGGCTAGTAGCCTGCCCGTTCAAATTGAGGCCACACATCTTGGCACGGAAAATTTTCAAAGATCTTGCGACTGTTGCATTTTAAGAAACCATGGGTTGGTATGTCATTGATGACAGATGTTACAGGTGTATGGGCAAAGGCATGGATGGATCAACTACCCAATTAAAGTTGAAAATCCTCAGGTGGCAGCGTGGGGCTCGAGTTCAACCACTCTCGACCTTTCTCTTTGCCTGCTGCATTAATTGCTTTGGGCACCAATTTGAAAATGCTTTGTATCTGGCAATTTTTGAGTTGACTTTTGTACTGTTCTGTGGAGGGCGCATTCTAAGTATATCAGGATTGTGAGCCTCATTTGTTGGGGGGATTAGAAGACTAGAAAAAACCTTGGTGCTGTGATAAGATACAACCTCATTGGTGGCTCTGTTCTGGGTGTCTTGTGAGTTTATGAATCTCATGTTGTATGATTTATGCATAAGTTAACTGGTTTCATGCTATTTTTATATGAGTAATGCTTCATTGCATGTATTCTATTATCTGTCTCCAAATTGAATATTTTCTTCTTCTGAATCTAAACAGCTAAGGGATGTTTAAGATTATAGGACATGGGTTTGCTATGTTGAATGCTTAATCTTTCACTTTTGCTCAAGGGGTAGATTAAATGTCTTGGGTTAAGTGTTGGGAAGAATATATTACATGGAGGATGTTTGTAAGTAGAGAGAACTGAATACTCAGTTTGGGAAGTATCTGTAAGGCAAATACTATAAATCCCCTTGAAATCCAATCATTGATATATGTTTATGATAACCATTTACATATGTATGTCTACTGACTCTGAGCCCTAGATAGACACCAGTCTGGTCCTGTATTGAGGTTACAACCCAAAGTCCCAGTCTTGCATCCAAATCCAAATCAAACTCAAACTTCAAGTACAAACCTTTAGGACATTAGAAGTAGCTTTAGGACCAAAATCCTCTATCTCACAACTAAACATAGGCCCAAAGCTAGCCCCTTTACACTTATTTCACAGTTTTGGTCTGCATATGAGAGGATTTATCTGCTTTGTGTCAACATCCCAATCAGTTCATAAGTCATATTTCATGGGTGTTGAGTAGGGAATACCTCCTTGGTTTTGCAGAGCCTAAAGAAGAGGAGGAGATATTTATAGAGTCTATCTCTTGTACTGTTGGCCCCTGGCCCGGGTATCCTATTGATTAATGATGGCTACCTTGTAGGGATAACTAGGAGCAAGCATCCAGTTTGGGAAAAATACCAACAGATCTGGCGACTCCGTTGGGGACTGCTTTGTATAAGAACCCTGATTTTAAAAGAAAATAATTCCTAGTTGTAGGTGGCGACTTCGAACCAATCTCCCAACTGGCAAAGTAAAAATTTGTATGCAGGGGAGAAGATCCCTGTGTAATCCTTTATTTGAAGAGTTACCCATAAAGATGATGTATAGGGAAAAAAAGATTGTTTAAACCAGTCAAGAGGGTTCTCCCAAAAGTGATGATAATATTCAAGATAATCCAGGATCCTCAGAGCGGACAATACCTTATTTTTCAAACACTGAGGCTGAAATCTAGGATGTATATGAAAGACAACAGTGTGGTGTATTGAGAATGAGATCAGAGGTGTTTCAAGAATGCCCTTTCCTAGATCCCCCTGATAGATTTGAAGAAACTGAATCCCCAAGAGATAATGATGATGACTAGAATGGAATGAGACCATCCACTTCCATGCCAAAAGATGAACAACTAGCTGAAGAGATCAAGAGCCTGAGGGCTGAGTTATAGTATTTGCAGGCAGTAAAGATTAGAGATGACATAAGACAAAAGGTGCAAGCTCTGAGAACTGCTTGACATGATTCAGTCCCAACCCTTGATAATGCAAATGTGCTAAGAAATCAACAAAGAAATGAAGTCCAGGATCATCATGATGATCAGAGACAGAATATAAACAATGTTAGGGTACCACTAAATAATATGAGAAATCAGAATGCTAACAGGAATGCAAATGCAAATTAGTTTGGTAGAAAGCCTATGCAGCTGGACAGATTCAGGCAGTTAGTCTTTGATGGCATTCTTGGTTACCCTAATCCCATTGACAAACATGTGAGGCCGCAGGTACCAAGGTTTTCAGCAAATAATATTGTGTCAGGTGAGGATCATTTAAAGGCTTTTCAGAATTCCATGGACAACTTTGAGGTGGAGCATGAGGATATTTTTATGAAATTGTTTATGCAATCCTTAGTTGATGAAGCCAGGGAATGGTATAAGGGTGTACCTGACAGAAGTATCTTTTCATGGGATGACTTTAGGAGGATATTCAAAGAACAATATGGTGACAAGACTGACCCAAGCTTTTTTGTAAATGAATTCACTAGTATCACTAAGGGGTCAAATGAGCAGGTTGCAGATTTCAATGCTAGATTCACTAAAGTGTTGAACAAATTGCCACCTCACATGAGACCTAATGAGCCAATGTGCATAGTGTTGTACATAAATGCTTTTGATGCCAAAACAGCCTATGGACTAAGAGATAAGGGTCCTACTAGCCTCAGGGATGCTTTCAGGATTGCAACAAATATTGAAAATAATAGGAAAGCATCTAGTAAAACAAACAGAAGGGATGATGTGAAGATTTTGCAAAATCCAAATAAGCCTCAAGGTACTCAAGGTAATGCATCTACTTCTGAGGATAAATTAGATAAATTGACAACTATTGTTAAGGACTTAAGCTATAGACTCGCTAAAAATGAAAAGGGAATAGGTCCTGATAGGCAGGTTTACCAAAGACATGAAAAAAGACCATCTTTACATGATATGCCTTATAACACTAATTGGCATAATGGTAAACCCATCCTCCCACATAGCAACACAAATCAAAGGGCTCAGAATGCAAAGGAGACTCCTGATCCTTTGAAGAAGGATATTAATATTGTTGATGACACCCTATTGACTTTTTCCCAGACTGGATGCTTATTCCCAGATTTCCCTACAAGGTAGCCATCAGTGATCAACAGGATCTCTGGGCCAGGGGGTCAACAGTATAGGAGATAGACTCTATATTTTATCTCCTCTTCTTCTTCAGGCTCTGCAAGACCTAGGGGGGTATTCCCTACTCAACACCCATGAGGATATGCATGCAAGGCTGGGATGTTGACAGAAAGCAGATGAGTCCTCCTGTAAGTAGACCAAAACTGAAAGATAAGGGCAAAGGGGCTAGCTTTGGGCCTATTTGCAGTTGTAGACAGAGGACTGAGGTTCCTAAAACTAACTCTAATGTCCTAATGTTGGTTTTAGATTTTGCTTTGGAGTTTAAGTGTGGATGCAAAGCTGGATATGGTTATAACACAAAACAAAGCATGATTGGTGCCTATCCAGGGCCTGGAGTCAGTAGACATACACCTGTGAATGATCAGCATGAACAACTAAAACTGGATTTCAAGGGGATATGTGTGATATCTGCCTTACAGACATCTCCCAATACAAAGTGTTAGGTTATCTCTACTTATGGTATCCCTACTGCAGTATACTCTTCCCAATGTTCAACCTGAAAATAGTTTAATCTACCCCTTGAGTAGAAGTCAGAAGATCAGACAGTCAACATAGGAATTCTATGCTCTAGAATCTAAACATTACCAAACATCCAGATTCAGAAGAAGAATACATGCAATACTGGAGACAGAATTAACATAACACATGCCAAGATAGCATTTCTCATATAAGTTTAATCATGAAATCAGTGGGTTCATGCCAAAAACATACAACAAGAGATACATAAACTCACAGGTAAGCTGTACAGAGCAACCAGATCAGCTTGTTATGCATTACAGAGCCAAAATCATCAACTTTCAACAACCTTTCAAATGAGCAACATCACCTGCTTATAACAGCCAGGTAGGTGCTCAGCAATTAATTACATGGTTGACCAAAATTTCGCCAGATACACAGTATCATGGAAATGGCGCTCAAACACAACCAGATTGGCGCCCAAACCTGAATGCAGCAGGTAAGGGAGGAGACAGGAAGATTTCTCGAGCCCCGCGCCCCTGTCCGCTGATTGACACCTCCAGTCGGGTACAGGATCTACCCACGCCATCGCCCATACCTCTGCAACAATCGCCATTAATGGCGCACCAACCCGCGGCCTTGGGAAGATCATCAAATCTGCAATCGCAACCATTTCCCGCCGAGATTCATCATCATGATGTTTGAAAATGCAGGATATCAATATCCCACATGCACCCCGCGATGACCTCAATAACACTTTATATACTAGGTCATGAGCATATATCATGTCGGTGCTTTTGCTCCTGACGACACTAGTATAGACTTCATCATCATCATCCTCCAGCAGCATGATATCCTGTTGTTCGAAATATCACCCTGACGTCATCATGATATTTGAAATATACCCTTCATAATAATCGGCACAACCTGATCCTTCGGAGGAACATCCTCCTGCTGAGCTTATAACAAAAGTCTGGCCGATGAACATCCTGATGACGTCATCATCATATCTTCCTACTGCGCACCTCCTCATATCCGGATGACGTCATCATCATGTTTGCAAATATCAGGAGGTCTCTTCAAGATGATCAGTTGTTAGAAATATGACCCCCGCGGACCTTTGGTGACATCATCATCATATTAACATCATCATGATATTCGGAAGACAACCGGATATTTGGAAATATCCTCCTGATGCTCAAATATCAGGTTGCACTGTAGCTCCACCATAAGATCGGGGCGATAACTGAATATGATGATGCTGCTTGAAAAGATCACCCCCCGGAGATAATGCGCGAAGCCAGCAGGCGGATATCTCCTTGATATCAGCATCATCATGATGCTCGAACAAAACAAAAACATATATCCGGGTGATATGAAAATATCACCCCTTCCTTCGGAATATCATGATGCAGATAGGCAGAAAGAAAAATATCACCCTGATATACGGATGACGTCAGCATCATCAGGATGTCAAAACAAAGAACAAGAAGTGATACAACATCATCAGGATGATATTGATTAAGATCATCCTGACGTCCAAAATATGATGACCCTAGTGAATATCGGGTCGCACTTAGAACTCTTCGACAATCATCATCAGGATGATATAAACCAAGATCACCCGATGATAAAATATCACCCCGGCGAAATATCATGAAGGCAGAAAATATGATGACCTCCGCAAGCAGCAGGATGATAACTGGAAATATCATGATGATGACGACCCTTAGGAAAAAGCAAGTCAGGTCGACAACTTAGAGAATAACCCCCTTCAGGATATCGGGGCAACATCGTCATCATGTTTGAGCAAGGTGATATTCGGAAGATCACCGGATACTTGAAAAATCACCCCCGCAAGCAACTGAGGGCGCACTGTAGCTCACCAGTATCATCAGGATAATAAGCAAACATCACCCGACAGTTGAAATATGATGATGACGATGAGAAAAACAAGTCGACGAAGAACATGCTGATGAAGATCATCATCGAAGACAAGATGATGATGACGACCTCCTCCTCAGGAAAATATGATGCTGCAGTTGAAAAATGCTGAGGAGGTCCACCACTTAGAAAAAATTGGGCAAGAAGATGAAGGCTTCAGAAGAAGAAACCTCCTGATCATGACAAATCAACCCCAGGTCAAAGTAAGTGCTAACACACCCCATGGTGTATAATATGTCAGATGCCTCACTCACAGTTGCAATGTATGATTGCTCAATCTCTATATAATAATGTTGTTGCCTGTGATGAGTGCAATGAGCCACATTGTATAGAGGATGATAATGTCAATATGTTATCCTCAAAGAGGGAGTGTTTTTCCTATGATGTAGATGAAAGCACAAATTATGGAACTCAGGTTTGCCAGCAGGTCTCCCATGGTGAAGATGATGAAGATAGCTATGCCTATGCTCAAGACTCACATATTTTTCTAAATAACTCGAGAAGGCCTTTTGATGAAGAGATTAGAGCCTCACAGCTATAGCAGTAGCTCAGGTCAAAAGTAATTATAACCTTAGGGGTAAGGCTCAGGTAAGCAACTCGCGCCAACCAGAGAACACTTTTGTGAGCCAACCAGTGCATAGTCATAAAGAGGTTGAACCACAAAAGAAACAATGGAGCAATAATAAGCAGAATTTTAAGCAAAAAATAGGTCATGATCCTCAAAGACCAGAAAATAGAGTACCCCAAAATGAAAATCAAAGTAATAATGCTCAGGTCAAGGATGACAGTCAAGGGGCCACAAAAATTAAAGCTGGATCATCCCAGGATAAAAATAAAACCATGGATCAGGCTACAACTATTATGCAAAACTATGTTCCTTTTGACATAGCTCAAGTCTTGTCCTAGATAAAGGTCTCTGTTCCATTGATGGAGTTGATGAAGGTTGAAGAATTCAAAAATAAAGCAAAATGCTGACGCTCAGGGAAAGAAACAGGCCTTGTGTATTGAAGAGGTTGAGGTTCCTAAGGTTTATCTGGGGGTGACCATGACAAAATGTCCTTCACAGGTTGAGCCATTTTATGTTTCCCTTGTTATTAATGGAAAAACAATCAGAAATTGTATGCTTGATTCTGGAGCATCAACAAATATTATGCCTCTGACTATCATGCAACAAGTTGGATTGAAAATAGACAAAGCATGTGGAAAATGCTATGCAATGGATACTAGGGAGGTACCAGTCATTGGAATCATGAAGGATGTGGATTTCAGGTTAGCAGCATATCCAAAAAAAACATATAAAATAAACATAAAAGTGGTTGACATAAAGCCACAATATGGTATGCTGCTATCAAGAAGATGGGCAGCATTGATTGGTGGAAGTATGCAACTGGATCTATCATATGCCATGATCCCTATGAATGGCAAAGATGTCAAACTGGTCAGAGAAGAAAGGTCACTAGAAGCAGTTGAGGATCAGGATTCAGAGGAACATATATGTTTTGTGGATACTAATTGTGGAAATTTCAGGGTTGTCTCAGATGATCAAGCAGATAAGGGGAAAGATATTTGCATTCAAGAGCTGGACCAACAGGGTCTATGGACCATGTATTTTGATGGAGCTTGCTTGAAGGAAGGCTCTAGTGCTAGAGTTGTGTTTTTGTCTTCAGCTGGTAAGCTTCTAAAATTCTCTTTCTTGTTGAAGTTTGCCTGCACAAATAATATTGCAGAATATGAGGCTCTGTTATTAGGATTGAATGTTGCTCTGAAGCATGGAATCAGGATACTCAAAGTATTTAGGGATTCAGAGTTAATTATTTCCCAGGTTAGAGATAGATATGCTTCAAAAAATAAAAGGTTAAAATAGTATAAGCATGCTGTTTGGGACACAATTGAATTTTTTGATGTATTTTCAATAGAATGGATAGAAAGATCAAAAAATGTCATGGCAGATTTTTTAGCTAATGTGGCCATAAGGCCGGATGATATTACTCTGTCTAATGTTACAAATGTTGAGGTTAAAATTAGACATGTAGTACTAGAAATATATGTAGTTGGCAAGTATTTGATGATGATAAAGATTTGTTGAGGTTCCTGCACTGCATAGATGAATATAAGAATCAAGAGATTGATTTCCATAATTTTGTAGAGTTTGTGGATGGAAAAGAAACTCTTATGGGGAAGGAAGTAATTCAGCTAAAGACAAATAAAATCCCCAGAGGGTTAGTTGCTTTAGAAAGAGTATTTGACAATAGGGACCAATTTGTTTCAAAAGCATCTCCTACAAACAAGAATGACTTGGAGGAGATAAACTTGGGGACATCTCATGCCCCCAAAAAGGTATATATTGGCAAACAGCTCAAACCACACATTAGGAACATGCTGGTTGCATTGTTGAGAAAAAATAAGCATTTCTTTGCTTGGTCATATGAGGACCTGAAAGCTTATAGAGAAGACCTATTCCAACATGAAATCCCTTTGAAACCTAGAGCTAAACCATTCAGACAAAAACAACGACCTATCAACCCAACTTTGGCTCCAAAGATGCAAGAAGAACTCATGAAGCTTAGGGAGGCTGGAATAATTGTGCTTATCAGATATTCAACTTGGGTGTCCAACCTTATCCCTGTTAGAAAGAAGAATGGTGATATAAGACTCTGTGTGGACTTTAGAAATCTAAATGTATCCTCTTTAAAGGATAATTATCCACTGCCTAACATGGAGGCTATGTTACAAAAGGTAACTAGTTGTGAGATTCTATCCATGATGGATGGATTTTCAGCGTACAATCAAGTGAAGGTGAAAGAATCTGAATAATTCAAGACTGTCTTCACCACTCCATGGGGGACCTATGTATATGTGAGAATGCCATTTGGACTGACAAATGCAGGTGCTACATTTCAGAGGGCTATGGATGTTGCTTTTGCAGGATTGATTGACTCAATTCTGACTATATATCAGGATGATCTCACTGCCTATTCAAAAAAGGAAGACCAACATTGCATGCACCTAGAGAAAATTTTTATTAGAGCACTGGAATATGGTATTTCACTCAACCCAAAGAAATGTGTTTTTGGGGTAGTGGAAGGAAAATTATTGGGACGCATTGTCTCCAAGGATGGAGTCAGGATTGATCCTGAAAGAATTGCTACGATTGACAAGATTCAAGTTCCCAAAATAGTGAAAGGTATTCAGTCCTTCTTTGGACAGATTAATTTTGTTAGAAGATTCATCCCCAACTTTGCAAAAATCACAAAGGATGTCTCTAAAATGTTGAAGAAGGGTGCAACTGTCAAATGGGAAGATGAAGCAATTAAATCATTTCAGAACATCAAAGAGGCTATAAAGATGGCTCCTATGTTAAAATCTCCTAATTTTTCTAATCCATTTTAGTTGTTTTCATTTGCTTCTTTTCATACTGTTGCTGCATGTTTATTACAGAAAAATAAAGAGGGTTTTGAACAGCCTATTGCTTTTTTTAGCATGTCATTGCAGGTAGCTGAATTGAAGTATGATATCATGGAGAAGTAGTCATATGCACTAGTTAGAGCAGTCAAGAGTTTCAGGCCGTATCTAGTAGGATCTCAGATAGTTGCATATGTGCCCCATGCAGCAGTCAAGGATATTTTTACTCAGCAAGAGGTAACAGGAAGAAGATGCAGGTGGATAAACAAATTACAAGAATTTGTTGTTATATGGAGCCTAATCAGACTTGAAGGTTATATTTACCCCACTTTTATCAGCGTGGTTTCCCCCCAAATTCCTACGGGGTCAAGGGGTAGCGCCCCTTGCGGGGGTTTGGGGGCAACACCCCCAAGACGGGGTCCAGGGGCAGTGCCCCTGGCGCGTTCCCTATCGCGATACAGGGCGGGGTCGAGGGGCAACACCCCTATGGGGGCTCGGGGGCAATGCCCCCAACGTCCCCGAAACCTCACACGGTTTTTTATTATTTTATAAAGCACCGGGAGTTATTTTTTTCATTGACCGACATAAGAAAACCTTATTTTTTGTAACCGACAAAAAGGCTTGATAAAAAGTGGCTAAGGGTTAGGGTTTTGATATATTGTATTGTAGCATTTTGCAGTGGTATTGAGTTGCAGGGATTGCTGATTGTAATCGGTTTGATTTACTGGATAATAATATTGGACTCTCTATTTGGTGGATGTAGCCCGAGTTTGGGTGAACCACGTTAAAACTTGTCTCTCGTTGTTATTATTTCTGTGTATTTCTATTTCTCTATTTAATCTTTATTTGCATTTAATTGATATCTTCTGCCGGCTAACCCTAACAAGTGGTATTAGAGCGGGTTGTGTTCGATTATCGTCTGCAGGAAAGTCTCACGGTTGAGTGGGAGCAATGGCGGACGAGGGTAAAATGAAGGTTGATAAATTCAATGGGCAGAACTATAAGTTATGGAAGATGCAGATGGAGGATTACCTCTATCAAAAGGATTTATGGAGGCTGTTGGAAGGAGTAGCCAAGAAACCAGCAACAATGTCTGATGAGGATTGGAATCTTCTTGACAGAAAGGCACTGGGAACCATTCGGTTGTGCCTGGCACCATCGGTGGCATTCAATATAATGGAAGCGAAGACAACAGATGGTCTGATGAAAGCTTTGACAAAATTGTATGAAAAACCCTCAGCCTCAAATAAGGTATTTCTCATGAAGCAGTTGTTTAATTTGAAAATAGTTGAAGGTGGATCTGTGACAGGTCATTTAAATGAATTTAATATGATTGTCAGTCAATTGACTTCTGTAAATATAAAATTTGATGAAGAAGTTAGAGCTCTCTTGATATTATGTTCATTGCCTGAAAGCTGGGATAGTTTGGTAATGGCGGTTAGTAACTCTGTTTCTGGTTCAAATACCCTAAAATTTGATGATGTTGTTAGTGTTATTTTGAGTGAGGAAATTCATAAGAAAAGCTCAGGTGGATCCAAATCAGGTAGTGTTTTGAATGCAGAAAGCAGGGGTAGATCAAAGGAGAGAGGAAAAGGTTCTGAAGGTCATGGGAAGTCACGAGGAAAATCAAAGGACAAAAGATCCCAAACCAGAGGACAGAAGGATTGCTGGTACTGTGGAAAACTAGGTCATCTGAAGAAAGATTGCTGGTCTCAGAAGAACAAAGGAGACAAACAAGAAGGCAATAAGGAAGCAAATGTGGTAAGCAATAAGTCTGAAGATGATGCTTTGATTCTTTCCCTAGATAATGCTGATGATTCATGGGTTTTAGATTCAGGGGCCTCATTTCATGCTACGCCCCATAGAAGTTATTTCCTTGATTATGTCCAAGGGGATTTTGGGCTGGTTTATTTGGGAGATAATGAACCCTGTCAAATTGTTGGAAAGGGAAGAATCAAGATTAAGTTGCAGAATGGGAATCATTGGCTACTACAAGAGGTAAGGCATGTTCCAAGGCTCAGTAGGAAATTAATTTCAGCAGGGCAGCTAACTGAACAAGGTTGCATTGTTACATTTACTGATAAAAATTGGAAGGTTTCAAAAGGTGCCTTAGTAGTAGAAAAAGGTGTGAAAGTAGGCACCTTATATCTTTGTATAGGTCATATTGTTCCTTCTACTTTAGCTATTACAGAGAAAAAATAAACAGGTTCAGGAACAGTTGCTGCAGGTTTGTAGGAAGAAACTAGAAAAGTTGCTGCAGGTTCTAAGACAACACTGTGGCATAACAGACTTGGGCATATGAGTGAAAAAGGTATGAAGGTACTTCATTCTAAGAAAGTTTTACCAGGTCTGAAATGTATTAATATAGATTTCTGTGAAAGTTGTGTGTATGGAAAACAAAAGAGAGTCAGTTTTCTCAAGGATGGGAAGCAAAAGAAAAATAAAAAATTAGATCTTGTGCATACAGATGTATGGGGACCAGCTCAGGTATCTTCTGTCGGTGGCTCTTGGTTATGTTACATTCATAGATGATGCAACTAGGAAGGTTTGGATTTATTTCCTTAGACAGAAATCTGATGTATTTGAAACATTTAAGAAATGGAGAAGCTTGGTTGAGAATGAGACGGGTAAAAGATTAAAATGTCTCAGATCTGATAATGGCGGTGAGTATTGCAGCAAAGAATTTGAAGATTATTGTTCCTTTAATGGAATTCGTAGGTAGAAAACAGTTCCAGGGACTCCACAGGAAAATGGAGTGGCTGAACGCATGAATAGGACAACAATGGAGTGTGCAAGGACTATGAGATTGCATGCTGGGCTGCCTTTAAACATGTGGGCAGAGGCTGTCAACACTGCTGTATATTTAATTAACAGAGGTCCTTCAGTTCCTTTGGGCTGTGGTATTCCAGAGGAAGCATGGACAGGCAAGAAGGTGAGTTATTCTTTTCTAAAAACTTTCAGCTGTGAAGCATTTGCACATATAGATTCTAAAAATAGAACCAAGCTAGATGCAAAATAAAAAAGGTGTACCTTTGTTGGATATGACATTGATGAATTTGGTTATAAGCTTTGGGATTTTAAAAATTAGAAAATTGTGAGAAGCAGGGATGTGATATTCAATGAGAAGGTGTTGTACAAAGATCAGTTGCAACAGCATGAGAAGAAAGAAAAGGATTATGTTGTGCTGGATGATACTCCAAATAGTGATGTTCCAGTGGTTCCTCATGCTCCGCAACAGCAACTAGAAATACCACAAACTCCAGTGAATGTTAGATGGTCCACAAGGATAAGTAGACCTCCTGAAAGGTTTTCTCCCTCTTTGTATTCTATTTTGTTAACAGATGCTGGTGAACCAGAAGGGTATGATGAAGCTATGCAGGTGGATACACAGGTTCAGTGGGAGCTTGCAATGAAAGAAGAAATGGACTCCTTGCTGAAAAATCAGACTTGGGAATTATGTAAGTTACCTGCAGGTAAAAAGGCTTTACCAAATAAATGGGTTTACAGGTTGAAAGAGGAAGATGGAGGTAAGAAAAGATTTAAGGCCAGGTTAGTTGTAAAAGGATTTGCACAGAAAAAGGGTATTGATTTTGATGAGATATTTTCTCTGGTTGTCAAGATGACTTCTATTCATACTATTTTAAGTATTGTGGCTGCTGAAGATTTACATTTGGAATAGCTAGATGTTAAAACTGCCTTTCTCCATGGTGATTTGGAGGAGGAGATCTATATGGAACAGCCCCAAGGATTTGAGGTCAAAGGTAAGGAGAAACTAGTGTGTAGATTGAAGAAGAGTTTGTATGGCCTGAAACAAGCACCTCGGCAATGGTATTTGAAATTTGACAGTTTTATGGCTGAGCAAGGCTACAACAGGTGTAATTCTGACCATTGTGTTTATTTTAAGAGGTTAGATAATGACAGCTACATTATTTTATGTTTATATGTTGATGACATGCTTGTAGCTGGGTCTAACATGGATCACATAAGAGAGTTAAAACAGCAGTTGGCACAATCATTTGATATGAGGGATTTGGGGGCAGCAAAACAAATCCTTGGTATGAAAATTTGCAGAGATAGGCAGAATAGAAATTTAACTCTATCTCAGGCTGCTTATGTTGAAAAGGTGTTGCAGAGATTCCACATGGAGAATGCAAAAGCTGTCAGCACACCTTTGCCTAGTCATTTAAAATTGACTAAGGACATGTGTCCTAAGACACAAGAGGAGGAAGAAAAAATATCCAAGGTACCATATGCTTCAGCTGTAGGCAGTTTAGTGTATGCCATGGTATGCACGCAACCAGATATTGCACATGTTGTAGGAGTCATTAGCCGGTATATGAGTCATCCCGGATTAGAGCATTGGAATGCAGTAAAATGGATTCTCAGGTATTTGAGAGGTACATCCAATAAACACTTATGTTTTGGGGGTTCTAATACTGTTTTAGCAGGCTATGTAGACTCAGATCTGGCAGGAGATATTGATACCAGGTAGAGTACTATAGGTTATGTCTTTACTGTAGGAGGAACAACGGTGAGTTGGATTTCCAGGTTACAAAAGGTGGTTGCTTTATCCACCACAGAGGCAGAATATGTAGCTGCAACAGAGGCAAGCAAGGAGATGATATGGCAACAATCTTTCATGAATGGATTGGGCACACAACAAGTTAACAGTTATTTGTTTACGGATAGCTAGAGTGCCATACATCTTGCAAAGAATTCTACCTTGCATTCAAAGACCAAACATATACAGTTGAGGTATCACTTCATTCGGTCGGTGTTGGATGATGGACAGTTACAGCTAGCAAAGATACATACAAATGACAATCTAGCAGATATGTTTACAAAGGCAGTGACAAGGGAGAAGCTAAGCTCCTCTTCAGCTTCGGTTGGTCTTCTAGACTGAAAACAACCAAATATAGAACAGCAGAGTCTCGGGTGCTTATTTCCAGTGGGAGCTACAGGGTCAGTGGTGTTATGATCAGTCTCCAAGTGGGAGATGATATGGTGTGGAGTTTGATTAGTCTCCAAGTGGGAGATTGTTGTTATATGGAGCCTAATCAGACTCAGAGGTTATATTTACCCCACTTTTATTAGGGCGGTTTCCCCCCAAATTCCTACAAGGTTAAGGGGCAGCACCCCCAAGATGGGGTCAAGGGGTAGCGCCCCTTGCGGGGTCTAGGGGCAGCGCCCCAAGCGCGTTCCCTGTCGCGATACAGGGCGGGGTTGAGGGGTAGCACCCCCGTGGGGGCTCGGGGGCAATGCCCCCAATGCCCCCGAAACCTCACATGGTTTTTTATTATTTTATAAAGCACTGGGAGTTATTTTTTTCATTGACCGACATAAGAAAACCCTATTTTTTGTAACTGACAAAAAGGCTTGATAAAAAGTGGCTAAGGGTTAGGGTTTTGATATATTGTATTGTAGAATTTTGCAGCGGTATTGAGTTGCAGGGATTGCTGATTGTAATCAGTTTGATTTACTAGATAATAATATTGGACTCTCTGTTTGGTGGATGTAGCCTGAGTTTGGGTGAACCACATTAAAACTTGTCTCTCGTTGTTATTATTTCTATGTATTTCCATTTCTCTGTTTAATCTTTATTTGCATTTAATTGATATCTTCTGCCGGCTAACCCTAACAGAATTCAACATAGAGATACAGATCACAAAATTGGTAAGGGGACAAGGTTTGGCTAAAATGATGACACACTCAAATCTAGAAGCATGCCAAGTGAATGTAGTTAAAAATGAAAGTGTTAATATGTCAGAATCTGAATGGTACAAGGATATTGTATATTATTTGCAGAATTTGAATTGTCCTTCCCATCTCAGTGATAGTCAGAAAAGGACCTTGAAGCTATATGCAATCAGGTACATCATTATTCAAGGAGAGTTGTATTGGAAGAATCCTGATGGTGTCTTACTTAGATGTGTGGATGAAAATCAAGCTAATAGCATTCTAAGTGACATGCACAGAGGGATGTGTGGTGGACATTACACTGCCTAGACAACAGCCCACAAAATTCTTAGAGCAGGCTACTGGTGGCCAACTCTTTTTTCAGATGTACAAAATATGGTAAGAGAATGTGATCCTTGTCAAAGGTTCTCAGGAAAAATAAATTATGAAGGTGCATTACCACTTAGAACTGTAACTATGGAGGCTCCATTTCAACAGTGGGGAATTGATTTTATAGGGGAAATTTCAGAAAAATCAAGTGGACACAGTTGGATTTTGGTTGCTACTAACTATTTCACAAAATGGATTGAAGCCATTCCAACTAAGAAAGCTATGAGCAAGGTGGTGATGGATTTTATTCTGGAAAACATTATTACTAGATTTGGAGTGCCATTCAAAATGGTCACAGATAATGCCATGTGCTTCAAATCTGGTGAATTTGTTGATTTTTGCAACAAATATGGGATTAATTTGTCATATGCATCACCATATCATCCACAGGGAAATGGTCAAGCAGAGTCAAGTAACAAAAGCCTCATGAAAATCATCAAAAGGATGGTAGGCAGGAACAAAAGGCATGGGATTCAAAGCTGAAGATGGCACTATGGGCTGATTGGATAACAGTGAAGAAATCAATTGGAAGGTCACCTTTTGAGCTAGTATATGGTGCAGCAGCTAAGTTGCCTATAAATAATCTCTTGCCAATTTATAGGTTCATACAAGAAAATGATGAAGAGATTGAGGATTCAATGAATGAAAGGATAAACCAGCTGATTGCATTAGATGAAATCAAAAGAGCATCACACAAGACCAACATCAAGAAACAACAGAAAGTGAAATACCTGTTTGATAAAAGAACTACAGGAAGGAAATTTTAGATAGGTGATTTAGTCTTTGTTTGGAACGCAAGGAGCCAGGATAAGGGCAAGCATGGTAAATTTGAACCCTTGTGGATGGGCCCATACCGAATCAGCAATACTCATGGAGAAGACTCCTACTTTCTCCAGGCCCTAAATGGTGAAATGCTAGAATTGCCAGTGTACGGTCAATTCCTTAAGCTTTATTTTTCATAAGTGACTATCTTCTGTGCGCGATTGTAAATTATGTGTAAATTGTCTGTAAATATTCTGTATAGTCGATGTTTTGCCTTTTTGTGTTTTGCCTGGTCTGCCCAGAGGTGATCTGGTTCTCGTTGTAGCCTTGTACCTGCACGTCCCCAGTCGGAGCCAATGGTGGTGCCCACTTGAGGTCTGGTCTTCAAGCAAAAGTATGTTATGTCACTTTTTTTAGTCGAGCCTGATTTTTCTTGCTGGGGGTCATATTTCAATTATCAGTCATCTTAACGAAGATCACCCTGATGAGAGAAGATCACCCTAATATTGCGTTATCACCTCATCATCCCTTGATCCGCGAAGTGCGGATGTCAATTTTACATGAGGGCCGATATCTGCCTGTCTAACAACTTCATACATCCTGCGGAGGGTCATTTTTCAAATATCAGCCTGATATTCTTGCAGGGGGGTCATATTTCAAATATCAGTCATCTTATGAATATCACCCTTGTCGTGAATATCACCCTATGCCAACATGACGATGACGTCATCTGGGTCCGATGGGATGTGGGGGGTCATATTGCAAATATCAATCATCTATGGAAGATCACCCTGATATTTGAAAATCACCCTGATGTTACATGATGATGGCGTCATCTAGGTTCGACGAGATGCATCATATGGTCTTCAGCATGACAGATATTTTTGGCAGCTATGCTAGAGGTCCCACTGATCGCCGATGAGGACAAGAATATGTGCAGGAGGATCTTCCTCTGATATATCGGGGTGATATTGCATATCGGGTGAGCAAGCAGGAGGTTCACCGATGGCACGGGTCATGATGATGGGGTCTTGGTGGATGGTTCGTTGGTCGCGCAAGGTAAAATTACACGACATCATATGTGCTCACGGCCTAGTTTATAAAGTGTTGAAGAGGTCACTGCAGGGTGAATGTGGGATAATGGTTCCCAAGTAATTTGAAAAGTTAGCGATCAGCAGGAAGCGCCCGTGTGGCATGATCTCGTTGGCCAATAGCTTGCCTGTTCAAATTGAGGCCACACATCTTGGCGCGGAAAATTTTCAAAGATCTTGTGACTGTTGCATTTCAAGAAACCACAGGTTGGTATGTCATTGATGACAGATGTTATAGGTGTATAGGCATGGACGGATCAGCTACACAATTAAAGTTGAAAACCCTCAAGTGGTGGCGTGGGGCTTGAGTTCAACCACTCTCGGCCTTTCTCTTTGCCTACTATATTAATTGCTTTGGGCGCCAATTTGAAAATGCTTTTTATCTGGCAATTTTTGAGTTGACTTTTGTACTATTTCGTGGAGGGCGCATTCTGAGTATATTAGGACTGTGAGCCTCATTTGTTGGAGGGGTTGGAAGACTAGAAAAAAGCTTGGTGCTGTGATAAGATACAGCCTTATTGGTGGCTCTGTTCTGGGTGTCTTGTGAGTTTATGAATCTCATGTTGTATGATTTATGCATAAGTTAACTGGTTCCATGCTATTTTTATATGAGTAATGCTTCACTGCATGTATTCTGTTATCTGTCTCCAAATTGAATATTTTCTTCTTCTGAATCTAAACAGGTAAGGGGTGTTTAAGATTCTAGGACATGGGTTTGCTATGTTGAATGCTTAATCTTTCACTTCTGCTCAAGGGGTAGATTAAATGTCTTGGGTTAAGTGTTGGGAAGAATATATTGCATGGAGGATGTTTGTAAATAGAGATAACTGAATACTTAGTTTGGGAAGTATCTATAAGGTAGATACTATAAATCCCCTTGAAATCCAATCATTGATATATGTTTATGATAACCATTTACATGTGTATGTCTACTGACTCCGAGCCTTGGATAGGCACCAGTCTGGTCTTGTATTGAGGTTACAACCCAAAGTCCCAATCTTGCATCCAAATCCAAATCAAACTCAAACTTCAAGTACAAACCTTTAGGACATTAGAAGTAGTTTTAGGACCAAAATTCTCTGTCTCACAACTGAACATAGGCCCAGAGCTAGCCCCTTTGCACTTATTTCACAGTTTTGGTCTGCATATGAGAGGATTTATCTGCTTTGTGTCAACATCCTAGTCAGTTCATAAGTCATATTTCATGGGTGTTGAGTAGGGAATACCCCCTTGGTTTTGCAGAGCCTAAAGAAGAGGAGGAGATATTTATAGAGTCTATCTCCTGTACTGTTGGCCCCTGGCCCGGGAATCCCATTGATCAATGATGGCTACCTTGTAGGGATAACTGGGAGAAAGCATCCAGTTTGGGAAAAATACCAACACCTCCCAAACCTAAAAGAAATAGGAGACAATTCACACCATTACATGAACCTATCAAAGTAATATTCTATCAATTGGTCAAAGCCAACATGATCACCTTTCCCATCACAAAAACTTTTGATGAAAGCCAACCTAAACCATCTTGGTATAAGGAGGATGAATATTGTGATTATCACTAAATCATAGGTCATACCATGAGCAAATGCATGAAATTAAAACATTACATACAAGATCTTATAGATAGAGGCAAGATTAAAGTTAATGTATCATCCAACACCTTGCCCAATCAAGACCTGGGGATCTATCAAAATCTATTCCCTAACCACAGTCAACAATGCTCCTCTAATCAAAATCAAGGACAAGACTCCCACACAAACACCATCCATTACCATAAAACCCATCACATGCATGATTCCATCATTGGGCACATTGAGCAATTTGACGAACAAGTTCACACAATCAAAATCAAAACATCTAGCTGTGTTGTCACTACTTGACATGGCAGAGTCACTATCCAAGGCCTCACTCTAAACAATCCTAATTTTAGCGAGTAATATGATCTCATCGACCACCTTGAGTGAACACCTACCTAGATTTCCATCCTCGAACTATTTCAAACATCCCCTTTTCATAGGGATATTCTAAATCAAATCCTCCAAGAATCCCAAGTACCCAATAACATTGACCCTTCACACTTTTAGGCCCTCATTGGCCACCTTTCCACCAACCATCACCTCACCTTCACTCCAAATGACTTTCCTTCCCTTGATCCATCACACAACTATCCCCTTTGTATCAAAGTTGTCATATCCAAGCATAAAATAAAGCGTGTGCTCATAGACAATGGGTCTAGCCTAAATATTTGTACACTTCGATTGGTGCAACATTTGAGCTACTTAGAAGAAGCTTTGGGTTGTTGGAAAGGTAGTTTCCGTTGCACCAAAAGATCAAACTATTAATGCCTGATACAACTACCAGAGTTAATGAAACCACAACAGGTGTTTAAGCCTTGTCACGAACCCAAGCGCTTCACTGCACAACACAAGGAGACCAAGGGTGCACACCTTGCAACAATTCCCCCCAGTGCAAGTGAGGGGTTCGAACCCATGACCTAGGCTGTGATACTAATTGTTGGAAAGGTGGTTGACGTTGCACCAAAATATTGACTCGTTAATGCCTGATACAACCACCAGAGTTAATGAACCTGTAGGAGGAAGTTAAGCTTTGTCACGAACCCAAGCACTACACTACACAACACAAGGAGACCAAGGGTGCACACCTTGCAACATGGGTTCTTAGACTCTCACTATCAAAGCTTCTGATAATGTAGAGCAAGAATTAGCTAGCACTATCTACCTTCCTATTGAGGTAGGACCCTCATTGTAGCATACCCTATGTCATGTCCTAGACTTGGACCTACCATACAATCTCTTTCTTGGTCAACCATGGCTCCATGTTATGCAAGCCATACCATCCACCTACCATTAGTGTCTTAAGTTTCCATACAATGGTGTAGATGTTACTATTCCTTCCAACCTTTATCCCTTCCAATATTGCCAAATGTTGGAAGGTCAATATGACAATCATTGTCCATCCTCTAAGGCTATTTCGAAATCTAGATCCACAAAACCCAAGTCATACATCAATCCTAGTGATCTACCCTCCACATCTTCCACTCCACCTACTAAAGAAAAATCTCTAAAATCCACATTTAAAATCCTTGATAAAGGATGTGGAGAATATCAAATTCATGATTCCCTTCATATTGCTAAAATAACCATTTCACTTTGATCCTTTGGTCATGTAATGACAGATCTCACAAGTAACCAAATAATATAAACAATAATTGTAGTTAAATAATAAAATATTTAAATTCTACACATGAATATTTTAGATAAAAGCAATAAAAGATTCTCATTTTTTTAAATTCATAAAGAATGTTCAACATTAAATGTTACAACAAGCTCCATAAAATAGATTTACTTTACATTAAGGACTTAGTGCTTTTATTTACAATATGTGTTAAAGGCTCATTTACAAAACATTCATAATTACATTTCACCAACATGATATGTCTTGGAGTGAATAGTATACATAGGATATTGCACATCTAGTATCATACACCTCAATCGTTAGAGGAAAGTGAGAGAGAGAGCATCATAAAGGCACTTTTCCCCCCAACCATGAAGCATAAGCTCCCTGTTCTATCTCTCAACTGGAGAAATCCTGGCCCTTCATCGAAGGTTCTAGAAGATTAAGATGGCATGAAAGAATCTAGTGCAATATGTAATTGTTATGGAGTAAAATGTGCACCCTTGCTAATTAGGACCTATTTTGACACCTTTTGGAACAATAAACAATTAAATTTTGATCCTGACCCTATTTTTGTGGTGTTGGCTTAGAACACCTCCTTGGCTTATCCGTGTCGGCCCCATTTCATTTTATTCATTGTTAGTGAGCGGGAATGCATATAAGAAGGAGTCTTGTTGTTCATTTTACACCTAGCTTGTTATGAGAAGATTAGAAATACTTACCTTATGCTTTGATGAATTGATCTCCTATGCTCAAGTGTTTTTCACGGTTGGAAAGGCTCTTTGTATGGATGCTTATTTGTAGGTCTTGAAGGAAATTCAAGCCTTCATCTTCTATCTCTTCACTGGTACATGGTCTTGAGTCACCTACTCCAACTAGGGTTTCATATCTTTTGGTAATCTTTATCATTTACATTCATTCTTTCATCATTTATTGTAGATCTCACCTCTGCCCTCCTAGGGAATGCTCACTTGGTTATCTAATCATTGTTGTAGTGGAGGTGGAAATACCAACATGGGGTTTGACTAAGGCAAGCCCATAAACACAACACAACCCTTTTCCCTTCTTGTTTGTGTGTGGGTCCCATCCGGAGGAATCAAATAACAACAAGCTATAGGAAGGAAGAAGATTGATAGAGGAAGGCACCCAGATCTAAAGATCTTGCAAAACCCTAATTTGGGTC
Organism: Cunninghamia lanceolata; assembly: GCA_027924645.1. Lineage (NCBI taxonomy): Eukaryota > Viridiplantae > Streptophyta > Pinopsida > Cupressales > Cupressaceae > Cunninghamia > Cunninghamia lanceolata. The sequence continues at coordinate 1,128,418 of BSBN01000887.1, forward strand.
TAGGGTGCCCAACACCTTGGTACTTCTCTACTCCCAAACTTAGGTTCCTATTCTGCACAGTCTCCTCATCTCTTCTATCCTTTCAGAACCTCTATATCTATTTTTGACAGTCATTTATTGGTCAATCTTGCTCATTAGGGTTTCAAGCTTTGCCCTAGTTTAGTTTGTTAGATTTGATTGATACTCCTTTATACAACAAAGGGACAAAACCCCTGTAGTTTGGCTCTCCTTCACAAGGTAGAAGCTAAAATTAGTTTGTCTTCCAGTGTTGATAGAAGAGGGCTTGATCTAGTTTAACCTTTTAGGCTAAGTCTCCCTTTTCCATCTAACATCTTGGTGAACCTGATGTATCTTGCATCCTTCTTGCTTCAGATCTGAGTTGTTTAATGCCCCAGATCTGATTAGGTTGAATTCATTGATCATTTTACATACTTACATACCTTTCTTTTTGCATTTGATCCATTATTAGGGTAACAAAAAATCTTGCATTCCTTGAAAATCTAGCTAGTCTTGAACTAGGCTTTGTAGATTAGTGTGTTGTTTTAGATCTTTGTGACATTAATTGGTTCATTAAATTGATTTCATTTGTTGTACCTTGTCTTTCCTTGTGCTTAGAACATTCTTACATCTTGGCATTTGAAAATTTGAAAATCAAGCATTTGATTTAGGTGTAGAAAAAGTATATTTGTCACATTGTCTATATGTTAGAAGTATAGGTCATCATAGCATGATATAAATTTTTGATTTTTGCATCATATCTGGTTGGTATTGCATTAATTACTTATTTCATAGTGGTATATTTTTCATTTCAAATTCTTTAAATTATTAGGTTTTTTCAAAAATCTTTTATTTTAAGAAAGCCTAGCTAGTCTTCAAGCCTAGGGTTTGTGATTAGTGTCTTGTTTCAAATTTTTCTGATGTTATTTGCTTATCAAATCTGATTTTATATTGCTTTAGAATATCATAAATATCATCTTTTGTTGAAATTTTAAAGATAGAGCATTCTTGAATTGTTAGATTTAGGGTTTGATTTGAATATGACACTAGTAGAAAAACATAAATAAATGACTAAAAAAACTACCAAAAATTGGTCATGTGACGAGTAGTTTGGTCACGTGACCATTGGTAGTTTATTGCTGGTCATTTATCTCGTGACCAAATTTATGACTAAACAAATTTTAGTCATTAATTTGGTAGTATATTTAGTCATTAATTTGGTAGTATATTTAGTCATCAATTTGGTAGTATATTTAGTCGTTAATTTAGTCATTGATTGTTGTTAATTGGTCATTTATTTAGTCATTGTAATCATTAATTGCTGTCAATTGGTAGTATATTTAGTCATTTATTTAGTCACTGATTTCTGTCCATTGGTAGTATATTTAGTCATTTGTATTAACTAATTTCCGTCCATTGGTAGTATATTTGGTCATTTTAATCATTATTTTTCTGTCAACTAGTCATATATTTAGTAATTAATTTAGTCATTGATTTTTGTTAACTGGTAATTTATTTAGTCATGGTAGTCATTTTTATTTACTGGTTTCCATTAATTGGTAGTAAATTTAGTCATGATATGAATAATTTATTAAATACCATAAATTTTATAATGCAGAAAAAACATATTATTAAATTTGAATTAAAACATAAAAGCAAATAAATTTGGAAAACTATATATTTTATGATGCTGTCAAGATTGATAAATTTGAGCCAACACTTTCTATTTGAGAATCAGCCAATAAGAAAATGAAACAAGACAAAGCAAAGTGGCAATAAATATTGACACCATTTGGTATGGCATCTCATCAACATGGAAATGTTTTTGGTTTCATACAATTGCAATAAAATATGAATTCATCTGCAAGCTCCTGAGCTTCAGGAGTAATTTTGACATCAAATGCCAAAATTGCAGCATACTCTTTCTTCTTTTTCTCAAGCATTACACTCGCACGCATGACATCTTTTATGCACATGCCCAATACCAATTGCACTAACTGGGATGCTTACAACTAGGGTCTTCAAGAACTCAAGTAAAGCCTCCAAAGATCGAAGAGTTGAAGCTTGAACATAAACTCCTTCCCCACTCTTGTCAATCCAAGACATTATATTATTGATACCTTGCCTTGCTTCTTCCTTAATATCCTCTAAATCATCATCAGGTGCAACAACATATAACTGAGTTCCTGCTATGGCATGCTCAAGACCCTGAGATCAAGAAATTGCAGCTAAATTTCATTGTCCACATATATTTGATAAATTTATGCTCATATAAATAAAATTATTAGCCAAAAATTTGATACCCGAGTGGTTATCTTGATTCCATGTGCAAACTTTAACTCCTTATGATGTTGATAAGATCCCTGAAACCAAAATACATCTTAAGCTATGTAATACATTATATTATTTTAACAATATGATCAATGTGACATGGTTTGAGTAATCTGAATTTGAGGTGTAGATTATTCTATTCTAGAATAGTAGATCACAAATACCACCCATTGATCAATGTGATATAGCAGGTTCAAGAAAACTTTACAAAGTTGTATTTCACCGTAGGCATGCTGTTTCTAAATGTGCCTTGTTGAATCAATCCATAGAAGGTTTTGATCAATTATGTAGCCCAATACTATAGTTGAGATTTTACTCCTGTCTCTTTAGTCATCCATCACCCTTCCAAATAGAATTAAAAATCCCCTCATAATGCTTGTTGTCTTTATCGCATGCAACATCTTAAACTGCATTGGTTCAGCTTATTTCAAACAACAGCCCCTCACAAAGTTTAATTGTCAATTCTCTGCTTAACCATTACAAATATTTAAAGTCTGATTCAAGAAAATTATGATGTCATATGCCCTAAGTTAGGCAACACAATCAAAAAATAAAAGCCTTCAACTTACAAGAGAATTGGCTCACATATAAAATTTGACAAAATGCATGCAAGAAAAACTAGACTAATTAATTATAAAGAGAAGTCAGAAATGTGATTTTATATGGATTCTTCTTTCCTGTAAGCAATATCAGACAAATTCTAGAGCACATATTTCCATTCAAAAATTAACATGGAAGTAAGATTGTTGGGATTTCCTACAGATGATTATTGCTCCTACAGATGATTATTGCTGGGAACTAGGCACGCTAATTTACAAAATCATTTTCTCTATACACCTAGATAAGAATGAATCCTTACCACATCATGGCTAGCAAGTGTGGCATACATAGCAATGTATCTTGCACTAGAATAAAAATCAACTCATTTTCTTAGGTCTTAAATTTTGAAAAGTATAAATACTGCGATTTCATTAGATATGATATATATTTTAGAACTCTAAGAAAATATTTGTTCCCTAAAGTAATCCATAATTCTTCCCATTTTATTTGAAGACTATTTCATAGTGGATTTGTTTCCAAAAATTAATACCAAAAAAATATTTGCACTTAAACATTGTCCTTGTTAATTTGAGTTATTTCATTGTGAATTGAGACCTACAAAAATTTGGCCAAGACAAGTGGATGCATAACTTACCACTATAGTAGTACATAAGCTTCACAAGACCCACACCATTTTAAACACTCTTTGCTTCTACATGAGCTACATTGATTGCCCTTTGTGCTTCCTCCACAATAGTGTCAAATCTAAATGACTTATCTATGACCTGAAAATTAGGTCCAATGAAAACCAGTTGACATATGACTTATCATCGCTAGGGGTTCAAATGAGCTAGTAGTCAGGAGACAACTAGCATCGGCAAGTCGAAGAGACTTCCAACCCAATCACAGCGATATCACCAAGTCCCATCGATAAGGGTTTAACACTCTTATCAATATGTCAAAGAGACCACATTCAGAGTCAAGCTGATATGGCAAGGTCCCATCGATGGAGGATATCAGGCTATCAAGGGGAAACCAAATGAACTCCCACTGATATGCAGATCTCTTTCCAACACCATTTCCTTTCCGCTGTTGAACTTCAAAGAACATCCATTAATGATGGAAATGGTTCACAACTCTCACAACAATTTCTCATGCAATAGTCTTGGAGATAAGTTTCATTAAAAGAACATTGTCCCTGTTTAAAATGATGAAAATGGTTCACAACTGTCACAACAATTTCTCTTGCAACAATATTGGAGATAAATTTCATTGCAATGTGACATTCAACATATATTTAAAGGTTCTTAATAACTCTAATAGTTGTTATAGGAGGCATGTTTAACAAACCAAATGCAATTGCCAACTTTTCACCATGGTGACAGAGAAATAATTCCTTTCCCCCTCTTCCACATCATTATGTAAATGTCTTGAATCTGGAAAATACCATACTGCCTTCATCTCCCAAGTTTATTTCTCCAATTTTACATAGATCTCCTGTATCTTTGGATCTGATTTGTCTCCTACACAAAAGGCATTACCATTTTGTGGCCTTCAATCCAACTACACCCTGCGATCTTTTTAATTCCTCTATCTTTCATCAATCTCCTCATCATTTGAACCTCGCCCCAGCTGCCCACTTCTGCATAGATATTTGAGAGAAGAACATAAGTCACAACATTTTTATGATCCAAATCAAAAAGTAGCATCACTGTAAATTCCCCTAAGCTTATATTCATATGTAATCTACAGGCACCAAGAAAACACATCCACACAACTAGTACAGGTTTAACTGGCATCTTAATGATAAAGTTTAGGGTGTCCTCAAGATAGCTAGTACTGGCAAGAAGGTCAACCATGCACATATAATGATCAACTGTAGGTGTAATGCAATAAGGGTTACTCATGTGCTTGAAGTATGTAAAACCCTCATCCACTAAACCTGCATGGCTGCATGCACATAGAACACAAGCAAAGCTTACAATGTCAGGATATGTTCCAGAGTGCTTCATTAATTCAAAGATTTTAAGAGCATCCTTGCAAAATCCATTTTGTGCATATCCTGCAATCATGGCATTCCATGAGACCACATTTATTTGAGGCATTATGTCAAACAGTTCACGTGCTTTGTCTATGCTTCCACATTTTTCATACATGTCTACCAGGGTAGTTGCAACTACAACATCTGACATAATTTATCTATCCTTTATGTTTTGATTGATGTCCATACCCTATTCAAAAGCACACATTTTGGCATAGGCAGGAAGAATGCTGGCAAAGGTTGTGGAATATGGCTTTACTTCTGCCAATTGCATTTGCTTGAAAGTTTCTAAAGCCTTTTCAACAAATCCATTTTGTGCATATCCTGCAATCATTGCATTCCATGAGATGACATCTCTTTTAGGCATTCTGTCAAACAATTCACATGCCTTGTCTATGCTTCCACATTTTGCATACATGTCTATCAGAGTATTTCCAACTATAATATCTGATAAAATGCTCCCTTCCATTATGCTTTGATGGATGTCTATACCCTTTTCCAAAGCTCCCATTTTGGCATAGGCAGGGAGGATGCTGGAAAATGTTGTGGAATTTGGCTTAACACCTGCCAATTGCATTTGCTTGAAAGTTTCTAAAGCATTTTCAATAAATCCATTTTGTGTATATCTTGCAATCATTGTAGTCCATGAGACCACATCTCTTTAAGACATTCTGTCAAACACTTCACGTGCCTTGTTTATGCTTCCACATTTTGCATACATGTCTACCATGGCAGTTGCAACTACAACATCTGACATAATTCCTCTATCTTTTATGCTTTGATGGATGTCAACACCCTGTTCCAAAGCTCCCATTTTGGCACAAGCAGGGAGGATGCTGGCAAAGGTTGTGGAATTTGGCTTTACACCTACCAATTTCATTTTCTTGAAAGTTTCTAAAGCCTTTTCAACAAATCCATTTTGTGCATATCCTGCAATCATGGCATTCCATGAGACCATATTTCTTTGAGGCATTCTATCAAATAGTTCATGTGCCCAGTCTATGCTTCCACATTTTGCATATCTACTAGAGCAGTTGCAACTATATCATCTGTCAAAATTCCTCTATCCTTTATGCTTTGATGGATGTCCATACCTAGTTCTAAAGCTCCCATTTTGGCACACGCAGGGAGGATGCTAGCAAAGGTTGTGCAATTTGGATTTACACCTGCCAATTGCATTTGTTTGAATGTTTCTAAAGCTTTGTCAACAAATCCATTTTGTGGATATCCTGCAATCATTGCACTCCATGATATGACATCTCTTTGAGGCATTCTGTCAAACAATTCGCGTGCCTTGTGTATGCTACCACATTTTGCATACATGTCTACCAGAGCATTTTGAACTATAATATCTGAAAAAAGTCCCCCTTCCATTATGCTTTGATGGATGCCCATTCCTTGTTCCAAATCTCCCATTTTGGCACAGGCTAGGAGTACACTGGAAAATGTGATCAAAGACTTTTTGAGCATCCTTCAAACTTCCACACTTTTTGTACATCTCAATAAGCTTATTATGAAAAATTGTGCATGTAGAAAATGCGAATTGCCTGTAACCGATGAAATAGTGCACTGTTTTCCCTTGTGAAAGCTTATTCTTGAGAATGCAGGTCTGCAATAAGTGAAGATATGTAGAATAGTCTTCAGGAGGGTTGTGTGTGGTAAGAGAATGTGTAGTGCGTCCTTCAACATAATCCTATGAGATTGAGATGATTATAGCAGAAATCATAGCAGAAATCCACAAGGTAATAGAAGAAATCATAGCAAACAAAAATACACGGCGACATCAGTTGAGAGAAGAAAGACAAAACATTTGCTATTTGATGATTGCATAGAAGATAAGAATGGAACAATTACAGAGAGCTCTCTTGGAATGGATTTTGCATTTCGAATTATAAATTGCAATTATCTTCTGAATCCTAGGCTCCTTGCAAATCAACCTTCTATGCTAGAATACAAAAACATTTCAAAAAATAGCATCCAAAATCATATAAAACTATTAACAACAAAGACAACTTCTCAAAATACCTTCATGGCCACCTTTTCACCCTTCTTAGCCATTACAACAACTTTATAATTGATCTCAATTGAGGCTATTTTGCCAATATCTATGAAATCTTTTGTGGGAACACATAATGGCATGCCAATCTATAGATGCAATCACCACATATGGCTTTACACAAAACAAAAATGATACAACAATCTTTTACATGCATAAGTCATAACACCGAAAAGACTAGGTTTAGATACTGACCCTTGCAATGCCTTCAAGAATATTAACACCAACAATTATAGGATCCTTCTTGTTAATGACACAATTTGGCAAAATGCTCAGTACACAGGGGAAAACAACATCTTCTGCAGCCTCCTTTTTCCTTTCTTCCTTAAGATTGTCCATATATGCTTTAAACTGGTCAAACAAATGATAAATAATAATGTATTTACAACAATGGGACCCTAATAGTAATGTATTTACAACAAAGGTTAGATAACCACTCAAGCACCAAATGTATATGCTAACTCCAACTCTTAACAAGGTAAGTATTTATCAGACTTGCTCATCTGCATTCCACATACCACAATTTGATCGCCTTCATGTAGCATACCATTTATCAATATAACATCAATTGTAGTTCCCAATCCTTCTATAACCTTCACCTTCAAGACGGTACACTGAAATAACAATTCAAAACCATAAAAACTGACAAAATATGATGTTCGTGACCTAAAAGACTATTTAAATTAACTTTTCCAGCCCTGATTTTTATTAAAAAACTAAAGTTTAAGTAGAAGAACAAACTTTCCCACAAACGTTGCAAAATAATAGAAATGTAGAACAAAATACTTTCAGGTCAAGGGCACCAAAATGAGTCTTTGGATGACTTTGAAGTGATTAATACATTGCCTAAGCCACTTCACAAATTGGTTTTTTCATCCCAATATTGCTCTAAATATTTAGTGAACTTCCATTCTGTTGTACTATGTATTGTTAATGAAAGCTAAAGTAACCATAATTCAAGAACATTATCCTCTGAACATAAAAGAAAATTACATCCCATAAACGAGGCCATAATTGAACATCCACAGGAGTTGTAAAAGTCAGGCTTCACTTGTCATAAGACTAACCTAAAGCCAAAAAAGGATAATCAAGCTAGAGATGGAACACAAATTTATTCTCCAATTATTAGAAAATGGATTAGGTACATTAGGCATGCAGTTTGACTCATGTGATTTAAGGTTGAATGCCACAATAAATCATAAAGGCCAGAACATTAAATCAATTGGAGAACACCAGAAAATGGAATCTGTAGTATCCAACAGCTATAATTGTAAAGGGCCAGGATGACGGCTTGGCAAGTTCCCATATTATATTGAAGTAGAATACATGTTGAATTGGACTACAAATTTTTTTATGATAATGTTGTGCATGAAATGGAAGACCTTGAAATGAATGTGCAAAAAATATATGAGTAAATTCATTTGAGATGTAGGACTACACAAAGTATAGAATCAAATTCATTTGAGATGCACAACTGCAGAGAGAATAGATGTAAATTCGTTTGAGATGCAAGACTGAAGAACACCAAAGGTATAACTCACCTATCATTGATCTTGCTCCATCTGTGCTGCTCAGTTGTAGAATGCTTGGACCTAGGAGTGTTGGCTCTCTTATCATTGCTTTTTCCATCTACTTTTGATGGTGCTTCACCTAAAATTAAATATTATCACTTCAGATGTAAAACCTTTGTGAAGTGTACTTACATTCTGCAAGAAGCATAATTTCTCATAACTAAACATCATATGCAAAAAACTGTAGCTCTTAGCACGTTCACAACATAGTCCATCATAGATTCAAATAATGAAGGCTCATAGATCTGAGTGTAAAAAGTAGTGAACATTAGGCAGAGCATGTATGAAAATGTATGAGCCCACACAAAAAATACCATATTTTGTCACTTTAGTGTAAATATTTTATATTTCAAAGAGGACTCAGACAACATATTGCCATGACTAATATCTTCCAATGAATCATCTATTTTCTCTTGAATCATCTATTTTCTCTTGATGCCCTTGCTGAATCAAGTTGACAAATTTACACCCATTATGATCCTTCAAATACAATTCTTCATTTTCTTCCAAAACATCAGCATTCTCCAATGCACAAACCTGATCTGAAAAAATATTACAATGTAATTTAGTACAAAATCATAGAAAACCATATGCGGTTCTATTTTAAATCAAAAATATCAAATACTAAATGAAATCAGTAGCCACCATTTATGCAAGTCTATATAACAATTCACAGTGTGTATATTACAGTTTACCAAATAAAAAGGAACATAATGAGGCTAGGAAGATAAAATCATTTCAATTCAAAAAATCATCACAAATAAATCACACAGCTTTGTGATTGATCATGTGGCACCTTGTTTTAGATATTATATGTCTGGTTAGCAATACACTTCACAATATTGTATTTTTATCAATTTACACAACTAATAAGTGCAAATAGAAATATAATGCTAGAAGTAGAGTTTGAAAATGGTTGCAACATTCCTAATTTTGGTCACTAAAGGGCTATGTAGTTTTTTTTTTTTTCTGATAAAAGTTGAAGCTTGCATTAAAGTAAGGAAAGTGCATGCACCATGGCTAGTCCATGGTCTTTGGACTAGCATATTTCTGTATACACAGTTTTTTCAATCATTTTCTCCTTAAATCCATTGCCAAAGCCAAGACACCTAATTACACAAGAAAACAACCATTAAGAAAATTGCAACCAAAGAAACTATAGACCAACCTACCATCCCACATATGTACAAACAAGGAACACAAAAGATTGCCAACTATTTTATTTAGTGAGATTTATCATGCTCATTACAGACAAGAGCTTCTGCTCTTAAAAACCACAATCTTGGCTGAATTGTCCTCACTTTTTTTTCCCGGTCTCTTGTAATGACCTCACCTATGGAAACTCTGTTTTAATATGGACTTCCATCAAATCCCTTAGGAGGTTGAGATGAAGTGCCTCCCTCTTCCATGCAAGAACTTGATTGGGTCAATTCGGGGTTGCGTGTCAGGAATTGAACTTCTAAGGATTGGCTGTGTTATGAGCTCTCAACTCGTGTGACCTGCTTCTTAGGAGATGGTGAAAGGTGCACAGCTTGCCGTATAATTTCCAAATTTTTGCCACCATTTTCTCAATAGGATGACACATGATAAGGTTCCCAGTAGTTTCAATCTGATGCTGCTGAGAGCCTAAGACTAATTACATTGCATCAAGTAGACTGTCAATTAGTCCTGCATCTGCATATAATTTACCAAGTGCACAAAATAGCCCTCCAACCACTGAGGTTAAATACCATGCTTTCTAATGTGCTTGCCTACTTCCCTCTAGGTAATCAATGGCTTTATCAAGGCAATATACATCCTAGCCATTTCTTGACTATCTTTTTGACTTGACATTCCTTGAGATTCAATGGAGCTAGGGAGTTGATTGGGCATTCAAACTTGCTTGCTCCATTGGAATTCAAAGCACCCCTGACCCACGAATGCTAGATCATTTGCTGGCAAAAAGAGGAACTAAATGTGGAAGGTTGATTAGCTGCCAGAACATGAAAACTAGTGATGGTAGTTGATGTATTACACATCATATGACATTATATGCATGAAAATCAGCCATAAAATACAATTTTGTTGGCAGTATGGGATACAACCTTACAGGTCAGGAAGGCCAGCCCACATTACAAGGTTGCAACAACATTTGGATTTTGAATTGTTTATACTGACATCTTGATACCTTGTGCTGTACAATATATGGTTGTATATTAAAAAGTTTCCTCTTTTGGATATACACTTTCAAACCAAACACCTGCAATTGTAAAAGCTCTGAATCCTTTTTATGGAGTTTCTTTGTAGCCTAGAGCTCCACCTTGGCGCTATAACTCTTGTTCCATGCAAAGACACTCAATTGATTTTTGTGCTATGTGATCTAATTTGTGAATGGAAAAAGATTGTATATCTCTTAATTTTTCTTTGTTCTATCAAAATATATCTCAGACACCATTGTTTGAGTATTCCCCAGCTTCTGTGGCTTTGCTTATAAAAACAATTGTTAAAATACTATGTTAAGAAGACACAAGCTCCTAGGTGAATGTAAAATGAACTTGTTGGCAATAATTTATTTACTCAGTACCCTTTACCATTTACATCTTGTAGGGAGTAAATTATCAAAGCATGGGGTTCCAGAATCCTTCTATTTTAACAGTAACAGAGCCAAACAAATATAACTATATTAAGGTTTATTTAAATTAGGGTTTTTTAAGGTATTCCACTCACCACATAGATCATTGACCTTCTTTTCCATTTATTTGATTTCATTCTCAACTTTCTTTATAGGAGTTGAATAAGGCCCCAAACCCTAGAGCAAAAAAGAGTGTTACAGAAGAGCAAAGACCAGGGGAAAAAGCGATAATAGAGAAAAAGGTATTTATGAAAAGAGAGATTACATAGGTTTTGAGGAGGGCGATGTCATCATCATCTAGAGGGCGAGGGTTGCTATTGTTGTTGATAATGTCTTCTGGATTAGCAGCCGAAGCCATGGTTATACCAAACCCTTTGTGAAAACCAACTGACCGACCCTCTGCCATCTTCTTTCATCAATTTGATCAATTTGGAGCGGGCTAAACTTCTTTGGATTCCACTCTATTCCTTAATATTGTCAAACTTAGATCAACCTTGTATGCCACAATTTCAGAAATTTGAATACAGTTTTCTATTTTGTTTGCGATTGTGAATTGAAATTTAATTATTTTATGTCAAATTATACACAAGCATGACTCATTCTAAACTTACCCAAAATTGGATTTGATTTAAAGTCATCTCAATGGGTTTTAAGTGACAAATCAATTTGAATGTATATTCCCTAAGATGCCTCATGTTGTTTTCATATTTTAATCTTATTGAGAACTTATAGACTTCTTAATTGCATTGGGAACTTATATATTTCTTAGGCAAGATGCACAACCAAAACCCTCAAGATGGGAAAATTTGCCTATGACAATGCCCAAAATATGTAATGGAGTGTCATTGGTGAAGAACTATGAATGTCAATTTTATTGTTGAGAGGAAAGTCCATGTATGCACTATAGAATGATGCCATGTACCAATCATAGGTCAATGGGGAGAAGCTTTGACATGTGCCAATGAAGAGACTAACGATCGAACATGTAGTATTAGATCTATAATTTGTGTGAGGAGGTTGATGGATTAGTTGACCAACACATGACAACTGATTGAATGGGAGTATCCTCAAACCCTAGCAGACATGGAAAAATGGGGGTAGTTGTTCGCAAAATGGAAAGCTGTGGTGGATGAAGAGGCCATAACCTCTGCCAAGGATCCCCTACTGCTCATCGCCACCATCTATTTCTCAAACCAATTCTTTTAGTGGGGTGTAGTGAGAGAATATCCCATGGCTTCTATAACTGCCAATGTGGACTAGGTCAACATTATGACCTACGATTTTACCAGCCCAAATAAGATTAACAACACAGGAGAGCACGTGGCTTGTTGACTTGGAAGGAAAAGATGAAACTTCATCTCAGCTTGAGGTCTTGAACTACGAAGGCACAAATCATATTTGTCTAGAAATCTGAGGGACAAATCAAGAGTACCTCAAGGCTTGCCATTTGGCTCCTAATCTGATAGCTCAGAAAGTGAATGTAATCGGGCGATGTGAATCCCTATCTCCGGATGAACTAGCGAGAAAGGCTCGATCAACGGACTGAGTAAGAAAATAAAAAGGAGATGAAACAAAATAGGTTAGTTTTGTGCCTTTCTGAGTTAGGGTTTACTTTAGGGTTTCAACAAATGGGCGCCAAAATGAAATGAAAATTTTTGCGCCCATATGATTAAAATAGGTTTGGCGCCTATATTATAATATTATATAATATTAAATATATTTTAATATTATAATATAATATTATATTATATTATAAATACTATATTATATAATATTATATAATATATATAATAATAATATAATATATTATTATTATATTATATTATAATACAACCTACTCCTTCAATTCGAAATATTTTTTGTAATTATCCACTTTAATATCATATTGTCTAATTTTTATTTGTGTGACTAATTATTTAGTCATTTTTATTTGTGTATAAGTTATAAATTATACAACTTAAGTTATTAAATTATATAATTTAAATTAATTTAACTTAAATTATACTTGTGCATACTGGACTTGCAAAATTAAATAATTTATCAATATTATAGTATATTTAAAAGTTTTATAATTAATAATTGTCTTTATTTTATTTGTATCTATCCAGTTTGTCTATTTTCTTGTCTTATTTATAAATTTTTTTGTATATTTCCTATTGTATGATTTGTCTTTTTTCTTCTTAACCCTTTGTTCAATCCTTTCTCTCCCTTTATTCCTTTGGTCTAAGTGGACATTTATTGCCTTGCCTTGTATTGTCTTTGAATTCATGGACTATGATCAAATTGGAAAGAAAAAAGAATAGAGGAGTAATAGTCATTTATTTAGTCATTTTTATTTGTCTGACCAATTATTTAGTTGTGTTTTTTGCCTGATGACCAAATTAGTTATTTATTTAGTCATTTATAGCTATGTTGCAAAATATTTTGGTCACGTGACTAAAAGTTTGTCACCTCGTCATTTATTTGCCATATTTCTACTAGTTTGAGCATTATTTAAATCAAATTGAGCTTGAATAGAGGTGGATTTGATCAAAAGGTTTATTATTGCATTATATGTGTTTATATTTGATCAAACAAGAAAAACATTGATTCATTTAAAGAAAATTTCAACCTCTTCTTTCATCACATCATTCATTTCTTCTTTGTATGCATCTTGTGTGTCACTAAAGATTGTAAATGCTTTATGAGTTTTGTGATCCTGTGTCTCGATTCTAACACCTTTGTGCGAAGAAGTCATCAAATTATGGGTTCTAATACTTTGAATAGAACTGATATCAACACATCAGAACCCCAATTCATGAGTCTAATCACACAAGAGGGCCCATCACCTCTTTTTGATATCCCTACTTTACATATCCTGGAAGCATCAACTTTTCATGAAACCATCGACATAGAGGACCTCGTGGCTCATGTTCTCGGAGCTCAAACTCAAAGATTAGACACTGAGTTGGCTAATTCTCAGCAATTTGTAAGTTCAGAACATATAGCTGAGGAGGTCGTTCCTGTTGTTGAGAGTCTAAGAAGTTTAATGGTTGAAGGACAAGAGGGACTAGAAGTCTTGTGTGGCCTAGCTTACATAGTGCACAATAACATTATGTCTGCATCTAGTTGCGTGAAAATAATCACTAATGTGACTCCTTTGAATCAAATAGGCACTCAAGTGTTGGCACCCATATGAACACTCCCTATTCCTACATACACTTCTACTATATTTACTACAACTACACAACCAAGTAATAGTGCTACCACATGTGTTGGGTTATCTACCGGGAATCTTGTTCATCATTATAGTGCCTTTGCCTTTAATTATGCAAGTACTACACCTAGTGTCACCTCGCCTTCATCAAATCAAACTAAGCCTAATATAACTTTCCAAAAAGCCAATCATATAGTGTTGCAACGTATGGTTAGCCCTATTCATTCATACCAATCTCAACCTAGTTCACCTTCTAACCCTGTCATCAATCAACTTTTACAAAATATGAATTCCATCCAAAAATAGTTAGAAAACATAAACCAAAGTCCCTCAAAAATGATTATGACATCACATTATATTCGCAACCCATTATTTTATCCAATCCTAAGAGCTCAAATTCTTGAGAAATTTGAATCCCCTCGCTTTGATAAGGATAACAGGAAGGGAGACCCTAACAACCATGTGGCAGCCTTTACAACTATATGTAGTGATTTCTTCTTTGAAGATGCAATATTGGCTAAACTCTTTCCTAGGTCACTAAAAGACTCAGACTTGGATTGTTTTTTCTCATTGCCTCCTAATTCAATCACTTCTTTTTCATAGTTAATCAACAAATTTCTGCAACACTTTCAAGCAAACATTAGATCTTAAGTCTCTTTGACTGATTTGGTCCATTACAAACAAGGAGTAAACGAGAAAGTAATATATTTCATGGAGTGTTATCAAGCCCTCTTTTCGCAAATTCAATATTCTATTCTGGATGTTGATATACAAAGAATTTTCATTGGAAATTTACAACCTAACATCTGTGACAAAATCTTGTTGATGCGCTATGATTCCTTCTCTAACATTTGCACAGCTCTCTGTGATTAGCAACTATAGGTTAGTCAGTATGAGAATAATCAATCATTGGCTCCAGTTGGTCAATCCAGAGCCTCACACACTCATTCATTCAAAAGACAACAAAATTTTTATCAAAATATCATAAAATTGTATTAAAAACATATAGCGGCTGCAATATCTTCTGCTCCTGCCCCATATAAACTAAAACCAAAAACTAGACAATTGACACCATTATCACAATCTCTTTATTCTATAATGATGCAACTTTTAAACAACAATCTCATCAAGATTCCACCAATTCAACCTCTCGATCCAAGTAAGATGCAAGAATCTTCTTTTGATTCGAAGGCCTTTTGTGAATTTCACCGCACT
Source organism: Cunninghamia lanceolata (assembly GCA_027924645.1). NCBI lineage: Eukaryota > Viridiplantae > Streptophyta > Pinopsida > Cupressales > Cupressaceae > Cunninghamia > Cunninghamia lanceolata. The sequence continues at coordinate 1,143,976 of BSBN01000887.1, forward strand.
ATCAGTCATGACACTAAAAGATATATGCATCTTAAACATGAAGTTCAAGACCTCATTGATTCCAATGTCATCTAGGTTTTTGGTGTAAATGAAAAAGGAAATAAATCGGTGGTTCCACCTAATCAAAACTTACAAATATTCACAAATCCATTACCTCATCACAAAGCTAACATTGTCAATCCATCTCAAGAGATGTTATGTACTTATAATCATCAAGAACAAGATTATGAAGGAGACATTTGCATGGTGGATGGCCTCCCTCATCAAGAGCGATAAAAGCCCAAACCAACTATATATTTCACTCCTCATGGTGCTACTATTGAAGCTCTTGATGGACCTCTATACATCACCATTCGAATCAATGATAAACTTATAAGAGGTACTATGATCAATCCTATTTGCATGGTAAAAATAGTAACTGGAGAGTTTCTCTACATGCATGGTGTTGGTTCCCAAATCTATAGAGGATTTGCCAGCTCTAATACACAGGCTGATTTGGCCAACAGATTACGGGAGGTTGCATAAGCTGCCTCCCCTTCACTTCTGGTTCTGCTGCACCAAGGGGGGTATCCCTATAACTCAAGATGTAACCTTGACTAGCTCAATGATATGAAGATTTAGCTTGATAGCATCAGGCAGAATACTCTCATGTATGGACCAAGATCTGCATGATAGATCACAAGGTTGACAACATTCTTAGACATATGTGTCTGGTTGGGTATGAGAGTATGTAGGGGGTTCCTAATCCTACTCCTACAACTAACAGGTGGAAGTGATGAAATGATTTGATCTGATGTTTGGATGCAAACCTGGACCTGGTGTATAACCTCAACACAGAACTAGATTGGTGCCTATCCAGGGCTTGGAGTCAATAGCCGTACACCTGTGAATGGTCAGCATGAACAACTAAAACTGGATTTCAAGGGGATTTATGTGATATCTGCCTTACAAATATCTCCCAATACAGAGTGTTAAGCTATCTATACTTATGGCATCCCTATTGCAGTATACCCTTCCCAATATTCAATTTGAAAACAATTTAATCTACCCCTTGAGCAGAAGTTAAAAGATCAAACATTCAATACAGGAATTCTATATTCTAGAATACCAGACACCCCTTAGATATCTAGATTCAAAAGAAGGACATGCAATACTGGAGATAGAATTAACAAAACACATGCAAGTACAGCATTACTCATATAAAATCAATCATGAAATCAATAGATTCATGCATGAGACATTCAACAAGAGATACATAAACTCACAAGACCTCATGTACAAAGCAACCAAAACCAGTTGTATCTTATTACAGAGCCAAAATGTCTAGTTTCAACAACCTTAAAAATGAGTCACACAGTCCCTTATATACAGCGAGGAAGTGCACTCAGCAAATTAATTACAAGGGACATCAAAAATCCCACCAGATACAATGCATCAGAAAAATGGCGCTCAAAATCATCAATGCAGCAGAGGGACAAAGAGGAAGGAGTAGGTGAGATTAGGATCAGGGCCACCGCTAAGGGACTTTCTTCATAAATCAAGTGGTTGAACCTGTCAACTCAACCCATACCTTCCTGCATAATGTGCGATTAAAGTTTCACCAACCCGCAAGCTCTAGAGATGTAGCAACAGTGCACCCATGGAGTTTCTCCTACCAAAACAGTTGCAAACACTCACCAGAAAACCCGCGCTGCAGGCTCAAAATGTGGCCGTTGATCAAAAACCTAGTCGCTGATATCAATGGCCCCCCAAAAAATGCTAAAAAGTCACAAACCAACAAAAACGTGCCACGTAGACACTTCGAGTTTCTATCGCTAGGTCCTTTCCTCCCTGTTTCCGTTATTTATTTCCCACCGAGAATCAACTGCCGGAGCCTCACGCGAAAGCCAGCACATGGCAAGCTCCGCGGTACCTTTGAAACATTAGAGACTCTCCTTTGAAACCTTTGAGAAAGGGACACGTGGCGGCTTCCGCAGTGTCTCTGAAGCATAAAGACCTTTTCAAGAAACACCAACAGAAATTGACATGTGTCGCTTTCTGTGCAACACTTGAGAAACACTTGAAACACTTGAGACTTCTACAGAGATCGACACCTGGTAGGTTCCGCGGCCTCTTGAAACTTCAAAGAAACTTTATAGAAACTTCACGGACTGCGACACTTGGCACCTTCCGCGCTCCACTTGAAACACTTAGAAACTTTTATGAAACTCCCGTGGAAGTCGCCACGTGGCGCCTTCCACGGACCTGTGTCTTAAAACTGGGTCCCACCTCCAGCCTCGCTTAACATTGAAACATGAAGAAACAGCTCGTGGAAGCCGACACTTGTCACGCTCCGTAGCAACCATGAGGGACACACGGCGTCTTCCGCCCCTGCATAGAAACTTTTTGAAACTTCAGCGGAGAGTGACACGTGGCACACTCCGCGGGCCTTAAGAAACATTAAGGGTCTTTTAGAAACACTGGCGGAAGCCGCCACTTGGCACAGTCCGCGAGCCTTTAGTTACTTTCCTTTGTGTCCCTCGAGTGCCTCCACGTGGTGCCTTCCGCGCACACCTGAAACATAAAAGAAACTTTAAAGGGTCCTTTGGAAACTTGGTGGAGATGCGAAACATTGAGAATCTTTCAGGTGCCTCCACGTGGAGCATTCTGCGGCATTGGCACAATTAGACCCCTCTAGCCACACTTAGAAACATTCAGACATAGAAAACTGTGACCTGAAACAGAGACCCGATATGTATTTTTTATGCATTTGACCCATTTTTAACATTTTTTAGGGGCCGACAGCAATTTCTGACCTGCCACTGCATATTTTGACTTGCACCTTAATTGATTTCTCGCACTTTTAACAACTGCAAAGGCCAAAAGATAAAAATTTTGGGTTTTTTGGGAAGAGATCTGACTCAAAACCCCAAACATAAATTATTACTAACACATGGTTTGCACCACGATAAAATACGATGTATAAGAAATCACGATTAGAGCACATGATGGGTCTATTCTTCCAACTCTTGGTGCCTCGACCCTTGTCATCAAGGTTGGGTCAAGAACCTTGGATGCTACTTTTATTATCATTCCAAAATTGAATTTGTTTCATGTGAAGTTGGATCACCCATGGCTCCGCTCCATGAAGGCAGTCCCCTCCATGGTTCATAAGTGCTTAAAGTTTCCATTTGAGGGATGTGTGCATGGTGTACATCACAGTCAGTACCAACCTGTCACTTGTCAAGGACATTTTACACTTGACTACTTTTGGCCTAAACCAATTGGAGTTTCTCAAACTAGAGAGGATCTATTCTTTTTATCATATAAAAAATATAAGGCACAAAAAATTGTTGAATTGTCGCTTTGTAACATAGCTTCTAGTGATGTCCCTAGACCCTCTTGATCTTCTAAGGCTACGACAATAGTTCCCCTATCCCTCAGGTGGTGAATAAAGTTAAGTCTAAATTGAAGGTTCCTCCTGGTTCTCAAGCTTCTGGTAGATATGCTGAGGTTCCCCCTTTGCCTTTCCTTCAAGGAAAATGTGTTGAACACACAAAGATGCTGAGAGGGGGGATGAATCAGCATATACTAAAACTTAGCTTCTTGATTTGTATATAAGATCCATTTACTTAGAGACTAGAAAGTAAAACATACAACACATTCATCAACATAATGTCACCAAGATTTTTACGTGGAAAACCCAAAATTGGGAAAAACCATAGTGAGTGTTAACTCACAATATAATGCTCACTGCTATATAAAAGTTTACAACATTATTTTAGGGCTACAACTCCCTACTGACTTCATTTTAGGGATACAACCCAAGGAAGCTACTAATCCATGAAGAAATATCACTGCTACCAAGAATTACAATGATAAACAAAACTATGAACTGCTATGAAAGAAACATTTGACTCATGTTGATATTGCAGTCTTCTTTTCTGCTCAAATTATGCCATCACACTGACTTCACACACTTCATACTTCACATACCAATGTTTCACCCTCATACCTTGCATAAATGAATTTTATCTTCTATAAATACCCTCCACAACACTTCAAAACATTGATTAGGTTGACATCATGGAAATCTTTAGATGAAACGTGTAATTCTTCAAGTGTCAGCTTGAACTCATACAATATGTCAAGAAAACAAGTTGCGGACCACATCATCTCATAATAGACTTCAAATAACATCATGACACATCTTTTAATGTCAAAACAATTGATTAGGATTCACTGCACATAACAAAACTAGACTTTCTGCTCAAACTACACAAACACTGCTAACTATTCATCTTCACACCACTGGGGAGAAGCCAAAAACATCATGTGCCAGTGTTTCAACAATGTATCTTCTTGACAACATCCATACACCATTATCTTGAAATATCAGATCATTCTATACATCCACACAACAAGAGACATCCTGAACTGATGAAAACAGGGCATTTTGGGCATATTGTAACACATCACAACTTAGAATATTGCAATGCAGACCACCAAACCATTTGAAACTTCTTAGGAAGGAACTCATATATCATTATGCATATATTCCTAGATCCACACATCCTCGTTTATTTCCTTTTGAGAGAATCAAAGACTTGACTCAAGTATATTGTAGTCTGAAGGATAGTCATATGCACTTCTTCACTAACTAACTTAAATGTCTTATGCAGTACCAGAGATATGAAGGATTTACATGCGGTTCAAACCTAAGATACATTAAGGCATGTAGAATCTCCGCACAAGCTCCTCTAACTGATCTGTATACTTTCCATCTTCCGCAAGTGCTTAAACCTGTGCTCTATAGAGTACTTTTGCATTTGAAACTGTCTGTGTTACTTATGTTACTTGAAATCTGACCTTGTGGACCATAAGAACACCTAATACTATGAGGAAGCATGCTACACATCTCTGAATATTCTCCCAAAACCACATGGGCATCACTTCTCTTTTAGAGGAATGCAAAGCATTCCAATAGGTCTCCCCCATTGCTTTAGACTGTCAAGTCATAGTTTGGAACACTGTTAATGATAACATTCTTTATTGAAGGTGTAATGAGATGAATTCATGTATATAGATTTTTGATAGCTAAATAAACTTATCTTCTGAACCGCAAGAATAAATATTGCACTGCAGAGGAATGCAGACCAAAATGCTATAACTTTGCCTTAGAATATACACTGTGAAGGCCTTAATCAAACTTCCACAACTTTTCTCTAAGTGTGGTACTCCAAACTAATAGGATATCATTGTAGATATATAGAAAATGTGTTAGAACAGGTTTACACACCTCCACAACACATTTAGACATTAGGAGGATTACCATTCTTATGCTTGGACAATTTTTCTTCATATGCTAAGTCTTCCGGACTGACCTCCCTTAAGCATACCAATCTAATGTCTTCAACTTAGTCAAACTGTCTCTCTCAAATCTTCCATTGTCCATCAACTTCACCCATCTCTGACCTTAGGTTGACACATTTATGTTGACATCAATGACAACACATATTGCCAACAATCTCCACCTTTGTCATTGATGGCAACACCCAAAACAAAATGTGTACAACCACTCCCCCTTAGATGTATATTCCTCTCTCTCCCCCTTTGACATCAAGGACAAAGGGCCTAATTATCCCAAAACTATATAAACTTCCCCTTAATATATAATATTTTACAAACAATTCTCTCCTGAGATGAAAATGCCTCAAAAATTGATGCTATGTACACTATTGTCCTCCGCAAGTCTATATACATTCAAAATTTTCTTCTCTACAATACTCTACAACTCATTTAGAAGGTAGAATGAATTTTTATATTACCTTGAGTTTTGACAAAGTAGATGCCCAAATTGCTTTTTCTGAGGAGAGGATATGATTTTGGCATTCAAACTGCACATATAAGTCTTCAGCCTCATCAATACTGCTAGGTGTCTTCATCTTTTGTTCAATCTTCTCAGCTTCACCAAGCAACCCTAATAATGAAGCAAGTCTCAAATTTATTGCTTCTCTAAGCTAACCAAACTACTTCTTTATTTGTTCTCTTTGGTCCTATAGTTGTGACATTTGTACATAAAGATTTTCAACTTATGCCTTGGTTTCTCCATCCTTGTCCTTTGACAAGTCATATATTTCGGCTAACTTGGAGATCTGTGACTCAATGGAGTCAATCTGAGCTTTGATGTTCTTTGTGGAACTTGGCCATTTTAGGCAGAACAGATACAATGTTGTGGCTTCATTAATGCAATCCTTAAACTTCTTCAAATTTTCTTTCAGTTTATTATGTACATTAGCACATTTGTCAGTCATCTCAGCCAACCTTTTATCATTTACCTTTCTTACTGCCTCTTGCTCTACTTTCTGCTCAACATAGGAAGGATGGTCCTTGAAAGAATCCATTAATAGCTTAAGTTTTTTCTCTAGAGGCAGAGAGGAATCAATGGTAACCTCAGGTAACTCTCCTTGGACCACCTTCACAACATCCTCACCTACACTAGTCTTCTTCAAGTTTTCTTGTAGAAATTCTTTTCTTATTAAAGCATGCAATATATCACCAAGTTGTAGTTTGTGAAGGGGTGAGATGTTTGACAGATCAATTTATCCTTCATGTGTAGGAATCTATAGAAGTTGAGGAACTTAATCACTGGTTCAAATTGTATATGCAAGTCCAATAGGTCTTTGAATGAATCAGTCTCTGAGGAACTCTGACCTAAATCTTCAACTTCTTCAACTTCCTTTTTCTTTGTTTCACCTTTGTCTTTCTCATCTTCTTGTTTCTCCTTATCCTTCTCAGTTTCATTTTGAGTCTTCTCATCTTGTTTCTCTTCACTCTTTTCTTTCTATTTCTACTTCTCCTTAGGATTATCTTATTTCCTTTCCTCATCATTCCATGTATTCTTTGGAGGAGAATTATCATGTTCTATACTAGGGTTAGTGTTCTTCGGAGGAGATATACTGCCTTTATCCCAACCCTCTATATTTTGTGTCTCAATAGTTTCCGGAGGGGGAGGATCATGTCTTGCAAATAGTTATGAAGGGTTATGTTATTCATTTTAATGATGTGAATATTACATGAAAGTAAATGTGGTATTTTTCTTCAATAGAATAAATATCATGTGGCATAGTGTCTTTAATCCTTTAACATATAAACTATAATTGATGTTGCAAGTTCTATTGGATAATTAAATTAAGTCAGAGAATGTAGAAACAATACAGGTAATTCCTCTTTCAAAGGTTATGGGGAAAATAACATTTAAACTTAGGGAAATTAAGGGACCATATAGTGTATTGTATATTAGAGAATTTAGTTACATAGTTTTGATAAAGTAAAAGCTCGGGAGAGGGCTCAGATCCAATACAAAAGGAGGCCCCTAGGGTAGAAACAACAAGCCTCACTAGAAGTGGAACAACAAAAGACAAATAGTTGGGACTAGAACCAACAGGACATAAAAAAACTAGAACAAATTAGCAAAATGCTGGCAAAGAGCTAGCAAAGAGACAATTACATTTCAGCAAGCTTCTTCAGGCCTTTGATGGCCTTCCACTCTCTGCTCAAGTACTCAATTTTGTTAGACAAGGAGAATTATTCAGTCTCAATAGTGTCTGTAGACACCCTAAAATGACCGTGTCGTCGAATCACTTGCATTTCGTTATCTGTCTAATCACCTGCATTTCACACGTTAATTAAATAATCTAATTATTTAATTAATTTCACCAAATTCTTCTAAATCACAAAATTGCGACGTTAATTAAATAATCTAATTATTTAATTAATTTCACCAAATTCTTCTAAATCACAAAATTGCGACATTAATTAAATAAATTCTCGTTATTTAATTAATTAAATTAAATTCCTCTGTTATTCTTCTATTATTAAATAATTTTAATTATTTAATTAAATCATTATTCTTTTTCTAAATTTCAATTCCACATTAATTAAATTAATTATTTAATTAATTCAACAAATTCCCTCTTATCTAAAATTAAATAATTCTTAATTATTTAATTAAATCAAAATCATTCTTCCAAAATCATGCACAACAATTAAATAAATTTATTTATTTAATTTGCTTTTAAATCTTCTAAATTAAATAATTCTAATTATTTAATTATTTCTTCCAAAATATCTTCTCTAAATTTAAATAAATCAATTATTTATTTAAATTACTTTTTCTTCTAAATTTGAGTTATCTCTAATATAACTCAAGCTTTCTATATTTAATAAAGCAAAATATCTTCTTATTCTCATGCAAATCCCTTCTTCTTGTTTTAAATCACTTAACTGATCATTACATTCTGTTAATTGCTTTAACTCATTCTTCTATTCTTGATAACTCCTCTCATGCAAAAGAAAGCAAGACACATGTCTTCTTCTCATTCGTTGCACATTCCTCAACTGATCTCCTCCGTTGATTCTTCTGAATTATCTGGACCGTTGATCGATCTTCCTTGAAATCTATATAAACCCCCTCATCTCCTTCATTGAGTCTCTCTCTTCGATCGTATTCTCAGGCATACTTAACAGAGCTTCGAGCATACACAACGCGTCGATTGAGCACACTATAACGATCTTTTGACATTGATCTCTTGAGCACATACTTGCTTGTTGCAGCCATGGCTTTTGCAACTACATTGAGCAATCCACATATCTCCAAAAGGGAACAATACAGGTTTTGGTAAGAGCTTTCATTTGTCTTTGATTTGTGATTTATGGCTTTTACTTAGATTTGTTTCCTTTATGTTATTGGGTTCTTTGGTTTTATTTAGTTTAGATTTAATCCATTTTTCCATATACACAGTGTCTTGAGGGGAGACCTCCACCTTGGATTTAACTTTATCACTCTTACCTTTGGATCATGTTCTATTTGCTGGGCCAATATTGCTTGTAGTCTACTCAGGAACCTTGTCCATGGAGTTGGTAGCCTGCATAGGAAACTATGCCTCACTACTCTTCCTTTTCTTCCCACTCTTACTTTCCCCACTAGCTTCCATCTCATCTATGGTACTATCCCCTTTCTAGCTAGCCCTTCTCTTCTCAAGCTCAGACTGGAAGACATATACTTGGTTGTAATTGAGTTCTTAACCACATTCCTACTGAATTCAATAATTTCATTCATATTCTTAACAATTTTCTCCTGATTGGCCTTCATGGTATCTATCTCATGTTCTAAAATTTACCACCTATAGGAGTGACTATGAATTTTCTGATTTCCTCCCAGATTTCCTCATCCCTTTTTTAAAATCCCATATTTCAGGTTTCTCCATGACCGCCTTCTCAAGTTTTTTAATCTTGTCCTTAGCCACTTTGAACTGAGACACGAGGCATTTTATAAAGTCATTTTGTAACCCCAAGGTGTACTAAAAATTATGCACACCATTCTGAATGGTGGCCAGATTATTAGCCAGTCTGGAACAATTGTTACAGTGATTAGTAGAGTGCTCAGGGGGGGAAGGCTTGCGAGGAACCATGTGATTCCTCCCTTTAGAATCAGTAGTACCATCAGGGAAGTCTATAGTACGCTTCGGGATAGAAGGGCTAATATTCAACCTAGGTTGAGAGGAATTAGGAGTATGAACCTCACTATGAGAGATGGGATGCTATGAGGGGTGTCTTGAGAAGAGAGATATTGAGTGGATTTATTAATTCTTCCTCTAAGCCAGGGATGTTAACTTCTTTTAGGATGGCTACACATACTAGCATGGCTAATAGGTTTCTCCTTCTGACATTTAACAACCCCTGGAGCAAATGAAACCTTCTTAATTTTTTTGGTGGTAGGCTCATAGGGGTTCTCTAAAGTATTATTAACACCAGAACTAGCATTATCAAGGGACTCCATATCCATAGTTTGATCTTTCACTCTTCTCTTGGATTGATGAAGAGACTCCTCCTTAAGCATAGACTCTGAGGAGGCCACGAGGTTTTTGGAACTACTGTCATAGTGGGGGTTCATCACAACCTCACTCTTATCTTTATTCTAATTCTTAATTTGAACATTGTGACTCTCCATATTATCAGTCTCCCTGTCTAAAGACTCCAAAGGGTTCTTAAATTTACCATCATGGTCATGGCTAGGGGTAGGGCCAAGTTTTCTTTTCCTTTGTTCTTTCACATCCTTAGTAGTGACACAGTCTACAAAGGTTTAGCCATCTTTGTATCATCATCCGAGGGAGGGTTCCCACCCCCAACCTCAATATTCTTATGTTTCTTACTAGTAGAACCTTTAGAAGGGAGCCGGTCCAACAAGGTAGGGTCAACAATTCTGGGAAGGCGGGGAGAGGGCGGGGTTCTACCAAGCTAGAACCTATAGAATCTAAAAATAAGCCCCTCATGTAAAGGCAAGGTTTTCTTCCCTATAATAACTTGAATTACAGACTCTTTCAAGGAAGAATAGACCCAGTAAGCAAAGTTAAGTTTAACTCCATATCTTAGATGGTTTAACATAGGAAATAAGTAGGAATAAAAGTGTTCAAGTACCTGCCTTCCAAGGTAATAAACCTCATCAAAGCTTCAATGACGTCCTTTGACACCCTAGGTAAGTCTTCTCTATTAAACCCATTCTGAATCCTTTCAGCCTTCTCCCCTTGTAATACGAACCTTTCCATCGCGCTGTGATTATGGCCTTTGATCTTCTTTGGAAGTCTCTCACCTTCTTGGTTGAGCCCCGTTGTTGCAGCAATTAGCTCTTCGATGACATTAAAGGCTAACCCTCTCACTTTAACCTTCCCCACCTGCCATGACATAGAAAATTCCTTGGATATATTTGAATCATGTCCGTTTATAACTTTGAAGTAATGGGTGATATTTCCCCTGGTTAAAATTTCCCACACTTCAAATCCCCTTCCATGGTGTATAATCTCATGGAAATACCTTGCTTGTTGTTAGATAAATTGTAGAGCAAAGGAAAGAGCCTCCAAAGATGCTATAAATGTAAAATGTGAATGGAAGAAACCCTATCATTAGCAATGGTGTCATACTTTGAGAGAATTCTCTCGCTCATGTACATTAAATGCCAAGGGTTAAGAGCTCACTGGAATATAATCATTAGAGTTTAACTCTACAAGTTACTTTCTCCTGATGTGAGTAGGGATGGACTTTAGATCATGCCAATTCTTCAAGACTTCAACATCATTGCTAAAGGTGGCGAATAGGTCGGCAATAGAATTGCCCTCACTATAAATATTCCTAACTTTAGTATCTTCAAAGGAAGATAGCAAGGCCTTAATATCTTCAACTATATCTTTATAAGACCAATAAGGGTCAAATTTGGAATTAATCATGTTAATTATGTTTTTAGAATCTCCCTCAAGAAAGAGTTTGGATATGCCCTTGTCCTTAGCCAATCTAACCCTTTGTAGGGCAACCGATGCGTCAACATAGTTATTAGTGTGGTGTTCTAGGTTCTTAGAGAAAGCTCCTAAGAACTTGCGGTTGAATCCCTAGGGATTCCACCCCCACCCGCCAGACCCGGGTTTCCTCTAGAAGATCCATCAAATTTCATTTTAAACTAGCCTAGATCAGGGGGGCCCAAATTTAATTACGTAGTTAATAAAAGGTTCAGGTATTTATTCTTTAAATTTTAAGTAGGTTCAAAGTATTTAATAACTATAACCAATTATACAAAAACATATATCCACATTATGAACTAATTGAACAAAATGAAACATTCAAATATATAAGGTAAAGATAGGTAAATATAAAATGATAGATGGACTATGTTTTGAAACCACCTTATTATCTTCACAATTAAATAGTTTAATTGATTTGGGTCCCTATCACATGTAGTCAGGGAATAATATACGCTTATAAGAATAATTAGTCAGGTTATATTAATTCTTATAAGAGTATATTATTCCCTGACTACATGTGATAGGGACCCAAATCAATTAAACTATTTAATTGTGAAGAGTATATATATATATATATATATATATATATATATATATATATATATATATATATATATATATATATATATATATATATATATATATGAAAGAGGTATTGGAATATTACATGATATTAAGACTAACTAGGAATTAAAGTAAGAATCTAATAATTATCATAGGTTAAACTTAAACCAGAAGTGTGATAGCAATTAGGGGTTAAGACTTGCTCCTGTTGTAAGGCCTATGGCTTCCCCTATTGCAAGCTTAAGAGATATACAATTTAGACACATTAACATGTAAATCATACATATTTTTGAAAGATAGCAATATTGGTAAATGGTAATGTGAGTAGATCATAACAAATGTGAAAAGCCTAGTAAAACCATAGTTATATGAATAAGGGAAACCTTAAATGATTCTTAAATTTAGAGAAAACTAAAAATATTCATAATTGTAACCTCAATCCTTGATTTTGTTACTCTACTTAATGGATAGTAGTTGACAAAAGAACTATTTGGGGAGAAAGGGTTGTGTACCTACTTATGTAACTAGAAAACAAACTAGAACTACATACCTATACACATTTATTTTGTTAGACATGGATATGTAGGTAGTTTGGGTAAACAAAGGAGGTTCCCAGATTTAGGCTTTCATATATAGCTAGTATGTTTCCTAAAAACTAGAATATCTTGACTAAAATAACTCAGTAACCCTTTTAACTAAAACTTGATATTAAACTAAATTTGGTACTTAGAGAAAATCTTGAATAAATTTTCTTGTCTCTTCGAGTGTAATCTTCTCTTTTTGGCATGTAGATTTTTGTGCACATTATGCTTATTCCTTGTCTCTCCGAGGCTATCCGACATGTTTGGGAGAACTCTAATGTTCTTGGAGTGGTCGTGGTTCAGTCTATAGAGCATATCGGTGGTTTTGTTTCAATGAATGGACTAATTCTCTTTGGCATTGAGCTCAGTGGATGTCTAGGGTGACAGTGATGCTTTCAGAAGTTGGATCAGGCTTCCGGTTTTCTCTCCAAGATTCTTGGAGTAGCCATCTATTTTTGGAAAGTCACCCAGAAGGCATCGTTTTGCATCCCAAACCCTATAGAGCAGATTGGTTCAGTTTATTTCACATTTGGATGAAGTTTGGGATTTTCTGCAAAAAGTAATAATTGATGAGCTATTTTAATTATTATTTTCACTTAAGCTCCTAGGGGTGAAAATAATTAATAAATACCTAAGTGTTATAGCTCATTGGAAAGGTTTTTAAGTGTTCTAAATGATATACACTTAAAAAGGGGACCTCACACGTGATATATTTTTATTATTTCAAAAAGGTCTTTAGGAGAGGAGAAATATGAAGAGTTAAAAGGAAAATAATAATATATTCCTCTCAAAAAAGTTATAAAAGGGGAATGAGAGCTCATTTGAAGGGTTATGCTTTTGGAATTGATTTTTTTTGCAGATGGATTGAACCTATGAGTTCTTCCATATTCTCTTGAGGATGAAAACCCTCTTGTAGGATGCTCTTGAGGAAGAAAATCCTCTTGAGGTTGGGTGTGGTTTCAATACATGAATCACCATTGTGCTGAAGATGGAGATTGAAGAAAACTCACATAGAGTTTGTGATTGTTCTTTCATGGAGTTATGAGTTTATTCTGATTTGGCTGTACCTGGGCAAGTTTGATTAATGATTGTGGTGTATGAGCTATGGATTTTGGTTTGCAATGGATTCTAAGAGTTGGGAATAAGGTAAGCGACCCTCTTTATGCAGTCAAATACACCTTTGAGGCATATTAAAACCATTCCATACCTTCCATACAATTCCTAAGTGTTGTACCATTGCATGGGGCAACTTAGTTTGAAGTCAGATTTATTATGAGATTGGAGGGCATTAATAGCTAGGCATTATCAGTAATAAAATGGTGTCTATCTTACCAGAGTTTTCTGTGTAATGCAATTGCTGGTTTCTTGTAACTTCAATGTTGTTTGTACATGGGTGCCATACAATTTCAGGCTGCACTGATGACAATTAATCATGACCTAAAATTGATTGCAGTAGTTTCATCTAATATAGTCTGAGGTAGTTTGAGTGTGGGATGATAATCAAGTGGAGAATTGTGTCTTGAACTGCATGTCCTTGTTTATTTCATTGGATGGGCCATATATGGTCAGATTTTGATGTATCATTTGCAATCCATTCATGCATGTCATATCAGAGGGTCTAATCAATGTTTGGTGTGCTATGATGTAGTTATTTTGTGAGTCATTGAGTATTGATATCCAAGTTCTGAAAGTACCTTATCTAGAAGGTGTTATTGGCATGATCTGTGTGCAAGAAAGGGGAGTTGGGACTAGAATTAAGAGTCTTCATTTGCTATTATAGACCTATGAATAACTACGCAGACCATAAGGCCTTCTAAATTAAGTTTCTTTCCTATAATATTCTTTGTTTGGTTTATCTTTGATGTTACTTTGGTTTGTTAGCATGCTCATCACATTACCTTGGTATTTTGATGTTCTGATTGTTTGCAACAGCGCCCTTTGAGCAAAGAATAGGAAGTGGGAATTCAGTTTGCATGCTATGTCATTTCATTGTAATCTTTATTTTGTTGCAAACACAATTGTAACCCCTGGATGGTTTACCACTAATGTGGAGGAAATGTACATTGTTTATATTTCTTTTAACAGCCACTAAATAAGTGGAGTATTCCCACTGAATAAGTGGATGCCTGTTCAACAAGCGGATGCCTGCTATAAAGCGTAAGATTGTATTTAATTTCATTAGCAAAGCATTGATTGTAAGCCAAAGCACTGTATGCTCTCACCTCGCCCATCTTGGGAACTTGGTGATCAGAAAGTGTGGAGGTATTTCTATTTGGTTGCATACTTGTGCTAACCATGTTGTTCTAGCATTGTATGAAATTGAAAAAATTTAGGATAGCTTACTACAGTGGTATCAGACCTAGTGATCTTGCCATCTTTTTTGGGAAGCTATCATTTTGTAGATCTTCAAGTTGAGTAATAGAGTTTTCAGCCTTTCATGTGGGTGATCAACATTTGCATGTGTGTTCAGAGTTGGGCAGTTGAAGGATTTTGACTAGTGAATGTAAGGTCATTGCATCTCTAATGAGGAGAAGATTTGAGACAGATGTTTTGGTTGATTCTCTTAGACAAGGTCAGGATGAATTAGAGACAAAAATTCAAGAGGATTTAGATCAAAGGAAGTATGATCCAGAGGCCACGAAGATTATTGATGAGTACCAAGGCCTTCCAGATGAATTTAAGCATCAAATTTCTTGGGATGCTTTCTTGGAAATAATTGAGGTGGATCCTAACAAAAAGGGCCTTATAGATTACATCTGAAGGACGAGGAAGGAAGAGGAGAAGAAGAAAATATTATTATAGTAGCCTGAGTTACTTTCTCCTATGTCAAGGACCACAAATTGTTCCAAGACATCACCTTCTAGCCAACAGAACAAGAACTCTCTCATTCTGAGAAAAAAACAGGACAACAAAAATGAACTCAGGAGAAGAAATATTTGTTTTCTATGCAAAGATTCTTGGGAACCTAACCACCAATGCAAAAACAAAGAAGAAGAAGAAGACTTGACATCTGAAATAAATGAGTCAAAGCCTCTGTATGATGAAGACAAGGTCACAAAACAAGAGGCATGCATAGAGGAGCTAGCTGATTTGAAAAAGACTACAACAGAAATTAGTGAAGCTGAGCCTTGCTTTGATGAAGTTAATGAGCCTGAAGTGTTGGACTTTGCAAGCCCTTAATTTAATGAAGACTTTGAATATGCCACTGCTTTTGATAATGAGTTGAAGATGATTGACAGATTGCTAGAAGGTGACTTTGCAAGCAAGCCTAAGAGCATTGAAGCAGAAAGTCTTGATGAGTGCATGAGGAAAGGTGTATCTACGACAACCCAAGAAGTTGATGCTGCTGAAATTGTCAGGATAACACCTAATGAGGAGTATCTTCACCATGCTTATGAAGGTAATTCAGATTATGAGTGGGAAATTCCCATGCCAAGTGAAAAACTGATTGATTCCTCAAAGAACCTTGATGAAGAGTATGCTGATGAAGACTTTAAATCAACCATTGGTGATGAATTTGATGCTGCCATAACATTTGATCATAGTGATGAAGAAGAAGATTGTTTTCTCTTGAAAATTGAAGAACCAAGTGCCCTTTCAGAAGAGATAGTTGATGAGCATGTTGATGGAAGCTTGTTGAAAGCTTTAGATTAGCTTCCATTGTTGATGCAATATTTGATTTCAAGAATCAGTTGTTGGTCATTGAAGATAAGGTTGTTCATTCCTTAACTCACTTGGATTGCATACATAAGTTTGTTGAAGATCACTTTTGGAGGGCACAAGTTAAAAGGAGACAAATGGGCATGGAAATAGGATCTTCACTTGAATATTGATGTGTAGTCAGGAAGGCATTAGAAATATTGAAATCAAATTATTTGAACCTGCTTATTAATAGAGATCATGTCCTATAGTTTGCTAATCAAATCTGTGATGCATTCAAGGGAAGAGAGGTTGAAGTTGATAAGCTTACATCTAAGCTTAAATCAACAATAGGTTCTTTAGAGAGTACACAAATGGCTCTCTAAGAAGCTAAAAATCAGTTTGTTGATGTTCATCAATTCAGGGAGCAATACATAGTGGCAAGAGCAAATGAAATCAAGCTGATAACTGAAGAGCTTGAATTGATCCAACATGATTTTGACTTAGGACAATCTCCTAAGTATAATGATGCAAAGTTGGCACAAAATGATGTTTTATCTGAACATGGAGATGGGAACAACTTCCAATCATTTGATCATTTCCCTTTTATGATGGAAGTTGAGTTAACTCAAGACAATCCACTCCTCATGTTGAATGATGAGGACCAATTTGATGTTAGTAAAATGGAAGAGGATAGTAACAGGATATGGGATCCTGGTGAAAAACACTCATGGAATGCTACTTTGCACAAAAACTTCATCAACTGGAAGTTTTCATCAGTTTTTGAAGTTTCGCATAAGGTTCAAGTATGCAATGAGTTAAGTGCAATGATGGCTTATTTTCATAGTAGAGTTTATCCTTAGGGTTTTGTAGAGGATAGTGATGATGGGAGAATTATTTCATGGATGATTGTGGAGTCTAATTTTTATCATGAAGCTGCTATCCTTATTCCTATCAGCCATCATAAGTTGTCAATTGTATACATTTTTATGGATTGGAGAGAAATTTTGGTCATAACTTTAGAATATTTTGATTGTAGAAGGCCCAAATCTCTTGTTATTCTTGGAAGATTTCAAATTCGTTGTTGTTGTCCCATTTTTTAGATTACTAAAATCTATTTTTCAAAGATTAATATCAGTTTTTTATAGCCATGTGATTGTTATTTTTGCTATCTTTGGCCCTTTGTGGGAGGATGACATAAGTATATCTAGGTGATACCTTGACAAAGAACCCCTCTCAAGTGGACCCTTTCTACACTACCTTATTAATCAAAAATAGGCTAGTAAGGAACTGCATGATTGATTTAGGTGTGGCCATGAATATCATGCCAATAGCAGTCATGAAAGAACTAGGAATGTGGGTTGACACTACATTTGGTAAGTGTTATGCGATGGACAATAGGTCTATCCTAGTCATGGGCATTATGAGGGATGTGGAAATAAAACTTGCTTCATACCCTGAAGCAACCTATAATATTGATATCACCGTGGTTGATATTCCACCATATTATGGAATGCTCTTATCAAGACAATGGGTTGCAATGGTAGGAGGGAATGTCCAATTAGATTTATCATATGCCACAATACCGGTGGGAGGCAAAGAGATCAAGCTGTGTAGGGAGCCAAGATATGAGAACATCATAGAATTCTTGGATCAAACTCAAATAAATCTATTTCGTGATACAGATTTGGGAACCTTCAAGGTTAAAACAAGTCAGCCAGAATTGCAGAATACTGATCCAACACATATAGAATCTAAGAAAAAGGATAACGATGTGTGGAAAATGTATTTTGATGGTGCATGTAGCAAAATGGGAAATGGGGCAGGAGTATTATTTATTTCACCAATAGGTAGGACTTTCAAATACTCGTTCTTATTGACATTTGAATGTACAAACAATGTAGTGGAATATGAGGCTTTGCTCATTGGTTTGAATATAGCTACCAAGCATAAGATAAGAAAGTTGGCTGTATACGGTGATTTAGAATTAGTTACTTCTCAAGTAAGAGGGAAATACTTATCCAAAAACAAGAGGTTGAAGCAATATATAAATGCTGTTTGGGATGATGTTGAGTTGTTTGATGCCTTCTCAATCAATTGGATTGATAGATCAAAAAATATCATGGTATATTTTCTAGCAAATATTGCATTAAAAAGGGACGATATCACATTAGGAGGTATTACGGAAATTAAATTCAAAACCAGACCCACTATCCCAGATAATGTACATAACTGGCAAGTGTTTGATAATGATACTGATATAATCAATTTCTTGCATTGTGTTGATCACTATGAAAACCAAGAGATTGATTTTAATGTGTTTGTGGAAGAACATGATGGAAAAGAAACTCTCTTTGGTCAAGAGATAGTTCAGCTAAAAACAAACAAAATACCTAAGGGACTCATAGCGTTGGAAAAGCGTTTGATGGATGTGACAGATTTAAAATGAAAGACACACCAGTGGTACAGAACGACCTTGAAGAGATTAATTTGGGGACGTAGGTAGCCCCAAAGAATGTATACATTAGAAAAAGGCTCAGTCCCAAAATCAGGAGCATGCTCATCAATTTACTCAGAAAGTATAGACATGTATTTGCATGGTCATTAGATGCCTTGAAAGCATATAGGGAGGATCTTTTTCAGCATGAAATACCATTAAAACCTAATGCCAAACCATTCAAGCAAAAGTAGATACCTATTAATCCTACACTGGTTGCTAAAATGCTTGAAGAACTCACAAAACTAAGAGATGGAGCTATTATCAAATCAATTAGACATTCTTCTTGGGTCTCTAATTTGGTGCCTGTTAGAAAGAAAAATGGTGCTATTAGATTATGTGTGGACTTCAAGAATCTAAACAAATCTTCTCTTAAGGACAATTATCCCCTTCCTAATATGGAAGTAGTACTGCAAAAAGTGACAGGGTGTGAACTATTGTCAATGATGGATGGTTTCTCAGGGTATAATCAGGTGAAAGTCAAAGAATCAGAACAATATAAGATTGCATTCACCACACCATGGGGAACATATGTGTACTTAAGAATGCCATTTGGACTCACAAACACTGGAGCAACATTCCAAAGGGCAATGGATGTGGCTTTTGCAGAGCTAATTAATAAAATTATGGTAGTATATCAAGATGACATGACAACATATTCCAAAAAGGCTGAAGATCATTGTACACATTTAGAACAAATTTTTATTAAAGCCTTAGAATATGGAATTTCATTGAATCCTAAGAAATGCCATTTCGCAGTAATAGAGGGCAAGTTGCTTGGTCACATAGTCTGAAAAGATGGAGTAAGAATAGATCCTGAAAGAGTAAGAGCCATTGACTAGGTTCCCATTCCTAAGGATGTAAAAGCTATACAGTCATTCTTTGGCCAAATCAACTTTATTAGGAGATTCATCTCAAATTTTGCAGAAATTGTTAGTCCCATATCAAGAATGTTAAAAAAGAATTCAAAAGTGAACTGGACAACAGAAACATTAGAGGCATTTGCCGCCATTAAGAAGGCAATCAAGGAAGCCCTAGTTTTGGTATCTCTTGATTTCAACAAGCCATTCCAGCTGTTCTCATTTGCTTCATATCATATAGTGGCAGCAGTAATGTTGCAAAAAAATGATGAGGGATATGAACAACCCATTTTATTTTTTAGCAAATCTATTCAAAATGTAGAATTAAAATATGATATAGTTGAGAAACAGGCGTATGCATTGGTGAAAGTAGTCAAAGCTTTTAGACCATACTTGGTGGGAGCTGAAATAATAGAATACATGCCTAATGCTAAGTAAAAGATGTATTAGTCCAAATTGAGGTCACGGGCAGAAGGTGTAGGTGGATTAATAAAATTTAGGAATTTAGTATTGAAATCCAAATCACCAAACTAGTGAGAGGACAAGGTCTTGCTAGACTAATGGCTGAAAACAATCTTGAGGCTTCTCAGATATGTAATACTGATGATGTTAATAACATGAGTTCTAGCATTGAGCATACTCCATGGTATATTGACATCATGTATTATCTGAAACATATGAAATGTCCTGAAGAATATGATGATAACAAGAAAAGGACACTTAAGTTACAAGCTTCAAAGTATGTATTTATCGATGGAGATCTTTATTGGAAGAATAGGGATGGTACTCTGCTACTATGCCTAGATGAACATCAGTCAAAACATGTCATGAAAGAATTACAAGAAGGAGTATGTGGAGCACACTTCTCAGCAAAAACTACAGCCCACAAAATCCTAAGGGCTGGATACTATTGGCCTAGAATTTTCAATGATTCATATTGCTATACAAGAAAATGTGAAGCATGCCAGAAATTTTTAGGAAAAATAAAATATCAGGGAGCACTACCCTTGAAACCTATGTAGGTGGAAGCTCCATTCTATTAATGGGGTATTGACTTCATAAGAGAAATTACAAAGAAGTCAAGTGGAGGACACAAATGGATTTTAGTGGCAATAGATTGCTTCACAAAATGGGTGGAAGCAATCCCAACTAAATAAGCAACAAGCAAGGTGGTGATCAATTTTTTAATGGAAAACATTATATTTAGATTTGGCACCCCAGTGAGGTTGATTACAGACAACAGAATGTGCTTTAGGTCTGATGAGTTCAAAAATTTCTGCAATATATATGGTATCATAGTGTCTTATGCTGCACCTTATCACCCACAAGAAAATGGGCAGGTAGAATCCAGTAACAAAAATCTTCTAAAAATTATAAAAAAAATGTTGGAGGGAAACAAATGGGCATGGGATTCAAAGTTAAGAATGGCTATGTGGGCTGATAGAATTACTGTGAAGAGAGCAATTGGAAGATCTCCTTTCAAAATGGTGTATGGAACACAAGCAAGGATGCCATTAGAAAATCTTCTACGAGTTTACAAATTTGTTCTTCACGAGGATTTAAGCATTCCTGAACCAATGGAGGAAAGACTAGAACATCTTGTGGAACTTGATGAGACAAGGAGACTGACTCAAAAGTAGAACATCAAATTGCAATCACAAGTAAAATACCTTTTTGACAAAAAGGCCAAGGACAAAAAATTTGAGATAAATGACTTAGTATTGATGTGGAATGCCAGATGCCAGGAGAAAGGAAAGCATGGAAAGTTTGAAGCCTTGTGGTTGGGTCCTTTTGTTGTCACTGGCAGAGGAGGAGATGATTCTTATTATTTGCAAAATATGTCTGGAGAAGAGCAGGAACTGCCAGTGCATGGGCAATTTCTGAAACCGTTCTTTTCATGAAAATATCAAAATCATGCACAAAGAGAAATAAGTGTTGCCAGTGCATGGACAACTCTTAAATAATTCTTGAAATACTTTTATTCCATTCACAGTAGTTTAGGGTAATCAAGAGAGATTAGGATCTGCCAGTACATGGACAGTCCTATGAATCTCTCAACAATACCAAAAACATTTCCATGTATAGAAGTATATGATCATCCCCGTTCTACATCATTATCACTTCCAACTCCCATTCTCGTTTCATATATATATATATATTCCTAAAATTCTGTAAAGCTGTCACCCCCAATAAATAAAATACATGGTCTACTCCCCCAAGAGATTTGAATTCTTGTTATACCCACAAGGGATATACATCCCAGACAGAGCCACTATTGGGATAGGAAAATTTCAAAATTTTCCTATATTTCTACCCACCCCATGTCCAACCAAATCAGAAAATCATACGCCCAAAATCATAATAGCAGCTAATAAATTTCATAAATATCACATGATTTTTTCAACAAATAATTGTCTCACCCCTCAAACTGTAATATAATAAGGGGCCTCAGTTCCTTAATTTTGGCGAGACCTCAGTGTTTTCTTTATACCAATCCATGTTCTATTTGAAATGAGTTAGGTGTGTATCGGCATGAGGATAATGGTCAAAGAGAAAGCTTCAAAGATCTCTGATGAAAAGAGTAACACAGATGACCCTTCATCAGAGAGAGAATTCCCAGTCATGCCGAGTTAATCAAAGGTGAGGACTATCGACACGAGAAAACAATATCAGAGAATACTCTGAATACCCCCCGACAGTATAGATCACACCGACAAGAGAATTCAGTAGGACTCTTGCCAAATAACCTATGGAACGGGTGGAGCTAGTGACTCCTCAGGAAGAAATGCACATCGGGGCAAGAAATTAAAGTGTCTCTGACCTTATGATGTCTCAGCGACCAAAGGGTATTGTTTTGGCCTAAGTCACACCGATGTATATGGAGGATATAAATCATCGGCAAAAGGGAAAGAGTTAGAATAAAGTTTACAAGTCCTGTCGAATCGATAGTCACGACGACGAAGGATTACGGTGACATGTTATGATGATCATTCTGATGAAGGATAGAAAGAAAGGTATCAGGGAAACAACCATGATCGGATAGTTTGAATCAAGTCATCTTGATATCATATGTTGTTCTGATGATGGTAATGGCCACACTCATCGATAAGACTCTTTCTAACAGATTATAAAGACAAGCGATATCAGTATTCATTACCTGGGTCTTGCTGATTCCACTAACCTGCCCTGTAAAGAGAAGCTGATAAGCTTGTCGACAAGACTCATGCCGATATTCATATCAGAGATTTTTTTAAATATCGAAGTACGATGATGTTCTCACAACGATGATGTAAGTCAGGCTGACAACAGCTATTGTCATTTCTATATCGGGTAGACCTTGAAATGTCTTGTTGATACAGACTTATATATTTTTTTATAAAAGATGACACCAAGGAGACAAAACAAAAAGTCACAGCGATTGAGACATCTGCAAATGTTCGCACCATAAGGAGTTATTAGATCACCCTAACATTACAAAAGTCCCATCAAGGAAGGAGGTTATGATGATGTGACATCTCACAATGATTATGAAATTAATGCACTGGAACTATTAATTACAGACTGAGAAGAAATCCCCTGAAGAGTTATTTGAAATCATTGAAATTTGGTTAATAAGAATTGTCTGAGGGGAGCACACAAGCAGAAACTTGGAGGAGAGAACAAAGAAGTTCAAACATCATCTTAGATAATAGGTACATATATAAAAAACCTCTGTGTGGTAGCTTGCAATTTGAATTTTCTATCCAGAATTATAATGGAAACTCCAGTAAAAGGAAAGGGTAGAAAACAACAAGGTGAAACTAGCAAAACTAAGAAACAAAAAATTGACAAAAGCCCTGACGAAAAAATGAAAGAAAGGAAACTAAATTAGGATTTAATTGACCAATTGCCTGGGTCTACCCCTAAATCCCAAAGGTCTGCACAACTTAGGGTAGATGTTGAGAAATTAGAGGACAAATGCAAATACTTGGGCAATGTATGGACACCAATCAGAGGATATGAGCTG
The DNA here is from genome assembly GCA_027924645.1 of Cunninghamia lanceolata. Classification (NCBI taxonomy): domain Eukaryota; kingdom Viridiplantae; phylum Streptophyta; class Pinopsida; order Cupressales; family Cupressaceae; genus Cunninghamia; species Cunninghamia lanceolata. The sequence continues at coordinate 1,167,453 of BSBN01000887.1, forward strand.
TTCAAATTTCATTATGATAGAAGATTCAGGAATGTCCTGGTGTCTAATCCCTTGCATTTAAATTTAGGCAAATTGGTTATCCCTGATGTGTTTGTGAATGTGGAACTCCCAAAACCCTTGGCTAAACATTACAATCCCAGCCTCAAAGTCATATGTAACCCACAAGGAGAACCTGTTATCCACTTGTCCAAGAATGCCATTTGTGTAGTATTTGATTTGGATGATTTGTGTACTCTGCCAATAGTATATGAAGATTTGGACAAAGAATACTAGAGGATGGATACCACGTACAATGGATGGAGATTGCTTCTCCACAGGCCTAGGGCAGAGGGAAAAATAGTGCCTTTTGATGATAATGATGGACCTCCATTCCATGTGTCTTTGTTTGAACCATATATGCAATACACGTATTATTCCATTGGCCAAGTCCTAGGGTAAGAGGTTCCTGATTTTATGTCAATTCCATTAATGGTGATAGCAACAGATATTCAGTGTCACAATGCTAGGCAGTTTGACTATGCTACTTATGTCTTCAGAAAGATTGATTCTAGATTAATTGCAATTAATAACAATGCCTCGACAGTCTCTTTTGAGCATTATTCGCTCCTCATGCATATAGTGTTATATTATGGCCAGGAAATTGGAATATGGCCAAGTGAACTTAGAATTGCTCAACTAGACAAAAGGGGACAAAAATTGCCTGTGCAAATGTGGATGAGGATATGGGACAATAGGTTTGTCTATTCTAGTTATATTCATTTTGAAGAGTACTGTGTAAAAGTGTTGTATAGATATTTCAATCATCCTTGTGAATATTCACTGTTACATGAAATAAAGAAGTTCCTCAGACTAAAAGATTTTGGTGGTCCTCCAACTGTCACCCACAATTGGGGAGATTGGTATTGTTTTGAGGATTCAACCAGGGTCAGAATTTATGGTTTTGAAGATACCCCATTTATATTGTCCAAGGCAGTTCTTGATAGGATTGCCTACTTAGAGATAGTTAGGCAAATGAACTGCTCTAATGTGATGAAATTGAGTGCCCATGACAAGTAATCCCTCATGCTTAGTACTCTTTGCTTTAGGGATTTTACTGTGGTGTCTAAAGAAGGCTATGGTCTCATCAGGGACAAATTAATGCACTACAACATGAGGTGTGTAGAAGAAAGAAAAGGATTTGATCCTGAGGGATTTATTGATTTTGCTAGAAGAAAACAAAACTTCAGTGGATATACACATATTCCATATCCACATGATGATATCATTAGAAACATGCAAGAAGCTAAAGTTGAACTAGTGATTAAGAAATATAACAGAGAACTAGAAGAGAAGAGAAAACAACTTGCAGAGATAGAGTTATTGTCTTTTGGTGATGAGGAATCTGCAGGAGAAGAAGAGCTACATGAACAGGCGACTAGATTATCCAAATGAAAAATGGAATGTTATCAATCTCCTAATAGAGAATAGGATGAAGAGGGGCCTGGTGATGAAGATCCTAGACAGTTAGCATATGATTCTTTCATTGCAGATGATCAATTTATTCATTCTCAAGAATTTAAATAATTTTTGTATAAATGCAAGGGAAAAGAACTCAGGGAATCAGTTGAAGATGTCATGGTTGACAATGAAAGACAATTAATTGATATGCTAAAAACAATAGTGGACAATGGATTGAAAGCTATGACTCCTAATAGAGGTAGATAGTTGCTCAGAGAAGCAGGTGTCATGATATTTCCTGGACTTGATATAAATTCTACCTTGGTGTTTGATAGTTTTTTGCACAATACTGATGACAAGTATAAGCTCACTCCTAATGGTGTCACAGAGGTATACATGGGTACCAAATACAACAACAATGAAAACTCACTCATGATATGGGCCTTGTACCCTCCTCATAAGAAAACAACCATTATAGATACTGAAAAAACTTTTGGGCATGTTATGACTTTAAAAGTAGGGGAAACTGATCCTTTGATTACTGTAGACATTGGCATAAATGTTGCAAAGTTAGATAAAGCACAGGCTTAGATGCTAATCAAGGAACATGATGCATATAAACTGAGTTGTGAAAGATTAACAAAAGAAAATGATTTCTTGAAAGATACTGTCAAGAATGCCTTCGGAGGATCAGTTAAAAGGTTAACCCAAGGAGAGAGTTCACAAAGTGCCCAGTCACCGTCTACTAATCAAATAGCCTAGGTTCAGATTGACACACTTGCAGCAGTGTTATAGAATAGGCACATTAATATGATGCATTGGATGAAAATTTTTTGGGATGTCTATTATGAAAACCATAAGGTGATCCAAGAACATGAAAGGTTAGACAACAGGGTTCAGGAGAAACTACATGAGATACAGAGCAGGGATACTCCCGACACTATAGGTACCTCTAGTGCAAAAGACTTGATTGAACAACAGCAAAAATATCATGACCAGCTTAAAAATGATGCCAGGGAATGTGTTGAGGCTTCAAAGGCAGGTATACCCATGTTGTTCAGAAACGACAAGGAACTGAAGAGCAAAGATGAATGGAATAAAGAATGCCAGGTGATATTACATCAAGCTTTGGAGGCTCTCAAGGATAAAGACTCTGCATTTGGAGAAGCCTCCAAGCATCTGGAGAAGATGATGACAATGGACGTGATCACAAGAAATGCTATTGAGTTTACTGATACTCATTATAGCCAAGAATACTTGGATCATATTGCTCAGATATACCTGTGGCTTAGCAGGGCTTAGAGTTATCATCTTTGTTTGTTGTTAAGTTAATCATTTTAAGTCCCAAAAGACATTTTGAAGAGTTATGTCTCTTCATAAGTATTTCTATATAAGTTGAACATATGGTGATCAATGATCATCAACAGTAGGAGATAATAGGAGAAGTTCATAATATTTTAAAAGACCATGTTGCAAGTATTATATTAAAGAAGTTAATAGAAGATCTTTGATTTTATGGTTTTATACTGGCATTCAATTGTTTGTTGAAACTATTCAATTATTTGGTTGTCTCCAGTTCTGTATTTCCTCATTATTCAAATTAATATATCAAGTATATATTTAATTTGTCAATGCACATTTGTTGTATTTGTGTGATTTGATTAATTGGATTCCTCAAAAGGAATTAAAAATCCTTCTGGTCAATCAGTAATCTGGAAGTGTTGATTTGGATCATTAAGAAGAACCATATAATTAGGATTGTCATTCTGTTTCCAAGTTGATATTATCTGTTGTTCTTGTATATTTCATTCAATTGGTTCCTTCAAGAAAGGATTAAATTTCCTTCTAGTGAATAACAAGAAACCTGATTGTGTCAGTTGGATTATTAAGAAGAGTTTTTCAATCATTTCCCTGCACATTTATAAAAGTTATAAACCAAAGTATTGTACCAAACAGTTAGAGTTATTGCCCAATACAAGCCACTGGTCTTAGATTTCCATTTGACTCCATTTACCCAACAAGGCACTGGTCTTATCTCAATTCATCATTTAGCTTTATCCAAAACCATCCATTAGTTGAGCATATTTATAAAATTTACCTTGATATTGCTTATACAAATTATACCAATCATCTTTCAGATATTAGATATAGAACTAGTTAGCAACCTTTCATTTATTCCACACCATTTGCCACTGTGGGTAGATCCATTAACCTAGTCCAAAGCACTTACACTCTTCTAATCTGCTTCAACTTTAAAGGTCCACCTGCCTAGGTATAGCAGTGCCTAAAGTACAGGGAGTCATCAACCCTATAGGTTAACTCTGTCGCGTTAGTTCAAAAATGTTGCCAATCTGATCAGAGTCTAGCATCCTCTTAGGATTTGCAACCTGCATTTTTGAGACCTGACAAGCGGGGAGGATTGTAATGTTCCTTTTTTGGTGCATAGATTTTTGTGCGCATTATGCTTATTCCTTATCTCTCAGAGGCTATCCGACATGTTTGGGAGAACTCCAATGTTCTTGGAGTGGTCGCGGTTCAGTCTGCAGAACAGATAGGTGGTTTTGTTTCTAGGAATGGACTAATTCTCTTTGGCATTGAGCTCAGTGGATGTCCAGGGTGACAGTGATGCTTTAAGAAGTTGGATCAGGATCCTAGTTTGCTCTCCAAGATTCTTGGAGGAGCCATCTATTTTTGGAAAGTCACCTGGTAGGCATCGTTTCGCATCCCAAACCCTATAGAGCATATTGGTTCAGTTTATTTTGCATTTGGATGAAGTTTGGGATTTTCTACAAAAAGTAATATTTAATGAGCTATTTTAATTGTTATTTTCAAGTAAGCTCCTAGGGGTGAAAATAATTAATAAATACCTAAGTGTTATAGCTCATTGGTTCAGTTTTTAAGTGTTCTAAATGATAGACACTTAAAAAGGGGACCTCACACATGATATATTTTCATTATTTCAAAAAGGTCTTTAGGAGAGGAGAAATATGAAGAGGTAAAAGGAAAATAATAATATATACCTCTCAAAAAGTTATAAAAGGGGAATGAGAGCTTATTTGAAGGGTTATGCTTTTGGAATTGATTTTGCTTGTAGATGGATTGAACATGTGAGTTCTTCCACATTCTCTTGAGGATGAAAACCCTCTTGAGGTTGGGTGTGGTTTCAATACAGAAATCACTATTGTGCTGAAGACGAAGATTGGAGCAAAATCACATAGAGTTTTCCATTGTTCTTTCATGGAGTTATGAGTTTATTCTATTTTGGTCATACCATCCAACTACACTTGGGCAAGTTTGATTGATGATTGTGGTGTATGAGCTATGGATTTTTGATTGTAATGGATTCTAAGAGTTGGGAATAAGGCAGGCGACCCTCTTTATGCAGTCAAATACACTTTTGAGGTAGATTAAAACCATTCCAAACATGTCGTACAATTCCTAAGCACCGTACAACTTAGTTTGAAGTCAGATTTATTATGAGATCGGAGGGCATTGATAGTTGGGCATTATCAATCATAAAATGACATCCATCTTACCACAATTTTTTGTGTAATGCAATTGCTGGTTTCTAGTAACTTCAATGTTGTCCGTACATGGGTGTCGTATAGTTTCAGGTTGGATTGATGACAGTTAAATATGACCTTAAGTTGATTACAATAGTTTCATCTGATATAATCTGAGGTAGTTTGAGTGTGGGCTGATAATCAAGTGGAGAATTGTGTCTTGAACTGCATGTCCTTGTTTCTTTCATTGGCTGGGCCATACATGGTCAAATTTTGATGTATCATTTGCAATCCATTCATGCATGCCATATCAGAGGATATTATCAATGTTTGGTTTTCTATGATGTAGTTATTTGTTGAGTCATTGAGTATTGATATCCAAGTTCTGAAAGTACCTTATCTAGAAGGTGTTATTGGCATGATATGTGTGCAAGAAAGGGGAGTTAGGACTGGAATTAAGAGTCTTCATTTGCTATTACAGACCTGTGAATTACTACAACAAACCATAAGGCCTTCTAAATTAAGTTTATTTCCTATAATATTGTTTGTTTGGTTTATCTTTGATCTTACTTTAGTTTGTTAGCATGCTCATCGCATTACCTTGGTATTTTAATGTTTTGATTGTTTGCAACAGTGCCCTTTGAGCAAAGAATAGGAAGTGGGAATTTAGATTGCATGCTATGTCATTTCATTGTAATCTTTATTTTTTTGCAAACACAATTGTAACCCCTGGATGGTTTACTGCCAGTGTGGAGGAAATATACATTGTTTATCTTTCTTTTATCACCCACTGAATAAGTGGAGTATTCTCACTAAATAAGTGGATGCCCTTTGAACAAGCAGATGCCTGCTATATAGCGGAAGATTGTATTTAATTTCATTAGCAAAGCATTGATTGTAAGAGAAAGCACTGTATGCTCTCACCTTGCCCATCTTGGGAACTTGGTGATCAGAAAGTGTGGAGGTATTTCTATTTGGTTGCATACTTGTGCTAACCCTGTTGTGCTAGCATTGTATGCAATTGAAATAATTTGGGGTAGCATACTACATTGAGGCTTTATACCAAAATTTGAAGCAAGACATAAGTTGTATTTACTTTATATTCTTCTTATCCTTCTCAGTTTCATTTTGAGTCTTCTCATCTTGTTTCTCTTCACTCTTTTCTTTCTATTTCTACTTCTCCTCAGGATTATCTTATTTCCTTTCCTCATCATTCCATGTATTCTTTGGAGGAGAATTGTCATGTTCTATACTAGGGTTAGTGTTCTTCGGAGGAGATATACTACCTTTATCCTAACCCTCTATATTTTGTGTCTAAGTAGTTTCTGGAGGGGGAGGATTGCAAATAGTTATGAAGGGTTATGATATTCATTTTAATGATGTGAATATTACATGAAAGTAAATGTGGTATTTTTCTTCAATAGAATAAATATCATGTGGCATAGTGTCTTTAATCCTTTAACCTATAAACTATAATCAATGTTGCAAGTTTTATTGGATAATTAAATTAAGTCAGAGAATGTAGAAACAATAAAGGTAATTCCTCTTTCAAAGGTTAAGTTGAAAATAACATTTAAACTTAGGGAAATTAAGGGACCGTATAGTGTCTTGTATATTAGAGAATTTAGTTACATAGTTTTGATAAAGTAAAAGCTCAGGAGAGGGCCTAGATCCAATACAAAAGGAGGCCCCCAGGGTAGAAACAACAAGTCTCACTAGAAGTGGAACAACAAAAGACAAATAGTTGGGACTAGAACCAACAAGACATAAAAAAACTAGAACAAATTAGCAAAACACTGGCAAAGAGCTAGCAAAGAGACAGTTACATTTCAGCAAGCTTCTTCAGGCCTTTGATGGCCTTCCACTCTCTACTCAAGTACTCAATTTTGTCAGACAAGGAGAATTATTCAGTCTCAACAGTGTCTTGGGTGGAGTTGGATTTACCTTTGTCACTCTTACCTTTGGATCATATTCTGTTAGCTGTGCCAATGTTCCTTGTAGTCTACTCAGGAACCTTGTCCATGGAGTTGGTATCCTGCATAGGAAACTGCGCCTCACTACTCTTCCTTTTCTTCCCACTCTTACTTTTCCCACTATCTTCCATCTCATCTATGGTACTATCACCTTTCCAGCTAGCCCTCCTCTTCTCAAGCTCAGACTGGAAGACATATACTTGGTTGTAGTTGAGTTCTTAACCACATTCCTGCTGAATTCAATAATTTCATCCATATTCTTAACAATTTTCTCCTGATTGGCCTTCATGGTCTCTATCTCATGTTCTAAAATTTACCACCAATAGAAAGTGGCTACGAATTTTCTAATTTCCTCCTGGATTTCCTCATTCCTTTTTTGAAATCCCACATTTCAGGTTTCTCCATGACCGCCTTCTCAAGTTTTTTAATCTTGTCCTTAGCCACTTTGAATTGAGACACAAGACATTTTTTAAAGTCATTTTGCAACCCCAAGGCATTCTAAAAATTATGTATACCATTCTGAATGGTGGCCAGATTATTAGCCAGTCTAGAACAATTGTTATAGTGATTAGTAGAGTGCTCAGGGGGGAAGGCTTGGGAGGAACCATGTGATTCTTCCCTTTAGAATCAGTAGTACCATCAGGGAAGTTTGTAGTAGGCTTCGGGGTAGAAGGGCTAATATTCAACCTAGGTTGAGAGGAATTAGGAGTATGAACATCACTATGAGACATGGGATGCTATGGGGGGTGCCTTGAGAAGAGAGATCTTGAGTGGATTTATTAATTCTTCCTCTAAGCCAGGGATGTTGACTTCTTTTAGGATGGCTACACATACTAGCATGGCTAATAGGGTTCTCCTTCTAACATTTAACAACCCCTGGAGCAAATGAAATCTTCTTAATTTTTCAGTGGTAGGCTCATAGGGGTTCTCTAAAGTATTATTAACACCAGAACTAGCATTATCAAGGGACTCCATATCCATAGTTTGATCTTTCACTCTTCTCTTGGATTGATGAAGAGACTCCTCCTTAAGCACAGACTCTGAGGAGGCCATGAGGTTTTTGGAACCAGTGTCGTAGTGGGGGTTCATCACAACCTCACTCTTATCTTTATTCTAATTCTTAATTTGAACATTATGAATCTCCATATTATCAGTCTCCCTGTCTAGAGACTCCAAAGGGCTCTTAACTTTACCATCCAAGTCATGGCTAGGGGTAGGGCCAAGTTTTCTTTTCCTTTGTTCTTTCACACCCTTAGTAGTGACACAGTCTGCAAAGGTTTGGCCATCTTTGAATCATCATCTGAGGGAGGGTTCCCACCCCCAACCTCAATAGTCTTATGTTTCTTACTAGTAGAACCTTTAGAAGGGAGCTGGTCCAACAAGGTAGGGTCAACAATTTTGGGAAGGCGGGGAGAGGGTGGGGTTCTACCAAGCTAGAACCTATAGAATCTAAAAATAAGGCCCTCATGTAAAGGCAAGGTTTTCTTCCCTATAATAACTTGAATTATAGACTCTTTCAGGGAAGAATAGACCCAGTAAGCAAAGTTAAGTTTAACTCCATATCTCAGATGGTTTAACATAGGAAATAAGTAGGAATAAAAGTGTTCAAGTACCTGCGTTCCAACGTAATAAACCTCATCAAAGCTTCAGTGACATCCTTCCACACCCTAGGTAAGTCTTCTCTATTAAACCCATTCTAAATCCTTTCAACCTTCTCCCCTTGTAATATGAACCTTTCCATCGTGCTGTGATTATGGCCTTTGATCTTCTTTGGAAGTCTCTCGCCTTCTTGGTTGAGCCCCGTTGCTACAGAAATTACCTCTTTAGGGACTTTAAAGGTGAACCCTCTCACTTTAACCTTCCCCACCTTCCATGACATAGACAATTCCTTGGATATATTTGAATCATGTTCGTTCATAACTTCAAAGTAATGGGTGATATTTCCCCTGGTTAAAATTTCCCACACTTCAAATCCCCTCCCATGGTGTGTAATCTCATGGAAATACCTTGCTTGTTGTTAGATAAATTGTAGAGCAAAGGAAAGAGACTCCAAAGACCCTATAAATGTAAAATGTGAATGGAAGAAACCCTATCATTAGCAATGGTGTCATACTTTGAGAGAATTCTCTCGCTCATGTACATTAAATGCCAAGGGTTAAGAGATCACTGGAATGCAATCATCAGAGTCTAATTCTACAAGGTACTTTCTCTTGATGTGAGGAGGGATGGAGTTTAGATCATGCCAATTCTTCAAGTCTTCAACATCATTGCTAAAGGTGGCGAATAGGTCATCAATAGAATTGCCCTCACTATAAATATTCCTAACTTTAGTATCTTCAAAGGAAGATAGAAAGGCCTTAATATCTTCAACTATATCTTTATAAGACCAATAAGGGTCAAATTTGGAATCAATCATGTTAATTATGTTTTTAGAATCTCCCTCAAAAAAGAGTTTGGATATGCACTTGTCCTTAGCCAATCTAACCCTTTACAGGTCAACCGACGTGTCAGCATAGTTATTAGTAGTGTGGTGTTCTAGGTTCTCAGAGAAAGCTCATAAGAACCTGGTTGTTGAATCCCTAAGGATTCCACCCCCACCCGCCAGACTCAGGTTTCCTCTAGAAGATCCATCAAAGTTCATTTTAAACTAGCCTAGATCAGAGGGGCCCAAATTTAATTACATAGTTAATAAAAGGTTTAGGTATTTATTCTTTAAATTTTAAGTAGGTTCAAAGTATTAAATAACTATAACCAATTATACAAAAACATATATCCACATTATGAACTAATAGAACAAAATGAAACATTCAAATATATAAGGTAAAGATAGGTAAATAGAAAATGATAGATGGACTATGTTTTGAAGCCATCTTATTATCTTCACAATTAAATAGTTAAATCGATTTGGGTCCCTATCACATGTAGCCAGGGAATAATCTACTCTTATAAGAATTAATATAACATAGGGGAAGCCATAGGCCTTGCAATAGGAGCGAGTCTTAACCCCTAATTGCTATCACATTTCTGGTTTAAGTTTAACCTATGATAATTATCAGATTCTTACTTTAATTCCTAGTTAGTCTTAATATCATGTAATATTCCAATACCTCTTTCATATATATATATATATATATGTACGTATATGTATATATATATGTACGTACATATATATATGTACGTATATATACGTATACGTATGTATATATATATATACGTATATGTATGTATATATATACGTATACATATATACGTATATATATACGTATATACGTATATATATACATATATGTGTATATATATATACGTATATGTATATGTATATATGTACGTATATATACGTATATATATACACGTATATATATACGTATATATATATACGTATATATATACGTATATATATATATATATATATATATTTGTATGAAAGAGGTATTGGAATATTACATGATATTAAGACTAACTAGGAATTAAAGTAAGAATCTGATAATTATCATAGGTTAAACTTAAACTAGAAATCTGATAGCAATTAGGGGCTAAGACTCACTCCTATTGCAAGGCCTATGGCTTCCCCTATTGCAAGCTTAAGAGATATACAATTTAGACACATGAGCATGTAAATCATACATATTTTTGAAAGATAGCAATATTGGTAAATGGTAATGTGAGTAGATCATAACAAATGTGAAAAGCCTAGTAAAACCATAGTTATATGAATAAGGGAAACCTTAAATGATTCTTAAATTTAGAGAAAACTAAAAATTTACATAATTGTAACGTCAATCCTTGATTTTGTTACTCTACTTAATGGATAGTAGTTGACAAAAGAACTATTTGGGGAGAAAGGGTTGTGTACCTACTTATGTAACTAGAAAACAAACTAGAACTACATACCTATACACCTTTATTTTGTTAGACATGGATATGTAGGTAGTTTGGGTAAACAAAGGAGGTTCCTAGATTCAGGCTTTCATATATAGCTAGTATGTTTCCTAAAAACTGGAATATATTGACTATAATAACTCGATAACCCTTTTAACTAAAACCTAATATTAAACTAAATTTGGTACTTAGAGGAAATCTTGAATAAATTTCCTTGTCTCTTCGAGTGTAATCTTCCCTTTTTAGCGCATAGATTTTTGTGCGCATTATGCTTATTTCTTGTCTCTTGGAGGTTATCCGACATGTTTGGGAGAACTCCAATGTTCTTGGAGTGGTTGTGGTTCAGTCTATAGAACAGATAGGTGGTTTTGTTTCTAGGAATGGACTAATTCTCTTTGGCATTGAGCTCAGTGGATGTCCAGGGTGACAGTGATGCTTTCAGAAGTTGGATCAGGCTTCTAGTTTGCTCTCCAAGATTCTTGGAGGAGCCATCTATTTTTGGAAAGTCTCCCAGAAGGCATCATTTCACATCCCAAACCCTATAGAGCATATTGGTTCAGTTTATTTTGCATTTGGATGAAGTTTGGGATTTTCAGCAAAAAGTGATATTTAATGAGCTATTTTAATTATTATTTTCACTTAAGCTTCTAGGGGTGAAAATAATTAATAAATACCTAAGTGTTATAGCTCATTTGAAAGGTTTTTAAGTGTTCTAAATGATATACACTTAAAAAGGGGACCTAACATGTGATATATTTTTATTATTTCAAAAAGGTCTTTAGGAGAGGAGAAATATGAGGAGTTAAAAGGAAAATAATAATATATTCCTCTCAAAAAAGTTATAAAAGGGGAATAAGGCAGGTGACCCTCTTTATGTAGTCAAATACACCTTTGAGGCATATTAAAACCATTCCATACCTTCTGTACAATTCCTAAGTGTCGTACCATTGCATGGGGCAACTTAGTTTGAAGTCAGATTTATTATGAGATTGGAGGGCATTAATAGCTGGGCATTATTAGTAATAAAATGTCATCTATCTTACTATAGTTTTCTGTGTAATGCAATTGCTAGTTTCTAGTAACTTCAATGCTGTCTGTACTGGGTGCCATACAGTTTCAGGCTGGACTGACGACAGTTAAATATGACCTGAAATTGATTGCAGTAGTTTCATCTGATATAGTCTGAGGTAGTTTAAGTGTGGGATGATAATCAAGTGGAGAATTGTGTCTTGAATTGCATGTCCTTTTTTCTTTCATTGGATGGGCCATACATGGTCAGATTTTGATGTATCATTTGCAATCCATTCACGCATGCCATATTAGAGGATCTTATCAATGTTTGGTTTGCTATGATGTAGTTATTTTGCAAGTCATTGAGTATTGATATCCAAGTTCTTAAAGTACCTTATCTGGAAGGTGTTATTGGTATGATCTATGTGCAAGAAAGGGGAGTTGGGACTAGAATTAAGAGTCTTCATTTGTTGTTACAGACCTGTGAATTACTACGCAGACCATAAGGTCTTCTAAATTAATTTTATTTCCTATTATATTCTTTGTTTGGTTTATCTTTGATGTTACTTTGGTTTGTTAGCATGCTCATCACATTACCTTGGTATTTCGATGTTTTGATTGTTTGCATCAGTGCCCTTTAAGCAAAGAACAGGAAGTGGGAATTCAGTTTGCATGCTATGTCATTTCATTGTAATCCATATTTTGTTTCAAACACAATTGTAACTCCTGGATGGTTTACCACCAGTGTGGAGGAAATATACATTGTTTATATTTCTTTTATCACCCACTGAATAAGTGGAGTATTCCCACTGAATAAGTGGATGCCCGTTGAACAAGCGGATGCCTATTATATAGCGGAAGATTGTATTTAATTTCATTAGCAAAGCATTGATTGTAAGCCAAAGCACTGTATCCTCTCACCTCACCCATCTTGGGAACTTGGTGATTAGAAAGTGTGGAGGTATTTCTATTTGGTTGCAGACTTGGGCTAACCCTGTTGTGCTAGCATTGTATGAAATTGAAAAAATTTGGGATAGCATACTACAGTGCTATCAGACCTAGTGATCTTGCCAGCTTGTTTGGGAAGCTATCATTTTACAGATCTTCAAGTTGAGTAACAGAGTTTTCATCCTTTCATGTTGGTGATCAACATTTGCATGTGTGTTCAGAGTTGGGCAGTTGAGGGATTTTGAGCAGTGAATGTGAGGTCATTGCATCTCTCATGAGGAGAAGATTTGAGATAGATGTTCTGGTTGATTCTCTTAGACAAGGTTAGGTTGAATTAGAAATAATAATTCAAGAGGAGTTGGATTGAAGGAAGTATAATCGAGAGGCCACGAAGATTATTGATGGGTACAAAGGCCTTCCAGATGAATTTAAGCATCAAATTTCTTGGGATGCTTTATTGGAAATAATTGAGGGGGATCCTAATAAAAAGGGCCTTATAGATTACATCCGAAGGATGAGGAAGGAAGAGGAGAAGAAGAAAATATTGTTATAGAAGCCCGAGTTACTTTCTCCAATGTCAAGGACCATGAACTGTTCCAAGATATCACCTTCCAACCAACAGAACAAGAACTCTCCTATTCTAAGAAAAAAAGAGGATAACAAAAATGAACTCAGGAGAAGAAATATTTGTTTTCTATGCAAAGATTCTTGGGGACCTTACCACCAATGCAAAAACAAAGAAGAAGATGAAGACTTGACATCTGAAATAAATGAGTCAAAGCCTCTATATGATGAAGACAAGGTCACAAAACAAGAGGCATGCATAGAGGAGCTAGCTGATTGGAAAAAGACTACAATAGAAATTAGTGAAGCTGAACCTTGCTTTGATGAAGTTAATAAGCCTGAAGTGTTGGACTTTGCAAGCCCTTAATTTGATGAAGACTTTGAAGATGCCACTACTTTTGAGAATGAGTTGAAGATGATTGACAGATTGCTAGAAGGTGACTTTGCAAGCGAGCCTGAGAGCATTGAAGCGGAAAGTCTTGATGAGTGCATGAGGAAAGGTGTATCTATGACAACCCAAGAAGTTGACACTACTGAAATTGTCAGGAAAAAACCTAATGTGGAGTATCTTCACCATGCTTGTGAAGGTAATTCAGATTATGAGTGGGAAATTCCCATGCCAAGTGAAGAACTAATTGATTCCTCAAAGAACCTTGATGAAGAGCATGCTGATGAAGACTTTAAATCAGCCATTGGTGATAAATTTGATGCTTCCATAATATTTGATCATAGTGACGAAGAAGAAGATTATTTTCTCTTGCAAATTGAAGAACCAAGTGTCCTTTCAGAAGAGACAGTTGATGAGCATGTTGATGGGAATCTTGTTGAAAGCTTTAGATTAGCTTCCATTGTTGATGCAACATTTGATTTCAAGAATTAGTTGTTGGTCATTGAAGATAAGGTTGTTCATTCCTTAACTCACTTGGATTGCATACATAATTTTGTTGAAGATCACTTTTGGAGGGCACAAGTTGAAAGGAGACAAATAGGCATGGAAATAAGATCTTCACTTGAATATTGGTGTGTAGTTAGGAAGGCATTAGAAACATTGAAATCAAATTATTTGAACCTACTTATTGATAGAGATCATGTCCAGCAATTTTCTGGTTGAATCTGTGATGCATTTAAGGGAAGAGAGGTTGAAGTTGATAAGCTTACATCTAAGCTTAAATCAACAATAGGTTCTTTAGAGAGTACCCAAATGGCTCTCTTAGAAGCTGAAAATTAGTTTGTTGATGTTCATCAATTCAGGGAGCAAGACATAGTGGCAAGATCGAATGAAATCAAGCTGATAACTAAAGAGCTTGAATTGATCCAACATGATTTTGACTTAGGACAATCTCCTAAGTATGATGATGCAGAGTTGGTGCAAAATGATGTTTTATCTGAATATGGAGATGGGAACAACTTCCAATCATTTGATCATTTCCCTTTTATGATGGAAGTTGAGTTAACTCAAGACAATCCACTCCTCATGTTGAATGGTGAGGACCAATTTGATGTTAGAAAAATGGAAGAGGATAGTAATAGGATATGGGATCCTGGTGAAAAGCACTCATGGAATGCTACTTTACACAAAAACTTCATCAACTAGAAGTTTTCATCAGTTTTTGAAGTTTCACATAAGGTTCAAGTATGCAATGATGGCTTATTTTCATAATAGAGTTTATCCTTAGGGTTTTGTAGAGGATAGTGATGATGGGAGAATTATTTTATGGATGATTGTGGAGTATAATTTTTGTCATGAAGCTGCTATCCTTATTCCTATCAGCCATCATAAGTTGTCAATTGCATACATTTTTATGGATTGGAGAGAAATTTTGGTCATAACTTTAGAATATTTTGATTGTAGAAGGCCCAAATCTTTGGTTATTCTTGGAAGATTTCAAATTCGTTGTTGTTGTCCCATTTTTCAGATTATTGAAATCTATTTTTTAGAGATTAATTTCAGTTTTTTATAGGCATGTGATTGTTCTTTTTGCTATCTTTGGCCCTTTGTGGGAGGATGACAGAAGAGTTCAGCTGAAAAGGACAAGTGTTTTAGCTAATATTGCTCTTATGGTTGGTGTAAACCAGCTAGTTCATGGTTGTTCAGAGTTACTTTCAGCTTGTGTTCAAGCTGGTTTATGTTCTTTCTTGGAGGAACACTTTAGATTTTGGTTCCCAGTTGGAATTTCAGGGTTGATAAAAATGCTAACTCTTGCACTCTTAGGGTTAGTGATGTTACTATTGTTTGGGATCCACGTATATTATTGCTAATCATGCAGGAATCTCTGTTGGATAGCATGTATTGGTTGAGGACAAGCAATCTTGAGTGGGGAGGACTGTAATGTTACCTTTTTGGTGCATAGATTTTGTGCGCATTATGCTTATTCCTTATCTCTTAGAGGCTATTTGACATATTTGGGAGAACTCTAATGTTCTTTGAGTGGTCGCGGTTCAGTCTGCAGAATAGATAGGTAGTTTTCTTTCTAGGAATGGACTAATTCTCTTTGGCATCGAGCTCAATGGATGTCCAGGGTGATAGTGATGCTTTCAGAAGTTGGATCGTGCTCTCGGTTTGCTCTCCAAGATTCTTGGAGGAGCTGTCTATTTTTGGAAAGTCACCCGGAAGGCATCATTCGCATCCCAAACCCTATAGAGCATATTGGTTCAGTTTATTTCGCATTTGGATGAAGTTTGGGATTTTCCACAAAAAGTAATATTTAATGAGCTATTTTAATTGTTATTTTCACGTAAGCTCCTAGGGGTAAAAATAATTAATAAATACCTAAGTGTTATAGCTCATTGGTTCAATTTTTAAGTGTCCTAAATGATAGACACTTAATAAGGGGACCTCGCACATGATATATTTTTATTATTTCAAAAAGGTCTTTAGGAGAGGAGAAATATGAAGAGTTAAAAGGAAAATAATAATATATTCCTCTCAAAAAAGTTATAAAAGGGGAATCAAAGCTCATTTGAAGGGTTATGCTTTTGAACTTAATTCTGCTTGCAGATGGATTGAACCTGTGAGTTCTTCCACATTCTCTTGGGGATGGAAACCCTCTTGTAGAATGCTCTTGAGGACGAAAACCCTCTTGAGGTTGGGTGTGGTTTCAATACAGGAATCACTATTGTGCTGAAGACAAAGATTGGAGCAAACTCACACAGAGTTTGCCATTGTTCTTTCATGGAGTTATGAGTTTATTCTAATTTGGTTGTACCATCCAACTGTACCTAGGCAAGTTTGATTGATGATTGTGGTGTATGAACTATGATTTTGGATTGTAATGGATTCTAAGAGTTGGGAATTAGGCAGGCAGCCCTCTTTATGCAGTCAAATACACCTTTGAGGTAGATTAAAACCATTCCGTACATGCCGTACAATTCCTAAGCACCGTGCAACTTAGTTTGAAGTTAGATTTATTATGAGATTGGAGGGCATTAATAGTTGGGCATTATCAGTCATAAAATGATGTCTATCTTACCACAATTTTCTATGTAATGTAATTGCTGGTTTCTAGTAACTTCAATGTTTTCTATACATGGGTGTCATACAGTTTTAGGTTGGACTGATGATAGTTAAATATGACCTGAAGTTGATTGTAGTAGTTTCATCTGATATAATCTGAGGTAGTCTAAGTGTGGGTTGATAATCAAGTGGAGAATTGTGTCTTGAACTACATGTCCTTGTTTCTTTCATTGACTGGGCCATACATGGTCAAATTTTGATGTATCATTTGCAATCCATTCATGCATGCCATATCAGAGGATATTATCAATGTTTGGTTTTCTATGATGTAGTTATTTGTTGAGTAATTAAGTATTGATATCCAAGTTCTGAAAGTACCTTATCTAGAATGTGCTATTGGCATGATATGTGTGCAAGAAAGAGGAGTTGGGACTGGAATTAAGAGTCTTCATTTGCTATTATAGACTTGTGAATTACTACAACAAACCATAAGGCCTTCTAAATTAAGTCTATTTCCTATAATATTCTCTGTTTGGTTTATCTTTGATCTTACTTTAGTTTGTTAGCATGCTCATTGCATTACCTTAGCATTTTGATGTTTTGATTATTTACAACAGTGCCCTTTGAGCAAAGAATAGGAAGTGGGAATTTAGATTGCATGCTATGTCATTTCATTGTAATCTTTATTTTGTTGCAAACACAATTGTAACCCCTGGAAGGTTTACTACCAGTGTGGAGGAAATATACATTGTTTATCTTTCTTTTAGCACCCACTAAATAAGTGGAGTATTGTCACTGAATAAGTGGATGCCCGTTGAACAAGCAGATGCCTGCTATATAGCAGAAGATTATATTTAATTTCATTAGCAAAGCATTGATTGTAAGACAAAGCACTGTATGCTCTCACCTCGCCCATCTTGGGAACTTGGTGATCAGAAAGTGTAGAGGTATTTCTATTTGGTTGCATACTTGTGCCAACCTTTTTGTGCTAGCATTGTATGAAATTGAAATAATTTGGGGTAGCATACTACATCGAGGCTTTATACCAAAATTTGAAGCAAGACATAGGTTGTATTTACTTTATATTCTCATAATTGGCAAAGACCTCAGTGCACGTACATTAAGGAACTATAGTGTTTTGGTGAGCAACTCAAGATCCACTTGGTCCTAATGAGTCAAGTTTCTAGCTAGAGCACCATTTGCCTATCTCATTTAGACAAAAGAGCCCATTTGGCTATTATGCTTGCCTATGTATCTAGTTAACTAAGTTGCTTAAATATAAGATTTTTAGTTAATTATGAATTAAGGTTTAAGTGATAATCTAAGTATGAAGTACTATTAATGAACATGTGGGTCATTACAAGGAAAGTGATATATGATATCTTCCATTATTATGTGTTAGGTAGAAGGCATCAAGGAAATCAACTTGTAAATATATCATCAAACTTGAGGTCGTTTGCAACATATTAAAAAACCAAGGTGCATCCACAAAGAGAGAATAGAGTCCAAGGTGTTGTTAACATTGCTAGAAGAATACAAGAAATGTTTGAAATGATGAGGATTGTATAGATATGGTTAGATGTAGTTGAAGAGGATAGAAGAAAGGGTCATAAACCTAGACATGATGAGAAAAATTAATGAGAAAATAAAAGAAGAAGAAATGTATTGGAGAATTTACCAACTATCAAACTAGTTATAGAAGAGCAAGAATAAGATCTAGATTAGGTAAAGATGTTGAAATCCATTTCAAAAATTGGTAAAGGCATAGAATTGATATTCCTAGTTATTTTAAAATTTTAAATATTGAAAAACTGATATATGGGATAAATGATCTAGAAGAAAACTTTGAGTGTGAGGAAATTTTAGATCCTAATAGGGTTAGGATTCCTAAGAAAAAATTGAAAGGAAATTCCCCATTATGGTGGAAAAAGGTACAACAGAAAGAAAATGGAGAGGTAAGAAAAATATAGTAAAATGGGATTGGGATGATGTCAAAAATAAAAGTAATTTTATAACTATACACTATTAATTAGATATATTGAAAACATTAGAAATTTGAGACAATAAATGATTATATTCAAGAATTCTATAAGTTAACTGTTATTAAATTATGTTCACACCCAATTTTGCAAGGCCTGAGTTGCAGTTGTCACAAGAGGGATAAAAGAAAAATTTT
Organism: Cunninghamia lanceolata; assembly: GCA_027924645.1. Lineage (NCBI taxonomy): Eukaryota > Viridiplantae > Streptophyta > Pinopsida > Cupressales > Cupressaceae > Cunninghamia > Cunninghamia lanceolata. The sequence goes on from BSBN01000887.1 coordinate 1,186,398, forward strand.
AAGTGTATGATCAATCAATTGAATGCATGATATCTTGGCAAGAGAACAATAAAAAATCATTTATCAGGATAATGTGACAGTCCAATCAGAACTGTCAAACCATCCTGATAAGTGAAGATTGATCTAATGACAAGAGATCAGACACTCAATCAATGACAGATTCAGTTATTCTATCCTATGCACTTGATTCAGAAAAGCAAAACATATATAAATCATTTGCATAAGGTAAAGTAATTGATCATATTTAAGGAAATGTTTAAATGTGTCCCACACAAGCTGTGGGAGTGACTAAACTGAGCAATGCAAACATTGTGCAAGCTATACATCTGTGGATAAAAGGAATAGAAAGGGACATATGAGGAAACTATATATCCATCAATTGCCTTTTTATAGGTTAATCCTCTTGATTGGCATCTTGATATTTATGCCTTCATCTTTTTCTCTTGATCAGGATAGTGTACCTGCAAAATTAGAGAAAAGCCCTGTTAGAAGCTTTGGATATGCAAATTCATCATATGTTTTTATCAACAGACATATAAAACTTGCAAACATTGTGCATTAATATGATAAATCAGACATATGCAATAAATTAGATTATCATGAAAGATCAATCAACTTCAAGAGGTGTGTTTTATGCTAACTTATTTGTTCACTGTGTAGGTATAGGAAAAGTAATGTTGCTAATTTGAAGACATTTAAGCATGTGGAGAAAATGTGGCTCCCATAAGGGTAGAGCCTAGCATGCTTCCTTCTTATTCATTCAAGAAGGACATTAGATTTCAATAAATAGAGTACACTATTCAAGAGATGTTATGCATTGGAGCAGCCAACATATCAAATGGAGTGAAGTCATCATAAGAGAAGTGAAGAAGAGCAGTTACTCCTATAAACTAGGCTCACTACAGAAAAGAGCTTGTTAAAATTAGATAACCATGTTTTGCTTCATCACATGCTACAGAATGAGCAGTGGTTTTATTCAAGAGTTGTCAATATGCAAAGAAAGGAAATACAAATCAAGAAGACAAGTCATCAGATGCAACCATGTAAAGGGAAGTTCATATTACAATAGGTATATGCTTAAAATCAAGAGAGGATACAATACTTATAAATCAAAGAGGTCATGATAACAGTTTAAGAGCATATGGATCAGCCTTAGAAGGAGAGCAGTTACATCCTTTATAAGATGTAGTTACAAGCCATATGCAAAGCCTAAAGTGAAACAACACAAAGTAAATGTACAGAAGGAGATAAAAAGAGACTGGAACAGCGTACAACTATACCAACTTTATGCTAGATTGGAACAACAATGATAAGATACATCCATGGACAATAAAGATGCATGAGGTAGCATATACAAAGATCAGTTTCTGAGTGTTCATATCATGCAAAAGGTAAAGAATCATAAAGTTACAAGAGGTGACTGCTATATCAGAGGTATTAAATGCAGTGAAGGAGAAGATACAATGTTTAAATTCATGCATTTTCTTTCATGCATCCAGATATAGAAGGAGAAAGAAACAAAGAATAAAAGTTCTGTATCCTTTTACTTTCTGCATATTCAAATCGACAGGCCCAGTTTTGTCACCAGAATATAGTATTTTTGCACTCTTATCACTTTTTGCATAATGAAAATATTTTATACCAGAGATAAAAGATTTAAAACCCTAGGGTTGTGATATCATTCAGATGCATACAAAAATAGCTGGTAAATGAGCAGTCACAGCCAAATGAAAGAATTATCATTACAGATGTGATTATACTATTTTTTGCATATTGGAAATGACCCATTTGGTGTCATGAAATTACAGTTGAAGAAGTGATAAAGGAAACCCTAATACAGAGTAAAACCCATATGGGGGTTTTCACACAAAAGTGTAGATACAGAGGAAGATACAATAGCATGGACATAGCAAGAAATAAAGTTTTTTTCCTTAAAAAATGAAAACACATGTCATCTTTTTTGAAATCCTTATGTATTTTATCTGTTATGCAAAGAAGTCAAAAAAGGAAGATATAGGCATGGCCGCAGCCAAGAATATGATGTTTTCTTTCAAAAAATGTAAAACCCTCAACATTTTTTTCTGCAAACCCTTATGTTTTCATGCCTGAAGAAGAAGAAGATAAATCAAGAGAAGGGATACAATCATGGCCGTAACAAAGAGATCTTTTCCTTGAAAGAAATCAAAGACCCATATCATTTCTTGAAAAGCCCTTATCAATATAAAAGACATAGTTGAAAGAATGCAAATGGTGAAGCAAAGATGGAACATTACCTTATATTCTTGCAGAAAGAAGAAGCTACAGGTCATACCTGTGTATTTTTTAAACCTTCAAAATTGTAGATGGAGATAGTCGCCAAACAAGGAACACATGAGAGATGAAGAAACCACAGTAAGAAAATGAAATGCAGAATTCATAAATGCTCAAAGAAAACCTTATGGCCGCGGCCAAAGTAATAGAGAATCAAAGAAGATGGCCTAGTTTTCAACACATAGAACTTACCTTTCAGTTCCATGTAAAAAATGCAAAGTGAATTGACCAAGTGAGCTCAAAAATTGTAGAGAAAAGCAAGAATGCATCAAACCCTATCTGCTGACCAAGAAGTTGCAGAGAGAGAGCTCAAGAGAAAGAAAAGATCAAAATGAAAAGTTTAGGGTTCGAAGCTTCTTTTGGTCGATGGTGGTTTTTTTTTCTCACCCTTTTCTTTTGACTTCAAAAAATAAAAATCATTACCTTATCTGATGCCATGGTCAAGACTTGTAAGTCTTGTTACCTAATGATAATGTATAGGTGGGCCCATGACACTGAGTCTTTTTTGCCTTTTCATTTGATTTTCTTCGCAAATTCAAAAGAATAAATCATGATAGGGTAAGGTTTTAGACCTTTTCTTTCTTCCATAATGATCGACTATATGAAGGACAAGGCCGAAGTGCCTTATGCACCTTTGCAAAGGGCCGAAATACTTTATCCTTTATACATTTCAAAATACACGTGCTATTGAAAGTCAACAAAGGGAATAATTCAAAACAGTGGAGGCATATATAAAGGGTAAAGGCAAGTGATAAGGTAAATGCAATGTGAAGTCAAAGGATAGAAAAGGTGGTAAATGGACAAGGTAATAATAAGGGTTGGAGCATAATAATGCAAATGTGAAATCAAAAAGACATAGGCATGTGGTTTAGTATGCATGTATTTACCTTGGGTAAATATGATAATAATATGCATAATACATGGAGTGATAAGGTGGTATATTTTTATACCTTGTATGCATATATGATGCATGATGTATTTTTTTACATGGAGTTATAAGGTTGTTTACATGTGCAAGATGTATTAAGTTGCATGGGGAAATAAGGTGTTATTTTTCCAAATTATGTAAATCAAAAGGGAGAGATAAGGTGTTGATTTCTTTTTATCCAATTGTGCATGATTTTGCAACTATATTATTTTAAACAAATAATAAATTAATATTATTATAAATTACTTTATTATTTTGTCACAAGTTGTAAAATAAAGGAGATAAGACAAATTGAGACTCATAGTGAAGTAATCATGCAAAGATTAGTTTATTACTTGTTCACACATTCCAAAATCATGAAGAATTGAGAGATATAATTAACTGAACACTTTTGGAGCTTTTTGCATGAATTTTGGAGTCATAATTGGAGAATTTGGTCAAACACATGGAGGAGAGAAGTTTGAAGCTATTTTTGCTCGATTTGGAGCAGTTATAGCCCTTGTTTTTAGGAGTTTCATTGTTTTCTCGTGGATCAAATTAAGGAGCTTATTTTTAGAGGTAGTTGACTGCAGTTAACCTTTCTAGGTTTCTTGGAGAGAGCAACTATATATTGTAAGAAAAACTTAGGTTTTTCTAGTTCTTGCCTTTTTTTCTCTTTACACTTTGAGGGAGAAAGAAGGTTTTGTAACTCACTTTTGCAAATTTATAGAGATTACAACAGGTTACAGGTTCTATACTTTTTCTTTTATGCAATTATTTCCTTTATTTTTCAGCTGAATCAAGTGTCTACCTTTCCATTAATGCAACTTTTGTGAATGATTTATAGAGATTACAGCAGGTTACAGGTTCTATACTTTGTCTTTTATGTAATTATTTCCTTTATTTTTTAGCTGAATCAAGTGTCTACCTTTCTATTAATGCAGCTTATTTTTAGAGGTAGTTGACTGCAGTTGACCTTTCTAGGTCTCTTGGAGAGAGCAAACTATATATTGTAAGAAAAACTTAGGTTTTTCTAGTTCTTGCCTTTTTTGCTCTTTACACTTTGAGGGAGAAAGAAGGTTTTGTAACTTATTTTTGTAGATTTATAGAGATTAGCAGGTTACAGGTTCTATACTTTGTTTTTTATGCAATTATTTCCTTTATTTTTCAGCCGAATCAAGTGTCTACATTTCCATTAATGCAACTTTTGTGAATGATTTGATGAGATTTTATTGTGTTTAAACATCAGAACCTTTAAAATCATTGTCTCATTTATTCTTGCATGTGTTAGATAGCATTGAAAATCACAAGTCTTAAGCTGTGCAATTGGAGAAGTTTCCTTTTATGTTTTGAAAAACCCCATTTCCTTCAAGAAGAAATTCTTTTCCAGCCTCCCTTATAATCATTTATGTGATCAAATTGCCAAAAGTGGTTTGTGTGGATAGATTTATGAGATCTATTGTGAGTTATATTTCCATGTTTTCCATCAAATTTAGGTGCATCACCATTTTTAGATTACAATTTAGTGCTTTTAGAAGATCCTTTTTACCCTTTTCCATATCAAAGTCATAGATCCAATTGAATATTTTAAGGGAACCAGCCCATAATCTAGAGGTTCAAGCTTGCCATAGGTTACCCATAGCCTGAGTTTGATCCCATGTTATACAGGATTGTTGAGTTTCACAACTTTGCATAACGGGTGCAATCCTACTTGTCAATAGTTTTTGGCATGTCCGGTGGGACATTGAACTAATTTTAGTTCAAAAAGAACTTACTATTGCTATTGTTTTGGTATGATCAACAGTTAATATAGATTTTTAGAGGTGTTATTTCAAAATACGTAGCGACTCTAGCTTTTTGGTTTGATAGATCAAATTTTTTGCAGCCTATGAGAAAGATTCACAAGATCAAGTGTCATTTTATTTTAAAGAAATTTTGATTTCATTTGTTTTCCAACTTTTGAATGAGTAGGCATGTCTATCTTTCATGGGAACATGCCATATCATTTATCATATCATGAAAATGCTACAAATCCACCATCTTATGAGCCATATCAAATCATCCATACTCTTGCCACCCACCCACAATGTTCAATACTCTTGCCACCCACCCACCCTTGCTCAAACTCCATATCAGCCTACATTTGTTCAAAATCAGCCCCAGAATGACAATTTTGTTCCCATTTCTGCTTATAGCATTTAGAATTTTGCTTTGAATTTTCAAAGATAGTTAGATGAGATTGACAGAGAACAAAAGTATAACATGCATCAGGAGGAACTAGATTATCAGGCCTATCTTCATGATCAGGAGTTGGAGTCACAATGCATACAATTTGAAGAAAGTCCTAAGAGGGAGGTTGCAGCCAAAGAAGAACAAATAAAACATTTTCTTGTACAAATACAAAGGTATGAAGCCTAGATAGCTGCATTCATTTCAGATCAGCCTGTTCAAAATGAGGTTAGTAGGTATCAAATTCCAAGTTTCAGAAGTTCTAATTTTAATCAGGAGCCTGTTTGCATTCAAAATCAGTCCATTAGTCCTCAATATCAGTCACATCAAGTGCCTGAACCAAGTCATCACAGCCTTGAGCAACTGTGGTAGCCTTCTTAGACCAAATACCCTGATTATAAAATGCCAAATCTTGTTAAGGCTACCCCTCCCATACCATTCCAAAATCAGGAAAGGGAAGAGATAGTAAAATCTGAACCAATCAAGATTCCAAGTTTCAATCCAGCAACTAAAGGTTCTTGTAGTCCATTTTATGCCACCAAATCAGAAAAATTAGATGTGGAGCAAGAGGTTGCTACTGTATTTACTCTGTCCCCAACTGAAAATAAGCATAATGCATATGAAGAGGATGCTGGTTCAAACTTGGGACTCAACCCTTTGCATTTCGACTCATTTGAAAAGTTTTCTAATGCTATTTATAAGATGAATGAAAATAGAGTACAGAGGTCACAAGGTGAAAGTCTTTAGCTAAAAAAATAGAATGTCCAAGTTTCATTGGAGAAAGCCCCCTGTGAGGAGGAAGAACTGGTTTCTTTGTTTAATCAGCTACCTGATTTTGTTGAGCCAAATCAAGAAGGCATGCTCATACTAAAAGCAACATCAAAGGTACCACAAGAGGATGCAAATAATTGTGATGGTTTGTTGGTTCACCAAGAACAGAATGAGGACAGTTTTGATTTGGAGGATGGAGAGATTGAAATACATGAGGACACTAAGAGTTTGGAGCTTGAATCAACTATTCTATCAGTTGTTCCTAAGAGCCTTCAAAGATTTGATAGTTTTGATGAGTTATTGGTTGTCCTAATGGAAGAGGATGATTCATTAACCATGGAGGAGGAATTGACATGGAAGGCTATCACGCAAGGTAAAAGTATTGAGCAACAGAGGGATGAAATTCATATGGTTTCAGTGCAAGATTATCAGTTAGATGAGAGCATGTTTTCAGGTATCATAGAAGTTTTTTGTTCTAACATTGATGATAAGATAGTATCATATGAACCAACAGTATGTGATAAGCATATTTAGGACAAAGAGGCAAATATTACTTCTTTCCAATCCTATGAACTAACTTTTTCAAATCGGGTTGAAATTGCAGCTGAAAGCAGGACAACAAATCTTAATAAAGAGAATAGGAGTATTAACCAAAAGTTCATTAGTGCAAGAGGGTGTCCCATCAGAGATTTAGTAGATAAAGAGCTAAATAAGGAGATATAGGTACTGGTATACCCAAAGAGGATACTTCAACCTTAGAACAATAGAATGAGATCATTTATTCACCTTATAACAGTAGTATTTATGACCATGATTAGATGGTGAATGAGTTAGTTTTCATCCTTCAGAGAATTTTGCAGCATTCTATAAGGTATGTCCTTATGAATCATATCTTATCAGTAGCAAAACAACTTGTAGAGCATCCTTCCTTAATCAGAAAGGGAAGTTATTTTACAAAACTAGTTAATGGATTTGTTTAACCAGCTTCTATGGCCGGTTAGTGTAGGGTAGAGTAGAATTTTAGTTCAGTATTTCATTTTCCAAGAAGTGCACATGCACATTTTGCTAGCCATGTCCTAAATAGGTCAGAATAGTTTGAATTTCAGTTTTGTTTTACTGCTGTAGTTTTCTATCTGTTAGGGTAAAATAGGATCAATAATGAATATGCAATGATAAACAATCAAATACCCATAACTCGATAGAATAGTGAAACTAAGAAGATTGAATGAAATGAAGCAATGAATAAAATAATGCAAACCTTCCTTGAATTGAAACTTCTATTGTTTGCCTATTAAAACCGTCCTTGTTCGTAATGAAGTTGGGCCCTCAGTGAGTGCACTCCTTTTGCTGTGTTGTAGGATGTCGGTAGTAAATGGCTGTGTTGATAGATATTGCTATGAAGATGAGCTTCAAAGCAAACGGTGATCTCAAGTAGATTGTATTGGGGGTACCAAAGGCACGCTGGTGGATTTCTGTAGAGTAGCAATACAAATAACTTGGATGAATAGAATGGAAGAATGAGGTTTCATTTATAGACTTGAGAGGATGAAGATCAACAGGAAGATCAATGGTTGAGAATGGTTGAGGAACGTGCAACGAATAGGAAGAGGACATGTGTCCAAGATCCATCATGCAACAGGGGAGTTAACAAAATTGATTGAAGAGTTAACAGACCAATCAGTTAAGTGAATTGATTGGGGGAGTTAACTGAATTGATTAATCAGTTAACTGAGTTGATTGAAGGGTCAACAGAATAGATTGACCAGTAAACTCAAATGACTAATTAGTTAACTGATTTGATTGATGAGTTAACTAATTTTGACTAGAGGATAAATAGGACATGTGGGTGAGGGAATCTTAGCTAATTAAATATTTAAAATATTTAATTACATGTGCAACATGGTGAGGTGGAAGAGGTGAGGTGGAAAGATGAGGTGGATTTATGAAATTAGGACTTAGGATAAAGGAATTTGGATTAATTAAATAATGTAGGATTATTTAATTATGTGAGACATTAGAAGAATTTAGGGATTTTAATTAAATAAATTGATTTTATTTAATTATGGGATAATGAACCAATCAAATAAACTTAGAATATTTATTTAATTGATAGAAGAAATAAGAAGGGAATAAATATTAAGAATATTTATTTAGAATGAATCGTGTCATTTTTAGGCGTATACATTTTGCCCCTCTTTGATGCAATATAGTTTATGGCGTTGCTTCAAAGAATAAATAGTCTGATAATGATACATGCCCCAGTTTGCCCCTGGTACAAGTTTGACGACAGGATGCCCCTCAGGAGATTGGACGGGGAGACGGCAGAAGGCGTGAGACGGACAATCTCACAATGAAGAAGGTTAGATTTGAAGAAAATGGGTAGATTGAGAAGAAAGAGGTGAATGATATGCGAAACACACACAAGCAAGTAAGCAAGTAAGCACAAATGATACAAGAACAAACAAGGTATTGCCCCTATCAAGCTGTAAACCAACTGATTAATTGATAACGATATACAACAGTGTTGTCATGGTGGGGAATGATATATCCCTAGAGCAACACAAAGGATAATGTCTGGTTTCAGGAAATGAAACATGTCATGTAAGACACGTGTATTGGTCTAATTTCAACAATGTTACATCCTGTATAAGACAATTTGATTGATTAACTGATTGAGTTAGTTTGCAACCAAACAAGGATCAAGACCACTGAGGGTGCTTGGATAGTTTGACAAGATTGACTTTGATTTGATTGGTATGGATTAAGGATGGACCTTGCATCTAGATCACTACTCAAACTGATAGTTAGAACTATGGATGAGAGATATGATGATAGAAAGAAAGGTGATTGATAGAAGAATGACTCACAAGCTTTGTTTATAAACATTGATACTCTTCATAGAATCATTATTGCATGGGATATGGATATGGATATGAAATACAATTGGATATGGTATGGGTATGGAATGCAAATAGATTTATAATGGATGCTTTGCTTTTGACATCTTGACGGTGCAAGTATTTTGAAGTGCTTATTTCATCATTGGGCATTTTTTTTGGTACTTTTTCTAAAATGTTGTAAGTTAATACAAGCATCTAGGTATACTTGAACCGAGATGACCTAAGTACTACTTACATGAATTTTGATTTAGCAAGTTAATACAAGCATCGAGGTATAATTGAACCGAGATGACCTGAGTACTTCTTGCGTATCAACAAACAAGGATTGCCCCTGTTCATGTTAGACCTTTGGTGTCCTCGATGATCTTTTGCCGACCATGTCCTTAGACAAGGCTTCACATTCCTAAAGATTAATCCACAAACCGTAAATAAAGAAAAGAATCATGCCCCCATCATAGCATCTCTAGCTTTTGGCATCCTTGAGCAGCATAGAAAGGCACGATAGCAGAAATCAAGACTCTGTAATTTTTAACCTAACCAACACAAATCATTCTTGCATTGAGGTGTGTTTGTTTCTTGCCATAGTTTGAGTAAAATCATTTAGAAGACCTTAAGTGTTGTTCTGCTTTGCCTTGGATAGGTTAAGTGGCCTTGCATCAAAATTTTTGCTTTGGAGAGCAGTTTTGCTTGCGCTTGCTTGCTTGGTGAGAAGGTTTCACAATCCTTATTGGAGAGACGGACCCTAAGGGACTGACCTAGTGCCTCGGGGGCTCATTGCTAAATGGCCTTGCCTACATGACGACGCAGAGGCAACGTAGTTTGAGGTAAACCCTAATGGACCATGGATGGACTAGAAGAAAGATGGCAAGAAAGATGACAAGAAACGGGACGGATGGGACTGTGAGAGCCTCGGGGGCGCATGGGAATATGGCCTTGCCTACATGATGACGCAGAGGCAACATAGTTCATGGATTTTGACCATGGAAAATTGACGAGAGACACTATGCTAGGCTTATGCGATGGATACGGTATGGGACAAAACCTTGGTTGATAAGGCTGACAAAGAGAGAGTAGCAAGCCATGATAGGTAACTGTCAGGAGTTTATTATGGGACAGATATGGGTCGAATGGGACATGAATGAAGGAAAAATGGACTCAAGGTGATTGGTTTCCCAAAGATGGAGAAGGCAGTTTATCACAAGTAACGCCTGTTTACCAGGTTTTCATCACTTGCTTTTATTTGCACGAGAAGCTAGAAAGTAAACATGATGCTTGTTTGCCAGGTTTTCATCATGATACCTATCCAAAGTGCCTGATTGCTAGGTTTTCACCAAAGGACAGTTTTTTTGTACTTTTCTGATTTTCAAAAATTTTTTTAATTCTTTTTTCATTTTTGATTTTTTTTGTATTTTGTGCCTCCCTTGCATTTGATGCATGCTGTTGATTGGGTCATCGAACAATTCACCCTCTGATGTTGCCAACTGATATGCCCTTGATCCGTGAGCAGCTACAATCACATAGGGCCCAAGCTAGTTGGGGTCGAACTTGCCTTTCTTTTCTCTGTCTTGTTGGTTGCGAGGATTCTCCTTAAGAATGAGATCACCAACCTTAAAGATTCTTGGGCAAACTCTATAGTTATAGCTTCTTGACATCATTTGTTGATATGCTTTGAGATGATCAAAGGCTTTTTGTCTCCTTTCTTCTAGCAACTCTAGTTCTTGCAACTTGGAGACTCTGTACTCTTCATCTGATATGAGACCTTTTAGCGACACCCTGAGGGAGGGTAATTCGACTTCAATGGGGAGGATGGCTTATGAGCCATAGACAAGGGCGTAGGGTGTAGCACCTGTGGGAGTGCATATACTGGTTCTATAGGCCCACAGAGCAGGATTGAGTTGGATATGCCAATCACGGCCAGCATCGTTGACTGTCTTCTTGAGGAGTTTCAAGATGGTCTTGTTGGATGCTTCAGCCTAGCTATTACCTTGGGGGTAGTATGGAGTGGAGAAATGATGTTGGATCTTGAATCATTCATAGAGTTCTTGGACATCTTGGTTTTTGAATGGTCTTCCGTTATCTGTGATAATGGATGAAGGAATTCCGTATCTGTATATGAGGTAATTCAAGATGAATGAGGAGATTTGCTTACCTGTGATGGTGGTGAGGGGAATGACTTCAATCCACTTTGTAAAGTACTCAGTGGTAGTTATGATGAATTTGTGGCCATTCAATGAGGGTGGATGGATCTTTCCCACAAGGTCAAATCCCCATTGGCAGAAGGGCCAAGGTGTCGTTAAAGGTCTCAACTCTTGAGCTGGTGCATGTATCAGGTTCCCATGTATTTGGCACTGCTTGCACTTCTTGAAAAAGTGATATGAATCCATTTCCATGTTCGGCCAGTAATAACCCAAGCGCATGAGTTTCTTGGCTAAGGAAGGACCGCTAGAGTGTGTTTCGCAGATCCCTTCGTGTACATCTTGCAAAGCGGTTATGGATTCTTCTCGTTCTAAACAATGGAGTAGAGTACCATCGAGACCATGTTAGTATAGGGTATCGGCAATGATGGTGTAGCGAGAGGTTTGGCATATAAAAGTTCGTCATTGGTTAGAAGATAGGTCAGGCGGGAGGATGTTGTCCTTGAGGTAAGTGTAAATCTTACCATACCAAGGTGAGTCAGATCCAACTAGAAGGCATATGAAATGGGTCTCAAGAAGATCATAAGCTAGTTGCCGGATAGTTTCCACTAGGAACTCGTACCGTGTCTCATTTTTAGGTATCTCGAGGAGAGAGGCAATGGTTGCCATGGCATCTGCTGCTTTGTTCTTGATCCTAGGTATCTGTTCAAAAGAGATGTTTACAAAGTGTTCTTTGAAGTCATCGACCATCCTCTTGTATGGGACAAGCTTTTCATCTTTGGTTTGGTATTCGTCGTTGACCTGATTGACTATTAGTTGGGAATCACCGTAGACATGTAGCTCTTGGATTTTCCACTCAGTTGCCATCTTGAGACTAATCACCAAGGCTTCATATTCCTCTATGTTGTTGGTGCATGGAAATAACAAACGGTATGACTTCAGAATTGTGTCGCCTTGAGGAGTTACAAACAGGATGCCTGCCCCCGATCTATGGTTTATGTAAGACCCGTCGAAGTAGAGTTTCCATGAAGATGTTGATATAGTGAATAAGGACTCATCTGAAAAGTCAAACTGCATTGGTGTGGTGTCTTGTAATGGTGCATCTGCTAGTTGATCAGCTATGATTTGTCCCTTGATGGCTTTTCTATCTACATATTCAATGTCGTACTCACTTAGAAGCATTACCCATTTTGCTAGGCGACCTGTGAGAGCTGCTTTACTGAGGAGATACTTCAGTAGGTCTATTTTTGCAATGAGTTTAACTGGATGTGCGAGCATGTAATGTTAGAGTTTTTATGAAGCAAAAACAATCGCAAGGCATGATCTTTCTATCTGCGAGTATTGCAACTCATAGCCCACTAAGGTTTGGCTGATGTAGTAGACGGCTCTTTCTTTGTTCTCATAATCTTGTTCTACTAGAAGAGCCCCAAGAGCAGTAGGTGTAGCAGATATGTAGAGAATTAGCATTTTTCCTTGGATAGGAGGCATGAGAATGGGTGGATTCATAAGGTATTTTTTTAGTTTGTTAAATGCTTCTTCACACCGCTCATCCCATCTAAATGGAATGTTCTTATGCAGGAGATGACTGAATGGTTGGCATTTGTCTGCTAGCTGGGATATGAATCTGCAGATTGCTTGTAGCTTGCCCTGTAGTGATCTTAATTGAGTAAGAGTCTTGGGTGGTGGCATGTCCATGATAGCCTTGACCTTGGCGGGGTCCACCTTTGTTCCATTTGCTAACACGATGAAGCCTAGTAGCTTACCTGAAGTGACTCCGAACACACATTTCTTTGGGTTCAGCTTGACGTGGAATTGGTCTAATCTCTGAAAGACTTTTTCAAATATGTCCAGGTGTGATTCCCTTGTGAGTGATTTTGCTAGGATATCATCGACATAGTCCTCCATTGTTACATGCATCATATCATGGAATATAGTTGTCATAGCACGTTGATATGTGGCTCCTGCATTTTTTAGCCCAAATGGCATGACATTCCAGTAGAAAGTACCCCATGGACAAGTAAAAGCTGTCTTGTGTCGGTCTTCTGGAGCAATCTTGATCTAATTATAACCTGAGAATCCATCCATGAGAGACAACATGGTATGCCCTGCAGTTAAGTCGACTATGATATCTATATTTGGCAACGGAAAATCATCCTTGCGGCAGGCCTTGTTTAGATCTCTAAAATCATTGCATAGTCTAACTCAGCCATCAGGTTTGGAGACTGGTACAATGTTGGATATCCATTCCGAGTAGTCTATAGCTCTGATGAACCCTACATCCAGTAACTTCTTGAGTTCTTCCTTGACCAATGGTGCTATGTGTGGATGCATCTTTCTTAGTTTCTGCTTCACTGGTTTTACTCTTGGGTCTAAAGGAAGATGGTGTAGAATCAAGTTCGGGTCTAGACCTGGCATGTCTGCATATGACCAAGTGAAGCTACCCCTCTTTTTCTTGAAGAATGGTACAAACCTGGTCTTTTTCGGTGGAGTAAGGGATTTAGCAAAGTGAATGATCTTAGGTTGTTCCTCTGTTCCAATATTAACAGGCTCTATCGGTTCCACCACAATCTTTGACTTTTCCTGGTGCATATCATTAGGGAGGGTGTCAAGCCTTCCATCATCAGGTGCCACAGTTGGTTTTTCACCTTCGGATGTGTCCTTTCTTTTTACTGTTTTGGGATCTAACACTGCCGCAAAGTAGTTTTCACCATCAGATCTAGTTTTTACCTTGATATTTTGCGACTGGAAGGCTTGGCACCCTCTCCGAAGTAAGCCATGGTATTAAGTTCAATAGCGAAACTAGCTTTATGATCTCCTTTGGGTAGATGGTCCCTATGTTCCATATAATCAATGTAAGCATCATCATTTTGGAACATGTCTAATTAGGGAGTTCCTCGCAGATCCCAATCAATAAGGTCAGGATGTACGAGGGGGAGGGAGTCAGAAGATAGACCTGATTCATTGATAGTGTGAATGGAAATGTTAGGAGCATTGGTAGGGATGGTGCTTGGGATGGTACTTTCCTCCAAGTTGTTTATTTCAATGGAACTTGAACCTTCCTCGAAAGCCATAATCTTAGAGATGGGCAAATCAGACTCTATTGGTCTGTTTGGTAGCGTTTGTCCCTCACAGTAGGGGCTAAAAGTTTGGATGGTATCGACTTCTTTTTCATCATAGGAATGTTCTGTTAGCTCATCCCACTCATATTCATTAGAAGCTATGTCACTGTCCTCCTGGAGTGTTTGGATCATTTCCACAAGACAAGCATTTTCTTTAGCCTTGCCCTTGCCTTTGTATCCTAGGCCACTTATGAGGATGAAGAAGGTTAGATAGGTTTAATGATTCCTTCTTTTCTGAGGCCAATGGGGCCTTGTCCTTCGTATCCCATTCTATGTAGGATAGCCTCACCTCGCCCATAGAGTTCTGTTGGGAGTCTAGGCGGATCTTGCATTGTGTTCTCTTCTTCAGTATAAAGCCATTGTAGGATATCTCTCTCCTCTGTTTCATTAGATAAGGTCCCCCATTTTACAAAGGGAGTTGCGGGAGTTATAGGAGGAGTAGATGGCTTTGGAAAATGTTTGGGTCGGCCAAAAGATCTAGGAGATACAGGCATCTTAGCAAGGTTGAGGCTATGCTCAATGGAGTATTCCCCTACTCCACTTTATTTTATGGTAATTTTCTACTCTTTGGGCCATGATGAGGAGGCTTCAGGGGTATGATCATATTGCAGGATAGGGGATATATACGCTCTATTATTTGGTATGATGCATTCGGGTGTTACAAGGAAAGAGTTGCAATGCTGATAGGGGTCGGGGTCGCCTTGAATGGTGATTTGCTTCCATTATGCGGGAACTTTATGCATTGGTGATAAGTAGAGGGAACAACCTTCATGGCATGAATCCATGGTCTACCTAGAAGAATATTATAAGTGAGCTCCCTATCTAGGACTTGACACACAACATCTTTTATTACTAGTCCCACTTGAATGGGTAGGACTATTGTTCCCTTTGTGGTTCTTTCTTCCTCATCATATGCTTTGATGGTAATTTTCCTCCTTGGATCAACTACCTGTTCGGAGAACCCCAATGCAAGGACTAGCTTTAATGTGCAAATATTTAAATCGGCACCCCCATCAATGAGAACCCTCTTGATGCGGTGTTTGTGGATGAAGGCGATGATATGTAGAGGGGTGTTATGAGGTTGAGATACAGAGAGGTCATCTTGCTCGGTAAATGATATGGAGCTTGAGGAGGTCAGATTACCTACCATGGCCTGAAACGTCTCTTGGGCCAAGTTAGTGGGGACAATGGTTTCCACTAAGGCTTTCTTGAGGATCTCCTTATGGGAAGGAGATAGACGCAACAACTCCAAGATAGAAATGTAGGCTGGAGTTTTCTGTAATTGGTCTATGACATTATACTGACAGAATTTGGATGGAGAAGGTGACGACCTTGGAGGGGCGGTATTAAGCGTGACTTTACCACTGCAGGTAATGATACTACAACCAGTTCTGTTAGGTCTTGATTGTTGGTTGAGTGTGATGGCATTACTGTTCTCACTATTCTAATTTGGCCTGTTGCGATTGTTGTTATTGCCATTATTGTTGTTGTTGTATGGCCTATTGTTGTTATTATTGTTGTTACCATCGTTGTTATGGTTGTTGTACGGTCTGTCATGATTTAGAAGTAGATCCCTGCAGGCCACATGAGTTTCATTGGAGGTATGCTATTGGGTTCCTCCCTGGTTTTGATCTAGTACATCTTGTATAACATTTTTGAGACAGATACAATTGTTGGTTGTATGCCCCCTTCCTCGATGATATTCACAATAGTTTGTGTCCTTCCAATAGGGAGGTTTGACTATAGGCTCATAATCACTTGTTGGCGGCAGAGAGATTTCATTGTTAGCCAACAACTTCCTTAATGCAGACTCTTGAGACTCACCCAATGGTGTGAACTTTCTCCTCGGATTTGAACTGAACCATGGTCATGGCTCCCGAGAGAATGGTTTGTTGGGTGTACCATTGTTTGTTTCTCCTTTGAGAGTGAATATGGGTTGTTGCTTGGGAGCTGCTACCTTGGCATCCACTACCCCATCGTTGACCACATTCTTATTCTTTGTCCAAAACTTTGATTTGTCCGTTGTGTAGTTGGAGGTAGGTGTGTCCTTGTATAATTTGATTGCCCCCTTGGCGATCATAGCTTTTTCAATGAACAATCCCATTTCAATGACTTTTGAGAATGATGTAGGGCATTGTATTTGTATTTGATAGCTAAGATCAGTATTGAGGTTATGGACAAACATCTCCAATAGCTGCTTCTCAGGTATATCGTAAGAACACTTACTTGCTAGTTGTCTCCATCATTGTAGGAAGGTGGCGAATGACTCACCACTCTTTTGTTTGGTGTTGCATAGATCTAGCATAGATATTTCATGTTCGATATTGTAAGAGAAGTGCATGATAAATTTGTTGACTAGCTCATCAAAAGTTCTAATGCCCGGTGGAAGCCGTGAGAACCACTCCATAGCTTGGCCCTAGAGACCTAGGGAATAGTCTCATTAAGTACATCTCATTGTGAGCTACTTCCAAACATGTTGCATTGAATTCCCTTATATGGTCTCTAGGGTCCCCTTTCCCTTTGTACTTTTCAAACTTAGGAACTTCGAATCGATAGGGGAATGGTTTCATGATCAAACTTTTGTCAAAGGGGTACGGTGCAATATCTTCCAAGGAGTAGTTTTTGGCATTTGTACCCGTCTTGAGATCCGATATTTGTTGTGTTAGGCTCTCAAGTTGTTTCCTCATTTCCTCCATAGGAGCATTTTGGTCCATGGTTTGCTTTCCTCTATCATTTGCGTTTGGGTCTATGGCATTCTTTTCCTTTCGTGATCATTTTCCATGTTTTCCACGATTGAGCTTATATCAAAATCCGCGGGTAGTTTAATTCCAAGACTAGCAAGATGATATAAATACTTATGAGGGTCTTCATGGAGCACCTTCTCTATTAGGCATTGGAATTTCTGATTTTGGATGTTTTCTTGATAATCTTCGTAAGAGATTTCTTTATCACTATCATGAGGTGTGACGATGCGGTTGGAATAGCCGGCCACTTCAAGTTGCTTTTTGTACTGAGATCTAGTAAGAACCATGCAGGGTGACATGGGATGAAGTGGATTGGGACTAGAAATTTTGGCAAGGTGCCGACTGAGACTGTTGTGAATAGGATACCTAGGACAAGACTTGGATAAAGGACTTTCTTGCTCAATGATTTCAAATAAGACAGCTGATACAAGATGGTAGCCACTAGTAAGGGTACTCGATACCAGTCTTACTGTGTAGGGACTAGTCGTGTAACAAACCACTAGCAAAGTTCTATGACCTACTATGTTTACTTGAATTCATAATGATACGAAGAAGGGACCTATGCTGATCTGATATGGAATATTCTGACTTTGGGACTAGAAAGACCTGATAGAAGGTGGATGGGATGATTGACGAAAGAGAGACTTTTTGGATGAAATGGATGAAAACTAACTGCAAGGTAGAACCTGATCTCTATTCTTGGAGCTAAGCTGAAATGGGTACTCATAACAGGTAAAAGTTTTCCCTCAAAAATTGTGCAAGTGCTCACTGTTGTGCATGCGCGGAAACAGATGCGCAGCAAAAATTGACAAATGCACAGTAAGTCAGAATATATGCGCTGGACTGGTGAAAGATGTATGCGCAGCAACAGACAACAAAAGTGTAGGAAGTCTAAGCAGATGCGCCGCAAGTTGGCATAGATGCGCAGGAATAGAGGACAGATGCACCGCTCTGGCTTTCCTCAGTGTTTTTGTAATTTTTGGAATTTTTTTAATGTTTTTGGTATTTTGGTTGCAAAAAAGGTCTTCTTGATTTGATTTTCTGAATTAATGGCAAGAAAACAGAGCAAACACAAAGAATTTTTATGATTTTTTAACTTTTT
The DNA here is from genome assembly GCA_027924645.1 of Cunninghamia lanceolata. NCBI lineage: Eukaryota > Viridiplantae > Streptophyta > Pinopsida > Cupressales > Cupressaceae > Cunninghamia > Cunninghamia lanceolata. Next base: position 1,204,615 of record BSBN01000887.1, read on the forward strand.
TTTTAGTGATTTTTCTGACTCTATTATGGACTAAAAGGAACAAATGCAAGTACAAAAATCCTAGGCTAGAAATGGATTACAAGGGTTTTGGGCCACTAGAAAAAGAGGTGTTTAATGTGGGTAACCGTTCAAGTGGTTACACATGCAGCAGCACAACTCTCCGTTAAGGAGTCTCCCAGCCTCAAAGGGTTGCACTTTAGAGGGTTTTGGGGGAGGTTGGCTGTCGGTGTAATATAGCAGCACTTGTTGCAGGAGGTTTTCACCTCAAGCACATTTATTTTAAGTGGATTGGTAGGGCTTGGCGTCTAGCCTATTTCCACTCAGGGTCATTCCCACTTGGACATGCGTGCATCCAAGGGCAGGCCCCTCTAAAGGTTAAACAGATGGAATAACAAGTCTGGCATTTTGGTCACCCAATAAAGGGGAGAGCATAGGCTTGTTGTTATTCAATAAACACAGAAGACACTAATTAATCCAACCTAGTTAAAAGTAGAAAAACTAAATGGGCTAATCTACTTGGGCAAGCACAAAACTTTGAAGTGATTTAGCAAGATAGCAATGGTTCAGTATTTAACCCAGAAAGCAATGATGAGTTCAATTTTAATCCATGTAGCACGAATAGTTAACTTTGAGATGTTGGTCAATCGAGATAGCAGTGGTTCAGTGTTAACCCAGAAAGCAATGATGAGTTCAGTTTTAATCCACGTAGCACGAATAGTTAACTTTGAAATGTTGGTCAATCGAGATAGCAGTGGTTCAATTTTATACCAGATAGCAATAACTTTGAAAAGATAGCAATGTTGCAATGCCAGATAGCAATGATCCAATTACCTCTTTCCTAGTTAAAAACTATGTGAGAGGTGCATGCATATTTTTACTTTCCTAATTAGAGTTAAATTAAAACTATATGCAAGTTGCATGAGCAATGGGTTACTCCTTCCTAATTAGGCCTAGATGAAAGTTGTATGCAAGTTGCATGAGCAATAGGTACTCCTTCCTAATTAGAACTAGATAAGAATTTGTATGCAAGTTGCATGAGAATGCCTAAATCAGTCCTATTCAACACTTAGTGAAAAATGATTGTCTTCAGTGGACGTTTTGCACCAAACTGGATTAGTAGTCTCTTGATATCCACCTGTAGTCCACAAAAATAAAAATTGAATCAAAAAGTTTGTAAATCAAATGGTTAAGTGAAAAACACATAATCTGAAAATTTTCATGAAAATATGGTTTTTGACAGCAAAATAGATATGAAAATCAGAATTTACTCAAAATTCTATGCTGTTTTAAAAAAAAAATTCATGAAAATTCGTCAAAATATGTAAAACTTATAGCCGTTTGAAGTTGTCAAGGTAAAGACAACTTTGACTAATTATACCTGTTGATATTAACCCGGTGGACTGAAAATACCTATACTGTTGCAAAGTTTGTCGAGTCATCTTTCTAATGACTATAATTTTACGAAAATCTGAGCTTCCTGCAAAAAGTTATGCGAAAAGGAAAAAAAAAGCCTATTTTGCCCTCATTTAACATTTGTATTTCAATTTTTTTTTTAAATTAAACAAACAAAACATCAGAAAGATTATTATTTTTCTAATATTAAACTTTAAAAAAAATTAAATTATAATATTTTAAAAAATATAACCTAAACCTTTTTTTTTTTTTTTATATTGTTTTGACTGTGTTTTTTGTTTTATATTATTTTTTTTTTTGTGTGTGTAGGAGTGGTTGGACTATGCAGGGGCGGCGGAGGTTGTGGCTAGGCGGTGGAGCTACGGCGGAGGGTGGAGCTAGTTAGTGGCGGTGGCTGGGGGACGGCTGGTCAGAGGCAGCGTCGGGGTGGTGGAAGGGCGGCGGAGCTGGGCGCAGGTAGGCCGTAGGCAGAGGCGGGGTTTAGGGGCGTGGGTTGGGAAGTGCGCAAGGCATGGGGAGAGGAGGGGAGGCGGGGAGGCGGCGAAGCAGGGAGGGACAGGGGGTGAGGGGGTTTGGGAGGCCGAGGGCCTGTGTGCATGGGCTTTTTTTTTTTAATTTTTGTTTTCAATTTTTTTTTTGTTTTTTTGTTTTTTTTTAAATTTTTTCTAATAAAATAAAATAAGATCTAAGAAAAAAGTACTGTGTATTTTTTTTTTTAAAATTTGCTTTCTATCTTTTTTTTTTGAAATCTGAAAACAAAAAATCACTGTGTTTCTTTTATTATTTATTTATTTATTTATTTTTTTCAAAAATACGTTGAAAAGTAAAAAAAAATTTCAAGTAACAAAAACTAGATAAATTATATGTGATTTCTTACCTCCGAGGCCTTCCGGACTCAACGGTGAGCTCGGTTTGTGTGTAGGAGGCCGTTTGTGAAAGTCAATTCTCAAATTTTATTTGAAACACACCTGAATCTGTAACAAAAAACTTCTAAAACAAACACTCACAAACAAGATGGGTCAGATCATGGTGGGCACCAAAATGTTAGGATAAAATAGGATCAATAATGAATATGCAATGATAAACAATCAAATACCCATAACTTAATAGAATAGTGAAACTAAGAAGATTGAATGAAATGAGGCAATGGATAAAACAATGCAAACCTTCCTTGAATCGAAACTTCTATTGTTTGCGTATTAAAACCGTCCTTGTTCGTAATGAGGTTGGGCCCTTAGTGAGTGCACTCCTTTTGTTGTGTTGTAGGATGTCAGTAGTAAATGGCTGTGTTGATAGATATTGCTATGAAGATGAGCTTCAAAGCAAATGGTGATCTCAAGTAGATTGTATTGGGGGTGCCAAAGGCACGCTGGTGGATTTCTACAGAGTAACAATAGAAATAACCTGGATGAATAGAATGGAAGAATGAGGTTTCATTTATAGACTTGAGAGGATGAAGATCAACGGTTGAGACAGAATGAGAAGATCAATGGTTGAGAATGGTTGAGGAATGTGCAACGAATAGGAAGAGGACATGTGTCCAAGCTCCATCATGCAACAGGGGAGTTAACAAAATTGATTGAAGAGTTAACATAATAGACCAATTAGTTAAGTGAATTGATTGGGGAGTTAACTGAATTGATTGATTAGTTAACTTAGTTGATTGAGGGGTCAAGAGAATAGATTGACCAGTGAACTCAAATGACTAATTAGTTAACTGATTTGATTGATGAGTTAACTAATTTTGACTAGAGGATAAATAGGACATGTGGGTGAGGGAATATTAGCTAATTAAATATTTAAAATATTTAATTACATGTACAACATGGTGAGGTGGAAGAGGTGAGGTGAAAAGATGAGGTGGATTTATGAAATTAAGACTTAGGATAGAAGAATTTGGATTAATTAAATAATGTAGGATTATTTAATTATGTGAGACATTAGAAGAATTTAGGGAATTTAATTAAATAAATTGATTTTATTTAATTATGGGATAATGAACCAATCAAATAAACTTAGAATATTTATTTAATTGATAGAAGAAACAAGAAGGGAATAAATATTAAGAATAGTTATTTAGAATGAATCGTGTCATTTTTAGGCGTATACACTAGCAGTTTGAGTTACAAGAGGATTTTCAAAGTTTCAAGCAAAAAAAGACTCATATGCCCAATGGAATTGCAAGGCTACTAGTTTTGTTTTGTTTAGCAAGCAAACACCCCTGAGAGGTGGCCAAAAATGTTACTAAATTATGTTCACACCTAATTTAGCAAGGCCTGAGTTACAGTTGTCACAAGAGGGATAAAAGAAAAATTTTAAGTGTATGATCAATAAGTTGAATGCATGATATCTTGGCAAGAGAACAACAAAAGATCATTTATTAGGATAATGTGACAGTCCAATCAGAACTATCAAACCATCCTGATAAGTAAACATTGATCTAATGACAAGAGATCAGACACTCAATGAATGACATATTTAGTTATTCTATCCTATCCACTTGATTCAGAAAAGAAAAACATATATAAATCATTTGCATAAGGTAAAGTAACTAATCATATTTAAGGAAATGTTTAAATGTGTCCCACACAAGATGTGGGAGTGACTAAACTGAGCAATGCAAACATTGTGCAAGCTATACATCTATGGATAAAAGGAATAGAAAGGAACATATGAGGAAAATGTATATCCATCATTGCCTTTTTATAGGTTGATCCTCTTGATTGGCAGCTTGATATTTATGCCTTTATATTTTGCTCCTGATCAGGATAGTGTACCTACAAAATTGGAGAAAAGCCCTGTTAGAAGCTTCAGATATGCAGATTCATCATATGTTTTATCAACAGACATATAAAACTTGCAAACATTGTGCATTAATATGATAAATCAGACATATGCAATAAATTAGATCATCATGAAAGATCAATCAACTTCAAGAGGTATGTTTTATGCTAACTTGTTTGTTCACTATGCAGGTATAGGAAAAGTAATGTTGTTGATTTGAAGACATTTAAGCATGTGGAGAAAATGTGGCTCCCACAAGGGTAGAGTCCAGCATTTTTCCTTCTTATTCAATCAAGAAGGACATCAGATTTCAATAAATAGATTAGACTATTCAAGAGATGTTATGCATTGGAGCAGTGAACATATCAAATGGAGTGAAGTCGTCATAAGAGAAGTGAAGAAGAATAGTTGCTCCTATAAACTATGCTCACTACAGAAAAGAGCTTGTTAAGATCAGATAACCATGTTTTGCTTCATCACATGCTATAGAATGAGCAGTGGTTTTATTCAAGAGTTGTCAATATGCAAAGAAAGGAAATACAAATCAAGAAGACAGTCATCAGATACATCCATGTAAAGGGCAGTTCATATTACACCAGGTATATGCTTAAAATCAAGAGAGGATACAATATTTTTGAATGAAAGAGGTCATGATAACAGTTTAAGAGCATATGGAACAGCCTTAGAAGGAGTTCAGTTACATCCTTTATAAGATGTAGTTACAAGCCATATGCTAAGCCTAAATTGGAGCAGAATGAAGTAAATGTATAGAAGGAGATAAAAAGAGACTGGAACAACTTACAACCATAGCATCTTTATGCTAGATTGGAACAACAATGATAAGATACATCCATGGACAATAAAGCTACAAGAGGTAGCATATACAAAGATCAGTTTCTGAGTGTTCATATCATGCAAAAGGTAAAGAATCATAAGGTTATAGGAGGTGACTGCTATATCAGAGGTATTAAATGTAGTGAAGGAGAAGATACAATGTTTAAATTCATGCCTTTTCTTTCATGCATCCAGATACAGAAGGAGAAAGAAACAAAAAATAAAAGTTTTGTATCTTTTTGGTTTCTGCATATTCAAATGGACAGGCCCAGTTTTGTCACCAGAATATAGTATTTTTGCACTCTTATCACTTTTTGCATAATGAAAATATTTTATACTAGAGATAAAAGATTTAAAACCCTAGGGTTTTGATATCATTTAGATGCATACAAAAATAGCTAGTAAATGAGCAGTCATAGCCAAATGAAAGAATTATCCATTACAAATGTGATCATACTATTTTTTGCATACTAGAAATGACCCATTTGGTGTCATGAAATTACAGTCGAAGAAGTGATAAAGGAAACCCTAATACAGAGTAAAACCCATATGGGGGTTTTCACACAAAAGTACAGATACAGAGGAAGATACAATAGCATGGCCATAGCAAGAAATAAAGTTTTTTTCCTCAAGAAATGAAAAATGAAAAAGTAAGAAATATGATGTTTTCTTTCAAAAAATGTAAAACCCTCAACATTGTTTCTGTAAACCCATATGTATTCATGCCTGAAGAAGAAGAAGATAAATCAACAGAAGGGATACAGTCATGGCCATAACAGAGAGAGCTTTTCCTGTGAAGAAATCAAAGACCCATATTGTTTCTTGAAAAGCTCTTATCAGTATAAAAGACATAGTTGCATTAATGTAAATGGTGAAGCAAAGATGGAACATTACCTTATATTCTTGCAGAAAGAAGAAGCTACAGGTCGCGCCTGTGTATATTTTAAACCTTCAAAATTATAGATGGAGATAGTCGCCAAACAAGGAACGCATGAGAGATGAAGAAACCACAGTAAGCAAATGAAATGCAGAGCTCTTTAATGCTGAAAGAAAACCATATGGCCGCAACCAAAGTTAGAGAATCAAAGAAGATGGCCTAGTTTTCAACACAGAGAACTTACCTTTTAGTTCCATGTAAAAAATACAGAGTGAATCAATGAAATGAGCTCAGAAATTACAGAGAAAAGCAAGAATGCTTCAAACCCTAGCTGCCAAGCAAGAAGTTGCAAAGAAAGAGCTCAAGTGAAAGAAAAGATCAAAATGATAAGTTTAGGGTTCAAAGCTTCTTTTGGTCGACGATGGTTTGTTTTTTGTCACCTTTTCCTAAATTGACTTCAAAAAATAAAAATCATTACCTTATCTGATGCCATGGTCAAGACTTTTAAGTCTTGTGACCTAATGATAATGCACAGGGGGGCTTGTGAGGCTGAATCTTTTTTGCCTTTTCATTTGATTTTCTTTGCAAAGTCAAAAGAATAAATCATGATAGGGTAAGGTTTTAGACCTTTTCTTTCTTCCATAATGATCGACTATATGAAGGACAAGACTGAAGTGCCTTCTGCACCTTTGCAAAGGGTCAAAATACTTTATCCTTTATGCATTTCAAAATATATGTGCTATTGAAAGTCAACAAATGGATTAATTCAAAATTGTGGAGGCATATATAAAGGGTAAAGGCAAGTGATAAGGTAAATGCAATGTGAAGTCAAAGGATAGCAAAGGTGGTAAATGGACAAGGTAATAATAAGGGTTGGAGCATAATAATGCAAATGTGAAATCAAAAAGACATAGGCATGTGGTTTAGTATGCATGTATTTACCTTGGGTAAATATGATAATAATATGCATAATGCATGGAGTGATAAGGTGGTATATTTTTATACCTTGTATGCATATATGATGCATGATGCATTTTTTTTGCACGGAGTTATAAGGTTGTTTACATGTGCAAGATGTATTAAGTTGCATGGGGAAATAAGGTGTTATTTTTCCAAATTATGTAAATCAAAAGGGAGAGATAAGGTGTTGATTTCTTTTTATCCAATTGTGCATGATTTTGCAACTATATTATTTTAAACAAATAATAAAGTAATATTATTATAAATTACTTTATTATTTTGTCACAAGTTGTAAAATCAAGGAGATAAGACAAATTGAGACTCATAGTGAAGTAATCATGCAAAGATTACTTATTACTTGTTCACACATTCCAAAATCATGCAGAATTGAGAGATATAATTAACTAAATACTTTTGGAGCTTTTTTCATGACTTTTGGAGTCATAATTAGAGAATTTGGTCAAACCTTTTGGTCAAACACATGGAGGAGAGTAGTTTGAAACTATTTTTGCTCGATTTGGAGCAGTTATAGCCCTTATTTTTAGGGGTTTCATTGTTTGCTCGTGGATCAAATTAAGGAGCTTATTTTTAGAGGTAGTTGACTGCAGTTGACCTTTCTAGGTCTCTTGGAGAGAGAAAACTATATATTGTAAGAAAAAATTAGGTTTTTCTAGTTCTTGCCTTTTTTGCTCTTTATACTTTGAGGGAGAAAGGAGGTTTTGTAACTCACTTTTGCAGATTTATAGAGATTACAACAGGTTACAGGTTCTATGCTTTGTCTTTTATGTAATTATTTCCTTTATTTTTTAGCTAAATCAAGTGTCTACCTTTCTATTAATGTAGCTTTTGTGAATGATATATAGAGATTATAACAGGTTACAAGTTCTATACTTTGTCTTTTATGCAATTATTTCCTTTATTTTTCAGCTGAATCAAGTGTCTCCCTTTCCATTAATGTAGCTTATTTTTAGAGGTAGTTGACTGCAGTTGACCTTTCTAGGTCTCTTGGAGAGAGCAAACTATATATTGTAAGAAAAACTTAGGTTTTTCTAGTTCTTGCCTTTTTCTCTCTTTACACTTTGAGGGAGAAAGAAGGTTTTGTAACTTAGTTTTGTAGATTTATAGAGATTACAATAGGTTACAGGTTCTATACTTTGTCTTTTATGCAATTATTTCCTTTATTTTTCAGCTAAATCAAGTGTTTACCTTTCCATTAATGCAGTTTTTGTGAATGATTTGATGAGATTTTATTGTGTTTAAACATCAGAAGCTTTAAAATCATTGTCTCATTTATTCTTGCATGTGTTAGATAGCATTGAAAATCACAGGTCTTAGGCTGTGCAATTGGAGAAGTTTCCTTTTATGTTGTGAAAAACCCCATTTCCTTCAAGAAGAAATTCTTTTCTAGCCTCCCTTAGAATCATTTATGCGATCAAATTGCCAAAAGTGGTTTGTGTGGATAGATTTTCTGAGATCTATTGTGAGTTATATTCCCAAGTTTTCCATCAAATTTAGGTGCATCACCATTTTAGATTACAGTTTAGTTCTTTTAGAAGATCCTTTTTACCATTTTCCATATCAAAGTCATAGATCCAATTGAATATTTTAAGGGAACCAACCCATAATCTGGAGGTTCAAGCTCGCCATAGGTTACCCACAACCTAAGTTTGTTCCCATGTTACACAGAATTACTGAGTTTCACAGCTCTGCATAATGGGTACAATCCTACTCGTCAACAGTTTTTGGCATGCCTGGTGGGACATTAAACTAATTTTCAGTTCAAAAAGAACTTACTATTGCTGCTATTTTGGTATGATTAGCAGTTAATACAGCCTTTTGAAACTATTATTTCATGTCATGTTTTGAACATACATTCAAGTATCTGTTACTTTATCTCATGCATTGATTGAAAAGGAAATACATATACATCATATGCATAAGAGAAATTAACTGATCATGCTTAAAAAAAGTGTTCAAATGTGTCCCACACAAGCCGTGGGAGTAACTAGACTGAGCAATTGTAGACATGCAATCTATATATCTGTTTGATAAAAGAAAGGAAATGAACACACGATAAAATGAAACATCTATCATTGCTTGAGCAAGAAGGTTGTTTGTCGATGCTAGCCTTCAAGTCTTCAGTCTTTACTTTCAGCTCCATCTTCAGTTGAACCTGCAAAAAATTTTGGGGACAACCTTGTTAGTGCTCTGGATGTTTTAAGTTATCACAAACTTTTATCAAACAGATACATATACTTATCACATCATGTATTCATATGAGAAATCAGATCAGATAATTGCTACAAATTAGAAAAAATCAAGAAGGTGATCAATCAACACCATCAGGTATATTTTTTATGCTAACTTGTTTGTTCACTATGCAGGTATAGGACAAGTACTGTTGCTGATTTGAAGACAAATAAACATGTGGATTAAATGTGGCTCCCACAAGGGTTTGAGCCCAACATGTTTTCTTTTCATTTGAAAAGAGTATCAGAAAAGATAGGATGCATCATTCCAAGCTACATTTTGCATCATCTAATCAACTTGCAGAAAAGTTATGTCATCATGACATTATTACAGCTGATTAGAGAAAATTAGATTAACATGACTGAGTCAAGTTGACAAAGTTCAAAAATCAAATTATAGTCACAGAAGGTATTTTATCTTTTTCATATCATTATCAGAATACCATTTTTTCTGTCATGATTTATGTCACATTTGCAAAATTAGACTTAAGAAATGACAGAAGAGTGAATAGAGATAAGTGCAGTCATTGCTTTTCTGAAAACATACTCATGCACATGAGTTACAGTATACACTAAGAAGCTTATCTAATCATGTGCATAAGAACAACAAATAAATATTATGCTACAGTTTTGACAAGTGATGTAAGTCTTGCTTTTAAGAGGACATAAGCCAATCAAGTCTCATGTACATATCATACAGAATATACAGGCTACAGGAGCCATCTGAAATACATAAATCTTTTTGAATGCATGTATTTATTTCATCTCATATGATCAAATGACATAAATAGCTGATAGAGTGCATTCATAACACAAAGGTATTTTACAGGTATTCACATTACTGTGCCTAATGAAGATAAACGAAACAGAATAATGCTTCCAAGACACCTAGTTTTTGCAAGATACAAGTTACATCATGTTGAAAATCAAATGAGTGCTACAGATTCAAAATTTTATGAATTACAGGTGTATCAGTCATACATGACAAATGATAAGCATCTTACAAGTATCATGGCCTCTGGCAAAATGGAGAAAAATATCTACAAATATCTAATACCCAAGAGAGATCAAACAGCAAGGCATCAATAACTTTGATAGACATATGCCTTAATGAAGGAGCAGCATAGTGAAGAAAATTTAACAGTATATGTGGAACAGCTATGTCATAGCATACAAGATAAAACAACCAAGTCAAATTCCATATGATTAAGTCATCAATAGAGAGCATATATTCCCAGGTAGCTGCCACAGTCCCAATATAATCAAAATGTTTAACATTCAAACAGTTAAGGGACACATGGAAATCATAGCATGATCACAATCTCTAGCTCAAATACCATCTACTTCGATCTACTTGGAGGAGGTGGAGGTGGAGGACTAATACCACCTTTTGGAGGAGTTGGAGGAGTACCACCTCCAGGAGGAGGTGGAGGTGGTGGAAAAAATCCACCACCACCTTGAAATCTACCTTTTGTTACATTTAATGGAGGTAGCCCTTTGAATCTAAACCAGCATGATGATATACCGATCGCTGCATTGAAAAGTTTACCAAGTTTCACAGGAGAAGATGGGACTACACCCATTGAACATATCAGAGATGTGGCTTCTTTGTGTTCTATTCACCACATTACCAAGGAGAACATTGCAATCAGGCTATTGGCAGCATCACTAAAAGGTAAAGCTCTTCAATGGTTTAGAGACTTAAGAGTTAATTCAATTAGAAATTGGGATGAATTAGGTGCTGCTTTGAATATACAATTTCAAGATAAATCTAATCATTTATCAATAGTTGAACAAATGACCACCATTAAGAGAGTTCCACAAGAGCAAATGTTAGATTTTAATTTTAGATGTCAAAAAACATGGAATAGAATCCCTGAAATAGTTAAACCATCACTAGAGCATGCTTTTTTGTATTATTTGAGGGCATTAAATTATGATATTGTTGTTATGATACAATCTATGGGAGGGATAACTTTACTAGCTGCTTTTGATATTGCAATAAGAGTAGAAAATAGTTTAATACAAGCTGGTAAAATAGCACCTAGGCCTCCAATGCCAATTTTTCCAAATATATAGCCTTTAATTCCAATTTCAGCCCCACATATTTCATCAAAACCATCTTTTGGTTATCAAGCAAATGCAAAGAATAGTACAAATCCCATCCATTCTAAGTTTCAAGAGTTGAAAGAAAACCAACAAAGTATAGCAAAAATATTGCAGACTGTGAGCAATGATTTAGTAAGTCTAAAAATTCAAGTAAACCAAAATAATAGACCTTACCAAGCAACCCCTTACCAGGCAAATAGACATGGTTATTAGGTAGATTATCAGGGTCAAAGGAGAAATTACAACAATAGGCCAAATCAACAATATAATCTAAATGTTGTTAGTACATCAAAAGAAATAGTGCCTATATAGAACAACATGGTTTAGGATTATGCATGGTGTTACCCCTGTAATCAGCCTCATAATCAAGCCACTTTCTTAAATGCGATAGTAAATCAAGATTTGATGGTACCGAATAACTATGCTACTGCTGAAAATTCAGCAAGTGATGTAAACAATCAGCTGGATATTCAAACTTAGTATATTAATCCTAATGTAGCTTTAATGAATTGGTAGGCTAATGAATTTGGTGGTGTAAATCAGTTGCCAGGTCAAAAGTAATCTTTTACTAATATTATAGCAAACACAAGATCAAAAAAGAGAGCTGTTGACTTGTAGCAACAGACTGTGACTGTAAATCAGCAAGCTGGTAATGTACCATAGCAAGTTGATAAAGGTAAAAGTACAGTTTCTACAACTCAGAATGAATAGAATCAAGCTTCTACATCAAAGGATTTGCATATTTTGTCAAGGTAGCCAATTGCAGAAAATAAACAGCCAGCTAAAGACCAACCAGACGTTGTTGTCCCAAATTACAGCAAAAGGTTAGTGGTCATGTATTTAATATTTTGGATCATATGAAAAAGAAAATAGTAAGCATGCCTATTTTAGATGCTTTGCATATTATTAGGACAAAAGGATTTGTTACAAAATGCATTATCTCAGTTGCCTTTGTCAAATGAAGTACAAAAAACAAATCAACCTCAAGTTATGCTTGCAAACAAGGCAGAAAAAAGAATAGAACAACCTAAACCAGTAGGCAAACCTCCACCATTTTATGTCACTTTGATTGTAGGTGATTATTTAGTACATAATTGCATGATAGATTCAAGAGCAAGTAGCTCAATTATGCCAAAACAGCTAGCTAATAAGTTAGGTCTGAAATATGAACCTGTTGTTAGAGGTGTTGTACAAATGGATGGAATTAAGGTGAGTACAATTGGAATGTTCAAAAATTTAGGCCTTACTTTGCATGCCTGTCCAAATTTTGTTATATATCAGGACATTTATGTCATTGATCTGCCACCTACCTTAGCTATTTGCCTATCTAGAGATTTTATAGCAAGGTTAGAAGGATATTTATCATCTGATTGGACACATTTATTCTTTAGAACTAGATATGGAACCAAGGTTACAATCAAATCTAAACCATTAGCCAAAGATCTCCTGGAACCTTACACTCCCAGTTCCATAAATGTCACCCTTTCCATTTTTGATCAAGAGGATCTGATTCCTGTCCAAGACCCAAATACACCTTTAGAAGGAATTCTAGGTATGGTTTTAGATCAATGGGCAACAGAGAACCATGAAACAGATCCATTTGAGCAAATGGATGAGATAGGCCTTGGTGTGTATATGATTCAAGAGAATAATACAGTTATTGCAACCCTGATTAAAGAAGAAAAACAACAGACTATTGAAGTAGAAAATGATGTTTGGGAACATTGTTTTGATGGTTCTAGAACCAAGGTAGGAGCTGGAGGAGGGACTATTTTAGTTTCTCCCACATGTGAGAAATATTATTCATCCTTCATATTTGCTTTCATTTGTTCTAACAACTTAGCTGAATATGAGGCTTTTTAGTTCATTGACTAGAATGGGCAAGAAAAAGAAAAATCAAATGTTTAAAAGTTTTTGGAGACAATTAGTTAGTCATTAAACAAGTCAGAAACCTTGCTGCTACAAAAAATGATTTGTTGAAATTGTATAAGCATAGAGTTTGGGACATGATAGAAGAATTTGATGCATTTAATCTGATATCTGTACCTAGAACTGATAACAAGCAAGCTGACAAATTAGCTGCCATAGGAGCTGAATATGATATTCCTGCTGAAATGTAGAATATTCACTCTCCTTTATATGTCAAAGTTGTTGTTAGAGCATCAGTCCCAGATAATAATGTCAGTTGGCAAGTGTTTGATAGTGATGAACAAATTGTAAATTTCTTAATGGAAGAGGGTGAGTTTTCTGCAGGTAATCAACAGAAATTTGTACAACAATATGATGATCAAACTTCAATTAAGATCAAACAAGCTACCCAATGGCTTAGTGACCTTGGAATCTATCTTTAATACTGATGATCAAGTAAGAAAAGACAAGGATAGCTTGTTAGTAAAACAAGAGCATTATGAACCCATTGAGATCTTTAAAGGAAAGTTACTCAAGCTGGGAAAGATATGTACAAAAGAGGAACAACAAGCATTCATCTAGCTTTGTCAAGAGTTTAGTGACATTTTTGCATGGAAATATGGAGATCTAAAATGTTTCAACCCTGAGTTAACTCAACACACAATAGAGCTAGAACACAAAGCTAAACCTATCAGATAGAAGCAAAGACCACTAAATCCTAAGCTGGAAGTGCTTATGAAGACAAAACTCAATAAACTCATTGAAGGTAATATCATTTTTCCTATCAAACATACTTCATGGGTTTCTAACTTAGTTCCTGTAAGAAAAAAGAATGGAGAAATCAGATTATGTGTTGATTTCCATGATTAAAATAGAGCATCTTTAAAGGATCATTATCCTTTACCATCCATGGAGTAGATATTGCAGGTTGTTTCTGGATCAGAAAGGTTTTCTTTATTGGATGGTTATTCAGGTTATAACCAAATTCTTGTAAAAGAAGAAAATCAGTACAAGATAACTTTTACTACAAAATGGGGCACACTAGCATACAGAAAGATGCCATTTGGCTTATCAAATGTAGGTGCAACATTTTAGAGAGCAATGGACATGGCTTTTCAAGGTCTGATTAATAAAATTGTGCTTGTATACTTAGATGATGTGACTATTTTTTCTAAAAAAGCTGAAGATCATTTTCATCATTTAAGACTAATCTTTGAGAGATGTAGAGAATTTGGGGTATCACTAAACCCAGAGAAGAGTATTTTCTCTATTCATGAAGGCAAACTATTGGGACACATAGTGTCTAAAAATGGAATATCAATTGATCCTGAAAGAATTACTACAATATTGGCATTACCTCTTCCTGTACACAAGAAAGGCTTACAGAGCTTTTTAGGAAGAATTAACTTTGTAAGAAGGTTTATTCCTAACATAGCAGCACTTTTACAACCTCTTACAGTAATGCTAAAGAAGAATATTCCTTTAAGCTAGACCAAAGAAAGAAAGTAGAGCTTTGAAGAAATAAAGGAGGCACTTGTTGTTGCTCCCACTCTGATAAATCCAAACTTTGATAAAGATTTCATTTTATATGCATTCAGCAATGTGGATACCATATCAGCTATGCTTTGTTAGCAGAACAATGAAGGAATGGAACAACCTGTGGCATTTTTCAGCCAAGTTCTCCATGACTATGAGGTAAGATATTCCTTTGTTGAAAAACATGCATTAGCTGTTATCAGGAGCCTAAAGAAGTTCAAACATATGCTTTCAAATAATAGAATTCAGTTAATGGTTGCACACCCCACAGTGAAAGAATTTTTGCTCAGTAAGGATTTAAGTGATAAGAGAGCAGGGTGGATAACAAAGGTCATGGAATATGACATACAAATTAAGGTCACCAAGCTAGTCCGAGGCAAAGGACTGTGTGAACAGCTTGTAGAAAATGATAAATACAACAAAGAACTTGAAGGAGAAGTTGAGACAGTGCTTGAAAACAATGAAACAGCTACTATCCCAACCCCCCTACAAGTTGGGTGCATGATATGATCCATTATCTACACACTGGTGATTGTCCACAAGGCCTAAATAGATCTAAAAGAAGATATTATAGATTACAGGCAATTCCTTATGTTGTAATTGATGGGATTTTGTACAAAAGAGACTTTAACAATGTTTTACTAAGATGTGTACAGCCAGATCAAACTCAAAGGATCCTAGAGGAATTTCATGATGGCCCTTCTGGAGGTCATTTTGCAGCTAGAACAACAACTCTGAAAATTATGAGAGCTGGTTAATATTCGCCTAACATGTTCAAGGATGCTCATGAATGGGTAAAGAAATGTCTAAAGTGTTCAGTTTTGCAGGTAAACAAAGACTGGCAGCAATGCCCTTGCATCCAATTCAAGTGGAACAACCATTTGGCAAGTGGGGATTGGACTCCATTGGTCCTATTAATCCACCTTCAAGCCAAGGACACAAGTGGATTTTGACTGCTACTGATTATTTCACTAAATGGACTAAAGCAGTTGCTTTGAAAGATGCTAACAAAACATCAGTCCTAAATTTTTATCAAGATCTAGTGTCCAGGTTTGGAACTCCTGACTCTATTATTTCAGATAATGCTTTAGCATTTATTGGATTAAGAATATTTGATTGGTCTATCAAAAACAACATATTTCTGAATACTTCATCAAATTATTACCCTCAAGGTAATGGACAGGCTGAATCAACTAATAAAAATCATAAAGAAAACAGTTGATGAAAATCAGAGGTCTTGGCATGATAAGTTAAAGTTAGCATTATGGGCTGATAGGATTACACCTACAAGATCAACAGGTAATTCACCCTAAGTGCTCACATATGGAAAGGAAGCCAAGTTACCAATAACAGTGGAGCTGCCAACACTTAGTTACATAAAAGAGCTAGAGTTACTTGAAGAACAACTAATGAAAATCAGGCTTGCACAACTGATTGAACTTGAAGAAATCAGGAAGAGGCCTTGAAAACATTGGAAGTACACCAGGCCCAAATGAAAATGACATTTGATAAAAGGGCAGTACCAAGAGTTTATAAAGAGGGAGATCTAGTTTTCAAATGGAATGAGTTGAAGAGTAGACCAGGACAACATACAAAGTTTGATGCAATGTGGGATGGACCATATATAATAACAGAATGCAAGCAACACAATGCATTCCAGCTTGCTAAGTTAGATGGTGAGGTGTTGCCAATCCTAGTAAATGGGATTCACCTCAAGTTATGTGTTGATGATTATTGTTAATCATAACAACATACATAAAAATTTGCATAACAAACCTTTATTATCTTGTAAAGTACGATCAACTTAAGATAAGTTGATGACTCCAAGTCTCTGTTGATCAGGTCATGATCGTTGACGTTACTCAGAGGTTGGTGTGACATGTTGTTTTCCATTTCAAGGGGTCTTACATTCGTTTAGGTGATCGGTATTGTACTGTATTCTATAAATTCACTCCACAGAGGTTAATTTTACTCTATTCCCAAGGATTATTGTGATATTTGTAAGTTTGATCAATTCTTCTGATCATTAATCATTATGAACTTACACCTTCTTCTACACTGCATATTTATTTAAATGATGTGTCTATAAGTGGATATTTATGTGTATTTCATGGATATTTATCTGAATTTGCATGATATTTATCAATTTGACATGCTTTCACTCAAAATATGCTCTATATTTTCAATTGCCTATGGGATATCTGCATATTTCATGTTTATCTACTTTTGATTGTACGTTATTTGCAATTATGGAGATGATCTGTAATGAAATTCAAAGAAATTTAAAAGAATACTTCTAGTTTTAGTGAACCTTTAGTTATTGAATCACATACACACAAGATACATTCATGGAGAGAAGAAATCAAACCATAAGTCACCAGGATGTTCCACAGCTAGGTATGGTTGATGCTAACTTCAAAGGAACAAGGAATGAAAACAATATATGCAGACTTAAAAGCACTCCAAGGGACACAGCTAATCAATGCATATATCCAGATTCCAATCACAGATTACTCCAAATTTACAATGATTTGTAATCAAAATAGCTTCTCTTTCATTATGTATGCAAAACATGTATATTCACAATAACTTTGAAATAAGTCCTGAATTCTTCAACAATCATATTTCAATTAAGTTTTGAATGAATAAAAGTTTGCACCCCTACACCTTTTATAGAATAAGGTGAGGAGGCAGTTACAATTGACCAATGGTCAAGATTTATCAATTTAGATCAACGGTTGACAATCCTCCTATGGCTTAGTCAACTTTCTCTCGTGGCACAAGTTGCCAGCTGGCAACCATCTGTATGACTCATCATTCATAAGTACCTCATGCATATGCTCACTTAGTGATGCATCCACATTCACTCTTCAAGTTCTTCTTCTTCATTTTGCTCTTGCTCATCATTCTCTTCATCTTCATCACTTTCATTATCACTATCACTCTGATATACATCCTCTTTCATGTGGACCTTTATGGCTATCCTGATATGTTCATATGCTTGCACTATTCTATCAACCTCTCCCCCGTCCTAGATTATTGCTTTTGCTATTGCATGTTTATGAGACTGGAACATAGCCTTGAGAGCTTCCAGCTTACCTTTCCTGCTGTTTAATGTATCATTGTATGTTTCTACTTTAACCTTTATTCTCATAATTCTATTCATTACCTCTTCTGTCAAGTGGGTGAGAGGGTCATCTGCTACTGGCTTAAAATTATCATGCAGAGCCTTAATAGCAAAATTTGCATCTTGGTTCTCAATTTTACCTTCCAAGGCCTCCAGGATTTCTACCTCAAATGCCATCATGCTGTGTAGTTTAACACTAATATCCCAGAGATTACTGCTACACTTCTTCAAGATATCACACTCAAATGTAACATCCTCATACTGTATACTTGTCAACAGGGCAGTATTATTATCTAGTACCTTATTACTTATCAAAATCTGTAAATCAATTCTCCCCATCTCACTCACAGCAAGCAGGTCCTTTTCCAATTAAAATGACCATTTTACTGTATCATTCTGCATTTTATCTACCTTCCTCTTTAGACTACTCAAAGAATTCCACCTCTGCAGAGAGTTTCTCAATACATCTTCAGCCCCAGTGAGTGTCGAAAACATCCACTTTTCCATCACCATTGCCTCATGTTTCATCAAGTCGAATTTGGTGACCTCCTCCTATGATATGACAGTCAATGGGACTACATGATCTACCAGTGTATGATCAATGTTAATTAACCCTTTTATGAAAGAATGCAATTGAGCAATGTGCTCTTTATGTACTTTATTTTTCTCTTTTTCCCTCTTCACCCTTTGGGTTAAAGAATCAATAATATCCTTCCCTTCTTGACCTTCCTGGTCTTCATTGGCAAAACCTAGATCAACATTTGTGATTTGGAATTCTTCTAGGCTTATTTTACCTTTCTCTCTTTCTACTATGGGAAGGGCTATTTGTGTGGTTCTTCTACCTGTGGTAGGATCTCTTTTTATGGTAGATGTTAATATGGCCTTCCTCCTTGGTTTCATCATGTTCTCAACAAACAAGGTGGAGACATCAAACTCTTGAACCTCTGACACTTGTTCTGTACATATTTCTTTCTCCAACCAATGAGGTACATCACCTCCAGACTCTTGATGACCTTTGTTAATATCATGTGTGCCCATCTCTCTAGTGTCTGTTTCTACCCTTGGTGGAGAAGGCACCTTCCTAATTTCATCCTCACGTACCTTCTCATGAGGGGAATCCTGTTGGAATTTTTCTTGTTGAGGGGTTGCCTTCTGCAAAGGAGGATCCTATGGAATTTTCACGTTTTGATCCTGTGCTTCATCCTATACTCCCTCCTTTGGATTTTCATCTTCTTTATTATCCTTCTCATCCCACGACATACTAACCTCTTGAGAGGCCTATGTATTTTGCCCTTGAGGATCACCCTAATCATGGGTCACCTCCTGTCTTCCACCCAGTGCATTGATATCCGGTGGCTTGGGGTCATCTTGACCTAATTTGTCCTCTGTTCTTGAGACTTCTCTAAGTAACACCTCCTGATCCTCTTTATCTGGAGGTAATGAGGAACCTCCCTGAGTCTGAGTAACACCAGCGTCTGATATGTCCTGATCACCCCCATTCTTCTGTTGGACTTCTGATACTTTTGGTTTGGTGGGTGTCTCACACTATTGTTGTCCCTCATCAAGAGTAGTGCTATCGCTCTTTGTATGTTCTGTCACTCCAGTCTTCTTAGGCTCTCTGGGTGCACGTTCTTCTTTACTTGGGATTATATCACCCCTATATGTTAAATCTATGACTATAGGACTAGTAACCTAATCAACCAAATCGTCCAGCCCTATCTGTTGGGCTGTCCTTTCTGGGCTACCTTTTTTCACTTCCTCTGTTTGTTTCACTTCTTCCACCACCACCATCTGAGCTAATGGGGTTCCATGAGGAGTCATTTGGGTGTTGGAGACCAGAGTTTCCATTTGTTGAGCAACCACATCTTGGACAACTTCATCATCAGATAAATCCACTATATCATCTAAAAAGAAAGGAACCCCTTTCCTCGTCCTGAGCATTTCTCTAGTGTATTCCTCTACTTTTTAGGTTTTGAATTTAATTATGGTGGCAAGAGGAACATCATGTTGTAGTTCCTTCTTGAAAACTTCACCACCTGCACCTTTCAACATGATGGGGACAACAAGGATATCCCCCCTCATGGCCGTTCTTTGTTTCTTAGGCGGTGACATCATCGGCATCCCCCTCCTCTTCTTGCTAGCTACTTGTAATTCATCATCCTCAGGCTCTTTGTCAAACTATTCTTCTTCTAAGGGGTCTCCCTCTTCCACCTCATGTTGCAGGGTCTGGCCTTCCTCTTCCTTTGTAATTTCAATAGTAGGCCTTAAAATTCTCTTAGTTTTCAATTTTCTATTAGAGGCTGTGCAGATGAGGTAGATGCCCGAGCTAATGTAGATGCCCCCACAGTTGTAGTGGCAATCCTCTCTATTATCACCCCCTTCGGTTCATCTTCACTTTTCTTACCCTTAGGAGGAATCCTCTTTTATTTTTCTGTAGGCAATCTTTCCCATTGGATTTTCTCTTTTCAGAGAGGAAGTCATCATATTCCTCATCAGACACATCTTGTCTCTTTTTCTTTTTATCAACCATAAGGGCAACGCCCCTTTTCTTTAGTCTGGATATCTCTGTATCCACCCAAGCCTGGGTTAGCTAGACCACCCCCCTCATCAACTGATCTAAGGATATATCCTCCTGTTGTGTAAGATCTGGGACCGATATGGTGTCATTATATACCTTTTTGTCCTCATATTCATTGGACATGATTTTCCCATCATCCTTACGTAGCTATGCTGGCACCGGGATACAATCAAAGGTTTTGATCTGATTCAAAGTTAGCCTTTCATACTTCCTTCTCCTCACCTCAGCCTCATCATCACAATCGGTCCAAAAATCCTCTAGATGATTTTGATGTATTGGATTTTCTACTATCTTCTGCATCCTACCATAAGGATCATATGATCTGGCTAGAGTAAATGGTTGAAGATACATCAGTTTCAATCC
The DNA here is from genome assembly GCA_027924645.1 of Cunninghamia lanceolata. Classification (NCBI taxonomy): domain Eukaryota; kingdom Viridiplantae; phylum Streptophyta; class Pinopsida; order Cupressales; family Cupressaceae; genus Cunninghamia; species Cunninghamia lanceolata. Next base: position 1,225,353 of record BSBN01000887.1, read on the forward strand.
CCCGATGACATGCTTTATACTCTCTAAATCTGGGAACATGTACCAGCCCATGGATACTGGAAACAATACTGGAGGTATCTTCTTTTGTGCCTTATAGGCTTCAACTACAGTAGATACCTGCCTGACGAACTCCATCAAAATGATCCAATCAGTGGGGTATCTTGGTAGCATAAGAGGCTGTCGCTCAAATCCCTCGATTCTAATATATGAGAAAGTGGCCAATTGGATAAACAACGCCCCATGCCCATAGACAATTTCTTGAGCCTGCATGCTCAACCTTTTAGTCCTATCCTCCTCCATAGTTCTGACCAGATGCATGGAGAATGCATTATTTACCAGTTTGTAGTCCAGGAGGTATGCCTTTCCTTGCAATTGGGGATAATGATCCCATATGTGTGCATCATCAGCATCACCACCGGCCTTACCCACTATCTTCAAAGCATCAAAAGTTCCTTTATATGCACAAGAATACACGACATATGAAGTCAGGTAAAATAAACATGTTTGGCCTCCCAGGATCCTCATTCCCTCATGCAATGAATCACTAATGATCTTTGCCCATAGGGGCTTGTTGTCTGCATATAAGACCATTTGGATGATCCCAAACATCTAATTCTCAAAAGTTCTAGCATGAGGCCTGCTAGTCATCCTACTTAGCAGGGCAGTCATATATTGGTATTCATCATCAAATTCAAACTTGTACAAATGCACAGGTAGCTTGGCTGAGGCAGTGTATGTACTACTCTTTGATCTCCATTGATACATCTTCTTCCTCACATTCTTCTTGTTATTTATATACTCTATTTCCAGTTTACGCAAGTCCACACTCACTATCTTCTTCCCAACGGGTAAATTGAAAGTGGTGGTAATGCCCTTGACTGAGAAGTCGACGTATATCCTCTCATCCTTCTCTACCCACCTGGTTTCAGGGTTATAATTTCTTGCACACTCCACTACCAACTCCAGAGCATCCATAGCATAAGGAAAACCAGCTGCATGCCACATTCCTGAGACAAACATCCCATCCAAAATGGGATTATCCTTATCATGATCCAATTTGGTCGACCATACCGCCAGATCCGTATCCCCTTGGTGTGTATCACCAATGACTCTGTACTTGAACTGCACTCCCTTAGGCTATACAAACATGGGCTTGAGGAACTCTGCCTCAAACCTATTTCTCCTAAGATCTGCCATGGATTCCTGCAATAAAGATGATATACTTTACCCTACGGTGTTCATATGCACTCTTACAAAATTATGTACTTCTATCACGTATACTCTGTATATTACTCTTCATTTTACCATTATTTGTATTACACAAAGCCATACCCCAGTAAAAACAAACACTATACCTAAAATTATAGAAAACAACAATGGGAGGGTCTGCAATTACTTACCTGATAATGCTTTCTTTTGTATTAGACAAGTGATTATGGAGAAAGACTATAAATGCTTAAGATCACCCATTCTGTTACGCCGAAGGATCCAATCCGTTGAGAGGTAGATGTTGAGGGTTTGACTTCAGAGCTTTGTAATTTCTTGATTTATCGCAAGGTGAATGAAAATGACCTTTGAATTTTACCTTTAAAACAAATCAATAGGATAGATTAGGGTAAAAATGCGTTGTCCTGAGTAAATCCATTGATCACCTGCAGGGAATCCGTAGATGTCGCCAACTGTTCAATTTGTATTTGTAATCGGCGGGAGTTCATCTACCACATTTAATTGTATTTAATGTTAAAAGGGGGGGTGATCTTAGAAAGATCAGGGGATATTCAAAATATGACCCCCCTGGGGATAATATGACCATGCGTATATCGGGTCATGAAATTAATATCAGGGGTATCTAAAATAGGACCCCCCCGGATACAATGACCCCCCTTGGAAAAAGATCAGGGTGACATCATCATGTTGGCGATGTCATTTAATTGTTATGTTTTAATGACATCATTGTCATATTAAAGAATATGACGGATATCAGATACATACCCCCCTCGTGGTTTAGACGGAATGATGATGTCATCATCAAGGTGATTTCCTTAATTCACTGGAATCGGATGATGTCACCGTCATATTGACATAGGGTGATATTTGTGAAGAGGGTGGTATTTGTAAGATGACTAATGTTAAAAATATGACCCTCCGCAGGATAGGCGAAGTCTTTTCGACAGGTAGGTATCGGTTCTAGTTTAAATTTGACGTCCGTGTACCGCACACCTAGTGATTATTAGGTGGCAATCCTATACCAAGGTAATCTTATCAAATATGACTGATGTTTAGAAATATGACCCCCCTTGCCCGTGATACCAGGTTTGACTAAACTTTGACTCAACATAACTTTCTTCCCTTAGACAATTTTGGGGTGATCTAAAAGACAAACCTGCCTGGAATTTTGTGTACTTTCCAACCATGAAGTTAATAATGGGAACTACTAACTTTGGCAACTGACCTCCTCAGAGTAGCAAATCCACCTCCTTACAAGGTGACATGCAGGACTGATTTTACCAAATTGCCCAAAGCAGAAAACAAGCAAGCCATAAGCAGCAAGAAAAGTTAGGTCCTTGTTTTGTCAAGGCAAAATGGGGCATGTTGTGTAACCACACAACAACTTGCCACCAAAGAAAATAACCAAATTCTAATGATTCAAGTGATATGATCACATTCTAACATAGCATTTTAACTCTCTTTAAGCATAAGTATTATGATCCTTCTGGATGATAGGGTTTTCATCATGGCAATAATGCTACTAAAGGATCAAGTGTGTGCAAATGATTAATTATCCTCATCTTGAAAGTAATTTGAAAACATGAGTAACTGATGTTGAGCTACATATTTTGGGAGCACCCTCATAGCCAACCTGGATAGAGCCTTGCTGCCAGCAGGCGTCTATAGCCCTGACAAGGTTATCTATACAATCCCCCTAAGTAGAGCCCCGCTGCCAGCAGGTGTCTATAGCCCTGGTAGAGTTACTTAGATGGCCTAATTTTATTCCTTGTGGATTTTCAATATTTATTCCTTTTGTTCATATGATGTCATCATGTAAGCTTAATGTGCAAGGGATTGTCACTTGCTGATTTAGGTTGGAGATTGCATTGGTAGCAAGGGAGTCCCTTTAGATTTTTCACTTAACACCTATACTTATGTGTTCCACAAACCCAAGGCTATTAGGTGAGTCACTGTGAAGAATCACTTTGGTTAAGAAAAGGCACCATGATGAAAAGGATATCACAAACCTGATTACGGATACTCCTCAAAATGAGTCATAACCTATATAGGAATTTATTCTCACCACTTGAATCCTAACAATTTAGTTATTTTCATAAAGTGATAAGTTACATCATCTTGGCTATCCAAAACAAAACTCAACAAGCAAACCAACAAGCAAAACAAGACTGTACAAACAACTATATAATATGCACATTATGATACATTGGATCTTCATGACACTGTTTTAGGCTTGAACTTAATGCTTGAGGAACTGTCCATTAACTGGTAATGGGACATCCTCATTGGTTAAAGTCTTGAGCCTATAAGTACTGTCTCCTAAGATTTCTGAAATTTGAAAAGGACCTATCTAGAGTTTATCAAATTTACCATGATCCCCTTTCCTTTCATGTGCTTTATCCCACATAAGGACTAAATCTAAAATTCTGAAAGCCTTAACTCTGGTTCTTTTGTCAAACCAACGTTTGACCATAGCTTGATGCTTAGCAAATCTATCAATTGCTTTACTTCTTTTTTCTTCTAGGTGCATTAACTGAAGTAACCTGAATTCTTGTTTGTTGTCTATACCTAGATACTCTTGTGTAAACTACAATGTGGGGATCTTTAGGTTAACAGGGAGGATGGGATCCACCCCATATACTAGGTGAAAAGGAGAATTTCCTAATGCAACCTTCATCCTAGTTCTATCTACCCACAATGTGTATTTTAATAGGGTGTTCCATTCCCTTGGGTTTTTCTCTATCAATTTCTTTATGATGTTTAACAAGTTCCTATTTGTAGACTCTGCTAGTCTGTTCCCTTGAGGATAGTAATTTGAAGAAAACTTCAAAATAATTCCATGGTCAAAAGCCCAACTTGATAATCTTATCGATGTGAAGGCAGATCCATTGTCACGTACTAAAGCATAAGGAACTCCATACCCGATTACTATGTTGCTTTCTAAGAACTTGATCACATCCTCAGCATTGCACGTCTTACTACTAATAGCTTCAGTTCACCTAGTGCAATAATCAGTAATAGTTAACACATACTTGTGGCCTGAAGATGATGGAGGATTAATAGGTCCTATGAAATCCATGCCCCATTGAGCAAACAGGCGCATCTCCATCACTGGTTGCAAGGGCTGAGCAGCATATCTTTCTCTATTTGCAGCAACCTGACACATGTGACAACATTTAATGTGTTCGATAGTATCTTTAAAAATAGTGGGCCAGTAATACTCTGCTCTAAGGATAGCATGAGTGGTAGCTAAGTATGATCCATGTGTAGTTCCAAACTTGTCATGTAATTCTGTTAACACCTTGTCTACTTCTTGCCTTTCTAGGCACCTAAGATATATTCCTTCATAGTTCTTCTTGAAAAGAACTCCTCCTTTTATCATGTACTTTTGTTATCTTATCTTCGAGGCTCTTCTTTGTGAAGCATGTAACTTTGAAGGACACCTTCCAGTAATCAAGATATGCCTGATATCTGAATACCATTCTCCAGTTTCCTTTGTATCTATAACATATTGCTGGCTCATGATGTCGGGATCAATTTTAGATATCATCTGGCTCAGGGCTTGTCCTCTTACTAATTTCATGGGTGTTATGTCCATATCATAGTCTTGGAGGATGGTTATCCATTTAGCTCTCTTTTCACCTGGTTCACTTTGCATTAAAAGCATCTTTACTGTTGCATCTGGTACTACGACAATTACCTTACTTCTCAAGATGTAATGTCTAAACTTCTTGACTACTTGAACTAGAGCAAGTGCCTTCCTTTCAATATCCATTTATCTAATCTCTGCATCCCTGAAAGGACAACTCATGAAAGCTATAGGCTTTTGTTCTTTAGCTTCATTTCTTTGTGTTAGTATTGTTGCAGACGTATGCTCTGAAGCAAATGAGTATATGTAAAAATCTTTGGTATAATTTGGACTAATTAGAACAGGAGCATTAGATATAGCTTTCTTGATATCTTCAAAAGCTGATCTGGCTTCAGGTGTCCAATCAATTTTAGCATCCTTTTTAAGCATTGCATTCAATGGTCTGACAATCTCTGGAAAACTAGTAATGAATTTTCTAACAAAATTGATCTTACCAAAATAAGATTTGAGCTCCTTCTTACTCCCAAGAAGCTGTATCTTCATGATTGATTCTACTCTTGCAGGGTCAATGATGATCCCATTCTCTGTTATCAAGTGACCTAATAACTTCCCTGTGGTTACCCCAAATATACACTTCTTAGGGTTTAGGGATATTCCATAATGTTCACACTTCTTTAATACTTTCCTGAGGTCTTCTACATGATTCCCTCTTTCTTTAGAGAAAACTGTCAAGTCATCTATGTATATGACTATGCATTTACCAATTAACCCCCTGAAGGCTATATCCATTGCTTGACAAGTGGCCCCAACATTTATCAAACCAAAGGGCATGCACCTGTAGGCAAATATTCCCCACTTAGTGGTGAATGCAGTCTTCAATCTGCCTATCTTGTCTACCATCACTTGGTTGTAACTTGAAAAACCATCTATAAATGACATCATCTTTGCACCATTTACTATCTACAAGACCTCATCCAATGAAGGCAAAGGATAATTATCCTTTTCAGAAGCTCTATTTAAATTCCTGAAGTCTACACACAACCTAATGTCGCCATTCTTCTTCCTTATAGGGACCAAGTTAGCCACCCATGTAGAATGTCTCACAGGGAATATGATTCTAGCATTAAGCAATTTCTTCACTTCTTCAAAGATGATGGGCTATAATAAAGCATTAACAGGTCTCTGTTTTTGTCTAAAGGGCTTGACATCTAGCTTTAAAGGTATAGTATGAGTGATGATTGAAGTATCATAAGTTTTCAACTCATCATATGTCCAGGCGATAACATGAATATAATCTTTAAGTGCTTGGGTTATCCCTACCATTTCTTCCTCTGTACACACCTTTCCAATCAGGACATTCCTTTTCTCTACATCATGTCCTATGTTGACTAGTGAATATTCCCCTCCATCTGCTTTAGGGAGATCTTTCTGTTTCAGCATGTTATCCAAATCAAATGCTCTTTCTAATTCTATCATTCCTTTTGGAATCTTGTTACTAGGCAACTCCATGATCTCTTCTTCTTCCCATGTATGATCTTCCACATTTCTTTCATTTATGATTGTGAGGGTAAAATAGTGCATCAATCAAATGAATAACAGATGACCCAAACATCAACAGAATAGAGAAACAAAGAAGATTCAAATGAACAAAGCAATGAACAAACACAGCAAACCTCTTCCGTTTCGAAACTTTCGTTGTTCGCCTATCACGAATCGTCCTTTTGCAGATGAGATGAGCCCTCAGAGAGTGCAATCTTTTAAAAGCTGTTGGAGGAAGTCGATGGTGAATGGCTATGGTGTGATATGCAATGAAGGTGAGCTCCAAATGCAACAATGGTGATCTCAAGCTTGTAGATGACAAATGGGTGCCAAAGGCGCGCTGGTGATATTTCTGCAGAGTAACGATGTCAAAAGCCTGGATGATTAGAATGAAGGGATGAAGCTTCATTTATAGACCCGGAGGAATAGGAATCAACGGTTGAGAGAAGATATGAAGATCAACGGTTGAGGATGGTTGAGGAATGTGCAACCAGTGGAAATGTGACAAGTGTCCCAGCTCCATCATGAAAGGTGGGATGTGACAAAACTGATTGGAGAGTTAACTCCATTGACTGGTCTGTTAACAGAATTGATTGATCAGTTAGAAGAGTGGATTGTGGAACTGACTGGATTGATTGAGGATTTGACTCAACTGACAGGTTAGTTAACAGACTTGATTGATTGGTTAACTGACCTCTGATTGGAGAAGAAATAGGCCATGTGGGTGAGGGAAAATAAGATAATTAAATATTAAATATATTTAATTACATGTGCAACCTGGTGAGGTGGACAAGGTGAGGTGGAAAGGTGACATGGAATTTTGAATTTAGAACTTTAGGATAGAGGAAATAGGATTAATTAAATGATTTATGATTATTTAATTGTGTAGGACAAATAGAAGAATTTTAATTAAATAAATAGAATTTATTTAATTGTGAGATAGTGAATTGATTAAATAAATTTAGAATATTTATTTAATTAATAGAAGAAGGGAATAAATATTTAGAATATTTATTTAGGATGATTTGTGTCATTTTTAGGCGTATACAATGATATGTGTATCAAACACGTCTCTATGGGATATGAAGTCTAAAATATGCTGGTCATCATCAAACACTTGAAGGTTAATGACATTATCTGGTACAAAGGGTACTGACACTAATTCAATTGAAAATCTCTTCAGACCAGATATGGATAGTGGTTCCAAAGTACTTGCAGCTTGGGCCAAGGCATCTGCCCTATGATTTTGTTCTCTAGGCACATGGGTGATGTTAAATAGATCAAAATCTTCTATCAAATCCCATACCAATTCGGCATCCCCTTGAGCATGCAGGATCTTAACACCTCTGGCACGCGCCGCTTCCAATCCGAGCAACAAGGACTCGTATTCGGCGGTGTTATTGGTATTGTCAAACTGTAGCTTATATGAAAAAGGTAAAATATCACCTTGTGGTGATATCAAGACCACTCCGGCTCCAGAACCGGTAGAAGAACAACTACCATCAAATTCTAAAATCTAGACTCCATCAGAATTTGATTTCTTAGACTTCCTCTGGTCAGAAGATTCCTCTTCATCGGTGAGGGAAGAATCTAGAATTGCTATACCCTTACCTGATCGTTTGAAAACTCTTCTGAGTCTCCATCTGACATATCGGAGCTATCACCCGATGTAGCCTCATCTGATGAATCGGAACAATCTTCAGTAGATAGAAAATAGTTACCCATTCCCGAGGACTCAAACAAAATTTGAGCTTTGGGGTTTGATGTTTGAGTAACAATATATTTCGCCTCCTTCTCAGGAAGCAGTTTCTGCATGACACCTTTAACAGGTATCCTAGCTTCAGACAAATCCATGTTCAACTCTCCACCCACATCCTTGCAGAAATTACGTCCAAGGAGGATGCCGTATGAAGCTGGAACATCAGCTACCAAGACTATCATCTTGATTCTCTTATCCGGAAAAGCTGCAAATGCAAATTGGGCGTCCTTGATTTGACCCAAAAGTGGAACTTGCTTATTCTCCATAGAGAAACACCTCCCAAAAGTTTTGGTTAAGGTGAGGCCAAGGGCATCTGCCACCTTAGCAGGCATAACGTTGTCTGAGGCTCCAGAATCTATTACGCAATTGCTCAACTTGTGACCATTCACTAGTAGGGAAACATAGAAAGGTTCAATTTTTCTAGAAACCACAGGAGGAGTAGTAACAAGATTGTTTTGGGTAGGTTTACTTTTGGAGGAGTCATGAGTAACTTTGGGAAACTCTTGTCCTGCAGGGACAGCTTTATTTTTGACATATTTGGCTAATCTATCAAATTGTTCAGGATTAGCCTGTAAATATTCAACTTCAGACATTTGTATCTTAGTTCTCCTAGCATGATCTATTATATCGAACTGCTGAAAAGAATTAGATATGGAAGAAGAAAAACCATCGTTTTGATTTTTGGTAGTGACAGCACTAGTCTGAGGAGTAGAAGTAGAGGGTACAAATTCATTAGAGGCACTTACTTGTTTATTAACCACCGGGTCTTTTGACTGGAAAGGTAGCGGAGCCCCCCGTTTAGCGATTGAAATCACCGGTTGAGATTCTTCCCTCGCTTTCCCTTTATCAGCTTGAAGAGATGACTGATTTTGAGACCTAGTGAAAATAGCATATGCTCCTTCACTCACTTCTCCTTTTTCAACTTCGTCCTGGTAGTTCAGAAAGCTGATGGTAGAGTCACCAGCTATCTCTTCTTCTCCTTCTGTGAAGAGATTAGCACCATTTTCATATTCCAACTCGGGTTGGAAAGAAAGTTCATTTTCCCCTTCATAGTATCCAACGGCAGAGTTGACTGGTGTTGCTTCAATAGCAAGCTTCCCCTGTGTAGGAGGAAGACGGTTTTGCTGTCCTTGATTCCTAGCAGCATTGCCTTAATACGAATTATTTGGAAATGTCCTCCTTGGTATATCTCGGTAAGAAGGAGGTGCATATATACCTTGGGACATTTGTCTTTTGAGAGCTAGCAATTCATTTGCTAGCTTTTGCACCATGGGATCTGTGGTGCTTATGGAAGTGTTCTCGGCGGAAGAGGAACTTTTATTTCTATTAGTGTCCCTTCTTATCTTATCCGCGAGGATAAGATCATCTTCTACCTCAGTTGCCAGAATCTAAGCCGCAGCAAGATCAGTAGGAGCAGCTCGCCTCAATAAGAAACTCACCTTCGGAAGCTGTGTATTGATAAAGAAACATTTGAGGTTTTCCGCCGTGGGCTCAGCAGCGGTGGGAATCCTGTTTCTCAATTTGTTGAACTTAGCGATGAAATCTCGCATTGGTTCATGAGGTTCCTTTTTCATCTGTGTCAGCTGTGCCAACAATGCATGAGCATCTTCCGCAGGTTTGAACCTGGCTTCGAACTTGGTTTTGAGAGTAGCCTAGTTTGTTATGGTCTGGGCTTGGAGGTGATAGAACCAATCTGCGGCAGCGCCTTGTAGTGTTTCTACAAAGAGTCGCACAGCCACGTCTTCGTGCTCGACACCTATCACACCGCAGGCTATACAGAAAGCCGCAATATGCTCATCAGGATGAACTTTTCTGTCACCATAGAATTTGGGGAAATTCTTTCTTGAACTACGAGGTAGTTCATGTAATGGTGGGGTCAAATTTAGAGGACCAAAGGTATTACCCCAAGGACCTTGGGCTGCCATAACGCGCTGATTGAAAGGTGGTATAACAAATCTTGGTGGCGTATGAACAACCAAAACTCTGTTAGCACTGGCAATAGAAACTTCACCTGGTATTGGGGACCTGGTGTTTGTAGGGGGAAAACTCCTGGTGCGCTGAAGACGAGGCCGTGGAGTTAAGAATCCAAAATTATTCTGCTGCATCAACTCAAATGCAGGATCAACAATACCCTGAGCCCTCTTACTTCTGGTGTACTGGGAATCTGCCAGACTGTATTATACTAAACACAATATTGCAAGAAAATGGAAAAGAACTGAAAATGCTTCAACTTGAAGCGTGAGGCTTCAAGTTGCACGTTCTTCCCCAGTAGAGTCGCCAAAAAACTGTTGGGTGAATATTTTGTCGTTAACTTGCTAACGCCAAAATGGGTATATCAGCGACAGCTATGATGAGACAAAGTCTCTCCTCTCAGCAAGGGGAGGTTCCCTATAATTACTTAACTTTTGCAAATCAAATAACTTATCAAATTTATGTACACTAAAAACTATATTTGTGGTGGTTCCATCTCATCTCATTCTCTTTTTTTAGAATAGATGTTTATATTTCAAACTCTTGATATAAAACTTATAAATTATCACAATATCACAGAAACACAAAGTTTTCTGTTACCTCACTCACTACTTGTAACCGGAACTATTTGAAGTAGAATGCAGCCCAAAGTCTTCACTCCTCTTCAATATGATAAAAGTAATTCAAATATAACAACTTGCAGCACAAAGTCCCCAAACTGTTGTATTCTCACAAACATGAACATATAACCCACAACCGATTTGATAACACAAAGTTCATCAGAATCAAATTAAGAGCGCTCTTCAATCACTTGAAACAAACTCCACACTTCAGTTATTATCAAATAAGATTATGATAGCAAGACATAAGAACAAAACTATCACAACACAAATAATCACAAGACAAAGATTGGAATTGAACTTGCTTTCTTGTATTGATAAATATTTGAATATTGATTTTCAAATAAGCACAAAGTCTTGATTTGCTTCTCAATTCGCCAGAGTTTCCTTGCAATAGACAAAAGATAGATATTTACAAAAGAGGTCCCCTTTATTTATAGGGAAAGACCTTGAGAAAATCTAGGAAATCTACAACTACTTTGACTTATTCAAAAATAGGAGTCCTTATTGACTTGGGACTTCCTATATTTTTACATGTAATTACATATTGAAAATGTACATGTAAAAATGTCCAAAATTGTTTTGAAAGTACATGTGAAAATCAGAAAATAAACTAAGGGAAAAACCAGCTGCTTCAATTTGTGTCACCACCTTTTCTCACGTGGTGATCATACATAGTGAAGGTCGCCTACCTTTCAATGCTATCTGGGTTGAATGTGTTTTTGAAGATCATCCTGGCCCTCACTATGGCGTCCCTTACTGTAGTGATTGACTTGGCATGATTGGTTAACCTGGTTTTCAGATTGTCCAAGGTTAACTGGTTGTCCAAGAGGTTATCCACAGAAGTTATTGAAAATACTTTATCTTCAAATTCCTTTTGGAACATGTCTTCAAATTCCTTGACCATTTCTTCTGCTGACAGGAATTGGTTATCTTGTGATACCAAGTTACAAGGCAGTTCCTCCAACTTATGCAAAAGGTTGACATCATTTTCTTTGCTGATCTCTTTTGCAGCCTCAAGATCCTTGATCAAATTCCTTAGCATACTGCTCCTGTACATCAGAGCTTCCTTTGTTTCAGTGTATGAATCCCTGTTAGAAATGGCGCCAATGGATATCAGGGTACTTATTTTCAGCTTCCTCATTTCCACCCACTTATCATGAGTATCCTCTGTGTGCTCAATATCTTGAGAGATGGCATCAATGAGATCATTGAGTTCTGCCCTTACTTTCCTCATCTTATCCGTTTTCTCAAATACCTCCGTGAGCAAAGAGATTCCCTGTGCTCGCATCCTGTCTAAGTACTCTTCAAGTACTTTTCCTCTGAGGTGAGTCTTTTCTGCCTTCAGAATGACGGGGTCTTCCACAGAAACGACCTCTGGAGTAACTGCTTCTGAATTCAAAGTGATCTTTCTTACCACTGCAGTCAGCTGTTCTGCCTTTGCCTTATAGTAATCTTTCATTTCTTTTTCCCTGTCGAACTTCTGGATCAGGATATCCATGGCTGACTGCATATCATTTTTAGCACTCTCATGGGTGATTTTGCCCAATTCAACCCTAGAAATTGAGTAGTCATTCATGTCAAAATTTTCAACAGTTGCATCCTGTGGGGGTTTTGCTATCTCCAAAATTTTATGCCCCTTATCTTCAAGTACCCTTGAAAGGATCTTTGGTTTCTTCGGAGCCTTAGGTTTTGCAGGTACCAGCTTAGTGAAATCAAAATCATCTGGAGAGATGACTTGCTTTTTTCTCTTTGGCGTGTAAGCTGACAACCAAGGTGGAAGCAGAGAAGTATTCACATTGGAGTCCATTCCTACCACTGGTGTTCCTGGAACTGTGCTTGTACTAGTGGTAGAAACAATAGGTGGGGTGTTGGTAAAAACCGTACCTGTTACATTGGCACTTGAAACTTGTTCAGTATTCATCACAAAATGATCAAACATAGACGTGTCATGAAGAAGACAAACTAGGAATTGAATCAGAAGAACGGAGAACATTTTCAAAAGTGCTGTGGGGATTATCAAAGATTATTTTAGGAGAGGGGGATTCAGAGGAAGGAATGTTAATAGGGGAAGCAGGCACAGGGGGTGCAACAGGTGTATTGTCCTGTGGAGACAAAGCCTCTTCATCTTGTTGATCTAAATTCCTGTCTTCAAACTCCATCTCTTCTGTAGCTGGCTCTTCAATTGCCGGATCTTCAGTCGCTGGCTCTTCGACTTCCATTTCTTTTGGTTCAGGTTCCTCCTCAACAACTTTTGCTTTCTTCGTCACAAATCTAATTTTAGGTTTATGTGTTTTAGAGGATGATGGAGCATCACTCTTATTCTTCGTTCTGTTCTCAACCTTCTTACCAGTCTACTCTTGAACTTCAGTTTCTGAACCAGTGAGGAATTCCTTCAGTGTAATTCCTTTATTTTCCAGCCACTTATTGGTGTTAGCCAATATGGGCTCAAACCTCTTCCTTAATGAAGTGGACTCCTTTTGGGACCATTGGATTGGAGGTAAAGGAGTATTAGCTATCTTTTCTGCATCATACTTGGCATCAACCAATTCGCCATCATCCACAAGGTCTTCTAGAATATCAGCAAGCCCTAGATATTCAATTTGTTCTAGAGACAGCCTGCTATAGTCCAGTTTCCTGATGTCTTCCTCTGTTCTCAAATCTATCCAAACATCTTCCACCATGGGTTCGTGAAACTATGTTTTCCTCTTGATTTTATCCTTTACGCCCCGGTAATCAAACTTTGGTCTCCTCTTGAATTGCTTCATGGTGACCAACTGCATTTCCGTCTCCATAGCCCTTGCCTTTGCGGCAGTCAATACTGAGTATCTACCGATTTCTACAGGAAACCTGAAGCCAGGCTTCTTGAGTTCCATCTGTTTGTTATGCACGACAATCATTTGCCTGCACAACTCCATCAAGACCAGTCTATCTGAAGGAAACCTCGGAAGCATATAAGGATAGCCTTGGAAAAAGCCAACCCTCAAGTAGGAGAAAGATGGAAATTGCAAAAACATACAACCAAAACCATTAACCACTGTCCATGCCTCATCTGAAATTCTTCTCTGCTCCAGTTGGGGATCAAAAAGAGACAAGAATACAGCAAAGAACGCATCATTCACTCTCCTGAAATGGTGAATGGAACCTTTCAATGTCAGCTGAGAATAATACTGATATACTGGAACTACTCTCCTATCCCCTTCTGATGATAATCCTGGAAAAATCCTCATGGAGGCTGCAATGTATACCAGATAGGAAGTCATGAAGAATTTGGAGGTAGTGGATACCTTCATCAGCTGATCATGCAAAGCGTTACTGATTTGCTCTCCCCAGAAAATAACCTGCTTGCCTTGGAGTATGACCTTAATGAAAGGATATATCCATTCATGAAATTGTGAAGATGAGGACAAACCTCTTATTCTGCTGAGGAGGGTAATCAAGTCACCAACTTCTTCCACAAAATCACTTCGAGGAAAACTGCGTGGCCACCTTGACAAACTTGACCTTGCAGTCTTCAACCATTTGTTGTTGATCACTTTCTTTGCCTTCTCTGGATTCTTGTCATATTCCTTTTGAGCTTCAACAAAATCAAGCTTTAATACTTCTGTCGCAGGAGGACACATGAACACTTTGTCAATGAACTCAGGATCCAACCTGATTATCACATTACCACTGGCGTCTACCACAGCTCTAATATCTTTGTTATAAAAATGGGCACACTGAAGAACAAATTCTGTATTGTGAGCCGCCACCGGGAAGGAGGATACCAGATGAATATTACTTTCCACTATCTTCCTCATCATAGCACTGGGGTTGCTTGACTTGGTTCTCTCTACAAACTCAGCCATATCAACATGGCCAATCTCCGTATCTCTAATGTCCTCAACATTAGAATGGACTGAGGTGATTGGGAAAACACCTTGATATTTGTATTTCATTGCTTTTGCCTTCTTCGGAGACAAGTCAGTCATTTGGATGAACTTTTACCGAGAAGAAGTTTGACGTTGAACGGAGCTCCTTAAGAGAAATTGCAACAGAAATCATGATCATGCAATCAGGGAAAATATGGGCAATCTCAGAAAATTGCATGTTGACGATCACGACCATGGGAATGCGCTTGAAAAAGGGCTATAGTGCGAGTTGGCCAAGAATCAGAGGAGAAGAGGGCTCGGGAAAACAAAATTGGAAATTTTCCAGTGTTAGGAAAATTTGAGACATTTTTGAATGGGCGGCAAAATTCGCCGCCCTTGCATATGGGGGTTTTGTATTATTTGCATCGGCGGCGAATTTTGCCGCCTTTGCATGATGAGAGAGGAGTGAAATGGTATAAGCAGCAAAATTTGCCGTCGATGCAGGAAAGCAGGGGGTTTATGTTGGAGCGGCAAAATTTGCCGACACTGCAGGTTGTGTTTGTCGTTTACAATGTTTGGTCAGCGAATTTTACCGACATCACATGAGGGAAGTTCCATACATGTTCGAGCGGAGAATTTCACCGACAATGCACATTTGATAGGTGTGGTGAGGTTCTAGCGGCAAACTTAGCCGCTGTTGCATTTGATAACATTTGCAACTTTAAGTGCAGGGGCCGGGAAAATTGCGGACAATGCACATTTGATAAGGGTCGCCTGATACAAGTGAAGGCTCGGCGAAATCTGCCGACATTACACTAATGGTATATATTGAGGGTTTGGGAAATCTAGGGCAATACAATCCCTAGGGTTTTCGGGGTAGAATCTAGGACGACCCTAGGTGAAAACAAAACAACAAAACCACAAAAAACGGAAACTACAGATCAAAACGAAAAACAAAACATAAAGAAAACCAAAAACAAAAATTAAAACAAAACATTCTTGATAAACCCGGGAAGGAGGAGAACGAAAAACGAGAGAGAAACTTACCCGTTCTATAACTTGAAAACCCTACGTTTGTCGGCGATGAATGTGGACCGATCTCTTTGACGGCGCGATCAAGCAACGTGAGGAGAGGTCTGGAGGGTAGCTCGGGAAGAGGAGATGAAATGGAGAAAATAAACTGTCGAAAGACATAAATAACTCAATCATAAACGCTGAGCGAGTGGCACGAGTGGCCATTAATGGCACTGCGTGACCAAGATGTACAAAATCTTGCTTGAGCGGAGATTTCGGACGTTCATGCGCAAAAGGGAAAAGAAAAACACGTAAAGGCGGCGAAAATTGCCGACCTCACATTAAACCAAAAGAAAGCATGTAGCGGCGGCAAAAAAGGTCGTCATTGCATGTGATGAAATTTCAACGAAATATGCGATGGCGGTGAATTTAACCGCTCCTGCACTTTTGAACTTAAAACGATGTAATATCGGCAAATTTTGCCGACATTACATCAAAACAAAAAAAACAAGCTTAAATAATATGTAAGAGCGGCATTTTTTGCCGCTCTTGCATATCAAGAGTCAAAAATTTACTAACTTAAAAATGACTAAAATTAACATCTTAACCAATTTATGACTTGAATTTTTTTCGCAAATATTGAGAAATTAATTCAAGGAAACGTCGCAAACGAGTTTCAAAATGTCAACTGACCTCGCACGAGAACAAGAAAATCTTTTCTCGATTTGCGATCTTAGAGTGTAGATTCACGAAACGGACAAGTTTCGTGGGGTTGTCTACAAAAACGAGCATAGCTGATTTTGAGAACAACACTATTGTTGTTATTGTTGTTGTTATTATATCCCCTATCAGGATAACCAGATTTGTCATTGGCATATCCTCTATTCTGATTTGGTTGAGAATAGAAATTCTGACTCCTCAGATGAGTGATCTCAGTAGTGAGTTTCCTCAGTTGTGCTGGTATCTCTTTAATTTCTTCTTTTTCTTCTTGAACTTTGGCTACTACATTCTCAATTTGGGGTTTGAAGAAAGAGGAACCAGTGTTATTGTTATTAGTCTATTCTACCACTTGAGGTACATGTGCATGTCCTGGATACTACACCATTTGACCATGTCCATTTGGAGGTGGCATGATACTAAGTGGAGGTACCTATAAAGGGCTTGGCATTACAACTCGAGGTATCACAGTTCCATCGGTTTGCTGTTGAGCAAGATATGTAGGATAAGCAGGAAGTGTAGGAAATGCAATATTAGGTGTGGGAGTAGGAATCAACTGTTGACTAACTTTGATGGCTTCCTCAAAAGCTCTTGCCAAGGTTGTGACACCAAGATGTGTTCTCCTGATAAACATGGAAGTTAGAGGATCTAATGTAGAGTAATATATACTTCTGGCAGCTTCATCCGCTACAGTATAGGGAGCAACTAGCTTCGAGAGCATCTTTTGGAATCTTGCATTGAAATTAGCAATAGGTTCTCCCTCAAATCTCTTGATTGTGGTGAACAAATGATAATTCATTGAGGGATCTATATATGTATTTTGAATCTATTCCTAAAGGCTTTCTTAAGAGCAGCCTATGAACCGACTGAACCTTGACCAAGACTGATATACCAATTATATCCCTCCTCCGCTAAGGAAAATGCAAATAATCTACATACCACATCCTGATGATCAATTATTGTTCTACAACAGGCTTCCTTGAATGTTCTAATGTGATCATCAGCATCTTGATATGGATGATATTTAGGACAAATCTTGTCAGGATTTTTAGGTAAAGGATGATATGTAGTGAAAGTCAGAGGAGACTCTACAATAAAGAATGACATTGCGACTGGTGGAGGTTGGATCGGGGGTGTGAAAGTTGGTCTGGTAGGTATTTGCAACCTGATAGGAGTTGTTGGAGTGTGTTTTGGTGAAGCTCCTGACGCACTAGAACCAGGAGAATGATGAATATCTACTGTTCTAGGTCTAAGTCCTTGAATAGGCAATTCCTCAAAGAGTCCACTGGATCTGGACCTGGTATTTGGCCTGAGAGCCAGGATTTCTACAATTTAAGAAAATTTGGCTTGTTTACTGTAAAGTTCAGCTAAAATACTTGTGCAAAGGATGTATTTATGATTCGAATCTGAAACTAACTGGATATTTATGCAATATTTGTAGAAATGATGCAAATATGAGGTGATGTGAGACTTTTGGACACTGGCAACAAGGTATCAGGTCTCTTAAGTGAATTACTTCAAAGCTTTAGCAAGAAAACCTGAAAGAGGACTTATCTTTCAAGGATCTCAACGATCAACTACAAAGCCTAAAATATTTATGCTCAATTTTGAAAACTTTGTGATGGATAAGCATGAACAGACTCAAAACGTTGTGAGTATTACCTTTTCTTCTGTGTCATTGAATCACCCTCAGATATTTATCATGGCCCTCCTTCTAGCGCCAATTTATGTTGATGATGATTGTTAGTCATAACAACATGCATAAAAATTTACACAACAAACATTCATTATCTTGTAAAGTACGATCAGCTTAAGATAAGTTGATGACTCCAAGTCTCTGTTGATCAGGTCATGATCGTCTGACGTTACTCAGAGGTTGATGTGACATGTTTTCCATTTCAAGGGGTCTTACATTCATTCAAGTGATCAGTATTGTACTATATTCTGTAAATTCACTCCACAGAGGTTAAGTTTACTCTATTCCCAAGGATTATTGTGATATTTGTAAGTTTGATCAATTCTTCTGATCATTAATCATTATGAACTTACACCTTCTTCTACACTGCATATTTATTTAAATGATGTGTCTATAAGTGGATATTTATGTGTATTTCATGGATATTTATCTGAATTTGCATGATATTTATCAATTTGACATGCTTTCACTCAAAATATGCTCTGTATTTTCAATTGCCTACGGGATATCTGCATATTTCATGTTTATCTAGTTTTAATTGTACGTTATTTGCAATTAAGGAGATGATCTGTAATGAAATTCAAAGAAATTTAAAAGAATACTTCTAGTTTTAGTGAACCTTTAGTTATTGAATCACATACACACAAGATACATTCAATGTTGAGAAGAAATCAAACCATAAGTCACTAGGATGTTCGACAGCTAGGTATGGTTGATGCTAACTTCAAAGGAACAAGGAATGAAAATAATATATGCAAACTGAAAAGCACTCCAAGGGACGCAGCTAATCAATGCATATATCCAGATTCCAATCATAGATTACTCCAAATTTACAATGATTTGTAATCAAAATAGCTTCTCTTTCATTAAGTATGAAAAACATGTATATTCACAATAACTTTGAAATAAGTCCTGAATTCTTCAACAATCATATTTCAATTAAGTTTCAAATGAATAAAAGTTTGCACCCCTATACCTTTTATAGAATAAGGTGAGGAGGCAGTTACAATTGACCAATGGTCAAGATTTATCAATTCAGATCAATGGTTGACAATCCTCCTATGACTTAGTCAACTTTCTCTCATGGCACAGGTTGCCAGCTGGCAACCATCTGTATGACTCATCATTCATAAGTACCTCATGCATATGCTCACTTAGTGACACATCCAAATTCACTCTTCAGGTTCTTCTTCTTCATTTTGCTCTTGCTCATAATTCTCTTCATCTCCATCACTTCCATTATCACTATCACTCTGATATACATCCTCTTTCATGTGGACCTTTATGGCTAACCTGATATGTTCGTATGCTTGCACTATTCTATCAACCTCTCCCCCGTCCTAGAATTTTGCTTTTGCTATTACATGTTTATGAGACTGGAACTTAGCCTTGAGAGCTTCCAGCTTACCTTTCCTATTGTTTAATGTCTCATTGTATGTCTCTACTTTAATCTTTATTCTCATAATTCTATTCATTACCTCTTCTGTCAAGTGGGTAAGAGGGTCATATGCT
This sequence comes from Cunninghamia lanceolata, assembly GCA_027924645.1. Lineage (NCBI taxonomy): Eukaryota > Viridiplantae > Streptophyta > Pinopsida > Cupressales > Cupressaceae > Cunninghamia > Cunninghamia lanceolata. The sequence continues at coordinate 1,244,848 of BSBN01000887.1, forward strand.
ACTGGCTTAAATTATCATGCAGAGCCTTAATAGCAAAATCTACATCTTGGTTCTCAATTTTACCTTCTATTTTTCCTTCCAAGGCCTCCAAGGTTTCTGCCTCAAATGCCATCATGTTGTGTAGTTTAACACTAATATCCCAGAGTTTACTGTTGCCCTTCTTCAAGATATCACACCTAAACCTGACATGCTCATACCATATATTTGCCAATAGGGCAGTATTATTATCTAGTACCTTATTACTTATCAAAATCTGTGAATCAATTCTCCCCATCTCACTCAGAGCAATCAAGTCCTTTTCGAATTGAAATGACTATTTTCCTTTATCATTCTGCATTTTATCTACCTTCCTCTTTAGACTACTCAAAGAATTCCACTTCTACAGAGAGGTTCTCAATACATCTTCAGCCCCAGTGAGCACCGAAAACATCCACTTTTCAATCACCATTGCCTCATGTTTCATTAGGTCCAATTTAGTGACCTCCTCCTATGATATGACAGTCAATGGGACTACATGATCCACTGGTGTATGATCAGGGTTAATTAACCCTTGTATGAAAGAATGCAATTGGGCAATGTGCTCTTTATGTACTTTATTTTTCTCCCTTTTCCTCTTTGCCCTTTGGGTTAAAGAATCAACAATATCCTTCCCTTCTTGACCTTCCTAGTCTTCATTAGCAAAACCTAGATCAACATTTGTGATTTGGAATTCTTCTAGGCTTATTTTGCCTTTCTCTTTTTCTACTGTGGGAAGGGCTATCTGTGTGGTTCTTCTACTTGTGGTAGGATCTCTTTTTATGGCAGATATTAATCTGGCCTTCCTCCTTTGTTTCATCATGTTCTCAATAAACAAGGTGGAGACATCAAACTCTTGAACCTCTGACACTTGTTCTATACATATTTCTTTCTCCAGCCAATGAGGTACATCACCTCCAGACTCTTGATGACCTTTGTTAATATCATGTGTGTCCATCTCTCTAGTGTCCATTTCTACCCTTGCTGGAGAAGGCACCTTCTTAATTTCATCCTCATGTAGCTTCTCATGAGGGGAATCTTGTTGGAATTTTTCTTGTTGAGGGGTTGCCTTTTACAAAGGAGGATACTGTGGAATTTCCACAGTTTGATCCTGTGCTTCATCCTGTACTCCCTCCTTTGGATTTTCATCTTCTTTATTATCCTTCTCATTCTACGGCATACTAACCTCTTGAGAGGCCTGTGTATTTTTCCCTTGAGGATCACCCTAATCATGGGTCACCTCCTGTCTTCCACCGGTGCATTGATATCCCGTGGCTTGGGGTTATCTTGACCTGATTTGTCCTCTATTCTTGGGACTTCTCTAAGTAACACCTCCTGATCCTCTTTATCTAGAGGTAATGAGGAACCTCCCTGAGTCTGAGCAACACCAGCGTCTAATATATCCTGATCACCCCCATTCTTCCATTGGACTTCTGATATTTTTGGTTCGGTGGGTGTCTCACGCTGTTGCTGTCCCTCATCAAGAGCAGTGCTATCCCTCTCTATATGTTTTGCCACTCCAGTCTTCTTAGGCTTTCTGGGTGCATGTTCTTCTTTACTTGGGCTTATATCACCCCTATATGTTAAATCTATGGCTACATGACTAGTAACCTAATCAACCAAATTATCTAGCCCTATCTGTTGGGCTGCCCTTTCTGGGCTACATTGTTTCACTTCCTCTATTTGTTTCACTTCTACCACCATCGCCATCTGAGCTAATGGGGTTCCATGAGGATTCATTCAGGTGTTGGAGATTAGAGTTTCCATTTGTTGAGTAGCCACATTTTAGACCACTTCATCATCAGATAAATCCACTATATCATCTAAAGAGAAAGGAACCCCTTTCCTTGTCCTGAGCATTTCTCTAGTCTATTCCTCTACTTTTTCAGTTTTGAATTTAATTATGGTGGGAAGAGGAACATCATGCTGCAGTTCCTTCCTGAAAACTTCACCACCTGCACCTCTCAACATGATGGGGACAACATGGATATCACCCCTCATGGCCGTTCTTTGTTTCTTAGGCGGTGACATCATCGGCATTCCCCTCCTCTTCTTGCTAGCTACTTGTAAGTCATCATCCTTGGGCTCTTTATCAAACTATTCTTCTTCTAAGGGGTCTCCCTCTTCCACCTCATGTTGCAGGGTCTGGCCTTCCTCTTCCTCTGTAATTTCAACAATAGGCCTCAAAATTCTCTTAGTTTTTAGTTTTTATGTTAGAGGTTGTGTAGATGAGGTAGATGCCTGAGCTGATGTAGATGCCCCCATAGTTGTAGTGGCAATCCTCTGTATTATCACCCCCTTTGGATCATCTTCACTTTTCTTACCCTTAGGGGGAATCCTCTTTTATTTTTCCGTAGGCAATCTTTCCCCATTGGATTTTCTCTTTTCAGAGAGGAAGTCATCATATTCCTCATCAGACACCTCCTGTCTCTTTTTCTTATTATCAATCGTAAGGGAGATGCCCCTTTTCTTTAGTCTGGATATCTCTGTATCCACCCAAGCCTGGGTTAGCTGGACCACCCCCCTCATCATCTGATCTAAGGATATATCCTCCTGTTGTGTAAGATCTGGGTCCGATATGGTGTCATTATATACCTTTTTGTCCTCATATTCATTAGACATGATTTTCCCATCATCCTTACGCAGTTGTGTTGGCATCGGGATACAGTCAAAGGTTTTGATCTGATTCAAAGTTAGCCTTTCATACTTCCTTTTCCTCACCTCAGCCTCGTCATCACAATCGGTCCAAAAATTCTCTAGATGCTTTTGATGTATTGGATTTCCTAGTATCTTCTGCATCCTGCCATAAGGATCATATGATCTGGCTAGAGGAAATGGTTGAAGATACATCAGTTTCAATCCCCCAATGACATGCTTTATACTCTCTGAATCTGGGCACATGTACTAGCCCATGGATACTAGAAACAATACTGGAGGTATCTTCTTCTGTGCCTTATAGGCTTCAACTATGGTAGATACCTGCCTAACGAACTCCATCAAAATGACCCAATCAGTGGGGTATCTTGGCAGCATAAGAGGCTATCCCTCAAATCCCTCAATTCTAATATATGAGAAAGTGGCAAATTGGATAAACCATGCCCCATGCCGATAGACAATTTCTTGAGCCTGCATGCTCAACCTTTTAGTCCTATTCTCCTCCATAGTTCTAACCAGATGCATGGAGAATGCATCATTTACCAGTTTATAGTCCAGGAGGTATGCCTTTCTTTGCAATTTGGGATAATGATCCCATATGTGTGCATCATCAGCATCACCACCAGCCTTACCTACTATCTTCAAAGCATCAAAAGTTCCTTTATATGCACAAGAATACACGACATATGAGGTCATGTAAAATAAACATGTTTGGCCTCCCAGGCTCCTCATTCCCTCATCCAGTGAATCACTGATGATCTTTACCCATAGGGGCTGGTTGTCTGCATATAAGACCATTTGGATGATCCCAAACATCTAATTCTCAAAATTTCTAGCATGACGCCTGCCAGTCATCCTGTTCAGCAGGGCAATCATATATTGGTATTTATCATCAAAATTGAACTTGTACAAATGCACAGGTAGCTTGGCTAAGGCAATGTATGTACTACTCTTTGATCACCATTGATACATCTTCTTCCTCAAATTCTTCTTGTTATTGTTATACTCTATTTCTAGTTTACGTAGGTCCACACTCACTATCTTCTTCCGAACTAGCAAATTAAAAGTGGCGGTAATGCCCTTGACTGAGAAGTTGGCGTATATCCTCCCATGCTTCTCTACCTGCCTGGTTTTAGGGTTATAATTTCTTGCACACTCCACTACCAACTCCAGAGCATCCATAGCATAAGGAAAACCAGCTGCATGCCACATTCCTGAGACAAACACCCCATCCAGAATGGGATTATCCTTATCATGATCCAATCTGGTTGACCATATCGCCAGATCTGTATCCCCTTGGTGTGGATCACCAATGACTCCATACTTGAACTACACTCCCTTAGGCTGTACAAACATGGGCTTGAGGAACTCTGCCTCAAACCTATTTCTCCTAAGATCTACCATGGATTCCTATAATAAAGATGATATACTTTACCCTACGATGTTCATATGCACTCTTACAACATTATGTACTTCTATAACATATACTGTGTATATTACTCTTCATTTTACCGTTATACGTATTACACAAAGCTATACCCCAGTAAAAACAAACACTATACCTAAAATTATAGAAAATGACAATGGGAGGGTCTACAGTTACTTACCTGACAGTGCTTTCTTTTGTTTTAGATGAGTGATTACAGAGAAAGACTATAAAGGCTTAAGATCACTCGTTCCGTTACGCTGAAGGATCCAATCCGTTGACAGGTAGATGTTGAGGGTTTGACTTCAGAGCTCTATAATTTCTTGATTTATTGTAAGGTGAATGAAAATGACCTTTGAATTTTACCTTTTAAAAAAATCAATAGGACAGATTAGGGTAAAAATGTGTTGTCTTGATTAAATCCGTTGATCACCTGCAGGGAATCCGTAGATGTCGCCAAGTGTTCAATTTGTATTTGTAATCTGCAAGAGGTCATCTACCGCATTTAATTGCATTTAATGTTAAAAATCAGGGGTGATCTTATAAAGATCAAGGGATATTCAAAATATGACCCCCCTGCAGATAATATGACCCCCTTTAATTTTGCGCGGGATCACTAAGTGTAAAGAATCAGGTGATATGGTCAAAGTTTGACCATGCATTTATCAGGTCACAAAATTAAGATCAGGAGTATCTAAAATATGACCCCCCCAAATAAAATGAGCCCCCTTAGAAAAGATCAGGGTGACATCATCATGTCGGCGACGTCGTTTAATTGTTATGTTTTAATGATGTCATCATCATATTAAAGAATATGACAGATATCAGATAATACCCCCTCGTGGTCTAGATGGAACAATGATGTCATCATCAAGGTGATTTCCTTAATTCACTAGAATCGGATGACGTCACCGTCATATTGACATAGGGTGATATTTGCAAAGAGGGTGGTATTTGTAAGATGACTGATGTTAAAAATATGACCCCCCGCGGGATAGGCGAAGTCTTTTCGACAAGTAGGTATTGGCTCTAGTTTAAATTTGACATCCGCGCACTACACACCTGGCGATTATCAAGTGGTGATCCTATACCTGGGTGATCTTATCAAATATGACTGATGTTTAGAAATATGACCGCCCTTGCCTGTGATACCAGGTTTGACTAAACTTTGACTCAACATAACTTTTTTCCGTTAGACAATTTTGGGGTGATCTAAAAGACAAACCTGCCTAGAATTTTGTGTACTTTCCAACCATGAAATTAATAATGGGAACTACTAACTTTGGCAACTGACCTCCTCAAAGTAGCAAATCTACCTCCTTATAAGGTGACATGCAGGACTGATTTTACCAAACCGCCCAAAGCAGAAAACAAGCAAGCCACAAGCAGCAAGAAAAGTTAGGTCCTTGTTTTGTCAAGGCAAAATGGGACGTGTTGTGTAGCCACACAACATTATGCTACTAGTAAGGCAGCCTTATGCTGCAAATAAGTGCTTTTGCACATTTAGTTTTAGTTATTGTTGTTTTGTTTCCAAGAAGTGCTTTTGCACATGTTGCTGATTTTATTTTAAGCAAGTCAATGTTAGTTTTAGTTTTTTCAGTTTGTTGCTGCTGTTGTGTTCAGTTAGTGTGAGTTCCAGAAATTCTCTAAGTTTAGGGCAGAAAAGACTCTGTGCCCAATGGAATTGCAAAGGCTACTGGTTCTAAGCTGTTTAGCAGGTAAACACCCATGAGAGGTCACCAGAAATGTTACTAATTTTTTGTTCACACTTAAAATTAGTTAGACCTAAGTGTAATTATTCAGAAGGTATAAAAGAAAACTTCAAAGTTATGCATCTATTAAACAGGTTGATATCTTAACAAGAGCAGAGAAAGAGATTCAGTTGACAGGATAGCCCATCAGTCTAATCAAGACTGATGAGTTATCATGACAAGAGAATAGGATAGCCAAGGTATCAATCATTCAAGAAATACAGTTGTTTTGCATCATGTTATCTTTCAGGAGTTATAAGTTAGATTGATTATTCATTTAATCAGTTTTGGATAAAAGAAAGAAAGATATTTGTATTGAACTATTATTTCATGTCATGTTTTTAACATACATTCAAGTATCTATTAATTTATATCATGCATTGATTGAAAAGGAAATACACATACATCATATGCATAAGAGAAATTAACTGATCATGGTTAAAAGAAGTGTTCAAATGTGTCCCACACAAGCCGTGGGAATAACTAGACTGAGCAATTGCAGACATGCAAGCTATATATCTATTTGATAAAAGAAAGGAAATGAACACATGATAAAATGAAACTTCCATCATTGCCTGAGCAAGAAGGTTTTTTGTTGATGCCGGCCTTCAAGTCTTCAGTCTTCAGTCTTTACTTTTAGCTCCATCATCAATTGAACCTACAAAAAATTTTGTGGACAACCCTGTTAGTGCTCCGGATGTTTTAAGTTATCACATGCTTTTATCAAACAGATACATATACTTATCACATCATGTATTAATATGAGAGATTAGATTAGATAATTGCTACAAATTAGAAAAAATCAAGAAGGAGATCAATCAACACCATTAGGTATATTTTTTATGCTAACTTGTTTGTTCACTATGCAGGTATAGGACAAGTATTGTTGCTGATTTGAAGACAAATAAACATGTGGATTAAATGTGGCTCCCACAAGGGTTTGAGCCCAACATGTTGTCTTTTCATTCGAAAAGAGTATCAGAAAAGACAGGATGCATTATTCCAAGCTACATTTTACATCATCTAATCAACTTGCAGAAAAGTTATGTCATCATGACATTATTACAGTTGATTGGAGCAAATTAGATTAACATGACTGAGTCAGGTTGACAAAGTTTAGAAATCAGATTACAGTCACATAAGGTATTTTATCTTTTTCATATCATTATCAGAATACCATTTTTTCTGTCATGATTTATGTCACATTTGCAAAATCAGACTTAAGAAATGACAAAAGAGTGAATAGAGATAAGTGCAGTCATTGCTTTTCTGAAAACATACTCATGCACATGAGTTATAGTATACACTAAGAATCTTATCTGATCATGTGCATAAGAACAACACATAAATATCATGTTACAATTTTGACAAGTGATGTAAGTCTTGCTTTTAAAAGGACATATGCCAATCAAGTCTCATTTACATATCAGATAGAATATACAGGCTATAGGAGCCATCTGAAATACAGAAATCTTTTTGAATGCATGTATTTATTTCATCTCATATGATCAAATGACATGAACAACTGATAGAGTACATTCATAACACAGAGGCATTTTACAGGTATTCACATTATTGTGCCTAATGAAGATAAAAGAAATAGAATAATGCTTCCAAGACACCTAGTTTTTGCAAGATACAAGTTACATCATGTTGAAAATTAAACGAGTGCTACAGATTCAAGATTTTATCAATTACATGTGTATCAGTCATACATGACAAATGATAAGCATCTAACAGGTATCATGGCCTTTGACAAAATGGAGAAAAATATCTACAAATATCTAATACCCAAGAGAGATCAAGCAGCAAGGCATCAATAACTCTGACAGATATATGCCATAATGGAGTAGCATAGTGAAGAAAATTTAACAGTATATGTGGAACAACTATGCCATAGCATACAAGATAAAACAACCAAGTCAAATTCCATATGATTAAGTCATCAATAGAGAGCCTATATTCCCAGGTAGCTGCCACAGTCCCAATATAATCAAAATGTTCAACATTCAGATAGTTAAGGGACACATGGAAATCATAGCATGATCACAATCTCCTCACTGTATTGGAGAAACAAAGCCTTATCATATGCCTTGGAACAGTGAAAAGACATCATGCCACAGTCATCAAATGCCACAAAGAGCAGATACCATATAGATTCAGATAAACAAGAAAATACAGACAACCAAGGAGAGATACCTTGCAAAAGGTTAAACAAGTGCAATCACATTTACTATGCATAGTCATGACAGCAATCATGAAGTGGCTTGTGCAAGCAATTATAGTCATAAATAGATCACAACTCCCATGCCCATCAACAGGAGTAGAACAATCTTGAAAGTGAATATTACATCAATGATGGAGGAGAAGCAGTAGAAGGCACATGATATGCTAAATGCCATAGTGATGATATTGACAAAGGCACAAGACAAGCAGTTATGACAAACATTTGCCATGATAAAGGACTGAAAGGGGAGATCAAAGACATGATATGTATGCTATAGTAGGATCCAAATGCATCAAAAGATAAGCAGTGAGCATGCACAAAGACAATCAGGAGTATTATCTAAAGAATACCATAGCCAAGTGCTAATGAAGACAACAATGATCCCACAGTCACATACATGAAGCAACAGTCGTGATCTAACCAAGGTTAAAGAAGCAGATGTAGATGGGAAACCATACAAGAATGATTAATAGATACAGACAGAGGAGCCCCTACAATAAGAAGGCAGTTGACAAGTGAGATCAATACCTCTAACTGATAGTAGTCAGGTATTCCTTATGTACATCTTGTAACTGCTATCTATCACAATGAGGCTGTTCATAATCAAAACAAAGAGTCTATGCAGGAGTTAATAAAGAGCACATGATAAGTAGCCATACCTCAGTCACAAAGAAAATCAGTTATAGAAATAAGACAATAACAACTAAAGGCAGTCATAATTTTGATCCTTGTAATGATATCATCATTAAGAGTGGACAGTCAACTATGATATAGATAGGTCATAGTGCTAATGCAGAGATACATTCTAAAAATGGAGACAACATACTATTAAGAGGTTGACAAATAAATATAAGAGGGTCAATGTCTTAGCATGAACATCCTTCAAAAGGCATAAGATTGTTATAATGCAATAATGGCAAGGGCCATAATGATTTCTATTTCATTGTTTCCATTTACTATGAGAGTAAAGACAAGAGTAATTATAGAAGATTCAAAGCATGCCATATATATATGCTACAATGATAATGTTGACATAGACAAAAGAAAAAAGCATTCATTATTTCTTGTGCCATTATTCCTGACAGACATAGTTGTAATACAGAACTCTCCCCATGAAGGACAGAGAGAAATCAAATACATACTGAATGCTCAAAAAAGATAGTGAGTATCATGAATGTTACAATGGAGCCTTTTAAAAATGCAAATACTTGAAGAGTGTTTGAACCCCTAGACCATTTTCATGCATCTACAGTAAAAATAGAGTTACAGAAAGGTTTTCATAGCATGGTCATGACAAGAAGACATGGTTTTGTGCCTAAATGAACACCCATCTATTCAAAATTTTGAAACCCTCATTTTCTAAATGAAACCTTAGCCTCTATTTTTTGCACAGTGAAAAGAAAAAATGAAGATACAGTATATCTTTTATCATGGTCGTGCCTGAAAAAGGCAGAAATCATCATTATAGTCAAAACCCTTGCTACAGGTATGAATCCCTTCATCATCTTTTACAATGCAGTCGAAGAGGGGAAAGACATGTGTTTCCAGTATGGTCGTCTGCATACAATGCAATTATGTGCATTTCCAAAGAAACCCTAATGACAAAGCTGGAAATCCTTCAAAGTTTCATATAAAAAACCAATGATTATGCTACAAAAAGTGACAATGGCCACGGCCATACAAAAAGAAAATAATATTCAAGATATCCAGATGAAAAAGATTGAGACTCTTGTCTCTTTTTGAGATATACAGTGATAAATTAAGTATCTACAACTTAGAGAGCAAGAGTTACCTTCAAAAGTAGAGGAGAGAAATGTAATGGCGGCGACCTCTTGTAGGTCTTTCCTTTCTCTTTCTCAGATTTTCTCACATTTTACAAGAAGATTTCGACACAGAAAGCAAGAATATTGTCAAGAGGAGAATATAGAAGGAGAAACCAGTGATGGCCGTGGCCATTTATGAAGAAAATGCTACTGAAATGGTGGAAAAACTGATTAAAACCCAAAATACCATTCTCACCAGTTTTTGTCACTTCTTTTCACTTAGAAGATGAAAGGATTTTGAACACAGAGAACCCAGGAGATGGAGAAAATGCAAAGAGTAATCAAACCCTAAAGAGTAATGGAGTTGCAGAGCAGTGGTCGGTATGATGAAGACAAGTAAAAAATGATTAAACATTAGGGTTTCTTTCTTTTGTTCGAACCTTCTTTCTCATTTCTCATGTTTGACCCATAAAATGCCAAACATCATTACCAAATCTATTTGTCAACCGAGGTCAAAACTTTTAATGATATAATCCCTAGTGATTATTACAAAGAGTGGCCGACAAGAGCGTGTCATGTGTAACAAAGGTGGTCGGTAGTAATAAGGGTAAGGCTTAGGCCTTAATGCCTTGTGATTTTTTATAATGCAAAACCCCTTTCCTTCTAATGTCAACTATTTTAGTCAAACATGATGCTCATTACCTTGAGGTCGACATTAGACCTTGCATGGCTAAACAAGAATATTCCTTATGCCTTTTTAGGAATCATCATATGAAGACACAGGTGTGAAGACAATATGCATGCAAGGTGGCAAGGGCATATTATTGGAGTTCATTGATTTGCATGATGAAGCATTTGGCAAAGATGGTGAGGGTCTTTCTCTTGATTGATGTTATGTTTTACATGGTGAATGTACTTGTGCATGGAGTAATAAGAGTATTTTTGACTTATTGCATGGTAAGGATGTATAGTCAAAGGGAGATATAAGGTTTTTTGACTTATGTTATAAATAGCAAAATATATTATAATTTATTAAAGATATTATTAGGACAATTACACTAATAGTTCTAATAATACCTTAAATAAATTATTTTAAAATATAAGTCATATATAGCACATAAGAGGACTTGGATGGAATATTCATTTATTAAATATTATTTACTTGTCATTACATTTCATGGATTGGTGAAGATATAAGTTATTTTTGACTTGTTCCTGGAGTGATAAGAGGAATTAAGTCATCAGTTTGAGCTTTCAGTTAGAAGCAGTTTGAGGAGTAGATTGAGGAGTTATATGAGCAGTTCACCTTGAGTCAGGCACTTCATTTCATTGGTGCATGAACCAACACCAGTTTTGACACATTATATCTATTTTTCCATCAATTTGGAGGTGTTTTTTGCATGATTTCAGGGCTTGCATGGGAATCAGTTATCATTTTATGCATGTGCTATTTTGAGATAACTGAGGTTCAAATTCTAGTTGTCTTTAGGTCAAACTTTTGCCCTATCTTTTCTATATATTGTAAAACTTCATTCATTACAAGGTTAGTTCTTGATTCTCATTCTGATTCAAATAGATTAGAGAATTCTTGTAGCTCATTTTTACAGTTTTATTGAGCGATCAGCAGGTTACAGGTTCTATTTTTATCTTTTTGCAGTATTCCCTTTGTTCTTTTGAGATCAAATAGTTACCTTTCCATTTAGTGCTAATTATTTGAAGTGATTTGATGAAATTTTGTTGTGTTTAACCATTAAACCTTTAAAATTATTGTCTCACTTCTTGCTTGCAGCATTAAACACACAATCATCATAGGTCTTAGGTTGTGTTAATCGGAAGTAGTCTTTTTGTGTTGTGAAAAACCATTTCCTTCATAGAAAGCCTATTTTCAAGCCTCCCTTAGAATCACTTTAGTGATCTTTATGTCAAGATTGGATTGTGTGAAAGTCAGATTTCTGAGTAATATTGTGAACCAGATTGCATATCTTTATCCAAATTAGGTGCATAACCAAATTTTACATTTTTGTATTTCATATAAGTTTCTTTCTTCCTTTTTCCAAAATAGAAAAAACATACATTTTAGTAGGACATTTGAAGGGAACCAGCCCACAATCTAGAGGTCTAATTTCATTATAGGGCACCCACAACCTGAAATTAGTCCCATGTTACACGGAATTACAGAGCTTTATCAACCTTGCATATGGGTGCAATTCCCAATGATAACAGTTATTTCAAAATACCTAGAAACTCTAGCTTTCTGGTTTGATAGATCAAAAATTTTGCAGCCTATGAGAAGGATTCACAAGATCAGGTGTTATTTTATTTTAAACAAAATTCTAGTTTCAGTTGTTTTTCAACTTTTGAATGAGTACGCATGTCTATCTTTCATGGGAACATGCCATATCATCCATCATATCATGAAAATACTACAAATCCACCATCTTATGAGCCATATCAGATTAGCCATGCTGCTGATTTCAACCCAAATTCTATGGTTATTCAAGAAAACCAGCATGTTCAGTACTCTTACCACCCACCCACCCCTGCTCAAACTACATATCAGCCTACATTTGTTCAAAATCAGTCCCAGAATGACAATTTTGTTCCCATTTTTGCTGATAGCATTTAGAATTTTGCTTTGAATTTTCAAAGACACTTAGATGAGATTTACAGAGAACGGAAGTATAACATGCATCAGGAGGAACTGAATTATCAGGCCTATCTTCATGATCAGGAGTTTTGGAGGTACAAAGGTTACAGTTTGAAGAAAGTCTTAAGAAAGAGGTTGCAGCCAAAGAAGAACAAATAAAACATTTGCTTGTACAAGTACAAAGGTATGAAGCCCAGACAGCTGCATTCATTTCAGATCAGCCTGTTCAAAATGAGGTTAGTAGGTATCAAATTCCAAGTTTCAGAAGTTCTGATTTTAATCAGGAGCCTGTTTGCATTCAAAATCAGTCCATTAGTCCTCAGTATCAGTCACATCAAGTGCTTGAACCAAGTCATCACAACCTTGAGCAACTGTGGCAGCCTTCTTGGACCAAATACCCTGATTATAAATGTCAAATCTTGTTAAGGCTACCCCTCCCATACCAATCCAAAATCAGGAAGGCAAAGAGGTAGTAAAATCTAAACCAATCAAGATTCCAAGTTTCAATCTAGTAGCTAAAGGTTCTTGTAGTCCTTCTTATGCCACCAAATCATAAAAATCAGATGTGGAGCAAGAGGTTGCTGTTGTTTTTACTATGTCCCCAGCTAAAAATAAGCATAATGCATATGAAGAGGATGTTGGTTCAAACTTGGCACTCAACCCTTTGCATTTCGATTCTTTTGAAAAATTTTCTAATGCTATTTATAAGATGAATGAAAATAGAGTATAGAGGTCACAAGGTGAAAGTCTTCAGCTAAAAAAATAGAATGCCCAAGTTTCATTGGAGAAAGTCCCGTGTGAGAAGGAAGAACTAGTTTCTTTATTTAATCACCTACCTAGTTTTGTTGAGCCAAATCAAGAAGGCATGCTCATACCAAAGGCAACATCAAAGGTACCGCAGGAGGATGCAAATAATTGTGATGGTTTGCTGGTTCACCTAGAACAGAATGAGGACAGTTTTGATTTGGAGGATGGAGAGATTGAAATACATGAAGACACTGAGAGTTTGGAGCTTGAATCAACTATTCTCTCAGATGTTCCTAAGAGCCTTTGAAGATCTGATAGTTTTGATGAGTTATTGGTTGTCCTAATGGAATAGGATGATTCATTAACCATGGAGGAGAAATTGACATGACAGGCTATCATACAAGGTAAAAGTATTGAGAAATAGAGGGATCAAATTCATATGGTTTCAGTGCAAGATTATTAGTTAGATGAGAGCATGTTTTTAGGTATCATAGAAGTTTTTTGTTCTAACATTGATGATAAGATAGTATCATATGAACCAACAGTATGTGATAAGCATATTCAAGACAAAGAGGCAAATATTACTTCATTCCAATCCTATGAACTAACTTTTTCAAATCAGGTTAAAATTGCAGTTGAAAGCGGGACAGTAGATCTTAATAAAGAGAACAGGAGTATTAACCAAAAGTTCATTATTGCAAGAGGGTGTCCCATCAGAGATTTAGCAGATAAAGAGCTAAATAAGGAGACACAGGTTACTGGTATACCCAAAGAGGATACTTCAGCCTCAGAACAGAAGAATGAGATCATTTATTCACCTTATAATAGCAGTATTTGTGACCATGATCAGATGGTGAATGAGTTAGTTTTCATCCTTTAGAGAGTTTTGCAACATCTTATGAGGTATGTCCTTATGAATCATATCTTATCAGTAGCAAAACAACTTGCAGAGTAACCTTCCTTAATCAGAAAGGGAAGTTATTTTACAAAACTAGTTAATGGATTTGTTTGACCAGCTTCTATGGCCGGTTAGTGTAGGGTAGAGTAGAATTTTAGTTCAGTATTTCATTTTCCAAGAAGTGCACATGCACATTTTGCTGGCCATGTCCTAAACAGGTCAGAATAGTTTGATTTTCATTTTTTTTTTATTGCTATAGTTTTCTATTAGTTTGAGTTACAAGAGGATTTTCAAAGCTTCAAGCAGAAAAAGACTCATATGCCTAATGGAATTGCAAGGCTACTAGTTTTGTTTTGTTTAGCAAGCAAACACCCCTGAGAGGTCACCAAAAATGTTACTAAATTATGTTCACACCTAGTTTAGCAAGGCCTAAGTTGCAATTGTCACAAGAGGGATAAAAGAAAATTTTTAAGTGTATGATCAATCAGTTGAATGCATGATATCTTAGCAAGAGAACAACAAAAGATCATTTATCAGGATAATGTGACAGTCCAATCAAAACTGTCAAACCATTTTAATAAGTGAAGATTGATCTAATGACAAGAGATCAAATAGTCAATGAATGACAGATTCAATTATTCTATCCTATGCACTTGATTCAGAAAAGCAAACATATATAAATCATTTGCATAAGGTAAAGTAACTGATCATATTTAAGGAAATGTTTAAATGTGTCCCACACAAGCCATGGGAGTGACTAAACTGAGCAATGCAAACATTGTACAAGCTATACATCTGTGGATAAAAGGAATAGAAAGGAACATATGAGGAAAATGTATATCCATCATTGCCTTTTTATAGGTTGATCCTCTTGATTGGTAGCTTGATCTTTATGCCTTCATCTTTTGCTCCTGATCAGGAGAGTGTACTTGCAAAATTGGAGAAAGGCCCTGTTAGAAGCTCCGGATATGTAGATTCATCATATGTTTTATCAACAGACATATAAAACTTGCAAACATTGTGCATTAATATGATAAATTAGACATATGCAATAAATCAGATCATCATGAAAGATCAATCAACTTCAAGAGGTATGTTTTATGCTAACTTGTTTGTTCACTGTGCAGGTATAGGAAAAGTAATGTTGCTGATTTGAAGACATTTAAGCATGTGGAGAAAATGTGGCTCCCACAAGGGTAGAACCCAACATGCTTCCTTCTTATTCATTCAAGAAGGACATCAGATTTCAATAAACAAAGTACACTATTCAAGAGATGTTCTGCATTGGAGCAGTCAACATATCAAATGGAGTGAAGTCATCATAAGAGAAGTGAAGAAGAGAAGTTGCTCCTATAAACTATGCTCACTATAGAAAAGAGCTTGTTAAAATCAGATAACCATGTTTTGCTTCATCACATGCTACAGAATGAGCATTGGTTTTATTCAAGAGTTGTCCATATGCAAAGAAAGGAAATACAAATCAAGAAGACAGTCATCAGATACAGCCATGTAAAGGGTAGTTCATATTACACCAGGTATATGCTTAAAGTCAAGAGAGGATACAATACTTCTGTATCAAAGAGGTCACGATAACAGTTTAAGAGCATATGGAACAGCCTTAGAAGGAGAGCAGTTACATCCTTTATAAGATGTAGTTACAAGCCATATGCAAAGCCTAAAGTGGAACAACATGAAGTAAATGTACAGAAGGAGATAAAAAGAGACTGGAACAGTGTATAGCCATAACATCTTTATGCTAGATTGGAACATCAATTATAAGATACATCCATGGACAATATAGCTACAGGAGGTAGCATATACAAAGATCAGTTTTTGAGTGTTCATATCATGCAAAAGGTAAAGAATCATAAAGCTACAGGAGGTGACTACTATATCAGAGGTATTAAATGCAGTGAAGGAGAAGATACAATGTTTAAATTCATGCCTTTTCTTTCATGCATCCAGATATAGAAGGAGAAAGAAACAAAGAATAAAAGTTCTATTTCTTTTTACTTTTTGCATATTCAAATGGACAGGCCCAACTTTGTCACTAGAATATAGTATTTTTGCAAAATCTTATCACTTTTTGCATAATGAAAATATTTTATACCAGAGATAAAAGATTTAAAACCCTAGGGTTTTGATATCATTCAGATGCATACAAAAATAGCCAGTAAATGAGCAGTCACAGCCAAATGAAAGAATTATCCATTACAGATGTGATTATACTATTTTTTGCATACTGGAAATGACCCATTTGGTGTCATGAAATTATAGTCGAGGAAGTGATAAAGGAAGCTCCAATACAGAGTAAAACCCATATGGGGGTTTTCACACAAAAGTGCAAATACAGAGGAAGATACAATAGCATGGCCATAGCAAGAAATAAAGTTTTTTTCCTCAAAAAGTGAAAACCCATGTCATCTTTTTTGAAATCCTTATGTATTTTCTCTGTTATGCAAAGAAGTTGAAAAAGGAAGATACAGGCATAGCCGCAGCCAAGAATATGTTGTTTTCTTTCAAAAAATATAAAACCCTCAACATTTTTTCTACAAACCCTTATGTATTCATGCCTAAAGAAGATGAAGATAAATCAAGAGAAGGGATATAGTCATGGCCGTAATAAAGAGAGCTTTTCCTTCAAATAAATCCAAGACCCATATCATTTCTTTGAAAGCCCTTATCAGTATAAAAAACACAGTTGAAAGAATGCAAATGGTGAAGCAAAGATGGAACATTACCTTATATTCTTGCAGAAAGAAGAAGCTGTAGGCCATGCCTGTGCATTTTTTAAACCTTCAAAATTGCAGATGGAGATAGTCCCCAAACAAGGAACGCATGAGAGATGAAGAAGCCATAGTAAGCAAATGAAATGCATAACTCATAAATGATCAAAGAAAACCATATGGTCACGGCCAAAGTCATAGAGAATCAAAGAAGATGGCCTAGTTTTCAACATAGAGAACTTACCTTTCGGTTCCATGTAAAAAATGCAGAGTGAATCGACCAAGTGAGCTCAGAAATTGTAGAGAAAAGCAAGAATGTGTCAAACCCTAGCCGCTGACCAAGAAGTTGCAGAGAGAGATCTCAAGTGAAAGAAAAGATCAAAATGATAAATTTAGGGTTCAAAGCTTCTTTTGGTCGACGGTGGTTTATTTTTTCTCATCTAAAATCATTACCTTATCTGATGCCGTGGTCAAGACTTTTAAGTCTTGTGACCTAATGATAATGCACATGGGGGCCCATGAGGCTGAGTCTTTTTTGCCTTTTCATTTGATTTTCTTTGCAAAGTCAAAAGAATAAATCATGATAGGGTAAGGTTTTAGACCTTTTCTTTCTTCCATAATGATCGACTTTATGAAGGACAAGGCTGAAGTGCCTTATGCACCTTTGTAAAGGGTTGAAATACTTTATCCTTTATGCATTTCAAAATACATGTGCTATTGAAAGTCAACAAAGGGAATAATTCAAAACTGTGGAGGCATATATAAAGGGTAAAGCCAAGTGATAAGGTAAATGCAATGTGAAGTCAAAGGGTAGGAAAGGTGGTAAATGGACAAGGTAATAATAAGGGTTGGAGCATAATAATTCAAATGTGAAATCAAAAAGACATTGGCATGTGGTTTAGTATGCATGTATTTACCTTGGGTAAATATGATAATAATATGCATAATGCATGGAGTGATAAGGTGGTATATTTTTATACCTTGTATGCATATATGATGCATGATGTATTTTTTTTTGCACGAAGTTATAAGGTTCTTTACATGTGCAAGTAAGTTGCATGGGGAAATAAGGTGTTATTTTTGCAAATTATGTAAATCAAAAGGGAGAGATAAGGTGTTGATTTCTTTTTATCCAATTGTGCATGATTTTGCAACTATATTATTGTAAACAAATAATAAAATAATATCATTATAAATTACTTTATTATTTTGTCAAAAGTTGTAAAATCAAGGAGATAAGACAAATTGAGACTCATAGTGAAGTAATCATGCAAAGATTACTTTATTACTTGTTCACACATTCCAAAATCATGTAGAATTGAGAGATATAATTAACTGAATACTTTTGGAGCTTTTTGCATGACTTTTGGAGTCATAATTGGAGAATTTGGTCAAACCTTTTGGTTAAACACATGGAGGAGAGTAGTTTGAAGCTATTTTTGCTTGATTTGGGGCAGTTATAGCCCTTATTTTTAGGGGTTCATTGTTTGCTCGTGGATCAAATTGAGGAGCTTAGTTTTAGAGGTAGTTGACTACAATTGACCTTTCTAGGTCTCTTGGAGAGAGCAAACTATATATTGTAAGAAAAACTTAGGTTTTTCTAGTTCTTGCCTTTTTTGCTCTTTACACTTTGAGGGAAAAAGAAGGATTTGTAACTCACTTTTATAGATTTATAGAGATTATAGTAGGTTACAGGTTCTATACTTTGTCTTTTATGCAATTATTTCCTTTATTTTTTAGCTGAATCAAGTGTCTACCTTTCCATTAATGCAACTTTTGTGAATGATTTGATGAGATTTTATTGTGTTTAAACATTAGAATCTTTAAAATCATTGTCTCATTTATTCTTGCATGAATTAGATAGCATTGAAAATCACAAGTCTTAGGCTGTGCAATTGGAGAAGTTTCCTTTTATGTTGTGAAAAAACCCATTTCCTTCAAGAAGAAATTCTATTGTGATCAAATTGCCAAAAGTGGTTTGTGTGGATAGATTTTATGAGATCTATTGTGAGTTATATTGCCAAGTTTTCCATTAAATTTAGGTGCATCACCATTTTTAGATTACAGTTTAGTGCTTTTAGAAGATCCTTTTTACCCTTTTCCATATAAAGTCATAGATCCAATTGAATATTTTAAGGGAACCAGCCTATAATCTGGAGGTTCAAGCTCGCCATAGGTCACCCACAGCCTGAGTTTGATCCCATGTTAAACAGGATTGTTGAGTTTCATAGCTCTGCATAACGGGTGCAATCCTGCTCGTCAACATTAACAATTAGATCCAGGTATAGTGAAGTTAATCAAGAAAAGGTGGAAAGAATATAAATGGATTGAGAGGATCTATCTAGGAAGAATTGAGTATGGTAAGGTTTGTCCTACAGATAGAAGATAAGTTGAAGAAAAGATTTAAGATGAGAAAAAATAGACAAAGAGGAAGATGTGGTAGATTTCATAAAGGAAGACATCAGTGTAGTGGTAGAAGACATTATAATGAAGATGTTGAAGCAAAAGGAGGTGATAGTTCATACTGCAATGTAAGATTTGATGGATATTAATGAGGTACATAGTAAGATATGATAGAGGCAATGGAAGGTCATTCATGGGAAATTGTTTCAAATGTGAAGCAGAAGGACATGGGGCATTTGAGTGTTCCCAATCTCATGGAAGTCAAGGTAGAATATTTGAAGGAAGTGCAAGAGTTGCACATGTAGATTAAGAGTCAATTAAGTCATCAAGTTCAGTGGATGAACCAGAAATAGGTGAGTTACTATTGATGAAAAGAGTTTTGTTGAAAACTAGTGGTGGAGATAGAGATGAACAAGTGCAAAAAAAAAATTATATTCAAAATAGTTATAATATTATAGAAAAGTGTTGTAAAGTTATCATTGATAGTGTTATCATAGATAATCTAGTGTATGGTTGATATTTTAAAGTTTAAAAGGATAGAGCATCTTAGTCCATATAAAATTTCATGGTTGTAGAAAGAACATAAGGTGTTGACAAGTGAGACATAATTAATTAAGTTTGAAATAGGATCATATTATGATGAGGTGTTATCTGATGTTATGCTAATGGATGTGTGTCATTTATTTTTAGGAAGACCATGATAGTATGATATAGAATCTATACATAATAGTAGGGAAAATACTTACATTTTGATGAAAGATGGTGAAAAAGATATTCTTACTCCATTGAAAGAGAAGCAAAAACAAGTATGTAGTAATGCTAGAGTATATTTGGTGGATGGTAGAAAGTATTTAAATAGTCTAAAAAATGAAAAATTATGTTTTACATTGATGGCAAGATTTTTTGGTAGTGTGGATGAAGGAAAGGAACTACAAGTAGATACCTTAGAGTTGCTTACATAATATCATGGCATATAATCAGATAATATGCTAGATGGCTTACGACTAGTGAGGAGTATTAGTTATCATATGGATTTGATTCTAGGAGAAAGTTTGTAAAATAAAGTTGCACATAGAAAGGTGCCAACAGAAAATGAAGAGTTGAATAGACAAGTATAGGAATTGTTGAAGAAGGGTTTGATTAGAGAAAAGTTTAAGTCCCTATGTAGTACCAATAGTACAAGTACCAAAGAAGGAAGGAGATAGAGAATGTGTATAAATTTTAGAGAAGCAAATAAGATCACAATAAAGTATAGATTTTATTTCCTAGGATAGATTATTTGATGGACTATTTAAGTAGAAGAAAGTACTTCAACAAGATAGATTTAAAGAGAAACTATTAGTACATCATAATAAGAAAAGGACATGAATGAAACACATAATTCAAGATGAAAAAATTATATGAGTGGTCATTTATGCCCTTTGGGCTGACTAACACACTGAGCACATTTATGAGATTGATGAATGAGGTATTGAAGCCATATTTGGGTACATTTGTGATTGTTTGTTTAGATGACGTTCCAATTTTTAGTAAGACTAAAAAGGAACACCTAGAAAACATCAAATTAGTATCTTAGAGACTTAGAGAAGATAATTTGTTGATCAATATCAAGACATATAGTTTCATGAAGAGATAATTAGTGTACTTGGGATTTCTACTCTCATAAGATGGTTTGAAGATGGGTATAGAAAAGGTTAAATCAATTGTAGATTGGCCTACACTAAAGAATATTTTAGAGGTAAGAATTTTTCATGGATTGGATATCCTTTATAGGGAGTTCATTAGAAATATTAGTGGAATATGTGAGCCAATAATTGAGATGATGAGAGGAGATAGAAGAGAATTTAAGTGGACTATAGGAGTACACAAAATCTTTGAACTATTGAAAAAGGTTATAGAATAACTAGTATTAACACTATTAGGATTTGATAAGGTATTTCAAGTCTATTATGATGCAAGTGGTAGCGTAATTGGAGTAGTGTTGAGTTAAGAAGGTAGACTAGTAGAATATTTTAGTGAAAAGTTGAATGATGCAAATTAAATATATTAGTATATGATCAATAATTTTATGACATAATTTAATCATTACAAAAATGAAGATATTGTTTGCTACCTAAGGTGTTTGTTTTGTATAAACATCATCATGCATTACAATATTTTAATAACCCAGGTAAATTGAACCAAAGACATATAAGATGGGTTGAATATATGTAACACGCCACTTTTGTATTGAAGCATAGGAGTGGAAACTCAAATAGAGTTACAAATGCATTCAGTAGGAGACAAATTTATTGATTGAGATGAAAGTTGAAGTAGTTGGCTTTGAAGAAATGAAACATTTGAATGAAGATGATATGTTAATTTTGCTAAGTATGGAAAGCATGCAAGGAACCTGTAAGTATGGATATAGAACTAAGTGGCTTGATCAATTAATTTAGAATGATATGTTGTTCAAATGAAGTCAATTATATATTCCTAGAAGCTCAATGAGGGAGAATTTGATAAAAGAAAAGTGTAGAAGTGGACTAATAGGGAATTTTGGTTTAGACAAGATAGTAATATTCCTAAGTGAATTATTTTTGGCCACAAATGAATAAGGATATAAAAAGGTATGTTCAAAATTGTAGAATTCATCAAGTTGCAAAAGGTGCTAATCAAAATGTTGGATTATATAAATCATTACCAATTCAAAAAAATCCTTTGGAGGATATCAGTATGGAATTTGTTTTAGTTTTTCTAGGAATGCAAAGAGGTCATGGTTCAATTTTTAATATAGTTGATAGATTTTCTAAGATGACACATTTCATAGCATGCAAGAAAACAAATGATATAGTACATGTAGATAATTTATTTTTCAAGGAAGTTGTGAGACTGCATGGATTGCCAAGAAGTATAATTTCTAATGGAGACAAAAATATTGTTTGTTACTTTTGGAGAACATTGCATGGAAGAAGACAAAGAGAAAGTTGAAATTTAGTTTAGTATATCACTGTAGACACCTGAAATTCATCAATGCATTATTCGCCTCATCACACCACATTTGCATCATTTTCCATCTAATCACCTAATTTCTATCATTTCACACTAATTCAATTAATTCATCAATATTCATCATATTTTGCTATATTAATTAAATAAATCAAATTAAGTCATCTTCCCTTCCTTTTAAATAAATAAAATCAAAATTATTTATTTAATTAATCAAATTTCTCTCCACTTTAAATAAATAAATTCAAATTATTTATTTAAATATTTTATTTATCTCCAAATGAATAGAATTTAATATTTTATTCATTTATCACATGTGCTCATGAAATTAAATAAATTATTTATTTAATTTCCCAATTATCCTCACCCACCATAATTTCCTCTAGTCAAATCAATTAACAGATCAATCAATTGAGTTGACTCATCAATCAATTTTGTTAACTAATCAATCAAATCAGTTAACACATCAATCAATTTTGTTAACAAATCAGTCAACCCAATTAACGAATCAATCAATCCAGTCAACTCCTCAATCAAGTCTACTAGCCTCCATGATTCATGACAGGGAAATGACAATTGTTCCTCTCTCATTCACACACATTCTCTCAACTATTCTTAGACATTGATCTTTCTGGTCTTTCTCCACCATTGATATGCATGATCACAAGTCTATAAATTGAACCTCATTCTTCATTTCTGATCATCTCTCATCTAAGTAAACTTACACTATCACTATTATCATTCATATTGGGAGATCACAAGCATATGTTGATGAAAAGAGCAATCCACATACCAAAGAGCAAAGAGCAAATCAATTTGAGGTTTGGGTGCTACCTCAGTATGCTCCACCAGTGTGGTTTGTTTGTGTGCTTAGGAAGGTAATTTACATTGTTTTTGTATTCCTTTCATCTTTATTGCATTATCAGATTTAGACCATTACATTTTGGCATGCTCGGTGGGATCCACGTCCCTGAAATCTAATGTTTGTAGGAAGAAATTTTGTACATTTGGTGATACAGGATCGGAAGCGCGCCTTTGACTGTGAAAATGCACCTTTGATTGTAAAAGTGTGCCTTTGCAAAGAATCAATGCACCTTTTCTAAGAAATGACGTGCCTTTGCACCATAAAAGAACACTTTTGTTGTCTGACATATGGTTTATGTTTTTGTAGATTTAGGGCTATTTGATTTGAATTTTCTCCTATTTTTGGTTTTTTGTATCTTGCCAACCTCTAACTCTATCTACTCATCCTCCAATATCATCATTTTGACAGGTTTTTCTATCATTTCCTTAGCCCAAAATAGATTCTATGCAAAAGCATGTCTTTGCCTCATAAAAGCGCATCTTTGTTTGTGTGGACACTTGGCAGTTACCAACTCCTCATATTAGACCTTCCAGACCCATGGATCATCCTCAGACCATCAAAACTTGCTTTATGTCAGGACTGGCTCAATGTGTTTGGCAGGTACCTATTCATAGTCCCATAAACGTGCATGTGTTCTATATCTGTGCACCTGTGTTCTGTATCGATGCACCTATGCTTTGTATCTACATGCCTATGACCTGTATAATCTCCTATCTAAAATTGCACCTATGTTCTAAAAGAGTGATTTTGCAAAGAATCAGTGCGCCTTTGTCCCCTGAATGCACACCTAAGACTTGTGCAATCTCCTATCTAAAAGTGTGCCTACATTCTAAAAGCATGCCTTTGCAAAGAAATAGTGCTCCTTTACAAAGAATCAGAGTGCCTTTGCAAAGAATTGGCATGCATTTGCAAAGAAGTAAAATTTAGTAAGTTGCTCTTTGTTTTGGGTTGTTTTCTGTGTTTTCTACCTACTTTTTAGTTCTGTGCTTTCTAATTTTTGTCATTTCTTTTTAGTTTCAAATTAATCTTTTTTGGGTTTTGGAACTAACTCTTTGTACAACATTTTACCTTGGTCAAAGAAAGTATTGTTGAAACTACTAATCAAACATGGTGCAGGATGTGTGACAAAGCAAAAATATTTTTGAAATTACTAATTAATTTGGTGTAGAATGATTGTCAAAGAATTATCTTTTTCTTAATAAGTTTTAGCAAACATTTCATTTTTGTTATTAAAGGAATTTACAATCTTGTCTACCATGTTTGGAATACCTACGTACGTATGCTCTCTCCTTGCACTGAAAGGTGATCTTGGAGATTAGAAATACTAGGTTATTCATTTACTACTTTCTTTTCTTTCTTCCTAGGGACTCGAGAATAACACGTATGCTCTTCTCTCGCATTGAAAAATGATCTTGAGAATCAAAAGTGCTCGATTTCCTTTCTAGGGGGCTTGCTAGGGGATTTCATCACCTCTAGGGATGACCCCAACAACATGTTCTAGTGTGATATATAAATGTTGTGAGTATCGAAAGACTCAACTTCAAAGAAAGGACCCTCTCACCTCCAAGAAAAAAACCTTTGGTGTACTTGGTCCGCCAAGACTCATGTGGTTGAGCGTCAGTTGATTGGGATATCCCTATTCATAGATTTGTGCCCCCCATACCTTGCATATATTGGGGGACTCCCTAGAAACCTTGTGATCCTAGTTAAGACCGTAGTGTGGTGCAAGGGATGTGGATTGTACCCTAAAGTTACTCACCATCATACCTCCTTGTAGGAAAGATAGAAATTCTTTTGGCATGGCATAAAAGCCTCCAAAAGAGGGGGTATTGGGTGAAACACCCTTATCCATAGCTATCTAATCTTGGTGGAGTGTTCTTAGTTGGTGCAGTCACGGTAGGAGGGTTCACAGAATGAACTGTTCAGACCGTGCAGCAAGAGTAAACACAATAGAAACAACTCAAAGAAATGGAACAAATGCAGATTAAGTCATTTAGTATATCAAAGAATTCAAAACAAAGATCCACCGGCAACATGTGGGCTTACAACTGGGCTCAAAGGCCTAAGTACATACATGCGCAAGATAAAGCTTTGAAGCTCCTTCACACAAATCTAAACTATCAAATCTTTCCTATGTGAATAGATACTTTCCTAAGGATCTATTGCATCTTTATATATCATTTATGGACCAATAGATTCCTCTGTGTTGGCCAAGGAAGGTCACAAACTCCAATGAAGAGCTATAACATGTTCACAGATAGGTCAGACCTAAATGCATAGAACACTTCCTCAAATGAATGAAACAATGTGTGAACCCTTGGGGAAGGTTGGCCATGAACCACAGGACATTGAATGATGTGTCATTGAGATCCACAAGTCAAGGAATGATCTGCAAGCCTTCTCCTTCAGTTGGTTATCAGGAACTGTTAGAATTCTCTGCTTTGAGAAAACAGTCAACTTTTGATAGAGATATCTTTCTGGTAATTGATCCAAATGCTTTGAATTCTTGGTATGATGTAGATGAATGAATGTAGATGCTAAGTCTAGATCTACAAGATGTGAAATGTCAAAACCGAACCACAAGCTGAAAACTGCTACTGACTAAACTGCCTGAACTGAACTGGAAAATGAAAGAACTGAAATGCAAATGTTTTTGGTTGATGCAAGATTACTCTTGAACCAGGGATGCTCCTGCATTAGACATCCGAGGTTATTGAAAAAAGTGAGTCCCTCACTTTGCTGGGGCTAGGGGAGAACCAAGACAGTCCACCTTAACCTGAGAAATCCAAGATGAATCTTCTTCCAATCTGCCTTTCCACTTCACAAGTTATTCTTTGTATTATCTTCCTTGAGTGTTGCATCCAACTCTGCTATCCAAGATGTCTTCTATCTATTCTGGTGCTCGTTGTGGTAACTGCTTCTTCAAGTCTTCTTCCATGTTGTCACTGAACTCTGCTTCATGATATTGATATAGATCTGTAATGTTGAAAATTGGTGATATACTCAATGTCTCCAATAACTCTACTTCATATGCATTTCCTGAATCAAATTTCATGAGTATCCTACAAGGTCCAAACTTCTTCCATATTTAACTTGTTATATGTCCCAACTGGAAATCTTTCTTTTCTCAAGTACACCATTACTTCATCTCCAACTTCAAATTCCTTATGTCTTCTCTTCTCATCGGACTTCTCTTTATACTTATTGCTCATATCCTCCAAATGCTTCTTCACTTGATTATGCACTATCTTCATATGGTCTGCAAATTCTTCTGCTTCTACACTCCTCTTTTCCTATGTACTGATATCTCTCAGTTCTACAACTCCTCTAGGATTCACTCCAGTAACAATCTCAAAAGGTGTTCTTCTGGTACTCCTATTTACTAAATTATTGTATGCAAACTCTACTTGTGAAAGAATCAAATCCCAACTTCCAGCTTTGTCTCCAACCAAACATCTCAACAAGTTTCCCAAACTCCTATTAAATACCTTTGTCTGTCCATCTGTCTGTGGATGAAAAGTAGAACTGAACTTCAAATTTGTTTTCATCTTCTTCCAAGTGTCTTCCAGAAGTATCCAACAAAGTTGGTGTCTTTGTCTAAAACTATACTCTTAGGTAATCCATGCAATCTCACAATCTCCTTGAAAATTAGGTCAGTTACATGCACTGCATCATTTGTCTTCTTACAAGGTATAAAATGAGCCATCTTTGAAAATCTGTCAACCACTACAAATATTGAATCATGTCCTCTCTGTGTCTTAGGCAATCCCATTACAAAATCCATGTTTATGTCTTCCCAAGGTCTCTCTGGTACTGTCAAAGGTTTATATAATCTAGTGTTCTGACTACTCCCTTTTGCAACTTGAAAAACTCTACAACTCTGCACAAATCTCTGAACATCCTTATGTATCTGAGGCTAAAATAAATTTTCACTTACCAAAGCCACTATCTTATCAATGCCAAAATGTCCTGCCAATCCACCACTATGCTTCTCCTTGAACAAATTACCCCTCATTAAACTTCTAGGTATGCACAACTGGCTTCCTTTGAACAACATATCTTCTTGAATGAAATAGTTCAACCACTTACTTCTATCTGCCACAACAGGTTCCTTACATGCTTTCCAAGGTTCTGCAAAATCAGTGTCTCCCTCATACATGTTCTTCAATTCATCAAAACCCAACACTTCAACTCTCATCTCTGTCAACAAGTTTCTTGTTCTACTCAAGGCATCAGCAACTTTGTTTGATTTACCACTCCTATGCTTCAACACAAAAGTATAACTCTGAATGAAATCTACCCATCTCATATATCTCAAATTCAACTTACCTTGACTATTCAAATATTGCAAAGCTTGATGATTTGTATACAACACAAATTCCTTAGGCAACAAAAATTGTCTCCACTTCTTCAAGGCTTGAATTATGGCATAGAACTCTTGATCATAAACTGAATATCTTCTCCTTGCATCATTCAACTTTTCACTGAAATAAGCTACAGGTCTACCTTCTTGACTTAACACTACTCCAATTGCATTTCCACTAGCATCACAATCAACTTGAAATACCTTATTGAAATCCAGTAACACCAAAACATGTTGCTCTGTCACTTTCTACTTCAACACTCAAAACTTTTATCTGCTCCTGATGTCCACTTGAAATCCTTTCTGTCACCTCTCATTGTCTCTATCATAGGGTTACAAACTAAAATTTCTAATGAACTTCCAGTATCTAAACTAGCCAATCCATGAAATGATCTAACCTCTCCAATGGTCTCCAGTGTAGGCCATTCAACAATTTCTCTCACTTTCTTAGGGTCCATCTTCAATCCTTCCATAGAAATCACAAATCGCAAATATACAAATTCTCCCCTCATGAAACTACACTTCTTAATGTTTATCAGCAATTTCTCTTCTCTTAGTCTCTGCAAAACTTGTCCAATATGCCACAAATGTTCTTTTTTTGTTTTACTAAAAATTAGAATATCATCCAAGTTCACAATCACAAACTACCCAAGAATTTCTTCAAGACTTCATTCATCAACCTCATGAAAGTACTCGGTGCATTTGTCAATCCAAAAGGCATCACTAACCACTCATACAATCCTTCATTTGTTTTAAAAGCAGTCTTCCATTCATCTACTTCTCTAATTCTTATATGATGGTATCCACTCTTCAAGTCTATCTTTGTGAAATATCTTGCTCCACTCAAACACTCCATGATATCATCCATCCTAGGTAAAGGAAATCTATACTTAACTGTGATCTTGTTTATTGCTCTGGAATTAGTACACATTCTCCATTCTCCATCCTTCTTTGGTGCTAACACTGCAGGTACTACACAAGGACTCAAACTTTCTTTGATCAAACCTTTCCTCAACAACTCTTGTATCTATCTATTCAGTTCTTCATTCTCTGCCAGTGTCATCTGGTGTACTGCTTTGTTAGGCAAACTTTCTCCTGGTATAAGATCCATGTGATGACTGATACTCCTTATAGGTGGTAATCCTTTAGGTACATTATCTGATATGATGTCTTCATACTCTATCAGCAACTCCGTTATCTCATCTGGTTCAGTCTCTTTCTTCACCACTTCAGGCTTCTTAGGAATCAAGGCATAACACATACTTTCCTGTTTCAAACCATCCAAAAATTTCCTTCCATCTACCAAACAAACTCTAGCATTCCCACATACTACATCTTTAGGATCATCTTCCAAAGGAACCAAAGTAATTCTTTTCCCATTTGCTATTATAGTATATGTATTCTTTCTCCCATCATGCATAGATTTTCTATCATATTGCCAAGTTCTACTCAACAAGATATGACAAACATCCATAGGCATAATATCACACACGACTTCATCATGATAAGATCCAATATGAAATTTCACCAAACATTGTTCACTCACCAGTACCTTATGATCATCCTGAATCCATGCTATCTGATAGGGCTTAGGGTGTTTCAATCTTTCTAACTTCATCTTAGTCACCATTTCTTTTAAAACTAGGTTATCTGAACTACCACTATCAATTACAACTTTACAACACTTACCTCCGGATTTGCATCTAGTTATGAACAAACTTTTCCTTTGTGATGGTTCCTCATTTATCTCTATTTGAAATAGTACTCTCCTCATCACCAATGATTCTCCTTTCTCAGGTTTACCAACAAAACTAGGTGATTCAACAGGTTCTTCCTCAACATAGGCTGCTCTCTCCCCCTATTCTCTATCTTCTTGCTTGTACTACCCTGATTACATTCAAATGCTCTATGTCCTTCACCTCCATACTTGAAACAAGTACCTCTGAATGTTCTCTTATCAAATCCTCTTCCTTCTCTTTTGTATCCTTCATTCCAGTATGCACTAGGTTTTCCTCTCCTGTAAAATTTTTTGTCATCTCTCCAGTAAGCATTGTTATCTTTGTCATCCTTCTTAAATGGGTTGTCAAATGTGTTCTACTCTACAAATGATCTATCATATCTGAAAAATGCTTTACCTCTCTGAAATTTACCACCTCTACCTCTCTGTCTTTGATCATGTCTCTTATTCAGCTTATCAACTTTCAGGGCAAACTGATATGCTTCTTCCAAAGATGTCATCCTTACCAAGCTTAGCTCTTCTTGAATGTTCAATCTCAGTCCATTGATGTATCTAGCCACTTTCTCCTTGCTTGTTTCACTATGTCCTATCCTTATGATCATCTTATGAAATTCTTTAGTGTACTCCTTCACAAATTTCTCCTTTTGTCTCAGGTTCTGCAATCTTTCCAACAATTCCAACTCATAGTCAGTAGGTATAAACTAATTCTTCAACTTTGTCACCATCCGGTCCCACTTTGTAATCTTTTCTTTTCCTCTTCTGTTTCTTTCCAACTAAACTTTTTTCCACCATATAGAAACATGTGCTTTCAACTTTGTCTTTGCAAATTTCACCTTCTCTGGATCTTCAATCTCCTCATATTCAAAGTATTCTTCTTTGTCATTTATCCAGTCAATCAATTCTTCAGGATTCAAATTACCAGTATAGTTCGGCACATCAACTCTAGGTCTCTTTCCAATCTTTGAGATAGCTCGCAACATCTTTATCTGATCTGATTCTTCTTGTTCATCACCTTCTAGGGTTTCACCAGTATGTTCCACAGATTAAAATTCTTCTTCATCATCACTTTCAACATTAGGTCTCAGTGTCAATCCTCTTCACCTATCTTCCTCAATAGCATTCAAACAAATTTGCATTATTCTCATCAATTGCATCATCTCATCCATCTTATTAGCCATTGTACCAACAAGAGGAACTCTTCACAACAACATCTTCCTAGGATCAAGTGTAAACTGCCTTAGGTTCGATGATCGGGCTACAAGTGACAACTGCCTCTCAGTCAGTGATTGGTTGTGCATAAGTAACCTACCTCAGATTGGCAATTTGCTTACAACAAGATCTTACCGAATCCCCTTCACCAATTCGCTCCAAAGAATCAAACTTTTGCTCTGATACCACTTGGTGCAGTCACTGTAGGAGGGTGCACAAAATGAACTGTTCAGATCGTGCAGCAAGAGTAAACACAATGGAAATAACTCAAAGAAATAGATAAAATGCAGATTCAATCATTTAGTAAATCAAAGAATTCAAAACAGAGATCCACCGGCAACATGCGGGCTTACAACTCGGCTCAAAGGCCTAAGTACATACATGCACAAGATAAAGCTTTGGAGCTCCTTTGCACAAATCTAAACTATTAGATCTTTCCTATGTGAATAGATACTTTCCTAAGGATCTATTACATCTTTATATATTATTTTCAGACCAATAGATTCCTCTGCATCGGCCAAGGAAGGTCACAAACTCCAATGAAGAGTTGTAACGTGTTCACAGATAGGTCAGACCTAAATGCATAGAACACTTCCTCAAATGAATGAAACAACGTGCAGACCCTTGGAGAAGGTCGGCCATGAACCACAAGACATTGAATGATGTGTCATTGAGATCTGCAAGTCAAAGAATGATCTGCAAGTCTTCTCCTTCAGCTGGTTATCAGGAACTGTTAGAATGCTTTGCTTTAAGAAAATAGTCAACTTCAGATAGCGATATCTATCTAGTAACTGATCCAAATGCTCTGAATTCTTGCTATGATGTAGATGAATGAATGTAGATGCTAACTCCAGATCCGCAAGATGTGAAATGTCAAAACCGGACCACAAGCTGAAAACTGCTACTGACTGAACTGGAAAATGAAAGAACTGAAATGCCAACAAACTAAAATGCAAATGTTTTTGGTTGATGCAAGATTACTCTTGAACCAGGGATGCTCTTGCATCATTAGTTAGGTAAGAACATTGATAGGTATTCAATCGTGTGGGTCCACATTATGATACAATCCTACTTGAATAATATCTAGGTTGTTGCTCAAAAGAAATAAGTGTTTGGTGTACATCTTCTCTTGTTATATACCTAGTATTCACCATTGGTTCTCTACGAAGGTTCATAGCCTTGCGTACAATCTTCTAAAGTTACAAGTGTCAAAATTGCCATCGTGTCTTTGTGTTTGTTCTCTTGCCAGAGATATTCCAAACTACTACCTTCCAAAAAAAGCAAAAAAACCAAAACATCACCAAAAATCCAAAACAAAATTAGTCCTAAACTTTTGCATTGGTTAGTTGTATCCTTTTTTTCAAAATCCAAAAATCCAAAAAAAAACTTAGTCTTAAACTTTTGCATTGGCTAGTTGTATCCTTTTTTCCAAAATCCTAAAATCCAAAAAAAATAGTCTTTTCCTTTTACATTATTCTTTTCCAAAAAAAATTAGTCTTAAACCATTCCACCTTGGTCTTGTTTCCACATTGTCCCATCAATTTCTAAATTTTCATAGATCATCCACATCCATCCTCATTTCTCTGTCTTAGACTTTTCAAGCATTCATCCTTTTGAGACTATAGGGTTATTCCATCCTCATATCACAATAATTTTTCCAAATTTATCCCAAACATCAACCATATTTTTCATCATCTTGGTTATTAATCCCAAATCTAGACCAAAAATCCACTAGTTCATCTTTTAGTTTAAGAAGTTAGCCTCTCTTAAACTCATAGACAAATTAGTATCCACCAAACTAGTGAACCATCTAGCTTAAGAGAGTGGCTCCTTTTAAGTTAGTGAAATCCAATATCTTTTTATCTTGTCTTGCCTTGAAATCATTAGTCTATTTCTTGGTAGATAATCTAAAATCCCACCCCAATCATTTGATCTAGATTTTATCTTTTATCCAAAAAAATCAAACAAACAACAATCAATCCTAGAAGTCTCAACATTGTCATAACAAAGTCTAAACAAACTCCATCATCCATACTAATCCATCCTTATCATATCAAGTTTGAAACATCATATGCTTAAATCCATCATATAGGACCCTAATCTTCATCAAGTTATCCCAATCCTATCAAGGTCCTAACCCTAATCCATTCTATTTACCTAATCCATTTCTAATCCTTAGTCCATAATCAATCATCCATTATCACCTATAATCCATATCATAATCCACTCCCCTAATCCACTAATCTAATCCATTCATCTCAACCCCCAAAATCGATCATCCACTATCTATCTATTCATTCTCATCAAACATCCAACCCTTATCCTTAATCAAACATCATCCTTTAAAACATCACTAGTCCATCCATAATCAAACCTACACTTCGACTAGTCAAATTTTAGTCACCTCATCATGAATCCTCATCAAAATGGCCTTGATAATCAATAAGCCTAGGTTAAACCACCCTCCATCTCCATTTCAACCACTATCCCCATCATACCCAGATAATACAGACATAGAAGAACTTAAACGCTTATATGGATCTCATCCCCAAGCTATATCTTCAATCCAACATACATCACTATCATACCAACCTCCATAATACACATCTCCTAGTCCACTTGAAGCACATATTCAAAAACTTAAACATGACTATGAGAGCTTGGATCCTATCTCTAAGGATAAATTGAGAAATCTCATCCATGACAACCCCTATGCATATCTCATCATTGGAAATCCTCCTAATGCTATCACATCAACATCATCATCTTGTTAGACTTAGGGCATACAACTGAGAGGGGGGGGTGAATCAGTTGTATGAAACTTTTCCTTATTTAAACACTTGAATCTTCCTTAGTGATTTAGCATAATATTAATCATGAACCATAAAGCATTAAATCAGAAGTAGAAACATAACAACACATATTACACCAAGATTTTGACGTGGAAAACCCGGTTAAGGGAAAAACCACGGGGTGATTAACCCAAGAAAGTATTCTCTGTTAGAAGAATAGAAAGAACAAAATGGCACATGCCAATTAGGGCTCACTGCCTGAGCACAACGCTCACAAGAGGCTCATTACCTACAAGAGACACACTGTCTACAAAGGAATAAGTATCACCTTTATGAACTAGAGAATAGCATCTTCAGCATGCTTGAATAAGCTCCATTTAAGCCCAATACTTCTACTCTGCCTTTCACACTTCTCTTCGCTACCACACACTCATCACCACAAGACACACTCCAAAATGAATTCACAATCCCTTATTTATACAAGGCATCGACTTAGGAACAATCATCTAAGTCGGCAAACACCTACAAGATCATCTGCAACACGTGTAATACATCCGGTCGGCCAGTCTTAAGAAGAACACCAATATCCGTGGTTATTCTTCAAATGCAAACTCAAACTTCAATGTGGACCATCAAGATTAATTAGACATTATCCAACGATCATCATAACCTTCCTTGAATCACCAAAAACATCCGTACTTCATCATCCTACTGGAATTCTTCTCTCCTTCATCCGGAGCTACAAGAACATAGTTTGTCATCACTGTCACAAATGAATAGGCACTTCCGGACCTTCAACCCACGAACTAATCTAGTTGATACTTCACAGGGACATCCTCAACACTCCCTCAGATCCACAGAACGGGATAATGAAATACCGAATCTCACCAGACCTTTCTGTGGCCCTTTGTCACCTCTGAACACCTGTCGGAACTGGTTCTACTTGAGCAACCATAACTTCTTTCGATCTTCATGCAGACCTCTGAAATCTTGATTGGAGCATCTCAAGACTTATATCTACAAACCCTTTAAACCACATCCTCTGATCCTCAACCTATTGAGGACTTTTACCTTCTTGTCATCACGGTTCTTCACTGTTCCTGATTGAGACTTATTTTCTCAATATCCTCAGCACAGCTCATCTAATCCTTCTCATTAATGCAACATGAGTATGTTGACATCAATGACAACACCGATTAGGCCCATACTTGCAACACATCTTACATATCCATGCAAACTCCATATCATCAAATCAAGAATCCATACTTGGACATACAAACTTCTTCCCATCCAACATTGGCTAGCACAAGTTACAACCCTATACCTAATTGTATATCCTATGACAAGGGACATCAAGGTCATCTATATCTCCTATGCAATTCCTCCACCCTCTAATCCTAATCCATTCATTCATCTACCACATAATCCTTATCCCAATATACCATATCATCCTTCATCCAATCCACAATATCCTCCTTCACCCAATCTACCATATAATCCATCACCTAGTCCACTAGATAATCCACCATCAAATCATGATCCACCACCCTTGGAATCCTAATTTGAACCCCACAACATCTTCCATCATGAAGGATGTGACCCCATATACCTATAAATATCTTACTCCATAATTCATGAAGGATTTGACCCAAGGGCTCCTAGCAAGGAAGCAAAAACTATCATGCACTAAAATGTCTATCCTTGAGCTGGTTAATGAAGAACCTTCTAATAGCATGTCTACCACTCCAACACCATCATCCACTTCTATACATATCCATCCTATTGAAGAGTCCCCTACCATGAATTCAAAACAAGATCTATCATATGGCCATGTTGTTGAACATCTAAAGCCTCTCATGTCCATCCATGCCGCCTCCAGCCCTATCCACACTCAAGAGCTATGTCAAGCGTAAAATCCAAAGCATGATCCACATTGCTCCTTACCAAGTAAAGATCGCACTATTCAAACTCCTCTATTTCCCATCTATGATCAAGGTCCTATTCATGATCAAGCTACCATTTATGATCAAGCTCCCCTCTATGATCAAGACCCTATCTATGATCATGAGATCCATGATTATCCTCTTAGCCCACCTTATGCATTACATGAGCTACAAATTGTCACTTCACCCATCCATAATCCCGCAACCATCCATGAGCAAGATATCTAAATTACTCTCATCCATCCATCCACAACACCATCTTCCTGAGATGAGACACTTGATCCCCAAGAAAGTATTAACAATCAAACAAATAACTTGGATACTATCATTTCATCTCCTACTAAGCATAATGTTAGTCAAGATCCAAGCATCCCAATTCATCTATTACATGATCCCACATTGTCTCTTGTGAATCCTCTAATATCTCACTACCATCCATGAGCTAGAGATTGCATTGCATTACATGAGCTAGAGATTGTCACTTCACCCATCCATAATCCCACAACCGTCCATGAGCAATATATCCAAATTACTCTCACCCATCCATCCACAACACCCTCTTCCTGAGATGAGACACTTGATCCCCAAGAAAGCATTGACAATCAAACAAATAACTTGGATCCTATCACTTCATCTCCTACTATGCATAATGTTAGTCAAGATCCAAGCATCCCAAGTCATCCATTGCATGATCCCACATTGTCTCTTGTGAATCCTCTAATATCTCATGTTGACCCTCCACCATCTCCTATCGCCCCCATTTCAAATCCACCATCGGGTGCTGCCACAATAATGGGTTACACTTTCTGGGACATCCTGATTTTTGCTGAAATGACATATTTTTAGAAAATATAATGATTTAAGCCTTGAAATATTCCATTTAAAGGATTTTAATTAAAGAGGGTTTTATCAAACCCCCTTAGATTCAAACCCCCTTGGATAGAACCCCGCTAGTTTTAAACCATACCTATAATGGAGTCTCCTCTACACCTATCAAAATGTTGATAAAAAACCACTTTTGATTTACCTTTTGGGGGATCAAATGAATTCATTTAAAATTTATGTTTTGTAAGTATGTATTCATTATTATAAGCTTCCCAAAAAGTATAATTTTAAATATGTTTAATTTGATTATTATATTTATTTTTTATTTCTTGTGAATGTAGGTTTTTCAATGAACATCAAGTTCTCTGTTCTACACACATGGAAAATTAATAAATTAGTGGAAAAATTTTTGAAAAATATCTATGCCCTAGGTATTGATGTCCTTGTTTCAACAAAAAAAGAAAAATTGAATTTTGATACATACAGAAAAAGTTATGTTTTATGGAATACACCTGTCTAAATTATAATTGGTTTGACTTCAAAACTTAATTAGAAAAAACTATTCAACAAAACATTATGAAACCAAATGCATTCCCTATATATCGGTGTTACCAATCTAAATTCAAAAGAATCACAATTTTATCCTTTGTAGAAAAAATGTTATGTGCTACAGAATACAAATCACTTTAAAAAAATGTTGTTTACTATTAAAACTAGTTATCAAAGGAGACGCAAAATATTTTACAATTTAACTCCAAATGTTTTTAAAAATATATATTTAGAATTTACAAACAAAATCTCACAAATCACTAGTTCACATCATCTTCAAAATCCTAACGGTTTAGCAGCTATAGGTGTTAGAAAGTGAAGATTTAGTTCAAAATGTTGATTTCAATGTCAAGTTTGGCCAAAAAGTGTAACCCATTATTGTGGGATGACCCCATCATATACCCTTGGTCTTACCACCTTCATCCATGAATGTTCCTCCTTAGGAAAGCAACAACCATTATCCACCACCTCATCCTCTCCATCAAATAATGAGCTCGCATCTAGTGTCCAAAACACCCATAATCCCATTGTCCACTGCATACTCCAAAAAATGAACTATCAAGGTAAAGGCTTAGTCCTTCATAAACAAAGTATTTTGAAACCCATCCATGTCAAATTCCCTCCAAGATCATATGGACTTGGTTATATTCCCAAAAAAAATCAATCTCAAGATGTTGGTACTACCTCTATGCCTTCTAAATCCACTCGTTTCCACCATAAACCACATCATAC
Organism: Cunninghamia lanceolata; assembly: GCA_027924645.1. Classification (NCBI taxonomy): domain Eukaryota; kingdom Viridiplantae; phylum Streptophyta; class Pinopsida; order Cupressales; family Cupressaceae; genus Cunninghamia; species Cunninghamia lanceolata. The sequence continues at coordinate 1,282,110 of BSBN01000887.1, forward strand.
TCCAAAAACATATGTTGTCATTCCTCCCCCATCATCCTACAACTCCCAAAAGCATGTGACCATATACCTTCCTCCATCCACTTTACCACCACTACTCCCAACTCCTTATATCCCTCCATCCACTCTACCTCCACTTATCCCAACACCTAATATCCCTATCATCCAATCCCCTTATCCATTTATCCACAAATCCACTTTTAGGCCCCCAACCCCTATTTTTCCCTGTAGCACCTACCCCACCCTCTCATATTCCCCTGTTTTCACTATTTTCATCCTTTTTATTCTATTTGTTCATATTTTCTATTGTCTTAGCCTACTTACCTGTCATGAATGTTTTCTAAAATTATTTTATTTTTTCTGAAAAATTTCTCGAGGGGGCACCCAATATCCCTTCTTCTCTTCCATCATTTTTCTTTGTTCCTACCACCGACCGGGGCATCTTTTTTAGTTTCTTTGACATGCCGCCAGCTAATGGGACGTTGTATCAAAGAGGGGCAAAATGTAGACACTTGAAATTTGCCAATGCATTATTCACCTCATCACACCACATTCGCATCATTTTCCATCTAATCACCTAATTTCTAACATTTCACACTAATTCAATTAATTCATCAATATTTGTCATATTCTTCTATATTAATTAAATAATCTAAATTATTTAATTAAGTCATCTTCCCTCCCTTTTAAATAAATAAAATTAAAATTATTTATTTAATTAATCAAATTTCTCTCCACTTTAAATAAATAAATTCAAATTATTTATTTAAACATTTTATTTCCCTCCAAATGAATAAAATTTAATATTTTATTCATTTATCACATGTGCTCATGAAATTAAATAAATTATTTATAATTTCTCAATTATCCTCACCCATCATAATTTCCTCTGGTCAAATCAGTTAACATATCAATCAATTGAGTTGACTCATCAATCAATTTTGTTAACTAATCAATCAAATCAGTTAACAGATCAATCAACCCAATTAATGAATCAATCAATCTAGTCAAATTCTCAATCAAGTCTGTTAGCCTCCATGATTCATGAGAGGGCAAGGAAACGTGTCCCTCTCTCATTCATGCACATTCTCTCAACTATTCTTAGCCATTGATCTTTCTGATTTTCCTCCACCGTTGATCTCCATTATCACAAGTCTATAAGTTGAACCTCATTCTCCATTTATGATCATCTCTCATCTAAGTAAACTTACGCTATCACTATTATCATTCATATTGGGAGATCACAAGCATATGTTGACGAAAAGAGCAATCCACATACCAAAGAGCAAAGAGAAAATCAACTTGAGGTTTGGGTGCTACCTCGATATGCTCCACTAGTGTGGTTTGTTTGTGTGCTTGGGAAGGTAATTTGCATTGTTTTTGTATTGCTTTCATCTTTATTGCATTATTAGATTTAGACCATTACAATCACTCATAAACTAATGGATAGATAGATGTAGTGAAAATAGGTTTAGGTAACTTATTAAGGTGTTTAGTTAGAGAAAGAATAGGTAATTAGGATATGTCATTAGTGCAAGCAGAGTTTGCATACAATAATCTAGTAAACAAGACTATAGGAAGAGTGCCATTTTAGATAGTATATTGAAATAATCAAAGGAATGTATCAGAATTAAGAGACATCAAGAATGAAGAGAAAATAAGTGTATAAGTAGAGGAATTTGTAGATCACATGAAATTATTACATGAGGAGGCAAGAAACCAATTAGAAAATATGAATACTAAGTATAAGGAGAACCTACTGACATGAAAAGGAGATGTAAGGAATATGAAGTAGAAATGAGGAGATGGTATATCTAAGGAAAGAAATATTTCCACAAAGCACATATAATAATCTAAAGATGAAGAAGTTTATTCCTTGCGAGATCATCAAGAAGTATGATTCCAAAAATGGATATGAAATTGAATAACCAAAAGGTTTAAGTATATCACCAATGGATATATCTAAGGTGTCTGATATAGGAGCATCTAGGGTGTAAGAGCATGTAGTGCCCCTCCATTCTCATTTTGGATGTGCAGATAGTCTGGCTAAGGAGCATGAAGATGAAGGTAAAATAATAGGAATATTTAGGGTATGTTAGATAGTTGATGTTGTACATTATATGATGTTGGTAGATGCTACATTCATGTTGGTGACATTCCTGATTATCCTCATGTGTGGTTTCTATAACAGTTAGCATGTTTTATTGATAATCCTTGTTACGACACTGATAATTCATATGCTCTAACATTGTTCTGCATTCAGGTGATTATGATGTTGATCTTACTATGATTGTCATATGTTAGAATTAATTTTTATGCAACTGATTTTGTATTATAGGATGATCTGATTATTGTGTGGTGTGAAAAGAGACAATGTCGTACCACTCATTTTTGAGCGTCCAGTGATGTTGTGATTCTCTTTCACTTCGTGACCATTTGATATTTATTATACTTGTGCATAGACCGTGTTGTGTGTTGGGGGTTACAGGTATCAGGCATCGACTCCACCTGAATTGACAGGTCTGAGCATGCCTTAAAACCAATGGAAACTGTTGAACGGAGATAACATATGGTCCCCTAGCTTAGCCATCATCCTTGAAGAGGATGAGTATCTAGTTTTACACCTAGTCAATGTTGTTGGTATGGGTATGATAGTCAGTCATTGTTGTGGTGGTCTTGCTTTCTAATCATGCATAGTTGATGCAGAGGTTCTTGGTAAGGTTGTACTAGTTCTCTCAACTTCCTCCAAAAGGTTTACAAGGTGTTTGTGAAGACCAAGCCTACACAAGGCTATTATAGAGATTGACCTAGCCTAGGATCACTATCAAGTGTCCTCTTCTCAGGCTACCCACTTCTCACTTTGGAGAGCCATTGCTCCATCCAACCTACTTGCACAATACACCCTATTTAAAGACTCATAACCTGTTACCACACCTCTACCAATAGTAATCACTCATACTTGCCATGACAATCATGAGACCTCTGACATAAAGATCACTTCTTGCATTCTCTAGACAAAGAACAGTGGCAGCAATAAGACTGTTTAGACAGTGTTTAGAATAAGGTTTAACTCTTATAAAACTGGTTCAACATCTCAAAACTCCAAGGACCATCAATACTACATGCATATTAAACACTAGATGGGAAAAATCAACCATCTACTCACTTGTGGGCCACACTGTGATTAAAGAGGATAGAGGATAGCAAATGGTATCTTGACTGTCCTATGACAGTGCTGAAATGACAACTTGTATCTTGTAGCTTTTATGGACCATACTACTTAACAGTTAACTTCCCTATCCACAAGGATCTTTATACCAATGCAATTTGTACCTACTGAGGCAGAATCCATATGATAACACTGATTCAACACCAAATTTGTACCAGAAAGTACGATAAACAGCAAATTACCTTTTGGCTGTCATAAACAAATAACATTTCAAATAAGGTTTTTGGAGCTTGTAATACAAGGAAAGAATAAACAACTCCTAACTCCTCTAAACCCCAATGAACTTCAACCTTCCAACCATATTCAAAAACTCTTCAAGAAAATGCACTTGCATCCACACTTGTGTGTCCGTACTGTACTATAGGAAAATCAGAACAACAAACTGTTTTTTCTTAAAACCAAAGCCTAAATGGCAATAATGAACAAGGAAATGCATCCACTATGCATGCATAAGATCCACCATACCCTATTCTAGTCCAACTCCACCAATAAACACAAATTCCACCTCCAATCTGTCAAAAACAAATTGCTGATTCACTGTCATAAAACAGTCTACATTCAATTTCTTTAACTAGTCAATGATGAGACTAGTTAAATGCATGCCATACACCCTGTAGAGAAGGAGTTAACCTGCAAATTATAAGAAACATTAAATATATTTTATCTTCCTCCATCCCACCTTGCAATGAGTGACCATACTCAGAGGGCAGAGGAAGAATTAACCATTTTTTCAACAAAACACTTGCTATGGAGGTTTTAAAACCAGTATTCACAACAGGAAAAAATTGAACACCTCCAGCTGTTTCAAAAACTCCAATTACCTGCAAATGGAAGCCACAACATAGAACTTAAAACATTACAAGAGAATTTCTTCCCAAGCTGCCGTACTTGGCCGTACCAAGGCTGTTTTTAACAGCAAAAACAGAAAAACAGTCTTTTCTTCTTTAAAACTCCTTCTTGCTTTTATATATTTGGCATGTTTTTTAACCATTGGAATATATAGGAAGTTCTTAAAAAACTCTTCCTCTTTCCTTGACCGTACAACTGCCTAGGAAGGCAGAAAATCAGATTTAAAAGGCAGTTTTAAATAAAACAAAAAGTTTCTAAAAAAAATGGAAAAACCTATAAAATAGGTTTTTCAAATCTTCTAGTGGACTAGTCAAAACAAGTAGACTAAGTCCTTATTACATCACATCAAAAATGGCTTCTAAGCCCTTAGACAAAACCAAAAATTAACAAGGTCATGAAAATATAATATTTAAAAAATAGTTGTAAATTGAAGCTCCTGCACCAATAGTGGTCAGGTATTGTTCGGCATTTGGATTATTGAGTTTGAAATTGTTTGATTAGTGATTTGGTTAGTTGTTGCATTAAAATAAAATCATTAAATTAAGAAGGCACTTTTAATAAATAAATAAATATAGATGCTTTTATGTGAATTTAAGTTATGAGAAATTATATTATATTGTAATCTAAGTCAATAAATAATAATAATTATATTGAGGAAAATAAAGTGTTATTAAAACAGGAATATAATTGATAAAATTAAAATGAAAATATTATATAAACAAGTAAATGTTTTGTTAGTAGCAATAAAAATAAATTTATTATATTTATGAGTTGTCATAAAAACTTATATATATATATATATAGCAAATTCTAAAATAAATAAAATCAGAGAGAAATTATTCTCTTGAGTAATTATTTTCCATTTAGGCCACTTGGAGGAAGTGGCAGTTATGCACCTCAAGAGGGAATCTTAGAAATAATTGTTTCTTTTGTGTAAGAGACCAATTTTAGAAAAGTAGAAAGAAACTATTTTTGTCTGGTTATAAATGAATTAAATAGAAAATTGTAAGAAAGTAATAAAGGTGGAATTTATTGCCTTTAATAAGGAGAGTCTTCTGGAAGAAATCATGTGGGTGGTTATGCATGCTCAACTTTATTTTTCAAATCTCAAAACATAATTTGGGGGGAGTGTGCATTTCAAATAGCAGAATATGTTTTATGTTTTGAGGATCTCTCTCTCTCTCTCAGGAAGTTTTCATTTTTTATTTTGGCACCATAAACAATAGCTTCCAGAAGAAAAGACTTGGGGGGAAAATGGATGCGAGCTGAGAATTTTGTGAAGATGTGATAGAATTGATATTCCAGGTATGGACTGAGATATGAATTTGATTTATTGTTGCATTAGATTTAGTGAAATGAATTTGTAATATGCAAGCTTTATATTATTCTGTGAATTCTTTTCTACATATTCTAAACCCATTCTGTTACGTTAGCCATAACTTTATTTTTACATACTGGGTTCCTCTAAATTGTTTATATATGGTGCATGACCTAGTTATCTAAATCATATCCAAAAATCAACCTTACCCAGTTTGTCATTTTGGAGATATGAATATTTTGTGAATGTCTATCTCTCGTCGATTTCATCTATGTTTTTACAGTCTATTGAATTAGCCATAACTTTATTTTTATGAACTGGGTTCCTTTAAATTTTTTATATATGGTGCATGACCTAGTTATCTAAATCACATCTAAAAATTAGCATTACCCAGTTTGTTATTTTAGAGATATGAATATTTTATAATTGTCTATCTCTCACCGATTTCATCTCTATTTTTATAGTCTCTTGCATTAGCCATAACTTTATTTTTATGAACTAGGTTCCTCTGAATGTTTTATATATGGTGCACGACCTAGATATCTAAATCATATCTGCAAATCAGTCTTACCCAGTTTGTCATTTTGGAGATATGAATATTTTATGACTATCTACCTCTCACCTGTTTCGTCTCTGTTAAAACAGTTAGTAGCGTCACTAATAACTCTGTACTTTTTTGGTTGTTTGTTAGGTTATAAGAAGGCTATTTAATCTATATAGAATAGAAGTAGAAGAATTTAATTTAGATAGAGTGATTGTATATTAATGTTGATAAATTTAAATTAAATTAATATTGATTTTATTACGATTTATTAGTAGAAATATGATAAGTAGGTTTGGAATTTAGGTTTGTAAACAATGTATTTAAGATTTGATTTATAAGTTTGTTTTAGAAATTAGTTGATTACGAGTGGAATTGTATAAGGTAAATGGAACTTGTGTAAATTGTATTAGTGGTCATAATAGGGTCATGTTGTCAAGGTTGAGTTTTTCCTGAGGCATAGATTAGTATGTCCTGATCTCTTATGTATGCGATGTTGTAAGTGAGTTTTGATGTTATAATAAAGTCCTTTACAAATGTAGTGGTTCATTAGTTGTATAGAGCATGTTTATTACTTGTGCTTAAGAAATGTCACGTTCTTATTAACCTTGTTGTTGAGAAAATGTTTGTATCGTATTTATGTCTTGAACTCAATCAACCCTTTTCTATTCCTAGACTTGGTAAGTTAGCAGGTTAGAATGCTTTGTATTGGTTTGTTCCGTTAATACTAGTGTTGGGTAAAGGATTTTAGAAAGCTTGGTAATCAGTATGAGGTGTAGACACCTCTAGAAGAATTATGTATTAGGTATGATCATTTTGGTATTCATAGGACTTATGTTAGTAGCACGATTTATAGAAGATTGATCAAGTTGACACTTAAACTTTCCCATAGCAACCTGAGCTTCTCTTCCTATTCGTGTGTTGAACAGAATTTGGTAAAACCTAGAAAAAAATTGTTCTTTTACTTGTGCCCTCTTAGTGTTCACTCTTGGGTTTCTTTAGCCATGATACTTCTACTTGGTTTGAACCATCCTTTAAATGTGTTATGATCCTATATTATGCATGTGGTTAAAAGTGAGATAGTTTTGATGAAGATGTTAGATCTATAGGAATGTTTTGTTGTTTTGTATTCCTTTCCTCTCAAGCTAACCTTATAACAAGGTTCTTTTATTATAGCTTTGGGTTTTGTACCTTGTGATTCTAACTAGTGTCAGATTTATAGCATTCTAATATAATGGGCTTTTAGGCTTGCTCATATAGTTGTATTTAATAGTATTTACAAAATTGTCTAGATTATTAATAAAATCTACATCAGTGTAAATAGTGGATTTTGTAGCCATCGGTATAGCATTAATACTCTATTGTATGATTTTAATTGTGGTGATAGTCCCTCACTGTGATAAGGATTGCATTTAAATAATTGTTGTGTTTAATTTTTATGCCTTAGGGTTATTTGCATGTTGTTTGCAATCATTTTAATTAAATGAAACTAAAATAAGTCTTGGGAACTATTAGTTAAAATATTGTTACTCGTGGACTCTTATATCTTATGATCATATAAGTAACTACTACTAGTGGTTGAAATATGATAGTTCTGTATTGTTGAGGAAGATTCACTTTATAATTGTTAGCTGATTGATCATGATTGAATTAATGTTACATTCTACAAGACCCATAATTAGTGCATTATGTCATATGTTGCAATTGTGGTGTTATAATTGAATTATTGATGAAGGATCTTAGTTTGGTCTATTAGGTGATGATGTGCATGTGATGTGAGACCATTGTGTTTAAGTGGTGTCAAGTGTTTGTGTCATTTAGGTAAGTTGATTCCAGAGGCTTAGGAGGGTATGATTGTGTGGTGGTTGGCTATGTGTGCATCATGTGAGTTAAATGAAATGCATTCTTGAAATATTGCCTCCTATTCAAGTTGGTATGATATATGTACAAGATGGTTTATGCCTTGCTTAGTGTACCTATTCATGTGATTATGCTGACTATGTAAAGATGGATAATGCCTTGCTCTGTGTTATGTGCTTGTGATAAATGTGCAAGATGAGTAATACCTTGCTTTGTTTACAGATTTACGTGTTAATGATAATCGTGCAAGATGGTTAATGCCTTGCCTTGTATAGGGTTCACTAGTTGCAAGTAGGGGGAGTGGCTCTCAATGGGGGCTGGAACCCAAAGAGGTATCCAGGACAACCCATTGGAGGGTTTCTTAATCTAGTGATAACCTTAACTATGAGTTAAGGGGAAAGGGTAGAATTCACATTAATCAAGATAAAGTATGCCTCACTCATGGCTCAAGTGCTCATTTAGGCTTGAGATGAGATGAGAAGGCCTGGAATGGCAAGATCAATTGTCTTGTCCTCATGAAAGGTATGTTGGTTCCGCATGAGTTTGTATGGGGGCTGGGGGTCGGGAGAGGCTTCTAGGACAACCCAAGATGAGGGCTGAGGCCTAGGAAGACCTACGAGGACAACCCATGACAAGCTATGTGATGCCACTCCTCCCTAATGCAGTCTAGCACTCCCTAGTTATATTTCCTCTATCGGTTGTGTGAATGCCTCTGGAAGTATAATTAAGTGTGTAAGTCATGTTTAAGTTGCTTGTGATGTATTTTTTGACTAGTGTTGTATTTGAGTCATGTGTAGTCCTTGCACCTGTTAGCCTATTGTCTTCTTGGTTGTTTGCTTAGTGGGACCTTATTGTTATCTCCTAGCACCAGGGGGTGGACCTTAGGGTTCCACATGGTCGGGTGGTTGTGCTTTTATCTCCATTGGTTTCCCTTGCTATTGTTCATGTGCGAGAAGGATGTACCTTGTATGTTAGATTTCAGATTTTGCTCTACCTTGAGGAGATAGATACTTATGATCATGTTCTAGTCTTGTATATCAGTTGAATCATGTACTGTTATCTTGATGTATGTACTCCAATGTAATATGGATAGTGATATTGTAAACAATGTATTGTTGTACTCTCTTGTAAAAGAAACTATTTATGTACTTGTGATCCTATGTGCGGGATCCTAATGTTACTTATCTGATGATATAATATGGAATTGTATGTGTTTATTCATCTGATGCAATTAGACTTAGAATGAACTGTGGTTGTTAGTTAATTCATAATGTTGGTTAGATCGTGTTTTAGTTCGTTGGTAATGCAATCGTGGAACCCTAAAGGATAAAACTTAATTCAAATATTATGAATAAATATATGATTGTTGATATTTCTTTCGTTTTAAAAAAAATTGTCCTTTTTGTAAGCTTAGTTGTGTTATCCTCTGGGTTCCTTAGCGGGGCATTACATTTGGTATCAGAGACAGGTTTGCAACACTGGGGCCTCTGGATTGTTGTTGTTGCTCAAGGTTAAGCATTTTTCTCCTTGTGACGAGTTGGTAATAATACCTCACCTTTGTGCCTTAGTGTGACGTTAGAAGGTTGATAAATTTACAGACTTGTTCTTTGATTCTGGAAGAAATAAATTCTTTATGCCTTGTTTTACTTATGTGTCTGCAATGTGTTCTTTCTCCTTTTCTAAAAATGTGATGATATATCTGACAATATGTGTTTCCTAAATGATAGTGCTTGCTGATTTGTTGAGGCCTTGAGTTCCTCTTGTGGTCTCTAGTGCCTTAGAAGAAAGAAGCATGGTTACTGTTAGTTGCATTGCTTTTGTATATGTGTAAGTATTGAAATGATTTAATCATTCAGTGGCATCATGAATCGCGAGTCATGTGGTTAGGTGGTGTTGCCGTATGCGGGGTTATCTTTATGTGGTTGCTTGATAATCTGATATATATCTCCTAGTTGGCCATGACCTCATGAGGAAGTTCTGTTGTGATTTATGAAAGTTAACATTGTGTATGCCTATGTAAGAACCATGTGCAGGAGATCAAATTAGAGCTTGTGTTGGACCCATGAGATCATGAATGTGATACTGTAAGTCAATTAAAGTTTTGAATTACTCTTGTGTGTGACATCATACATTTCCTCTATAAATATCTTCTTGCATAAGGAAGTAATTGTATATGTTCATAGCTTGGTAAAAAGAAATTGTACTGCACTAAAGATAGAAAAATTTTGTATATAAGTAGACACTGTGTTGCCTTAAATTCATGTATAAAAGTTGTTTAGTTATGAAGATGTAGAAAACTTAGTTGTCCATGTGTTTGGTGTACATTCTCTAACACATTTTAGACTTTGAGTCTTGGGGTGTTGTGTAGTGGATACTCCCTTTTGTGGCTTAAATTAGTCACACCGTGATGTGGATTTGTTTGTAATATTGTTTATTTTGGAATTTTTGATAGTTGCTTCATGTGTTGTTGGTGGGCTAACATTGAATGTGTTTTCTTTGAACTCTCTTATGATAAGAATGGTCACCAAAACTCTTTTCTTTATATCTGAATTATTGTTGAAAATTGCCAGCATTTTGTGACTTAAGATTGAATTTGATTACTACCCCACTTGGGTTTGCACCTTTTTAAAATTTCTATGGTGGCTATTCCGAATGTTTGTTTCTATTGGCCCTGTTTTGTGTTAAGTGTTGTTTCTATCATGTTCATTTCGAGCCTCTGATAGTATGTACAAGGGAAGACTCCACGAAAATTGTACTTACATGTTTGGTAATTAGTTGGAACCATAGTGGAAACAAGAGATGAGATGCATTTTTCCTTGTTAAAATGTGAATGCAATTCTCTAAATCGTATGAAATTCTCAAAATATGTGTGATTGGTTATAAGTAGATCACATGACACGTCTTAAGGTGAGGAATTGATGGCCTTCTTGTCTTTATTGAACGATTGTGCCTTTCTTATGAACAATTGCTTAATATGGATGCGTATGTTGGTAATAGAAAGTTGCAATACTAATATGTTATGTTTCCACCCTGGTCTGTGACTTCCAGGAGTAAGACAAGTTTTAGGGGGGAGGATGTAGTGCCCCTCCATTCTCATCTTGGATGTGCAGATAGTCTGGCTAAGGAGCATGCAGATGAAGGTAAAATAATAGGAATATTTAGGGTATGTTAGACAGTTGATGTTGTACATTATATGATGTTGGTAGATGCTACATTCATGTTGGTGACATTCTTGATTATCCTCATGTGTGGTTTCATATGACAATTAGCATGTTTTATTGATAATCCTTGTTGCGACACTGATAATTCATATGCTCTGACATTGTTTTACATTCAGGTGATTATGATGTTGACCTTACTATGATTGTCATATGTTAGAATTGATTTTTATGCAACTAATTTTGTATTATAGGATGATCTGATTATTGTGTGGTGTGAAAAGAGATAATGTCGTACCACTCATTTGTGAGCGTCCAGCGATGTTGTGATTCTCTTTCACTCCGTGACCATTTGATATTTATTATACTTGTGCATAGACCATGTTGTGTGTTGCAAGTTGTAGGTATCAGGCATCGACTCCACCTAAATTGACAGGTCTGAGCATCCTTAAAACCAATGGAAACTGTTGAACAGAGATAACATATGGTCCCCTAGGTTAGCCATCATCCTTGAAGAGGATGAATATCTAGTTTTGCACCCAGTCAGTGTTGTCAGTATGGGCATGATAGTCAGTCATTGTTGTGGTGGTCTTGCTTTCTGATCATGCATAGTGGTCAGGTATTGTTCGACATTTGGATTATTGAGTTTGAAATTGTTTGATTAGTGATTTGGTTAGTTGTTGCATTAAAATAAAATCATTAAATTAAGAAGGCACTTTTAATAAATAAATAAATATAGATGCTTTTATGTAAATTTAAGTTATAGGAAATTATATTATATTGTAATCTAAGGTCAATAAATAATAATTATTATAATGAGGAAAATAAAGTGTTATTAAAATAGGAATATAATTGATAAAATTAAAATGAAAATATTATATAAACAAGTAAATGTTTTGTTAGTGGCAATAAAAATAAATTTATTATATTTATGAGTTGTTATAAAAACTTATATACATAGCAAATTCTAAAATAAATAAAATCAGAGAGAAATTATTGTCTTGAGTAATTATTTTCCATTTAGGCCACTTGGAGGAAGTGGTAGTTATGCACATCAAGAGGGAATCTTAGAAATAATTGTTTCTTTTGAGTAAGAGACCAATTTTAGAAAAGTAGAAAGAAACTATGTTTGTCTGGTTGTAAATAAATTAAATAGCAAATTGTAAGAAAGTAATAAAGGCAGAATTTATTGCCTTTAATAAGGAGAATATTCTGGAAGAAATCATGGGGGTGGTTATGCATGCTCAACTTTATTTTTGAAATATCAAGACATAATTTGGGGGGGAGCGTGCATTTCAAATAGCAGAATATGTTTTATGTTTTGAGGATCTCTCTCTTTTGAAGTTTTCATTTTTTCTTTTGGCACCATAAACGATAGCTTCCAAAAGAAAAGACTTGGGGGGGAAATGGATGCAAGATGAGAATTTTGTGAAGATGTGATAGAAGTAATATTCCAGGTATGGACTAAGCTATGAATCTGATTTATTGTTGCATTAGATTTAGTGAAATGAATTTGTAATATGCAAGCTTTATATTATTCTGTGAATTCTTTTCTACATATTCTGAACCTAGTCTGTTGTGTTAGCTATAACTTTATTTTTACAAACTAGGTTCCTGTAAATTGTTTATATATGGTGCACAACCTAGTTATCTAAATCATATCCGAAAATTAGCCTTACCCAGTTTGTCATTTTGGAGATATGGATATTTTGTGACTGTCTATCTCATCGATTTCATCTTTGTTTTTACAGTATGTTGCATTAGCCATAACTTTATTTTTACGAACTGGGTTTTGCTAAATGTTTTATATATGGTGCATGACCTAGTTATCTAAATCACATCCAAAAAACATCCTTACCCAGTTTGTTATTTTGGATTTGTGACTGTCTATCTCTCACCGATTTTATCTCTATTTTTACAGTATGTTGCGTTAGCCATAAGTTTATTTTTATGAACTAGGTTCCTCTAAATATTTTATATATGGTGCATGACCTAGTTATCTAAATCATATCCGAAAATCATCCTTACTCAGTTTGTCATTTTGGAGATATGAATATTTTGTGACTGTCTACCTCTCACCCGTTTCATCTCTGTTAAAACAGTTAGTTGCGTCACCAATAACTCTACTTTTTTGGTTGTTTGTTAGGTTATAAGAAGGCTATTAAATCTATATAGAATAGAATTAGAAAAATTCAATTTGGATAGAGTGATTGTGTATTAATGTTGATAAATTTAATTTAAATTGATATTGATTTTATTATGATTTATTAGTAGGAATATGATAAGTAGGTTTGGAATTTAGGTTTGTAAGCAATGTATTTAAGATTTGATTTATAAGTTTATTTTAGAAAGTAGTTGATTATGAGTGGAATTGTATAAGGTAAATGGAACTTGTGTAAATTGTATCAGTGGTCGTAATAGGGTCATGTTGTCGAGGTTTAGTTTTACCTAAGGCATATATTAGTCCTGATTTCTTATGTATGCGATGTTGTAAGTGAATTTTGATGTGATAATAAAGTCCTTTACAGATGTGGTGGTTCATTAGTTATATAGAGCATGTTTATTACTTGTGCTTAAGAAATGTCACATTCTTATTAACCTTGTTGTTGAGAAAATGTTTGTATCATATTTATGTCTTGAACTCAATCAACCCTTTTCTATTCCTAGACTTGGTAAGTTAGCAGGTTAGAATGCTTTGTATTGGTTTATTCCATTAATACTAGTGTTGGGTAAGGGATTTTAGCAAGCTTGGTAATCATTATGAGGTGTAGACACCTCTAGAAGAATTATGTATTAGGTATGATCATTTTGGTATTCATAGGACCTATGCTAGTAGTGGTTTATAGAAGATTGATCAAGTTGACACTTAAGCTTTCCCATAGCAACCTAAGCTTCTCTTCCTATTCGTGTGTTGAACGGAATTTGGTAAAACCTAGAAAATGATTGTTCTTTTACTTTTGCCCTCTTAGTGTTCACTCTTGGGTTTCTTTAGTCATGATACTTCTACTTGGTTTGAACCATCCTTTAAATGTGTTATGATCCTATCATATGCATGTGGTTAAAAGTGATATAATTTTTCTGAAGATGTTAGATCTATAGGAATGTTTTGTTGTTATGTATTATAGCTTCGAGTTTTGTACCTTGTGATTCTAACTAGTGTAACAGATTTATAGCATTCTAATATTATAGACTTTTAGTCTTGCTCATACAGTTGTATTTAATAGTATTTACAAAATTGTCTAGATTATTAATGAAATCTACATCAGTGTAAATAGTGGATTTTGTAGCCATCGGTATAGCATTAATACTCTATTGTATGATTTTAACTATGGTGATAGTGCCTCACTGTGATAAGGATTGCATTTAAATAATTATTGTGTTTAATTTGTATGCCTTAGGGTTATTTGCATATTGTTCGCAATCATTTTAATTAAATGAAACTAAAATAAGTCTTGGGAACTATTAGTTAAACTATTGTTACTCGTGGACTCTTATATCTTATGATCATATAAGTAACTACTACTAGTGGTTGGAATATGATAGTTTTGTATTGTTGAGGAAGATTCACTTTATAATTGTTATATGATTGATCATGATTGAATTAATGTTACATTCTTTAAGACCCATAATTAGTGCAGTATGTCATATGTTGCAATTGTGGTGTTTTAATTGAATTATTGATGAAGGATCTTAGTTTGGTCTATTAGGTGATGATGTGCATGTGATGTGAGACCAGTGTGTTTAAGTGGTGTCAAGTGTTTGTGTCATTTGGGGAAGTTGATTCCAGAGGCTTAGGAGGGTATGATTGTGTGGGGGTTGGCTATGTGTGCATCATGTGAGTTGAATGAAATGCATTCTTAAAATATTACCTCCTATTCATGTTGGTATGATATATGTGCAAGATAGTTTATGCCTTACTTAGTGTACCTATTCATGTGATTATGTTGACTATGTAAAGATGGATAATGCCTTGCTCTGTGTTATGTGCTTGTAATAAATGTGCAAGATGAGTAATGCCTTGCTTTGTTTACATATTTACATGTTAATGATAATCGTGGAAGATGGTTAATGCCTTGACTTGTATAGGGTTTACTAGTTGCAAGTAGGGGGAGTGGCTCTCAAAGGGCACCGGAACCCAAAGAGGTGTCCAAGACAACCCATTGGAGGGTTTCTTAATCTAGTGATAACATTAATTATGAGTTAGGGGGAAGTGGTAGAATTCACATTAATCAAGATTTATTATGCCTCACTCATGGCTTAAGTGCTCGTTTAGGCTTGAGATGAGATGAGAAGGCCTAGAATGGCAAGATCAAATGCCTTGCTCTCATAAAAGGTATGTTGGTTTCGCATGAGTTTGTATGGGGGTCGGGGGTCGGGAGAGGCTTCCAAGACAACCCAAGATGGGGGGCGGGGCCTAAGAAGACCTACCAAGACAACCCATGACAAGCTATGTGATAACACTCCTCCCTAATGCAGTCTAGCACTCCCTAGTTGTATTTCCTCCATCGGTTGTGTGAGTGCCTCTAGAAGTACAATTAAGTGTGTAAGTGATGTTTAAGTTGCTTGTGATGTCTTTGTTGACCAGTGTTGTATTTGAGTCATGTGTAGTCCTTGCACCTGTTAGCCTATTGTCTTCTTGGTTGTTTGCTTAGTAGGACCTTATTGTTATCTCCTAGCACGGGGGGTGGACCTTAGGGTTCCACATGGTCGGGTGGTTGTGCTTTTATCTCCATTGGTTTCCCTTGTTGTTGTTTGTGTGCGAGAAGGATGTTCCTTGTATGGTAGATTTCAGATTTTGCTCTAGCTTGAGGAGACAGATACTTATGATCATGTTCCAGTCTTGTATATCAGTTGAATCATGTATTGTTATCTTGATGTATGTACTCCAATGTAATCTAGATAGCGATATTGTAAACAATGTAATGTTGTACTCTCTTGTAAAAGAAACTATTTATGTACTTGTGATCCTATGTGCAGGATCCTGATGTTACTTATCTAATGATATAATATGGAATTGTATGTGTTTATTCATCTAATGCAATTAGACTTAGAATGAATTGTGGTTGTTAATTAATTCATAATGTTGGTTAGATCTTGTTTTAGTTCGTTAGTAATGCAGTCGTGGAACCCTAGAGGATAAAGCTTAATTAAAATATTATGAATAAATATATGATTGTTGATATTTCTTTCGTTTAAAAAAAATGTCCTTTTGTAAGCTTAGTTGTGTTATCCTCTAGGTTTCTTGGCGAGGCATTACAGAGCACTATTGCAAACCCAAACATTTTTCTTTCATGTTTGTTTTGTTTTATAGGTTTCCAAATAAAGTCATACTCACCATAATCTTACCACATAAGTTAATTCCTACTGCATAGGCACATTCCTATTGTAGTCACCATTTCAACACATCAAAGTTCTAAATAGTTTTCTTCCTATGTGATATATCACATATTGATCCTAGGGCCTCCAAATTAATAAGAAAGCTTCATCGAGTCATATTCCATCATGCCACATCATTACCACATGTTTTTGAACATTAGTCAATACAATGACTTGCCAAATTTCTTAAGGAGGATCTAAGAGAATTATGTGCCAAATATTTGAATCTCACACCAACATTTGTAGATATGTAAAAACTTATTGGTCTTAGGGAGGTTCATGATTAGGACCACAATGAGTTATAATGCTTACATCTTACTACATTCATCTAAGGTAACTCCTACACATTTCCATCTCTAATGTTCATTAAGCATTGGACTACATTGTTGGTTAGTGCCCATAACATTTTACTTACTTTCACTTGCTATAAAGGATCACTCATTCTACATTGTAAGATGGTTAGCTTATCACTAGCTCAAAAGAGTTTGATACTAGACCAAGAGTATATAAGAGCATCATATATATCCTATTGGCTTAAAATATTACAATTAGAGAATCACACATTGACTATATTTGTAATTCATTAGTGAGGACTGGGGTCTTATTCTATTGTAAGCCCTTACGACAAAGAAATTATGGATGTAATTTAGACTATGAATCAATAAAAGCATTACTTAATTCATTTACTATGTTATTTTCATTTTGATGTGTTGGTTGTATACTTGGATGATTCTTAATTTAACCCTCTATCCATGACTACATCAACCTTTATTCACCTCGATATGCCATGTATCTTTATACTAATATGGGTGTGCTTTGGCTTTAAAATCATGTAGTAGACCATAAGGATGCTTTTGCACCTTGTAACTTTATGTGTCTCATTCCTATTCATAATATATTGTCTCTGTATGCCTCATGCCAATGGATTTGACAGAAATTATATTGACAAGTCCCTAATAGATAGATTGCACTTGAGGTGGATACTCTACACAACAACATTCTTCCAAAGATTCAAAATATAATTTCTTCTACATTTAAGTTTTATTCATCTCTTTAGTAGAGCCACAAGCTATTACTTATCTACATGGAAGTTACTAAATCCTCTTCAATCCATAATTATTTCTAAAAAAATCCATTTCTTTAATAAATTC
This sequence comes from Cunninghamia lanceolata, assembly GCA_027924645.1. Taxonomy (NCBI): domain Eukaryota; kingdom Viridiplantae; phylum Streptophyta; class Pinopsida; order Cupressales; family Cupressaceae; genus Cunninghamia; species Cunninghamia lanceolata. The sequence continues at coordinate 1,299,589 of BSBN01000887.1, forward strand.
ATATATTTATTTTTTAAAATCCTCTTATTGGAGGTTAGTGGCATCCTAGGCACAACAACCTCAGATGATTATTCCAACAACTTCAAACACTTGAGCAACCTTCAAAGAAGATTCATTCCTATCTGCTCTAAAAATTACAAGAAAAGGAGATATGATGAGGAAACAGTTTAGAGAAATAAGAAAAGGATGTAGTATGTCAAAGAATAGATCAATTGAGTCCCCCCTTCAAAGATCAACTCAACCTTCCTTATACTTTGATCACATTATGCAACTAGGGTTAGTGCAACCTACATCTACGACTCAACCAACAAGATGAAATGCATGGATAAATAATAAAATAAAACTAACATTCCAACATTCATTAATTGAGGCACTCTACCTAAGGACCGTCAATACATAAAACACACACAAAGTTTCAAGTTTGAAGACTCTCTCTAAGGTGAGGTGTTGAAGAAACTATACATTACTTAATGAACCCAGAGATCCTTAAAAATTTGTAAAGTACGCATTCCATACAAAAGTTACTGAAGTAAATAATCCAGTTAATTACATCATCTCAAGTAAAAAGGATAAATATCATATACATTATTAAATAAAGTCATTACATCTTACAAATTCATGTGCCATAACTAGGTGTTAGCACTATAAAAGAATATAGAATGTCCAGATTGGCTCTCGTGCCATAAGTCATCTCAAATAATAACAAGGTACAATAATCCAATACAATACAAGAATGTATAATAAATCAAACAAAATCTCTAGTTGCCACTAACCCACATGGTCATCTGCAAGCCGAGAGATAGGAACATGGCTCAGGCAATTTTCTACCCTACCATGAAGCAATTATACTTCCCCAGATCCCTTCATAACATGAAGGAAACCTAGCCCTACATGAAACGTTTAGCAGCATGGAAACAATTGGCAGGAGGGAACACCTGGTGAAACATGATGTCTAAATGCAAATCTAAATGATGGTGTGCAAACATCTCACATAGGATGTGGCAGAGAAATATATATAAAAATTTTTACTAGACAAACTTTTATCTATTTCAATGAACACATGGCTTGGCCCAAGAACTTAAAATAATTACAACCGAATCCTCAAAAGAGGAAAGCCTTCTCTGTTTATCCACATTTGGCATCCTAGCCCAAAAGTAACCCTAAACACACATAAAAGATAAACTACTTCTTTTTCAAGGAAAAAGCAACCCATGTTCACCTAATATCCATTTCTAATCCCTTCCCTTTTGTACAATAAACAGAAATACACTTTCAAGCAAGTAATTCAATAAAGAGAGCTTCGTTTATTCAAACAAGATACATATGGAAGCATTAAAGCTGGTTATACCTTTAGTCCCTTATCTCATTCATAACTCCCCAATATAAATTTGGATCTAACACTTATGACCACAAGCATGTTTATAATACCTTTCATTGTACTTGTGACAGAGATTTAAAAAGTAAATACTATTTAACATCTTTTATAAATGCCAATAAAACATCATTCAAGGGCATGAGTAAAAAGGTAAGTTTATGTATTCCTAAGTTACTACAATAACCTTGCTATCTACTACAGGAGCTAAATGCTACAGGGAATAAATAACTGTTATAGGAAGAAAATCCATTGTCTACTACAGGAACACAATTTGGCTGCGACAGGAATGAATAAAATGGCTACAGGAATTCATATCTATGATAGGATTAAATATTGTTGTGACAGGGATTAAAAGTCATCTGCAACTGGAACAAAAATAATAGATACAAGATTTAAATTTTAATCTGCTACATAAATAGTTTCAGTCTTCTATAGGAACATCGATTAGTTCGCTAAAGGAACATAGTAAACAACAACAATAGAATGAAATAACCAGAAGTATCAGGGGTAAAAATGAACTTTGACATGGATTTTAAACTTGTTGTCTATTATTTTAAAAGGAGTCATTGAAACAAAAACTAAAATAGGTCGAATAAAAGGAGAAAAATGTTTGTCAAGGGTACTTTTTAAAGTAGTGAACAGGCAGATCTAGAACTATCAATCTTTAATAAAAGAATATAATGGAGGTAACACATGGTCTTCAGGCCACTTTAACAATATTTATAGAGGAAGATAATATGGTTAACAGCCTGAAATAGATCAGTTTGGACGTAGTTTAAAGGCTAGAAAAAAATTGTTCATCAAACAGAGGAGAAGAAACCACAGGGCAGCGACTATCATAACAAGTGATAGAAACTCTCATTTGGTGGATTAAAGGTAAGTTATAGGTAGGTGGAAAATGTTTTGAAAAGAGCATGGAACCCTCAAGAAAGAAACTTTTTAAATGCATTTAAAACCAGTATAAAATCATTCCATCGATTCTTTGTTTTAAATAGGCATTAACACTTGCATTCTATGCTCTAAAACATACTTGGAAACACCACGAAAACCTTCCACCTGTGGTTGTTGGTTTCCCTTTCCATCGCTGGAAATCTTGATATTTTGCTCTCCTTTCTGTAACTACAATCCCGATCTCTTTCACTCCTTTTCTTCTGATGCTGCTTCCCGTGATGATTTTTTTTGCACCGTATTTTTTTTCCTTCTCTTTTATCACTTCTTCTTCTCTAATCATAGCGCTCATATTTTTGGATCCCCCTTTTTAATGTTTGAACTATAGTTATCTACAATTTTGCATGCGTTAGAAAAACCACCAATTTTCTTTGTAATTTTTAAACTCTCTTTTATTTCAATTGCTTCCAAATTGCATGACAATAGATTATTATTATTAAATTTAGATTTCCATTTGTAATATATGTATTTTTAATACTCTATATTTATCTTTATTAATACATATTTATTTTAACAAATAATATTTATATAGGTTTATTAATCATATTATTTAAACATAGAAAAACTCTTCAAATATTTATTAATAAAACAAATAAACAACTTAAGCAATTGTTATATATATATATATATATTCTAAATAAACACTTTTAATAATTAACAAATAAATCAATTGAAAACAATTCATATATTTTTCATTAAATCTAATGTCAAAAGAAATTATAATTACATGTCTAACTTATGCATTCAAATGAACATACTGTAGCAACAAAATCGCATATTTATCTAATTATTAAGCATCAATCACATTCATTAGCCATCTAAAAATGCTCAAACAAGTCTAGTAACCATATTACGATCTACATAATAAAGCCACTCAAAGATGCAATAAGACATTCAAAACTACATGAGTGTGTGCATGCATCGGGTTTATCCATCCTATTAGTTCTTATTGAGCGGCTAGAAAATCTCTACCTCAACCATGTTCTCGTCTTCAACATTTCTCCTGCACTCAGTTGCACTTAGATTTTCATTAATAGGTTAGTCCTTATAATCATAGGTGAAGCAAGAATAAGATATACATCCATAATCATACTAATAATAATTGATCATTAAATCAACTTTCACATATGCATTTATAACACTAATGATAATTACTTTCACACACACGTGGAATCACTCATAATAGTAAACAATCATAGTAAAATGTCCAATTATCTAAATTAATAATAAAGTCCAAAAATGAGATATGACATCCTTCCCCACTAGGAAGAGACATCATCCTAATGTCTTATTATACAACTAAAATAATAATGTAACTATCTAATGTATCCAAAGTATCATCAAAACAAAAGAATAGTATCTCTAAGTATCATCAACTATGCATGCAAACAAAGAAACTATGATAAATCCTCAAATGAGGAAAAGACCTGTCAATCTCCTCTACATTCTCCCATGTGGCACTATCCATAGAATATTGGTCCCACTGGACCTTGTGCTACACAATATCCCTGTTACACAACTTAATGTTATGCCTCTCCAAAATTTGAGTGGGCTCCACTAGCACTACTCCAGGATCCTGAACCTGTAAAGCATGCCAATCAAGAATGTGCGAAGCATTAGGATGATAAGGCTTAAGTAAAGACACATGAAAAACATTATGGATTCTAGCAAGAGCAGGCAGTGGAGAAAGTCGATAAGCTACAGGATTGATCTTCCAGGACATCAAACAATCCTACGAATCGAGGAGCAAGTTTGGACGCTTTACCAAATGATACTAAACTCTTTTGAGGCTTGACCCTTAGGAAGACTTTGTCACCAACTGAGAACTTTCTAGGCATCCTATTTCTATCTGCATAACTCTTCTGACAATCTAAAGCTTTCTTAAGTTTCTCTTTGATCAACCTCATCTGATCATCCATCTCCCTAAGCATGTCAAGACCAATCACTATTCGGTCTTCTACCTTGTCCCAATTGATAGGTTTTCGACACCTATGCCCATAAAGAGTTTCGAATGGTGCCATCCCTAATGATGCATGGTATGAATTGTTGTATGCAAACTCCACCAATGGAAGATACTCCTCCCATTTATATTGTTGATCCATACAATACATCCTGAGGTCTTCTACAACCTGATTAACTCTCTCTATATAACCATCCATTTGAGGATGATATGCCAAACTGAAATTCAACTTGGTGCCCAAGGCTGCATTCATAGTTGTCCAAAATATGGATGTCATGCGAGTGTCCCAATCTAAAATGATCATCTCCGGCACTCCATGCAATCGAAAGATCTCCTAAATAAAACTTCTTAGCTAAAACCAATGATCCATCTGAAAGATTCCCTAGAATAAAATGTGCTACTTTCATCAACTTGTCCACAACTACCAAGATGACATCATGCCAATTCTTGGACATGGGCAACCCCTGAATAAAATCCATACTTATCACTTGCCACTTATGTTCAGGAACACTGTGTGGGTACAACAACCCTGCCAAATGGACATGCTCATCCTTGAATCACTGGCACTCCAAGCATCGAGCCACAAATTTCATTACATCCTTCTTAAGTCTAGGCCAAAAGTATAAGGGTCTCAAACCTTTGACCATCTTCATCACTCCAAGTTGCCCCAAATATGGTGCATTGTGGGTCTCCTTCAGCACTAACTTTCTTAACTCTCTTGAGTCAAGAATATGCATCCTTCCCTAATATCGTAACAGTCCATCTAACTCAATCAACCATCAAACCGATGATCTAAGGGATCTATTTCTAAATCTGGCTTTACTCTTTCATAATGCTCATCTCCCTAAAGACTCTAAATTACTTTCTATCTCAAATTGTATCTTGTGGTAACCGTGGCAGCAATATGGCTCCTCCTACTAAGACCATCTGCTACTCTATTATCCTTTCCTTTTATGTACTCAATTTTGAAGTCGTACTCACTGAGGAATTCTAACCATCTTCTTTCTCGTGCATTAAGGTTAGGTTGAGTAAAAATGTACTTAAGACCTAAATGATTTTTCTTCAACTCAAAGGGCTTACCTAGAAGATAATGCATCCACATCTAAAGTGAATGAACTATGGCGGCTAACTCAAGGTCATGTGGCACATAGTTTAACTCATATTTCTTTAACATCCTCAACTCATAAGAAACCACTTTCTCATTCTGCATCAACATTCCTCCTACTCCTTCTCCTAAAGTGATAGTTATAACTATGAAATGACCATTAGAATCTGGTATGGTCAAGATAGGAGTTGTTGTGAGCTTTTTTTTTAACACTTGGAAAGCTTGCTCACAGCTTTCTATCCATTCAAAATTTTTACATTTCTTTTGAAGTGAGGTAATTGGTGTTGCAATTGTTGAGAATCCTTCCACAAACTTTCTGTAATATCCTACAAGTCCCATAAAACTTATGACTTCAATCACATTCTGAGGTGTAGGTCATTCCATTATCACCTTAATCTTCTCAGGATCAACTGCAATCCCTTCAGCTGAGATCACATGACCAAGATAGTGCACCTTATCTTGATAGAATGTATACTTGGATAGCTTACCATAAATTTTTCGCTCTCTTAGGCATTGTAAGACTATCCTCAAATGCTTCTCATGTTCTTCAATTGATTTAGAATATATCAATATATCATCAAAAAAGATCAACACAAAATTATCTAAGAAATCATTGAATATGTTATTCATCAAATTCATGAAGGCTGTTGGAGCATTAGTCAACCTAAATGGTACCACTATGAACTTTTAGTGACCACAGTGATTTCTTAAAGCTATCTTTGAGATGTCCTCATCCTTAATCTGCAATTTGTGATAGTTAGATCTTAGGTCCATCTCCGAGAACACCATAGCCCCCTTCATCTGATCGAAGAGCTCATCCATGGAAGTGGGTACTTTTTCTTTATAGTAGCTTTGTTAAGCATCCTATAATTAATGCATAAATGCAAAGTTCCATCATTCTTCTTTACAAAGATGACCGGTGTGCCCCAAGGTGACATGGTTGGTCTTATGAAACCTTGGTTCATCAACTCCTGCAATTGTGCTTTAAGCTCATACAATTTTGTAGTAGTTATCCTATAGGGTGCCTTATATTGAGGCTCAGTCCCTAGCAGCAAATCAATTGAGAAGTCAAATTTTCTCTTCGGAGGTAACTTTATTAACTCCACATGAAAAACATCTTGGAATTCCCTTAGGATAGGGTAGTCATTGAATGTTGTTTCTTCATTGTCAGGGTCCTTTACTTGGACAACATAAATAGAACACCCTTTTCTCTTGGCTTTCTTTAACTACATAGCCGAGATTTATCTAAGTTCCAAAGGTCTCTTAGATCCATTAATCTCCACCTGATTTCCTAGGTCATCCAGACATCTAACAACCTTGTCTTCACAGTTTATTATTGACTTATGTTTAGCTAACCAATTGATTCCCAATATCACATCATAAGACCCTAAAGGTGCTACATATAGATTGACTTGTGTTTGAAAACTTGGGAGCTCTAATTCACTACATGCTTGACATGATTCTATTCTATTTTTTGCTCTATTACCATATTGTACCATCCATAAGTTTTCCATATGCCGAGGTCTAATAGATAACTTTGATACTACTCTAGGATCTACAAAACATTATGTGGCACCAATATTAATCAAAATAGAAATAGGTAGTCCATAGAACTTACCTTGAAACTGTATAAGTGTTCCCTGAAAGTCAGCTTGTCGATTGTCCACTGTGGCATGTATTTGTTGCTAAGGTGCTCCTTATTAATTCTTGTTTCCTCTTCCTATTGTTCTCTGGGAACTTGAGTTAGCATAATTCTCTCCTCCGTAAACATAGCATCCACCCCTAGGTGCCTTTGGTCCTTCTGACCTATCCTGTTGATTACTATTGCGTTTGGTATTGTTATTGTAACCACCTCTTTTATTTCCTCCGTTTTGGTGCCCACCATTCCTATCCTAAGATTTGTTACCTCTCTTCAAATTCTTGATCTATCAACTATTGTTGCCTTGATTGCTATTTTGACTATTGTTCTGATTGTTGTAATTTTGGGATCTCTTGTTTGCAAACCTTACATCTCTCTGCTTACGATAATTGGTTTCTTGCTACAACTTCTACTCCTATTTAATAGCCTTTTCAAACACAACATCCATAGTCAATGGTGTTTCAAGTATGTGCTAACTAGTGTTGTCATTTGTGTCAACTATATCTTCTGATATTGCTATTTGTTGATTGATTGAAGAACATTGTCTAAGTAGTTTGTTCCGCATTATCCTATATTGAAAACAAGAGTATGAGCTTTGGATATGATTTAGAGGAGTGTTTGAAGATGCTAAATCCATAATGTGGTGATCCGGGTCGCTGTGCAGAAAAAGTTTTATTCACTAGTATGAAGACTGTGCCTGCTAAGGTTTGCAGAGTGACAAGGAGAAAGTGTTTTGCTCCGCAGTTCCCCGCATATTGGATTTTGGATTTATGGTTCTAGACTTAAGCTTATAAGGTCCTTAGACATCTTTATTCCAAAGGATATGTGATTTGAAGCTCTAGAAAGCAAGTTTCTGAGTAGCAGAGGTTGATAGTGTCTGATAAGAAGCAGTTTGTGATATGTTCTTCAAGTGATATATGTTGTATTCAAGTGAGATCTGTTGCGGTTAGATTTGTTGACTCCCAAGTGATTCTATGTTGTCCATGGATGTCTCCATAATGTATTGAAGGTAGGTGCTTGATCCGCAAGCTACAATGAAGATCTTGCAAGCATGTTTCTAAGTGTTCTTGATATGTGCATAAGTTTTGGCTGACCTGGTTTATCACACTTATTACAGAGGTGGTTCGTGGATTGTGGAAGCATGTCCAAGCATGTGAAGATATATTTGGGTCTGAGCTAAGCTGTGATGTGTTCATATATTTACTCTGCAAGTTTGTTTAGGTCTAGTCCTAATTTGACTTATGTATGTATGCCGACCTTGGAGAAAGTTCCAATGGTTGTAGAATGTAATGCCGACCTTGATGTTCATTCCAAGGTTGATGACATGTATAAATGCATGTAATTAATTCATGTTTGAGTGTGACTGAGTGAAGATGAGAAGATAAGTGTGAGGTGTAAAACCAAAGTAGAGCAAAGGAGATACATTGAGCTTTAATGGAACTGAACTTAGGCATCGTGTAGATGCTACTAAATCAGTTCACCCTTTGGTAGTGAGCCACCCCCGACAATAAACCAACTCTTGGCAGTGAGCCATTCTTTTGGGCAGTGAGCCTTGGGAAGTGAGCACTTGGAAATGAGCCACCTTTTGATATTCGGTATTGTTACTACATTATATTGTGAGCTAACACTCACCGTGGTTATTCCCTTTTTAGGGTTTTCCACATAAAAAATCCAGTGTTCATATGTGTATGATGTTGATGTTGTAGACACCTAAAATTGACTTTCTCCACAAACCAATTTCCCGTATCTCTACACCACCAATTATCCCTCCTATTAATTAAATAAATTCATTTTATTTAATTAATTTATCCCTAATCATCTACCCTTAACCATTTATCCATCTTTTGTGATCAGTTAATTCATTTAATTTATCACTATGCCTTACAACACTATCCCTCATTAATTAAATAAATATTCTCAATATTTATTTAGTTAATTTGTCCATCTCCCTAATCCTTATTAATTAGATAAATCATGCTTATTTAATTAATCTACCCTACTAATCAACCTAAACCTAGCCTAGTTGATTAAATAGCAATTATTTAATTAGCTACCCTAGCCTACCTATCCCCTAGACCTAAATTAATTAAGCTAAACCCTTAACTAATATGGTCAAACCTTGATTAACATTCATTCCCACACCCCACCAAATAAAAAATTAACTTTTATTCCCACTTGTCCTAGTCTCCATTAATGGAACTCTTCCCTGTGTTAATTAAAAATTCACATCTAACTTGTCATATCCAACTCTTCCCCCAAAATGAATTTTTAATTCATTTTTATTCTCATCATCCTTCCCTATGTGAATTTAAAATTCACAAATAATGGGAGCCATCCAATCTCATTGACCAAATCTTAGCATTTGATCTCTCTTGTCCAACCCTCTTGTGACACTTGTCACAAGACTAAAACTTCAATCCAAACCCTAATCCTTAAGCATTCCTAGCCATTGATCTAAACTTTTAATCCTTGCCATCCATCCTTTTACCAAAAATCTATAAATAGAGCCCTCAACTAAGCCATTTAAAAAACTTCTTCATCCTATCCTTACTATGCCCAAATTTCTCTCATCTTCTCTCATCATACCCTTACCATGCCAAAATTCTTCCTCATCCTATAGCCATACTATCTCATATTGATCTCCATCCAATCTCTCATCAAATCCTTTATCATATTGTGTTGAATCCCAAAGAGCAATCCACATTTCAAATATCAACTTGGGTAAAGCTAGGAGCTCTTGGGTGCAAGCTCCTCAACCTTATCGAAGGAGGAAGAAGATTTCAAGATATAAATGGTTTGTTTTATGCATTTCATTTGTGTTTTCTACCTTCGAAATTTTCCATTCTCTCAGATGTGTTCATGTTTTGATTCTGCTATTCATATTTAATGTTCATAACAGAATAAAGAAATAAGTTAAGTTATTGTGCAAGTGATTTTGGTTTAAAGAAGTTAAAGTTTTGATATAACTGATTCACTTCCCCCTCTTAGTTATCTTGTGCCTTTCAACAAATGGATTGTGAATGTCTACATCTGCTCCAATCTGGGGCCTTAAACCCATGATAAACTTCCTGATTCTAAATCTCGCATCCATCTGGTATTGTGAAACATAATTAAGTGAGAGAATCTTTCCCAATACTAGGTTACTGACAAGCCTCCTTGAGTTAAAATTTGAAACTCCGTCATCTTCTTATCAAAGAAGAGTTGTGGTAACCATCTTTTCCTGAAGAGCTGCAGGAAAAGTTCCCAAGTGATTTCGCCAGGCAATAATCTTTTATCTACATTTTCACTATCCCACCATGTTGTCGCTTCTCCAATAAGCTGATAGGAACCCGATATTGCCTTCAACTCATCTGAAATATTTTAGAGCTCGAAGTACTTTTCCATTTCAATGATTCACGCTTCAGCTCCATCACCGATGGTCCTACCATCAAACTTGGGTGGTGAGACCTTCTTGAGGTCTTTGCCCAATTCTTTTTCAATCCTTCCTTGATTATTCTCATTCGCTTCAATCTCAGGAATCCGTGCCTCTACCCTTGAGTTCTCATTTTGTGCCTCCACTCTTGGGTTCTCATTACCTTAATTCAGATTTGCACCTCCTTGGTTTTGGTCTTCATTTTGATTCTGCTCTCTATAGTTCCCTCTGATCTCCTACTTAAGATTATCCATTCTCATACCTTGTTGGGTTAAGAGAGAAATAATTTGATCCAATCTATGATCTTAATCATTGTTTGTGTCACCACGATTCCTTTCATTTTGTCCATTGTTTGAACCTCCACTATGGTTCGTATTTCTTGTATCCATGACAACTAATCTACATCAAAGTCACATCCTAGCGTAATAGTCCAAAAGGCCCTAGTGTCAAACCTAGAGCTTTGATACCAAATGTAAAGTATGCATTCCATACAAAAGTTACTAAAGTAAATAATCCACTTAATAACATAATCTCAAGTAAAAAGGATAAATCTCATATACATTATTAAATAAAGTCATTACATCTTACAAATTCACGTGCCATAACCAATTGTTAGCACTATAAAGAATATACAATGTCCATATTGGCTCTCATGCCATAAGTCATCTCAAATAATAACAAGGTACAATAATCCAATACAATAGAAGAATGTATAATAAATCAATCAAAATCTCCAGCCGCCACTAACCCACATGGTCATATGCAGCCGAGAGACGAGAACATGGCTTAGGCACTTTTCTGCCAAACCATGAAGTAATTACACTTCCCCAGATCCCTTCATAACACGAAGGAAACCCAGCCCTGTACGAAACGTCTAGCAACCTGGAAACAACTAGTAGGAGGGAATACCCGATGCAACCTGATGTCTAAATGCAAATCTAAATGATGACATGCAAATATCTCACATAGGATGTGATAGAGAAATATATATATAATTTTTTTCTATAAAATCTTTCATCTATTTCAATGAACACATGGCTTGGCCCAAGCACTAAAATAATTATGGCTGAATCCTAAAAGGAGGAAAGCCTTCTCTGTTTATCCATATTCAACATCCTAGCCCAAAAGTAACCCCAAACACACATAAAAGGTAAACTACTTCTTTTTCAAGCAAAAAGCAACCCATGTTTGCCTAATATCCATTTGTAATCCCTTCCATTTTGCACAATCAACGGAAATACACTTTCAAGCAAGTAATTCAATAAAGAGAGCTCCATTTATTCAAACAAGATGCATATGGAAGCATTAAAATTGGTTATACCTTTAGTCCCTTATCTCATTCATAACTCCCCAATATAAATCTAGATCTAACACTTATGACCACAAGCATGTTTATAATACCTTTCATTGTACTTGTGACATATTTAAAAATATGAATAAATACTTTTTAACATCTTTTATAAATGCCAAGAAAACATCATTCAAGGGCATGAGTAAAAAGGTAAGTTTATGTATTCCTAAGTTACTATAGTAACCTTGTTGTCTGCTACAGGAGCTATATGCTACAGGGAATAAATAATTGTTATAGGAATAAAATATGTTGTCTACTACAGGAACATAGTTCGGATACAACAAGAATGAATAAAATGGCTACAGAAATTCATATCTATGACAGGATTAAATACTGTTGTGATAGGGATTAAAAGTCATCTGCAAATGGAATGAAAATAATAGCTACAGGATTTAAAGTTTAAGCTGCTACAGAAATAGTTTTAGTCTTCTTCAAGAACAATGATTAGTTCGCTACAGGAACATAGTAAACAACAGTAACAGAATGAAATAACCAGAAGTATCACAGGTAAAAATGAACTTTGACAGGGATTTTAAATGTGTTGTCTATTGTTTTAAAAGTGGTCATTGAAACAAAACTAAAACAAGTCGAATAAAAGGAGAAAAACATTTGTCAAGGGCAGTTTTTGTTGCAAATATGTGCATATGATGTGTTGTCATTGATGTCAACATATCTCTTTGTCAGAGTCAATGAAGAAAGTGTAGTTCAGCAAAGTAGATTGCTCCACATTCCTAGAGAGACAAAGATCAGAGTCTATGGATTAAAGGGTGTTGTAGAGGATTGTCTGAAGTTGCTCCAGTTAAGATTTGAGAGGTCCGCATGGAGGATTGGTGAAGTTATGGCTATCTGAGTAGAACCAGGTTTTGCAGTTGTTCAAATGTAACAGAGTGACAAGAACCTGGTCTGGATTGCTCCGCATTGGAATATTATGGTCTGCAGATCTAGAGGTATGTTTGGGATGTTGGTGTGTGTCCTCAACTCAAGTGGTTCATGGTTTGGAGGTCCACAAGCAATCTTTCTAGTGTGACAGTCATGACAGTCAGTATTCTTAAATTCATGTATGATGGTGCAAGTGATTCTGGTGATTTGATGTGGTGCGGTTGTTTCTGTTGATTTCATTGTGCTTGTGGTGGTCTCTGGATCATGTGCCTAATGTGTTGGTGGTTCGTATTGAGGATTGATCTTGTAGTTGAAGATTTCTCCTTGGGTGTTGTTGTTCTTTCCAGTCTTGGCTGACAGGATGCTTGGTGCGTGTTGCGGATGATCTAAGAGAAGTTCTATGGAGTGTGGCGTGTTGTTCGAGGAAGATTTGAGTCCCAGCTATGTTTGGCTGACAATGTAATGGTTCGCATGTAATATTTTAAGTCTTGTGATTGTAATTACTTGTAATGCCTATCTTGGAGAATGTTCTAGATAGATGATTGTAAGGCCGACTTTGATGTTCATTCCAAAGTTGATGTCATGTATAAATAAGTGTTATGAAGTCGTGGAAATGTGAGGATGTGAGCAAAGATGTGGAGGTAGCGAGGAATTGTTTGGGGGGCAGAGCAGAGGTGTTGTGAGCTTCAATGGAACTAAACTTTGGCATGGAGAAGATGTTGTTTCTCAGTTCAACCTTTTGGTGTGAACCAAGTGAATATTCTTGTAGGTAGTGAGCCTCCTTTGAGCAATGAGCTCTGGGTAGTGCGTCTGAAGGCAAGTGCCTTCCCATTTTTATATTCTTTTAACAGAGAATAAATCTTGTGGGTTAACCCCCACCATGGTTTTTCCCTTAATCAGCTTTCCACGTAAAAATTTTGGTGTTATGTGTGTTGATTGTGTTTTCTTCTCATGTGTTGTTGTTTCATGCTTTCATGGTTATATCATTAATCTATTAATAAGTGGTAAAGAAGATTAAATGCAGAAAAAGTTAAATTTTTGTGACAACTGATTCATCCCCCCTCTCTGTTGTCTACCTTAATTTCAACAATTGGTATCAAATCTGGTTCATCTAAAAGAAGCTTGACCGCTTGAGGAGATCCAAGATGTCAACATACAAGAAGGACAGTCTGAGATTTGATGGAACAAATTACTCTCTTGGGAAGAATTGCATGGAGTGTCATTTACAATGCATGGGTGATCCTTATTGGTTGATAACTAAGAATGAGTATACTCCTCTGCAGAATGGTCCTACAACTCCAAATGAAATCAAAGATGTTGAAAACAACATTCGGGCTAAAGAAGCATTGTTGAGCGTCCTAACTGATATAGAAATGACAATGTCTTGGAATTGAAAACTACTCATGAAATCTGGAAGAAGCTGGAAACTTTGTATGAAGGTGATGCATATGTCAAATGTGCTGAGTTATAGAGCTTGAAGGGTAGATACAAAAGTTTGAGGATGAGTGAAGATGAAAACATCACTTCCTACATGCAGAAGGTGATTGAACTTGTGTGCAGTATCAGGTGTGCTGGTGGAAAATTGGAAGAATCAGAGATTGTTGGCAAGGTGCTCAGACCCTTACCTGCTTCATACAAGAACAGAGTTGCTGCTATTGAGGAGATCAGGACTGTGACAAATGTTACAAGGGATCAGTTGGTTAGCAAGCTTTCAGCATTTGAAATAAGTTTGGTGATTCTCTTCCTAAATCAGAATCTGCATTTAAGGCCAGTGTTTCAGGGAAGTAAAGATTTGATCCAGGTGAAATCTCTTCAAGAAGACTAACCAGATATGAGAAGGCAAGGAAGGAACTTGAAGAAGATGAATTTGAGCTTGAAGAACTTGAAGCCCTTATTCCCAAAAGATTACCAAGAGGATCTGGTAAGTATGAAGGAAAGTTGCCTTTCAAATGTTTTTCTTGCAATAAGATTGGTCATTTTGCTTCAAGATGTCTGGAGAGGGTTTCAAATTGAAACCCTAATAGACCTAGGGTTTAGAAGAAGTGTTACTATGTCTAAGAAGTTGTTGATGAAGGAGTCACAGATGATGAATTTCATATGGGAAGTACCTCTAGAAATGAATGGGTGTTCATTGCTATCAAAGAAGAAGATCTAGTGCCTACTAAATCTGCTAGCTGTGTGAATGTGGAAAGTGCCTTGGCTACTCAGGTTGAATAAAATGATGAATGGGTGATTGACAGTGGATGTTCTAATCATATGACTAGTGATAAAAGTAAGTTTACAAGTTTGGAAAGATATGATGGTGGAATTGTGAAGTTTGGAGACAATTCAGCTGGTAGAATCTGTGGCAGAGGATCCATCTCTCTTGATGGTAAGAATAACACTAATGATGTTTTGTATGTAGAAGGTTTGAAGCATAATCTTCTTAGTGTTGGACAGTTGGTTGACAAAAGGTATGATCTCTGATTCAAGGATGGAAGATTTAAAATTTTGGAAAGCTCCAGAACTGAGATTGCATCTGGTACACAGACTAGAGGTAATATCTTTCATTTAAGTGGTACTAGTAAAAGTTGTTTGATTGCTCAGATTGATCAGAGTTGGTTATGGCATAGGAGAATGTGTCATGTAAAATTTGATAATATTGTCAAGATAAGTACTATTCATGCTGTGAGAGATCTTTCAAAGCTTGTGAAACCTACTAATAACATGTGTAAGGAATGTCAGTTGGGCAAATAAAGCAGAACTACATTCAAAAGTAAAGAACAATTTTTAAGTGGATTGTTGGAACTTGTGCACACCGATTTGTGTGGTCCTGCCAGAGTTAGGAGTTTGCAAGGAGACAGATACTTTATGTTGTTAATTGATGATTACTCCCATATGATGTGGGTCACTTTCTTGAGAGAGAAATCAGAGGCTCTTGGCAGATTCAAGGTGTTCAAAGCTAGGGTGGAGAATGAGATTGGTGTGAAGATAAAGTGTCTGAGATTTGATAGAGGTGGAGAGTTTAGCTCCGGTGAATTTAATGCATTTTGTGAAAATCATGGAATAAGAAGATGGTTATTTTCTCCTGGGACTCCTCAGCAGAATGGAGTTGTGGAAAGGAAGAACCGGACTATTCAAGAGGCTGCTAGAACCATGATGATGGAAGAAAATGTTCCACATGTCTATTGGAGAGAGGCTGTGAGTATTGTTGTCTACACTCTTAACTGGATGTAGATCAAAGGTAATACTGGTAAGACACCTTATGAACTGTGGTTTGGTAATGCTCCTACCATGAAATACTTAAGAGTTTTTGGTAGTAAATGCTATATCAAAAGAGATGAAGATCTAGGCAAGTTTGATGCAAGATGTGATGAAGGAATATTTCTGGGTTATTCTAACCAAAGCAAGGCATACCGGTGCTTTAACAATAGATTGAAAAGGATCATTGAAAGTGCTAATGTTAAGGTTGATGAAAGCAAGGAGAGACCTTCCAAGTCTTGTGAATATGAGTCAGATGATCAAAATGAAAGTCCAAATAAAGGAAAACAAGTTCAAACTCAAACTCAAATTCAGATTGCTCCGGAGAAGCTAGTGACTCAAGAAGCTAGTGCAAATGTTGAGGAACAAGTTCAAGAATCAGAAGTTCAAGAAAATCCCAAAACTCCCAGGTATGTAAGGTTGAATCATTCTGAAGATAAGATTATAGGAGATAGAAATAAAGTGTTCAAACTAGAAGAAAAATTGCTGAAGAACAAGAAGAGTGTTGTTTGATTTCAAATATTGAAACAAAATCAGTGAATGAAGCTTGTAATGATGAAAGTTGGGTAAAAGCAATGGAAGAAGAATTAATGCAAATTGAAAAGAATCATACTTGGGATCTTGTTCCTAGACTGAAAACAAAAATGTAATTGGAACTAAATGGGTCTTCCGGAATAAATTGAATGAAAATGGTGAAGTTGTGAGAAACAAAGCAAGATTAGTGTGCAAAGGATATTCTCGGGTAGAGGGAATTGATTTTGAAGAAAATTTTGCTCCAGTGGCAAGAATCAAAGTAGTCAGACTATTTCTTGCCTTTGTTGCTTACAAAGATTTCAAAGTTTACCAGATGGATGTCAAGTCAGCATTCCTAAATAGAGATTTGGAGGAAGAAGTCTACATTGAGCAACTGAAAGGATTCTAGTTATATGATCAAGGAGATATGATCTGTAGGTTGAGGAAAGCATTGTATGGACTTAAACAAGCCCCAAGAGCCTGATATGCAAGATTAGATAAGTATCTGTGAAAGTTAGGTTTTAGCAAAGGCACAGCTGACAGTAATCTTTATTTCAAAATTGATCATGAACACATCTTGATTGTTGAGGTATGTGTTGATGATATCCTTTGGTGGAAATGAGAGCATGTGTAAAAAATTTGTTGATCAGATGCAAAGTGAATTTGAGATGTCCATGCTTGGTGAAATAAATTTTTTCTTAGGTCTGCAAATCATTCAGTCAGATAAGGGCATCTTCATATCTCAGTCCAAGTATGTAAAAGAGTTGTTGAAAAAGTTTGGAATGGCAGATTCAAAACCAGTGAGCACTCTTATGATAACTGGATGCAAGTTGAGTAAAGATGATGATTCCCCTAAGGTAGATCAAAAAAGGTATAGATCAATGATTGGAGGATTGCTTTATCTAACTCATACCAGACCTGATATTATGAATGCAATTGGCCTTGTTGCTAGATTTCAAGCTGATCCTAGAGAATCTCATGTTGTAGCAGTCAAAAGAATTTTCAGATATCTGAAGGGAACATCTTATTATGGCTTATGGTATCCTAAGGATGATGATTTCACTCTTCATGCATATACAGATGCTGATTGGGTAGGAGATGTGGATGACAGGAAGAGTAATAGTGATGGTGCATTTTTCTTGGGAAAGAGATTGGTTTCTTGGTTGAGCAAAAAGTAGGAGGTAATACATCTGTCTACTATAGAGGCAGAGTATATAGCAGCAGCAAGTAATTGTACTCAAGTTTTGTGGATGAAGCAAATGTTGAAGGATATCAGAATTGTGTTTGAAGAGCATGTTACAATCTTCTGTGATAATTCAAGTGCAATAAACATCTCAAAGAATCCAGTGTTGCATTCAAAGACAAAGCACATATCCATCAAGTTTCACTTTTTGAGAGAGAAGATAAATGAGAATGAAGTCAGATTGGAGTTTGTTTCTTCTAAGGATCAGATTGCAGATATCTTCACTAAGCCTCTACCTAAGGATACTATTGATGCTTAAAATTGCGCTGTTTCCAACACCAACATGGGAAGTTTCAGGAATGTGGGACTTGCGACCTGAAACAACCTCCAGATTTTAAAGAAGCTGGCTCTTCCTTATCTCGAATGTATTTTGGGAAAAGGGTAGAAATAAAATGGAATCACAAATGTAATGAAAGAAAATTAAACTATGGCGATGCGCCTGAATGTGATTCTTTCCTTAACACTAAGCACAGTGAAGCTATTTCTAGGATTCAGTTACATTAAAGAGCAAACAATGCATGATCAATGTAAAAGATGAAGAACAAATAGAATCAAAGGCTCACAACTTAGACGATTTTGCAATAACACAAAAAATATCAGCAAAGGCACAGAACTCAGTCTTCTTATTAATTTTCCATTCACATAAAAGGCACTGATACATGCACAGTTATACAAACTTTCTGAATCAAGAAAATGGAATAAAGGCAAATGATATTACTAGCCACAACAAAAGGTCTTTAAACTTCTCTTAAATCTCTGATAACAATCTGTATGCAGAAAATTCTCTCTATATCCTCAATCTATGATCTGGACCCATATTTATAGCATAGGACTGGCTCAAGATTGCCTGCATGATCAAATCCCAACGGTCTAACTGAACTGGAACTTAACTGGAAGTGTCTGACAGAAGATATCTTTCGAATCTGAAATGGTTAGCCTTTCTGCAAGTTCATTGGCTGAAACAGATACACATGGCACTCCACATTGTGAAATAGGCAAGGACACTTGGCAACATCCACGAGTCTTTGTGACTATAAACCCTTGAGACTGATGGCACGCATACGCGCCCTTTACTTGAAACTCCTTCATTTTTTGGAAAAAAATAGGAACTCGACACGTGGCACTCTCCGCTGCATTTAGAAACATATATGTGACAGCTTCTGCGATATTTAAAAACAAAACCTTGAGACAGATGGCAGCATCCGCTTGCTTCAACCGTCTCATTATTCAAAAGGCACCAGAAAATGACACTTGGCAGTGTCCGCAGCCTTTGCAAAAAGATACGTGGCGATGTCTGCAACATTATACTCCTTACTGTGTCTTTGCATTGGGAGTGCTCCGCCTTTGACATCTGTCACAGTCCGCTGCCTCGAACATTTAATCACTTACCAAAAATGGGACCCACAATACTTCTCAACCGAGCAGTTTCAAAAAGAAACAGGGATAGGTGGTGCCTTCCACTAGTCTTAACAAATGATACGTGGCGGCTTCTGCGATACTTAACGAGACTTTAGATACCTTTTGAGAGTCCCACAGAAAATGACACATGGCGGTCTCCGCTGAGTTTAGAAACACTATAGAAACATTTGAGTCTCATTTAGACTCACGCGGATGATGACACTTGTCGTGCTCCGCTTAACTTTAGCAACTCACCAAGGGCCCACCACAGTCTTTACTCAACAATGAAACAAAAAGAAGAAACTTGCGGACGATGACACATGGCTCGCTCCGTAGATATTACAAGGGACATGTGGCACTTCCTGCGGGTCTTAGATGAAACATATAGAAACCTTCCGCAGCTACCACTTGGCGCCTTCTGCGCTCACTGAAACTTTGAAACAGGGACCCGCCACATTCTGAGAAACATTTAAAAGGGGCCTTTGAAGCTTATGAGAAATTGAACACGGATGCGGACACTTGGCGCGTTCCACTGCTCTATAACAAGACACATGGCGCTATCCGCGTTACTTAGAGAAACTTTAGAATGTGTCCCGGCTGATGACACTTGGCATGTTCCGCACGACTCTGAGACTTAGGAGAAATTTAGGCAAAATGAAAACCCGCGCCCGCGCTCTATGTCAAAACCCTCACTGCCAAAACTGAAACACGCAGAGACACAAATGGAACTCGCACAACTGAAACTCAAAACAAAATGTAGAGTATTTTACTCTACAGTTCTTGGTGACCCCGAGGACTTTTGAGCCTGCTCAAAAAGAATCCAAAAATGTGTAAAATGTGGCAAAAATCACAAATTCTGCAAGGCCGTCTGATAAACAGACCATTCAGCATCAGATAGGCCCTGTTTATTTTGTAAATCTTGGAAGGATAAATCAAGGTTGATGATATCCTTGTGTGAAAAACTCTGCAAAACATGAACTGCAGCCTTCAATTGGAAATCAAGTTGGGCCATTGGGATCAAGACAGCTTCCACTTCTGGCATTGATGAAGCATCTGTTAAACCCTGGAAGACTGACTGATCATTTTGCCTGGCTAACAACAAAGGCTTAATCTCATCAACCATTAACACAGTGTTTCTATCAGGAAAACGGGAGGGAAGACCCAATTGCACCAGATCTTCAATATGC
Organism: Cunninghamia lanceolata; assembly: GCA_027924645.1. Classification (NCBI taxonomy): domain Eukaryota; kingdom Viridiplantae; phylum Streptophyta; class Pinopsida; order Cupressales; family Cupressaceae; genus Cunninghamia; species Cunninghamia lanceolata. Next base: position 1,319,839 of record BSBN01000887.1, read on the forward strand.
TTCTTCATGTCTTTTACTCCCTCTTTGACCACATCAAGGAGCTCTTTGCAATTAATTACAGCAGAATTGCAACTGAGAACTTCGTTCACCCCTTTTGCAGCAATCATTCTGTCACTGATCCCTACTGCTAATAATGTTTCATCAATGGTGTCATACAGCTTCTTCAGCAGCAGCTGAGAATCTGAAACCCTCAAGGAAACAGTGGACAGAGTGGCCTGAACTAAAATCTCTACCTTCTCACACAATTGTTGTGCCTGTAGTAGGAAAGTTAAAGAAGGTTTGAGCTATGTAATCTTCTCAGAGATTCTCTTCCACAATGATACATATAGCTCCTTAACCAAGTTCAACACTCCTGCATTCTTTGGCCTATTAGCCAACTCAAGTGTCAACTGTTTTGATGTTTCTTGCTCGGCTTGAGGGTGGGCCTGCATGGTAGCAACATGGTTTTGTTCATTTAGTAGCTTCTGCTGGAATTGTGTGACTTGTTGCAAGTTTTCCTGATCTTTTTTCTATAGTGTGGCCTTTTCCTACCTTAGGGTGGTCGCTACAGACTTTACTTGTACCAGCTCTTCTTTTAAAGAAGCATTTTGGCTTTGTGTAGCCTGATGAATCTGACAAGAAATAGTATTTTGCAACTGTTTGTTGAGATCCTCTATTTCATCATTTTTTGATTTAAGCTCTGCAGCAATGTTGCCACAATGTGCCTTTTCCTGAGCTAAATCAGCCTCCACCTTCTGCAACTTCCTTGATAGTTTCAAATGATCAGTAGCTACAGCAGAAGTGGTTTCATTTAGCAGCTCGACCCTATCCTGTGGTCTGAAAAGTGACATATCCATAGCCACTGCACTCATGGTATAATCCTGGGGCTGCATCTGCTCATTTGGCCTGACTATATTAGGCGACAAATGAGTCACAATTAGCTGCTACTGAATTGGGTCAAATAGTGAACTCATGTGTGGTACAACCTAAGCTTTATTATCTTTCTTCCTCTTTTTATCCATCCGGGCTTCCCTAGCCTTCTTAGCAATGTCTGCTTGAGCTTGGAAGGTAGGGGGAGAGGCAATATACCCACCCGCAAAAGGATGACCCTGTGGCAAGCCATAGGGAATAGCCAAATGTTGGCTAGGGGGAATCTAGGGAGGTATTCTCTTTGGAAAAGAGGGGGAAAAGGGAGGCAATGATGTGGCCTGTGATGACATGGTCTGAGTAGTGACAGGTGGGAAAAATTGAGAAATTAGCACAGCAGAGGTGGCAGGGGATAATATTTGGCCAGTTGGGATTGCCACCCCTATAGAAGAAGAAAAAGACAGAGAAGAAGAAGGAGAAGTAGCACGTACCTAAGGAGCAACAGATGTACTCAGTGGTTGTTGCTGTGAAGGTTCTACCTTCTCATCTGAATCAGCCTCTCTTCTTCTTGTTGTGCCTCCTTCTCTGATACGTTTACTACTACTGCTAGTGGTAACGATACTAAGCTGGAAGCCCCAGTCACTAAAACTGATGGGGTCCCTCTAGGTGGTGATGATACCACACTCTTTTGCTTCTCCAGGGTACTAAGGGATTGGGGCCAGATAGTTGCAATTGCTGAAGATGAGGCTTGTCCTGGGGCCTGCACTGTATGAGTTGGTTCTGCTTCCTCTTCTGACTCTCCACCCTGTGTCTGCAGTTTGCTTGTATCAGGGCTAGAAACTGGAGAGGGATGCCATTCATCCCAAATGGACTCCCATTTTTCATCTGAGTCCACATTACCAAAAGAGTGAGTTGTCTCAAAAACCTCCTGCCTATACTTCCAATAGGCTTCTATTTTCTTGGGTTTCCACTCTTTGTTCTTCAATGCCTTTTTTAAACCAGAAGTCATTCTGATTTTAGGATCAAAAACCATTTTCTTAGCATAAAAGGTCTCTCATGGCCTGGGCCCCTGAAAGGGCAAATCTGTCAATTCTGCATACAAATCAGGAGTATCCTCCTTAGGGTTTCTTCTGTCTTCCCAAAAGGGACGGCCCTCATGCACAATTTTAGCACCGACATTGTTATTCTTGACCCATAAGGTTATGAAACTGCTTGGGTCATATCTCCATTTATCTTCAATCAGAAAGAAACCCAGGACAACTAACTTCCTCAACAACAAGTGCTCAGCATCTCTGACCTCTAGGGCCATGTTTTTCTTTACCCATGGAATATCATACATTTTCTTTTTCTTCTTCCCATTGCCATAATCATTATCAACCACAGACATTTGCTGGGTGACCTTTAAGAAGGCTAACCTGGGAGTCAAAATCTTGGGTAGCAACACTAGCTCTCCATTAAAACCATGGACCCTAATGATAGTATGGTGAGCCCCAAAGAAATAATCACAGGGAATGGGGGAATTTGCCATGAGGCCTCTAACACTTAATGTTAATCTATTCTCAACAGGCTCTGGGCTTAGGTGACTAAAGGCAGGGGCACAAAAAGTTCCCAAAATTCATAGGGATCAGACGCTTCGGATAAGATATGTGTCCATGCAGACACAGGAATAGTCCTATTGTGACCGAAACTTGGGTTATACATATTCAAATGCATATATTGCGAAAAGATGGCAGGGTTTTGATATAACATGAGGTCAAACAAATAAGAAGAATACCTGAAAACCCCTGGTGATTTGAAATGGGTGAGTTGGTCGGCCATTGAATAGGTGATCTGCTCTAAGAAGTCCAGCTGAAACTCCTGAGACTTGTCCACAGTCTTTAATCGAAACAAAATGGCAATTTGTCAGTTATACACAGTAATGTCCTCCTTCATTCCAAAGATAAATGCCATCATGGATAGTGCCTCTTGACTGGCCTGTGCAAATTGTGCCCTTCCTATTGGTAGCACTGGCATTTGGGTGTTTTCATCTCCCAGTTGCAACTCTGAATTGACAAACCTCAATTGATTATTGACATTTGCCCATGTTTTCTGTATTTTGGCAATGGTGGGAAATGTAGCTGTCTTGTCATGGTATAGGGCTAACATGTCCCTGATTGCCTTTGGTGTAATCTGCACCATGAAAGAACCCTTTTGTATGGTACTTGAGGGTGCATGAAACAATTTTGCGCACACCTCAATCAGGTCGGGGTATAAATGTACGCTTGGGACAAAAAAATTTGCCAATTGAGAGGTCCATATCCTCATTCTGAATGTTTCAGATTGTCTAGCCTTGGCCTTCTAGATACATCTTTGGTGTGCCCCTTCTTGTAGAGCTTTGCCAGGCTTTTGAAGGGCTGGGTCAGCAATACCGTCTACAAAATCCTTCACGTTAGCTGGGTCAACTGCATAACCAACCTCGGGGACCCTGGTCCTTAGATAGGTCCTTAAGGGTTGTGCAGGGGCCGAAGCATATGATTTGCTGGCAAGAAGCTTGTCAATGGACTCGTAAATCCCTAGCCCCTGCTATGAAGACTGTGTCTCTGCCATCTCTTTGTCTATACTAGAAACTAGTGAACTTATGTAACAAGTATGGAAGCTTTGCAACAGGGAAGACACGTTTATGAAGCAGGGTTTGCTATGAATTAAAAATGCAGGTAACGGGATTTTCTTAGCAGTCGTAGGAACAAATGAGACAGAGTTAAGCCTTAACTCTTCTTATTAGGGTATTTTAATGACACATCAAGTCTCATAAATGGCATTAAAACTGGAAAACCATTAGAAAATCTTATGAAATCTATGTGGGACAGAGTGTCAGACACGTCATAAAAGTGGCTGCGTAAAGGTACCTTTGGGGAATATTGGGGATTGGAGAGAGACTTAGTGAATGTGAGAGTTTTGAAAATTGAAAAGACTTGAGCCGTGGCCACGTGTTCATATAACACTTATTTAAAAGAAAGAGCGGGAAAACAAAGCGGGAAAACAAAGCAACAATGAAAGGGGAAACTAACTAACTATAATACATAGGAAAGACTGTTTAACTAAAATGCTTCAAGTAGATCCCATTCACAGGAATCTCTTCAGACTCACCCTCCATTGTTTCAAGCTCAAATGAATTCTATTGTTTACATGAACGAATCTTATAGGGGCCAGTCCACAGTGATTCAAATTTGTTGTGTCGACCTGACTTAGCAGATCTCTCGTTCCACTTCAAAACAACTAATCCTACTTCAAAATGGGGATTTGAAGTCTTCTTATCGAAACAATCTTTGATTATTTTCTGATGTTTCATTAATGACTCATGTGCTGTATCCCTTTTTTCTTGAACCTCCAGGAGTTCAGCAAGTCTGACCTGCATGGGGCCATTTTCCTCAATCTCAATCTGTTTTAATAACTGGATAGCAGGAATCTCCAAGCTCAGGGGCATTACAGCAAGCTTACCATAGACCAATTCATATGGGGACATCTTTGTCACTTGTTTAGGTGTGATCCTATCAGCCCATAGTGCTATATTAAGCACTTTATGCCACTCTTTGTGATGATCAGCCCCTATTCTCTTAATAAGTCTAATCAGATTCTTGTTAGTTGATTCTACCAAACCATTACCCTAAGGATAATAATTTGAGGAAGTTTTCAGATAGATTTCATACCTTAATGCAAAGTCAGATATTTTTGCCCCTAAAAATGCCTTAGCATTATCTGAAATTATGGTCTGAGGAGGCCCAAAGCAAGTAGTGATACCCTCTAGAAAGTCTAGAATCACCTTTTCTATTGCTTCTTTTAGTGGTACTGCTTTGCTCCATCTGGTAAAATAATCTGTGGTAGTTAGAATCCATTTGTGTCCCATGCTTGACACCGGATTGATCATTCCAATGAAGTCTAGACCCCATTGAGCAAAGGGTTCATCAACAATTATAGGACTAAGGGGCATTGTTGCATTCCTTCTCTTCCCCACATAATACTGACAAGATTGGCACTCTTTGACCAGTTGATAACAGTCTGTAAATAAAGTGGGCCAGAAGTAACCTGCCTGACTTATCTTTATAGCTGTGGTTCTTGCAGAAAAATGTCCACCTGAGACTCCATGGTGCATTTCATGCAGTATTCTTTGGGCTTCACCTTTCTCTATGCATCTTAAAAGTATGCCATCAATATTTCTTCTGAAAAGAACTTGGTCAATTAAAACAAAATGGACTCCTTGCTACCTATAGTATCTCCTCTTGTCATGAGAGAGCTCTTTTGGGAGAATCCCATGTTTCATAAACCGAATTCTATTTGTGACCCAGGAGTTCTGATCAATTTCTTGTATCCTCAATACATTTTCTTATTCTGTTTCTTCAGTTATCATCTTTTCCATATCTTGAGCCATGTATTGGCACAACCCCCTACATCTGACCAGCTTAGTGGGTCTGACCTCTACATCATACTCAAGGATCTTTGTTATCCAGTTTTCTCTTTTTTCAGTGATTTCACCTTCCATAATGTATTCTCTGACACTAGGATGAGCCACAAGTATCAGAATCTTATTTCCTGTCACCATATGCCTGAATTTCTTGAGGGCTTTTACCATAGCATATGCCTGTTTCTCCACAAAGTTGTATCTAGCTTCATACTCCCTAAGAGTCCTTGAGAAAAAGGCTATTGGGTGTTCTCCCTCTTATTGATCATCTTTCTGTGTTAGGACAACAGCAACACTGAACTCTCCTCCATAGACATACATTATAAAAGACTTAGAGAAATCTAGATTCCTAAGTACTGGGGCTGTTGAAATTGCTTTCTTGACCTCCTCAAAAGCTTGTCTTCCTTCTGTAGTCCACTTGAACACCAGGTCTTTCTTGAACAAGAGTTTCACTAGTATTATTAGGCCTGTAAAGTCTGATATGAACCGACTGACAAAATTAATCTTTCCCAAAAAAGACTGAACTACCTTCTTATTTACTAGCAGGGACAAGTTCATTATGGCTATGACTCTCTCTGGATCTATAGAGACTCCTTCTTTAGATACTATATGTCCCAATAGTTTGCCTTGAGGTACTGCAAAGATGCATTTCTTGGGATTTAGGGATATTCCAAACTCTTGACACTTCTTAAAAATAGATTCTAGATGATCAAAATGATCAACAACATTCTTTGAAAAAATAGTGAGATCATCAAGATAAATCAGAATGATTTTATTTATAAGTTCTCCAAATGCAACATCCATTGCTCTTTGAAAAGTGGCCCCAACATTTGACAGGCCAAATCGCATCTTGGCATATGCAAACGTTCCCCATTTGGTAGTAAATGCAGTCTTGTGTTGGTCTTCATCAGCCAACCAAATCTGATTGTATCCAGAGAAACCATCTAACAAGGAAAATCTCTCTGATCCAGCCACAGTCTGTAAAATTTGTTCCATAGAGGGCAGGGGATAGTGATCTTTCAGAGATGCTCTATTTAGGTCTCTAAAATCCACACAGAGCCTTATGTCACCATTCTTTTTTCTGACTGGTACTAGATTGGACACCCAGGTTGAGTGTTTGATTGGGAAAATTATTTTAGATTCTAAGAGTTTCTGCAACTCATCCACCATTAGAGGTTCAATCCTTGGATTCACTGGCCTCTGCTTTTGTCTGATTGGCTTAGATCCTTCAGTCAGTTCTATGGTGTGCTGAATGATGTCTCTGTTATAGCCATGAAGTTCTTCATAGGTCCAGGCTATTACTCTATCATATCTTTCACACAAGTCAATTAGTCTTTCCCTTTCCTCTTGGGTTGTGGAATTTCCAATCTTTAGTTTTCTCCCTTCACTCACTTTATCTCAGAATAATCTTCTTTATTTGCTTGAAACCTTTTCTTCTCTAGGATTACATCTTCTGGATCAAATAGGTTTTCTAAAGTAATCAAGCCTTTGTGAAGCTTATTGGTCTTTAATTGAATAATTTGGTCTTCATAAGCTTCTTCAATTTTGGGTTGCAATTGTTCAGCAAACTCCCCTGACTGTTGCAAAAATGAGAGTACCTGAAAAATCATTTTCAAAGACTTGCCAATTTTCATCATTGTCTGGGATAGTTGGCCTTACTATAACTTTGACTGACTCATTGTTGACTAATAGGTCAGTTGCTGGGTCAAACTGTGAGCCAATCTGTGCCATCCTATCTGCTTCAGAATTTTGGGTTCTAAGAACTACTTCAATATTGAAAGCTTCAAAATCATCTATTAAGTCCCAAATTATGTGTCTATAGGACCTCATCCTTACATTTTTGGCTACTACCTTTTCTCTGATTTGTTTCACCACTAGCTCTGAATCTCCTTTGACTATCAGATTCTTTACTCCCTTTTTCTTGGCCAACATGAGCCCATGTACTAAGGATTCATATTCAGCATCATTATTAGTACAGGCAAATTGGAAACAGATAGCTCTTAAAATTTTCTCACCATTTGGAGCAACAAGACAAATTCCTGCCCCAGCACCATTTTTACTTCTAGCCCCATCAAAATTTAGGGTCCAGATTTCTGAGTCCTTTTCAGATTCTTGAGTCTTTGGTGTTTCTTCCCTTAGAACATTTGGGATTTCATGGTCTTCATCAAATATGACATAAGTGCCCAGACCAATAGAGTCATAATTTCCATATGGGTCACTTTCCATCATAGTTAACAACTGTTATTTTCCTCCTCTTGGTCATGTTCAGTCTAGTCACCTAACTCTTCAACAAAGACCATTTCTTCTTTATTCAGCATAGCATGAGCTGCCTCTAATTTTGGTGTTGGTTCATTTGTGATGTGATCCTTAGATAATGACTCAGATAGTATTTTCATTTTTGTACCATATTTGGTTCTTAGGATGAGGTGAGACCAATCAAGTGACATATAACCTCCTATCTTGGCTGTGAAATCTCTGGATAAACATAGGCCAAATACAGGGGGTATATCTATGACTACCACATCCTGATTGACAATTATGTTAGGGCAAGTATACAATTGCAATGGGAGTTGTTTAATTTTTCCTATTGTTTGCACTGATTTCCCATCTAGCTGCATAACTCCTTTAGTAAGTGGCTCATACTTTATCTTTAAAGCATCTACTATTTGTTTAGGCATTACTGTAGTACTAGCCCCTGAGTCTATCATTGCATTATGTAACAGTTTCTTTCCAACTATCAAAGTCAAATAGAAGGGCTCTAGTTTGGATTTGATTACCTCTGGTGCATTGTTCAAAAGGGTTGTTGTCTGCAGAGGAACAGTGTCTTTGAGATTTTCTTTATCAGCAGGCCCTCCTTTGATACCAGTATGTTTAGGCACTGCTTGGCCCTGCAGAGCTTCTTGCAACAGTGTCTTTTGCTCAGAAATAGCTAACATGTCCCATATTGACACATGTGCAGGGGTCCTCTTTAGCTGATCCACCACATTCACAGGTCCTAGTGTTTGGGTTCTTGGATAATAAGGGTACCTTGATTTTTCTTAAACTTGTCCAGAAACTACTTGGTTCTGCACTAGCTGAGGTATTTCTTGTCTAGCAACTGTGTTTTAATGATCTTGAAATGGAGGAATCCCCATAATTTCCTTATTTGTGACTTCAGGCTATTCCATCATCCTTCTCTTGGCTCTAGTGAAGTAATCTGATTGTACCAATGGCTTCTTGGAAATAGAAGCTTCATTCAAGAATATTGATTCTTCATCTTCAATCCATGAAAACAAAGCATGCTCAGGGGCTATTTCTTCTTCTTGCTGTAAGGACATCCCTTGCATCTGAGCCACTAGGACTAAATTTTGCATACTAGGAGATTGGTAGGGTTGAGTGTCAGAAGTATTTGCAAATTGTCCATCTACTCTTCTTTGCTCTACTATCTTTTGCTGTAGATTACCCCTGGGACAATCTCTGGGCATATGGGCATTATTACAAGGGAAACACCAAGCATTGGTGCCATCTGCATAATTATTCTGCCCTAGGACAATCTCTCTGTTTGGATTAGGAGGAACAGTCTGCAAGGGTGTAGGAACTGTGACTAATTGATTTGATGGCTGAGGATTAGCCTGTCTCTGAGTGCCCTGGTATTGATTTGGCTGAAAAGAAGGTCTATTCCCTTGGTAACCTTGATATTGGGGCTTAGGATAGGGATTTTGCTGTCTTTTTAGGTTAATTATCTCATTAGAAAATGTCCTTAAGATGTTCTTGACATCATCCATCTCAGATGACTGGACAGGGACAGCTGCTTTAGCAGGTTGTTGAGGAAATGTATACATAGACACAGGTGGGGCTATGGGATTAGGGACTTCTTGGGGCAAAGGTAAGGTAATCTCTAGAAACATAGGCATGGGAGGCCTTGGGGGCAACTTTCCAGCATCTATTAAGTTGTTTTCAGCTCTGACTACTTAGTCATAGGCTTTTGGTAGAGTCTAACCTCCAAGTGACTGAATCATTACTGATATATCTGAATTTAGGGCTTTAAGATAAAATACTATAGCCATACCTGGTAATGGTCTTGTTGTAACAGGAATTCTTTCCCAAGTCTTTTGAAATCTTGAATTGAAATCAGTCATTGCTTCATGTGGTGCCCTTTTGATAGTAATCAATTGTTGCAACAAAAAAGATTTATCACCCTTTTCTTTAAATCTTGCAAAGAAAGCATCTCCAAGCTGGTCCCATGTAGATATTGTATTTGGGGTCAAAGATCTATACCAGTCTAGAGCCTTCCCCTTAAAAGAAGCTACTAACAATCTTATAGCCACATTCTGCTGTGTGATCACATGTATTGCACAGACATCAGACACATCCTGTAGATGTTCTTTAGGTGTTTTGAAATCTTACCACTGAATTTGGGCAAAGCCTTCAGGCCATTTGCTGGAATAGGATCCCAAATGGCTGGTGGTACTGGGAGAATCAGAGCACTGCCAATGTTCCAATTTACATAATTTTTTGGGGCTATAGGTGCTCCCATGTTTACTCTCGGTGTTGCTGTAAACTGATTGACCCTTCTTCTTGAATTAGTTATCAATGGTGGTAAAAGAATACCTGGGTTCACAGCAAATTGAGCTCTTGTTATTGGTCCATAGCTCTGACTCTTTGTAGCTCTCTAGTTCATATAGTCTTGAAAGAAACTTCAAGAATGGTCCCACCGAGTGTGCCGAAAACTGTTGATGCTTAAAATTGCGTTGTTTCCAACACCAACATGGGAAGTTTCAGGAATGTGGGACTTGCGACCTGAAACAACCTCCAGATTTTAAAGAAGCTGGCTCTTCCTTATCTCGAATGTATTTTGGGAAAAGGGTAGAAATAAAATGGAATCACAAATGTAATGAAAGAAAATTAAACTATGGCGATGCGCCTGAATGTGATTCTTTCCTTAACACTAAGCACAGTGAAGCTATTTCTAGGATTCAGTTACATTAAAGAGCAAACAATGCATGATCAATGTAAAAGATGAAGAACAAATAGAATCAAAGGCTCACAACTTAGACGATTTTACAATAACACAGAAAATATCAGCAAAGGCACATAACTCAATCTTCTTATTAATTTTCCAATCACATAAAAGGCACTGATACATGCACAGTTATACAAACTTTCTGAATCAAGAAAATAGAACAAAGGCAAATGATATTACTAGCCACAACAAAAGGTCTTTAAACTTCTCTTAAATCTCTGATAACAATCTGTATGCAAAAAATTCTCTCTATATCCTCAATCTGTGATCTGGACCCATATTTATAGCATAGGACTGGCTCAAGATTGCCCGCACGATCAAATCCCAACGGTCTAACTGAACTAGAACTTAACTGGAAGTGTCTGATAGAAGATATCTTTCAGATCTGAAACGGTTAGCCTTTCTGCAAGTTCATTGGTTGAAACAGATATACATGGCACTCCACATTGTGAAATAGGTGAGGACACTTGGCAGCATCCGCGAGTCTTTGCGACTATAAACCCTTGAGACTGATGGCACACATACGCGCCCTTTACTTGAAACTCCTTCATCTTTCTGGAAAAAATAGGAACTCGACACGTGGCAATCTCCGCTGCATTTAGAAATATATACGTGATAGCTTCTGCGATATTTAAAAACAAAACCTTGAGACAGATGGCAGCATCCGCTTGCTTCAACCGTCTCATTTTTTAGGAGGCACCAGAAAATGACACTTGGCAGCGTCTGCAGCCTTTGCAAAAAGATACGTGGCAATGTCCGCAACTTTATACTCCTTACTATGTCTTTGCATTGGGAGTGCTCCGCCTTTGACATCTGTCATAGTCCGCTGCCTCGAACCTTTAATCACTTACCAAAAATGGGACCCACAATACTTCTCACCTGAGCAGTTTCAAAAAGGAACAGGGACAGCTGGCGCTTTCCGCTGATCTTAACAAATGATACGTGGCGGCTTTTGCGATACTTAACGAGACTTTAGATACATTTTGAGAGTCCTGCGGAAAATGACACATGGTGGTCTCCGTCGAGTTTAGAAACACTATAGAAACATTTGAGACTCATTTAGACTCACACGGACGATGACACTTGTCACGCTCCGCTTAACTTTAGCAACTCACCGGGGGCCCACCACAGTCTTTACTCAACAATGAAACAAAAAGAAGAAACTTGCGGACGATGACACATGGCGCGCTTCGTAGATATTACAAGGGATACGCAGCACTTCCCGCGGGTCTTAGATGAAACATATAGAAACCTTCCGCAGCTGCCACTTGGCGCCTTCCGCGCTCACTAAAACTTTGAAACAGGGACCCGCCACATTCTAAGAAACATTTAAAAGGGGCCTTTGAAGCTTATGAGAAACTGAACACGGATGCGGACACTTGGCGCATTCCACTGCTATATAACAGGACACGTGGCGCTATCCGCATTACTTAGAGAAACTTTAGAATGTGTCCCAGCTGATGACACTTGGCATGTTCCGCACGACTCTGAGACTTAGGCAAAATTTAGGCAAAATGAAAACCCGCGCCCGCGCTCTGTGTCAAAACCCTCACTGCCAAAACTGAAACGCGCAGAGACAAAAATGGAACTCGCACAACTGAAACTCAAAACAAAATGTAGAGTATTTTACTCTACAGATACTTTTGAGTATCTCAGAGTGAAGCTAGGGGTTATTACCCCTCCTATCTAGAACTAAGGTGCACTAGTGTGCATCAGTCCGGTGGAACTCACAGTCATATCTTGAGATCCAGATTGGTGTTAAGGGGATGCTCCTCAAGAGGAGTAGTCAATATGTTAAATCTGGAGTTCAATTTGGTCTGAGAAACAAAAAGGGGGAGAGATGATTGCAAATATGTGCCCTTTGCCATTGATGTCAAAGGGGGAGAGAAGTCATGTAAAAAACATGGAAGTAAGTAGTTGAGCTGGTGAAAAGGGGAGCAGTGAAGAAAGTGGTTGTAGGTGTGTCAAGAGAAAGGGGGAGAAGTCCTTGTCTTGATGGTTGAATCAATTTTTCACATCATATGTTGCCATCAATGACAAAAGGGGAGATTGTTGCAAATATGTGCATATGATGTGTTGTCATTGATGTCAACATATCTCTTTGTCAGAGTCAGTGAAGACAATGCAGTTCAACAAAGTAGATTGCTCCGCATCCCCAGTGAGACCAAGATCAGAGTCTACAGATTAAAGGGTTGTGTAGAGGATTGTCTGAAGTTGCTCCAGTTAAGATTTGAGAGGTCCGCATGGAGGATTGGTGAAGTTATGTCCATCTAAGAACATGGTTTTACAGTTGTTCAGAGGTAATAGAGTGACATGAACCTCGTCTAGATTGCTCCGCATTGGAATATTATGGTCTGCAAATCTAGAGGTATTTTGGGATGTTGGTGTGTGTCCTCAACTCAAGTGGTTCGTGGTTTGGAGGTCCGCAAGCAATATTTCTAGTGTGATAGTCATGACAGTTAGTGTTCTTAAGTTCCCGTATGAAGGTGCAAGTGATTCTAGTGATTTGAGGTGATGCAGTTTTTTCTGTTGATTTCATTGTGCTTGTGGTGGTCTCTGGATCATGTGCCTAATGTGTTGGTGGTCCGCATTGAGGATTGATCTCGTAGTTGAAGATTTCTCCTTGGGTGTTGTTGTTCTTTCCAGTCTTGGCTGACTGGATGCTTGGAGTGTGTTGCGGATGATCTAAGAGAAGTTCTATGGAGTGTGGCATGTTTTTCAAGGAAGATTTGAGTCCCATCTATGTTTGGTTGACAATGTAATGGTTCGCATGTAGTATTTTAAGTCTTGTGATTGTAATTACTTATAATGCCTATCTTGGAGAATGTTCCAGATAGATGATTGTAAGGCCAACTTTGATGTTCATTCCAAAGTCGATGTCATGTAGAAATAAGTGTTATGAATTCGTGGAAATGTGAGGATGTGAGTGAAGATGCAGAGGTAGCAAGGAATTGTTCGAGGGGCAGGGCAGAGGTGTTGTGAGCTTCAATGGAACTGAACTTTGGCATGGAGAAGATGATGTTTCTGAGTTCAACCTTTTGGTGTTAACCAAGTGAATATTCTTGTAGGAAGTGAGCCTCCTTTGAGCAGTGAGCTCTGGGCAGTGCACCCAAAGGCAAGTGCCTTCCCATTTTTATATTCTTTTAACAGAGAATAAATCTTGTGGGTTAACCCCCACTGTGGTTTTTCCCTTAACTAGATTTCCATGTAAAAATCCTGGTGTTATGTGTGTTGATTGTGTTTTCTTCTTATGTGTTGTTGTTTCATGCTTTTATGGTTATATCATTAATTTGTTAATAAGTGGTAAAGAAGATTAAATGTAGAAAAAGTTAAAGTTTTGTGACAACTGATTCACCCCCCCTCTCAGTTGTCGGCCCTAATTTCAATAGTTTTTAAAGTAGTGAACAGGTTGATCTAGAACTATCAATCTTTGATAAAAGAATAAAATGGATGTAAAACATGCTCTTCAGGCCCCTTTAACAATATTTACAGAGGAAGATAATATGGTTAACAGTCTGAAATAGATTAGTTTGGACGTAGTTTAAAGGCTGGAAAAAAATTGTTCATCAAATAGAGCAGAAGAAAACACAAGGCGGCGGCTATCATAACAGGTGACAGAAACTGTCATTCGATGGATTAAAGGTAAGTTACAGGCAAGTGGAAAATGTTTTGAAAAGAGCATGGAACCCTTAAGAAAGAAACTTTTTAAATACATTTAAAACTGATATAAAATCATTCCACAGATTCTTTGTTTTAAACAGGAATTAACACTTGTATTCTATGCTCTAAAACATACTCAGAAACACCACAAAAACCTTCCACCTGTGGCTGTTGGTTTCCCTTTTTGTCATTGGAAATCATGATCTTTTGCTCTTCTTTATGTCACTGCAATCCCGATCTCTTTCACTCCTTTTCTTCCGATGCTGCTTCCCGTGATTATTTTTTTTGCATAGTGTTTTGTTTCCCTTCTCTTTTATCACTTCTACTTCTCTAATCATAGCACTCATATTTTTCGATCCCCGTTTTTAATATTTGAACTATAGTTATCTACATTTTTGCATGCATTAGGAAAACCACCAATTTTCTTTGCAATTTTTAAACTCTCTTTTATTTCTGTCACTTCCAAATTGCATGACAATAGATTATTATTATGAAATTTAGAATTCCATTTATAATATATATATATATTTTTAATACTCTATATTTATGTTTATTAATACATATTTATTTTAAAAAGGATATTTATATAGGTTTATTAATCAAATTAATTGAATATAGAGAAACTCTTCAAATATTTTTTAATAAAACAAGTAAACAACTTAAGCAATTGTTATATATATATATATATATATATATATATATATATATATATTCTAAACAAACATTTTAATAATTAACAAATAAATTAATTGAAAAAAACTCATATATTTTTCATTAAATCTAGTCGAAAGAAATTAGAATTACATGTCTCACTTATGCATTCAAATGAATATATTGTAGCAACGGAATCACATATTTATCTAATTATTAAGCATCAATCACATTCATTAACCATTTAAAAATGTTCAATCAAGTCTAGTAACCATATTACAATGCATAATAAAGCCACTAAAAGATGCAATAAGACATGAAACTACATGAGTGTGTGCATGCATTGGGTTTATCCATCCTATCAGTTCTTGTCGGGCAGCTAGAACATCTCTACCTCAACCATGTTTTCGTCTTCGACATTTCTCCTGCACTCAGTCACACTTAGATTTTCATTAATAGGTTAGTCCTAATAATCATAGCCAAAGCAAGAATAAGATATACATCCATAATCATACTAATAATAATTAATAATTAAATTGACTTTCACATATGCATTTATAACACTAACCATAATTACTTTTGCACACACGTGGAATCACTCATAGTAAACAGTCATAGTAAAATGTCCAATAATCTAAATTAATAATTGTTATGTCATCAAATGTCCCCGTAGGACTTTTACCTCTTAAGTTTAGCTCTCAAGTCCCTTGTTTTTCATCACGCATGTTAGAATTGACTCCCAAGACAAAATGGCCTGAAACCTATATCAAATGGGGCTTGAGGGACATCTGTGAGCCTAAACCTTGACCCAAAATAGGTCCTAGAACAAGGGTACCCACGCCCTTGTCCTACCCTAATTTGGCGGGGTCCTAGATTTGAACGTCTGTTGGAGACCACTAAAAAGTGTATGTTGCCGACATCTTAAGTTTGAATTACGAAATTAAAGCAGGAATGTATATATAAGCATGTTTAGGGTTTCATTTGTAAACAAGAAGAAGATGATTATGAGATTTTGGCAAACTTAATGTTGAAATGCACTAGACAACTGAGAGGGGGGGTGAATCAGTTGTCTTCAAAACTTTGACCACTTATGAACATTAACACATCAAACACTTGTTCACTATTATTCAGATTCAATTATGAAAGCATGAAATAAGAAACTCAACACAACAACATCATCAACACATGAGACACCAGGTTTTTTACGTGGAAAACCCTAAAAGGGAAAAACCATGGTGGGTGTTAGCCCACATAAATAAGTAAGTTATAATAATACCGAAAAATGGAGGCTCACTGCCAAGGGATGGCTCGCTGCTAAGAATTGGTGAACTGATTTGATAGAATCTACTCCATGCCTGGGTTTAGTTCCATTGAAACATAGTATAACTCCTCTGCTCTACTCTTTTTACACCTTCACACTTATCTTATCATTTTCACACACAGACATCTTTTTCGAAAGTATATTACATGCATTTATACAATTCATCAACCTTGGAATGTACATCAAGGTCAGAATTACATTCATCAACCATTGGAACAATCTCCATGGTCGGCATTACAAACATACATGGAAATAGGTCTAGACCTATACAAAATTTGCTAAGGTAAACATGTATGCGGATCATGTTATGCCTTAGTTGGGGCTCAAATGCAATCTTCCATGTCACGACACATTTCCACAATCTTCAACGTATCTCCGCAAGTAATGAAAACAACCAAGTTGGCTGAGACTAGTGTTAACATTAAGTCTTTTAAGAATAGTCTTCATCCACGATCCAAATTTCTCTTTGTGGACCAATCCAAAGGTAGGAACATGATTAGGAGATATTCACAAGCACATTGTAATCACCAGGAACAACCACACAATCTCTAACCATTCTGTCAAGAAGATTCTTAAAACCAGAGCACATAAACAACATTGTCAGCTACTGTCATAGAGAAAAGATAGCTTGCAGACCACCAAATCATGAACCATTGAAGTTGAAGGTACTTATCATCATTTCAGACTTAACTCATGAATCGTAGATCATAATACTTCAATGCAGAGGAATGCAGAGAAAAATACATTCTCTCTGTCACCACCAAATATACAAAATAATGGTTTTCACTCTGATGAACATAACTCACTCAAATCTTCATACCGGAGGCTCAAACTTGGAACATAACATCTTTAGACATGTATCTAAGTAACTTCCAATCCGCAAATAAAGATATTCATTATACAAGAAATGTGGAGCAATCTACTAGACTGTTCTGTTGTATCATGAATACTTATTATCTTCAGTACTTAACTCATTACAAGCAAGCGTCAAAACAAGAGCATAGTTGACACCAATGACAACATAGATATGTTGACATCAATGACAATGCCAGTTAGGCACATACTTGTAACAATCTCCCCCTTTGTCATTGATGGCAACATATGATGTGATAAACTATAATGACCATCAAGACAAGATACTCCCCCTTTCTTTTTACACATCTGCACTCTTTCTCCACCTAAGTTTTTCACATGATTTTGTCTCCCCCTTTGACATCAATGGTAAAGGGCACATACTTGCACTCAGCTGCTCTGATCAAATTGCTCTTTCATGAATACTGTAACACTTACTGCTCTTTGGCAGGGACACTTGTTACTCCCCCTGAGAGGTAGTTCTCAAAACATTAATATAGATCAAAGAATGAGGCTTTGGACACCACTGGACTAATGCATTCTTATGCATCTTAGTTCAGAGCAGGAGGGGTAATAACCTCTAACTTTTCTCTAAGATAATCAAAGGTATCCTTAGGCAGAGGCTTAGTGAAAATATCCACAATCTGATCCTTTGTGGACACATATTCCATTTTTACTTCATTTGCTATCACCTTCTCTCTCAAAAAGTGATACCTTATTGATATATGCTTTGTTCTTGAGTGCATCACTAGATTCTTTGAAATGTTTATGGCACTTGTATTGTCACAAAAGATTGCAATTGGATCTTCATACACAACTCTTATATCCTTCAAAGTCTGCTTCATCCACAATACTTGAATGCAACAACATGTTGCTACAATAGACTCCACTTTTGTAGTAGACAAGGAGATTGAATCTTGCTTCTTGCTCAGCCATGAAACCAATCTATTTCCCAAGAAAGCACCTCCACTTGTACTCTTTCTGTTATCAACATCTCCAGCCCAATCTACATCTGTATAAGCACTGAGAGTGAAATCATTGACTTTTGGATACCATAAGCCATGATCTAATGTGCCTTTCAAATACCTCAAGATTCTCTTGACTACCATCACATGTGATTCTCTAGGATCTTCTTGAAATCTTGCCACAAGACATACTGCATGCATTATATCAGGTCTACTTTGAGTTAGATAAAGTAATCCTCTAATCATAGATCTGTACCTTTTCTGATCAGTCTTAGGTGATTCATCAGGTTTTCTCAACTTGCAACCAGTCACCACGGGAGTGCATACTGGTTTGGAGTCCTCCATCCCAAACTTTTCAACAACTCTTTAACATACTTAGACTGATAAATGAATATTCTTTTATCTGATTGAGTAATCTGCAGACCTAGAAAGAAATTCATTTCACCAAACATAGACATCTCAAATTTTTTTTGCATTTCTCCTGTAAACATCATGCACATACCTTCATTTCCTCCAAAGATAATGTCATCAACAAAAAATTCAACAATCAAGATTTGATTATCATTGATTTTAAAATAGAGATTGTTGTCGGCGGTACCTTTATTGAATCCTAATTGCAGCAAATACTTGTCTAACCTTGCATACCATGCTCTAGGGGCTTGCTTCAGTCCATACAATGCCTTTTTCAATCTGTACACCATATCACCTCGGTTTGATAACTGAAATCCTTCCGGTTGCTCAATGTAAACTTCCTCTTCCAATTCATCATTCAAGAATACAGACTTCACATCCATCTGATACACTTTGAAATCTTTGTGAGCCAGAAATATTCTAATTGCTTCAATCCTAGCCACTGGAGCAAAAGTCTCTTCAAAATCTATTCCTTCAGTTTGAGAATATCCTTTGCACACAAGCCTTGCTTTGTTTCTTACAACTTCTCCATTTTTATTCAGTTTTTTCCTGAAAACCCATTTAGTTCTAATGACATTCTTATCAACAAGTCTAGGAACCAATTCCCAAGTTTGATTCTTCTCAATCTACATTAGTTCTTCTTCCATGGCTTTTACCCAATTTTCTTCATTACAAGCTTCATTCACAGTTTTTGGTTCAACCTTTGAAAGCAAACAGTAATTCACTTGTTCTTTTGTAGCTCTTTTCCTTGCCAGCACACCTTTATTTTTGTCACCTATAGTCTGATCTTCAGAATGATTAATCCTTACATACCTGGGAGTCTTAACAACATTTTCCAGAGCCTCTTCTTCATCCTGACTGTCTTCTTGTTCAACTTTTTCTTCATTTATTGTAGTCACAAGTTCATCTGATTCATAGCAACTCAGATCTGATATTCTTTCCTTGCCTTCATCCACCTTCACATTAGCACTCTCAACAATATTTTTCAGTCTCTTATTGTAGCACCGATAGGCCTTACTCTTGGTGGAGTAACAAAGAAAAATTCATTCATCACATCTAGCATCAAACTTGCCTAGTTCATCTCTTCTGATATAACATTTGCTACCAAAAACTTTGAAATACTTCACTATAGGAACTCTTCCATACCATAATTCAAAAGGAGTTTTAGAATTGTTACCTTTGACTTGAACTCTGTTTAGGATGTATACAGCAGTATGTATGGCTTCTCTCCAATATACTTCTAGTAGGTCATCTTCCTTTAGCATAGTCCTAGCAGCCTCTTGAACTGTCCTATTCTTTCTTTCAACAACTCCATTCTACTAAGGAGTTCTAGGTGTAGACAATTGTCTCTTTATCCCTTGTTCTTCACATAAAATATTGAATTCATTTGAAGTGAACTTACCTCCTCTATCAGACCTTAAGCATTTGATTCTCAACTCTAACTCATTCTCAACCATTGCCTTGAAAACTTTGAACTTGTCTAGGCTTCAGATTTTTCTTTTAGAAAAGTGACCCAAGTCATTCTAGAATAGTCATCAATAAGCAACATAAAATACATGTCACCTTGCAGACTTCTTGTTCTTGTGGGACCACACAAATCTGTATGTACTAGCTCCAACAATCCAGTACAGAATTGTTCTTTTCTTTTGAAACTTGTTTTTGTTTGTTTCCCAAATTGACACTCCTTACAAATGGTGTTGGCTAGCTTCACAAGTTTAGGCAGATCTCTTACAACATGTGTAGAACTTATCTTCACCAAATTGTCAAAATTGATATGACACATCCTTCTATTCCACAACAA
Organism: Cunninghamia lanceolata; assembly: GCA_027924645.1. Taxonomy (NCBI): domain Eukaryota; kingdom Viridiplantae; phylum Streptophyta; class Pinopsida; order Cupressales; family Cupressaceae; genus Cunninghamia; species Cunninghamia lanceolata. The sequence continues at coordinate 1,339,783 of BSBN01000887.1, forward strand.
CTCTCATCTATCTAAGCCAACAAACAATAATCATTAGTTCCTCTTAATTGGTAAATGTTACCTCTGGTCTTCTTACCGATAGCAATCACTATTCTAAAGCTTTTCATGATCTTGCACCCATTGTCTTTGAATCTCAAATCATAACCTTTGTCACACATCTGACCAACACTCAAAATATTATGCTTCAAACCCTTCACATATAGGACATTATCAGTATTGTGCTTTCCATCAAAAGAAATAGATCCTTTTCCACAAATCTTACCAGCTACATTATCTCCAAACCTAACCAGTCCTCCATCATACTTTTCCAAACTCACAAGCTTACTTTTGTCACTGGTCATGTGATGTGAGCATCCACTATCAATAATCGATTCATCCTTATCTTTCTCAACCTGAATAGCCAAAGCACTTTCTTCCACTAGTTTTTCTTCCTTCACATAGCTAGCAAGATTAGTAGACACATGTTCTTTAATTGCAATAAACAAGCACTCATTTGCACTAGTACTAGCATCATCAGATTCATCATCCATCACACCTTCATCATCAAGATCTCTAACATAGTAGCATTTCTTTGGAACCCTTAGTCTATTCTCAAATCTTTTTCTATTCCTTTCAACTCTTTCAGGACATCTAGAAGCATAGTGACCAACCTTACCACATGAAAAACATTTGAAAGGTAATTTGCCTTTAAACTTACCATAACCTCTTTGCAGTCTATCAACAAAGTGTTTCAATTTCATCAAGCTCATCATCAGGTTCCACCTTGTACTTTTTAGCTCTGGAGATCTTCTCTGAAGTACTAGCTTTGAAAGCAGTCTCAATCTTTAGCAGAGCATCACCAAGCTCTCTCATCTCAAAAGTTGTAAGCTTTCCTAGCGATTGATCCTTGGTGACATCTTTCACAGTCATTACTTCTTCAATTGCAGCTACCTTGTGACTATAGGATTTAGGTAATGACTTAAGAATTTTCATCACAACTTCCTTCTCTTCAATAGTTCCTCCCTTACCTTTTATTCCATTTACAATTTCATCAATTTTTTGCATGTAGGTTGTTATGTTTTCATCTTCGCTCATCTTTAAACCCTCATTTTTTGCTTTCAGACCCTACAATTTGGCACTTTTAACATACTCATCTCCTTCATACAGATTTTTTAGCTTTTCCTAGACTTCATTAGCAGTTTCTAGTTCCATGACCTTTAACAACTCAGTGTCCAACAAGGCACTTAACAACGCATCTCTAGCTTTTATATTTAACTCATATTCTTTGATTTCATCTTCAGTTGTTAAACCATTCTAAGGCATGGTATACTTCATCTCTGTCACTTTCCATATTCTATAACCAAGACAAAGGAGATGGCTTTTCATTCGTACCTTCCATAAAGCATAATTCGTCCCATCAAACTGAGGAGCTTCTTTCTTATAAGACATCCCGGATCGACCTCAAGCTGTTAGGCTTACTTCCGAGGAACCTTGCTTTGATACCAATTGTTGAAATGCACCAGACAACTGAGAGGGGGGGTGAATTAGTAGTCTTCAAAACTTTGACCACTTATGAATATTAACACATCAAACACTTGTTCACTGTAATTCATATTTAATCATGAAAGCATGAAATAAGAAACTTAACACAACAACATCAACACATGAGACACCAGGTTTTTTACGTGGAAAACCCTAAAAGGGAAAAACCACAGTGGGTGTTAGCCCACAGAAATAAATAAGTTATAACAATACCAAAAAATAGAAGCTCATTGCCTTAGGGCTCACTACCAAGATCGACTCACTGCCAAGGGATGGCTCACTGCCAAAGGTTGGCTCACTGCCAAGGATTGGTGAACTGATTTGATAGCATCTACTCCATGCCTGAGTTCAGTTCCATTGAAGCACAGTATAACTCCTCTACTCTTCACACACAGGCATCTTTTTTGCAAGTATATTACATGCATTTATACAATTCATCAACCTTGGAATGTACATCAAGGTCGGTATTACATTCATCAACCATTGGAACAATCTCCAAGGTCGGCATTACAAACATACATGGAAATAGGTCTAGACTTAAACAAAATTTGCTGAGGTAAAGATGTATGCGGATCATGTTATGCCTTAGCTAGGGCTCAAATGCAATCTTCCATGTCACGACATGCTTCCACAATCTTCAATATATCTCCACAAGTAATGAAAACAACCAAGTTGGTTGAGACTGGTGTTAACATTAAGTCTTTTAAGAACAGTCTTCATCCACGATCCAAATTTCTCTTTGTGGACCAATCCAAAGGTAGGAACATGATTAGGAGACATTCACAAGCACATTGTAATCACCAGGAACAACCACCAATCTCTAACCACTCTGTCAAGAAGATTCTTCAAACTGGAGAACATAAACAACATTGTCAGCTACTGTCATAGAGAAAAGATAGCTTGTAGACCACCAAATCATGAACCATTGAAGTTGAAGGTACTTATCATCATTTCAGACTTAACTCATGAACCACAGATCATAATACTTCAATGCAGAGCAAAATACATTCTCTCTGTCACCACCAAATATACAGAAAAAATAGTTTTCACTTTGGTAAACATAACTCACTCAAATCTTCATTATGGAGGCTCAAACTTGGAACATAACATCTTCAGACATGTATCTAAGTAACTTCCAATCTGCAGATGAAGATATTCATTATGCAAGAAATGTGGAGCAATCTACTAGACTGTTCTGTTGTATCAGGAATACTTATTATCTTCAATACTTAACTCATTACAAGCAAGCATAGTTGACACCAATGACAGCACAAATATGTTGACATCAATCAAAACACCGGTTAGGCACATACTTACAACACTTGTGATTTTAGAGCATTCAAGGGATTCATTGTGTTGTAGAGCATAATATTGTTGTTGTGTTTGTTATTGCAAATTTGGCTTCATCTTCTCATGTTGTGAAAGATTTTCATCTACATGCGAGCTACATCTCTGAGGTGATATCTATTTGTGCTTTCAATCAATCACTTATCATTTATTTTTTGCCTCTATCCTGCAAGGATATGAACTCTCTATCTAACAACAGTGTTGGAAGGCTTGAATGCCATTCCGAGGCTTGATCGAGGCAAGCTCCTAAACACCACAACCCCCTAATGCCTCTCTTGTGATTGTAGGTGACCACTGTCGTATTCTATAGAGTGGAGTTGCAGAGGAGCATTGCAGAGTGTAAAGATCTCAGATCTAAAGGAAAGAGCATAATCAGGATAAGGGTGCTAGTCCCTGTGTCCTCCAAGTTTGCAAAGCCAGAAATTAAAGGGACAATGATAAGCAGCATCATAAAAGGTATGGAAAACACTGATAAAAATACTACATCAGATGCCGGTGGGAGTCCCTCCATCCTTGACATTTCTAAATCTCGAACTTCGAAATCTAGTATGAATCTAATCTTCATCTAGTATCTATGTGTGCAAGCATTTGTCAGAATTTGTCTGTTTATTTACAATTTTACAATAATTAGGGTTTTGATCATAATTGGGCTTAAATTAATGCAATAATCATTAATTTCCAAATTTTCCTATCATTACAAGTGACAACCAACCTATAGGTGAATCCTCTTGCAAAAGTTGAGTTTCAACTCGGTTAATTGCGCTTAAATGTGTTTAGTGAAAGGAGGATCTAAACTAAATCATCCATCAAACCCTCTTCCCCTTTTTCCTACATTACAATAATAAAGTCCAAAAACTAGATGTGACAAAAATGGAGGATTCCCATATTTATAGATTACCCAATAAAGAAGGATAGTCCTTAACAATTGATCCAAAAAGGGAATTTTATGGATGAGATCAAATAGCATGCTAAGTAAAAGTGGGGCCTTCCTATTATGTTACTTTAAACCACATACTCCTCATATGGGAGAGGGGAAATATTCATGTAATTTAAAAGAGGCCACTACATTTTTTTTCATTCAACATGCTATGTGCCCTATGGGATGTCAACAAAAGAGGGGTTTCATTAAAATCCAAGTACAGTGAAACATTCACTACACCTCTGTTTATTAGGTAGAGAAACTAAGGTTTACATTGATATGATTACTTGGTCTCTGTGTGACCTACTAGCATAAAGAATCTATAGCCTTTTTGTTTCTTATTGAAGGTGTTGAGCTTCCTACAAATTTTGAGAGTGTTGCAGATGTTCAAAGGACTCAAAACTAAGGATACAACTTCTAAAATGAACCTCTTCATTTAAGATATCACTTTCAAAAAATAGCTTAGAATAAAGACGACCTTGCAATATGTATTTTCTTTTCTTTTTTTCACTTCTTATCCTCTCCATAGTTCAAAACTAGGAAAATTGAGAAACTCCAAATCAACCCCCATAGTAGAAAATTCGACTAGGTCCTAGCAATAGAACCAAAATGTTGACCTATTTTACTTGTGCACTAAAACTCTAGGCCAACACCTAAGAACCTACCATGCATTGATATATCTATCCAAAGAGCATATATATCACATATAAAGGAGGTCTCACTTGAAGTGCGTAGAGGATTCAAAAGACCCAATATTGAATTCAACTGTGAGGATGTATGCATGTAAATTACCAAATAACAGACTATGTGCAACCACAATAATACTAAACATTACACATGCTTACACAACACTAAAGTTTATTCACATTGCAACATTGATTACATCACAAAAGTTTCCCTTACCCATGATAGGCAAGGAGGCAACTAAAACCCTTAACTTGTTACCCATCACCTAATACCCTTGAGCACCCCTAACTTGTAATTGATAAATACTATGACCAACTCTACAATGCATCTGTGATTAACTCTATAATGCATAAGAGGCATGCTTAGATAGATGGAAGAACCTCCTATTTTTACAATCATTATTTTTTTATATTCTTATTCATCTTCTATAATTACCTCTAAAGCACATTGTTTCTTATTCAAGCAATCTTGTGCACATACTTTTCCTAATTATAGACATTGCATTGTTTTATGTGCAAGAAAACTTGTGCACATATATTTCCTTAAGAAATTATTTAATTAATTATTATTATTTTAAAGTCCTTCAATGGTAGATGTTTCTTTGAAATGACTATTTCTAGCATAAACACATAGAGAGCATTACATGAGCATTTGCAATCACAAGGACAAACATAGGCATTTACATTCAACTTGTCGTGTCTTCAAACTTGTCAAAATATTTGAATTGATTAAGGGGCCTTACTAAAGTGTAATGTGGGAAGATAATCAACTTCCCTTCCCTAGAATAGAAAGTTTCAACAAAACTTTTAAGCGCCATCTTTTTTAGATAGATAAAAGTGAACAAGAATCTAAAGTCCAGAAACACACAATTCAAGGCTACATAGAAGGTTCAAGGCCATAGAAAGAAGTTTAAAACCACATGTGTGGGGATTAGGACTATAGATGCATGATTAAACCAAAACAAAACAAAGATTACTTTCTAGTCTATTGTAACCTAATAGTAGCAACTATGATAGCAAAAGCTAGAGCTAAATTAAGAAAGCACACTAAAACAAATCATCCACTTAATACACATGGAACTAAACACTTCTATCTTTTCTTATCATTTATAACATTTATTTTAATATATTTCAATACCTCTTTCAAAGCTTTATTCATATGTAAATTACTTGTAATTGTGATTGTTTTATTGCATTAACTAACCTAGACACCTTTAAAGTTTGGTATTCTCCTCTTCAATAATTAAAAGAATATTCAAATTTGTAAAATTCAATTGCTAATATGTAAAACAATTGAAATGATGACAAGAATATTCAAATTTGTAAAATTTAATTGCTAATATTGTATTGAAACTCTAATCCCTATGTGGAATGAGAAACCACACCCTAGTGCTAATGGGAGTTGGATCCTTTGGTGGGAACAAGCCCTTACTCGTTGCACTACATTTCTTCACTCCTATGGACATAATCTTGCTTGGAAATGAAAAAGAGTGGAACACACTCTTCAAGGTCAACTCAAAAAGAGCAAAAAACTCTGGGATGCCTCTCCATCTAATTTTAACATTCAAACTTGGCAGTGGTAGCTACAGAGCATAACCTACGAAAATTAGAGGAGTATAAAGGCAAAGGTGCCCAGATTAGAGCCCATCTAAATTGGATGAAAAATGGAGACAAAGGTTCTAAATTTTTCTTTAAATTTATCAAACTAAAGCACAAAAAGAGCATAAAGGACCAATTCAAATGCCAATGACAAATTATGCTCAGATACTAAAAGCATTCAAAAAATTTCTTGGTCTCATTTTCAACAACTTTTTGTGGATGATTCTAAGAATGATTTTCTTCAAAAGCTTACAAAGGATGTTGTAGGTAAATGCATCTCGACCAAGGTTGATAAGTAACATCAATAGTATCTTGATAGATTGCTAACTATCAAAGAGTTTGATGTTGCCATGCTAGCCATGCATAATGAAAGAAGCCCTGGAATTGATGTGTTACCAAGTGAATTCTTTAAAACATTATGGCCCTATTTCAGAATGGATTTCTTTGCCATGTACTTGGAAGCTTATGAGAAAGGCTCTCTAGGACCTAATATTAATCAGGGGTTATTAGATTGATTTCTAAAAATAAAAATTATGATATAGTCTCATGTTGGCATCCTATTACGCTCCTTAATACAACATATAAAATTATAACAAAGGCCCTCGCGAGAAGAATCAAATCTATCACCGAAGAGATAGTCTAGCCAAAACAAACTAGTTTTTTAGGTGGTAAATTTATTTTGGACAACCTTGTGCTTGCTTAGGAGACAACATAGTGGGCTCAACAATCTGCATAAAATGCTCTTCTAGTTAAATTGGACTTTGATAAAGCATATGATAGAATGAAATGGCAATTCATTTTGAAAATGCTTAAGTGGCTTGAATTTGGACAAATAATGTTTTCTCATGTTCAACTCATGTTTAAAGATGTTAATGCTCATTTCATCATCAATGAGTAGCATTCCCTCAAGTCAAAGATCCTTCAGACCAGGTTGTCCATTGACACCATATCTTTATGTTCTAACCATTGATGCACTTGGGTATCTCCTCTAGCATGCTCATCATCAAAAGCTTATTTGTGGGATTTTGCTGCCAAGCAATGCAATTGTTCTAAATTCACATTTTTTTATAACATGTTGTTCCTTCATAACTCCGTAGAAGAAAATTCCAACACTCTTAATGTTCTAGAAATCTATTGTGTTGCCTCGGGGTCCTAGCTATCTACAAGCATAACAAAATATTTCATGACATCCTCTAACTCACAGCCCTTGTGGATTCCCATGGAATGAAAATGGATTAAACATGGTTCTATCTCCAAATATTTGGGTATCCCCTGTGGTATTAGAGTATCTCTAAATGACATGTGGAAATGGTTCCTTGAGAAGCTAAAACATAAACTATCAACTTGGAAATTCAGACTTCTCTCCTTACCTGGAAGAATTCAAGTGGCTAACAAAATTCTCTTAGCCAGTCATGTGTACATCTCTTCATGTTGGTTTCCATCTAAAGCATGCTACAATCAAATCACAAAAATTATCAGAATCTTCTTATGGGCCAAGTGGGGCGAGAAAAAAGGGATGCATGTTGCTATGTGGAATCATTGTATTCAACCCAAAGTTCGTGGAGGCCTAGGTATCATCGATCCATACAAGCAAGCCATTTGCCTTGTGGCTAAATGGATCATTAGAGCTTTGTAAGGGACAACTCCTTGGAAAGAAATTATCCATTTTCATTTTCTTACAGCCACATTGGCTAAGTCTTGGTCTTCTATTTGGTGGCAAGACAAAATTCTTTTGGCCCCTTATTTCAAAATTCAAGCCTCTGATCAAGTAAAAAGTCTATGGAAAGATTAGAAAATTGTGTCACTTCTCCTTTGCTAGCATGATAGCTCTTTAAGCAGTGGTTTGATCTTTCCCACTTCTTCAATCTGGTGGAACAGGGGTATTCAACTAAATGATAAACCACTTGCCACTATACAAAACTTAGGAGGAAAATGGTTGTTCAAAACGAGAGTCAAGACATTTATGGACTTAAGGGACCTTTCAAATATGACTTGGAAGAATGATCACTCTCTAAAGTTTGAGTTCAAATTGTCTAAGAGCCAGTTACAAAAAATTCATATGGTGCAGTCGCTTGTCCCCCCAAGCTCCAACTTAAACTCTCAACTAACACGAGATATACTTTCTTCAAAGATTGGCGATGGCATGATGGTTCCAACATAATTCACTTTCCATTCTAAGTTGTATATCTCAGTCTCCTTCCAGTCTTCAAAAATGACCAAAGTTTGAACATCAAGTGGAAATGCTCCTTCTCATCCATCAAATGGATTAAATTGAGCAATACAATTTGGAAGTCTAAGGCTACTATCCAAGCTCAATTTCTGTCATGGAAGCTTCTTCACTACTGACTACCTACAGGTGATTGCCTTCACTTTCTTTATTCGTAGCCACTTTGTTGTCCATTCTATAAGTATAAAGAGTCTATGAAACATGTGTTTTGGTCTTGTGCATGCATCCAAGGTTTGTGGTAGGCTATCTTCCAACATGTCCCTACTACCTGTCCCATGATTCGTAATTGAAAAGCAACTTTATTAGGAACCAGAACTTCTCCTCATGTCATCACATAATCTTGTTGTCAAACTATCCTATTATGTTTATGGAAACAAAGATGCTCTCCCTTGTTTAATAATAGCTTTATTCCCCCTGATATGGCATTGGCTAACATCCTTTCTCATCTCCTATTTCAAGTGGAAAATCTAATTCATAGTATGACTAAGTCCTTGCAGGGTAATATGGTGCTTAAGAACCAATTAGATGGCATGTTGAAGCAATTGGGACTGTTTGCAGAACAAGAAGTACATTAGATCATTTGGAGTTTGTTTGTGGGCTGTTTTTGGAGGCTGATTTTTTTTCTACTAATTTCATAGATATGGGTTTTAGTTTGTGTGTGAATTTTGTTGTATCTATTATCTTTTGAAAATGCTTTTGTCTCTGGTGAACAATTGATGTCTTTAAAAGTTAAGCTTGGTTCTTGTTTGGGAGCATTTCTCAAACTTTGTCTTGTAATTTTTTAAGACTGTAATAGAACTTACTCTGTTGTTTAAAACAACCATTGGTTTTTATGCTAGTAGCTATTTTACTTATGACAGTTGTTAACATTATTGTTATTATTATCTTTAGTATTTCTGCTATGTTAGTATGTATGTGTGTAATTTTTTATTTATTATTAATAAAAACTTTTCTTCAATTAAAAAAACGATGGCAATGATTTATTTTTATTTTTTTCACGATACCCAGGGATTTGTTGATTTGAATAGTATGGAATATTGTACCTTTTTGGTAATAATGATGCCCCCAAAATGAGAGGTTGGCTAGTGGCTAGGTGATGGCTACCAAATTCCAAACTTTCCCAAAAGAAGATATGTTTCGTTTAAAAGCAGTGAGTATATATTATATATAGCTCTCAAAATAAAGTTGATATTTGATGTGATGGGGCAATTTGTCGATATTTAGGTGGGTGTTATCTTCTATTTTCTTTATTGCCTAACAAATCAACACAAAACTATCCGTGGAAACTTCGGATAGAGTTGCAAATTGCTATCACCATATGAGTTTGAGTTGGAATGCGTTACAACTTTGCCATGGCCCCTACTTTTAATTCTCTCTTTGAACTCATCCCTTCTTTAAGACTTATCTACAACACTTTTTCCCCTAATATCCAAATTGGATGGAGATATGATATTGAGATAGAAAAATGGGGACCAGCTCACTCTTTAAAGTATGGGCGCTCTGATTGGCCCTTATGTTTCCCTAGTCCTCCCACCCACTTCATTTAATGACACCAGTTTTGTTTTGAACTAGGTGATGACTAGACTCTACAACTATCTTGGGGCAGGGATATTGGTGAGGAAATAAAGCACCCTACTGTAATTTATGATATAAGAAAATAATAAATAATTAGGTTTAAATTAATTAGAGTTGATATAATAAATGTAAATTATGATAAGTTGAAAGAGGTTAGAAGGGTTTAGTTTTTTGGGATTTATTGGGGTTGATAATGAAAATTATGTTGTATGTTGTGGTTGATGAGTGGAATTAAAAAATTGGGATTTGATTTGTACTACTAAGACTATGACAGATCTACATTGTGACGTTGGGTTACTTAGGAACTAGACCAGGGTCATAGTGTGGTATAAGGATGCATTGTCTCTGTGTGGCTTGGTTCTCTACTAATGTGATATTCAAGGTTTCACTCCTACTGCTAACACTTTTGTTTGAAACAAAGGGTTGTATATAAAAGCATAGTGAGGCCTATTATGTGTAAAGAGAAGGTCTACAAGTTCTGTGATAATGAGTCAAACCTCTTTGCTAATGATATAATATCAAAGACACGCCAAACAAACAATGCAATTCATACAATGTCAATGTTGATGTATGTGCTAATGTAGTGTTGATGCTAGAGTGTGCAAATGATTTTATTCTATGATCTAATGATGCTTTGTGATTCTCTATGATGATTATTAATGACCTAAGACTTTCCATAAATACAAGATCCAAGATGCTCAATTGGAGGTGTTTTGGCGCACAAGTCAAGAGGATAACAATCGAATTTTGAAAGGGTAAACTCAAGGAAGGAAATTTTGATTTTTGAAATTAGGTTAAACTAGGCTATGATGCAGTCCAGTCCAAGGGACAAGACTGCATATGTGATCTAGTCTAGGAATGGTGAAGTCCTACAAAATCAAACTGACCTTGACTAGGGAAATGGATAAGGCTATTTTCAATTCCTACACCAAATAAGACAAATTAAGCACTATGACATCATATTTATGAAAGTACCAAAAGTAGGTGTAAAAAAAAGAGTAAATAGATTGGGTTAGCACTTTATTACTTGCAATTAAGTTGAAATGCCTTTGATGTTTGTCATGGTGGGAGTTCTAGTAAATGTGGGGTACCTAAGATTACAATATTATCTTTGGAGGTTTTTTATAACCTAGAAAATTGTGTACTGAATTAAAGGAACACACTTACAAAGATGGGTTAATTAAGATAATAATTGAATACACACACGCACACCCACACCCAAAAGCACTTGGAAAAAAAATATGAGAGAAATTTCTTCATTAGAGAAAGTTCATATAGCCCAACAACAACTACCAAGTCAAAAGAATAATATAGGGTTATAAACACAAAGAACAACATAAAAATATTATAACAAAATTTATATTACATTGTTATCCTCAAATTTAGTTGTGCTCAATTTGTAGGATGACCCTACGAAACTTGTCCATTTTGTAGCCTACAACTCTAAGCACGCAAAATGAGGTGAATCACATTTGCCCTCATGCGTGGTCTCTTAGATTCGGCAAGTTCACCCCTGTAATGTTTTGTGTCATTTTCTTGAAGTTGGCAAATCAAACCAAAATTGCAAAGTTCAATTTTTCAAGTGTTAGAGAGTTTTGTTAAACATGCATGAGCGGCAAATTTTGCCGCCAATACATGTTACTTGCCTTGTCTCATGCAAGGGCAGCAAAATTTGCCACCCATGCATGTTTTCACTTGATTGTTCTAGGGGCAGCAAATTTTGCCACCCGAGCAACAATCACTTCACACAAAGTGTAATTAATGCGCTCAGGTCGTGGCGTTTTAAGGGATTTTAAATGTGTTCTATTTGTTTTTATTTTCATTATTTCTGTCTTTCACCTTCCTATGTCTTCTTCGCCCTAGAGATTCATCAAAGAGTGCCAAGCATGCGTCACTAAGCGGATTTGACTAGTGATTTGAGTTAAGGTTTCCATTGTTTCTTCCTTTTTATTATCGGGTAAGTCTTTTTCTTTTTCTTTTTCATTTTTCATGTGGTTGTTGTTACATTAGGATTTAGATGTTTTCTTAGTTTGCTATATACTATTATTTGCATCTATTTGTGTTTCTTTGTGTAACTAGTCAAAACCCTAGTATATATTGTTAAACTTTTTTCCTTTTTGTGTTGGCGTTTTGAGTTCGTTCTTCTGTTTCTTTCCATCAGATGGTCTTCACTGTTTTCAATCCTTTCATTTTATAACCCTTGTCAACGTTTTTTGCAGTCTAACTTTGTTTCGTTCCCAGTAGTGGTGAAGTCTACCGCTGTCTTTTTTCACAGTTCAACCTGTTTGAATGTTTTTCCATGGCGTGAGCAGCGAAATTTGTCGATGCCACTTTATCTAAGTTTATTCATTGATGTAAAGTCAACGAAAATCATTGACCCTACACCAATGTCGGTTTACCTACTCTTGCTGCGGAGGCGGTAAATTCAACCGCCCTTACAAAATTTAAACAAAATCACAACATGCAGGGGCGGCATTTTTCACTGCCCATACCAAGACTTCAATTTTTGCCAAACATGCAGGGGCGGCAAATTTTGTTGCTCATACATAAATGTATAATACTCTATATCACATGCAGAAGCGCTAATTTTCGTTGCTCCTCCATACTTGCCAAATTTTACCCTCACGCAGAGGCGTCAAAATTTGTCGCTCCTTCATAACTTGAAGTTTTTCCCAGATGTACAAGCGACAAATTTCCCCACCCATGCACAAAAGCAATCTACTCCACATGCAAAGGTGGCAAATTTTGCCTCCCTTACATCACTCACCCGAATTTCTCTTTGGCAAAATTTTCCTTTTGTCAACCATTGCCCGCTTTCACTCTGTTTCTCACCTCCATTGCTCTCTAGCCCCGCTAAGCTCATGCTCTTAAACATAATCTTCATCATTGCAATTCCCTATTGCCATATTTTCCTAACACTGTAAAATCATGAATCTTGTGTTGCAGTTTCTTCTGCACGTTTTCTGAGGTCCATCATTCAACAAAGACACTTGTGTTTCAGATGACTGATCCGTCACCAAGGAAGACAAAAGTCATGAAGTATAAGTATCAGGGAGTGTTTCCTGTAACATCTGTGACATCCAATGTGGATGAGATCAGAGACACTGAGATTGGTCATGTAGACATGGCCAAGTTTGTGGAGAGAATGAATCAAAAATCCCTCAATCACTTTATGAAATGCATTGTGGAAAGCAGCATTCATTTGGTGGTTGCATTTCATGTTCTCGCGCACAATCCTAAGTTTGTACTTCAAGTGGCAGTACATTACAACAAGGATAACATGAGTGTCACTGATGCCAACGAGAATGTGATTATAAGATTGGATCTAGAGTTCTTGGATAAAGTCTTCATGTGTCCTAGCCTTGACACATGTGCAGAGATTGATTCTGATTATTCTTAGAAAGAATATGATAAGGATCTAGAGTCAGCAAAGAAGATAATTAACACCAAATGGCTAAAGTCTACAAGGCCAAATCTCTCAAGATGGCCTAAAAGCTTTCCTGGGAGTGATGTCATTGAAGAAATCAGTGATTTGATCACTCTTCTCAACAAAGTAAGGGGACTTTCTACATCTTCCACTTTTCATGAGTGGATGTACCTCTACATCAGGGTAATATTGAAAGGAACCAAAAGATATTTTAGGATGAACAGATCAACAATGCCATACATGAGCAGCTTACTAAGGTGTCCACTACCTCCAAGTTCTATATGGCATCTTATCTTGTTTATGTTGCTGCCTCCATGAGGAGTTTTCCAAGTCTATCATCAGAGGGAGATCAGAGGGTTGTTCCAGTGTATCAATATTATCCTCAATTGACTCTTAAGGGAGTTATTCATCATTTCTGAAGAGTTAATCATGCTTTCTTAGTTGTGTTCTTATGTCTTTTTGATACACAATTAGAATAGAAGAGAATTTATGATGAAGCTTGAGCAATAGTGAAAAGATTTGGTTGTTTGTATCTGCAATTTCCCACTTTCACTTATCTAAGAGTTGGGTATTTCTAAGGTTATCCCTATATGTTACCAAGGTATCCAAGTGACAAGATTGTGTTAATGGAATTATGCCGACAGATCATTGTTGTGCATAATAAACAAATGGAGCTGAAGAAACCTGGTTTTAGGTTCCTGATTGAGATTGGCAGGTATTCTATCTCTACTTCTACTAAGGCTAAGGCCATTGAATCTGAAATGCAACTTGTTACTATGAAGCATTTCAAGAGAAGAACTAACTTTGATTATAGAAGGGTTAAGGATAAAGTAAAGAAGAAATCTTTGTCTCATATGCCTATGGTAGAGGATGTCTGGGCTGATCTAAGGACAGAGGAAAACATTAGGAAGATGGACTACTGCTAGTTGACTTTAACTCAAGTTGAGGAGCTAGAGCTAGCGAATATTCCTGATGGTATGACATATGATGGCAACATTCTGGATCTTGCTTATGTTAGTGAAAATAATGAAGGTTATTTGTTGTCTGCAATTAAATGGTCAAAGAAAGAAGTTACTTCCATCCGGCAAAGATTCCAAACAATTTTGGTAAATACAAATGTATGGTTGGTAGGTAGAGGAATTCAGTTGAAAGACTTTATAACTGGATATGAAGAAGAAACGCAAGAACAAACAGGTAAGAAGGCTAAGCTGAGGATGAAAAACAAAAGTGATGCACCTAGTTCTAGCAAGGCAACCAAGCCTAGGATTAAATTTGTGTCTAAGGGTGGTAAAGCTAAGGTAACTGGAGAAGAGCCGACTGCTGAAGAGATAGCCACTAAAGAATAGGCTACTGAGGAGCCAGCTATTGAAGAAATATCTTCAGAGGAAAGAGAAGAGATTGAACAAGAAGTTGAACAAGAAGAAGAACAGGAACAACATGGAGGACCCACAGTGTCTCCTCAGGATGACATTTCACAAGAGCCACATTTTTCTTCTCCTTTGAACACTTTTTCAGTGTCTCCCTCTATGCCCAAGTTCATTCCAATCATTCCAATAAATATTCAGTCTTCTAAGTCTCCTCTGTCTTTGCATCCATCTCCATCCAATCTCACTTTTGATGGTCTCAAGCAGAATTTGGAAACCATTTTTGGTTCTTCATCTTATTTACCTAGTCTATCCTCACCTTCATTTGATATGGATACTCAAACTAATTTTGATCAATTCATGACTGGTTCTGAGCAAAATTCAAGTGTTAATGTTCTTGGTGCCATTTTTACAAATACTTCCCCAATTGTAACTTCAACTTGTGTGGGTGCAGCTCCTTCCACACCGACTATGGATTCTAATTTGGATGCAAATGTGTTAGTGCTTCCTCCATGGCTTTCAATGCATACCCTAAAGAGAAAGAAGCAAGTTGTTTCCCCAGATGACTTCAACTTCGAGAAATTGGTGCCTGTGAAGACCAAAACCAAAAAGAAGCCAAAGACTCTATTCAAACTTCTTGATGATAAAGGTTACAAGTATGCCAAGATAGCACAACCTCCTCCTGATGCAACTATTGAATATTTTGCTATGAATGACTATTCAATCTCAAGAGTTGAATTGGGGAGGATCACACATGAGGTGGCAAAGGCTGATGCCCAATTCACACTCAATTCTCTTATTGTCAAATTTGATCAAGAGAAGAAAATGAAGGATCAATATAAGGCCAGGGTAGAACGGTTGACTAGAGTGCTACAGAAAATCATATTGACTTCAGAGTCAGTGGAACCTATGGCTATCACTGTTGAAGATCCTATCATTCAGAAGGTTGAGAAGATACATGCAAGAGGAAGAGTGATCGGGGAATTTCTGGAAAGAATGATTGCACAAGGTACACTTCTTCTGACAGCTTCTGTGGAAAGAAGAAATAAAATGGAAAAGGTAAGGGCATAATTGGATGAGTTAGTTGATGCTTTGTCTCAAGAACTCTAGGACATGGATGAAAGTCTAGAAGAGTGGGTGAAAATGAAGAAGTTGAAATTGAAAACTTTGGTAGGGATTGGGATCACTTCTAATTGTGAGTCATATGTCGAAACTAAAGAGACTTTGATTCACCGAATCAATGTTCTGAAAGATTTAATCAAGGACTTGCAGAGTGCCCAAGAAGTTAGTAAAGATAACAATGTTAGTCTTCTCAACAGGCTTGAAGAACTCTCATGCAAGTTACTAGATGATGATCATAAGTTTCTTTCTACAGAGAAAATGGTACAAGAATTTAACAGCATGATTCAAAGGGACTTTGAAGAACAAACTTTTTTAGTCACTTCTATGGATAAGTTGTTGGATTATCAATTGACTCTGGATAACCTTAAGACAAGCTTGGTAAGGCATGAAAAGGTAGCTATCAACATGAAAGACTCAATAACCAGGGCTCGTGCTATTTCAAAGAACACTTCTAGACTAGATAGGATTGAAATGCAAGCGATGCTGACAATGTACGAAGAATTCATGAAGAAGGACGGTGGTGGGAGTTGATCAGTTGATCATGTCTTAGATTATTTTCTAAACATTTCTTTTATGTTTTATGTATCTAGCTTTGGACATATTTACATGTACTTTTCAAATGTGTAATTACATGTAGAAACAAGGAAAGTCCTAAATCAATAAGGACTCTTTTTGTTGAATAAGTCATAGTTAGTTTTACTTTTCCTACTTTTGCTCATGGCCTCTCCCTATAAATAAAGAGGGACTCTTTTGTAAATAGTATCTTTATTCTATTGAAGCGAAGCGCTGCTAATTTGAAAAGCAATTTGAGACTTTGTGCTTATTGTTGTAAATCAATTTTCAAGCAATTATCAATACAAGAAAATCGAGTTAGCATCCAATCTTTGTCTTGGATCAAATTTGTTATGCGATAGAATTGTTCTTACGTCTTTTCTATTGCATTATCTTTGATAAGTGGTTGAAGTGTGAGTGTATATATCAAGTGTTTAAAGAGATATTTCAAATCTGATTTTTGTAGACTTTGAGCTACAATATCATTTGTGGAAATTGTGTTATGTTTGTGAATTCAAAATAACTTGAAGACTTTGAGCTACAAGTTGATTTCTGTGATCAGTTTATCATATCTTGACATATAGTGAAGGCTTTGGGCTACACTCTATTCTGGAATCCTTACTTTCATTTAGCATAAGAAGCAACGGAAAATTTTGTGTTTTCGTGGGTTTCTTCATGATTCAAACGCGCTGGTATTATTTTAGTTATTCTTTTGTGTAACTTAAATACATATTGGCTATTATTTCTCCAAGATAGTAATTTATAGTGATTGTATGACATAGGCTTTGTATTGTGAATTGTAAACATCTTTTCTGAAAAAAGAGAAATAGATGATATGGAAACACCCCATGGCTAGTTTTAGTGTAAATACATCAATTACTGCTTGATTTTAGTTAGCAATAAGAAGGGAGCATCCCCTTTCTGAGAGAATAGATTTAATCTCATAACATTGTGGTTTATATAACCATTTTGTCTTCAGTTAGTTGACGACAAAATATTACACAACAGTTTTTGGTGACTCCGTTGGGGAACGAAATGCAACCAAGAGCCTCATGCTTTTGGTTGATGTATACCGGCCCCATTGCTTGTAATAGGTTTTTCTTATTGCTTATCTTTTGTTTGTTAAATTGCATTCTGGCAGAACTAAGGTATACAAGAAGTAGAATAGCACAGGGAATTATAGATCCTATTTTTGAATTAATGCAACAACATAATTTCAATCTTCTGCCTATGAGATCTCTTCAGCGTACATAGAGTTTTCCTCCTACTAATGTGATATCTCCCATATCAAGTGAATCTTCAAGTGTTCATAAAACTCCACCTATTGTACAAGTCCAAAGGTTTGTGATCCTCCATTTAACCGGCGCACAATGGCTCTTCCTCCTCCTCCAGGTCCATGTAGAAATGCTTTCGAGCCTTTAAATCTCACTCTACTACTACATGAACTACCTCGTGGTTCAAGGAAAAATTTTCCTAAGTTCTATGGTGATATAAAAGTTTACCCTGATGAACACATTACAGCTTTTTACATTGCTTGTGGTGTTTTACGAGTGGAACATGAAGATGTCTCTGTAAGACTGTTTGTTGAAATACTTCAAGGTGTAGCTGCGGACTAGTTTTATCATCTTCCCTCACAAACCATCACTGGATGGAATATTCTCTAAACCAAGTTTGAGGCTAGGTTCAAGCCTGCTGAAGATGTGCATGCACTATTAGCTCAGCTTACACAAATGAAGAAAGAACCACAAGAACCCATGCATGAGTTCATTGCAAAGTTCAACAAGTTGACAAATCAGATTCCTGCAACTGCTCAACCTACAACTGAGAATCAGAAGTGTTTCTTCATAAACACTCAACTGCTAGAAGTAAGTTTTCTTCTATGACGTGCAAATCTAGTTGATCTGGCAGCAACTTAGAACTTGGCTACAGAGATTGAGGATGATCTAATCCTCACCGGAAAGATAAGGAAAGATACAAACAGAGCTAGAGGGCAACCCTCTAGAAACACACCTTCTACTAGCATCACGGATCTTATGGTGCAAAAATTGGCTAATGAGTTGTTAGCTCTGAAAAATAAAATGTCCCAAAATATGTCCATTCCCTCCTACAAGGACATACCAAGGAGAACATTTCCCAACATTCCCAATTATCAAGGTAACGCTATTAGAAATCAAGGTCAAAACAGGCTTCCTTCATCACAAGGGAGACATGCTTTGGAAGCATCGCCAGTAAATGCAGCAGTGGGTTACTATGAGGCAGAGCAAGACGATCTTCCCCAATCAAATTTTGATTAGGAAGATGGTGTCAATCTCTTCACGGAGGGTGAAGAAGAGTTGGCTAGCGACTCTAATATTAGTTTCCTAAATTTTGAAGATGAGATGGAACAAGAAGAAGCTACTTTTGGTGAATCTTATGTTGTTCTCACACGGTCACAGAATCAATCTAATCCTCAACATGTGGCTAATAAAGGAAAGTCTAGGGAAGATTCTCACCCTGCGGTTACCATTGCTAAGAAGGGCACTCCTTTACCTTTCCAATCAAGAGATGTGGCTAGCGACAAACAAGTAAGTACATTTGATTCTCCTACTTCATCTTCAGCATATAAGACTAGTACTCCTTATGTAAAACCTCAAAGTGAGAATAGTCTATCTTTTGTAGCTAGTCCATATCAACTTTTTGATATTATAGACCATGCTAAAAAGACCAAGATTCAAATGTCTGAGGTAGAATACCTGTAAGCTAATCCTAACCAGTTTGAAAGATTAGCTAAGTTTGTTAAAAACAAAGCTGCCCCTGTTGGGCAAGATTTTTACAAATCTACTCCTATCATCCCTAAAATGAGAACAACTCAGAGTAATCTAGTTGCCTCTCCTTCTACCACCACAGGAAAAATTAAACCATTCTATATTTCCTTGCTAGTAAATGGTCATAAGCTCAGTAACTATGTTATAGATTCCAGAGCCTCTAATAATGTTATGCCTGCCAAGGTAGAAAATGCCTTAGGTTTAACTTTAACTAAGACTTTTGGCCGTTGTTTCTCCATGGAAACAAAGCAAGTGCCCCTCATAGGGTAAATCAAGGATGCACAGTTTGCATTCGCTGCTTTCCCAGAGAAGAGAATAAAGATAGCTGTTCTAGTGGCTGATGTTCCAGCTTCCTATGGAATATTACTAGGACAAAATTTTTGCAAGGATGTTGGTGGAGAAATCAACATGGATTGGTCTGATGCAACGATACCTATCAAAGATATCATGCAAAAGCTTCTCTCTAAAAGAGAGGCTAAGTATACAGTAACCAAGTCTGAAGATCCAAAGGCACATATTCTTTTCGAATCTTCAGGTATGGGAACTTATTTTCTAACCACTGATGAGGTTTCTGAGACATCAGATGATGACTCAAATGGAAGCTTGATGATAGAAGATTATTCTTCTTTAAGAGATGAATCCCCTAATATTGAGAATGCCAAATTGAAAAGTTCAAATGATGTTTGGACTTTGGAGTTTGACAGTAGTTGTTCTTCAACAGGATCTGGGGCTGGAATTGTACTCACATCTCCAGAAGGTGATATCTTTCCTTTCTCCTACAAGCTACAGTTTGATAATACCAATAACACTACTGAGTATGAATCTCTGCTATTGGGAATGGAAGTTTCTCGCACAAAAGGAATCAAGAATCTCCACGCACAAGGAGATGCAAAATTAGTCATTTGTCAGGTAAGAAATCTTTACTAGACTAAAAGTGAAAGGTTAAGGCATTACTGCAATCGCATTTGGGATTGCATTGAAGACTTTGATGCATTTAAGATTTATGTTGTTCCAAGAGAATTCAATGATAGGGCAGATTCATTGGCCGTATCAGCTACTCTTATGGTCCCTCACAAGGATTTTATGGGTAATAAATATACCATTGAGTTGGTCTTTAGACCAAGTGCTCCTAATAATTCTAACCATTGGCAAGTATTCAATGGTGATGATCAAATCATTGCGTTCTTGGAGAAAGCAGAGAATTTCAGTGAACTCTATTTTGAAGGAAGTGATTCTCCTCCCTGAGAATCTGTGCCTAATATTGATCAAGAAACAGGTGAGGAGATATTATATTTGAAAGGAAACAAGATCCCCAAAGGTCTAGTTTCCCTTGAGAAAATTTTTGACAAGCACAACCATTACGTCAAACAGCAGCAACAATCTGGAACAGGTTCATCTACTGAGTTTGAGAAAGTGAATCTAGGCACGGAAAGTGATCTTAAAATGGTTAACATTGGGAAGTGTTGTACGAATGATGAGAAGTTCAAGTTTGTGATGATCTTGCATCATTACATTGATGTGTTGACCTACTCTTATGATGACTTGAAGTCATTTCGGTCGAAGGAAGTTCAACATGAGATTCCACTCAAGATGGGATCTTTGCCTCACAAACAGAAGTAGAGGCAATACAATCCAAAAATCTTAGGTACCATTCTAGCTGAGATTCAGAAGATGCTTAATGCCCGAATAATCTTTCCTATTCACCATTCAACATGGATATCCAACATTGTTCCGGTGAGGAAAAAGAATGGAGAGATTTGCATTTGTGTGGATTTCTGCAATTTGAACCAGCCATCATTGAAGGATAATTACCCCTTGCTGGTAATGGACCAAGTTTTACAAATGGTGATAGGTTTAGAGATGTTGTCCATGCTTGATGGTTTCTCAGGATATAATTAGGTGGAGGTTAGTGAAGAAGATCAACATAAAACTACTTTCACCACTCCCTGGGGCACGTTTGCATATCACAGGATGCCTTTTGGGTTGATCAACGTCGGCGCTACTTTCCAAAGAGCAATGGATCTTGCCTTTTGTGATGAGATGGGTAAGTTCATTGTTGTTTATCTTAATGACTTAACCATTTTTTCCAAAACAATGTGAAGATCATGCTTATCATCTAGGACAAGTTCTGGAAAGATGTCGGCAACATGGTATCTCCTTGAATCCCAAAAAGTTTGTTTTTGGGGTGATCGAAGGTAAGCTTCTTGGGCATATTCCAAGGAAGGTACAAAAATTGACTCTGAATGAGTCAAATCTATTCAAAGTCTTACTTTGCCTTCAAGTAAGACGGTTGTACACTCCTTTGGGAAGGTTAATTTTTTGCAAAGGTTTGTTCCCGAGTTTGCAGAAAAGACTCATCATATTGTAGATATGATGAAAGGAAAGTCCACATTCCGTTGGAGTGCGGAAAGTAAAGAGGCTTTTGAGGACATCAAGAAAGCCATTGCTCATGCTCCAGTTTTGGTTTGTCCAAACTATACAAAGGATTTCATCATGTATAGTTATGCTTCTGAGCATACATTGTCAACCATCCTAGTACAAGAGAACAAGGAAGGCATCGAATCTCCGATTGTGTTTATGATTTGTCCATTGAAAACTCATGAGCTCAAGTATTCCGTCATGGAGAAACATGCCTATGTTGTCATCAAGGTAGTTAAGCATTTCGGGTACTACATCTTGAATTCCTACACTACCGCCTTAGTACCAGATTCAATAGTTAAGTCCATCTTGACTCAACAAGAGTTTGGGAGTAAGAGGGGGAAATGGATTGCAAAAATCTAGGAATATGATCTAGATATCAAACCCACTAAGCTAGTATGTGGGAAAGGTTTGTGTCAGCTCATCGCTGATAATGTGCCAAAAGAAATAGGTGATGAAGAAGTAGAGAATGAGGTAATTCTTATTGTTCTGTTTGTCAGCACAACTGACGAATGGTACACTAACATTGCACACTTCATCACTTATGGTGAATGTCCTAAGCACCTGTCTTATAAAGAGAAAAGGACGATCAAGCTAAAGGCTACAAATTTTGTTCTTTGGGACAACGGTTTGTATAAGAGAAGTCTTGATGGAATTTTTCTACATTGTGTCGATAAGGCACAACAAGGCAAACTATTGGAGTCATTCCATAGTTTGGCATGTGGCGGACATTTCTCAGCATCGGTGACAACTCACAAGATTTTGTGAGCTAGATATTATTGGCCTACACTATTCTAAGACGCATACAACTGCATGTGTAAGTGTGAACTTTGTCAACAATTTGTGGGGAAACCCAAGTTGGCTACATTACCTCTCAAGCCAGTAATAATTGAGGAACCTTTCTAGCAGTGGGGTATTGATTTCATTGGTACAGTAAACCCGCCATCAAGTGCGGGGCACAACTATGTTCTCACAGCCACTGACTACTTCACAAAGTGGGTGGAGGCTATATCGGTGAAACATGCTACTTCTGAGGTGGTTTGCAGGTTTCTCAAAGAAAATATAATATCAAGGTTTGGTGTTCCAAATAAGATAGTAGTAGATAATGCTACTTGTTTTTCCTCCCAAGAAATAACTAGTTTCTGCTTTAAATATGGGATCATTCTTGCTCACTCATCCGACTATTACCCTCAAGGGAATGGTCAAGCTGAGTCAAGCAACAAGAACTTTGTTACCATCATCAGGAAGCTAGTTGATGAAAATCAGAGGACCTGGCACAAGGCATTATTTGATGCGTTGTGGGAAGATCACATTACCCCCAAAAGAGCAATTGGTATGTCAACTTTTCAATTGTTGTATGGATTGAATGCTGAGATACCGATTACATTAGAGTTGCCCACTTTGAAGTTGGCAAAAGCTATTGAAGATGGAACTTTTAAGAGCTCTATTGACAAGCGCGTGATGTTCCTTTTTGAGCTTGAGGAATAACGTGTTAAGGTGATGGATCGCATTGCGGAACACTAAAGTCAAGTGAAGAAATTATTTGACAAGAAGGCTAAATCCAGGAATTTTCAAGTCAGGGATCAACTCTTGTTATGGGACAAGAGAAGAGAGCCGAAAGGAATGCATGGGAAGTTTGATTCCCTGTGGAGAGGCCCCTTTGTCATTCATCAACTTTGTGGTGAAAATGGTTTCTTGCTAGAGTATCAAGATGGAACGCCTTTCCTGCTGCCACACAGTGGGCAACATCTAAAGCTTTTCTCACAATAAAGTAGCATAAAAGTTTGTGAATATTTGTACAGTTTTGATTCTTTTTCTTTTTAGTCTTTTTGTGTCTTTTGTTGTGTCGCTTGACTCTATAACCCAATGGATGGATGAAGGCACTTAGAGACTAGGGTTCTTCTCCCTTCGATCATTTCAAAGGATGATCGAAGGAAGCTCCCCAGTTATAGCCAATTGTTATCCTCAAATTCAGTTGCCCTCAATTTGTAGGATGACCCTATGAAACTTGTATGTTTCATAGCCTTCAACTCTAAGCATGCAAAATGAGGTGAATCACATTTTCCCTGGTGCGTGGTCTCTTAGCTTCTGTGAGTTCACCCTTGTAATGTTTTGTGTCATTTTCTTGAAGTTGGCAAATCAAACCAAAATTGAAAATTTTGGTTTTTCAAGTGTTAGAGAGTTTTATTAAACATGCATGAGCGGAAAATTTTGCCACCAATACATGTTATTTGCCTTGTCTCATGCAAGGGCAAAAAAATTTGCCGCCCATGCATGTTTTCCCTTGATTGTTGTAGGGGTGACAAATTTTGCCGCCTGAGCAACAATCACTTCACACGAAGTGTAATTAATGCACTCAGGTCGTGGCGTTTTAAGGGATTTTAAATGTGTTCTATTTGTTTTTATTTTCATTATTTCTTTGTGTTTCACCTTTCTATGTCCTCTTCGCCCTGGGGATTCATCGAATAGTGCCAAGCACGTGACACTAAGCAGATTCGACTGGTGATTTGAGTTAAGGTTTCTATTATTTCTTCCTTTTTGTTACCTGGTAAGTCTTTTTCTTTTTCTTTTTCATTTTTCATGTGGTTGTTGTTACATTAGGGTTTCGATGTTTTCATAGTTTTCTATATGCTATTATTTGCATCTATTTGTATTTCTTTATGTAACTAGTCAAAACCCTAGTATATACTGTTAAACTCTTTTCCTTTCTGTGTTGGCGTTTTGAGTTCGTTCTTCTGTTTATTTCCATCGGATGGTCTTCACCGTTTTTAATCCTTTCGTTTTATAACCCTTATCGGTGTTTTTTGCCATCTAACTTTGTTTTGTTCCCAGTAGCGGTGAAATATACCGTTGTCTTTTTTCATAGTTAAACCCATTTGAATGTTTTTCCATGGCATGAGCGGCAAAATTTGTCGACACCACTTTACCTAAGTTTATTCATTAATGTAAAGTCAGCGAAAATCGCCGACCGTACACCAATGTGGGTTTACCTACTCTAGCTACAGAGGCAGTAAATTTTACCACCCTTGCAGAAGTTAATGAAAATCACAACATGCAGGGGTGGCAAATTTTGTCGCCCATACATAAATGTATAATACTTTATATCATATGTAGAAGCGCTAATTTTTGCCGCTCCTCCATACTTGCCAAATTTTACCCTCATGCAGAGGCATCAAAATTTTCTACTCCATAACTTAAAGTTTTTCCCAGATGTACAAGCAGCAAATTTCCCCGCCCGTGCACAAAAGCAATCTACTCCACATGTAGAGGCAACAAATTTTGCCTCCCTTACATCACTCACCCAAATTTCTCTCTAGCAAATTTTTCCTTTTGTCAACCATTGCCCTCTTTCACTCTATTTCTCACCTCCATTACTCTCTAGCCCCGCTAAGCTCATGCTCTTAAACATAATCTTCATCATTGCAATTCCCTATTGCCATATTTTCCTAACACTGCAAAATCATGAATCTTGTGTTGCAGTTTCTTCTGCACGTTTTCTGAGGTCCATCTTTCAACAAAGACACTTGTGTTTTAGATGACTGATCCGTCACTAAGGAAGACAAAAGTCATGAAGTATAAGTATTAGGGAGTGTTTCATGTAACATTTGTGACATCCAATGTGGATGAGATCAGAGACACTAAGAGTGGTCATGTGGACATGGCTGAGTTTGTGGAGAGAATGAAACAAAAATCCCTCAATCACTTTATGAAACGCATTGTGGAAAGCAACATTCATTTGGTGGTTGCATTTCCTTTTCTCGTGCACAATCCTGAGTTTGTACTTCAAGTGGCAGTACATTACAACAAGGATAATAGGAGTGTCACTGATGCCAACGGAATGTGATTATAAGATTGGATCCAGAGTTCTTGGATAAAGTCTCTATGTGTCCTAGCCTTGACACATGTGCAGAGATAGATTCTGATTATTCTCAGAAAGAATATGATAAGGATCCAGAGTCAGCAAAGAAGATAATTAACACTAAATGGCTAAAGTCTCCAAGGCCAAATCTCTCGAGATGGCCTAAAAGCTTTCCTAGGAGTGATTTCATTGAAGAAATCAATGATTTGATTACTCTTCTCAATAGAGTAAGGGGACTTTCTACATCTTCCACTTTTCATGAGCGGATGTACCTCTACATCAGGGTAATATTGAAGGGAAACCAAAAGATATTTTAGGGTGAACAAATCAGCAATGTCATCCATGAGTAGCTTACTAAGGTGTCCACTACCTCCAAGTTCTATATGACATCTTATCTTGTTTATGTTACTGCCTCCATGAGGAGTTTTCGAGGTCTATGATGCAGGAGCATCCCTAGTTCAAGAGTAATCTTGCATCAACCAAAATCATTTGCATTTCAGTTTGTTGGCATTTTAGTTCTTTCATTTTCCAGTTCAGTTCAGGCAGTTCAGTCAGTAGCAGTTTTCAACTTGTGGTCCAGTTTTGGCAATTCACATATTACGGATCTGGACTTAGCATCTACATTCATTCATCTACATCATATCAAAAATTTAGAGCATTTGGATCAGTCACCGGAAAGATATCGCTATCAGAAGTTGACTATTTTCTCATAGCAAAGCATTCTAACAATTCCTGATAACCACCTGAAGGAGAAGGCTTGCGGATCATTCCTTGACTTACGGATCTCAATGACACATCATTCAATGTCCTTTGGTTCATGGATGACCTTCCCCAAGGGTCCGCGCATGGATTCATTCATTTGAGGAAGTGTTCTATGCATTTAGGTCTGACCTATCTGTGAACACATTACAACTCTTCATTGGAGTTTGTGACCTTCCTTAGTCGATGGGGAGGAATCTATTGGTCTGGAAATGATATATAATGATGTAATAGATCCTTAGGAAAGCAGTTATCAAGCTATTCACATAAGAAAGATCTGATAGTCTAGATTTGTGTGAAGGAGCTTCAAAGCTTTATCTTGCGCATGTATGTAATCAGGCCTATGAGCCATAATTGTAAGCCCACATGCTACCGACGGATCTCTATTTTGAATTCTTTGATATATTGAAAGACTAAATCTGCATTTGTTCCTTTCTTTGAGTTGTTTCTGTTGTGTTTACTCTTGTTGCACAGTTTGGACAGTTCATTCTGTGAACCCTCCTACCGTGACTGCACCAGTCTATCATCAGAGGGTTGTTCTATTGTATCAATATTATCCTCAATTGACTCTTAAGGGATCTATTTATCATTTTCAAAGAGTTAATGATGCTTTCTTTGTTGTTTTCTTGTGTCTTTTTGATACACAATTAGAATAGAAGAGAGTTTCTGATGAAGCTTGAGCAATAGTTAAAAGATTTGGTTGTTTGTATCTGCAATTTCCCACTTTCACTTATCTAAGAGTTGGGTATTTCTAAGGTTATCCCTATATGTTACCAAGGTATCCAAGTGACAAGATTATGTTAATGGAATTATGCCAACAGATCATTGTTGTGCATAATAAACAAATGGAGCTGAAGAAACCGAGTTTCAGGTTCCCGATTGAGATTGGCAGGTATTCCATCTCTACTTCTACTAAGGCTAAGGCCATTGAATCTAAAATGTAACTTGTTACTATGAAGCATTTCAAGAGAAGAGCTAACTTTGATTACAAAAGGGTTAAGGATAAAATAAAGAAGAAATCTTTGTCTCATATGCCTATGGTAGAGGATGTCTGGGCTGATATAAGGATAGAGGAAGACATCGGGAAGATGGACTACTGTCGATTGACTTTAAGTCAAGTTTAGGAGCTAGAGCTGGCAGACATTCCTGATGGTATGACATATGATGGTGACATTCTGGATCCTACTTATGTCAGTGAAAATATTGAGGGTTCTTCGTTGTCTACAATTAAATGGTCAAAGAAAGAAGTTACTTCCATCCGGCAAAGATTCCAACCAATTTTGGCAAATACAAATGTATGGTTGGTAGGTAAAGGAATTCAGTTGAAAGACTTTATAAATGGATCTAAAGAAGAAACCCAAGAACAAACAGGTAAGAAGGCTGAGCTGAGGACGAAAAACAAAAGTGATGCACCTAGTTCTAGCAAGGCTACTAAACCTAAGATTAAATTTGTGTCTAAGGGTGGTTTCGCTAAGGTAACTGGAGAAGAGTCGATTGCTAAAGAGATAGCCACTAAAGAATAGGCTATTGAGAGCCAGCTATTGAAGAAATATCTTCAAAGGAAATAGAAGAGATTGAACAAGAAGTTGAACAAGAAGAAGAACAAGAACAACATGGAGGACCCATAGTGTCTCCTTAGAATGACATTTCACAAGAGCCACATGTTTCTTCTCCTTTGAACACTTTTTCAGTGCCTCCTTCTATGCCCACTGCCTCAATCACCCCAATCATTCCAATAAATATTCAGTCTTCTGAGTCTCCTTTGTCTTTACATCCATCTCCATCCAATTTTGATGGTCTCAAGCAGAATTTGAAAACCGTTTTTGGTTCTTCATCTTCTTTACCTAGTTTATCCTCACCTTCGTTTGATATGGATACTCAAACTGATTTTGATCAATTCAAGACTAGTTCCAAGCAAAATCCAAGTGTTGATGTTCCTGGTGCCATTTTTACAAATACTTCCCCAATTGTAAATTCAACTTGTGTGGGTGTAGCTCCTTCCACACTGACTATGGATTCTAATTTGGATACAAATGTGTCAGTACTTCCTCCATGGCTTTCAACGCATACCCCAAAGAGAAAGAAGCAAGCCATCTCCCCAGATGACTTCAACTTCAAGAAATTGGTGCCTGTGAAGACCAAAACCAAAAAGAAGCCAAAGACTCTATCTGAACTTTTTGATGATAAAGGTTACATGTATGCCGAGATAGCACAACCTCCTCTTGATGCAACTATTGAAGATTTTGATATGAATGATTATTCAATCTCAAGAGTTGAATTGGGGAAGATCACACATGAGGTGGCAAAGG
The DNA here is from genome assembly GCA_027924645.1 of Cunninghamia lanceolata. NCBI lineage: Eukaryota > Viridiplantae > Streptophyta > Pinopsida > Cupressales > Cupressaceae > Cunninghamia > Cunninghamia lanceolata. The sequence goes on from BSBN01000887.1 coordinate 1,368,271, forward strand.
CTGATGCCCAATTCACACTCAATTCTATTATTGTCAAATTTGATCAAGAGAAGAAAATGAAGGATCAATATAAGGCCAAGGCAAAACAGTTGATTGCAGTGCTACAGAAAATCACATTGGCTTCAAATTTAGTGGAACCTATGGATATCACTATTGAAGATCCTGTCATTCAGAAGGTTGAGAAGATACATGCAAGAGGAAGAGTGGTCGGGGAATTTCTAGAAAGAATGATTGCACAAGGTACACTTCTAAAAACTTCTGTGGAAAGAAGAAATAAAATGGAAAAGGTAAGGGTTGAACTGGATGAGTTAGTTGATGCTTTGTCTCAAGAACTCCAGGACACGGATGAAAGTCTAGAAGAGTGGGTGAAAATGAAGAAGTTGAAATTGAATACTTTTGTAGGGATTGGGATCATTTCCAATCGTGAGTCATATGTCGAAACTGAAGAGACTTTGATTCACTGAATCAATGTTCTGAAAGATTTAATCAAGGACTTGCAAAGCACCCGATAAGTTAGTGAAGATAACGATGTTAGTCTTCTCAACAAGCTTGAAGAACTCCCATACAAGTTACTAGATGATGATCATAAGTTTCTTTCTACAGAGGAAATGGTACAAGAATTTAATAGCATGATTCAAAGGGACTTTGAAGAACAAACTTTTTTAGTGACTTCTATGGATAAGCTATTGGATTATCAGTTGACTCTGGATAACCTTAAGACAAGCTTGGTAAGGCATGAAAAGGTAGATATCAACGTGAAAGACTCAATAACCAGGGCTCATGCTATTTCAAAGAACACTTCTAGACCAGATAGCATTGAAATGCAAGCGGTGCTGACAATGTACAAATAATTCATGAAGAAGGACGGTGGTGGGAGTTGATCATTTGATCATGCCTTAGATTATTTTTTTAACATTTGTTTTATGTTTTATGTATTTAGCTTTGGACATATTTACATGTACTTTTCAAATGTGTAATTACATGTAGAAACAAGGAAAGTCCTAAATCAATAAGGACTCTTTTTGTTGAATAAGTCATAGTTAGTTTTAGTTTTCCTATTTTTACTTATGGCCTCTCCCTATAAATAAAGAGGGCCTCTTTTGTAAATAGTATCTTTATTCTATTGAAGTGAAGCGCTGCTAATTTGAAAAGCAATTTGAGACTTTGTGCTTATTGTTGTAAATCAATTTTCAAGCAATTATCAATACAAGAAAAGTGAGTTAGCATCCAATCTTTGTCTTGGATCAAATTTGTTATGTGATAGAATTGTTCTTATGCCTTTTCTATTGCATTATCTTTGATAAGTGGTTGAAGTGTGAGCGTATATATCAAGTGTTTAAAGAGATATTTCAAATCTAATTTTTGTAGACTTTGAGCTACAATATCATTTGTGGAAATTGTGTTATGTTTGTGAATTCAAAATAACTTGAAGACTTTGAGCTACAAGTTGATTTATGTGATCAGTTTATCATATCTCGGCATATAGTGAAGGCTTTGGGTTGCACTCTATTCTGAAATCCTTACTTTCATTTAGCATAAGAAGCAATGGAAAACTTTGTGTTTTCATGGGTTTCTTCGTGATTCAAACATGCTGGTATTATTTTAGTTATTCTTTTGTGTAACTTAAATACATATTGGCTATTATTGCTCCAAGATAGTAATTTGTAGTGATTGTATGACATAGGCTTTGTATTGTGAATTGTAAACATCTTTTTTCTAAAAAAAGAGAAATAGATGATATGGAAACACCCCATGGCTAGTTTTAGTGTAAATACATCTAGTTAGTTACTACTTGATTTCAGTTAGCAATAAGAAGGGAGCCTCCCCTTTCTGAGAGGAGAGATTTAATCTCATCACATTGTGGTTGATATAACCATTTTGTCTTCAGTTAGTTGACAACAAAATATTCAGCCAACATACATAACTAACACCACTATATTAGGAACAACGAGAGGCAAGGGGTCACACAACTTGTCATTTACCATACATGTCCTCATATAGTCAGATCTACATCCTTGGGTGCAAGTTCCCATTCTTGCGTAATACTTGATGATGTAGATTTGCCTATGTGAGGACATGGAAGGTGTGACAAGACAGGTGACCCCTTGCCTTCCTTCACTACTAATCTAGTAGTTTCACTGATGTGATAAATATTTTGTTATAATACTTTTATTTTGTTCTTTGTGTTTATAACCTTATATTATTCTTTTGACTTGGTAATTATCTAGGGGCATATAAACTTTCTCTATAATGAAGAAATTTATTTCTCATATTTTTTCTCCAAGTGCTTTTGGGGATGATATACATACATAGATACATAATATATTTGTATGTATATGCACATATATATACATGCATACATATGTACATGTATGTATGTATTTATGTACATGTATATAATTGTATACATATGTATATATGTACATTATGTATACATATATATAATTGTATACATAATATGTGTGTATATATACATATACATACATAACATGTTATGTATGTATATGTATATACATGTATGTATGTATATACACATATATACATACATACTATTGACAATAAAATACAAGCCTAAGGTTTGAATTATTTATGCCAGAGAAATTAACCCAGGGTGATGCAATTTGACTGAAACCAAAACAATGTGGTAGAGACAAATATAAGAGAACAATTTTATACATTCATATGCACCATAGAATTAGTTTGCTCATATATTCATATTAAATATTCTTTATATACAATAGACATTATGTATTGCAAGTGTGGATATGAACATCACATATGCTTGGGTAGCATTTCTATTTATATTACATTCATTATATATTCTCCAGTTCACTCTATAATTTGTTTTGTTCTACTTCTTCTACTTCTTTCTCATCATTCACAAATATCCTTTATATATCCCTCATACTCACTCATATATGCTCCATCTATCTTTGCCTTACTCATCCATGTCCTTGTGTTCTTATCTCTCTCGTTTCCCTTCCTAATATAGCCTCTTAAAGTCTTCATGATGTCTTTTCCTTATATCCTTTCATAATCACTCTTAATTATCCTCTTCCCATGAATTTTCCTTTTCCTTTATGATATTTATCCTTATTATATAGCTTATTTAGGCATGTTAAGGTGTGTTTAAGGCTATTTAAAGGTTATATGACCCATAAATGGGTCTATAAATGACTTAGATGGCATAGGTGGAGGTTGTGTTGTCTCACACATTCTCCTATATCTCTTTATTAAGTGCCTAATGCTCATAGCTAGTACCACAAGGCCCTTAGTGTAGTGTGTGGTATTGTATAGTCTTCTTTTGTGTCTCTATTGGATGTTGAACTTCCTTTTGCAGTAATGCAAACCTTTCAATTTTTTTTTCTCTTAAAGAAATTTATTCAAAGCCCTACCCTTAGTGTTCTCTCACGTAGTGTTTGTGTCAATTAAGTTTATGTTTACAGTGGCCGCAAATAACTCAATAAAAGAGCATTTTTTTTGCATTATTCACAAGCTTCATAAATTTTATAAGTATGAATCTACTTTACAAGTAACTAGATAGATACAAGAACACATGAAGCTTAAACTTGTATTAGATAACTATATTCTCCACATAAATAGCTAAAGTATTTCTAATATTAAATTGTCCCAAAAATCGTAAACCATTCATAAAATGACACCACTCTATAATTTGAACAAATCTAACTCTAAAATCATATCAACCTTGTCTTACTGGCATGACTATTCACACATGCTCATGTGAGTTTAGTTTTGACAAATTTTCTATTCTCTTTTGAAGCTACATACTTGACCATCATCTATCTAGAAAACACCCAAGAGTTTAGTTGAGTTATTTTATTTTACTTTAGAACTATTTAAGAATTATTTTATTTTATTTATATTGTTTATCCTTTAGAACTATGCTATATTTTTAATTGTATAGTTTTAGTTTTTTTATATATATGCTGGCTATGTTTTGGTTTTTATGTACATGGTCACAACATGATGCTTCGTGCCTTGCTTCCATTGTAGAATTTATGTTGGTGTAATTACATATGAAGGTGGCTTATCAAAACATAACATTATAAATGGCCCACCAAAATGCTAACACCATCTAAGTGAACTTTTTAAATTGATAATGGGCTATTTTAATTAATTAAGACCGCCATTTAAAATAACTCAAATGAAATACAACTCACAACATTAAAATGTGACCAAAGACTTCCATCTCTATGACGATGACTTTACCACCATCATTAAAGCCTATTATTCTAGCAAGATTATTTCTATGATGGTCAAGTATGTAGCTTCAAAGGAGAATTCAATTAGATCTCTCAATGTGTGATTGTTGAAGAATGGGATGCAGATTTATATGCCACTACTTGGTTAAGGGACTTCATCTGAGTCATATTGAAAGCAAGTTTTCATAGGAGCAATTTCATAGAGAGGGAGAAAGAAAGAGATAGAGAGATAGAGAGAGGTCATTCAACGTTTAGCTTTCATCTTTATGGGTTCAACATGTAATGTTTAACATTAAGATTTAATGGTTTGTGTTTAATGCTTTAGTGTTGATATTTAGGGTTTTGGGTTGACATTTAGGGAAATTAGATTTCAACATTAAGGAAGATGAAGGTAGAGAGGGGGGGTCATTCAATGTTTATCTTTCATCTTTATGACATGTAATGTTTAACATTAAGATTTATTGGTTTGTGTTTAATGCTTTAGTGTTGATGTTTAAGGTTTTGGGTTATGGGTTCACATTTAGAGAACTTAGATTTCAACATTAAGGAAGAGAAGGTAGAGAGAGAGATGGGATGGATAGAGAGAGAGAGAGGGAGGGAGAGATATAGAGAGGAAGAAAGGGGGAGGGAGTGAGTGAGGGAGAGATAGAGGTAGAAAGATATAGAGAGAGAGGGAGGAGAGATAGAGAGAGGTCATTCAATGTTTAGCTTTCATCTTTATGGGTTTAACATATAATGTTTAGCATTAAGATTTAATGGTTTGTGTTTAATGTTTTAGTGTCAATATTTAGGGTTTTCGGTTCACATTTAGAAAACATAGATTTCAACATTAAGAGGAAGGAAGAGGGAGGAGGGAGAGAAAGAGAGGGGAGTGGAGAGAGAGGGGGGAGATAGAGACAGGAAGTGATATGGAGAGGAGAGAGGGATATATATATATATAGAGAGAGAGAGAGGGCTCATTCAATGTTTAGCTTTAGAGAGGGAAAGAGGGAAGGAGGGAGAGATAGAGAGAGAGAGAGAGGTCACTCAATGTTTAGCTTTCAGCGTAAATGCACAAAGTTGAGTCCACTTAAGGTGGAAGTTTCAGACTTAGACAAAAACTTGAAATCAAGAAAAGTGAAACGGGATCCCATTTTGCTTCAGGATCTCCAGCCAAAAGTGGGATCTCGTTTTCTAGAAACGGGATCCCATTTCCCGTTTCATAAAGAGATTAAATATTAAAAACAAAACGGGATCCCGTTTTTTAAAATTTGAATTTTGGGCCCAATTTTTGCTTTGTTAACCAGTTCAGGAAAAGGGTTAGGGACCCAAACTTAGGCTTTGGACCTGGTTTGACCTGCAGGTTGAAAGTCTTGTCAATGTCACAATAAAATAGTGACTTTGGGCATATATCTGAAGACCTTTTTTGCAGAATTTTTTAACGAAATTAAAACTCATTTTAGATGAGACAGTGTAGATTCCAAATATATAATTTTTTTTACAATTGGATTATTTTTTCTATTTTTCAATTAATTTCTAATGAAATAGGTCTATAAACTTGAATTATCAGGGTTTTTTAGTATTTTAATAACTTTTTATTAAAATAATTTTTTGAAAAAAATTGTACAAAAACTTACTTCAGACAATTCTTTTCAGTTTAAAAAAATAAAAAATGATAAGTTTAAGTCATCTTATGCATGACATACACAACGATTTTTTAAAACCCCAAATATGGCCAATAAAAAATTAACAAAAAAAATAATAAAAAATTACAAAAAAATATGGAAAACGTGCTTCAGTGAGTTACAAATATTTTTCCAAAAGGATTTAGAAAAATATGATTATTTAGGTCAAAATATGGATGACGTACACGTGCATAGTATAGTAAAAAAAAGTGACTTTAAATAGTGGTTTTTAGAAAGGCCTATTGAAAATTAATTTGTATCATCTAGGTATTCAAATAAATTACATATTTGGAAACTAGACTCTGAGTACTACATTTTATAACTAGTGACCTTTTTCAAGATTCCATCTCTAAGTGCTTCAAATTTTACGGTCAAATGTGACAAATTCTGAAATCGAGGAAAACACTTCCACTTTCTGGCCAAAAAGTGGACTCAACTTCTTGTACACACCCTTCATCTGTATGGGTTCAACATTGTAATGTTTAATATTAAGATTTATTGATTTTTGTTTAATGCCGATGTTTAGCGTTTTGGGTTCACATTTAGAGAACTTAGATTTCAACAATAAGAAGAGAGAGAGTGTGTGTGTGTGTGTTTTACTTTCTAGAACACAAGTTATGAGCATTACTCAACTATTTGTTTAATGTTAATATTACTATATATACATTAATTAATAGGTTATATATACACTTCACTTTTAAATGAGTTGATGATTTTAGTATCAGCTTATTTGACTTCTCATAAATAATTTTGACATTAATATATATATATAATTCATATTATACTATTCTAGCACATCTCTCTTTAGAAAAAAATATATAAAATATGCCGAGAGACATCATTCTTGAGGCGCATATATATATATATATATATATATATATATATATATATATATAGATTTGCAAATATATATAATCTTCTAAAAATATATAAATTTGTACATATATATAATTCATGTTATTATATAATATTATTCTATACTAGCACATCTATCTTTAGAAAAATCTATACAAGCTATGCCAAGAGATATCATTCTTGAGGCACCTATTGCACTTATATATGACAATTTGATTAAAAAATAGGTGCCTCAAAAAGGAGGTTCGCTTCTAGGTGGTTACAAGGATGGGTTGGACGATGAACACTCATAGGAGATGGATTCCTTTCTTACCTGACTAGGAGATGAATTCCTTTATTGGATGGGATACTCATCGACTAACCAACATGAGTGGAGTGGATGGAAGAGAATATTTTTTAGCATATTTTGGATAGTTTTTTCTAAAGATAGATATGCTAATTTTATTTTTATTTACTTAAGAGTTAGTTATAATTTCTTTTAGATATTTGTTGTGTTTCAGTTTTTATGTAAATAGTTTGGAGCTATTTTATTTACTTAAGAGCTATTTTATAGTTTTAGTTTTTTTTAAATGTCACCTCTAAATAGTTTTCTAAATAACTAAATTGTTTTTTTGAACACACAATTGTCCTTGATGTCACAAATGTCACTTTAGAGCTATTTTATTTACTTAACAATTATTTTATTTTATTTACATTGCTTACTATTTTTTTTTTTGAAAAGCTATTTTTATTTTCTTGGAGTGATTTTTATTTTTATTTACTTAGGATCTATTTTATAGTTTTTGTGTTTTTTTAAGATGCCTCTCTAACCGAGTTATTACATTAAGGACACTCTAATCAAAACAAACCCAAAACATAAGGAAAAAAGTATGGTATGCAACCTAATGCAAAGAAAATAATAGCATGAAAACTAGAGAATTTTGTGGGAGGAGTGGGGTCTAATACTTGTGAAGTGTATTAGTTATTAAAAATTATTAATTGTGATTTCAAAGTTATTGTGGTGACTTTCATTTCTAATAATTAAATAAAATATACTTGAAGAGTTTCTAGAATAAACTATGTGAGTTTTTTTGAATCAATGTTTTGGATCACACCGTGTGATCCATCATTAAGATTATTCCTCTTTCTAATGTCAATAGGAAAAAAACTTGCACCAAATTTTTTTGAGAAACTTTTCATTGTTTATACAATGCAGTGTGAAAATTAAATCTCTCTAAAATATACCTTTCAAAACAAGTCCCATGAAATGAATGACAAACACACTAAAAAAAAACTTAATGCACAAGTATTTGACTAAAAGAAAACATAACACACAAATATTTGACTAAAAGAAAACTTAATCCACAAGTATTTGACTAACTTCTTTGAATTTTACAACTCTACAATAAAATTATACCATTAGAATATACTATCTTTGACTAATTGACCCCCAAAAAGCCTAAGTCTAAGTAATGAATTTTTCAAATAAAATTATAAATATTTGAAAGATGAAAAATCAACCTAACAACAACCAGGTCCTTTCCATGAAAAGGGACCACACCTAAAAAAAAGTGGGGTGGCGTGGGGTGGCGTGGGGTGTTGGGAAGGGGAAAAAAATAAAATTTAAAAACAAAAACGTAGGCATCTTAGAAAAACTGTCTAATGACCTTCCGTAAAAAGCTGAAGGAAGCATTACCAACATTTTGAAGACGGTTCAGGTTATAAAATTTTGATACATTTTACATGTAAATTTCATTTTGGGTTTTTAAACTGTAATTTTAATGCAATTTTGCTAGTTGTTAAATGGAAGTTAGACAGCAAGGCCGCTTTACTGGTGTCAAAAGCAACCCACCGAACCTGCACAGACACGGCAAACAAGTTAGCGACCTTTAATTTTTTCAAGGGCATAATCTGTTCCGTTAAACAAAAAACAAATATCATCGAACAGAATCACCTGAACGTACCTCGGTCAAACGGCTTTGGCGCAATGCAAACGGAGTTCTGTAACATCAACAGAATCTTTAACCCCTACTAGTCCGTAACAATTCACTTGCTTGACGGCCGACGGTTAAATAAACGACGTTCTGAACAGGCGTCATAACGTTGGTTTGTATTTAACATCTTGTCTGTGTTGTAATCATTTGGCATTTGCTGTTTTACCAATTATAATACCAACATCGATCACAAAATCGTATACTTGGTTTAACATTTGCTTATTCGCACATAACTGAAAATCCTGACGGTCGCAGGAAATGGAATTGAGAGTGAATATTATATACACTTTACAAACTTCAATTTTTTTTTTTAATTCTCTCTTCCTCTGGGCGGAAGTTTTAGCTTTTCTCTGAATATCGACCTATTGTTGCCATACGCTGGTCTGTGATAATACAAGAGTTGAGGATTTGTATGAGTGTACTCTACTGATGTGACGAAACCCTTAACAGAACATGATAAACCGCGCGCCGCTGTGCTGCCAAGCGCTACTGTGGCGTTTTCCTCGACCGAGCAAAACGTGAGTTGTGTAGAGAGGGCATCGATCGGGCCTTCAGGAGACGGCTGCGTCTTCTGCCCTGGTCATATGGCGCAGTCTGCTGGGCTGCGGCTGGAAAGATGATCTCCTTCGCACTTGGTGAGAGGACGGGCGTATTAGCGCAGTGAGGGCTCTCTTCATCCATTCACCTCCTTCCACGCTGCCGATTCTCACCAGGGAGTTCTTCATGGCCGATCTTCGCATGTGCAGCTGAGAATTGGAAGGCGCGGAGGAAGAGCAATTCCTATGGAGATTACAACGGAACGCGCCGGGGTGATTGCTGGGCGAGCAGAGGCACATCTTCCTCGCTGGAGCAGACGGAACTGCCGTTCTCTGCTGGGCCTTGGGCGGAACCGGACGGACCGGTGAGCGAGCCTGCAGATTTCTCTTCGGCGACACAGATCTGGCTAAGTCGAAATTGATTATAGGAGAAGTGGTGTAATGCTTAGTGGAGAGAGAGGAAGAATAGGAATGGCGGGTGGGTGAGAGGGAACGTTGGAGGGCGAGGGGCAGAACAGGGGCGCTGGATCTACTCCTTGTAGAAGCCATTGATTGATTGCTTTGGTAGCGAGTGTGTCAAACCGAGGAGAGCTCATTGCCTGAATATATAGCCCACTTGGAACCATGGGCGGAAGTCAGTTTTCCGCCATTTACCGCTTCACGCCCACTTTCTCGGATTCCTCCCCTATCAATTCTAGGTTTGGTGGGCCCATGTTATTTAATGTAATACAACTCTTTGCCACCTGTTACCCTGCCTGTCATTTAGAATTTTTATAATGGTTATAACTTATTCATTCACCCTTGCAATAAATTCTTACGCAAGATTTCTCATAATATCTTTTAACAAAAAAACTGATTGTAAGCTACGCTTTCAATACGGGCATACCGCCATCAAATTGAACACAGTATCCCGCCAACCGTTTTTGAAGATCAAACCCTGGGACGGACCCACAAAGCCGGCCATTGGAAACAGACTATAGACAATACCACGTTCTAGACAGATAATGAGTTGTTATATGCATTATTTGCCCATTGGGTATCCCTCTTCAGCCGGCAACATTGGTCGCAGTAGAAATTAGTATTTGGCATTCACTCTTTCCAATAGAACGTACAACTCACTATTACCTATAACGATGGAGCATAGCAACTGTCTTTCAAGTTCCAACCTATATTTTACTCCAGCTTGATTTGTGTGGATTTAACTAGCAAATGTTAATCTAGCCGTCTTGGAAGTATAATTTGGCAATGTTCACTGAAATAGCTTTACTCTTGGCTTGCTCTCTTGGAGATGCACGAAAATACACTTTCTTTAGTCTTACTCTAGCCTAATCTAATAATAATAAAAATGGTTCATGAAGATGTTAGGATATGACTTTGAGATCATATATAAGAAAGGAAAGAGAATGTTGTGGTGGATGCCCTATCTAGGAAGGATGAACCCATGGAGTCACTAATATATGTCATTTTCATATTACATGAAGATTGGGTAAATGAGGCATGAGAAGAGTGGGAGAAGGACATGGATACTCAAACTCTCATTAAGAAACTCCAACAAGATTCAAGTGTGTTAGATAAATTTGCATGGAAAATAAATGCTTTATAGTACAAGGATAGGTTGTACCTATGTAAGAACTCAAACCTTAAGTTTAATATTTTGGTTGAACTACATACTTCTTCAGTAGGTGGGCACCCTGCTTTATTGAAGAATTATCATAGAATCAAGTAAGATTTCTTTTGGTATGGGCTCAAAGAGGATGTTAAAAAATTGCAGCAAAATGCATGTTACGCTAGCAAAATAAAGGGGAGACAATGAAGACTAGGTCTTCTATAACCCCTATCTATTCCAAGCCAAAGTTGGGAGGAGGTACCCATGGATTTCATAATAGGTTTGTCCAGGTCTAAAGGAAAAAATGTCATCACAATTTTTGTGGATTGACTTTCCAAACATGCACACTTTTGTACTTTGTCACACCCATTTGTACTAAACACTATAGTAACAACCTTTATGGATAATATTCGAAAATTATATGGGACTCCAAATGTCATCATAAGTGATCGTGATCCTATATGTATAAGTAAATTTTGGACTAACTTATTTTCATGTTTGGGCACTCATCTTGCTTGTATCTCATCATATCATCCCTAGTCAAATGGATAGATTGTGGTGGTCAATAAGTGATTGGAGGGTTATCTCTAATGTTTTGCTTCAGATAAATAAGAGAGATAGGTGTAATGAATACCACTAGTTGAATGGTGGTACAACACTTCTTTTCATACTTCATCTAAAATGTCTAAATCTTTGGCACTATATGGGTACTATCCAACATCGATCACATCTTCATTGTAGGCACACCTAAAGGTCCAAACATTTGAAGAATACATCCAACATCAACAAGAGGTACTTGTTAGTCTTTGGGAGTACTTGGCAATGACATAGAATAGAATGAAGCAACAAGCGGATCAATACTACAGTGTAAGGAATTTTGAAATAGAAGATCAGGTCTTTATGTGATTACAACCATATAAGCAAATGTCACTTACACAAAAGAAGAAGGATAACAAGCTTGCACCCAAGTATATGGTCAGGTTATAAGTTTTGTAGAGGATTGACAATGTAACATACAAATTGGAATTACCTATGTCAACAAAAATACATTGGGTCTTCCATATTTCATGCTTGAAGAAGGTTATTAGACAAAGAATTGCATCCCAGATTGAGTCACCAAAGCTTGATGAGGGAAGAATAATTTTGGAACCAGAAGGAATTCTTCAAACATGCACTAAGAGGCTGCGGACAAGGGCATTTACATAACATTTCATCAAATGAAAGAATTCTCTAGTTGAAGATGCTATGTGGGAAAATAAATATTTTGTGCAAAAGCATCCATAGTTGATCAGTGTTGAGGAAAACACTTCTCTGAAGAGGGGGACATGCTATGCACTTAACCCATTGATTGTATTGGGATATGTGTAGCTGAATTGTAGCTAGCATAACCCTTAATTAAGTTAAATATAATCATTTATATAGTCTTATATAGGTAGTTAAGTCAGGTTGGTTGCCATCTAAGGTATAAGTATGGTATATATAATAGCTAATGGTTAGTTTATGATCATCATATTGCAAATTGTGTCCTTATTGAAGACTTTTGGAGGTTTCCTCCCTTGAAAAGACTTGTTATTCTCAAGTATTATCAAGTATTTGTAGCACAGTTCCTATTATATTCTTGAACTCTTGTGCAAGTTATTTCATTACACATTTACATATGCTAGCACACAAATATAAAAATGAATTATAAGATTTATAAAACATGTATTTGTAGCATATTTCCTATTATATTCTTCTCTTGTGAAAATTATTTTATTATACATTTACATATGCTAGCACATAAATCTAAAAAATGAATTATTTAAGACTTGTAAAACACATTTTCTTTGAAGGTTGGAAGTAAACCCATCAAAAAATATGCATTGAATCTCAACATCTCAAAATTTGTAGACTTCAAATTAGTAATAAAGATTGAAATCAAAAAATATAATCCTTAATTGGCCTATATTTTTCTTGGTTTCATTAAATGACATGTAATAGATGTCTTAGGCTCAATGTTGTAATCTCTTTTTTTGTGAAAACATTATCCAATCCTTAAAGGAAGTGATAGAAGCATGAGGTGATGAATAGAACTATGTAAATGGATGACCACTCAAGCTTGTTGGAAATACTTCAAAAAATAACTTATCCTCATGAAAATAGGTGAAGCATCTAGCTTGGAAAGTCTTTAGACAAAGCAATGGATCACCTTTACCATCATATCTGGTAAAACAAGGTGCCACAAATGTATTTCACAATCACAATCACAATCTTTTTCCCATAATGTACTTCACAATCACTCAAAGACATGAAATCACAAAAAGATCCAAAGGAGTGTCATGATCAAAAAGTGGCATATATCATGATGCATATAAAAGTACATTGGATCGACTAAGGAAGAGTAGCTAGGAGGGGAAGAATGAGAATCATGAGTAACACATGGTCTAGGGCCAATAGTAAAGTATCTATCAAGGTACACATGAAATCATGGAACTGTGTATAATAAGTATGACATGAATTAAACCATTACTTCTAAGCTCTTTCAACTAAGATAGCACCAAATGCATTCATCAAGCTGACATTAGTACAAGCATAATATGAAGATAAATAGGGGCTAACATGGAACTTTGGATCTTCATTTCCACTAAATGACTCTATCACAGTTATATTCAAATAATGTGCATCATTTAAACCAATCATAATTAATCAAAGAGTCATCAACCACACCACAAGAAGATAAAGAACTATCACTATGATCATCACTAAGCATATCATCAATAGACCAAAAACACAAGAAAGGGAAGAAAGACTAGAAATCTCACGTGGAGGTGAAACATATTTATCTACATCATTAGAATCCTCAAGGCAAGATGAAGCAAGAGAGGCTCAAATAAGAAAACTTGTAAGTGAATAAGGATAGCTAGCATGAGATGTATAAAGGTTATGATCACTAGGTATATCATCACACATGAAGGGAGATTCCCTAGGTGTATCATGAGAGGTCAGAGCAAATGATCATCAATATGAACTGAAGCATGAGGAGGAAAGATACTCAAAGGTGACACATTATCACTATTACTAGTCATAAGAAGAGTAGAGGCAACATGAAACTCATGGAAAAGTGAAGTGAGATTTCCCAAAATAAAAGGATAAGCATTAGCAAACTTTATGGAGGAGAGATCACAAACATGATGAAATGTCTCCATTGAAGACACATCCCCATCCAGAGGATAAAAAGATGTGAAATCATCAAGCATGAGGGGATTAGATAAGAATACATCAGAATCAGTAAGATATGTATGAATGGGAGCTAAAGGTGGGAGAGTAGGAATTAAATAGATAACAAACAACAAATGTCCAAACCTTAATCAAAATAGAACAATGAAGAATATTAGAGGGTGGATACAAACCCTAATTAGATCATAAAGATGTAACAGTTAGATCTAAAACCCTAATGTAGAAGGAATAAACCCTATCTCATGTATGAAAGTTGGGCTCACCAAAAAATGTAAGGGAAAATACACACCTTACATAAAAAATCTAGGCTAATTAAATAGTTAAAGCAATTAAATAAACAATTAGAATAGATAAACATGTTGGGATTAGAAAAAAATAAGTACTAAATTTAATGAAAAATTAAATGAATTTAAATAATAATACTTGGTTGATTCTAAATGTGGGAAAATGACATCGAAGATGCCACAAATCAATTTTCCATAATGTTTTATTTTTAGAGATTGCCCAAATGACTATCTTAGAATATGCAAATTACTTGTGTTTTGCTAGAGTTCATATCCATGTTTGCAGAGTTGATATATATGTGCGAAAATGATCTAGTGCATGAACCTAAACCTATACTCTTAAGAATGAATTGGTATAAAATCAACTATTAGAATTTAATTGCCTTGATCTTCTAATATCTAAATTTTAGTAAGGATTCACAATTCAACCTTTAAGGAATTTGCTAAATTATGAGGGTCATGTTCTCATCAATTAAACACCTAGGATAACCAATTTAATGGCTTTGAAACAATGATCTAGGAAAAAAAGCAAGTGTTCAATGGGCTTATAATGATGTCACAAGTAAATAATGCAGAATTGATTTCTCTCTAAGCATTCTTTCACATTCCAACGTGATCCAAAATGAATGAATTAATGCCTTTAAAGACAACAACATAGCACACCAATCAACATAAACATGTACTTAGTCACCTCACAACAACTAGTAGGAGGAAGTTGACAAGATTTATTTTGAATTTAAATTTAATTAAGGTTCGAATTTGTGACTGCAAAAATGTAGGTCAAGTTTGAGGATGTAATCCAGGGTGATGAATGAGAGATCTAGGAATCAAAATCAATCAAACTAGAGATGATTGATAATATCACAAGTTTTTATGTACACAAATTGGAGCTATTTTATAGTTTTAGTTTTTTAAAATAAATGTCAACTCTAAATAGTTTTTTAAATAAATGTTGGCTCTAAATTGATGTCACTATAGAACACTTGTCAGGTAAGAAATCAATTTAGAGATATTTTATTTACTTAAGAATTATTTTATTTTATTTACTTAAAGAGTTATATTTTATTTTACTTTAGAACTATTGAAAAATTATTTTATTTTTATTTACTTAAGAGCTATTTTATAGTTTTAGTTTTTTTAACATGGTCCTTGATGTAGAACGCCTCTTGAGTTATTGCATTAAGGACACTCTAGTTAAAACAGACCCAAAACATAAACAAAAAAATGCAATCTTCACCATTATAATAATTACAATAATAGATAACCTATTTTCCAAGCATTAAAATATCTAGATGAACATGAAATGTGAGAGTTACATTTAAATTAAAAAATGCATTAAGAAGAACAAATCAACAAATAATAGAGAATGGATCACATGAGTATTACAACACGTACAAATAATAAACAACATATTTTCCTACTACTAAAATATCTACATGAACATATAATTACTCTTAGAGGCGTTCTACAATCATAATGAATAAGATTCAAAAATTCGGTGTAATTTTATAAGATTCCAATCTTAAAAACAAAAAAAAAAAGATTTATATGCATGAGATTATTAAGATAGAGGATCATAATGAAAAGCCACAATAAATACACCACTAAACCTCATTCTCAAAGATGCTTTTGCTTTTTTAAACCAAAATGTAAATATTCTAGTTGCAAGTAATTTATAAAGCCAAGTAATTTAAAAAGCCAAGAATAAGAAATATATTTAATGGGAAATGAAACTCTTGCATCAATTTATAAAAAATAAAAAAATAAAAAACTAAAAACAAATTGGAAGATATATCTGGACCTAGTGTAGATATTTTTTAAAATATAAATATATACTCTAGAGAATTTGGGGGGAGGACTCCATCTAATACCTGTGAAGTGTATAGGTTATTGAAATATATTTTTTATTTTCAATTATTAATTGTGATTTTAAAGTTATTAGTGGTGACTTTTCATTTCTAATAACTAAATAAAATATACTTAAAGAGTTTCGAGAATAAACTAGTGAGTTTTTTTTAATCACACTATGTGATCCATCATCAATATTATTCCTCTTCCTCATGATGGATCATAAAGTGTGATTTGAAATGTCAATACCAAAAAACCCACCTAATTTTTCCCAAAAGCTCTTTAGTGTTTATACAATATAGTGTGAAAATTTAATGTCTCTAAAATATACCTTCCAAAACAAGTCACAATAAAACTTAATGCACAAATATTTGACCAACTTTTTTGAATTTTACAACTCTAAAATAAAATCATACTAATAGAATACTATCTTTGACTAATTGAACCCCAAAAAAACCAAGTCTAAGTAATAAATTTGTCAAATAAATTTATAAATATTTAAAAGATGCAAAATTAGTCCGAACAACGTCCTTTCCTTAAAGGGGACCAATCTAAGAAAAAAATGAAAGAAATTAATTGAAAAAAGAAAAGAATAATATATCTCATAAAGCTGTCTAGGGGAAAAGATCCAATAGGTGATAGTTCCAATAGTTGAGATAATATATGTGTATTTAAGGCCCAATATTTTTTTAAGTTTAGTATGAGTAGTTGCGACTTTAAGGTTGTTAGCATTACTATAAGTACTAATAATTGAATGAAACGTGCCCTTTAGATTTAAAAAGTAACCAATCATGTGATGCCACATCAGCCCACAAAACAGGGCTTAATACACATCTATTAGTCCGCCCTTTTTTGGGGGGAACTATTTGACACCCCAACAAAAAGCATGTTGATGTGGCATCATATTTGATGATGTGGACCTGAAACCTTAGTTATAAGTAGGGGCGTTGCCAAGTAAATTACAATAAAATTTTTGGAGTGATTCGAAATTGCCACGTATGATTTTGAAAGGTGTGAAGTTAGGGTGCACCACTACCGGATCCTCTCCCCTAATGACCCTCTGTAAAATGCTGAAGGAAACATTACCAACCGTTTTGAAGACGGTTCAGGGTTAAAAGTTTTTGATACATTTTACCTACACGTAAATTTCATTTTGGATTTTTAAACTGTAATTCTAATGCAATTTTGCTAGTTGTTAAATGGAATTTGGACAGCAAGGCCGCTTTACTTGTTTCAAAAGCAACCCACCGAACCTGCGCAACAGACACGGCAAACAAGTTACTTAGCTACCTTCAATTTTTTCCGAGTAGTCCATTCACACTTGCAATAAATTCTTATGCAAGATTTCTCATAATAAGAAAAAAAACTGATTGTCATCTACGCTTTCAATACGCACATAGGTACTGCCATCAAATTGAACATAGTATCCCGCCAACCGTTTTTGAACATCAAACCCTGGGGCGGACCCACAAAGTCGGCCATTGGAAACAGACTATAGACAAACCACGTTCTAGACAAAGAATTAGTTGTTATATGCATTATTGCCCATTAGGTATCCCTCGTCAGCCGGCAACATTGGTCTCAGTACAAATTACTAATTGGCATTCACTCTTTCCAATAGAACGTACAACTCACTATTACCTATAACGATGGAGCATGGCTAACGGTCTTTCGAGTTCCACCCTATATTTTACTCCAGATTGATTTGTGTGGATTAACTAGCAAATGTTAATCTAGCCGTCTTGGAAGTATAATTTTACAATGTTCACTGAAATAGCTTTACTCTTGGCTTGCTTTGTGGAGATGCACTAAAATAAACTTTCCTTAGCCTTACTTTAGGTCTAATAAAATGTGTAAAAATAATTATAACTAGTAAAATTACCAAAGGTGCTATCAAATGGTTTATAGGCACAAATATTTATAAGTCTATCATCAAATAGATTTATATTGTGATATTCAAAGTGTAAATGTTATTTGTATGTTTTAGCCATTTTGATATGCTAGTGTAACTATTCTTTGGAACGTATCATCATGTGATTTGATTAGTTGATTATTTTAATTATAAAGCATAATTTTAAAAGGATGGAAGAAAATACTTGCAATACAACTCTCTTATTAAAATAATAGTTTTTGATAGATGCCTTAGAAACATGGGTTTGATGAATGTTGTAATTTTTTTACATAAACTCTACAATGTCGATTTATGATACCATTTTTGCATCATACAAAATTTCAAATATCCAAATTCTAACCCTAATCTTAATTCTTACCCTAACCTTAACCCTAAGCCTAACTTTAACCCTAACCTAACCCTAAGTTCCCTAACCCTAGTCCTAATTCTAACCTTAACCCTAGCCCTAATTAGTCTAACCCTAGTACTAACCATAATTCAAATCTTAACCCTAACTATAAATTTAACCCTAACCCTATTTCTAATTTTAACCCTAAGTCTAACCCTAATTCTAGCTCTAATACTGATTCTAGTCCTAAACCTAACCCTAACAATAATCTTAATGAATGTGTGAATGAATGTTGACATTCACTCTATGTACATGCACATCTGTGTGTGTGTGTGAAATGTTAATTTTGGCATTCACTTTGTTTGAAGAGTGTGTGTGTGTGTGTGAAGTTTGACGTTCATTATAGCTTTGAAAGTTAACTTTGGCATTCACTTATGTGTATGCACATATGTGTGTGTGTGTGAAGTTAATTTTTGCACACTTTGTCTAAAGTAGATATGTGTGTGAAAAGTAAATTTTGACATTCACTTTGTTTGAAATGTATGTGGGCCCCGCTTTCATTCCAAAAATACTCTTTGTTTCATTCGAAAATACCCATTTTCATTATCAAAATATTGATAATAAACAATTAATAATAACATCAATGTTAAATTGCAATCATTTCAATTAAATGGACCAATGTATATAGAAAATTGCTCTAAATATAAATTAAGTACTCTTAATTTATCAAATTTATAGAACTAAAAACCCATTTAACTAATCTCTCAAAAAGTTAAATTAAACATTATAATTATTTGAAAAAAAAAAACTTTTAAATTTAGATGTTTATTTGTGAAGATATCCTAGTTATGGTGACTCAAGCTAAATTAGACATTCATAAGATGGGTATTATAACTTTAGTAAGCATACCTTTTTTAAGGTGATGTTGAATGATGTCAATGCTTCCATACATATAAATTAGGTTTTATGGTTTGCAAGTTTATGAAGTCATGTTAAAACAAATATTCATATTTCAAGGGAAGATATACTACTTAGACATTTAATGAGTCAAATTTATAATTCAAACCAATATATTGTTACAGTTAAAATTTAAAATATTGATTATACATATTTTATTACATAAATTTCAGTACACTTGTAGCCTAAAGAATTGCCAGAGGCACACACATATTAGAAAATCTCACACCTCTTGTTCCTAGAATGAAAAAGAAAAAAAATCACATTTGTATATTTGATACAATTACATCCACTGTAATATACATTGGATGCATATCTTTTATTTTAGGCTTCTGTGGTTCTCCAAGCTCCTATTCCAACCACCCCTGCTTTTTGTTTCCAACCATAAGTTCATTCAAACTCTTGTTGCTCAACCGTTGTTGATATACACTCAAATCTTCACATATGTTGACCACCCAACAATTTCAAAACACATAATAAAGTTGTTAGCTCTCATGTGGAATATGCAATGAATTAACATGGTTGACTCCTATTTTATCTGGCTATGAATTTATTAGAGAAAAGTAGTACCTATCAGGAAATGGTACGAGTGATCTCAAACTCTCAGCAAGCTTGTCAGCATTCTGTGCGTTGTTGACAATTTGATTGAAATAGATGTACCTCCTAAATGCAAAAGATTCATCAAATGCAGAGATGTGGGCTTCTGCAACAAACCTTACATCTGCACTGACTAACAATCCATTCTCATATATTTGTGTAGCACCTGATCTCACCACAAGCATTTCAACCTTCAACAACAATCTCCAAGCAGATTACTGCAACTACAAGTTTGCATCTATATAAACAATGTTCTCTAAAATTATTGATACAGAGAAAGATAAATGTCTGTTTAAAAAAAGGATTAGCTGATAGGTTGTTTGTGTTTGTTCTAAACCAAGGATTTGCTGATTGATTTATTTTTGAAAATTACTAAGGATAACTTCAAGAATTTCCATTGCCCACAAATTTATATGGAGGTGATTAGATTACATTTCTACCATTCTAAATCAGGTGACTAATCAGTAGTTTAGTGTCTCCTTCATATTTTTGTTTTTTGAAAAATTGGTGTTGCGGTCTTCCACATTACTCAATTTATAAAAGCTTTTGAAATTTTAGTTCTTGTCCATGTACTCCAGTCAAATTTTCTAGATTTTCACTCTTCCAAAAGAAAACACATTCTACTTCTTGATTTCATGGTTTGTGGAAGTTGAGGAAAATTTAAATTTGGGCAATTTTTTTGAGGGAGTCAAGTAAATGCCCAGTAGAAAATTGGACTTTCTTGTGCCCATTAGATCAGCTAAGTGATGCTTCACTTATAAAGTCACATGCTAAATGTCATTTCATCCCCCCACCATTGACTCAAATTGAATTCTCAGTTTCTCCTACAAACAGGTGGTGATTCTTTCATACATGAGAGGAGTTACATTTTCCACATTCCCATGCTCAGAGACATTTTCCCATTTTTTGGTCATGTCATCCTATATTTTCTGGTCACTGCATGCTCAGTGCATGTATTGATTTCTTTGTAACTAGGCATTTCATAGCCAATTTATAGAAGCAAACTTGTATCAAGAATGTTACATCATTATCTTAGTTCTAACACAACTCCTAGCAAACACTTGAATAGGAAATATCAACCTGGGACTTCAAAAGGGTGGCATGAATGATTTTCTTCCCTAAGAACACAATGATATCTTTGTCAGTGATCTACTTTCATTTTAAACTGATGAAACCTACACATCTGAAATTTACTTAGGATATTCTTTGCAAAGGTCATTCATTATAAGGATGACCAATGATTTTATGAAAAGGGTATCTAACTGCAGATATTTACCACTTATAATCACAAGGGAAAACACTTACCAAAAGGGTATCTTGAAAAGATGATCATCATTCTATATGAAATCATGATAATGTTCTGAACAATCATTATGTTGATTGCAGTGATGACTATCCCCATGAGAAAATTGATGGGACAATTCCATATTAAAATTTTCTTCATTTAGCATAAATAATGGATCGGGACGAGGGAATAATAATTTAAGCCAAAAAGCATCAACGCCATTCAAGTAATAACTAAAGAGTCTCTTTACATGGATACATCCCAGATTCCCATACAATGCAAGGGATCCCTTGTTTGTAACCTCTACCTCAAGTGTAACCTCTTCACATCCAGATTCCTTCATCACCCAAATGGATCTAGTTACAAGCTCTGTTGCAATCTTTTTTCCTCTGTAAGGCTTGATTACAACAAGCATTGCTATATAACCTCAAAATGTATTCCTATGCTGACCCATTTTACAAACAATAGTCCCCACGCATTTGTCTTTGTGAAAAGATATGAAACAAAGATGAGGCCAAAGGTGGACAAAGTATTTGTAAGTGAATATGGAGTAGGGCTCACTCAGCTCTTGATCAACTATGTTCATTATAAGTGGCAGTTGTTCTTCCCCTTTGTAGCACACATTTGATATCTGAGGGAGATATATCTACTACTATTGGTGGTGTTATTTCTGCGACTTCTGAAGAGGAGGAAATCCCCTCTTGGGCCATAGCCCATTGAAATGGTTGGAATAATTTCTAAATTTATTGAACTGGGTCATCAGTGTCTCCTTCATATTACCATCTAGCAAATGTATGCTATTCAAACCTTGAACCCCTACAATTTCTTAAAGACCAACAACACTAAGTGAAGGTTATCAAAAAAACCACCTATGTTTATGAGCTGGAAGACTGGAACTATGCACTAGAACCTATAGATAGAGTCATAAGACAGAAGAAATTTTCAACTGAAAGAGAACATTCTTTCTTCTACTTTTATACACAATTCGGAAGAGATTGCAGGACTAACATGGTTTATGACATTTTAATTTCAATTTTAGAGGTTCAGACCAACTCACAATGGTACAGGACACTTGAACAACATTTCTAAAGAGATCATCACCTTTTTTGTGGTCTCATGATTCCAGCTATAGGATGTTAAAACCCCACAATTCATAGTTCCTATTTTTGGCAGCACCACCACAACGTTGGGAAAAATGTTAGAATTGCGGCCCTCTATGTGTTGGATTCTACAAGGACAAAAATACAAATTTGAAATCAAAATTATACAAAAATTTAGTTTTAATTTTAAGGGGAAATTTTTGAAATCGAAATTAAAAATTAGCACTAGTGAGACCTGAAATAAATATAAAACCCCCAAAAAATTAATGTCTCTGTCACATACATTATATTACAAAAATTGAAAAGAAAGGGTTTGCATTAAAGCATCACACAGTGGAGTAGCCTGAAACAGGAAATAGAAATCTCATTGAGGCACTTGTCTGTTTGCTTGCTCTCCTTGTCATGACCATAGTTGGAATCAAATCCGCCTTAAGAGCTCAAATTTTGCTTGCTCTTGTTGTCATTACAGAAAGAATGAATGCCGGTTGGAAAAGCAATGGAAATAGGTAAACAGGGGATTCACACAGTCACAGGCTACCTTAACTGGCATGCAAAACAGGGAAAGCCGAGGGTAAAATTCAATAAGCCTACAACTTCTCTTCCGCTTCTCTTTCTTGATGCCCTCTTTTCATCTATGATGCAAACATAAGTATAATTCTATCAGAAAACATAAGAAAAATCAAAGTGAAAAAGAAATTAATGAAAACAATAATCAGGGTATTATAGGAGGATGGAAGCAAATGGGTGCTTGCATTATCAAATTAGAGCCCTGAGATGCTCGTGTAAAGATGAAATATGGAAACAATCAAAACCAAATGTAAAGATGAATAAAACACAATAACAATCGAGTCAAAGATTTATCAGCTTCATATTGTAGAAATAATGCATAGAATAACCATTGTAAAGTGTCAAAACCTAAACGAAATTGAAATCATTGTGAAGAAACTGCAACAAGCCATGGAGAGGATTCTCACTCAAATTTCAATGCGATTTGAACAGGGGAGGTAACTGACGAGAATCAAAAACACATTCTTGTGCATGTAGGCCTTATAGGTAACACCCAGAAAAAGCAAATAGAAAATGTAATGGTAAAGGAAATAAATGAAACACCATGAATCTAAAGTAAGGCCAAGACAAATTTTTTTTTTGGGTGTGTATTTGCAAAATCAATCATGATAATTAAAACCACAAAGATTCTGGCCTATTTTTAGGAAGGACTACTAAAAAAATTATTTCTTTATTAGGGAAGGACTACCAAAAAAAATATTTTTTATTAGGACTACCTAATTTTTTTGGTAGTTACAAAATGTGTGCACATATAGAATGGCCTATCGGCTAAATAAAACTTCTTGTAAATAAACTGAAAACTTTAAAATCTCATTTAAAATATGCATAAGACAAATGAGACAACAACCACCCATGTGTCATATTCTAATTTTGGTTGTGGCTTGACAGATTTTTAACAATTTTATTTTTTTTTAATTTTAGAGCAAAAAAAAAGTGAAGGACTACCAAAATTTGGCAGTTACAAGATGTGTGCACATATAGAATGGCCTATCGGCCAAATTAATTTAGAATAATTAATAATTTAATAAATTAGAATAATTATTAAATGTAGGAATGCAAATAAAACAAGTGTCACGTAGTGGTGTGTACCTACCTTTGTAGTATTATGGTAATAACAATTGTTTAGTTGTTGAAGGATGAACTATCACAAAGTGATTCCAAAGTCACCTTAACAACCCCTAGAAGTTGAAGATATTAGGTGGCTTAATGCGGAATTGTTAGAAGCTAAATGTATGGCAATTTTACTATGCTAGAAAAGATTTAAATTGTTAGGGCAAAGCTTGACCTCCAAGTTGGAGCTTGGTGGATTAGTTGAGCTCTAGTTAATTGTTAGTCAATATGTTACACTTAGCTACTAGAGCACAAAGATGACAAATCTATCTAGAAGGTTGTGTCATGGCTTGTAATGAATGTGGTCAAAACATATCAATGTATTTAAATAATTTTAAAATAATGAAAAAATTTATAAAATAATGCAAATCAAAGAAAATAAAAACTAACTTATGAATCAAGCTTAACAAAAGAGAGTGTTATTTATTAATATGTAAGAAAACTTGGTAAGGGTAACAAAATTATAGCATATAATTGGTTGATGAGGAAAGACACTCAAATAATCCTTCTTCAACTTGAAAGTAAAGGGAGGCACTAATATAAGAATATCTCATAAGGTAGGCACTAATATAAGTATATATTATTCATCACATTTATGAAAGTAAAAATAAAATAAAAGAATTGCCAAAATATTAAATGATGGTTTTTCCAAAAATAAAATTGAAAGTTACATTCAAAAGTAAGGCAATTGTATTTCAAGCAAAATAAAATAAATAATTGTAAAGGAAAAGAAAAGAAAGGAAATAAAAATTAGAAAAGTAATACATTTTTTAGATAGATGGATTTAAGGTATGTATATATTAGTTAAGAGATTATATAAATTATACAAATCTTTAATAATTAAATATTGGGAATTAGAAAAGAAAAAAGGTTTAATAATAAATTCAAAAGCCAACATAGAATTTATTAAGAAAAGATATTTAAAAATAATAATAAAATGAAGCTTTCAACACTTCATATTTAAAATTATAAATTTTTTAAAATAAAAAAATGAAGTTTGAGAATAGAACATGAACAAATCAAATCAACTTCATGCTAAGCCATCCAAGTGTGTATTCATAATCAAAGAAGTGGAGTATCTAGGCCATATTGTTTCACATGAAGGAGTCAAGGTCACAAGATCAAGGCCATAGTAGAATGAAAAATTCCTAGGATTCTCAAGAACCTATGGAGCTTCTTAGGGCTTATTGATTACTATCACCAATTTGTAAAGAATTACGGTAGCATAACATCACCTCTCATAGCTTTGTTGAAGAAGGATCCCTAATCCATCAACCCTAAATGCTATCCCTAAAGCCTCAACCCTAAACCCTAATCCCTCAAGGTCCTAAACCCTAATCCCTTATCCCTAAACTCTAAACCTTATCCCTCAACCCTCAACCCTATCCCTTAACCCTTAAACCTTAAACCCTAATCCCTCTGCCCTCGACACTCTAACTTAACCCTAATCCCTCGACCATCAACCCCATCCATAAACCCTCAACCCTCAACCCTCAACTTTAAACCCTAATCCGTCAACCCTAAACCCTAATCCATCAACCCTAAACCCTATCCCTAAACCCTCAACACTATACCTTAAACTCTAATCCCTCAACCCTCAACCCTAATCTCTCAACCCTCAACCCTAATCCCTCATCCCTAAACCCTAAACACTATCCCTATTCCTAAACCCTCAACCCTCGACACTATACCTTAAACTATAATCCCTTATCCCTAAACCCTAAACCATATCCCTCAACCCTTAACCCCTAAACCTTAAACCCTAAAACCTATCCCTAAACCCTTGACCCTCGACACTATATCTTACACCCTAATCCCTTAACCCTCAGCCCTGAAGCTTCAACCCTCAATCCTTAAACCTTCAACCCTAAACCCTATCCCTAATCCCTCTACCCTCAACTCTCTACTTTAACCCTAATCCCTCGACCCTCAACCCTATCCCTAAACCCTCAACCCTCAACCTTAAACCCTAATTCGTCAACCCTAAACCCTAATCCCTCAACCTTAAACCCTATCCCTAATCCCTCAACTCTAAACCCTAATCCCTCAACCCTAAACCCTAAACCCTATCCCTAAACCCTCAACAATCAACACTATACCTTAAACCCTATTCCCTCAACCCTCAACCCTAATCCCTCATCCCTAAACTCTAAATGCTATCGCTATTCCTAAACCCTCAATAATTGACACTATACCTTAAACCCTAATCCCTTACCCCTAAACCCTAAACCTCAACCCTTAAACCTTAAACCCTAAAACCTATCCCTAAACCCTCAACCATATACTTAAGCCCTAATCCCTCAATCCTCAACCCTATACCTTAAACCCTAAAGCCTACACCCACAAACCCTCATCCCTATACCCTATAACCTCATCCTTATACCCTAAACCCCGAATATTGTGCCTCAACCCTATACTTAAATTAAACCTAAACCATACGTGCTCTCAACCCAAGTCACCCTATGCCTTATATAACCTCAATCCATATCATAAACCCTAAATCCAATATCCTAAACCCTAATCCCCATGCCTTACACACTTAATCTTATACACTCAACAACCTGAATATTAACCATCAACTGTAACCCTCAACCCTCTACCTATTACTTAAGCCCTAATCCCTCAACCCTCAACCTTCAACCCTAAAAGCTATACGGAATCAGGTCCTTATATACCCAAAACCCTTACATACATACATACATGCATACACATATACATGTACATACATACAAACAAACATACATACATACATACATACAAACATGCATAC
Organism: Cunninghamia lanceolata; assembly: GCA_027924645.1. Taxonomy (NCBI): domain Eukaryota; kingdom Viridiplantae; phylum Streptophyta; class Pinopsida; order Cupressales; family Cupressaceae; genus Cunninghamia; species Cunninghamia lanceolata. Next base: position 1,395,102 of record BSBN01000887.1, read on the forward strand.
ATATATACATACATACAAGCATGCATACATGTACATATACATACAACCATACATACATACCTACAAGCATACATATATACATCCATCAAACATACTTACCAAACTTTAACATAAATCATTCAAAGGGAGACATAACGCGAGAGCATTATAACACGCTCACATTATGTCGAACTGGGCAAACACTAACAAACATGCAAAATATATATATAACTTGAGTGCGTTAAATGTCGAACTGGGCAAACACCGACAAACATGCAAAAAAGGAAAAAAAAGCACAACATAACGCGAGCGCGTTATAACGTGCTCACGTTATATTTTGCTTTGGGTTTGCTTTGGATTTCCAACCCAAAGGCTTGGAGTGCCTTCCCAACGTCCACATACATGTTTTGCAAATTCTACAAGATTTCACATAATTTAGTTCGTGCTAACCCTCAGATTTGCACATGTTTCAAGGTTGAACAAATCAAACACCTCGGTAATGTTAGGCTTTCTCTTAGCTATTTAACGATGTAATTTTTTCACATTTTGACAATGTTAAGCCTTTCATCTTTAATTTCTTTTGTCTGTGTGTCTGTCTTTGGGCAAAAACCAATGTTTAGTCTTTTTTTTAAATTATAAATTAACCATTCATTAAAATTTCAAATACATTACATTTTTATAAACTAGACTCCATTCTACACATATTAAAAAAAATTCAATTAGTTTTCAAAATTTACAAGGGTAGCACGACCAAAATTCTATTTTTTAGGATGTGCCCAGTTTGAAAATTAGTAAAAAATCAAATATTCATTAAAAAATTATCAGAAAAATCAGGCATAAACTATATGTTGTTAGCTAATTTCTCAGTAAAGTGATTTTAAAAATACCCAAAAAAGTTAACCTTTTGAGGGAGCCACAAAACACGCTATGTTATATTTTTTTGATAGAAACAACACCAATTTCTGTGGCTCCCTATTTTAAACCCCTTAATCTATACCATTTTCAAAAAAAACTAGTAGTTTAGAAAGTAAACTCAGAGCACTACGAACATTGTTTTGGTTGCATCTTCAAATTTTGAGTTTAACTATGCTCATTTTCTCATCCAAGGTCAGTATCTCCTGATTTCAGAAAAAAAGTGGCCACTTAAGACCCCTTTTTGGCCCCCCATCTTCTTGCACTTACCCTTTATGATCATCATATTGCAAATTGTGTTCTTATTGAAGACTTTTGGAGGTTTGCCCCCTTGAAAAGATTATTATTCTCATGTATTTTCAAGTATTTGTACCAAAGTTTCTATTACATTCTTAAACTCTTGTGCAAGTTATGTCATTACACATTTACATATGCTAGCACATGAATCTAAAAATGAATTATAAGATTTATAAAACATGTATTTGTAGCATATTTCCTATTATATTATTCTCTTGTAAAAATTATTTCATTACACATTTGCATATGCTAGCACATAAATCTAAAAATGAATTATAAGACCTGTAAAACACTTTTTCTTTGAAGAGTGGAAGTAAACCATCAAAAAATATGCATTGAATCTCAACATCTCAAAATTTGTAGACTTCAAATTAGTAATCAAATCTTGAAATAAAAAAATATAATCCTTAATTGGCCTATATTCTTCTTGGTTTCATTAAATGACATGTAATAGATGTCTTAGGCTTAGTGTTCTAATCTTTTTCTTTTGTGAAAATGTTATCCAATTCTTAAAGGAAGTGATAGATGCACGAGGTAATGAATAGAACTATGTAAATGGATGACCACTCAATCTTGTTGGAAATACTTTTAAAATAACTTATCCTCATGAAAATAGGTGAAGCATCTAGCTTGGAAAGTCTTTAGACAAAGCAATAGATCACCTTTACCATCATATTTTGTAAAACAAGGTGTCACAAATCCACTTGGCAAAGGATAAGTCAAATTTTCATATACTAAGGGATTATGCCTTATTTGTTAATATCATCTTTTTCCCATAATGTACTTTGTAATCGCTCAAAGACATGAAATCACAAAAAGATCCAAAGGAGTGTCGTGATCCAAAAGTGGAATATTATCATGATGCATATAAAAGTACACTGGATCCACTAAGGAAGAGTAGCTAGGAGGGGAAGAATGAGAATCATGAGTAACACATGGTCTAGGGCCAATAGTAAAGTAATCTATCAAGGTACACATGAAATCATGGAACTGTGTATAATAAGTATGACATGAGTTAAACCATTACTTAGCTCTTTCAACTAAGATAGCACCAAATGCATTCATCAAGGTTACATTAGTACAAGCATAATATGAAGATAAATAAGGGCTAACGTGGAACTTAGGATCTTCATTTCCACTAAATGACTCTATCATAGTTGTATTCAAATAATGTGCATCATCTCAACTAATCATCATTAGTCAAAGAATCATCAACCACACCACAAGAAGATAAAGAACTATCACTATGATCATCACTAAGCATAGCATCAATAGACCAAGAAGCACAAGAAAGGGAAGAAATACTAGAAATCTCATGTGGAGGTGAAACATATTTATCTACATCATTAGAATCCTCAAGGTAAGATGAAGCAAGAGAGGCTCAAATAGGAAAACTTTTAAGTGAATAAGGATAGCTAGCATGAGATGTATAAATGTTATGATCACTAGGTATATCATCACGCATGAAGGGAGATTCTCTAAGTGTATCATGAGAGGTTAGAGCTAATGATCATCAATATGAACTAAAGCATGAGGAGGAAAGGCACTCAAAGGTAACACATTATCAGGGTAAAGACAAGAAGTCAAGTCCACATATAGGGGAAGCATTGGACAAGAAAAAATGCTGACAGGAACGGGTGCCCGAGCCTAAATGGGTACCTGTTTACGAACAAGTGCCTGTTTATGAATGGGTGTCCGTTTACGAATGGGTGCTCAAGCCTAAACAGGTACCCATTTAGGAATAGGTACATGTTTACAAATAGGTGCCCATTTACAAATGGGTGCCTGTTTACGAATGGGTGCCCATTTATGAATAGGTGCTTGAGCCTAAACACATACCCATTTCGTAAAGGTATTTAAATTTTTAAAAAATCCTTATGATATCATTTTTCCCCACAATCAGCGACAGTGAGAACCACAACACAGAATGGGTATGCATTTGCCAAACCCCTATCACGACATTTTTGGCCATATTTTCAACCAAATTTTCGTACCTGCCACCTCCTCCTGCCAAACTCAAAGTTCCTAAAGATCTCCAGGTAGGTTTATGTGATTTTTGTATGTATTTTTTTAATGATTGTAGGTTTACATTTAGAAATTAAGGTTTAAGTTTTATGATTTGTATTTTTAGCAATTAGGGTTTACAATTTACAAATTTAAGATTATTGGTTTACAATTTTTAAAAATATAATGAACCCTAAATCGTTAAATTTAAGTATAAACCCTAAAACACTAAACTTAAATATAAACCCTAAAATGCCAAATTTAACTATAAACCCTAAAACTATGAACAATAAACCCTAAAACTATGAACTATAAACCTTAAAACTATGAACTATAAACCCTAAAACTAAAATTTAACCATAAAATATGAACCTTAAACCCTAAAACTATAAACTAGCACACGTAGATAATGACAACCCCCAATGCATCCCTAACAATTTAGTGCCATTTTTTGTCTCTCACAACTATTGGCTCCTCAAACCCTAAAGATAAGCCATACCTTTAGCCAATGCAAAATTTAGTTTAAGCAATCATACTTGCAACTTATGATTAGGCAAGGACAACTTTGGACCAATTCATGAGAAAGTGTAGCTTCTCCTTCTTTTGGATTTGCTAGGCCAAGGGGAATATTTCCTAAGGTTTTAATATAGGACAATTAAAGAGAAATGAATAAACATAACTTATCTCAAGAAAAAACCATATCCTATGCACAAGAGAACTTCAATTATTGTCACTAAGCTTCAATATGTTGGTTTACCATATGCAAGACTAAAAACCTATTCAAAGTAGGAAAAAATAATGTATGTGACCAAAGATATATCAGCTATTATCCCTAATGATGTAGTTCAGTCAAAAACCATACTTTACACGTGAATGCAAACTAGATAATACTCATATCTCAACCATCTATCACACCTCAAGTTATCATACGTTTATGTAATGGTGCAAATTACAAGTGTCAAATGCATAGTTTATCTAGGAATGATTGACTAGTTATATACAAGTTTATTTTAGGAGCAAAGATCTTTACCAAATTTTTAGTTTGCTTGTAGTATTTAGGATTTAGGTCATTTATATACAGATGTCCTCTAGTTAGTGTAATCTTTAGCATAAAGAGTTGTAAATCAAGTCTAAAGTCTCTATGTCATTCATTATTTTGTAAAATTTGGAGATGATTTTGTCTAGCTGAAATATTTTTCATGATCTAGATTTCTGCATAGTTGTCTAAGAGTTTAAGGGGATAATATATATGTCTATGGGGTTACAATTGCCAACATATTGTCATTTTTGTATAGTTGACTATTACAATAGATGTAAAATGTCTTCAAAGTCATCAAAGAATTCTTTTAGAATAACATATGGGATTGCATTGATTAGTTATGGATTGTTAAAGTAGATATAGTTGTGTGATGTTTTTTGAGTCTTTTTATTGCATATAAATGAAATTGCATCTAGAATGATGGGATTTTCAATGTACTACTAGTACTTTGTTTTAAATTTATAAGAGTGTTTAGATATTTCTTCAAACTTTAAATCTTCATCGAATGAACTAAGGAATTGATTGTACTTTACTAAAATGATCAATTTGTTTATTAAAAGTATCCTTCTTTTGTTCCTTGGTAGATTAGGGTAGGTTAGGTTCTATTGGTTTGCATAACTCATTGATACTTACCTTTGCCAAATATTAAGGGAACCTAAATGTGTTATCCAAATTCAAAGAGTTATTCATGTTTGGATTCCAAGTTCTACATGAAGTAGAAAAAACATAAGGGGATTAACCTATGGGGATATGAATCATTTTCATCTTCAGTTGAATGTGTAACTCAACCTACTATAAAGTGATCTTTAGGTCTGCAAGACTAGAAAGCTAGTATAAAGGTGTATTGAGACAAAATGTTTGGGATATCTTTATACAAAGGGTGTGGCTAAGCTATGTGAACTATTCTATTTTTCATTTCCCTCTAATTATCCTATAAATATTTACATGAAGATACACTCCTTGACCCTACAAATCCAGAAGTGTAGAAGAGTTACATGCTCTTATCAATTGGTCCACAATTGCATGTAGTTTGATCATGATTCTTGCCCTTTTAGTATGAATTTACCCATGTTCCTTGGTATAGATTGTATGTCCATTCTCTAGAGTTGTGAGGTATAATTTGTAACACCAAAAGGCCCATCTCATAAATTAAAAGAAACTATACTTTTCTAGATAACAAATACATACATTTTTTAGATCATGTTTTATATTTATTTTTTCAACACATGATTTGGAAATCATTATGTTGAACACAAGATATATGATATACCACATAGGGGAAACTTTAATTGAGTGACTATAAAGCTCTCCATTAAAACTAGTAAAGTGATAGTGAAGGTTAATGATGTTTGAGCTATAATTGTTAATAAAAAGACTAACTAGAAGATCTCAATGAAATCAAAGCAACTATACCAATGTTAAGCCCTTATGAAGTGATGCAAATAAATTACCATAAAATAAGCCCTTATTAAGTTACCATAGTTTAAATACTCACTAAAAAATGTAATTAGAGGAACAAGCATCCTTCCCAAAAGCTCATCCAAAACACATGGAGACATTCATAGATTTAACAAACTATACATGGATAGATACTCATTCAAACTAAGTACAAAATACATTTACAAGATAGATAGATACTCTTTTTCCTTACAATATTTAGTTCAGTGATTTGTAGCTAGTTCACCAACAACCATTGACTTCTAAACTCTCTCTCTCTCTCTCTCTCTCTCTATTCTATATATATATATATAACACCTAATATCTTTCATGTAGCAACAATGGTGTGGACATATCGCCTCAAATGTCACATCAATATGAGGTCTTAGGCATGGTAGGCTCTCACAAGTTGGAAGGACAAAACTTACACAAAAGAACATCCACCTTGGATCAATCAGTGCTTTCACTTGACATTAATTCTTCTCCACCCCTACAACAACATGGAGACCCCTCTAAATCATACAAAAGGTAACATGTGGCAAGAAATTATTCACCATCAAGTCCATGTTGGAAGAGGTCAAGCCCATCATAAAGGACTAAGTAGTTACATATTTAAACAAATGGGCCCCATTGATGATGTCACCAAGATACACATGACAATCAGTGGACGAAACTCTTCTTCCTCAAATCATGAGCATGTAGTCAAATTTTCAGCCAATGTCATGGATGATGCGGTTAATGCAAAACGGGAGATAAAAGTGCCAAAGATCAATGGATGCCTGGAGAAGAGTCGTGATTGTCCTATTCTTGTTATTCAATCGGATTCTATAGATGATGATGTGCTTTACCTGGTGGACCATGCCCTTATTTACAAATTTATGGGAATCTAGGTTTCACTACCTTTTCTAGAATCATGGGCTAGACAAATGTGGAATCCCGAGGGAGATATGGAAGTGATCATAGCAGCTAATAACTACTTTTTTGTTGTGTCTTCAAGAATGGCAGATAGGGTTACTTCTTTCGAGGGTGGGTCATATTTTTATAATCAGACAGGGTTATTTATGAAACCCTAGCATGTGGGGTTTAATTCGGCGGAGGAGCTTTTATTGAGAATACCTATCTGGGTGCACCTTCCACGGCTTCCAATGGAGTTCTTGAAACAAGATATCTTGCACATGATTGCGTTACTACTTGGTAAGCCGATGGGACCCTCCCAACAGACGTTGGATCATAAGGTAGTTTTTTAATGCCCGCTTATGTGTTGAAATTGATTTGAACAAGCCACTTCCAGATTCTATGGAAATTAGGTTAGGCTCTTTATCTTGGATTCAACAGCTAGATTACGAAGCCTTGCCTTTTGGATGTTGCATTTGTCATGAGTATGGGCATCTTTAGCAGAAGTGTCCTAAGGTAACACCATCGGCCTCCTTGAACCCCCTTCCTCCCCCTTGCGGTGGATAAGGGGTAAACTCTAATTCCAAGCAGGAATGGAGAAAATGATGGTTTTATTCCAGTCACACAACGTAATAAAGGGAGAGGGTTGAAAAGAAATTTCAAGGAGCATCAAAAGGATGGGCTCTTTAACATGTTTGATATGTTGGAGACCTTTTATGGCAAAGATTTTACTACAAATTCTCAGAGACCAGAGGTCGAGGAGGTAGCAGAGGTTCAAGTTGATTTTAGTAAGAATGGCAGTCTAGGCTAGTTGCAGGAGGATAACCCCACTGATATTATGGATATAGATTAGACACTGGCAAAGACAGGTATTCTTGAACCATCAGGAAATGAGATAGTGTTTTTGGCCCTAGCTTAGGATTCCTCTCCTTCTCAGACTAAGGGGGAGGTTGTAGTGGAGGGTTAACTAAAGAAAGGTCCTCAAGTGTTAGGGATTCAACAAAAGACTCTTAAGAAAGGAGCTTTGGAGAACCTACAAAAGTAGGTCGTAAGAAAGAACAAGAAAAGGTAAAGTTAATAGGAGAATCCCTGGTGGAGTCAGGATTAGTTAGGCCCATTGACTCTCACTTCCAAAAATGACAGTCCTCTCGTGGACTGCAGGGGTTTGAACAACATCCCTAGACAAAAGGTTGTTTAAGGTTTGATTCGTGTTCACAAACCAAATATGGTTTTTTTACAAGAATGTAAGCTCTCAGTTGAAGGAATGCATAACATTGCCTAAAGGCTTTGGTGGCGAGGCCAGTGTCAATGTGTTGGAGCATAGGGTAGTGTTGGAGGGCTAGCTTACTTATGGGATCCCTCTAATCTTACCCCTCTCAGGTGGATCATCAGTAGGCACTCGATTTCGATTGTTGCTTCCAGTGTAGAGTTAGGGGAATATATTCTCTTTATGAATATGTATGCCCCTATAGATCTTCTTGGTGAGGTTGATTTGTTGACCCACATCAAATACGCGTGGTCTCTAGTTTCACTTTTTTCATGGATCCTAGCAGGGGACTTTAATGCTATTGTGAGTTTGGTAGAGAAGCAAGGAGGGGTGGTAAGGTTGGATACTGCTTCTATTTTTCTTCAAGAGTGTTTGGACTCTTTGTGCTTAGTGGATATTCAACCCAATAATGGGAAGTTTACTTGGAACAATAGAAAATGTGGCAGGGATTCAATCTCTGAGAGATTGGATAGGTTCCTTGTTTCCAACTATTGGGTGAGTAATCGTTGGATGTCCAACTCAGATTCTAGATTGATGGGGATTTGATCACTGACCCATAAAGCTGAGGATATCTATGTCTGAAAGTTCAAAGAAACCCTCTTTTAGGTTCCAACTTATGTGGTTGTGTGAGGAATCTTTACATGATCTTATGGTAGTTTGGTGGTAGGAGGGTAAGCCTGCTTATGGTACTGCCACATATTCTTTTGTTAAGAGACTATAGTATGTGAAATACCAACTTAAGAGATAGAATCGTGAATATTTTGGAAATATTTTTCGGTCTAAGGAGGATGTTCAAACTCGTTTAGATGTGGCCACATGCCAAACTAGGGAGTTTGGCCTTACAACGAAGAATCTACAAAAGGAGTCTGAGTTACTTAAGGAGCTCATAGAATGGGAACTTAGGGAGGAAATTTACTAGAAGTAGAAGGCTAGGATTGATTGGCTTCAAGAAAAAGATAGATATGGAACATAATCACCTCTATCAAGTCTCCTAATGGGAACCAACTTTCTTCGTCGCTAGATATCTGTAGAGAGGCTATGTTTTTCTTTTCTTCTCTTCTCTCGAAGGATACCCCCAAACGTTAGTAGAGGAGGAATTGAATCTCGAATGTATCTCTCCTTTAGTGTCGATGGAGATGATTGAAGAGCTCATCAAGCCTATTTCTCTTGGGGAGCTTGAAGGGGTTGTTTTCAGATGACGAAGGGGAAGTCTCCTGGCCCTGATGGTTTTCCAATTGATTTTTTTCAAGATTTTTGGGAGATTCTCAAACATGAAGTGTTGGAGTTAGTTTGGGAGTCACAAAACAGTAAATAGATATTGCGAGCCTTGAATGTGATCTTGCTTTCTCTTATCCCCAAAAAAGAAGAGGTTCTTTCTTTTGAGCATTTTAGGCCCATAGCTTTATGTATTGTGGTTTATAAGATCATAACCAAACTAATGGCCGAGAGACTTAAAAAGTGTTTAAGCACCCTTATTTTTGAAGAGCAGGGGGCTTTGTTGCAAGCAAACAAATTCTGGATGGGGTGATGACAGAAAGGGAGGTTATACATTCTATGGCAACCTCAAAGGACAAAGTTATGTTCATCAAGTTTGATATGGCCAAAGCCTATGAAAGGGTCAAATGGAGGTTTTTGCAGCAAACCCTCCTTGCTTTTGTCTTTGGTTAGGATTGGGTCGAGTGGGTTATGAGCTATGTTACCTCTTCTTCCTTTTTAGTTATCATCAATGGGGTTTCGCTCCCTTGTTCATGGCTTCTAGAGGTTTGCGGCAGGGAGATCCTTTGTCCCCGTATTTGTTCATCTTGATGGCTGAGGGTTTAAGTCAACTTCTAAATTTTCATGCCAAACAAGGATGGATTCATGATTGGTCTTGGGCTAGCACCTTGCCTTCTTCCTCTCATTTGTAGTTCATGGATGATATGACCTTGTTGGGCTTGGCCAACGTCAGGGAGGCGAAGAATTTGTGAAGAGCTCTAGATATTTACTTATCAGCTTTTGGACAGAAGATTAATGAGGACAAGTCTTCCATCATTTTCTTTAATACTCCTCATCTTATTCAGTTGCAGATTGCTAGAATTCTTAGATTCCAGGTGGGAGCTCTCCCTCATGTATCTGAGTTTTCTCCTTTTAGTTGTTCCCCTCACTAGGGGCGTTAGTGCAAGAAGTTGGGTCCACTTTTTGGCCAAAAAGTGGAAGTGTTTTCCCTGATTTTCAGAATTTGTCACATTTGACCTGAACATTTGAAGCACTTAAAGATTGAATCTTAAAAAAAGTTAGTAATATGAAATGTAGTACTCGGAGTCTAGTTTCCAAATATATAATTTATTTTAATACCCAGATGATACAAATTAATTTTTAATAGGCATTTCTAAAAACCACTGTTTAAAAGTTATTTTTTTTTACCATACCATGCACGTGTACGACCAACATAATTTGACTTAAATAAAAGTATTTTTCTAAACCCTTTTCACGAAAGATGTGTAGTACAGTGAAGTTTGATGAGGATTTTTTTTATAATTTTTCTCCAAATAATTTTTTTTATTAATTTTTTATTGGCCCTAATTGCTGTTTTCAAAAACCCTCATGTACGGCCAACATAATTTGAGAAAAACTAATCATAAAATGATTTTTTTTTCATTGTATAAAGAATGATGTGTAGATTGATGCCATATAATTTTTTTTTTCAAAAAACTATAAAAATTAAAAGTTATTAAAAAAATACAAACACTTCTCATTTCAAGTTTTTGGACTAGTTTGCTCATAAATTAAATAATAAATAGAAAAACAAGTCCAATAAAAAAAATTACATATTTGAAAACTAGACACTGTCGTCTGTAATGGGTTTCAATTTCATAAAAATATTTTAAAAAAATGCCGTCAGCGATATAGGTAAACTTAGACTTTTTTCTTACTCTGTACTTAGAAAAAAACTTGCAGGTCCAAGGCAAGGGGTTGGCTTACCATGCAATTCCCAAGTCTAAGCTTTTAGGAATAGGTACCCATTCCTTTTGTATGGGAAAAATAAGCGCACATGCTTTTTTCCAAATTCAAATATCTTTATAGAAATAGGTACCTGTTCTTAAAAGGGTACCCATTTCTAAGTAGTTACCCATTTAGGGTCAGGCACCCGTTCCTAAATGGGTACCCGTTTCTTTTAAAACGGGTGCTCGTTTTTGTCAGAATTTTTTTTTTGCCCGTGACTTCCCTTCTATGTGGACCCAACTTCTTGCACTTACCCAGGGGGTATTGGTAGACGATTCTTGATAAGCTCCGCATAAAGGTTAGTTACTGGACCTTCGAATGGCTCTCCTCTGCTGGAAAAGTTATGCTTTTGAAATCAGTGATTCAGGCACTTCCTATCTACTAGTGTTTTCTGTTGGCAACTCCCTCAAGTTTTATCAAGGACTTTGATGCTCTTTGAAGACAATTTCTTTGGCCTGGGAATCTGGAGGCCTCTAGATGGAGTTTGGTCAGTTGGGAGACTGTTTGTAGCCCTAAGCAAAATGGGGGTCTAGGGTTTTGTCAATCTATTACTAATTGCCAAGCTCTTGCTACCAATCTTTATTGGAGGTGGTGCACTAATTCAAAGCAACCTTGGGCTAGAATTCTTACTACTAAGTACTTGGGGGAGATTGCAAGTGAGGATATCCCTAGGGTTGATCTCTCAAGGAAAGGCTCAGTGATTTGGAGTACTCTCAAAGGGGCTAATCTTATCCAGCAAGGATTATTTTGGATCTGTAACAAGGGCTCTGAAGCTCTATTTTGGCATGATTCCTAGGATGGGTTCCCCCCATCTCTTCACATCCTTAGTTGTAAGAACATTATGATAGATTTATTGAAGGTGGATGGATTCGAGTGGCGAACTTTAAGTTTGCTCGATTTTTGGGTCAAATGGAGATAGCTTGTTTGAGAAACCCCTGGGAATGGCCTAGGGGGGACTTGGAGGAAGATCAAAAAAATTTCTTCAATTCTGGCTAAATGGTTCTATAATTCCTCGAGTGATCGAGATATCTTAGCTTGGGGTCTTAACCCTAAGGGCTCTTACTTTGTGGCTCGGGGATACCAGGGTCTTGATCAACAAGGTGGAGGAGATGGGGAAGTTCCTTGGTGGAAGAAAGTTTGGAATAATTACGCTTGGCCGAAGTGTAACTTTTTTCTTTGGTTGGTTACTAGGAATAGATGTCTTACTTGGGATAATCTACAGAAGAGGGGTTTTCATGGACCTTCTACATGTACCTTATGTTTCTATAGTGAAGAATGTATCCCCCATCTTTTCTTCAAGTGCTTATATGTAAGGAAATATGGCATTTCTAGTGGGGACTGTGGAATAAGGAGTGTGTTCATGTCACTTCTTTGGTGGACTTTTGGAATAGTTTGGGGAGATTCCCTGCCAAGGCTTCCTTTCTTCAAGCAACATGGGAGATTGGGCCTTCCTGTATTATCTGACAATTGTGGCTAGAGCGAAACAGAAGGATTTTCTAGGGATGTTAGATATGGGCCCAACAATTGTGGCAAAAGATTGTTGGTATGATTCGAGTGGCAAAGTGTGACTTGGATGAGTCATTGTGGAGGGAGGAACGTTTTTGTGGCTCATGGTTTAGGCCTTGGTGAGAATGTTGCTGGCGACTTGGTGGTTAAGGTGGGACGAGGGCCAAAGATGAAGATTTCAAGGGAAGGCAAGTGAACTTCCCCCTGCTTGGGGTTTTTAAGATTAATACAGAGGGATCCTCTAGAGGGAATCTAGGCCATGCTAGGATTGGTGGTGTTGGGAGAGATAGTTCTGGAATGATTGTTTTCTTCTCCACTTATATGGTGCAGGCGTCGAATAATCTTATGGAAGCTCAAGCTATTCTTGTGGCCATGGAAAGGGCTTTTGCTCTAGGTTGGAGGAAGATCATTATTGATGCAGATTCTAGGATATTTATTAATATGTTGAATGAATGATAGTTTAAGGGAATCCAACGGCAATTGGCGGTGGTAGGTAGGCAAATTCTGCAGTTGGGCAACTCTTTGAGTCTGCTTCCCTTGCTCATATCCCCAGGGAATGGAATGGGGTGGCATATTGTCTTGCTAAGTAAGCTTCAGAGCAACAAAGTAGTTGGGATGTTAATTGTTGGGATCAGTTGTTGATAGACAAGTCTCAGAGGTTACATCAACTTGTGGAAAATGATTGGCCGAGCTAAGGGAGGTTTCTCTGGTTTGGGCTCTAGCAGTCATTGGAGTTTTCTTGGTTGCTCGTCTTCTGGTGGCTTTGGACTTTGTTTTTGTTTCATTCTATGTATCCTAGACAATTGGCATTTGATACCTGGTTTTAATAAATAAATTTTTACCCTTTACAAAAAAAATAAAATAAAATAAAATACAACACATGTCCAAATAATAAACAACACCTTTTCCTAGCATTAAACATCTAGATGAACATATAATGAGATCTAAATCTAGACCAACATTTTCCTTATAGGTATATTCAGTAAGAGTGTGCCTAGAGAAGTAAGGATGAAAAAAAAAAGCAATAGCATGAAAACTAGAGAATTTGGGGGAGGACTCTCGTCTAATACTTGTGAAATGTATAGGTTATTAAAAATTATTTTTTATTTTAAATTATTAATTGTAATTTCAAAGTCATTAGTGGTGACTTTTCATTTCTAATAATTAAATAAAAATATACTTAGAAGAGTTTCCAGAATAAACTATGTGAGTTTTTTTTTAATCAATGTTTTGAATCACACTATGTGATCCATCATGTAGATTATTCCTCTTCCTCGTGATGGATCACAAAGTGTGATTCAAAATGTCAATACAAAAAAACTCACCCAATTTTTCCCAAAAACTCTTTAATGTTTGTGCAATGGAGTGTGAAAATTTAATCTCTCTAAAATATACCTTTTAAAACAAGTGCCAAAAAAACTTTGACTAACTTTTTTGAATTTTACAACTCTACAATAAAATCATACTAATAGAATACTATCTTTGACTAATTGAACCAAAAAATAAATAAATATAAATAAATTTATAAATATGCAAAATTAGCCCTAACAACAACTACGTCCTTTCCTTGAAGAGGGACCACCCGTAAGAGAAAAAAAAGAAAAGAAAAGAATATAGATATCTTAGGAAAGCTGTCTAACGACCTTCGGTAAAAAGCCGAAGGAAACATTACCAACATTTTGAAGACGATTCAGGGTATAAAATTTTGATATATTTTACATGTAAATTTCATTTTGGGTTTTTAAACTGTAATTTTAATGCAATTTTCCTGGTTGTTAAATGGAACTTAGACAGCAAGGCCGCTTTACTTGTGTCAAAAGCAACCCACCGAACCTACCCAACAGCCACGGCAAACAAGTTAGCTACCTTCAATTTTTTCAAGGGCATAATCTGTTCCGTTACACAAAACAAATATCATTAAACATTATCACCTGCACGTACCTCGGTCGAACGGCTTTGGCAGAATGCAAACGGAGTTCTGTAACATCAACGGAATCTTTAACCCCAATTAGTTCGTAACAATTCACTTGCTTGCAGGCTGACGTTTAAATAAACGACGTTCTGAACAGGGGTCATAACGTTGCTTTGTATTTAACATCTCGTCTGTGTTGTAATGATTTGGCATTTGCTATTTACCAATTATAATACCAACATCGATCACAAAATCGTATACTTGGTTTAACATTTACTTATAACTGAAAATCCTGACGGTCGCAGGAAATAGAATTGAGAGTGAATATTATATACACTTTACAAACTTCATTTCTTTTTTTTTTTAGTTCTCTCTTCCTCTGGGCAGAAGTTTTAGCTTCTCTGAATATCGACCTATTGATGCCATACGCCGGTCTGTGATAATATAAGAGATGAGGATTTGTTTCAGTTTACTCTACTGATGTGACGAAACCCTTGACAGAAATGAAAAAACCTCGCGCCGCTGTGCTGCTATGCGCTGCTGTGACGTTTTCCTCGACCGAGCAAAACGTGAGATATGTAGAGCGGTCAACGGCCAGGCCTTCAGGAAACGGCTGCGTCTTGTGCCGTGGTCATATGGCGTAGCCTGCTGGGCTGTGGTTGGAACGACGTTCTCCTTCGCACTTGATGAGAAGAGGGGCGGATGAGCGCAGTGAGCGCTCTCTTCATCCATTCTCCTCCTTCTACGCTGCCGATTCTCACCAGTGAGTTCTTCATGGCCGATCTCCGCATGTGCAGCTGAGAATTGGAAGGCGCAGAGGAAGTGCAATTCCTATGGAGATTGCAACGGAACGCGCCGGGGTGATTGCTGGGCGAGCAGAGGCACATCTTCCTCGCTGGAGCGGACGGAACTGCCGTTCTCTGCTCGGCCTTGGGCGGAACCGGACGGACCGGTGAGCGAGCCTGCAGATTTCTCTTTGGCGACACAGATCTGGCTAAGTCGAAACTGATTATAGGGGAAGAAGTGTAAAGCTTAGTGGAGAGAGAGAAAGAATAGGAATGGCGTGTGGGTGAGAGGGAACGTTGGAGGGCGAGGGGCAGAACAGGGGCGCTGGATCTACTCTTTGCAGAAGCCATGATTGCCTTAGGTAGCGAGCTTGTCAAACCGAGGAGAGCTCATTGCCTGAATATATAGCCCTCTGGAACCATGGCGGAAGTCAGTTTTCCGCCGTTTACCGCTTCACGCCCACTTTCTCGGTATCCTCTCGTATCAATTCTGGGTTTCGTGGGCCCATGTTATTTAATGTAATACAACTCTTATGCCACCTTTCACTTAGAATTTTCATAATGGTTTATCCTTTCACCCTTGCAATAAATTCTTACGCAAGATTTCTCAGAATGGTTTATCCATTCACCCTATCTTTTAATGGTTTATCCATTCAATTTTACCCTATCTCTTCAGAAAAAACAAAATCTGATCGTAATCTACGCTTTCAATATGGGCATACAGCCATCAAATTAAGCACCGTATCCCGCCAACCGTTATTGAATTTCAAACCCGGGAACGGACCCACAAATGCCGGCCTTGGAAACCGACTATAGTACCGCTTCGGTTTCGATGATTCTTCCGGATAATACCACGTTCTAGACAAATGATGAGGTGTTATATGCATTATTGCCCATCATCATTACTTAGCCAGATTACTTTTTCCATCATCCCTCTTCACCCGGGGCAGCGTCTACGGGGCATTCAGGGTGCACTCAGGGTGCACCGATGGTGCATCATATTCCTATGGCCATGCCTCCTCACGTGCATGTCAGTGTGCCGTATAAACAGTTTATTTACCTTGAAATATGTGCGATTTCGCCGTTTCCGTTGCGCGTTCAGATTGCCGTGTCCAAATTGTGGACGTTACGATTGCCGGGAAATCGTGTGAGAAGAAGTTAAAAAAAGTAAAAGGAAAGGGAAAACGGTTGAAAAAATATAAGTGTTCCTTTTAATTTTTATGAAGGTATTCGCATTTCTCTAAAATCTATTTGCTGCAATTTTTTTAAAATTAATATATTATATTATTATTATAATTTATATAATATGTTAATATATAATCATACACAACATTATTATAATTTGCATAATATAATATCAATATATAATATTAATTTTTATAATAATATAATATATAATAATATATTAATTACTATAATTTATTAAAATATATTATATCAATACTAATATATTTATGGATAATAAAATACAAAATATATTTCAATATTTAATATATAATATTTTATAGTTTATTTATTTAAGATTTATTTTTATTTTTATTTAATTAATAGTTATTTATTGAATAGCTTTAGTTTTTTTCAAGTATATGTTGGATTCTTCCATAGTTTTTGTTAACACATCAACTTCAATTCTACAAGGGCATAAATTTGATAGTTGTATTTAAGATTTTTTGCTGTAAAATATAATGAAATTTTAAAAAGATCGTATCATATGAAATGATTTATATAATAATAATAATAATAATAATAATTCATTTATCCTTATTAAATTGTTATATGATCATTATTATATAGTAAATATCTAATTTGAGCTCTAAACTATTTGATTGAATATCTCATTTTACCCAATATTTTGGGCTAATAATTTTTTTTAAAAAAACATATGTATCTTCTCATATATGCATTTACAATGAAAAAGCAAACAAACAATTTATTTTTGGCAAATATGCACCTCCAAAAAAAAATAGAAGATTTAAAATTTTTATATATGTTATTCTTTTAACACTTAAATTTTTTTTTTTGCTAAACATTGGCCAATGAAATATTTGAACTTAACACTTTTAAAGTGCAAATGCAATCCTTCACATGTCCTCCAAAGACTTTCCAAAGCACATAAGAAACCTATGTATCTAACCTCCCAAAAGAGATATAAACTTACTCCAACATCATGAAATCATTCAATGGAAAAAATAGCATTTACTCATGACAGTCAAACAAAATTTAACCCCTTATATTCACCCTAGGGCATCGAGAAGATATATTTCACTTTGTCCAAACTTCAACTTAGGACCACTACATAAAAAGCTTTGAAACAAAGCAATTTGTAAGTTAGGAGTATCATATACACCACGTTTCCACTTTTATTTATTTATTATTTTTTATTATAAATTTTTTATAATTATTATATTACTATAATATATGTTTTAATTATAATTATAATATAATATAATATTTATATTATTATTACAATATTAAATGTAATAGTATTATATTTGTATAATTGCATTATTATAATATTATATATTATTATATTATATTTATGTTTATGTTTATTATTATATTATTAAATAATATTTTTATAATACTATAATATCAATCAATATAATATATCAAGTGTTATAATAGATATTAATAATATAATTAATATTATTATTAATATTATAACTATAAATAATAATGATTTTGTTGGTTTGACAAAAAGTAAATTTGAAGTAACTTACCTAATGAATTAAAAAATTAAAACTAAAACACAACTATAATTACAACTAAAATGCATACTATAATTACAACACTACAAGGTAGGTACTGGCCACTAGGTCGCACTTGTTACTTCTTATTTTTTAAAGAATAGGAAGACTCCAAATATGCTTCATTAATAATAATAAGAATTCTTAAGATTTACATTTAAATAATGTGAATCTTCCTATAGGTTGTTTAGAATGTTTGGGTCTCAATACTTGGTGCATGTTATTATTGAAAGATGATTTATCTTGCATTCCTTTGGAAATGGCTAAATTTACCAATTCTTTTTGCTTCTCTTTCTTCATGCCATTATCCACAAAGATATGCTATTGAGACAAGGGGGAATGAACTACTTCTGAAAATCTAGGAGGTAAGGGGGATGATACATTTGCCATCACATTGTAATTTCAATGTTAGTTGAAATAAAATTAACCAAAAATCATTTACACTTACGCACACATACATAGTTGAATAGGTAAAGTAACTATAATTGAAAATAAAAAATTGCAAAATCAAGTTCTTTTACTGATGCAAAAATGTACCAACTATTTATGCTTAATTATTTATATAAGTAATTTTTTTGATTTTATTATATAATTTGAATGACTACAAATTTAATTTTCTCAAAATTTTAAAAATTAAAATACAAATGTTGTTATCTAGATCGGTACCCTAAACTCTATGTTTTTTCTTGTAAAACTCCTACTATATTCTGAAAATATGCAAAGAGAAAGGGGGTCCAATTAAGAGGAGACAAGAACATTTAGATCTCTACGCTCACAATCTAGACATGAGGCACCTTGGAAAAAGCATTTCATTGTGTGATAGACTTGGGGCTATGGTCAAGCATTATAATGGAAAATCTTACATTAAAGATTAGGCTATGGTACTTTTACAATGTAAAATTAGAGCTTGGTACATGAATTGTTCCATATCATAAAGCTCCACTAGAGCCTCATGAAATGGTACTTTTACAAAAATAGAGAGAGAGAGAGAGAGAGAGAGAGAGAGAGAGAGAGAGAGAGAGAGAGAGAGAGATGAATAAATAAAGAGAGATAAAGTGAGAGAGAGAAAATTTCACTATATAATTTGAATGGCTACAAACTTAATTTTATTGAAATTAAAAAAAAAATAAACTACAAGTGTTGCTATCTAGATCGGTACCCTAAACTTTGTGATTTCTTTCTTGTAAAATTCCTAGTATATTCTAAAAATATGTAGAGTGAAAGGGGGAGAGATAATACCATCTTTCTATTTTGAAGCCTATTTATCCTAAGGGGGTCAATATCAGGACTTTCTTTGTTCTGTAGAACTGGGGGTGCAGAAGTTGCTTTGCATTGTTTAGGTATACCACTCAATTATGTTATATCTATAAAAAAATATTATAAATAAAATAAGCTTATCCTCAAAAGTTGGGTCTCTCTATCTATCTATCTTTGTACCTCTCCCTCACTCCCTCTCTCTCTATTAATTATGGGTTAGAGATCCTTTAGGCGAGGTTGATTACCAAGATCAACTACTATTTGTCACATTATTTTTGATAATATAAGCTAGGAAAAGGGTCTCAATCCCTGACATAATAGAAGAGTTCAAAACCATAACAAAGATCAAGAAACAAAACATCAAGAAACAACAAACATAAAGCATTGGTTGGCTAAACCAAACCAGACTGGGTAGCAAAATAGGAAACATACAAAAACAACCCAAAAACAACTAAGAAACAATACTTGGAACAGTGGCAGAACAACTCCAAACAATAGAAAATCACACCATGTATCTAGCAACCAGGGTCTCCCAATCTTTAGATATTATCTTGAGTTTCTCCTCCCACTAAGCAACACCCATGTCCTTCTATAGTTCTATCTTTTTCATCCTTTTCTTAGACTGGTTTTCTTCCTCCAATACTTATTACATTTCTTCAGTTTAATCTGTAGTATAACAATCCCCAAGTCTACTTTCCTCATCATGTCATCATTTACATTAACCAGAACATTCATAGACTCTTCAATTTTGACCAACTGGTTATGAAAGGTTTTCATATTCTAATTCATGATCTGGCACAATCGTTATTGTTATCACTTAAGTGTGCACTCTTGTTGAGCTGAAAGAAAACTCAACTACCTAGTGAAACATGGGATCTTTTTAGAGTTGTGGGTGACTTGTGATGGAAAAGAACCTCTAGAGAGGGTCAGTTCCCTTGGTTTACCTCCTAAGATTAACTATACTACTATTGTCTTGCAAGGAAAAAGGAGAGAAAAAAAGACATAAACTAAACCTATGTTTTATGGATGTGATTCACCAAAAGTTTAAGGCCTAAATTGTTGTTGTTTGACACACAGATTCTCAATAACTTAGTTGTTTTATACACAACTCTCACTCATTTCATGTTTTCATATCAGTATTTTATGAGAAGGTTTGATATATTGTAGTTTTAGAACCTGAAAAGTTTGTATTTCCACAACTGAGACTATTTCACACCATGACACAACTCATAACCTACACAAAACATGTATTTTCTTGAAGTAAAGGTACCAAGTGAGACATTTGTTTAAGGACTTGCATTCAACATCACAGAAACATACATCTATCATTCATTCATACACAATGAAATAGGAGTTGAGAAAGCAAAATACCTAAAATTTTATTGAAAATGTGTTTTTACAGCTGAATATGCCTGGAAATGTATTTTTTTTGCTTGAAAATGTGTTACAATATGTTGTTCTACATCAAAGACTGAGTTACAATGCCTATGTTTTTGCTAACAATCTTTAAAAAACAAGAAAGAACTAACTCAAAAAATTATCCCAAGCCTTTTATATCTCATCCCAAGCATATGAGAGCATATAGGAGATGACCTTGACCAAAAATGAATGCTAAAAACTAGGTCAACATACTTTTGACGCCTAGGAAGAGTTTTGCATGATATAGACTCCTGAAAGTTTTTTGCTCCTTGAAGTGTTGAAGAGACTGAAGTTGAGGAAGTAGTGGTTGACTTACTCCAACTCCCAAAATCTTGCTCTAACTTTGCATGTTGTCTTTTAGAGCTCCTAGATTATCTCAAACTACTGTCCTTGTCATTGTAACTGCTCCTAGATGCTTGGGAAATGGTCAAACTTGCTCAAACTGTCCTTAGTGCTGTCATAGCTGTCCAAACTGCCTTATAACTCCTACTCCACATTGCTGATGAATAGGACATGCCTAGGCATCTGAGAAGGGATTTGCTACATTTGGAGTCTTCTCACTCTCTATAACTACTCATTTAGGTCTTGAGAACACTTGTTACTTCTTTAATACCCCTGTAGGGGGGTGTTGCCACAATAATGGGTTACACTTTCTGGGACATCCTGATTTTTGCTGAAATCACATATTTTTAGAAATATAATGATTTAAATCTAGAAAGGTTCCATTTAAAGGATTTTAATTGAAGAGGGTTTGATCAAACCCCCTTAGATTCAAACCCTCGTTGGATAGAACCCCACTAGTTTTAAACCATACCTATAATGGAGTCTCCTCTACACCTATCAAAATGCTGATAAAAAAACACTTTTGTCTACCTTTTGGGGGATCAAATGAATTCATTTAAAATTTATGTTTTGTAAGTATGTAGTCCTTATTATAAGCTTCCCAAAAAGTATAATTTTAAATATATTTAATTTGATTATTATATTTATTTTTTATTTCTTGTGAATGTAGGTTTTTCACCAAACATCAAGTTCTCTATTCTACACACATGGAAAATTAGTAAATTAGTGAAATTTTTTTTTGAAAAATATCTATGCCCTAGGTATTGATGTCCTTGTTTTAACAAAAAAAAAAAAATTTCGATAAATACAGAAAAAGTTATGTTTTATGGAATACACCTATGTCTAAATTATAATTGGTTTGACTTCAAAACTTAATTAAAAAAAAATTCAACAAAACATTATGAAACCAAATGCATGCCCTATATATTGGTGTTACCAATCTAAATTCAAAAGAATCAGAATTTTATCCTTTGTAAAAAAAAGTTATGTGCTACAAAATACACATTACTTTAAAAAAATGTTGTATACTATTAAAAACTAGTTATCAAAGGAGACAAAAAAAAATACAATTTAACTCCAAATTTTTTTAAAAATATATATTTATAATCTACAAACAAAATCTCACACATCACTAGTTCGTATCATCTTCAAATTCCTAACGGTTTAGCAGCTATAGGTGTTAGAAAGTGAAGATTTAGTTCAAAATGTTGATTTCAATGTCAAGTTTGGCCAAAGAGTGTAACCCATTATTGTGGGATGACCCAGCCTGGTCTTTGTCATCCATTTTTAGGCTTAAATTACTCCTAGGTTGAGTAAAAAGCTTCAAGTGTGTTTGGTCAAGCTTGTCAATGTTTAAGACTTGTAGACTATCTACTCTATCATCCTCATTGTCAAGTGATTGTTTAATAGACATCAAATTTCCACAATCCATGATAATGTAGATAAGTGCTTCTGGATTAAACTGTGTGAATGTTTTTTCTCTCAACGTTTCGGATCATACTCCATGATCCATCATCAGGAGAATAAAAAGCAAGAGAAGAGAATTGTAGTAGATAAGTTGCAGACCTAAGCAACATAAATAAAGGAAGAAGCACGGGGACCCTTTTTTTTCTTTTTCTTTTATCCTCCACCTGTGACACCTTGGTCCCCGTGCTTCTTCCTTTATTTATGTTGCTTAGGTCTGCAACTTATCTACTACAATTCTCTTCTCTTGCTTTTTATTCTCCTGATGATGGATCATGGAGTATGATCTGAAACGTTGAGAGAAAAAACACTCACACAGTTTAATCCAGAAGCACTTATCTACAAGTGATTGTTTGTTCATTCATGCCTTTGCAAGATCTCTAGACTACTCTGCCAAGTGTCTTTCTCATCATTGTCCTTCTTGTAGATACCTTTTGTCACTGGCTTCATAAACTCATTTAAGTTAGAACTCTACACCTTAGTGCCCCTTGTCTCAGAACAATGGTATCTGTCTCCAACAGTAATTTATCGTGCCTATACATTGTCTTCTACTGCCCTTTGAACCTTTATCTTGGAACCCTATAAGAGGTTTGATGGTTCTCATCACTTCTTGATAAATCATGTGTGACACCCATTTTTGAATCTCTACACATTTTATTTCCACACCCCTATAAAATAATGTATATGTAGGTCATGATGCTATTAAACAGAGTTTGGTCATGATGCTAAGTGTGCTTCTCCTTCACAGATTGTCATGTCTGCTAACCTACTCACTGTCCAAAACTTAATTTTGTCCATGTTTTTAATCTTTATTAGAACTCTTGACATCCTCCGTTAGGTTTTTATAATGTAAATATGGATCAAAAGAAAGATACAAACCTTGTACTAAAAATGCAGACCTTGGTATTTGCTATACATTATGGTACATACCACATGAAATGTCTTCCAAAACCCTCATACCTTTGTCCCTATCCTCTATATACTATTTCAACAGCACCTACAATCTTCATTGTTTATGGTAGGTCTTTGTCTCTTACTGTCTTCTGTTGTTGTGAAACCCTTTGCATCTCCACTATCTTGTCTCTTACTTTTTTTGTTTGTTTTTTAAAGACCACATTCTCTATTATTTGCCTAGATCTCTATTTCATAGGTTGTCTTTAACCTATTTCACTATGCTCTTTGAGATCTCACCCTATACAGTGGTGTCCCATGCATGTCTATCACTTATGATATTGCAAACTACTTTTGAAATTGTTTCATGTGATCTTTAAGCACTGACAAGGTTTAAGATGTTCCATACCTTCTACAAAACAATGTTATAGCTTTGAGGAAGGTAGTGACAACTCTTACAGACCTTTCATGCATCATTATGACTATCCTATCATGCTAGTTCTCCTTCCTTAGGGTTTCATATATATCTCAAAACCCTCTTCTCACTATGCATGCAAACCCTATCAAACTTTGTGCTCTATGATTGTCTGTTAGGTTTTTATCCACCCATTGACCATCTCAAATCATGACAACTATCTTAGAGAGTATGGACTGCCTCATAGACTAGAGACTATCAATTAGAAATTTGCATTAAAACTTATTGTATGTCTACCTATTGTGCACTCACCCTCATTTATCACTGTCAAACACCTTTTAGACACATTGTGACCTTCTATCTACAGGACCTTCTTATCACTATAGGCACTTTAATCAACTACACACTATATTTTACCCCTGCATCTGCTTTCTATGGCTACATACCTCACAAAAGATTCTAGAAAACCATTATACCTCCACAGAACCAGTGAAAACATGTGCAGGGTTTCATAAGGCCTGACAAACTTCTTAGCTTCCTTACATGTTTCTAAATTTTGTCTCAGACCTGTCACTGTCTCAAGTAGGCCTGTAGGGTCCCATACCTTTGTTTGCACGATAACTTTGAAGATTTCATTATGCTCTTCATCTATCTTCTGCTCTACGGATTGTATTGGTATCTCCTAAATATATTTCTCTATGATCCCTCTCTTAGAAACCCTTATCTCTACATGGCATGAGTAAGTCCTATAGACTGTCTCAGGTATCTCTACATTTTATGGACCACTTAATAGTCTCAAAAGTTGATCCGTACCCTATGTAGTATTGTTAGCAAGCAGATTCTATGACCCAACTTGATACTTCCCCTACTCTCCAGAATATCATTCCTTCTTCTACCAAATATGATTCCCCATCCTCAACTCCTACTCTTGAAATAAGTTGACAATGGTGATTCATCATTAAATGCATGGCTTGGTGATGATTGGGGTTCCTTAGATTTCACCCCCTATGGGCTTGGTGAATATTAGATTGACCCTTCTCACTTTGACATTTCTGCATTCAACAAGGATTTGCATTCTCACATTGGAATTGATCCTTCTTCTTATGTAAATTCTAGTATTGCTTCTTCTCCAACATGTGCATACACATCTCATTTTGACAAGGCTAGTGATGTAGATTCTCCTCCTCTTTCTGATTTGGAGACACGTTACGGGCTTGGGTTTAAGATTCTTTCTAAACATGGATACAATAGAAATGGTCTAGGGTGCATTGAACAAGGAGTTAAGGTCCCTGTGGAACCTATGTACCGCACTTAAATTATATAGTGGGTTTAGGTTACTAGCCTTCTTCTCTATCTACATATCCTCCTCCATTGTTCAAAGTCTCTATGGCTTCTTCTTTTCAGAAATCAAACATTTCTCCACAACAGAAAGGGTTGCTTCCTACTTTTCCTCCTCTTCTATCTAAACAAGAGTATTTTTATGAGGCTTCTAAAGGCCTACTTGATCACTCTTTCTCCTCCTAGATGTAAAAAGTTTCCTAAACACATTCAACCAGCACTTACTTTTTGTGCATATCATCGAGTGCTTGGTCGTTCCACCAGTGAATTTCATGCCTTGCATGACAAAATTCAACAATTTCTTGACATGGGTGCTCTCACTCTTCCTATTGGTAAAGCACCTATCTCTTCTCTGCATGACAAGTGATATTAAGCATTACCTCTATCCGGTCCATTTTTCTTCCTCTATCATCACATCGTGATTACCTCTAGCATTGTTATAAAATAGCATGGTATAGAGTCCACCTCTATCTTGCTTTCTTATACTTTCTCTTGAGGTTTCTACACCTCCCTTCTTCTAATGTGTTGCTACCCACTATGTGGCACTTGTAGCTTTCTTTGTTTGCTCGTTGTCAATCATGGTGGTACAATCTCATGTGCAACCATACTTTATTTTTGGTAACAACACAATATTCCTTTTCATGGTTGTCCTCACCCATGTTCTAGGGGATAGAGACAACTTGTTCTCGAGGTCTAAATTCCTTCTAAGGATCTCCCCTCCTCTTTCTTCCCCTTTTATTTACCTTAAAATATTTGCATATTATACATGCTAATATTTTAAAGGGGGCATATATTCTCATCACATGTGCATCCATACATGCACCTTTGTTCGTTTGCACCCTCTGAGGTGTTTCTTATTAGTTCATCCCCATGTGGTAGTGCTTATTTTTATGCTCCCCAAAGTGTTCACCCCTTGCGGTGTTGGTGTTTGATATGCTCCCGGAGTCATTGGTGTTTGATACGCTCCCTGAGGAGTTGGTAGTCTATGATCACCTAACATAATGCAACTTTCTAGTCTATGATCCATGTAGTCTATGAGCCACCTAGCATAATACAACTTGCTGGCCTATGTTCTTCATATGACCTACCTTTTTACACTCATGGTCACCTAGCACAATATAGCTTGATAGTTTGTGATCCATGAGGGCATTGTGATTTACATGACCCCTAGCAATAGAGAAAGCTACTGTATGAGTCATGTACTCTTCTTCATTTGTATTGATTGCTTCCATGTCTATTTGTATGTCTTCTCTCCTTGAAATAATCGATTGACTCATTATATTCTTCTATCTCCATTTAAGAATTCCTCTATTTGTGGTTTTCTTTATTTTTGTTGCATTTTGGGGACAATGCATGGTATTGAAACAACCTTTTACATTGAGGTCTCTTTCACTTTGCTGACTCAAAATTTTTCTTTGTCTGTTGTATGTTTTCTCCTCTATGTATGTGTTGTTTATGTTTATATATGTTTGTGATGTTCTGACACAATGGGTTTGTAGGTTTATGCTCTAACATTGTTGTCTCTTGTAGGTTTTTATTCTCTAATGTACTTGTTTTGTAGGTTCTTAGCCTAGGTAGGGGCTTGGTTCCTCTACTTGAAGAGCTCTGCATCCTCTACAGTATCCTTTTAGGTATCCTTTTGTAATTCTATTTACTTTCAGTACTATCCTCTTTACTTTAGCATGCATATTCATGTAGTGTCATAAGCCCGCTAAAGTGGGGGCTAAATGTAATGTCGTAAATTACATACCCTTGCAATTTCATTCTATATTCTGGCTTTCCTTTAGTGTCCATTCTGTTAACTCATTTGTAGGCTCATTTTAGCCCTTGCATTAGCCTTTTTCCTTCCAATGGTGCTTAAGCTTTGCTTCCTATGTTATCTTTTTGTCAAATTTGTTGTCACTTTTGTTTTAGTCATGTGATGTTCTAGTGTCTTTCCATTTTTTATCCCAAAATGTCTGGACAATAGTGCTTAGCACAGAAGTCTGCGTAACATGCTAGCACCCCGCAACAGTTTTGTGTTTTGTGGTTGTTTCTGTGAATTTCTCCACTTTTCATATTTTGTTGATCAGTGGTAATGCTTCAAGAATCTTTGGAACAGCTCGTTGGCTCCTTACTCTTCCCTCATCTCATTTTTGAATGAATCTTTTCACTTTGGCACTCCTCTTGGATCTCTCTGTAACTTTCTTATATGCTACAACTTTCTACAACTCTCTACAATTTTCTATAGCACTCTTCTTTCAGCTCCCTTGCTCTCTTTGGCTTCTTCAATCCCTCATAGGTGATATTGTTGTTTTTCTTGTTTTATTGTAAGTATTTCTTTTGGTGTGCCCTTGAACACCTTGGGATGCTCACATCCCTTAGATATTTCCTTCATTTTAATTGTCACTATTTGCACAACCATAGCTCTTACCATTCCCAATCACACTTGGGATAGGAGTATTCAACACTCTTTTATATCTATTTTTCTATTGGCTATTGTGGAGGTCAAAAGATCAAACTAGGGGTTCAACCTAAAGGCAAACCCCCAAACAACCCCAACATTTTTTCTTGTCCTCAACTATAGGTACTTGGAAGAGGATTCAATTGTACGGAGGTCTTGTTTGTATCTCTTCCCTTCTTTTGTCCATTTTATTAGTTCATTGGATTTAGATAGTAAATCTCTATTATTTTCATTTTTGTATCATCTAGTACCTTGTTGCATTCTCTTGTTCTGGTTTTGCAGACTAAGCGAATGATTGGGCTGGATTTCACATTTTTTTGAAGTTGTTTGCATTTTTGGGTTGTACAGATGATAGCACTCAGCACAGACGTCCACATGATGCGTTGGCATCCTGGACAGTGGCGTCCTCCTTTTGGCTCTAGGTTCTCCTCTTCGACCTCTTTTTAGCTTTGTAACTCATTCTTAAAAATTTGTTTCTAGTTTTCTGTAGATTAGCATTTTCCATTCCAGCTTGTATGAATGTAGTATAGAAAGTAAAGGTACTACTTTTTCAATTTTACAATTCACTTGTAATCCATGGAAATTCATAGGAAATAGAGGAATGCTTCCCCTCTACCCCATCCTTTGCATTCCTGTTGTTGCTTATTAGATTATTATAGGGGCTTCGACCTATTATCAGATCAAAACCTCCAATTGAATTTATCATTTGTCAAGTCTTTCTTTTGTCAAATTTTGCACATCTTTCACCTCAATCAATTTACCCTTTTGATGTGTTTTTTCAACCCAACTTTTGGGGATAATCTTTCTTTCTTTAAATTTTTTGGTTACAAAATCTACTTCATGCATATTTAAAGAATACAAATTTCTTTTCAAAAATAACTTATTTACAAGACACTTAGTGTGATTTAATGCAATAATTTTATTTCATAAACTCGTAGTAATGTTTTGAACTAAAACATTCATTAAGATTGAATTAGAAAGACACAACCTAATAGTAGATCTATCTCTTCTATCCAACTTGTCCCATAACCTTCAATTTTCACAAATCAATGTTTCACCTATTGAACTTCTCAATCTTAATTGTCAAGGTGTTGGCCATGACTTCTGATTTTAAAATCTTATTTAAAATCCACATGAATTATACCACAACAAAAATAGAAAGCAACATAATAAATGTATTATATGTTAACACTTTAATAGTATGTTGATACTTAGACCCTTTATATCTTTCTTTTCTTTATCTCTCTTTCCCTCTATATCTCTTATCTCTATCTTTTTCTCCTAATTGGATTCTTGGTACAAAACAACTAATTGAAATCCTCTCTCTCTCCCTTCCTTTCTCTCTTTATCTCTCTTTCCCTCTATATCTTTGATCTCTACATTTCTCTCCTACTCTATCTCTCTTTCTCTATTCCTCTCTCTCTATCAATATCCTTCCCTCTATTTCTCTCTCCTACCGTCCTCATGTCTCTCACACTCTCTCTTCCTCTATCTCTTTCTCTATTTTCTCTATCTCTCTTTCCCTATATATCGCTGATCTCTTTCTCTCTCTCCTATTCTATATTTTTTTTCTATATTCCTCTCTTTATCGATTACCCTCTCTTAATATATCTCTATCTCTCCCCCCTCTACCTCTCCCTCCCTCTCTTTCTATGTCCCTTTATATCTCTCTCTTTCCAGATAAAAAGATATAAAAATAAGAAGGTACTTGTGGTCATAGAACTGAGATAGTTACAGATAAGGCATCTCTCTCTCTCTCTGTAATATATATATATATATATATATATATATATACCTCTCTCCCTCCCCCTCTTTGTCTCTCTATCTATCTCTATCTTTCCCTCCCTCTTTATCTCTCTATCTCTTTAATCTCTGTCTTCCTCTCTATCTCTCTTTCTTTATCTCTCTCTCCCTCTTTGTCTCTCTCTACCCCTTTCTCTATATCTCTATCTCTTTTCTCACTATCTACCTCTCTTCTCTTCTGCCCTCTCTCCCTTGTTGTAACTAAAAAGCTTCCCTTTCGTATAATACAAATCTTTTCTAAATTTTATATAAAATAAATATATAATTAATAATATATATATATATATATATATAAACTATAATGCCAAATATATAATATTATATATTAAATGTATATTAATATTAAATATGAATATATATAGATACTAAATAGTAAAAATATATATACATCAAATATATAAATATTATTTTATAATATTAATTAAAAAAAGTATTGAATTTACTTTTCTTTATCCCCATTTGTGAGTGGACCCAAAATACAAAATACAATTTTGTGTAAAAAAATTAAAATTTATGTCTCAAACCACTACTTGAATAAAAAAAGCGAATCATGGGTGGATAGCTTAGCAAGAGAGAGAGGAAAATAGAAAAGGAGAGACAAAGACAAAGGGATAGAGAGAGAGAGTGATATAGGGAGAGACAAATGTAGAGAGAGAGGGGGAGATAAAGAGATAGAGAGAGGTCATTCAATGTTTGGCTTTCATCTTTATGGGTTCAACATGTAATGTTTAACATTAAAATTTATTGGTTTATGTTCAATTCTTTAATGTCAATGTTTAGGGTTTTGGGTTCACATTTAGGGAACTTAGATTTCAACATTAAGGAAGAGGAAGGCAAAGGGAGTGGGGAGAGGGAGAGAGATGTAGAGAGAGTTGGGGCGAACGGATAGAGAGATAGAGACAAAGATAGAGAGAGGGAGAGATAGAGAGGGAAAGGGTGAAAGAGAGGTCATTCAATATAATTTAGTTTTCATCTTTATGGGTTAAACATATAATGTTTAACATTAAGATTTAATGGTTCGTGTTTAATGCTTTAGTGTTGATATTTAGGGTTTTGGGTTAACATTTAGGGAACTTAGATTTCAACATTAAGGAAGAGGAAGGTAGAGGGAGAATGGGGGAGAGGGGTAGAAAGAGTGGGGAGAGAGGTAGAGAGAGGGGGTGGAGAGATAGAGATAGAGATAGAGATAGAGAGGGGATATATATATATATATAGAGAGAGAGAGAGAGGTCATTCAATGCTTAGCTTTCATCTTTATGGGTTCAACATGTAATGTTTAACATTAAGATTTAATGGTTTGTGTTTAATGCTTTAGTGTCGATGTTTAGGGTTTTAGGTTTTGGGTTCACATTTAGAGAACTTAGATTTCAACAATAAGGAAGAGGAAGGTAGAGAGAGAGAGAGAGAGAGGAAGAGAGGTAAAGCCATAATTACTTTCTAGAACACAAGTTATGAGCATTACTTAACTATTTATTTGATGTTAATATTACTATATATACATCACTTATATGTATGTGTGTGTGAGTGGGTGATATATATATATATATATTTGCAAATTTATATATTATATATATTTGCAAATCTATAATTCATATTATTATATAATATTATATTATACTAGCATATCTATCATTATATGAAAAATATATATAAAATACGTTGAGAGATATCCTTCTCAAGGTGCCTATTCCACTTATACATGACAAATTGATTAAAAACTAGGTGTCTCAAGAAGGAGGTTCGCTTTTGGAAGGTTATAAAGATGGGTTGGACAATTAACAATAGTAGGAGATGGATTCCTTTCTTACTCGACCAAAGCAATAGGAGGATTTGAACCAAGCATATACCCTTTATCAGATGGGAGACTCGATCGATCGACCAACATGAGTGTAGTGGAACAAGAATATCTCTTAGCATATCACGAGAGACTCGATCGATCGATATACCCTTTATTTGAACCAAGAATATCTCTTAAGCATATTTTAGATAGATTTTTCTAAAGATAAATATTGTAATTTTATTTTTATTTACTTAAGAGCTATTTTATAGTGTTAGTTTTTTAAAAATATTTGTTGTTTTAATTTTTATGTACATAGTTTGGAGCTATTTTATTTACTTAAAGAGTTTTTTTTTTTTTTTTTTTTACTTCAGAACTATTTAAGAATTATTTTAATTTTATTTACTTGAGAGCTATTTTATAGTTTTAGTTTTTTCTTTTTTTTAACACGGTCATGACATTAGTGTCCTTGATGCTAGTGTAGAACACCTCTCGACGTAACAAGTTACTACATTAAGGACACTCTAATCAAAACAAACCCAAAACATAAGCGAAAAAAGCATGGGTATGCAATCTTCACCATTACAATAATAATCACCTATTTCCCCAAAATTAAAATATCTAGATGAACCATACAATGTGAGTTGCATTTAAATTAAAAAATGCAACAAGAAGAACAAATCGACAAAGAATATAGTATGCGTCATGAGTACTACAACACATGTCCAAATGATAAACACCACCTTTTCCTAGTGCTACAATATCTAGATGAACATTTCCTAGTGCTACAATATTTTAGATGAACATATAATGAGATATACAACCAGACCAATGTTTCCTTATTAATGACGTACATTTAGCAGCGAGTGTACCTAGAGAAGTATGGATGCAAAGAAAGTAAAAGTAAGGATACAAAGAAAATAATAACATGAAAACTAGAGAATTCTAGGGGGAGGAGTGGGGGTCTAATACTTGTGAAGTGTATTGGTTATTAAAAATTGTTTTTTATTTTAAATTATTAATTGTGGTTTCAAAGTTATTATGGTGACTTTCATTTCTAATAATTAAATAAAATATACTTGAAGAGTTTCTAAAAAAACTATGGAGTTTTTTTGAATCAATGTTTTGGATCACACTATGCAATCCATCATCAAGATTATTCCTCTTTTTGATGATGGATCAGAAAGTGTGATCCAAAATGTCAATAGGAAAAAACTGACATAATTTTTCCAACAAACTTTTTAATGTTTATACAATAGAATGTGTCTAAAATATACCTTTAAAAACAAGTCCCATGAAATGAGTGATGGTCACACTAAAAAGAAAACTTAATACACAAGTATTTGACAAACTTCTTTGAATTCTACAACTCTAGAATAAAATCATACCATTATAATACTATCTTTGACTAAGTGAACCCAAAGACCCCAAGTCTTAAGTAATGAATTTTTCAAATAAATTTATAAATATTTGAAGGCTAAAAAATTAACCCTAACAACAACCATGTCCTTTCTTTGAAGAGGGACCACACGTTTTAAAAAAAAAAAATTTAAAAGTTTAGAAACAAAAATGTAGATATCTTAGGAAAACTGTGTAATGACCTTCCGTTAAAAGCTGAAGAAAACATGACCAACATTTTGAAGACGGTTCAGGTTATAAAATTTTGATACATTTTACATGTAAATTTTATTTTGGGGTTTTAAACTGTAATTTTAATGGAATTTTGCTAGCTGTTAAATGGAACTTAAACAGCAAGGCCGCTTTACTGTGTCAAAAGCAACCCACCGAACCTGCGCAACAGACACGGCAAATAAGTTAAGCTACCTTCAATTTTTTCAAGGGTATAATCTGTCCCGTTAAACAGAAAACAAATATCATTCAACAGGATCACCTGCACGTACCTCGGTCCGACGGCTTTGGCGGAATGCAAACGGAGTTCTGTAACATCAACGGAATCTTTAACCCCAATTTTTATAATGGTTTATCCATTCTCCCTATCTCTTTAAGGAAAAAAACAATCTGACTGTAATCTACGCTTTCAATATGGGCATACGGCCATCAAATTGAACATAGTATCCCGCCAACCGTTTTTGAACATCAAAGCCTGGGGCGGACCCACAAAGCCAGCCATTGGAAACAGACTATAGACAATACCACGTTCTAGACAAATAATGAGCTGTTATATGCATTAGGTATCCCTCTTCAGCCGGCAACATTGGTCTCAGTACAAATTAATATTTGGCATTCACTCTTTCCAATAGAACGTACAACTCACTATTACTTACTAGCAGTCGCACTTTAATGTGCAATCAGTACGTCGACATAAAATGTAGATAAAAGTAATTAGTGGTAGAAGAAATGAAGTGAGAGCACTAAGAGAAAATATGAAAAACAAAATGGTAAATTGTGCACGGGTCGAAGAATTAGAAGAGTTAGTAAGGTACCTCAAGGAAAGAACGGTGGAGATGGAAAATGTTTGGCAAAGAGATTTAGACATAGACTCAAGTGATGATGAAGAATGTATGGATGAAGGTGATGAGGGTCCAATAGAGAAGAGAATGCAAAGAATCTTATGTCTAGAGGAGCTAATTGACCGGGTTATAGTTAGAGAAGTACATCCAGTATGAAGTGGTCAAAGATTTCTAGAGATAAATAATTAGTGTGCAATAGGTACGCCAAAGAGGTCTTAAAGGTGAATTATCAAATCCTTAATCTAATGATGTCTCCATCTCTATCGTTGTGTCTCCCCTCTCTCACTATACCAACACTTTTTAAACATCTCCCCCTTCTTTGCAATTTTTTTATGACAATGATCTATTTGAAGTTGGCCTTAAAACAATAAGACATGCCTTGTTGTAACTAAAATGCTTCCCTTTCATATGATACAAAATCTTTCATGTAAAATATAAATTATATTTTACTACAAAATATTTAAAATGACAGAAAGTAGGCATAAGAGATGCAAAATCTACTTATTAAAAAGCACAAAATGACATGGCAAAATCAAAGAAAGGGATTTGAAACTACAAAAGGCAATAAATAGGTCAAGGCCAGTGTTTGAGAAGATCAGGGGGTTTATGGACATCTTGATACTCTACCATCAACAATGGATGAAGATGAATGAGACAAGTTGGATAGAATATGACATATCTACTATTAGGTTGTATATTTCTAATTCGGTCTTGATGAATGTTTTAGTTCAAAACATTGCTAAGAGTTTATGAGATAAAATTATTGCATTATATCATACTAAATGTCTTGTAAATAAGTTATTTTTGAAAAGAAATTTGTATTCTTTAAAGATGCATGAAGGAGACTTTGTAACCAAACATTCAAATTGTTTTCATCTAGTAGTGACTCAATTGGCTTTCATAGATGTAAAAATGGAAGAAGAGGAAAAATATCACTTTGATTTTTTCAATTAGGATACCATCTTTATGTTTTGAAGCCTATCTATCTAAAGGGGATCAATATCTTTTCTTTGTTCTCTAGAATCGAGGGTGCAGAAGTTGCTTTGCATTGTTTGGGTATACCACTCATTTATGTTGTATCTACAAAAATTTGTAAAAAAAAACAATCTTATCCTTAAAAGTTGGGTGGAAAAAAGACATCAAAAGGGTAAATTGATTAAGGTGGGAGATGTGTAGAATTTGACAAAAGAAAGACTTGATAAAATGATTAATTCAATTGGAGGTTTTGAGTCTCGCCTATTCAATTCCTTGAACATGAACATTGGAATTTGAAGAAAGCATGGTTGTTTTCTCTCTCTCTCTAGATCATGAATCTAGATCTATGTCCTTCATATATCATGTATTGGTTTTTCATCCACTTACAATAACTTTATAAGTTAGTGAATTTTCTAGCTCTTCCTATCATTTTTTGTAGATACGGTATAATTGAGTGGTATACCCATATGATGCAAAGTAACTTCTACACCCCTAGTTCCAGAGAACAAAAAGGATATTGATCTCCTTTAAGTAAATAGGCTTCAAAACAAAAAGATGGTACCCTCTCTTTTCCTTTATCTCTCTTTATCTTTATCTCCCTTCCCCCTCTCTCACACACTTCCTCTCTCTAAATCAATCTACCCTCTCTCTGTGCCTCTCTCTTTCTATCTTTTTCTCCCTCTCTATCTCCCTATTTTGGTTGAGTGGAGTTGATGTATCTAGATCATGTCCTTCATATTGCATGTATCTTAATAAATTAGTTAATGTCGTAGCTCTTCCTATCTCCATTTTTTGTAGATACAACATAATTGAGTGGTATACCCAAATGATGCAAAGTTTAACATCTGCACCCCCAAAATATGTAACATAAATCTATATATATATTAGAATTATGCATTACACATAAATTAAGAGTAAACATATTTCTAATATAATATATAATATACAATATATTAAATTTACTCTCTCTCTCTCTTTATTCAAGCCTTGCAAAATGAAACCAGGGTTAGAAATATGTCCATATCTCTATCTCTCTCTATTCAATTCCTTATTTATTCCCCTATGTCTCCCGTTTCTCTCACTCTTGCTTGATTAATTTGTATCAATCCCCCTATCTACTACTCTCTCTATATAGATCATGAATCTAGATCTACGTCCATGTTGCATGTATTGGTTGTTCATCCACTTACAATACCTTTATAAATTAGTGAATGTTCTAGCCCTTTCTATCTCCATTTTTTGTAGACACAATATAATTGAGTGGTATACACATATGATGGAAAGTAACTTTTGCACCCCCAGTTCTAGAGAAAAAAATGATATTGATCCCCTTTAGATAAATAGGCTTCAAAACAAAAAGATGATATCCCTCTCTATCCCTCTCTCTATATTTGTTCCTCTCTCTCTCTTTCTATCTTTCTTCCTCTCTTTCTATCTTTTTCTCCCTCTCTATCTCACTGTTTTGGTTGAGTGGAGTTGATGAATCTAGATCGTGTCCTTCATATTACATGTATTGGTTGTTCTTCCACTTAGAATAACTTTATAAATTAGTTAATATTCTAGCCCTTCCTATCTCCATTTTTTGTAGATAAAACATAATTGAGTGGTATACCCAAATGATGCAAACTAACTTTTGCACCCTCAGTTCTAGAGAACAAAGAAAGGATATTGTTCAAAACAAAAAATTTTATCCTATGATGAAAAATTTTACATCTATGGAAGCTAGGTTTTAAATGTTTGGTTACAAAGTCTGCATCATGAATCTTTAAGGAATACAAATTTATTTTTAAAAATAACTTATTTACGAGACATTTAGTTTCATATAATGCAATAGTTTCCAATGAACACATGCCATCTTTGGGTCATTGGCATGAAATGATTGATTGAAAGTTACTCTCTTTTCTTATCTCTCTATCTCTCCTTGTTTATCTATCTATCTCTCTATCTCTCCTTGTTTATCTCTCTATCTCTCTAACTCTCTCTATATCATTTTGTCTCTCTCTCTCTCTCTCTCTCTCTCTCTCTCTCTATATATATATATATATATATATATATATATATATATATATATATATATATCTCCCTCTCCCTCTTTATTTCTCTATCTCTATACATGTTTCTCTCCCTCTCTTTCTCTCCCCCCCTCTTTAACTCTCTAGATTTCTCTATTCTCCTTTCCTACCTTAAATATTTCACTAACTTCAAAATCAATTTTTTATTTCAACTTGAAAACCCCAAGTGTTAACACTTCTTCAAATCTCATAAAGCCAACGGGGTAACAAAATTACTTGCTTTTAGTTCCAAATGTGTGCTTGAACTCAACTTAATCATTTCAAAGTCATGATAGTTATTATCAATACAAAAGAGTCTCAGACACCAAACAACCATGAATTGCCTAATTGAGAATGGCCACAAAATATATTATCTTGCAGCGAAATATTGTTTTTATTCAATTCTATCATTTGATCTTTGCTTTCTTATAGCCTCTTCTATGTTCATGTTCCACCATTCTGCATACAATAGGAGTATGATTAGAGACTTCAAATTTCCAAAGCCTATAATTATTGAACACAACAAGTCTTCTTAGAAGAAAAGTGTACAAAGGTTTTGAGATACAAAAATTACTTTCCAAAAAAAACTGAGAGTGTGGATATTTCAAAATAGGTGTTTTTAGTCAGACTTCATAACCCATCATAATGACATGTCATTCTAGAAAGGCAAAAAAATAAAATCATTTTTGAAATCCAAAATAATAAATGAATTAGCAAGGGATGAAATCCCATAAACATATTCTAATGTGAGAGCAAGTCGAGGCCTTTTTCCCATGGTTTCCTACCCTTGAGATCCTACACTTGTGCCTTAATCCTCATTCTCACATAATATGAAAATCAAAAGTAATATTTAATTTCATAGCTCACCTTGAATTTAAAAAATGGAATCTATAGATGCAAATTCTGCTTCTACAAGAGAAACCTACTACAATCTTGACCATGGATGACAAATACAACCCTGTAATTGCAAAATGGAGAACAAAGATCATGACTAGTTGAATGGAAATCTAGCTAAATTATTTATGGAGTCATTATTACCAAAATACAAGTTAGAATACATCTCATGTATGATAAACAAGCGCCGGTACAAAGTATCCTTATAAACAAGTGCCTGCACAATAGTATCCTTATTCAAACTCTAATTTTAGATCGATGTCGAAGTTACATGGATAATACAAGTCAAGACATTCCAAAAAGCCATTGCTATGTACTTATAATTGGAATAAATAAGGAATCTATAAATTCCCATGCTTAAAGTTGGAGAGTGGAGACTATAAAAATCAAACCCTAGCTTTTTCGAGAAATTTGCAACGTCTTAAAAGGGAGTTTCTAGTATTTAGCTATTGTGAATTTTATCTATAAATTAATTTAGAGAGAACGGGGCTCTGCATCAAAAGGAAAAATATTCAACTTGATAAGAACAAATTGTTATTAAATTTATGGCTGAAAAAGTTAGGAGCTACAATACTGTTCACAATTGATTAAGTAGACTATTTGGACAAAAACATCGAGCACTACTTCAACAAAACCACTGAAATGATTTTATTAAAATGTTCATAGCAACAAAATCACAAGATGGTCAATTTAGGTAGATAACTTGAAGTAGCCAATCAAAGAATAGAAACTAAAAGTCAAATTTTCTGCAAAATAGCTAGTTTCTTCATAGATTGATCCCTGAACCCAAAAATAATGGCCAAATATCTGACATCTCCTATGATGCAAAATAAAATAAAGGAACTAAGGACTATAAAAACTTAAGTTCCTTTTACAAAGTAGGAAGTTAGTCCACAAAGGCAAACTAGGAAACAAAATTGTTGATAGAAAGCAAATCTTTTGTATTTTCTGAGACTTAGACCCTAAAGTGAAAGGAACACCCTAAATGCTGCATATAAAACTTCTTTTCATTCTAATCAAAGACATGAAATAAATTTTCTATTCAGATCAAAATTAAGAGCCTTACTGACATCTTTAAAGTAAAACTACTAAAAAAATAGAGACAATACTTACTGCAGATTTTGTGAATGGCATAGCAAGCTAAGGTAGGTAGAATGCTATATTATCCTGCATATGTACAAATTAGATTGAATTCTATATTATTCTACATATCTAGAAATTAGATTTTATCAACATGCCAATTAAACCTATAATTTAATAACCTATATAACTTTTTACCATTAATCCCTAACATATATTTCTTTTGATAATTTAATTGAAAACTAATTAAGTCGCCATGTCTTCATTGACCAAACAAAAATCTGTAGATTTAATTAGTTAACATGGCACAAGTTATTCATCAAATAAATGTTTACAATTCTAAAAAAATGTAACAATTCTGAATAGAGTGTAATGACATGTGCTTTGATTTGCAATGTTAAAAAATACTTAAAAAACCATCTTCAGAAACTAGTCTCACTAGTAAATTACCTCATGTCCAGTGTACCAACACATATTACTTCACCTCTTAAAATCCTTTGTTGCTTTGATTTGTAATTTTCCTTAGGGTTTATCAACAAAGTGAAATATGCTGCATCATCCGTATCCTCCCACTTCCTCTTAGTGTCTACGGCAGCATGTCCATTGTTAGAAATTACCTTATTTTGTAGAGTGTGGTCCAAATAAAATTTCCAACTGAAAATCATGCTTCTTTCGAAATAGAATAAGCGTCGTCCACAATGCCCTTCAAAAACTAAAAAATACGACTACGATAACATCCTGGTGGCCCAATAGCTTGATCGGATGGTAGTTTTCCATAATTTTCAGGCAAAAAATCCTGACACACAATTCTTTCGAACTAGCAATTATCCAATATCCGTCTAGGCTCCAATTTAAGTAGGTTACAACATCATTGTAGCCTGTTAAAGCCCGCACAAGTTCAAACAACATGAATTCTTTTCTAAACCTTGGCATTCTCCAAACCTGCACAGATTTTCCCATGCTAACCACAAAGTGGGATCTATCGTGGCGAAGTGGGACAAAGGGTAGAGCCTTCTGAAGAAGGTGCAGGGGATGTGGTAGACAATGAAGTAGACAAAGGGGAGGAAGTTGTGGGTATTTTTGTTGGGGATGGATCTGACAAGAAACTGTCGGAAGTCTCTGCTCCCATTACCCTTCGATTACAGATGCAGAAAGTGAAAAGGCTAAATGTCTTACTTAAGGTGAATATCCAACTATCCATCCGCATGACTCTTTTCTAGTTAATCCATAATTATTATAAGCAACTTATGACCCTTTTTTATGATTGGAAGCAAAAATTTTAGGGCGTGAAAAGACAAAAATTCTAGGAAAAAAATTAATTTTGAATGCAAATGATGTGAACGTCTACTCTTTTAAGATAACAAAAAAGACCAAAAATTAAAATAGATAAACATCCATATATAAAAATAATCTTCTATAAATAAAAAAAAATAAATTGAAAATAAATTAAGTCTACAACTAATTTAAAAAAATCAAATCATACTTAATAAATTAAAATACTATAATATATATTAAAAAATTAAAATTTTAAATGAAAATGTCAAAATTGCCGAAATTGGCGAATACTGGTGATCCTAGGGTTTCGATTCTTCCGTCTGCTACTGCCACGAATGGAATTGCTCCCGCTTGCGCTACCATGGACAGGAAATCCACTGCGAAGACCTCCTTTGGCATGGGATATCGAGGAAGTCTGTGTCCGCGAGGTTTGGTGGGTACTCCGGCGGTGGTTTCTGCATCGCCACCTGAAGCTTCTCCTGGTGGCAAGGAGAACTTGGAGAATCCTTTTTTAGGGTGGGACACATGCACAGGCAACAGGAGAATAGTAGAGTGCTCTGCAAAACCCTTGTCTCTCGACTTTGATGATTCGTTGTCAAAGGAGATGCAGGAAAACAAAAAAAATTTCTCAGATAATGACTTAATTGGAAGATTCAATCACTTTTGGCCCAGATTAGTGGATCTTCACGATTGGATAACAAATTCATGGCTTCCCCTTTTGGATGGAGGAGTAGAGATTTACCCTAGCGCGAAGGGTTTTTTATTGCAGTTTTCAACGGCAAGAAAGACAAAAGCACCATTCTGAATCATGTTTGGCAGTGGGAAGGCAATCTGTTGCAGGTAAAATTATGGCACCCTGACTTTGACCCGTCCAAGGAATCATTTTCAGTTGTGCCGATCTGGGTGCGGCTCCCAAATCTACCCCTACACTATTCGTTTGAATCATGCTTTGCGGCAATTGGGAACTCCTTGGGCAAATTTGTGTTTACGGATGCAAATTCAAAGAATTTTATCCACACAACTTGTGATAGGTGAAAGTCAGGTGTAGCAGATCAGACATAGTCATGAAACCCTAACCCTACCATCATCAAGGAATCTAATCTAAATGAAATCAAAGGACAATGCAATTCGAGCATAACATCACCTAGACCGTGCGATTCCTTGTTTGAGGTATGTGGACTGCTTCTTCAACAATGAACAATTGCAATGCTGAAAGTTGCCATGATTGATGATAAAAGCTCAAGTGAATGCTCAGATGCTCAAGATGATAATGTAGGTGCTATATGATTGTTGGATATGATTGTTGGATGTCTCATATGGAGTGAGAGGGTGTTTATATAGGACTTAGCCAAGATCAATCAACGGTGGAGATTCAGAGGCTATGTGAATGGCTAGGATTGAAAGTTACTAAATTTAGATTCCATTAATTGTGCATGTGAAAGATATGAATGAAAGTTGTCTTACAACACATGATTGACTGGACAAGTGTTGGAATGTGATAAAAGGGGAGGAATTAATTCAAATAAAATATTTGAATCAGTTGGGATATGAGTTGGATATTAATTAAATAAATAAAATTTATTTAATTAATTGGATAAATGAATAGGATAGGATTGGGATATGATTGAGAAATGATGTGGAATTAATTAAATAAATAAAATTTATTTAATTAATTGGCTTAATGATTAATGATTTAACAAGGTGTTGCTAGACATGGACAAATTTGGGTGTCTACATTTTGCCCCTCTTTGATACAATGTTCGGTAGAACGTTGTGTCAAAGAAGATACGATATGTGTTCGATAAACAAGTTATGCCCCAGTGTAACTGGCAGGTGATGCCCCCTCGAGAGGTAAGCCAGGCTAACCAGGAAGGGCTGGGTTGGCTCTCGATAGAAGAAAAGGCTAAAAAGAAGGCTGATGCGAAGGAAATGGGGGTTGCATGGAAGAAAATAGGCTGTGGTATGGAAGAATTAGGGTTTTGAGAAGGGCTATAAGTAGGTGCTTCAATGGCAAATAGGCTCATTTGTGCTCAGAAACTAGAGAAATCCAGAGCTCCTGAGAGTGAGAGTGGCAGAGCTAGCAGGATGGTTATTCCACGTAGGGATCATCGTGCGGAGCGAGTGAGGACACATGGACGACCAGAGGGAGCAGGCGCACCGGTATGTTTCAAAACTTTTCCCAAAAGCGTGTAATTAATAGCCTAAAAGCGTAATTAATTCACACAAGTCACCAAAAGTGACTAGGTTAGGAAATAGCACATTTAGGTCACTTATGTAGAAATAGAGATCGCTTGTAGTAATTCTAGTCGCTTATGGGCGCGGGTAGGTCGCATAGGAGAAAACGGGTTGCATCCCGTCGGCAGGAAAAACGCAGGCGAAAAGCGCGTAAATTGCAAAATGCGTCGCGTATGGCTAGAAAGGGCTCGCTTATAAGCAAATAGAGGTCGCTTCACATAGTGTGGCTCGCATATAGATAGAAATGGCTCGCATTTGGAAAGTAACGCTCTTCTAAGGCTCGAATGGTCGCATATGCTTAGGTGGCTCGCTTAGAGTATAAAACTAGGCGCATGTAGAGTAAGGTTCGCGTGTAGGCCAAACAGGATCGCATATGGTATATGACGCGCAGATGAAGCAAGAAGAAGTGCATATGGTGGTTTAACTCGCTTATGGTTAAACAGAAAGTGCATACAGTAAAGAGTTCGCATGTAGTTAAAACAGGTGCGCATAAGGGAAAATTAGTCGCTAATAAGCTAGGAAGAAGCGCATGTGGTAAAATGGGACGCTTATGGTAGGTTGAAGATAGAATAGCAAATAGAGAAGCAAATTTTGATATGGATGACTAACAGAATGGACTGACAAGGGTAAATGGATGATGCAGGATGTACTACCGCCATTGTTGTCACGAGAGCCCCATCCGAGAGATTTACGGCTGGTGAGACGGTTAGATGCAGAGGAGCTACTGGTGTTAGAGATCCTAGGCTTAGAGCATGTGTCACGATTAGAGCCAGTTCAGGCACATCGAGGGTTGATGACAGCGATGGTGGAGCAATGGATGAGCGAGCACAGTTCATTCTTGTTACCGACAGGAGAGGCGACCATCACCTTAGAGGATGTATTCCAGATATTGAGGATTCCAGTAGATGGGGATCGTGTGGATTATGATCCAGAGATGGGTCCAGCTGCATTCAGGAGAGTGTTTGGGACACCAGATATCGGAGCAGAGGGCTCAGAGATTCCGATGGGGAGGATGGAGGAGCCAAAACCCAAGATCCATTTTTTTTTTATTTTTTATTTTTTTTTATTTTTTTTGGGATCGCTGAGATTTATGGATAAAACTTCTTGAGATGAACGCTGTTGACTGGTTCATCCAAGGGAATGCCTTCAAGTGTTGAAAGAGTGTATGCACCTGATCCATAGACTGCTGTGATAATAAAAGGACCAAGCCAATTGGGTTCAAACTTGCCCTGTTTCTCTCGATGTTGTTGATTCCTTTGGTTTTCTTTAAGGACAAGGTCGCCAACTTGAAATCTGCGTTCTCTGATCTTTTTGTTATAGCTGCAGCGTAGCCGGTTTTGATAGACTTGAAGATGGTTCAATGCTGTAAGGCGGCATTCATCTAATAGCTTAAGATCATGGAGTCTGGATACTCGATACTCTTCATCGGAGATAGTATGTTGCAAGGATATGCGCAAAGAGGGGATCTCAACCTCGATAGGCAAAATAGCTTCAGTGCCA
This sequence comes from Cunninghamia lanceolata, assembly GCA_027924645.1. Classification (NCBI taxonomy): domain Eukaryota; kingdom Viridiplantae; phylum Streptophyta; class Pinopsida; order Cupressales; family Cupressaceae; genus Cunninghamia; species Cunninghamia lanceolata. Next base: position 1,438,493 of record BSBN01000887.1, read on the forward strand.
TAGACGAGAGCATAGGGTGTGGCTCCAGTGGGAGTTCTGATGCTTGTTCTATATGCCCATAATGCAGGATGTAGTTGTAGATGCCAATCTCGACTAGCTTCATTAACAGTCTTTTTAAGGATCTTGATGATTGTCTTATTAGAGGCTTCAGCTTGACCATTGCTCTGAGGATAGTAAGGCGTAGAGAATCTATGTTGAATATGGAACTTATTGCAAAGATCTCTAACCTCTTGGTTCTTGAAAGGGCGACCATTATCCGTGACAATAGCTTGAGGAACTCCATAATGGCAGATAATGTAATGTAGGATGAATTTGACTATTTGTTTACCTGTGATATAGGTCATTGGTATGGCTTCTACCCACTTCGTGAAATACTCAGTGGCAGTAATAATAAACTTATGACCGTTGGATGAAGTAGGATGGATTTTACCTACGAGATCAAGTCCCCATTGCGAAAAAGGCCATGGAGTGACAATAGGCTGAAGCTCATGTGCTGGTGCATGTATTAGATCTCCATGTTTCTGACATTGTAGGCATCGCTTTGCAAAGTGCTGGGCATCTTTTTCCATAGTTGGCCAATAGTATCCTGCTCGCAGAAGTTTCTTAACAAGGCTAGGGCCAGCAGAATGCGAACCGCAGACACCTTCATGTACTTCACGTAAGGCCGTTTTTGCTTCCTCGGAATCAAGACATCTAAGAAGGATACCATCAAGACTCCGGCGATAAAGGGTGTCTCCTAAGATAGTGTAACGAGAGGCTCGACGGATAAAGGTTTTGCGCTGGGTGTTGGATAGTTGGCATGGAAAGATTTGATTTCAGAGATACTCGTATATATCCTTGTACCACGACGAGTTGGGACCAACAATTTCACATATAAGCTCAGACTGTGGAACTTCAAATGCTGGGATCAAAAGCTGTTCAACCAAGAACTCACATTTATAGGTGTTAGAGGGCATGTCTAAAAGAGATCCAATCACAGCCATGGCATCTGCTGCTCTGTTTTGTAGTCTGGGAATTTGCTCAAAGGTAATATCCTCAAAATATTTCTTGAAATCATCCACCATTAGCTTGTATGGGAGAAGCTTCTCGTCTTTCGTTTGATATTCATCTAAGAGCTATTTGATAACCAGCTGAGAATCACCAAAGACTCGTAACTGTTTGATAGCCCATTGTACTACCATGCGCAAGCCTGTGATTAAAGCTTCATACTCTGCTATGTTGTTGGTACATGGGAATGCTATTCTGTATGATTTAGGTATGCAATCTCCTTGAGGGGTGACAAACAAGATACCCGCTCCAGAACCATGTTGTGTGTATGATCCATCAAAGTATAGTTTCCATCATGCTGGAGAATTCAAATGAAACAATCCTTCATCAGGAAATTCTGGATATATTGGTTGAATGTCTGTGATGGGTGCTGCAGCTAATTGATCAGCAATAACTTGTCCTTTGATAGCTTTGCGGTTCACATATTGTATGTCAAACTCACTTAAGATCATAACCCATTTTGCTAATCTCCCTGTGAGAAGGGCTTTTGAAAGGAGATACTTGAGGGGATCCACATTAGAGATAAGCTTTGTTGTTTGGTTCAGCATATAGTGTCGCAACTTTTGGGAAGCAAACTCTAATGCTAAACAAGCTTTTTCCATGAATGAGTAATTGAGTTCATAGCCCACAAGGGTTCTACTGATGTAGTAAATGGCTTGTTCTTTGCCTGAGTCATCATGTTGAGCTAGAAGGGCACCCAATGCTGCGGTTGTTGATGATATATAGAGCAGTAATGGACGATCAGGTATCGGAGGTACTAACACAGGAGGTATTGCCAAGTATTCCTTTATCTTATCAAAAGCCTGTTGACACTTTTCATCCCACTTAAAAGGTTCATCCTTACGAAGAAGATGTTGAAAAGGATGACATTTATCTGCTAGTTGTGAGATAAATCTGCGGATAGATTGTAGCCTACCTTGTAAATTGCGAAGCTGTTTGAGATTCATTGGTGGAGGCATTTCTATGATAGCTTTTACCTTAGCTGGGTCCACTTCTATCCCTCGTCGAGACACAATATATCCCAACAGTTTTCCTAATGTTACACCAAATACACACTTCTTTGGGTTTAGTCTGACTTGGTATTTTTCTAATCGATCAAAGATTTGTGCCAATACTTGTAGATGTCCTTCTCTTGTCTTGGATTTTCCCAGGATGTCATCAACATAGTCTTCCATGATAGTATGAAAAAGGTCATGAAAAATAACTGTCATGGCTCGTTGATAGGTGGCTCCAGCATTTTTAAGACCAAAAGGCATTACAACCCAGCAATAGGTACCCCATGGACAGATAAAAGATGTTTTATCTTGGTCTTCCTCTGCTATTCGGATTTGATTATAACCTGAAAATCCATCCATCAAAGATAGCATTTCATGTCCTGCTGTAAGATCTACAATGTTGTCTATGCTTGGTAGTGGGAAATCATCCTTAGGACAAGCTTTGTTAAGATCTCTAAAGTCTGTGCAGCAACGAACACGTCCATCTGGTTTTGCTACAGGTACCAAATTTGAAACCCATTTTGGATAATCAATAGGCTTGATAAATTTTGCTTCTAACAGTTTCTGAATTTCTGCTTTGACCAATAAGGCAACTTGTGGATGCATTTTGCGCAATTTTTGTTTGACAGGCTTTGCATCAGGAGATACTGCTAAATGATGTACCACAAGTGAAGGATCTAGACCTGGCATATCTGCATAAGTCCATGCAAAATTTATAGCTCTTCTCAAAAAAAATGCCGTGAAGTTTCTTCGCTCTTGATCTGATAGTGATGCTGCCAAAAAGGTAATCTTCAGATTCTGCTCTGTTCCCAAGTTCATGTCTTGTGATTTTTCAACTAGCACAGTTGATTTTTCATGGTAATCAGTGACAACAGGAAGATCAAATCCCTCATCCTCAGGCGCCTCAGAGAGGTTTTCACCTTCGGATACGTCCTTTATTTTTACTTTTTCACGGTCAAGAGGCGCCTTTCGATTTTCACCTAGTGACCTATTTTGTTGAATTTTGTTTATTTCACTTTTGCGACTGAAGGATTTGATACTTCTGCCAAAATATGCTAGTTTAGGTAAATCCATCATGAAACCTGCTTTATGATCACCTAGCGGAATACCTTGTCTCAAACCCATGAATTCTGCAATGGCTTCGTCATTTTCAAATGTATCTAATATCGGTGCCCCCTGTTGGTCCCAATCGATGAGGTCAGGATATACGAGTGAAAGGCTAATGGAGGAATTGTGATGACTAGAAGAGGTTGCGGAAAACATGAAGATGGAATGTTCTTGAAAAAGGTCTGTGATATGAAGGGAGGAATCATCGATAGTATCCGAATTAGAAGTCTCTCCTACCGAAGAAGGTCCAACGTCAATATCAGAAATGCACTTAATGTCTTTGAGTCGCGGTACCTCCGGTTGGTAACCAAGGCCTTGCTTATTAAACTTCTTAGACACAATAATGGGCTCAGTAGGTCCTTGTTCCTGTGATCCCAAGCCGCCATGTCCTTTATAGCCCATGTTCTTTATGATGCGAAACCCATTGTTGTATCGCTCTACTTCAAGTTGGACTTGGTCATTTTCATCAAAGAATATCCAAGAGTTGATGTCCTAAATGTCTTCATCATCCAAGAAACCACCCTTAATGAATACTATAGGGGGAGCTTTGATAACAGCGGAGGATGAAGTTGGCTTGGATGTAGAGGGCTTACCGTGGGATTTAGGAGATAATGGAAGGGTACCAACGCAATAGGACTCTTGTAATTTGTATTCACCAGGACCATGTTCGGTATATTTGATATGGAGGTTAGAAGCGGCTTTGCTAGATGAGGGCTTGAGAAGATCGGATGGGTTTATATAGGATGAAGACGGATATGCCTCGGTGTTGATAGGAATGCGATTTGGACTCTGATATTTAGCTTGAAAGGCATGGCAGAACTCAAATGGATTGGGATCAGCTTGAATGGTAACCTCAACACCCTTATGTGGAAATTTAAGGCATTGGTGGTATGTAGAGGGAACTGCTTTAAGGGTATGGATCCAAGGGCGTCCAAGGATGATGTTGTAAGGAAGATTGATATCAAGGACTTGACAACGAGTTTCTGTAATGACCGGCCCAACTTGAATAGGCAATAAGATAATCCCTTCGGTATCTTTTTCAGCGTCATCATATGCTTTGATGGTAATAACCTTGGAGGTATCAACATCTTTCTCAGAATATCCCAATTGCTTGATAAGTTTCAAAGAACATATATTAAGACCAGCTCCCCCATCTATCAAGACTCGTTTGATACGGCGTTGTTTAACAAATACTTCAATATGGAGGGCTTCGTTGTGTGACAGATGAATGGAGGGCTGAAGATCTTTGTCGGAAAAGGTCAAATGACAAGGGGCTGCAATGCTAGCGACCATAGATTGGAATTGTGTGATATTAATATTATTAGGCACCGAAGACTCTTGTAAGGCTTTATCAAGAATAGCTTTATGTGCGGGGGATATGCGGAGCAGCTCAAGAATAGATATGTGTGCGGGTGTTTTACCAAGGTGATCCAAGAGGTTATAGTCAGAGAGAGATCGAGGAGAGTGAGGAGGTGCTCCTTGAATAGTAACTCGACCTCTTCGCGTGGTTACAGCACAATCAGGTGCTCTCCCTTGGACAGTAATAGTAGAAATGCGAGCATGGTCAATGCGGCCAATGGTAGATGATGCATAGTTATACGGAATAGCATTTCCAGCCTGAAGGTTATTTGTCTGATCATGAGATGGAAGTGGATTCTTGAAAGTCTCTAGATCATAGTTTGATGTTGGTTGTTGAGCAGGTTGAGCTGTTGAAGGTGTGACGTTGATTAAGCCTTGATCAATGCAGTCTTGGATAACATGTTTTAAGCGCATACAACCATTTGTTTTGTGCCCTTTACCTCGATGGTAATCACAATACTCATTTTCTTTGTACCAAGGAGCTCGAAAGAGTGGTTCGCCATTTGGTGGTGCATCAGGTAGAATAATATCTCCTGCTTGAAGTAGCTTTTGAAGAACAACTTCCATGGGTTCCACTAATGGTGTAAATTGTCGGCGTGGATTGGAAGTTTGACGTTGGTTTCTTCGTTGTGGAAAAGGCTGTCTTGGTGTAGAGGCTGCTTGAATGTTGATGGGAGCTCTCATAGTTTGAATATTCTTTGCGTCTACAATACCGTCATTTACAACATTCTTGTTCTTGTTCCAAAAGCGAGACTTATCATTGGAATTTTGGGGAGAATCTTTGTTGTCACGAAAGATCTTGATAGTGCCCTTGGCAATTAAGGCTCGTTCAGTAATAACTCCTTTGGAAACTAGTTCATCAAAGGTGCTAGCACTCTGCAATTGTAGTTGGAATGACAGCTCAGGATGAAGATTTTGAACAAAGATGTCAAGCTGTTGTTTCTCAGGTATTTCCCATGATAATTTGCTAGCCATATTTCGCCAACATTGGGTAAAAGCAAAAAAGGGTTCACCGTTGCGCTGTTTGGTATTGACAAGGTCATTCATGTTTACCTCATGTTCAATGTTGAAGGCAAAGTGTGATCGAAATTTGTTTGCTAATTCCACAAAAGATTTGATGCCCAGAGGTAAATGAGAAAACCATTCAAGAGCTTGTCCTGCTAAACTTCGAGGAAATAGTCTCAAAAGATACGTATCATCATAAGAGACATCAAGACATGCTACAAAAAAGGCTCGAAGATGGTCTTCCGGATTCCCTTTCCCTTTATATTTATCAAATTGTGGGATTTCAAAATGTGGTGGAAAAGGTATCATATTAAGAGACTTGTCAAATGGACAGGCGCATATGTTTTCGAGAGAAAAAGGTTTCTGGCCTTGTCCTACCCTTTCATCGATCATCTGTTGAACATCTGCTGAAGATAATTGCTGTTGTTGCGAAGGGGGTGGAGTATGGTAGGAGATATATTGTGGTTGCGGTTGTGGGATATATGGAGTTGTGACTGTTTGTTGCGGTTGTGTACCCACAATGTATGTCAAAGGATTGGTATGCGACACATATGTGTTGGAGGATTGCTGTCCTTGAGAAACAAGCGGCAATTGGGTGTGCATCACATGGGAAGTGGATAGTGGATTGATAGTAGCGAATGGTTGGGAAGTTGGGATTTGATTTGTGACATGGTAAGTAATGGAGGGATTGGTAGATACGACAGAAACATTTGGATTTGTATTTTGGACAATATGAGGATTGGTATGTGTCATAGGTTGGGTGACAATAGGAACGCTTTGGGTAGCATAGGATGGATTGATGGTGCGTGAAGGATTGGAAGAATATGACGACATGGATGTAAGTTGATCAACATAAGCGATCTTATTGTTTGGATTGGCTTGAGAAATAGGGGGATCACTCATGTCAATGAGACTAACGTTGGGATTATATGATAGCATGGAAGGATTAGCAGTTGGTATATGGGATATGGTATTTGTATGAGATGTAGTAGATTGTAATGGGTGTGAAGCATGGACAACATGTGTTGTTGGAGTGGTTTGAGAGGTTTGCACACTATAAGACATGGGAATAGCTTGTGATGCTCGAAGTATTTGCGCTTGTGTTACATGGACAGCTTGTGTTACTTGAGGCATGGAAACAGTCATGGTAGAAGGAGAGATATGTTGAGGAACATGGAAAGGTGGAATGTTGAGATTTTGTGACATGAGAGGGAGCACATTGGTGGGCACTATCAATGGTTCTAAAGTATGCTCTGATCATGGTAGCTCAAATGAAGCAACAAGAGGCAATGAGGACGATGTTTGCGATGTAGCAGGAGATGATGTGACTATAGTAGATGGTCTATTCCCAACAACAGCAGTAGTGTTGGGATCTTGCTCTCTAATAGCAGATATGTCAAAATTCTTAGGTAGTTTAGCACCCATGCGAGCAAGTTGGAGAAAGCAACGATCAGACTCAGATATCATGAGTTTCTCAACTTGGTCCCATAGATAGGTATCTTGGAATTCTGATGAGTCATCTTGAGATTGTTCTTCGAAAGTTTCCAAGGATGGTGTAGGTTGCATTCGTTGTGAAGATGACTCGCCAATAGTGTATCCTTGAGGTATAAACATATGAGAAGGCATACCAGTTGTGAATTGAGTTGCGTCCTTAAGAGGTGTTGTAAATTGTTTCATCTCAGCTTGCAATTTGGCTTCCATTTCAGCTTTCAATTTGGCTTCTATTTCAGCTCAATATTGACTCCTAGTTTGAGGCATGATGTTGATGATGAAGTTGAGCTTGTCAAAGTTTTGAGACCCAAAAGATGATAGTTGGCTGGTTGGTTGATTGGTTGTTGTTTTGGTTTGCTGGTTTGGCTAATTCGCTTGGTTGATTTGTTTTGGCTGAGTTGTTGTTGTTCAGTTGTTGTTGGTTGTCCCTAGAGGATAGCTCAAACACTCAAGGGAAAGATTATTTGCTGCTGATGTTTGTTGGAACTAAAGCTAAAGGATGTTGTTTGCTGAAGCTAAGGCTAAAGGCTGATGTTGGTTGAAGCTAAAACTGAAGGATGTTTGCTGATTGAAATGATTAGGTTGATGGCTGATTTGCTGGTTGGGGTCTCAAAAGGATGGAAAGCTCATGAGGTGTGATTAACTGATAAGCTCAAAACAGGAGACAAAGTCCAGGTATTTGTTGTTGATCAAAGAGAAGTCTGAAAGCTGATGTTTAAGACTCAAGCAAGCTGGACCTGTGGCTAATTTAGCTGATGGACTGAGATTTGCAGGTATTTTAGCTACAGGCGACTAATGATAGCTCAAATGCGACTCAAAGGATGCTAAAGGTGATCAATGATAGCTCAGATGCGATCTGGTTTAGACTCAACAGAGAATGACAGTGTTAACCAGAAGCGAATGCTATGCCAGAGGCGATGACTGTTGGTTCAAAGGTGATTTCCTGTTGATCAGAGGTGACTCAAATATCCCTAAAGGTGACAGTCTGTTGTTCAAAGGTGAGCTCGTTCAGGAATAAGGTGACTAACTGCGGCGTAAAGGCGACCTGGTTCAGTCAAGATGTGATCAGTTATGGTTCAAATGCGATTTGGTTCGGGCAGTAGGCGATCAGCTGTGGTTTAAAAGCAATTCTGTTCAGGCAAAAGGCGATCAACTGTGGTTTAAAAGAGACTCTGTTCAAGCAATATGCGGGCAGCTGTTGATTAAAAGTGACACAGGTTAGTCTGAAAGTGGATTACTACAGTTCAGAAGCGATGTCTGTGATCTGTGCGAGCAGTTTAGGTTCAAAAGTGACTGTGTTTGTCTAAAAGTTGTCTGATTTTATAGTTTTTCAGCAAGAAAATAATGATAACAGTCACTCACACTCACAACAAGCACAAACTGATACAACCTAGGCTAGGATAGGACAGTATCTGTTGAATCCCCTAGCTGCACCTATTCAAAGCGGGTAGCTCCAGGATCTTGGTAGCACCGGCTCCTCCTTACATTTGCACACACTTCTCATGCATACCAAGATCCAGGTTTCTTATAAGGCTTGACCCTCTCCAAACTTTTAGATTGTCCCTGCTACCTCGGCTAAGAACCGCATGAATCGGGGCCGCTTCAAGGGTTTTGCCCTCTGCGTCAACAAATAGAAGGTTTTTGGCTACTACACAAAGTTGCTAATAAGGACATCCGTTCGGGTGGCTATACATGCGGCAGCGCTACTCTCCGTTATGGAGTCTCCTAGCCTCCAAGGGTTGCGCCTTGGAGGGTTTTGGATAAATCTCATACACCCAAGATCCATTTGATAGGCAAGGGGAGAGGATACTTTTGCCATTAAATTTGGGTTACAATCAGGCACATGCAAGCAATCAAAAAGATAAATCAAGCACGAAGCAAACAATGGTTCATTTTAAGCACCAAGCCCAAATATGCCTAATTTAGTGAAAAACCATAAATCTTGGACCGATAGAACCTGCAACAGATATGTCAGTAGTTTGATAACCTCCTTTCTTGGACAAATCGATAAGATGCTGAGAAAATACCTAATTAATAGCCAAAAATCGAACTGGAACTGAAACAGATTTGAAAACAACAAAGCTTACTAGATGCGATTTACTACTGATCAAAAGCGATCTTCATTTTACCAGAGGCGAAAGATTGTAGATCATATGCGACGCCGAAAATACAGTATGCGACACCTGTCAGCTCATAACGATGCGTATTAGCCAGAAGCGATCAATTGAGGGCTAGATGCGAACTGTATCTGTAAAACACAGTCGACAGACAAAAACCCTAGTCTAACAGGCGATCACTGTCAATTCAAAAGCGATTCTAATTAATTCAAACGCGGCCTCTGTCGACTCAAATGCGATCCAGATATACCCAAAAGCGACCTGCTACAAGACAAAAGCGACCTGTACCTGCAAAAAATCTAAACCCTAACCTGCACAGGCGATCATTATCAGTTCATAAGCGATTCAGATCAGAGTAAAAGCGAGTACTGTTAGATCAAAAGCGATGCAAACATGTGTAAAGGTGGCCACTGTTAGGTGAAAAGCAATGCAAATGTGTGCAAAAGCAGCCACTGTTAGGTCAAAAGTGATAAATACAGTCCCAAGCAACCGCAATCAGCGCTAAAATCACAGGCGAGCCTTTTAAAAACAAAAGTGATACGATTTTACCGTAGGCAACGACTTTCTGTTTAAAGGCGATCCCGAGAGGTAAATGCGACCGGTTCCAGTGTAAAAGCAGCGCAAAGATCCGAAAGCGGCGGATGTTCGTTCAGAAGTGACCGGAATTTACTGCAAGCACCTGCAAAATCTGATCTTCAAAGAAAACAACTCCGAAAAATGAAGTCAATCAAGGACGTGAGTCCCATCGGGTGTGCCAAAATGTGATAGGTGAAAGTCAGGTGTAGCAGATCAGACATAGTCATGAAACCCTAACCCTACCATCATCAAGGAATCTAATCTAAATGAAATCAAAGGACAATGCAATTCAAGCATAACATCACCTAGACTGTGCGATTCCTTGTTTGAGGTATGTGGACTGCTTCTTCAACAATGAACAATTGCAATGCTGAAAGCTGCCATGATTGATGATAAAAGCTCAAGTGAATGCTCAGATGCTCAAGATGATAATGTAGGTGCTATATGATTGCTAGATATGATTGATGGATGTCTCATATGGAGTGAGAGGGTGTTTATATAGGACTTAGCCAAGATCAATCAACGGTGGAGATTCAAAGGCTATGTGAATGGCTAGGATTGAAAGTTACTAAATTTAGATTCCATTAATTGTGCATGTGAAGGATATGAATGAAAGTTGTCTTACAACACATGATTGACTGGACAAGTGTTGGAATGTGATAAAAAGGGAGGAATTAATTCAAATAAAATATTTGAATCAGTTGGGATATGAGTTGGATATTAATTAAATAAATAAAATTTATTTAATTAATTGGATAAATGAATAGGATGGGATTGGGATATGATTGAGAAATGATGTGGAATTAATTAAATAAATAAAATTTATTTAATTAATTGGCTTAATGATTAATGATTTAACAAGGTGTTGCTAGACATGGACAAATTTGGGTGTCTACACAACTTATGCTAGGATCTTGGTGGAATTGGATATTTCAAAGAGTCTTTTGACTGAAATTACCTTGAGGGCCAATGGACAATGTTGGATTCAGCCATTGGATTACGAAGGTTTGATCTTCAGATGCAGAAGATGCTATCAAATAGGTCACATCACTGCTGAGTGCCCAACCGCCAAAATGCAGGCAAACCGAGGGGCTTCTTGGTGGAAGGATTCTTCCCCCAAGCATTATTCTATCCTGAACTCTCCCAAAGAGAGTCTTACTACAGCAAAATCAGATGTCAAGAAGCAATTTGCAGAAGTGGTGGTGGGAAGTTCTTCTGTGTCAAAGTCAGCCGAAAAATTTTCACTAGCAAGTGGTCCAAGCTTCGAGAAAAAGGTAAAAAGCTCTTTGAAACCTGTGGTTTCTAACTCTCCTATCTAGTCCACAAGCTCTCTCACCTTGGCTACATGGAATCAGAAGCCAAAAGAACCTCCCATTCCCTCAAAGGGTCCGATCGGTGAAGAAATTTCAAAAGAGAATAATGGATCACATGATCAAGGCTGGATAGAGGTCAAGAGGAGGAAGAACTCTCCTCTTCATAGGAGGCCTCTTAGGGGTTCTTTGGCCTCCTCTGAGGACAATATTTACTCTCAGCATTCACAGTCAGAGGATTCTGGTGACACCTCAGGGGACGGACTCAAGGATGGAAAAGGGACAGTGGTTCAAAAGATAAAGAAGAAGAATTTGGCAGATTTATTAGATATTTGTGAGAGCCTTAAGGCATGTCAATCCCATTCTTAGGAGAAATGAGGAGATAACATTTTTGTAATCTCCGCCAGCACCCCTGCTAGAGGGCATGCTTTTCTTTGTTATTTTGTTTCTTTATAGTTTAGAGGGAGCAGTCCCCTTGACCGCAGCATTACGTATCAAAAAAATTAAATTAAATTTAAAAATAAAACCAAAAGGGTCGTTAGCTTGTCCTATAAGCACCATGAATTTTCTTTTCTCCTCAAGCATAAACGCAAGGTTGTGATTTAACTATAGAAAACACACACACATCTACTCTCTCTCTCTCTCTATGTTGAATGTATTGAGAGTCATTTCTCAAGTAACATTTGTAGTAGAAAAGACGTTCAATTTTACCTCCTTATAAACACAAGAATAAATATTTATCTCAAATTTTTCTTTTAAATTTTATTTTTAACTTTAATTTAAAAAATCCTAATTAATTTATTTAGCAACAATAACATATGGTGGACAATTAACTCACATTCTTTCATATTCTTTCAAAACTTATATAGGACATGCCTTTTTATTCACATTATAAGAATTGTGTGTCATTTCAAAACCACACAACTTTTATAATATTAAAAAAATCATAGACATAGCTATATAGCTATTGAACATCTTAATAATGTTTTTTACCATGACTTTAATGATTTATTTTTAAAGTATTTTAGGGATTCTAAAATGGGTTGCGGATGCATCCGTAACGGGGTTGTAGTCCCCACGAAATGACATACAACACTCTAAAAATGGAGCCGTCACTATTGCGCGACTGCCTAATATGTCCATTGTAGATAGGTTGCTGATAAAAACACAGTCAAACACTCAGACCAATGAAGATTCAACATAGTTTGCAGATATGAATGGTAGGATACATTCAATCGTTTTGCATCATTATTGTATCATACCAGCCATAGATCTACAAAGTTAGGGCACTCCCTCACATAGGGAACACCTTTAGGCTCTTTATAATGGTCGAAACCCTGATCAAGGTTTGAGGATGCAGATTGATATCTACAAAGGGTGAAAGCTTGATCATCATGAAAACTCACCTGCCCATTCTAATTGGGGATAGAGGATAGAGCCTGCACAACATAATGCCCCCGTTTAGCATAAAGGAATATAAGATTTGATTTACAAGAACAAAAGCAGCATGTGAAAAAAAACAACGAGAAAAATAAACTCGACAAGCGAAACCCGATGACGAAGACTAGAAAAATGGCAAAAGAAAATGAACATCTGAGATTGATTTCATCGTCTTACATTACTTGTGGATGACTTTGAACCGTTGATAGCACACACTAGGCCAATTCACCTCACAAAGGGAACGCCTTCAGCGTAATAACGATGGAGCATGGCAACTATCTTTCAAGTTCCAACCTATATTTACTCTAGCTTGATTTATGTGGATTAACTAGTAAATGTTAATCTAGTTGTCTTGGAAGTATAATTTGGCAATGCTCATTGAAATAGCTTTACTCTTGGCTTGCCAAAGTGTATAAGTAGATTTTGGACTGACTTATTTTCATGTTTGGGCACTCAACTTGCTTGTATCTCATCATATCATCCCTAGTCAAATGGAAGATTATGGTGGTCAATAAGTGATTGGAGGGTTATCTCTAATGTTTTACTTAAGATAAAAAGAGAGATAGGTGCAATGAATACCACTAGTTGAATGGTGGAACAACACTTATTTTCATACTTCATCCAAAATGTCTCCATTTTTGGCACTACATGGGTACCATTCAACATCGATCACATCTTCATTGTAGGCACACCTAAAGGTCCAAACATTTCAAGAATACATCCAACATCAACAAGAGGTACTTGCTAGTCTTAGGGGGTACTGTTGATAACTGAGAGGGGGGGGGTGAATCAGTTATCCTAATTATTTCCTTTTTGAACTTTCTTATTAATTAATGCAGCATTGAATCAAACACAAAAACATTACCATGAAATAAGAAACACATGACACAGTATTTTTGACGTGGAAACCCTGTTAAGGGAGAAAACCACGGGGTGATTAACCCAAAATTATTCTCTGTTAGAAGAATAGGAAATTACAAAATGGCACTTGCCAATTAGGGCTCACTGCCCGAGCACACTGCTCACAAGAGGCCCACTGCCTACAAGAAGACACACTGTCTACAAAGTGATAAGAATCACAGTCTTGAACTGATTGGAAGCATCTGCATATGCTGGAGTTCAGTTCCGGTTAGGCTCAGTACACTGATCTGCTGCACTTCATCTTTTCTCTGTTCTTTATTCTGCTATCCTTTCACATACCGGATCTGTCTTGGTACTTCTGCTCTGTTCTGCTCTTCTTCGCATATATTCTTAACATCATCACACCCTTCACAACTAAATCCATCCTCTATATATATCCGCACAAGTAATTTCATCACCTTTCTAGTCGGCATCCGGAACAGTCTAGTTTCTTACAAACTCTGTTCTGTCGGCTGAATCCTTGCTCACCAAGCAATGCGAATCAAGCATATACTTGTAGATATCATTAATCATGTCGGCCAAACATGATTCCTGCCTTCACAACCTTTATCATCAACAGTAACACATCCGGAAAGTAGTCTGATACTCTGTCAGTCAGTTCATCCTCTATTTTCACTGTCTCTCAGGAATCCAGTACTCAACTATTCATATCTTTTTCTTTGTCCATCACCGGAGGCTAAATCCTTGGAATATACCACTCAAGGTAGTCCTCTTGACTTCCCCAAATCCGCACTGTACCAAGACACTTCCTCTGAGAGATCCGGACCAATCTGTCGGACCTTGCCACATGCTCTGTTCTTGTTCACCGGACCACAACAATCTTTATTCTGACTTAAGGTAGAGATACATCATGACTTGCGGATATGTGGGATGACCTTTGTTGCCATCAATGACAACAACCATGAATCCATATAGTGTCTCTTGCCAACAATCTCCCCCTTTGGCATTGATGGCAACACTTAGTGAAAAATGACTAAGTGTTTACACTATGCTCCCCCTTTGCTGATGCTCTGTCTTTATATACAATTTCCGGAACTCCCCCTTAATTGGATTCCTCATTTTTCACTGCTCCTCACTCCCCCTTTGACATCAATGGCAAAGGGTAGGGTCCGCACATCAAAATTTTCAAAAATTTTCTATACATAGCCGCATATTTACATACTCACATATACTGAAGAATGTCTGCAAAGGATGTCTGCAATTGGATCATTTCTGTAGCCCAACTTTGCTTCATTCTATCCAAAATTGAAATGTGACCACTCAACAAAAATGCAAAAGCTTCTGCCCGCTTGAGATCTGTCGGATCATTTGTTTGGGCGGTGGTCTGAGCATCACTGATGGCCTCATGCATAGTTTCCAACTTAGGGATTATAATCCTTCTAAGTTCTCCCATCCGGTTAGTGATGTTCTTCCTTTCCTTCTCAAGATTCTTTATTTCATTCAAGACTGCAATAGTCTGACATTCTTGATTTATTATGGAGGAAGAGAGAGGATCAAAACTTTGAGACAAGCTTTGTAGCTTGTCCTGTTCCTCTTTTATTTTCTTATCAATTGCTGCTGTTGCCTTTGACCAGGATATACAAAATTTGTAAATGTCACCGCCATCCTTAAGAGCATTCTCTAAGCTCTTTATTCCAATACTCACAATCTTCCTATCTTTAGAGATTAATTCTAATACTTCAGAAAATCTTTTATCCAAAAATTCCTTCCGGACCTTTTCTTCAGCAGATTTTTCTAGAGATTCAAAATGTGTATTAACACTGTTGACTAAGGTTTTGAGATTATCGGAAGAGGAGGCTGTGGGATCCTTTTGAAAGGATGGCATGATCTTTTCTAGCACTCCAGATGCTACCTCCATAAGCTCACAGTCTTCCATGTGAGATTTCAGCAGCTTCTCTTTGACTTTCTCATTTGCAAATGAGGCTATTTTCATTGTTTGCACCGGTGACAAAGAGTCAAAATCTAATGGTCCTTTCAGCAGGTCCGGTTCATCAATTTCTATAGTGGCTTTTCTCAAAAATTGTTGAACAGTTTGTGCAGTGTCTCTTGCCGGAGACAGATGTTTCTTTTCTTCTGCAGTCTTGGAAATGTCAACCTCTTTATCTTTCACCCCTGCTTCCTTCTCCTGTAATTTCTCTTCTTCTTTGGATCCGGAGACTGTAGGGGAAACCGGAGGAGAGATGTTTGTCTGTTCAGGGCCCACTTCTTCCGGAACAGATGATTCCAAATCCGTAGCTGTTTCTGCACCTAAGTCCTCTACAACAGGAAGATTGAACCTTTTGAAGGCCTTCCGGAGGATCTCTTCTGTCTCTTGGGCCACTTTGTCAGTCTCACCAAGCATGAGTTGATTCATCCTGGCTTTACTTCTGAACTCATCTTTGCAGTCTTTGAAGATTATGTTCATTGTCTTGGGATCAATTTGAGGATATAGCTGAATAGCTATCTGCTCCCGGATCTCAAGATCTTTTGCATGAGCATTATTCTTTCTTATTTCTAATTCCTTTTCTAGGCTTTTAGGAATAAGAGATATGATCTCAATGAAAGCCTTATTGTATATGTTCATATATTTGACTGTGGCTTCCTGCAGAATCTTTTGGTCAGCCTCACTGTAGTCATCATAAAATTCAGTCATTGGTTGAAGGTTTCCATCCACCGTGACCGACTTGATTATACTCTCTAGAGACAGAGTGGGCTTTTCAACAGATACCTCTGCCATTTCATCCTTGTCTTGGCCTGTGGAGGGTTTACCGGATCCTTTCTTCTTCTGCTTCTTTATTTCTTTTACTGCCTCATCTGACTCTGTTTCCTCTTCATCCTTTTGGCTTTCATAAGCCCTTGTGGCTTTTGTCTTGGATCTTTTACCAGATGCCTGGACTTCCGGTTTTGAACTTTTGGTTGTGGGAGGTGCAGATCTTTTTGATGATCTGGTCCGGGTGGGAGTTTCAACCGGAACACTTTCTTTACTCTTCTCTTCTTCCTCAGCCTTCCTCCTCTTTTCCCGGCTGGCATCAAGTGCCTCTTTTGAGATTCCTAGGCCTTGAGCAATATGCTCAACTTCTTTTCTTACCTTCCTCTTTATCTCCGGTTCCCTGTGTTCTACATGTATCTTTACACTCAGTTCCTCAAAGGTTCCAAACCTTTCTGCCTTAGGATCTTTGGGCTGGCTTAGCATGTGTTGAACATGCAGCTCTACTATCTGTTCATCCACTTCATACCCCATGGGCATGATCCAAACAGTCCTAGGCTCCACTACCTCCATTAGACACTGATCTGTTTCAACCATGAAGCATACTGTGTCTTTGTACTTTTCTACAAGGGATTGGGGTATTCTTTCTCTTGCATGCATCATGCTTTCGAAGTTCTTGAAGTATCCCCATAGAGCTGTATTTCTTGCTTTAGCATCCCCAAGTCCATGCAAATAGTCTCTGATTTGGATGGCAACTGGTCTGTCATTCTGCCATATCCATCCATTGGATCTGGGAAGCTCATTCATGTAGTAGAAGAAGAGACAAAGGATCAGATTGCCATACTTGAAGGAGTTTTTCTTGTCCTTCTTGATCTTCTGCAGATTTTCAAAGAGTTGGTTCACAAGAAGCTCACACAAGTCATAGTCTGCATTCTCCTTTAACATTTGATAAGCTGTGTAGATTGCAGTTCCCGGTACTAAATTTTCCCTACTGGAATGATAGATTTTGTAACCAATTATCATAGCTGCAAATTTGACATCCGGTTCAGTGATGTCATCAACTGTCATAGCTCTCTTGTCAAACTTGGATCCGGTTGCATCACTAACTGTCTGATTTTTGACAGACTTGAGAACAGGTAAACCACCGGATGAGTGCAGACTAGTTACAGCCCTAATTGCATCTTTGGTGATCTTGAAGGGCTGGTTCAACCATAGGAAGTTGTCATGTACTCTACTTAGTACATACCGGACCCATTCATCTTCTTCAAAACAGGGGAAATGAATGCACTATGCAAAGTGTTTGTCCCGGATGGCTTTGTACTGAGGTTTGATCTCAAAGGAGTCATCTATCAATTGTTTGTGATAGATATCCATCAGCTTTGATTCTCCAAAGTCTTCAAGATTCGCATGGATGTAAACCCTAATATCTTCTGTATGCAATACACCATGAGGAACACTAGAGAAGGCTCCTAATGGATCTACCTCCAATGATTTGTAAGGATGTTTCTTGAATGTGGGGCGAGGTCTATCAGAGATCTTAACTATATTTGGAGTAGCCATTCTTCAAAGATTTGCAGTGAGATAATGAAAAATGGAGAATACCTTATGCGCCTTCGGTTTGCACGGAGTGGTGGGATTGATTTCTTTATGCAATGACTTTGGCAGGAGATCTTTGGTGTGCTTGATGAATTTTGTTGCAGAGCTCCTCTTTTCGCTTCTTCTTGAGTGCAGAATGAGCAAATGATTTTTGAGAAATCCCTTATATTGCTCCGCAAACCCTAATATCTGTTTGCAATAAATGCTTCACCTATATTATTCCGGTTTGCCTTGTCCGGATAGCTTGGAGTATCCCGGAACAGTCCTGATCTGTGAACATCATCCGGATCTTTCAATCATGAATAAATCGAGGTGACACATTACAAGAACATCCCAAACACTCTGTCCAATCCGCAGAATAAGATAGTGCACTTCCGGATCTCTCCAGACCTTTTTGTAATCCTCTGTCATACCGAAGCATCTCCCGGAACAGGTCTTACTTGATCGATCACAGCTTCTTCATAACTCCATGCGGACCTCTGAAATCTTATTTGGATCGTCTCAAGACTTATATCTTTAAACTTTTTACTCCGCATCTTGTGCCACATTAGGCACCACTTGATTGGCTGGGGGAACAGGATTTTCTTTGAGTCTCCCCCTAAGCCAGAGCTAACTTTTTAATTTCTGGAAGAAATATCAGCACCAGAGTCTGGTGCGGATCCAACCTCTACATTCTCTGAACTTTTCTTCACCCAAATCTTGCTCATCTGATTCCTAACTTCATCCGCATTCATCTTTTGTTTACCCTTGTCTTGATTCTAATTATACACCGGACCTCTTTTGTCCTGATTCTTGCTTCTGCAGACTTTAGCATTATGACCGGACCTATTACAGATTTGGCAAATAACATTTCTTTGCATAATTGACTGATATCCTCTTGATCTGCATTGATTAGCCATATGACCTATTCTCTTGCATGTAAAGCATCTACCTTTGAATGATTTGTTTACTTGCATATTTCTGCATTCATGGGATTTGTGTCCATACCTTTTGCAGTTGAAGCACTGTCCGGAGAAGGATGAATTAATCTGATTCATTCTCTTTCTGCACTGATTAGCTTTGTGACCAAAGTGGTTGCAGCTGTGGCAGTATCCATTGAAAGATGAATATCTTTGAGCATTGGGCTGTCTTACCGGAGGTCTTCTAGGCCTGTTTCTTGGATTTTCTGATGCAAAATTCTTTTGACCGGATCCGGAGCTTTCTCCTTTCTCATATCCCAAACCATACTTGTCATCTGTCCCCTTTTGACTTCCAAGAAGAACTTCAAGTTGAGCAGAACTTATCTTGAATTTCTCTTTATATTCATTTGCTGTTTGAAGGTCTCTTTTGAGAGAGGCAATTTGATCCTCAAGTTTTTCTTCATTATCTTTGGCATCTTCAAGATCAGATTCAAGATGTCTGATAATCCTGTCCATCTGGTGGCATTCTTCTGATTTTTCTTTAAGAGATTGTTTTAGATTGTCTTCAGCCTTTCTTTTTTCTTCAATCTCTTGAGTAAACTTTATAGTTCCTGATTCCATTTCATGTCTTAACATAATGACTTCTTTTGATAACTTTTCACATAACTTGGTTTGCTCAGTCAATTCTTCATTTGTATTGCTTTCTTCACTTTGTCTTGCCAACTATTGGAGCAGCTCCTTTCTCTTTTTCATAGAGAGACTTAATTTGTCTTTTAATTCTCTCATGAATTCATCAGCCTGTTTGAGTCTTTCCTTTAATTCATTGACTTCAGAATTTGACTGTTCAAGATCCTCAAGGGCAGTCTTGAGTTGCTCCCTTAAACCATATGCATCCATTTGAACTCCCAGATCTTCCTCAAGCTGTTAGGCTCTATTAGGAGGAACTTGGCTCTGACACCAATTGTTGATAACTGAGAGGGGGGGGGTGAATCAGTTATCCTAATTATTTCCTTTTTGAACTTTCTTATTAATTAATGCAGCATTGAATCAAACACAAAAACATTACCATGAAATAAGAAACACATGACACAGTATTTTTGACGTGGAAACCCTATTAAGGGAGAAAACCACGGGGTGATTAACCCAAAATTATTTTCTGTTAGAAGAATAGGAAATTACAAAATGGCACTTGCCAATTAGGGCTCACTGCCCGAGCACACTGCTCACAAGAGGCCCACTGCCTACAAGAAGACACACTGTCTACAAAGTGATAAGAATCACAGTCTTGAACTGATTGGAAGCATCTGCATATGCTGGAGTTCAGTTCCGGTTAGGCTCAGTACACTGATCTGCTGCACTTCATCTTTTCTCTGTTCTTTATTCTGCTATCCTTTCACATACCAGATCTATCTTGGTACTTCTGCTCTGTTCTGCTCTTCTTCGCATATATTCTTAACATCATCACACCCTTCACAACTAAATCCATCCTCTATATATATCCGCACAAGTAATTTCATCACCTTTCTAGTCAGCATCCGGAACAGTCTAGTTTCTTACAAACTCTGTTCTGTCGGCTGAATCCTTGCTCACCAAGCAATGCGGATCAAGCATATACTTGTAGATATCATTAATCATGTCGGCCAAACATGATTCCTACCTTCACAACCTTTATCATCAACAGTAACACATCCGGAAAGTAGTCTGATACTCTGTCAGTCAGTTCATCCTCTGTTTTCACTGTCTCTCAGGAATCTGGTACTCAACTATTCATATCTTTTTCCTTGTCCATCACCGGAGGCTAAATCCTTGGAATATACCACTCAAGGTAGTCCTCTTGACTTCCCCAAATCCGCACTATACCAAGACACTTCCTCTGAGAGATCCGGACCAATCTGTCGGACCTTGCCACATGCTCTGTTCTTGTTCACCGGACCACAACAATCTTTATTCTGACTTCCGGTAGAGACACATCATGACTTGCGGATATGTGGGATGACCTTTGTTGCCATCAATGACAACAACCATGAATCCATATAGTGTCTCTTGCCAACAGGTACTTGGTAATGACAGAGAATAGAATGAAGCAACAAGCAGATCAATACTGCAGTGTAAGGAATTTTGAAGGAGAAGATCAGGTCTTTATGTGATTACAACCATATAAGCAAATGCCACTTAAACAAAAGAAGGATAACAAGCTTGCACCCAAGTATAGGGTCAGGTTATAAGGTTTTGTAGAGGATTGGCAATGTAGCATACAAATTGGAATTACCTATGTCAACAAAAATACATTGGGTCTTCCATATTTCATGCTTGAAGAAGGTTATTAGACAGAATTGCATCCCAGATTGAGTTACCAAAGCTCAATGAGGAGGGAAGAATAATTTTGGAACCAGAAAGAATTCTTCAAACATGCACTAAGAGGTTGTGGACAAGAGCATTTACATAACATTTGATCAAATGAAAGAATTCTCTAGTTGAAGATGTTATGTGGGAAAATAAATATTTTGTGCAAAAGCATCCATAGTTGATCAGTGTTGAGGTGAGGAAAATGCTTCTTTGAAGAGGGGGACATGCTATGCCCTTAACCCATTGATTGTATTGGGATATGTGTAGCTGAATTGTAGCTGGCATAACCCTTAATTAAGTTAAATATAATCATATATATAGTCTTATATAGGTAGTTAAGTCGGGTTGGTTGCCATCTAAGGTATAAGTATGGTATATATACTAGCTAATGGTTAGTTTATGATCATCATATTGCAAATTGTGTTCTTATTGAAGACTTTTGGAGGTTTGCCCCCTTGAAAAGACTTATTATTCTCAAGTATTATCAGGTATTTGTAGCATAGTTCCTATTATATTCTTGAAATCTTGTGCAAGCTATTTCATTACACATTTACATATGCTAGCACATAAATCTAAAAATGAATTATAAGATTTATAAAACATGTATTTGTAGCATATTTCGTATTATATTCTTCTCTTGTGAAAATTATTTTATTACACGTTTACATATGCTAGCACATAAATCTAAAAATGAATTATAAGATTTGTAAAACACTTTTTCTTTGAAGAGTGGAAGTAAACCATCAAAAAATATGCATTGAATCTCAACATCTCAAAATTTGTAGACTTCATTTTAGTAATCAAAGCTTGAAATCAAAAAATATAATCCTTAATTGGCCTATATTCTTCTTGGTTTCATTAAATGATGTGATAGATGTCTTAGGCTCAATGTTGTAATCTTTTTTTTTTGTGAAAACATTATCCAATCCTTAAAGGAAGTGATAGAACCATGAGGTGATGAATAGAACTATGTAAATGGATGACCACTCAAGCTTGTTGGAAATACTTAAAAAAATAACTTATCCTAATGAAAATAGTTGAAGCATCTAGCTTGGAAAGACTTTAGACAAAGAAATGGATCACCTTTACCATCATATTTTGTAAAACAAGGTGCCACAAATCCACTTGGAAAAGGATAAGTCAAATTTTCATATATGAAACAATTATGCCTTATTTGTTAATATCATATGTTTTCCCATAATGTATTTCACAATCACTCAAAGACATGAAATCACAAAAAGATCCAAAGGAGTGTCATGATAAAAAAAAAGTGGAATATTATCATGATGCATATAAAAGTACACTGGATCCACTAAGGAAGAGTAGCTAGGAGGGGAAGAATGAGAATCATGAGTAACACATGGTCTAGGGCCAATAGTATTTAAAGTGTCTATCCAGGTACACATGAAATCATGGAACTGTGTATAATAAGTATGACATGAATTAAACCATTACTTCTAAGCTCTTTCAACTAAGATAGCACCAAATGCATTCATCAAGGTGACATTAGTACAAGCATAATATGAAGATAAATAGCGGCTAACATGGAACTTTGGATCTTCATTTCCACTAAATGACTCTATCACAGTTGTATTCAAATAATGTGCATCATTTAAACCAATCATCATTAATCAAAGAGTCATCAACCACACCACAAGAAGATAAAGAACTATCACTATGATCATCACTAAGCATATCATCAATAGACCAAAAACCACAAGAAAGGGAAGAAAGACTAGAAATCTCATGTGGAGGTGAAACATATTTATCTACATCACTAGAATCCTCAAGGCAAGATGAAGCAAGAGAGGCTCAAATAGGAAAACATGTAAGTGAATAAGGATAGCTAGCATGAGATGTATAAAGGTTATGATCACTAGGTATATCATCACACATGAAGGGAGATTCCCTAGGTGTATCATGAGAGGTTAGAGAAAATGATCATCAATATGAATTGAAGCATGGCGAGGAAAGGCACTCAAAGGTAACACATTATCACTATTACTAGTCATAGGAAGAGTAGAGGCAACATGAAACTCATGGAAACGTGAAGTGAGTGTTCCCAAAATAAAAGGATAAGCACTAGCAAACTTTATGGAGGAGAGATCACAAACATGATGAAATGCCTCCATTGAAGACACATCCCCATCCAGAGGATAAAAAGATGTGAAATCATCAAGCATGAGGGGATTAGATGAAACAAAGCATAAGAATACATCAGAATCAGTAAGATATGTATGAATGGGAGCTAAAGGTGGGAGAGTAGGAATTAAATAGATAACAAACAACAAATGTCCAAACCTTAATCAAAATAGGACAATGAAGAATATTAGAGGGTGGATCCAAACCCTAATCAAATCATAAAGATGTAACAATTAGATCTAAAACCCTAATGTAGAAGGAATAAACCCTATCTCATGTATGAAAGTTGGGCTCACCAAAAAATGTAAGGGAAAATACACACCTTACATAAAAAAATCTAGGCTAATTAAATCATTAAAGCAATTAAATAAACAATTAGATTAGATAAACATGTTGGGATTAGAAAAAATAAGTACTAAATTTAATGAAAAATTAAATGAATTTAAATAATAATACTTAGTTGATTCTAAATGTGGGAAAATGACATAGAAGATGCCACAAATCAATTTTCCATAATGTTTTGTTTTTAGAGATTGCCCAAATGAGTATCTTAGAATATGGAAATTACTTGTGTTATGCTCGAGTTCATATTCATGTTTGCAGAGTTGATATATATGTGCGAAAATGATCTAGTGCATGAACCTAAACCTATACTCTTGGGAATGAATTGGTATAAAATCAACTATTAGAATTTAATTGCCTTGATCTTCTAATATCTAAATTTTAGTAAGGATTCACAATTCAACCTTTAAGGAATCTGCTAAATTGTGAGGGTCGTGTTCTCCTCAATTAGACACATAGGATGACCAATTTAATGGCTTTGAATCAATGATCTAAGAAAAAAACAAGTGTTCAATGGGCTTATAATGATGTCACAAGTAAATAATGCAAAATTGATTTTGTCTCTAAGCATTCTTTCACATTCCAACGTGATCCAAAATGAATGAATTAATGCCTTTAAAGACAACAACATAGCACACCAATCAACACAAACATGCACTTAATCACCTCACAACAACTAGTAGGAGGAAGTTGATAAGATTTATTTTGAACTTAAATTTAATTAAGGTTCGAATTTGTGACTGCAAAAATGATGTATGTCAAGTTTGAGGATCTAATCCAGGGTGATGAATGAGAGAAGTAGGAATCAAAATCAATCAAACTAGAGATGATTGATAATATCACAAGTTTCTCTCAAAATCAATCAAACTAGAGATGATTGATAATATCACAAGTTTTTATGTACACAGATTGGAGCTATTTTATAGTTTTAGTTTTTTAAAATAAATATCAACTCTAAATAGTTTTTTATATAAATGTTGGCTCTAAATTGATGTCACTATAGAACACATGTCTAGGTAACGAAATATCAGTTTAGAGATATTTTATTTACTTAAGAATTATTTTATTTTATTTACATTGTTTACTTTTTTTTTTTTGAAGAGCAATTTTTATTTTCTTAAGAGTTATTTTATTTTATTTACTTAAGAGTTATTTTATAGTTTTATTTACTTAAAGAGTTATATTTTATTTTACTTTAGAACTATTTAAAAATTATTTTATTTTTATTTACTTAAGAGCTATTTCATAGTTTTAGTTTTTTTTTAACATGGTCCTTGATGTGCCTCTTGACTTATTGCATTAAGGACACTCTAGTTAAAACAGACCCAAAACATAAACAAAAAAAAATGGGTATGCAATTTTCACCATTACAATAATTACAATAATAGATAACCTATTTTCCAAGTATTAAAATATCTAGATGAACATAAAATGTGTGAGTTACATTTAAATTAAAAAATGCATTAAGAAGAACAAATCAACAAAGAATAGAGAATGGATCACATGAGTATTACAACACGTACAAATAATAAACAACACATTTTCCTACTACTAAAATATCTACATGAACATATAATTACGCCTAGAGGTGTTCTACAATCATTAAGATTCCAATCTTAAAAACAAAAAAAATAAGATCTATATGCATGAGATTATTAAGATAGAGGATCATAATGAAAGGCCACAATAAATACACCACTAACCCTCATTCTCAAAGATGCTTTTGTTATTTTAAACCAAAATGTAAATATTCTAGTTGCAAGTAATTTATAAAGCCAAGAATAAGAAATATATTTAATGGGAAATGAAACTCTTGCATCAATTTATAAAAAATAAAAAAATAAAAAGCAAAAAACAAAAAACAAATTGGAAGATATATCTTGATGTAGTATAGATATTTTTTTAAATATAAATATACTAATGAGATCTACATCTAGACCAACATTTTGCTTATTAATGAGGTATATTTGGTAAGAGTGTGCTTAGAGAAGTAAGGATGCAAAAAAAACAATAGCATGAAATCTAGAGAATTTGGGGGAGGACTCCATCTAAATTTTTGAAGTGTGTAGGTTATTAAAATATATTTTTTATTTTCAATTATTAATTGTGATTTTGAAGTTATTAGTGGTGACTTTTCATTTCTAATAATTAAATAAAATATACTTTAAGAGTTTCTAGAATAAACTAGTGAGTTTTTTTGAATCACACTATGTGATCCATCATCAAGATTATTCCTCTTCCTCATGATGGATCATAAAGTGTGATTTGAAATGTCAATACCAAAAAACCCATCTAATTTTTCGCAAAAGCTCTTTACTGTTTATGCAATGTAGTGTGAAAATTCAATGTCTCTAAAACAAGTCCCAATAAAACTTAATGCACAAATATTTGACCAACGTTTTCGAATTTAACAACTCTACAATAAAATCATACTAATAGAATACTATCTTTGACTAATTGAACCCCAAAAAAAAAACCAAGTCTAAGTAATAAATTTGTCAAATAAATTTATAAATATTTAAAAGACACAAAATTAGCCGGCACAACAACTACGTCCTTTCCTTAAAAGGGACCACTTTAAGAAAAAAATGAAAGAAATTAATTGAAAAAAGATAAGAATGTAGATATTTCATAAAGCTGTTTAGGGGAAAAGATCCAATAGGTGATAGTATTAGTAGTTGTGACTTTAAGGTTATTAGTGTTACTATAAGTACTAATAATTGAATGAAACGTGCCCTTTAGATTTAAAAAGCAACTAATCATGTGATGCCACATCAGCCCACAAAACAAGGCTTAATGCACACCTATCAATCCACCCTTTTTGGGGGGGAACTATTTGACACCTCAACAAAAAGTATGTTGATGTGGCATCATATTTGATGATGTGGCCCTGAAACCTTAGTTATAAGTAGGGGCATTGCCAAGTAAGCTACAGTAAAATTTTTGGAGTGATTTGAAATTGCCACGTATGATTTTGAGAGGTGTGAAGTTAGGGTGCACCACTACTGGGTCCTCTCCCCTAATGGCCTTCCGTAAAAAGCTGAAGGAAACATTACCAACTTTTTGAAGCCCAGGGTAAAAAAATTTTGATACATTTTACCTACATGTAAATTTCATTTTGGGTTTTTAAACTGTAATTTTAATGCAATTTTGCTAGTTGTTAAATGGAACTTGGACAGCAAGGCCGCTTTACTTGTTTCAAAAGCAACCCACCGAACCTGCGCAACAGACACGGCAAACAAGTTACTTAGCTACCTTCAATTTTTTCCAAGGAGTCCATTCACCCTTGCAATAAATTCTTATGCAAGATTTCTCATAATATCTTTTAAGAAAAAAACACTGATTGTCATCTACGCTTTCAATACGCACATAGGTACTGCCATCAAATTGAACACAGTATCCCGCCAACCGTTTTTGAACATCAAACCCTGGGGCGGACCCACAAAGCCGGCCATTGGAAACAGACTATAGACAAACCACGTTCTAGACAAATAATTAGTTGTTATATGCATTATTGCCCATTAGGTATCCCTCTTCAGCCGGCAACATTGGTCTCAGTAGAAATTAGTATTTAGCATTCACTCTTTCCAATAGAACGTACAACTCACTATTACCTATAACGATGGAGCATGGCTAACGGTCTTTCGAGTTCCACCCTATATTTTACTCCAGCTTGATTTGTGTGGATTAACTAGCAAATGTTAATCTAGCCGTCTTGGAAGTATAATTTTGCAATGTTCACTGAAATAGCTTTACTCTTGGCTTGCTTTGTGGAGATTTTATTTAGCCTTTAGGTCTAATAAAATGTGTAGAAATAATTATAACTAGTAAAAGCACCAAAGGTGCTATCAAATGGTTGATAGGCACAAATATTTATAAGCCTATCACCAAATAGATTTTTATTGTGATGTCCAAAGTGTAAATGTTATTTGTATGTTTTAGCCATTTTGATATGTGTAGTGTAACTATTCTTTGGAACGTATCATCATGTGATTTGATTAGTCGATCATTTTAATTGTAAAGCATAATTTTAAAAGGATGGAAGAAAATACTTGCAATACAACTCTCTTATTAAAACAATAGCTTTTGATGGATGCCTTAGAAACATGGGTTTGATGAATGTTGTAAATATTTTTACATAAACTCTACAATGTAGATTTATGATACCATTCTTACATCATACAGAATTTCAAATATCTAAATTCTAACCCTAACCATAATTCTAACCATAATTCTTACCCTAACCTTAACCCTAAGCCTAACTTTAACCCTAACCTAACCCTAATTCTAACCCTAAGTTCCCTAACCCTAGTCCTAATTCTAACCTTAACCCTAACCCTAATTATTCTAACCCTAGTGCTAACCATAATTCAAATCTTAATCCTAACCCTAAATTTAACCCTAACCCTATTTCTAATTTATCCCCTAAGCTAACCCTAATTCTAGCTCTAACCCTGATTCTAGTCCTAAACTTAACCCTAACAATAATCTTAATGAATGTGTGAATGAATGTTGACATTCACTCTATGTACATGCACATCTCTGTGTGTGTGCAAAATGTTAATTTTGGCATTCACTTTGTTTGAAGTGTGTGTGTGTGTGTGTGTGTGTGTGTGTGTGTGTGAAGTTTGATGTTCATTGTGGCTTCGAAAATTAACTTTGGCATTCACTTATGTGCATGCACATATGTGTGTGTGTGAAGTTAATTTTTGCATACTTTATCTAAAGTGGATATGTGTGTGAAAAGTAAATTTTGACATTCACTTTGTTTGAAATGCATGTGGGCCCCGCTTTCATTCCAAAAATACCCTTTGTTTTATTCCAAAATACGCATTTTCATTCTCAAAATATTGATAATAAACAATTAATAATAACATCAATGTTAAATTGCAAACATTTCAATTAAATGGACCAATGTATATAGAAAATTGCACTTAAAAAGATCATTTCTAAATATAAATTAAGTACTCTTAATTTATCAAATTTATAGAACTAAAAACCCATTTAACTAATCTCTCAAAAAGTTAAATTAAAAATTATAATTATTTGAAAAAAAAATAATAAATTTAGATGTTTATTTGTGAAGATATCCTAGTTATGATGACTCAAGCTAGATTAGACATTCATAAGATGGGTATTATAACTTTAGTAAGCATACTTTTTTAAAGGTGATGTTGAATGATGTCAATGCTTCCATACATATAAATTAGGTTTTATGGTTTGCAAGTTTATGAAGTCATGTTAAAACAAATATTCATATTTCAAGGGAAGATATACTACTTAGACATTTAATGAGTTAAATTTATAATTCAAACCAATACATTATTACAGTTAAAATTTTAAATATTGATTATACATATTTTATTACATAAATTTCAATACACTTGCAGCCTAAAGAATTGCCAGAGGCACACACATATCAGAAAAGCTTACACCTCCTGTTCCTGGAATGAAAAAGAAAAACAATCACATTTGTATATGTGATAAATTACATCCACTATAATATACATTGGATGCATATCTTTTATTTTAGGCTTCTGTGGTTCTCCAAGCTCCTATTCCAACCACTCCTATTTTTTGTTTCCAACCATGAGTTCATTCAGATTCTTGTTGCTCAACCATTGTTGATATACACTCAAATCTTCACATCTATTGACCACCCAACAATTTCAAAACACATAATAAAGTTGTTAGCTCTCATGTGGAATATGCAATGAATTAACATGGTTGACTCCTGTTTTATCCAGCTATGAATTTATTAGAGAAAAGTAGTACCTGTCAGGAAATGGTACGAGTGATCTCAAACTCTCAGCAAGCTTGTCAGCATTCTGTGCGTTGTTGACAATTTGATTGAAACAGATGTACCTCCCAAATGCAGAAGATTCCTCAAACGTAGAGATGTGGGCCTCTGCAACAAACCTTACATCTACACTGGCTAACAATCCATTCTCATACATTTGTGCAGCACCTGATCTCACCACAAGCATTTCAACCTTCAACAACAATCTCCAAGTAGATTATTGCAACTATAAGTTTGTATCTATATAAACAACGTTTTCTGAAATTATTGACACAGAGAAAGATAAATGTCTGTTTAAAAAAAGGATTAGTTGATAGGTTGTTTGTGTTTGTTCTAAACCAAGGATTTGCTGATTGATTTATTTTTGAAAATTACTAAGGATAACTTCAAGAATTTCCATTGCTCACAAATTTATATGGAGGTGATTGGATTACATTTCTACCATTCTAAATCAGGGGACTAATCAGGAGTTTAGTGTCTCCTTCATATTCTTGCTTTTTGAAAAATTGGTGTTGCGGTCTTCCACATTACTCAATTTATAAAAGCTTTTGAAATTTTAGTTCTTGTCCATGTACTCCAGCCAAATTTACTAGATTTTCACTCTTCCAAAAGAAAACACATTCTACTACTTGATTTCTAGGTTTGTGGAACTTGAGGAAAATTTAAATTTGGGTAGTTTTTTTGAGGGAGTCAAGTAAAAGCCTAGTAGAAAATTGGACATTCTTGTGCCCATTAGATCAGCTAAGTGATGCTTCACTTATAAAGTCACATGCTAAATGTCATTTCATCCCCCCACCATTGACTCAAATTGAATTCTCAGTTTCTCCTGCAAACAGGTGGTGATTCTTTCATACATGAGCGGAGTTACATTTTCCACATTCCCATGTTCAGAGACATTTTCCCATTTTCTGGTCATGTCATCCTATATTTTCTGGTCACTGCATGTGCTCAGTGCATGCATTGATTTCTTTGTAACTGGACATTTCATAGCCAATTTATAGAAGCAAACTTGTATCAAGAATGTTACATCATTATCTTAGTTCTAACACAACTCCTAGCAAACACTTGAAAAGGAAATATCAACCTGGGACTTCAGAAGGGTGTCATGAATGATTTTCTTCCCTAAGAACACAATGATATCTTTGTCAAGGATCTACTTTCATTTTTAACTGATGAAACATGCACATCTGAAATTTACTAAGGATATTCTTTGCAAAGGTCATTCATTATAAGGATGACCAATGATTTTATGAAAAGGGTATCTAACTGCAGATATTTACCACTTATAATCACAAGGGAAAACACTTACCAAAAGGGTATCTTGAAAAAGATGATCATCATTCTATATGAAATCATGACAATGTTCTGAACAATCATTATGTTGATTGCAGTGATGACTATCCCCATGAGAAAATTGATGAGACAATTCCATATTAAAATTTTCTTCATTTAACATAAACAAGGGATCATGACGAGGGAATAATAATTTAAGCCGAAAAGCATCAACGCCATTCAAGTAATACCTAAAGAGTCTCTTTACATGGATAAATCCCAGATTCCCATACAATGCAAGGGCTCCCTTGTTTGTAACCTGTACCTCAAGTGTAACCTCTTCACATCCAGATTCCTTCATCACCCGGATGGATCTAGTTACAAGCTCTGTTGTAATCTTTTTTCCTCTGTAAGGCTTGATTACAACAAGCATTGCTATATAACCTCAAAATGTATTCCTATGCTGACCCATTTTACAAACAATAGTCCCCACGCATTTGTCTTTGTGAAAAGCCAGGAAACAAAGATGAGGCCAAAGGTGGACAAAGTATTTGTAAGTGAATATGGAGTAGGGCTCGCTCAGCTCTTGATCAACTATGTTCATTATAAGTGGCAGTTGTTCTTCCCCTTCGTAGCACACATATTTGATATCTGAGGGAGATATATCTACTACTATTGGTGGTGTTGTTTCTACGACTTTTGAAGAGGAGGAAATCCCCTCTTGAGCCATAGCCCATTGAAATGGTTGGAATAATTTCTAAATTTATTGAACTGGGTCGTCAGTGTCTCCTTCATATTACCATCTATCAAATGTATGTTGTTCAAACCTTGAACCCCTACAATTTCTTAAAGACCAATAGCACTAAGTGAAGGTTATCAAAAAAACTACCTATGTTTATGAGCTGGAAGACTGGAACTATGCACTAGAACCTATAGATAGAGTCATAAGACAGAAGAAATTTTCAACTGAAAGAGAACATTCTTTCTTCTACTTTTATACACAATTCAGAATAGATTGCAGGACTGACATGGTTTATGACATTTTTATTTCAATTTTAGAGGTTCAGACCAACTCACAGTGGTACAGGGCACTTGAACAACATTTCTAAAGAGATCATCACCTTTTTTGTGGTCCCATGATTCCAACTATAGGAGGTTAAAACCCCACAATTCACAGTTCCTATTTTTGGCAGTGCCACCACAACGTTGGGAAAAATGTTAAAATTGTAGCCCTCTATGTGTTGGATTCTACAGGGAAAAAAATACAAATTTGAAACCAAAATTATACACAAATTTAGTTTTAATTTTAAGGGGAAAATTTTGAAAATTGAAATTAAAAATTAACACTAGTGAGACTTGAAATAAATATAAAACCCAAAAAAAAATAATGTCTCTGTCACATACATTATATTACAAAAATTGAAAAGAAAGGGTTTGCATTGAAGCATCGCACGGTGGAGCAGCCTGAAACATGAAATAGAAATCTCATTGAGGCACTTGTCTGTTTGCTTGCTCTCCTTGTCATGACTATATTTGGAATCAAATCCGTCTTAAGAGCTCAAATTTTGCTTGCTCTCTTTGTCATTACAGAAAGAATGAAGGCCGCTTGGAAAAGTAATGGAAATAGGTAAACAAGGGATTCAAGCAGTCATAGGCTAGCTTAACTGGCATGCAAAACAAGGAAAGCCGAGGGTAAAATTTAATAAACCTGCAACTTCTCTTCCGCTGCTCTTTCTTGATGCCCTCTTTTCATCTGCGATGCAAACATAAGTATAATTCCGTCAGAAAACATAAGAAAAATCAAAGTGAAAAAGAAAATAATGAAAACAATAATCAGGGTATTATAGGAGGATGGAAGCAAATGGGTGCTTGCATTATCAAATTGGAGCCCTAATATGCTCGTGTAAAGATGAAATATGGAAACAATCAAAACTAAATGTAAATATGAATGAAACACAATAACAATTGAGTCAAAGATTTATCAGCTTCAGATTGTAGAAATAATGCATAGAACAACCATTGTAAAGTGTCAAAACCTGAACGAAATTGAAATCATTGTGAAGAAACTGCAACAAGCCATGGAGAGGATTCTCACTCAAATTTCAATTGGATTTGAACAGGGGAGGTAACTGACGAGAATCAAAAACACATTCTTGTGCATGCAGGCCTTATAGGTAACACCCAGAAAAAGCAAATAGAAAATGTAATGGTAAAGGAAATAAATGAAACACCATGAATTCTAAAGTAAGGCCAAGAGAAATATTTTTTTTTGGTGTGTATTTGCAAAATCAATCATGATAATTAAAACCACAAAGATTTTGGCCTATTTTTAGGAAGGACTACCGAAAAAATTATTTTTTTATTAGGGAAGGACTACCAAAAAAAATTATTTTTTATTAGGACTCCCCAATTTTTTTGCAGTTACAAAATGTGTGCACATATAGAATGGCCCAAATAAAACTTCTTGTAAAGAAACTGAAAACTTTAAAATCTCATTTAAAATATGCATAAGACAAATGAAACACCAACCACCCATGTGCCATATTCTAATTTTAGTTGTGGCTTGACAGATTTTTAACAATTTTATTTTTTAAAATTTTAGAGCAAAAAAAAAGTGAAGGACTACCTAAATTTGGCAGTTACAAGATGTGTGCGCATATAGAATGGCCTATCGGCCAAATTAATTTAGAATAATTAACAATTTAATAAATTACAATAATTATTAAATGTAAGAATGCAAATAAAACAAGTGTTACGTAGTGGTGTGTACCTACCTTTGTAGTATTATGGTAATAACAATTGTTTAGTTGTTGAATGATGAACTATCACAAAGTGATTCTGGAGTCACCTTAACAACCCCTCGAAGTTGAAGATATTAGGTGGCTTAACGCGGAATTGTTAGAAGCTAAATGTATGGCAATTTTACTATGCTAGAAAAGATTTAAATTGTTAGGGCGAAGCTTGACCTCCAAGTTGGAGCTTGGTAGATTAGTTGAGGTCTAGTTAATTGTTAGTCAATATGTTACACTTAGCTACTAGAGCACAAAGATGACAAATCTGTCTAAAAGGTTGTGTCATGGCTTGTAATAAATGTGGTCAAAACATATCAATGTATTTAAGTAATTTTAAAATAATGAAAAAAATTATAAAATAATGCAAATCAAATAAAATAAAAACCAACTTATGAATCAAGCTTAACAAAAGAGAGTGTTATTTATTAATATGTAAGAAAATTTGGTAAGGGTAACAAAATTATAGCATATAATTGGTTGATGAGGAAAGACACTCAAATAATCCTGCTTGAACTTGAAAGTAAAGGGAGGCACTAATATAAGCATATCTCATAAGGCAGGCACTACTATAAGTATATATTATTCATCACATTTATGAAAGTAAAAATAAAATAAAAGAATTGCCAAAATATTAAATGATGGTTTTTCCAAAAATAAAACTGAAAGTTACATTCAAAAGTAAGGCAATTGTATTTCAAGCAAAATAAAATAAATAATTGTAAAGGAAAAGAAAAGAAAGGAAATAAAAATTAGAAAAGTAATACTTTTTTTAGATAGATGGATTTAAGGTATGTATATATTAGTTAAGAGATTATATAAATTATACAAATCTTTAATAATTAAATATTGGGAATTAGAAAAGAAAAAATGGTTTAATAATAAATTCAAAAGCCAACATAGAATTTATTAAGAAAAGATATTTAAAAATAATAATAAAATGAAGCTTTCAACACTTCATATTTAAAATTATATTTTTTTTAAAATAAAAAAATTAAGTTTGAGAATAGAACATGAACAAATCAAATCAACTTCATGCTAAGCCATCCAAGTGTGTATTCACAATCAAAGAAGTGGGTTATCTAGGCCATAGTGTTTCACATGAAGGAGTCAAGGTGGGCCCTCACAAGATCAAGGCCGCAGTAGAATGAAAAATTCCTAGGATTCTCAAGAACCTATGGGGCTTCTTAGGGCTTATTGATTACTATCACCAATTTGTAAAGAATTACGGTAGCATAACATCACCTCTCATAGCTTTGTTGAAGAAGGATCCCTAATCCCTCAACCCTAAATGTTATCCCTAAAGCTTCAACCCTAAACCCTAATCCCTCGAGGTCCTAAACCCTAATCCCTTATCCCTAGACTCTAAACCCTATCCCTCAACCCTCAACCCTATCCCTCAACCCTTAACCATTAAACCTTAAACCCTAATCCCTCTACCCTCGACACTCTACCTTAACCCTAATCCCTCGACCCTCAACCCTATCCATAAACCCTCAACCCTCAACCCTCAACCTTAAACCCTAATTTGTCAACCCTAAACCCTAATCCGTCAACCCTAAACCCTATCCCTAAACCCTCAACCCTCAACACTATACCTTAAACCCTAATCCCTCAACGCTCAACCCTAATCTCTCAACCCTCAACCCTAATCCCTCATCCCTAAACCCTAAACACTATCCCTATTCCTAAATGCTCAACCCTCGACACTATACCTTAAACTCTAATCCCTTATCCCTAAACCCTAAACCCTATCCCTCAACCCTTAACCCTTAAACCTTAAACCCTAAAACCTATCCCTAAACCCTCGACCCTCGACACTATATCTTACACCCTAAAGTTTCAACCCTCAATCCTTAAACCTTCAACCCTAAACCCTATCCCTAATCCCTCTACCCTCAACTCTCTACTTTAACCCTAATCCCTCGACCCTCAACCCTATCCCTAAATCCTCAACCCTCAACCTTAAACCCTAATTCGTCAACCCTAAACCCTAATCCCTCAACCCTAAACCCTATCCCTAAACCCTCAACCCTCAACACTATATCTTAAACCCTAATCCCTCAACAATCAACACTATACCTTAAACCCTAATCCCTCAACCCTCAACCCTAATCCCTCATCCCTAAACCCTAAATGCTATCCCTATTCCCAAACCCTCAATCCTCGACACTGTACCTTAAACCCTAATCCCTTACCCCTAAACCCTAAACCTTATACCTCAACCCTTAACCCTTAAACCTTAAACCCTAAAACCTATCCTTAAACCCTCAACCATATACTTAAGCCCTAATCCCTCAATCCTCGACCCTATACCTTAAACCCTGAAGCCTACACCCACAAACCCTCATCCCTATACCCTATAACCTCACCCTTATACCCTAAACCCCGAATATTGTGCCTCAACCCTATACTTAAATTAAACCTAAACCATACGTGCTCTCAACCCAAGTCACCCTATGCCTTATATACCCTCAATCCATATCATAAATCCTAAACCCAATATCCTAATCCCCATGCCTTACACACTTAATCTTATACACTCAACAACCTGAATATTAACCCTCTACCCTCTACCCTCTACCTATTACTTAAGCCCTAATCCCTCAACCCTCAACCCTCAACCTTCAACCCTAAAAACTATACGGGATCAGGTCCTTATATACCCTAAACCCAAAACCCTTACATACATACATACATACATACGTGCATACATATATACATGTACATACATACAAACAGACATACATATGTACATACATGCATGTACAAACATACATACAAACATGCATACATATATACATACATACAAGCATGCATACATGTACATACATACATACAACCATACATACATACCTACAAGCATACATATATACATATATACATCCATCAAACATACTTACCAAACTTGAACATAAATCATTCAAAGGGAGACATAACGCGAGAGCGTTATAACATGCTCATGTTATGTCAAACTGGGCAAACACTGACAAACATGCAAAAAAGGAAAAAAAAAGCAAAATATAACGTGAGCGCATTATATGTCGAACTGGGCAAACACCG
The DNA here is from genome assembly GCA_027924645.1 of Cunninghamia lanceolata. Taxonomy (NCBI): domain Eukaryota; kingdom Viridiplantae; phylum Streptophyta; class Pinopsida; order Cupressales; family Cupressaceae; genus Cunninghamia; species Cunninghamia lanceolata. The sequence goes on from BSBN01000887.1 coordinate 1,474,796, forward strand.
ACAAACATGCAAAAAAGGAAAAAAAGCACAACATAATGCGAGCGCGTTATAACGTGCTCACGTTATATTGTGTTTTTTTTCCTTTTTTGCATGTTTGCAAGCATGTTATAACGTGCTCACATTATATTTTGCTTTGGGAATCCCAAGCCTTTGGCTTGGGATTTGTTTTGGATTTCCAACCCAAAGGCTTGGAGTGCCTTCCCAACGTCCACAGACGTGTTTTGCAAATTCTACAAGATTTCACATAATTTTGTTTATGCTAACCCTCAGATTTGCACGTGTTTCAAGGTCAAACAAATCAAACACCTCGGTAATGTTAGGCTTTCTCTTAGCTATTTAACGATGTAATTTTTTCACATTTTGACAATGTTAAGCCTTTCATCTTTAATTTCTTTTGTTTGTGTGTCTGTTTTTGGGCAAAAACCAATGTTTAGTCTTTTTTTTATTATAAATTAACCGTTCATTGAAATTTCAAATAAATTACATTTTTACAAACTAGACTCCATTCTACACATATTAAAAAAAATTCAATTAGTTTTCAAAATTTACAGGACTAACACGACCAAAATTCTATTTTTTAGGATGTGTCCACTTTGAAAATTAGTAAAAAATCAAATATTCATTAAAAATTTATCAGAAAAATCAGGCATAAACTACATGTTGTTAGCTAATTTGTCACTAAAGTGATTTTAAAAATACCCAAAAAAAGTTAACCTTTTGAGGGAGCCACAAAACACGCTATGTTATGTTTTTTTGACAGAAACAACACCAATTTATGTGGCTCCCTATTTTGAACCCCTTAATCTATACTATTTTTTTAAAAAAAAGTAGTTTAGAAAGTAGACTCAGAGCACTACGAACATTGTTTTGGTTGCATCTTCAAATTTTGAGTGTAACTATGCTCAATTTCTCATCCAAGGTCAGTATTTCCTGAATTCAGGAAAAAAGTGACCACTTAAGACCCCTTTTTGGCCCCCCATCTTCTTGCACTTACCCTTTATGATCATCATATTGCAAATTGTGTTCTTATTGAAGACTTTTGGAGGTTTGCCCCCTTGAAAAGACTTATTATTCTCATGTATTTTCAAGTATTTGTAGCATAGTTCCTATTACATTCTTGAACTCTTATGCAAGTTATTTCATTACACATTTACATATGCTAGCACATGAATCTAAAAATGAATTATAAGATTTATAAAACATGTATTTGTAGCATATTTTCTATTATATTATTCTCTTGTGAAAATTATTTTATTACACATTTGCATATGCTAGCACATAAATCTAAAAATGGATTATAAGACCTGTAAAACACTTTTTCTTTGAAGAGTGGAAGTAAACCATCAAAAAATATGCATTGAATCTCAACATCTCAAAATTTGTAGACTTCAAATTAGTAGTCAAATCTTGAAATCAAAAAATATAATCCTTAATTGGCCTATATTCTTCTTGGTTTCATTAAATGACATGTAATAGATGTCTTAGGCTCAGTGTTCTAATCTTTTTTTTTGTGAAAATGTTATCCAATTCTTAAAGGAAGTGATAGAGGCATGAGGTAATGAATAGAACTATGTAAATGGATGACCACTCAATCTTGTTGGAAATACTTTAAAAATAACTTATCCTCATGAAAATAGGTGAAGCATCTAGCTTGGAAAGTCTTTAGACAAAACATTAGATCACCTTTACCATCATATTGTGTAAAACAAGGTGCCACAAATCCACTTGGCAAAGGATAAGTCAAATTTTCATATACTAAAGGATTATGCCTTATTTGTTAATATCATCTTTTTCCCATAATGTACTTTGCAATCACTCAAAGATATGAAATCACAAAAAGATCCAAAGGAGTGTCATGATCAAAAAGTGAAATATTATCATGATGCATATAAAAGTACACTGGATCCACTAAGGAAGAGTAGCTAGGAGGGGAAGAATGAGAATCATGAGTAACACATGGTCTAGGGCCAATAGTAAAGTAATCTATCAAGGTACACATGAAATCATGGAACTGTGTATAATAAGTATGACATGAATTAAACCATTACTTAGCTCTTTCAACTAAGATAGCACCAAATGCATTCATCAAGGTGACATTAGTACAAGCATAATATGAAGATAAATAAGGGCTAACGTGGAACTCAGGATCTTCATTTCCACTAAATGACTCTATTATAGTTGTATTCAAATAATCTGCATCATCTAAACCAATCATCATTAATCAAAGAATCATCAACCACACCACAAGAAGATAAAGAACTATCACTATGATCATCACTAAGCATAGCATCAATAGACCAAGAAGCACAAGAAAGGGAAGAAATACTAGAAATCTCATGTGGAGGTGAAACATATTTATCTACATCATGAGAATCCTCAAGGTAAGATGAAGCAAGAGAGGCTCAAATAGGAAAACTTGTAAGTGAATAAGGATAGCTAGAATGAGATGTATAAAGGTTATGATCACTAGGTATATCATCACGCATGAAGAGAGATTCTCTAAGTGTATCATGAGAGGTTAGAGCTCATGATCATCAATATGAATTGAAGCATGAGGACGAAAGGCACTCAAAGGTAACACAATATCAGGGTATAGACAAGAAGTCTACTCCACATATAGGGGAAGCGTCGGACAAGAAAAAATGCTGACAGGAACGGGTGCACGAGCCTAAATGGGTACCTGCTTACGAACGGGTGCCTGTTTATGAATGGGTGTTTGTTTACGAATGGGTGCTCAAGCCTAAACAAGTACCCATTTAGGAATAGGTCCATGTTTACGAATGGGTGCCCATTTACGAATGGGTGCCTGTTTACGAATGGGTTCCCATTTACGAATAGGTGCTCGAGCCTAACAGGTACTCATTTCGTAAAGGTATTTAAATTTTTAAAAAATCCTTATGATATCATTTTTCCCCACAATCAGCGACGGCGAGAACCACGACACACAATGGGTATGCATTTGCCAAACCCCCGTCATCACATTTTTGGCCACATTTTTGACTAGTTTTTCGTACCTGCCACCTCCCCATGCCAAACTCACAGTTCCTAAAGATCTCTAGGTAGGTTTACATGATTTTTGTATGTATTTTTCGATGATTGTAGGTTTACATTTAGAAATTAAGGTTTAAGTTTTATGATTTATATTTTTAGCAATTAGGGTTTACAATTTACAACTTTAAGATTGTTGGTTTACAGTTTTTAAAAATATAATGAACCCTAAATCGTTAAATTGAAGTATAAACCCTAAAACACTAAACTTAACTATAAACCCTAAAACTATGAACTATAAACCCTAAAATGCCAAATTTAACTATAAACCCTAAAACTATGAACAATAAACTCTAAAACTATGAACTATAAACCTTAAAACTATGAACTATAAACCTTAAAACTAAAATTTAACCATAAACTATGAACCTTAAACCCTAAAACTATAAACTAGCACACGTAGATGATGACAACCCCCAATGCATCCCTAACAATTTAGTGTCATTTTTTGTCTCTCACAACTATTGGCTCCTCAAACCCTAAAGATAAGCCATACCTTTAGCCACTCCGAAATTTAGTTTAAGCAATCATACTTGCAACTTATGATTAGGCAAGGACAACTTTGGACCAATTCATGAGAAAGAGTAGCTTCTCCTTCTTTTGGATTTGCTAGGCCAAGGGGAATATTTCCTAAGGTTTTAATATAGGACAATTAAAGAGAAATGAATAAACATAACTTATCTCAAGAAAAAACCATATCCTATGCACAAGAGAACTTCAATTATTGTCACTAAGCTTCAATATGTTGGTTTACCATATGCAAGACTGAAAACCTATTCAAAGTAGGAAAAAAAATGTATGTGACCAAAGATATATCAACTATTATCCCTAATGATGTAGTTCAGTCAAAAACCATACTTTACACGTGAATGCAAACTAGACAATACTCATATCTCAACCATCTATCACACCTCAAGTTATCGTACTTTATGTAATGGTGCAAATTACAAGTGTCAAATGCATAGTTTATCTAGGGATGATTGACTAGTTATATACAAGTTTATTTTAGGAGCAAAGATCTTTACCAAATTTTTAGATTACTTGTAGTATTTAGGATTTAGGTCATTTCTATATAGGTGTCCTCTAGTTAGTGTAATCTTTGGCATAAAGAGTTGTAAATCAAGTCTAAAGTCTCTGTGTCATTCATTATTTTGTAAAATTTGGAGACGATTTTGTCTAGCTGAAATATTTTTCATGATCTAGATTTCTGCATAGTTGTCTAAGAGTTTAAGGGGATAATATATATGTCTATGGGGTTACAATTGCTAACATATTGTCATTTTTGTATAGTTGACTATTATAATAGATGTAAAATGTCTTCAAAGTCATCAAAGAATTCTTTTAGAATAACATATGGGATTACATTGATTAGTTATGGATTGTTAAAGTAGATATAGTTGTTTGATGTTTTTTGAGTTTTTTTATTGCATATAAATAAAATTGCATCTATAATGATGGGATTTTAGATGTACTACTAGTACTTTGTTTTAAATTTATAAGAGTGTTTAGATATTTCTTCAAACTTTAAATCTTCATCAAATGGACTAAGGGATTGATTGTACTTTACTAAAATGATCAATTTGTTTATTAAAAGTATCCTTCTTTTGTTCCTTGGTAGATTATGGTAGGTTAGGTTCTATTGGTTTGCATAACTCATTGATACTTACCTTTGCCAAATCTTAAGGGAACTTGGATGTGTTATCCAAATTCAAAAAGTTATTCATGTTTGGATTCCAAGTTCTACATGAAGTAGAAAAAAAATAAGGGGATTAACCTATGGGGATATGAATCATTTTCATCTTCAGTTGAATGTGTAACTCAACCTACTATAAAGTGATCTTTAGGTCTGCAAGACTAGAAAACTAGTATAAAGGTGTATTGAGACAAAATGTTTGGGATATCTTTATACAAAGGGTGTGGCTAACCTATGTGAACTATTCTATTTTTCATTTCCCTCTAATTATCCTATAAATATTTACATGAAGATACACTCCTTGACCCTACAAATCCAAAAGTGTAGAAGAGTTACATGCTCTTGTCAATTGGTCCACAATTGCATGTAGTTTGATCATGAGTCTTGCCCTTTCAGTATGAATTTACCCATATTCCTTGGTATAGATTGTATGTCCATTCTCTAGAGTTGTGAGGTATAATTTGTAACACCAAAAGGCCCATCTCATAAATTTAAAGAAACTATACTTTTCTAGATAACAAATACATACATTTTTTAGATCATGTTTTATATTTATTTTTTCAATACATTATTTGGAAATCATTATGTTGAACACAAGATATATGATATACCACATATGGGAAACTTTAATTGAGTGACTATAAAGCTCTCCATTAAAACTAGTAAAGTGATAGTGAAGGTTAATGATGTTTGAGCTATAATTGTTAATAAAAAGGCTAACTAGAAGATCTCAATGATATCAAAGCAACTATACCAATGTTAAGCCCTTATGAAGTGATACAAATAAATTACCATAAAATAAGCCCTTATTAAGTTACCATAGTTTAAATACTCACTAAAAAATGTAATTAGAGGAACAAGCATCCTTCCCAAAAGCTCATCCAAAACACATGGAGACATTCATAGATTTAACAAACTATACATGGATAGATACTCATTCAAACTAAGTAAGAATTACATTTACAAGATGGATAGATACTCTTTTTCCTTACAATATTTAGTTCAGTGATTTGTAGCCAGTTCACCAACAACCATTGACTTCTCTCTCTCTCTCTCTCTCTCTCTCTATATATATATATATATATATATATATATATATATATATAACACCTAATATCTTTCCTGTAGCAACAATAGTGTGGACATATCCCCTCAAAATGTCACATCAATATGAGGTCTTAGGCATGGTAGTATCTCACAAGTTGGAAGGACAAAACTTACACAAAAGAACATCCACCTTGGATCAATCAATGCTTTCACTTGACATTAATTCTTCTCCACCCCTACAACAACATGGAGACCCCTTTAGATCATACAAAAGGTGACATGTGGCAAGAAATTATTCACCATCAAGTCCACGTTGGAAGAGGTCAAGCCCATCATAAAGGACTAAGTAGTTACATATTTAAACAAATGGGCCCCATTGATGATGTCACCAAGATACACATGACAATCAATGGATGAAACCCTCCTTCCTCAAATCATGAGCATGTAGTCAAATTTTTGGCCAATGCCATGGATGATGTTGTTAATGCAAAACGGGAGATAAAAGTGCCAAAGATCAATGGATGCCTGGAGAAGAGTTGTGATTGTCATGTTCTTGTTATTCAAGTGGATTCTATAGCTAATGATGTGCTTTACCTGGTGGACCATGCCCTTATTTACAAATTTATGGGAATCTAGGTTTCACTACCTTTTCTAGAATCATTGGCTAGACGGACGTGGAATCCCGAGGGAGATATGGAAGTGATCATGGCAGCCAATAACTACTTTTTTGTTGTGTTTTCAAGAATGGCAGATAGGGTTACTTCTTTCGAGGGCGGGTCATATTTTTATAATCAGACAGGCTGATTCATGAAACCCTAGCATGTGGGGTTTAATTCGGCGGAGGAGCTTTTATCGAGAATACCTGTTTGGGTGCACCTTCAATGGCTTCCAATGGAGTTCTTGAGGCAAGATATCTTGCACATGATTGTGTTGCTACTTGGTAAGCCGATGGGACCCTCCCAATAGACGTTGGATCGTAAGGTAGTTTTTTTATGCCCACTTATGTGTTGAAATTGATTTGAACAAGCCACTTCCAGATTCTATGGAAATTAGGTTAGGCTCTTTATCTTGGATTCAACAGCTAGATTACGAAGCCTTGCCTTTTAGATGTTGAATTTGTCATGAGTATGAGCATCTTTAGCAGAAGTGTCCTAAGGTAATACCATCGGCCTCCTTGAACCCCCTTCCTCCCCCTTGGGGTGGATAAGGGGTAAACTCTGATTCCAAGCAGGAATGGAGAAAATGATGGTTTTATTCCTATCACACAACGTAATAAAGGGAGAGGGTTGAAAAAAAATTTCAAGGAGCATCAAAAGGATGGGCTCTTTAACATGTTTGATATGTTGGAGACCTTTGATGACAAAGATCTTACTACAGGTTCTCAAAGACTAGAGGTCAAGGAAGCAACAGAGGTTTAAGTTGATTTTAGTAAGAATGGCAGTCTAGGCTAGTGAGGATAACCCCACTGATATTATGGATACAGATCAGGCACTAGCAAAGATGGGTATTCTTGAACCATCAGGAAATGAGATAGTGCTTTTGGCCCTAGCTCAGGATTCCTCTCCCTCTCAGACTAAGGGGGAGGTTTTAGTGGAGGGTTGACTAGAGAAAGGTCCTCAAGTGTTAGGGATTCAACAAAAGACTCTTAAGAAAAGAGCTTTGGAGAAGCCTACAAAAGTAGGTCGTAAGAAAGAACAAGAAAAGGTAAAGTTAATAGGAGAATCCCTAGTGGAATCAGGATTAGTTAGGCCCATTGACTCTCACTTCCAAAAATGACAGTCCTCTCGTGGAATGCAAGGGTTTGAACAACATCCCTAGACAAAAGGTTGTTCAAGGTTTGATTCGGGTTCACAAACTGGATATGGTTTTTTACAAGAATGTAAGCTCTCAGTTGAAGGAATGCATAACATTGCCTAAAGGCTTTGGTGGCGAGGCCAGTGTCAATGTGTTGGAGCATAGGGTAGTGTTGGAGGGTTAGCTTGCTTATGGGATCCCTCTAATCTTACCCCTCTCTGTTGGATCATCAGTAGGCACTCGATTTCGGTTGTTGCTGCAGTGTAGAATCAGGGGAATATATTCTCTTTTTATGAATATGTATGCCCCTACAGATCTTCTTGGTAAGGTTGATTTGTGAACCCACATCAAATACATGTGGTCTATAGTTTCACTTTTTTCATGGATCCTAGCAGGGGACTTTAATGCTATTGTGAGTTTGGCAGAGAAGCAAGGACGGGTGGTAAGGTTGGATGCTGCTTCTATTTTTCTTCAGGAGTGTTTGGATTCTTTGTGCTTAGTGGATATTCAACCCAATAATGGGAAGTTTACTTGGAACAATAGAAAATGTGGCAGGGATTCAATCTCTGAGAGATTGGATAGGTTCCTTGTTTCCAGATATTGGGTGAGTAATCGTTGGATGTCCAGCTCATAGATTCTAGATTGGCGGGGATTTGATCATTGACCCATAAAGCTGAGGATATCTATGTCTAAAAGTTCAAAGAAACCCTCTTTTAGGTTCCAACTTATGTGGTTGTGTGAGGAATCTTTACATGATCTTATGGTAGTTTGGTGGCAGGAGCATAAGCCTGCTTATGGTACTGCCATGTATTCTTTTGTTAAGAGACTATAGTATGTGAAGTACCAACTTAAGAGATAGAATAGTGAATATTTTGGAAATATTTTTCGGTCTAAGGAGGATGTTCAAATTCGTTTAGATGTGGTCACACGCCAAACTAGGGAGTTTGGCCTTACAACGAAGAATCTACAAAAGGAGTTTGAGTTACTTAAGGAGCTCGTAGAATGGGAACTTAGGGAGGAAATTTACTAGAAGTAGAAGGCTAGGATTGATTGGCTTCAAGAAGGAGATATAAATGGAACATAATCACCTCTATCAAGTATCCTAATGGGAACCAACTTTCTTCGTCGCTAGATATCTGTAGAGAGGCTATGTTTTTCTTTTCTTCTCTTCTCTCGAAGGATACCCCCAAACGTTAGTAGAGGAGGAATTGAATCTCAAATGTATCCCTCCTTTAGTGTCGATGGAGATGATTGAAGAGCTCATGAAGCCTATTTCTCTTGAGGAGCTGGAAGGGGTTGTTTTCAGATGAGGAAGGGGAAGGCTCCTGGGCCTGATGGTTTTCCAATTGATTTTTTTCAAGATTTTTGGGAGATTCTCAAACATAAAGTGTTGGAGTTGGTTTGGGAGTCACAAAACAGTAAACAGATGTTGCAAGCCTTGAATGTGACCTTGCTTTCTCTTATCCCCAAAAAAGAAGAGGTTCTTTCTTTTGAGCATTTTAGGCCCATAGCTTTATGTATTGTGGTTTATAAGATCCTAACCAAACTAATGTCCAAGAGACTTAAAAAGTGTTTAAGCACCCTTATTTTTGAAGAGCAGGGGGGCTTTGTTGTAGGTAAACAAATTCTGGATGGGGTGATGACAGAAAGGGAGCTTATACATTCTATGGCAACCTCAAAGGACAAAGCTATGTTCATCAAGTTTGATATGTCCAAAGCCTATGATAGGGTCAAATGGAGGTTTTTGTAGCAAACCCTCCTTGCTTTTGTCTTTGGTCAGGATTGGGTCGAGTGGGTTATGAGCTATGTTACCTCTTCTTCCTTTTCAGTTATCATCAATGGGGTTTCGTCTCCCTTGTTCATGGCTTCTAGAGGTTTGCGGCAGGGAGATCCTTTGTCCCCGTATTTGTTCATCTTGATGGCTGAGGGTTTAAGTCAACTTCTAAATTTTGATGCCAGACAAGGATGGATTCATGGTTGGTCTTGGGCTAGCACCTTGCCTTCTTCCTCTCATTTGTAGTTCGTCGATGATATGACCTTGTTGGGCTTGGCCAACGTCAGGGAGGTGAAGAATTTGCGAAGAGCTCTAGATATTTACTTATCGACTTTTGGACAGAAGATTAATGAGGACAAGTCTTCCATCATTTTCTTTAATACTCATCTTATTCAGTTGCAGATTGCTAGAATTCTTAGATTCCAGGTGGAAGCTCTCCCTCATGTATCTGAGTTTTCCCCTTTTAGTTGTTCCCCTCGCTAGGGGGTATTGGTAGATGATTCTTGATAAGCTCCACATAAAGGTTAGTCACTAGACCTTCGAATGGTTCTCCTCTGCTGGAAAAGTTACGCTTTTGAAATCAGTGATTCAGGCACTCCCTATCTACTAGTGTTTTCTGTTGGCAACTCCCTCAAGTTTTATCAAGGACTTTGATGCTCTTTTGAGACAATTTCTTTGGCCTGGGAATCTGGAGGCCTCTAAATGGAGTTTGGTCAGTTGGGAGACTGTTTGTAGCCCTAAGCAGAATGGGGGTCTAGGGCTTCGTCAATCTATTACTAATTGCCAGGCTCTTGCTACCAATCTTTATTGGAGGTGGTGCACTAATTCAAAGAAGCCTTGGGCTAGAATTCTTACTACTAAGTACTTGGGGGAGATTGCAAGTGAGGATATCCCTAGGGTTGATCTCTCAAGGAAAGGCTCCGTGATTTGGAGTACTCTCAAAGGGGCTAATCTTATCAAGCAAGGATTATTTTGGATCTGTAACAAGGGCTTTGAAGCTCTATTTTGGCATGATTCCTAGGATGGGTTCCCCCATCTCTTCACATCCTTAGTTGCAAGAACATTGTGATAGATTTATTGAAGGTGGATGGATTCGAGTGGCGGACTTTAAGTCTGCTCGATCTTTAGGTCAAATGGAGATAGCTTGTTTGAGAAACCCCTGGGAATGGCCTAGGGGGGACTTGGAGAAAGATCAAAAAAAATTCTTCAATTCTGGCTAAACGGTTCTGTAATGCCTCGAGTGATCGAGATATCTTAGCTTGGGGTCTTAACCCTAAGGGATCTTACTTTGTGTCTGGGGGATACCAGGCTCTTGATCAGCGAGGTGGAGGAGATAGGGAAGTTCCTTGGTGGAAGAAAGTTTGGAATAATTACGCTTGGCCGAAGTGTAACTTTTTTCTTTGGTTGGTTACTAGGAATAGATGTCTTACTTGGGATAATCTGCAGAAGAGGGGTTTTCATGAACCTTCTACATGTACCTTGTGTTGCTATAGTGAAGAATGTATCCCCCATCTTTTCTTCAAGTGCTTATATGCTAAGGAAATATGGCATTTCTAGTGGGGACTGTGGAATAAGGAGTGTGTTCATGCCACTTCTTTGATGGACTTTTGGAATAGTTTGGGGAGATCTCCTGCCAAGGCTTCCTTTCTTCAAGCAACATGGGAGATTGGGCCTTCCTGTATTATCTGATAGTTGTGGCTAGAGCGAAACAAAAGGATTTTCCAGGGATGTCAGATATGGGCCCAATAGTTGTGGCAAAAGATTGTGTGTATGATTCGAGTGGCAAAGTGTGACTTGGATGAGTCATTGTGGAGGGAGAAACTTTTTGTGGCTCATGGTTTAGGCCTTGGTGAGAATGTTGTTGGCCAATTGGTGGTTAAGGTGGGACGAGGGCCAAAGATGAAGATTTCAAGGGAAGGCAAGTGAACTTCCCCCCGCTTGGGGTTTTAAGATTAATACAGATGGATCCGCTAGAGGGAATCTAGGCCATGCTGGGATTGGTGGTGTTGGGAGAGATAGTTCTGGAACGGTTATCTTCTTCTTCTCCACTTATATGGTGCAGGTGTTGAATAATCTTATGGAAGCTCAAGCTATTCTTGTGGCCATGGAAAGGGCTTTTGCTCTGGGTTGGAGGAAGATCATTATTGATGCAGATTCTAGGATAGTTATTAATATGTTGAATGATGATAGTTTAAGGGAATCCAATGGCAATTGGCGGTGGTAGGTAGGCAAATTCTACAGTTGGGCAACTCTTTGAGTCTGTTTCCTTTGCTCATATCCCCAGGGAATGGAATGGGGTGGCATATTGTCTTGCTAAGTGAGCTTCAGAGCAACAAAGTAGTTGGGATGTTAATTGTTGGGATCAGTTGTCGATAGACAAGTCTCAGAAGTTACATCAACTTGTGGAAAATGATTAGCCGAGCTAAGGGAGGTTTCTCTGGTTTGGGCTCTAGCAGTCATTGGAGTTTTCTTGGTTGCTTGTCTTCTGGTGGCTTTGGACTTTGTTTTTGTTTCATTCTATGTATCCTAGACAATTGGCATTTGATCCCTGGTTTTAATAAATAAATTTTTACCCCTTACAAAAAAATAAAATAAAATAAAATACAACACATGTCCAAATAATAAACAACACCTTTTCCTAGCATTAAACATCTAGATGAACATATAATGAGATCTAAATCTAGACCAACATTTTCCTTATAGGTATATTTAGTAAGAGTGTGCCTAGAGAAGTAAGGATGAAAAAAAAGCAATAGCATGAAAACTAGAGAATTTGGGGGGAGGACTCTCATCTAATACTTGTGAAATGTATAGGTTATTAAAAATTATTTTTTATTTTAAATTATTAATTGTAATTTCAAAGTCATTAGTGGTGACTTTTCATTTCTAATAATTAAATAAAAATATACAGAGAAGAGTTTCTAGAATAAACTATGTGAGTTTTTTTTTAATCAATGTTTTGAATCACACTATGTGATCCATCATGTAGATTATTCCTCTTCCTCATGATGGATCACAAAGTGTGATTCAAAATGTCAATACAAAAAAACTCACCCAATTTTTCCCAAAAACTCTTTAATGTTTGTGCAATGGAGTGTGAAAATTTGATTTCTCTAAAATATACCTTTTAAAACAAGTTCCAAAAAAACTTTGACTAAGAATTTTACAGCTCTACAATAAAATCATACTAATAGAATACTATCTTTGACTAATTGAACCAAAAAAAATAAAAATAAATAAATTTATAAATATGCAAAATATGCAAAATTAGCCCTAACAACAACTACGTCCTTTCCTAACAACGACGTCCTTTCCCTGAAGAGAGACCACCCGTAAGACAAAAAAAAGAAAAGAAAAGAATGTAGATATCTTAGGAAAGCTGTCTAACGACCTTCGTTAAAAAGCCGAAGGAAACAGTACCAACATTTTGAAGACGGTTCAGGGTATAAAATTTTGATATATTTTACATGTAAATTTCATTTTGGGTTTTTCAACTGTAATTTTTATGCAATTTTGCTGGTTGTTAAATGGAACTTAGACAGCAAGGCCGCTTTACTTGTGTCAAAAGCAACCCACGGAACCTGTTCAACAGACACGGTAAACAAGTTAGCTACCATTCATTTTTCAAGGGCCTAATCTGTTCCGTTAAACATAAATTTATCATTGAACAGAATCACCTGCACGTACCTCGGTCGAACGGCTTTGGCGGAAAGCAAACAGAGTTCTGTAACATCAACGGAATCTTTTAACCCCAATTAGTCCGTTACAATTCACTTGCTTGCAGGCGGACGGTTAAATAGACGACGTTCTGAACAGGAATCATAACGTTGATTTGTATTTAACATCTCGTCTGTGTTGTAATGATTTGGCATTTGCTATTTACCAATTATAATACCAACATCGATCACAAAATCGTATACTTGGTTTAACATTTACTTATAACTGAAAAGCCTGACGGTCGCAGGAAATAGAATTGAGAGTGAATATTATATACACTTTACAAACTTCATTTTTTTTTTTTTTTAGTTCTCTCTTCCTCTGGGCGGAAGTTTTAGCTTCTCTGAATATCGACCTAGTGATGCCATACGCCGGTCTGTGATAATATAAGAGATGAGGATTTGTTTCAGTTTAGTCTACTGATGTGACGAAACCCTTGACAGAACATGAAAAAACCTCGCGCCGCTGTGCTGCTATGCGCTGCTGTGACGTTTTCCTCGACCGAGCAAAACGTGAGATATGTAGAGCGGTCAAACGGCCAGGCCTTCAGGAAACGGCTGCGTCTTGTGCCGTGGTCATATGGCGTAGCCTGCTGGGCTGTGGGTGGAACGACGTTCTCCTTCGCACTTGATGAGAAGAGGGGCGGATGAGCGCAGTGAGCGCTCTCTTCATCCATTCTCCTCCTTCTACGCTGCCGATTCTCACCAGTGAGTTCTTCATGGCCGATCTCCTCATGTGCAGCTGAGAGTTGGAAGGCGCGGAGGAAGAGCAATTCCTATGGAGATTGCAACGGAACGCGCCGGGGTGATTGCTGGGCGAACAGAGGCACATCTTCCTCGCTGGAGCGGACGGAACGTCCGCTCTCCGCTCGGCCTTGGGCGGAACCGGACGGACCGGTGAGCGAGCCTGCAGATTTCTCTTTGGCGACACAGATCTGGCTAAGTCGAAACTGATTATAGGGGAAGAAGTGTAAAGCTTAGTGGAGAGAGAGGAAGAATAGGAATGGCGTGTGGGTGAGAGGGAACGTTGGAAGGCGAGGGGCAGAACAGGGGCGCTGGATCTACTCTTTGCAGAAGCCATGATTGCCTTAGTTAGCGAGCTTGTCAAACCGAGGAGGGCTCATTGCCTGAATATATAGCCCTCTTGGAACCATGGCGGAAGTCAGTTTTCCGCCGTTTACCGCTTCGCGCCCACTTTCTCGGTTTCCACCCCTATCAATTCTGGGTTTCGTGGGCCCATGTTATTTAATGTAATACAACTCTTATGCCACCTTTCACTTAGAATTTTCATAATGGTTTATCCTTTCACCCTTGCAATAAATTCTTACGCAAGATTTCTCATAATGGTTTTATCCATTCACCCTATCTTTTAATGGTTTATCCATTCAATTTTACCCTATCTCTTCAGAAAAAAAAAATCTGATCGTAATCTACGCTTTCAATATGGGCATACAGCCATCAAATTAAGCACCATATCCCGCCAATCGTTTTTGAATATCAAACCCGGGAACGGACCCACAAATGCCGGCCTTGCAAGCCGACTATAGTACCGCTTCGGTTTCGATGATTCTTCCGGATAATACCACGTTCTAGACAAATAATGAGGTGTTATATGCATTATTGCCCATTATCCCTCTTCACCCGGCGACATTGGTCAGAATACAAATAAGTGATTGGTATTCACTGTTTCCAATAGAACGTACAACTCACTATTACCTATAAGGATGGAGCATGGCAACTGTCTTTCAAGTTCCAACCTAGATTTTACTCCAGCTTGATTTCTGTGGATTAACTAGCAAATGTTAATCTAGCCGTCTTGGAAATATAATTTGGCAATGTTCCCTAAAATACCTTATACTCTTGGCTTGCTTTGAGGGGATGCACGGAAATAAACTTTCCTTAGCCTTACTCTAGCCTAATCTAATACTATCATTCACACCTTGGTGTGCAATGGGTACGTCAAAGAATTGTGGAAGTTCAATTGCTATGCACCAATATTATCTTAACTGTTGGAACTATCTCAGCTATTGGGTCTTTTTCTCTATGGTCCGTTTCATTTTTTGTTCTCTTCAGTATTGTCAATTAATTTGCATAATCATAATGGATTTCAAGATCCCAATATTTTGCTTAGTAGCTACTTCAAATTTGTGAGCTTTCATGCTTGGTGTATAGTCTTTATTTGCATGCATTTTATTTCTAAATTCTTGTTCATGCACTCTACTTGGGTTCCTCTGCATTCCATTAGTTGTTACCTATGCATATTATTTGAAGCATGTATGTTTGTTTATCACAAGCCTCATATTTCACATCTTGACACCTACATTTAATAGGCATTCTCTTGCAAATATAAGCACACATCATGTTTAGTTGTCATTTTGCCTACCATCATGCATCCTCTCATGGGACACCACACATACAAAGTTTGATCAAACCGAGTGACCCTCATTGTTTTTATAATTTCACACCATTGCATAATTTGGAGCTCAAATGGATTAAAATTAAATTTAGACATTCTATAATTTTAGTTTGAGAATTTCTAATTGTCTAAAAATATTAAATTTCTTGGGAAAAAGTTTTCATTTGTTTGAATTTGCAAATGATATGGGAATGATCTTGAGCCCTAAAAAGTGGTGTGCAATCTATGTCATGGGAGCCCATTGTGTTGAATCTTGGTTTGGCAAAACTTTTGTAAAAGGAACATGATTATTAGTCACAAAGAGGGTTGTCATCCAAGGAACAACCCTCATGGAAAACTGACAAATACCTATAGAAAAGGGAAAAAATGTATCTAAAAAAATATCAATGTCCCAAAATTTGTGTTTTGTTAAATAAAAAAATGTATACAAGCATGTTATATTTAAGAAATGCGGGGGGGAGTGGTTTAATACTAAGCGTCATCTCTCCTGCTCTCTCTATCCCTCTATCACTATCTATATCTCTCTCTACTTCTCTCTTTCTCTCTCTCTCTCTTTGATTATCTCTCCCTTTATCTCCCTCTTTATCATATCAAAACCTCTAATTGGATTAATCATTTCATCAAGTCTTTCTTTTGGCAAATTTTGCACATCTTCCGCCTCAATTGATTTACCCTTTTGAATTGTTTTTTGCAGCCAACTTTTGAGGATAAGCTTGTTTTCTTTACAAGTGTATCCTCTTAAACACATCACACAAAAATGTAGATGTAAGAAGTTGAATGTAGTGATGTTGTGCCTAAATTTAGACTTCAACTTAAAAATATCTAAAATCTACTATATATCTTAAGAACAATTTTAACAACAATTGATTTCTATATGCTATTTTCCTATGCTTTACCAATGAAATTTTGGTGCGTGGATCGATAGGATAACGACTATATTTAGGATGGATTGAGTTGAAAGCTCAACATTAGGTTTTTGTATGAGGTGGACTATGTCATGTTGGGTGACCTAGTCCATAGATTGGGTGATGAGATTCAAGTTAGAAGCAAGTTGATACACAAAATCAAATTAAAACTTACGAATGTATATTTATGATATATATTGAAAATAATGTTAAAAAAGGTATAAAAATACAAGCTTACATTTTATCCCTCGTAATATGGTAAATCTTAATTTTCTATCACATTGTAATTTCAATGTTAGTTGAAATGAAATTAACCAAAAATCATTACATTTACACACACACATAGTTGAATAGGTAAAGTAACTATAATTGAAAACAAAAAATTGCAAAATCAAATTCTTTTACTAATGCAAAAATGTACCAACTATTTACGCTTAATTATTTATATAAGTAATTTTTTTGATTTTATTATATAATTTGAATGACTACAAATTTCATTTTATCAAAATTTAAAAAATTAAAATACAAATGTTGTTATCTAGATCTTCACCCTAAACTCTGTGTTTTTTTCTTGTAAAACTCCTACTATATTTTGAAAATATGCAAAGAGAAAGGGGGTCCAATTAAAAGAGGAGACAAGAACATTTAGATCTCTACGCTCACAATCTAGACATGAGGCACCTTGAAAAAAACATTTTGTTGTGTGATAGACTTGGGGCGATGGTCAAGCATTATAATGGAAAATCTTACATTAAAGATTAGGCTATGGTACTTTTACAATGTAAAATTAGAGCTTGGTACATGAGTTGTTCCAGATCATATAGCTCCACTAGAACCTCATGAATTGGTACTTTTACAAAAATAGAGAGAGAGAGATGAATAAATAAAGAGAGACAAAGTGAGAGAGAGAAAATTTCACTATATAATTTGAATGGCTACAAACTTAATTTTATTGAAATTAAAAAAAATTAAACTACAAATGTTGCTATCTAGATCAGTACCCTAAACTTTGTGCTTTTTTCTTGTAAAACTCCTAGCTTTTTTCTTGTAAAACTCCTAGTATATTCTAAAAATATGCAGAGTGAAAGGGGGTCCAATAAGGAGAGAGAGAGAGAGAGAGAGAGAGAGAGAGAGAGAGAGAGAGAGAGAGAGAGAGAGCATCTTTATATTTTGAAGCCTATTTATCTAAAGGGGGTCGATATCAAGACTTTCTTTGTTCTGTAGAACTGGGGGTGTAGAAGTTTCTTTGCATTGTTTAGGTATACCACTCAATTATGTTATATCTATAAAAAAATTTATAAAGAAAACAAGCTCATCCTCAAAAGTTGGGTCTCTCTATCTATATATCTTTGTACCTCTCCCTCGCTCCCTCTCTCTCTATTAATTATGGGTTAGAGATCCTTTAGGTGAGGTTGATTACCAAGATCAACTACTATTTGTCACAATTATTTTTTATAAGATAAGCTAGGAAATGGGGCTCAATCCCTTACATAATAAAAGAGTTCAAAACCATAACAAATATCAAGAAACAATAGACATAAAGCATCAGTTGGCTAAACCAAACTAGACTAGGTAGCAAAACAAGAAACATACAAAAACAACCCAAAAACAACTAAGAAACAACACTTGGAACAGTAGCAAAACAACTCCAAACAATAGAAAATCACACCCTGTATCTAGCTACCAGGGTCTCCCAATCTTTAGATATTATCTTGAGTTTCTCCTCCCACTAAGCAACACCCATGTCCTACAGTTCTATCTTTTTCATCCTTTTCTTAGACTAGTTTTCTTCCTCCTATACTTGTTTTTGTTTCTCCAATTCAATCTATAGTATAACAATCCCCAAGACTACTTTCCTCATAATGTCATTGTTTACATTAACCAAAACATTCATAGACTCTTCAATTTTGACCAACTTGTTATGAAAGGTTTTCATATTCTAATTCATGATCTAGCACAATCGTTATTGTTATCACTTAAGTGTGCAGTCTTGTTGAACTGAAAGAAAACTCAACTACCTAGTGAAACATGGGATCCTTTTAGAGTTGTGAGTGACTTGTGATGGAAAAGAACCTCTAGAGAGGGTCGGTTCCCTTGGTTTACCTCCTAAGATTAACTATACTACTATTGTCTTGCAAGGAAAAAGGAGAGAGAAAAGACATAAACTAAACCTATGTTTTATGGAGGTGATTCACCAAAAGTTTAAGGCCTAAATTGTTGTTGTTTGACACACGGTTTCTCAATAACTTAGTTGTTTTATACAAAACTCTCACTCATTTCATGTTTACATATTAGTATTTTATGAGAAGGTTTGATATATTGTAGTTTTAGAAGGGAAAGTCAACTGAGACAATTTCACACCATGACATAGCTCATAACCTACACAAAACATGTATTTTCTTGAAGTAAAGGTACCAAGTGAGACATCTGTTTAAGGACTTGCATTCAACATACATCTATCATTCATTCATATACAATGAAATAGAAGTTGAGAAGGCAAAATACCTGAAACTTTATTGAAAAGGTGTTTTTACAGCTGAATATGCCTTGAAATGTATTTTTTTTTCTTGAAAATGTGTTACAATATGTTGTTCTACATCAGAGACTGAGTTATAATGCCTATGTTTTTCTAACAATCTTTAAAAAACAAGAAAGGACTAACTCAAAAAATTATCCCAAGCCTTTTATATCTCATCCCAAGCATAGGAGAGCATATAGGAGATGACCTTGACCAAAAACACATGCTAAAAATTGGGTCAACATACTTTTGATGCCCAGGAAGAGTTTTGCATGATATAGACTCCTGAAAGTTTGTTGCTCCTTGAAGTGTTGAAGAGACTGAAGTTGAGGAAGTAGTGGTTGACTTGCTCCAACTCCTAGAATCTTGCTCTAGCTTTGCATGTTGTCTTTTAGAGCTCCTAGATTATCTCAAACTACTGTCCTTATCACTCTAACTACTCCTAGATGCTTAGGAAATGGTTAAACTTGCTCAAACTATCCCTAGTGTTGTCATAGTTGTCCAAGTTGCCTTATAACTCCTACTCCGCATTGCTAACGAATAGGACATGCCTAGGCATCTGAGAAGGGATTTGCTATATTTGGAGTCTTCTAACTCTATATAACTGCTCATTTAGGTCTTGAGAACACTTGTTACTTCTTTAATACCCCTGTAGGGTCTTTGTCATCCATTTTAGGCTTAAATTACTCCTAGGTTGAGTAAAAATCTTCAAGTGTCTTTGGTCAAGCTTGTTAATGTTTCACGCTTGTAGAATATCTAATCTATCATCCTCATTGTCAAGTGATTGTTTGTTCATTCATGCCTTTGCAAGATCTCTAGACTACTCTGCCAAGTGTCTTTCTCATCAAATGTTGTCCTTCTTGTAGATACCTTTTGTTACTGGCTTCATAAACTCATTTAAGTTAGAACTCTACACCTTAGTGCCCCTTGTCTCAGAACAATGGTATCTGCCTCCAAAAGTAATTTATCGTGCCTATACATTGTCTTCTACTGCCCTTTGAACCTTTATCTTGGAACCCTATCATAGGTTTGATGGTCCTCATCACTTCTTGATAAATCTTGTGTGACACCCTTTTTTGAATCTCTACACATTTTATTTCCACACCCCTATAAAATAATGTATATGTAGGTCATGATGCTGTTAAACCTAGTTTGGTCATGATGTTAAGTGTGCTTCTTCTTCATAGATTGTCATGTTTGTTAACCTGCTCACTATCTAAAACTTAATTTTGTCCATGTTTTTAATATTTATCAGACCTCTTGACATCCTCTGTTAGGTTTTAATAATGTAAATATGGATCAAAAGTAGGATACAAACCTTGTACTAAAAATACAGAGCTTGGTATTTGCTATACATTATGGTACATACCACATGAAATGTCTTCCAAAACCCTCATACCTCTCTCCCTATCCTCTATATACCATTTCCACAGCACCTACAATCTTCATCAAGCCACCTACAATCTTCATTGTTTATGGCAGGTCTTTGTCTCTTACTATCTTTTGTTGTTGTGAAACCCTTTGCATCTCCACTATCTTGTCTCTTACTTTTTTTATTTGTTTTTTTAAAGACCACATTCTCTATTCTTTGCCTAGATCTCTACGTCTTAGGTTGTCTTTAACCTCTTTCACTATGCTCTTTGAGATCTCACCCTATATAGTGGTGTCCCATGCATGTCTATCACTTATGATATTGCAAAGTTCTTTTAAAATTGTTTCATGTCATCTTTAAGCACTGACAAGGTTTAAGATGTTCCATACCTTCTACAAAATAGTGCTATAACTTTTAGGAAGGTAGTGACAACTCTTACAGACCTTTCATGCATCATTATGACTGTCCTATCATGCTAGTTCTCATTCCTTAGGGTTTCATATATATCTCAAAACCCTCTTCTCACTATGCATGCAAACCCAATCAAACTTTGTGCTCTATGATTGTCTGTTAGGTTCTTATCCACCCATTGACCATTTCAGATCATGACAACTATCTTAGAGAGTATGGACTGCCTCAAAAACTAGAGACTATCGACTAGAAATTTGCATTAAAACTTATTGTATGTCTACCTATTGTGCACTCACCCTCATTTATCACTGTCAAACACCTTTTAGACACATTGCAACCTTCTATCTACGGGACCTTCTTATCACTATAAGCATTTTAATCAACTACACACTATATTTTACCCCTGCATATGCTTTTTGTGGCTACATACCTCACAAAAGATTCTAGAAAACCATTATACCTCCACAGAATCGGTGAAAACATGTGCAGGGTTTCATAAGGTCTGACAAACTTCTTAGCTTCCTTACATGTTTCTAAATTTTGTCTCAGACCTATCACTATCTTAAGTAGGCCTGTAGGGTCCCATACCTTTGTTTGCATTTTAACTTTGAAGATTTCATTATGCTCTTCATCTGTCTTATGCTCTATGGATTGTATTGGTATCTCCTAAATATATTTCTCTATGATCCCTCTCTTAGAAACCCTTATCTTGACATGGCATGAGTAAGTCCTATAGAATGTCTCTGGTATCTCTACATTTTATGGACCACTTAATCGTCTCAAAAGTTGATCCGGACCCTAAGTAGTATTTTCAGCAAGCAGATTCTATGACCCAACCTGATACTTCCCCTACTCTCTAGAATCTCATTCCTTCTTCTACCAAAGATGATTCCTAATCCTCAACTCCTACTCAAGAAGTTGACAATGGTGATTCATCCTTAAATGCATGGCGTGGTGATGATTGGGGTTCCTTAGACTTCACCCCCCATGGGCTTGGTGAATATTAGATTGACCCTTCTCACTTTGACATTCCTGCAATCAACAAGGATTTGCATTCTCACATTGGAATTGATCCTTCTTCTTATGTAAATTATGTTATTGCTTCTTCTCCAACATGTGCATACACATCTCATTTTGACAAGGCTAGTGATGTAGATTCTCCTCCTCTTTTTGATTTGGAGACACGTTACGGGCTTGGGTTTCTTTCTAAACATGGTTACAATGGAAATGGTCTAGGGTGCATTGAACAAGGAGTTAAGGTCCCTGTGGAACCTATGTACCACACTTAAATTATATAGTGGGTTTAGGTTACTAGCCTTCTTCTCTATCTACATCTCCTCCTCCATTGTTCGAAGTCTCTATGGCTTCTTCTTTTCAGAAATCAAACATTTCTCCACAATAGAAAGGGTTGCTTCCTACTTCTCCTTCTTCTCTTCTATCTAAACAAGAGTATTTTTTTGAGGCTTCTAAAGGCCTGCTTGATCACTCTTTCTCCTCTTAAACGTAAAAAGTTTCCTAGACACATTCAACCAACACTTCCTTTTTGTGCATATCATCGAGTGCTTGGTCATTCTACCAGTGAATTTCATGCCTTGCATGACAAAATTCAACAATTTCTTGACATGGGTGCTCTCACTCTTCCTATTGGTAAAGCACCCATCTCTTCTCTGCATGACAAGTGATATTTAGCATTACCTCTATCCGGTCCATTCTTCTTCTTCTATCATCACATTGTGATTACCTCTAGCATTGTTATAAAATAGCATGGTATAGAGTCCACCTCTATCTTGCTTTCTTATACTTTCTCCTGAGGTTTTTACACCTCCCTTCTTCTAATGTGTTGCTACCCACTATGTGGCACCTGTAGCTTTGTTTGTTTGCTTGTTGTCATTCATGGTGGTACAATCTCATGTGCAACCATACTTTATTTTTGGTAACAACACAATATTCCTTTTCATGGTTGTCCTCACCCATGTTCTAGGGGATAGAGACAACTTGTTCTCAAGGTCTGAATTTCTTCTAAGGATCTCCCCTCCTCTTTCTTCCCCTTTTATTTACCTTAAAATATTTGCGTATTATACATGCTAATATTTTAAGGGGGCATATATTCTCATCACATGTGCATCCATACATGCAACTTTGTTTGTTTGCACCCTCTGAGGTGTTTCTTATTAGTTCATCCCCATGTGGCAGTGTTTATTTTTATGCTCCCCAAAGCATTCACCCCTTGCGGTGTTGGTGTTTGATATGCTTCAAGAGTCATTGATGTTTGATACGCTCCCTGAGGCGTTGGTAGTCTATGATCACCTAACATAATGCAACTTTCTAGTCTGTGATCCATGTAGTCTATGAGCCACCTAACATAATCCAACTTGCTGGCCTATGTTCTTCATATGACCTACCTTTTTACACTCATGGTCACCGAGCATAATATAGCTTGATAGTCTGTGATCCATGAGGGCATTGTGATTTACATGACCCCTAGCGATAGAGAAAGCTAGTGTATGAGTCTCATACTCTTCTTCATTTGTATTGATTGCTTCCATGTCTATTTGTATGTCTTCTCTCCTTGAAATAATCAATTGACTCATTATATTCTTCTATCTCCATTTAAGAATTCCTCTATTTGTGGTTTTCTTTATTTTTGTTGCATTTTAGGGACGATGCATGGTATTGAGACAACCTTTTACATTGAGGTCTCTTTCACTTTGCTGACTTAAAAATTTTCTTTGTCTATTGTATGTTTTCTCCTCTATGTATGTGTTGTTTTTGTTTATATATGTT
Source organism: Cunninghamia lanceolata (assembly GCA_027924645.1). NCBI lineage: Eukaryota > Viridiplantae > Streptophyta > Pinopsida > Cupressales > Cupressaceae > Cunninghamia > Cunninghamia lanceolata. The sequence continues at coordinate 1,498,274 of BSBN01000887.1, forward strand.
TGTGATGTTCTGACACAATGGGTTTGTAGGTTTATGCTCTAACACTATTGTCTGTTGTAGGTTTTTATTCTCTAATGTACTTGTTTTGTAGGTTCCCAACCTAGGTAGGGGCTTGGTTCCTCTACTTGAAGAGCTCTGCATCCTCTACAGTATCCTTTCATGTATCCTTTTGTGATGCTACTTACTTTCAGTACTATCCTCTTTACTTTAGCATGCATATTCACATAGTGTCATAAGCCCGCTAAAGTGGGGGCTAAATGTAATGTCGTAAATTACATACCCTTGCAATTTCATGCTATATTTTGGCCTTCCTTTAGTGTCCATTCCCTTAACTCGTTTGTAGGCTCATTTTAGCCCTTGCATTAGCCTTTTGCCTTCCAATGGTGCTTAATCTTTGCTTCCTATGTTATCTTTTTGTCAAATTTGTTGTCACTTTTATTTTAGTCATGTGATGTTCTAGTGTCTTTCCATTTTTTATCCCAAAATGTCTGGACAATAGTGCTTAGCACAGACGTCTACACAACATGCTAGCATCCCATGACAATTTTGTGTTTTGTCGTCGTTTTTGGGAATTTCTCCACTTTTCATATTTTGTTGATCAGTGGTAATGCCTTAAGAATCTTTGGAACAGCTCGTTGGCTCCTTCCTCTTCCCTCCTCTCATTTTTGAATGAATCTTTTCACTTTGGCACTCCTCTTGGCTCTCTCTCTCTCTGTAACTTTCTTATATGCTACAACTTTCTACAACCCTCTACAGTTTTCTATAACACTCTTCTTTCATCTCCCTTGCTTTCTTTGGCTTCTTCAATCCCTCATAGGTGATATTGTTGTTTTTCTTGTTTTATTTTAAGTATTTCTTTTGTTGTGCCCTTGAACACCTTGGGATGCTCACATCCCTTCTATTTCCTTCATTTTAGTTGTCACTATTTGCACAACCATAGCTCTTACCATTCCCAATCACACTTGGGATAGGAGTATTCAACACTTTTTTATATCTATTTTTCTATTGGTTGTTGTGGAGGATAAAAGATCAAACTAGGGGTTCAACCTGAAGGCAACCCCCCAAACAACCCCAACATTTTTTCTTGTCCTCAGCTATAGGTACTTGGAAGAGGATTCAACTACACAAAGGTCTTGTTTGTATCTCTTCCCTTCTTTTGTCCATTTTATTAGTTCATTGGATTTAGATAGTAAATCTCTATTATTTTCATTTTTGTATCATCTAGTACCTTGTTGCATTCCCTTGTTCTGGTTTTGCAAACTAGGCAAACGATTGGGCTAGATTTCACATTTTTTTAGAAGTTGTTTGCATTTCTGGGTTGTACAGATGATAGTGCTTAGCACAGACGTCTGCATGATGCATTGGCATCCTAGACAGTGGCATCCTCCTTCTGGGTCTAGGTTCTCCTCTTTGACCTCTTTTTAGCTTTGTAACTCATTTTTAAAAATTTGTTTCTAGTTTTCTGTAGATTAGCATTTTCCATTCCAGCTTGTATGAATGTAGTATAGAAAGTAGAGGTACTACTTTTTCGATATTACAATTCACAATCCATGGAAATTCATATCCTAAATAGAGGAATGCTTCCCCTCTACTCCATCCCTTGCATTCCTGTTGTTGCCTATTAGGTTATTATAGGGGCTTCGACCTATTATCAGATCAAACCTCCAATTGAATTTATCATTTTTCAAGTCTTTATTTTGTCAAATTTTGCACATCTTTCACCTCAATCAATTTACCCTTATGATGTGTTTTTTCAACCCAACTTTTGGGGATAATCTTTCTTTCTTTACAATTTTTGGTTACAAAATCTACTTCATGCATATTTAAAGAATACAATTTTCTTTTCAAAAATAACTTATTTACAGGGCACTTAGTGTGATATAATGCAATAATTTTATTTCATAAACTCTTAGCAATGTTTTGAACTAAAACATTCATTAAGATTGAATTAGAAAGACACAACCTAATAGTAGATCTATCTCTTCTATCCAACTTGTCCCATAACCTTCAATTTTCACAAATCAAAGTTTTACCTATTGAACTTCTCAATCTTAATTGTCAAGGTGTTGGTCATGAATTCTGATTTTCAAATCTTATTTAAAATCCACATGAATTATCCCACAACAAAAATAGAAAGCAACATAATAAATGTATTATATGTTAACACTTTAATAGTATGTTGATACTTAGACCCTTTATATCTTTATTTTCTCTATCTCTCTTTCCCTCTATATCTCTTATCTCTATCTTTTTCTCCTAATTGGATTCTTGGTGCAAAACAACTAATTGAAATCCGCTCTCTCTTCCTTTATCTCTCTTTCCCTCTATATCTTTGATCTCTACCTTTCTCTCCTACTCTATCTCTCTTTCTCTATTCCTCTCTCTGTCAATATCCTTCTCTATTTCTCTCTCCTACCCTCCCCATGTCTCTCACACTCTCTCTCTGCCTCTCTCTCTTTCTCTATTTTCTCTATCTCTCTCTCCGGCTCTATATTTCTTTCTATATTCATCTCTTTATCGATCACCCTCTCTTAATATATATCTCTCTCTCCCCCCTCTCTCTCCCTCCCTCTCTTTCTATGTCCTTTATATCTCTCTTTCCAGATAAAAAGATATAAAAATAAGGTCTTGTGGTCATAGAACTGAGATAGTTGCAGATAAGGCATCTCTCTCTCTCTCTCTCTCTATATATATATATATATATATATACCTCTCTCCCTCTTCCTCTCTTTGTCTCCCTATCTATCTCTATCTTTCTCTCCCTTTTTATCTCTCTATCTCTTTAATCTATTTGTCTTCCTCTCTATCTCTCTATTTCTCTTTATCTCTCTCTCTCTCCCACTTTATGTCTCTCTCTACCCCTCTCTCCATATCTCTACCCCTCTCCCTCTATATCTCTATCTATTTTCTCTCTATCTACCTCTCTTCTCTTCCGCCCTCTCTCCCTTGTAACTAAAAAGCTTCCCTTTCATATGATACAAATCTTTTCTAAATTTTATATAAAATAAATATATAATTAATAACATATATATATAATAATAATTAATTAACTATAATGCCAAATATATAATACTATATATTAAATGTATATTAATATTAAATATAAATATATATAGATATTAAATAGTCAAAATATATAAATATTATTTTATAATATTAATTAAAAAAAGTATTGAATTTACTTTTCTTTATTCCCATTTGTGAGTGGACCCAAAACACAAAACACAATTTTGTGTAAAAAAATTAAAATTTATGTCTCAAACTACTACTTGAATAAACAAAGCGAATCATGGGTGGATAGCTTAGCAAGAGAGAGGAAAATAGAAAAGGAGAGACAAAGACAAAGGGATAGAGAGATAGTGATAGAGGGAGAGATAAATGTAGAGAGAGAGGGGGGATAAAGAGATAGGGAGAGGTCATTCAATGTTTAGCTTTCATCTTTATGGGTTCAACATGTGATGTTTAACATTAAGATTTATTGGTTTGTGTTTAATTCTTTAGTGTCAATGTTTAGGGTTTTGGGTTTTGGGTTCACATTTAGGGAACTTAGATTTCAACAATAAGGAAGAGGAAGGTAGAGAGAGAGGAAGAGGGGTAAAACCATAATTACTTTCTAGAACACAAGTTATGAGCATTACTTAACTATTTATTTGATGTTTTTGATAAGATAAGCGACATAAAAGGGGGGTAAGTGCAGGAAGATGGGGGGCCAAAAAGGGGTCTTAAGTGGCCACTTTTTTCTGAAATTAGGAAATACTGGCCTTGGATGAGAAATTGAGCATAGTTACACTCAAAATTTGGAGATGTAACCAAAACAATGTTCGTAGTGCTTCGAGTCTACTTTCTAAACTACTATTTTTTTTTTAAAATGGCATAGATTAAGGGGTTCAAAAGAGGGAGCCACAGAAATTGGTGTTGTTTCTGTCAAAAAAACATAACATAGCATGTTTTGTGGCTCCCTCAAAAGGTCAACTTTTTTTTGGTATTTTTAAAATCGCTTCAGTGAGAAATTAGCTAATAACATGTAGTTTATGCCTGATTTTTCTGATAATTGTTTGATGAATATTTTATTTTTTACTAATTTTCAAAGTGGATACATCCTAAAAAATAGAATTTTGGCCGTGCTACCCCTATAAATTTTGAAAACTAATTGAAAATCATTTTTTTCTTTTTTTAATATTTGTAGAATGGAGTCTAGTTTCTAAATATGTAATTTTTTTGAAATTTCAATGAATAGTTAATTTACAATGAAAAAAAGACCAAACAGTGGTTTTTGCCCAAAAACGGACACACAAACAAAAGAAATTAAAGATGAAAGGCTTAACATTGTTAAAATGTGAAAAAAATTACATCGTCAGATAGCTAAGAGAAAGCCTAACATTACCCAGGTGTTTGATTTGTTTGACCTTGAAACATGTGTAAATCTGAGGGTTAGCACGAATGAAATTATCTAAAATCTTGAAAAATATGGAAAAACACGTCTGCTACTGTTCAAAAGGCACTCCAAGCCTTTGGGTTGGAAATCCAAAGCAAATCCCAAGCCCAAGGCTTGGGATTCCCAAAGCAAGACATAACGAGAGCGCGTTATAACGCGCTCGCGTTATTCTTTTCTTTGCATTTTTCCTTTTCCACAAAAGTTTGTGCTGTTTTTCATGTTTTAAATAACGCGAGTGCGTTATGTTCAACTTAAATTTTTTTATGTTTAAGGCTATTAATCATGTATGTATGTATGCCTATATGTATGTATGTATCTATGTATGCCTATATGTATGTATGTATAGTGTCGACGGTAGAGGAGGGTAGAGATGGGAGTGAGCCAGATAGGGGAGGAGAGGGGTGGATAAGGATTGAGTGATTAAGGTTTAAGGTTAAGGATTGACCATTTAGGGATAGGATTTAGAGTTTAGGGATAAGGGATTAGAGTTTAGGACCTTGAGGGATTAGGGTTTAGGGTTGAGGCTTTAGGGATAGCGTTTAGGGTTAAGGGTCGAGGGATTAGGGTTAAGGTAGAGTGTTGAGGGTAGAGGGATTAGGGATAGGGTTTAGGGTTGAAAGTTTAGGGTTTAAGGTATAGTTAGTAGTTCTTGTGGATAGAGCCAGTAAACAATGGGAGATTATTTGCCTGTTTCATAACAATATACCTCCCCTAAGTGCGGGGTGGACAGCAAGAAACATAGATGTACCCCAATGCAAAGCTTTTCTCATAATGATCATCCTTCTGATTTCAACTGTTAATTACTCACTGTGGATGTACCATACGCAAAGCTTTTCTCATAGTGTGTACACCTATTGGCATAATGAACCCCAGATGGGCCAGAAAAATATGCCATATAACATTACTAACATTAAAAAAGTTCATAGCCATTTTTCTGACATATTCTTGCAAATCAAATATCTTTAAGAGAAGAGTGTCAAAAATGATGGGTTTAACAACCTAACATAAGGCAAAGTAGTTTTGTTGGGTTTAGGGATAGGGTTTAGGGTTTAGAGTTGAGGGATTAGGGTTTAGGGTTGAGGGATTATGGTTTAAGGTATAGTGTTGAGGGTTGAGGGTTTAGGGATAGGGTTTAGGGTTGAGGGCTTAGGGTTTAGGGTTGACGGATTAGGGTTTAATGTTGAGAGTTGAGGGTTGAGGGTTGAGGGTTTAGGGATAGGGTTGATGGTCAAGGGATTAGGGTTAAAGTAGAGTGTTGAGGGTAGAGGGATTAGGGATAGGGTTTAGGGTTGAAGGTTTAACGATTGAGGGTTGAGGCTTTAGGGCTGAGGGTTAAGGGATTGGGGTTTAAAATATAGTGTTGAGCGTCGAGGGTTTATGGATAGGTTTTAGGGTTTAATTTTTAAGGGTTAAGGGTTAAGGGATAGTGTTTAGGGTTTAGGGATAAGGGATTAGGGTTTAAGGTATAGTGTCGAGGGTTGAGGGTTTAGGAATAGGGATAGAGTTTAGTTAGGGATGAGGGATTAGGGTTGAGGGTTGAGGGATTAGGGTTTAAGGTATAGTGTCAAGGGTTGAGGGTTTATTAAAAGTGTTTAGGGTTGAGGGTTGATGGATTAGGTTTTAGGGTTGATGGATTAGGGTTTAAGGTATAGTGTTGAGGGTTGAGGGTTTAGGGTTGACAGATTAGGGTTTAGGGTTGACGGATTAGTGTTTAATGTCAAGGTTAGGGTTAGAGTGTCGAGGGTAGAGGGATTAGGGATAGGGTTTAGGGTTGAAGGTTTAAGAATTGAGGGTTGAGGTTTTAAGGATGAGGGTTTAAGGCTTAAGATATAGTGTCAAGTGTTGAGGGTATAGGGATAGGGTTTAAGTTTTAAGGGTTAAGGGATAGGGATTAGGGTTTAAGGTATAGTGTTGAGGGTTGATGGTTTAGGGATAGGGTTTAGGTTTGAGGGATTAGGGTTTACAGTTGATGAATTAGGGTTTAATGTTTAGAGTTGAGGGTTGACGGTTGAGGGTTAAGGTTGAGGGATAGGGTTAATGGTCAAGGGATTAGGGTTAAATAAGAGTGTCGAGGGTAGAGGGATTAGGGTTTAAGGTATAGTATCGAGCCTGTTGAGGGTCTAGGAATAGGGATAGCATTTAGGGTTTAGGAATGAGGGATTAGAGTTGAGGGATGACGGATGACGGATTAGTGTTGAGGATTGAGGGATTAGGGTTTAGGGACAAGGTTTAGGGTTAGGGTTGAGGGATTAGGCTTTAAGGTATAGTGTTGAGGGTTTAGGGATAGGGTTTAGGGTTGAGGGATTAGGGTTTAGGGTTGAGGGATTATGGTTTAAGGTATAGTGTTGAGGGTTGAGGGTTTAGGGATAGGGTTTAGGGTTGAGGGATCAAGGTTTAGGGTTGATGGATTAGGGTTTAGGGTTGACAGATTAGGGTTTAATGTTGAGGGTTGAGGGTTGAGGGTTTAGGGATAGGGTTGATGGTCAAGGGATTAGGGTTAAAGTAGAGTGTTGAGGGTAGAGGGATTAGGGATAGGGTTTAGGGTTGAAGGTTTAACGATTGAGGGTTGAGGCTTTACGGCTGAGGGTTAAGGGATTGGGGTTTAAAATATAGTGTTGAGCGTCGAGGGTTTATGGATAGGTTTTAGGGTTTAATTTTTAAGGGTTAAGGGTTGAGGGATAGTGTTTAGGGTTTAGGGATAAGGGATTAGGGTTTAAGGTATAGTGTCGAGGGTTGAGGGTTTAGGAATAGCGAAAGAGTTTAGGGTTTAGGGATGAGGGATTAGGATTGAGGGTTGAGGTATTAGGGTTGAGGGTTGAGGGATTAGGGTTTAAGGTATAGTGTCAAGGGTTGAGGGTTTATTAATAGTGTTTAGGGTTGAGGGTTGATGGATTAGGTTTTAGGGTTGATGGATTAGGGTTTAAGGTATAGTGTTGAGGGTTGAGGGTTGAGGGTTTAGGGTTGACAGATTAGGGTTTAGGGTTGACGGATTAGTGTTTAATGTCAAGGTTAGGGTTAGAGTGTCGAGGGTAGAGGGATTAGGGACAACGTTTAGGGATAGGGTTTAGGGTTGAAGGTTTTAGAATTGAGGGTTGAGGCTTTAGGGATGAGGGTTTAAGGCTTAAGATATAGTGTCAAGTGTTGAGGGTATAGGGATAGGGTTTAAGTTTTAAGGGTTAAGGGATAGGGATTAGGCTTTAAGGTATAGTGTTGAGGGTTGATGGTTTAGGGATAGGGTTTAGGTTTGAGGGATTAGGGTTTACGGTTGATGAATTAGGGTTTAATGTTTAGAGTTGAGGGTTGACGGTTGACGGTTGAAGGTTGAGGTTGAGGGATAGGGTTAATGGTCAAGGGATTAGGGTTAAATAAGAGTGTCGAGGGTAGAGGGATTAGGGTTTAAGGTATAGTATCGAGCCTGTTGAGGGTCTAGGAATAGGGATAGCATTTAGGGTTTAGGGATGAGGGATTAGAATTAAGGGATGACGGATGACGGATTAGTGTTGAGGGTTGAGGGATTAGGGTTTAGGGACAAGGTTTAGGGTTCAGGTTGAGGGATTAGGGTTTAAGGTATAGTGTTGAGGGTTTGGGAATAGGGTTTAGGGTTGAGGGATTAGAGTGGAGGGTTGAGGGATTAGGATTTGATGTTGAGGGTTTAGGGTTTAGGGTTAGGGTTAAGAGTTGAGGGATCAGAGTTAAGGGTTGAGGGATTAGGGTTTGACGTCGAGGGTTGAGGGTTGAGGTTCGATGTTCAAGGGTTTAGGGATAGGGTTGAGGTTCAAGGGATTAGGGTTAAAGTAGAGTGTGGAGGGTGTAAGGATTAGGGATAGGGTTGGAGGGTTTAGGGATAAGGGATTAGGGTTTAAGGTATAGTATCGAGTCTGTTGAGGGTTTAGGAATAGGGATAGCATTTAGGGTTTAGGGATGAGGGATTAGAGTTGAGGGATGATGGATTAGGGTTGAGGGTTGAGGGATTAGGGTTTAGGGATAAGGTTTAGGGTTGAGGGTTTAGGATTAGGGTTGACAGATTAGCATTTAATGTCAAGGTTAGGGTTAGAGTGTCGAGGGTAGAGGGATTACGGATAGGGTTTAGGGTTGAAGGTTTAAGGATTAAGGGTTGAGGCTTTAGGGATGAGGGTTTAAGGCTTAAGATATAGTGTCAAGTGTTGAGGGTGTAGGGATTGGGTTTAAGTTTTAAGGGTTAAGGGTTGAGGGATAGGGATTAGGGTTTAAGGTATAGTGTTGAGGGTTGATGGTTTAGGAATAGGGTTTAGGTTTGAGGGATTAGGGTTTAGGGTTGATGAATTAGGGTTTAATGTTGAGATTTGAGGGTTGAGGGTTGAGGGTTGAGGGTTGAGGTTGAGGGATAGGGTTAATGGTCAAGGGATTAGGGTTAAATAAGAGTGTCAAGGGTAGAGGGATTAGGGTTTAAGGTATAGTATCGAGCCTGTTGAGGGTCTAGGAATAGGGATAGCGTTTAGGGTTTAGGGATGAGGGATTAGAGTTGAGGGATGACGGATGATGGATTAGGGTTGAGGGTTGAGGGATTAGGGTTTAGGGACAAGGTTTAGGGTTAGGGTTGAGGGATTAGGGTTTAAGGTATAGTGTTGAGGGTTTAGGGATAGGGTTTAGGGTTAAGGGATTAGAGTGAAGGGTTGAGGGATTAGGATTTGACGTTGAGGGTTGAGGGTTTAGTGTTTAGGGTTTAGGGTTAGGGTTGAGAGTTGAGGGATCAGAATTAAGGGTTGAGGGATTAGGGTTTGATGTTGAGGGTTGAGGGTTGAGGTTTTAGGGTCAAGGGTTAAGGGATAGGGTTGAGGTTCAAGGGATTAGGGTTAAAGTAGAGTGTGAAGGGTGTAAGGATTAGGGATAGGGTTGGAGGGTTTAGGGATAAGGGATTAGGGTTTAAGGTATAGTATCAAGTCTGTTGAGGGTTTAGGAATAGGGATAGCATTTAGGGTTTAGGGATGAGGGATTAGAGTTAAGGGATGATGGATTAGGGTTGAGGGTTGAGGGATTAGGGTTTAGGGTTTAAGGGGGAGGTATATTGTTATGAAATAGGCAAATAATCTCCCATTGTTTACTGGCTCTATCCACAAGAACTACTAAACTATACCTTAAACCCTAATCCCTCAACACTAAACCCTATCCCTAATCCCTCTACCCTCATTACTCTACCTTAACCCTAATCCCTCGACCCTTAACCCTAAACGCTATCCCTAAAGCCTCAACCCTAAACCCTAATCCCTCAAGGTCCTAAACTCTAATCCCTTATCCCTAAACTCTAAATCCTATCCCTAAATGGTCAACCCTTAACCTTAAACCTTAATCACTCAATCCTTATCCACCCCTCTCCTCCCCTATCTGGCTCACTCCGATCTCTACCCTCCTCTACCCTTGACACTACACATACATACATATAGGCATACATAGATACATACATACATACATATAGGCATACATAGATACATACATACATATAGGCATACATACATACATACATACATACATATAGGCATACATACATACATGATTAATAGCCTTAAACATAAAAAAAAATTAAGTTGAACATAGCACGCTCGCGTTATTTAAAACATGAAAAATAGCACAAACTTTTGTAGAAAAGGAAAAATGCAAAGAAAAGAATAACGCGAGTGCGTGATAACGCGAGCGCGTTATAACGCGCTCTTGTTATAACACGCTCGCGTTATGGCTTGGTTTGGACGAACCTAAGGCTCGTCATTACCAAGTCATAACGTGAGCGCGTTATAACGCGCTCATGTTTTGACCTATTTTTTTAAAATTAATTTGGCCACTTTTTGGCCCCCCATCTTCTTGCACTTACCCAGGGTGCTGATCCCATTACAAAACAGCCATAAAGGCGCACTGAAGTTCCATTAAGAACTAAAAAGTAGACACCGGACTAACCAACAAACATAGCCAAAAAAAGACCCAGAACAGAGACAGAGCGGACCGAAAGCAAAACAACAACCACAGGCGATGACCGAAGCCCTAACAACTAATTAAACATCTAGTCCCAATCCTCAGCCATAAACTGGTAGAGGTCATGGTACTCCTTGAGATCTTTATCCTTCAATCCCTGGGTAGCAAGCTCAACATCCTGGAGAATGGCAAGGGTCGTGGCAAACCTGTGCATCACTTTCGCCGCAAACTTTGCTAGGGTTTTGAATTTCCTCTCTAGCACAATGATCCTCGCAGAGAGAATATCAATCTCGTTATCTTTAGGAGTGGTTTTGCCCTTTCTCTTCATCCTACCTAACTCCTTCCCTGTGTTCTCCAAGCTCACAGACTGGGAACCCTTAGCATTGAGCTCAGTATTGAGCTCGGAGAAATTATTGGGCCCTTCCTTCGCTTTAGCCTCCACAATGTCATTCTTGGTCACCTTATTGACAAAAAATTCCCCACCCATCAGTTTGGTCTCTAGCAGTATCTTCCTCCACCTTAGAGACTTCCTTCTTAGCTGCAAGCCTCGTCGACCTCCTTGTTGACGGCACCTAGGGTTTGCTTCTCATCAAGGTAAAGTCCTCATCGACAGTGTTGTCGCTACCACCAATACCATCTTCAGAGCTAACCTCTTCCACCACCACAGAGACATTCTTTGCCTTATTCTACTATCTGTACCACTTCCTTCTTCCAACCTACCCCTTTTCTTTTTCTGTGGGGTCACCTATGCAAACTCACTGGGTAAAAGCTTTCTTTTGACAGGGGTCTTCGCAGAGGTCAAGGGAATCTGGTCCCTGGATTTAGGCTCTAGGCTTAAACCAGTGGTTTTTTTCTTGCCAGACTTTATGGACTTAGCATACTTTTCCGGAGTGACCTCCATTATTATCACAAGGCTAGACACCACATGACTGGAATAGGGCGGTAGGGGAGAATCAACCTCGATATCCATGAGGGCTTTAGGGGGTAAAGTGCAAGATGGAATTTATATAGTCTAAGGATAAGCCCCTGGTGGAGCAGGATGAGGGGTTTGTTGGGGTCAACATGTTGTTCAATGGTTGTCAAAATAGAGGTTTCCAGAGATGAAAGAAGATAAAAAGGAAAACTTATCACTTTGCTACGATGAAAATGATTGAGCATAGCAAAATGATAATGGAAGAAGCATTTGAATATACCTTTCAACATGAAGTACTTTATGAGCATGTAACACACCTCGTCCCATGGCTTTGGCAACATTTCTCGATCAAACCCCCTGCAGACTGTGAAGAACCTCCCCTTTCTTTAGAAAACATGTCATTCCCTCAGGGTCAGAAACTTTGCTCTTTCTAGGGTGTTTGGTGCCCTCTATGGGCATCCCCATCGCCAAACCAATCACCTCTTCAGAAACTTCAAAACTAACACTGCCCACCTTAACCTTTCTGTCCTCCCAAGAATACAAGAACTGCATCGAGAGGCTTTCATCATAACCATGTAAGCATTCAAGGTAGGAGGCCACCCCGCCCTCTTGGAAAATGTGCCAGAGGGTCTTGTTACGTCTAATTTCATCACATGATTTAGGCTCAGTGCGAGCCATGTCACCCCCATGGCTAAATTACCCCAATTTCTCTCAGGCAAGCTAACAATGCAGGAAGCAGTAGAAGACTTAGAAACTTTTGAACTGCAAAAAATCTCCCAGTCCCTGATATTCATACTCCAATTAATGAGTATGTTGTCTTTTCGGCCGCCAGGGGTGGCGTACTTGCTTAAATTCTCAATATGCGAACTATCACTCATATTCTTGCCATGGTAACTATATACACCTAAAATTGGCATGACACTACTTAAAATAAATATTTCAAATATTTATTTCATCATTCACATTCTTCTATCAATAAATAAATAAATTTATTTATTTATCTAATTTACCTCCTCTCATTTAATTAAATAAATTACATTTATTTAATTAATTAAAATCACTTACACCAACTTCATTCTTCTAAAATAATTAAATAATTTTAATTATTTAATTAAGATCTCTTATTCTCCCAAATTTAAATAAAATGCAAATTTTATTTAAATAAAATCTAAAATCCTCACAAAATAAAATATATTTCTATATTTTATTTATTCTTCTCAAATATCCACAAAAAATAATTAAATAAATCTTTTGTTTAATTATGCTTTCTTATCTCTTCGAAAAATCATTCTTATCTTCCAAAAATAACTTTCCTCTTGTCACACAAAAGCAAAACTCTGAGTTACAAAAGCAAAATCACTTTGAAAGCATCTTCTAAAGCAAATCTTCTCTTAAATTAGAAAAATAAATTCTAATTTAAGAAAATCAAATCTTATCCTCATCAAGAGAGGAGTTAACTCAACTAAATTGCTTTTGGAATTACATGTGTCCTTCTTCTATTGGATGCACGTTCCTCAACAATCCTCCTCCGTTGATCCCTTCTTTTCTTCTCAACCATTGATCTTCCTTCACTCCCTTCTATAAATACAACCTTCTTCTCTTCATTTCATATCTGGATTTTGTGTAAACTTATGTTGCAGAGATACCGGCGCACCTTTGGCACCCCTACTCCCATTTGAGCATCCTCATTCATAATCCATTTCTGTATTTGAAACTCATCTTCAAATACACAAGTATCACAACCATTCACTCTTTGTCATCTTCAAACAAGCAAGCAAGCAAAAGCTTCTGAGGGCTTTTATCATCAAGATCAAAGAGAGATAGGCGAGCTACAAAAGGCGAAAGGTAAAAGGTGAAGGTATCATTGTTTTTCATTGTTTTTAATCTTCCTTTATCTTCATATTTTGTAGATGTTTGGGTTTTTATAATCATATTGATTAACCTGTTTCCCCCCTCACAGTAACCATTCATTAATTGTTCATAATTAAGGGTTATGCATAGGGACGTCAGGTTATGATAATCACTATTAATTGATAACTATTTATTTGATGTTAATATTACTATATATACATCACTTATATGTATGTGTGTGTGAGTGGGTGATATTATTCATATAAATAAAATCTTCTATAAATATATAGATTTGCAAATATATATATTATATATATTTGCAAATGTATAATTCATATTATTATATAATATTATATTATACTAGCATATCTATCATTATATGAAAAATATATATAAAATACGCTGAGAGATATCCTTCTCAAGGTGCCTATTCCACTTATACATGACAAATTGATTAAAAACTAGGTGTCTCAAGAAGGAGGTTCGCTTCTAGAAGGTTATAAAGATGGGTTGGACAATTAACAATGGTAGGAGATGGATTCCTTTCTTACTCGACCAAAGCAGTAGGAGGATTTGAACCAAGCATACACCATTTATTAGATGGGAGACTTGATCGATCGACCAACATGAGTGTAGTGGACCAAGAATATCTCTAGCATATCACGAGAGACTCGATCGATCGATATACCCTTTATTTGACCCAAGAATATCTCTTAGCATATTTTAGATAGATTTTTCTAAAGATAAATATTGTAATTTTATTTTTATTTACTTAAGAGCTATTTTATAGTGTTAGTTTTTTTAAAATATTTGTTGTTTTAATTTTTATGTACATAGTTTGGAGCTATTTTATTTACTTAAGAGTTTTTTTTTTCACTTTAGAAACTATTTAAGAATTATTTTATTTTTATTTACTTGAGAGCTATTTTATAGTTTTAATTTTTTCATTTTTTTAACATGGTCATGACATTAGTGTCCTTGATGCTAGTGTAGAACACCTCTCAACGTAACAAGTTACTACATTAAGGACACTCTAATCAAAACAAACCCAAAACATAAGTGAAAAAAACATGGGTATGCAATCTTTACCATTACAATAATAATAACCTATTTCCCCAAAATTAAAGTATCTAGATGAACCATACAATGTGAGAGTTGCATTTAAATTAAAAAATGCAATAAGAAGAACAAATCAACAAAGAATAGAGTATGCGTCATGAGTACTACAACACATGTCCAAATAATAAACAACACCTTTTCCTAGTGCTACAATATCTAGATGAACTTTTCCTAGAAAATTTTAGATGAACATATAATGAGATCTACAACCAAACCAATGTTTCCTTATTAATGAGGTGCATTTAGCAGCAAGTGTACCTAGAGAAGTAAGGATGCAAAGAAAATAAAAGTAAGGATATGAAGAAAATAATAACATGAAAACTAGAGGGGGGAGGAGTGGGGGTCTAATACTTGTGATGTGTATTGGTTATTAAAAATTGTTTTTTATTTTAAATTATTAATTGTGATTCCAAAGTTATTATGGTGACTTTCATTTCTAATAATTAAATAAAATATACTTGAAGCGTTTCTAAAATAAACTATGTGAGTTTTTTTTAATCAATGTTTTGGATCACACTATGCAATCCATCATAAAGATTATTCCTTTTCTTCATGAGGGATCACAAAGTGTGATTTGAAATGTCAATAAGAAAAAAAAAAACGAATTGTAGTGTTGCATCATTTGACATCCTTGCTTTCAAAATTTCAATGTTTACAATTACACATTGTGTATTTCAACATTAAGCACTTTAACATCTTTTTTATGCTTCTTTATGCAAAATCTCAAAATCATTCACATTGCTTTGTTGTGCAGCACTATTCACATCATATCCACTTGGTTTGTAGTGAAATTAGTGTGTTTTTATTTTCATAATTTACGAAAATTTAATGTGTCTAAAATATACCTTTCAAAACAAGTCCATGAACTGAGTGATGGTCACACTAAAAGAAAACTTAATACAAAGTATTTGACAAACTTCTTTGAATTTTACAACTCTACAATAAAATCATACCATTATAATACTATCTTTGACCAAGTGAACTTGAAGACCCCAAGTCTAAGTTAATGAATTTTTCAAATAAAATCATACCATTATAAAACTATCTTTGACTAATTGAACCTATCTTTGACTAATTGAATCTAAAGACCCCAAGTCTAAGTAATGAATTTTTCAAATAAATTTATAAATATTTTAAAGATAAAAAATTAACCCTAACTTCCTTGAAGAGGGACGACATGTTTTAAAAAAAAAAAAAATTCAAAAAAAAAATCTAGATATCTTAAGAAAAACTGTCTAGGGGAAAAGACCCACTAGGTGGGATAGACCCAATAGCTAAGATAGTATATGTGTATTTAAGGCCCAATATTTTTTAAGTTTAATACTAGTATATGTACATTTAAGGCCCAATATTTTTAAAGTTTAGTACTAGTAGTTGCGAGTTAAGATTGTTAGTGTTATTATAAGTACTAATAATTGAATGAAATGTGCCCTTTAGATTTACAAAGCAACCAATCATGTGATACCACATCAGCGCACCATCAAAGGAGGTCTTAATGCACACCTATTGGTCCACACTTTTTTTCGGGGAACTATTTGACACCTCAACAAAAAGCACGCTGATGTGGCCCTGAAACCTTAGTTATAAGCAGGTGGTTGCCAAGTAAGCTACTATAAAATTTTTGGAGTGATCTGAAATTGCCACGTATGATTTTGAGAGGCGTGAATTTAGGGTGCACCACTAGTGAGTCCTCTCCCCTAATGACCTTCAAAACGCTGAAGCAGCAAACATTTTGAAGACGGTTCAGAGTATAAAATTTTGATACATTTTACATGTAAATTTTATTTTGGGGTCTTAAAACTGTAATTTTAATGCAATTTTGCTAATTGTTAAATGGAACTTAGACAGCAAGAAAGCTTTACTTGTGTGAAAAGTAACCCACCGAACCTCTGCAACAGACACGGCAAACAAGTAGCTACCTTTAATTTTTTCAAGGGAATATCTGTTCCGTTACACAGAAAACAAATATCATTGAACAGAATCACCTGCACGTACCTCGGTCGAACGGCTTTGGCAGAATGCAAACAGAGTTCTGTAACATCAACGGAATCTTTAACCCCAATTAGTCCATTACAATTCACTTGCTTGCAGGCCGACGGTTAAATAAACGACGTTCTGAACAGGCGTCATTACCTTGGTTTGCATTTAACATCGCGTCTGTGTTGTAATGATTTGGCATTTGCTATTTACCAATTTCGATCACAAAATCGTATACATTTACTTATTGGCACATAACTGAAAATCCTGACGGTCACAGGAAATGGAATTGAGAGTGAATATTATATGCACTTTAAAAACTTTGTTTTTTAAATTCTCTCTTCCTCTGGGCGGAAGTTTTAGCTTCTCTGAATATCGACCTATTGATGCCATACGCTGGTCTGTGATAATATAAGAGATGAGGATTTGTTTCAGTTTACTCTACTGATGTGATGAAACCCTTGACAGAACATGAAAAAACCGCGCGCCGCTGTGCTGCTATGCGCTGCTGTGGCGTTTTCCTCGACCGAGCAAAACGTTAGATATGTAGAGCGGGCAACGGCCAAGCCTTCAGGAAACGGCTGCGTCTTGTGCCGTGGTCATATGGCGGAGCCTGCTGGGCTGCTGTTGGAACGACGTTCTCCTTCGCACTTGATGAGAGGAGGGGCGGATGAGCGCAGTGAGCGCTCTTTTCATCCATTCCCCTCCTTCCACGCTGCCGATTCTCACCAGTGAGTTCTTCATGGCCGATCTGCGCATGTGCAGCTGAGAATTGGAAGGCGCGGAGGAAGAGCAATTCCTATGGAGATTGCAACGGAACGCGCCGGGGTGATTGCTAGGCGAGCAGAGGCACATCTTCCTCGCTGGAGCGGACGGAACGGCCGCTCTCTGCTTGGCCTTGGGCGGAACCGGACGGACCGGTGACCGAGCCTGCAGATTTCTCTGCGGCGACACAGATCTGGCTAAGTCGAAACTGACTATGGGAGAAGAAGTGTAAAGCTTGGTGGAGAGAGAGGAAGAATAGGAATGGCGGGTGGGTGAGAGGGAACGTTGGAGGGCGAGGGGCAGAACAGGGGCGCTGGATCTACTCTTTGCAGAAGCCATTGATTGATTGCCTTAGGTAGCGACTGTGTCAAACCGAGGGGAGCTCATTGCCTGAATATATAGCCCACTTGGAACCACGGGCGGAATTCAGTTTTCCGTCATTTACCGCTTGACGCCCACTTTCTCGGTTTCCTCTCCTGTCAATTCTGGGTTTGGTGGGCCCATGTTATTCAATGTAATATAACCCTTTGCCACCTGTTTCCCTGCATGTCACTTAGAAATTTCATAATGGTTGATCCATTCACCCTTGCAATAACTTCTTGCGCAAGATTTCTCATAATATCTTTATTCAACATCGAGTTGAACACTGTATTGAACATCAAACCTGGGGACGGACCCACAAATGCCGGCCTCGGAAGCAGACTATAGTACCGCTTCGGTTTCGACGATTCTTCCAGCTAATACGACCTTCTAGACAAATGATGAGGTTGAGAAGTAGGAGGTGTTACATGCATTGTTGGCCATTAGTATCCCTCTTCACCCGGCAACATTGGTCTCAGTAGAAATTACTATTTGGTGTTCACTCTTTCCATTAGAACGTACAATTCACTATTTACCTATAACGATGGAGCATGGCAACTGTCTTTCAAGTTCCAACGTATATTTTACTCCGGCTTGATTTCTATGGATTAACTGGGAAATGTTAATGTAGCCGTCTTGGAAGTACAATTTGGCAATGTTCCCTAAAATAGTTTTACTCTTGGCTTGCTTTGAGGAGATGCACGGAAATAAACTTTCCTTAGGCTTACTCTAGCCTAATCTAATAAAATGTATAGACATAATTATAATTATTTTATTAGCAATCGTACTTTGGTGTGTAATGGGTATGTCGAGAATGGATGTGGAAAGGAGTTCTAGCAAACATTATTTTGCATATAGGAAATTTAAAGTATACATGATTTGTAAAATTGAATTGCTAATTTCAATTAATAAGAGGGTGTATTTGTAAGAGTAGTAAAGATGAATTTATTATTTGTTTATAATATTAGTATTCTAAAAAAAAGACTATAGAGAATATTTGCTTTATTTTTTTGTTGCATTTTTGTTTATTGAAACCATGTAATGATGTGTGTTGTTGTTCTACAATGGTTGTTGTTAGTGAATGGTTGTTGTCCATCCATGATTTGAACATTGAAAGAATGTAGTGATATGTGTTGTTGTCTTGCATTAGAAAATAAATGGAGTAAATTAATATGTTACATGCAAGGAAGTAAAGTTTTTTTTAATAGTAGTGGGTAAAAGTCAGTATGCAAGTAAATATTTTTTTGTTTTGGTCCTCTTCTTGTTTCCCAAGCATGTCAAGCCCATCTAGTTGAAATGGCAGGCCTAGGTACATACATCAAGCTATCTTCTTGCATTGCATGTCCCTATCTTCTTCTTAGTCGTGTCTACCTTGAGCATGTTGAATTGATTTGGATCTCCCTTAACGACATAGATTTTTCCTAAGTGAAGAATTAGATCTCTTGAAATAAGGTAGATGAGATTGCCTTCATCTTGTGGATCTATGGTTTTCCCAATAGTAGGTTGTAACATATGTCTTTATCATCACATTAAACATTGTCAGGACGGTCTAAGGGAAAATGGGAAAGTGATCTTTTTTATGATTGTAATTCCACATTTGGGGGACTTAGATCAAGGTCAACTTGGTTAATTTATTCCTCTAGAGGTGGGGTTATATGATTTAAATACTTTAACCCAATAACCTCCAAGAGGGTTGTGTGATGTGATGGAGAGTTCCTTAGAAGATCAATGAAGGAGATATTTACAAAAGTTTTCTTGAGGTCTTCGATTAGATCATATTGACTGACAGGGCTTGGAGCAAGGTCTACTATTGAGACTATATGTTCATGATATTCCCTTTCTAGGCTTGCATGATGTTCTTGAACATCATCATTCTCAACAAGTTTGACTAACCTAAGCAATTTTGTATCCCCTTTTGTGCCCAACTAACTAGGGGTATTCGATTCTTCTAGTGGGGTAGAGATCGCGGATCCTAATGCAGTGGGATTGGAAGAACTAGGTTGGTTGGAACCATTGTTATGTTGGTGCAATGGGAAGGGATATTGGTAGATCTGTTGTGGACATATTGCCTTATGGAAGGAGTAATATATCGACAAACAAACATTGTTGTTTCTCTAGGAGTTTAGATATGAATCAATTGTACTTATGACATGTCTTGGTGTCATGTCCCCTTGTCTTGTGAAAGGAACATAATTTATTAGAATTGTAATCTTGAGGCTTTCAATATGGATCATATTGGTTATTTTTATATGTGTGATCATTCTACTACCTATTGTTCTTATGATCATAGTTGTTTCTAGGGGGATAATTAATGGTAGTAACATTTTGCTTTCTCATACTTGAGTAATTATAGCCTCCACCATAACAATTACCATTATAGTTACAATTTTTGTTTTTGTTCTTAGCCAACGGGGCGTTTGTAACTCCATTAGTCATATCATTTTGATTGTTTTTCAATATTTTAGGTGCTTAGGGGTTATTATTGTTGGTTGGGTTCTAAGTGGCCAATCTCCCATTGATATCATATGCCTTCCTTTTGTTGTTGATTGCGGCTTGATTCATTCTCACAACACTCTTGAGAGCTTCTTTGTATGATCTATAGGGGAGATTTTGGACCTCCTCTCACATATCCTTATTTAGGGCATGCAATAAAATATCACAAAGTTCCCTATGATTCATGTTTAGCATGCTAGTGGACGAGTAGCTAACTTGTCTCCATTATGTTATGAAGTGTGGACTAGTTCATTGGGATCTTGCTTAACATTCATGAATTCTTAGATTCTCTTCTTTACTAGTTTGTTCATATCAAAGGTAGCGATGAACTCAAAGATGAATTGTTAAAAAGAGTGAATTGATGCCTCAAGGAGTCTATAATACCAATCTAGTGTTATTCCTTCTATATTTTTTGGGAAGATTCTAGCAATGACACCATACTAGGGAAGGATCTTCCAAATGAGAATGGTGTAGGCTTTGATAATGGATTTAGGGTCTCCCTCCTCTTTAGACATAGGGATTTAAGGGAGGGTTGCAATAACATTAAGTTGTGGATGGTGTGATGTGGGGGCTCCTTCAAATATTCAAGGTAGGTTCCAGAAATGGAATCATGCATGGAAGGAGAGATCCCTACGAACATGAGCCCTATGAGGGGATTTGCTCGATAAATTGCATTTGAAAAGGCATGTTTGGTTGTTGAAGTCTGGGGAATGTCAGATAGCTTGATGAAGTTGTATTAAGGATTGAAAACCAAGTGGAGTCATATGGTTTAGAGTTTGTGATGTGTGCATCCTACTTAGTGGGTTGGATTCATTGCATTATATGTTGGAGGTAGAGAAGGCACAAAGGCCTCATTTCTCATCTTACGTGAGTAATAGTTGAAGTATGAGGATAATTGAGTAACCACTTGGTTTGTCACATTTGTTATAATGGTGAAAGGATTGATGTGGAGTTGCCACCTTAGAGATCTTGGTTTCTCATTTGTTTGTGTAGGGTTTTAGAGTGGCCATTTAACACCCCTAGCTTCAAGCATCCTAATTTGTTGCACTAGGGTGGTTATGTTTCTCCTTTGTAGAATTTATACATTGCATCTCACCATTGTGGGTTGGGTTTTGTTGATGTTATTATTGGGGAGGTTCGGTGGCCTTATTTATCATTACATTTGTTGGGTTTTTAAGCCTTGTCCATTATGTGGAGACTTAGTGCTTTTGGAGGACTATTTCAAGGGATCCTCATGCTATTCAACCATTTTCCAAGTCTCTTTTGAGGTGATCCACCTCATTTTCTATTTGAGTGGTCATATTCCTATAGGTGGCTAAGCTTGGCTCTTGCATATGGATTTTATATTAAACTAAAACATGTTGGGCTCTTATTTTGTTTGGATTTAGTTGTAAAATTGTCCCTTGATATTGACCCCACATGGGGTTATCAAAGGTAGTGTAATCATGGCTAATCAGGTGTTATGATTGTGTTCTTAACATTCATTGTTTGAATCAATATCCTTGTAATTCTACCTATTTTAAATAGGTTCCATGGGATCAGGTGGAATATATTAATTGAATAAGGGTGTAAGAGGCTCATTGGAGGGAATTTATCCCTGGGATCTTATCAATCCTAACATATTTAGTGATACCTTAGGTACCATAGGTTAAATGGGATGATGATGGAAGAGAATAGATGGTGAAACGAAATGGGAAAAGGTGAGAGAGTGTCCCAAAAGGATTTTCTCTTCATGTCAAGTTTACCAAAAATATGTGCTACTCCAAATCCACTCACCACTATTGTGTATGAGTTGGAAGTGGGGCAACACATGCATTGATCACATGTGACTTGTGTGTAGATAGATCACTCTTGCTCATGTGGCAAGAGCTAGTGGATCAAGGGAGTGTCTGGAGTACCACCCTCTTCATGAGGAAGGAGTGTTCTAAAGGTTGTAACAATATTCATACATAGGTGAGTAGTTGTGTTGATTTGATTCCTCTTTTCATGAGGAAGAAGTGTTTCACAATAGATGGTGTTGTTTATTCACAGTATGGTGGTGGAAACATGGGGGTCTTATGTAGAAAACATCTGAAAAGGTGTTGTGATGGTGATCCTTGTATGATTGTTCACATTGTTTGCATGGATTATGTTAAGCTCATGTTAGGCATTAGTGAATAAAGCATTCAATCAACAATTTTCTATTTCAAGTAATTCTACTAAAAGAGATAACTCAAAGGCTTGTTGTCATTGGTTTTTTGCTTGTATTTGTTGCAAGATGTAAGCTTGCTCTTGGTCAACCTCTTTGATATTTGGTTGAGTTGCCTTGACCTCATTCAAGATAGACTACCCAGTCCTCTCTAACCCCATGACAAATGAGCTTGGTACATAGGGTATGTAGGAGAGAGGGGAGATAAGAAGGATAGGATTTGGTATGCTTATTTGAGCTATGTGTTTAACTTGTATGATTGATTCTCTTGACTTTGGTTATTGTGTTGATTGTGATTTACTTGATTACTTTATTTATTTGGTGTCTTGTCTTGTTTGCAGGGACCTTGTTGCTTGTTTGTTTTCTAAGCTTTGGGCTTTGAAACATTAAATGCATGGACATAGGAATTGAGTTGATGTTTTGTTTTGAGTTTTCAAATGAATTTTAACTAACAAAATGAGTGATTATGATTCGAGCTAAATATTAAAATATATTGTAGACACCTAAATTTGACTACATTCTAATGCCGCCTAATTCCTTCCACATTCACATGTCTTATCATCACCTAGTTATCAAATGTCTTCCTAGCATTAATTAAATAATTTATGATTATTTAATCAATTCATTATTCATCATTATTCAAACATTAGTTAAAAAAATTAAATATTTATTTAATTAGCTAATTATCCATTAATATATCCCTCTTGATTTCTTTCCATTTCTAACTCTTGTGCATCTAATTATTTTTAATTAATTAAAATATTTAGATAAATCCATTAATTACTCACTAATATTTTATTATATCTTCTGCATGATTTATCTTCATCCTTATCCTATTTTTTGCTAAAATCTTATACTTATCCACCTTTAAATTTTATCCTTATCAATCCATTCATAAAAAATCTATAAATTGAACCTATCACAAGCCATAATCAATTTCAATCTTGAATGCAATGCTATGTTGTTGATTTGAGCACCCGACATTACTTCTTTCAATCGTAAATCCTAGAGTACAACTGCCATCGTTGGTGCAACAAGGAAGAGTTGGGTGAGATATGTGTTATTTCATGTGTTTTTGTTTACTTTTCCTTATGCTTTATTTGAGGTTTGTAATTAAGTTTGAAAGTAGGATTTAGGTCTTTTGATTTGAGTCTTGCATTTATTATTTCAAATTTATTTGCTTACATGTACAATTTAAATGCAAGAAATGAATGATTAATCTATAATTTTATGTTTTCCCCAAATAAACAAATTGAACTAATTAACTATCAAATCAAATAAATGTAACTACAATGATTTCGATTAACTAAATGAATCCAATTAGTAAGCTAATCCTTTATTCTTATTGGTTTTGTGTATGTTTTATCTTGTTTTGCATTTTCTTGGATGAAGAAAATGCTATCAAAATGAAAGTAGAACTTGCAATTCAAATTATAGTAATCTAATGAAAATAAAGAAATTCTAACTAAATATTAAATCTAAGAAGCAATAACAAAATGTTACAGATCTAAGCAAGATGAAGAATTGATTAACCATTCTAATCTTTTGAAAATAAGCTATTCTAATAGCTTGTAAACAAATGATGAAACCTCACACCTAGAAGATTGATAATCTGAGGTGTTGATGAAACGATCTATGTTACATCCCCAATTTTTGTCTTGCTATACTTTTTACTTTTACTTGGACATAAGTAAATTTATTATGATGTTTGGATCAATGACAAGGAAAGACATGGATTATATTGAATGTTATTTATGAAATTATGGAAATGATTATGTTATTATCAATTTAATATTTGCATTATGAGATTTGATTTATTATTGGAATAACGATGCACTGATCATAATTTGTTTGGTAACAAGTTTGATACAGGATTACAGGTTTTCAAATGACTCTCGAAGAAAAGAGAGAGAGAGTATCTTTTGAGGAGAGAGATATAGACCTTGGGTTACGAGTGGTTTATTTGTCAAATCAAGTATAACTGTTTAAATAAAAACGTGAACCAATAAGTCGTAAGAGGCAAGTCTTGTCTTGTCAGTTTACTTTTGAACCCAATCGACAAATAGTCGATATCTCACGAATCTTTTCAAGTCGTAGTGTGTTGTCATAGTCATTAGTAACATAAACGACGTCATTTGTGTGTGAACTGTGACCATTTACATTTAACGTAAAAGTTACGACATTATTGTCATAAAATGATGGTGTTGTTATTAATAAGTCACTTAGTGTTTTTATTGTCAACGTTTAACGTCAAATGTCGATCTCGTCAAGTCGACATGATTTAATGAAGGATTGTGATGGGGAGGTAAAATCGACCCATTCACATTATCCGTAAACCTTTGTTTATTATTATTATTCTTATTGATCAACCATAACTATTGAATAGAGATAATGTTATGTAAACTATATTTGATATAATCAAATAAGTACATATATATGCATCAAATGAGGATAATACCTCATGATAATTATTAATATTTACTCTTGAGCAACCGTAGGCATATATTATGGAGTGCCTTCATTATAACTGCTTAATGGATCGAATCACCCCTTGTGATCATTAATTGATCAAAGTTAGTTTAATGAGTTGGCGGCCTCTTAGAAGAGGAGTGGCAGATAACCCAGCTGCCATTGTTGATCTCCTCAAATGATGCTTTCATCATCAACATATGTCGATATTTGCATATTTCTAGCGGGCGTTTGGAGTTGAACCATAAAGCAAAAACTGTTGGAATTAAAAGAGTTTTCAACTGCTAAGAGTGGGAGTGAACGGAGAGGATGACTCATTATGAGTCTATTTGAGCTCTTAAAGCCACAACTTAGCTAGTCGATGGCGTATCTTTTGGGAACATGTTTTTTTTGTTGAGTGTTGGTGATTAGAAGAAAAGAACTCGCGGTGGGTAGTAAGGAAAGAAGTGATCGAAAAGTGGAGAACGTGGCTGTCTGGGATGAACACAGAAGTTTTCTACCTACCCATACATCTCTGTAAACCATCGTTGTCAGGTAAATACTCCTACAAGATATGCTTTATAAGACAATGATAATTCGAATGGTTTCTTGTCTTGGACAATCGTTTAATTCAGTTTGGTTATCCTCTTAGTATACTGTGTAAATTTTGCAAAGGAGATAAGTCGACTATGTCACCTTGAATACTATCAATTTAACTTGATTGATTGAGTTGGCTGTGTATGTGTATATCTTAGTATAACCAGAGAAGCATTGACTTAGCCTGAAAAGGCCGATGCAAGCTTTTGCAATGGTATTTGTTTCATTATCATTTCGGGTCGATAATACTTTTGTCGTTAAATCAATATGCAGACCCATTTATTGTTTAGGAAATAAATGAACTCTTTAGATGGGAATTATTATAGTTTTCTAGTGTTTACAAAACTAGTCACTCTATTGAATGAGCAATCATTTTGAAATAAGTCGATTACTTTATCATAGGATAGATATGTATTAAACTCTCGTCGAGATTAGTGTAAATGGTACTTGTTATAGAAAACTTACCAGCCAAGAGTAATATGGGATAAAGTATGAAGTGGTGGCGTTATCAAATGTTTTGAAACCATTCTTGTTTTAATTTATATACATTGTCAAAATGATATCTTATCCAAAGAACTTAGATTCTTGGTGGTTTAAGGTAACTATGGTATAACCTTTTGAGTGGTAGAATAACTAGGGATAGTTTGACAAACGGGATAAATGTCGAAAGACCTTCTTAATGTCTATACTAGTAATCTTGATGAGTATAGCTTTATAGTAAACCAATACATTGAAATAGACTATGTCTATATAGAAACAACCATGTATAAAATCATATATGAGTATATATGTAGTGATGGTTAATGACATCATGTAGAGGTAAATTGAAAGGAATTCATATTCCTTTTGAATAGAATTTATTGTAAGGGTAAAAATGGTGATCAATCAAATGAATTAAATAAGACCCAAACATCAACAGAATAGAGAAACAAGAAGGATTCAATAAACGAAGCAATGAACAAACACAGTGCAAACCTCTCCCGTTTCGAAACTTCTGTTGTTCGCCTATCACAAATCGTCCTTTTGTAGATGAGATGAGCCCTCAGAGAGTGCAATCTTTTTAGCTGTTTGTAGGAAGTCGACGGTGAATGGCTATGGTGATATGCAATGAAGATGAGCTCCAATGCAAGTATATGATCTCAAGCTTGTAGATGACAAAAGGGTGCCAAAGGCGTGTTGGTGATATTTCTGCAGAGTAACGATGTCAAAAGCCTGGATGATTAGAATGGAAGAATGAGGTTTCATTTATAGACTTGGAAGAATGAGAATCAACGGTTGAGAGAAGATATGAAGATCGACGGCTGAGGATGGTTGAGGAATGTGCAACCAGTGGAAATGTGACAAGTGTCCTAGCTCCATCATGAAAGGGGGGATGTGACAAAACTGATTAGAGAGTTAACTCCATTGACTGGTTTGTTAACAAACTTGATTGATCAGTTAGAATAATAAATTGTGGAACTGACTGAATTGATTGAGGATTTGACTCAATTGACAGGTTAGTTAACACTTTTGATTGATTAGTTAACTAACCTCTGATTTGAGAAGAAATAGGCCATGTGGGTGAGGGAAAATAAGGTAATTAAATATTAAATATATTTAATTACATGTGCAACCCGATGAGGTGGACAAGGTGAGGTGGAAAAGGTGAGGTGTAAAGGTGATGTGGATTTTTAGAATTTAGAACTTAGGATAGAGGAATTTGGATTAATTAAATAATTTATGATTATTTAATCATGTAGGACATTTAGAAGAATTTTAATTAAATAAATAGAATTTATTTAATTATGGATTAGTGAATTGATTAAATAAATTGGGAATATTTATTTAATTAATAGAAGAAGGGAATAAATATTTAGAATATTTATTTAGGATGAATTGTGTCATTTTTAGGCGTATACATTTATTAACTTTTCAAGAACTATAGTATTCTTAACCTTAGTAGGGTTAAACCAAAGGTCAAATATGAACCATAGTCTCATAGATATGAGATGTGGAAGTATATTGAAATATTGTAATATTCAAGGGTTGTTATAAAAACCCTAGAGTCGATTATAAACCAAATGAATGGTTATGTCATTTAGACTTATCTAAGTCAAGAAAACTATTATCATGACAAGATGATTAAACTATTTACGTAAACATAGTTGGTAAGAATAAACTGCGGGAATACGACAATATCCAAGTCAAGTAGGGGTGGGTGAACACAATGACCATGTTTATTATGAATGTTATTAATATTAAAAACTTTGGCCAAAGTAATGCATTTGTTTTCTACATGCATTGTTGGTTCATTGTATCTGGATTGCTCAACCTATCGAAAATCATACTTAACTAGAGGGTATCTAGGGTTGTATGGTTGATAGAGTTGAGTAGGATGCAACACTATGTACTCAGGAAAGGCAAATTATCACTAGTCACCTAAGGTCTATGTCCCTTGTGAAGGATAGGGCCACTTCCTATGTGGAAGATGTGTGGGAGACTGCTGGTCTATGGATGGAGGTAAATCACTGGAAAGATACTCTCTCTCCAAGCAAGAAACATGCCAGGACTTGTGATAAAGATGTCAGATATTCAGAAGTAGTATTTATTCCAAAATTTGTATATGTAATTGATTTACATTTGTAAACATTGTAATTGAGAAAGACAAAATGGTTTATTGTATTTTGTAAAGAGAAATCTTGTAATTGTAGTTACTTGATTATATCGATGACAACACTTTATTTATCGAAATGGAGCTATTTGCTCACAGTGGCACTTAAAGACATAACCACATATATTTTATTTATACCATTTCTTTACGATTAAAATGATGGTAAGACACTCGATGCTCATATAAACTTGAAACGTTGTTGAAACCTATTTCACGATGTTATCCTCGTCAGATTTACTACGTTTACGTCGCATGCATGTCGGATGTTACGATGAAGGTGATTTGGAATAAATACATGATCGCAACAACAAAGCGTATGATTGACAAACCACTGTCGATGTTTTACATTGAGTAAACTTAACAAGACATAACATACGAGACATTCTCGACATTTATACCTGTCGTCTGTAATTGGTGACACAGACTCATGATATTATGACACAATTGTCAATTAATCTTACTCGTCGTGACAATGACGTAACAAAGAGTGACTTACCCTTACAACTCATAACAACTTCATCGATAACCTTGACTTACCTAAAACATCAAGACTTACCTCGAGTCAACTAGGTTGATCTATCTAATGTGTACTCAGTGGCAAATACCCATTGATATTCCAGGGTCTATTCTCCCCTTCCCCGAAGATACCTTCTCTCCTCTTTGTTTCATGGAGAGGTTGTTCCACTTGTTCCTGTCAAAACATTCTCACATACAATTTGTGGTCAAAGTATTGGTAACCCTGTCAAAACATATTAACATCACATCATTTCATTTTTTTATAATGAAAGGGCATTTTATTCATAACATCAAATTGATCATACTCAAGTGATAAAATCATGATTTAATAAAGTTAATTCTTCTAACCATAACATTGTTTTCCCATAATCATATACGTATTCACATGTCTATTCTATCTATGAAATCAATAAAAGTAAGTAGTAAAACTAAATCCAAAAAGGGGATGTAACACTAACACTATTGTCTCTTGTAGGTTGTTATTCTCTAATGTACTCATTTGTAGGTTCTCAATCTAAGTAGGGGCTTGGTTCCTCTACTTGAAGAGCTCTGCATCTTATACAGTATCCTTTCAAGTATCCTTTTGTGATGCTATTTACTTTCAATACTATCCTCTTTACTTTAGCATGCATATTCACGTAGTGGCATAAGCCCGCTAAAGTTGGGGCTAAATGCAGTGTCGTAAATTGCATACCCTTGCAATTTCATGCTATATTTTGGCCTTCCTTTAGTGTCCATTCCCTTAACTCATTTATAGGCTCGTTTTAGCCCTTGCATTAGCCTTTTTCCTTCCAATGTTGCTTAAGCTTTGCTTCCTATGTTATCTGTTTGTCAAATTTGTTGTCACTTTTATTTTAGTCATATGATGTTCTAGTGCCTTGCCATTTTTTATCCCAAAATGTCTATACAATAGTGCTTAGCATAGACATCTGTGTAACATGCTAACATCCCATGATAGTTTTGTGTTTTGTGGTCGTTTCTGGGAATTTCTCCACTTTTCATATTTTTTTGATCAGTGGTAATGCCTCAAGAATCTTTGGAATAGCTCGTTGGCTCCTTCCTCTTCCCTCCTCTAATTTTTGAATGAATCTTTTCACTTTGGCACTCTTCTTGGCTCTCTCTCTCTGTAACTTTCTCATATGCTACAACTCTCTACAATTTTCTATAACACTCTTCTTTCAGCTCCCTTGCTCTCTTTGGCTTCTTCAATCCCTCATAGGTGATATTGTTTTTTTTCTTGTTTTATTGTAATTATTTCTTTTATTGTGCCCTTAAACACCTTGGGATGCTCACATCCCTTCTATTTCCTTCATTTTAGTTGTCACTATTTGCACAACCATAGCTCTTACCATTCCCAATCACACTTGGGATAGGAGTATTCAACACTCTTTTATATCTATTTTTCTATTGGCTGCTGTGGAGGTCAAAAGATCAAACTAGGGGTTCAACTTGAAGGTAAACCCCCAAATAACCCCAACATTTTTTCTTGTCCTCAGCTATAGGTACTTGGAAGAGGATTTAATTGCACGGAGGTCTTGTTTGTATCTCTTCTCTTCTTTTGTCCATTTTATTAGTTCATTGGATTTAGAGAGTAAATCTCTATTATTTTCATTTTTGTATCATCTAGTACCTTGTTGTTGCATTCCCTTGTTTTGGTTTTGCAGACTAGGTGAATGATTGGGCTGGATTTCACACTTTTTTGGAATTTGTTTGCATTTTTGGGTTGTACGGATGATAGTGCTTAGCACAGATGTCTACGTGATTCATTGGCATCCTAGACAGTGGCATCCTCCTTTTGGCTCCAGGTTCTCCTCTTTGACCTCTTTTTAGCTCTGTAACTCATTTTAAAAATTTGTTTCTAGTTTTTTGTAGATTAGCATTTTCCATTCCAGCTTGTATGAATGTAGTATAGAAAGTAGAGGTACTACTTTTTCTATATTACAATTCACAATCCATGGAAATTCATAGGAAATAGAGGAATGCTTCCCCTCTACCCCATCCCTTGTGTTCTTGTTGTTTCCTATTAGATTATTATAGGGGCTTCAACCTATTATCATATCAAAACCTCCAATTGAATTTATCATTTGTCAAGTCTTTCTATTGTAAAATTTTGCACATCTTTCACCTCAATCAATTTACCCCTTTGATGTGTTTTTTCAACCCAACTTTTGGGGATAATCTTTCTTTACAATTTTTGGTTACAAAATCTACTTCATGCATATTTAAAGAATACAAATTTCTTTTCAAAAATAACTTATTTACAGGACACTTATTGTGATATAATGCAATAATTTTATTTGATAAACTCTTAGCAATGTTTTGAACTAAAACATTCATTAAGACTGAATTAGAACGACACAACCTAGTAGTAGATCTATCTCTTCTATCCAACTTGTCCCATAACCTTCAATTTTCACAAATCAAAGTTTTACCTATTGAACTTCTCAATCTTAATTGTTAAGGTGTTGGCCATGACTTCTGATTTTCATATCTTATTTAAAATCCACATGAATTATCCCACAACAAAAATAAAAAGCAACATAATAAATGTATTATATGTTAACACTTTAATAGTATGTTGATACTTAGACCCTTTATATATTTATTTTCTCTATCTCTCTTTCCCTCTATATCTCTTATCTCTATATTTTTCTCCTAATTAGATTCTTGATGCAAAACAACTAATTGAAATCCTCTCTCTCTCTCTCTCTCTCTCTCTCTCTCTCTCTCTCTCTCTCTCTCTCTCCTACTCTATATTTCTTTCTATATTCCTCTCTTTATCGATCTCCCTCTCTTAATATATCTCTATCTCTCCCCCCCCTCCTCTCTCCCTCCCTCCCTCTCTTGCTATGTCCCTTTATATCGCTCTTTCCAGATACAAAGATATAAAAATAAGAAGGTACTTGTAGTCATAGAACTGAGATAGTTGTAGATAAGGCATCTCTCTCTCTGCATATATATATACTCTCTCTCTCTATATATATATATATTATAGACACCTCTCTCCCTCCCCCCTCTCTTTGTCTCTCTATCTATCTCTATCTTTCCCTGCCTCTTTATTTCTCTATCTCTTTAATCTCTTAGTCTTCTTCTCTATCTCTCTATTTCTCCTCATCTGTCTCTCCCTCTTTATGTCTCTCTCTACCCCTCTCTCTCTATATCTCTATCTCTCTCCCTCTATATCTCTATCTCTTTTCTTTCTATCTACCTCTCTTCTCTTCTGCCCTCTCTCCCTTGTTGTAACTAAAAAGCTTCCCTTTCGTATGATACAAATCTTTTCTAAATTTTATATAAAATAAAAATATAATTAATAACATATAAATGTGGGGTCATTCAATGCTTAGCTTTCATCTTTATGGGTTCAACATGTAATGTTTAACATTAAGATTTATTGGTTTGTGTTTAATGTTTTAGTGTCGATGTTTAGGGTTTTAGGTTTTAGGTTCACATTTAGAGAACTTAGATTTCAACAATAAGGAAGAGGAAGGTAGAGAGAGAGAGAGAGAGAGAGAGAGAGAGAGAGAGAGAGAGAGAGAGAGAGAGAGAGAGAGAGAGAGAGAGAGAGAGAGAGAGGGGTAAAGCCATAATTACTTTCTAGAACACAAGTTATGAGCATTACTTAACTATTTATTTGATGTTAATATTACTATATATACATCACTTATATGTATGTGGGTATGTGCAGGATCATGATGGGCCAAACTATACCTCTAAGTGGCAATGAAAATATAAAAAATCAGACTTTATCAAGTTCATGTGAAAATTTGAATGGATTATCTACACAATTTGAAAAAGATGTAAGAACAAAATTTGTAGAGAATTGAATCTAGTTTATAGGCTACTATTTTTTTTTTTTTTAAAACTAAATTTACTTAGTGAAAATTGAATATTTCAATGAACAGCTTTTAAATTTTTCAGAAAAAAATAAAAAGTGGGTGTCTGTCCAGCCAACCTAACTATGAGTAAATTTTTTTTTTTTTGAAACTTTCAAAATAAGTAGAGGACTCATGTCCAGATGTGACGCATATTTATTTGAAATTTTTTCCAATAAAATAATTAGTTATGATTTTTTTACTGTGACTTTTTTTAAAAACTAAAAAGTAATTTTCCAGCCAACCTAACTCGATAAAAAAAATTGAAATTGAATTTTTTTTTTAACCTATAGCCAGAAAGGCATAGAGTGTGACATAGGTTTCGGATCTGAAAAAGGTGAAATGGTTTGAAAGTTATGAATGTTTTTCAATCAGTGTGTCTATCAGGATTTCAGAGACACGGTATATAGAAAATTATTAATAATTATTTAATAAAATGATAACCAAACAAATCTTATATTTTTAGAAAGCTAACAATTTTTTCTATAAACCCTTTTCGTTTTATCAATTTTGCATTAAAAAAAAGTCGTCAGCATGAAGGGTGAAGTTCGAAGAAGAGACTGAAACATGAAAACACGTTAGAATCCAGAAAAGTCAACAACCAAAATGGATATCCGTCTTGCTTTGTACCAAAGCAAGACGGATATCTGTTTTGCTTCAGTAAAAGCAACTCAAAACGGATATCCGTTTCCTTGATCTATAAAAAATTTTCTACCATACCAAAGCAAGATGGATATCTGTTTTGCTTCAGTAAAAGCAACTCAAAACGGATATCCGTTTCCTTGATCTATGAAAAATTTTCTACCATTGGTTTTGGATGAAGAGAAGCAACATATTTGAAACATCAAGGCAATAATACAAGAAGTTCAAGTTAGTTGGTCATTTATAGGTGTATCTATTGTTTCATATCACATTACACATAGAATTCTAATTAACAATCTAGTTTCCTCATTTGGGGGAACATTTTTTTATCCGTTTCTAATGGAAATATTTAGTTAAAAATTGGTGGCTCCTTGTGGAAAGTATGGTCTCTTATCAAGCACGCATAACCAAGAAGGTTGATATCCATTTTTGTTACATGTTTGTTGATCACATCTTATGAATAGGATGTTGCTTGGTGATAGTTCTAGGTTTAGTGAACAATATTCTCAAGCTTATTGCAATTTTTACACTTGTGACCAAATTTGGTACCAAACCCTTTCACCTTTTCAATTAATCCTGATAGTGTCATCTCACTCCATGCAAATCAAACCAACATTAGGACCATGTGAATGAGATTAAGGATAGCCTTGAAATATGAATCTTTGTACTGTTGATTATCCTTTTAGCATGACAATCCTTTAGGATCATTGTACCCAGGTGCAAGAATCCTTCAATCTTCTTTTATTTATATTTCTTTCCTCTTCATACACAAGATTCTCGTGCCTTGTAGTCATGACAATCCACAAATCACCTAACTGTCCTTAGTGAGACTATATCTTATTTTGACAGTGATAGTCATCGTCCATTCACAAGTCTCCTCTTTAACATAGATACCCTTTGCACATGCTTTGACTTCATGATTTTCCTTTTGTATGTTGTATTATGGTATGAAAATACTATGGCCCCTTCTTCATCCTCTTGTATAATGAAATTGAAGGTCGACACTTACGGTTACTCTTCTTTATTACTTGGTGATAATGAATCCCTAACCTAATTTTTTATTGTCTTGAAGCCGAATTTACCACTATTGAGACAGTCAGAGTTGATTCTTGATCATGAATATTGCGAATTACTTCAAATATCCATGGACAATTTCAATTGTGTTTCTTAAGACACCCATGCCTTGACTATCCCTTGATGTTGGTCATGATTATGCTTGGATGGCATAATAGTTCATAGTTAGATTTTTGCCACTAAAGTTTTCCTTTGACAAAGTCGTATTTGTAGTCCACCTTTTGATGATGTTCAAACAATATAAATACTTATTCTTAACATAAGCAATACATTTCTCACAAATACCAATGCATTCTACTCATAAGGTTCATGGCACCATACCTAAAGGTATGATAGTCAGCAGTGTACTATTATGGCAGCCTATGGTTGGTTTGACAATCTATAATAGTGATAGCATTCATGCCTAATAGTCCTTATCATTCTTGTCATAATATATTTTACATTTGAGGCCTTGTCTACAACATACAAAGTTTACCTTTCTCACCCATACCTTCAGTATATCAAGGACATTGATAGGGAATTTTTAATTTCCACTCAGTCAGTGCAATCTAGGAGAGGATAAATTGTCTAAAGTTGTAATCTATTTCCATTTACACTTGCCATAACTACAAATGCTTAGTGTTTATTCTCAACCCCGGTATATGAATAAAATGTGACCTATTGTTCTAATAGGCCTATAGGGACAAAGAGGTGATAAAGCCTTTAATTTTAAACATGACATGGTTTTGATAACTTCCCATATTGGTAAGGTCCTGGATGAAAATCCTTTGATGCACCTAATTGTAATAGGTGTTATGATAGTCCTTGGTATCTTTTCATTTCTTTTTGAATGGCCTACAAATAAGACATAAGACCTATTAGATCCTTCATAAATAAGAATTCTCATACATTACATTTAAACTTAAACTCCCTAAACATCCATCAATCCATCCATTAATATCAAAATGCCATGAATATCCTATGATCAACCATTCTAATTCCTAGGATAGTCATATATTGCAATTTTGCTTCTCTATACTAAAATAGCCCAAGGAATATCTACCCTTGAATTTGTATTTTAACAATCTAATGTCTTTACGAATAACATTGAGCCTTCTTTTGGGACAACATTTTTGCCTTTAGAAGCTCCTCATTTGATGATAGCCTAACATAGAATAAGTGGATAGTCATAACATTTTAGCATATAATGGGAAAACCCTAAAGTGTGATAAAGTCTATACATTATCTATTCCCATCCATGTCACAAAGCAACTATTCAAATGCTAGGCCAACATGATTTAAACAATCATAAGGGCCAACAATCCACTCCAAATGCATGGGAAAAGGACAACTCTTGGATCCCATATTAATCATGTTCACATGGCTGCTAGCATTTTCAAGTGAGTCAATACAAAAATTGAAAGCCTCAAACTCATACACTTCAGAAAAATATACCTAATTATAAATTTGATATGCATGAATAAGGAAGTCCTCATGCAATACAAACTAAAATGTGTCATATTTAGACATGTCATCAAGTTGAACTACATCATGTTGAGACTTGTGTTTACTTAAGCATTACAAGTCACTTGCCTCTTTGCATGCTTCAAAGTTCCAAACAAAGGACTCAACTTTAGGTGTATGTCATAAACCCGTCAGAAAATATACAACGATCCTTATGTAATTGTTTATAATATAATAATATTATCCCATAAACAACAAATTGTTGAGAGATCAGAATTAATAAAGAGTAGTTAACGCAACGCTCCATAAGGAATAAACAAATCCTTTATTAAGAGCAGTGAATTTGTGGAAAGTCACCACTTTTGGAAAGAATGCATTATTTCGTCTGGACTTGAGGATTATCTATCATTGTGAATTGACATTTGGAAGGGGGAACAATCAGAGGTTTTTAGCAATTGGACTCAGAAATAAAAGCAGAACTATGAAGTTCACATATTGATGATTCAGATCTGCAAGTAAGCCTATATTCAAGGCTAGTGTATTTATTGCGCATCATATATAATATTGAGAATAGGTCAGCTTTGAATTCATATAAACATTTCTTGTTATCTTTAATCTAACTACCCATCATAGGAGGGAAATGATAGACAGTCTAAAGGCAAACAGTCCTACCATACCCCCCTAAGGCTTGTTTGGGGCAAGTCTGATCTGCACCCTGCCATACCCCCCGTAAGGGCCTGTATGGAGGCTTTGTATGACAGCTTGATCCTGCCCAACCCCCGTAGGGCTTGTATGGAGGAATTGAACATGTGATCTGCCATGCCCCTCGAAGGGCTTGCTTGGAGACACTATGTGCCAAGGGCTGTATTATCATCACCACTATGATGGAGTGGAGTGAATGAATGTGATTACATGAAATTGAGTAGTTAATCAATCTATATAACTATTGTTTTCTACAAGGCAATATTATCTAACACTCTCCAAGAGGTATGTTTATATATTTACAAATGTATTTTGTATCTATGTTTACTATGTTATGAGTGTAGAATTTGAGTACAAGACTGATGCAAATTGAAGATAAGCTAAAAGGTAATTTAAAAACCCTAACCCTAGTTTTAGTATTTGAACTTTTCTAGGGCACATTAAGTAGGGGACATTACAGTGTAGCAGAGTCCTCATCAATGACTGATTTACATGGCCTTCAACAAACTAAAATTATATATCATCTTTATGCTTATATGGAGGCTATATCATCTTTACAATTGTATGTCCAGGCTCTTTAGGAGTCTTCACAAATGTGTCCAAAGTAAGATTACTCAAATCAAATAATGGCTTATATCCAGAGCTTTATTAAGTTGATACCTAGGTGGATTAGTGTGTAAACATTCATATTAGATGGTAATTCACAAGTTTATAGAATAATAAAATGAATCCCTAGTCTAGAATCCAAATGTACATAATAAAATGGATATCTATTTTGTAGTAGCGATATGGACATTGCAGAGTGTCCGTTGGCAAAGAATTGGGATTTAAGAAACGGATATCTATTTTGAAAATGGATATCCATTTCCAAAACGGATATCCATTTTGTAAATGCAGAAAAAAGACAAAAGGAATATTGTTGGGCCCGACATCCGCAACCAGAGACCCTCTGCTATCGAAATACTCGTGATTTATGTCTATGACAGTGAAAGGAATATTTTTATGCACTTTTGGAGACAATTTTCTTGTTAAAATCATAAGGGTGATATTTTTGTTCCCCTAATGGGGAGCAACAGTTGTCGTAAAACAAAAAGGAGGAGGAAAGTTACATTGGAGGAAATTGAAGCAATTAGGGAAACAAATAGGGAAAGGAAGAGGATTGGAAGAGTGGGTTTGGCGGATGCTCATCAAGGTGAATCTTTTTCTTTACCATCTAATGACATGCAAATTGAAGATGTTAATTTTGATTATAATGAAATGTTAGATAAGAATGAAATTCACCATGATATTGCAAATGAAAATATTGAAAAATGTTATGAAACACCTATTCATAATAGCAATACCATGGACAAAGAAGAAGAAGAAAAATGAAGACATGCACTTGAAGAAAGTGGATATGAACATCATGATGTTGAAATTGCACTCCATAATCCATTTGTTGATAAAATTGATGAGGTTGATAACATGGATGAAACAAGAACAATCAATGTATCTCCAAATTTCATAAGAAGAGAGGACATTTGTCAAGAAGAGAATAACCGTGATGAAATTGGAAAACACCCAAGAACCCCAAAATGGTTACTTGAAATTGATGAGAACATAATGGAAAAACTTGAAGGCAAGAGGTAGTCACGAACGGTTCGGTTGTGGGCTACAAAACTCTTCAATGAATACTTTGAGAAGATAACATTAACCGAACAATGCCAACTTTTTGTGTAATTATTAAAGATGTACAAAATGAGACCTTTACTAAAGAAATTAAAGATTCGGTTAAACAAAGTGTCTGATCAGAATAAAATTATTGTTAGAAGCCTTTTCAATGCACTCAATTCTATTGGAAAGACTAGCAAGGAGAAAGATAAAAGAGCTGCCCGTAGAGTAATAACAACCTCAATAGTAAGCAAACAATTAAGAAATGCTTGATTAATGAAGCAAACTTGTGTTGACTTAAGATTGAATTGTAAAACATTGTCAAAAGCACTAGCATTAAGATTAAGGCTAGATAGTCCTCTTGCCAATGATACTTGGGCTTTCAGTGGTAGGCTTCCACGAGTTGACAAGAAGCTAATTGATAGCACAAAGGAAGAAATTGAACAATTTTGGCACACTAACTCTAGGGTATCACCAAATGCAAAAGATGTTGTAAAGTTAAGAATTGGTGATAAAGACCACACACCACATCCTAAACATTACTTGGAATGTAGCCAAACAATATTGTGAAACTCACCCAGGTATGACAATCTCACAAAGAGCATTTGAATCTATTAAGCCATTTTATTGTGTTCCTCTTAAAGTTCGTAATACATGTTGTTGCAAATACCATGTAGAGTTTTCTATGTACCATGAATTATTATGCAATATTCGCTCTACTTTGCACACTAACGAAATGTTACAGGAGTGTGGTGCAATTCAACTACCAAAGTCATCTAGGGACTTATTGGATTTATTTCTATGTATTAGAGATGATGGTTGCATGTTCTACAAAAATGATTGTTTAAATGAAAAGTGTTTACAATGTGGTGGGTTATCAAAGTTTGTATCATGTTTTCATGAGGGCAACGGGCATGATTTTGGAAACAAAATGGTTGAGAAAAAGAGATATGAGATAGTGAAATACAATTTGAAAAGTGGAGGTGAAGGTTCTAGATGTGAGTTGATTGTAAGAGAGGTAAGTATTGCTAATTTTATTGATGATTTTAAGAAAAATCTTTTCTACAAGTATGTCAAACATAGCCATAGGTCTCGATGGTTAGATCAACAGTTCAGGATGTGTAAAGACTCTTTCCTAATTGGAACTATTGTCTCTGTAGTTGATTTTGCAGAAAACTATACATTGCAACCCCAAAATGAAGTTCAATCCCAGTACTACAATTCTATTCAGATTGCTATTTTTGTTCACATCACATACAGACATGCCCCTGAGAGTACAGAAGAGAACAGGAAGATTGTCAGAGAATACCATTTTTACATGAGTGATGATCGATCTCATTCAGCAGAGTTTGTGCAATATTTTTTTCAACAATTTTATGGGTTCTTGCAAGAAAAAGATATTAGAATGGATCAACATCTCATTTGGTCAGATAATTGCACTGGTTAATTCAAGAATGCTCGTAATTTCTATTGGTTGAGCAAAATGCATGTAGAAGGGTATACCTCATATTTGGATTTTTTTGAAGCCGGGCACGGAAAAGTTGAACATGATGGAGCAGGTGCATGCGTGAAGAGAGCTCTTTTTAAAGAACAAATAAAGATTAGAGGTGGTGCTACATTTAGTGATGCAGATTCCATTGTTAAGTGGTGTAACTATGCATTGTCACGAGGAGTGGCTCTTGATTCTGAAGTGCGCAGGTACTTTTGGTTGGTTGATGATGGGATAGCGATAGAGAAATTGGAATGTCAGAGAATCAGTGAATCATCAAAGATGCATTCGTTTCAAAGCTCAGATGCAAGTACATGGACTATTTGGACACGAGAATTAGCTTGTTTTTGTCAGAGTTGTATTAAATGTGATTGGAATAATTGTGAGTCAAGTGAGTGGGTAGATGCATGGATTCCACAATATTTAATCCCTTTATATGAAGGTCAATCATCTTCCGTCAATGACATGGAGAGCTCATTTGACTATGAACATCTTTTAGACCTTGTACAGCCAGGTCATGTTTATGCAGTTGTTGCACCGCATGGAAATGAAGAGAGGTCAGACTATTGGTTGGCATGATGTGTACAGGGAAAACAAAAGCTAACACAACCTGTGACAGATGATGATGGGTTCACATATCCTACAGGATCAGTTGTTATTGCTGGGACTTGGTTACAGACATATGATTAAAAAGAATGGCATCCCGGCCTTTGAAGGCTTTGGAAGCATAAAACTATATTGATGTATTCTCACCTAGTTGTAGCAACAAATGTCAAGTTACTAAAGCATCGTGGAAAACCAAAATTAAAAGAACTATGGATAATTAGTAATGCTGATCATGAAGCAATATTGGATACTTTGAAGGTAAGAGATGACCCCTCAGGTACGCTTGACTAGCATTTAAACTTCCAGATGGATAGGTATGACATTTTTTATCTTAACTTGTTCTTGTTTTTTCTATTTTTTAGAATTGTTTTATTAAAAATCTTGTTACTTTAACTATAATGCATGCTTTTGACTATACAGGACTGCGAATAAAGTTATTTTACATGGCATCGTAGATTATTTTGCATGGTATCATAAATTGTTTTGTATGGCATCATAGGTTATTTTGACTATACTTGAGGTATGATTTTTAGTTCTCATTTGTATTTCTTAATATTGCACATTTGTACCTTTTTCTACATAAGGCATTCCATGAGATGACATGTATTTGATGTCTTTTGCTGAATAGTTCATGTTCCTTGTCTATGCTTTCACATATTACATACATGTGTCACATGGAAATTGCAACTACAACATCTGACAACATTCTCATTTCTTTGAGGTATTCCACCAAACAGTTCATGTGCCTTGCCTATGCTTCCTTACTTTGCATTCTTATAAAAGTCCTATAACAGTCCTAATTAATCTTCATATTAATCTTGATAGTAATCTTGCCATCATTGTATTCCATGAGATGATAGTCCTATACATGTCTACTAGGATAGTTTTAACTACAACAGTCCTACAACAGTCCTAAAATAGTCATAGAACAGTCCTATAATAAGCGCAACATTTAATGTACATATTTATGATATTCATGTTTACTTAAATTTGCTTGTTCATGCTTCTCACAGGACGTCACCTCCCCTACCCATCCAGCTCTACAGAAGAAGAGAGACAAGAAATGATCAAGAGGGATCACCAATTGGCAGTAAGTGATTGATTACTTATGTCATGTTATATATTTTGAATATTAAATTCTATATTAATGTGCACGTTGTTTGATTGTATTAATAGGTGGAAATTCAAAAATCTTTATCGAGGAGGTCTAGTCGATGAGCGATAGAGGATGAGTCATTGACTAGTTCACCATCTTCATGGCCTAGCAAGAGCCATAGATTATTTGATAGCAATCTGGATAGGAGATTTGATTTTGGGACATTTTGTTACATATGCCTATTTGGCTTTGTAAACATACTTTTGTATGTTATCGATGTATATCGTTGTATATACCCATATGGTTTTATTTGTATATGCCTATATGGCTTGATATATACACTATATATTATTTTCATGACATTATGCATATATGTATATATAAGATCCTAATTTGGCACAAGTAGGGAGAATTCTTGCAAAGGTTATGGAATTTGGTTTTAAACATTCCAATTGTATTTGCTTCAAAGTTTCTAAAGCCTTTTCACAAAATCCATTTTGTGCATATCTTGCAATCATTGCATTCCATGAGATAGCATCTCTTTGAGGTGTCATGCCAAACTGTTCACATGCCTTGTCTATGCTTCCACACTTTGGATTTACACCCGCCAATTGCATTTTCTTAACATTTCCTTTCAATCCCTATCAAAAATCATGTTTTGTGTGTTAGGGTTAGCCGGCAAAAGATATCAATTAAATGCAAATAAAGATTAAACAGAGAAATGGAAATACACAGAAATAATAATAGCGAGAGACAAGTTTTAACGTGGTTCACCCAAACTCGGGCTACATCCACCAAACAGAGAGTCCAATATTATTATCCAGTAAATAAAACCGATTACAATCAGCAATCCCTGCAACTCAATACCGCTGCAAATGCTACAATACAATATATCTCAAAACCCTAACCCTTAGCTACTTTTTATCAAGCTTTTTGTCGGTTACAAAATAGGGTTTTCTTATGTCGGTCAATGAAAAAATTAACTCCCGGTGCATTATAAAATAATAAAAAATCATGTGAGGTTTCGGGGGCGTTGCCCCCGAGCCCCCACGGGGGCACTGCCCCTTGACCCTGCCCTATATCGCGACAGGGAACGCGCCAGGGGCGCTGCCCCTGGACCCCGCAAGGGGCGCTGCCCCTTGACCCCGTAGGAATTTGGGGGGAAACCGCGCCAATAAAAGTGGGGTAAATATAACCTCCGAGTTTGATTAGGCTCCATATAACAACACCGAGTCTGATTAGGCTCCATATAACAACAATCTCCCACTTGGAGACTGATCAGACTCCACACCATATCATCTCCCACTTAGAGACTGATCATAACACCACTGACCCTGTAGCTCCCACTAGAAATAAGCACCCTGGACTCTGCTATTCTGTTTTTGTTGTGTTCAGTCTAGAAGACCAACCGAAGCTGAAGAGGAGCTCAGCTTCTCCCTTGTCACTGCCTTTGTAAACATATCTGCTGGATTGTCATCTGTATGTATCTTTGCCAGCTGTAACTGTCCATCATCCAACACCGATCAAATGAAGTGATACCTCAACTGTATATGTTTGGTCTTTGAATGCAAGGCAGAATTCTTTGCAAGATGTATGGCACTCTGGCTATCCGTAAACAAAGAACTGTTAACCTGTGTGTGCCCAATTCATTCATGAAAGATTGCAGCCATATCATCTCCTTGCTTGCCTCTGTTGCAGCTACATATTATGCCTCTGTGGTGGATAAAGCAACCACCTTTTGCAACCTAGAAATCCAACTCACCGCTGTTCCACCTACAGTAAAGACATAACCTGTAGTACTCCGCCTGGTATCAATATCCCCTACCAAATCTGAGTCTACATAACCTGCTAAATCAGTATTAGAGCCCCCAAAACATAAGTGTTTATTAGATGTACCTCTCAAATATCTGAGAATCCATTTTACCGCATTCCAATGCTCTAATCCGGGATGACTCATATACCTGCTAACGACTCCTACAGCATGTGCAATATCCGGTCTTGTGCATACCATGGCATACATTAAACTGCCTACAGCTGAAGCATATGGTACCTTGGACATTTTCTCTTCCTCCTCTTGTGTCTTAGGACACATGTCCTTAGTCAATTTCAAATGACTAGGCAAAGGTGTGCTGACAGCTTTTGCATTCTCCATGTGGAATCTCTGCAACACCTTTTCAACATAAGCAGCCTGAGATAGAGTCAATTTTCTGTTCGGCCTATCTCTACAAATTTTCATACCAAGGATTTGTTTTGCTGCCCCCAAATCCTTCATATCAAATGATTGTGCCAACTGCTGTTTCAACTCGCTTATGTGATCCATGTTAGACCCAGCTACAAGCATGTCATCAACATATAAACATAAAATAATGTAGCTGTCATTATCTAACCTCTTAAAATAAACACAATGGTCAGAATTACACCTGCTGTAGCCTTGCTCAGCCATAAAACTGTCAAATTTTAAATACCATTGCCGAGGTGCTTGTTTCAGGCCATACAAACTCTTCTTCAATCTGCACACTAGTTTCTCCTTACCTTTGACCTCAAATCCTTGGGGCTGTTCCATATAGATCTCCTCCTCCAAATCACCATGGAGAAAGGCAGTTTTAACATCTAGCTGTTCCATAATGTAAATCTTCAGCAGCCACAATACTTAAAACAGTACGAATAGAAGTCATCTTGACAACTGGAGAAAATATCTCATCAAAATCAATGCCCTTTTTCTGTGCAAATCCTTTTACAACTAACCTGGCCTTAAATCTTTTCTTACCTCCATCTTCCTCTTTCAGCCTGTAAACCCATTTATTTGGTAAAACCTTTTTACCTGTAGGTAACTTACATAATTCCCAAGTCTGATTTTTCAGCAAGGAGTCCATTTCTTCTTTCATTGCAAGCTCCCACTGAACCTGTGTATCCACCTGCATAGCTTCATCATACCCTTCTGGTTCACCAGCATCTGTTAACAAAATAGAATACAAAGAGGGAGAAAACCTTTCAGGAGGTCTACTTATCATTGTGGACTGTCTAACATTCACTGGAGTTTGTGGTATTTCTGGTTGTTGTTGCGGAGCATGAGGAACCACTGGAACATCACTATTTGGAGTATCATCCAGCACCACATAATCCTTTTCTTTCTTCTCATGCTGCTGCAACTGATCTTTGTACAACACCTTCTCATTGAATATAACATCCCTGCTTCTCACAATTTTCTGATTTTCAAAATCCCATAGCCTATAACCAAATTCATCAATGCCATATCCAACAAAGGTACATTTTTTTGATTTCGCATCCAGCTTGGTTCTATTTTCAGAATCTATATGTGCAAATGCTTCACAGCCGAAGGTTTTCAGAAAAGAATAACTCACCTTCTTGCCTGTCCATGCTTCCTCTGGAATACCATAGCCCAAAGGAACTGAAGGACCTCTGTTAATTAAATATACAGCAGTGTTGACAGCCTCTGCCCACATGTTTAAAGGCAGCCCAGCATGCAATCTCATGGTCCTTGCACGCTCCATTATTGTCCTATTCATGCGTTCAGCCACTCCATTTTCCTGTGGAGTCCCTGGAACCGTTTTCTACCTACGAATTCCATTAAAGGAACAATAATCTTCAAATTCTTTGCTGCAATACTCACCACCATTATCAGATCTGAGACATTTTAATCTTTTACCTGTCTCATTCTCAACCAAGCTTCTCCATTTCTTAAATGTTTCAAATACATCAGATTTCTGTCTAAGAAAATAAATCCAGACCTTCCTAGTTGCATCATCTATGAATGTAACATAATACCGAGAGCCACCAAGAGAAGATACCTGAGCTGGTCCCCATACATCTGTATGCACAAGCTCCAACTTTTCATTTTTCTTTTGCTTCCCATCCTTAAGAAAACTGACTCTCTTTTGTTTTCCATACACACAACTTTCACAGAAATCCATATTAATACA
Source organism: Cunninghamia lanceolata (assembly GCA_027924645.1). NCBI lineage: Eukaryota > Viridiplantae > Streptophyta > Pinopsida > Cupressales > Cupressaceae > Cunninghamia > Cunninghamia lanceolata. The sequence continues at coordinate 1,543,041 of BSBN01000887.1, forward strand.
TTTCAGACCTGGTAAAACTTTCTTAGAATGAAGTACCTTCATACCTTTTTCACTCATATGCCCAAGTCTGTTATGCCACAGTGTTGTCTCAGAACCTGCAGCAACTTTTCCAGTCTCTTCCTGCAAACCTGCAGCAACTGTTCCTGAACCTGTTTGTTTTTTCTCTGTAACAGCTAAAGTAGAAGGAACAGTATGACCTATACAAAGATATAAGGTGCCTACTTTCACACCTTTTGCTACTACTAAGGCACCTTTTGAAACCTTCCAATTGTTATCAGTAAATGTAACAATGCAACCTTGTTCAGTTAGCTGCCCTGCTAAAATTTAATTCCTACTGAGCCTTGGAACATGCCTTACCTCTTGTAGTAGCCAATGATTCCCATTCTGCAACTTAATTTTGATTCTTCCCTTTCCAACAATATGACAGGGTTCGTTATCTCCCAAATAAACCAGCCCAAAATCCCCTTGGACATAATCAAGAAAATAACTTCTATGGGGCGTTGCATGAAATGAGGCCCCTGAATCTAAAACCCATGAATCATCAGCATTATCTAGGGAAAGAATCAAAGCATCATCTTCAGACTTATTGCTTACCACATTTGCTTCCTTATTGCCTTCTTATTTGTCTCCTTCTTTGTTCTTCCGAGACCAGCAATCTTTCTTCAGATGACCTGGTTTTCCATAGTACCAGCAATCCTTTTGTCCTCTAGTTTGGGATCTTTTGTCCTTTGATTTTCCTCGTGACTTCCCATGACCTCCAGAACCTTTTCCTCTCTCCTTTGATCTGCCCCTACTTTCTGCACTCAAAACACTGCTTGATTTGGATCCACCTGAGCTTTTCTTACGAATTTCCTCACTCAGAATAACACCAACAACATCATCAAATTTTAGGGTATTTGAACTAGAAATAGAGTTACTAACCGCCATTACCAAACTATCCCAGCTTTCAGGCAATGAACATAATATCAAGAGAGCTCTAACTTCTTCATCAAATTTTACATTTACAGAAGTCAGTTGACTGACAATCATATTAAATTCATTTAAATGACCTGTCACAGATCCACCTTCAACCATTTTCAAATTAAACAACTGCTTCATGAGAAATACCTTATTTGAGGCTGAGGGTTTTTCATACAATTTTGCCAAAGCTTTCATCAGACCATCTGTTGTCTTCGCTTCTATTATATTGAATGCCACCGACGGTGCCAGGCACAACCGAATGGTTCCCAGTGCCTTTCTGTCAAGAAGATTCCAATCCTCATCAGACATTGTTACCGGTTTCTTAGCTACTCCTTCCAACGGCCTCCATAAATCCTTTTGATAGAGGTAATCCTCCATCTACATCTTCCATAACTGATAGTTCTGCCCATTGAATTTATCAACCTTCATTTTTCCCTCGTCCGCCATTGCTCCCACTCAACTGTGAGACTTTCCTACAGACGATAATCGAACACAACCTCGCTCTGATACCACTTGTTAGGGTTAGTCGGCAGAAGATATCAATTAAATCCAAATTAAGATTAAACAGAGAAATGGAAATACACAGAAATAATAATAGCGAGAGACAAGTTTTAACGTGGTTCACCCAAACTCAGGCTACATCCACCAAACAAAGAGTCCAATATTATTATCCAGTAAATAAAACCGATTACAATCAGCAATCCCTGCAACTCAATACCGCTGCAAATGCTACAATACAATATATCTCAAAACCCTAACCCTTAGCTGCTTTTTATCAAGCTTTTTGTCGGTTACAAAATAGGGTTTTCTTATGTCGGTCAATGAAAAAATTAACTCCCGGTGCATTATAAAATAATAAAAAACCATGTGAGGTTTCGGGGGCATTGCCCCCGAGCCCCCACGGGGGCACTACCCCTCGACCCCGCCCTATATCGCGACAGGGAACGCGCCAGGGGCGCTGCCCCTGGACCTCGCAAGGGGCGCTGCCCCTTGACCCCGTCTTGGGGGCGCTGCCCCCAAACCCCCGCAAGGGGCGCTGCCCCTTGACCCCGTAGGAATTTGGGGGGAAACCGCGCCAATAAAAGTGGGGTAAATATAACCTCCGAGTCTGATTAGGCTCCATATAACAACACCGAGTCTGATTAGGCTCCATATAACAACATTGTGCACATATTGCAATCATTGCATTCCTTCATTTACAACACATGATTAAATAAGAAGATGCATATTTACAACACCTAAGAATATGTAGTAGTGTTGCTCATGTCACCAATACTATGTTTACATCTTCACATACATGGCTTACAACATGTGACAATATGAATGATAGAGAATGTTTACATCAACATGATGGCACAACATGAACAAATTGCATGTTTGCATCAATTTCATTGGTTCAATGATTGAGAATGTGTCAACTTGAACAATATTTTTTGTTCTTCTCATCAAGACCATGAAATGATACATTGGTTTCTTGATATTCAATCATGCATTGGAGATCTTCAAAGTGTTAAAGATGTTTGACATGATGAAGAAACTTGTTATTTTGATGTATTTCAACTCCAAACTTCCGCCTAGAAGTGAAGGCGCTAATCCTTGATCAAACTAACCTAAAAGTGCGCCTTCATACTTAGGGCACTAGATTATGATTGATCAACCTAAAATGTACGCCTAAGGCTAGATAGTGAATTGGAAGGATAAAATGCATCATCAAAGGAGTTTATAGTTATTGAAGGCATCAAATGATGACTTGGGCGCACATCTACCTCTCTACACCATCAAATGTGCACCTAGATTAGTGAGGTGCCACTTCATATCTCTATGACTTTGGATATGCACCTTGATAATGAATACAAGGTGCCAATTATTGAATAAACAACCTAGAATGAGTGCCTTACTATTTGAGGTGCTAGTTCATGCAAGAGGCTACCGGCAAAGTCCCTTAAGATCCCTGAGACCAAAAAACTGCCAAACTTTGACGGAGCAGTTCTCAGAATTCGTGATAGCTGGGAATGTTCTGTTTGGACCTACAGGTGCACGTGGAGTCCATCCACAATAACCTCTCTCATTTTTGGTCAACTCCATTCCGTTTGACCATGCCAAAATCAAACGCATTATTGCAAAATGCTTCAATTTGATGCAATGGAAAGGTGCTAGGTGTGACATTTTTCATTCCATAGCTTGTGGGATCGAACGGACTGCACCAATGCATCGGGTTGGGTGGGTAAATGCCATTGGAGGTCTCGTTTGGTGCGCCAAGCGTCCCAGTGATTCCGGGCAAGAGGCTACCGATAAAGTCCCTTAAGATCCCTGAGACCAAAAAACTGTCAAACTTTGACGGAGCAGTTCTCAGAATTCGTGATAGCTGGGAATGTTCTGTTTGGACCTACAGGTGCATATGGAGTCCATCCACAATAACCTCTCTCATTTTTGGTCAAATCCATTCCGTTTGACCGTGCCGAAATCAAACACATTGTTGCAAAATGCTTCAATTTGATGTAGTGGAAAGGTGCTAGGTGTGACATTTTTCATTCCATAGCTCATGGGGTTGAACGGACTGCGTCAACATGTCGGGGTGGGCAGGTAAATGCCATTAGAGGTCTCGTTTAGTGCGCCAAGCGTCCCAGTGATTCCGGGCAAGAGGCTACCGGCAAAGTCCCTTAAGATCCCTGAGACCAAAAAATGCCAAACTTTGATGCAGCAGTTCTTAGAATTCGTGATAGATGGGAATGTTTTGTTTGGACCTACAGGTGCATGTGGAGTCCGTCCACAATAACCTCTCTCATTTTTGGTCAACTCCATTCCGTTTGACCGTGTCGAAATCAAACGCATTGTTGCAAAATGCTTCAATTTGATGCAGTGGAAAGGTGCTAGGTGTGACATTTTTCATTCCATAGCTCATGGGGTCGAACGGACTACGCCAACAAATCAGGGTGGGCGAGTAAATTCCATTGGAGGTCTCGTTTGGTACGCCAAGCATCCCGGTGATTCCAGGCAAGAGGCTACCGGCAAAGTCCCTTAAGATCCCTGAGACCAAAAAACTACCAAACTTTGACGGAGTAGTTCTCAGAATTTGTGATAGATGAAAATGTTCTGTTTAGACTTATAGGTGTACATGGAGTCCATCCACAATAACCTCTCTCATTTTTGGTCAAATCCATTCTGTTTGACCGTGCCGAAATCAAACGCATTGTTGCAAAATGCTTCAATTTGATGCAGTGGAAAGGTGCTAGGTGTGACATTTTCCATTCCATAGCTTGTGGGGTCGAACAGACTGCGCTAACGCATCAGGGTGGACGAGTAAATGCCATTGGAGGTCTCATTTCGTGCGCCAAGCGTCCCAGTGATTCTGAGCTATAAGCTACCGACAAAGTCCCTTAAGATCCTTGAGACCAAAAAATTGCCAAACTTTGACGGAGCAGTTCTCAAAATTCGTGACAGCTGGGAATGTTCTGTTTGGACCTACAGGTGCATGTGGAGTCCATTCATAACTGTATATAATTAGTAACCCTATTAGTAACCCTAATTTTAATTCTTACTCTAATTATAATTATAATCTTTACATGAATCTTGACCCTAATTCTAACCCTAATCATAAGCCTATATGCAACCCTAGTTCTAACCCTATCTTAAATTCTAACCATAACTATATCCATAATTCTAAAACCTAACCCTAGCCCTAATGCTAATACTAATTCTAACTCCAACCATGAAATTGATTCTAACCATAATTTTAATTCTAACACTGATTTGAACCCTAACCCTAACTGTAACCTTAGTTATAACCCTAACACTAATTATCACCCTACCCCTACTTTTGACCCTAATTCTTATTCTAATTCTCACTCTATTTTTAATTGTAACCCTAAAAATAGCTCTAATTTTAACCCTAACCCTAACTCTAACCCTAACCCTGACCATAATTGAAGCCCAAAGTACCCTAACCTTAACTTTGATTATAGCATTAACCCTAACTCTAATTCTAACATTAACCCTAATTCTAACGCTAACCCTAATTATAACATTAACCCTAATTATAGTCATAACCCTAATTCTTACTCTAACCCTAAGCCTAAATTTAACCTTAACCATTACTCTAATTCTATTCCTATCCCTAAGTCTATCACTAACCCGAATTCTATCCCTAACCTTAATTGTAAGTCTAATTCTTACCCTAATTCTATTAGTAACCATAATTCTAACTCTAACCCTAACCCTAACCCTAATTCTAACTCTAAACCTAACCCTAAATTTAACCCTAACCATTACTCTAATTCTATTCCTATCCCTAAGTCTATCACTAACCCAAATTTTATCCCTAACCCTAATTGTAAGTATAATTCTTACCCTAACCCCAACTCTAACCCTAGCTCTACCCCTAACACTAATCCTAATTCTAACCCTTACCATAAACTTGATTCTAACCATAAATTTAATTCTAACACTAATATGAACCCTAACCCTAACCTTATTTCTAACCCTAACCCTAACTGTTATTATAACCTTAACCCTACTTTTGACCCTAATTCTCATTGTAATTATCACCCCATTTTTAACTGTAACCCTAAACATAGCTCTAATTTTAACCCTAACCCTAACCCTAAATCTAACCCTAACAATGACCATAATTCAAACCCTAAACCTAACCTTAATACTAACCTTAACCCTAATTGTAACATTAACCTTGACTCTAATTCTAGAAATAACCCTAATTATAGTCGTAACCCTAATTCTAACCCTAACCCTAACCATAATTCTAACCCTAACCCTAATTCTAACCTTCACCCTAATTCTAATTCAAACCCTATCCCTAACCTTAGTTCTAACCCTAACCTTGATTCTCACTCTAACCCTGACCCTTATTATAACCCTAACCCTACTTTTGACCCTAATTCTCATTTTAATTCTCTGCCTATTTTTTACTGTAACCCTAATTCTAATTGTAATTCTAACCCCTATCCTAACCCTAATTCTAACTACAATTCCAACCCTAACTCTAATTTTGACCCTAACCCTAACCCTAATTCTACCATTAACCCTAATTTTATTCATAACCCTAACCCTAACCCTAATTTAACCCTAACCCTAATTCTAACTCTAACCCTAACCCTAACCCTAATTCTAACCCTAACCCTAAAGCTTATTCTAACCCTGAACATAGCTCTAATTTTAACCGTAACCGTAACCATAACCCTACCCCTGACCATAATTCAACCCCTAACCCTAACCTTAATACTAACCTTAACCCTAATTGTAACCCTAACCATGTCTCTAATTCTAACATTAACCCTAATTATAGTCATAACCCTAACCCTAATTTAACCCTAACCCTAACTATAATTCTAACCCTGACCCTAATTCTAACTCTAACCCTAACCCTAACCCTAACCCTATTTCTAACTCTAATTTTAGCCTCAACCCTAATTTTTAGGCTAACCCTAACCTTAATTAAAAATAGTGCATTCCATACTCTAGTTTGCTCTATTTTAATACAAAGGAAATACCAATTAATTTATTATATCAACCAAAAAAGATTTTAGATACTCATTTCATTTGCACTCAATGGTGACTTACCCCTAATATTGTTTGCATTAAATAAAATAATAATTATCCTTTTAAAATTATTTGCATGCATTAATTTAAATATAACACACTCCTAAATTAATTTAAATAAACCAATAATCTCATTTGATTCCACTTATATTTATTCTACAACTAAATTAATTGCATAATTAAATTTAAATATAAATAATTTAATTACAATTAAATAACTTTCTCACTTAAATGTAATTTTGAAAAGAAAAATCTTATTAAAAAGAAATAATAAAAATAGCACTAATTCTAATAAATTTAAATTTAAAGGCAACATTCCTAAAAAAAACACCACTAAATAAATAAATTGGTAACCTTAATTCATGGAATAAGTATATGAAGCTAAATTAAAGGAAAAGAAACATAATTAGTTAAGAAGCATATAAAACATATCTCCTACTCAATTCCTTTTCATTTTCTCAATTTCTTCTTATGTTTCATTTTATCTCTACATGCACAATGGAGGAGAAGCTTCTGCAACAATATTGAAATGCCCTCTTCTCACCTCCTTACCCCATTCTGGGAGCTGGTGCAGGAGCACATTCTCTGTAGTGCAGGGTCATCTTTTCTTTTGTTTTCTCATAAGGCTCTTAAGCCATTTCATTTTGTAATAAGGGTCAATTTGGTCCCATGAATGTAATTGTGCAAGGCAAACAAGTGATTTGCTTGTATGAAGGGTAAACCAACGGCTAACTAATTTGAAAATCAGTTTGCACGGTTGGCGGGGATAACTGCTGTCTCTACATCTTCTTTAGAGGCAGGTTGTATGTCACACGGGCAGAGACAGAAGTGTGTATTACAACAAGTTCTTTTTGATAACTGAATAAAGAGAGTTCTGGGTATGATCTGTGTTGATTTTCTTGGTTGTTCTTAGTGATTTTGATATCTTTGTCCTGATTTTGCAATTGGAACCCTAACCGGATGCTATCTGTCAATCCATAGTGACTCTGTAGAGTGCAGACGGTGTAAAACCCACGGTTCCACAGTGGCTGGTTCGTAACCTAGGAGTAGGGTTTTGATTCATACATGGAGGCCCTTTCCTCTGTCCACTGAAGCCCTGTATAGTGTCAGTGTGATGGGGGAAAGACTTCTCACATTTGTTGTTGTTGAATTCTTACCCAGGAAGCCAGCGAACTCAGTCAAGTTCGACTAGACATCATCATGTGGCTAGTCGGGAAATCGGAGTGAAATTGGATAGTTTTGCTGTGGGATCAGATTGCTACAAGTGATCGAGGGTTTGACATATGAATCGGCCAAATTCCATTGTTCTGTCGAAAGGAATCCGAGTTCGGCGTCACCTAACAGTTGGGAGTCTGTCGGCGTGAGATCAAGTGTCGGAATAGCTTTTTGAAGGGCCACAGATAGACTATGTCTAACCGATGAAACTGGCATCGGCGTGAAATACTCTCCGTCTTACCGAAGATTGGTATAGTGTCGGAGACACATACCATTGTTGTTCGCATCGGTGAGAGAAACGATATCGGGCTAAGGAAAAGATACTTAGCCGACAGTATACCATTTCACCGATCGGTGAGACATCCTCGGAGTGTCGCCGATAAAGAGTATCGGCGTGAGGAAGCACCGTCGGGAGAAGACTTGGAATTCCCACCGATGAGCGAAGGTCATGCCGATAGTAGAAGACATATCGGTGTGAGAGTTATTATCGGGAGTTTAAGTAGAAGTCTGACCGAAACAAGAGGTCTTACCGACGATTAAGTTCAACGCAATGCACATCAGTAAGAGTTTGTATATCAGATAACTAAAAGAAAGTTATACCGATAGTATCGATCTGGCCGATGTACCCGACAGTATCGGTGAGAACTTGGCCATCGGGACAAAAGAATAAGGAGCGGCTGATAGTTCATGTCTTTCCGAAGAGAAGACATCCTTGACTTCGGCGAAACACTGGAGGATCTCTTGCTGATAGGGAAGATATAGGCAAATCTTCATTCGCTTCTGCTGGCACTCTGCATCAAATTGGTATCAGAGCCAATATTCTGAATCACAGCCGTGTATGTCAGACGAAGAATTGGAGATAGAAACAGAGGCTAGCACAATGCCTCCCAAGACGATGAGCAAAGCAGCCATCCAGAAGATGGTGGAAGAAATGCTCGAAGAGAGACTGAAGGAAGAAAGATCCAAAGAGAAGGATGGAAGCACTTCTGAGTCAGAAGAGGACGAAGAAGGAGAAACTGGAGAGAATCCTCAAGGAGAAGGTATGTCTGCTGATCAAAAGGCATTCCTGAACGCACTCAAGGGTCATGGAGATAGTGGTGATCCGAAAATGGATGTTCCCACGTTCAATGGGAAACTGGATGGAGATACTCTTGTGGACTGGATTGAAGCCATAAGTAATTACTTTGACTTCAAAGAGTATAGTGACAGTAAGAAAGTAAAGTTTGCAAAGACCAGACTGAGAGGTTCTGCATTGGTTTGGTGGAACTACACTCAATGTGAAAGGGAGAAGGTTGGAAAGAGTCCAATCACCAAGTGGAGCAGAATGGTGGCCATGCTGAGAGCCAAATTTCTACCATGTGATTATGATCTGCAGACTATCAGAAAGTTTAATCATCTTAGGCAGAAAGATATGGACGTGGCTACATACACTGAAGAATTCCACAGATTGAGCATGAGAGCCAATCACAGAGAAGAAGAAAAAGAGATGGTGGCCAGATACCTGGATGGACTGAGGTACAATATACAGGATGAGTTCAGTATGGTGGTTCCCAAGACTGTGGATGAATGTTTTCAGTTAGCCTCTAGGGCAGAGGATAAACTGAAAAGGAGAAGTGATCAAAATAATAGAGGAAGAGGTGGCAGGAACAATAGAGGAAGAGGTAATTTTGGCAGAGGACAGCCAAACAAAGGTGAAAATTCAAGTCAACAAGAATCACGTTCTGATACAGAACAAAAAGGTGGTGGTTTCGGAGGTTGGAGAAGACCTAATGGCAGAGGTAGAGGTGGTGGTGCAGGCAGAGGACGTGGAGTCTTCACTGGAAGATGTTACAATTGCAATCAAGTAGGCCACACTGCAAGTAAGTGCCCTGAGAAGGCATCTAGCTCTCATGATGGTGGGAGAAGGAACCAACTATTGCAGGAGGATGATTGTCAGAGTGTAAACTCACCAATTGGTAGTGCTGCACCAGTGCTTGAAGGAGAGAACATGATGATTAAGAGGACCCTCGTGAAGATGCCATTGAAGCAGGAGCCCCCACAAAGGAATAATCTCTTCAGAACCCAAGGAATAGCATATGGTAAGCTCTGTAAAATCATTGTTGATTCAGGTTCTACTGAAAATGTAGTGTCTACTGAAATGGTAGAAAAGTGTAGACTGAAAAGATTACCCCATCTTAATCCTCACAAAATATCTTGGTTGAATAAGAATCAGAACTATTTGGTGGAAGAACAAACTTGGGTAGAGTTTGAACTAGGTGATTATAGGGATAAGGTGCTATGTGAAATTATTCCTATGGATGCTTGTCACCTTCTTCTTGGACGACCTTGGCAGTATGATGTGAAGGCACAGCATGATGGTGAAAAGAATACATATATGATCACCAAGAATGGTAAGAAGTTTCAGATGGATCCCTTACCAGAGCAGGTTGGAGAGAAGAGCAATGACAACAGTGTCATGTTAGTGAGTGGCAAAGAGTTCCTACAACTCATGAAGGAGGAGGATACCCAAGGGTATGCACTGATGATGAAGCCTGTATCCAATCAGCAAAGCAAACAGCAGAAGGAGATTCCATTGGAAGTGCAACAATTACTGGATAAGTACCAAGATCTTGTGGTAGAGGATACTCCTAACTCCTTACCACCTATGAGGGACATAAGTCATCAGATTGACTTGATACCTAGAGCCACATTACCCAATAAAGCTGCCTACAAGTTGACACCACAGCAGAATGAAGAAGTAGGTAGATAGATTCAAGAACTTTTGGAGAAAGGTTTGATTAGGAAAAGTCTTAGTCCATGTGCAGTCCCTAGTGTACTTGCTCCTAAGAAAGATGGCAAATGGAGATTATGCACAGATTCAAGGGCTATCAATAAGATCATCATAAGGTATAGGTTTCCTATGCCAAGAATTGAGGATCTGTTGGACTATCTTGGTGGTTCATGTTACTATTCCAAGATTGATTTGAAATCTGGTTATCACCAGATCAGAATAAGGCAGGGAGATGAATGGAAGACTGCCTTCAAAACAAATGAAGGTCTCTATGAGTGGCTTGTCATGCCATTTGGACTCAGTAATGCTCCAAGCACATTCATGCGGTTGATGAATGAGGTACTTGTAGAATTTATTGGAAAATTTGTTATTGTTTATCTTGATGACATATTGATTTTCAGCAGGACCAAAGAAGAGCACGTGAAGCATCTTGGATAGGTGTTAAAGAAATTGCATGAGAGTAAGTTGATGATCAACTTGGATAAATGTGATTTTATGAAAACTGAACTAGTGTATCTTGGATTTGTGATTTCCAATGGCTGTTTGAAAATGGATACTACAAAAGTTGAGGCTATTCTCAATTGGCCTACTCCTAAGACAGTAGGAGATGTAAGAAGTTTTCATGGTTTGGCAACTTTTTACAGGAAGTTCATTAAAGGGTTCAGTCACATAAGTGCTCCTATTCTCAATACCATCAAGGGTGGAGTGAATTGTAAATTTCAATGGACAAAACAAGCAGATGATAGTTTTGAACTGTTGAAACAGAAAGTGGCTGAGTTACCTACGTTGGTACTCCCTGATTTTGACAAAGTATTTGTTGTGGAATGTGATGCAAGCCAACAGGCTATAGGTGCTATTCTTAGTCAGGAAGGACATCCAGTAGCATTCTTTTCAGAGAAGTTGAATGAGGCCAAACAGAGGTATTCTACCTATGACCTAGAGTTGTATGCAATGGTGCAAGCTCTGAAAAAATGGAGACATTATTTACTTCCAAAAGAGTTCATTGTTTTTACTGACAACCATGCTCTTAGCTTCCTAAATAGTCAAGAAAAGTTGAATCATAGGCACGTCAAGTGGATGGAACAATTGCAGGCCTATACCTTCACTATTAAGCATAAGAAAGGTGTTGCCAACAAAGTGGCAGATGCTTTGAGTAGAAGGATACTGGTCATACAGGAAGTACAAATGGAACATATGGGTCTAGAATGTCTGAAGGAGTTGTACAAGGATGATGCAGATTTCAAGGATGCCTATGAAGTGTGTGCAAGTTTGGCTAACACTTTTCATGGTGAGTATTCTGATTTTGTGCTGCAAGAAGGACTCCTATTTAAAGGTAGTTTGTTGTGTGTTCCTAAATGTTCAATGAGGGACAATATCATCAAGGAGAAGCACAATGGAGCCTTAGGAGGACATTTTGGGTTGGACAAGACTTTGGAACAAGTCACCAGGTTCTATTATTGGCCCAAGGTACAGACAGATGTAAGGAGATATGTTGCGAGCTGTACCATATGTCAAAAGGCCAAAGGTATGTCTTCTAATGCTGGTTTGTACCAACCACTGCCCATTCCCACCAGACCTTGGGAAAGCATTAGTATGGACTTTGTGCTTGGTCTTCCTAGGACAGCAAGGGGTGTAGACAGTGTTTTTGTCATTGTGGATAGATTCAGTAAGATGGCTCATTTTGTGCCATGCAAATGCACAAATGATGCATCTCATATTGCTGGTCTCTTTTTCAGAGAGGTGGTCAGAATTCATGGTTTACCCCTATCAATTGTTACTGATAGAGACTCCAAATTTGTTGGTCATTTTTGGAGGACCCTATGGAGAAAATTGGGCACATAGTTGTCTTTCTCATCCACCTACCATCCCCAGACTGATGGTCAAACTGAGGTTGTTAATAGGTCCTTGGGAAACCTTTTGAGATGCCTTACCAAACAGCATGGATTGGCATGGGATTTAGTGATCAGTCAAGCTGAATATGCTTATAATGATTCAAGAAACAGAAGTACTGGGAAAAGCCCTTTTGAAATAGTTTATGGTTTCCACCCAAGAGGACCACTTGAACTCAAAGACCTCCAAGGATGGGATAAAAGGAGTGCTCTAGGAGAAGACTTTGTTGCTACCATGAAAACAGTACATGATCAGGTCAAGCTTCAGTTGGAGAAAACTGTCTCCAAGTACAAGGATAGGGCAGATCTGAAGCGAAGGGAGGTACAATTCAAGGTAGGAGATTTGGTGATGGCCTACCTCAGAAAGGAAAGATTGCCTAAGGGGCAACCAACCAAATTGTTGATGAAGAAGATAGGACCTTGTAAGGTAGTGCATAAATTTGGTCCAAATGCATATGAGATAGAATTACCATCTGGCCTTGGTATCTCTCCCATTTTCAATGTTGCAGACCTGTTCCCTTTTAGACCTCCATTACATGCTGAAGATGGCTTAGATGCTGTGATTGAAGATGAAGACTGGATCAGAGATTTACCTCCAAGTAAGCCTTTGCAATTGGAATGCATTTTGGATTCCAAAATTGTCAAGAAGACAAGAAAAGGGGTATACAAAGACTACTTGGTCAAGTGGCAGGATCTTCCTGATTCAGAGGCAACCTAGATGAGTGAAGCAGATATTCTAAAGCATGGGAAGACACTTCAGCAGTTAGCAACTCAAGGGACTTGAGTTTTTCCTGATGGGGGAGTATGGTGCAGGAGCACATTCTCTGTAGTGCAGGGTCATCTTTTCTTTTGTTTTCTCATAAGGCTCTTAAGCCATTTCATTTTGTAATAAGGGTCAATTTGGTCCCATGAATGTAATTGTGTAAGGCAAACAAGTGATTTGCTTGTATGAAGGGTAAACCAACGGCTAACTGATTTGAAAATCAATTTGCACGGTTGGCGGGGATAACTGCTGTCTCTACATCTTCTTTAGAGGCAGGTTGTATGTCACACGGGCAGAGAGAGAAGTGTGTATTACAACAAGTTCTTTTTGATAACTGAATAAAGAGAGTTCTAGGTATGATCTGTGTTGATTTTCTTGGTTGTTCTTAGTGATTTTGATATCTTTGTCCTGATTTTGCAATTGGAACCCTAACCGGATGCTATCTGTCAATCCATAGTGACTCTGTAGAGTGCAGACGGTGTAAAACCCACGGTTCCACAGTGGCTGGTTCGTAACCTAGGAGTAGGGTTTTGATTCATACATGGAGGCCCTTTCCTCTGTCCACTGAAGCCCTGTATAGTGTCAGTGTGATGGGGGAAAGACTTCTCACATTTGTTGTTGTTGAATTCTTACCCAGGAAGCCAGCGAACTCAGTCAAGTTCGACTAGACATCGTCATGTGGCTAGTCAGGAAATCGGAGTGAAATTGGATAGTTTTGCTGTGGGATCAGATTGCTACAAGTGATCGAGGGTTTGACATATGAATCGGCCAAATTCCATTGTTCTGTCGAAAGGAATCCAAGTTCAGTGTCACCTAACAGTTGGGAGTCTGTCGGCGTGAGATCAAGTGTCGGAATAGCTTTTTGAAGGGCCACTGATAGACTATGTCTAACCGATGAAACTGGCATCGGCGTGAAATACTCTCCGTCTTACCGAAGATTGGTATAGTGTCGGAGACACATACCATTGTTGTTCGCATCGGTGAGAGAAACGATATCGGGCTAAGGAAAAGATACTTAGCCGACAGTATACCGTTTCACCGATCGGTGAGACATCCTCGGAGTGTCGTCGATAAAGAGTATCGGCGTGAGGAAGCACCGTCGAGAGAAGACTTGGAATTCCCACCGATGAGTGAAGGTCATGCTGATAGTAGAAGACATATCGGTGTGAGAGTTATTATCGGGAGTTTAAGTAGAAGTCTGACCGAAACAAGAGGTCTTACCGACGATTAAGTTCAACGCAATGCACATCGGTAAGAGTTTGTATATCGGATAACTAAAAGAAAGTTATACCGATAGTATCGGTCTGGCCGATGTACCCGACAGTATCGGTGAGAACTTGGCCATCGGGACAAAAGAATAAGGAGCGGCCGATAGTTCATGTCTTTTCGAAGAGAAGACATCCTTGACTTCGGTGAAACACTGGAGGATCTCTTGCCAATAGGGAAGATATAGGCAAATCTTCATTCGCTTCTGCTGGCACTCTGCATCAGGAGCTATATTTTTTGTCACTCCTTGTTTATATGTTTATTAATGTACATTATTTTTTGTTTTGAAACCCTAACTTTGAATTATCTTGTTGTTGTGTTAAGATCACATATTTCAAGCTTTCATGTGTTGCATGATGGAAAAATGGTCTACAAAGATAAATTCATAGGTTTTTTTATATATACAGCTATGTTCATGTTGATACACCAGAGGAAGAAGAAAATATTTAAATTTGTAAGGAATGGATCAATACAAAATTTAACATTAATATTTATTTCTTGTTTTAAAAATAAAATGGTTTACTATAGATTTTATTTTATTTTAAACTGTGCCTCAAATGAAACAATCTTTTTTGTTTTAAAATATTATCACATGCAATTTCCAATATCTTAAATGTAATTAATATTTGTATATAAAATTAAACAACAAATAAGAAAAATAAAAAAATTCTTAAATTTAAAATAAAATTTTAAAATAAAAAATTAAATAAGTTAGCATCCATTTTAAGTCTTAGTAATTTCAAATCCTAATTTTCATTTAACACATGATTACATTCCTTTAAAAAAAAATCAATTTTAAACAATAGTTACTATAATTAAGTCAAGTTGGCTACATTATAGGAATCCATATTGATGTTTCCCTTTTTATTTTTTATTTTTCTTCTTTTCTTCTTTTTTAAAGGGATTATAATTTGTCTCCCCTTTTATTCCCAACTAACTAGTGGTATTCAATTCTTCTAGTGGGGTAGAGTTAACTGATCTTGATGCAATGGGATTGGAAGAACTAGGTTGGTTGGAACTATTGTTATGTTAGTGCAATGGCAAGGGATCTTGGTAGATTCGTAGGTTTGAGTTTTGAGAGGCAACAAGTCCCTAGCGGTTGTGGTTTGGATTGCCTTGTGGAAGGATTAATATATTGACAAACAAGCATTGTTATTCCTTTAGGGGTTTAGATATGAATTAGTTGTACTCTTGACATATCTTGATGTCATGCCCCCTTGTCTTGTGAAAGGAACATAATTTTTTAGAATTGTCATCATATTGGCTATTTTTGTATGTGTGATCATTCTACTACTCGTTGTTCCTATGATCATAGTTGTTTCTATGGGGGATAGTCAACGGTATTAACATTTTGGTTTCCCATACTTGAGTAATTATAGCCTCCACCATAGCAATTACCATTATAGTTACAATTGTTGTTTTTGTTCTTAGCCAATGGAGTATTTGTAACTCTATCAATCATAGTGTTGTGATTGTTTTTCAAGATTTTAGGCAATTAGAGGTTGTTATTGTTGGTTGGGTTATGAGTGGCCAATTTCTCATTGACATCATATGCCTTCCTTCTACTATTGATTACGGCTTGATTGATTCTCAAGGTACTCTTGAGAGCTTCTTTATATGATCTATAGGGGAGCTTTTAGACCTCCTCGAGCACATATCCGTGTTTAGGACATGCAAGAAAAGATCACAAAGTTCCCTATGATTCATGTTTCGCGTGCTAGTGGATGAGTAGCTAACGTATCTCCATTATGTTATGAAGTGTCGACTAGTTCATTGAGATCTTGCTTGACATTCAAGAATTCTTAGATTCTCGTCTTTACTATTTTGTTTATATCAAAGGTAGCAACAAAATCACTGATGAATTGTCAAAAAGAGTGAATTGATGCCTTAGGGAGTCTATAATACAAATCTAGTGCTATTCCTTCTAAAGTTTTTGGAATATTTTAGCAATGACACCATACTAGGGAAGGAGCTTCCGAATGACAATGGTGTAGGATTTGATAAAGGAGTTAGGGTCTCCCTCTCCTTTGAACTTAGGGAGTTGAGGTAGGGTCGTGATAACATTATGTTGTGGATGGTGTGATTTGGGGGCTTCTTCAAATATTCAAGGTAGGTTCTAGAAAAGGAGTCATGCATGGAAGGAGAAATCCCTATGAATATGAGCCATGTGGGGGGATTTGTTGGATAGATTGCATTTGAAAAGGCATGTTTGGTTGTTGAATTCTGGGTAATGTCAGATAGCTTGATGGAGCTATACTAAGGATTGAAAACCAAATGGAGTCATATGGTTTAGAGTTTGTGATGCAGGAGTCATTGCATTATGTGTTGGAGGTAGAGAAGGCAGAAAGGCTTAACTTCCAATGTTATGTGAGTAATAGTTGCTTGGTTTGTCTCATTTGTGATAGTGGTGAAAGGATTGATGTGGAGGTGCCACCTTGGAGATCTTGGTTGCTCATTTGTTTGTACAGGGTTTTGGAGTGGCCATTTAGAACCCCTAGCTTCAAGCATCCTAATTTGTTGCACTAGGGTGGCTATGAGAACTTTTGGGGTGGCTCCTTTTTTAGAATTGATGCATTGCATCTCACATTGTGGGTTGGGTTTTATTTGAAAGGAAGCTAGGTGTGCGGAAATCGCTTCTTACACTAATCTAATAAGGGGAGGAGAGTGCAAATTCAATTTTATCTTTACAATTATAAATTATGTTAACCCACTAACAGAGATATTGCAGCAAACACATACTCAAGAATGTAAAATAGAAGAAGAGAGACACAAGACATACATGGGGAAAACCCTTACGGGTGAAAAACCCCACACTCCAAAACATGGCTCAAATGTATTCTGTAAACAATGAAGGTTACAATACAGTCACAGAGCCAATGCTCTTGCAAGAGTCTTCGACACTTGTATCTGGAGATGATCCGGTAGCATAACAGTAGCTGTCAATCACATAATGCATCACCTCTCCAAAGCACCTGTTTATAAAGAAAATATAAGGCAAAAATGGCTCCACATTGAGATAGGCATCCAACATGGCCTCGTGGCCCAAAACCCACACCTATGGACACTTGTCCAACACTATAGGATGTTCCTAACACTTGTCAAGTCACCTCATCCCAAAGAGATCACCTATTTCCAAAATGGGCTATGACAGATGCTCTTACGACTCTTACAACCCTCATAGAATCTGTCAAAGCTATCATAACTTATAGATGTAAGAGAATCTGTCATACACAGGCTATAAATACCATATTCTCTTACAACATGTCATATCCACCTTGGGGCACCCAAAGATGCCTTTTTCAAAGATGCTTCTCGAAACATGTCCATACCTGTCATAGGATCTTCTATTTCTGACTCTTACATGTCATAACTTTGTCATAGGAATCTGTCATGACCATTTCAGTCAATATTCCCTTACAACACACATTTCAAGATGTCGACACATGGCAAAATATTCCTACCACTAAGTGGGATGCCTATCTCCTCATGTGAGGACAAATTTACATGTGGTCATATGTCATGTAGGATGACACATCATCGTACCAACTCCCACAAGATGACAACATAGGATTTGCATCCTAATTAGACAATCAGCAATAAATAAATAAATACAATGAAATAGTATAAGGAATTACCAAGGTTGAGACACCTTAATTCCCAACATTCTCCCACTTGTCGAACACCTTGTAAGAGACAATGGAAATAACAAGATTTAACTGCTATAGGCCGAGAGGCCCATAGACTTCAAACACCATCTGAACTTCTCTGTGCCCACTGGCTTCGTCAATGCATCTGCAACATTCTTCAAAGTATCTACCTTCTCCAAATTTACATTCCCATCCTCTACCATGTCTTGCACGAAGTGAAACTGTACATCAATATGCTTTGTTCTAGCATGGAAAGTTGGATTCTTCGTAAGGCAAATCGCACTCTGACTGTCACAACAAATTGTAATCTGTCTTGCATCAACACCAATATCTGAACACAATCTCTTAAGCCAAATGGCTTCCTTGTAAGCATGAGTTGCTGCCATGTACTCAGCTTCTGTCGTGGACAAAGCAACCACAGGTTGTTGCTTACTCATCCAACTAATTGCACCACCAAACATAGTGAACACATAGGCACTGGTGGATCTCTTGCTGTCAATGTCACCTGCCCAATCAGAATCCACAAACCCACGAATACAAACTGAATGTGGAGGTCTTGTAGCATTACCATGATAGCATATGGAATACTCAGAAGTACCCCTCAAATATCTGAACACTCATTTAACTATATCCCAATGTACCCGTCCAGGCTTAGCCATAAATTGACTAAGGACTCCCACTGTTTGGGCAATGTTTGATCTTGTGCAAACCATAGCATACATCAAACTGCCAACAACACTAGCATAAGGTACTTTTCTCATGTCCTCCACCTCACTAGGAGATTTTGGACAATCATTAACAGACAACTTTGTCCCCAAAGAAATAGGAACACACAATGGTCTACAATCTGCCATGTTGAACCAACATGGTCTTCACATACTTACTTTGGCTTAACCAAAGTTTTATGTTATCTTTGTCTCTTCTGATTTCCATTCCCAGAATGTACCTAGCTGCCCCAAGATTTTTCATCTCAAATTGTGCTGACAATTGAGACTTCAAATAAAAAATCATATTCTTGCCATTCCCAATCAACAACATATCATCAACATACAATGCAATAATGAGAATGCAATCATTGTCAAATTTGTAATAAACATAATGATCTAATTTTGATCTCAGATATCCAATCGACAACACAAAGGCATCAAACTTCAAGTACCACATCCTAGGAGAATGTTTCAAACCATACAAAGACTTCTTAACTTGCAAACCAAATTTTCTTTACTTTTCTCTATGTAATGTTGTTGTTCTCAAAATCAGCTACGCTCGTTTTTGTAGACAACCCCCACGAAACTTGTCCGTTTCGTGAATCTACACTCTAAGCTCGTGGATCGAGACAAGATTCCCTTGGTCTCGTGCGAAGTTATTTGACATTCTAAACTGGTTTGCGACATTTCCTTGAATTGGTCTCTCAATATTCGCGAAGAACGTTCAAGTTGTAAATTGGTTAAAAATGTCAATTTAGGTCATTTTTAGGAGTTAGTAAAATTTGAAGTCTTGATATGCAAGAGCGGCAAAAAATGGCACTCCTACATATCTCTTTTTTAATTTGTTTTCTTATATATGCAATAGGGGCATTTTTTGCCACTCTTGCATGTGCTTTTCGTTAAACATGTAAAGGCGGCAAATTTCGCCGCCATTACATATTTTTCCTCCATTGTCCCGCATGGTCGGCGAATTTTGCCGCCGTCTCGTGTTTGTTTACCTTCGTGCCTGAGCAGCCAAAACTTCCGCCCGAACAAGATTTTTGAAATCTTCAAACGCCAAGTGCCATTAATGGCCACTCATGCCACTCATTAAAGCTTGTTTTCAAGTTTTAAATATGTCTTTTTGTTTTTTGTTTTTGTTATTTCATTCCTCCTAGCTCTCTCTGGACTTCCTCACATCACTCGATTGCGCCGTTGAAGGGTTCAACCTAATCCACTACCATCGAACCTAGGGTTTCAAACTTTTGGCAGGTAAATCTTCTAACTATTTTCTTCTTCTAACTTAGGGTTTTCGTCAGTTTTGAATAGCTTTTCTTTGTCTTAATTTTTGGTTATATGTTTTCGTTGAAAGATTGTTTTTCGCCAGTTTTGTTTGATCTCTGGTCAGTCCTTCGTTTCAAAAATGTTTTTAGACGCCCAAAATTTGTGCCCTAAGTTCTATTGTTTGAGGGACGGTGGATTTACCACTTGAACCTTTGAATACTTCCCATACATGACAATCTCTTACCCTTCCATTGTGCATCGTCAGCCATTGTCGCCGATCAAACACCGAAAACCTTGCAACTTCCATTATGTGCAATATCGGCAGTTTTTGCTGCCCGGACAGGTTATGGGCGATCTCCAAACCCAAGATGCAATGCCAGTCATTTTCACCGACCAAACATCACAAGGACAAACCAACTTCATATGCATCATCGGCGAATAGCACCGCGGGTGTATGTCTTCGCAGAATTTTGTATGGTGTATGGGCGGTGAAATTCGCCGCCCTTACACGAGGGTCTTCCAAATTCAAAACTTGTTACCTGCATTAGCAGCAAAATCTGCTACTTATACCAACTTCAAATCCTCTCCACATGCAGTGGTGGCAAATTTTGCTGCCAATGCACATACAATAAAATACTCATATGCAAGAGCAGCAAATTTTGTCGCCCATGCAAAAACTATCTCAAAATTTCCCAACTCTGGAAAATTTCCAGTTTTGATTTTTTGAGCCCACTTTCCTCTGATTTTTGGCCTGCTCGCACTCTAGCCCTTTTTCAAGCGTGTTCCCATAGTCATGATCATCAACATGCAATTTTCCCAGATTGCCAATATTTTCCCTAATTGCATGATCATGACTTTTGTTGCAGTTTCTTCTGCGGAGCTTCGTTCTACATCAAACTTCTTCTCGGTGAAAGCTCATCCAAATGACTGAGTTGTCCCCGAAGAAATCAAAAGCGATGAAGTACAAATATCAAGGTGTTTTCCCAATCACCTCAGTCCATTCTAATGTTGATGACATTAGAGATACAGAGATCGGTCATGTTGATATGGTTGAGTTTGTAGAGAGGACCAAGTCGAGCAACCCCAGTGCTATGATGAAGAGAATAGTGAAAATTAATATTCATCTGGTCTCATCCTTCCCCGTGGCAACTCAGAACACAGAATTTGTTCTTCAATGTGCTCATTTCTATAACAAAGACACTAGGTCTGTGGTGGACACCAGTGGTAATGTAATAATCAGGTTGGATCCTGAGTTCATTGATAAGGTGTTCATGTGTCCTCTTGCGACAGAGGTATTGAAGATTGACTTTGTTGAAGCTCAGAAGGAATATGACAAGAATCTAGAGAAAGCAAAGAAAGTAATCAACAACAAGTGGTTGAAAACTGCAAGATCAAATTTGTCGAGGTGGCCACGTAGTTTACCTCGAAGTGATTTTGTAGAGGAAGTTGGTGACCTGATTACTCTCCTCAGCAAGATAAGATGTTTGTCTTCCTCTTCATAGTTTCATGAATGGATGTATCCTTTCATTAAGGTCATACTTCAAGGTAAGCAAACCATTTTCTGGGGAGAACAAATCAGTAAAGCTTTGCATAAGCAGCTAACAAAGGTATCTACTACCTCCAAGTTCTACATGACTTCCTATCTGGTATACATTGCATCCTCCATGAGGATTTTTCCAAGATTATCATCGGAAGGGGATAGGAGAGTAGTTTCAGTATACCAATATTATTCCTAGCTGACATTGAAAGGTTCAATCCATCATTTCAGAAGAGTGAATGATGCATTCTTTGTTGTATTCTTGTGTCTTTTTGATCCCCAACTAGAGCAGAGAAGAATTTCAGATGAGGCATGGACAGTGGTAAATGACTTTGGTTGTATGTTTTTGCAATTTCCATCTTTTTCATACTTGAGGGTTGGCTTTTTCCAAGGTTACCCTTATATGCTTCCGAGATTCCCCTCAGATAAACTGGTCTTGATGGAGTTGTGAAGACAAATGATTGTCGTGCATAACAAACAGATGGAACTCAAGAAGCCTGGTTTCAGATTCCCAGTGGAAATCGGTAGATATTCAGTAATGACTGCCGCAAAGGCAAGGGCCATGGAGATAGAGATGCAGTTGGTCACCATGAAGCAATTCAAAAGGAGACCAAAGTTTGATTACAGAGGGGTAAAGGATAAAAGCAAGTTTCTAGTGCCAATGTAACAGGTGCGGTTTTTACTAACACCCCGCCTATTGTTTCTACTATCAATGCAAGCACAGTTCCGGGAATACCAGCAGTAGGAATGGATCCCAATGTGAGTACTTCTCTGCTCCCACCTTGGTTATCAGCTTACACGCCAAAAAGGAAAAAGCAAGCCATCTCCCCAGATGACTTTGATTTCACTAAGCTGGTACCTGCAATGCCTAAGGCCTCGAAGAAACCAAAGATTCTTTCCAGGGTACTTGAAGATAAGGGACACAAAATTCTGGAGATAGCAAAACCTCCTCAGGATGCAACTATTGAAAATTTTGATATGAATGACTACTCCATTTCTAGAGTTGAATTGGGCAAAATAACCCATGAAAGCACTAAAAATGATATGCAGTCAGCCATGGACATCCTAATCCAGAAGTTTGACAGGGAAAAGGAAATGAAGGATCACTACAAGGCAATGGTAGAACAGCTAACTGCGGTGGTAAGGAAAATCACTTTAAACTCAGAAGCAGTTACTCCAGAGGTCGTATCTGTAGAAGACCCCGTCATTCAGAAAGAAGAAAAGACCCACCTCAAAGGAAAAGTACTTGAAGAGTACTTAGACATGATGTGTGCACAAGGAATCTCTTTGCTCACAGACGTATCTGAGAAGATAGATAAAATGAGGAAAGTAAGAGCAGAACTTAATGACCTCATTGATGCTATCTCTCAAGATATTGAACGCACAGAGGATACTCATGATAAATGGGTAGAGATGAGGAAATTGAAAATAAGCACCCTAATATCAATTGGCGCCATCGCTAATAGGGATTCTTATACAGAAACAAGGGAAGCTTTGATGTACAGGAGCAGTATGCTAAGAAATTTGATCAAGGATCTTGAAGCTGCGAAGGAAATCAGTGAACAAAGTGATGTCAACCTTTTGCATAAGTTGGAGGAGGTGCCTTGCAAGCTGGTATCATAGGACAACCAATTTCTTCCTGCAGAAGAAATGGTTTGGGGAATTTGAAGACATGTTCCAGAAAGAATTCGAAGATAAAACATTTTCAATGACTTCTTTGGACAATATTTTAGACAACTAGTTAACTTTGGATAATCTGAAAACCAAGTTAACTGGTCATGCAAAATCAATCACTACAGTGAGGGATGCCATAGTGAGAGCCAGGATGATCTTCAGGAACGCATTCAACCCAGATAGCATCGAGATGCAAGCGGCTTTCACTATGTATGATCATCATATGAGTAAAAGTGGCGACACAAATTGAAGCAGTCGTTTTTCCTTAGTTTATTTTATGTTTTTCACATGTACTTTCAAAACAATTTTGGACATTTTTTACATGTACATTTTTCATATGTAATTACATGTAAAAATATAGGAAGTCCCAAGTCAATAAGGACTCCTATTTTTGAATAAATCAAAGTAGTTGTAGATTTCCTAAATTTTCTCAAGGCCTTTCCCTATAAATAAAGGGGGCCTCTTTTGTAAATATTATCTTTTGTCTATTGCAAGAATACTCTGGGGAATTGAAAAGCAAATCAAGACTTTGTGCTTTTTGTGAAAATCAATTATCAAATATTTATCAATACAAGAAAGCAAGTTCAATTCCAATCTTTGTCTTGGGATTATTTGTGTTGTGATAGTATTGTTCTTACGTCTTGCTATCATAATCTTCTTTGGTAATAATTGAAGTGTGGAGTTTGTTTCAAGTGATTGAAGAGCGCTCTTAATTTGATTCTGATAGACTTTGTGTTATCAAATCATTTGCGAGGATTATGTTCATGTTTGTGAGAATACAATAGTTTGGAGACTTTGTGCTGCAAGTTGTTATATTCAATTTACTTTTATCATCTTGAAGAAGAGTGAAGACTTTGGGCTGCATTCTACTTCAAATAGTTCTATTTACAATTAGCAAGTGAGGTAACAGAAAACTTTGTGTTTCTGTGATTTTGTGATAATTTATAAGTCTTTTATCAAGAGTTTGAAGTATAAACATCTATTCTGAAGAAAGAGAATGAGATTAGATGGAACCACCACAAACATAGTTTTTAGTGTACATAAATTTCATAAGTTGTTTTGTTTGCAAAAGTCAAGTAACTAGAGGGAACCTCCCCTTGCTGAGAGGAGACACTTTGTCTCATCATAGCTGTGGCTGATATACCCATTTTGCCATTAGTTAGCTAAATGACAAAATATTCACCCAACAGTTTTTTGGCGACTCTACTGGGGAAGGAACGTGCAACTTGAAGCCTCACGCTCTGAGTTGAAGCATTTTCAGTTCTTTTCCATTTTGTTGCAAAATTGTGTTTAGCATACTACATTCTGGCAAATTCCCGGTAGACCAGAAGCAAGAGGGCTCAGGGTATTATTGATCCTACATTTGAATTGGTGCAGCAAAATAATTTTGGATTCTTAACTCCACGACCTCGTTTTCAGCACACCAGGAGTTTTCCTCCTACAAACGCTAGGTCTCCAATACCAGGTGAAGTTTCTAGTGGTAGCAGAATTTTGTCTGTTCATATGACACCAAGGTTTGTTATCCTGCCTTTCAATCAGCACGTCATGGCAGCCCAAGGCCCTTGGGGTAATACCTTTGGTCCTCTAAATTTGACCCCACCCTTGCATGAACTACCTCGTAGTTCAAGAAAGAATTTCCCCAAATTCTATGGTGATGGGAAAGTTCATCCTGATGAGCACATTGCGGCTTTCTGTATAGCCTGTGGTGTGATAGGCGTCGAGCACGAAGATGTAGCTGTACGACTCTTTGTAGAAACACTACAAGGTGTTGCTGCAGACTGGTTTTACCACCTTCGAGCTCAGACCATAACGAACTAGAATACTCTCAAAACCAAGTTCAAAGCCAGGTTTAAACCTGTAAAGGATGCACATGCATTGTTGGCACAACTAACACAAATGAAAAAGGAACCTCATGAACTGATGCGAGATTTCATCGCTAAGTTCAATAAGTTGAGAAACAGGATTCCCACCACTGCTGAGCCAACAACGGAGAATCTTAAATGTTTCTTTATCAATACACAACTTCCTAAGGTGAGTTTTCTATTGAGGCGAGCTGCTCCTACCGATCTTACTGCAGCTCAGATTCTAGCAACTGAAGTGGAAGATGATCTTATCCTTGCAGGTAAGATAAGAAGGGATTCTAATAGAAATAAAAGCTTCTCTACTACTGAGAATTCTTCCACAAGCACCATGAATCCCATGGTGCAAAAGCTAGCAAATGAATTGCTAGCTCTGAAGAGACAAATGTCCCAAGGTATGTCTACGCCTCCTTATCGAGATATACCAAGGAGGACATTTCCAAATAATTCATATCAAGGCAATGCTGCTAGAAATCAAGGACAACACAACCGTCTTCCGCCTACACAGGGGAAGCTTGCCATTGAAGCAGCGCCGGTCAAATCTGCTGTTGGCTATTATGAAGCTGAAAATGAACTTTCTTTCCAACCTGAGTTGGATTATGAAAATGGTGCTAATCTCTTCATAGAAGGAGAAGAAGAGTTAGCTGGCGACTCTACCATTAGCTTTCTGAATTATCAGGACAAAGCTGAAAAAGGAGAAGTGGGTGAAGGAGCATATGTTGTTTTCATTAGGTCTCAAAATCAGTCAGCTCTTCAAGCTGATAAAGGGAAGGCGAGAGAAGAATCTCAACCATTGATTTCAATCGCTAAATAGGGGACTCCGCTACCTTTCCAATCAAAAGACCTGGTGGTCAAAAAACAAGTAAGTGCCTCTAACAAATTTGTACCTTCCACTTCTACTCCTCAGACTAGTGCTATCTCTACCAAATATTAGAATGATGGTTTTTCTTCCTCCGTATCTAATTCTTTTCAGCAATTTGATATAATAGATCATGCTAGGAGAACTAAGGTACAAATGTTTGAAGTTGAGTATTTACAGGCTAATCCTGAACAATTTGATAGATTAGCCAAATACGTCAAGAATAAGGCCGTCCCTACAGGACAAGAGTTTTCAAAAGCTACTCACGACTCCTCCAAAAGTAAGCCTACCCAAAATAATCTTGTCACTACTCCCCTTGAAGCCTCTGGAAAAATTGAACCTTTCTATGTTTCCCTATTAGTGAATGGTCATAAATTGAGCAATTGCATAATAGATTCCGGAGACTCTGACAATGTTATGCCTGCTAAAGTAGCAGACGCCCTTGGCCTCACCTTAACCAAAACTTTCAGGAGGTGTTTCTCTATGGAGAATAAGCAAGTTCCACTTTTGGGTCAAGTCAAAGACGCCCAATTTGCATTCGCAGCTTTTCCAGATAAGAGAATCAAGATGACAGTCCTAGTAGCTGATGTTCCAGCTTCATACGGCATTCTTCTTGGGCGTAATTTTTGCAAAGATGTAGGTGGGGAGTTGAACATGGATCTGTCTGAAGCAAGGATACCTGTTAAAGGTGTCATGCAGAAGTTGCTTCCTGAGAAGGAGGCAAAATACATTGTTACCCAAACATCAAATCCCAAAGCTCAAATTTTGTTTGAGTCCTCGGGAATGGGTAATTATTTTCTATCCACCGAAGATGGTTCCAGTTTATCAGATGAGAGTACATCGGGTGATAGCTCAGATGTGTCAGATGGAGATTTAGAAGAGTTTTCAGATGAAAGTTCAGGTGAGGGTATAGTAATGCCAGATTCTTCCCTTACTGAAGAAGAGGAATCTTCTGACCAAAGAAATTCCAAGAAATCAAACTCTGATGAAGTCTGGATTTTAGAGTTTGATGGCAGTTGTTCTTCTACTGGTTCTGGAGCCGGAGTGGTCTTGATATCGCCACAAGGTGATATCTTACCTTTTTCATACAAGTTACAATTTGACAATACTAATAACACTGCCGAATACGAGTCCTTGTTGCTCGGATTGGAAGTTGCTTGTGCTAGAGGTGTTAAAATCCTTCATGCTCAAGGGGATGCCGAATTGGTGGTTTGTCAAGTAAGGAATTTGTACCAAACCAAAAGTGAAAGACTGAGACACTATCGCAATCATGTATGGGATTGCATTGAAGGTTTTGATGCTTTCAACATTTCTGCAGTGCCAAGAGAGTTTAATGATTGTGCAGATTCATTGGCTATTTCCGCTACTCTCATGGTTCCTCACAAGGATTTCAAAGGAAACAAGTACACTATTGAGCTGGTCTTCCGACCAAGTGTACCTAATAACGCTGACCATTGGCAGGTGTTCAATGGTGATAACCAAATCATCACTTTCCTGGAAAAGATGGATAGCTTTGATGAGCTTTACTTTGAAGGAAGCGAATCGCCACCGCGGGAATATGTTTCAGAGATAGATTCACAAACCGGCGAAGAATTTCTACAATTGAAAGGAAATAAAATCCCAAAAGGTTTGGTTTCCCTTGAAAAATTGTTTGATAAGCATGACAGGTATATCAAGCAGCGGCAACAACAGGATTCAAGTTCCTCTATGGAATTTGAGTAGGTCAATTTGGGTTCGGAAGCAGATCCTAAGATGGTCAACATTGGAAAATGTTGCACTGCTGATGAAAGATTTAAATTCATTACCCTCCTTCGCCATTACATTGATGTTTTGGCTTACTCCTATGATGATCTAAAGTCTTTCAGGCCTAAGGAGGTTCAACATGAGATTCCCCTTAAAGCTGGATCGTTGCCTCACAAGCAGAAGCAGAGGCAATACAACCCTAAGATATCAGGTACGATCCTTTCTGAAATTCAGAAGATGTTGAATGCAAGGATAATTTTTCCAATTCATCATTCCACATGGATCGCAAACATAGTACCTGTAAGGAAGAAGAATGGAGAAATCCGCATCTGTGTTGATTTCAGGAATCTTAACTAGTCTTCCTTAAAAGATAACTACCCTTTGCCCATCATGGATCAAGTATTGCAAATAGTAACTGGTTCAGAAATGTTGTCTATGTTAGATGGTTTTTCGGGGTATAACCAAGTGGAGGTCAATGAAGCTGATCAGTTCAAAACTGCCTTCACCACACCATGGGGCACATTTGCATATCGCAGAATGCCTTTTGGTCTGATCAATGCTGGCGCCACATTTTAGAGGGCAATGGATCTTGCTTTCAGAGATGAGATGGGAAAGTTCACCATGGTGTATCTTGATGACTTGAGTGTTTTCTCCAAAAACTGTCATGATCATGCGCATCATTTACGACAAGTGCTGGAGCGCTGTCAGCAAAATGGTATTTCCCTCAATCCCAAGAAGTCAGTTTTTGGGGTTACAGAAGGTAAGCTTCTCAGACACATTGTATCCCGAGAAGGTACTAAGATTGACTCGGAAAGAGTTAAATCCATTCAAAGTCTTACTCTGCCTGCTAGTAAGACTGTTGTTCACTCTTTCTTTGGAAAGGTGAATTTTCTGCGAAGGTTCATTCCTGAGTTTGCAGAAAAAACCCATCACATTGTCAATATGATGAAGGGTAAGGCCACTTTCTGCTGGACTGCGGAAGGCAAAGAAGTGTTTGAGGATATCAAGATGGCTATTGCTCATGCTCCAATTCTTGTTTGTCTCGACTACACTAAAGATTTTGTAGTTTATAGCTACGCTTTAGAACACACACTTTCAGCTATTCTGGTTCAGCAGAATGAAGAAGGCGTTGAATCCCCCATATCATTTATGAGTTGTCCTCTCAAAGCTCATGAATTGAAGTAATCAAATATGGAGAAGCATGCCTATGCTGTGGTTAAAGCGGTGAAGCATCTCAGGTTCTATATTCTAAACTCACACACTGTTGTTATGGTTCCTGATACAATAGTCAAATCTATCCTAACTCAACAGGAGTTCAGAACAAAGAGAGGAAATTGGATTGCTAAGATCCAAGAATTTGATCTGGATATCAAACCTACCAAGCTTGTGTGGGGTAAAGGTTTGTGTCAATTGATCGCTGATAACGTCCCAAAAGAGACAGGCGACGAAGAAGAAGTTGTGGACACACCAACTGTTCTTTTTGTTACTACAACTGACGAGTGGTATTCCAATATTGCTCATTTCCTTACCTATGGTGAGTGTCCTTCTCACTTGTCTTATAAGGAAAAAAGAACTGTCAAGTTAAAAGCTGCTAACTACGTCCTTTGGGACAATGGTTTGTACAAGAGAAGCCTTGATGGTGTATTTCTTCGTTGCATGGATAAAGTGCAACAAAGTAGACTTTTGGAGTCTTTCCACAATTTGGCATGTGGAGGACATTTTTCCGCACCTGTGACAGCTCACAAGATTTTGCGAGCTCGATATTATTGGCCCACACTATTCCAAGATGCGTACAATTGGGTACGCAGGTGTGAGTTATGTCAACAGTTTGTTGGGAAACCGAAGTTGGCAGCCTTACCTCTAAAACCAGGGGTGATTAAGGAGCCTTTTTAGCAATAGGGTATTGACTTCATTGGCGCTGTGAATCCATCATCAAGTGCAGGACATAACTATGTTCTCACCGCAACGGACTATTTTACCAAATGGGTGGAAGCTATTCCAGTCATGCATGCTACTTCTGAAGTGGTATGCAGTTTTCTTAAGGAGAACATTATTTCCAGGTTTGGAGTTCCAAACAAGATTATAGCAGACAATGCTACTTGTTTTTCCTCTCATGAGATTACTGAATTTTGCTACGAGCATGGGATCATTCTTTCCCATTCTTCAGACTATTATCCGCAAGGGAATGGTCAAGCAAAATCAAGCAATAAAGTTTTGGTCACTATTATCAGGAAACTGGTAGATGAGAATCAGAGAACTTGGCATAAGGCATTGTTTGATGCTTAATGGGCAGATAGAATTACACCCAAAAGGGCGATAGGCATGTCGCCGTTTCAGCTTCTATATGGTCTAAATGCAGAGATACCAATTACCTTAGAACTGCCAGCATTGAAGTTGGTAAAGGCATTGGAAGATAGAACTTTTAATAGTTCTATTGATAAAAGGATCATGTATTTGACTGAACTTGAGGAGCAGCGCACTATGGTGGTGGATCATATTGCTGAGCATCAAAATCAAGTAAAGAAACTCTTCGACAAGAAGGCAAAGGCTCGTGAGTTTCAGATTGGAGATCAAGTCTTGTTGTGGGACAAGAGGAGAGAACCAAAAGGAATGCACGGAAAATTTGATTCCTTATGGAGAGGTCCATTCACCATTCATCAATTCTGTGGTGAAAATAGTTTCTTGCTGGAGTATCAGGATGGAACACTATTCTCGTTGCCTCACAGTGGACAACATCTGAAGCACTTCAATCCCTGAAGTATCAGATAAGTTAAATTATACATTTGTATAGTTTTGTGTTTTTATTTTTGTGTTTTTGTTTAGTCTTTTGTGTCTTTTTCTTTTTAGCTTGACTCTATAGCCCAATGGCATGGATGAAGGCACTTAGAGACTGGATTCTACTCCCTTCAATCATTTCAAAGTTCGATCAAAGGAAGTTCCCCAGTTAGAGCTAGCTGTTGTTCTCAAAATCAACGACACTCGTTTTTGTAGACAACCCCCACAAAACTTGTCCGTTTCGTGAATCTACACTCTAAGCTCGCGGATCGAGACAAGATTCCCTTGGTCTTGTGTGAAGTTATTTGACATTCTAAACTGGTTTGTGATATTTCCTTGAATTGGTCTCTCGATATTCTTGAAGAACGTTCAAGTTGTAAATTGGTTAAAAATGTCAATTTAGGTCATTTTTAGGAGTTAGTAAAATTTGAAGTCTTGATATGCAAGAGCGGCAAAAAATGCCGCTCCTACATATCTCTTTTTTGACTTGTTTTCTTATATATGCAATAGCGGCATTTTTTGCCGCTCTTGCATGTGCTTTTCATTAAACATGTAAAGGTAGCAAATTTCGCCGCCATTACATATTTTTCCTCCATTGTCCCGCATGGTCAGTGAATTTTGCCGCCGTCTCGTGTTTGTTTACCTTCGTGCCGGAGCGGCTGAAACTTCCGCTCGAAGAAGATTTTTGAAATCTTCAAATGCTGAGTGCCATTAATGGCCACTCATGCCACTCATTAAAGCTTGTTTTTGAGTTTTAAATATGTCTTTTTGTTTGTTGTTTTTGTTATTTCATTCCTCCTAGCTCTCTCTGGACTCCCTTGCATCACTCGATCGCGCCGTTGAAGGGTTCAACCTAATCCACTACCATCGAACCTAGGGTTTCAAACTTTTGATAGGTAAATCTTCTAACTGTTTTCTTCTTCTAACTTAGGGTTTTCGTCAGTTTTGAATAGCTTTTCTTTGTCTTAATTTTTGGTTATATGTTTTCGTTGAAAGATTATTTTTCGCCAGTTTTGTTTAATCTCTGGTCAGTCCTCCATTTCAAAAATCTTTTTAGACACCCAAAATTTGTGCCCTAAGTTTTATCGTTTGAGGGACGGTGGATTTACCGCTTGAACCTTTGAATACTTCCCATACATGACAATCTCTTACCCTTCCATTGTGCATCGTCGGCCATTGTCGCCGATCAAACACCGAAAACCTTACAACTTCCATTATGTGCAATATCGGCAGTTTTTGCCACCTGGACAGGTTATGGACGATCTCCAAACCCAGCATGCAATGTCGGCCGTTTTCGCCGACCAAACATCGCGAGGACAAACCAACTTCATATGCATCATCGGCGAATATCGCCGCGGGTGTATGTCTTCACGGAATTTTGTATGGTGTATGGGCGGCAAAATTCGCCGCCCTTACACGAGGGTCTTCCAAATTCGAAACTCGTTACCTGCATTAGCGGCAAAATCCACCGCTTATACCAACTTCAAATCCTCTCCACATGCAGTGGCGGTGAATTTTGCCGCCAATGCACATACAATAAAATACTCATATGCAAGAGCGGCAAATTTTGCCGCCCATGCAAAAACTATCTCAAAATTTCCCAACTCTAGAAAATTTCTAGTTTTGATTTTTCGAGCCTGCTTTCCTCTGATTTTTGGCCTGCTCTCACTCTAGCCCTTTTTCAAGCTCTTTCCCATAGTCGTGATCATCAACATGCAATTTTCCCAGATTGCTAGTATTTTCCCTAATTGCATGATCATGACTTTTGTTGCAGTTTCTTCTGCGGAGCTTCGTTCTACATCAAACTTCTTCTCGGTGAAAGCTCATCCAAATGACTGAGTTGTCCCTGAAGAAATCAAAAGTGATGAAGTACAAATATCAAGGTGTTTTCCCAATCACCTCAGTCCATTCTAATGTTGATGACATTAGAGATACGGAGATCGGTCATGTTGATATGGCTGAGTTTGTAGAGAGGACCAAGTCGAGCAACCCCAGTGCTATGATGAAGAGAATAGTGGAAATTAATATTCATCTGGTCTCATCCTTCCCCGTGGCAGCTCATAACACAGAATTTGTTCTTCAATGTGCTCATTTCTATAACAAAGACACTAGGTCTGTGGTGGACGCTAGTGGTAATGTAATAATCAGGTTGGATCCTGAGTTCATTGATAAGGTGTTCATGTGTCCTCCTGCAACAGAGGTATTGAAGCTTGACTTTGTTGAAGCTCAAAAGGAATATGACAAGAATCTAGAGAAAGCAAATAATGTAATCAACAAGTGGTTGAAGACTACAAGATCAAATTTGTCGAGGTGGCCACGTAGTTTCCCTCAAAGTGATTTTGTAGAGGAAGTTGGTGACCTGATTACTCTCCTTAGTAGGATAAGAGGTTTGTCTTCCTCTTCACAGTTTCATGAATGGATGTATCCTTTCATTAAGGTCATACTTCAGGGTAAGCAAACCATTTTCTGGGGAGAACAAATCAGTAACGCTTTGCATGAGCAGCTGACAAAGGTATCTACTACCTCCAAGTTCTACATGACTTCCTATCTGGTATACATTGCATCCTCCATGAGGATTTTTCTAGGATTATCATCGGAAGGGGATAGGAGAGTAGTTCCAGTATACCAATATTATTCCCAGCTGACATTGAAAGGTTCAATCCATCATTTCAAAAGAGTGAATGATGCATTCTTTGTTGTATTCTTGTGTCTTTTTGATCCCCAACTAGAGCAGAGAAGAATTTCAGATGAGGCATGGACAGTGGTAAATGACTTCGATTGTATGTTTTTGCAATTTCCATCTTTTTCATACTTGAGGGTTGGCTTTTTCTAGGGTTACCCTTATATGCTTATGAGATTCCCCTTAGATAAACTAGTCTTGATGGAGTTGTGCAGACAAATGATTGTCGTGCATAACAAATAGATGGAACTCAAGAAGCTTGGTTTCAGATTCCCAGTGGAAATCGATAGATATTCAGTAATGACTGCCGCAAAGGCAAGGGCCATGGAGACAGAGATGCAGTTGGTCACCATGAACCAATTCAAAAGGAGACTGAAGTTTGACTACAGAGGGGTAAATGATAAAATCGGATGGAAAACTCAATTCCATGAACCCATGGTAGAAGATGTCTGGGCAGACTTGAGAACAGAGGAAGATATCAGGAAACTGGACTACAACAGATTGTCCCTGGAACAGATTGAATATCTGGGACTTACTGATATTCTAGAAGATCTTGTGGATGATGGGGAATTGGTTGATGCCAGATATGATGCAGAACAGATTGCTAGTACTCCTCTCCCTCCAATCCAATGGTCCCAAAAGGAGTTGACCTCACTAAGGAAGAGATTTGAGTCCATATTGGCTAACACCAATAACTGGCTGGCGGATAAAGGAATTACTCTAAAAGAATTCCTCACTGGGTCAGAAACTAAAGTTCAAGAGCAAACTGGTAAAAAGGTAGAGAACAGAACGAAGAACAAGAGTGATGTTCCCTCATCCTCTAAAAACACAAGCCTAAGATCAGATTTGTGACAAAGAAATCAAAAGCTGTGGAGGAAGAACCTGAGATAAAAGATATGGAAGTTGAGGAGCGAGCTACTGAAGAGCCAGCCACAGAAGAGATGGATGTTGAAGATAGGAATTTAGATCAACAAGACGAGGAGGCTTTGTCTCCATAGGAAAATACACAACAAGAAACAGGAGTATCATCCCCATTGCATAATATACCTGTTGCAGCTCCTGTGTCTGTTTCCCCTATTGATATTACCTCTTCTGAGTCCCCCTCTCCTAAAATAATTTTTGATAATCCCCAAAACACTTTTGAGGATGTTCTCCGTTCTTCTGAGTCAATTCCTAGTTTGTCTTCTTCTTCTTTTGATATTGGGGATACATCCATTTTTTATCATTTTGTGATGAATACTGAGCAAGTTTCTAGTGCCAATGTAACAGGTGCAGTTTTTACTAACACCCCGCCTATTGTTTCTACTATCAGTGCAAGCACAGTTCCGAGAATACCAGTAGTAGGAATGGATCCCAATGTGAGTACTTCTCTGCTCCCACCTTGGTTATCAGCTTACACGCCAAAAAGGAAAAAGCAAGCCATCTCCCCAGATGACTTTGATTTCACTAAGTTGGTACCTGCAAAGCTTAAGGCCCCAAAGAAACCAAAGATTCTTTCCAGGGTACTTGAAGACAAGGGACACAAAATTCTAGAGATAGCAAAACCTCCTCAGGATGCAACTATTGAAAATTTTGATATGAATGACTACTCCATTTCTAGAGTTGAATTGGGCAAAATAACCCATGAAAGCGCTAAAAATGATATGCAGTCAGCCATGGACATCCTAATCTAGAAGTTTGACAGGGAAAAGGAAATGAAGGATCACTACAAGGCAATGGTAGAACAGCTAACTGCGGTGGTAAGGAAAATCACTTTAAACTCAGAAGCAGTTACTCCAGAGGCCGTATCTGTAGAAGACCCCGTCATTCAAAAAGCAGAAAAGACCCACCTCAAAGGAAAAGTACTTGAAGAGTACTTAGACAGGATGTGTGCACAAGGAATCTCTTTGCTCATAGACGTATCTGAGAAGATAGATAAAATGAGGAAAGTAAGAGCAGAACCTAATGACCTCATTGATGCTATCTCTCAAGATATTGAACGCACAGAGGATACTCATGATAAATGGGCAGAGATGAGGAAATTGAAAATAAGCACCCTAATATCAATTGGCGCCATCGCTAATAGGGATTCTTATATAGAAACAAGGGAAGCTTTGATGTATAGGAGCAGTATGCTAAGAAATTTGATCAAGGATCTTGAAGCTGCGAAGGAAATCAGTGAACAAAGTGATGTCAACCTTTTGCATAAGTTGGAGGAGTTGCCTTGCAAGCTGGTATCACAGGACAACCAATTTCTTCCTGCAGAAGAAATGGTTTGGGAATTTGAAGACATGTTCCAGAAAGAATTCGAAGATAAAACATTTTCAATGACTTCTGTGGACAATATTTTAGACAACCAGTTAACTTTGGATAATCTGAAAACCAAGTTAATTGGTCATGCAAAATCAATCACTACAGTGAGGGATGCCATAGTGAGAGCCAAGATGATCTTCGGGAACGCATTCAACCCAGATAGCATCGAGATGCAAGTGGCTTTCACTATGTATGATCATCATATGAGGAAAAGTGGCGACACAAATTGAAGCAGTCATTTTTCCTTAGTTTATTTTATTTTTTTCACATGTACTTTCAAAACAATTTTAGACATTTTTTACATGTACATTTTTCATATGTAATTACATGTAAAAATATAGGAAGTCCCAAGTCAATAAGGACTCCTATTTTTGAATAAGTCAAAGTAGTTGTAGATTTCCTAAATTTTCTCAAGGCCTTTCCCTATAAATAAAGGGGGCCTCTTTTGTAACTATTATCTTTTGTCTATTGCAAGAATACTCTGGCGAATTGAAAAGCAAATCAAGACTTTGTGCTTTTTTGTGAAAATCAATTATCAAATATTTATCAATACAAGAAAGCAAGTTTAATTCCAATCTTTGTCTTGGGATTATTTGTGTTGTGATAGTATTGTTCTTACGTCTTGCTATCATAATCTTCTTTGGTAATAATTGAAGTGTGGAGTTTGTTTCAAGTGATTGAAGAGTGCTCTTAATTTGATTCTGATAGACTTTGTGTTATCAAATCATTTGCGAGGATTATGTTCATGTTTGTGAGAATACAATAGTTTGGAGACTTTGTGCTGCAAGTTGTTATATTCAATTTACTTTTATCATCTTGAAGAAGAGTGAAGACTTTGGGCTGCATTCTACTTCAAATAGTTCTATTTACAATTAGCAAGTGAGGTAACAGAAAACTTTGTGTTTCTGTGATTTTGTGATAATTTATAAGTCTTTTATCAAGAGTTTGAAGTATAAACATCTATTCTGAAGAAAGAGAATGAGATGAGATGGAACCACCACAAACATAGTTTTTAGTGTACATAAATTTCATAAGTTGTTTTGTTTGCAAAAGTCAAGTAACTAGAGGGAACCTCCCCTTGCTGAGAGGAGAGACTTTGTCTCATCATAGCTGTGGCTGATATACCCATTTTGTCGTTTGTTAGCTAAATGACAAAATATTCACCCAACAAATGCTTTGGCTGTGACATGTAAATCTCTTCCTCCAAATCACCATGAAGGAATGATGTCTTCATATCCATCTATTCTACCTCTAAGTCATAAGTAGCTGCAAGAGATAACAGGAATCGAATGGATGTCAGCTTTGTAATGGGAGAAAAAATTTCACCATAATCAATTCTCTCCACTTGTGAGTACCCCTTCACAACCAATCTAGCCTTGTACTTTTCAACACTGCCATCTGCACCAAATTTCTTCTTGAACACCCATTTGCATCCAACGGGTTTCTATCCTTCAGGCAAAGGCACCAAGTCGCATGTTTTATTCTTCTCCAGAGAAGCCATCTCATCTTCCATGGCCTCCTTCTAGGAACCTGCATCTTTTATGCCCATAGCCTCTTTCACAATTCTAGGCTCATCAGTGTTAGTAAGTAAATAAAAAGCACAACTAGAATCAAGTAATGAATAACCAAACCTATCAGGTTGCTTTCTCATTCGTGTAGACCTCCTCAATGGCTGAGGTTGAGGTTCTGCTTCTTCTTCTGAGCTTTCAGAGTTGCTAGAGCTCTCCTCATCATTAGGTCTCATAGAGTCTATCGGCTCAGTCTTCTCAGGGGTAGAAGGAAACTGAACCACATCTTCTTTCTTTTTTGTCTGTTCTAGCCGAAGAACAACAGAAGAAGGTGTTAGCTCTTTGAAGATAACACTTCTGCTATACAAAACTTTTTCAGCTACAGGATCCCAAAGCTTGTATCCTTTCACACCGACACCATAGCTAATGAAAATACATTTAACAGCCCTGTTCTCCAGTTTAGACTGTTTTTGCCTAGGCACATGTGCATATGCTTCACAACCAAAAACACGAAGATGCCTAATTGAAGACTTCTTACCAGACCACGCCTCCATAGGTGTCTTACCAACAAGGACTGATGTAGGAGACCTATTTACCAGGTAGCAAGAAGTGGCAAGAGCTTCAGCCCGAAACTTTTGTTTGAGGCTTGCTCCACTAAGCATACTCCTATCCTTCTCCATCAGTGTCCTATTCATCCTCTCTGCAACTCCATTTTGCTGTGGGGTGTATGGAGTTGTCTTATGTCTTTCAAACCCTTGCTCTTTACAAAACTTATCGAACTCTGCCGAACAAAACTCACCACCGTTGTCAGTTCTCAAACACTTAATCTTTTTACTAGTTTGATTTATAGCAAAGGCTTTAAACTCTTTAAACTGACTAAAGACTTCAATCTTGTTTCTGATAAAATAAACCCATGTCCTTCTACTATAATCATCTATAAAAGATACAAAATATATAGATTTGGAAATTGAAGGGACATTAACATGACCAAACACATCAAAATGAATAAGATCTAATACACCTGAAGACTTGTGAGAACTAGAGTAAAACTAAACACGGTATTGCTTTCCATATACACAATGTTCACAAAAGTCAAACTCGAGATTACAATCATTTAACCCCTCAATGAGGTTTTTTTTTAGGGTTCTAAGGCCCTTCTCACCAATGTGGCCATATCTCAAATGCCATAACATAGTCTTTTTAGCAGGAAGCTTAACTTCTAAAGCATGTGCACTACCATCAGAACTAGTTACAACAGATTTCTTCACTGCTCGTTCAGATGGTGGGGATGAAGTGTGCAACTCTTTTCTTCAAGTCAGAAGAACTATTGCACTATGAAGTGCATTCCTCTAGCTAAAATATAGTACCTCTCTGAGTACCCTTCACAAGCACCATAGATCCTCTAGTCATCTTGCATCCATCCTTCGAAAAGACAACCTGCACACCTGCATCATTCAGCATACTTACAAAAAGTAGGTTCCGTGCTAGGCCTGGGATGTACATAACCCCAGTGATCCCCTTCACTCATCCATCAGGGAATCAGATTGAGAGTCTTCCGTGACCACCAATCTTCAGATGAGAATTGTCACCCAGGTACACTCTTCCACCATTAAACTCTTCATACTT
Source organism: Cunninghamia lanceolata (assembly GCA_027924645.1). Classification (NCBI taxonomy): domain Eukaryota; kingdom Viridiplantae; phylum Streptophyta; class Pinopsida; order Cupressales; family Cupressaceae; genus Cunninghamia; species Cunninghamia lanceolata. The sequence goes on from BSBN01000887.1 coordinate 1,581,627, forward strand.
CGTGAACCAATCTCGATGTGAGGTCATGTGGAATGGTGCACCAAAATCAATCAACCACACATCATCAGAAGCATGGGTGGCCAAGGCTGCGATGAAAGCATCACCATCATCTTGTGACTTGTCAGAGTCTAAATCTAGGGCAGTCTTCTTTTTTTTTTCTTTTCTTCTTTGCATTCCTTTCGGAAATGCCTAGATTTACCATAGTTCCAATAGAGAGCCTTGGACTTTATAGGAGATTTGGATCTCCCATGGGATTTGGATATGCCCTTTTAACCTTTCTTGTCCTTCTTCCCTTTCTCTTTGGGTCTTCCATGACCCGCAAAAGCCTCTTTGGCCAACTCGAATGTCTTTCTCCGCATTTCTTCAGATAATAGTGAAGACACCACATCTTCCATTTTGAAGGTGGTAGTGGTGCTTCTGATGGCCATGACAAGATGATCCCATGAATCTGGCAAAGAACAAAGCAGTGTCATACACCTATCCTCCTCCATTTTCACACCCACAGATGTCAACTATGCAATGATCATGTTGAAAGCATTCATATGGTCTACAACAGATCCTCCGTGTTCCATCTTTAGAGCAAACAACTTCTTTTTCAGAAAAAGCTTGTTCACCAAGGACTTGGCCTAATAAACATCACCCAGCTTCTTCCAAAGGTCTTTCGTGCTCTTCTCCTCATGGACATTCAACAGGACAGAGTCTTATGAGACCCTTAGCCTTCCAATCTTTGAGGTCCCAATCAATTTGTGACATTGCTATAGGTTTTACACCAGATACAGTTTCCCATAGGTCACGATCAACAAGTAGGTCTTCGATATTGAGTTTCCACAACTCGAAATCAGTGCCATTAAATTTCTCCACCTCTAATCTTCCAGATGTGGTTGCCATCTCTTTCTTGCAACAAGATACATAATACTCTGCACAAACTCCCACTCAACCTAAGATTAGCTCAAAAGACCACTACCCAACAGCTAGAACCAAAACTAGCCAGGCTCTAATACCAACTGAAAGGAAGCTAGGTGTACGGAAATTGATTCCTACATTAATCTAATGAGGGGAGGAGAGTGTAAATTCAATTTTATCTTTACAATTACAGATTATGTTAACCCACTAATAGAGATATTGCAACAAACACATACACAAGAATGTAAGACAGAAGAAGAGAGACACAAGATATACGTGGGGAAAACCCTTATGGGTAAAAAACCCCACACTCCAAAACACAACTCAAATGTATTCTATAAACAATGAAGGTTACAATACAGTTACAGAGCCAATGCTCTTGTAGGAGTCTTCGACACTCATATCTGGAGATTATTCGGTAGCATAACAGTACCTGTCAATCACATAATGCATCACCTCTCCAAAGCACCTGTTTATAAAGAAAATACAAGGCAAAAATGGCTCCACATTGAGATGGGCATCCAACATGGCCTCATGGCCCAAAACCCATGCCTATGGACACTTGTCTAAAACTGTAGGATGTTCCTAACACTTGTCAAGTCACCCCATCCCAAAGAGATTGCCTATTTCCAAAATGGGCTATGACAGATGCTCTTACAATTCTTACAACCGTCATAGAATTTCTCATAGTTGTCATAACTTACAACTATAAGAGAATCTGTCATACACAGGCTATAAGTAGCATATTCTCTTACATGCCATAGTCCACCTTGGGGCGCCCAAAGATGCCTTTTTCAAAGATGCTTCTCGACACATGTCCATACCTATCATAGGATCTTCTATTTCTGACTCTTACATGTCATAACTTTGTCATAGGAATCTGTCATGACTGTTTCGGTCAATATTCCCTTACACACATTTCAAGATGCCGACACATGGCAAAATATTCCTACCACTAAGTGGGACTCTTATCTCCTCATGTGAGGACAAATTTACATGTGGTAATATGCCATGTAAGATGACACATCACCATGCCAACTCCCACAAGATGACAACATAGGATTTGCATCCTAATTATACAATAGGCAATAAATAAATAAATACAATGATATAGTACAAGGAATTACCAAGGTTGAGACACCTTAATTCCCAACATTGTTGATGTTATTGTGGATTATGTTGTGGGGGTTCAGTGGCCTTATTTATCATTACATTTGTTGGGTTTTTAAGCCTCATCCATTGTGTGGAGACTTGGTGATTTTGGAGGACTATTTCAAGGGATCCTCATGCTGCTCAGACATTTGCCAAGTCTCTTTCAAGGTGATCCACTTCATTGCTAGTTTGAGTGGCCGTATTCCTATAAGTGGCTAAGCTTGGCTCTTGCATATGGATTTTAGAATGAACTAAAACATGTTGGGCTCTTGTTTGGTTTGGATTCAGTTGTAAAATTATCCCTTGATATTGAACCCACATGGGGTTATCAAAGGTAGTGTAATGTTGGCCTGATCAGGTGTTATGATTGTGTTATTAACATTCATTGTTTGAATCAATATCCTTGTAATTGTACCTATTTGAAATAGGTGCCATGGGATCATGAGGAATGTATTAATCAAACGAGGGTGTAAGAGGTTCATTGGAGGGAATTTATACCTAGGGTCTTTTCATTCCTAATATATTCAGGGATACCTTAGGTACCACATGTTAAATGGAATGATGATAGAAGAGAAGAGTTGATGAAATGAAATGGGAAAAGGTGAGAGAGTGTCCTAGAAGGATTTTTTCTTCATGTCAATCCCACCAAAAATATGTGCTACTCAAAACCCACTCACCACTATTGTGTATGAGTTGGAAGTGGAGAAACACACACATTGCTCACATGTGACCTGTGTGTAGACAAATCACTCTTGCTTATGCAACAAGAGCTAGTGGAACAAGGGAGTGTTTGGAGGACCACCCTCTTCATGAGGAAGGAGTGTCATAAAGGTTGTAACAATATTCATACGCAAGCGAGTTGTGGTGTTGATTTGATTCTTCTTTCATGAGGAAGAAGTGTTTGACAATAGATGGTGGTGTTGATTCATGGTATGTTGGTGGAAACATGGGGGTCTGCTCTAGCAAACCTCTAAAAAGGTGTTGTGATGGTGATCCTTGTGTGATTGTGTGCATTGTTTGCATGGACTATGTTAAGCTCATGTTGAGCATTAGTAAAGAAAGCGTTCAATCAAGAATTTTCTATTTCAAGAAATTCTTCTAAGAGAGCTAACTCTAAGGTTTGTTGTCATTGGTTTTCTTCTTGTATTTGTTGCAAGATGCAATCTTGATCTTGGTCAACCTCTTTGAGATTCAGTTGAGTTTCCTTGTGCTCATTCAAGATATATTCTACCCAATCCTCTCTAACCCCATGACAAATGGGCCTGGTACGTTGGGTATGTGGGAGAGAGGGGAGATAGGAAGGATAAGCTAAATGGTATGCTTATTTGAGCTATGTGTTTAACTTGCATGATTGTTTTGCTTGAATTTGGTGATTGTGTTGATTCTGATTTACTTGATTGCTTTGTTTATTTGGTGTCTTGTCTAGTTTGCAAGGACCTTGTTGAATGCTTGTTTTCTAAGCTTTGGGCTTTGAAACCTGAAATGCATGGACCTAGGAATTGAGTTGATGTTTTGTTCTATGTTTTCAAATGAATTTTAACTAACGAAATGAATGATTATGATCTTATCTAAATACTAAAATGTACAATTTAAATGCAAGAAATTAATGGTTAATCTGTAATTTTATGTTTTCCCCAAATAAACAAAGTGATCCAATTAACTATCAAATCAATTAAATGCAATTACAATGATTCAGTTAACTAAATGAATCAAAAAATTAGCAAGCTAATCCTTTATTCTTCTTGGTTTTCTATGTGATTCGACAATGGTTTTGTGTATGTTTTTATCTTGTTTCACATTTTCTTGGATGAAGAAAATGCTATCAAAATGAAAGTAGAACTTGCAATTCAAATTATATTAATCTAATGAAAATAAAGATATTCTTTCTAACTAAATACTAAATCTAAGAAGCAATAACAAAATGTTACATATCTAAGCAAGATGAAGAATTGATTAACTATTTTAATCTTTTGAAAATTAACTATTCTAATAGCTTGTAAACAAATGATGAAACCTAACACCTGGGAGATTGATAATCTGAGGTGTTGATGAAAAGATCTGTGGCATGTCTCCTTAGTAGTCCAACAATATACTCAAAGGGAAATGATTGAGAATGTTGTAGCTATTGTTCTAGGAGCTTGAAAGATTCAAAAATAGTGAATGAAAGAGCCTAGGAGTTGTATGGAGCATATGAGCTATAGGGAAGACTTAGACTTTTGCTTTGGAACCTCTAGAATTAACTTTCTAACCTACTATAATCATTGTAAAAGAGAAGGCAAAAACTTAGAAATTCTTTAAGAGAGACCACCAAAATAATTAAAAACCCTTTGTGAATCCAATTGAGGGAATACAAATAGGTTTAGATTCAAAATTAGGGGGTTAGAACTGAGGGATTAATAGAGCTAGGTGTGTCAAGACTGAACTGGGCTTGAGTTCAAGGACAAAACTAGGTGTAAGATGGGTGGACTTTAGAGTTTTGATGAGTTAAAAAAGATTGGTGAAACCACATGTTTTGCAAGTGTTAAATTGCTTGGACAACTAGTAGGTCGCCCGAGTGATTCTGCTATTTGAGAGCCAAAAACAAGACTTTTGCAAGGCGGAAGGGGTACACAAGTGAGGTAAAAGGTCAACAAATGTGAGGAAAGGGTGAGAGAAGGTCCTAGGTGTTGACTGGGATTGGACACTTCCATCAAGACTACAAAGACTAGGAGTGAGTTTTATTCACGTCACACGACTTTTGTGCTAGATTATCGAATCATCATTAGACTGCCATGTATGCTCGTACAATTTTGGGCATTTATAGATACAAATTTGATTCACTTAATGCCTTTTAAAATTGAAGTGTGGTCTAATTATTCTATTTTTCCTCACATTTGTTTAAGTACATACAATGAATGTCTTTAAATACCATGACATAGAAACATAACATATGAAGCATATGCTAGGTTGGCTCACAACGACTAGTAGAAGGGGACATGAAGGTTTGAATTTAAATTTTAAGCTTTGGGATTCTAAGATCATTCTTGCACTCCTCGACCTTGACTTTGATCAATCCTGAGTTACTTTGAAATGGTCTATAAGGTGACGATTTTGAGATAAGAAGCAAAAGCATCGAAATCAATATCAATAAGAGTAAAATATAGATGAATAGGTAATGAATATATGTCAGCTAATGTAAAAATGAGTTAGATGAAAATATATAAAAAAATTATACCACAAATCAAATCAAACCTAACACAAAAATATATTACTTAAGATGAAAATATATAAAAAGTATACCACAAATCAAATCAAACCTAACACAAAAATATACCACTTAAGATAAAAATACATAAAGATTATACCACAAATCAAATCAAACCTAACACAAAAATATGTCACTTACCAATATATTAGTACATTTCCACCAAAGTGGGGCCAGAACTAAATGGGAGTTAATATGGGTTTTCTAATTTTACGATTACACAAGGTAGGTGTTGGTGTAAGCCACACCCGGACTGATGATGGACTGGTCCAAGAGGGGCCAGTAGCTCAGTGGTAGAGCACTCCAGCAGTGTATGGAAGGTCCTAGGTTCGAGTCCTAGCTGGTCCATGTCTCAACATGGTATCAGAGCCAGGCCAGGCTAGGAGCCCCAAGCACACGAGAGGTGTGGCTTAAGGGGGGGTGTTGGTGTAAGCCACACCCGGACCGACGATGGACTGGTCCAAGAGGGGCCAGTAGCTCAGTGGTAGAGCACTCCAGCAGTGTATGGAAGGTCCTAGGTTCGAGTCCTAGCTGGTCCATGTCTCAACATTAGGCATATAGATGTAGACAATAAAGAGTTACTTATGTCGCCTGCACCAGCCCCACAGTTGCACCAAATTCCTGTGTTGCAGCCGCCCCATGCTTGTGATCTTGCTTAAACAAATCTGATCAGATCTTTTCTTAGACCTGCTCTGATACCATGTTAGTTTTAGGATCAGAAATGAAATAAGCAGAAATACAACAACACATAGAGCAATGAACACAGCAGGTACCCTGGGAAAACCCTCCAACTCGAGGGAGAAAAACCCAGCAAATATATCTCTTATATATTGAAGGAATAGGAGCAGAAATCTGCTTACAACTCAGGCCCAACACAAGGGCAAATTTGATACAATGAATAATAGCACCTCTCCTAGATACAAAGATACAAATGAATATGTTTCTCCTTGAAATCTGCTCTGCTGCTAAAGAATGACCGAACTTCTGCTGGAGGTGTTAATGAAGTGATTGAATCGATGTATATATACAAATCAAGGTGACTCTTCATATGCGTCGGTGACTCTTCATATGCTTAGGTGTCTCTTCATATATTTTGGTGTCTCTTCATATATTTTGATGTCTCTTCATATATGACTTTTCATTGAGTTGATCTGAGTAAATCTCCTGACGCTACAATAACATCAACAGTAGGTAGCTATGAAAAACGCCTAGAAACTTAAAAAATAAATAAACCCATTCCAAATACCCGTCCGCGGATTTGAAATTCAAACAAACGGGCGGGGTAAGGACCACGGTAAACGTAAACTGCACTCTAAGCAAATGGACTGTCAAAAGGGGAAAAAAAGTGGGCACGAAACGGTGAACGGCCAACCGAAACCCCCAAAAAACCGCTTCCAGGGGGATGGATCGGCCGCCCCATAAATCAAAGCAATGAGCTCTTCTCGGTTTGCCCCGCTCGCTAGCAAAACGCAATGGCGTCTTCAAAGAGCAGATCCACTGCCCCCCTGCATCTTTCTCTTTCTCACGCCCGCCATTTCTATTCCAACTCTTCTACTTCTTCCCCCAACTTCTCACTTCACACTTCCTCCTCTCCCAACCGTTACGGTTATTCTTCTTCTGTGAATTTCGATGTTGCAAGATCCGTGTCGCCAAAGAGAAATCCCGTTCCGCCCGCCTTAGTAAGGAAGATGTGCCTGTGCTCGCCCAGCAGTCATCCAGGTGCGTTTCGTTGCAGTTTACATAGGAATTGCTCTTCCTCTGCTTCTTCCAGTTCTCAGTTACACAAGCGGAGATCAGCGATGAAGAATTCGGGTGTGAGAATCGGCAGCGTGGAAGAAGGAGAATGGGTGAAGAGGGCGCTCACTGCCATCATCCGCCCCTCTTCTCACCAATTGCGAAGGAGAACGTCTTTCTGCCCGCAGCCCAGCAGGCTCCGCCATGTGACCAGAGCGGAAGACGTGGCTTTCTCTTGAAGCCCGGCTTTATTACCTGCGCTACAAATCTCCCGTTAAGGCTCGATGAATACGCCGCGAGGCGGGTGGGCCATACATAGCCGGTCGAGGACCAGCGCGCGGCATTTCCATCGTCTGTAAAGGGTTTGGTCGTATTGCTACGGAAAACTAATTCCTTCCATGGCTAGATATATTCTTAGCTGGTTCCCCATGTGACCGGCGGATTGTATAGATAAATCAGTGTTATGAGGAATTGAAACCTACTAAAACCCCATACGGTTAATTATAAAATGTACAATACTAGCAGTTGCACAATATTTAGGCGGATTTGTGATATGCAATGAAAAATGAATGTGCATCTCCATTTGCCTAAAATGAGATTTGCTAAAGAAAGATCTAGGCCTTCCTTATTTTATTTTGCCTTAACAAAATGGAGCAATAAGATTATTTTGCGTACTACTAAATTTTAACTATAACAATCAAGTTTATTACAAAACTCAACTTCTAATCTACCTTTGGCAAGCCGAGATACAAGTCCTTAACAAATTTGATGAGATGCCTCTAGGTCGTGGCACCTAACCTAGACAACTCAAGGGAAATTTACCTACTTAAAACACACACCTAAGGCACAATTTACCAAATAGATGAAAACCCAAAAGATAGTGTTGCCCATGCACTCGTAAAATTAACTTGTCAAGTTATTTATTTTTTATAAATGGAGGTTTTCCTAGAAAGGTATCAAAATATATCGGTTTTCTAAAATCAGATTCTCTATACTTCATTCTAAATGATGTCGAGATTTCAATAGTCTGTTAGAAGTACTAATGAATCCTAAAAATAGTTGTAACATTCATGGATATTAAACCAATATGTGACATTCTCTTAAAGTGCATGTTACTACTGCGCTAGACCTTTGCATTGCCACGTAACGCCAAAGTTCACTGCCAACTATGACTTTGTAGTCGCCATGCTTGGCACATCTATCATATCTCCATAAATGTGTTTTATACGTGCTATTTTTTTCTTCTTCTAGTTTATACTAGAGATTAAATGAGCACCTCATCACATGCTAGTTTGATAGGTATGTCATAGTCCCTCCTACTTCCATCATCCTACATTTCTATTTTGCATACACTTGCAAACAATTTTCTGAGCAGTGAAGCATATCGATCATTGAAGGGTAATGGACCATTATCCTACATTTTTATGAAAGAAGGTGCATAAATTTGTGGAATGAGATGAATGTCGGAAAAATAGGTTGTAGTCCTTCCCCACTGCCATGCTTTTTAGGCTTCCTGAATGAGTTAATTGTTCGTGTCCTGTAATTTTCTGTGGTCCATGGTAGTGATTTTTTTTTGGGAGAAATGTTGGTGCCATTTTATTCGTAACTTTTAGTTTTCATGTACATCTTTCCTTCCAATGTATTTATTTTAAGTATCTGTTTTTCCTTTCCATCGTTCACTTTTTGACTCTTTCTAAAGTTTTGATTTTTCGACTCTTTTATTTGTTGAAGCTATAAAATCACCTATTACAGGATGTCATTGTTGTTAAGAAAAAGATATGATACATTTTGTTCCAGATCAAATCCATGTTATCACGGAGTTCAAAATATTGCATAGCAGCCATAAGGCTGAAGCCCAAATAAGGAACTTCCTAACGCCGGTTATTATATATCTAGTTTAGTATCCATCAATATAAACTAGCAATCGCACAACTTGTGCAATGGGTACGCCGATAGACTTCTTAAAGAAGTGTCTATTTCTTAAAATGGGAAGAGCAATAATTTAAGCGCAATTTTCCCATGTGTGACAAGTCTGCTCAATGTAACATGCGGAAAGCAAGACAACATGCAAGAATAGGGAATGGAGCATAGGAAAGCACGTAAAGATGCAATGGCTATTCAAGTTTCAAAAGGTGTTGTATTTGTTAGTTTTGTTAGAAATTGTAGGTTGCATATATAAGACTTCAACAATCTAACCAGGGCCCAAAATTGGAAGCACCAAAGGGAGAGCAAAGCATCTAATTCAACCATTTGCCAAGAAAGCTATCACATGGAAAAGGCACACAAGCGTCGGTTGTCTGTACTGACCCAAAAGACACAACAAAAAATGTTACAAAATGTAGCACAATCAAGTGCATAAGTACAAAAGACCACTATGGGTCGGAGCCTTCAAGAGCCCTGAGACGTGATTCCTCCTTTTTCCTGAGAGAGACATAGGCACTGTCCTGCATACGAGTGTAACACTGGAAGGTGAAAGCGGGTGAGATTCGTATGTCTTGCAAACGACGAACACGGGAGACAGCTGTGAAGAGCAAGCCTTGGCGTTCTACATGACCAATGTCTATTGTGACCTTGTCAAGAGTAAGTCCTTGTGCTTTGTGGATGGTTAAAGCCCACGCCATCTTGAGCGGGAGCTGTCTTCGAGAGCCACGAGCCACAGGTACAATAGGAACAAGTCTCGCGTCACTTGAATCCCAAGGTGGCCCTGCATAGTTGTCAAATCTAACAACTACGAAGCTTGGCAAGTCTGGAGGATTTAAACCATTTGGGTAAACAATGGCCACAACAGTTCCAAGCGCCCCATTTACAAGTCCAGCAGCCACCCACAAATTTGAGGTGAGCATAACCTTTTGGCCAACACACAAATGAATTACGGAAGGTAACTGCTCATCTTCCGGCCCTGCAACAAACCGCCCTCTTGTTTGTTCAGCATTGCACTGCGCAATGGGAACCCCTAATGATTGTAACATATGCTTATTATGGTGAGCAACCAAGGCATTTGTTGGGAACAAGTGTATGGAGGATCGAAATGCAGGAAGGTCATTTGCACCCAAGAATGTATCAGTCCGAGACATCAAGAGTTCCCAATCAGGCAAGCGTGCATCAGCATTTCTAAGATTAGCAAGGAGTTGACGAAAACGGACCTACGCCTCGCCACTACCTTCTTGACGGAAAACATCCTTCAATGCAACAACAATTTGGAAGGAGCGCCACAAAGCTGCACCATATGAGTTGCATGCATATAAGGGGACGTCTCTAACAGGAGGCAATTGACCCAAATCACCAACGAGGAAAATGGACCGGCCACCAAACGGGATCTGACTATACATGGGAAACGCTTCACGGAGATGACTATCAATATGCGAAAAGAGCCTTGGCCAATGAAACTCATTTCATCAATCAAGATCTATTTAACAAAGTACATGCTTTCTTGGAATGTTGCTAATGCTTGGCCTTCCAGTGGGTCCATATCTCTCAACGGTATGCGCAAAGCAACATGAATGGTGGATGCATTGATATTGAATGCCGCAACATCAGTTGGAGCAAGCAACAATAATGGTGATTGGGATGAAGGTAGACCCTGAGAGAGTGCATCTTTTAACATATGAATTAAGTATGACTTTCCAGTACCAGCAGTCCCTTGAACAATCATCCTAAGTGGATCCTTGTTGCCAGTTGTTTGGAAATGTGATAGAACAATATCAAAGGCAACACGTTGTGCTGTAGACATACTACCCACACCAAGATGGAAATTTGCTCTCAAAGCATTTGCAGGATGGTAGGATGCTCGACTAGATTCAATAAAATCAACAGCAACTAACTGGAGGCTCCAAGGGATTGAACAAGTACTCCAATCATGGGAAATATCAAAGTCACGCTTGCCAAGCAAGTCAAGCTCATTGAAACCAATATTGCTGCCCGGGTATAGGGAAGAAAGAAGTTGCCACTCTTCAGCTCTATCCACAGTGAATGCATCAACTTCACCAAGGGGGTCCTCATCATCAGAACTAGATGACTTGTCTAGATTCTTCTGGGAAACATGCCATACAGTGTAAGAACCTTGTAGCTGCTCCCATCTGGCTAGAATCTCATTAGCAGATGATCCAATGTCACTTTCAACAGAATGAAATTTTGTATATAAGAGAAGCTCACTCCAACAGAAGGAAACAAAAGCTTCAGAACCCCTGGCAGGAATGCTTGTGAAGCGAGGTTTCACTTGAACAATTGTTGGAACAAGGCGTCTAGTCCATTGATTTTTTCTACATGAAGCTGTAAACTTCCAGTTCTTTGCAACCTCTATTAATGTAAGATGTTCAAGAGCTACCGGTCGTGCCATGTATGCAGAAACAAATGTCGAATTGATAAGGCTAGCATCATCAGAAGGGTCCACACAGCATAATTGTTGCCTATTCACATTTAAGGAAACAAAGGGTCTACTACAAACAACCAAAGGTAATTTCAACAACAAGTGGCAACATTCCTGGGCACTGATATCACGGTCAGCTACAGTTTCGGTCAGGAACTTACAAAAAGCAACAGCTGCAGGCCTATCAGTTTCAACATTAGCAGCGATGCGAGAGAGCATGTCATGGTAGGTCTCTGATCTACGCTCAGACTTTGCAGCGTATTTTGCAATATAGTTGAGGACTGCATGGCGAGACAGGATGGGCTGGCAATCCACATTTGCTCTCCATATGGAAAGCATGGCAGGGTTATGAATATTCAATCTATCATCATTCTGAGCCGGGACATACTTGGCATTGCCGTCTTCTGAAACAACCACTGTCGAAACAACTTGCAAATCCCAAGGAGCCTTGTAGCGGCACGAGTACGAGGCGCCTTTCTTAGCTAAGCACGTATCTTTTGTGCACTTAGTATGCCGTTGCACACGATTGACTAGTTCAACATAGTCCATGGAAGTATTAGTCGCTAAGATTCTCTCTATGTCCAACAAACAAGGGTCATCTAAAATGGAGCGATGGAACATCGATGAACTCTCAACAATTCCACGTGGGTTCCAAGCAGACACATAGTTGTTGATGTAATCAACAAAACCTTTCACACTTTGTTCGTCCTTCCAATTGATTGTCTCCATGGCAGGTGCACGGTCAAGCCAAAGGAAGCCATGAATGTGGGCAGAACCTCTATGTTGCCACTCATACCTACCAGAAGTGAGGCAAGTCAAAAGGGAATTAGGAAAAATAGCAAAACAACCAAAACAAGGTTCATTATATATAGCAACTAACCAATACCAATAGTCATTTGCTTGTAGAAGCTTCTCAAGCACCTCTTCACGGAAGATATTGAAGCGGTGATGCATGTACATTGCAACCAAATGTGGATTGTGGATAATATTCTGCACCCTCCATTTATGTGCAATAGCTGGTTTGAGGGGGGAGCCCCAGGCATGACAGCATGCAAGTCTGGCCACTTTGTATCAGCCACACTCAACGTGAAGAATAGAGTAGGGCAACCAAGTTGCATAATCATATCACAAAGTTTCCCTCTAGACTTTGTCCAAAAAGGACAAGTGCCAAGCAAGGATGAGCCAAAACGCATCAAGTATTCTGCAAGCTTATCATCAGGAAAGCCATGCAAGCGTTGACGCAGCTCACCAACAGTAGATGGGAGGCTATCCTCCCACTCCTTTTTCACATAGACAGAAGCAGTGGACTGGCTATGGTGCTGCATTATCAGGTTATACACAAAGTAATGGAAATGAGGGTGCTGGCCAAACCTATTATCATGGTATCTCATCAGGTGCAAAACATATTCATGCATTTTCACTTCTCTCAAATGCGGCTGCCCGAAGCTCCCAACTCCTGTAGGGTAAAGTGTTGGGAATGCCATCGCAAACAAACCCTCTGTGTTGTACTCATTAACCGGGGCCATTGAACTAGTCAGCCAATCAACAATATCGATGGCCCGACCAGGCCCCAAATGCAAGAGATCACGAACCTCCTCCATATCCCTTCGTCGAGGAGGAAGAGTAGCCACAAAAGAGGAGTGTTGCCTAGTCTCCTCATCGAGATGGTTTGATCACTCCTTAGTAGCGGGATGAGGGCCAAGGGTTGGCTTTGAAAGATCAGCGAATGAGTGGACTAGCATGCTTGATATATCAGTAGGTATTGTCGGTAAAGATGAGATGGCAGGTTCATCCAACTGGACATCTCTGTAGTACTGGTCATGAGCAATTTTGAACTTCAAGGCTTCAAGGACGCGCGATCGGCTAACATAGAAATCATAGTTTCCTTGGCTCTCACTATGCTTTCTCACAACCATGACATCCAACTGGTCGATGCGTCTTGGCAAGTGTGTAGCAATACTAGTAATGTCCTGTGGGAAGCTTAGTGTATGTCCACTATATTTCAGTTGTCCACCCCGGGCATGGAAAACTTGCAAGATTGGATTCACTCGTGCTATTAACATCTCCTCTACTTGTGTTAACACTTGTAGGCAATGTGGTTGGCTTCCAGGATCCATATTATTCCACCTGGAGAAACGATTTCCATTTTTCTCTGCAAGGCAACGAGAACAAGCATTGGAATTTTGTGAACGGTGAACCTGGATGCCTGGATAGCATTCCATGCATATTGAGCAGGTAGGCATAGATGAGAGGTGATCTATTCGCTGCCGAAAGTGTTGTTGTGCCACCTCAAATAGTGTAGGAGCAGGGCTAGCACTACTTTCCGAGTGAAGTCTGGCATTGAGCCCATCCAATTCAGACAACTGGGGGTGGTGCATTGAGTCTCGTCGTGGCAAGTCTTGCCCTATATGCAACGAAGGTGTCGTATGGATTTTAGTCTGAATGTCAAGGCCATTGATGCTAGTGGAGAGTCCATGGTGCATTGATAACCTCCTCTTTTCACGCCTTGCTCTATTAAGACCATCCTTTTGTGCTGCGTAACAAAGGCATCGCAACTCGTTCCTTCGAGAAGGCATCATCGAGCCACTACTAGATGCAACATTGGCCACGTCCGGGTGGTCCATAGCAAATTGGAGTGATAACCTGAGTGAAGATAAGGCAAAGATTTAGGTAGAAGGAATGGCATGCAAGGAGACCATGCAAGAAAAGCACTACAAACTTTAGAGATGAGCAAACTATAGGGGAAAGTATAAAACAACTGAGTCTAGCAATAAATAGAACCAACAATAACAAGCAATGGCAAAATACAAACCAATATACCAATTTTGCAAGAACATTCATTGGAACGACAATAGCTAGCTTCAAACAAGCGACAAAACTATAACCAATCTATTAAGCGAGGAAACAATGCAGATATTATCAACAAAAACATTATGCTTATATTGATGCATAAGCAGATAAAAGGTCAGCTACTTTGTCAAACCTCACAATCACATGCCATATAGATGCCATAATTCATCTATATATTTATTTCCTTATGCATATTGAACTGTAGGTATGTATGATGAAATCCATAGGAAAAAGCTGTCTATTTTTCCCTTACAAATATGAACCAATAGATCAACTATGGAAAAAGATGAATTGAAATCACAAGCATTATTTTCAAGTATAAGGCAAAACCAATTTAAGCAAGAAAATAAAATGAGAATGGGAACAACAAATATTATAATTCAAGACAATCTACAATAGGGCTTCCACATATGTGAACACTATATCATACATGAAGACTTGACATAGGTATATATGAGGCTAGACAAGGGCTTGACATCAAAACACTGTGGTATCAACATAGAACAAGGCATATTTACAAAATAAATTCAAAAAGAGTCCCAAAGATTTCAATATTTAACGATCCAAGCCACACAGACAAGGCAAGGGAGGCCATCTAAAGCCTTTGGATCTATACAAGCGAGGACAACTTCGAGATTTCATTCAAAAGCCGGTTGCTTTCATCCACAAAGGAAATATGTTCAACCCTAGTCACAAAAACACTGATCCTCTCATCATCATTATATGTTTCACGTTTGACAGATAGTCTAAACACAAATTGATGTGAAACGATATTCTTCAAAATCTCTTGAACCACTTCATCTTCAATTAGCAACAACTGCAAGTCCATGGCAGTGACACCCATCAGTACATTCCCAATTTGGTCAAAAGCAGTAACCCAATGCAAGGCCCTTGTATGGTCTTGCAATTCAAGTTTGAGCATATAGTTGTAGTCACAATCTATGAGGTCTTTGGAACATTTTGGGCAATGCCAAAGGCTATCTGTTTGTTGCACAACCTTTTTCTTACATTTTTTCCCGTCAACAACATTTGGGCAAGAAAGGTAGAAGAAATTGTCCAGGTGTAGCTTGGTCACAGTGGCACGAACAAGGACTGCCTTGGTCTTCTCAAAGCAAGCAATGGATTGAGCACCTAAGATGAAAGCTCGACTATCATGATCACAAGAATGAGCTCCTCCTCGTGTCAAGCACAATGCAACATTCAATGAACCCTCTAAGCTCCATAAGGACTTCAACGTTGTGGCCTCCTTGATGTCAGGATTTATAGAGAGCTCTGTGGAGCGTAGAGTGCCAATTGTGTTTCCATCCCATGCTGCCACATGACCACCTCTAACCAAAAGGATGGGAGGAAGCTCCTGGGAGTGCAAATCGTACAACTGCTTCCCCTCAACCTCAGCTTGGGTTCCCCAAAGAGTCACGTCTATGCTGAACCATGTAGCATCAATAAGGCGAGTGACACGTTTAGCTATCTCTGTGCCATCGCGCTTACGGATGGTCGATGTGGTTGAGACAGTCTCCACAATACCAAGAACATCAACCAAGGAATTGGCAGCCAGTGATTCGAGATCTTTGATTTGAGTGAAGTGGAAGTTGTGGGTGGGTATGCTGGACACATCAGAGACACAAGAGATAATTGTTGAAGAAGGTTGCAAGAAGACCTCCCATGGATTTGAGGAGCGAGAGTAAGCAGGGTTTGCTGCCTTAACACGACCATTAGAGATATCAAAAACCATACCGACCTTGATGACATCAAAGAAGCGATCTACTGCATCATTGAAACATGTCAAATGTAGTTCGCTCCCAGCAGAGTCGATTACGTCGAAACCAAAGACCTTCCCATGACCTCTACGATTATTGAAGTTGTGTAAGACACCCTTAGATAAGACTCGGCCTCGTATTGTCCATGAGTGTTGGTAAGGAGTAAGTGCACCAATTGGTATAATTGCATGGCCCCTAGTAGATTCAACAGTAGCAGGCTGGGAGCTTGAACCATGCGATGATGAAGCAACGCCTGTAGAAGGAATGTCCGCCTTGGGGCCCTCCAGGTTCAATCCGCTAGGCATAGAAAGAAGCAAGCTTGGTGCACCAATAGTAGCAGCATGAATAGATAGAACTTTTATCGAGCTAATAACAATTGACCTGCATTTTACAAAGGAGAGATAGTCAAGAGGTTGGAAACCACAACATGTGCAGATGGAAAAGACAATGACCATTTAGGGGTGGATTTAATGACTTCCATACACCGATTTGTTGACGCGCTGGCATGCATATCCTGTAAGTTGCAAAATGGACCCCTCAACAAGGCCTCCTCCAACAACTAGCTCATTATATTTAGAGGGGAGGAGAGCATCATGCATGTGGGCTCCGTCAGAAAGGCGCACCCAATAATAAAGGGCAGAGCTACGTCTAGAGGCGATCAAGTTTAATGAGGCAACTTGCAATGTCGGGCACAAGCCAGAGGAGCCACTAAGCAAGCTACTAATCGCCCCATCGGTTAAGTTGGCATCCATGGTGGGACAAAAGAGAAAAGATAGACAACCCTGTAACCAAACCAAGCAAATATCTAATGAGGAGTGGGCCAAGCAGAGTAAAGGATAACAAGTTCAATTGGGTAAGAGCAAGAAAGCACCACATAGTGTGTAGAAATGCCAATTTAACGCCAAACACTATAGAGTCCATATTAAATAGTTAATGCAAAGTAACTAAATGACCATAGCAATTCCATGAACAATTTTAAGAATCGTAAAAGTGATTTGGGAGAATCTCAAAACCGTACCAACTCCCTAAAATTCAGGGGGTAAAATCTAGACCAATGTAAAACAACAAAAAAGTAGTAGAGATATCAAACTAAAGAAATGAATTCTCACGATGCTACTGCAAATTAGCCTTACAAAATTAAAATCTAAATGAATACTAATGCAGGAATGAAATGCTAAACCAAACACAAACATTCAAAGGAAAAATCACACCTTCATTCCCTATCACCAAGATCTTTGATTTTGTATTTAATTGCATTCAATTTTTTATCAGCATAAATGCAACAAGAAGTTAAGATGAATGGATAAAGGTTGTATGAAAAAATCAATTTTCTCACGACGAAAAAGGAGAGGGTTCATATTTTTTTTTCAGAGAAGAGAAACTGCGAAAGTTGCCATTTTTGTAATGGAAAATAAATTGAACTTAACTTATGCAGATTGGAGGAAATTTCCAAAATCATGGGATAAAAGATGGAGATGCTAAAAGGAGAGAGAGAAGAGTGGGTTATTGATAAAAACGAGTTAATAAAAATGCAAGCAAGAGAATGATCAACACACAACAATGCTAAACAAACTTTATTACCTTTACTATTATGGAACTTAAACAACACAATTTCAACAAAGAAGAACCCCAACAAATGCAATTAATCCAAAACTAGTTACATTCCAAAAATGTATTTGAGATTTCACTTGCAACATAATCACCATGGTGGAACATAAACAACAAAAGACAAATTTATTTACAAGACCATTTACACATGAGTCTTTTATTTACAAGACTAGTTTTATATATAAGCCTAAACACATAAACAATTTTCTTACAGATTTTACACGTTTAGAAGCAATTGAGCCATTGAGAACCATCAATGCTCAACCTATATACAAGTAAACCAAGATATAGACAAGTGAAGGCAGCCAAAAAATAAAGATACGATGACATATGCAACACTACATGCTAGCCATATATTCAGCTAGTGCACGCAATATTTTGACCGATGCACCCTCTCCATACATCTGGTCATAATAGAGCTCTTTAAACCAAAAGAACAAACGATCAAGTTTGTCATACACGGATTGGAGATCAGCTAAGGCACCCTGGAATGCTTGCATCTTAGTCTCTTCTAGCAAATGTTTAGGAAGAGAAAGATTCCTAGCATGGTTAACAAGTGCAGAGCAGGACTGTAACAACGTGAGGGAAAATTCATGCAGACCCAAAGGTGCATCCACATTAGGGGTTGGGGAAAAATTTGGCACTTCACGAAGCGGGCCCATGACACTCCCATTTGAGCTACTACTCGAGATCTCCACGACCTCTACATGTTGCTGAGGAGCTGCCATTTCCCAAGCTTATATCTAGAAACAAATTTTCAAAAGCAACAAAAACATTTAAAAAACTCAGAAACAAAGCTTACATTGTTATTATTGACAACATGTCAGCATGACTATATAGAACTTGCAAAGCAAATTCAATGCAATGACTTCCAATCTACCAAGACATTTAAGAACATTTAAACTATGTCTTTTTCATCAAGGATCACAAAGGGAATGTATTTTTTCTATTCTATTAATGCAAGATTATATTTGTTTTCAATTGAAGCATTCAAAAGTTGTTGTGTCTTGTGAAAATAATCTTTCAACATAAAGACTGATATTGAAGCCACAGACAAACGTTAGAAATATGACAAATTCCAACCACAATACCAATCAAAAATAAATATTAAAATAAAATAAAATTGTATGGGGGAAAAAAACCCAACTTCCTTGTATTTGATGACACAATTAAAACTTAAATTAAAGTTAGGATCAAACGCTAGGAATATGAGAATCTCCAACAACAAACTGAATCAAAGATAAATATTAAAATAAATTTAAACTGTACGGGGAAAAAAAGCTCAACTTCCTTGTATTTGATGACACAATTAAAACTTTAATTAAAGCTATTGACAAACGCTAGGAATATGACAATCTCTAACCACAAACCCAAGCAAAGATAAATATTAAAGTTAATTTAAAATGTATGTGGACGAAAAGCCAAGTTTCTTTATATTCAAAGGTAAAATAAAACTAATATTGATGATTGCTAAAAATTGAAGCCACAGACGAACGCTAGACTTATGACACAATCCAACCACAATCTGAAGCAAAGATAAATATTAAAATAAATTTAAACTGTATGGGGAAAAAAAGCTCAACTTCCTTGTATTTGTTGAAACAATTAAAACTTAAGTTAAAGCTAGGGACAAACACTAGGAATATGACAATCTCGAACCCCAAACCCAATCAAAGATAAATATCAAAGTAAATTTGAAATGTATGGAGGAGAAAAGCCGAGTTTCTATGTATTGAAAGGGAAAAAAAATCTAAGATTGATGATCTCTAAAAATTAATTTAACAATAATGGTAGCATATAGCATACTATAGTAACAAAAGTACCTTTTAATAAACACAACAAGATAAGCATTTATAAATATTCTATGATATGTAAATATATTCAAGAAGACGAAAGAATTTACTTTTACAAAGTAAACGAATAAATATTATTTCATTTTTTGTAAGGCAAGCAGTAAAGTAAATGTACAAAATAAATCCTCTACCTTTGTTATTGATTTCGATTAACAACACTATATGTCTTTCCTTGGAATTGTTATTAATTAAAACTAATCTAGAAATGATATTACTTAAAAATTAAACTTAAAAAATTATTTATACATTGTTTATCAATTAACATCTACTTTCAAAAAGTTGCTTGACATCCACTTACAAAAATACTTGTAACAATAAATATCTAATCTAAATTTGGCAAAATAAAATTTTCATTAAAATCCCCAAAACTTTAGTTAACTTCGTTCAAGATTTAGAGTCCTAAAAATCTAATCTATTAATTTGATTTGTATATATCTATTATATTTGGCCAAAAATATGAGAGTGCCACAAGATTTTTACATAAAAGAAAAGATGCAGGACACCTAATAAATTTGCACTTCAAAGAAACTAGCCATGCCCTCGTGAGATGCTTCTATCTGTATATACAATTACATTTTCAGTTTTGAGTTTCAAATAATTCTAAGACCAAAAAATAGTCAAGCAAGCTTATTGCAGTTGACGTGTTGATAGCTCTAATGTTGAAACTGGAACCCCCATAAATGATTATATGATATGAAGTTGATAGCTTGAAGATTGGTTTAACATTTAGATCAATAACAAATCCTTTTACCCTCAACTTTAACGGCTTCAAGAATAACAACATTTAGAACAATACTAAATCTTAACCGCTTGTAGAATATATTATTATTAACCTTCGTATTCAAATGATTTGTCCACATGATAAATTATTCAGAAAAAAGACAAGTATTCTTTCAAGCCCTTAATGGTTCAATCTACAAAGAAATAACCAAGATGATTTAAGTTAATAGAACATAACATACCAATGCCGCCATATCCAGAAAATACACATGATTGAAAATCCAAAAAAGAATCTCACACCGTGTCAATTTAACAATTACAATTCTGAGATGTTATATTAAATAAATTCCCTTGCAAACATTAGTGTCATTTATGACCCCTAAAAGACCTGAAAATAGCTGGAGCATAGTCCTTCAGTCCAATCCTTCAAGGCTACAGCAGCAGCGTTCTGCCTTGCAATTTATCAATGCACTTATTATGAACTTCCATTGGAATAAAAATTCTAGCACATAACTTTTCTAGTACAATAACATAAAACAGAATTCCAAAAAGATTGCTCATAATACTTAAAACTGTGCCTGGATGTAAAATAAACAAAACTTAATACAAAGTCCCTTAAGAAGGTGTGTGGGTGCGGCAAAGAAGTTTAATGGGTACATTTCATTTATGAGAAAAGATAGAAGCGTGGAGTACGAGACTGAAAATTGCAGATCTCTGAACAACAATAAAGAAGGGAATAATGGCGCCTATATTGAGTGGACAACTACCTTATATAATTGCACATTAAAACAATTCAAATCTACCCAGCTCAATTCCTTGTGAAGGAGGTAAAGGGACTTCCAAGTAGGGGTTTAAGTATTAAAAAAATGAAAGACTTTCAATAGGCGTATAAGCATAATGGCAAATGGAGGTGCATTTCACCAAACATTGTTGTTACAACCGTAAAAAAGACAGACTACAAGCATGACATTGATGCCTATTTTTCCATAGAGCTGCTCACATTAACTTAGCAACCGTGGCATTTATGGGAGAATTGATTTTGACATGACCCTTCCTTAGGGCTTTAAAGAAATGGCAAGAATTTGAAGATACAAGTATGAGTATGAGTGGAATAGATGATAGCAAGGGTAGTCTTCCAAAACGGCCAACTGGGTTTGCTGAATCTTTCACATCTGCAGATGGACGCTAAAAGTAGTTGCAACAGTCTGAAATTAAACTGTAGAAATCATGTATAGGGTAGTATGCGTTCTGTTAATCTTGGCATACTATAGAAGCAACTCTATCTATGTAGGTTGGGATTTGCAGATATCTTTCTAGCTTTTTCTCTTTAAATGAATAATATTACTGGGATATCTCTATACATCACCAAATCCAAACGTATCTTTTTGTAGTTCATAGAGCTTACTAATGTTTATTTTATTGTCTTAGCTACCCTATCTCTAAGGGCAATGCTGGTTCCACTGAAAATATGGATATTTCTATGAGTTCTGAGGTGGTGGGGAATGCCTATGTAAGAAGGCAGAGCCTCTCTGTCACAACAAGAATAGGGAATGTAGTTAATCCATATTAATTTTAGGTCATTCTAATATCATATGGAGTTATAGCTTCTGCTCTGAGGCTCACTTATTTTTGGATGATGAATGCTATGTTGTTTCTTGCTGTTCTTCACCATTAGTGAATCAAAAATCTATCAGAACTAAGATTTTCCTTTAGCTGCAGGAAGTGATTCTCTGGCATGTATGATGCAAGATGCCCATGTATACAATTTGAAGACCACATGTTTGACATTTGGGTGTCAACGTGATGAACAGTCTCCACCCAATAGTTCACCATTATTTCTTGCCATTCCTTACTCTAAACTAGGAGGAATGCCATATTTGTCTCAGGAATGTCTAGCCTGTTCCATTTTAGATCAGTTTGATAATACCCATTATCTGCTGTCCCATTTGATTGGTTTTATTTCTAAAGTTTAGATCTTTTTTTTAAAGTTGAAAACTAACCCTAAAATCACACTTTCCCTAATTTCCTACGCCTCCCATAAACACCAAAGGGCAATTTTTAGATATTTCCCTTTCATCTCATAAGCAAATTAGAAGCTACCCTACTCTGGCTGACAGCAGACCTCTTTAGAAGGGCACTGCATATTGACGAGGAAATACTCCCGACTGTGAAGTGATATGAAGATTTCATACTTCAACATTAAAGAGCAATTTTTAGATATTTGCCTTTCATCTCCTAAGCAAATTAAAAGTTACCTACTCTGGCTAACTGCAGACCTCTTTAGAAGGGCACTGCATACTGAAGAGAAAGTACTCCTACTGTGAAGCGATATGAAGATAAAAATGCAACTTAGAAACATATTTATATGGGTCACTCACAAATATGAAGAAACAATAAGAATAAACCAAACCCAGCATTCATTAACAGCGGCTCTATCTTTTGATAACAATAATATAGAAAACCCAGCAGAGGAAAGAAGAAATAAAACTCAAATAGAATTACAGAAGCGCCAGGAATATTAGTTTAGACTCTGAACACACTTCACAGGATACAATGAGAAAACCTTGCTAACCTCCAAGACAAATCCACTGCCAAACCACACTGTCGCCTGAGATCTGCAAACTACCGAGTTCACTGATGTTGCGTATGCACTTGAAACTATTTAGGAAGTTGCCAACATAAAGATATAGAAAAATCAGACTCAAAAACTGAGAAAATTGACGAGTAGAGAATGAAGTGACAGAAACATTAAGGGCAGAAGAGAATGAAGGGGGCACGCGATCTTAGATGGCAGAAGATCAACGGCCAAGATGAAGGGCGTATGTCAACTGCCACTGCCCGCCATTAATTCCCACCGGCCTGTATCTAACGGAGCAGATCACAAGGTGCAAAAAGGCTTTTTCTCTTACAATAGCCGGTGGGGACCGTACACTGTGTAAATAGTTCCAGACTTTCCTGTAGCGGCCCAAATTTCCTGCCAAAAGATTACCCTCGACCGACCAATCTCCACCGACGTCGAACAGAACACCTGCGAGGCACAACACGTGAACGGGCATGATCAGTTTGATGGTCGTCCCTGTACCTATTGGCGTAACTGGGCCATTGGATGGCATACGGCCGCAATAACTGAGCTTGACTCCTCCCGGAGTTAAATGCCTATCAGCGTAATTATCACAATACATAGGTACACCAATATCATACTTACATAGTTACAAAGATAATTGCAATTGAATGAGGCTAAAAAATTATATGAAAAGGAGTAATTGGTCTACAGAAATACTGATACTTTCTCATAGTGTTCATCTTCTAATTCAATATTTAATTAGTATATCTATATTTAAAAAATATATCTAAAGTATGCCGAGAGATATCCTTCTCAAGGCGCCTATTTCTACCTATGTGTAGTAAATTGATTTAAAAAATAGGCGCCTCGAGAAAGATATCTCTCAGCATACTTTAGATATATTTTTTAAATATAGGTATACTAGTAGCATCCGCAGTAGCAAGCCTAATTCTAACTATATTATATAATTATAAGAATTATTATAATTATATAATATATCTAATTATGGTTAGTATTAGAATTAAGGTTAGATTAAGGGTTATGATTACAATTAGGGTTTGGGTTAGAGTTAGAAATGGAGGTTAGATTAGAATTAGGGTTTTGTTTATGAATATAGTTAAGGTCAAGGTTGTAACCGTAATTCTAATCATAATTCTAACCCTAACAATAACCCTAATTATACCCCTAACCCTATATCTACCCCTAGATCTACTTAACCCTAATTCTAACTCAAACCCTAATTCTATCTCTAATCATAATTGTATTGATAATCTTAATTTTATCCTTAACCCTAACATTTTTTTTCATTAATTATAATTGTAACTATAAATCTAATGCTATCCCTAAATGTAACTGTAACCCTAATCCTAACCCTACTCTTAAACAAATTGTAACCCTAAATCTAATCATAGATTGAACCCTAATTCTAACCTAAACCCTAACCCTAATTCTCTCCCTAATTGTAACCCTAACCCCAACCCTAATTCTAACCATCTAGTTGTAACCCTAATTCTAACTCTAACCATAATTCTTATTGTAGGTAATTCTAATTGTAACCCCAACCCTACTTCTAATACTAACCCTAACCCCAAGTTTGATTCAAACCCTAACCCTAATTCTAATTCTAAACCTAACCTTATTTCTAACCTAAACCCTAATTCTAACTATATTCTAAGTCTAATACTTACCCTAGAACTCTTTCCCTAATTGTAATCCTAACACTAATACTAACCTTTGTTCTAAGCGTAACTATAACCCTATTTGTAACCATAACCATAATTCTAGAACACTAACCATAATTGTAAATTTAATTCTAGTCCTAATCCTAAGTATAATTCTAATCCCAACTCTAACCCTAACCTTAATTGTAACCATAACCCTAATGTTAATTCTAACTATAACCCTAATTATAACTCTATTTGTAATCGTAAACCTAACCATAAACATAATTCTAACCATAACACTAATTTTAATTGTAATTCTATTTCTACCTCTAATTCTAATTGAAACCCTAATTCTAATTGAACCCTAACCCTAAGACAAATTCTATTTGTAATCACAATTCTAATTTCAACTCTAATTCTAACCCTAAATATAACCCTAACCCTAATTGTAGGCCTAACTTGTAATGTCAACCCAAATTGCAACTATAACCCTAACCCTAACATTAATCCTAACAATAATTCTAGCCCTAACCCTAATTCTACTCTTACCCTAATTCTACCCCTAGATCTACTTAACCCTAATTATATTCCTAATTGCAACCCTAACCCTAACCCTAACTCCAATTCTAACCCCAAACCCAATTCTAACAATAAACATAATTTTAACCCTATTTTAATTGTAACCCTAACCCTAATTCTTAAAAATATAAGCCTAACCCTAACCCTAACTCTGACCCTAACCCTAATTCTTAAAAATACAAACTCAATTAATAATAATCAAATAATAATAATAATAATCCATTTCTCTTACCTTTACTACAATAAAGCAAATAAAATTAAAATCCCATCTATATTTAAAATTTAATAAAAATTTTAAACATGGGAAAAATAATATGAAGAATAAGCCTAAATAATTATTCATTTCTAAAACTTAGTCAAATATTACTATCAATATATTTATTAAAAGCATAAATAAAGTTAAAAAATAATTAAAAAGCATCTTACTCCATTAAAAGTCCAAGTGGGCTAAATTTAAGGAGGTAATTGTGCAACTCACTATTAAATTTAAAACTTGAGGTTTTCCACTATTTAAAGGAGATGTCTATTTTCCTTAATGCCATAGTATTTATGGAATTTAATAATAAAAACTCTATCTTATTTAAATTATATAAAATAACCAAATAATCATATTTTTTTAAAGTCATCCTAAATGATAGTCTACTACAAAAAGTCTAATTAACACTTAAAAAATTAATATTCTTCTCACAAAAGCAAATCTAAAAGTTTAATTAAAGTAATAATATCTCAATTAAATTAAGTCAGCTACATAGTAGAAGCCCACTAAACAATGATTTAGAATTTTTTTAGACTACTTCCTTTCATTTTTTTTGCTACAAAGTTTTAGAGTTGAGCAAGAAGGGGTTTTATGAGATGAGGTAAATTTATTCATACGAGCAAGAAGGGGTTTTATGAGATGAGGTAAATTTATTCATACTCCTCATGGATTTATTGGTCTTAATTTTTATTTCTTATTTTTATTTTTATTTGGGTAACCCTATTTGTACTTTTTCTAAGATGTCAGTTGTTGCAGGGATGAAGGGTTTTGAAAGCTTAAATGAATAAATCTTGGTTGAAATTTTTTAATTTATTCAAAATATCCCAACAATCCAACATGCATGTGGGGATTTCCACTTCAAATGTTTGTATAGGATTTGGGTTAACCCAGAGGCTGATTTTTGTTTTCTATTTTTATTTTTATTTGGCTAACCCTATTGGTACTTTTTCTAGGATGAGTTGTTGGAGGGATGAAGGGTTTTGACAGCTTAAATGAAGAAATCTTGCTTCAAAAATCCCAAGAATCCAACATGCATGTGGGGATTTCCACTTCAAATCCTTGTTGAATATTTATAAGTTAAAGAAATGTAATTTTTCATTTTATATTTGATTATTTTGCATTTTTTCTTGGGTTTTAAAGATTTTTAATGATATTCTTTTTTATTTTTTTCATTTTTTAAAAAAGTACAAAATTTTATTTCTCCTTTTTTTATTTTTTATTTTCAAATTACATATATTATGACTTTCTTTTTAGATGTTTTCTTTTATTTTTAACTATTATTTTCTTTTTTTTGTCTTATTAAAAATATTGATGTTTCCTTTTCAATTTTCTTTTGCTTTTTATAATATTTTTGGAATGTAATTAAGTCTTTGTAAAAGGGGTTTGAGAGAAATCAAATCTTTTAACTTATGGATCTGGATATACAGTGTTCTTTTAAAGGTCTTTAATAGTCTACAAATGCATCTCTATTTAAACTTTTTCAAAGTTTATAAAAATTTGGCATCTAAAAAAAATTAACTCACTTCATATAATAGAGAAAGTTCAAAACTGTTAAAAGTTGGTTAAGAAAGTATAATTTAAGGATTTTAGAGTTTAAGATCTTTTAAAAAGGGAAGAGTAAAAAGATAAACTTTTGGTAAGTATTTCTCTTATTGTTAATTGCAATAACTTATATATATATATATATATATATATATATATATATATATATATATATATATATATATATATATATATATATATATATATATATAAACATTTCATTTATCTGATAAAAAAAAAAATTAGAATGTTTTATATTGTGCAGCAAACCAGAAACTAAAATAAAAATACAAACAAAGGATGAGATTCACCCACTACATCACAAGATGGAATTAATATTAAATAAAGTGTTTATATGAAGGATGCCAAATCTCAAGGCTGGAATCACACAACTTTGTGAAATGTGCAGACAATATAACTAATTTAATTTTTTATAGTATATGTTTTAGTTAAATTATTTTTTTTCACTTCATTTTCCTCTTTGGGTGCCCACTAGAGGTAATAATTAGGTTCTTCAATTTATCATCATCCCACTATCAGCTATTTATTATGACACTTCAATTTTTATTCTATTTTTTTATTTAATTTCTTTAAATTTTTTAGAATTTTTTGAATAATATTTACATGTTTATTTGTTTACAGGATTTAGTGTACGATGCCTCTCGGCGTAATGAATTAGAAAATCAAATTTTCCTAAAGAGTTGTGTTAATGAAGGGCCCTGCGAATCTGATGGAGAGATGAATTCAACTATCTATTTCTTTATTTATTTTTTTGCTAAGTTTAATCCTAAAGGGGTGGGACCTCATCCTTTATTTATCATCCGATAAAGAGGTTTGTTGAATAGAATAGATTTCAAAGCACGTGAAAAGATGAGCCACTAGTTTACGACATATTGACTAGTTTCCAGGAGCTTTTATATGGTATACTAACTGGTTTATGAGGCACTGATTGGTTTCCAAGAGCAATGATCCCATAGAGAAAGCCCAGGCTAATGATTCTATTGACAAATCTTCCTACCCTCCTATAAACCCCACTTCCCATGCGAATAATCCTACTCCTTCAACAATTAACCATAAGTCTCAACCACCTCCTTACCAACCACCCAATCCTAAACCTACCACCCCCCTCCCGCAACCTACAACTTCTGAGACTCACATGCTTCAACCAGGTCCCATTCCTCACAATGCTCCAACTGCAAGGAGAAGATCCCCTTCGCCTCCTCCTGGTGCCAATGCAAGACATGCCAATATTTCCCATTCGCACTCAAGATCACCTCCTGGTGATTTAGCTATGGCATTGGTTCCTGTCAACCCTCAATTCGTTGATGTGGTGAATCAGTTCCAGGTGCTAGTGCAGGAGGAAGAAGAAATCATCCCTGATTCCCAATGAACTGCAAAATTATGTCTTGGAATGTGAGGGGCCTCTCAATCCCCAATTGACGTCATAATGTTCACCAAGTAGTTAATAAACGTCTCCCTGGTGTTATCTTCCTCCAAGACGTTAAAGTCAGTGGGATTAGGCTAGAACTTACCTTACAAGCAATTTGGAAAGATGCCACATTTATTCACTCCAATCATCAGGATGGGAGGGGTGGAGTGGTATTGGGTATTAATTTGTGGATTTCAAAGCATATTATCTCTTCAAGAGTTGACCCTACCTCTTGCTGTGCATAGTGTAATTGCCTGTTAAATGGCCAAACCATTGGATTTTGCTCAATCTATGCTCCAAATAATGCACATGATAGAACACAACTTTGGGATTGGATGTGTAATGCTTTGCCAATGGAAGAATGGATTCTTGGTGGCGACTTCAACATGGTTGAGAATCATGTAGATCGTAGTTGGTTTAACAATACCAAATTCTCACATTCTGAATTTGATGCTTGGTTGCTTTGCCGCAATTCTCTAGGTGTGTTTGACCCTTTGATTGGCCACAAAGACTCTCATATTGCTCATTGGTTCTCATGGTCAGACCATCAACAAGGAGCTTAGTGCAAGCTTAGCCATCTTGATCGCTTCTATTTGCCCCCTTCAATTCCTCTGTTGCCTGCTAAAAATGGCTATCTAGTTCAGTTAGATCCTGCTACTTACCTCTTAGATCATCTTCCTCTCCTTACCACCAATACATTCTCTTGTCATCAACGGGAACTCAGTTCTCTCCCTTTCAAGCTTAATACTTCTCATCTCTTGAATCAAAATCTATCTGGTTCAATCGCTTGTCCCTCCGCAGCTCCAACTTAAATTCTCAACTAATACACAATGCAATTTCTTCAACCAGGTCCCATCCCTCACAATGTTCCAACTGTTAACCCATCTCCCTCCAAAAATTCCTCTTTTTGGGATGTGGTTCTGGATGACGGGTGGCATATGATTAAACATCGTAAAGAATTATCAAAGTCTACTACTGATCACACAACTACAAGGAGAAGGTCTTGTTGTGATGCTCACAACACGCCCCATTTTACTCCTTAGCAAAATGAGGACCCCTGTTGTGGCTTTGCTTTTGCTTGTGTGGGTCTATTTGGTGGTAAAAGAGACAAGAGAGTGAAAGTTACAAACCTTGTTGAAAATAAAGAAAAAATAACATTGAGTACCAGAGAAGAACATGGGTGGATTCCTTGTCAAAAATGAGTGAGGGTTGCTTTTTGAATTATGTTAAAATTCACAATATTTTGCAAGTTATGTATGTTTTTGGTAAAATGTACAATGTGAGGGTTTGTAAGTTGCATATACAAAGTCCTTTGTATATCGGGTCATTTGTAAGTTGCATATACAAAGTCCTTTGTATATCGGGTCATTTGTATGATTGCATATACAAATCTATTTGTATATCAGGTTGCATATACAGGGTCACTTACATACAAAGTCCTTTGTATATCAGGTTGCTCGTATACAAAGTCCTTTGTATATTGGGTCGTTGCATAAGTCGCAAAAGAAGTCATCGGGTTTTTATGCATTGTTTACTTGTATGCATTTGGCTAACATTTTATTTCGATGCATACAAGGTGGACCTGATAGAGCTCAGAGTTTAAATGTATATTCGGTCGAGTTCGTTAAATGTATTTTATGTTTGTATGTTTAGCGAAAGCGAAACATCCAATGGGTTATACATGTCGTGGAACCGAAATGCTTATAAAGTAAAGAGTAATTGTTGTATGTCTCCACCTTCTATGTATGTTTTGGTTACATACATTTCAAGATACATACAAGACGGAATCGAAAGGATCATGAAATAGGATTTTATTGTTGTATGTTTCACGCGTTGTATGTATGCTTCCGAGACATACATTTCAAGATACATACAACGCAGAATTGAAGAAAGTTTAAAATTTGGTTAAGACGATGTATCCTAACTTAATGTATATTAAAAGATGCATTGCACTTTATGCATGCCGCAGAGCCAAAAGTGAGTAAGCTGTGATTTATAAGAGTTGAAGTCCAAAAGGACATACAAGGGATCTTGTATGTATCTTGGGCTTTGTATCTAAGGGTTTGATACAAGTGTTATATGCATCGCAAAGATACAAGGGAAAGTAATGTGGGCTCCACCACTCATCGGCGTGAGTAAGCTTGACGGAGCAAGAGTTTTAGATCATACCGATCTTATGCCTCTAGCCGATAGGAGTTGCATCGGCCAGATATGTATCATCGGCGGGAGTTTTTTGGATCGACCCGACTAAATGACCTACGTCAATGATAAGGAAGTATACAAAACGCGATATACAAAGAGAAAATACGAAGTACGGAAAAAGCGGAAGAGGGAGGGAACTTTAGTTTGATTTCTTGCATAAGGTGCTTGTATGTTTAAAGATACAGAGAAGACATACAAACAAAACATACAAATAGAACATACAAAAGGGTTTGTGTGCGGAATTAAACTGGCGGTAAAAAGTTTGAAAGCGCATGAACACTGCAACTAAAGACCAAATTAATGGTGCATTAATTACTGTAATTAATGCCCATCTAACATTCTAACGAGGTATAAATTGGTGAAAGCACAGTGAATTTTTTATAATCCATTTTTATGTCTATTGGCAGGTGTGCAGATATATACAAGGAGGAGCTTTAATGGCGATGACCTCACTGAGTGGTGGTGGATCACAGAGGAAGTGAAAGGAGTAAAGGCTTTCAATGGGAAGAAAAATGCAGGTGGAAGGAAACATTATTAAAAGAGCAACAGAAGATATTTTGAGGTGTTAGGGTTCCAAAGGGCATCTTTTATGCTCAGTATGAGTATGCTGCTCAGAGATATTTTGGCAGGATTTGTTTTCCACTGATTGATGTTGCACTTGAGATACAGACTGTTGATTGACTAGGGTTTTGTGGCTGTATTGGGGATAATCAAATCTATATATTGAGCCCCTTTACTTTGTAATATTTACATAGGGACACACAGGGATTTTACACAGGGATTTATAGAACAGAGCTGGAAGTTGTAATTAACAGTTTTTGAAGAGCATTTTAGTTTAGAGTAGAAGGTCACCTGTGTCTGCAATAAGGAATGCGTGGAACATCTAGCTTACTTACTATATCTATAAAGCATTGTAAGTTTTCTGTAAATTGATTAATGAAGTTAAGAGTCATTCATACATTGTAAATCATATATGACTGTTTATCTTGAATATAAATAAATTTGGAATTCTGCGTCTATATTCAAAGTGTCTTCTAGCTCTTCTTTGTATTTGAAATAATATCTCTTAAAGCTTGCAATCTTGAATGTATGTTCGTGAAAATACTTAGGACTTACATTTAAAGCTTTAGTCTGTGGATTTAATCAAGTTGGCTGTACTGCTTACAATGTGCATAATAGAGCATTTAGATCCTATTGTAAAATAAAGTTTACTTTAGATTTCTCTAACTTTTCCCAAACCATTTGAAATACTTAGCTTAAACACAAAAATTTAAAGGAGATTGTTTGATATTTGAAGGAAACATGAACAACTAAGTTGATATTGGACAGTTTTAATAATATTTGAAAAGAAAGCTTGTGTTAATATAAATCATATAAAGCTTTGTGACACAGTAACAAATTTATGCAAATGAATGAATAAAATGTTGATATTTGTGGTATTTTGCATAACTCGAGTCCAATAAATCATCAAAAACCTTAAATCAAGTAAAGCCCCTTGCATATTACAGCTTCACATTAACCTACTAAATTATCTACAAGGTCAAGACCTGGCCATACAGAAACTTGGGATTAAGTAATCTTCATTGATTTCTTCATATCTTTCAAGACAGTTAGGTTCATTTTTGTGAATTTTAACTTTTGTTATGAATGTGTAAAAACAATTATCGACAGTTTTTGGCGCTAGAAGGACGGCATGATGGGATTTAAGGTAGATTTTGTGTAGGCTAGACAGAAGGATCATTTTTGGAAATTTGAGTGTTCTGTTTGCAAATATCTTCTGTTTGAAAGAATTTGAATGTTTTTTTTTGCAAAGGTACTGCTCAAACTTCAAGGATTATTCTAATTTTATGAGTTTTAATGTTTTATTATGAGATATGTTAGATCTCATAAAATTTCAAAAATAAAAAAAGTTGAAAACAAAGTGCCATTTTCAATGGACTCATATGAAGACAATTTCCAAGTTAATATTCATTTCTTTCAGGAAACTTTAAATAGGAAACTTTATCCTAAAAATTTATCTAAATTTGGTTTATGTGGAAGGTGCAGGGTACATAAGTCCACAGAGCATGCTGAAATTAATTGTCTGACTTTTCTTACAAGGTTATATTTGGCTTTAAAAGGATTGATCTCTTTCTTAGATGTGTATAGGGCTGAAGGTTGGCAAGAAAATGAGGAGATTATGGAGCAGTAGGAGGATGCAATATCAGTAGTCATTAATTGTTTAGAGAATGCAAAGATTGAACCAATGTTAGAAATAAAGGATAGTAAAATCTCTTCTTTGGAATCATGTGATGGTAAGAAAAATAATATATATTTTTGTCAAGGTTCAAATGTGGATAAAGCTAATGACAGGTATAAATATCCTAAAAAATACAGGGAGGAAATCACAACTCATGTTCATTTTCTAGATGATAAGCAAAGAGGATTTAATGAAAAGAAAAAGAAAAGTGAGATTAATCTTGATATATTATTTGATAAATATATGGAATTACTAAGAAATACTTGTCAAGAAGAAATCCCTAGATTTGATTTGAAAAGTTTTAACGAAAATGATTTGGCAAAGAAATGTAGACAAGTATTGGCAGAATTAAGTGCATTAAAAGTAAAGAGGTTTCTGTATCAGCAAATAAAGAAATCATAAGAAAAGAAGTAAATCTTGATTTATTATTTGATGGCTTTAAATTGAATGACCAAATCCAGGATTGTTGTAGGATAATGGAACTAGATACTTTGCTAAATGATAGGACTGAATTATTTGAGGAACAATTCTTGAAAATGGAAGATACGGAGGATTATACTATTGCTGTGCATAATCAGGCATCACTCCAACATTATTTTGAAAGTGAAACAGGCAAGTATTTTCATGAATCAAACATTGTTTCACATTCACAGCCAAGTAATCTAGAAATGATAAATTTAGATATGTCAGATTATGATGGTACTCATTTAGAGGCTGATGTGCAGAGAATTGAAGAGAACATTGAGACGTTTCCTGAACTTGAGGATAAACTGAACATCCAGAATGAAGAGATAGATGTGGATAAAGATGAAGAAATAATCCATCAAGAGTCATACATCCTTTAGATCGAAGTGAGACTAGACATTGAGCTAAGCAATGAAAGTGCAAAGTTAAATGGAGGACCAGTTGTCAATGAACAAACATGTCCAACAGAACCAGAGATACACTAGCTTTTATTTTTCCCTTCCACAGTGAATAATGTTGAATACTATTTTGATTATGGAAATTTAAGAGATAAGACATGCATATGGATTTATCATGAACGTGATGGGCTGCCTCAATTGCTAATAATTAGAGATTATTCTGTCAAATACAGTGAGGGTAGAATAAATGAGTACTTTTTAGAATACAAAGATAAATTTGCTAAGTTGAGAACCATAACTAGTGCCTTGATACTCCTGCATAATCTAAGGAAGTATGCAAATATAGGTGCCTTTGGGTCTTTTCCTGGGTTTTATTTGCCTTGTAGAGGCTTGTGTATAGTTTGATAGGGTGGTTGTTTTATTTCTTTTCTTTGTTTTTCTTGTCTTGCTTTGTGTTGTTTCCTTTTGTAGGTAGTTGTTTGTATAGTCCATTTGTTTTGTTTTCTTTGTTGTTTTCCTGTGTGTTGGGGGTCTTTATTTAGTTTTGAAGTATGTAGGAGTAGACTGACAACCACTAAAAACAATAGAAAATTTAGAACATTCAGGTTAATTATTTAAAATTTATGCATAATTTGTTGTGACTATCATGAATGTAGAAAGTTGTTTGACTTGTGAAATTTTGTATTCAATAACTGTGGGTTGAATATTCAAGGGAAGTTTCTCATAATGACACACCTAAAATCCTTAGGTTTGTTGAACATACTAGTGTAGATATTAGGTGAAAAATTAGAGGTCACCTTAGCTACCATTACAATTCTTAGCTTAATTTCAGCAAGTGATCATTCCTTGCATCATGAAGTTACAACTGTAATATCTTATGAAATCTCTATCAAATACAAAAAAAATAAAATAATAAAATAGATTTTACTGAAAATCTAGATTAAGCCATCTAAGTAACTCTAATGGGGCTATAGATGCTTGCTGGCAGTGGGGCTCTACTTAGGAGAATTGTAATGATAACCTTGTCGGGGATATGGACGCCTGCTGGCAGCAAGGCTCTATCCGGTTGGCTATGAGGGAATGACATCAACTATGTAGGATAATATCAGTCACTGGTTTTTTCAACTAATTTTCAAGATGAGGATTATTAATCATGTGCACCCACTTAAACTGAAAGGAAAATTCATGCACCTTATTGAATACATTAAGTCTCAAGTTAGATAATGATTTGCAGAAAAGATAGTTGGAAGTTATGGATTTATTTCATTTAGTTTTCTTTAATGGTTTTAATTTGATTGTTTTGTTTGGTTGCTAGATGTTGTGATGCTCATAACACGCCCCATTTTACTCCTTAGCAAAATGAGGGCCCCTATTGTGGCTTTGCTTTTGCTTTTTATGTGGGTCTGTTTGGTGGTAAAAGGGAAAAGAGAGTGAAAGTTACAAACCTTGTTGAAAATTAAAAAAAATAACATTGAGTACCAGAGAAGAATATGGGTGGATTCCTTGTCAAAAATGAGTGAGGGTTGCTTTTTGAACTATGTTAAAATTCACAGTATTTTGCAAGTTATGTATGTTTTTGGTAAAATGTACAATGTGAGGGTTTGTAAGTTGCATATACAAAGTCCTTTGTATATCAGGTCGTTTGTAAGTTGCATATACAAATTCCTTTGTATATCGGGTCATTTGTATGATTGCATATACAAATCTATTTGTATATCGGGTTGCATATACAGGGTCACTTACATACAAAGTCACTCATATACAAAGTCCTTTGTATATCGGGTCACTCGTATACAAAGTCCTTTGTATATCGGGTTGTTGCATAAGTTGCAAAAGAAGTCATCAAGTTTTTATGCATTGCTTACTTGTATGCATTTGGCTAACATTTTATTTCGGTACATACAAGGTGGACCTGATAGAGCTTAGAGTTTAAATGTATATTCGATCGAGTCCGTTGAATGTATTTTATGTTTGTCTGTTTAGCGAAAGCGAAACATACAACGGGTTATACATGTTGTGGAATCAAAATGTTTATAAAGTAAAGAGTAATTGTTTTATGTTTCCACCTTGTATGTATGTTTTAGTTACATACATTTCAAGATACATACAAGACGGAACCAAAAGGATCATGAAATAGGATTTTATTGTTGTATGTTTCGCGCGTTGTATGTATGCTTTCGAGATATACATTTCAAGATACATAAAATGCGGAACTGAAGAAAGTTTAAAATTTGGTTAAGGCGATGTATCCTAACTTAAGTAATATTAAAAGATGCACTGCACTTTATGCATGCTGCGGAGCCAAAAGTGAGTAAGATGTGATTTATAAGAGTTGAAGTCTGAAAGGACATACAAGGGATCTTGTATGTATCTTGGGCTTTGTATCTAAGGGTTTGATACAAGTGTTATATGCATCGCAAAGATACAAAAGAAAGTAATGTGGGCTCCACCACTCATCGGCATGAGTAAGCTTGATGGAGCAAGAGTTTTAGATCATATCAATCTTATGCCTCTAGCCGATAGGAGTTGAATCAGCCGGATATGTATCATCGGTGACTAAATGAGTTACGTTGATGATAAGGAAGTATACAAAACATGATATACAAAGCAAAAATATGAAGTACGGAAAAAGCAGAAAAGGGAGGGAACTTTAGTTTGATTTCTTGCATAAGGTGTCTGTATGTTTAAAGATACAGAGAAGACATACAAATAAAACATACAAATAGAACATACAAAAGGGTTTGTATGCGGAATTAAACTGGCGGTAAAAAGTTTGAAAGCGCATGAACACTGCAACTGAAGATTGAATTAATGGCACATTAATTGTTGTAATTAATGCCCATCTAACATTCTGATGAGGTATAAATTGATGAAAGTGACGTGAATTTTTTATAATCCATTTTTATGTCTGTTGGTAGGTGTGCAAATATATACAAGGAGCAGCTTTAATGACGATGACCTCACTGAGTGGCGGTGGATCACAGAGGAAGCGAAAGGAGTAAAGGCTTTCAATGGGAAGAAAAATGTAGGTGGAAGGAAACATTATTAAAAGAGCAACAAAAGATATTTTGAGGTGTTAGGGTTCCAAAGGGCATCTTTTATGCTTAGTATGAGTATGCTGCTCAGAGATATTTTGGTGGGATTTGTTTTCCAAGAATTGATGCTGCACTTGAGATACAGACCGTTGATTGACTAGGGTTTTGTGGCCATATTGGGGATAATCAAATCTATATATTGAGCCCCTTTACTTTGTAATATTTACACAGGGACACACAGGGATTTATAGAACAGAGCTGGAAGTTGTAATTAACAGTTTTTGAAGAGCATTTTACTTTAGAGTAGAAGGAGGTCACCTATGTCTGTAATAAGGTGTTAGATTTAGGGAAAACAACTAAGAGGGGGGGTGAATCAGTTGTTCAAAACTTTCTTCTTTCAACACTTGTATTCACTTAGCATTAACAATAAATCAATCATGAAAAATTAATGTAATTAATCAAGAGCAGAAACACATCTACACATGAGACACCAAGATTTTTACGTGGAAAACCTGGTTAAGGGAAAAACCAAGGGGTGACTAACCCAAGATATTATTCTCTGTTAGAAGAATAGAAAGAATAAGATGGCACATGCCAATTAGGGTTCACTGCCCGAGAACACTACTCACAAGAGGCTCACTGCCTACAAGAGACACACTGTCTACAATAAATGAGTATTACATACTTGAATTGGTAAATAGCATCATCACCATGCTTGAATAAGTTCCATTAAAGCCCAAATCCTTCTGCTCTTCCTTTCACTCTTCTCCTCGCTACCACACACTCATCTCCACAAGTACACTCTTGAAATGACTTCGCAAACCTTTATTTATACACGACATCAACTTAGGAACAAACATCTAAGTCGGCAAGCAACCACAAGAACATTCGCAAGGTGTATAATTCATCTGGTCGGCCAGTCACAGAAAGAACACCTTCATCCAGAAGTATTTCTTCAATTCTGGGCTCCAATTCTAATGCGGACCATCAACATGAACTAAACATAATCCAAGGACCTTCACAAGCTTTCCTGAATCACCAGGAACATCCGCACTTCCTCTACTTACTGAAATCCTTCTCTCCTACATCCGGAGCCTCAAGAACATAGTCTGTTATCACTGTCACAAAGGAATAGGTTCTTCTGGACCTTCAAACCATAAATTGATCTACTTGACATGTCACAAGGATGTTCTAAACACTTCCTCAAATCCGTAGAGTGGGATAATGCATCACCGAACCTTACCAGACCTATCTGTCTCACTGTCACCACTGAGCATTTATCTAAACCGGTTCTACTTGAGCGATCATAACTTCTTCAGATCTTCATGCGGATCCCTGAAAACTTGACTGGAGTATCTCAAGAATTATATCTACAAACCCTTTAAACCGTATCCTCTGATCCTCAACCTATCTTGGACTTTTACCTTGTTATCATCACTGTTCTTCACTGTTCCTGATTGAGACTAATTTTCTCAATATCCTCAGCACACAGCTCACCCAATCCTTCTCATTAATGCGACATGAGTATGTTGACATCAATGACAACACCGGTTTAACCCATACTTGCAACAATCTCCCCCTTTGTCATTGATGGCAACATATTATGTGAAAAACCATCAAGACAAGAACTTCTCCTTACTGTCATAGCTCCCTCTATCAACAACTATTCACATGTCTTCTCTTCCTGTACTACTCCCCCTTTGATCATCAACCACTTATTTTTCACATGTCTTCTCTCCCCCTTTGACATCAATGGCAAAGGGCCCAAACTTGCAACTTTATAATCACACCTGCTACTCCCCCTGAGTAGCAGCTCTCCAACACCAATCCGGACCACAAGATATGACTGTGATATCCACTAGACTGATGCACATTAGTGCATCTTAGTTCATCACCGGAGGGGCACTAACCCCTAACTTCTCCCTGAGAAACTCAAAAGAGTCCTTGGGAAGAGGTTTAGTAAAGATATCTGCAATCTGATCCTTGGAGGGCACATACTCCAATTTGACTTCATCCTTGTTCACTTGCTCTCTTAGAAAGTGAAACTTGATAGATATGTGCTTGGTCTTAGAATGCAACACCGGATTCTTAGAAATATTTATTGCACTTGAATTATCACAGAAAATTGTGATAGGATCCTCATATTCTACTTTAATGTCTCTTAGCATCTACTTCATCTATAAGATTTGAGTGCAACTACCTGCTACTGCAATGTATTCTACTTCAGTTGTAGACAGAGATATTGCCTCTTGTTTCTTGCTTAGCCAAGAAACAAATCTTTTTCCCAAAAAGAATGCTCCACCACTGGTACTCTTCCGGTCATCCACATCTCCTACCCAATCTGCATCTGTATATGCATGAAGAGAGAAATCATGATCTCTAGGGTACCATAGACCATACTCAACTGTCCCCTTTAGATATCTAAAAATCCTCTTGATTGCCATAACATGAGATTCTCTAGGATCAGCTTGGAATCTAGCAACAAGACCAACAGCTTGCATAATATCTGGTCTAGTTTGAGTGAGATACAACAGTCCTCCAATCATTGACCTATATTTTGTCTGATCAACCTTAGGAGAGTCATCATCTTTGCTCAACTTGCATCCGGTTGCCATTGGAGTGTTCATTGGCTTTAAGTCTTCCATCCCAAATTTTCTCAACAATTCTTTCACATATTTTGACTGAGAGATAAAGATTCCTTTCTTTGTTTGAGTAATTTGTAGACCCAAAAAGAAATTTATTTCTCCAAGCATTGACATCTCAAACTCAGTTTTCATTTGACTTGCAAAAGTTTTACACATACTGTCTCTTCCTCCAAAAATGATATCATCAACAAATACTTCAACAATTAAGATATTTTCATGATCAATTTTGAAATACAAATTACTATCAGTAGTACCTTTATTGAAACCAATCTTCAAGAGATGCTTGTCCAATCTTTCATACCAGGCTCTTGGGGCTTGCTTCAGTCCATATAGTGCCTTTTTTAATTTACAGACCATGTCACTATGATCAGATAATTAAAATCCA
The DNA here is from genome assembly GCA_027924645.1 of Cunninghamia lanceolata. Lineage (NCBI taxonomy): Eukaryota > Viridiplantae > Streptophyta > Pinopsida > Cupressales > Cupressaceae > Cunninghamia > Cunninghamia lanceolata. The sequence continues at coordinate 1,621,216 of BSBN01000887.1, forward strand.
TCCGGTTGCTCAATATACACTTCTTCTTCCAAATTTCTATTTAGGAAGGCAGATTTGACATCCATCTAATACACCTTAAAATCCTTGAAGGCAACAAATGCAAGAAATAATCTGACTGCTTCAATTCTTGCCACTGGAGCCAAAGTTTCTTCAAAATCAACTCCTTCTATTTGAGAGTAACCTTTGCAAACTAATCTGGCCTTGTTTCTGATTACTTCACCAGCTTCATTCAATTTGTTCCGGAAGACCCATTTGGTTCCAATCACATTTTTGTTTCTTGGTTTGGGAACAAGATCCCAAGTGTGATTCTTCTCAATTTGCATCAGTTCTTCCTTCATTGCCTTAGTCCAGTTTTCATCATTGCAGGCTTCATTTACTGTCTTAGGTTCAATCTTTGAAATTAGACAATACTCATCTGAATTTTGAGCAATTCTCCTCCTTGTTTGTACCCCTTTACTTTTGTCACCTATGATTTGATCTTCAGAGTGGTTTAGAGTTACATACCTTGGAATCTTCGGAGTCTCTTGCACTTCTAACTCTTGATCAATCTCATTGAGACTTATCTCTTCTTCCTGTCTTACCGGATCAACTTGACTTTGTTTCTCAGAAGAGACTTGGATACCTTGAATCTGAACACCATTCTGATCATCTTCATCATGTTCAAGAATTCTTGAGGGTCTTTCAATTTCTTCATCAACCTTCACATTTATACTTTCTACAATTCTTTCTCAGTCTCTTGTTGTAACACCGGTATGCTTTGCTTTGAGTAGAATAACCCAAGAATATTCCTTCATCACTTCTAGCATCAAACTTTCCTAGATCTTCATCCCTTTTAATGTAACATCTGCTACCAAAAACTCTGAAGTATCTCACAGTGGGAGTAATGCCAAACCAGAGTTCATAAGGAGTCTTACTGGTATAGTTTCTAATTTGAATTCGGTTGAGAGTGTAGACTGCAGTGCTGACAACATCTCTCCAATAGATCTGAGGAACATTTGCTTTCATCATCATGGTCCTGGATGCTTCCTGGATGGTCCGGTTCTTTCTCTCAACAACTCAATTCTGCTGTGGAGTTCTAGGGGCAGACAATTGTCTCTTTATTCCATGTTTCTCACAAAAGTTTATGAACTCACCGGATGTGAATTCTTCACCTCTATCAGACCTTAGACACTTCAATTTTAATCCGGTCTCATTTTCCACCATAGCCTTGAATATTTTGAATTTCTCAAGAAATTTTGATTTCTCTTTCAGAAAGGTTACCCACATCATCTGGGAATAGTCATCAATTAGCCAACATGAAGTATCTATCACCTTGCACAGTCCTAATTCTTGCCGGACCACATAAGTCAGTGTGAACCAAGTATAATAATCCAGTAGAAGATTGTTCATTGCTTTTGAATGAGATTCTGCTTTGTTTTTCCAACTGACATTCTTTGCACAAACTATTTGTAAGTTTTACCAATCTTGGAAGATCTCTTACATCCTGAGTATTACTTATCTTGATGATATTATCAAAGTTCACATGACACATTCTTCTATGCCATAACCAACTCTGATCAATTTGAACAAATAAGCAACTTTTACCAGTACCAGCTAAGTGAAAGATGTTACCTTTTGTTTGGGTACCTGGTGCAATCTCAGTTCTAGAATTTTCAAGAATTTTGCACTTTCCATTCTTGAATCTGAGATCATAGCCTTTGTCCACCAACTGTCTCACAATGAGAAGATTGTGTTTCAATCCTTCAACATATAATACATTACCGGTTTTGTTCTTTCCATCAAAAGAAATAGTTCCTCTACCTCTGATTCTACCTGCAGAGTTATCACCAAACTTTACCACTCCTCCTTCATACCTTTCCAAATCTATGAACTTGTTTTTGTCACCTGTCATGTGGTGAGAGCAGCCACTGTCAATGACACAATCATCCTTTTCTTCAACTTGGGCAGCCAGGGCTTTATGATTTATGGATTCAGAGGGTATTGGATCTTCTTCCTTGATGGCAATGAACACCCATTCACTTCTAGATTTGTCTTCTTTCTCTGATTCATCATCTGTTACTCCTTCAACATCTCCTTCATGAGCATAGTAACAATTCTTCTGGAATATTGGTCTATTACTGTTTGGCCTAGAAAATCTTTCCGGACACCTTGATGCAAAATGACCAATCTTGTTGCAGTTAAAACACTTAAAAGGTAATTTTCCCTCATACTTACCGGATCCTCTTGGTAGTCTTTTTGCAATAAGAGCTTCAAGATGAGCAGTTTCAGCTTCTTCTTCTTCCAAGTCTTTTCTTGCATTTTCATACCATGATGATTTCCTTCAAGAGTTTTCTCCCGGATCAAACCTTTGTTTTCCTTTTACCAAGGCACTTGCTTTGAATGCAGATTTAGTCTTTGGAGGATCATCTCCAAACTCAGCCATTTCAAAAGCAGCTAGCTTACCAACCAATTGATCCCTTGTGATTGTTGTGTGAGCTCTGAATTCTTCAATTGCAAAAGCTTTGATTTTATAAGACTCAGGAAGGGATCTGAGAACTTTGCCAACTATCTCATCTTCACTCAAGGTTCCACCTGCATTTCTGATTCTACAAACCAGTTCATTCACTCTTGGCATAAAAGAGGTAATATTTTTATCATTTCTCATTTTTAGTCTTTCAAATTTCCCTTTTAGACTCTGTAATCTTGCACATTTAACAAATTGGTCTCCTTCATGCAAAAGTTCCAATTTCTTCCAAATCTCAAAGGCAGTTGGTAGATGAATAACATTAGAGAGTTCTAAGTTGGATAATGCGCTTAAAAGAGCCTCTCTGGTCCACAGATTGTTTTCAGCATCTATGATTTCATTTAGGGTTGTCGGACCACCCTGTGGAGGTACATAAGCCTTTGTCACCATGGACCAGTATGCAAATCCCATGCACTGCAAGTGACATTCCATGCGACCTTTCCAAAGAGCAAAGTTAGTTCCATCGAACTTCAGACTATCCTTCTTGTAGGATGACATCCTAGATCTCCTCAAGTGGTTAAGCTCCTTTCAGAGGAACTTGGCTCTGATACCAATTGTTAGATTTAGGGCAAACAACTGAGAGGGGTGGGTGAATCAGTTGTTCAAAACTTTCTTCTTTCAACACTTGTATTCACTTAGCATTAACAATAAATCAATCATGAAAACTTAATGTAATTAATTAAGAGCAGAAACACATCTACACATGAGACACTAAGATTTTGACATGGAAAACCCGGTTATGGGAAAAACCATGGGGTGACTAACCCAAGATATTATTCTCTGTTAGAAGAATAGAAAGAATAAGATGGAACATGCCAATTAGGGCTCACTGCCCGAGCACACTGCTCATAAGAGGCTCACTGCCTACAAGAGACACACTGTCTACAATAAATGAGTATTACATACTTGAACTGGTAAATACCATCGTCACCATGCTTGAATCAGTTCTGTTGGTGATTGTTTTGATGCAATCATAACAAAAGTTAAAATTCACATTTAATGAACCAAAACTGATTTGAAAGATATGAAGGAATCGTTTAAGATTCGCTTAATCCCAAGTGTACTGTGGTCAGGTCTTGACTTGTTGGTCAAATTCAGTTGGTCGTTGTGAAGCTGTAATGTTCAAGGGGCCTTACGTAGTTAAGGGTTTCTTGTTGGTTTACTAGACTCAAACTATGCAAAAGATTAATAAATGTCAATATGTTGTTCATCCCTTTTGCATAAACTTATACTATGCTGCAGGATTTTAAATGATCTTTCTTGAATTATTGCAGCTTTCTTCTCCTTATTTTTATGAAAACTGTCTACTTCTAACTCTGTTATGCACACTCTTTCAAATGTGAGATGATTCCCTTTAAATTTCTACGTTTTCAGCTAAGTATTTCAGATGGGTTGGGAAAAGTTAGAAGGATCTAATCTAAACTTCATTTAAATCTACCAAAGGATCTAATTGTTCTGTTATGCACTATATAAATCATACAGCAATTTGATCAAATCCACAGATAAAAAAACCTTAAATGTAAGTTCTGAGCATTTTCACAAACATACACTTAAAATTGCAAGCTCTTAGAGAAAATGTTTCAAAACACAAAGAAGAGCAGGAAAACACTCAGAAGATAGATGCAGAATTCTAGATTCAATTGTATTAGAAATAGACAGTCATGCATGATTTACAATGTCAGAATGACTCTTAGTTTCATTGATCAAACTACAGAGAACTTACAAGCTTTACAGATACAGTAAGGAAGCCAGATGTTCCACGCATTCCTTATTGTAGACAACAGGTGACCTCCTCTAAACTAAACTATTCTAAGCTAAATTGCTAAATCCTGTGTGTAAAGTATTACAGTGTAGAGAGGCACAATATAAAGACTCTGATTGTCCTCACTATAGCAAAAAAACCCTAATTTAGACCCCTGGTTTAAACCTCTAGTTACAACAATAAATACTGGTGAACCAATTTCCCAAAATACCTCTGAGTATACATCAAATCCAGGCGAAAAAAAAAGCCCTTCTGGAAACCCTAGCAGGTTAATAATAACTTCTGTGGTCTGCTGTGATGATGCTTTCAGCTGCATTTTGTCCTTATCAATGAATGGCCTTTGACCTCCTCACCTTTGTCCTTACTTCCTCTGCTATGAGATCGGATCTCTTCCTTTGCGTGATGTCATCGCCATTAAGTTTCAGCCCTTCCTCAACTGCAAGCCTGCAAATAGGCAAATCAACAATAAGTATTATTTCAACAAATGAATAGTAGGAAACTAAAACATCTGTCGAATCAAGGCATGACTATGCAAAATACAGAAATCGGGCCCAAAAATGCCCCAAAAACACGTTCAAGATGCATACTCAATGCTCAAAACACCACGGGTCAACCATCGTTGACCAGAAAAAATGCAATCGGGCTAAAAAATGTTCCAAAAACCAAACACTTTGTCCCTTTTCCCACCCATCGGCATGAGCAAGAATTTCTCCACCGATCACTGTTGGTTATGCTGATGCCCTTTATTTGGGTGATGCGTTACATTGGTGTGACTCCCACCGAAACAGCCCTATCGGCATGACACTGCCCATTGGCGATCCAAAAACTCTCTTCGCCGATTGCCACTTTCACACTGACACCACCACTATCAGCCTGACTCCTACCGATCTCCCTCTTGACTTGGGCCTCTTTCCCATCGGCATGACGTAAAATATCAGTGAGGGCTCCAAATTCTATACCGATCGTTACTGTCAGGCCGATATCCTTCTCCCGTTACCGGCACCCCTTTGTTTCTTTCTATCGGCGTGATGTAAAATACCTCCCGCTGATAACTTTACTCTATCTTTCCATTGGTGTAAGAATGGACCGTCGGCAAAGGTTTAATGTTTTGTTCCAATCATTGATGTTATACCGATGGCCAAGCCACATTAGAGAGACTACACCCTATCGGGGAGATAAATCCAAACCCCGTCGACAGTATAAGCTATGCCGATAGCTAATGGCTATTGGGGAGACTATACCCTTTGGTGAGACAATTCATAACATTGCCGACGGCAATGGTTATGCCGATGGCTACCGCTTGCAACTCTTTGATGGACTAAGTCCTTTCCCTTCCCTCTTGGCCCTGTCATCGGCGTGAGTCGCCTCATCGGCGAAAGCTTAGAGTGTTACTCCGATTGTTATTGTCATGCCGATGGACACTATTTGTGTACTATGCCTTGTTCATTTGTCTTGTATGTTCTGACCTGCCGAACATATAAATGTGAGATACAAAGTGGAACTCAAAACAATATTCAATTTTAACGTGAAATCCACCTTGAATGTATATTTCAAAATTTTAACCAGATGCAAACAAGGAAAAAGACATACAACTGACACTGTATGATGCAAAACCTGATTGTACATTTTACCAAAATGATCATAACTTACAAAATATGGCAAATTTTAAGACGGTTCAAAAAGCAACCCTAGCTCATTTTTCACAAGGAATCCAACCATATCATGCCCTAGTACTGAAAATGCATTTTTCTCTATTTTTTTTTAACAAAGTTTGCAAATTTTGACTCCCCTTTTCCCTTTACCACCAAGCAAAACAACACAAGCAGAAGCAAAAAAAGCAAAGCAACAACAGGGGTCCTCATTTTGTTAAGGAGTAAAATGGGGTGTGTTGTGAACATCACAACAACTAGCAACCAAACAAAACAATTAAATTCAAATTGTTCAAGAAAACTAGATGAAATAAATCCATAACTTCCGACTATCCTTCCTGCAAATCATTATTCAGCTTGAGACCTAAGGTATTTAATAAGGGTGCATGAATTTTCATTTTCAGTTTAAGTATGTGCAAGTGATTAACTATCCTCATCTTGAAGATCGGTTGAACAAACCATTGACTGACATTAGCCTACGTAGTTGAGGATATTCCCTCATAGCCAACCAGATAGAGCCTTGCTGCCAGCGAGCATCTATAGCCGTGAAAAGGTTATCGTTACAATTCTCCTAAGTAGAGTCCCACTGCCAGCGAGCGTCTATAGCCCCGGTAGAGTTACTTAGATGGCTTAATCTAAATTTTTAGTATAATCCGTTTTATTTATTTTTTATATTTTATTTTTTCTAATTTTTGAAAAAGATTTCACAAGATATAGCAATTTGTTACTTCAAGATGCAAGGAGTGAGCACTTGCTGAAATTAAGCTGAGAATTGTAATGGTAGCAAGGGTGACCTCAGATTTTTCACCTAATATCTACACTGGTAGGTTCAACAAACCCAAGGATTTTAGGTGTGTCATCGTGAGAAACCTCCTTGAATTCTCAATCACATTTAATGAATACTAAATTTAACAAGTAAAACAACTCTCTACATTCATGACAGTCACAACAAGTTATGCATAAATTACAAATGATTAACCTAAATAATCTGAATTTTATACTATTTTCAATGGTTGTTAGCTTGCTCCTTAATACTCTAAAGAAAGACAAAGATCCCTGCTGAGGAGAAAACAAAAAAACAAACAATAGACAGACTGTACAAAAAGCAAAAGAAGACAAAACTGTACAAACAGAAACAAAACAACAAACATAAAGAAATAGAAAACAAAACTATACAAACAATCAACCCAAAAAAAGAAAACAGCAAAAGAAGAACTGTACATTACTTACACTATATTACACCAAAATGGACTGCCCTTTACCTCAGGCCTGGAAGTAGTGTTTCAAATGTTGGCCATTAATTGGCAATGGCACCTCTTCCCCTGTCAAGGTCTTGAGTCTAAATGTATTGTCTCCTATTATTTCAGAGACTTGTAATTGACCTAACCATAGTTTATCAAATTTTCCATGACTTCCTTTCTTTTCATGTGCTTTGTCCCAGTACAGTACTAAGTCTGATATCCTGAATGTCTTGATTCTTACCCTCTTATCAAACCATCTCTTAACAACCGCTTGATGTTTGGCAAACTTCTCGATGGCTTGACCTCTTTTCTCATCTAATTGTAGCATTTGTACTATCATGGCTTCCCTATGGTTATCAAAGCCTAGATACTCATTGGCAAACTTCCAGGTTGGTATTCTCAGATTTATTGGAAGTATGGGATTAGTCCCATAAACTAAATGATAAGGTGTGCTACCTAAAGCTGTCTTAAACTTGGTCCTATCTACCCATAATGCATATCTTAACAGGGTATTCCACTCTCTAGGACTCTTTGCAATCAACTTCTTGATTATGTCTAATAAAATTTTGTTCGTTGATTCAGCCAAACCATTACCTTGAGGGTAATAATTTGAAGAAAACCTTAAAATGATCCCGTATTCAAATGCCCATTTAGAAAACTTTAAAGAAGAGAAAGCAGGGCCATTATCACATACCAATGAATAGGGAGTTCCAAACCTGGTGATGATGTTTTCTTCAAGAAACTTGATAACTACCTCAGTTGTGGAGAATTTGCAACAGGTAGCCTCAGTCCACCTTGTACAATAGTTTGTCACCGTTAGTATAAATGTGTGTCTTGCAGAAGATGGAGGATTGATGACTCCAATAAAATCTAGGCCCCATTGTGCAAATGGTCTTGATTCAATCACAGGTTGTAGTGGATTGGCCTGATTTCTCCCCTTATCTGCTGCAGTCTGATAGGTGTGGCAACTTCTGATGTGACTCTTAGTATCTTTGAACATCGTGGGCCAGTAATAGCCCGCCCTCAATATTTTGTGTGTTGTAGCTAGATGAGAACCATGGCTGGTTCCGTACTTGTCATGTAGTTTTGTTATCACTTTATCTGCCTCAGTTCTGTTTAGGCATCTCAAATAAATTCCATCATGGTTCTTCCTGAATAGAAGACCTCCTTGCACCATATATTTTTGAGCTTTAACCTTCAAATCTCTCCTCTGAGAAGCTTTCATCCTATTTGGGTACTTTCCATCTACCAAAAAGGTGCTTAAATCATCATACCAGTCTGATGCGTTCTGGGAATTCAATACATATTGCTGTTTTATCAAATCTGGATCCATATTTGCTATTGTTTGCACCAACGCCTGCCCTCTGACCAGCTTCATGGGAATGATTTCCATGTCAAACTCCTGTAGCGTGGTGATCCATTTGGCTCTCTTTTCTCTAGGTTCATTCTGCATCAGCAACATCTTTACTATTGCGTCTGGCACTATGACTTTGATCTGGTTGCGTAGAATGTAATGTCTGAATTTTTTCACGGCCCTCATTAATGCAAATGCTTGTCTCTCAGTGTCTAGATATCTCAACTGTGCATCCTTCAGAGGTGCACTCATAAATGTGATGGGCCTTTCTTCATTGTTTTCACCTTTCTATGTCAAGTCAGCTGCGATTGAATGAGAAGATGCAAAGGAGTATATGTAAAACAGGCTTGTGTAGTTTGGAATTCCCAATATAGGAGCATTAGAAATTACCTGCTTGATATCTTCAAATGCAGCCCTAGCCACAGGCGTCCATTCCATTTGCGCATCCTTCTTTAACATGGCATTTAACGGCCGCACGATCTCTACAAAACCCGTGATAAACTTTCAAACAAAGTTAATCTTCCCAAAAAATTATTTTAACTCTTTCCTACTATTTGGTATTTGCAAATTTTTTATAGATTCTATTCTATCTGGATCAATCAAAATTCCATCTTTAGAAATGACATGGCCTAATAATTTACCTTTAGTTACGCTAAATATACATTTCTTAGGGTTAAGGGAAATTTCGTACCTCTCACATCGCTTAAGTATTTTTCTGAGATCTTCAGCATGAGTGGATGCATCCTTGGAATACACAGTCAGATCGTCCATATACACAACAATGCACTTACCCGATAACCCACGGAATGCAATGTCCATGGCTCTCTAAAAAGTGGCACCTGCATTAATCAGACCAAAAGGCATTCTCCTATATGCATAATTTCCCCAGTTGCAAGTGAAGGTGGTTTTTAATCTATCTTCTCTATCAATCAAGACTTGGTTATAACATGAGAAACCATCTAAAAAAGACATCATCTTTGCCCCGTTTACTGCTTGCAACACTTCGTCTATTGGAGGCAGAGGATAATTATCCTTTTCAGATGCTTTGTTCAAATTTCTAAAATCTATGCATAACCTGATGTCTCCATTTTTCTTCCTTACTGGTACTAAGTTAGCTACCCAAACTGAATGTCTGATTGGGAAAATTATTCCAGCAGACAACAAATTTTTAACTTCCTCAAAGATTAAAGGCACTAGAATGGCGTTCACAGGCCTTTGTTTTTGCCTGAATGGCTTAACCTCTGGTCTTAAAGGTATTACGTGAGTTATGATGGATTTATCAAACGTTTTCAAGTCTTCATAGGTCCATGCTATTACGTGTTTATAATCTTTCAGAGTGTCTAAAACCTCTTTTCTAATTTTCTCAGAGCAAGCTTTTCCGATTAGTACATTTTGTGGATTTTGCTCTGTCCCTAAGTTATGTAAGTCACACTAACCCCTTTCTGTTTTGGACAAGTCCTTCTGTCTCATTACTCCATCGAAGTCAAAGATATGTTCTAATTCAATTACCCCTTTGGGTAAGAAGTTGCTCTTCAAGTAGATAATATCCTCTTCATCCCATGTTATTTCAGGCCTTTCTTGTTCATCAATGATTTGGGCCTCAAATACCTCATTACAAGTCAGAAAATCAATAATTTGCTGATCCCCCCCAAATACCTGAAAGTGTGTAACATTGTCTGGGATACTGGGAATATTAACTAATTCAACAACAAATCGTTTCAATCCTAACAGTGTCAAGGGTTCTAGTGTACTAACAACAACTGCTAGTGCATCCGACCTGTGGTTCAGCTCTCTAGGGATGTGCTCTATGTTGAATGCATCAAATAAATCTATTAAACCCCATACTCTATGTCTGTAACAAATCATTTTTTTTGTAATTGTAGGCATATAGTTTCCTTACTTGTCTGACTACTAGTTCAGAGTCTGAAAATATTCTGATCGTTTTCACCCTTTTCTTGATGGCCATGACAAGTCCTAAAATTAGGGCCTCATATTCAACAATATTGTTAGTACAGGAAAATTGTAATCTATATGCTACCAGATGTGATTTACCCTGAGGATCTATGAGTTCAACACCTGCACCCGCGCCCTGTTTTGATTTGGACCCATCACATTTTAACGTCCACATGCCATCTTTACTTTTCTGACCTTTTATCTTGGCATGCTTTGTCTCTTTTATCACCTGTGAGGGGCTAGTATGTTTATTCATGGGTATTTTTGTTTGGTCAACTTGCATATGTGTATTTTCAGCTTGCGAATCAGAAAGATAACTACCCTTGTCCTCTATTCCCTCTTCTAAATCTGAAATCAGAGCATCCTTATTACTCTGAACGTATTTTTGTGTTTGATCAGGATTCACATTTTCCTCTGGTAACTCTACCCTCTTTATGCATTTTTTGTATTCATATTCAATGATGTCTTTGCACATTCCACAACTTTCCTTAGAATGTTGCCTATCATGGACTCTACACCTGTTTTTATACAGTTTGCATTGGACCGGCAGATTTTGTTTAATGCATTCTTCCACCTCTTGTCTAATGGCATGACCAAATTTGCCTATTGTATTGTTTTCTTCATCTGAAAAATTTCCATCAGACTCAATGAATAACATTGTCTCCTTGTTGACACATTTTTTTTTCTAATGTTTAACATCATGATCTCTTCAATCTGTACCCCATTGTTGGTAATTCTATAGACACCAGGTTTAACAGCAACATATAATATTTCATTCGTTCGATTATACTCTATTATCATGTGTTTCATCCTGGGCTCTGCCTCTATTCTAATCTGGTTTGGGACACCACTCCAAGGTAGCCACAAATGTGAAAAATCAGTGGCCATATATCTGTTTAATGTCTTGGACCAATCCCTACTCAGCAACATTCCATAATTTATGGGTACATACACTATTTGAATGTCAATAAATTGGCTTACCCTAGGGTCTGAAGCTAATTGCATCTGAATGTTCATGAGTTCTCCTATAACGCTAACCTTAGTCTTATCTAACTGTGTGACAACCTTGGTAGATTTGGTGGGAGTCAGCCCTAGAGTTTTGCATATTCCTAAGGGCATTACGTTGGCTGAGGCACCAGAGTCTACCATGCAATTGTGTATGTTCTTCCCACACAATCTAATAGTTAACAAGAAAGGGGGAGCATCCCTTTTATCAGCATACATTACTACATTTGAATTGGAAGGCTGCTCAGTTTTCTTCTTTCTTTAAGCGGTGAATCTCTATTAGGAATAGTTACAGTAGCAGCAACATCACCTGTCACAGATACATCCAGAGATTTTATAAAAGCATTCCTGATCCCTGGGGTTTTCAACAATTCATTCAAAGGTATACTGAACTTTATTTTCTTTATTTCTTCTGACAAGAATTCATTAATCTTGTTATCTCTACCATTTCGGTTTTACTTGTTTGGGCCTTTTCTACTGTTGTTCCATTATTTGTGTACTGATTAGCTTTAAGTATGGTAGGATTGTTGCTGGCATTCTAATTTGGGGGCATGTTGAAGTTGTTAGGAGGAATGGAAGTGGTGAAAGGTCCTCCTAGCCTAGGGTTGTTCCTTAAATTGTAGGTGTGGTTTTTATTTGTCTGTTGAAAGGCCTGCACCTCTTCTGTTTCAGTTAATACCTCATTTTCAATTTCAAAGGGAAACTGAAAAGCATTTAACACAAAGGCTGATTCAGGATAAAGATTTTCACAACAGTATGGTCCATCTTCTAGCAATTCATCCTCTTTCTCTTCTGCAGTTGCAAAGGTAAACATTTCTAAGACTAAGGCTGTATCATATCCTGAGGGTACTACCTCATTACCCTTGGGAATGAGAAATTCAGAGGTAGGAGGCTGCACATCTATATTAAAAATGCTGGCTGCTAAGTGGAACTGTGGACAGTCGTGCTCAGCATGGGCATTGGTATTGTGAAATCTGCACCAACTTTTTAGTGATGTATTGACCATTTGGATGCCAGCTGTTTGTTTCGCATCGTGATTATCTATATTCTCAAAAGGAGAAGCTAGAGTACCGTTGTTGGGCCCAGTGTTCAATGTCTTGGGTGGCCTAGGTTGATTCTGATTTCTGCTATTGTTACCCTAGGTCCTATTATCTATCACTGGCCCTCTATTTTGCATTGGTTGCCCCTGGTTAGGGCCTTGATGCTGATTATAGTTTTGGCTCTGATTTGAACATTGGCCCTGGTTGTTATTTTGGGTATGACTCTAATTGTAGTTCTGATTGTAATGCTGATTTTGATTGGAACTATAGTTTGGATTTTGGCCTTGGTTATAATTCTGATTTTGATTGTAGTTTTGGTTGCCTCTTCCATAGAGGTTCTCGTTTCTTAGTTGTGTCACTTCAGTGGTTAACCTTTTCAAATGTGCAGTGATCTCTTTGATTTCTTCCCTTTCCTCCTGTGCTTTTGCCACAGTTGTATCCCTAGGAGGTTGGAAGAAAGGCAAACCATTATTTTGGTTGTTATTGGGAGTGTTACCCGTGTAAGGAGCTACGGCTTGGACTGGAGTAGGACTGTACACAGGTGTGTAAGAAGGAACCAGATTTAATAATGGAGTGTGATGCATAGGGACTCTATTCCATGGTTGTGCTCGATTCTGCACCCCAAAATTTCCTCCGTTAACAAATGGGCTACAAGTTGTATGCCTCATCTCTTGATTTACTAAGGCTGCCTCTTTGTAGGCTTTGGATATTGAATCTATGTTAGGTTTTCTTTTGACAAACATGGCAGTTAAAGGATCCAAGGATGCATAGTACATAGCCAACAAAGTATCATCATCCACGGTGTAAGGGGCTACTAGCCTAGAGTAGGCCTTTTGAAATCTGTCATTGAAATGATCAATCAGCTCTCCCTCTCCCCTTTTTATGGTAGCCAATTTATGATATAGGATGCAAGGATCAATGGGTCCTCTAAATCTAGACAGAAATGCTTCTTCCATAAGTGACCAGGAAGAAACATAGCCATTGGGTAAGTTTACATACCAGTTAGAGGCTTGTTCATTAAAGGTGTAGAGGAATAATCTACACACAACGTCCTCGTGCTCTAATCTGGCCCTAAAACATGCTTCCTTGAATATTCTAATGTGGTCTTCTGGGTCTTGGTGCAACTGGTATTTGGGACATATCTTTTCCAAATTTTTGGGCATCTCATTATAATCAGGGAACGCTATGGGACAGTGGACATCGAAATAAGCCATTGTGGGCACTTGAGCTTGACCTGAACTTGTAGGAATACCTGGAATTATTGGTGGGATAGGGCTTATAGGAGGATTAGGACCTCTAGGAGTACCTGAACCTAGAATTAAAGATCTAAATAGTGATCTGTCAGGACTCACAATATTACGTATGTTAAAAGGTGACCTAGGAGGTGTTCCAGATGAACTTCCTGCTTGCGATATTTTAGGATTCCAAATCAAAGGTTTGTTACTTCACCTTGTATTAGGTAGTTGCAAAAAAATATCCCCTGAATTGGATCTAGACCTGGTCACTCTATCACTGTTATTAGCTAGTTTGAAACAAACCCTAACTCAAGTCGGCCCTCCTTCTAGCGCCAAAAAACTGTTGGTGATTGTTTTGATGCAATCATAACAAAAGTTAAAATTCACATATAATGAACCAAAACTGACTTGAAAGATATGAAGGAATCGTTTAAGATTCGCTTAATCCCAAGTTTACTGTGGTCAGGTCTTGACCTATTGGTCAAATTCAGTTGGTCGATGTGAAACTGTAATGTTCAAGGGGCCTTATGTAGTTTAGGGTTTCTTGTTGGTTTACTAGACTCAAACTATGCAAAAGATTAATAAATGTCAATATGTTGTTCATCCCTTTTGCATAAACTTATACTGTGCTGCAAGATTTTAAATGATCTTTCTTGAATTATTGCAACTTTCTTCTCCTTATTTTTATGAAAACTGTCTACTTCTAACTCTGTTATGCACACTCTTTCAAATGTGAGACGATTCCCTTTAAATTTCTACGTTTTCAGCTAAGTATTTCAGATGGGTTGGGAAAAGTTAGAAGGATCTAATCTAAACTTCATTTAAATCTACCAAAGGATCTAATTGTTCTATTATGCACTATATAAATCACACAACAATTTGATCAAATCCACAGATAAAAAAACCTTAAATGTAAGTTCTGAGCATTTTCACAAACATACACTTAAAATTGCAAGCTCTCAGAGAAAATGTTTCAAAACACAAAGAAGAGCAGGAAAACACTCAGAAGATAGATGCAGAATTCCAGATTCAATTGTATTAGAAACAGATAGTCATGCATGATTTACAATGTCGGAATGACTCGTAGTTTCATTGATCAAACTACAGAGAACTTACAAGCTTTACAGATACAGTAAGGAAGCTAGATGTTCCACGCATTCCTTATTGTAGACAATAGGCGACCTCCTCTAAACTAAACTATTCTAAGCTAAATTGCTAAAATCCCTGTGTGTGAAGTATTATAGTGTAGAGAGGCACAATATAAAGACTCTGATTGTCCTCACTACAGCAAAAAAACCCTAATTTAGACCCCTGGTTCAAACCTCTGGTTACAACAATAAATGCTGGTGAACCAGTTTCCCAGAATACCTCTGAGTATACATCAAATCCGGGCGAAAAAAAAGCCCTTATGGAAACCCTAGCAGGTTAACAATAACTTCTGTGGTCTGCTGTGATGATGCTTTCAGCTGCATTTTGTCCTTATCAATGAATGGCCTTTGACCTCCTCACCCTTTGTCCTTACTTCCTCTGCGTGATGTCATCGCCATTAAGTTTCAGCCCTTCCTCAATTGCAAGCCTGCAAATAGGCAAATCAACAATAAGTATTATTTCAACAAATGAATAGTAGGAAACTAAAACATCTGTCAAATCAAGGCATGACTGTGCAAAATGCAGAAATCAGGCCCAAAAATGCCCCAAAAATGCATTCAAGATGCATACTCAATGCTCAAAACACCACGGGTTAACCATCGCTGACCAGAAAAAATGCAATCGGGCTCAAAAATGTTCCAAAAACCAAACGCTTTGTCCCTTTTCCTGCCCATCGGCGTGAGCAAGAATTTCTCCACCGATCACTGTTGGTTATGCCGATGCCCTTTATTTGGGTGATGCGTTACATCGGTGTGACTCCCACCAAAACAGCCCTATCGGCATGACACTGCCCATCGGCGAGCCAAAAACTCTCTCCGCCGATTGCCACTTTCACACCAACACCACCACTATCGGCCTGACTCCTGCTGATCTCCCTCTTGACTTGGGCCTCTTTCCCATCGGCATGACGTAAAATATCGGCGAGGGCTCCAAATTCTATATTGATCGTTACTGTTAGGCCGATATCCTTCTCCCGTTATCGGTACCTCTTCGTTTCTTTCTATCAGCGTGACGTAAAATACCTCCCGTCGATAACTTTACTCTATCTTTCCATTGGTGTAAGAATGGACTGTCAGCAAAGGTTTAAAGTTTTGTTCCGATCGTTGATGTTATACCGATGGCCAAGCCACTTTTGAGAGACCACACCCTGTTGGGGAGATAAATCCAAACCCTGCTAACGGTATAAGCTATGTTGATAGCCAATGGCTATCGAGGAGACTATACCCTTTGGCGAGACAATTCATAACATTGCCGACGGCAATGGTTATGCCCATGGCTACCGCTTGCAACTCTTTGATGGACTAAGTCCTTTCCCTTCCCTCTTGGCCCTGTCATCGACGTGAGTCACCTCGTCGGCGAAAGCTTAGAATGTTACTCCGATTGTTATTGTCACGCCGATGGACACTGTTTGTGTACTATGCCTTGTTCATTTGTCTTGTATGTTTTGACCTGCCGAACATATAAATGTGAGATACAAAGTGGAACTCAAAACAATATTCAATTTCAACTTGAAATCCACCCGAATGTATATTTCAAAATTTTAACCAGATGCAAACAAGGAAAAAGACATACAACTGACATTGTATGATGCAAAACCTGATTGTACATTTTACCAAAATGATCATAACTTGCAAAATATGGAAAAATTTTAAGACGGTTCAAAAAGCAACCCTAGCTCATTTTTCACAAGGAATCCAACCATATCATGCCCTGGTACTGAAAATGCATTTTTCTCTATTTTTTTTAACAAAGTTTGCAAATTTTGACTCACCTTTTCCCTTTACCACCAAGCAAAACAACACAAGGAGAAGTGAAAAAAGCAAAGCAACAGCAGGGGTCCTCATTTTGCTAAGGAGTAAAATGAGGTGTGCTATGAACATCACAACAAGTTCCATTAAAGCCCAAATCCTTCTGCTCTTCCTTTCGCTCTTCTCCTCGCTACCACATACTCATCTCCACAAGTACACTCTTGAAATGACTTCGCAAACCTTTATTTATACAAGACATCAACTTAGGAACAAACATCTAAGTCGGCAAGCAACCACAAGAACATTCGCAAGGTGTGTAATTCATCCGGTCAGCCGGTCACAGAAAGAACACCTTCATCCAGAAGTATTTCTTCAATTCCGGGCTCCAATTCTAATGCGGACCATCAACATGAACTGAACATAATCCAAGGACCTTCACAAGCTTTCCTAAATCACCAGGAACATCCGCACTTCCTCTACTTACTGAAATCCTTCTCTCCTACATCTAGAACCTCAAGAACACAGTCTGTTATCATTGTCACAAAGGAATAGGTTCTTCCAGACCTTCAAACCATAAACTGATCTACTTGACACTTCACAAGGACGTTCTAAACACTTCCTCAAATCCGCAGAGTGGGATAATGCATTACCGGACCTTACTGGACCTATCTATCTCACTCTGTCACCACTGAGCATTTGTCTAAACCGATTCTACTTGAGTGATCATAACTTCTTCAGATCTTCATGCGGATCCCTGAAAACTTGACTAGAGCATCTCAAGACTTATATCTACAAACCCTTTAAACCACATCCTCTGATCCTCAACCTATCTTGGACTTTTACCTTGTTATCATCACTGTTCTTCACTGTTCCTAATTGAGACTAATTTTCTCAATATCCTCAGCACGTGCAGCTCACCCAATCCTTCTCATTAATGTGACATGAGTATGTTGACATCAATGACAACACCGGTTTAACCCATACTTGCAACATAAGGAATGCGTGGAACATCTAGCTTCCTTACTGTATCTATAAAGTGTTGTAAGTTTTTTGTAAATTGATTAATGAAGCTAAGAGTCATTTATACATTGTAAATCATATATGACTGTTTATCTTGAATATAAATGAATCTAGAATTTTGTGTCTATATTCAGAGTGTCTTCTGGCTCTTCTTTGTATTTGAAATAATATCTCTTAGAGCTTGCAATCTTGAATGTATGTTCGTGAAAATACTCAGGGCTTACATTTAAAGGTTGAGTCTATGGATTTAATCAAGTTTTCTATACTGCTTACAACGTGCATAATAGAGCATTTAGATCCTATAGTAGAGTAAAGTTTAATTTAGATTTCTCTAACTTTCCCCAAACCATTTGAAATACTTAGCTTAAACGCATAAATTTAAAGGAGATTGTCTGATATTTGAAGGAAACATGAATAGCTAAGTTGATATTGGATAGTTTTCATAATATTTGAAAAGAAAGCTTGTGTTAATATAAATCATATAAAGCTTTGTGATACAGTAACAAATTTATGCAAAGGAATGAATAAAATGTTGATATTTGTGGTATTTTGCATAACTCGAGTCCAATAAATCATCAAAAACCTTAAATCAAGTAAAGCCCCTTGCATATTACAGCTTCACATTAACCTACTGAATTATCCACAAGGTCAAGACCTGACCATATAGAAACTTGGGATTAAGTAATCTTCATTGATTTCTTCATATCTTTCAAGACAGTTAGGTTCATTGTTGTGAATTTTAAAAACAATCATCAACAGGTCCCCTTCACCTCCTCCTAGTGCCAATGCAAGACATGCCAATATTTCCCATTCCCACTCAAGATCACCTCCTGGTGACTTATCTATGGCATTGGTTCCCCTCAACCCTCAATCTGTTGATGTGGTGAATCAGTTCTAGGTGCTAGTGTAGGAGGAAGAAGAAATCATCCCTGATTCCCAATGAACTGCAAAATCATGTCTTGGAATGTGAGGGGCCTCTCAATCCCCAACCAACATCATAATGTTTGCCAAGTAGTTAATAAATATCTCCTTGATGTTATCTTCCTTCAAGAAGTTAAAGTCAGTGGGATTAGGCTAGAACTTACCTTACAAGCAATTTGGAAAGATGCCATATTTATTTACTCTAATCATCAGGATGGGAGGGGTGGAGTGGTATTGGGTATTAATCTATGGATTGCAAAGCATATTATCTCTTCAGGAGCTGACTCTACCTCTTGCTGTGCATGGTGTACTTTGCTGTTATATGGCCGAACCATTGGATTTTGCTCAATCTATGCTCCAAATAATGCACATGATAGAACATAAATTTGGGATTGGATGTGTAATGCTTTTCCAATGGAAGAATGGACTCTTGGTGGCGACTTCAACATGGTTGAGAATCATGTAGATCATAGTTGGTTTAGCAATACCAAATTATCACATTTTGAATTTGATGCTTGGTTGCTCTGCCGCAATTCTCTAGGTGTGTTTGACCCTTTGATTGGCCACAAAGACTCTCATATTGCTCATTGGTTCTCATGGTCAGACCATCAACAAGGAGCTTAGTGCAAGCTTATCTGTCTTGATCGCTTCTATTTACCCCCTTCAATTCCTCTACTGCCTGCTAAAAATGACTCTCTAGTTCAGTTAGATCCTACTACTTACCTCTTAGATCATCTTCCTCTCCTTACCACTTGTACATTCTCTTGTCATCAACGGGAACTCAGTTCTCTCCCTTTCAAGCTTAATACTTCTCATCTCTGAATCAAAATTGTATTGAAACTCTAATCGCTATATGGAATGAGCAGCCACGACCTGGTGCTAATGAGAGTTGGATCCTTTGGTGGGAACACGCACTTACTCGTTGCACTACCTTTCTTTATTCTTATGGATGTAATCTTGGCTTCCTCTCCATCTAATGTTAACATTCAAAAGAAGGTGGTAGCTGCAAAGCATAATCTACAAAAATTAGAGGAATATAAAAGTAGAGGTGCCCAAATTAGAGCTCGTCTAAATTAGATGAAAAATGGAGACAAAGGCTCTAAATTTTTCTTTCAATTTCTCAAACTAAAGCACAAAAAGGAATATATAGGACCAATTAAAAATAACAATGATCAATTATGCTCTGATACTAAAAGCACTCAAGAAATTTTCTACTCTTATTTCCAGCAGCTCTTTGTTGATGACTCTACAAATGATTCTCTTCAAGAGATTACTGAGGAGGCTATAGGTAACTGCATTCCAACCAAGGTGGATAAGGAACATCAACAATATCTTGATAGATTGCTAACCATAGAAGAGTTTGATGCTACCTTGCTTGCCATGCCCAATGAAAGAAGCCCTAGAATTGAAGGGTTACTCGCTGAATTCTTTAAATCAATGTGGCCATATATTAGATCAGATTTATTTGCCATGTACTTAGAGGCTTATGAGAAAGGCTCTCTAGGACCTTATATTAACTAGGGGCTAATTCAATTGATTCCTAAAGTTAAAAACTCTGATACGGTCTCGGGTTGGCGTCCTATAACACTCCTTAACACAACATATAAAATTATAGCAAAGGCCCTCATGAGAAGAATGAAATCTATCACCCAAGAGATAGTCCAACCTAAACAAATTGGCTTTCTAGGTGGTAGATTCATATTGGATAATCTTGTACTTGCTCAAGAGATAGCAGAATGGGCTCAACAATCTGCACAAAATGCTCTTCTAGTTCAATTGGATTTTGATAAAGCATATGATAGAATGAAATGGCAATTCATTATGAAGATGCTTAAGTGGATCGGATTCGGATAAAGATTGATTGCTCATGTTCAACTCCTATTTAATGATGCTTATGCTCGTTTGATCATTAATGGGGTTCTAACTGAAGCATTTCCTCTTCAAAGATCCATCCGACAAGGTTGCCCTTTGGCACCATATCTTTATGTTCTCACTGTTGATGCACTTGGGTGTCTCCTCCAACATGCTCATCATCAAAAGCTTATTTAGGGGATTTCATTGCCAAGCAACATGGTTGCTCTAAATTCTCATTTTACTGATGACAACATGTTCCTCTAGAATCTTGCTGAAGAAATTGCCAACACTCTTAATATTCTAGAGATCTATTGTGTTGCCTCAGGGTCTCAGTTGTCTATGAGCAAAACATAATATTTCATGACATCCTCCAACTCACCCCCTTGGTGGATTCCTATGGAATGGAAATGGATTAAACATGGCTGCATATCCAGATATTTGGGTATCCACTTTGGTATTGGATTATCTTTAAAATATATGTGGAAATGGTTCTTGGAGAAGTTGAAACGTAAACCATTAGCTTGGACATTTAAATTCCTATCCTTACTTGGTAGAATTCAAGTGGCTAACAAAATTCTCTTAGCCAGTCATGTATACATCTTTTACTATTGGCTGCAATCTAAAGCATGCTACAATTAACTCATGAAAATTATTAGAAGCTTTTTATAGTCTAAGTGGGGCAAGAAAAAAGGGATGCTTGTTGCTACATGGAATCATTGCATTCAGCCCAAAGACCGTAGTGGCCTTGGTATCATCGACCCATACACATAAGGTATCTACCTTACAGCTAAATGGATCATTAGAGCTTTGCAAGGGACAACTCCTTGGAAAGAAATTATCCATTTTCGTGTGCTTACAACCACTTCTGCTAAGTATTGGTCTTCTATTTGGTGGCAAGAAAAAATTATTTTGGCTCCCTATTTCAAAATTCAAGTTTTTGTTCAAGTAAAAAGTATATGGAAAGCCTGACAATTTGTGTCACCTCTCCTTTGTTGGCAAGACAACTCTTTAAGCAATGGTTTGAGCTTTCCCAATTCTTCAATCTGGTGGAATAGGGTTATTCAGACAAATGCTAAACCTCTTGCCACTATTCAAAACTTAGGAGGGAAATGGTTGTTCAAAAAGGGAATCAAGACATATATGGACTTATGGGACCTCTCAAATATGACTTGGAAGAATGATTAGTCTCTCAGGTCTGAGTTCAATTTGTCCAGGAGCCAAATACAAAAAATCCATTTGGTTTAGTCGCTTGTCCCTCCACAGCTCCAACTTAAATTCTCAACTAATTCACGATGCAATTTCTTCAAAGACTGGAGATGGTAGGATGGTTTCAGTATAATTCACTTTCCATTGCGAGTTGTATATCTCAGTCTCCTTCTAATCTTCAAAAATGACCAAAGACTAAACAACAAGTGGAAATGCTCCTTATCGTACACTAAATGGATTAAACTAAGCAATATGATCTGGAAGTCTAAAGCTACTGCCCAAGCCCAATTTTTGTCATGGAAACTTCTTCATTACCGGCTGCCTACAAGGGATCATCTTCATTTTCTACACTCACAGCCACTTCACTATCCTTTTTGCAAGCATAGAGAGTCTATGAAACATGGGTTTTAGTTTTGTGCTCATGTTCAAAGTTTGTGGCGGGCTATGTTCAAAGTTTGTGGCGGGCTATCTTCAAACATGTCCCTGTTGCTTATCCCATGATTCACAATTGGAAAGCAGCTTTATTAGGAACCAGAACTTCTCAGCATTTCATCTTCAAATCTTGCCATCAAACTATCCTATTTTGTTTATGGAAACAAAGATGCTTTGCCTTGTTCAACAATAGATTTATCCCGCTGGACATGGCATTGGCTAACATCCTTTCTCATCTCCTATATCAAGTTGCTAATCTAATTCAATGTATGACTGAGTCTTTGCAGGGTAATATGATGCTTAGGCATCAACTAAATGCCATACTAAAGCAATTGGGCCTATTTGCTGAACAAGAAGTCCATTTGGCCAATCAAATTGAAAAAATTACCAGAAACTCACATCTGGCCACCTTCCATATTCGTCAAGTCTGTTCTAGCATGTGAATATCTTCGTGGTAGGATGGTCCTCAATATAGATATGAGCAGTTCATCTAGAGCTTCTTTGCTGCTACATCCACAGATTTGGTTTTCATTGTGCACTCCTTCTTGTAAAGTCTTCCTTGGAGCAATCGTTGTTTTTGGTCAGTTTTTGTCATTCTTCTATGTTGGGCCTACTCTGTTGGCCATAACAACAACAATCCTTTATGTCAGTAGTTCTTTATATAGTTGCTGTTATGATTTGTTTCTCTGCTCATTCTTGTTTTTGTAAATTTTTGTTTCTTAGTAATTAAAGCTTTCTTTCAATAAAAAAAAATTCACTCAAATTCTATTTTCTCTTTTTCCTTGGCAAAAATCTAATCTAGACCCATTAGATTTTACACATACCCACCATAAAAAAATACTCAACACTAGAACTCATTACCCATCATTTTAATAAACAAAATCTATCAGCTAAATATTCACTCAAATTCTATTTTCTCTTTTTCCTTGGCAAAAATCTAATCTAGACCCATTAGATTTTACACACACCCACCATAAAAAAATACTCAACACAAGAACTCATTACCTATCATTTTAATAAACAAAATTTTATTATGCTATACATGTAACAATTCCAACGTATTCTTTGCTAGGAGCATAATTATCAATAATGTTGGACACTATAATATCTATTATAATTTTTTAAAATTTCCATTCCATCATAAAACATAAAACATTAATAAAAATATATAAAAATATGATTTTATTATTATTAATAAATTTAAAGATATACACAAGATAAAACATTAATAGAAAAATGACTTTATTATTATTAATAACTTTAAAGATTTAGACAAGATAAATTAAGGGTCAATTATGGATCAAACAACAAATTTATATCGAGGCTTTTGTTGAACACCATAAGTCTCAATCTTATAATCTTATATCATGAGAATACTAATACCAATTTTGCTATCTTTTCAATTTGATGAAGCTTTAACACTAAGATGTAATTAAAAATTAATTATTCCATGAATTATAAATTCGTCTTTTCTAACTTTAATTTAAAGTATAATTTAAAGTTTTATTTTTATAATTTTTTATAATAAGTTTTTGTGATTCTTATTACGCTGAAGGCGTTCCCTTTATGAAATGGACGGGCTGACTTTGGAAATCGACGGTCACCGTTTCTTAAGAGGCGTGCAAGACGATTCAAATGTCTTTGACCTTTGGATTTCACGGCAGCTGTTTTTCTTTTTCCTATTCTGTTTTCATTGTTTGTCTAGAATTTATTCACCAGTTTTCTTTCGTGTGTGGGGAAACGGTTTGATGTTTTACAACTCATAAAACTCCCATTTCATACTTTATTTATTTCTCCTAAAGCAATCCACTTGGACGTTTATGTACCTTTTAATAATCTTCCCATTGAGCTTGACTCTGCATTGTTTTTTTAAAATGAAATTTAATTTTTAAATTTTTATTCTAGATTATAAAATATAGTGCAGTGAAATATTTTTGATATAATATTATAAAATAAAATAAATATTTTTAAATATATTATAATATTTTAAGATTGTATATTTAAATTAAATATACACTATATTTAATAACTATATATTTATTATTCAATCATATTTATTTTATAAATCAAATTTTATTTTATTTATTATTATATGGAATATTTTATTTAATAATTAAAATTACTCTATATATATTTCTAATGTAATATTATATTATAAATTGTTATATTTATATTAAAAAATATATTTACTATTATTTATTAATATTTCTAAAAATGATATTTAATTTTTTAAATTTTATTGAAGATTATAAAATATAGTTTAGTAAAATATTCTTAATATAATAATATAAAATAAAATAAATATTATTTAAATATATTATTATATTTTAAGATTGTATATTTAGATTAAATATACCATATATTTAATAACTATATATTTATTATTCAATTGTATTTATTATTCAATCATAATTATTTTATAAATGAAATTTTATTTTATTTATTATTATGTCCAATATTTTATATAATAATAAAAATTATTCTATATATTTCTAATGTAATATTATATTATAAATTGTTATATTTATATTAAAAAACATATTTACTATTATATATTATTTTTTAAAAATAATTTTAATTTTTAATTTTTTTGTTTGGTAAGTGCCATCATGGGGATGGCTCCCTTTGATCTATAACCTAGAATAAAAAGTTGTTTTTATTTATTGGCTAATTCCATCCTGGAATGCCATACAAAACAACTTACATAACACCAAATTTTACTAATCCAGAACTAAAAACAAGTATGTCTTTAACTTTTAACAGCCCAGTGTGTTACATTATCTCGTGCATTATCATCATCATGCCTTCCGCCGTCTCCAGAAGCCTTCCGATCTGGCCGTCAGTAAACTCCCCTTTATTTTCCTGAAGCATCTTACGAAAGGTTTCCATGTCCCAGTTTTCAATGCCTTCTCTGTAAGCAGCGAGGATATCTCTTGCCTTCTTGGATCCGACTCCCCTTGCATAGGCTGATTTCAGCGTCTCCTCTGCCCGGTCACCTCCCACCGAATCAATCTCTCCCATAATTACCGTGTGGTTGGCTGGAGCTACCAACCGCGCTCCCCAACACACCCCATAGAAGGAGCTGCCCATGATCAGTTGTATATTGGCGAAGAAAATCTGATATACGCGACCATCGTGTACATGGCCGCCACTCCACGACCCTCCTCCAATGATTTGTAAGATAGCTGTTCTGGCAGCTTCTTCTTTGAGTTTGAATAGGCACCCCACTTGCTGCTCCTTCCCTTCCTCCAGACATCGGCACTGCACTCCCATTATTCTGGCCATCTCTTCCTCTTCCACCATTCTAATCCCAGGCAACCTTTGGCTGGCTTAAAATAAGCAAGACGCTAGTACCCTTCATCATTGTCTCACTGGAGAAATCTACATCGCGTGAACATCCGAATCGTCCTACCAAATGTATGTATCTGCCTGTCTAAACTCCACCGTCGGATGTGTGATTCCTCAGCTCATCCACCTTCTGCGACTGTCCCTTGTCTGAGCCAAGTACCTCAGCAAGCCCATTCCAGCTTGCAATGTTTGAATCGCTGACGTCCTTTCCTCCTCTCGTGATCCCTTGGTTAGCTAGGAAGTCCGCGGCTTTATTTGCTTCTCTATAGATGTGTCTGATGGAATAATTTAAGTTTTGCAGGACGTCCTTGATTCTCTGCACTCCTTTTTTTAAAATCCAATTTGCTGCATTGTTCCTAATGACAGCATTAATAACTATTTGAGAGTCCCCTTCTATGTCAATGTTGGTCCAACCTTTCCTAGCGCAGTCCATCACCCCTCTAGCTAGGGCTTCTAATTCTGCCATATTATTTGATGCCACTCCCAAGTCGCCCGAAGCTGCCCAGACAAAATCTCCCCTCTCATCCCTGATAATATAGCCATATCCAGCTTTACCCGGGTTGCCTTTGGAGGCCCCATCAAAATTTAGTTTGAGTCTACCTCTTGGCGGAGCCAACCATCTTGATTGGGCTCTAGTTTTCTTCCCTCCTCCCAACCCTTTCGGGATTTTAAGATTAGGCCATAATTTCATGATTGCCTCATCCCAACATGTAAACTTACATCCTCCCCTGCTACTTGCTTTGGAGTTAAGTATTTCAACTAATCCAGTTTCTATTTTTTTTATTAAGTTTTCTGTCGGAATTTCTTTTTCTTCAAATATTCGCTGATTCCTTTCCTTCCAAATCTGCCAAATTATCATGGATGGCATAGTTATCCAGATGCTCCCCCAGAAACCTTTTCGTTGTAGTATTGGCCAGCTTTTCAAGAAATCTACTATTGTAGAGTTCATGGCTCCTTTCCATTCTAATAGGCTGAGGAAATACGTCCATACCTTATCAGCTACCTGGCATTTTAAAAACAAATGGTCAAGAGTCTCTTCATGTTGCTTGCACAGTGTACATCAGCTTGGACCAGAGATCCCTAGCTTCTGCAACCTGTCCCCTGTTAATATACTTCTATGTAGCACCGTCCACAGAAAAGCACCCGCCTTGGGCAGAACTTGATTGTCCCAACAAATCTTTTTTGGCCAATGATCTAATGAATTGCTTGCTCTGTCTGACTTCAATAATTGATATCCTATCTTAACTGTGTATTGTCCAGACTTTGCACCACACCAAATTATCTCATCGCTATCATTGTTTTTCCTAATCTTTCTTTCGTTAAGTATTTCCATATACTTCTTTTTGGTGTCCGTATCTACATTGTACTTGCTAGGATCCGCCCATCTGACTAAGCCTGCCTCGTCTTCTCCTTCGAAGTAGTCCGCCACCTTTTCTCCTCTGTCTTGAATCATCTGTTCTCTTAATTCTGATAACTCTTGCAAGCTATCTAGCGACGGCCATCCTTCCCATGAATCCGTCCAAAAGTTGGCGTTTCTCCCATTATTAATACTCCATGTCAAATGATCTAAAATTATCGGTCTGCATTTCCTGAGGAAATTCCATATAGGCGAGCCACCCCCTGGATTCGCTATGGTCAAAATTCTATTCGGATCAGAATCATCCAAATATTTACTTTGCATAATTCTACACCAAAGTTTCTGTGGTTGTTTTGCCAATTTCCAAACCAACTTAGCTCCCAATGCTTCATTCTGAAGTTTTAGTTCTCTCATTCCCATCCCACCCTTGTCTATGGGGCACGTGGCTTTATCCCATCCAATTAACGGTATTCGTTTGATCTCTCTCGATCCTTCCCACAGGAACTTTTTCCAACCACTCTCCAAGGTGGTTCTAGCCTTATTTGGAACCTGTAGGCAGGACATCATGTGGGTCGGGACTGCCCCTAAAACTAATTTTAGCATGGTAATCCTTCCTGCTAATGTTAACCATCTTCCTTTCCAAGTGTCCATTTTACTTTTAGACTGAGCGATTACTTCCTCCCAAAGCTGAGATTTGTTCTGTCCATTGAATATAGGAGCCCCTAAGTGTTTGTTTGGTAAGGTATCTACTTGACAACCCAGGATTTGTGATATCTGGTTTTGCCATCTTTTAGAGGTATTGAAAAAAAACATTCTTGTCTTTTCTTTGTTAACCACCTGCCCTGACAGATTCGTGTACGTGTCTAGCACTCTTCGGATCGCCTCTGCCTCTGTGGGGTTCGCTTCCCCGAAAAGTAAAGTGTCGTCTGCAAATTGAGTGTGTGTGACTGGTGTTAACCCTCGAGCTACCCTGACTCCTTTCCATCCCCCTGATCTTTGACAATGTTGGATCATTTTCCCCATAGCCTCAGCCATTAAAACGAAAAGGCACGGGGATAACGGATCACCTTGTCTCAACCCTTGTGATATCTCGAAAAAGCCACATAGCGATCCATTCACTGCTACCGACATTCTTGGAGTGGAAATACACTGGTAAATGCCTTCAAGCCAAGATCTGCTGAAGCCCATTTTCTCTAGTATCTTAAGAAGGAAGTTCCATCTAACCCTGTCGTATGCCTTGCTCACATCTAACTTGATTAGCATACTCTTCTATCTGTTTTGATTGATCGAGTGGATAACTTCGTTTACTAAAATAATGCTGTCCGCAATCTCTCTTCCTGGCGTGAATCCATTTTGGTTTTCTGATATTATTCTTCCCAAAATTGGTTTTAGTCTGTTAGCCATTGTCTTGGTGAGAATCTTGTAGATCATGTTGCATAATGAGATTGGCCTGAAATCACTGACCCTTCTACATTCTAATTTTTTTGGAATAAGCGCAATTACTGTATTGTTTATATCTTTAACAAATCTTTTCTTCTTTCTGAAATCTTCCAGAATGTTCCAGACCTCCTTGCCCACGATATGCCAACATTTTTGATAAAAAAGAGCAGGAAAACCGTCCGGTCCTGGCGCTTTGTCCGGGTGTAATTGGAATGTTGCCTTCCTGACTTCTTCCTCTGTGAAAGGTTTTTCCAAGGCTTCCCTTTCTTCATCGTTAACTATCTTATCTATATGGTTTGTGGCTTGCTCTATGTTTAACCAGTCAAAACCCTCCTCAGGTGCCAAGAATGTTTGAAAGTAGCTGACTATTTCTCTCTCAATTTCTTCTTTTTTGTTTATTATAATACCATTCCCAATAGTCAGTTCTGAAATTTTATTCGTCATTCTTCTGGATTTGACTGAGTTGTGAAAGAATTTGGTGTTTTTGTCGCCTGCCTCCAGCCACACTTCTCTGGCTTTACTTCTCCAATATTCTTCTTCCCTACCTAACAATTCGTCCCATTCGGCCATAAGTTCTTTCTCTTTTTTGTAATCATTTTGAAACATCCCCTCCCTTATAACTTTCTGATTTAACCCTTCCAGCTCTTCTTCAACTCTGTTTTTTTCTGCAAATATGTCTTTGAAAGTATTCTTGTTCCATTCCTTCAACCTCTTTTTGACATGTGCTAATTTTTGACAAAAAACATAACTTACCGATCCTCCCTTTCCTGGAATCTCTAGCCACCATTTCCCTATATAATCTATTAGTTCCTCATTTCTCCACCACATTTTTTTGAATTTGAAATATGAATTCTTTGGCTTAAGTAATTGGCCTATTTCCAGCTTTATGGGATAATGATCTGACAGAGAACATGGCAAAATGCTCGATTCAATTCCTAAATCTGTTTCTAACCAGTTCGAACTGCATAGAAATCTATCTAGCCTTTCGACTATATTTGTAAAGCCTTCCCTCCTATTAGTCCATGTAAAGCTTCCTTCTTTAGGGGGGAAGTCAATTAGCCTGCCTTCTTCAACAAACTCCCTAAAATCTTTTGTTGCATTGTTAACTGTTCTCAAACCTCCTCTTTTTTCTTCCAAATTTAAAATTGCATTAAAATCTCCTCCCAAAATCACCCTTTCTTCCCCCAGCTCTTGTATTCTACCTAAAATGCCATTCCATACTTCCTTTTTTTCCTCTGTCTTGGTTGGCCCATATACACAGCAAATCCAGAAAGAAAAATTGACATGATATAAAATGACTTTTCCTATTATCCAATTTTGATTTACCTCTACTTCCTTGACATCTACCTTGGAAGGATTCCACAGTAATCCTACCCCTCCTGCAGTACCCCTGGGTTCGCTGAAGATACCTGTCAAAGGTCTACAATGCTGTGTAAACTTCTCTGCTTCTTCCTTCAACAATCTGGTTTCCTGTAATAAGATTATATCCAGCATTAGCTTAGAAAGGTGGTGCTTGATTGCGCGCCTTTTGTTAGGGGCGTTTAAGCCCCTAACATTCCATGAAAGTATCTTCATGGCTTCCCAAGGGAGGTGTTCCCTCCCTTGGATCTTAGCATGTATTTTTTGATGCTCGGAAGTCCCTTGTCTGCCGCATACTCCTCTCTTTTCTCCTTATCTGTTTTCCTTCCTA
Organism: Cunninghamia lanceolata; assembly: GCA_027924645.1. Classification (NCBI taxonomy): domain Eukaryota; kingdom Viridiplantae; phylum Streptophyta; class Pinopsida; order Cupressales; family Cupressaceae; genus Cunninghamia; species Cunninghamia lanceolata. The sequence goes on from BSBN01000887.1 coordinate 1,651,123, forward strand.
ACTTCTTTCCATTGCCCGTAGTTCCTCTTGCTCCAGTTTGGCTGATATGTCGAGGATCGATAATTCCAATTTCCTCTCTATCCTCAATAGCCTCTTCTTCATCTAACCAGTCATCGTTAGGCCTGATCTCTGCTTCTAGAGTCTCTCTCACTATCTCATGACTGTATTCATCTTTTTCTCCCTGCTTATCAACTTTTGCAGAGTCCTTGGATGCTGCCGGCGAAGTGTTATGTCCCTCCTCAAGTTCTTTTCTGATTTCCCTATGTCTAGCCTCTGACTTTGTTTCCGTGTCTGGCAATGTTAACTCCTTTTCTTGGAGAATTGGAGAATTAGGATTTCTGTTAGAAGACTCTACCAGTAATTCTATGTCTCCTCCTATGTCCCGTGTTCCTTGCCTTTCCTTTTCTGTTTGCTTCGATTCCTCCTCCCTATCCGTATTGTTTTCTGTTCTTTTCCCGGTAAGTTTTTTAGGGCATCCTTTTTCCATATGTCTTCTGCTTCTACATTCCAGACAAAAGAATTTCCTTTCCTCAACTTCTATATTCTGTTCCCAGGTACCTGCTGAAGTGATCAGCATTATCTTCATTGGAATCTTGTTGATTGCTAGTAACCTAATTCGAGCAAAGTAAATTGAGTCGCTATCTCCCATGTCCAGCTCTACTGTATTTCCCAGAGTATCTCCAATTTTGTATAAACAGCCTCCTGACCAATATTCGAATGGTAGATTATATAATCTTATCCATATTGGTTCCTTGTAAGGATCAAAGTTATTCAGGTTAAAATTCGGCCTCCATTTTTGTGTGTAAATATAATCCAACCCTATTTTCCATGGTGCATTCTCCAGAATGTTATCTCTGTCAGCTTCTTCCTTGAAATCGACCACAAAGAATTGTTTGGGTATGAAGTGTATCATTTCTGCTTTTGTCCAGTTTCCTGTAATACATTCCTTGATCTGTTGTTTTGATTTGTTTCTTCCTATCACCCTTCCTATCAGAGCTGTTTGTTCCAGCGCATTTATGTCTTTATCCACCGTGACTTTTACATCGATTGTAACCCTTTCCTCCTGCTGTGAATCTGCCTGTCCTTTGGCGAAATCTGAATGGCTTCTCCTAATTTTGCTAATTGGGACTGCGTTCGCTCCTGTTGCAACGAATGGTGCCTCCTCTCTTATTTTGCATTCCACTTCTTCTCCTTCATTTTTTCCGCCATCGTTCTCCTTGTAAAACCCTTCTTCCTGCTTTTTCGCTCCTGCCTGCTTTTTCACTCCTTCCATATTCATATTTAATGATATATATATATAATTTTAATTTTTTAATTTTTATTTAAGATTATAAAATATAGTTTAGTAAAATATTCTTAATATAATATTATAAAATAAAATAAATATTATTTAAATATTTTGATATTTAAGATTGTATAATTAGATTAATTATATATATTTATTATTCAATTATATTTATTTTACATATTAAATTTAATTATATTTTTTATTATGTCTAATGTTTTGTATAATAAAAGTTATTTTATATATTTCAAATGTAATATTATATAAGAGAGTTAGGGAGGAGGGGAGTGGGTGGTGGGAGGAACATGAGAGAGGGGGAATAAAGAAAGAGAATAGGAGAGAAAAATAGAAATTATATATAGAGAGAGAATGTGGCATTGCAACTTGTGTCTCTAATGACAATCATATATAAAAAACAAATGCAAATACTATCTTACTTCCCGCTATCACGAGTTAAATCTATTGTACAAGGTCAATAAGTGGGAAACAATAAATTGAAGAGTTGTTACAAATTGTTCTTAAAATATATACTAGATTTTAGACATTTTAAATCAACTTCTTGCATCTACATTGTTTTTGTGACGTGTTCTTGAAAGTGTAAATAAACCTTCTAAGAGATTGGCTATAGCTGACACAACTTAAGGTCTTCACCTCTAACCTCAAAAACAAGCCTAGTTATGATTTAAAATATGACATTGTTATGATAATAGATCAGGGTATGCAATAATTTGAAGGCTACATTAATTCCAAACCAAATCACAATAAAAAGTCTAATTCACATGTGGCTCAATTTATGACCAGATCACATGGCACATCCTCATCCACAACGACATTTTTTCTAAACAAATTACTACAATCATTTGACCCTTGATTCATAACATTAATTGATATTTTTATTACCTACTACACCATATGAATAATTCAACCTCAAAAAGTTAAAATTTCATATCATCAAAAACAACAAAACACTTTGATAGAGAGAAAGAGGATACACAAAGAGAGAAGGGGGAAGGAGGAGGGGGAGGGACAAAGGGGCAGAGAGAATTAGATTGAGAGGGACACAAAGATAGATAGATAGAGAGAGATACATAGACACATAATTAGATAGAGAGGGGGAGAGATAGGGAAAGATAGAGAGGAAGAGAAAAATAGAGAGCTATAGAGAGAGAGTATAATTTTATGCAAATATAACATAGTTGAGTGGTATACTCAAATGATTCAAAGAAACTTTTGCACCCCCAATTCTACGGAACAAAGAAAGGATATTGATCCCCTTTAGATAAATAGGCTTCAAAACCTAGAATATAATTTGAAATGTTTTGCAATAATAATTTTATTTGTATATAACTTCGAATTGTAATACACCAAAACATGGTATTTTAAATATGTTATGTATTCATGAAAAACATAATGTCTCTTAATTTAAACCCTTCTTATTCATGAAATTCCTTTCATATTTTTGTCAAAATCTATATTGTTATTATATATACATTTTATATAATTTAAATTATTAAATATATTATAAATATGATATAATATAATATAATTGTATATTTAAATATTTTTTTAATATAATTATATATTTATTTTATATATAAAATTTATACTATAATTATATTATACTTTAAATAATAGTAAATAGATAAAACCCTAATTCATTTTTCACACATCCAAAATCTAAAATCAAGAGTTTTTAATTCCTCATTTTGTAACATACTAAAGGAACACATATAAATTTACATAGCTCCTCAAAGATGTTCATCAATAATGCAAGTCTAATTATTTCACAAGGTAAGATGAACCAATATTTAGATCACAAAACATGTCAAGTCAATTTCACACAATATGGATTGAAATTACATCCATATGAAACCCATTACAAAAGTTAGGGCTCTTGACTAGACAAATGCCCATAGACCAAGATATAAACAAGCAATAGCTTAGACTATCCTCAAACACTCTCAATCTACAAGGAAAGCATGACTAGCATTAACCACCTCTTCCACTCAGGGCTTCACATCATTTGTAGACCAACCTCTAAAATGACCCACTAAAGAAGGAAAGCACACACCATAGTAGATCTCTTTCACTGCTAACTTCTAGCCACTAACAATGATGATGGACATGTAAACTAGATAAAACTTTGCCCACGTCTCCACAAAAATCCTACAGAACCCTAACTTCACAACTCAACTAGATTTTGTCCACATTACCCAGTCACAAAACTAGAGTAGAAGCAAAGCCTTCCTCCTCCAATCCCAGAGGCTTCAATTCTATACCTGTCTCTAAACTTTTATTCTGCAAAGATATCCCTCTCTCTCTCTCACTCTCCTTCTCTCTACCTCTATCACTTCTCTCTTCACCCCTCTCTCTTCGATCATCTCTCTCACTCTCTCTACTCTTCTCTCCTTCTCTCTACCTTTATCTATATCTCTATCTCTCTACATTTCTCTATGTACCTCTCTCTCCTTTGTACCATTTTACATCTCCGTTTATCTCTCTCACTCCCTCTCTCTCCCTCTCTCTCCATTTCTTCCCCCTCTTTATATATATCCTTCTCCTTCTCTCTCTCTATGTTCCACTTTATGGCTACATAAAACTTATTCATTTGATAGAGTGATATGTTTCCATGAATAGTTGGCAGCTTCAAATCAATTTTTCTTTTGCAAACATAAATGTCACAAATGAATGTAGTACTAAATTATTAGAGAGAGAGAGTGAGGGGAGACATGGATATATATATTATAACCACATATCATGCATGGTACCCTGCTTCTTTCACTACCTATTCACTCGGTGTGAAATATGACAAATTAAATTGAACAATCTCGCGAATGTATCTAAGCATGAAGGGAGCAACAATATTGAGTAAAAATGCCTTTTAAGAGAATTGTATAAATTTGCATGATGGGAGCCTGTTGTGTTCAATCTTGCTCTGAAAAAACTTTTGTAAAGGGAACTAGACATAGAATGTATACCATTTTTTAGGTCTCAAGGTCATTCCCATATCATCTGCAAATTCAAACATATCAAAAAGCTTTTACCTCAAAATTTTATATTTTTAAATAATTAGGAATTTTCAATCTAAAATTATAGCATGTCTAGATTTAATTTTCATCCATTTGACCTCCAAATTATGCAAAGGTGTGAAATTATAAAACTAACTAGGGTCACTAAGTTTTATTGATCTTTGTATTATGTGATGTCCCCATTAGAGGATGTAGAATGGTAGGCTAGATAACAAATTCAAACATGATGTAGGTGGTGATCATGCTTATATTTGCAACACAATGCCTATTAAATGTAGGTGATGACTAATCTAATGCAAGTGAACCCAGGTGTAGTGTATGAACAAGAATATAGAAAGGAGATGTATGCAAATAGAGACTACACACCGAACATGAAAGCTCACACATTTGAAGTAGCTACTAAGAAAAATACATGGATCTTGAAATCTATTAAGATTATGCAAATTAATTCATGACACTCGAAAAAAAAAACATGAGCCATAGGAATGCAAGACAATTATCATTCACTTAAAGACAGGGAAATTCAACTTCCACTACTCTTCGGCATACCCATTGCACACCAAGGTGCAATTGCTAGTTTAAATTATTTAAGAAGATTATACAAACCAATATATATAAAAATAAATAAATTTATTACTTTTGTCATTACATAACTTCATAAATCCTTTAAAAATATCTAAATAAACACCACTGCTTACTTTATGTTTGGATGGTAAACTTAATTTGGGATAGAACATCATGTTATATATATATAACACAATTATACCATGTATGTGGTACCAGAATGCTAATGTAATACTCAAACATAAAAATGCAATACCTACCAACATTTTACAAGTTAATTTACATAGACACAATTCTATTATTACCACACATCTAACAATTTATATATGCTCTATTGTTAAGAGCATAGTTACCAATATGATGGATATGAAGATATCCACCATAATTTTCTATATTTTCCATTTCATCATATTTAAACTTACATATAAATTGTAAGAAAATTGTAAAAATGTAGTATGGCCTTTATTTTTAAAAACCTTAAAGATGATGACTTTTTTTTTCTGAAATCAGGAAATGCTGGCCTTGAATGAGAAATTGAGCATAGTTACACTCAAAATTTGGAGATGCAACCAAAACAATGTTTGTAGTGCTCCTAGTCTACTTTCTAAACTACTATTTTTTTAAAAAAATGGCATAGATTAAGGGGTTCAAAAGAGGGAGCCACAGTAATTGGTGTTGTTTCTGTCAAAAAAACATAACATAGCATGTTTTGTGGCTCCCTCAAAAGGTCAACTTTTTTTTAATATTTTTAAATCGCTTCGGTGAGAAATTAGCTAATAACATGTAGATTATGCCTGATTTTTCTAATAATTTTTTGATGAATGTTTGATTTTTTACTAATTTTCAAAGTGGACACATCCTAAAAAATAGAATTTTGGCCATGCTACCCCTATAAATTCTGAAAACTAATTGAAAATAATTTTTTTCTTTTTTTAATATGTGTAGAATAGAGTCTAGTTTCTAAATATGTAATTTTTTGAAATTTCAATGAATAGTTAATTTACAATAAAAAAAAGCAAATAGTGGTTTTTGCCCAAAAATGGACACACAAACAAAACAAATTAAAGATGAAAGGCTTAACATTGTTAAAATGTGAAAAAAATCACATCGTCAAATAGCTAAGAGAAAGCCTAACATTAACTAGGTGTTTGATTTGTTCGACCTTGAAACACGTGCAAATCTGAAGGTTAGCACGAATGAAATTATGTGAAATCTTGAAGAATATGGAAAAACATGTCTGTGGATGTTGAAAAGGCACTCCAAGCCTTTGGGTTGGAAATCCAAAGCAAAGCAAAACATAACGTGAGCGCGTTATAACACGCTCGCATTATTTTTTGCTTTGCATTTTTCCTTTTCCGCGAAAGTTTGTGTTGTTTGTCATGTTTGAAATAACGTGCTCGCATTATATTCCCCTTGAATTTTTTTATGTTCAAGGCTATTAATCATGTATGTATGTATGTATGTATGTATGTATGCCTATATGTATGTATGTATGTATGTATGTATGTATGTATGCCTATATGTATGTATGTATGTATCGATGTATGCCTATATGTATGTATGTATAGTGTTGAGGGTAGAGGAGGGTAGATATGAGAGTGAGCCAGATAGGGGAGGAGAGGGGTGGATAAGGATTGAGTGATTAAGGTTTAAGGTTGAGGGTTGAGCATTTAAGGATAGGATTTAGAGTTTAGGGATAAGGGATTAGAGTTTAGGACCTTAAGGGATTAGGATTTAGGGTTGAGGCTTTAGGGATAGCGTTTAGGGTTAAGGGTCAAGGGATTAGGGTTAAGGTAGAGTGTTGAGGGTAGAGGGATTAGGGATAGGGGTTAGGGTTGAAAGTTTAGGGTTGAGGGATTAGGGTTTAAGGTATAGTTTAGTAGTTTTTATGGATAGAGCTAGTAAACTATGGGAGATTATTTGCCTATTTCATAACAATATACCTCCCCTAAGTGCGGGGTGGACAACAAGAAACATAGATGTACCCCAATGCAAAGCTTTTCTCATAATGATCATCCTTCTGATTTCAACTGTTAATTACTCACTTTGGATGTACCATACGCAAAGCTTTTCTCATAGTGTGTACACCTATTGGCATAATGAACCCCAGATGGGCCAGAAAAACATGCCATATAACATTACTAACATTAAAAAAGTTCATAGCCATTTTTCTGACATATTCTTGCAACTCAAATATCTTTAAGAGAATAGTGTCAAAAATGATGGGTTTAACAACCTAACATAAGGCAAAGCAGTTTTGTTGGTTTTAGGGATAGGGTTTAGGGTTTAGGGTTGAGGGATTAGGGTTGAGGGTTGAGGGATTATGGTTTAAGGTATAGTGTTGAGGGTTGAGGGTTTAGGATTAGTGTTTAGGGTTGACAAATTAGGGTTTAGGGTTGACAGATTAGGGTTTAATGTTGAGAGTTGAGGGTTAAGGGTTGAGGGTTTAGGTATAGGGTTGATGGTCAAGGGATTAGGATTAAAGTAGAGTGTTGAGGGTAGAGGGATTAGGGATAGGGTTTAGGGTTGAGGCTTTAGGGCTGAGAGTTAAGGGATTGGGGTTTAAAATATAGTGTTGAGCGTCGAGGGTTTAGGAATAGGGATAGCATTTAGGGTTTAGGGATGAGGGATTAGGGTTGAGGGTTGAGGGATTAGGTTTTAGGGTTGATGGATTAGGGTTAGTGTTGAGGGTTGAGGGTTTACGGATAGGGTTTAGGGTTGACGGATTAGGGTTTAGGGTTGACAGATTAGTGTTTAATGTTGAGGTTAGGGTTAGAATGTCGAGAGTAGAGGGATTAGGGATAGGGTTTAGGGTTGAAGGTTTAAGGATTGAGGGTTAAGGCTTTAGGGATGAGGGTTTAAGGCTTAAGATATAGTGTCAAGTGTTGAGGGTGTAGGGATAGGGTTTAAGTTTTAAGGGTTAAGGGTTGAGGGATAGGGATTAGGGTTTAAGGTATAGTGTTGAGGGTTGATGGTTTAGGGATAGGGTTTAGGTTTGAGGGATTAGGGTTTAGGGTTAATGAATTAGGGTTTAATGTTGAGAGTTGAGGGTTGAGAGTTGAGAGTTGAGGGTTGAGGGTTGAGGGTTGAGGGATAGGGTTAATGGTCAAGGGATTAGGGTTAAATAAGAGTGTTGAGGGTAGAGGGATGAGGGATAGGGTTTAGGGTTGAAGGTTTAAGGATTTAGGGTTGAGGCTTTAGGGATGAAGGTTAAGGGATTAGGGTTTAAGATATAGTGTCGAGTGTCGAGCGTGTAGGGATAGGTTTTAGGGTTCAAGTTTTAAGGGTTAAGGGTCAAGGGATTAGAGTTAAGGGTTGAGGGATTAAGGTTTGACATTGAGGGTTGAGTACATTGAGGTTCGAGGGTTAAGGGTTTCAGGATAGGGTTGAGGGTCAAGGGATTAGGGTTAAAGTAGAGTGTCAAGGGTATAAGGATCAGGGATAGGGTTGGAGGGTTTAGGGATAACAGATTAGGGTTTAAGGTATAGTATCGAGCCCCTTGAGGGTCTAGGAATAGGGATAGCGTTTAGGGTTTAGGGATGAGGGATTAGAGTTGAGGGATGACGGATTAGGGTTGAGGGTTGAGAGATTAGGGTTTAGGGATAAGGTTTAGGGTTGAGGGTTGAGGGATTAGGGTTTAAGGTATAGTGTTGAGGGTTTAGGGATAGGGTTTAGGGTTGAGGGATTAGAGTGAAGGGTTGAGGGATTAGGATTTGACATTGAGGGTTGAGGCTTGAGGCTTTATGGTTTAGGGTTTAGGGATATGGTTGAGGGTTGAGGGATCAGAGTTAAGGGTTGAGGGATTAGGGTTTGACGTTGAGAGTTAAGTACATTGAAGTTCGAGGGTTAAGGGTTTCAGGATAGGGTTTTGGGTCAAGGGATTAGGGTTAAAGTAGAGTGTCGAGGGTATAAGGATTAGGGATAGGGTTGGAGGGTTTAGGGATAAGGGATTAGGGTTTAAGGTATAGTATCGAGCTCATTGAGGGTTTAGGAATAGGGATAACATTTAGGGTTTAGGGATGAGGGATTAGAGTTGAGGGATGACGGATTAGGGTTGAGGGTTGAGGGATTAGGGTTTAAGGTATAGTGTTGAGGGTTTAGGGATAGGGTTTAGGGTTGAGGGATTAGAGTGAAGGGTAGAGGGATTAGGATTTGACTTTGAGGGTTGAGGGTTGAGGTTTTACAGTTTAGGGATAGGGTTGAGGGTCGAGGGATTAGAGTTAAGGGTTGAGGGATTAGGGTTTGACGTTGAGGGTTGAGTACATTGAGGTTTGAGGGTTAAGGGTTTCGGGATAGGGTCGAGGGTCGAGGGATCAGGGTTAAAGTAGAGTGTTGAGGGTATAAGGATTAGGGATAAGGTTGGAGGGTTTAGGGATAAGGGATTAGGGTTTAAGGTATAGTATCGAGCCCATTAAAGGTTTAGGAATAGGGATAGCATTTAGGATTTAGGGATGAGGGATTAGAGTTGAGGGATGACGGATTAGGGTTGAGGGTTGAGGGATTAGGGTTTAGGGATAAGGTTTAGGGTTCAGGGTTGAGGGATTAGGGTTTAAGGTATAGTGTTGAGGGTTTAGGGTTGAGGGATTAGAGTGAAGGGTTGAGGGATTAGGATTTGACGTTGAGGGTTGAGGGTTGAGGCTTTAGGGTTTAGGGTTTAGGGATAGGGTTGAGGGTCGAGGGATCAAAGTTAAGGGTTGAGGGATTAGGGTTTGACGTTGAGGGTTGAGTACATTGAGGTTTGAGGGTTAAGGGTTTCAGGATAGAGTTGAGGGTCGTGGGATTAGGGTTAAAGTAGAGTGTCGAGGGTATAAGGATTAGGGATAGGGTTGGAGGGTTTAGGGATAAGGGATTAGGGTTTAAGGTATAGTGTCGAGCTCGTTGAGGGTCTAAGAATAGGGATAGCGTTTAGGGTTTAGGGATGAGGGATTAGAGTTGAGGAATGACGGATTAGGGTTGAGGGATTAGGGATTAGGGTTTAGGGATAAGCTTTAGGGTTGAGGGTTGAGGGTTGAGGGATTATGGTTTAAGGTATAGTGTTGAGGGTTTAGGGATAGGGTTTAGGGTTGAGGGATTAGAGTGAAGGGTTGAGGGATTAGGATTTGACATTGAGGGTTGAGGGTTGAGGGTCGAGGGATCGGAGTTAAGGGTTAAGGGATTAGGGTTTGACATTGAGGGTTAAGGCTTTCAAGATAGGGTTGAGGGTCAAGGGATTAGGGATAAGGGATTAGGGTTTAAGGTATAGTATCGAGCCCATTGAGCATCTAGGAATAGGGATAGCATTTAGGGTTTAGGGACGAGGGATTAGAGTTGAGAGATGACGGATTAGGGTTAAGGGTTGAGGGATTAGGGTTGAGGGATAAGGTTTAGGGTTGAGGGTTGAGGGATTAGGGTTTAAGGTATAGTGTTGAAGGTTTAGGGATAGGGTTTAGGGTTGAGGGATTAGAGTGAAGGGTTGAGGGATTAGGATTTGACGTTGAGGGTTGAGGCTTTAGGGTTTAGGGTTTAGGGATAGGGTTGAGGGTCGAGGGATCAGAGTTAAGGTTTGAGGGATTAGGTTTTGATGTTGAGGGTTGAGGTTCAAGGTTTGAGGGTTTAGGGATAGGGTTGAGGGTCAAGGGATTAGGGTTAAGGTAGACAAGGAGCGACTGAGAGACATAGAGAGGGGAGAGGTAGAGAGGTAGAGAGGTGAGGGGGAGAGATAAGTGAGATATAGAACATGAGCTAATGGAACTAGAGGTGAGATATTGTAAAGGTGCTATCGAAGGTGAGATAGGTACAAATATTTATGGATCAATCTATAGCAGGACAAAACGTGAGTGCGTTATAACGCGCTCGTGTTTTGTCCTGCTATAGAAATGGTTAAAAAGTGTTGACCCCCGTGATCTAGGCCCACATGCTTTGTTTTCATACTGATTATGTGTGTGCTCCGACAAAAAAGAAGTGCTTTCATGCTGTTGGGAAGTTCACATGCACATTTTACACATTCTACCACCTTTGTATGATCTTTCCACCACCTTTTCTGCTTTGCCAACTTGAGAAGGAGGAAATAACATAGTTTTCACACCAAGTTTGATATATATCTATTCAAGTTTCAATTTTTGCATTGTTGCAATGTTAATTGTGATTCAATTTTAGGAATTTAACATTATAGATTGGTTAATAGTATTGTTGTTAGTAATTATATTTGAGTGTTATTTAATTTAACATTGAAAAGGAAGCAAGTGGTGAAAAACTCAAATTGTTGAGGGGTTTGATGCAAGAAGAAAAAAACACTAAATAATTGGGTACTCTCTCCATTCAAATCTTTACACGCATGTCTTTACATTTTCCTTAATTCTATTTGAATTACTTTATCATGCTTTATCATTCATGTTTAAAATAGACACATTCCCAATCAAGAAAGTAGCCTACAATCTCACATGATGCCATGTATATTTTCTGCACTTGGGCTCTTTAATTATTATGTGTAATAAAGAGACCTTAACATACCATGATGTCAAACTATACAAGAATAAATCCTTACAACATAATAAAAATATAATCCCACTATTATTTTGTATTCATTTCTTAGGAACTAATATTGGTCTCTTTATCATGCTACAGAAAAATTCTCTGTCATGCCGAGGAAACGATCAAGAACTAAACCAACATAGGAAGAGATAGAAGGTAAGAATGCAAAGAAAGCAGTGGCTATGAGGGAACTTCGTGAGAAGAGGAAATTAGACACGATAAATGAAGACATGCCAATTGAAGAGGAACCACAACCATCACAAAAAGATATGGTATTGGCGACACAAAGAGAACGAATGCAAAAACTTCGTGCTATGAGAGATTTGAATACCATAGTTAGAGACACGTCCTCTACCGCAAGTCAACATGTAGGGACACCATCTACCACATCTCAAGTTGAGAGTACATCATCACTCACATGTGATGAAGGAGGTACGCCATCATTCCCACCTCAGCCTCAAGGTATGTCATCTATTCCATCTTCAATCGAAGGTATGCCATCTAACCCATCTCATTTAAATATTGATGAAATTCCTAATGTTGAGATGAATTTACCTAACTTAACACCACCTAGAATTTTGCATAGAAAGCCAAAGTATTTGATTGATATTGATGAGAATATTTTGCAGCCAATGGAAGGTAAGATTCCAAAACGCACTTGTAGAAGATATGCTCATAAGATTTGGAGATTGTTCTTTGAAAAGTTAAATGAGACTGCAAGATGTCAACTATTCATTGAAATGATGCGAAGTATAAAGTATAGGTCCATCATGAAGATTCTTGGGTTGAGAACATCAGAGGCTTCAAATGAAAAATCTATTGTCAAGAATCTAATGAGTGCGTATGAGAGTGTGGGTAACACCTCATGCACAAAAGATAGTAATGCAACACGGTGTGTGATTACATCGACTATAGTAAGTAGTCAAACAAGGAAAGCTTGTCTCATTAGAAAGACGAGTCAAGAATTGAGAATTAATAGGAAAACTTTATCAAGAGCCATTGGAAAATGCCAAAGAATTGAGGACACTAATGCCAATGAATTATGGGTGTTCTCGGGGAGACTACCAAAAAAAGATAAACCAATTGTTGAAGCATTGAGATCACTAATTAAAGACTTTTGGAAGAATTACACAAGGGTATCTCTGAATCAAAGGGATGTGGTAAGAAGGAGAATTGGTAGTCAGAACCGTGAGCCACATCTAAAACATTTTTTGGATGCGACTCAAACACAGTTTTATGGTAAATTTCTAGAGAAGTATCCTCAAATTAAAATTTGTCAAAGATATTTTGAAATGCTAAAACCTTTCTATGTCAAGATAAATCACACATGCACTACTTCTTGTAGATTACATATTGAATTTTCTAACCATTTTGATGTTTATAGGTCTATATGTTTAGATATGCATACTAACAATGTTTTACAGGGTTGTGCCATGCGTGCCCCACCAACATCTTTAAGAGACTTCATATCAAGAATTTTATGTGAAAGAGAGGAAGGTCAAATATTCTACAAGAAATTATGCTTGGATGTCACATGTCATCGTTGTGGTGGCTTGCAACATTTGCCAATATGTGAACATATGGAAAGAACACTTGCGGTTGGAAACAAACTAGTAGAGTTTGGCAAGTATAAAACAGTGGCATTCAATACCAACGATGGTAAAGAAACAAAGAGGTGTGAATTGGTTATTGAAAAGATTCTAGTGTATCAGTTTATGCCTATATTTCGTGACAACATAGTGTATGAGTATGCAAGACATGCCCATAGAGCTCGATGGTTGGACTTGCAATTCAAGTTATGCAAGGACACATTTCTGGTTGGTAGCATTGTTTCAGTTGTCGACTTTGTAGAGAACTACAGTCTACAGCCACAGCGTGAGGTGCAATCACAATATTACAACTCCACACATGTTTCTATATTTGTGCACATTGCATTCATTCATATGAATGATAGTACAGAGGATGACAGAAAGATCATAAGGGAGTATAATTTCTATATTAGTGATGATCACACGCATTCTACAGAGTTTGTGCAAGGTTGCTTTCAGGTGTTCTACAATGATTTGGCTAGAAGGGGCATATCGTTCAGTCAGCATATCATATGGTCAAATAACTGTGCGTCACAATTCAAGAACTCACAGAATTTCTATTGGCTGAGTAGGAGGCATAATTTTACAGGTATTCAGCAAATGTGAAACTTTTGTGAGGTCAGGCATGGAAAGGGAGAGCATGATGGTGTAGGAGCATGTATCAAAAGAGCCATAGCACGAGAAGAGTTGAAGTATAAAGACAATGCAAAGTTGACAGATGCAAAATTGATTGTCGAGTGGTGTAATGCTTCCATGGGTCCAGGTAATGAAGGTAAGTCTTTAGTTTGTAGATTTTTTTGGTTGATAGATGATACTAACATTGCACCATATGAGGACTGTTCTACACTGACAGGATCAAATGAGATGCACTCTTTCAGATTTATTTATAGTCGGAGTCACTACCTATAGTGAAGTTTTAGGTTGGGTAATAAAGTAAGGGGGAACTTTTTCCTTGCCTAACTGATCAGACGAATGGTAGTTAAGTTATCTTAGCCCACTTGACATGTATCGACCCCTGACGGAACTGGAACTAACACAGATGGAACCATCAGTTGAATTTGACCACATATCAGATCTAGTTCAACCAGGTAATATAGGGCACGTATATGCATCTAATTTCATCTAGTTCAACTAGGTAATGCCATCTTACTTTGTAGTGTTTTGTAATGTTGACTAATTTCATCTAATTTGCTACACATATCAATGTAGGGCACGTATATGCAGTTATTGCACATAAAGATAATGAAGAGGGAACAGATTATTACTTATGTCATTGTGTTGAGGTCAAAAATAAATTGGAGGCCCCAATTACAGATGGAGAAAACATCGAATACCCTATAGGCTCAGTGGTTATTACTGGAACATGGCTTAGAAGGTATTCACATAAGATTGTTAATGTTTGGCCGTTTCAGGATGTTGACACACATCGGAAGATTCTTCATTACTCAAACCTTGTTGTGGCATCCAATGTTCATTTGATAAAGTATCAGGGTAGACCTTTGAACAAAATCTTGTGGAAGGTGCGTGAGTCTGACCATGAAGCAATAATTGACACAATAAAGAGTAGAGTAGACCCAGATGGTTCATTGGATTAATTTGTAAGTATTCACATTGATTTTGTAAAGTCATGTTACATTGAGTTGTAAGTATGCACATTAATTTGTAAGGTCTGTCTTTTTTAATTTCTTACTGCATTTTTACACATATACACATTTTTACATCATGCTATGCATTTTTGGTGTCTTTCTCCTGATGCGACCAAACTGATAGTTCCAACGTGTCTGGATGGGTACATTTAGGCTAGGCATTGTTCTATTTTTCACCCAAACATGTTGAAACAGTCCGAGCTACATTGTACCGACGATATCCCTGAAGAGTCTAAAGTGTAAAAAGGAAGCAATCTTTGATGAGATGTTACTCGAAAACTGTGTCACTTAGAAACATTTTGTCTAAGGCAACATGATCATGTAGAGTACCTCTACAATAATCTCTCTCAATTTTTTATATCTCTGAGGCATTTGCCCGTGGTGAAAGGTTTTCTGCTGCCCCAAAAATCGTCAGAAGGAGGTAGTGTAAAGTTGCAAAGGGGTGTAACTTTTGTTCTTCTCCTCGTGTGCCCAAACTGATAGTTCCAACGCATCTGGATGGGTACATTTACACTAGGCATGATCTTATTTTTCACCCAAACATGTCGAAACAGTCTGAGCTACATTGTACCGATGATATCCTTGAAGAGTCCAAAGTGCAAAAAGGTAGCAATCTTTGATGAGATGTTACTCGAAAACTGTGTCACTTAGAGACATTCTGTCTAAGGCATCATGATCATGTAGAGTGCCTCTACAATAACCTCTCTCAGTTTTTATATCTCTGAGGCATTTGCCCGTGGTGAAAGGTTTTCTACTGCCCCAAAAATCGTCAGAAGGAGGCAGTGTAAAGTTGCAAAGAGGTGTAACTTTCGTCCTGCTCCTGATGCAACCAAACTGACTATTCCAACGCATCCGTATGGGTACATTTACACTAGGCATGGTCCTATTTTTCACCCAAACATGTCGAAACAGTCCGAGCTACATTGTATCGACGATATCCCTGAAGAGTTAAAAGTGCAAAAAGGTAGCAATCTTTGATAAGATGTTACTCGAAAACTGTGTCACTTAGAAACATTCCGTCTGAGACAACACGATCACGTAGAGTGCCTCTACAATAACCTCTCTTAGTTTTTTATATCTCTGAGGCATTTACCCATGGTGAAAGGTTTTCTACTACCCCAAAAATCATCAGAAGGAGGCAGTGTAAAGTTGCAAAGGGGTGTAACTTTCATCATGCTCCTGATGCGACCAAACTGACTATTCCAATGCATCTAGATGGGTACATTTACACTAGGCATGGTCCTATTTTTCACCCAAACATGTCAAAATAGTCCGAGCTACATTGTACTGACGATATCCCTGAA
Source organism: Cunninghamia lanceolata (assembly GCA_027924645.1). Lineage (NCBI taxonomy): Eukaryota > Viridiplantae > Streptophyta > Pinopsida > Cupressales > Cupressaceae > Cunninghamia > Cunninghamia lanceolata. Next base: position 1,667,050 of record BSBN01000887.1, read on the forward strand.
GAGTCCAAAGTGCAAAAAGGCAGCAATCTTTGACGAGATGTTACTCAAAAACTGTGTCACGTAGAAACATTCTGTTTGAGGCAACATGATCATGTAGAGTGCCTCTACAATAACCTCTCTTATTTTTTATATCTCTAAGGCATTTTCCCATGGTGAAAGGTTTTCTGCTACCCCAAAAATCGTCATAAGGAGGCAATGTAAAGTTGCAAAGGGGTGTAACTTTCATCCTGCTTCTGATGCGACTAGACTGACTGTTCCAACGCATCCAGATGGGTACATTTACACTAGGCATGGTCCTATTTTTCACTCAAACATGTCGAAACAGTCTGAGCTACATTGTACCGATGATATCCCTGAAGAGTCCAAAGTGCAAAAAGGCAACAAGCTTTGACGATATGTTACTTGAAAATCGTGTCACTTAGAAACATTTCATTTGAGGAAAAGCGATCACATAGAGTGCCTCTACAATAACCTTTGTCAGTTTTTATATCTCTAAGGTGTTTGCCCATGGTGAAAGGTTTTCTGCTACCCCAAAAATTGTCAGAAGGAGGCAGTGTAAAGTTGCAAAGGGGTGTAACTTTCGTTCTTCTCCTTGTGTGGCCAAACTGACAGTTCCAACACGTCTAGGTGCCAATGTGAGGTTGTTTTGATGGCAAAGGGCACCTTGATTCATGATGTTGAATCTCCTTCCTTCTCGGCACCAAAATGGATAGTTTAGACAAGAAAAGGCGCCTTAGTATACTTAGCTCCTTTCTTGGCAATTTGATGGCTTCAATCACTTGTTCAAACCTATAGGAGACCATTTTACACTTAGGCGCTAGATCTTAGGATTTAGAACATCTTCCTTCAAGGCGCCAAAATGAGGTTATTTAGACACAAAAGTGTGCCTCCATACAAGATGCTTATTCTCCTTCCACTTAGGCGCTCATTCATGATGATCCAAATGACAATAGACGCCTAGACTTCCTTTGGTAAGATTTAGTCATTTTGAAGGTTCTAACACTAGGCACTACAGTTTCAATTGATTTGAAGTTCATTTTCGTCTAGGCACCCAAAATGGATGGTGAAGACAAGAAAAGGTGCCTAGGCTTCTTTTGATGATTTTCAAAGTCTTCCTAAGTTATATTATGTTATATTGACCCTTAGGCACAAATGGATGATCTAGAGTGACTCTAGGCACATATCCAAGGTGATATCTTTCTAGGCATAATCTTCACTAAGTTTAGACTTCACTTTACATCAAGGCGCCAAAATGGATAGTTTAGAGAGGCAAAAATGTGCCTAGAGCTATGATGCTCAGTTTGATGTTTTGATCAACTTTGATAATCAAGATGAATTGCCTCCCTTAAGGTGCCCTCCTTTATACTTTGAAACATCCTTTCAATATCAAGGCACAATTTTTAGGTTGTTTGGATGATGAAAGGCACCTTGAGTTCTAGGCAGAGTTTTAAGGTTGTGCAAGTAGAGAAATGCGCCTAAGGTCTTAAAGCAAATTTGCGCTTAAAACTGAAAATCCCTTAGGTATGATTTATGGAAGCCTATAGCCCCAATGTTATGTTGCATACTAAAATTAGGTAAGACTCAATGTAATCTCATAACCTCACCTTATATGCAAGAGGAATTACATTTAATAACCACAATGGTCATCAGGTGCTCATAAGCATATGATTTTGACTATCTTATTCAAAACAACAAACATACTCTTTGCATCCCAATATGGTATAATAACAAGAAATTAAGAAATATTTTCAATTGACCAACTCATAAAGAATATAGATCAGCATACTCATTTGAATATTTTCAATTGAGCAACTCATAAAGAATATTAATATTTTCTGTTCAACATGATGATTCATTTTTTTTAAATACAACTTTTATCTTTTAGTTCCAAAATGAGGTTTAGGTGATACTTGAATAACAATAGCTAGCTTATTAGATCAACAAACATCCTATGTAATACAAATAGGATGGAGAGAAGAAAAAAAAATATAAAAAAATGAGTTATAGAGCAGAAAATAGGATGGAGAGAAGAATCTGGAGCTAGAAGGAGAAATCCATTGTCTAGGATGTCAGCGCATCATACGAATGTCTATGCTAAGCACTATCATCTGTACGACCCAAAAATGTAAACAACGTCTATAATACATGAAATCTAACCTAGTCGTTCACCCAGTCTACAAAACCAAAAAAGGGGAACATAATAGCAAGGTACCAAATGATAATAGAGATGAAAATTACAATGATAAACTAAGTAAATCAAGTGAAATAATGAACTAACAAGAGGAAGGAAGAAACCTGGTAAACCTCTATGCAATTGAATTCTTCCCAAGTACCTGTGGCTGAAGACAACGAAATTTGTTGGAGCTGTTTGGGGGTTTGCCTTCAAGTCAAACCCCTGCTTTAGTATTTCTACCTTCACAACAACCAATAGATAGATAAAAGGAAAAATATAGTGTGTGTTCTTAATTTAAGTGCTTCTAGAAATAAGAATAGTGGCTAAAATGAAATATTGAAAAGGATGTGAGAGTCTCAAGGTGCTCAGGGGCACAACAAAAATAAATGCTTGCAATAACAAAGAACAAGAGCAATATCACCTTAGAATGGCTTGAAGAAGCTAAAGAGAGAAAGAGAACTGAAAGTAGATATTTTAGGAGCACTGTAGAAAGTTGTAGAGCTTGAGAGAGCTGAGTGAGTGCCAAAGAGATCCAAGGTAGCCAAGAGTGAACCAAGAGAAGTGCAAAACTGAAAGATAGCTTCAAAAATGAGATGAGCGAAGAGGAAGGGGATGACAAGCCGTTTGGAATATTCTTGAGGCATTACCACTGACCCGTGAGAGTGACAAGTGGCAAGACACTCAGAAATGATCACCAAACACAAAATTGTTGTGAGATGCTAGCATGTCACACGGATGGTCACACATAGCGCTAGTGTCTAGACAGTTTGGGATCGAAAGCAAGAAGACACTAAAACATCATAGGGATAACACAAAAGTGATGACAAATCTTGACGAAAAGATAACACTAAAAATAAGGTTTAAGTACCATGGGAGGGAAAAAGGCTAATGTGTAAGGACCCGCTTGGTCCAAACTCAAATTTTTAAAATTTTTACTTTATTAACAAGTTCTTATGAGATATATCAAGACTTTGATTGAGTACTCAGGAAAAAAACTTTGGCCAAAACGGGCCATATGTTCAAAACGGAACATTCTTAAGCCACCCGGGCTCTTCTATCCTTTGGGCAAATAGGTTCATATAGAACCAAGTCAAACAAACCTTATCACTACTTGATTCGGGTAGAACAAACAGTGGCCAAAAGGCCTAGTGGGTCAAATGAACCAATACTCTATCCAATCCGGATACATAAACATAATAGCCTAACAGGCTAAAGAGGACATGAATCATTATGCTCTGGCCAGAGACTTCTGACTCCCTCTGGACCAATACAGGTTCATGAGTCACTTCCTGGGGACCACAGTCTACCCAGACACTATACTGAGGATGTCGACCAGGGAACACATAACATCAACTTGTACTCACCTCAGTTTATGGTAATGCCAAGTACAAGTAATCCACCCCGGGGATTCTTCTGAGTACTAGGAGAGTTCTTAAGTTACCTAGATAACTTTTAAACTAGGGATCAAAATTATGAAGCTGATTATAAAGAAGTATACTATATCTGAGGGACCTAAGTACTAGGGGCATCCTTCACCATCCAGACTGCCTACATACCCTGTATCCACGGGATCAAGGCCCTCTACGGATGCAATCTACATGACGAATGCGAACATGTAGTTCTATCTTGCACTATGTTTATGTAACTGTAGTTGGTATACAATTCTTCGCTGACTGCCCACTCACTCAAGTGATACAGTGATGGAATTCCTAAGAAACTAGTTTGCAAACACACCTCCCGGGAGTGTTTGGCATTTAAGTTTTCAAGTGTGAATAGTTTACCTAACATGCATATTTCCCCAACAAGGTCTTTCCATTTATCGTCCTACGACAATTTTTAATAGTCTCACCTTTTCTTTTAGTTAATCTTTTTAGTGAAGTATCCGAGGAGATTTTCCCTTCCTATGGATTTAATTTAGACATGTTCCTTATTACTCCCTGACGATTTAGAGGGACGGTGCCCAAACGTCGTTGTTGCAGCTATGTTAGGCGCAAGGTACTTGGTTCAACGCGATGGCATTACCCATAAACGTGACCCAGAGGTACCGTAAATATTGAACACTGCGAATGTTTGAGTTTGGACGTTTATTTACAAGGTTTACCTATCTAATGACAAAGGAAAAACTTGCATAATAACAGTTGATAAAGGGAAATACTACCTTAACCACAAAGTAGATAAAAGATGCTTTATCATAATGAATAGAACTAGAAAATAAACTTAATCAATTTCATAAACATATAACTAGAAAGATACTTATATTATCTCATAAATAGAAAAGACCTTTGTAAAATTTAATCTAGGTCAAATTAAAATAATCTTTGATAACTAGTTCAACTACTAAATTAATATATACAATTTCAATAAACCCTTTTTATTTTATCATAGTTCCAAGCATTTGTATCCAGTCATTCTAAAACCAACAATACCCCTGTTTGATCATTTAGAAATTCGCATAATCTAAGATATGATATGAAATTGAATTCACCATATACTTGATTCAATCACTTTTATATACATATCTATCTGCGTACCCTATGTGTGTGATAATGCATATTTATATACATTGTATCAATTGAGATACAATTTCTTGATACTAAATAGATTTTCTAAGAGGTGTACTCTTGTAGATTTGTCAATTACAATGACACACAAATTTTTTTTTTTCTTATAATGACATTCATAATCTTGGGCAAGATAGAATTCCTTTAGTATTCACTTGATGTCTTGATAGACTACTTGTAGTAGATGTTATACTCCACTCCTTGCCTAGGATATCTGTAGAGATTTAGGGGACCCTGATTCTCACTTTTTATTAAGCTAATACATTATGCCTCTTTTAACAAACTTAATGATACCCTTAGAAATATTTCATCATAAGTCTTGATTACAATTAGTTTTCTTCATTTTAATAATACATTACTAAGTATAATTAAAAAGTTCATGTAAAAATCTCTATAAGTGTATAAGCTTAATTAGTTATTCAAAATTCCTAATTATAAAATAAATCATACCATAAAAAAAATATTAAGAAAACCATTATTAATTCCTTTTAATTATCTATCTTAACTAAATATATATATTTTCTTCTATACAATTACTTTATTTATTTATTTATTTTATTAACCTTCCACCAATTCATTATCTTTCACCTTTTACATTCTTTCTATATATTTCTCACACTACTCTCATCTTACTTATAATAGTACTTACCTCTCTAAATTCCATTAACTCCATTTCTTAAGTTTTCTACATTTCTTCTTTTCTTCTTCCCACCTTGTTTTGAACTAAAATACAGGTAACTATAACTGGCAAGCATGCCTATGCTATCTAAATGTTGCGTAAATTATATTAAAGTCCTAAAGAGTAAGTAATAATGTGAAGAGGTTCTAATATAGTTTATTGTAAAGTGTCAAGCAATGAGTGATGTATAAATGAATTAGTGGTGAGTAGGTACTTCCAACTGATTTAAAAAGAGATAAATTTTAAGAATCATTTGTTTAAACTTAGCCTAATGGAGCTTGGTAAATTTATGATTCCAATGGAGTGAATCATCTATCTTAACTATCTAAACATCGTTTTCTTCATATTTAACCAGCTTCATTCAATGATTTTGGGCATTTTGCTGTCAGGCATAAAGTGAAATTCTTCAACGTTTGACACTGTCCCCACTGCTTGTGGAAAAATGGAAGTTTGGCGCATAGCAAAGACGTCATAAAAAATATAAGGGAAATGAAAAAGCACGTGATCTGTTTGACAAAATGCCTCAAAGAAGTTCGGTATCATGAAATGCAATAATTGCAGGATGCCAGAAAATCAAGTATCGTAGAGGCTTTAAAAACTGTCAAACAAAAGCAATCGGCAAGAGTAAAACCAGACTTGGCAACCATTGCCAACATCTTCCTAGTTTGCATGAAGATGGGGGGGTTTCAGATGTGTATTCAAAATGTAGAAGCACAAACAAGTTATGAAATCTGTTTGACAAAATAACCCAGAGAAATGTGATCTCATGGGACACCATGATGGTATGATATGCACAAAATAGATTTGGTGAGAAGGCATAGAAACCATCAAACAAATGAAATTGATAGACGAAAAGCTAATTTTCACAACCTATGGCAGCATTCTTCCTGTCTACGCCAAATTGGGTGCTTAGGAACAGAGTATGGGCATTCATGAAAGCATAATGGAAGGAGGAATTTTGTCTAATATTATTGCTAGAAACATACTGGTAGACATGTATTCAAAACGTGGAAGCACAGACGAGTCATGAAAACTGTTTGTCAAAATGACCCAAAGAAAAGCGATCTCATGGAAGGTCGTGAGGGCAAGGTTGTTCTAAATGGCTTTGTTGAAGAGGCCTTAGAAAATTTTAAGCAATTGCAACTGGCGAGTGGTAAAACTAGACTCCTCTGCCATGGCTACCGTCCTACCTGCCTGTGCCTACGTGGGCCCTAGAACAGGGTCTGGACATTCATCAAAACATAATTGAAGGTGGATTTTTGTCAGCTATTATAGTTGGAAAAAATTAGATAGACACGTATGCAGAAGTGGAAGCATAGACCATGCACAAAAACCATTTGACAAAATGACTCAATGGAATGTGATCTCACCGAATGCCATGATAGAAGGATCGTGCATAATGGATTTGTTGAAAAGGGCTTAGAAACTTTTATGCAAATGAAATTGGTAGACGTGAAGCCAATTCATAGCCTGAGTCAACATCCCTCCCCCCTTGCCTGGTAGTCATATGTGCAAAATGTGGGAGCACAGACCAGGCACATGAACTTTTGACAAAATGCCTCAAAGAGGCGTTGGTTTAAGAACTAAAATGGTTGCAAGATGTGCACAAAAAGAAGAAAGAAAGAAAAAGAAATGTTTCAACAATAAATCTCATGGGCAAAGCATGAACATCTGTCTTGGCATAAAGAAAAGAAGTTTACATCACAAATGCTACTTCTATTCATCCACCTTCATAAAACTTCTACATAGTTTTTTTTAAAATTTGCAACATATCAACAACATGAATTACAAACTAAAATCTATTAACAAAAATTCAAGAACTAGTCTTTCAAAATAAACAAAACAAAATAATGAAGGAGAGAGCTCATACAGATTTCTCCAGCACTCCCAAACTAGAGATCAGTGGTTTTCTTCCTCACAAACCAAGCAAATTTATAGAAAACCTTGACCTCATGGATGAAATTCCAAGTCTTCAGTCAAGTCTTCATATTAAATGCTTCCCTCTATTTTCAAGATTGCTTATTTAATTTGTGTGGAAAAGGACTTGCAACTCTTTAATGCATCCTCAAATTTTCCAATGGGAATAAATTTGAAGGAGGAAAATGGACTCACCTCATTAATTGGGGTCTTGAATTGATACATAGGCACTAGTGGATCTCCTGCTGTCAATGTCACTTGCCCAATCAGAATCCACAAACCCACGAATACAAACTGAATGCGGAGGTCTTGTAGCATTACCATGATAGCATATGGAATACTTAGAAGTACCCCTCAAATATCTAAACACTCGCTTAACTGCATCCCAATGTACCTGTCTAGGATTAGCCATAAATCGACTAAGGACTCCCATTGCTTGGGCAATGTCTAGTCTTGTGCAAACCATAGCATACATCAAACTACCAACAACACTAGCATAAGGTACTTTTCTCATGTCCACCACCTCACTAGGAGATTTTGGACAATCATTAACAGACAACTTTGTCCCCAAAGAAATAGGAACACACAATGGTCTACAATCTGCCATGTTGAACCTATCCAACACGATCTTCACATACTTACTCTGGCTTAACCAAAGTTTTTTGTTAGATCTATCTCTTCTGATTTCCATTCCCAAAATGTACCTAGCTGCCCCAAGATTTTTCACCTCAAACTGTGCTGACAACTGAGACTTCAAATAAGAAATCATATTCTTACCATTCTTAATCAACAACATATCATCAACATACAATGCAATAATGAGAATGCGATCATTGTCAAATTTGTAATAAACACAATGATTTGATTTCAATCTCAGATATCCAATCAATAAAACAAAGACATCAAACTTCAAGTACCACATCCTAGGAGACTGCTTCAAACCATACAAAGACTTCTTAGCTTGCAAACCAATTTTTTTTTACCTTTCTCTATGTAATGCTCTAGCTGTGACATGTAAACCTCTTCCTCCAAATCACCATGAAGGAATGTTGTCTTCACATCCATCTGTTCTACCTCTAAGTCATAAGAAACTGCAAGAGTTAACAGGAATTGAATGGATGTCAGCTTTGCAACAGGAGAAAAAATTTCAATTCCCTCCACTTGTGAGTACCCCTTCGCAACCAATCTAGCCTTGTACTTTTCAACACTGCCATCTGCACTGAATTTCTTCTTGAACACCCATTTACATCTAACGGGTTTCTGTCCTTCAGGCAAAGGCACCAAGTCCCATGTTTTATTCTTCTCTAGAGAAGCCATCTCATCTTCCATGGCCTCCTTCCAGGAACCTGCATCTTTCATGCCCATAGCCTCTTTCATAGTTCTAGGTTCATTAGTGTTAGTAAGTAAAGCAAAAGCACAACTAGAATCAAGTAATGAATAACCAAACCTATCAGGTTGCTTTCTTGTTCGTGTAGACCTCCTCAATGGCTGAGGTTGAGGTTCTGCTTCTTCTTCTGAGCTTTCAGAGTTGCTAGAGCTCTCCTCATCATCAGGTCTCACAGAGTTTGTTAGTTCAGTCTTCTCAGGGATATAAGGAAACTGAACCACATCTTCTTTTTTTTTTGTCTGTTCTGGATGTAGAACAAGAGAAGAAGGTGTTAGCTCTCTGAAGATAACACTTATGCTATACAACACTTTTTCAGCCATAGGATCCCAAAGCTTGTATCCTTTCACATAGACACCATAGCCAATGAAAATACATTTAATAGCCTTGTTCTCCACTTTAGACCATTTTTGCCTAAGCACATGTGCATATGCCTCACAACCAAAAACACGAAGATGCCATATTGAAGGCTTCTTACCAAACTACACCTACATAGGTGTCTTACCAAAAAGGGCTGATGTAGGAGACCTATTTACCAGGTAGCAAGCAGTGGCAATAGCTTCAGCCCAAAACTTTTGTTGGAGGCTTGCTCCATTAAGCATACTCTTAGCCTTCTCCATCAGTGTCTTGTTCATCCTCTCCGCAACTCCATTTTGCTGTGGGCTGTATGGAGTTGTCTTATGTCTTTCAATCCCTTGCTCTTTACAAAACTTATCAAACTCTGCCGAACAAAACTCACCACCGTTGTCAGTTCTCAAACACTTAATCTTCTTAGTAGTCTGATTTTCAACAAAGGCTTTTAACTCTTTAAACTGACTAAAGACTTCAGTCTTGCTTCTGATAAAATAAACCCATGTCCTTCTACTGTAATCATCTATGAAAGATACAAAATATACAGATTTGGAAATCGAAGGAACATTAACATGACCAAACACATCATAATGAATAAGATCCAATACACCAGAAGACTGTGAGAATTAGAGTAAAACTGAACATGGTTTTGCTTTCCATATACACAACGTTCGCAAAAGTTGAACTCGAGATTACAATCATTTAACCCCTCAATGAGGTTTTTTTTTCAGGGTTCTAAGACCCTTCTCACCAATGTGGTCATATCTCAAATGCCATAACATAGTCTTTTCAGCAGGAAGCTTAACTTCCAAAGCATGTGCACTACCATCAGAACTAGTTACAACAGATTTCTTCATTGCTCGTTCAGATGGTGGGGATGAAGTGACTACAGTTCTTTTCTTCAAGTCAAAAGAACTATTGCACTATGAAGTGCATACCTCTAGTTGAAATAGAGTATCTCTCCGAGTACCCTTCACAAGCACCATAAATCCTCTAGTCATATTACATCCATCTTTCGAAAGACAACCTGCACACCTGCATCATTCAACATACTTACAGAAAGCAGGTTCCGTGCTAGGCCTAGGATGTGCATAACCCCAATGATCCCCTTCACGTGTCCGTCAGGGAATCGGATTGAGACTTTTCCACGACCAATAATCTTTAGATGAGAACTGTCACTGAGGTACACTCTTCCACCATTGAACTCTTCATACTTCGTGAACCAGTCTCGATGCGAGGTCATGTGGAATGATGCACCAGAATCAATCAACCACACATCATCAGATGCATGGGTGGCCAGGGCTGCAATGAAAGCATCACCATCATCTTGTGACTTGTCAGAGTCTGAATTTGGGGTAGTCTTCTTTTTCTTTTCTTCTTTGCATTCTTTTCATAAATGCCCAGATTTACCACAATTCCAATAGAGAGCCTTGGACTTTCTAGGAGATTTGGATCTCCCACGGGATTTGGATCTGCCCTTTTCACCTTTCTTGTCCTTCTTCTTCCCTTTCTCTTTGGGTCTTCCACGACCCACAAGAGCCTCTTTGGCTGACTTAGATGACTTTCTCCGCATTTCTTCAGATAACAGTGAAGACACCACATCTTCCATCTTGAAGGTGGTAGTGGTGCTTCTGATGGCCATGACAAGATAATCCCATGAATCTAGCAAAGAACAAAGCAGGGTCATACACTGATCCTCCTCCATTTTCACACCCACAGATGTCAACTGTGCAACAATCGTGTTGAAAGCATTCATATGGTCTGCAACAAATCCTTTGTCTTCCATCTTTAGAGCAAACAACTTATTTTATAGAAAAAACCTCGTTCACCAAGGACTTGGCCTAATAAACATCACCCAGCTTCTTCCAAAGGTCTTTCGTGCTCTTCTCCTCATGGACATTCAACAGGACAGAGTTAGCTAGATAGAGTTTTATGAGACCCTTAGCCTTCTGATCTTTGAGGTCCCAATCAACTTGTGACATTGTTGTAGGTTTTACACCAGATACAATTTCCCATAGGTCACGATCAACAAGTAGGTCTTCCATCTTGAGTTTCCACAACTTGAAATTAGTGCCATTAAATTTCTCCACCTCTAATATTTCAGATGTGGTTGCCATCTCCTTCTTGCAACAAGATACATAATACTCTACACAAAATCCCACTCAACCTAAGATTAGCTCAAAAGATCACTACCCAGCAGCTAGAACCAAAACTTGCCAGGCTCTAATACCAACTGAAAGGAAGCTAGGTGTGCGGAAATCAGTTCTTACACTAATCTAATGAGGGGAGGAGAGTGCAAATTCAATTTTATCTCTACAATTATAGATTATGTTAACCCACTAACAGAGATATTGCAGCAACCACATACATAAGAATGTAAGACAGAAGAAGAGAGACATAAGATATACGTGGGGAAAACCCTTACGGGTGAAAAACCCCACACTCCAAAACATAGCTAAAATGTATTCTATAAACAATGAAGGTTACAATACAGTCACGGAGCCAATGCTCTTGCAAGAGTCTTCGACACTTGTATCTGGAGATGATCTGGTAGCATAATAGGACCTATCAATCACATAATGCATCACCTCTCCAAAGCACCTGTTTATAAAGAAAATACAAGGCAAAAATGGCTCCACATTGAGATGGGCGTCCAACATGGCCTCATGTCCCAAAACCCACACTTATGGACACTTGTCGAACACTATAGGACGTTCCTAACACTTGTCAAGTCACCCCATCCCAAAGAGATCACCTATTTCCAAAATGGGCTATGACAGATGCTCTTACGACTCTTACAACCGTCATAGAATCTATCATAGTTATCATAACTTACAACTGTAAGAGAATCTGTCATACATAGGTTATAAATAGCATATTCTCTTACATGTCATAGTCCACCTCGGGGCACCCAAAGACGCCTTTTTCAAAGATGCTTCTCGACACATATCCATACATGTTATAGGATCTTCTATTTTCGACTCTTACATGTCATAACTTTGTCATAGGAATCTGTCATGACCGTTTCGATCAATATTCCCTTACACACATTTCAAGATGACAACACATGGCAAAATATTCCTACCACTAAGTGGGACACCTATCTCCTCATGTGAGGACAAATTTATATGTGGTAATATGCCATGTAGGATGACACATCACCGTGCCAACTCCCACAAGATGACAACATAGGATTTGCATCCTAATTATACAATAGGCAATAAATAAATAAATACAATGATATAGTACAAGGAATTACCAAGGTTGAGACACCTTAATTCCCAATATTGTTGATGTTGTTATTGTGGATTATGTTGTGGGGGTTCAGTGGCCTTATTTATCATTACATTTGTTGGGTTTTTAAGCCTCGTCCATTGTGTGGAGACTTGGTGATTTTGGAGGATTATTTCAAGGGATCCTCATGCTACTCAGGCATTTGCCAAGTCTCTTTCAAGGTGATCCACCTCATTGCCATTTTGAGTGGTCGTATTCCTATAAGTGGCTAAGCTTGGCTCTTGCATATGGATTTTAGAATGAACTAAAACATGTTGGGCTCTTGTTTGAATTGGATTCAGTTGTAAAATTATCCCTTGATATTGACCCCACATGGGGTTATCAAAGTTAGTGTAATGTTGGCCTGATTAGGTGTTATGATTGTGTTATTAGCATTCATTGTTTGAATCAATATCCTTGTAATTGTACCTATTTGAAATAGGTGTCATGGGATCATGAGGAATGTATTAATCAAACGAAGGTGTAAGAGGTTCATTGGAGGGAATTTATACCTAGGGCCTTTTCATTCCTAACATATTCAAAGATACCTTAGGTACCACATGTTAAATGGAATGATGATAGAAGAGAAGAATTGATGAAATGAAATAGGAAAATGTGAGAGAGTGTCCTAGAAGGATTTTCTCTTCATGTCAATCCCACCAAAAATATGTGCTACTCAAAACCCACTCACCACTATTGTGTATGAGTTGGAAGTGGAGAAACACACACATTGCTCACATGTGAACTGTGTGTAGACAGATCACTCTTGCTTATGCAACAATAGCTAGTGGAACAGGGAGTGTTTGGAGGACCACCCTCTTCATGAGGAAGGAGTGTCATAAAGGTTGTAACAATATTCATAAGCATGCGAGTTGTGGTGTTGATTTGATTCTTCTTTAACGAGGAAGAAGTGTGTGACAATAGATGATGGTGTTGATTCATGGTTTTTTGGTGGAAACATGGGGGTCTGCTCTAGCAAACCTATAAAAAGGTGTTGTGATCGTGATCCTTGTGTGAATGTGTGCATTGTTTGCATGGACTATGTTAAGCTCCTGTTGAGCATTAGTAAAGAAAGCGTTCAATCAAGAATTTTATATTTCAAGAAATTCTTCTAAGAGAGCTAACTCTAAGGCTTGTTGTCATTGGTTTTCTTCTTGTATTTGTTGCAAGATGCAATCTTGATATTGGTCAACCTCTTTGAGATTCAGTTGAGTTTCCTTGTGCTCATTCAAGATATATTCTACCCAATCCTCTCTAACCCCATGACAAATGGGCCCGGTACGTTGGGTATGTGGGAGAGAGGGGAGATAGGAAGGATAGGCTAAATGGTATGCTTATTTGAGCTATGTGTTTAACTTGCATGATTGTTTTTCTTGAATTTGGTGATTGTGTTGATTGTGATTTACTTGATTGCTTTGTTTATTTGGTATCTTGTCTAGTTTGCAAGGACCTTGTTGCTTGCTTGTTTTCTAAGCTTTGGGCTTTGAAACCTAAAATGCATGGACCTAGGAATTGAGTTGATGTTTTGTTCTATGTTTTCAAATGAATTTTAACTTACAAAATGAATGATTATGATCTTATCTAAATACTAAAATGTACAATTTAAATGCAAGAAATGAATGGTTAATCTATAATTTTATGTTTTCCCCAAATAAACAAAGTGAGCCAATTAACTATCAAATCAATTAAATGCAACTACAATGATTTTAGTTAACTAAATGAATCAAAAAATAAGCAAGCTAATCCTTTATTCTTCTTGGTTTTCTACGTGATTCAACAATGGTTTTGTGTATGTTTTTATCTTGTTTCGCATTTTCTTGGATGAAGAAAATGCTATCAAAATGAAAGTAGAACTTGCAATTCAAATTATATTAATCTAATGAAAATAAAGATATTCTTTCTAACTAAATACTAAATCTAAGAAGCAATAACAAAATGTTACATATCTAAGCAAGATGAAGAATTGATTAACTATTTTAATCTTTTGAAAATTAACTATTCTAATAGCTTGTAAACAAATGATGAAACCTCACACCTAGGAGATTGATAATTTGAGGTGTTGATGAAAAGATCTGTGGCATGTCTCCTTAGTAGTCCAACAATAGACTCAAAGGGAAATGATTGAGAATGTTGTAGCTATTGTTCTAGGAGCTTGAAAGATTCAAAAATAGTGAATGAAAGAGCCTAAGAGTTGTATAGAGCATATGAGCTATAGGGAAGACTTAGACTTTTGCTTTGGAACCTCTAGAATTAACTTTCTAACCTACTATAATCATTGTAAAAGAGAAGGCAAAAACTTAGAAATTCTTTAAGAGAGACCACCAAAATAATAAAAAACCCTTTGTGAATCCAATTGAGGGAATATAAATAGGTTTAGATTCAAAATTAGGGGGTTAGAACTGAAGGATTAATAGAGCTAGGTGTGTCAAGACTGAACTGGGCTTGAGTTCAAGGACAAAACTAGGTGTAAGATGGGTGGACTTTAGAGTTTTGATGAGTTAAAAAAGATTGGTGAAACCACCTGTTTTGCCAGTGTTAAATTGCTTGGACAACTAGTAGGTCACTCAAGTGATTCAAGATTGAGATGAGTGATTTTGCTATTTGAGAGCCAAAAACAAGATTTTTGCTAGGCGGAAGGGGTACGCAAGTAACGTAAAAGGTCAACAAATGTGAGGAAAGGGTGAGAGAAGGTCCAAGGTACTAACCGGGACTGAACACTTCCATCAAGACTAGAAAGACTAGGAGTGAGTTTTATTCACGTCACACGACTTTTGTGCTAGATTATCGGATCATCATTAGACTACCATATATGCTTGTACAATTTTGGGCATTTATAGATACAAATTTGATTCACTTAATGCCTTTTAAAATTGAAGTGTGGGCTAATTATTCTATTTTTCCTCACATTTGTTTAAGTACATACAATGAATGTCTTTAAACACCATGACATAGCAACATAACATATGAAGCATATGATAGGTCGGCTCATAACGACTAGTAAAAGGGGACATGAAGGTTTGAATTTATATTTTAGGCTTTGGGATTCTAAGATCATTCTTGCACTCCTCGACCTTGACTTTGATCAATCTCAAGTTACTTTGAAATGGTCTATAAGGTGATGATTAGGAAGCAAATGCATAGAAATCAATATCAATAGGAGTAAAATATAGATGAATAGGTAATGAATATATGTCACTTAGTGTAAATATGAGTTAGGTGAAAAACTGTAAAAATTATACCACAAATCAAATCAAACCTAACACAAAAATATATTACTTAAGATGAAAATATATAAAAAGTATACCACAAATCAAATCAAACCTAACACAAAAATATACCACTTAAGATAAAAATAGGTAAAAATTTTACCACAAATCAAATCAAACCTAACACAAAAACATATCACTTACCAATATATTATTACATTTCCAGCAAAGTGGGGCCAGAACTAAATGGGAGTTAATATGGGTTTTCTAATTTTATGATTACACAAGTTATGTAGCTATGAAAAACGGCAAGAAACTTAAAAAATAAATAAACCCATTCCAAATAGCCGTCAGGGGATTTGAAATTCAAACAAACGGGCGGGGTACGGACCACGGTAAACGTAAACTGCATTCTAAGCAAATGCACTGTCAAAAGGGGAAAAAAGTGGGCACGAAACGGTGAACCGCCAACTGAAACCCCCAAAAAACCACTTCCAGGGGGATGGATCGGCCGCCCCATAAATCAAAGCAATGAGCTCTGCTCAGTTTGCCCCGCTCGCTAACAAAACGCAATGGCGTCTTCAAAGAGCAGATCCACTGCCCCCCTGCATCCTTCTCTTTCTCACGCCTGCCATTTCTATTCCAACTCTTCTACTTCTTCCCCCAACTTCTCACTTCACACTTCCTCCTCTCCCAACTGTTACGGTTATTCTTCTTCTGTGAATTTCGATGTTGCAAGATCCGTGTCGCCAAAGAGAAATCCCGTTCCGCCCGCCTTAGTAAGGAAGATGTGCCTGTGCTCGCCCAGCAGTCATCCAGGTGCATTTCGTTGTAGTTTACATAGGAATTGCTCTTCTGCTGCTTCTTCCAGTTCAGTTACACAAGCGGAGATCAGCGATGAAGAATTCATGTGTGAGAATCGGCAGCGTGGAAGAAGGAGAATGGGTGAAGAGGGCGCTCACTGCCATCATCCACCCCTCTTCTCACCAATTGCGAAGGAGAACGTCTTTCTGCCCGCAGCCCAGCAGGCTCCGCCATGTGACCAGAGCGGAAGACGTGGCTTTCTCTTGAAGCCCAGCTTTATTACCTGCGCTACAAATCTTCCGTTAAGGCTCGATGAATACGCCACGAGGCGGGTGGGCCATACATAGTCGGTCGAGGACCAGCGCGCGGCATTTCCATCGTCTGTAAAGGGTTTGGTCGTATAGCTACAGAAAACTAATTCCTTCCATGGCTAGATATATTCTTAGCTAGTTCCCCATGTGACCGGCGGATTGTATAGATAAATCAGTGTTATGAGGAATTGAAACCCACTAAAACCCCATACGGTTAATTCTAAAATGTACAATACTAGCAGTTGCACAATATTTAGGCGGATTTGTGATATGCAATGAAAAATGAATGTGCATCTCCATTTGCCTAAAATGAGATTTGCTAAAGAAAGATCTAGGCCTTCCTTATTCTATTTTGCCTTAACAAAATGGAGCAATAAGATTATTTTGCATACTACTAAATTTTAACTATAACAATCAAGTTTATTACAAAACTCAACTTCTAATCCACCTTTGGCAAGCCGAGATACAAGTCCTTAACAAATTTGATGAGATGCCTCTAGGTCGTGGCACCTAACCTAGACAACTCAAGGGAAATTTACCTACTTAAAACACACACCTAAGGCACAATTTACCAAATAGATGAAAACCCAAAAGATATGGTTGCCCATGCACTCGTAAAATTGACTTGTCAAGTTATTTATTTTTTATAAATGGAGGTTTTCCTAGAAAGGTATCAAAATATATCAGTTTTCTAAAATTAGATTCTCTATACTTCATTCTAAATGATGTCGAGATTTCAATAGTCTGTTAGAAGTACTAATGAATCCTAAAAATAGTTGTAACATTCATGGATATTAAACCAAAATGTGACATTCTCTTAAAGTGCATGTTACTACTGTGCTAGGCCTTTGCATTGCCACGTAACGCCAAAGTTCACTGCCAACTATGACTTTGTAGTCGCCATGCTTGGCACATCTATTATATCTCCATAAATGTGTTTTATACGTGCTATTTTTTTCTTCTTCTAGTTTATACTAGAGATTAAACTAGCAATTGCACCTTAGTGTGCAATGGGTACGCCGAGATATCATGTAGATAAAAGTAACAAGTAATTTCTTGAGAAGAGAGCATATAGTTTTGTTGATGGTGAATGGTTGTTGTCCATCCATTAGTACAATTGAAAGAATGTAGTGATATGTGTTGTCAAGAGACATTTTTGAAAACAAAAAATCATTGGCCATAATGGGATTACAAAACTAAGCTTAATTGTATAAACATAGTGGAAAAAAGTGTTACATTGTGTGATAGACTGGAAAACCCTACATTAAAGATTAGGCTATGGTACTTTTACAATGTAAAAAGTGGAGCTTGGTATGAAATGACACTTTTACAAAATATAAAGAGATAAAGAAAAGAGAGAGTGACTCTCTCTCTCTCTCTCTCTCTCTCTCTCCTGTTCTATCTCTATTTCTCTATTTTTCTTTGTCTATCAATCTCCATCTCTAAACCTCTCTCTCCCATTCTCTCTTCCTCTATCAGTTTTTATCTCTCCCCTTCTGTCTCACTCATTTTGTCTCGCCTTCTCTCTCTTACTCATCCTCTATATGATGAGAATGGTTCTAGATTTTTTCATCATCAATGTGTCAATGGATCTAGAGATGTACGATGCAAATTTCATAGATGGTAGCTGTTTGAAATTCTTTCCCAATGGGATATAATATCTTGCTCTAATGAACCAATATCATTTTGAATGAACGGATGGTATAGCAACAGTTCACTCCAACAAAATGCTTGTAAACAATGATCATCTACTATTGGGATGGTGGTGAAATGAGGGGAGACTCAAATAGTAGAAGGTGTTAAGTGTTGTTTCCATTTGTTGGACTTTTAAGATGCTACAAATGTCCATTTTTGAGACACTTCAATAAGCGATATTGTGCCCAACTGTATTGGTCATGACATGTATTAGTGAATGAAGCTTGGAGATAGGATGTTGCTATTGTTAGAGATAGCTACACTTTAGTGTGCAATGGGTACACTAAATAGATCTTAAAGGTAAATTATTAGGTCCTTAAGAAAATGACATGTTTCACTAATTTATTAAGGTTTACTTTTGGTGGTGGGTCTCTTACTCAAAAGGTTTTTCCCAAGTATATATGTCATCTTATCTTCTTTATCTCATTCACTTATTCTTCTATGTTTAATTAAGATTACATGTGTTCTATATCAACAAATTTTATTACTTTCCATTCCTTCTAATTGAGGAATAAGCATTGTAAAACCAACATTTGGTATCAAACCTTTGTTTAGATTGAGCCCATGAAGGAAGGGATACATTTATTATGTTTCTTTCAATTTTTTTTGTGGGATAATTCATGTGGATTTAAAATAACATTTGAAAATCAGAAGTCATGGCCAACACCTTGAAAATTGAGATTGAGAAGTTCAGTACGTAAAACTTTGAGCTGTGGAAATTGAAGGTTGAAGATCTTTTAGTGGAGATAGATTAGTGGATCATAATAATTGTTGCACTCAATTTTCTAGCATCAAAAATTGATTAAGATGAATGGGACAAGTTTGGTAGAAGAGATATATCTACTATTAGGTTATGTTTTTAGATAATTCAATCTTGATGAATGTTTTAGTACAAAACATTGCTAAGAGTTTATGAGATAAAATTATTGCATTATATCAACTGAGTGTTTTGTAGAACATTTATTTTTGAAAAGAATTTTGTATTCTTTAAATATGCATAAAGGAGACTTTGTAACCAGACATTTAAATGATTTTCATCTAGTAGTGAGTCAATTGGATTCCATTGATGTAAAAATGGAAGAAGAGGAAAATGTATCACTTTGATTTGTTCATTAAACGATACCATCTTTCTATTTTGAAGACTATCTATCTAAATGGGATCAATATCCTTTCTTTACTTGCTAGAATTGGGGATGCAAAAGTTGCATTGCATCATTTGGGTATACCACTCAATTATGTTGTATCTGCAAAAAATTGTAAAGAAAATAAGCTTATCCTCAAAAGTTGGGTAGATAAAACACATCAAAAAGTTAAATTGATTGAGGTGGAAAATGTGCAAAATTTGACGAAAGAAAGACTTGATGAAATGATTAATTCAGTTGGAGATTTTGTTGTGATAATAGGTGGAAGCCCCTATAATAGTCTAAAAGCAACAACATGAGAACATAAGGAATGGATGCAATGCATTCAAGTGTAACTTGATAGAATAATGAAACCTTCATTTTGTACTAATCTAGACTTCAATTTAGATTATAAATTCCTTATTTTTCATAGCCAAGTTCTTTCCCAAATTGAAGAGGCTACAAAAAACAAGTATTGAAAAGTATGGACATTATTATTATTTTGATTCTTTGTAACAAATTTGTTTGCACAATTAATGGATGTTGCCAATTGTAGGCCCATATGGAAATTATTTTGTTTATATGGAGAAAATTTATTTGCACATTAGCATGAGACTAATTGCAGGCTTGGATGTTGCTAATTACAATCCTAGGGTTAGTAGTTTGATTAGTCATGCTAACCATAATTTCCTTTTGTAAGGATTGAATGAAAGCCTAAAGGATTGCAAAAAAATAAATTTCATATAAGAAATCACTTAGATTTAGAAAATGATTAATATGAAACCCATCACAAGAAACCATTTTAGAAGATAAAGCTCAAAGAAAGTATGTCTTCCAAATGTTTGTCTATAGAAAATAAAGCTATAAATTTTTATTTACCACATGTTAAATGATTGGTTGGATTTGGAGTTCCAAATCACCTTGTGGGTCGATAGTGGAAGTTTAAAGAGTTTAAGCAAGGCCCACCATACTTTTACTTTGAATATGTGTATAGTATGCCAAAGGGTAACTAAAATGTATGGATTGAAAGTACTTTTTAGTTTCAAGTAGAAAACATGGCTACATGCATAACCTTATTATGAATTAGGCTATTTTAAGATTTACTATTAGGCTGTATTTTTCTAATTCAATCTTCATGAATGTTTTAGTTCAAAACTTTGTTAAGAGTTTATGAGATAAAGTTATTGCATTATATCAAACTAAGTGTCTTGTAAATAAGTTATTTTTGAAAAGAAATTTGTATTCTTTAAAGATGCATGAAGGAGATAACACTAAGCTTAAATGCATAAACATAGTGGTAAAAAGTGTTCCATTTTGTGATAGACTTGGTGTTAAGTATTCTTTCCATTTGTTGGACTTTCAAGTTAGTTGTTGTAAATGTCCATTTTAGGCCACTTAAATAAGTGACATTATTTCCAATTGTATTGGTTGTGCCATGTATGAATGAATAAAGATTGGAGATGGGATGTTTCTATTGTTAGAGATAACTACACTTAGTTTGCAATGGGTACACTAAAGAGGTGTTAAAGGTGAATTATTAGGTCCTTAAGAAAATGACGTGTTTCACTAATATATTATGGTTTACTTTTTTTGGTGGGTCTCTTACTAAGAAGGGTTTTGTTAGGAAAAATTGCATGTAGAAGATATCAATTAAATGCAAATAAAGATTAAACAAAGGAATGACAAATACACAGAAATAATAAAAGTGAGAGACACTTTTAACGTGGTTCACCCAAACTCAGGCTACATCCACCAACAGAGAGTCCAATATTATTATCCAGCAAATCAAACCGATTACAACCAACAATCCGTGCAACTCAATACTATTGCAAATGCTACAATACAATATCAACGGAAACCCTAACCCTTAGCCATTTTTATCAAGACTTTTGTCAGTTACAAAATAGGGTTTTTTATGTCGGCCAATAGAAAAAATAACTCCTGACACCTTTATAAAATAATAAAAGTCATTTGAGGTTTCGGGGGCACTGCCCCTCAATCCCACCATGTATCGTAACAGGGAGTGTGCCAAGGGTGCTGCCCTTGGACCCCACAAGGGGCATTGCCCCCAAACCCTTGTGATGAGGAGCAACCAATGGATACCAGAAATTGATGTCCTAATCGCTCACAGCCAACGAACTAACAGGAAAGCTCTCGTTTCAACTCCATCGACCAAGTCCCTCGGCATTCTCTAATGCCCTGATGGCATCCGCCTCTGTAGGGACGCGTTCTGTCAATGGTCGTAGAACCCTTGGCCAATCCAAAATGCTGTCGCATGGTTCTCCCTCCTGCGAACCATTTTAACTGAATGATGCAGGGACTTCCGGAGGTCATAACTTTTGACTCGGATGTGGGTTTTCTACGAAATTTTACAGGTGGATGCGTTATGAGGTGGCCAGTGGTTTCCCAACCGACCCTAGTCGGTTGGACCTCATCTTGGCACTTTTTCGGGGCTTCAAACTTTCATCTTGGCCCTCAAAATGGCAAATTAGTGTTTTTTTCTAGTTTTTTAAAAGTTGCTTTTTTTAATAACTCGAAACTCATGTTTCAAATTTAGGATGTTAGTTGGTTTTTCGTCCTACCTTAGCTTAATGAGCTTTTTGGGAAAAAACTGGATTCTCGAGATATGATTGTAAAATTACCTAAAATGGCAAAATTTGACAATTGTCGAAATCTGCCAAAAAAGGTAATTTTTTGTTTTTTTTTGTTTTCTTAGATATAAGAGAGTTTTCTCTCATTGTAGCAGGAGAGTTGAGGAATAGAAATTTTGTTATGTTTCAGCTTCCAAATTTTTGTCTCTCATGTTTAATGGCACAATTCTGTTGAGTGTATGTTGTGTGTTGCATCATTTGGTATCAGAGCAGGAAGATGGTTGGGAGAGGAAGAGGAAGAGGCGGTCTTGCCCAGATGCATAGAGAAATGCAAAATCTGCAAAGGCAAATATCAGAACTTACAACACGGATGGAAACCCAAAGACTGGGTAGAGGAGGAGATGAATCTGATGAAGAGATAGGTCAAGGAGGTGCAAATCAAGATACAGAACATGAAGAAGAAGAATTAGAAGGCATGAGTTTTGAAGAGAGGATGCTTAGGGCCTTAGAAGGGAAAAATGAAGGGATCAAGGTAGATGTTTCAGATTATGCAGGTAGTCTTAAACCAGAGGAGTTGATAGACTGGTTGAATGGCATGAGAAATTTTTTTGAATGGAAATCCATGACAGAGGAGAAGAAGGTAAAATTTGCATGCACCAAATTAAAGGGTCATGCAATGATTTGGTGGGATCATCTTCAAAAGGAACGAACAAGGAAAGGTAAGGATAAGATCAGGACATGGAATAAAATGGAGAAGAAGTTGAGAGAAAAATTTTTGCCCATAGATTATGCGCAAACCCTTTTTCGTAGGTTTCAAAATTTAAAGCAGAACCTCTCTTCTGTGCAAGATTATACAAATGAGTTTTATACACTGTCTATACGTATAGAGCATCAAGAAACTGATGCACAAATGGCTGCTAGATATGTGAATGGCTTGAAATTTTCTATTCAAGATGAATTGAGCATGCATCGACTCAACAATATGGAAGAGGCTTACCAATTGGCTCTAAAGGCTGAAGAAAAACAAAACAGATAGTATCATCAGAGGAATAGAGGAGGAAGAAGGGGTACATCAACCCCATTTCGAGGAGGTTCAAATTATGGCAGGGGAGAGTCATCCCATGGTGTGGAAAAACAAGTAGACACTCGGCAAGATCCTCCGAATCAAGAACGAGGAAGGGGATTTCAAAGAGGTAGAGGTTATGGTAGTGGTAGAGGATGGGAAAACCAGAGAAGGCCTTTCACTTGTTTCAGATGTGGAGAAGAAGGTCATAGGGCATTTGAATGCTCCAATTATAACATGCAAGAAAGAAATCAAGGAGGACAACCTAGGGTGAACATGATTCAAATGCAGCATGAAGTGGAAGGGACAGAACTGGAGGTTCCACCAGATGTGGGAGAAAGTCTCATGATGAGAAGAGCAATGGTGATTCCAGAGAAGGAGAAAACACAAGCCAAAAGCTCTGATGGTTCATGGCTTCGAACCAATATTTTCAGAACCAGATGCACTTCGGGTGGCAAGGTATGTCAAGTCATTGTTGATGGAGGTAGTTGTGAAAATATGGTTTCTAAAGAAATGGTAGACAAATTGAATTTACACTATGAAAAACATCCTCATCCGTATCGCATTGCATGGTTTAAAAAGGGAAATGAAGTCACTGTTGATAAAAGATGCCTCATTAAGTTTAGCATAGGGAAGATCTATCAGGATGAGATATGGTGTGATGTTGTCCCAATGGATGCCTGTCATGTGTTATTGGGAAGGCCATGGCAGTATGATAGAAAAGTTATGCATGATGGAGAGAAAAACACATACACCTTTTGGAAAGATGGCGCTAAGGTGATTTTATTGCCTCTCAAGGATGAAGGAAAAGGTGAGACCATGTTGTCTGAAAGAGATCTTGTTAAAGAAATGAAGGTGACAGGGTGTTGCTATGCATTAGTAGTGAAAAAAGGTGAAGAGGAAGACATTTCAGTTCCCCTAGAAGTAGCCGAGCTATTGAAAGAATTTGTTGATGTTTTACCTAATGAATTGCCTGATGGTCTACCGCCAAAGAGAGATATTTAGCATCATATTGACTTGATTCCAGGAGCAACTCTACCCAACCAAGCAGCTTATAGGATGAATCCAACACAACATGCAGAGATGAATAAGCAAGTAACAGAACTCCTAAGTAAAGGTGTGGTGAGAGAGAGCATGAGCCCATGTGCTGTACCTGCATTGTTAACCCCGAAAAAAGATGGAACATGGAGGATGTGCACTGATAGCAGAGCAATTAATAAGATTACCATCAAGTATCGGTTTCCTATACCTGGTATGGAGGACATGATGGATGTCCTTGCAGGGGCTAAATATTTCAGCAAGATCGACCTACGAAGTGGCTACCACCAAATCCGGATTCGAGAAGGGGATGAGTGGAAGACAACCTTTAAGACTGGAGATGGATTATATGAGTGGATGGTTATGCCATTCGGGTTATCAAATGCACCTAGCACATTTATGAGATTGATGAACACTATACTATGCCCTTACATTGGTAAGTTTGTGGTAGTTTATTTTGATGATATTTTGGTATTTAGTAACAGCAGAGAAGAGCATCTACAACACTTGAGGATCATCTTTGGTGTGTTAAGGAAGGAGAAGCTCTATGCCAATTTGAAAAAGTGTAGGTTCATGCAGGACAGTTTGGTTTTTTTAGGCTTTGTCATTTCTAAAGATGGTGTTAGAATGGATCCAGAAAAGGTCAGGGCAATCCTAGAATGGCCTAGTCCAAGCAGCATCACAGCGGTAAAAAGTTTTCATGGCTTGGCCACTTTCTATCGAAAGTTCATTCGCAATTTCAGTAGTATTGTAGCTCCTATAACATATTACACCAAAGGGAGGGAGTTTGTATGGACCAAGGATGCTGAGGAGAGCTTTAAGTACTTGAAGAAAAAGGTAACAGAAGCACCTATACTTGTATTGCCAAATTTTGATAAAGTATTTGAAGTAGAATGTGATGCCTCCCATGTAGGAATAGGTGTTGTACTTAGCCAAGCTGGAAAACCTATAGCTTTCTTTAGTGAAAAGCTGAATGCAGTGAGAAAGAATTATTCTGCTTATGATTTGGAATTTTATGCAATTGTCTAAGCATTAAGGCATTGGAGACATTATCTAGTTCCCCAGGAGTTTGTATTATTTACAGATCATATTGCACTGAGGTACTTGAACACACAGAAAAAGTTGAATAGTAGGCATGCCAAGTGGGTCTCTTTCTTGCAGGGTTACAACTTTGTGCTGAAGCATAAGTCTGGAAAACAAAATTAGGTTGAGATGCGTTAAGTAGGCGTGTTGCACTTTTGACCACAATGGAAGCTGAGGTGATTGGTTTTGATGCCATCAAAAATTTGTATGAGTCTGATGATGATTTTTGGGAGATTGTGGAACAATTGAAGACACCAATATCTGGTAACTTGGATCACTTTAGGGGTGAATATTTTATGCAAGATGGGTATCTATTTAAAGGAAAACAACTATGCATACTGGCTGGCTCAATGAGGGACAACATTATCAGAGAATTTCATAGTAGTGGGTTGGCTGGACATTTTGGCAAGGACAAGACAATAGCCTTGATAGAAGATAAATATTACTGGCCAAAGATGAAAAGGGATATAACTAAGTATGTAACAAGGTGTAGAATCTGCCAAGTGGCTAAGGGACATTCACAGAATACAGGATTGTATATGCCCTTACCAGTACCAGCTGCACCATGGACAGATTTGAGCATGGACTTTGTGTTGGGACTTCCACATACTCAACGAGGTAATGATTCCATTTTTGTAGTTGTTGATAGGTTCTCCAAGATGGTTCATTTTATTGCCTGTAAGAAGACTAATGATGCAACGAGGGTAGCAGAGTTATTTTTTTCAGAAGTTGTTAGACTACATGGTGTTCCAAAGACTATTACCTCTGACAGGGATACCAAATTCCTCAGTCATTTCTAGAGGACTTTATGGAAGAAGATGGGGACCAAGTTACAGTTTAGTAGTGCCTATCATCCTCAAACAGATGGGCAAACAGAGGTAGTTAATCGGAGTCTGGGAAATTTGCTGAGGTGTATTGTTGGAGAAAAGCCAAAATAATGGGATTTGGCATTACCCTAGGCCGAATTTGCCTATAATAGTTCTGTTAACCGATCAACAAGAAAGTCCCCTTTCCAGATTGTGTATGGCAGGAATCCTCAGGGTGTTCTAGATTTGGTACAGCTACCAATGAAAGATCGGGTCAGTGATGATGGGGAAGCATTTGCAGAACACCTTCAACAGTTGCAGCAAGAAGTGAGACAGAAGTTGCAGGACAGTAATGAGAGGTATAAGAATTCAGTGGATCCTAGTCGGCGACATCAGACATTCAATGAAGGTGACTTAGTGATGGTATATTTGAGAAAAGAGTGGTTTCCTACTGGGACATATCACAAGTTGAAGTACAAGAAAATTGGTCCTTGCAGAATTATAAAGAAGATCAATGATAATGCATATGAGGTCAGTTTACCAGATGATCTCGCTATTTCTCCCGTGTTTAATATTTCTGATTTATATGCATTCCATGGTGAGGATGATGCTGAAGATAGTCAACCAGAGGTGTCATGGCACAACCACATTCCCCATAAGAAGAAGGAAAAGATTGCACAGATTCTTGATAAGAACACTATCTCCACTCGGCAAGGGCGTTACAACAAGTATTTAGTATAGTGGGAAGGATTGCCACCAAAAGATAGCACATGGATTACAGAGTGGGAAATACAGAGGTTAGATCCCGTCAAATGGCAGCAGTTTGAAGACACTCACTTGCAGGAGCTGCGTTCTTTTCAACTAGAGGAGAATGATGCAGGGACTTCCGGAGGTCATAACTTTTGACTCGGATGTGGGTTTTCTACGAAATTTTACAGGTGGATGCGTTATGAGGTGGCCAGTGGTTTCCCAACCCATCCTAGTCGGTTGGACCTCATCTTAGCACTTTTTCGGGGCTTCAAACTTTCATCTTGGCCCTCAAAATGGCAAATTAGTTTTTTTTCTAGTTTTTTAAAAGTTGCTTTTTTTAATAACTCGAAACTCATGTTTCAAATTTAGGATGTTAGTTGGTTTTTCGTCCTACCTTAGCTTAATGATCTTTTTGGGAAAAAACTGGATTCTCGAGATATGATTGTAAAATTACCTAAAATGGCAAAATCTGACAATTGTCGAAATCTGCCAAAAAAGGTAATTTTTTGTTTTTTTTTTTGTTTTCTTAGATATAAGAGAGTTTTCTCTCATTGTAGTAGGAGAGTTGAGGAATAGAAATTTTGTTATGTTTCAGCTTCCAAATTTTTGTCTCTCATGTTTAATGGCACAATTCTGTTGAGTGTATGTTGTGTGTTGCATCACTGAACAACACATGGAAAATGCAAAAACCTATAGAATAGAAATAGAACTCAACGATCTGGAGGTCATTCCACTAATTTCAAAGAAATCCACTAGTGGAATGACCCCGAACGATTTCCCTTGCGATTACACCAGAACACAAACTTCTTTTATTTCTTCACAGAATTGATTTACAATCTTTCTGACCTAACTCTGTTCTTCTTGTTCTTGTTCTCTGTTCTCTGTTCTCTGTCTTGAGATCGATCAGATCTCACATATTTATCCCCTCACGGGGTAGTACAGAAAATGACTCCTAGCGGCTGGGAGATGTAACCGCCTCACCAACTTAACAGCTATCTAACAAACTATCCTAAAAATGGCAAAGCATGGTCAATTCAGACCTTATTACATTTAATGTCCGTCTAGGACTTCATTGAAAACATAAAATAACTTTAAGACAGCTAATGCCTCATGAAGGCTCCTGTAGATTAGGTGCCTTCGCACCATACTCCCCAAGTTGAAAAAACTCTTGTCCCAAGAGTTATGTGGTCTGCTGTAAACAACTTCATTTTGTCTTCAATCTTCGCAGCTTCAGGCTTCTAATCTTCACATCCATAGCTAGTGACCAACCAACCAACAAAATCAAACAACAATCAACTTTAGAGCTTCTTCAGGCTCCTTCTACTCCCATCAGTGGAGTACCTTTAGGCTGCAACATCAAGTGCTTCTTCAGTCAGGTATCCATCTCTCTCACTACTTCATAACACTAACTCACCAAACCATTCATCTCACCCAACAACAGATCCTGGTGATGCACCTACCACTCTCTCCTTAGTGGTTTCTCTCTGCACCCTTATCCAACCTAATCTCCATTGGAGAATGGTAACGACAGACCTCATCTTGCCTGCCCACACACACAACCTCAGAAAACATCCTTCTGCAGCTAGATGGACCAAGCACCTGCAACCAAACAAATTAGCAACAAAATAATGGTCACCAACACAATCTTTCCTTCAGTTCTTCACCTACCTTCTCAGTGACAGGAACAAATACAACACCCAAATCTTTCGCCAGCTCTGATACCAATATGATGAGGAGCAACCACTGGATACCAGAAATTTGATGTCCTAATCGCTCACAGCCGACGAACTAACAAGAAAGCTCTCGTTTCAACTCCATCGACCAAGTCCCTCGGCATTCTCCAATGCCCCGATGGCATCCGCCTCTGCAGGGACTCGTTCCGTCAATGGTCGCAGAACCCTTGGCCAATCCAAAACGCCGTCGCGCGGTTCTCCCTCCTGCGAACCATTTTAACCAAACAACACATGGAAAATGCAAAAACCTACAGAACAGAAATAGACCTCAACGATCCGGAGGTCATTCCACTGATTTCAAAGAAATCCACCAGTGGAATGACCCCGAACGATTTCCCCTGTGATTACACCAGAACACAAACTTCTTTTATTTCTTCACAGAATTGATTTACAATCTTTCTGACCTAACTCTGTTCTTCTTGTTCTTGTTCTCTGTTCTCTGTCTTGAGATCAATCAGATCTCACATATTTATCCCCTCACGGGGTAGTACAGAAAATGACTCCCAGCGGCTGGGAGATGTAACCGCCTCACCAACTTAACAGCTATCTAACAAACTATCCTAAAAATAGCAAAGCACAGTCAATTCAAACCTTATTACATTTAATGTCTGTCTAGGACTTCATTGAAAACATAAAACAACTTTAAGACAACTAATGCCTCATGAAGGCTCCTGTAGATCGGGTGCCTCCGCACCACCTTGTTAAATAATTTGGGGGGAAACCACGCAGATAAAAGTGGGGAAAATTTAACCTCCGAGTCTAATTAGGCTCCATATAACAACAGGTTTTCCCAAGTATACATGTCATCTTATCTTCTCTATCTCCTTCACTTATTCTTCTATGTTTAATTAAGGTTACATGTGCTTTATGTCAACAAATTTTATTACTTTCCATTGCTCCTAATTGAGGAATAAGCATTGTAAAACCAACATTTGGTGTCAAAACTTTGTTTGGATTGATCTCATGATGGGAGGGATACATTTCTTATGTTGCTTTCAATTTTTTTTGTGGGATAATTCATATGGATTTAAAATAACATTTGAAAATCAAGATTCATGGTCAACACCTTGACAATTGAGATTGATAAGTTTAATAGGTAAAAATTTGAGTTGTGGAAATTGAAGGTTCAAGGTTGAAGATCTTTTAGTGGAGATAGATTAGTGGATTATAATAATTGTTGAACTCAATTTTCTACCATAAAAAAATGGATCAAGATGAATGAGATAAGTTGGATAGAAGAGATAGATCTACTATTAGGTTGTGTTGCTAAGAGTTTATGAGATAAAATTATTGCATTATATCAAACTAAGTGTCTTGTAAATAAGTTACTTTTGAAAATAAATTTGTATTCTTTAGAGATACATGAAGGAGACTTTGCAACCAATCATTTAAATTAATTTCATCTAGTAGTGAATCAATTAGCTTCCATAGATGTAAAAATGGAAGAAGAGGAAAAATGTGTTGAACTTTGATTTGTTCACTATAGGATACCATATTTCTGTTTTGTAGCCTATCTATCTAAAGGGGATCAATATCCTTTCTTTGTTCTCTAGAACTGGGGGTGCAGAAGTTACTTTGCATCATTTGGGTATACCACTCAATTATGTTGCATTTATAAAAAATTGTAAAGAAAACAAGCTTATCCACAAGAGTTGGGTGGAAAAACAAATAAAAGGGTAAATTGATTAAGGTGAAAGATGTGTAGAATTTGACAAAAATAAAGACTTGATGAAATGATTAATTCAATTGGAGGCTTCAATCTGATAATAAGTGGAGGCCCTATAATAATCTAATAAGCAACAATAGGAACACAAGGGATGGGCTAGAGGGGAAGCATTCTACTATTTTATATGAATTTTCATGGATTGTGAATTATATAAGGCATGCAATGCATTCAAGTGTAACTTGAAAAATTAATGAAACCTTCATTTTGTACTAATTTAGAATTCAATAGATTATAAATTCATTAGTTTTCATATCCAAGTTCTCATCCAAATTGAAGAGGCTACTAAAAACAAGTATTGAAAAGTATGGACATTATTATTATTTTGATTCTATGTAACAAATTTGTTTGCACAATCAACATGGGACTAATTGCAAGTATGGATTTTGCCAATCGTAGACCCATATGAACATTATTTTAATTACATAGAGAAAATTTATTTGCATAATCAACAT
The DNA here is from genome assembly GCA_027924645.1 of Cunninghamia lanceolata. Taxonomy (NCBI): domain Eukaryota; kingdom Viridiplantae; phylum Streptophyta; class Pinopsida; order Cupressales; family Cupressaceae; genus Cunninghamia; species Cunninghamia lanceolata. The sequence goes on from BSBN01000887.1 coordinate 1,697,767, forward strand.
GGGACTAATTTTAGGATTGGATGTTACCATTTACAATCCCAACACTATTACTTTGATTAGTCATGCTAATCATGGTCTCTCTCTCTCTCACTTCCTCTTTTGTTCTCTCTATTTTTCTTTATATATCTCTCTCTATCTCCCTTTTTCTCTTTTCTCTTCCTTTCTCTATCTCCTCTCTTTGTCTCTCTATCTTTATCTATCTCTCTCTTACCATCTCTCTTTATTTTTCTCTGCCTCTTTATCTCTCTATATCTCTACCTCTTTTTGTGTCCCTCTCTATCTAATTCTTTGTCTCCTCTCTATCTTTCTATCTTTATATATGTCTCTCTGTCTCCTCTCTCTTTCCTTCTATCTTTATATATGTTTCTCTCTCACTAATGCAAATTTAATTTTCTTGCTAGAAAAATTCTAACACACTAATCATAAAACAGATTTATATATTTTTTTAGAAAAAATTAAAAATTATAGAAAAATAATTTTTAAAAAATGATGCCATGAAAAATACAGTGATGTTATTTTGTATTAAATACTCTATTTCATAAAGAAGCCAAAATAAGGTTTGATCATACAACCATGAAATGCAAAGAGATGTTTCAACTGTAAAGAATGATTCACTTCATAGAAGTTGGAACCTTCAACTCATTACCAATATGTACAGAAAAAATAAAAGTCATCATGGACGGTGCAACCTACCACTAGTTTTTAAGTTAGTACATTCAAATCCATTGCATGCAACACACTGTAAATTCCTAGAAAGGTATCAAAATATATCGGTTTTCTAAAATCAGATTCTCTAAACTTCATTCTAAATGATGTCAAGATTTCAATAGTCTGTTAGAAGTACTAATGAATCCTAAAAATAGTTGTAACATTCATGGATATTAAACCAAAATGTGACATTCTCTTAAAGTGCATGTTACTACTGCACTAGACCTTCACATTGCCACGTAACGCCAAAGTTCACTGCCAACTATGACTTTGTAGTCACCATGCTTGGCACATCTATCATATCTCCATAAATGTGTTTTATACATGCTATTTTCTTCTTCTTCTAATTTATACTAGAAATTAAATGACCACCTCATCACATGCTAGTTTGATAGGTATGTCATAGTCCCTCCTACTTCCATTACCCTACATTTCTATTTTGCATATGCTTGCAAACAATTTTCTGAGCAGTGAAGCATATCGATTATTGAAGGGTAATGGACCATTATCCTACATTTTTATGAAAGCAGGTGCATAAATTTGTGGAATGAGATGAATGTTAGAAAAGTAGGTTGTAGTCCTCCCCATTGCCATGCTTTTTAGGCTTCCTGAATGAGTTAATTGTTCGTGTCCTGTAATTTTCTGTGGTCCATGATAGTGATTTTTTTTTGGAGAAATGTTGGTGCCATTTTATTCGTAACTTTTAGTTTTCATGTACATCTTTCTTTCCTTCCAATGTATTTATTTTAAGTATCTATTTTTCCTTTCCATCGTTCACTTTTTGACTCTTTCTAAAGTTTGATTTTTCGACTCTTTTATTTGTTGAAGCTATAAAATCACCTATTACAGGATGTCATTGTTGTTAAGAAAAAGATATGACACATTTTGTTCCATATCAAATCCATGTTATCACGGAGTTCAAAATATTGCGTAGAAGCCATGAGGCTAAAGCCCAAATAAGGAACTTCCTAACACTGGTTATTATATATCTAGTTTAGTATCCATCAATATAAATTATCACAATACATAGGTACACCAATATCATACTTATATAGTTACAAAGATAATTGCAATTGAATGAGGCTAAAAAATTATATGAAAAGGAGCAATTAGTCCATAGAAATACTGATACTTTCCATAGTGTTCATCTTCTAATTCAATATTTAACTAGTATACCTATATTTAAAAAATATATCTAAAGTATGCTGAGAGATATCCTTCTCGAGGCGCCTATTTCCACCTATGTGTAGTAAATTGATTTAAAAAATAGGTGCCTTGAGAAGGATATCTCTTGGTGTACTTTAGATATATTTTTTAAATATAGGTATACTAGTAGCATCCACAGTAGCAAGCCTAATTCTAACTATATTATATAATTATAAGAATTATTATAATTATATAATATATCTAATTATGGTTAGTATTAGAATTAAGGTTAGATTGAGGGTTATGATTACAATTAGGGTTTGGGTTAGAGTTAGAACTAGAGGTTAGATTAGGATTAGGGTTTTGTTTATGAATATAGTTAAGGTCAAGGTTGTAACCCTAATTCTAATCATAATTCTAACCCTAACAATAACTGTAATTCTAAGCCTAACCCTAATTATACCCCTAACCCTATTTCTACCCCTAGATCTACTTAACCCTAATTCTAACTCAAACCCTAATTCTATCTCTAACCGTAATTGTATTGATAATCTTAATTTTATCCTTAACCCTAACATTTTTTTTCATTAATTATAATTGTAACTATAAATCTAATGCTATCCCTAAATGTAACTGTAACCGTAATCCTAACCCTAATCTTCAACCAATTGTAACCCTAAATCTAATCATAGATTGAACCCTAATTCTAACCTAAACCCTAACCCTAACCCTAATTCTAATCATAACCCTAATTCTCTCCCTAATTGTAACCCTAACCCCAACCCTAATTCTAACCATCTAGTTGTAACCCTAATTCTAACCCTAACCATAATTCTTATTGTAGGTAATTCTAATTGTAACGCCAACCCTACTTCTAATACTAACCCTAACCCCAAGTTTGATTCAAACCTTAACCCTAATTCTAATTCTAAACCTAACCTTATTTCAAACCTGAACCCTAATTCTAACTATATTCTAAGTCTAATACTTACCCTAGAACTCTTTCCCTAATTGTAATCCTAACACTAATACTAACCTTAACCCTAACCTTTGTTCTAAGCGTAACTATAACCCTATTTGTAACCATAACCATAATTCTAGAACACTAACCATAATTGTAAATTTAATTCTAGTCCTAATCCTAATTATAATTATAATCCCAACTCTAACCCTAACCCTAATTGTAACCCTAACCCTAATGTTAATTCTAACTATAACCCTAATTATAACTCTATTTGTAACCGTAAACCTAACCATAAACATAATTCTAACCATAACACTAATTTTAATTGTAATTCTATCTCTACCTCTAATTCTAATTGAAACCCTAATTCTAATTGAACCCTAACCCTAAGACAAATTCTATTTGTAATCACAATTCAAATTTCAACTCTAATTCTAACCCTAAATATAACCCTAACCCTAATTGTAGGCCTAACTTGTAATGTCAACCCAAATTGTAACTATAACCCTAACCCTAACATTAATCCTAACAGTAATTCTAGCCCTAACCCTAATTCTACTCCTACCCTAATTCTACCCCTAGATCTTCTTAACCCTAATTATATTCCTAATTGCAACCCTAATCCCAACCCCAACCCTAACCCTAACTCCAATTCTAACCCCAAATCCAATTCTAACAATAAACATAATTTTAACCCTATTTTAATTGTAACCCTAACCCTAATTCTTAAAAATATAAGCCTAACCCTAACCCTAACTCTGACCCTAACCCTAATTCTTAAAAATACAAACTCAATTAATAATAATAAAATAATAATAATAATAATAATCCATTTCTCTTACCTTTACTACAATAAAGCAAATAAAATTAAAATCCCATCTATATTTAAAATTTAATAAAAATTTTAAACATGGAAAAATAATATGAAGAATAAACCTAAATAATTATTCATTTCTAAAACTTAGTCAAATATTACTATCAATATATTTATTAAAAGCATAAATAAAGTTAAAAAACAATTAAAAAGCATCTTACTCCACTAAAATCCAAGTGGGCTAAATTTAAGGAGGTAATTGTGCAACTCACTATTAAATTTAAAACTTGAGGTTTTCCACTATTTAAAGGAGATGTCTATTTTCCTTAATGCCATAGTATTTATGGAATTTAATAATAAAAACTCTATCTTATTTAAATTATATAAAATAACCAAATAATCATATTTTTTTAAAGTCATCCTAAATGATAGTCTACTACAAAAAGTCTAATTAACACTTAAAAAATTAATATTCTTCTCACAAAAGCAAATCTAAAAGTTTAATTAAAGTAATAATATCTCAATTAAATTAAGTCAGCTACATAGTAGGAGCCCACTAAACAATGATTTAGAATTTTTTTAGACTACTTCTTTCTTTCATTTTTTTTGCTACAAAGTTTTAGAGTTGAGCAAGAAGGGGTTTTATGAGATGAGGTAAATTTATTCATACTCCTCATGGATTTATTGCTCTTGATTTTTATTTCTTATTTTTATTTTTATTTGGGTTACCCTATTGGTACTTTTTCTAAGATGTGAGTTGTTGTAGGGATGAAGGGTTTTGAAAGCTTAAATGAAGAAATCTTGGTTGAAATTTTTTAATTTATTCAAAATATCCCAACAATCCAACATGCATGCCGAGATTTCCACTTCAAATGTTTGTATGGAAGTTGGGTTAACCCAGAGGCTGATTTTTGTTTCCTATTTTTTATTTTTATTTGGCTAACCCTATTGGTACTTTTTCTAGGATGAGTTGTTGGAGGGATGAAGGGTTTTGACAGCTTAAATGAAGAAATCTTGCTTCAAAAATCCCAAGAATCCAACATGCATGTGGGGATTTCCACTTCAAATCCTTGTTGAATATTTATAAGTTAAAGAAATGTAATTTTTCATTTTATATTTGATTATTTTGCATTTTTTCTTGGGTTTTAAAGATTTTTAATGATATTCTTTTTTATTTTTTTCATTTTTTAAAAAATTACAAAATTTTATTTCTTCTTTTTTATTTTTAATTTTGAAATTACATATATTATGACTTTCTTTTTAGATGTTTTCTTTTATTTTTAACTATTATTTTCTTTTTTTTTGTCTTATTAAAAATATTGATGTTTCCTTTTCAATTTTCTTTTCCTTTTTATAATATTTTTGGAATGTAATTAAGTCTTTGAAAAAGGGGTTTGAGAGAAATCAAATCTTTTAACTTATGGATCTGGATATACAGTGTTTTTTTAAAGGTCTTTAATAGTCTACAAATGCATCTCTATTTAAACTTTTTCAAAGTTTATAAAAATTTGGTATATAAATCACTTCATATAATAGAGAAAGTTCAAAACCTGTTAAAAGTTGGTTAAGAAAGTATAATTTAAGGATTTTAGAGTTTAAGATCTTTTAAAAAGGGAAGAGTAAAAAGATAAACTTTTGGTAAGTATATCTCTTATTGTTAATTGCAATAACTTAGAGAGATTTAATATATATATATATCTTAACATTTCATTTATCTGATAAAAAAAAAAAATTAGAATGTTTTATATTGTGCAGCAAACCAGAAACTAAAACAAAAATACAGAACAAAGGATGAGGTTCACCCACTACATCACAAGATGGAATTAATATTAAATAAAATATTTATATGAAGAATGCCAAATCTCAAGGCTAGAATCACACAACTTTGTGATTCTCTTTAATAAACTCTGAAATGTGCAGACAATATAACTAATTTAATTTTTTATAGTATATGTTTCAGTTAAATTATTATTTTTCACTTCATTTTCCTCTTTGGGTGCCCACTACAGGTAATAATTAGGTTCTTCAATTTATCATCATCCCACTATTAGCCATTTATTATGACACTTCAATTTTTATTATATTTTTTTATTTAATTTCTTTAAATTTTTTAGAATTTTTTGAATAATATTTACATGTTTATTTGTTTACAGGATTCATGCCTCTGGCGTAATGAATTAGAAAATCAAATTTTCCTAAAGAGTTGTGTTAATGAAGGGCCCTGCGAATCTGATGGAGAGATGAATTCAACTATCTATTTCTTTATTTATTTATTTTGCTAAGTTTAATCCCAAAGGGGTGGGACCTCATCCTTTATTTATCATCCGATAAAGAGGTTTGTTGAATAGAATAGATTTCAAAGCATGTGAAAAGATGAGCCACTAGTTACGACATATTGACTAGTTTCCAGGAGCTTTTATATGGCATACTAACTAGTTTATGAGGCACTGATTGGTTTCCAAGAGCAAAGCTCCCATAGAGAAAGCCTAGGCTAATGGTTCTGTTGACAAATCTTCCTACCCTCCTATAAACCCCACTTCACATGTGAATAATCCAGCTCCTTCAACAATTAACCATAAGTCTCAACCACCTCCTTACTAGTCACCTAATCCTAAACCTACCACCCCCCTCCCGCAAACCTACAACTTCTGAGACTCACATGCTTCAACCAGGTCCCATCCCTCACAATGCTCCAACTATTAACCCATCTACTTCCAAAAATTCCTCCTTTCGGGTGGCGTATGATTAAATGTCGTAAAGAATTATCAAAGTCTACTACTGATCGCATAGCTGCAAGGAGAAGGTCCCTTTCACCTCCTCCTGCTGCCAATGCAAGACATGCCAATATTTCCCATTCCCGCTCAAGATTGCCTCCTGGTGACTTATCTATGGCATTGGTTCCCCTCAACCCTCAATCCGTTGATGTGGTGAATCAGTACCAGGTGCTAGTGTAGGAGGAAGAAGAAATCATCCCTGATTCCCATTGAACTGCAAAATTATGGCTTGGAATGTGAGGGGCCTCTCAATCCCCAACCGATGTCATAATGTTCGCCAAGTAGTTAATAAACATCTCCTTGATGTTATCTTCCTCCAAGAAGTTAAAGTCAGTGGGATTAGGCTAGAACTTACCTTACAAGCAATTTAGAAAGATGCCATGTTTATTCACTCTAATCATTAGGATGGGAGGGGTGGAGTGGTATTGGGTATTAATTTGTGGATTGCAAAGCATATTATCTCTTTAGGAGTTGACCCTACCTCTTGATGTGCATAGTGTAATTGCCTGTTATATGGCCAAACCATTCGATTTTGCTCAATCTATGCTCCAAATAATGCACATGATAGAACACAACTTTGGAATTAGATGTGTAATGCTTTGCCAATGGAAGAATGGATTCTTGGTGGCAACTTCAACATGGTTGAGAATCATGTAGATCGTAGTTGGTTTAGCAATACCAAATTATCACATTCTGAATTTGATGCTTGGCTGCTTTGCTGCAATTCTCTGGGTGTGTTTGACCCTTTGACTTGCCACAAAGACTCTCATATTGCTCATTGGTTCTCATGGTTAGATAATCAACAAGGAGCTTAGTGCAAGCTTAGCCGTCTTGACAGCTTCTATTTGCCCCCTTCAATTCCTCTGCTGCCTGCTAAAAACGGCTCTCTAGTTCAGTTAGATCCTGCTACTTACCTCTTAGATCATCTTCCTCTCCTTACCACTTGTACATTCTCTTGTCATCAACGAGAACTTAGTTCTCTCCCTTTCAAGCTTAATACTTCTCATCTCTTGAATCAAAATTGTATTGAAACTCTAATCGCTATATGGAATGAGCAGCCACGACCTGGTGCTAATGAGAGTTGGATCCTTTGGTGGGAACAAGCACTTACTCGCTGCACTACCTTTCTTTGCTCTTATGGATGTAATCTTGCTTGGAAACAAAAAGAGCAGAACACACTCTTCAAGGTCAACTCGAAAAAAGTAGAAAACTCTTGGCTGCCTCTCCATATGATGTTAACATTCAAAAGAAGGTGGTAGCTGTAGAGCATAATCTTCAAAAATTAGAGGAATATAAAAGCAGAGGTGCCCAGATTAGAGCCCGTCTAAATTGGATGAAAAATGGAGACAAAGGCTCTAAATTTTTCTAAAGCACAAAAAGGAATATATAGGACCAATTAAAAATAACAATGATCAATTATGCTTTGACACTGAAAGCATTTAGGAAATTTTCCACTCTTATTTCCAGCAGCTCTTTGCTGATGACTCTACAAATGATTCTCTTCAAGAGATTACTGAGGAGGCTATATGTAACTGCATTCAAACCAAGGTGGATAAGGAACATCAACAATATCTTGATAGATTGCTAACCATAGAAGAGTTTGATACTGCCTTGCTTGCCATGCCCAATGAAAGAAGCCTTGAAATTGATGGGTTACCTGTTGAATTCTTTAAATCAATGTGGCCATATATTAGATCAGATTTCTTTGCCATGCACTTGGAGGCTTATGAGAAAGGCTCTCTAGGACCTTATATTAACCAGGGGCTAATTTGATTGATTCCTAAATGTAAAAACTCTGATACAGTCTCAGGTTGGCATCCTATAACACTTCTTAACACAACATATAAAATTATAGCAAAGGCCCTCGTGAGAAGAATAAAATCTATCACCCAAGAGATAGTCTGACCTAAACAAACTCGTTTTCTAGGTGTTAGATTCATATTGGATAATCTTGTGCTTGCTCAGGAGACAGCAGTAGAATGGGCTCAACAATCTGCACAAAATGCTCTTCTAGTTAAATTGGACTTTGATAAAGCATATGATAGAATGAAATGGCAATTCATTGTGAAGATGCTTAAGTGGCTCGGATTCGGATAAAGATTGATTGCTCATGTTTAACTCTTGTTTAATGATGCTAATGCTCATTTGATCATTAATGGGGTTCTAACTGAAGTATTTCCTCTTCAAAGATCCATCCAACAAGGTTGCCCTTTGGCACCATATCTTTATGTTCTCACTACTGATGCACTTGGGTATCTCCTCCAACATGCTCATCATCAAAAGCTTATTCAAGGGATTTCATTGCCAAGCAATGCGGTTGCTCTAAATTCTCATTTTGTTGATGACAGCATGTTGTTCCTCTAGAATTCTGCTGAAGAAATTGCCAACACTCTTAATATTCTAGAGATCTATTGTGCTGCCTCAGAGTCTTAGGTGTCTATGAGAAAAACAAAATATTTCATGACATCCTCCAACTCACCCCCCTGGTGGATTCCTATGGAATGGAAATGGATTAAACATGGCTGTATATCCAGATATTTGGGTATCCCCTTTGGTATTGGTTTATCTTTAAAAGATATGTGGAAATGGTTCTTGGAGAAGTTGAATTGTAAACTGTCAGCTTGCACATTTAAATTCCTATCCTTACTTGGCAGAATTCAAGTGGCTAACAAAATTCTCTTAGCCAGTCATGTATACATCTCTTCCCATTGGCTACAATCTAAAGCATGCTACAATCAACTCACAAAAAGTATTAGAATCTTTTTATAGTCTAAGTGGGGCAAGAAAAAATGGATGCCTATTGCTGCATGGAATCATTGCATTCATCCCAAAGACCGTGGTGGCCTTGGTATCATCGACCCATACACACAAGGTATATGCCTTACAACTAAATGGATCATTAGAGCTTTTCAAAGGACAACTCCTTGGAAAGAAATTATCCATTTTCATGTGCTTACTACCACTTCTGCTAAGTATTGGTCTTCTATTTGGTGGCAAGAAAAAATTCTTTTGGCTCCCTATTTCAAAATTCAAGCTTCTGATCAAGTAAAAAGTATATTAAAAGCTTGGCAAATTGTGTCACCTCTCCTTTGTTGGCAGGACAACTCTTTAAGCAATGGTTTGAGCTTTCCCACTTCTTCAATATGGTGGAATAGGGTTATTCAGATAAATACTAAACCTCTTGCCACTATTCAAAACTTAGGAGGGAAATGGTTGTTCAAAAAGGGAATCAAGACATTTATGGACTTATGGGACCTCTCAAATATGACTTGGAAGAATGATCAGTCTCTTAGGTCTGAGTTCAACAGGAGCCAATTACAAAAAATCTATCTGGTTCAGGCGCTTGTCCCTCTGCAGCTCCAACTTAAATTCTCAACTAACACACAATGCAATTTCTTCAACCAGGTCACATCCCTCACAATGCTCCAACTGTTAACCCATCTCCCTCCAAAAATTCCTCCTTTCGGGATGTGGTTCTGGATGACGGGTGGCGTATGATTAAACATCGTAAAGAATTATCAAAGTCTACTATTGATCGCATAGCTACAAGGAGAAGGTCCTGTTGTGATGCTCACAACACGCCCCATTTTACTCCTTAGCAAAATGAGGACCCTTGCTGTGGCTTTGCTTTTGCTTGTGTGGGTCTGTTTGGTGGTAAAAGGGAAAAGAGAGTGAAAGTTACAAACCTTGTTGAAAATAAAAAAAAAATAACATTGAGTACCAGAGCAGAATATGGGTGGATTCCTTGTCAAAAATGAGTGAGGGTTGCTTTTTCAACTATGTTAAAATTCACAATATTTTGCAAGTTATGTATGTGTTTGGTAAAATGTACAATGTGAGGGTTTGTAAGTTACATATACAAAGTACTTTGTATATCAGTTCGTTTGTAAGTTGCATATACAAAGTCCTTTGTATATTGGGTCATTTGTATGATTGCATATACAAATCTATTTGTATATCAGGTTGCATATACAGGGTCACTTACATACAAAGTTGCTCATATACAAAGTCCTTTGTATAGTGGGTTGCTCGTATACAAAGTCCTTTGTATATCGGGTCATTGCATAAGTCGCAAAAGAAGTCATCGGGTTTTTATGCATTGTTTACTTGTATGCATTTGGCTAACGTTTTATTTCAGTACATACAAGGTGGACCTGACAGAGCTTAGAGTTTAAATGTATATTCTGTCGAGTCCGTTGAATGTATTTTATGTTTGTATGTTTAGCGAAAGCGAAACATACAATGGGTTATACATGTCGTGGAACCGAAATGTTTATAAAGTAAAGAGTAATTGTTGTATGTTTCCACCTTATATGTGTGCGGTTACATACATTTTAAGATACATACAAGACGAAACCAAAAGGATCATGAAATAGGATTTTATTGTTGTATGTTTCGCGTGTTGTATGCATGCTTCTGAGACATACATTTCAAGATACATACAACGCAGAACTGAAGAAAGTTTAAAATTTGGTTAAGGCGATGTATCCTGACTTAATGTATATTAAAAGATGCATTGCACTTTATGCATGCTGCGGAGCCGAAAGTGAGTAAGCTGTGATTTACAAGAGTTGAAGTCCGAAAGGACATACAAGGGATCTTGTATGTATCTTGGGCTTTGTATCTAAGGGTTTGATATAAGTGTTATATGCATCGCAAAGATACAAGGGAAAGTAATGTGGGCTCCACCGCTCATCGGCGTGAGTAAGCTTGATGGAGCAAGAGTTTTAGATCATACTGATCTTATGCCTCTAGCCGATAGGAGTTGCATCAGCCAGATATGTATCATCGGTGGGAGTTTTTTGGATCGACCCGACTAAATGAGTTACACCGATGATAAGGAAGTATACAAAACGTGATATACAAAGTGAAAATATGAAGTACGGAAAAAGCAGAAAAGGGAGGGAACTTTAGTTTGATTTCTTGCATAAGGTGCTTGTATGTTTAAAGATATAGAGAAGACATACAAACAGAACATACAAAAGGGTTTGTATGTGGAATTAAACTGGCAGTAAAAAGTTTGAAAGTGCACTAACACTGCAACTGAAGACCGAATTAATGGCGCATTAATTGTTGTAATTAATGCCCATCTAACATTTTGACGAGGTATAAATTGGCGAAAGCCACGTGAATTTTTTATAATCCATTTTTATGTTTGTTGGCAGGTGTGCAGATATATACAAGGAGGAGCTTTAATGGCGATGACCTCACTGAGTGGCGGTGGATCAAAGAGGAAGCGAAAGGAGTAAAGGCTTTCAATGGGAAGAAAATGCAGGTGGAAGGAAACATTATTAAAAGAGCAACAGAAGATATTTTGAGGTGTTAGGGTTCCAAAGGGCATCTTTTATGCTTAGTATGAGTATGCTACTCAGAGATATTTTGGTGGGATTTGTTTTCCACTGATTGATGCTACACTTGAGATACAGACCGTTGATTGACTAGGGTTTTGTGGCTGTATTGGGGATAATCAAACCTATATATTGAGCCCCTTTACTTTGTAATATTTACATAGGGACACACATGGATTTATAGAACAGAGCTAGAAGTTGTAATTAACAGTTTTTGAAGAGCATTTTAGTTTACAATAGGAGGTCACCTGTGTCTGCAATAAGGAATGCGTAGAACATCTAGCTTCCTTACTGTATCTGTAAAGAGTTGTAAGTTTTATGTAAATTGATTAATGAAGCTAAGAGTCATTCATACATTGTAAATCGCATATGACTGTTTATCTTGAATATAAATGAATCTAGAATTCTACGTCTATATTCAGAGTGTCTTCTGGCTCTTCTTTGTATTTGAAATAATATCTCTTAAAGCTTGCAATCTTGAATGTATGTTCATGAAAATACTCAGGGCTTACATTTAAAGGTTTAGTCTGTGGATTTAATCAAGTTTGTTGTACTACTTACAACGTGCATAATAGAGCATTTAGATCCTGTAGTAGAATAAAGTTTAATTTAGATTTCTCTAACTTTTCCCAAACCATTTGAAATACCTATCTTAAATGCAAAAATTTAAAGGAGATTGTCTGATATTTGAAGGAAACATGAACAGCTAAGTTGATATTGGACAGTTTTCATAATATTTGAAAAGAAAGCTTGTGTTAATATAAATCATATAAAGCTTTGTGATACAGTAAAAAATTTATGCAAAGGAATGAATAAAATGTTGACATTTGTGGTATTTTGCATAACTCGAGTCCAGTAAATCATCAAAAACCTTAAATCAAGTAAGGCCCCTTGCATATTACAGCTTCACATTAACCTACTGAATTATCCACAAGGTCAAGTCCTGACCATACAGAAACTTGGGATTGAGTAATCTTCATTGATTTCTTCATATATTTCAAGATAGTTAGGTTCATTTTTGTGAATTTTAACTTTTGTTATGAATGTGTAAAAACAATCATCAATAGTTTTTGGCGCTAGAAGGAGGGCATGATGGGATTTAAGGTAGATTTTGTGTAGGCTAGCCAAGAGGATCTTTTTTGGAAATTTGAGTGTTCTGTTTGCAAATATCTTCTGTTTGAAAGAATTTGAATGTTTTTTTTGCAAAGGTACTGCTCAAACTTCAAGGACTATTATGATTTTCTCAGTTTTAATGTTTTATTCTGAGATATGTTAGATCTCATAAAATTTCAAAAATCTAAAAAGTTGAAAGCAAAGTGCCATTTTCAATGGACTCATATGAAGACAATTTCCAGGTTAATATTCATGTCTTTTAGGAAACTTTAAATAGGAAACTTTATCCTGAAAATTTATCTAACTTTGGTTTATGTGGAAGGTGCAGGATACATAAGTCCACAAAGTATGGTGAAATTAATTGTCTGACTTTTCTTACAAGGTTAGATTTGGCTTTAAAAGGATTGATCTCTTTCTCAGATGTGTATAGGGCTGAAGGTTGGCAGGAAAATGAGAAGATTATGGAGCAGCAGGAGGATGCAATATCAACAGTCATTAATTGTTCAGAGAATGCAAAGATTGAACCAATGCTAGAAATAAAGGATAGTAAAATCTCTTCTTTGGGATCATGTGATGGCGAGAAAAATAATATATTTTTTTTGTCAAGGTTCAAATGTGGATAAAGCTAATGACAGGTATAAATATCCTAAAAAATACAGGGAGGAAATCACAACTCATGTTCATTTTCTAGATGATAAGCAAAGAGGATTTAATGAAAAGAAAAAGAAAAGTGAGATTAATCTTGATACATTATTTGATAAATATATGGAATTACTAAGAAATACTTTTCAAGAAGAAATCTCTGGATTTGATTTGAAATGTTTTAACGAAAATGATTTGGCAAAGAAATATAGACAAGTATTGGAAGAATTAAAGTACATTAAAAGTAAAGAGGTTTCTGTATCAGCAAATAAAGAAATCATAGGAAAAGAAGTAAATCTTGATTTATTATTTGATGGATTTAAATTGAATGACCAAATCCAAGATTGTTGCAGGATAATAGAACCAAATACTTTGCTGAATATTAGGACTGAATTATTTGAGGAACAATTCTTGAAAATGGAAGATACGGAGGATTATACTATTGTTGTACATAATCAGGCATCACTCTAGCATTATTTTGAAAGTGAAATAAGGAAGTATTTTCATGAATCAAACATTTTTTCACATTCAAAGCCAGGTAATCTAGAAATGATAAATTTAGATATGTCAGATTATGATGGTACTATTTAGAGGCTGATGTGCAGATAATTGAAGAGAACATTGAGATGTTTCCTGAACTTGAGGATAAACTGAACATCTAGAATGAAGAGATAGATGTGGATAAAGATGAAGAAATAATCCATCAAGAGTCATACATCCTTCAAATCGAAGTGAGACCAGAGATTGAGCTAATCAATGAAAGTGCAAAGTTAAATAGAGGACCAGCTGTCAATGAACAAACATGTCCAATAAAACTGTAGATACACTAGGTTGTATTTCTCCCTTCCACAGTGAATAATGTTGAATACTATTTTGATTATGGAAATTCAAGAGATAAGACATGCATATGGATTAATCATGAACGTGATGAGCTGCCTCAATTGCTGATAATTAGAGATTATTCTGTCAAATACAGTGAGGGTAGAATAAATGAGTACTTTTCAGAATACAAAGATAAATTTGCTAAGTTGAGAACCATAACTAGTGCCCTGATACTCCTGCACAATCTAAGGAAGTATGCAAATACAGGTGTCTTTGGGTCTTTTCCTGGTTTTATTTACCTTGTAGAGGCTTGTGTATAGTTTGATAGGGTGGTTGTTTTATTTCTTTTCTTTGTTTTTCTTGTCTTTCTTTGTGTTGTTTCCTTTCGTAGGTAGTTGTTTGTACAGTCTGTTTGTTTTGTTGTTTTCCTGTGTGCCGGGAGTCTTTATTTAGTTTTGAAGTATGCAGAAGCAGACTGACAACCACTGAAACAATAGAAAATTTAGAACATTCAGTTTAATTATTTGAAATTTATGCATAACTTGTTGTGACTCTCATGAATGTAGAAAGTTGTTTGACTTGTGAAATTTTGTATTCAATAACTGTGGGTTGAGTATTCAAGGGAAGTTTCTCACAATGACACACCTAAAATCCTTGGGTTTGTTGAACATACCAGTGTAGATATTAGGTCAAAAATTAGAGGTCACCCTTGCTACCATTACAATTCTCAGCTTAATTTCAGCAAGTGATTATTCCTTGCATGATGAAGTTACAACTGTAATATCTTATGAAATCTCTATCAAATACAAAAAAAATAAAATAATAAAATAAATTTTACTAAAAATTCAGATTAAGCCATCTAAGTAACTCTACCAGGGCTATAGACGCTTGCTGGCAGTGGGGCTCTACTTAAGAGAATTGTAACGATAACCTTGTTGGGGCTATGGACGCTTGGTGGTAGCAAGGCTCTATCCGGTTGGCTATGAGGGAATGACATCAACTATGTAGGCTAATATCAGTCACTAGTTTGTTCAACTAATTTTCAAGATGAGGATTATTAATCACGTGCACCCACTTAAACTGAAGGGAAAATTCATGCACCTTATTGAATACATTAAGTCTCAAGTTAGATAATGATTTGCAAAAAAGATAGTTGGAAGCTATGAATTTATTTCATTTAGTTTTCTTCAATGGTTTTAATTTGATTGTCTTGTTTAGTTTCTAGTTGTTTTGATGCTCATAACACGCCCCATTTTACTCCTTAGCAAAATGAGGACCCCTGTTGTGGCTTTGCTTTTGCTTTTTGTGTGGGTCTGTTTGGTGGTAAAAGGGAAAAGAGAGTGAAAGTTACAAACCTTGTTGAAAATAAAGAAAAAATAACATTGAGTGCCAGAGTAGAATATGGGTGGATTCCTTGTCAAAAATGAGTGAGGGTTGCTTTTTGAACTATGTTAAAATTCATAATATTTTGCAAGTTATGTATGTTTTTGGTAAAATGTACAATGTGAGGGTTTCTAAGTTGCATATACAAAGTCCTTGGTATATCGGGTCGTTTGTAAGTTGCATATACAAAGTCCTTTGTATATCGGGTCGTTTGTAAGATTGCATATATAAATCTGTTTGTATATCGGGTTACATATACAGGGTCACTTACATACAAAGTCGCTCATATACAAAGTCCTTTGTATATCGGGTCGTTACATAAGTCGCAAAAGAAGTCATCAAGTTTTTATGCATTGTTTACTTGTATGCATTTGGCTAAAGTTTTATTTCGGTGCATAGAACGTGGACTTGACAAAACTCAGAGTTTAAATGTATTTTTGGTCGAGTCTGTTGAATGTATTTTATGTTTGTATGTTTAGTGAAAGCAAAACATACAATGGGTTATACATGTCGTGGAACCGAAATGTTTATAAAGTAAAGAGTAATTGTTGTATGTTCCACCTTGTATGTATGTTTCGGTTACATACATTTCAAGATACATACAAGACGGAACCGAAAGGATCATGAGATAGGATTTTATTGTTGTATGTTTCATGCGTTGTATATACGCTTCTAAGACATACATTTCAAGATACATACAACGTGGAACTGAAGAAAGTTTAAAATTTGGTTAAGGCAATGTATCCTGACTTAATGTATATTAAAAGATGCATTGCACTTTATGCATGCCATGGAGCCGAAAGTGAGTAAGCTGTGATTTATAAGAGTTGAAGTTTGAAAGGACATACAAGAGATCTCGTATGCATCTTGGGCTTTGTATCTAAGGGTTTGATACAAGTGTTATATGCATCGCAAAGATACAAGGGAAAGTAATGTGGTCTCCACCGTTCATCGGTGTAAGTAAGCTTGATGGAGCAAGAGTTTTAGATCATATCGATCTTATGCCTCTAGCTGATAGGAGTTGCATCAGCCAGATATGTATCATCGGCAGGAGTTTTTTGGATCGACCTGACTAAATGAGTTATGCCGATGATAAGGAAGTATACAAAACGCGATATACAAAGCAAAAATACGAAGTACGGAAAAAGCGGAAAAGGGAGGGAACTTTAGTTTGATGTCTTGCATAAGGTGCTTGTATGTTTAAAGATACAGAGAAGACATACAAACAAAACATACAAAAGGGTTTGTATGCGGAATTAAACTGGCCGTAAAAAGTTTGAAAGTGCATGAACACTGCAACTGAAGACCGAATTAATGGCGCATTAATTGATGTAATTAATGCCCATCTAACATTCTGACGAGGTATAAATTGGCGAAAGTGACGTGAATTTTTTATAATCCATTTTTATGTCTATTGGCAGGTGTGCAAAGATATACACGGAGGAGATTTAATGGTGATAACCTCATTGAGTGGTGGTGGATCACAGAGGAAGCAAAAGGAGTAAAGGCTTTCAATGGGAAGAAAAATGCAGGTGGAAGGAAACATTATTAAAAGAGCAACAGAAGATATTTTGAGGTGTTTGGGTTCCAAAGGGCATCTTTTACACTCAGTATGAGTATGCTGCTCAGAGATATTTTGGCGGGATTTGTTTTCCACCGATTAATGCTGCACTTGAGATACAAACCGTTGATTGACTAGGGTTTTGTGGCCATATTGGGGATAATCAAATCTATATATTGAGCCCCTTTACTTTGTAATAGTTACATAGGGACACACAGGGATTTATAGAACAGAGATGGAAGTTGTAATTAATAGTTTTTGAAGAGCATTTTAGTTTAGAGTAGAAGGAGGTCACCTGTGTCTGCAATAAGGAATGCGTGGAACATCTAGCTTCCTTACTGTATCTATAAAGCGTTGTAAGTTTTTTGTAAATTGATTAATGAAGCTAAGAGTCATTCATACATTGTAAATCATATATGACTATTTATCTTGAATATAAATGAATCTGGAATTCTGTGTCTATATTCAGAGTGTCTTCTGGCTCTTCTTTGTATTTGAAATAATATCTCTTAAAGCTTGCAATCTTGAATGTATGTTCGTGAAAATACTCAGGGCTTACATTTAAAGGTTTAGTCTGTGGATTTAATCAAGTTTGTTGTACTGCTTACAATGTGCATAACAGAGCATTTAGATCCTATAGTAGAATAAAGTTTAATTTAGATTTCTCTAACTTTTCCCAAACCATTTGAAATACTTAGCTTAAACGTAGAAATTTAAAGCAGATTGTCTGATATTTGAAGGAAACATGAACAACTAAGTTGATATTGGACAATTTTCATAATATTTGAAAAGAAAGCTTGTGTTAATATAAATCATATAAAGCTTTGTGATACAGTAACAAATTTATGCAAAGGAATGAATAAAATGTTGATATTTGTGGTATTTTGCATAACTCGAGTCTAGTAAATCATCAAAAACCTTAAATCAAGTAAGGTCCCTTGCATATTACAGCTTCACATTAACCTACTGAATTATCCACAAGGTCAAGACTTGACCATACAGAAACTTAATATTAAGTAATCTTCATTGATTTCTTCATATCTTTCAAGACAGTTAGGTTCATTTTTGTGAATTTTAACTTTTGTTATGGATGTGTAAAAATAATCATCAATAGGTCCCCTTCACCTCCTCCTGGTGCCAATGCAAGACATGCCAATATTTCCCATTCCCGCTCAAGATCGCCTCCTGGTGACTTATCTATGGCATTGGTTCCCCTCAACCCTCAATCTTTTGATGTGGTGAATCAGTTCCAAGTGCTAGTGCAGGAGGAAGAAGAAATCATCCCTGATTCCCAATGAACTGCAAAATTATGTCTTGGAATGTGAGGGGCCTCTCAATCCCCAACCGACCTCATAATGTTTTCCAAGTAGTTAATAAACATCTCCCTAAAGTTATCTTCCTGCAAGAAGTTAAAGTCAGTGGGATTAGGCTAGAACTTAGCTTACAAGCAATTTGGAAAGATGCCACGTTTATTCACTCTAATCATCAAGATGGGAGGGGTGGAGTGGTATTGGGTATTAATCTGTGGATTGCAAAGCATATTATCTCTTCAGGAGTTGACCCTACCTCTTGCTTTGCATGTTGTACTTGCCTGTTATATGGCCGAACCATTGGATTTTGCTCAATCTATGCTCCAAATAATGCACATGATAGAAGACAACTTTGGGATTAGATGTGTAATGCTTTGCCAATGGAAGAATGTATTCTTGGTGGTGACTTCAACATGGTTGAGAATCATGTAGATCATAGTTGGTTTAGCAATACCAAATTATCACATTCTGAATTTGATGCTTGGTTGCTCTGCCACAATTCTTTGGGTGTGTTTGACCCTTTGACTGGCCGCAAAGACTCTCATATTGCTCATTGGTTCTCATGGTTAGACCATCAACAAGGATCTTAGTGCAAGCTTATCTGTCTTGATCGCTTCTATTTTCCCCCTTCAATTCCTCTGTTGCTTGCTAAAGACAGCTCTCTAGTTCAGTTAGATCCTGCTACTTACCTCTTAGATCATCTTCCTCTCCTTACCACTTGTACATTCTCTTGTCATCAATGGGAACTCAGTTCTCTCCCTTTCAAGCTTAATACTTCTCATCTCTTGAATCAAAATTGTATTGAAACTCTAATCGCTATATGGAATGAGTAGCCACAACCCGGTGCTAATGAGAGTTGGATCCTTTGGTGGGAACAAGCACTTACTTGCTGCACTACCGTTCTTTGCTCTTATGGACGTAATCTTGCTTGGAAACGAAAAAGAGCAGAATGCACTCTTCATGGTCAGCTCAAAAAAGTAGAAAACTCTTGGCTGCCTCTCCATCTGATGTTAACATTAAAAAGAAGGTAGGAGCTATAGAGCATAATCTTCAAAAATTAGAGGAATATAAAAGTAGAGGTGCCTAGATTAGAGCCCGTCTAAATTGGATGAAAAATGGACACAAAGGCTCTAAATTTTTCTTTCAATTTCTCAAACTAAAGCACAAAAAGGAATATATAGGACCAATTAAAAATAACAATGATCAATTATGCTCTGATACTGAAAGCATTCAAGAAATTTTCTACTCTTATTTCCAGCAGCTCTTTGCTGATGACTCTACAAATGATTCTTTTCAAGAGATTACTGAGGAGGCTATAGGTAACTGCATTCCAACCAAGGTGGATAAGGAACATCAACAATATCTTGATAGATTGCTAACCATAGAAGAGTTTGTTGCAAGTATGAGGTTAACCAGTGTTGTCATTGATGTCAACATACTCATATTACATTGATAAGAAGGATTGGATGAGCTGTGTGCTGAGGTTATTGAGGAAACTAGTCTCCATCAGGAACAGTGAAGAACAGTGATGAGAAGAAGGCAAAAGTACTCAATAGGTTAAGGATCAGAGGATGCAGTTTAAAGGGTTTATAGATATGAGTCTTGAGATGTTCTAGTTAAGATTTTAGAGGTTCGTATAAAGATCTGAAGAAGTTATGACTGCTTGTGTAGAACCAGTTCCAGCAGGTGTTCAGTGGTGACAGAGTGTCACAGATTGGTCCGGTGAGTTCTGGAATTACATTCTCTCATTCTACAGATTTGAGAGAGTGTTGAAGAAGTCAGTGTGAAGTGACAACTTGATTTGTGCATTGTTTGGAGGTCCAGAAGAACCTTTTGCATTATGATAGTGGCGACAGACTGTGTTCTTGAAGTTCCGGATGAAGAAGAGAAGAATTCCAGTAAGCTGATAAAGTGAGGATGTTCTTGATGACTCAGGAAAGGTTTCGGTGATCCTTGGATCGTGTACAATTCTTATTGGCGGTCTGCATTGAAGTTAGAGTTTGGATTTGATGTAAAGACCACCGGTTGTTGTTCTTCCTGAGACAGGCCGACCGATGTATTACACGTCTTGCGAATGTTCTTGTAGGTGTTTGCCGACTTAGATGATTGTTCCTAAGTCGATGCCTTGTATAAATAAGGGTGTATGAATTCATTTGATATTGCCTCTTGTGGTGATGAGCGTGATATAGTGAAGAGAAGTGTGAAAGGCAGAGCAGGAGTTTTTGGGCTTAAATGGAATTGATCCAGGCATGTTAAAGATGTCAATCTCTAGTTCAAGTTTGTAATACTTGTTATCTTGTAGATAGTGTGTCTCTTGTAGGTAGTGTGCCTCCTTAAGAGTAGTGTGCTCGGGCAGTGAGCCCTAATTGGCATGTGCCATCTATTTTTCTTATTCTTCTAACAGAGAATAATCCTTGGGTTAATCACCCCATGGTTTTTCCCTTGACCGGGTTTTCCACGTCAAAATCTTGGTGTCTAATGTGTTGATGTTTATCTGCTCTGGTGTTTATGATTTATGCTTTCATGAATGGTTAATTGATATGCTATTAAAGAACAAAGAAGAATCAAGTGTTTGAAGTAAAAGCAAGTTTTTGTACAACTGATTCACCCCCCTCTCAGTTGTGTGCCCTAGATCTAACAATTGGTATTAGAGCTAGGTTCCTCTAAAAGGAGCTTAACCGCTCGAGGAGATCCAGGATGTTGTCATACAAGAAGGACAGTCTGAAGTTTGATGGAACCAACTTCACTCTTTGGAAAGGCCGCATGAAATGTCACTTGGAGTGTATGGGAAAGGCTTACTTGTCCATGGTCACAAAAGCATATACACCTCCACAGGGTGGTCCGACAACTGTAAATGAAATCACAGATGCTGAAAACAATCTACAGACTAAAGAGGCTCTTCTAAGTGCATTAATTGACTTAGAGCTCTCAAATGTTATTGACCTACCAACTGCCTATGAGATCTGGATTAAACTGGAACTTCTGCATGAAGGAGATGAGTTTGTTAAGAGTGCAAGGTTGCAGAGTCTCAAAGGGAAATTTAAAAGATTGAAGTGAGAGATGATGAAAATATCACTACCTTTATGCTAAGAGTAAATGAGTTGGTGTGTGGAATCATGAATGCTGGTGGAGTTTTGGATGAAAATGAGATTGTTTGCATAATTCTCAGATCCCTTCCTACTACCTACAAAATCAAGGTTGCTACAATTGATGAATTCAGAGCCCATACAACTGTCATAAGAGACCAATTCGCTGGCAAATTGGCTACATTTGAAATGACCGAGTTTGGAGATGAACCCCCCAAGATTGAATCTGCATTCAAAGCCAGTGCCTATGTGAAAGGCAAACAAAGATTTGATCCAGGAGAAAACTCTTCAAGGAAGCTGTCATGGTATGATCAAGCAAGAAAAGACATGGAAGAGGAAGAAGTAGAAACAACTCAACTTGAAGCCCTCATTGCAAAAAGACTGCCAAGGGGATCTGGTAAGTATGAAGGAAAATTACCCTTTAAGTGCTTCAATTGCAATAAGATTGGTCACTTTGCCTCAAGATGTCTGGAAAGATCTACAAGATCAAATTCTAACAGACAAAGGTTCCAAAAGAATTGTTATTATGTTCATGAAGAAGCTGATAATGAAGGAGTAACAAATGATGAATCAGAGATAGGAGACAAATCTAGAAATGAATGGGTGTTCATTGCCATCAAGGAAGAAGATCCAATATCCCCTGAATCTATCAATCATAAGGTTATAGAAAGAGCTTTGGCTGCCCAAGTTGAAGAAAAGGATGATTGGGTTATTGACAGTGGATGCTCTCACCATATGACTGATGACAAGAACAAGTTCTTAGATTTGGAAAGGTATGAAGGAGGAATGGTAAAGTTTGGTGACAATTCTGTTGGTAGAATCAGAGGTAGGGGAACTATCTCTTTTGATGGAAAAAACAAAACCGGTAATGTACTGTATGTTGAAGGATTGAAGCACAATCTTCTCAGTGTTGGTCAGTTGGTGGACAAAGGCTATGACCTCCGGTTCAAGAATGGAAGATGCAGGATCTTTGAAAGCTCCGGAACTGAGATTGCATCCGGTACTCAAACTAAAGGTAATATCTTCCATCTAGTTGGTACTAATAAAAGTTGTCTGTTTGTTCAAGTTGATTAGAGTTGGTTATGGCATAGAAGGATGTGTCATGTAAACTTTGATAACATCATCAAGATAAGCAATACTCAGGCTGTAAGAGATCTTCCAAAGTTGGTAAAACCTACAAATAGTTTGTGCAAAGAATTTCAGCTAGGTAAACAGAGCAGAGTCTCATTCAAAAGCAAGGATCAGTCTTCTACCGGATTATTGGAATTAGTTCATACTGATCTATGTGGTCCGACAAGAATCAAGAGTATGCAAGGTGATAGATATTTCATGTTACTGATTGATGACCATTCCCGGATGATGTGGGTTACCTTTCTGAAAGAGAAATCAGAAGCTTTTGAGAAGTTCAAAATCTTCAAGGCTATGGTAGAGAATCAAACCGGATTAAAACTGAAATGTCTGAGGTCTGATAGAGGTGGTGAATTCACATCTGGTGAATTCATAGATTTTTGTGAGAAGCATGGTATAAAGAGACAGTTATCTGCTCCTCAGACTCCACAGTAGAATGGAGTAGTTGAGAGAAAGAACCAGACCATCCAGGAAGCATCTAGGACAATGATGATGGAAGCAAATGTTCCCCAGATGTTTTGGAAAGAAGCTGTCAGCACTGCAATCTACACTCTCAATCGAGTTCAAATCAAAAGCAATACCGGTAAGACTCCTTATGAACTTTGGTTTGGCATCACTCCTACTGTGAGATATTTCAGAGTATTTGGTAGCAAGTGTTACATTAAAAGAGATGAAGATCTAGGAAAGTTTGATGCTAGAAGTGATGAAGGAATTTTCTTGGGTTACTCCACTCAAAGCAAAGCATACCGGTGTTACAATAAGAGACTGAGAAAGATGATAGAAAGTGCAAATGTGAAGGTTGATGAAGGTATTGAGAATCCCTCAAGATTTTATGAGTATGATGAAGATGATCAGAATGATGTTCTGGTTCAAGGAGCTCCATCCTCTCCTGAAAGTCAGATTCAGACTGATCCGGTAAATCAGGAAGAAGAGACAGGTCTGAATGAGCATGATCAAGAAGCAGAAGTGCAAGAAACTCCCAAAGTTTCAAGGTATGTAAGATTAAACCACTCTGAAGATCAGATCATAGGTGACAAAAGCAAAGGTGTGCAAACTAGAAGGAGTGTTGCTCAAAATTCAGATGAATGTTGTCTGATTTCAAAGATTGAACCTAAGATAATAAATGAAGCATGCTATGATGAAAATTGGACAAAAGCAATGGAAGAAGAATTAATGCAAATTGAGAAAAATCACACTTGGGATCTTGTTTCTAGACCTAGAAACAAGAATGTGATTGGAACCAAATGGGTCTTCTGGAACAAGCTAAATGAAGTTGGTGAAGTAATCAGAAATAAGGCCAGATTAGTCTACAAAGGCTACTCTCAAATAGAAGGGATTGATTTTGAGGAAATCTTTGCTCTGGTGGCAAGAATTGAAGCAGTCAGACTATTTCTTGCATTTGCTGCCTTCAAAGATTTCAAAGTATATCAGATGGATGTCAAATCTACTTTCCTGAATGGTGACCTAGAAGAAGAGGTGTACATTGAACAACCAAATGGATTTCAATTATTTGAGCATGGTGATATGGTCTGCAAATTAAAGAAGGCACTGTATGGTCTAAAGCAAGCCCCAAGAGCATGGTATGAGAGGCTGGACAAACATCTTTTGAAGATTGGTTTCAACAAAGGTACTACTGATAGTAACCTATATTTCCAAATTGATCATGAAAACATCTTGATTGTTGAAGTATTTGTTGATGATATCATCTTTGGAGGAAGAGATAGTATGTGTAAAACATTTGCAAACCAAATGAAAAGTGAGTTTGAAATGTCAATGCTCGATGAAATAAATTTCTTCTTGGGTCTGCAAATTACTCAGACAGAGAAAGGAATCTTTATCTCTCAGACCAAATATGTGAAAGAACTATTGAAGAAATTTGGAATGGAAGATTCAAAGCCAATGAACACTCCCATGGCTACTAGATGTAAGTTAAGCAAAGATGATGACTCTCCTAAGATAGATCAGACAAAGTACAGATCAATGATTGGTGGATTACTATATCTCACTCAGACTAGACCAGATATAATGCAGGCTGTTGGTCTTGTGGCGAGATTCCAGGCTGATCCCAGAGAATCTCATGTCATGGAAATCAAAAGAATTTTTAGGTACTTGAAAGGAACAGTTGAGTATGGCCTGTGGTATCCCAGAGATCATGACTTTTCTCTTCATGCATATATAGATGCAGATTGGGCAGGAGATGTGGATGATAGGAAGAGTACAAGTGGAGGAGCATTATTTTTGGGAAAAAGGTTGGTTTCTTGGCTAAGCAAGAAACAAGAAGCAATATCCCTATCTACAATAGAAGCAGAATACATTGTAGTAGCAGGTAGTTGCACTCAACTTTTGTGGATGAAGCAAATGCTAAGAGATATTCAAGTAGAATATGAGGAGCCTATCACAATTTTCTGTGATAATTCAAGTGCAATAAATATTTCTAAGAATCCGGTATTACATTCTAAGACCAAGCATATATCTATCAAATTTCACTTTTTGAGAGAACAAGTGAACAAGGGTGAAGTCAGATTGGAGTATGTGCCCTCCAAGGATCAGCTTGCAAATATTTTTACTAAACCTCTTCCCAAGGACTCTTTTGTGTATCTCAGGGAGAAGTTAGGGGTCATGGCCCCTCCGGTGATGAACTAGGATGCACTGATGTGCATCAGTCCGGTGGATATCACAGTCATATCTTGTGATCCAGATTGATGATGGGGAGCTACTACTAAGGGGGAGCAGTTGGTATGATTCTGATGTGTTAGAATTGCAAGTATGAGCCCTTTGCCATTGATGTCAAAGGGGGAGAGAAGACATGTGAAAAATAAGTGGTTATGATCAAAGGGGGAGCAGTAAAGGAAGAGAAGACATGTGAAGAGTTGTTGCTGATAGGGGGAGCTGTGACAGAAAGGAGAAGTTCTTGTCTTGATGGTTTTTCACATCATTTATTGCCATCAATGACAAAGGGGGAGATTGTTACAAGTATGAGGTTAACCAGTGTTATCATTGATGTCAACATACTCATATTGCATTGATAAGAAGGATTGGATGAGCTGTGTGCTGAGGTTATTGAGGAAACTAGTCTCCATCAGGAACAGTGAAGAACAATGATGAGAAGAAGGCAAAAGTACTCAATAGGTTGAGGATCAGAGGATGCGGTTTAAAGGGTTTGTAGATATGAGTCTTGAGATGTTCTAGTTAAGATTTTAGAGGTCCGCATAAAGATCTGAAGAAGTTATGACTGCTTGTGTAGAACCAGTTCTGGCAGGTGTTCAGTGGTGACAGAGTGTCACAGATTGGTCCAGTGAGTTCTGGAATTACATTCTCTCATTCTGCAGATTGGAGGGAGTGTTGAAGAAGTCAGTGTGAAGTGACAACTTGATTTGTACATTGTTTGGAGGTCCGAAAGAACCTTTTACATTATGACAGTGGCGACAGACTGTGTTCTTGAAGTTCTAGATGAAGAGAAGAATTCCAGTAAGCTGATAAAGTGCGGATGTTCTTGATGACTCAAGAAAGGTTTCGGTGATCCTTGGATCGTGTACAATTCTTATTGGTGGTCCGCATTGAAGTTAGAGTTTGGATTTGATGTAAAGACCACCGGTTGTTGGTGTTCTTCCTGAGACAGGCTGACCAGATGTATTACACATCTTGCGAATGTTCTTGTAGGTGTTTTTTGACTTAGATGATTGTTCCTAAGTCGATGCCTTATATAAATAAGGGTGTGTGAATTCATTTGATAGTGTCTCTTGTGGTGATGAGCGTGATATAACGAAGAGAAGTGTGAAAGGTAGAGTAGGAGTTTTTGGGCTTAAATGGAACTAATCCAGGCATGGTAAAGATGTCAATCTCCAGTTCAAGTTTGTAATACTTGTTATCTTGTAGACAATGTGTCTCTTGTAGGCAATGTGCCTCCTTGTGAGCAGTGTGCTCTGGTAGTGAGCCCTAATTGGCATGTGCCATCTATTTTTCTTATTCTTCTAACAGAGAATAATCCTTGGGTTAATCACCTCGTGGTTTTTCCCTTGACCGGGTTTTCCATGTCAAAATCTTGGTGTCTAATGTGTTGATGTTTATTTGCTCTGGTGTTTATGCTTTATGCTTTCATGAATGGTTAATTGATATGCTATTAAAGAACAAAGAAAAATCAAGTGTTTGAAGTAAAAGCAAGTTTTTGTACAACTGATTCACCCCCCCTCTCAGTTGTGTGCCCTAGATCTAACAGAGATTACTGAGGAGGCTATAGGTAACTGCATTCCAACCAAGGTGGATAAGGAACATCAACAATATCTTGATAGATTGCTTGCCATGCCCAATGAAAGAAGCCCTGGAATTGATGGGTTACTCGCTGAATTCTTTAAATCAATGTGGCCATATATTAGATCAGATTTCTTTGCCATGTACTTGGAGGTTTATGAGAAAGGCTCTCTAGGACCTTATATTAACCAGGGGCTAATTCAATTGATTCCTAAATGTAAAAACTCTGATACAGTCTCAGGTTGGCATCCTATAACACTCCTTAACACAACATATAAAATTATAGCAAGGGCCCTCATGAGAAGAATGAAATCTATCACCCAAGAGATAGTCTGACCTAAAGAAACTGGCTTTCTAGGTGGTAGATTCATATTGGATAATCTTGTGCTTGCTCGGGAAACAGCAGAATGGGCTCAACAATCTGCACAAAATGCTCTTCTAGTTAAATTGGACTTCGATAAAGCATATGATAGAATGAAATGGCAATTCATTGTGAAGATGCTTAAGTGGCTCAGATTCGGATAAAGATTGATTGCTCATTGTCAACTCCTGTTTAACGATGCTAATGCTTGTTTGATCATTAATGGGGTTCTAACTGAAGCATTTCCTCTTCAAAGATCCATCCGACAAGGTTGCCCTTTGGCACCATATCTTTATGTTCTCACTGCTGATGCACTTGGGTGTCTCCTCCAACATGCTCATCATCAAAAGCTTATTCAGGGGATTTCATTGCCAAGCAACGCGGTTGCTCTAAATTCTCATTTTGTTGATGACAACATGTTGTTCCTCTAGAATTCTGCTGAAGAAATTGCCAATACTCTTAATATTCTAGAGATCTATTGTGCTGCCTCAGGGTCTCAGCTGTCTATGAGAAAAATAGAATATTTCATGACATCCTCCAACTCACCCCCCTGGAGGATTCCTATGGAATGGAAATGGATTAAACATGGCTGTATATCCAAATATTTGGGTATCCCGTTTGGTATTGGTTTATCTTTAAAAGATATGTGGAAATGGTTCTTGGAGAAGTTGAAATGTGAACTGTCAGCTTGGATATTTAAATTCCTATCCTTACTTAAAAGAATTCAAGTGGCTAACAAAATTCTCTTAACCAGTCATGTATACATCTCTTCCTATTGGTTGCAATCTAAAGCATGCTACAATTAACTCATGAAAATTATTAGAAGCTTTTTATATTCTAAGTGGGGCAAGAAAAAAGGGACGCCTGTTGCTGCATGGAATCATTGCATTCAACCCAATGACCGTAGTGGCCTTGGTATCATCAACCCATACACACAAGGTATCTGCCTTATAGCGAAATGGATCATTAGAGCTTTACAAGGGACAACTCCTTGGAAAGAAATTATCCATTTTCGTGTGCTTACAACCACTTTTGCTAAGTATTGGTCTTCTATTTGGTGGCAAGAAAAAATTCTTTTGGCTCCCTATTTCAAAATTCAAGCTTCTGATCAAGTAAAAAGTATATGGAAAGATTGGCAAATTGTGTCACCTCTCCTTTGTTGGCAGGACAACTCTTTAAGATATGGTTTGAGCTTTCCCTCTTCTTCAATCTGGTGGAATAGGGTTATTCAGATAAATGCTAAACCTCTTGCCACTATTCAAAACTTAGGAGGGAAATGGTTGTTCAAAAAGGAAATCAAGACATTTATGGACTTATGGGACCTCTCAAATATGACTTGGAAGAATGATCAGTCTCTCAAGTCTGAGTTCAATTTGTCCAGGAGCCAATTACAAAAAATCCATCTGGTTCAGTTGCTTGTCCCTCTGCAGCTCCAACTTAAATTCTCAACTAATACACAATGCAATTTCTTCAAAGACTGGAGATGGCAAGATGGTTCTAGTATAATTCACTTTCCATTGCGAGTTCTATATCTTAGTCTCCTTCTAATCTTCAAAAATGACCAAAGACTAAACAACAAGTGGAAATGCTCCTTCTTGTACACTAAATGGATTAAACTAAGCAATATGATCTGGAAGTCTAAGGCTATTGCCCAAGCCTAATTTTTGTCATGGAAACTTCTTCATTACCGGCTGCCTATAGGGGATCATCTCCGTTTTCTACACTCGCAGCCACTTCACTATCCTTTTTGCAAGCATAGAGAGTCTATGAAACATGTGTTTTGGTTTTGTGCTCATGTTCAAAGTTTGTGGCAGGCTATCTTCAAACATGTCCCTATTGCTTGTCCCATGATTCACAATTGGAAAGCAACTTTATTAGGAACCAGAACTTCTCGGCATTTCATCTCCGAATCTTGCCATCAAACTATCCTATTCTATTTATGGAAACAAAGATGCTCTGCCTTGTTCAACAATAGCTTTATCTTGCTGGACATGGCATTGGCTAACATCCTTTCTCATCTCTTATATCAAGTTGCTAATCTAATTCAATGCATGATTGAGTCTTTGTAGGGTAATATGATGCTCAGGCATCAACTAAATGCCATACTGAAGCAATTGGGCCTATTTGCTGAACAAGAAGTCCATTTGGCCAAACAAATTGAAAAAATTACTAGAAACTCACATCTGGCCACCTTCCATATTCGTCAAGTTTGTTCTAGCATGTGAATATCTTCATGGCAGGATGGTCCTCAATATAGATATGAGCAGTTCATCTAGAGCTTCTTTGCTGCTACATCCACAGATCTGGTTTTCATTGTGCGCTCCTTCTTCTTGTAAAGTCTTCCTCAGAGTAGCCGTTGTTTTTGGTCAGTTTTTGTCATTCTTCTATGTTGGGTCTGCTCTGTTGGCCACAACAACAACAATCCTTTATGTCAACAGTTCTTTGTGTAGTTGCTGTTATGATTTGTTTCTCTGCCCATTCTTGTTTTTGTAAATTTTTGTTTCTTATTAATTAAAGCTTTCTTTCAATAAAAAAAAATCACTCAAATTCTATTTTCTCTTTTTCCTTGGCAAAAATCTAATCTAGACCCATTAGATTTTACACACACCCACCATAAAAAAATACTCAACACAAGAACTCATTACCCATCATTTTAATAAACAAAATTTATCGGCTAAATATTCACTCAAATTCTATTTTCTCTTTTTCCTTGGCAAAAATCTAATCTAGACCCATTAGATTTTACACACACCCACCATAAAAAAATACTCAACACAAGAACTCATTACCTATCATTTTAATAAACAAAATTTTATTATGCTACACATGTAACAATTCCAACATATTCTTTGCTAGGAGCATAATTATCAATAATGCTAGACACTATAATATCCATTATAATTTTTTAAAATTTCCATTCCATCATAAAACATAAAAACATTAATAAAAATATATAAAAATATGATTTTATTATTATTAATAAATTTAAAGATATACACAAGATAAAACATTAATAGAAAAATGACTTTATTATTATTAATAACTTTAAAGATTTAGACAAGATAAATTAAGGGTCAATTATGGATCAAACAACAAATTTATATCGAGGCTTTTGTTGGACACCATAAGTCTCAATCTTATAATCTTATATCATGAGAATACTAATACCAATTCTCATATCTTTTCAATTTGATGAAGCTTTAACACTAAAATGTAATTAAAAATTAATTATTCCATGAATTACAAATTCTTCTTTTCTAACTTTAATTTAAAGTATAATTTAAAGTTTTATTTTTATAATTTTTTATAATAAGTTTTTGTGATTCTTATTACGTTGAAGGTGTTCCCTTTATGAAATGGACGGGCTGACTTTGGAAATTGACGGTCACCGTTTCTTAAGAGGCGTGCAAGACGATTCAAATGTTTTTGACCTTTGGATTTCGTGACAGCCGTTTTTCTTTTTTCGATTCTATTTTCGTTGTTTGTCTATAATTTATTCATCAGTTTTCTTTCACGTGTGGGGAAACGGTTTGATGTTTTACAACTCATAAAACTCCCATTTCATACTTTATTTATTTCTCCTAAAGCAATCCACTTGGACGTTTATGTAGCTTTTAATAATCTTCCCATTAAGCTCAACTCTGCATTATTTTTTAAAAATGAAATTTAATTTTTAAATTTTTATTCTAGATTATAAAATATAATGTAGTGAAATATTTTTGATATAATATTATAAAATAAAATAAATATTTTTAAATATATTATAATATTTTAAAATTGTATTTAAATTAAATATACACTATATTTAATAACTATATATTTATTATTTAATCATATTTATTTTATAAATCAAATTTTATTTTATTTATTATTATATGGAATATTTTATATAATAATTAAAATTATTCTATATATTTCTAATGTAATATTATATTGTAAATCATTATATTTATATTAAAAAATATATTTACTATTATTTATTACTTTTTCTAAAAATGATATTTAATTTTTAAAATTTTATTAAAATTTTTATTAAAGATTATAAAATATAGTTTAGTAAAATATTCTTAATATAATAATATAAAATAAAATAAATATTATTTAAATATTTTAAATATATTATTATATTTTAAGATTGTATATTTAAATTAAATATTTCATATATTTAATAACTATATATTTATTATTCAATTGTATTTATTATTCAATCATATTTATTTTATAAATGAAATTTTATTTTATTTATTATTATGTCCAATGTTTTATATAATAATAAAAATTATTCTATATATTTCTAATGTAATATTATATTATAAATTGTTATATTTATATTAAAAAACATATTTACTATTGTAAATTATTTTTTAAAAATGATTTTAATTTTTAAATTTTTATTTAAGATTATAAAATATAGTTTAGTAAAATATTTTTAATATAATATTATAAAATAAAATAAATAGTATTTAAATATTTTGATATTTAAGATTGTATAATTAGATTAATTATATATATTTATTATTCAATTATATTTATTTTATATATTAAATTTAATTATAATTTTTATTATATCTAATATTTTTTATAATAAAAGTTATTTTATATATTTCAAATGTAATATTATATAAGAGAGTTAGGGAGGAGGGGAGTGGGTGGTGGGAGGAACACGAGAGGGGGGGAATAAAGAAAGAGAATTGGAGAGAAAAATAGAAATTATATATAGATAGAGAGAATATGTGGCATTGCAACTTGTGTCTCTAATGACGATCACATATAAAAAATAAATGCAAATACTATCTTACTTCCCGCTATCACAAGTTAAATCTGTTGTACAAGGTCAATAAGTGGGAAACAATAAATTGAAGAGTTGTTACAAATTGTTCTTAAAATATATACTAGATTTTAGACATTTTAAATCAACTTCTTGCATCTACATTGTTTTTGTGACGTGTTCTTGAAAGTGTAAATAAACCTTCTAAGAGATTGGCTATAGCTGACACAACTTAAGGTCTTCACCTCTAACCTCAAAAGCAAGCCTAGTTATGATTTAAAATATGACACTATTATGATAATAGATCAGGGTATGCAATACTTTGAAGGCTACATTAATACCAAACCAATCACAATAAAAAGTCTAATTCACAGGTGGCTCAATTTATGACCAGATCACATGGCACATCCTCATCCACAACAACACATTTTTTCTAAAAAAATTACTACAATCATTTGACCCTTGATTCATAACATTAATTGATATTTTTATTACCTACTACACCATATGAATAATTCAACCTCAAAACGTTAAAATTGTTCATCATCAAAAACAACAAAACACTTTGATAGAGAGAGAGAGGATACACAAAGAGAGAAGGGGGAAGGAGGGGGAGGGACAAAGGGGCAGAGAGAATTAGATTGAGAGGGACACAAAGATAGATAGATAGAGAGAGATATATAGACACATAATTAGATAGAGAGGGGGAGAGATAGGGAAAGATAGAGAGGAAGAGAAAAATAGAGAGCTATAGAGAGTATAATTTTATGCAAATATAACATAGTTGAGTGGTATACTCAAATGATTCAAATAAACTTTTGCACCCCTAATTCTACGGAACAAAGAAAGGATATTGATCCCCTTTAGATAAATAGACTTCAAAACCTAGAATATAATTTGAAATGTTTTGCAATAATAATTTTATTTGTATATAACTTTTATTTTTATTACACCAAAACATGGTATTTTAAATATGTTATGTATTCATGAAAAACATAATGTCTCTTAATTTAAACCCTTCTTATTTGTGAAATGCCTTTCATTTTTTTGTCAAAATCTATATTGTTATTATATATACATTTTATATAATTTAAATTATTAAATATATTATAAATATGATATAATATAATATAATTGTATATTTAAATATTTTTTAATATAATTATATATTTATTTTTTATATAAAATCTATACTATAATTATATTTATTATATTATACTTTAAATAATAGTAAAAAGATAAAACCCTAATTTATTTTTCACACATCCAAAATATAAAATCAAGAGTTTTTAATTCCTCATTTTGTAACATACTAAAGGAACACATATAAATTTACATAGCTCCTCAAAGATGTTCATCAATAATTCAAGTCTAATTATTTCACAAGGTAAGATGAACCAATATTTAGATCACAAAACATGTCAAGTCAATTTCACATAATATGGATTGAAATTACATCCATATGAAACCCATTACAAAAGTTAGGGCTCTTGACTAGACAAATGCCCATAGACCAAGATATAAACAAGAAATACCTTAGACTATCCTCAAACACTCTCAATCTACAAGGAAAGCATGACTAGCATCAACCACCTCTTCCACCCAGGGCTTCACATCATTTGTAGACCAACCTCTAAAATGGCCCACTAAAGAAGGAAAGCACACACCATAGTAGATCTCTTTCACTGCCAACTTCTAGCCACTAACAATGATGATGAACATGTAAACTAGATAAAACTTTGCCCACATCTCCACAAAAATCCTACAGAACCCTAACTTCACAACTCAACTAGATTTTGTCCACATTACCCAATCACAAAACTAGAGTGGAAGCAAAGCCTTCCTCCTCCAATCCTAGAGGCTTTAATTCTATACATGTCTCTAAACTTTTATTCTGCAAAGATATCCCTCTCTCTCTCTCACTCTCCTTCTCTCTACCTCTATCACTTCTCTCTTCACCCCTCTCTCTCCCATCATCTCTCTCACTCTCTCTACCCTTCTCTCTTTCTCTCTACCTTTATCTATATCTCTATCTCTCTACATCTCTCTATGTACCTCTCTCTCTCCTTTGTACCACTTTACATCTCCGTATATCTCTCTCTCTCTCTCTCCCTTTCTCTCCCTCTCTCTCCATTTCTTCCCCCTCTTTATATATATTCTTCTCCTTCTCTCTCTCTCTCTATGTTCCACTTTATGGCTACATAAAACTTATTCATTTGATAAAGTGATATGTTTCCATGAATAGTTGGCAGCTTCAAATCAATTTTTCTTTTGCAAACATAAATGTCACAAATGAATGTAGTACTAAATTATTGGAGAGAGAGAGTGAGGGGAGACATGGATATATATATTATAACCACATATCATGCATGGTACCCTGCTTCTTTCACTGCCTATTCACTCGGTGTGAAATATGACAAATTAAATTGAACAATCTCGCAAATGTATCTAAGCATGAAGGGAGCAACAATATTGAGTAAAAATGCCTTTTAAGAGAATTGTATAAATTTGCATGATGGGAGCCTGTTGTGTTCAATCTTGCTCTGAAAAAACTTTTGTAAAGGGAACTAGACATAGAATGTATACCATTTTTTAGGTCTCAAGGTCATTCCCATATCATATGCAAATTCAAACATATCAAAAAGCTTTTACCTCAAAATTTTATATTTTTAAATAATTAGGAATTCTCAATCTAAAATTATAGCATGTCTAGATTTAATTTTCATCCATTTGACCTCTAAATTATGCAAAGGTGTGAAATTATAAAACTAACTAGGGTCACTAAGTTTTATTGATCTTTGTATTATGTGATGTCTCCATTAGAGGATGTAGAATGGTAGGCTAGATAACAAATTCAAACATGATGTAGGTGGTGTTCATGCTTATATTTGCAACACAATGCCTATTAAATGTAGGTGATGACTAATCTAATGCAAGTGAACCCAGGTGTAGTGTATGAACAAGAATATAGAAAGGAGATGTATGCAAATAGAGACTACACACCGAACATGAAAGCTCACACATTTGAAGTAGCTACTAAGAAAAATACATGGATCTTGAAATCTATTAAGATTATGCAAATTAATTCATGACACTCGAAAAAAAAACATGAGCCATAGGAATGCAAGACAATCATCATTCACTTAAAGACAGGGAAATTCAACTTCCACTACTCTTCGGCGTACCCATTGCACACCAAGGTGCAATTGCTAGTTTAAATTATTTAAGAAGATTATACAAACCAATATATATAAAAATAAAGAAATTTATTACTTTTGTCATTACATAACTTCATAAATCCTTTAAAAATATCTAAATAAACACCACTGCTTACTTTATGTTTGGATGGTAAACTTAATTTGGGATAGAACATCACAAAAAAATGTAATACCTACCAACATTTTAAAAGTTAATTTACATAGAAACAATTCTATTATTACCACACATCTAACAATTTCTATATGCTCTATTGTTAAGAGCATAGTTACCAATATGATGGATATGAAGATATCCACCATAATTTTCTATATTTTTTATTTTATCATATTTAAACTTACATATAAATTGTAAGAAAATTGTAAAAATGTAGTATGGTCTTTATTTTTAAAAACCTTAAAGATGATGTCAAAAAATCATGAAATTTACTTTTTATAAATCATGGTAAATAAATAATTTTGATGTCAAAACCATAAATATATATATATATATATATATATATCATATTTTTCTCATACTTATCATGTTTTTTAATAGACCATTTTTCTATATTTAACCTCCACCATATAAGACACTCCATATCAAAGTGGGTACCTTGGTATCAATTTTAGGAAATAAATGGAAGAAAACCAAAAGAAAAATCTAGGTTGTAGATAAAATTAGTTAGGCTATTAGGAGTCAAGTTTAGAAAGCAAGAGTGAGTTATGCACGATAACACTGCAGAAAAAATGTAACTTTTAAAAAAGATGTTAACTTCATGTTCGATTGATGGTAGGATGTGTCCAATTACATAAAAGACAAGGAGTTTGGGTTGTTATAATCTAATATTCTAATTTTATTAAGAACCAAATTTGCATGCCATTCTACTCGTTTGTGAAAAATGTTGAATGTGGTCATTAAAGAGGTAAATTTCTCAATTAAAAAAACTGCCATATTAGTTAAATTATTAACCATAACTTAATATTTTAATCAACAAAATTCTACCTAATCCCTAATGGGATATATACATGAATAATGATTATAAGAACACTACCATATACCATTTTTATTCATTTTGAATTAAATAAAATGGCAAAGATCTTTCTTTAATATGTAAGGAGTAAGTTGTAAGGTAATTGTGAATTTACAAAAGTGAACCATCAAAGAGGAAATTAAGCTAATTAATCTACTATATTCACTATCATAAGTCACCTCTAGATTAGACAAAGAAGACTATGAAACAAGGATGAAAACAAAAACAAAAATTCTCACCAAAATCTCCTTGATGCACCAAGCATATGGTGGATATGTCCAAAGATGAGATGGGGAGTTGGGATGTTTGAGTGCTCAAATTGACATCATAACTTTACATTCAAAAGTTGTGTCCAAATGGCTTAGAGAGGGTTCTATTTGTAGACACCTAAATTGTCCGCTTCATCTGTAATCAAGATATCACTAACCACTTTCTTCCAAAATTAACTAAATATACACTTGTTTACACAATTAATTATCCAAACCCCTTTCTAACAGTGATTAAATATTATTTTATTATTAAATCACTATTCATGCACTATTCATCACTATTCATCTGTACCATCTCCTAGCACTAATTGAATAAATTTAACCATTTATTCATTTAATCAACTTTTTCCATAGTCCAACATTAGATAATTATTCATTTATCTAATATCCTTATCCCCATCCAAAAATTAGATAAATATTCCTATTTATTTAATTCCCTATTTTCTACACTTTTGATTAAGTTGAGTAATCCAATTAATTCACTTAATCACATGCTTGCACATTCCTAACCATGCTTAAATCCATTCAAACCCCTTGTTGGCTCCCAAAATAACTTATCCAAAACCCTAGAGCATTACCTAATATCCTAAGCCAGGGGTGTCATCAAGAAGATTGGAAAGGGGCTTGTCAATAGGCTGAGGATGATCAAGGGGCAATTGTTAGGAGTGGGCAATCTCCTCTTCACTTCTAGTTCAACTAAACTAAAGAGGGTGTTCCTAGAGGTATCCCTCAATAGGTATTGATAACAACACAAAATATGTTCAGATTCACAATATTG
Source organism: Cunninghamia lanceolata (assembly GCA_027924645.1). Lineage (NCBI taxonomy): Eukaryota > Viridiplantae > Streptophyta > Pinopsida > Cupressales > Cupressaceae > Cunninghamia > Cunninghamia lanceolata. The sequence goes on from BSBN01000887.1 coordinate 1,735,218, forward strand.
TATTAGTAATCCCCAATAATGTCACTAAATTAGGACAAGCCTACTACATTATAAAACCTCTCATTAAGTTGATGATAGCATTGTTGCAATAGTGTAAGATGCAAATATGCAAAAACATAATTATCTAATAATTTAAACACTATAAGTCTTTGATGATTTTTCTTTAGTTTGCAACAATAAATCATGAACTACAGAAAAAAAAACCCTAATCTAACTTTAGAGATAATAGGACACTAGATTATAGAATGAATGGTGATTGATCCTTCACTAATAAGATTGGTGCCTACTCCATTGGGCAACATAGTTATAGAATGAAAGACAAAAGGAGATACATTTACAAAACATCAATAAAAACAAATATATATATTCACATACAGATTTTAGATTGTTGAACACACCAAGATACTGAGAGGGGGGGGGGGGTGAATCAATATCTAAACAATCTTCAATTTTAACAACTTCAACTAATTCAGAGAAGATTAAAACTTAAGCATCATAGTATAATCATAAGCATGAAAGATTAACATAATGCACATCAACACATAACACAAGATATACATGGAAAACCCTAGAAGGGAAAAACCAAAGTGAGGATTAACTCACAATATATGAAGCTCAAATAACAACTTTGTTTTAGGGCTACTACCCAAGGAAGCTACTACTCCCTGAAATGAGAACACACTTACAAAAGATTACAATATGATAGTCCTTCTACTGTTTGAAAAATGACATTGAAACTCACACCTTTGATGATTGCACTTCTGCCTCTTCACACTTTCTTCTGATGATTTGATTAGTTAGGCACACTATATACTTGATCATTGTCACATATAAGTCTTCAAGATGAGTCAGGACAACATCAACAACTTCTACTCTTTCTCCTTCAGTCACACATCAACAATGCATTCATTCTGCTCTTTATCTGCTTGAGAGCTTGTCAATCAACTTGCAATCACACCTCACCTCACTCAATTTGATTTATAATTTATACAAGATATTAAATTGATTACATTGTTTTTTAGCTAGATACAACATGAAAATGCATTTACAAGTCGGCCAGACAACACACAACATGAAACATGTAAAATATAGGTCTTAAGTGAAACCACACGTTATATCAACAGAAGATCCATGCCTTGAAGACACCAACACTTGCTTAACCAGGTCCAAAACATCCTTCACAGCTTCAAACACCAAGGAATTACATCCATACAATCTGCTCATTTGGAAATAGACAACTTTAAGCAAAACACATGAAGACTTGAAGCAAAACGACCACAACAACTTGAAAACCTTGTGCGATACTAGAATTAAGAAATATATTCATGAAAGCTCTTCTAGATGAGTCCACATGACTCATACAACATCTTCAAACACTCCTTTGCCACCTCACATCAAAGAATTATGCTGCACAACTTCAATCATGAACTTTGAGAATAATTTGTCATCCAGAACACACCGCAACATGCTGTCATTTGAAAAACTAAGCTGCAGACCACCAAGAACATTAAAATTGCAAGGAAGCATGCAATACACATCCATAAACATGTCCTCAAAACCACAAGGGAAATCATTCATTTCTGGAGGAATGCAGAGTATTCTAACAAGCCTTCAACACTACCTTACTCTGCCATAACACATGATGGTACTCTATCATGCATAAATTTCACAGCGGAAGGACAAATGATCTAAAAACTTGGAATTATCACCTTCACTACAACCTAATCATAGTTCCAAAACCACATGGCTATATCTACAAATGCGGAGGAATACGGAGCATTCCATTGTCCTACATAAAACACCTTCACATAGACAACACTGTCTTCAACCAGTGAACAACAAAACATTATTTTGATAACCCAAACATCATGGAACTTGGAACATACATACTTCAGACCATCAGTAGAATTAGTACTTCATCTGATCATCTTTGTGCTTCAAATTCCCATATTAATATCAACTATATCTTCTCCCTTCTCTTGTTGGATGGGACATGACATCCAACCATGAACCGTATCTTCTTCTCTTGTTGGATGGGACATGACATCCAACCATAAACTGTATCTTCTCTCTTCTCTTGTTGGATGGGACATGACATCCAACCATGAACTGTATCTTCTCTCTTCTCTTGTTGGATGGAACATGACATCCAACCACAAACACCATCACACTTCCATAATAGTGTTGACATCAATGACAACAATAGGAACCATATGTGTAACAATCTCCCCCTTTGGCATTGATGGCAACACATCTCTGCTTATCTCCTCCTTTGACATCAAGGACAAAGGGCAACCACTTCCTTCTCATTAGAGACCACATACCTACACATTCTTTCTTAGAGCACGACTTCTTCTTGCAGGAAACAAACTACCACTACCTACTCCCCTTGAGAGGTAGCCACCATCAGTCTAGAAACAAGATATAACATGAACGCCCCCTGGACATATGCACCACTATGCATCTAGCAAGAAGAAAGAGGGGAAATTTCCCCCAACCTCTGCCAGAGATCTTCAAAAGTATCCTTTGCAAGAGCCTTTGTGAAGATATTTTCTATCTGATCCTTTGTTGGAACATATTCCAACTTCACTTCCTTATCTGCAACCTTCTCTCTAAAAAAGTGATACCTGATTGCTATATGCTTGGTTCTAGAATGCATCACTAGATTCTTGGAAATATTGATATCACTTGTATTGTCACATAAGATAGGAATAGGCTCATCATACAATACCTTGATATCCTTCAGGGTTTGCTTCATCCACAATACTTGTGTACAACAGGATGCTACTGCAATGTACTCTACCTTTGCAGTAGATAATGACACTGAATCTTGCTTCTTGCTTTTCCATAAAACTAATCTACTTCCTAAATTTAGAAAGCACCACCACTTGTACTTCTTCTATCATCAACATAAGTAGCCCAATCAACATCATTATAAGTACTCAAATCAAAGTCATTACCTCTTGGATACCATAGGCCATAGTCTGGAGTTCCATTCAAGTATCTGAATATCCTTTTCACTACCTTCTCATGTGTTTGCTTGGGATTGGCTTGATATCTAGAAAACACACCTACTACATGCATAATATCAGGTCTAGAAGTAGTCAAGTACAATAGTCCTCCAATCATAGATCTATAGACAATCTAATCCACCTTCAGAGACTCATCATCTTTGCTCAAGTGACATCCAGTGACCGTGGGAGTACTCACTGGTTTTGAATCCTCCATGCCAAACTTCTTCAACAACTCTTTGACATACTTAGCTTGAGAAATAAAGATACCACCATCTAGCTGAGTGATTTGAAGTCCAAGGAAGAAAGACATTTCAGCAATCATAGACATCTCAAACTCTTTTTTCATCTCTTCTACAAACCTCTTACACATATCATCATCTCCACTAAAGATGATGTCATCAACATATATTACAACTATCAATATCATGTCTCCTTCTTCCTTGATGTAAAGATTGCTATTTGTAGTACCTTTCTTGAAACCCTGCTGAAGTAAGTACTTGTCCAACCTAGCATACCAAGCTCTAGGTGCTTTCTTAAGACCATACAGAGCCTTCTTGAGTCTGCACACCATGTCTGCATCTTTTGATAGCTGGAAACCATCTGGTTGTTCAATATAAACCTCTTCCTCTAGATCACTATTCAGAAATGTTGACTTAACATCCATATGATATACCTTGAAGTTCTTGTGAGCAATAAGAGCAAGGAACATTCTGATTGCCTCCATCCTTGCTACTGGAGAAAAAGTCTCCTCAAAATCAATATCTTTCAACTTGTGTGTATCCTTTGCATACCAATCCTGCCTTGTTCCTTACAACTTCACCTTCTTCATTCAGTTTGTTCTAGAACACCCATTTTGTTCCAATAACATTCTTATTTGCTGGTCTGGGAACCAATTCCCATGTTTGATTCTTCTCAATCTAATCTAATTCTTCTTCCATGGCTTTTAGCCATCCATCATCTTTGCTAGCATCAACAAAATTTTTGGGCTCCATCTTTGATAACAAACACAAGTTTACTTGCTCATGTGTCTTAGCAAGCCTTCTCCTTGTCCGCACACCTTCATCCTTATCTCCAATGAGTTGATCTGCTGAGTGGTTCTTCTAAACATACTTTGCTGGAGTCTTAGGCATCTGCTCTGGTTCTTGTTCCTTTTCTTCTTTCACTTCTTCTTCATCTACAATGCATGGAAATATATTAGATTCAAAGTCCTCTAATTCATGTGAGATCTAATACATGTCTTCATCTACCTTGACATTTGTGCTTTCAATCATCTTTCTCAACCTCTTGTTGTAGCATCTATAAGCCTTACTTCTGGTTGAGTAGCCAAGAAATATTCCTTCATCACTTTTTGAATATCCTAGGTCTTCTTCATCTCTTCCAATATAGCATTTGCTACCAAAGATCCTGAAGTATCTTACTGTGGGAGGTCTTCCATACCATAGCTCATAATGGGTCTTAGTGTTGTTGACCCTCAGTTGCACTCTATTAATTAGATAGACAACAATATGAACTACATCCTTCCAGTACATATTAGGAATATCTGCATCTTTCAACATTGCCCTAGACATCTCTTGCACAGTCCTATTCTTTCTTTCCACTAGCCCATTTTACTGAGGGGCCCTAGGAGATGACAAATGTCTCCTAATACCATTATCTTCACAAAACTTTTCAAATTCATTTGAAGTAAACTCACCTCCTCTATCAGACCTCAAACATTTGATCTTTGCATCTACTTCATTCTCAACCACAGCTTTGAACACTTTAAATTTATCAAGGGCATCTAATTTTTCTCTTAAGAAAGTAACCCAAGTCATTCTAGAATAATCATCAATAAGCAACATGAAGTACCTCTAACCTTGTTGACTCTTTACTCTTGTAGGGCCACATAGATCAGTGTGAATCAACTCCAATGGCTTTGAAGAAGAATACTCCTTGCTTTTGAAGTTTGTCTTTGTCTACTTTCCCATTTGACATTCCTTGCATACTATATTTGTAGGCTTGATTATCTTAGAAATATCTCTTACTGCATGAGTATAACTAATCTTTACCATATTGTCAAAATTGTTGTGTCCCATTCTCTTTTTCCATAGCTAACACTCACTGGATTGAGCCAACAAACATGTTCTTCCATTTACCTCCTTCAGATGATAGATGTCACCATATGTCTTGATACCTTCTGCAGCTAGTTTTCTGGATCCTGCCTTCCTGATTTCACAAACCTTGGCATAAAAAGTGAGATTATACCCCTTGCTACACATCTAATTGACACTGAGAAGATTGTGTTTTAGCCCTTTGACATAGAGGACATCCTCACTCCTGTTCTTCCCATCAATAGTTATAGCACATTTTCCACAAATCCGTGCTGACTCATCACCATCAAACTTGACAGCACCACCATCCCACTTTTCAAGGTTGATAAACTTCTCCTTGTCACCAATCATATGATTTGAGCATCCATTTTCAATTACCCAAGCCTTGGCCTCTTCTCTTGCATGAAAGGCAGTTCATACAACCATTGATCTTTCATTGTTCTATTCTATTTGCAAGGCATCAGTCTTTTCACATTTTCCAACATCATCCTTTTGTCACCAACACTTAAGGCCATGAAAAGTGTTTCATCATTTGAATCATCATGATCCTCATCTTCTAAAGAATAATTGCTTTCTATGGAAAACAAACTTCTCTTGAACTTGTCTCTTCTATTACTACCCCTTCATCCTTTGAAAGGACATTTAGAAGCAAAATGACCAACCTTTCCACAATTAAAAACATTTGAAGGGTAACTTACCTTTGTATTTGTTAGTGCCTTTCTTTAGTCTTCACACAAAATTTGCTTCAACTTCATCAGAGCTTTCATCTTCATCAACAACTTCTTCCTTTGTCTTCGCATTGTCTTTGAAAGCAACTTCTTTCTTTGGAGCATCACTGCCAAAATCTCTCATTTCAAAGGCAGTAAGGGAACCAAACAATTTGTCTATAGTGTTTGTATCCAAGTCTACATTTTCCTCAATGACAGATACCTTATGACTATAAGATTTGGGAAGAGATCTCATAACCTTTTTCACAATCTCATCTTTTTCACTTCTCCACCAAGACCTGTCATGCCATTGTCCACTTCATTCACTTAGAGCATATATCCAACAATGTCTTCATCTTTTGACATCTTTAGGTTCTTGAATTTGCTCTTGAAGATCTACATCTTGGCTTGCTTTAATTTCTTATCTCCATAAATGGTTTAAAGTTTATCCTAAACTTCTTGAGTAGAACTGCAACTCATTACCCTTGAAAGTTCTGAATCAGCTAACCCACTCATAATGGCAAAATTTGCCTTGGTATTGTTATCATACTTCTTAACTTCATCTACATCTATAGGAATAATAGCAAGAATAGTGTAACCAGACTTGATAGATTCCCAAACACCACACCCTAGAGAATTGATATAAGCTTGGACCATCTTTAGCTTCCAAAAAGCATAATTTATTCCATCAAACCTAGATATCTTGTTGGATCCATTTTGTGCCATCCCAGACCTTCCTCAAGTGGTTAAGCTTCCCTCAGAGGAACTTGGCTCTGATACCAATTGTTGAACACACCAAGATACTGAGAGGGGGGGTGAATCAATATCTAAACAACTTCAATTTTAACAACTTCAACTAATCCAGAGCAGATTAAAACTTAAGCATCAGAGTATAATCATAAGCATGAAAGGTTAACACAATGCACATCAACACATAACACCATATATATGTGGAAAACCCTAGAAGAGAAAAACCACGGTGAGGATTAACTCACAATATATGAAGCTCAAATAACAACTTTGTTTTAAGGCTACAACCCAAGGAAGCTACTACTCCCTAAAAACTTTGATTTAAAGTCACTCCCAAGGAAGCTACTACTCCCTAAAGAATTTGTTTTAGGGTCACTCCCAAGGAAGCTACTACTCCCTAAAATGAGAACACACTTACAAAAGATTACAGTATGACAGTCCTTCTACTGTTTGAAAATTGACATTGAAACTCACACCTTTGATGATTGCACTTCTTTCTCTTCACACTTTCTTCTAATGATCTAATCAGTTAGGCACACTCTATACTTGATCACTGTCACATTAAGTCTTCAAGATGAATTAGGACAACATCAACAACTTTTGCTCTTTCTCCTTCAGTCACACATCAACAATGCATTCATTCTGCTCTTTATCTGCTTGCAAACTTTTCAATCAACTTGCAATCAAACCTCACCTCACTCAATTTGATTTACAATTTCTACAATATATTAGATTGATTACATTACTTGTCGACCAAATACAACATGAAAAATACATTTACAACTCAGCTAGACAACACACAACATGAAACATGTAAAAGATAGGTCCTAAGTGAAACCACACATTATACCAATAGAAGATCCATGCCTTGTGGACACCAACACTTGCTTAACCAGGTCCAAAACATCCTTCATGGCTTCAAACACCAAAAAATTACATCCTCACACTCTGCTCATTTGGAAATAGGACAACTTTAAGAAAAACACATGAATATTTGAAGCAAAACGACCACAACTTGAAAAACTTATGCAGTATTGGAAACAAGAAATATATTCATGAAATCTCTTCTAGATGAGTCCACATGACTCATACAACATCTTCAAACACTACTTTGCCACTGTACATCAAAGAATTTTTCTGCACAACTTCAATCATGAACTTTGAGAACAATCTGTCATCTAGAACACACTGCAACATGCTGTCATTTGAAAAACTAAGCTGTGGACCACAAAGAACCTTGAAACTACAAGGAAGCATGTAATACATATCCATAAACATGCCCTCAAAACCACAACGGAAATCATTCATTTCCAAAGGAAAGTGAAGCATTCCAACAGGCCTTCAACACTATCTTACTCTGCCACAACACATGCCGACACTTTATCATGCATAACTTTCACAGGGGAAGGACAAATGATCTGAAAACTTGGAATCAACACCTTCATTGCAACCTAAACATAGATCTAGAACTGCATGGCCATATCTACAAATGTGGAGGAATGCGGAGGATTCCATTGTCTTACACATAACACCTTCACAGAGACAACATTGTCTTCAACCAGTCAACAACAAAATATTCTTTCGGTAACCCAAACATCTTGGAACTTGGAACATACATACTTTAGGCCATCAGTAGCATCAATGATTCATCTGATCATCTTTGTGCTTCTAATTCCCATATTAATATCAACTATATCTTCTCCCTTCTCTTGTTGGATGGGACATGACATCCAACCATGAACTATATCTTCTTCTCTTGTTGGATGGGACATGACATTCAACCATGAATTGTATCTTCTCTCTTCTCTTGTTGGATGGGACATGACATCCAACCATGAACTGTATCTTCTCTCTTCTCTTGTTGGATGGAACATGACATCTAACCATGAACACCATCACACTTCCATGACAATGTTGACATCAATGACAACCTAGTGACAATGTCGACATCAATGACAACCCTAGGAACCATATGTGTAGCATAGATAACACTGCATACAATGGACATACTTCATAATCCAAAATAGAATTGCAATAACTCATGTGAGATGAAGAGAAGACCTTTACAAAATCTTGCAATGCATTAGATGCTGTCACACATACAACAAATCCTCATTACACTCATACTAGCAAATGTGGCAAAATAAAATACACAACTAGGACTATGCATTCCCTTGAATCAGTATAAAATGTCTTGGGGACATACCATTACATACAAATGCATGTTGAAAACCCTTTCCTCTGATTTATAGAATGTATTCCTCCCTTTTTCAGACTAAACTAGCAGTATTTGGTGGCCTAGATCTTCCTAAAGCACCTACACATTTGGAACTAGCTCATTGATCAACAACCCTTTAAAAATGAATACAAACTTCTCTTTTATGACCTTCAAATGTTGTGCCCTAATCTTCATTGATTGATCCTTAGAATTTGCAACATTTCCACCTAAAATGAAAGGCTCAAATGTTGCAGGTACAGATGGTGGTTGGGCTTACCTATTGCATTCACGGTATCCTTGGAAGCTTTATTACAGTGTACAAAAGTAGCTAGTACATTGGAATGAATGCAAGCATCTTGTTTGTGCATTTTTCATTTTCACACCATTTCTCCATCTTTTTAAACTTTCTGCGTTTCAACAAGTTCGTGAACTTGTTGAAAGCCATTAGCTAGATATCTTTTTCTTTCCTTTTGGTTCTTTAATTTTGGCATTTCAGCAAGTTCACGAACTAGTGAACTTGTTGAAAGCTTACTTGCTTTCTTTGTCTTCGCCTTGTCTTTTTTTCTTTTGACAAAATGGGGAAACTTTGAACTACTTTCGACGTTTTGGTGAGTTCATGAACTTGTGAACTTGTTGAAACCCTTGTATCTTTTCTTCATTCACCTCTTTTCTGTCTTTATTTATCCCATTCAGTGGTTAAGAGAAAATTCAAACCTATGAACCTATTTTGGCAAGTTCACGGGTTCGCAAACCCATTGAATTGTTGAAAGCTTACTTGTTTTTTCCTCTAACCCCCTCTTTGGTATTTCAGTGAAACCTCAAACCATCAAACCTCTTTCGGTAGGTTCATCATTTTGTGAACCTACTGAAAGGATTTACAACACACAAAGGAGGGTATATACAAGGCCATTTCAACATTTCAACAAGTTTGTGAATTTGTGAACCTGCTAAAAGGCAATACTTTGACTTGGAAATTTTAGAGGATTTTTAGGATTTTCACACACACTTAGGAAAACATGTGAGATAAAAGGAGGGAACAACAAGGTCCTAAAACACAAGAATGTTGCAATTTTAGGGCTGAGAAAAGGCACTAACACTTTAAAACAATGGTTAAAAGAACACAAAAAATATCTCATAATTTATCAAATTATAATACAAAACATGTATAATTAGAATGCTTTTTGTCAATGTAGGATACAAAACTAGTTCAATCAAGTGTTGCAATTCCTTGAAACATGTAAAAAATGATTTGCAACATCAAATTTGATTTCATTACATGTGAATGGAATCCTCTATATTGATAGAAGACAAAAAGTGAACCAATTTTGTCAACCAATCATTGTAGAACCTCAAAAGCCTCAAAAGTCTATTTACATGTGACTAGAAAAAAGCGCATAACAGGGGGATATTATAGAGCATGTGGGCCAAAGTTAGGTGATATACCTTTTTGCAGGTTGTTGGTCAGCATTTCTACTAGCTAAAAATATGCTCACGTTATAACGCGAGTGCGTTACTTAAAGTTTTTGGTCTCTCTCCCTATATCTAAAGGTGTGGTTTGGGTTATAAAAGAATCCTAACTACTATTCTATATGTAAATTAGGAATGTTAAAATGAATTGGGTGCACCTGATATTCACTAGGATAGGAGGACATGAAATCTAAGGATCCCTAGTCATCACCAAGATATGAATTAGAAGACCAAGCAACCTCCAAAGATACATAAGTGGTACCAAGAACTACTAGTGGTGCAACACCTTTAGTTGAAGAGGATGGTTTATCTGAAGAACAAGGTTATGTGGTATGAAAAATAAGAGAAATATGTGATGGAGTAGAGAAAGTGGTATCAATGATCTAAGAATATTGAAAAGGATCATTATCATCCTCTACCATAAAGGGTTTTCCTCCATAAAGAATTATAGATTAATGCAAAGTAGAGGGAACAAATTCCATTACATGAATCCAAGGTTTACCAAGGAGAAGATTATAAGATAGATTTCTTGGCATGAAATGGATTAAATTGGGGAGTGTAATAGGTCTTAATGAAATAGGCAGTATAAATGTGCCTAAAGAATCCCTTTTGACATTTTTAAAATGGAGATAGAGACTTAGGGATATAGAGAGAGAGATCGAGAGGGCGAAAGAGATAGGGAGAGAAAGACAATTAGAGAGGGAGAAGGGAGATAAACTTAGGGATATAGAGGGAGAGATAGAGAGGGGGAAAGAGATAGGGGGAGAGAGATAGTTAGAGAGGGAGAGGAGGGAAGATTGAGAGATATATAGAGAGAGAGATAGAGGGGAGAAATGGGGGAGAGGGGAGATAGAGAGAGGAAGATTTGGGGGAGAGGGGAGATAGACAGAGAGGGATAGAGAGGGATAGATGGAGAGGGGGAAAAAGATAGGGGGGAGAGAGAGAGATAGGGAGAGAGACATGTAGAGAGAGGGGGGAGATTGAGAGATATAGATAGAGAGAGAGAGGGAGAGATGGGGAGAGGGGAGATAGATAGATAGGGATGGAGAGGGAGATAGATAGGGAGAGATAGAGAGGGGGAAAGACATAGGGGGAGAGACGGAGAGGGGGAGATTGAGAGATATAGAGAGAGGGAGAGATAGAGGGAAGAGAGAGGTGGGGATATAGACATGGCTCTAACAGATAGAGATAGAGAGAGGAGGACAGAGGGATAGGGGAAGAGAGAGAGGAGAGATATATAAAGAAGGGATATAAAGAGATAGAGAGATAAGCATAGAGAGGGAGAGATAGATAGGGGAGAGAGATAGAGGAGAGAGATAGGGAGAGAGGGGGGGGAGACCAAGAGAGATATAGAGAGAGGGAGAGATAGATGGGGGAGATGAGAAAGAGGAGAGATAGAGAGATACCTTGATAGAGAGGGAGAGATAGAGAGGGGGGAAGAGATAGGGGGAGAGAGATAGGGAGATATAGAGAGAGGGGGAGATTGAGAGATAGAGAGAAATGGAGAGATAGAGAGGGAGAGAAAGAGAGGGGGAGATTAAGAGTTATAGAGAGGGACAAATAGAGAGAGATAGAGGGGAGAGATGGGGGAGAGGGGAGATAGAGAGATAGACATAGAGAGGGAGAGATAGAGAGGGGGAGAGAGGTAGGGAGAGAGAGAGGGGGGATATTGATAGATATAGAGAGGGAGAGAGAGAGAGAGGGAGAGATGGGGGAGAGGGGAGATAGATAGATAGGGATGGAGAGGGAGAGATAGAGAGAGGGGGAGAGAGAGGGGAGATAAATGGGGATAGAGAGGGAGAGATGGAGAGGGGGAAAGAGATAGGGGAGAGAGATGAAGAGAGAGGGGTGAGATTGAGAGATATAGAGAGAGGGTAAGATAGAGGGGAGAGAGATGTGGGATATAGACAGGGCTCTGATAGATAGAGATAGAGAGAGGGGGAGAGAGGGACATGGGGAGTGACAGAGGAGAGATATATAGAGAAGGGAGATAAAGAGATAGAGAGATCAGGGAGATGGGAGATAGAGAGATAGGGATAGAGAGGGGGAAAGAAATAGGGGAGAGATGGGGGAGGGGAGAGATAGAGAGGGGGAAAGAGATAAGGGGAGAGAGACAATGATACACACACAGATGCAAAAAAATTCAACAGATACAAAATGTGAGCACATTATAATGTGATTGTTCTTTTGATTTCTTTGGGAAATTCCAGTCCTAAGGGTTGGATTTTCCTTGGGCATCCAACCCAAAGGGTTGGACATAACTTTTAGATGCCAAGGATTTACATTTTCATTAAAACTTAGAAAATCAACCAAATGTTGAGCATGCTCTACTTCAGGTTTACACATTTTTTAATTTCAATATGAAAAAATGCCATGATGACTTCAAGTTTTTTATTAGCTTTCTAAACATGTATTTTTTTCAAAAATCTTATAACATTAAGGTTTCCATCTTGAATTTCTTTTACTAATGTGTTCTTTTTTTTGCAGAAAACCAATGTCTAGTATTTCTAGTCTCAGTTTTTATACATTTATCAAAATTTGAAACAAATTAGATTTTTAGATTCTAGACTCAATTCTATACACATTGAAAAAATTTAATTTTTGATAAGTTTTCAAAAAATTAGGGGGGAGCACACTCAAATTTTCTTTTTTCAGGATGTGTCCACTTTGAAAATTCATAAAAAAGTCATATATTCATTAAAAAATTAATAGAAAAATCAGGGATAAACTACATGATGCTAGCTAATTTTCCATTGAAATGATTTGTGAAATACAAAAAATGTCAACATTTTAGGGGGAGCACACCAGACACATGTTATATTTTTTGACAAAAACAGGAGCACTTTGTGTGCTCCCCCTATTTGAACCTCTTAATCTCCACCATTTTTATAAAAAATAGTAGTTTAAAAATGAGATGAGCTGAACACTACAAATCTTGTTCTTATTAGATATTCTAATTTTGAGTGTGGCTATCGTCAATTTCTCATCCAAGATCAGTTTTTACTGATTTTAGAAAAAAGTGGCCACTTATAACCCCCTTTGGGTCCCCCATTTCCATGCATGTACCCATATATACCATACTTATGCCATGGATGCCATCTAGGATGCCCTAAATATCTATATAAGACTATATTAATGATTATATAACTTAAATAAGAGTTAAGGTAGCCACAAGCCAACTACTCATAACTATATACATGCACTATAGGATTAGGGGCATAACATCAACCCATTTCAAATATCTAGTATATTCATAGGAAAATAAGTGTAGAAGTGTAGAGCAACAAAGAAAAGATCCACATGAGGACATATTGCCCCAAAGGCAAGATCACCAAACATGTCTATTGTAGTTAGAACTATACAAGTATGATATTAGGTCTTATATCCTGACCATCAAACATGGATCACAATTAAATATCCATTATCAATGACATCAAATCAATATACTAAACTAAACTATTCTAACTCTCTTATGCATGTTTACATTTATTCATCTCAAATAAAAAATATAAGTATTTATTATTTGATGCTTTAGATATACCTAACTGTTTACACATGTACCATGCTATTATTTAGGTTTGAATTTAGCCCACAAACTTTTATGCCTTAATACCAACTCTTTATGCTATGAGTGGTATTCAAATGTGGTGCAGCCAAATGGGGATGGGTCAAAAAGGTGTGGCTAAGTAAGAACTATTTTATATTTTATGTGTCCTCTAATCTATATAACATGACAAGTGTTTAAAGGTCAAACTATTTTATATTTTGTGTGGCCTTAAACATTATTTATGTTCTTGAGTTTCAAACATAAATCAAAATAGTTGTTATAAATTTAAGCTTTTTAATCATGACTAGGAGACCTTCCAGACTATTATTGATGATATTCCTCCTTAGATGCTATACAAGATAGGGGTTCGATCCCTTAATCCTTGGTGGAAAGACTGGAAATGGTACCCAGACACCCCGTTTTAGAATTATAGGCTCTGCAAAGGTTATTTATGGTTGTCTCCACATCTTCCTATGGTGGATCAACTTAACCTTCGTTGATAGCTCTAATCCTCTCTTGGGACCTAACACTGTTGGTTCCAATGCATTTGGTTAGTTGTGCTGGAACCTAAGTTAGCTCATTTTGCTTGGTGTACTCTATATTAGGGCTTCCGCTGGGGTTCTAGGTATCCTCAACCCTCATTGTCTTTTTTGTGGACAAATGGAGAACATCAAACATCTCTTCTAGTTTTGTCCTCATGCTCAAGAAGCTTGGAATTGGATTCATGACTTCTTTAGACCCTTTTGGCATGCTCTCTTTTCCTAGCATATGGTTTTGCTTGGGGACTAGCCTTGTCTCCCACTCAAATATACCTAGATTTGGCATGCTTTTAGGGTGGAAATTCTTTTCAATATTTGGAAAGAAAGAAATGCAGCTCTCTTTTTTAATTGTACTATAGATATATTGACTTTTCTTTATACAGTAAAGCTATGTTTTTCTCTAATGTACTTATGTAGATTCAAGTGCAAGCTAATAAAGTTGCACTTGAAGTTGCTCATCTTTAGGATTTACTAGATCACTTTAGGAATTCTCCTTGCAATGTTGCCATGGTTCCACCTGACTCTGCCTCTCCTCTAAGCTTACGTGGGTGTGAGCGTAGCCAACCTACTAGAAGAGATAGAGGTTCCCACTCCTGTGGCCCCCTTAGGATTCCAGGGATAATGCTGCCTGTGGCGATTGGTCCCAACCTTCCAGACTGCCTTCTGCCTCTTTTCATGGGCGTGGGGGTGTTGGTTGGCTTGACTCGGACAAGTTTCTTTAGTTGCTTAGTGTTCTTTGGGCTTGGCCCTGTTTATTTGTCATCTTTGTTTTGGACATGGTCCGATTAGACTTTGTGGGTGTGTCATTATACCACCCTAACTTTTTTTGTAAATATTGTACTATTCTATCTTTAATATAAAGTTAAATAGGAATATTCATAAAAAAATTAGTTGTTATATCGGTTTTTGGTGAAGACGAATTGTTTACAAAGAGTTCACTATGGATCAAGTCTTATATTAAACTCTAAAGAAGTGATGCTAAGATTGTACCCTAAACAACTTTGACAAAATAAATACCCTAAAAAGAAAAATCCATTGATCATGCACTCTTGATTCATACTCGCAATATGAATAAGTTGCTACAATAATTCAGGAGATTTATCCTCTCATTAAAAACAAAAAATTTAAAATAGTTGTCCTATCGTGGCAATCGTAAATAAACAACATTCTTTTACTCTCAGTTAAGGATGATATCGTAGTACAGAAATTTCTTTAATCTAGATAAGCATGATATCCATTTGATGGGAGACATTTCTTGGCATTATTTAGATAAGTATTATTTGGGTAGAATGAAGACATACACTGACAGCTTTTTCTTTCATCTGTCTATGCAATGCAATCGGCCTTTCTGCAACTACCAGTCGCACACCACTATTGTGTTGTTGTTTTGTTGGGGATATTTAACTTTAACGTTGACCTTTATGCTTTAATTGAAGGTCCCAGACGTGATTGATGTATTATGTACAATGTATCTATTGTTTTCCTGATACAAGTTGCAGAAGGTATTATGTGGTTAACCAGTGAATGGGCCCCTGCTCAACGACCTATCTTAACAATTCCAAGATAGCATTCAAAGGAATTCCCATCCCGCGGCTCAATGTGCGTGGCGACCAAGTTTCTTTGCCCTGTTCCTCTTCAATTAAAACTAAAAATATCAAATATCACAGAAAACGTCTACCTATGAATGGGTCAGAGTGGACTGAAATTCATATAACTCTTGTTTTCATATCACTCTTGTTTGGGCCCATGATGGGGCATCTAAATGGTTCAGAGCTAAGAAAATTATAAATAAATGGTTTTATTTTAATTGAAAGAAAGTTTTATTAAAATAAAAAGAATAAAATATAATTAAGTAGCATAGCAGGTTACATATGAAGCAGCAAGATTGATAGAACAACTTGTTATGTTTGAAGCAATTTTGTCATATTCAAATGTACTTTCTATTTTTTAAATATATTCTATCATACAAAATGTTTTTATATTTAAAGCAACTTCATCAAATTTAATCACTTTATTTTTTATATTGTGCAAAATATTTTTATATTTTTAATAGCTTCATTGAGATGATGGATTATGGAGTGTGATGATGCAAAAAATTCTTGCATAATATCAATCTAGAACCTTTCATATGGATTCTATCTCTATATTATAGATATTGTACTAGCAATTGGACCTATAGGTTCAATGGGCATGCTGATAATTTTCAAAAAAATTGTAGAATTTGTTAGCTACTATGTTTAAAATGGTCTTGTCATTCTCCTCTTCAATATCAATAACTTCATGAGACTTGAGAAATAGTTCTATTATGTTACAATTGATTTAAAGCAATTGATCATGGGAACATACCACACTCTTGTATGAGATACAAAAAAACATCCTCTTTTCTTTTTAATATATTTAGAAGCTTGAAAGAGAAAAGGTAAAGTATAAAAAAATATTTCTACAACATCAACAAATAGGAAGTGAGAAATGACACAAAAAATGAATGGTTTGCTTATTTTATAATTATATTATGTTATTCTTAAGGTACACATTTTTCCCAAATTAAAAATATATAATACTATTCTAAGTAGAAAGGTAATAGCATTGATAAGAAAAACAAAACAATTGAGTGAAATCCTATCTTAAAACAAACTAAGAAAAAACAACTTTGCATGCTTGCATAGTTGATTTAATTTCCTTCTCAATTTTACTAAAAAATGTTTGTAATTGTGAAAATTACATACCCATGTCCTTATCCCATATGTTTTGGACCCCTAACAACTAGGTAAGATTGCATATTTTGCATGGAAGTTAAAAAATAATCATTTCCTAGTGTATCCCCATAATCACTAATCCCTAGGATGTAGATTTGATCTTAACATCTAATCATTCATTACTCTAATTTAGATTCATTAGAGTTTCCAAGGTGAGGTCCTATTTGTCAATGTTTAAGACCCCCAGTCACCCCTAGAATTTGAACACATTATCTGTATAACTCAAGGTGTGTTTTTGAGTTGAACTAAATGAGCATCCTAAGTGCATTCTACCAATGTTCGGTTTGCAACATATGGATTGTACTACAAAGCAACAACTACATATGTTCATTCAAGGAATTGCAGGAACAAAAAAGTCATAGCTAATTAGTTGCATCAAGAATGCACTTCAAAATTCAATATCAGAAAAACTAAACCCACTTGCACTCGCTCCTACAAGAATTGTTGTATTCAACATACACGCCTCAATTATACATGCAACCCTAAATATTCCAATTAAAGAAATACAACCAATTATATGTACAAGAAGATTTTTAAGCATAGAACTTAATTATAGAAACATACTAAAATAAAATTAGTCATATACAAGTTAAGATTGATACTGATGAATTAAAGATTGGTATAATTACATTTCAGGAATCCATGTAAATTTCTTTTTAATAAAAGAGACATTCTATCACAAAATAGCAAAGCCTAGTCCTCTTCAGGAATGTTAAGAGTTTGAACTTTGAATCTTCTTTATAGCATCCTATCCCTACAAAATTTATATTGCAACTACCTTTTTTGCCATTTCAATATTGAATAGTTATTAAATAACTCACAAAATTACTGTGTCAACATTTCATGTTTTCACTTTAGGATTCAAAACTGTCTCAGGAGTTTAGATTGACTATAACTATAACTACCCACTTTCTGAACCTACCTAAACGAAAAATAGAAAAACAAAATTTCAGTTGAAAATAGAGAAAAACATTTTTCCTATTATTGTTGCATTTTCTAACATTTATTTAGATATCCAGAAGTTATTATGTTAACATTTTAGATTTTTGAGCAAGGATTTGTGTTGTAATGATAATGGAAGATGCTCTTTAGTTCATGATCCAGGTTTAATCCCCTTAACAACAATTAGATAGGCCCATAACTCCAGATGGCATATGACGAAGTTGTGATGTAATGAAAGTGAGGTACATTTGTGCGTGATGCAGATTATACTTAAGAATGTGGCAAAAGTTAACCCTTGCTCAGAGCATAATGTGACCCTAAATTTACAAATAAAAATGAACATCTAAAGTTTTGTGTTTTGGTCTAGAAATTGTTCTTAGGTTCTCAAGGCATCTTTTCTATTGCTACAAGTTTTTGCATTTTGTAATTCTTGATAATTTAATAGACATATATTGTTGTGTTATTATGTCAGATTTTGTGTTGGATGAGATGAGCTTGAGTGATAAATCATCAGATATTTCATACTAGAGCCTCAGGGCCATATCACCAAGAAACATTTTAAGTGTTGAAATTGGGTAAAATACAATGTAGTATATCCCAAAGGACACGGCTGGGTGCAAGTCGAGGGTGTAGCTTTGATAGAAGGCATACTCCTTTGTCATGCCATCTAAGCCAATGTCTACCCTGCAAAGGAAATTGACCGATCAAAACAAAATTCCATGTCAGGTTTTGTGTACAAGGAGTTTCAAATGTATTGGTGAGGGCCCGCGGGGTAGAGTAGCACAGACACCATGCCACAACAAAGATGGCTGATAAGTCTTTAGATTGATAATAACTATGTGATCTCTTTCTAAAAGTGAAAACCATATTTGAACGAAAGAAAGAGAAAAGGCATCTTTGAGGGCCCATCATCTCAGGGAAAAAAAAAATTAAATGATTCCTCCTTGTGATGGGTGTGGAAAGAAAGATATAATACATTTAGTGAATGAAACAATTAAATAAACAAACCAATGTAAAGGCCAAAGAAAAATGCATTTCAACTAGAATAAGGGCAAAGTGTACCATTAGATTCCATAACCTTTATCTTTTTCTTGCTCAAAATTTGATCGGGAGTCAGTCCAACGCCATGATTGCAAGCCAATTCCGGCCATACCCACACAAATTTAGAAGCATTACAAAGCATAGAGCAGGTATGACTAAGATTAACAACAACAACTAAAATCATGTAACCTCGTTGCCCCAACTTATTCAAAGCAACAACAATCCACGTCTCGGGAAATCAAAAGAATGGTAGAAGGAGGGGCATTGTCCTGAGCAAATAAAAACATATCTACCAAAATGGCATGGTTAGCTGCATCTTTTCAGCCATTTGGAAGATCAATGAGGTTAATCCTGCTTCTTTGGCAACCCTCCATAAGATTTCTAGGACGGCTACTAAAATCTCCGTAGGCTAAAAAGTAGTGATAGGTCCTCTTATTCCACACATGTGCAGTGATTGGCTAAACAACATTGCTAACTTACCAAGGTGATAGACAATCTGATACAAACATTGTCATCAACATTACTAACACCAGCAGAGAGACAACTAACAGCTATTTTCCCATTCAAACCAGAGACATACAAGAGGTAAACATTCGCATCTAACAATACATAGTAGAATGTATGAAAAACTTATGACAAAAAAGGCAAATAAGTGCTCAAGCATACCCATTAATCTAGAAAAATGTGTTGCTAGAGAAGCGTTGCATCTGGTTATGATCTCCATATGCGATTTGGCTATGGTTAATAAAGATTGAACCCAGCGTTAACGATGGATGAAAAGCATGCAAGAAAACGCATACAGTGACTATCTCCATTGCCAGAGCATGGTGAAAAGATCTATGTCATATCACATCATTTATTAGATTTGGATAGTCTCTCCTTAACTACAGATAAGCTTCCTCGTTGCAGATAATGGTGCGCTGGTGCAGATATGGTCAACGCTGGAACAGATATGGTCAAAAGAAACTGACCACGCCATTCCAAATTCAATGGACGAGATCATTTTTATCGTAGTTCTTTTTATCTCAGCCTTTCATCTACATAATTCAGGTAGTGCTGCTCACTACAAGAACGCTTATCAGCGTAATTATATTTGGAAGGATGAAAAATGCACTTTTACTCACTATTTTACACCACTTTACAAAGATGTTTTAACAATATTGACATAGCACATGTTTTTAGTTGACTTGTTGTTTGTTTTGACCCTAGATTCACATTATTGAAAATAATATATTATTCATGTATATAACATTTTTAGATTTTAGATTATAGTTTCTTTTTATGGGTTGAAAATTAAGTTTAATCTTGATTCAACTTAGGATCATAGGTGCAGTTTTGACCCACTATATCATATCTAAAAATACATTTTGAGTCTAAGTTGACCTACCTCCAACTAGTTGTTACTTAGTTTTTGATAAATTAAATAGGGAAACAAGGGTCCCAGTCCCTTTACATTAGCAAAGAGAACAAACAAAAACCACAGTAAAAACTAGGAACAATAGCTAGACAAAACAGGCCAAAGCTACATAGAAGTAACGCAAAAATAACATAGAAACAACAAAAGGAACAACAAAACAAAGACTAACTAAGCTCCATGAAGGGCAATCAAGTCTCTATAGTCTTTACAAAGAGTATCCAACTTCTCCTCCTAAGGAGCATTACCACCATAGTCCACCTGCTTGTCTTCTTTTTTCTAATTTTTCTTGGTCTTTTCAATAGCGCCTTCATGAGTTTGTTTTCTCTTCCTAAGATTAGCTTGTGGTATAACAATACCAGAGGCAGAGTGATTGATCATGTCATCACTAAGATTAATCAATTTGGCCATGGCCTCCTCGAACTTGTCCATGATCTTGTTCTAAACAACATCTAGCCTGTCATGAAACTTAGCCCATTTAGAATCATATGTCACAAAGTTATAATGTTTGGTAGCCATAAGATCCTCATTATCTTCATAACCTTTAACAGGGGATTTAGAAAAAGTATTTTCAGATTCTTCGGAGGGGCAATCATCCTCATCATTCTCCTTAGAAGAGACATACTCAGTGCTTTTAGAATTGTAAGAAGGAATAGAATCATAATATGTAATAATTTATTCCATAGCTTTCCCTTTAGAGGCTTGTTTAGTACCTTCTTCCAACTCATTTTTCTTCATAGGGTAAATAAGATTGTTAGCAATCCTAGTAGATCTTCTCCCACTTTTGGCCTCATTAACTTGAACAGTGCTAGCTAGTCTAGCAGACCTTCTCCCACTCCTAGTCTCATTTTCTTGAGTAGCACCCTTCTTGGGATTTCCAGCCTCCTCCACTTTAGGGCATTCATCCATGTAGTCTGGTAAGGGTCATTAGGGAAAAAAGTAGCATTTATCGCTAGTTTAGTAGTAGCAAATTTAATTTTGATACTTTTGTGTTTGACTTCTTTAACCCTGGAGGGAGAACCAATTTTATACATAGCTTTATCCCCTTTAAGGGAAAGAAGGATTTGCTTAGGGTTATGGGAAGAAGGATTCTTCTTATTGCCATTGTTCCCCTTGGACTTCTGATTGGGAGTGTTAGGACTGACATGCTTTCTTGACTTCATAGTATGGGCCACATTATTAGTGGTGTTAGGAGTTTGGGTAGAATCCAAGTTAGTATTGCTATCCTCAATGTACTTAGGGGAAAGGGAAACACTCTTCTTACCCTTGGTTTTTAGTTTAGGGTTTTCAACAGGATACTTAGCAATAGGGACAACATTAGTAGCCTTAATAGGTGGTAAAGAAGAAATAGGGGTAAGACAAAGGTTATACTGATAAAGTTATTGGATTAGACCTTGGTGTAAGGGAGGAAAGGCACCATTGCTAATGCAAATCTCTAAGGACGAGAGGGAAAAAAAGGGGAAACTAACAATAGTTTGATGCCTAAGATGATCAAGAAGAGGGAAATGATATGCATGCACCATAGAAAATCTACCCTCTAAAGTGAAATATTTTATTAGATACCAACTTACATCATTCCAAGGAGGTGGAAGAGTAGCCCGTTTCTATCCATTCTAGTGTTTGATCAAAGATTCACCCTCCTTGATGAAAGATTCTATAAATTAGTTATCCTTGGTTCGACCCATCCTAGGAACCTTATGACCCTAATAGCTCACCCTGGTAGCTTAACTTATCATTGTCTCAATGTTACATCCCCAACTTTTGATTTAGCTTAATCCTACTTTTATGTGGTAAAAAGGATAACTAATCATAGTTTAGTGATTTGATGTTTGTGGAAAATATCAAATAGAATCATTGATTATATGAATATTGACTAATGTTTAGTTTAGACATGAGATTACATGTTGATAAGATTATTTTAATGTTTTGAGAATCAAATGATGATACACTAATCATGGTCATATGGTTGTGAGTGTAATCAGGAATTTTTTTTTCCTCCAAGGACATAAGGAAAGTATCATCCAGGAGGAGGAGATAGATGTTGAGAAAAGGTTAGATTACCATCTAAGTATCAAAATTAGTCTTTGTGAACCCATGCAAGGTAGAGTGAGTTTGCATCTTTCCCTTGTTAGTCATTTTCTTTTTGATCAGTGTCAGCATGACAATTTGAGTTATCTCGACGTCATCTACGTCGATTCCACTAGACGATGTTCTTAAAATGTCAATTTTAGTTGATAAGTAATCTTGTTGGGTTGTTGAGTATTTCCTTGTTTCCTTATCTATTTCCTTATTAGGTTTTGTGATTATCATTTTATATATATATATAAATTAGTTATGGTTAATATGGCGAAGAGGGGGAGTGAAACTCAACTGCAAAGTTGCATTTTGTTGTTGTTTCCACCCTAATGATGATGTTATCATTTGATGACACCTTGGATTATTTTGATAACCCTTAAACATCATTTAGATACAAGGGAAATTATGTGTGTGATATAATTCTTCTTAACCCCAATAGTGGTCAGACACCCTTATTAATATTAATATTTATATTTATCTTTTGGCAGTCGGCCACCCACCATCCACGATGAGTAGAGTGACTGGAGGCTAAGTAGAAGCCTATCATAAGCTTCAACTTCACTGCCCACTCCATGATGTAGATGGTGGACCGTATGGAACCCCGCGAGGTGGCAGAGGATTTTGAAACTATTTTTCACCACTACCTACAGAAAAGCTGGCGGATCTTGTTAGCATGCAAATAACACATGCAAGAGAATCGAGAGGGTGCCATTTTTGATAGATGTTTTTGGTGTTGAATGTCGAAGAATAGGAAGTTCAAAATGGGATATCAAGAAAAAGGAATGCTATAGAAGTAGCGTGGGGTTGGTGCAAGTAAGCTCATGGATAGAGCCACATTAGGCACATACTATTATCCTTTGGCAGGCCAAACTTGACTGTATATTTTCATATACAGGTATGAATCTTAGACTACGTATTGAACTTGAACTTAGCAACATGAGTGGATATCTTTATTGCTATTTTAATGATGTCAACTGTGTTATTTTCATATATCACAAATGTATTATTGTGTAATCATTAAGATGTCGTCGAGGCTGTAGTTGATACCACTATGTTATCATTTGAAAGTATTGCTAAAACTTATTACTCGGTCGAGGCCAGGAGGCCAAACACCAAACATAGTTGTTGCATGCAAGAATCTTGAATGCCGATATGGCAAGGTCTGTAAACCATATGATATACTTTTGATACTCTCATTATTTATTATTCAAGTCATCTGTGTTCAAGACCAAGGGAGTACTGAATAATAATGGTTGTTTAAGTGTATAAAGAAGATTATTATTGGAGTAGGACGAGAGCATTGCTCAGACAATAATAACCTTGTTAATCTTAAATCCTTGATTGCGCCTAAGGCACTTAGTCTACCAGTCTCGAGGACTGTGGATAACAGTGCTCGAATGATTATGATAGATATTATGTTATCTATGGTGCATCCTATGTGTATAAAAGGGTATTATGACTCCTCGTTGTTGAAGGAGAAAAGGTAATAGGTAACTAATATTGTTATCCAGACAGTATTAAGTGCATGCCTTGTTTGTTAGAGAAGTAAACCCTCATTTGATATCTATTTTCTTTTGGGAATGAATACAATGTCTAGTATGAAACTCTTGTGTTTAAATGGATATGAATGCCATCCCTTTTCGAATGGAAATACTTCACGAATGAAGTATAGGGTATCAAGAACTCATGTAGATTCTTTGAGTTAGGGTCTTTTTAATAGGACCAATCCATTAGACTATTATAATATGTCTTAGTTGATATGAATTTGAATGTAAACCTTGTGACAAGGTAAACATGAAATCTTGAACTGGAAAAGGTCATAAATTTGAAAACATGATTGTGCAATTATCATTAAGAAAGAATGAGAATAGAGTGACATGGAGTCATAGGTTCCCTATTGCAAAGGAAACAAAACATTAATGATCATACTCCCAAAATAGGAGTTGAATGTCCAAGAAATGGACTAAGAATGAATTAAACCTATCTTCCCAAGACTTAGAGAGGTCGAACTGTGATTACTATAGGATGATATTGTTGCAAGTATGTGCTAACTGGTGTTGCCATTGATGTCAACATGTTTGTGTTGTCATTGGTGCCAACTGTGTCTTTTGATATTGTTGTTTGTTGAATGATTGAGTTGTCATGTTAAGGACAATATCTGAGTTTTTGCTCCGCATTTTCTTTGTGTTGAGGACCAGAGTATGAGATTTGGATATATTTTAGAGAAGTGTTTGAAAATGCTAAATCTAGAATTTGGTGGTCTGGATCATCGTGCAGAAAAAGTTCTATTCACCAGTTTGAAGATTGTGCCTGACAGGGTTTGCAGTGTGATAGGGAGAAGTATTTTGCTCTGCATTTCTCCGTAGTTTGGATTTTGGACTTAAGTTTATAAGGTCCTTAGCTATCTGCATTCCAAAGGATTTGTGATTTGATGCTCCAAAAAGCAAGTTATTGATTAATAGAGTCTAACAGTGTTTGTTGTGAGTAGTCTGCACGATCTATCTTCAAGTGAGATTTGTTGCAGTTGAATTTGTTAGCTCCCAAATGATTCTATGTTGTTTGTAGATGTCTCTAGAATGTATAGAAGGTGTGTGCATGATCTACAACTTTGTTTAGGTCCAGACCTAATTTTATTTATGTATGTATGCTGACGTTGGAGATAGTTCCAATGGTTGTAAGTTGTATTGCTGACCTTACTGAATGTTCCAAGGTTGATGAATGGTATAAATATATGTAATGAATCTGTGAGTGAAGTATGTGTGTGAAGATGCAAAGATAAAGTGTGTGTGTTGTAAGGACAGTGAAGGAGAGGTGTATTGCACTTCAATGGAACTGAACTCAGGCATGTTGTAGATGATACTATATAAGTTCATGGCAGTGAGCCACCCATCCTGGTAGTGAGCCACCTCTTGTCAGTGATCCACCCTCTTGGTAGTGAGCCACCCTTTGGCAGTGAGCCACCCTTTGGTAGTGAGCCACCTTTTGGATAATGAATCCTTATGGGTAGTGAGCCTTGGGCAGTGGGCCACCTTTTGGATAGTAAGTCCTTCTGGGCAGTGTAATTTGGTATTGTTACTAGATTATATTGTGAGATAACACTCACCATGGTTTTTCCCTTTTAGGGTTTTCCACGTAACAAATATGGTGTTCATGTGTGTATGGTGTTGATGTGTTTAAGTTATGTTTATGCATTTCATGTTTAAACTTCACAACAGATTAAAGATGTAAAATAAGTGGATGCGAATGTGATTTTGCTTAAGAGGGTTTAAAGTTTTGATACAACTAATTCACCCCCCCTCTCAGTTGTCTTGTGCCTTCAACAATTGGTATCTGAGCGAGGTTCCTTGGAAGAAATCCTAATAGCTTAAGGTAGATTCGGGATGGCACACAAGAAAGACATTCCTCAGTTTGATGGATCCAGCTATGCTTATTAGAAGGTATGAATACAAAGTTATCTTGTTTCTCTTGGCTATAATGTCTAGAAAATGGCTTAAGATAAATACACAGTACCTAAAAATGGCTCGCAGTCTAATGATGAGATTAAGGCTTATGAGCTTAATCACAAAGCTAAAAATTCTCTATTAAATGCTTTGTCTAACACTGAAATAGTGAAAGCTGTGGATCTGGAAACTGCTCATGAGATTTGGGACAAATTGAAAAACATCTATGAAGGTGATGAATCTGTCAAGAAGGCTAAGTTGCAGAATTTGAAGACCACATATGAAACCATGCGAATGTTTGAGGATGAGAACATAACAAGTTACATATAGAAGATTGGTGAAGTTGTCAGCAGCATCAAGGGTCTTGGTGGAAAGATAGAAGATGTTGATGTTGTAGATAAGATACTCAAAACTCTTCCCAAATCTTATAGTCACAAGGTATCTACCATTGAAAAATTGTTTGATATGGGCAAGCTTACAAAAGATCAATTTCTTGGTAAACTGGCTACTTTTGAGATGAGAGAATTTGGTACTACCGATGGTCCTACGAAAATTGAGATTGCCTTTAAGGCCAAGGAAGAAAAGACTGATAGATTAGATAAATATGCAGTGGAATCAGATGAAGAAGATTTTGAAGAGCTTGAGTCAAAATTTGCAAGAAGAATGAAAAGAGGTGGTAGACGAAAGTTCAAAGGTAAGTTACCTTTCAAATGTTTTAATTGTGGCAAAATTGGTCACTATGCTTCAAGATGTCCTAACAGAGCTTTGAAGTTCAAAAACAATGAAAGTAAAGGAAAAATGGTAAGAAAGAGCTACTATGTTAGAGATGATGATGGTGTAACTGATGATGAACATGATTCTGATGGTAGTGAATGCTTGTTTATTGTACTAAGAGAAGAACCTATTTTTGCTAACCTTGCAAGCTGTGTGAAGGAAGGAAGTCCAGGAGAGTTGTCTGCATTTCATGCTGACAAGGAAGATGAATGGATCATTGACAGTGGATGTTCAAATCACATGACAGGAGATAAGAGTAAGTTTGTGAAGTTTGAAAAATATGATGGAGGACTAGTTAGGTTTGGTGATGATGCAGGTGACCTAAGATTTATGGAAAAGGATCAATTACTTTTAATGGCAAGCATAATATAGATGGTGTTCTTTATGTCAAAGGCCTAAAGCATAATCTTCTCAGCATTGGACAAATGTGTGACAAAGGGTATAATTTGGTGTTTAAGGACAATGGGTGTGATAAGGCAAAGCTTCGGACCTTCATTGTTGCTAGTAAGAAGACTCATGGTAATGTGTATCATTTGAAAGGTACTAATAATTGTTGTTTGTTGGTTCAGACAAATGAAAGCTAGTTATGGCATAGGAGAATGTGTCACATTAACTTTCACAATTTGGTGAGAATAAGCACAGTACAAGCAGTAAGAGACCTTCCTAAGATTGTGAAGCCTGCCAATGTTATGTGCAAAGAATGTCAGTTTGGAAAGATGACAAAGACCACTTTCAAGAGCAAAGAACAATTCTCTACCAGTTTTGTGGAGTTGGTACATTTAGACTTATGTGGTCCTACAAGAACAAGAAATCTACAAGGTGACAGGTATTTCTTGCTTCTTATTGATGATTATTCAAGAATGACTTGGGTTACCTTTCTTAGAGAAAAATCAGAAGCCCTAGATAAGTTCAAGGCATTCAAAGCTTTGGTTGAAAATGAGTTGGATTTGAGAATCAAGTGTTTGAGATCTGATAGAGGTGGTGAGTTTACTTCAAATGAGTTTAATTCCTTTTGTGAAGAACATGGAATAAAAAGACAATTGTCTACCCCCCAGACTCCTCAACAAAATGGAGTTGTTGAAAGGAAGAGTAGAACTATTCAAGAAGATGCTAGAACAATGATCAAGGAAGTAGACCTAAAGGATGTATATTGGAAAGAATCAATACACACTGCTATCTACATTCATAACAAAGTGCAAGTCAGAGAAAAAGGAACAAAGACACCTTATGAGATGTGATATGGAAAAACTCGTATCAAATACTTCAAAGTATTTGGAAGTAAATGTTACATCAGAAGAGATGAAGAATTAGGAAAGTTTGATGCTAGATGTGATGAAGGCATATTCCTTGGGTACTCTACTAAGAGCAAGGCTTACCGGTGCTATAACAAAAGACTAAGGAAGATCATTGAAAGTGCAAATGTGAAGGTAGATGAAGATATTTAGAAAACCTCAAAGCTAGATGGATATGAGTCAGATGAATCTGATGATATAGAAAAGGTTGAAAAAGACAAAGAAAAGGAAGTGCATACTGAAGTACAAATTGCTCCGGAAGAAGAAGAATTTCAAGCTAAAGCTCCAGAAAGAATTCCCAAAAACCCCAAGTATGTGCAAAGAGATCACTCTGAAGATTAGATTATTGGAGACAAAAGGAAAGGTGTGTTGACAAGAAGTGGAGCTATAGAAGATCAAGAAAATCTCTATTTACTCTCAAAGGTGGAACCTAAAATAGTAAATGAAGCATGCAAAGATGAACATTGGGTCAAAGCAATGGAAGAAGAACCAATGCAGATTGAGAAGAACAAGACTTGGGAACTTGTCCCTAGACCTGCAGACAAGAATGTGATTGGAACAAAGTGGGTATTCTGAAACAAACTAAATGAAGTCAGAGAAGTTGTGAGAAACAAGGAAAGACTTGTGTGTAAAGGCTATTCACAAGTGGAAGGAATAGACTATGAAGATACCTTTGCTCTAATAGAAAGACTGGAAGCTATTAGACTATTTTTGGCATTTGCAGCACATAAAAATTTCAAGGTATACCAGATGGATCTAAAGTTTTCTTTCCTGAATGGTGAGTTAGAAAAAGAGGTTTATACAGAGCAACTAGATGGGTTCTAGCTATCAGAAAAACCATATATGGTATGCAAGTTGAAGAAGGATTTGTATGGATTGAAGCAAGCTCCTAGAACTTGGTATGCAAGATTGGATAAGTACCTATTGCAACAAGGATTCAATAAAGGGTCCGCAGATAGTAATTTGTACACCAAGATAAGTGGAGACCAAATCCTGATAGTTGAGGTCTATGTTGATGACATTATATTTGGTGGAAATGAAGGTACGTGTAAGAAGTTTGCAGAAAAAATACAAAAAGAGTTTGAGATGTCTATGTGTGGTGAAATGAGCTTCTTTCTTGGACTGCAAATCAATCAAAATGATAAAGGCATTTTCGTTTCTCAATCCAAGTATGTTAAGGAGTTGTTGAAGAAGTTTGGAATGGAGGACTCTGAATCGGTATGTACTCCTATGATTACTGGTTGTAAGTTGAGCAAGAATGATGAATCTCCTAAGGTTGACCAGAGCAAGTATAGGTCAATGATTGGAGGACCACTTTATCTGACTACTACTAGACCAAATATCATGCATGCAGTTTGTCTTGTGGCTGAATTTCAATCAAATCCCAGAGAATCACATGTTGTGGCAGTGAAGAGGATATTCAAGTATTTAAAGGGCACTCTTGATCATGGTTTGTGGTATCCTAAGAACAATGACTTTTCTTTAAGTGCCTATACAGATATAGATTGGGCCGGATGTGTTGATGATAAAAAAACACAAGTGGAGGTGCATTATTCCTCAAAGATAGGGTGGTGTCCTAGGATAGCTAGAAACAAGAATCAATTTCCTTGTCTACTACAAAGGTACAATATATTGCTGTAGCATCATGCTGTACTCAGCTATTGTGAATGAAACATACCTTGAAGGATATCAAAGTTGAGTTTGATGAGCTAATCCCTTTTCTTTGTGATAACACAAGTGCCATAAATATTTCAAAGAATCCAGTGATGCATTCAAAGACAAAGCACATTTCAATTAAGTATCACTTTTTGAGGGAGAAAGTTGCAGAGAATGAAGTGAAGCTTGAGTATGTGCCTACAAAAGATCAAGTTGCTAATATATTCACTAAGGCTCTTCCAAAGGATACATTTGAGTATCTTCGGAAGAAGTTAGGGGTTGTTATCCCTCCTTCCTTGAACTAGATGTATATGAATATGCATCAGTCCAGTGTGCCTCAAAGTACATTTCTCCTTTTGGACTGATGTTGGAGGCTACCTCTCAGGGGAGCAGGTAGTGGTTTGAGATGATTGTTGCAATCAGGGGGAGTAAAGAATGATTCCAGATTGTTCAGAGAGAGTAGTGTGCAAGTATGTACAGTAGAATACATGTAGTTCCCTTTGCCATTGATGTCAAAGGAGGAGAGAGATAATGTGAAAAACTTAGGGGGAGAAAGAGTTTAGATGTGTAAAAAGAAAGGGGGAGTTAAGATGCAGAGTTGTGTCTTGATGGAGGAACATGTTCAATTTTTCACATCATATGTTACCATCAATGACAAAGGGGGAGATTGTTGCAAGTATGTGCTAACTGGTGTTGTCATTGATGCCAACTGTGTCTTTTGACATTGTTGTTTGTTGAATGATTGAGTTGTCATGTTAAGGACACTATCTGAGTTTTTGCTCCGCATTTTCTCTATGTTGAAGACCAGAGTATGAGATTTGGATATGTTTTAGAGAATTGTTTGAAGATGCTAAATCCAAAATTTGGTGGTCTGGATTGCTGTACAGAAAAAGTTCTATTCACCAGTTTGAAGACTGTGCCTGACAAGGTTTGCAGTGTGATAGGGAGAAAGTATTTTTCTCTGCATTTCTCCACAGTTTGAATTTTGGTCTTGTAGTTCCAGACTTATGTTTATAAGGTCCTTAGCTATCTTCATTCCAAAGGATTTGTGATTTGATGGTCCGAAAAGCAAGCTATTGATTAGCGGAGTCTGACAGTGTTTGTTGTGAACAGTCCATGATCTATATTCAAGTGATATTTGTTGTCTTCAAGTGAGATCTGTTGTGGTTGGATTTGTTATCTCCTAAATTATTCTATGTTGTTAGTAGATGTCTCCAGAATGTATAGAAGGTGTGTGCATGATCCACAAGTTTGTTTAGGTCTAGACCTAATTTGATTTATGTATGTATGCTGACCTTGGAGATAGTTCCAATGGTTGTAAGTTGTATTACTGACCTTGATGAATGTTCCAAGGTTGATGATTGGTATAAATATATGTAATGAATCTGTGAGTGAAGTGTTTGTGTGAAGATGTGAAGATAAAGTGTGTGTGTTGTAAGGGTAGCGAAGGAGAGATGTATTGTGCTTAATTGGAACTGAACCCATGCATGTTGTAGATGCTACTATATCAGCTCATGACAGTGAGCCACCTATCTTGGCAGTGAGACACCTCTTGGTAGTGAGCCACCCTCATGGTAGTGAGCCACCCTTTGGTAGTGAGCCACCTTTTGGATAGCAAGTCCTACTGGGCAGTGATCCCTAAGGCAGTGAACCTCTTTGTAATTCGGTATTGTTACTACATTATATTGTGAGCTAACACTCACCATGGTTTTTCCCTTTTAGGGTTTTCCACATAAAAAATCTAGTGTTCATGTGTGTATGGTGTTGATGTGTTGAAGTTTTGTTTCTACATTTTATGTTTAAACTTCACAATAGATTAAAGATTTAAAATAAGTGGATGCAAATGTGATTTTGTTTAAGAGGGTTTAAAGTTTTGATACAACTGATTCACCCCCCTCTCAGTTGTCTTGTGCCTTCAACAGAGACAACTTCTAAGTCAAGTCGAGGTGGTGGACATACGACTATGTTCATTACGAAATGTATATATATGTAAATCTTTGGCCAAAGTAATGCATCCGTCTCTACATGCATTAGTCGGTACATTATGCTCCAGATGGCATAATGTTTCTAGTAATGTCATACATAGTTAGAGTGGATCTATATTTGTATGACCGTGAGACATTATGAAGGACACAACACTAGATACTCAGATGGCAAACCTAACGGTTCCTTATATCTATACCCTCTGTGAAGGGTAGGGCCACTTCCAGGTATGAAGTTGTGTAGGGGACCGTTGGTCTGTGGTTGGAGAAAAAGCACTCGAGTGATGCTCTCCTTCCCAAGCAGAAGACAAGTCGAGACTTATGAAGATAGATGCCAAAGTTCCAGATACAGTGCATTCTTTATATGACTTGACAATCAGTTATTATGTATAATCTTATCAATGATGCCATGAGCATAGCTTTGTAATTGTATAGTGAAGGTGATTCACTAAGAAGTTATCTTTGGATTGTTGTAAATCTAAATTTTGAAGTATCCAGAAAAGAAAATGGATGTTTAATTTCATGGTTCATTGATTCATTTCTTTCTTAACTATGATTATATTAATCATGACTTATTTTTAATCTTAATTAAGATGGTTGATTATGGGTAATGTGAGATGTCATGTTACATATGGTATTAGAGCTACCAAGTTTAATACATGGACCTATGAGCTCACTACATAATGTTTTCTTTTTTCCAGCACTAACGATTGTTAATGTTTGAATGTTCTTATGCCAGAATGGTAAGAATAAGAACAACACCCAAAAAGAAGGTAATGAGAAATGGACAATATCTTAAGGCCTTGAGGGAGACAACCTCAAGAATGAAATACCTTGAACAAACTGGTTTCTTGGTAGGCACATGGTTGGCTGATGATGAAACATTCGTTGATGTTGTTAAATGCATCAAGAAGGAGATGAGGAAAGCATTTAGGATTACTGCTCCTATATCTGAAAATGAATCAATGAAACCATTTGCACATAAGGAACCAATCTTGGAAAGTGATCTTAAGGATCCTAATGTTACTAGGGAGGTTGTGGATGAGTACCTGCGAGTACGCCCACCATCTAAAAAAGATTTGATAAATCTCAAGGATGAGAAATGAACATGGGAAGGTATCCCAATCTGATAATGACTTGTAGTAGCAAGATGTAAACAAAATTTTGTAACTATGGATGGATTATATGTAATCCATGGAAAACTACAATGCATTTTGAAAAAACAATTCTGGCAAATATTTCCTTTCTTGTCAAATATTACATGAATGAGAATGGATTTACATTTATGAATGAATTTATTGGTATGAAAAACTAATTGAATGATTAATCTACAAACTTTAGGAGAAGTAGATTGTAGCACGGTTCACACAAGAACCAATATGCATCTAAACTTGACCAAATCCTTGCTATGCTCCAAGAGATGAGAGCGAGAATTGGAACTCTTGAGTAGGAGGTCAGGAGTCAGCATGGACCTAGGCAGGAAGCCTATTATGGGGGTGATGACGAGGCACATCATGATGACACCACCCAAAGTGAATGCATAGAGAATAACTTTGAGGCTAGACATGAAGAGAATAGAAGTCACTTAGCTTTGGAATTATCCTGAGATATGAAAAAATTTATGCCTCCCAAGTTTGATGGGTCTGTAAATAGAGATGCCATAGAGGCATGGCTTACAGAGATGGAAAAATACTTCAAAATAAGAAATTATACTAAAATCACCAAAGCGGTATGGGGAGCATACCAGTTGGTGGGTGAAGCATCCACATTGTGGATGAATAAGTAAATGGAGTTAGGCTTGAGGTCTACAAGTTTAACTTGGGATAAGTTTGTGGAACTCTTTAGGAAAAGATGGTTGCCTTAGCTGTATTATGACCAAAACCGTATAGATTTTTAGAATTTGAAACAAGGTGATTTAACTGTGAATGAATACTGGGAAAAGTTCATTCGCCTACTCAAGTATGTTTCATAATATCAATAGGACGAAATGTTTCGCATTTGAAAGTTTATTATGGGATTAAACACCAAGATTGGGGGAAAAGTTGATGTGCATGGTCCCACACCTTAATGGACTAGGTTTATGAAAAAGCTATTAAATAGGAACAAAAATTGAAATCTATGTCTGCTTACAAGGAAAGGAACCACAAAAGGTATAATTGGTCCCAATCCTCCCAATCTTTTAAGAAAAAGGAGAAAAACAAGATTTTTATGAGAAAAATGATAAAGGGTCCAAGAATAAGCAAAATGAATCCAGGGGGAAAAGAAAGGAAATAATAACTCCAAGAAAAATGGAGATAATTCTGGGAAGCCTCAAGAGAGGCAAGGACCCGTGGGAGGGTGTTCACTAGTACATAAACAACAATATAATACTAAAAAAACTACTAAAAACTACTAAAAACTACTTATAAATGACCAAACATGGTCACGTGACCATTAGTAGTTTATTTCCAGTCATTTATAACGTGACCAAATTGATGACTAAACCATTTTTAGTCATTTATTGGTTGTTTTGATTGATTGATTTGGTAGTATATTTAATCGTTGATTTAGTCCTTGATTACTGTAATCTGGTCACTTATTTAGTCATTTTTTATTCACTGATATATTTAGTTGTTAATTTAGTCATTGATTGTTGTTAACTGGTCACTTATTTAGTCATTTTTATTCACTGATTTCCTTCCATTAGTAGTTTATCTAGTCATTAATTTTAACCATCATTTTGATCAATTTGGTAGTTTATTTAATTGTTTTTGTTCACTAATTTTTGTCAATTGGTAGTATATTGATACATTGTTTATTAAACATCATATCACTAGTTGCAAAGAGAAACACAGGTCTTGAAAAAGGATTACTGTTGTCTTTATTAATTTGAAAAGAGTTGTTGTTACATAAAATCTCTTGAAAAAGAGTTACAAGGAAACTATTGCTACTGCAAAAGAAGCAAGAACTAAAGAATAAAAGTCCTCTGAGAAGACCTTAAATAGAGAAGCCTTCAAACATAAAACTTTCCATGAAGAGAAGGCTACAATTCCTTGTAATCTGTTGCAAACACCTTGTAATCTTTGACAACATATCATAACAAGTCCATATTCTGTCTTCTGCAATTCATAGTCAAAACTACTTCCCTCAAAACCCTATGCCACCATGGTTTAAACCTCAATGAAGCCTTAATTGCAATCTTGACTATGCAGGGTTTGGATTTCACTGCCTTTCTATTTGCTGCCATCTTTATACATTGCAAACTATACCTTGAAAGTGTTTGAAACCTCCAATGTATACCTCAGTTCAAAAATCCCATAATGAGACTAATACACAACAAGAAGTCACTGTCTCAAAACCTTTAAGATTGTAAACTATCAAGTGAAACAAGGAACACACTGGGCACATCCAACATTCCTCTCAAGGTCTAACAAAATAGATGAAAAGCCAAGAAACAAAACACAATTACTAAAAATATATTGTGCATTTGAGACTTGACTGCCACCTATGCAAAAATTACACTTGAGACTATCCTCCTTGATCACTGTCTTTACAACCCTATTGCTTCTGTGCTCTTTATTGTCACTGATAATTAGCATTGTGTTTCCCTGCCACCATATTTCTTGCATTTAATACCTCTGCCTCCCTATACATAAGTTCATGTCTGCATTGTGTTTCACAGTAACCATTGTGACTGCCTATTCATCCATGTATTTTGCTATCTCGAAGTCTTTGCACATAGAAGTGCCTAAATGCATTGTCACAGTTTCCTCTTTTTGTATATTATCACTCTTTGAAAACACCATCTTATATTCATATGCACTCTAATATTGAAGCATACACAAAATACAGAACCTTTAGCTTCTACTCCATACAAATATTAAATGCTTCATATTCAAATGAGCCAAAATACTGAAACATCCACTTGTTAACTCAAGGACCACTGGCACACCAAAAGTTCTAATATGCAGTGTATAGGTTATCCATCAAGTGACTGCCACTGATTTAAAACCCTATCTATGTCTGCATAAAAAACTTGTACCATATGATAACAAATAACACTTGCCATGCATTCATTAAAGGTGCCTCACTGCCACGATCTAGATAAAAACACAAACCTATAAAAGGTAGCATAACACTTTTACACACACAAAGCCTGTGTCTTTGTCCATTTAACACAAAAATCTGCCACATAAGGCTGAGATCAAAAGTTTGAATCATGCAAGATTGAACTATGATTTTCCATGGATTTGACCATCTTTTTCAATCATGCACCTGATATCCTTGTTCATAGACTTGCAGACTACCAATTGACA
Source organism: Cunninghamia lanceolata (assembly GCA_027924645.1). Taxonomy (NCBI): domain Eukaryota; kingdom Viridiplantae; phylum Streptophyta; class Pinopsida; order Cupressales; family Cupressaceae; genus Cunninghamia; species Cunninghamia lanceolata. The sequence continues at coordinate 1,771,218 of BSBN01000887.1, forward strand.
TGCCTTCCAACAACCTCAATGACCGTCCTATTACAAGGTTTTGAATAAGGACTGAAACTATCCTCAACATCAACCATAAATTGTCTGCCAATTCTATTTACAACCAATCACTTGATTCACCAAGACAAAGCCATGAAACCAGGTTACCAAAGCATTATACCTTCAACAGGAAATTAGAACTACTCCTATTTATGCATTCAAAATGATGAAATTTTGCCTCCAAGCATAAGGGCACACTTGAACTTGTGTTTGGCACTGTCAACTCTATTTGACCACCTCTTGACAAGCTACTAACTGCCTTTCAAACAATATGCTTGACAATGTTTATCTATGGCTGCATTTGCTACAATTGATGACTGTGTAAAAACAATCCTTCTTCCCTTTGGAATTTTTTGTCAGAATGTATGGTTTTTTGAATCATCATTCATCATCATATAGGTGACTATCATTTGGAGACAATATGCACTAGTCACTACACTGTCTAGGGTTTAAATGAAGACAAGTCTTCATACATTATGGTTGTAATTCCTCCTAACCACTGCCCCATTACAATATTGAACCATTGATGGTACTGTCAACAACCAAGTGTCATGAATGGTATGACCTTACCCATGACTGTTATCAAATATGCAAACCCTTCATAGGTCATTAGTATGTAACCCATCACAGATAGCTTCCACTATGCCCTTGGAACCTTGGAAACCCTCCCAAGCCATGAGATTGTCAACCACTCAAGTCATTGCCCCATTATTCATTAATAGTGATCCTCTTATTCATATGACTGTGAATTGTCTTGTTGACAAGCTTTTGAGAGGACTCTTAGATAAATCTTGGATAACCCTAGATGAAACTTTCAACATTTTGAGTGTACCCTACTAATACAGAAAGGAAACTTTTAATTCATGTAACAAGTAAACAAACACAAGTTTTGAAATAAAGCCTGGCATAAGAAGATTTTGAAAGAAGCATTGCAGGATGCCAAATTGAGTAGGAAGATTGCTTTATAAAAACACTCCAGACACGTAAAAAAATATCAAGAGTGTGCAATACATACTTCATACACAGTGTAGCTAAATTTCCTAAAAAAATCCAATAAGAGTATTTAAAGTATGGAGAACAAATCCATCTTGGAAAAATAAAGTAGAAACAAAAATCACTCTTACCAGTTATGATAGATCCCAATCAAGCCTCATTCATAAATCACACCAAGTGTATTTTCCTTGGCAATATTAGGGACAACATTCATAACCCAAGCTTTGTTGGATGTGTATCCTCCTGCAAAGCCACCAAGACTTACATTCATGTCCATAATATTGCGATATCTAGTCTCACCAATATATTTGTTGATTCTTTTGTATGACTTAACATGTTTCTTCCATAGACATGTATTAGCATCTGTAACGTTAGAAAATGTCCCCTTGGGGGCTCTTCCCTCATAAGGTTTAGCTCCCGTGTCTTTTGCATGCATTTAGGACATCTTAGTTCATATTTTAGCATCCTGATGGAATGAGGCATAGGTTTCATGGCAAAGTGGACCTAGGAGGACCCCTTGAGTTGTACCTTGCCCAAAATAGGGGGGAGGACTTGGGCACCTGCGCCCTAGTCCTGCCCTATTTTGGAGTAGCCCTATTTTCTGGGTGTCAGTTTATGACTGTTATTTGGTCCTTTTGCCGACACAGTAAGTTTTGATTTTTAAAATATTGGCGGGAGTGTTTGTAGTTGCATATATAAGCATGCTTAGGGATTTATTTGTAAACTACATTTTAATGAGATGATCATTGTGAACTTTAGGTGTTCTCAAGGTGATTCAAGGCTTTCATTGTGTTGCAAGAGTAGACTTGTGTGTTTTGTGTGTTGATATTTGTAGATTTGAGCATCAATTTCCTCATAGAATGAAGAGCATCTTCCTCCCATGAGAGCTTCACTACAAGGTGACATTATATTATGTTTTCATCATTGATTCCTTTGGTTTTTGCCTCTGCCTCACAAGGGCATGCACTCCTTATTTGACAACGGTGTTCAAAGACTTAAGTGTCCTCTAGGGCTTGACTGAGGCAAGCCTCTAAACACCACAACCCCCAAACCAAATCTTGTGATTGCAGGTTATAGGTGTCACATTTAGGAAAAGTGAAGTTGCAGGAAGGATTGGTAGACATCAAGGATTTAGGATCTGAAGAGAAGCAGGACACCGGAGCATTTCTAGGACTTAGACGCTTGCTCTAGTGTCCTCTGTAGATAAATTTCTAGAAACAAAAGTTACAGGGCTGATCAGTGTCGGAAGGAGGTCCAGATCCCGCGAAGAAACTGGTACCTTGGACTAGGGTGCCCACTTTAGTGTCCTTGACTATTCTGCTTCAGAACCCCCAAAATAGGTACTCTTTGATTTGGTATTTTTCTCCTATCTGCAAGAGCTTTTCCTATTATTCATTAATTTGTTGCCGTATTTGCATAATTAGGGTTTTAATGGTCAATTGATCATAGGAGAAGGAAAAATTGATAATTAAATTGTCTAATCCAAGTTTTCCTACATTTCACAAGTGATCTAGGGTATGATAGTGCTCGCCACTCAACCCTAGATCCTTGAATGTATAGTGGAAAGGAGGATTTAAACATCAAAACACTAAAACATTAACAAATCTAATTTTCCCCTAAACATTTTGGTGAACCTGTGTTTTTGGACTTAAATTGCAACTTTTTGAGTGTGTGTCTTTAGATTTGGATTTCATTCATTCATTCATATAGTCATTCATTTTATTGCATTGAGAAAAATTCAAAAAAATTGAAAAATTTAGAAAATATAAAAAAATTGCATTGTTTGGCTTACTAAATTGTATCAATTCTTTCTAAATTTTCCTAATTCATGATTTTTACATCAGATCTGATATAAACTACAGAAAAATCTAAAAATTTAGAAATTTGCATTGCATTTTCATTATTAATTTGCTAGGTTTTTATAGAAATTTTGACAATTTTATATAACCTAGTAATTCTAAAATCTAGGGTTAGTAGGCAAAATCTTCTTCTCAGTTTTTTCTATTGATTTTAGAGACTCATTCAAATTAATATTTCACTGTAGTCTTTCATTTTAGTGTAAATTTGCATTTAGATTTAAAATATTTGCAATTTTGCATAGAAAATTCAACAAAAATACTAGCAATTTTGATGTATTTTCATTAAATTTACATGGGCATTTTCCATGTTCAAGCTGTATAATCATTTTCAGATCTGAGATTAAGTTAATTTCATCATAAATTATACTTCAAAACATTCGCATAGCATTTTGTCCTAATATCTCAAACCTAGGGCTTCAAAAACAACGATTTTCACTAAATTTGGCCTTATCAACTTTATAAACTTGCACCATAGGTGTGTTGTGATAGGTATTTTCAATATAATTTTCTGTTATTAGGGTAATAATTTTCTGCCCCTCCTAAAACGCTTCACAACACCCTTTTATTGGGCTTTTGTAGTGAAAATTTTGCAAAAAAAACTACACATTTTGATTATTTTTGCCCTAGGGTTTGACCTAGTTTGCACTCCAAGCGTGTTGTGACAAATTTTATGGATTGAGGTGACTGATATTATTGATATTATTTTCTGTACCTCCTGAAATTCATTACAACATGTCCTTTTCTAGGTCTTGGAATTGAAAAACCTTGAAAAATAGCCTATTTTTGCTATATTTTCACTAAGATTTGACCTTAAGTTGCACTAAAAGCATGTTGTGTTGGGTATTTTTGCATCAAGCAGCTGCTATTACTGATATTATTTTCTTTCCATCATCATTTTCCTTACAACACCCTTTGTTATGCTCTTTTGCATTGAAATTTGGTGAAAAAAGTGCCTATTTTGACATATTTTCACTATAATTTGACTTGGCATTTTCTTGGATTTGCATCAAGAGTGTGTTGGGAAGGAACATATTTCTGTTTTGGACTAATATCAAACATATAAATTGCTTCCCTTGACTGAAATCCTCACATTACCCTTTGGTTTATTCATTTGCATTAAAAGAGTACAAAAAAAAACCAAGCATTTTGGCTGTCAATCATATCTTTCTCCTAGGATTTGTTCTCTTAGTCTGTGCATTGTATGCTTTGGTATGAGATTTATGATACGCTGTCCTAAAAAAAATATCCCTTTGAGAAGAAGTAAAAGATTAATGGGATCTAGTGCTCTTGAAGAAGTTGGTACTTTGGACACCTTCTTTACAAAGGGTGAAACTCAAATTGTGCAAGATATTATACATCCTCCAACCACAATGGAAGAAAAAACTTTTCATGATGTTGATAACACTATTGAGGCGACATGATATGTATCTAATGAGCAAATAGAAAAATTGGATAAGGAGCTAGCTGAATATCAATCATTTTTGGAAAATGAGAGAATAATTGAAGAAGTTGTCCCTACAATTCACAATATAAGAGAATTGATAAAAGAGGGACAAGATGGTGTAAATGCAATTTGTGGTCTAGCACATATTGTACAAACCAATATCATGCTAGTGACCAAATGTGTACAAATGATAAATAACACTTTATCACCATCTCATACTCAAGTATCCATACCTATACCAACTACAGGAATATTGACTTTTACATCAACGATCTTAACAACTAATACGAACGCTTGTAGTAATGCTACCACTGGTGTTGGAGTATCTAATGGCACTAATTACAAAGCTGTGAGATTTAATTATCAGAATTTGGTTCCTAAAGGGACCTCTTCTAGGAATAATTGTTCTCAACCTCCTATCTATTCCACTCATTTCTAGACACCTATTACATACTCACAACCATCTTCCACCTATCATTATGGCCAACTACCATTAACATATTCTCAGCCTCCACCTATTGTATCTCAAGCTCATTCACCTCCTCGCTTTGGTTCCAATTCCTCACAATAAACTGCATCTCTAAATGATGCCATCTTAAACCAACTTTTATAGGGCATGACTACTTTGCAACAAAAGGTAACAAATTTGACAAATTCTTCGCAGCCTAGTCTACCAACATATCATGCCCGTAATATGTTATCCTATGCAATCTTGAGAACCCCTACGCCTGAGAGGTTTGAGACTCCTTGCTTTAAAAAATATGGTGGAAAAGAAGATCCTAATATCCATGTGGCAGCATTCACAACTGTGTAGTGATTTCTATTTTGAAGAGGATTTGTTGGCAAAACTTTTCCCACAATCTCTCAAAGATACTACTTTAGAATGGCTTTTCTCTTTGCCTCCAAATTTAATACACTCCTTTTCGCAATTGATGGATCAATTTTTACAACATTTTCAAGCAAATATCAGACCCCAAGTCACTCTTATTGACTTGGTTCAATGCAAACATGGTCTAAAAGAAAAGTTGACTAAATTCATTAGTCGGTATCAAGGACCTTATGCACAGATTCAATATCAATGAAAGATGACGATGTTTAGGAGATATTTATTACAAATCTACAACCTAATATTCGTGATAAGATTCTCTTGATGAAATATAACTCCTTTCAACATTTATACACCGCTCTTTGTGATTATGAACTTTCATCTAGTCAGTATGAAAACCAAAACTCATCAGCTCAAGTTGGTCAATCCATAGGCGGATCGTCACAAAACAATTTTAAGAGGAACAATAATAGGAGTTTCATCAAGATCAATGGACCAAATACGAATGTGTCTTCTATAAATAATCCAAAGAAAGCATCGTATCAACCAAGAAAGTTTACTCTGATATCTGAGTCCTATCACTCTATCATGAATCAAGCTATGAGTAATAACATTTTGAAGCTTCCCCCAACCAAGCCTGTTGATCCTAGTAAACAAGAACCTTACTTCGATGCTAATGCCTTTTGTCATTACCATCAAACATAAGGACATGACACTGAACGATGTATGCATCTTAAACATGAAATACAAGACCTTATTGATTGAAATGTCATCCAGGTATCGGGTGTGAATGACAATGGAAATAAGTCGGTTGCTCCACCGAATTAGAATTTACAAATCTTCATTAATCCTTTTCCTAAGCATACTGAAAACAATATAGTGGAATAGGGTTTAATGGAAGTAGACGAGGATGATTACTTGGACTATGATAGTATCGTCAGAATGATTGAAGTGGATAAGAAACAAATGGATAATCCACCTCGTCCATGAAGAAACATAATTTATGCTGAGGTTCCTCCCCCATTATCCTTGTATGGATCGGGAGACATTCAAAATGCATCAGAAAAGAAAGAACAACAACCGATACAGATGATTAAGATGATACAAGATGATTCCTGTTACTATTCTAGAAAGATTCAACAACGAAAACTAGCTAAAAATCATAAAAGAGCAAGACGATAATCAATAGTCAGAAATAATAGTGGTTCTCCCCCTCATAAGCAACACAAAGTCTCGTTTACACAAGAATTTAAGGAACAAACATCATACGATAGCAAACAAGACTTTCATAAGAACCGCTCAAATTTTGTATTAAAAATGATCGAATACCTCTCCAAGAGGTTTCGTGAGCTCTAACATATAATATGAAGACCCTACAGGTAAGTATCTCTAACTCTATATTTCTCTTGTGATGTACTTCCCCTGTGATGTGTTATATGTTGTTTAGGCCTCCTGGGATGACCTCATATTCACCTGTAAGGTTCAGGATACTAGGAGACTACCTCTGTTGTGACCTTCTATTTGTATCATCATTCTTCTATATTGCTTCTCTCTCTAATTTCATTGTTGTGTGTTGTGTCTTGCGGACATAGCATCATGGTTGGTGACTTGGGGGCACCCTCCTACGTGACTATCCCTAAGACACTCGTTTCTCCTCTCTTATTTATTATTTCCCTTCCTCTAGTGTTTCCATCTAGCGGGCAGATGACGACAAACATTTATACTGATGCGGACTTAGTGTCCCTTTCGAGAGCAATAAAAAAATGGACTTAGTTCCTAATATGACGATGGGGTTGTATATCTTATTTGACGCTTGGCTAGTGGAAGCACTCGTGCTTTCCGCGTAGTGAATTTGATGATGTTTTTGTTGCATTTACAAACCTTAACAATACTGCTGCTCTATGCACCTTTGTTTGTCTTTGAATCTAGCCTTGGCGGTACTCGATTCAGAGAGCTTCATGATATTGCCCCACAGTTATCCTTGAACTTTGAATTCGTTGTATAACCTTGGCTCTTTGTGTGGTTAATCATATGAATTGATGTTGTTGTTTATGATGATGTTGTAGACACTAACATGTTTCTTGCAGGGATGTGTTTGTGGGAACATTTGGTGATCATAAAGTACATGTCACCTCCGGGGGGCATGGGCTTTGTGAAAGTCAGTGTTCCCTTGTGTGTTTTCTTCCTGCCTTAACATGCTTGATATCAATAACTGATATCAACCACCTTAAGGTGGGGGCATATATAAGGCAAGCTATCTGTTATAGATGTCAGCAATGTGTTTGACCTCATATGCAAAGACTTGCGCCCCATAGTAGTGCATCGTGTATCCCGAGTTTGTTTGCAACCAATCAATCAATCATGTAAGCCCTCTGCGGAGGTGGGATACCAAGCATATCCTTTTTCTTAAGCCCTCTACGGAGGCGGGGATGGTGTATTTCTTGGAGCAGATTGTATCATCCTGTCATTTTCAAAAGTCCTCTGCAGAGGCGGGGAGCGGTTCTGTGACTAACTCAACCCTTAATCATGTTTTCAGCGATTGTTGTGGCGAAGCCCAATTGTCGGTGTGTGCTTGTAATGTGCCTGAGATGGTGTTGGACCTAGAAATAGGTATACTCCATCGCTTGTCTGTCGTGTTTTCTCCGTGTCTTCAAGTGTGTGTTTTGACATGCTTATTTTGTGTGGCGTGTTTGTTGCCCCATATGCAAAGACTACCACCCTCGAGTAGTGTTTCCTACATTTTGGGAGGTTTTACGTGTCTTGCGTGTGTGTTCCTACATATATACAGAGACCTACGCCCTAAGGTAGTGCATTCTGTACATGGGAGGTTTGTTTAGTTTCCAGTACTTGCATCTGCATTTCATATATATGAGAAAAAGAAAAGAAAAGATATCATTTCTGTCTTCCATGCATTAATGTGTCTTCTATGCATTGATTGTATTCTTTGTCTTCTGCATGTCTGTAACTATCTTCTCCATGTTTTGCATGCCTGTTACTGTCTTCTATATGACTGGTGTGTCTTCTTCGTGCTTGGTGTGTTTGTGACCTTACTTTAATGCATGTATTGGCCTTGCGTTTATACATACATTAAAGTGGGGGCTAAATGTAATGTCAGAAAATGTCCCCTTGGGGGCTTTTCCCTCATAAGGTTTAGCTCCTAGGTCTTTTGCATGCATTTAGGATATCTTAGTTCATTTTTTAGCATCCCGATGGAATGAGGCCTAGGTTTCATGGCAAAGTGGACCTAGGAGGATCTCTTGAGTTGTACCTTGCCCAAAATAGGGGGGAGGGCTTGGGCGCCCGTGCCCTAGTCTTGCCCTATTTTGGGGCAGCCCTAATTTCCAGGTGTCGGTTTATGATCGTTATTTGGTCCTTTTGCCGACATAATAAGTTTTGATTTTTGAAATCTTGGTAGGAGTGTTTATAGTTGCATATATGAACATGCTTAGGCATTCATTTGTAAACTAGATTTTAGTGAGATGATCATTGTGAACTTTAGGTGTTCTCAAGGTGATTCAAGGCTTTCATTGTGTTGCAAGAGCAGACTTGTGTGTTTTGTGTGTTGATATTTGTAGATTTGAGCATCAATTTCCTCATGGAATGAAGAGCATCTTCCTCCCATGAGAGATTCACTACAAGGTGACATTATATTATGTTTTCATCATTGATTCCTTTGGTTTTTGCCTCTGCCTCACAAGGGCACACACTCCTTATTTGACAACGGTGTTCAGAGATTTAAGTGTCCTCTGGGGCTTGACTGAGGCAATCCTCTAAACACCACAACCCCCAAACCAAATCTTGTGATTGTAGGTTACAGGTGTCACATTTGGTAAAAGTGAAGTTACAGGAAGGATTGGCAGGCATCAAGGATTTAGGATCTGAAGAGAAGAAGGACACCAAAGCATTTCCAGGACTTGGGTGCTCGCTCTAGTGTCCTCCGTAGATAAATTTCCAGAAATAGAAGTTACAACACTGACCAGTGTCGGAAGGAGGTTCGGATCCCGCGAAGAAACTGGTACCTTGGACTAGGGCACCCGCTTTAGTGTCCCCAACTGTTATGCTTCAGAACCCCAAAAAAAGGTACTCTATGATTTAGTATTTTACTCCTGTCTGCAAGAGCTTTTCCTGTTATTCATCAATTTGTTGTCGTATTTGCATAATTAGGGTTTTAATGGTCAATTGATCATAGGAGAAGGAAAAATTGATAATTAAATTCCCTAATCCAAGTTTCCCTACATTTCACAAGTGATCTAGGGTATGATAGTGCTCGCCACTATACCCTATATCCTTGAATGTATAGTGGAAATGAGGATTTAAACATCAAAATACGAAAACATTAACAAATCCAATTTTCCTGTAAATAAGATCATATGTCTCAGTTGTAACACCTGGTAATGAACTGCTAAGAACTCTTGGAGGAACAACATTCAGGCATGTTGGGAACTTCTCCAAAACTCCTCCAGCTACCTCATTTGGATCATTCACTTTAGGTATAGGTGTAATGCATCATTCCATTTTCTTAGACCTGTAGGTAAACAGTAATTATTCATGGTATTTCTTATATAGGATAAAATTAGTATCATATGACAGGATAATAAAAACTGACAAAGCACTTTGGAAAAAAAATAGTTCTTTTGTTCTGTACTGCAATGCAACATAGATGCAATAACAGAAACTTCATCAAAATTTTTCTATGACTACCAAGAAAATGGTCTGCAAAAAAGATCAATATTCATTAAAATGGAATACAGACAAGAAATAACACAAGCTGGTATGAAAATTAATTATAATGTATCCAAAAGTTTTCAGTAAATTGGCTGGGGATATCCTTATAAATATCACAAATGCAAGTACTAGCCATTATATTACTTTTTTAGAAAATAATCCTCCAAATGTCTAAATCAACTCAAAGCTAGAATTTTAGACAACATGACTTTAAGCTATTTAGTTTTCACTAGCAAGAAGGCAAGCAGTCCATACCAAGGCAGTTGCAACTACAACAAATGACAAAATTGCTCTATCCTTCATGCTTTGATGGATGTCCATACCCTGTTCCAAAGCGCCCATTTTGGCATAGGCAGGGAGTATACTGGCAAAGGTTGTCAAATTTAGCTTTACACCTGCTAATTGCATTTTCTTGAAAGTTTCTAAATCCTTTTCAATAAATCCATTTTGTGCATATCCTACAACCATTGCATTCCATGAGATGACATCTCTTTGAGGCATTCTACCAAACAGTTCACATTCCTTGTCAATACTTCCACATTTTGCATACATGTCTACCAGGGTAGTTGCAACTACAACAAATGACAATATTCCTCTATCCTTCATGCTTTGATGAATGTCCACACCCTATTCCAAAGCTCCCATTTTGGCACAGGCATGGAGTATGCTGGAAAAGGTTGTCGAATTTGGCTTTACACCTACTAATTGCATTTGATTGAAAGTTTCTAAAGCCTTTTCAACAAATCCATTTTGTGCATATCCCGCAACCATTCCACTCCATGAGATGACATCTCTTTGAGGCATTCTACCAAATAGTTCACATGCCTTGTCAATGCTTCCACATTTTGCATACATGTCAACCAGGGCAGTTGCAACTACAACAAATGATAAAATTCCTCTATCCTTCATGCTTTGATGGATGTCCATACCCTATTCCAAAGCTCCCATTTTGGTACAGGCAGGGAGTATGCTAGAAAAGGTTGTCGAATTTGGCTTTACACCTACTAATTGCATTTGCTTGAAAGTTTCTAAAGCCTTTTCAACAAATCTATTTTGTGCATATCTCGCAACCATTGCATTCCATGAGATGACATTTCTTTGAGGCATTCTACCAAACAGTTCACATGCCTTGTCAATGCTTCCAGATTTTGCATACATGTCTACCAGGGTAGTTGTGCAGAAGACCACCGCAACACCGCAAGGTGGTTGTCATTCCTTAAAGCATGTGTGCCCTCTGTAATGGATTAATAAATTTACCATTAGCGGGTGTAAATCCACACTCTACAATCAACACCAACGTGTCCCAACTTGCATCAAAATGAGAATTATAAAACATATTTGTCATTCATTCGAATATAAAGAAATGTGGTTTCAAGCAAATGTAATTGGTAGATGTTATAGTTGCAAGTATGTTGGTAGATTTGTATGAAAAATGTGGGAGCATAGAGAAGGCATGTGGGATTTTTTACTACAATCCCTCAAAGAAATGTGACTTCATGGATTGAAATTTGGTAAGACATATTTACAAAGTGTGGAAGTTTAGACAAGGCGAATGAAATGTTTTTAAAAAAATGCCTTGAAGTAATGTGATCTTACAAATTGCGTTGGTCACAACAAATACACAAAATTGGATTTGTTGAAAAGGCTTTAGAATTTCAAGAAAAATGTAATGGGTAGGGGTAAGCTAATCCCAGAACTTTTGACATCATCAGCCTAGCCTGCGAAAGGAGATTCTGGTCAAGTAATATAGTTGCAATGCGTGGTAGACCTATATACAAATTAAGGAATCTTCTATTTATCAAATTCAATTAGCAATGACAACCACCACAACACCACAAGGTGATTGTTGGGCCTTCGTGGTGAATTAAGGAATCTTCTATTTATCAAATGCAATTAGCAACGACAACCACTACAACACCGTAAAATGGTTGTTGGTCCTTCACAGTGATGCGGGGAAACTCCTTGCATCACCGCGAAGGCCCAACAACCACCTTGTGGTGTTGCGGTGGTCTTCTGCACAACTGCCCTGGTAGACATGTATGCAAAATGTGGAAGCATTGACAAGGCATGTGAACTCCCTGCATCACCATGAAGGCCCAACAACCACCTTCGGGTGTTGCGGTGGTCTTCTGCACAACTGCTCTGGTAGACATGTATGCAAAATGTGGAACCATTGACAAGGCATGTGAATTGTTTGGTAGAATGCCTCAAAGAGATGTCATCTCATGGAATGTAATGGTTACAGGATATGCATAAAATGGATTTGTTGAAAAGGCCAAATTATACTCTAAAGGCTATTTTGAGTTCTAGTATTGTATATGCTCATGGGCCTATTGCTATTATTAGATAATGGCTATGGGTTCTGAAATTTATTGGTACTATGAAGCACCAAAGGCGTACACCTAAAGTTTGAAATCATTTTTGATTTTGAGTTGTCGAGGCTCAGTAATTAAATGGTAAAACACACTTATTAGGATGCATCCCCTTCTTTAAATTTCAAGGCTCAACTGTGGACAAATTCTACGCCAAGTATAGCCTTTAGTCCCTAGAGGCAGGGGAAATTATATCTAATCTTAGAAGGAATCAACCCATCCCTGCAAATTATCAAAATCTCAGTGGTATCACTTGTGCGTACTTGGCATAAGGGTTTGCCCTATCTATTTGGGCATTGGATCTAATAAATGTACTCATGATCCATATTCATAGTCTCTGGATGTAATAGGTTTGAGGTTTGGTCCAACTATTAGTGGATTGCATTTAGAAATTAGTATTATGCAGTTTTGACAGACCCATCAACACACACACACACACACACTATGGACCCCTGGTGTTCACAATGAAAATTGTCTTCGACTGTAGTGACTGGAGTTCACTAAATTTTTTATCTCTTCTTTAAACCTTTAGTAATAAGTGCATTGACTAGAGCTTATTATGCACAAACTATTGGGGTGTAAAGCTAGTGATGCTTTTTACTCTTGAATGCATTTACAATCAAATTGATCCTTGAATAGAGATGATGGATGCCTGCAATGTTTTGCATGTAGATCATCTGCCAAAGACCTCACTGTAACCCAATATATCCACTCCCTTCATCATTTCTAAACAGATCAGTAGTTTGATACCACCCTTGAGGCTCAAAACAAAAATAAAAAAACATTAAAGTATTCTCATAAAAAAGGGAGAAACTTTTTGCTAGAATTTCTTCTCAAGAAATTACTTTTGGCTTGACTCTGTCTTTTTTTGGTGTAGGATCAACATTTTTTGTCTAGAGAGATATTCCTTTGTGAACAACTTCGGCCTTCTATAAATGGAGTAGGAAAAAAATTGGCCTCCTGTACCTATATGGAACACTGCTTGGAAGCATTTGTTTGATAGTAGGACCATGGAAAAATGTTGAGATAGAAATAGATCAAGCAATCTAATGTAACCCTACTTGAATTGGAACATATGACCCTTAAGTGGTGCATTTGGATCCCTTCTCCAACCCATACAATTGGAGAAAGAAATATTGCCATACTGAACGTTCAATAAGAGACTCACTTCTTTGGTTGATGAAATTTACATTCTTTACCACTTGGTTCCAATAGTAGCTTCTTTGTGGTCCTACTTCTATGGTCATTGCAGTTTACATGAGGTTTGCATGATATGATTGTCTCATTCTTAATAGAGACCTGCACTAGAAAGTTGCAAACAACAATATGGACTATCACAAAGTTGGCAAACATGAGAAGATAATGAGATTTGAGTATGGGATAGTCAACATGATCTCATAAAGGTTGTGAAGATAGTGTGCATAAACCCACTTGCTGGGATCTCTTCACCAAGCCCTGCACAAACATTATGAAGTCTGTATGATAAGGGAATCCCATGTACCTTATAGGAATGTGTGAGATGTACATGTTCATTATGAGTACCTTGCAAAAGAAGGCCTGCTAAACTAGTATAAGGTTAATACAATCATTGTAAAGGGTCGCATAACCTTGCATCTCTAGTGTTAGGTATGCATATGTTAAAGGAGGGCTTGATGAGAGTCATTTAAAGGAACTCATGAGATGCCTACACTCAGTATTGAAAGCAATGGATTGGTAATAGGGCATCGAGGCAATAAATACAGTGACCTTGTGAAGATATACAATGCAAAGATAACATTGATAGGCCTACACTAAAGGTAGCAAAGGGATCTAGAATGATATAAAAGTCAATCCAAGAGGAGAAAGGTCTATTGAACAACTATGCAAAGAAGATATGTACTAGGAGTGTAATGAGAAGAGATAAGGCATATCAAATAAAGATCTAGATGCACCCTGTATCAGTCTCACATAGCAGAGGTAGTTTATGAAGACTCTTGAGTAGCTCTATATTATAGTGCTAAATACTATTATAGACTTGGGTTGAGCTTTTACAAAGGTATGTCAAAATTCTCAACTTGATTTAGTGACCCTGCCATTATAGTTGTAGAAGAAGAAAAAATGCAAACAACAAAGATATAAATTGCATCACCTTGAAAGAAACCCAAACGGCTCTAGAAAGCACCTTGTACATGACCAGAAACTAAATAGTTTTATTTATGATGGACTTACATTTTATATATTAAATTGGTGAATATAAATTAAAAGAATAGTAATACTACAACTAAAGACCCACAGAATCTACTTTAGAGGTAATGTAACAAATTTTAAAATTAAAAAAGATGCTTAAAGAAGAGTAGAATCCAACAAAACCTTTCAGTTCAAGAATTCTACTGTTGGGATTCATTAGACCTAAATCTGTTGTAATAGGCCTCCTCATCACAGGCACAGAATTATTCATGTCAATGATCACAACACTATTTGCAGGAGTAGTTTCCCATACACAAATGTACTTGTTTGATTCCATAGTAACATGAGTGAATGTAATAAACTATGGATTTATCCCAAGGCTTGGCAACTGCAAGAATCCAAATGCAGGATAGTAAATCTTAGTAATATTATTATTCTCAACACCTATGTTTTCTTGATTCAAATTAACTCAGACATCAATATCATGGAGGAGTTATGAACATTGAACATCACCTACTATATAATATTATTATTGTTATATATTCAGCTTAGAATTGAAAACCTAAGTGATACTTCTACTTAACAATGAAGCTGGGAGTATTGGAATACATGATAAAAAAAAAAGGAAATATGGATCTATTGTCTTTTCAATTATATTTTTCCTTAAGGTTTCTAAGTTAAGCCATGATCAAAATTCATTTTTTCTTAAAAAGAAGGCATCTTCAATTACATTATGATGCATCAGACATCTGCATGATAAATTTAATGAATAAAAAGTACAAAATAGATCAAACTTAAATCTATAACCTTGTCTGCTATTCCACACATGAGCATTGTACAAATACATTAGGCTTAAATCTATGACCTGTATAATTATATCCAATAAGCACTGCACATGAACATTTACCATTTGTAGATAGAAAGGGAACTTGAGTGGTGGACTGATCTAGTTTTTCCTACATTTGGAGAATTCCCCAAGTGTATAAAGTCGCATCTAGCTATATGGTACCATTGTGTAAGTATGCAATAGAGGTGGCAAGCCAATTGTCATGTGAGCTAAGGAAGCTTTCATAGATGTTATCTAATAATCTTATCTCTGAATAATCTTATTTAAATGACAAAAACACAAATCTTATCTAATATATTTAGTAGATCAGATACAAAGCACCAAGATAAACTAATCGAGGGTTAACTTTAATTATACTACCTTGTTTTGCATCCATATTTAGATGGATGTTGTTCATCAACTTAAGGCATTGATACCCATTCCCAAAATCTACATTGAGAGTCCAGAGAAATGATTTATCTAGCTTATTGTGGTTGTAATCTGCCAAGTATATCTTCCCAAATACCATTTAGGAGAGGTTAGAACACAATCCACAAAGATTTCCCCATATGGGGACTATCAGTTCTTTTAATTTCCCCATTGGCTGGTGTACTAAAAAATAGGATTGCAAACCCAAAATTATTCACTCTGGAAATTCAACAGAAAAATATAGAATGCTGTCTTGGATACTTAGCTCTTAGATAGTCAATAAAATAATATGAGCATGATTATGAATGGTTTTACCTAGTCCCACTCTTGATCTCCATGTTTGAGAGCCTGCTCTTTAAGACCCCATGAATCCACTTTGATCCATTGCTTCTAGAAGAGATATTAATGTGTAAACAAGGAGCCACATTTAGACAAACTAGTTGTCGATTTCTTCTAAGAAATTTAGAGACTACAAAAAGAAGATACCTGATGGGGATCATGTGGGCTTCCTAGAGAAAGCATTGCAATATGGCCTCGGGCATCCATGATAAACTCTAGATTAGCTTCACAGTAAATCCTAACAGCATGACCTTGAGGCTCTTCTTCATTAAGTTGACGGTATGAAGAACCAGATCCATATCCTCCTTGAGATGACTCATGACCTGAAATCAATCTACAAAATCCAAGATTAATGTCTGCCTGCAATATGTCAAATTGTTGTAAACAAAAGTCATGGGCTCCAAATAGTTCGGTGGCTCCTTGCAAAGAGATTCACGATCAAACAAGCACAAATTGCTCAAATACGGGCAAAATCTTGCTCAAAACTCAGCCACACCAGTGAAAGGGGAAAGGTCAATACCAGCAAGGAAGAGTTTGGAGGAGCAGAAGGCAATAGCAGTGAGGAAAGTAGCAAAAAGGGGTGAAAAATTTCATCGAAAAAATTTCCCTCTGTCGACTTCGAAATATTTTCCACTCCCACCAATGAAATATTTATTTGTGTAACTAATTATTTAGTCATTTTTATTTTTGTGACTAATTATTTAATTGTGTTTTTTACTTGACGATCAAATTAGTCATTTATAGCTGTGTTGCAAAAAATTAGTAGAATGACTAAAAGTTTTAGTCACGTAGTCATTTATTTGCCAAAATTCTACTAGTGGTTATACATGTGGCAGAGATCATTATGCTAACTCGTGTCCTAACAAGACGCAGGGAACACAGCCACATGGAAATCCTTTACCCTATCAGCAGGTGGCATTCCAACAATGCATACATGCAACCTTGGATAATACGCAAGCTGAATATCAAATTACTCACATTGAAACTACAATTATTTTATCTAGTTTCCCAATTTTAGTTTTGATTGATACTAGTGCTACAAAATGTTTTGCTTCCCCAAAAATTTTAATAAAATATCTAGAAAGGATGGATACATGGCAAACACTTGGTTAGTAGAATATGTAAATCAGACCAAGGCTCAAGTAGAATAATTATTGTTTGAGGCTAAGGTTGAACTTCCAAGTTTCTCCACTGAGGTGAACCTTTACGTAGCCCCATTAGACTCATATGATGTTATCCTTGGGATAAACTGGTTATGGAGACACTAGGCTAAGGTGGACTATTATGCCAAAACAATAGAATGTCTAGATGACCTAGGGATCAAAGTCTTTCTACAAGGGAACCCTAGAGAAGTAAAACTAAGACAAATTTCTACCCTACAGATGAAAAGAGCTCAAAGAAAAGGATGCAATCTTTTTGTTGTCAAAATGGAAAAACTGAATAGTTTTGAGGAAACTAATTTTCAAGATGATTTAATGTTTTATGAATCTCAAAAACTCAAAGGAGGTGAGAAGAGGGAGTACATAGATCAGAAGAGATTAGATATGGATAGGTACCCTTTTCTTAGAGATTTTCAGAATGTATTTCCAGATGAGCGACTAGATTACCTCCTAAAAGAGCTTTTGATTTCTCTATAGATATAATTCTAGGATTGAAACCTATATCTAAAGCTCCATACAAAATCACCACTACTGAGTTAATGGAGCTAAAGGCTCAATTGTAGGAATTGTTGGATAAAGGACTGATAAGGCCCAGTGTGTCACCCTTGGGAGCACCAGCAATATTTGTGAAAAAGAAAGATGGTACATTATATTTATGCATAGACTACTGCATGTTAAACAAGGCAACAATTAAGAACAAATACCCATTGCCTCGCATTGATGATCTTTTCAATCAAATGAGAGGAGCAACTGTGTTTTCTAAGATCGATCTTCGATATGGGTACCATCAATTACAGTTAAAGGATGAGGATATCCACAAAATAGCCTTCAAAACAAGGCATGGGCATTACGAGTTCATTGTCCTACCCTTTGGATTAACAAACACACCTGCAACGTTATGAACTTAATGAATAGTGTGTTTAGAGACTGTTTGGACAAGTTTGTCATAGTTTTTCTTGATGATATCCTAATCTACTCTAAGAATGAGGAAGAACACCTTCAACATTTAAGGATTGTTCTTCAGAGGTTGAGAGAGCATAAATTCTATGGCAAGCTCTCAAAGTGTACGTTCTTTCAAAAGGAAGTGTAGTATTTGGGTCATATAATTTCAGCTAAGGGAATAGCCATGGACCCAACCAAGATTAAAGCCATATTGGAATGGCCAGCACCAAGGAATGTACATGAGGTCTAAAGTTTCATGGGCCTAGCATGATACTATAGGAAATTTGTGAAAAAACTTTTCAAAAATTGCTTATCCTATTACTTCTTTGTAGAGAAAAGGCAAGAGGTTTGAGTGGTCAAACAAGTTCTAGGAGGCATTTGACCAACTGAAGGAAAGGTTGACTTCAAAACCAATCTTGAAAGTACCTGATCTGGAAGGTCATTTTGTATTTATTACTGATGCCTCAGGGGAGGGCTTAGGTGGTGTACTAGTCCAAGATTGACAAGTCATTGCATATGAATCAAGGAAATTGAAAACTTATGAACAAAACTATGCCCGTCATGATTTGGAATTGGCAGTAGTAATACATGCTCAACAAATGTGGAGACACTACTTGCTTGGAAAACCCTTTGAACTAAAAATAGACCATCAAGGGCTCAAATATCTGTTCACCCAACAACATCTAAATGCTCGCCAAAGAAGATGGTTGGAGTTAATCTCAGATTATGTGGTGTATGCCTTAAGTAGGAGAAGACATATCTCCTTAATTATCTCCATACATTCTAATTTTAAGAATCAAGTACTACAAAAGTCTAAGGAGATGAGTTTTACAAGCAGGTAAAATAGGCACTTTTGGAAAATCCCTAGAATCCAAAATATGATGGATTTTACCTTGAACTAGATGGGTTATTAAGGTATAAAGGAAAGATGTATGTTTTGAACTATGAGGAGCTAAGGAATACTGTGTGGAAAGAGGTTCATTCTGCACCTTATTCAGAACATCCTCGAGTAACAAAGTTACTAGCTGATGTGAAACCCTTATACTTCTAGAAAGGAATGAAGAGGGATGCTGCAAGGTTTGTAGCTGTGTATAGAATGCCAAAGGGTGAAGGTGGAACACCATCACTCGACATGACTTTTATACCCTCATAAAATTCCATAATGGAAACATAAAATCATAAGCATGGACTTTTTGCAAGGACTTCCTATGTCAAGGAACATGCACAATGCTATTTTGGTTGTGGTGGATAGACTCACCAAAGCAACACATTTTATACCTAGGAATTTGACGAATGGGGCACCTATTATAGCTCACAAATTTGTGCAAGAAATTTTTAGATTGCACGATATTCTTGAGAAGATTATCTCAGATAGGGGTGCTCGAATGAAATCAAGGTTTTGGTAAACCTTGTTTTTCTCACTTGGAACTTAATTGAATATAAGCTTTGCTTATCATCCCAAGATGGATGGCCGAACCAAAAGGGTAAACCAAGTACTGGAAGATTTGTTGAGAATGTATTGCATGGATCAACAATACAAATGGGAAGATTATCTTCCTCTCATGGAATTTGCCTATAATAATTCCTATCATTCTGTGATTAAGATGGCTCCATTTGAAGTATTATATGGAAGAAAGTGATGAACCCCTATAAGTTGGAATAAGCTAGAAGATAGGGTTAGCCTTGGTCCAAAAATTTTGTCAGAAATGGAAGAGCAAGTCCATCTGATTATGAAAAGGCTAACAGAAGCCAATGATAGGCAGAAAAGTTATGCAGATGCTAAATGCATCACAAGACATTTCTTAGTGGGAGAAAAAGTCCTTCTAAGGGTAAAATTTCAAAAGAGGTCCATTAAGTTTGGAAAGACATCCAAATTGGCTCCTAGATACGTGGGTCCCTTTGAAGTTCTCAAAGAAGTCAACCCAGTGGCATACAGGATTGCTCTACCGCCAACTCTTTCCATGATGCATAATATTTTGCATGTTTCCTATTTGAAAAAGTTTATTTCTAGAGATAATCATATACCTATTCTTGATTAGAATTCTATACAGGTGAAGGACCTAGGGATGGTAGTGATCGAGCCCATCAAGGTGCTCGAAACGCATAAGCTATGCTTACGTAATAAAGAGATAACTCAATGCAAGGTCCAGTGGGACCAATATGTAGAAGAGAATGCCACCTGGGAAAACTATGAGGATATTTATGAGAGATTTCCCCATCTCTTTTGAAAAGATTTTTACTATGATGAGTAAACACTTTTATTTACTATGTTGATTTGATTTTAGAGACATTAAATCATTGGGGATGATGATTCACATGGGGGGAGATATGTTACATCCCCAACTTTTGATTCAGCTTAATCCTACTTTTATGTGGTAGACAAGATAATTAATCATTGTTTAATGATTTGATGTTTGTGGAAAATATAAAATAGAATCATTGATTATATGAATATTGACTAATGTTTAGTTTAGACATGAGTTACATGTTGATAACATTATTTTATCATAATGTTTTACAAATCAAATGATGATACACTAATCATGGTTATATGGTTGTGAATGTAATCAGGAAAAAAATCTTACTCCAGGGACAGTAGAGTATCATCCAAGAGGAGGAGATAGATGTTGGGAAAAGGTCAGATTTCTATCTGAGTATCAAAATTAGTCTTTGTGAACCCATGCAAGGTAGAGTGAGTTTGCATCTTTCCCTTGTTAGTCATTTTATTTTTGATTAGTGTCAGCATGGCGATTTGAGTTATCTCAACGTCATCTACGTCAATTTGACTAGAGAATGTTCTTAGAACGTTAATTTTAGTCTATAAGTAATCTCATCGAGTTGTCGAGTATTTCCTTGTTTCCTTATCTATTTCCTTATTAGGTTTTGTGATTATCGTTATATATATATATATATATATATATTGTTTTAGGGGAAAATTGGATTTGTTAATGTTCTAGATTTTAGATGTTTAAATCCTCCTTTCCACCATACATTCAAGGATCTAGGGTCGAGTGGCCAGCACTATCATACCCTAGGTCACTTGCAGATGTAGGGAAACTTGGATTAGGGAATTTAATTATTAATTTTCCTTCTCTTATGTCTAATTAACCATTAAAACCCTAATTATGCAAATATGACAACAAATTGATGAATGAGGGAAAAAGCTCTTGTAGATAGGAGTAAAATACCAAATTATAGAATACCTATTTTCGGGGTTTCAAAGTGGAATAGTCGGGGACACTGGAGCGGGCACCCAAGTCCAAGGTACCTGCTTTTTCATAGAATCTGGACCTCCTTCCGACACTGATCAGCCCTGTAACTTATATTTTTAGAGATCTGTCTGCGGAGGACACTAGAGTGAGTGCCCAAGTCCTAGAAGTGCTCATGTGTTTGACTTTTCTTCAGATCCTGAATCCTTGATGCCTGCCAATCCTTCCTGCAACTCCACTTTTCCCAAATGCCACACCTATAACCTACAATCACAAGACTTGGTTTGGGGCTTGTGGTGTTTAGAGGCTTTCCTCAGTCAAGCCTCGGAGGACACTTAAGTCTCCGAACACCGTTGTTAGATAAAGAGTGCGTGCCCTTGTGAGGCAGAGGCAAAAACCAAAGGAATCAATGATGAAAACACAATATTATGTCACCTTGTAGTGAAGCTCTCATGGAGGAAGAGGCTCTTCATGCCATGAGGAAATTGATGCTCAAATCTACAAATATCAACACACCTAAACACACAAGTCTACTCTTGCAACATAATGAAATCCTTGAATCACCTTGAGAACACAATAGCTTGCTAGCAATCATCTAGTTTACAAATGAATGCCTAATCATGCTTATATATGCAACTACAAGAATTCCTGCCAATATTTTAAAAATCAAACTTTACCGTGTCGGCAAAAGAACCAAATAACAGTCATAAACTAACACCCAAAAATTAGGGCTGGATTAGGGCGCGGGTGCCCAAGTCCTCCCCCCTATTTTGGGAAAGATATAGCTCAAGGGGTCTACCTAGGTCCAATTTGCCATGGAACCTAGGTTTCATTCCATCAGGATGCCAAAATATGAACTAAAATGTCCTAAATGCATGCTAAAGACCCGGGAGCTAAACCTTATGAGGGAAAACCCCCAAGGGGACATTTTATGACATTACATTTGTTGCAAGTAAGGGCCCAACTAGTGTTGTCATTGATGTCAACATACTCCTGTTGCATTGATGATAAAGATTGGATGAGCTGTATGCTGAGGATATTGAGAAAATTAGTCCTATCAGGAACAAAGAAGAATAGTGAAGGCAATGAGGTAAAGATCCCAGCCAAGATGAAGATCAGAGGATGCGCATCAAAGGGTTTGTAGATATGTGTTTTATGATGATCCAGTAAAGATTTCAAAGGTCCGCATGAAGATCTGATGAAGTTATGGCCACTTAAGTAAAACTGGTTCTGGTAGATGTTCAGAAGTGACAGTGTGACACAGATAGGTCCGGTGAGATCCAGAAATGCAATAGCTTGTTCTACAGATTTGGTGGAGTGTTTAGGAAGTCAATGTGAATTGACAACTCAATTGGTTCATGGTCTAGAGGTCCACAAGCATCTATTCTACTATGACAGTGATGACAGACTGTGTTCTTGAGATTCTAAATGAAGGAGAGAATGATTTCAGTAAGCAAAAGTAGTGTGGATGTTCCTAGTGATTCAGGAAAGCTTGTGGAGGTCTTTTGATTGTGTCCGGCTCATCTTGGTGGTCCGCATTAAAGATTGAGCTCATAATTGAAGAATTACTTCTAGATGATGATGTTCTTCCTAAGTCTGGCTGACCGGATGAGTTACACATCCTGCGGATGATCTTGAAGATGTCCTGTGAAGAATGGCATGTTCCTAAAGGAAGATTGAAGTCTCAGATCTGTGCGGGCAATAGTGTGTTGATCCGCATGAAGTCTTTTTGTAATTAGTCATGTTGTATTTATGTATTTACTCTGTAATGTATGCCGACTTGGATGATTATCCCTAAGTCGATGTCTTGTATAAATAAGGAGTTGTAAAGTCATTTCAAACATATCTTGTAGAGATGAGAGTGTGGTAGAAAGGAGCAGAGCGAAAGGTAGAGTAGAAGTATTGGGCTTAAATGGAACTGACTCAAGCATGGTGAAGATGCTATTCTTCAATTCAAGTATGCAATACTTATTATTTTTGTAGATAGTGTGTCTCCTGTAGGAAGTGGGCCTCTTGTGAGTAGTGTACTCGGGCAGTGAGCCCTAATTGGCATGTGCCATTTTGTTCTTTCTATTCTTTTAATAGAGAATACAATCTTGGGTTAGTTACCCCATGGTTTTTCCCTTAATCAGGTTTTCCACGTTAAAAATCTTGGTGTCATATGTGTTAATATGTTTCTGCTCTTGAATTGTTGCATTATGTTTCCATGATTGATTTATTGTTATACTGCTGAATTAAGAAAAAGATTTAAGTGATTAATTGCAAGAAAGTTTTGGACAACTGATTCACCCCCCCTCTTAGTTGTCTGTCCTAAATCTAACAACATTTAGCCCCCACTTTAATGTATGTATAAACACAAGGCCAATACATGCATTAAAGTAAGGTCACAAACACAACAAACATACCAAGCACGGAGAAGACATGCCAATCACATAGAAGACAGTAATAGGCACGCAAAACACGGAGAAGACAGTTATAGTCACATAGAACTCAGAGAAGACAATCAATGCATAGAAGACACATTAATGCATGGAAGACAGAAATGATATCTTTTCTTTTCTTTTTCTCATATATATGAAATGCAAATGGAAGTACTGGAAAATAAACAAACCTCCCATAATATAGGATGCACTACCCTAGGGAACAGGTCTCTGTATATATGGGGCAACACACACGCAAGACATGCAAAATATGGGGCAACAAACATTCCACACAAAACAAGCACGCCAAAACACACACACTTGAAGACACGGAGAAAACACGGAAAACAAGCGATGGAGTGTACCTATTTCTAGGTCCAACACCATTTCAGGTTCATTACAGCACACACCAATGATTGGGATTCTCCACAACAATTGCCGAAGACATGCTTAAGGGTTGATTTACTCACAGAACCGCTCCCTACCTCCACAAATGACTTTTTAAAAAATGACAAGATGATGCAATCTGCTTCGAGAAATACACCATCCCCGCCTTCGCAGAGGGCTTAAGATAAAAAGGATATACGTGATATCCCACCTCCATAGAGGGCTTACATGATTAATTGATTGATTGCAAACAAACTTAGGATGCACGATGCACTACCCTGGGGCGCAAGTCTTTGCATCTGAGGTCAAACAAATTGCTAACATCTATAACAGACAACTTACCTTATATATGCCCCCACCTTAAGGTGGCTGATATCAGTTATTGATATCAAGCATGTTAAGGTAGGAAGAAAAAACACAACAGAACATAGACTTTTGTAAAGCCCATGCCCCCCAGAGGTGACATGTACTTTATGATCGCCAAATGTTCCCACAAACACATCCCTACAAGAAACATGTTAGTGTCTACAACATTATGATAAACAACAACATTAATGCATATGATTAATCACACAAAGAACCAAGGTTATACAATGAATTCAGAGTTTGAGGATAACCGTGAGGCTATATCACGAAGCTCTCTGAATCGAGTACCACCAAGGCCAGATTCAAAGGCAAACAAAGGTGCATGGAGCAATAGTATTGTTAAGGTTTGTAAATGTGATAGAAACATCATAAAATTCACTATGCGGAAAGCACGAGTGCTTCCACTAGCCAAGTGTTGGATAAGATATACAACCCCATCATCATATTAGGAACTAAGTCCATTTTTTTATTATTCTCAAAAGGGACACTAGGTCTGCATTAGTATAAATGTTTGTCATCATTCGCCTGCTAGATGGAAACACTAGAGGAAGGGAAACAATAAATAAGAGAGGAGAAAACAAGAGTCTTAGGGACAATCATGTAGGAGGGTGCCCCCAGGTCACCAACCATGATGCTATGTTTGTAAGACACAACACACAACAAAGAAATCAGAGAGAGAGGTAATATAGAAGAATGATGATACAAATAGAAGAAGGTCACAACAGAGGCGGTCTCCTGGTATCTCAAACCTTACGGGAGAATTCGAGGTCATCCCAGGAGGCCTAAACAACATATAACACATCACGGGGGAAGCACATCATGAGAGAGATAAAGGGTTAGAGATACTTCCTTGTAGGGTCTTCATATTACATCTTGGAGCTCTCAAACCTCTTGGAGAGGTATTCAATCATGTTTAATGTAAAATTTGAGTGGTTCTTATGAAAGTCTTGTTTGTTATCATATGATCCCTGTTCCTCAAATCCTTGTTTGAATGAGACTTTTTCGTGCTTATGAGGGGGAGAACCACTATTATTTCTGACTATTGATTGTCGTCTTGCTCTTTTCTAATTTTTAGCGAGTTTTCGTTGTTGAATCTTTCTAGAATAGTAACAAGAATCATCCTGTATCAGCTTACTCATCTGTATCAGTTGTTGTTCTTTCCTTTCAGATGCATTTTGATTATCTCCCGATGCATATAAGGATAATGGAGGAGGAACCTTAGCATAAATTCCATTTCTTCGTGGATGAGGTGGATTATCCATTTATTTCTTGTCAACTTCAATCATACCCATGATACTATCATAGTCCAAGTAATCATCCTCGTTTACTTCCACTAAATCTTGTTCCACCATATTATTTTCAGTATGTTTAAGAAAAGGATTAGTGAAGATTTGTAAATTCTAATTCAGCGAAGCAATGGACTTATTTCCATTATCATTCACACCTGATAGCTGGATGACATTTGAATCAATAAGGTCCTGTATCTCATGTTTAAGATGCATACATATTTAGTGACATGTCCTTGTGTCTAATGATAATGACAAAAGGCATTAGCATCGAAGTAAGGTCCTTATTTACTAGGATCAACAGGCTTGATTGAGGGAAGCTTCAGAATGTTATTACTCACGGCTTGATTCATTATGGAATGATAAGACTCAGATATCGGAGTAAACTTTCTTGGTTGATACAATGGTTTCTTTGGATTATTTATAGCAGACACATTCATATTTGGTCCGTTGATCTTGATGAAACTCCTATTATTGTTCCTCTTAAAATTGTTTTGTGATGATCCACCCATGGATTGACCACCTTGAGCCGATTGGTTTTCATACTGACTAGACAAAAGTTTATAATCACAAAGGGCGGTGCATAAATGTTGAAAGGAGTTGTATTTCATCAAGAGAATCTTATTATGAATATTAGGTTGTAGATTTGTAATGAATATCTTTTGAACATCCTCATCTTTCATTTGATATTGAATCTGTGCATAAAGTCCTTGATATCGACTAATGAATTCAGTCAACTTTTCTTTGGGACCTTGTTTACATTGAATCAAGTCAATAAGAGTGACTTGGGGTCTGATGTTTGCTTGAAAATGTTGTAAAAATTGATCAATCAACTGTGAAAAGGAGTGTATTGAATTTGGAGGCAATGAGCAAAACCATTCTAAAGCAGTATCTTTGAGAGATCGCGGGAAGAGTTTTGCTAACAAATCCTCTTCAAAATAAAAATCACTACACATAGTCGTAAATGCTGCCACATGGATATTGGGATCTCCTTTTCCAGCATATTTTTCAAAGAGAGGAGTCTCAAACCTCTTAGGCATAGGGGTTCTCAAGATTGCATAGGATAACGGATTACAGGCATGATATGTTGGTAGACTAGGCTACGAAGAGTTTATCAAATTTGTTACCCTTTGTTGCAAAGCAATCATGCCCTATAAAAGTTGGTTTAAGATGGCATCATTTGAAGGTACGGTTTGTTGTGAGGAATTGGAACCGAAGTGAGGAGGTGAATGAGCTTGAGATAAAATAGGCAGAGGCTGAGAATATGTTAACGGTAGTTGGCCATAATGATAGGTGGAAGATGGTTGCGAGTATGTAATAGGTGTTTGGAAATGAGTGGAATAGATAGGTGGTTGAGAACAATTATGCATAGTGGAGGTCCCTTTAGGAACCAAATTTTGGTAATCAAATCCAACAACTTTGTAATTAGTACCATTAGATACTCCAATATTAGTGGTAGCATTACTACAAGCGTTCGCATTAGTTGTTAAGATCGTTGATGTAAAAGTAGATATTCCTGTAGTCGGTATAGGTGACGAAACTTGAGTATTAGATGGTGATAGAGTGTTATTTATCACTTGTGCACATTCAGTCACTGGCATAATGTTGGTTTGTACAATATGTGCTAGACCACGAATTGCATTTACACCATCTTGTCCCTCTTTTATAAATTCTCTTATACTGTGAATTGTAGGGACAAATTCTTAAGTTATTCTCTCATTTTCCATAAATTATTGATATTCAGCTAGCTCCTTATCCAATTTTTCTATTTGCTCATCAGATACATATCCTGTTGCCTTAATAGTATTATCAGCATCGTGGAAAGTTTGTTCTTCCATTGTGGTTGGAGGGTGTATAATATCTTGCACAATTTGAGTTTCTCCCTTTGTAAAGAAGGTGTCCAAAGTACCAACTTCTTCAAGAGCACTAGATCCTATTAATCTTTTACTTCTTCTCAAAGGGATATTGTTTTTAGGACAGCATTTCATAAATCTTATAAAAGCATACAACACACAACACTTAATCTAAGAGAACAAATCCTAGGAGAAGGATATGATTGACGGCCAAAAATGCTTAGAAATTTGTACTTTTTGAATGCAAATGAATAAACCAAAGGGTAGTGTAAGGATTTCAGTCAAGGACAGAAAGTTATATGTTTTATATCAGTCCAAAACAGAAAAATTATCCTTCTCAACACACTCTTGATACGATGCCAAATTGAAATATAGTGAAAATATGTCAAAATAAGCACTTTTTCACCAAAACTCAATGCAAAAGGGCATAACAAAGGGTTTTGTGAGGAAAATGATGATGGAAAGAAAATAATATCAGTAATAACATCCACTTTATGTGAAAATATCCAGCACAACACGCTTTTAACACCACTTAAGGTAAAACCTAGTGAAAATATAGCAAAAATAGGCTATTTTTCACGGTTTTTCAACTCCAAGACCTAGCAAAGGAGGTGTTGTAATTAATTTCAGGAGGCACAGAAAATAATATCAATAATGTTAGTCACCTCAATCCATAAAATTTGTCACAACATGCTTGGAGTGAAGAGTAGGTCAAACCCTAGGGCAAAAATAGCCAAAATGTGTAGTTTTTCACCGAATTTTCACTACAAGAGCCCATTAAAAGGGTGTTGTGAATATTTTTATGAGGGGAAGAAAATTATTACTCTGATAAAAACAAATTAATGCAAAAATACCATTCACAACACACCTATGGTGCAAGTGTGGAGTGTCGATAAGGCCAATTTTAGTGAAAATCGTTGTTTTTGAAGCCCTAGGTTTGAGATCTTGGGACAAAATACTATGTGAATGTTTTGAAGTATGATTTATGATGAAAATTACTTAATCTCAAATCTAAAAATAATTTTCAAGACTTAACATGCAAAATGCCCATGCAAATTTAATAAAAATGCATCAAAATTGCTAGTTTTTGTTGAAATTTTCTATGTAAAAATACAAATATTTTAAATCTAAATGCAAATTCACACTAAAATACAAGACTACAGCCAAATGAAAATTTGAATGAGCCTCTAAAATTAGTAGAAAAATATGATAAAATATTTTGCCTACTAACCCTAGATTTTGGAATTACTAGGTTATATAAAATTGTCAAAATTTCCACAAAACCCTAGCAATGAAATGATGAAAATGCAAGGCAAAATTTTGAATTTTTAGATTTTTCTATAGTTTATATCAGATCTGATGCAAAAATCATGAATTAGGAAAATTTAGAGAGAATTGATGCAATTTAGTAAGCCAAACAATGCAATTTTTTTGTATTTTCCAAATTTTTCTTTTTTTTTGAATTTTTCTCAATGCAATAAAATGAATGACTATATGAATGAATGAAATCAATCCAAATCTGAAGAAAAACACTTAGTAAGTTGCAATTTAAGTCCAAAAACACGGGTTCACCAAAATGTTTTAGGGGAAAATTGGATTTGTTAATGTTCTAGATTTTAGATGTTTAAATCCTCCTTTCCACCATACATTCAAGGATCTAGGGTCGAGTGGCGAGCACTATCATACCCTAGGTCACTTGAAGATGTAGGGAAACATGGATTAGGGAATTTAATTATTAATTTTCCTTCCCTTATGTCCAGTTAACCATTAAAACCCTAATTATGCGAATACGACAACAAACTGACGAATGACGGAAAAAGCTCTTGCAGACAGGAGTAAAATACCAAATTACAGAATACCTATTTTCAGGGTTCCAAAGTAGAACAGTTGGGGACACTGGAGCGGGTGCCCAAGTCCAAGGCACCTACTTTTTTGTGGAATTTGGACCTCCTTCCGACACTGATCAGCCTTGTAACTTTTGTTTTCAGACATCTGTCTGCGGAGGACACTAGAGTGAGCACCCAAGTTCTGGAAGTGCTCCTATGTCTAAATTTTCATCAGATCCTGAATCCTTGATGCCTACCAATCCTTCTTACAACTCCACTTTTCCCAAATGTGACACCTGTAACCTGCGATCACAAGACTTGGTTTGGGGGTTGTGGTGTTTAGAGGCTTGCCTCAGTCAAGCCTCGGAGGACACTTGAGTCTCCAAACACCGTTGTCAGATAAAGAGTGTGTGACCTTGTGAGGTAGAGGCAAAAACTAAAGGAATCAATGATGAAAACACAATATTATGTCACCTTGTAGTGAAGCTCTCATGGAGGAAGAGGCTCTTCATGCCATGAGGAAATTGACGCTCAAATCTACAAATATCAACACACAAAACGCACAAGTCCACTCTTGCAACACAATGAAAGCCTTGAATCACCTTGAGAACACAGCTTGCTACTAATCATCTAGTTTACAAATGAATGCCTAATCATGCTTATATATGCAACTACAAGCATTCCCGCCAAGATTTTAAAAATCAAACTTTGCCGTGTCGGCAAAAGAACCAAATAACGGTCATAAATTGACACCCAGAAATTAGGGCTACCTCAAAATAGGGAAGGACTAGGGTGCGGGCACCCAAGTCCTCCCCCCTTATTTTGGGCAGGGTACAACTCAAGGGGTCGACTTAGGTCCAATTTTCCATGGAACCTAGGTCTCATTCCATCGAGATGCCAAAATATGAACTAAAATGTCCTAAATGCATGCTAAAGACCCGAGAGCTAAACCTTATGAGGGAAAAGCCCCCAAGGGGACTTTTTTTGACATTATATATATATATATATATATATATATATATATATATATATATATATATATATATATATATATATATATATATATATATATATATATATATATATAAGTTATGGTTAATATGGCGAAGAGGGGGAGTGAAAGTCAACCCCAAAGTCACATTTTGTTGTTGTTGCCACCCTAACGATGATGTTATCAATTGATGACACCTTGGATTATTTTGATAACCCTTAAACATCATTTAGATGCAAGGGAAATTATGTGTGTGATATAATTATTCTTAACCCTAATAGTGGTCGGGCACCCTTATTAATATTAATATTTATATTTATCTTTTGGCAGTTGGCCAACCATGTCCATCCATGGTGAGTGGAGTTAGTGGAGGCTGAGTAGAAGCCTATCATAAGCTTCAACTTCGCTGCCCACTCCATGATGGAGATGGTGGACCGTATGGAACCTCACAAGGTGGTGGAGGATTTTGAAATTGTTTTTCACCACTACCTACATAAAAGGTGGTGGATCTTGTTAGCATGTAGATAACACATGCAAGAGTATCAAGAGGGTGTCATTTTTGATAGATGTTTTTGGTGTTGAATGTCGAAGAACAAGAAATTTAAAATGGGATGGCAAGAAAAAGGAATGCTACAGAAGTAGCATGGGGTTGGTACAAGTAAGCTTGTGGATAAAGCCATGTCAGGTACATAGGAATTATCCTTTGGCAGGTTGAAGTTGACTATATATTTTCATATACAGGTATGAATCTTAGACTACATATTGAACTTGAACTTAGCAATGTGAGTAGATATCTTTACTACTATTTTATTGATGTTGATTGTGTTATTTTCATATACGACAAATGTATTACTGTGTAATCATTAAAAGGCTGTCGAGGTCATAGTTGATACCACTATGTTATCATTTGAAAGCATTGCTAAAACCTATCACTCGGTCAAGGCCATGAGGCTGAACACCAAACATAGCTGTTGCATGCCAGAATCTTAAATGCTGATATGGCAAGGTTTGTAAACCATATGATATACTTTTGATACTCTCATTGTTTATTATTAGAGTCGTATGTGTTCAAGACCAAGGGAGTATTGAATAATAATGAATGTTTAAGTGTATAAAGAAGATTATTATTGGAGTAGGATGAGATCATTGCTCAGACAATAATAACCTTATTGTTAATCTTAAATCCTCGACTATGCCTAAGGCACTTAGTCTACCGATCTCGAGGACTGTGGGTAACAGTGCTCGACTGATTATGATAGATATTATGTTATCTATATGGTGCATCATATGTGTATAAAAGGGTATTATGACTCCTCGTTGTTGAAGGAGAAATGGTAAAGGTAACTAATATTGTTATCTAGGTAGTATTAAGTGCATGCCTTGTTTGTTGGAGTAAACCCTACTTTGATATTTATTTTCTTTTGGGAATGAATACAATGTCTAGTATGAAACTCTTGTGTTTAAATGGATATGAATGCCATCCCTTTTTGAATGGCAATACTTCACAAATGAAGTATAGGGTATCAAGAAGTCATGCAAATTCTTTGAGTTAGGGTCTTTTTAATAGGACCGACCCATTAGACTATTATAAGTCTTAGTTGATATGAATTTAAATGTAAACCTTGTGACAAGGTAAACATGAAATCTTGAACCTGAAAATGTCATAAGTTTGAAAACATGATTGTGCAATTGTCATTAAGAAAGAACAGGAATAGAGTGACGTGGAGTCACATGTTCCCAATTTCAAAGGCAACGAAACATTAATGATTGTACTCCCAAAA
This sequence comes from Cunninghamia lanceolata, assembly GCA_027924645.1. Classification (NCBI taxonomy): domain Eukaryota; kingdom Viridiplantae; phylum Streptophyta; class Pinopsida; order Cupressales; family Cupressaceae; genus Cunninghamia; species Cunninghamia lanceolata. Next base: position 1,803,457 of record BSBN01000887.1, read on the forward strand.
TAGGAGTCGAATGTCCAAGAAATGGACTAAGAATGAATTGAACCTATCTGCCCAAGACCTAGAGACGTCAAACTATGATTACTGTAGGATGAGACAACTTCTAAGTCGAGTCGAGGTGGTGGAAATACGACTACGTTCATTACGAAATGTATATGTATGTAAATCTTTGGCCAAAGTAATGCATCTGTCTCTACATGCATTAGTCAGTCCACTAGCTCCAGATGGCATAATGTTTCCAGTAGTGTCATACATAGTTAGAGTGGATCTATAGTTGTATGACTGTGAGACATTATGAAGGACACAACACTAGATACTCAAATGGAAAACCTAACAGTTCCTTATATCGATACCCTCTATTAAGGGTAGGGCTGCTTCCAGGTAGGAAGTTATGCAAGGGACCACCGGTCTGTGGTTGGAGGAAAAGCACTCGGGTGATGCTCTCCTTCCCAAGCATAAGACAAGCCAAGACTTATGAAGACAAATGTCAAAGTTCCAGATACAGTGCATTCTTTATATGACTTGACAGTCAGTTATTATGTATAATCTTATCAATGATGCCATGAGCATAGGTTTGTAATTGTATAGTGAAGGTGATTCACTAATAAGTTATCTTTGGATTGTTGTAAATCCAAATTTTGAAGTATCCAAAAAGAAAATGCATGTTTAATTTCATGGTTCATTGATTCATTTCTTTCTTAACTATGATTATATTAATCATGACTTATTCTTAATCTTAATTAAGATGGTTGATTATGAATAATGTGAGATGTCATGGTACACTCAATAATAGTAAACCTTATACCTCTCACAACCACTTGCCTTTGATTCAAATACTTAATGAATTGGTTAGTGAGGACTTCATCATGGCCTTGCATGGCTTGAAAGTAGGGAGCAATCCCACCCTAAAGAAAAATTTCCCACATAACCTTGTTTCTCTATACTCTAACATAGAAAGAGGGTTCAACATGAACCCTCTATGCTCCCATGGCAGTCTCACAAGAAAAGTTCTTGATAGTAGAAATAGAGAGAAAGGTCATACTGCAAGGAAGAGTAGAAATGACAATCCAGATAAGTAATGAAGATAGATATTTAACCCCAATTCCAAGGGGTTTATCATAATAAATTGATGTTTGATTTATCATGTCATACGAGTTGAAGAGGATGAAAGTACATATAACTGTCATAGTCAAATAAACTCCTTCATGGGTGGCATTAAAAATACACCCTAAATAATTAATCCACACATGATTACTTTTAATGTTCTAATCCAAGCTATAATTTGAAGCAAGATTGAACTGTGAGATATGATAATTCATATTATGTGAATTATGCATACCAAAGATGTTAGTTGTTACTCATTATTTCTCATACCAAAGCTTTCAAATTTTGTACCTAAGACAATTATAAAATGATGTCACCCTTAGGTCATTAATAAGGAGGAGTTTATTATTTCATCCATTATTAAGAAAACCCTTCCACACCTATCTATCAAAATAATCACTTAATAGTCACTATTCAACTTTCAACATAATCTTTTGCATCAACACATGGTAAAACCTTATCTCTTTCACTAATTCCAACATCCATTGTATCAAAGACCAAATGCCTTAGCATCATTGTAGTCACATTAGTTACATTTGTTTTGTGTTTTCTTCTAACTTTATTAAAATTGTTATTAATTAAAAGACTTAACTAAGGAAAAATGAGGGAAGCAAGTCACATCCTACACCTAACATAACAAGTTCCAACATTGTTCCTCTAAAAAAAGGACTCAAAAGAGGGAAGTTAATATTTCCTAGTCTAATGGGTCAAATACGGGAGACGACTCTGATGCCTCAATCAAGGAGGTGAAAGGCAAGAAGGCTATGCCAGTGAAAATGAAAGTTTCTACTCTAGCGAAGAAGGGTAAGAAGGTTCCTGAGAAAGAGAGTGACGATTTGAGGGTTGAGCTGGGCAGTGATAATATCACGTAGAAACATGGGAACCATGATGTTATAGCTGAGATGGGAGTGGAGAGTGGGTTCAAATCTAAGGAAACCCCTGGTAAAACTGTACAAATTCCTAACCCCAAAGCTGGCCTCCATTTTCTTGAGATTCCTAACTCATCCTACATTCTCCCTGAGGATTTTGATGATATGCTAGCCCAAGCCAAAAACATAGACCAAGTGGAGGAAGTGTTTGAATCGATGAAAAATACTATTAATTCACAACATAAGATGACAAAATGGTTCTTTCTTGAGATCAACATAATCAACATCAAATTACAGCTGATGTAGGAAAGCTTGGGGAAAGGAGACATCATGGTTGTGGAACATGATTCACTAATTTTCAAAAATTGGGAAGCTATACCTAAAATGGAGGAGATTGAATGTGAATTGGGAAGGATGAGGGAAGAGTATAACATGAGAGTTCAATATTTGTAGGAGAAATTCATGGATGTTAATAATAATCTAGAGAAGATAATGCATCTCAGCAAGTTAACCATATAGAACAATTTAAATAGAATGAAGATGCTGACAGATAAGCTTAAAGAGTTGAAAAAAGAGCAGTTCAAAGATTTCAGAGCTGAGGACATTCTAAATGTGGAAGAGCTTGGCATATAGGACAAAGAGGAAGGCACTAAAGGTACTGGTAAATAGGTTGCTATGGAGGATTTTGGTGGCCCCTCTACCTGTACAAGGGGGAGTAAAAAGAAATAGTTTGAGGAAGAAAAGAAGGAACTAATAAATTTTGCCAAGATGCATGAGAATTTCTATGAGCAGGAAATTGAGGCAGTAGAGACCCTTAAGAAAATGAATTAATCTGGTTTGTTCTTTTTTGCTATGTTTTTCTATGCTTATGTGGTTTATGTAGCTTTCAGTTGGCGGACGATTGGCTTACTATTTTAGTTTGCATCCTTTTGTAAAGGGTTTTGGAGCCCCTTCAAAACCTGTTTGACCATTATAATCAAAAACATTGTTCCTCTAAACTACCACCTTCATTTTAAGATACATAATCATAAACATTTGAAGAAAATATGGTCAAATCTACAACAAAATATCAAAACTACACCATTTGGGTCAAAATATACCATTTAGGTCAAAATTGTAAGTGGAGGGGTAAAGAGAATAGGTGCAAGATTGAACTAGGTTTGCATATAATTTAAGAATTCACAAAACATAATCATCTTAGTTTATTCATTCCAATCTAAATTTAGAAATCAAGTAATAGTCATTTGTCATTGTATTTTCATCTCCACTTCCCAAGTGCATATTTATTGTTGTTATGTTATTCCTATTTCACATTTAATCAAGTACAAATTTCTATCCCATCTCTTTATCTAGGTTAATTTTATTATTATTCCTTTATTGTGTTCATTTAGGTACCCTAAATATTTATGTAAAAGAATATTTTATCTCATTACATAAAATGGTGAACTTGACATTTGGACCCCTCTAGGATTTTTCCCTAGAGTTTTGACCTTATTTCTATTTAAAAGGCCCTAGGTGTATATGCCTCATTCTATCGCTCTTTTTAATTTTTGATACCAACATCGTACTTGATGATGATTCCTTTTTTGTATTTCTATCAAGGTACATGGATCATATATTTTGTATTCACATGTATGGATCATATATTTGAGTTTCTAAGAGTGAATCTCGAACTTCTATCTCAAAGAGGGGCTTCTCTATAAATTGGGAAATTTATGTGTCCCTAGAGCTAAAAGGATTCTACTTATGAGGAAAATGTATATCTTGAAAGTGATAGGTCATTTTGGTGTTATAAAAATAGTTAGTCATTTGCAAAGGTATGTGTTTTGGCCTAAATGCAACAAGAAGTAGGAAGGTTTGTTAGAGGATGAAAATTGTGTTGTATTATAAAATTTAAGAAAAGAAGGAATGTATTTGCCTTTACCTATCACCACAAGGCCATGGGAAATCATATATATGGATTTTTATGAGTACCAATGAGTATGCATGAAAATGACTATTTACTTTTCATACTGAATAGGTTTAGCAATATCTGCATACTAACTCCATGCAACAAGACTATTATAGGGAAAGAAGCAAGTAAAATGTTTTTTTCTAATATATGGGTACACTTTAGGCTTCTTAATTCCATTGTTTTAGATAGAGACACAAGGTTTGTTGGTAGATTTTAGTCCACTTTGTGGAATTTGATGGATATTAGGCTCAAGAAGAGTAATGATTTTCATCCATGAATAGATGGGAAAACATAGGTGGTCAATAGAATTTTGTGCATGTTGTAAGGGGGTATAATAGTAGAATTTTCAAGACTTGGGATGAATCTATTCCTTACATTCAACATTATTCCAATAGGAGAAATCATTCTTCAATAAATTAGTCATATTTTTAAGCATGTTTAGGTAATTTCACTTTAGTCCACTTGATGTTGCACTAGAACAACAAGAAAATAAAGAAGCTCAAGATTTGGAGGTGGCTAAGGTATCATAATTTAGTTAGAGGATTAGACAAATTCATATTAATGTAAATTTGTTGAGTTTTTATAGTGAATTATTTGATCTCCAATACTATTATTTTCTTTTTTGAGTAACATTTACTCATCTAAAGTGGTGTCATTTATTTTTAAGAGTTCATATTCTTGTGAATTCTATATCTATTTTAAGAATTTATAGATTTTTAGGTGCACAAAATACACAATATTAGAGATTTCCACCTCCTTGCCTTCATGATCTTTATCCTTTCATCAAACCCACAAACAAATAAATATAAAATAAACATAAGTAAACCATAGTTTGAGCTATAAATGAAATCTTAATAATAAACTAAATAAAATAAAATGATTTGTAAAACCTAGATCTAGCCTTGCAGAGACATACAAAAGATGAGCAAGACATAGAAATTCCTTGCCCTTCCTCTCTCATCTTCCTTTCCTTCTTACAAAACATAATGAAGGCTCACACATGTGACGCGTCTTCTTATAGTCCCAAGGAATTTAGTTTGTAAACTTATCTTATGTTACCTCTAATGCAACCATGTTGGGAGGGTCCAACAAGGACTGTCCAAACATGCAACCCACACTAATAAATCACACACAACTTACTACAAACCATATAAATTCATAGAAAATGACACATATTATTCATTAGACAACTTGTACAATTATCCCTAAATTACAACCTCAATATCTACCACATGGGCCATCTTACATGCTAGATAGCAACCATTTGATTACCACAAGATTACACAAATGGATAGCTTCCCCACAATCTCCCTACATATAAAACACTCACTCAACTATAGAAACACCACTTCTAGACTATCTACAATCAACCACATAATGATTTCTAGTACTATATAACATTAGAATTTTATCACAAGCATGCCACATGGGCTACACAATCACTCAACTACAATTACATTTAATTCTCATCACTAGACAACATTTCTACATGAGACATTTGATCTTTTCAGATTGTACCCCACATCATACTCCTGATTACCACACTCTGTCTCCCAAATCTCACTCCCTCTTTACTAAAATTAACTTCTATACCTCTAATCCATCCTATTCTTCTTCATTTGCCTTAAACTAATTCAAAAACCTCTATATATATCATCATTAATCTCCTCACATGATCTGTGCTAGCCTCAAGATGATGCAAAACCTGAAACCACATGAAATGTGTCACTAACTAAAAATAACAAACTTATAAATTAGAATAGTCAAATGATGGAGAATCTCCACATAGTACATCCCATACCTTCACAATGGTTATTTCACACCTATCAAATATACACATTTCGATCAAACCCAAAATAAGCCTTCCATAAACAAAAATAGTTCCAACTAAACACATTGTTAACCTGTATACATTTCACAAACCAAATTGCCAACCTCTACTTATTCAAGCAACCTCAAACTTCAATAGAAGATAAATAAACCATAAACAAAACTACTACCACAACTATAGAAGCTAATTCCTCAATGCAGTGAAATGGGCTAACTTCTTCTACCATAGATTGTTAAACACAAACTTACACACACACAAATGACCAAACTAAACCACAAATTTTACTTTCTTAGACATAATACCACATTTCTAGGATGCACCTACATCAACCTTTGATCATGGAATCTTAAATAATACCCCTAATTTTCATGTCTACCTCTAATCTTACATTTTTTATACCCTCCTACTACTCATTTCCTATTAAAATATCCCCTATTTTTACCATATATCCTAACTACCTATTATTAATGATATTTTTATACCCCTCATATGTTCAATTAAACATTATCCTATGTCACCTCTAATACAACCATAGTGGGAGGGTCCAACAAGGACTGTCAAAACATGCAACCCACAATAATAACTCACACACAACTTACTAGAAACCATAGAAATTCATAGAAAACATCAAATATTAATTAGACAACTTGTACGATTATCACTAAATTACAACCTCAATATATGCCACATGGGCCCTCTTACATGCCAGGATGCAACCATTTGATTACCACAAGATTACACAAATGGATAGTTACCCCACAATCTCCCTACATACAAAATATTCACTCGACTATGGAAACACCACTTCTAGACTTGCCACAATCAACCACATAATGATTTGTAGTACAATATAACCTTATAATTTTATCACAAATATGTCACCTGGGATACAAAATCACTCAACTGCAAGTACATTTAATTCTCACCACTAGACAACATTTCTACATGTCACATTTGATCTTTTCAGATTATACCCCACATCATACTCATGATTACCACACTTTGTCTCTTAAATCTCATTCCCTCATTTCTAAAATTGCCTTCTACGCCTCTAATCCATCCTAGTCTTCTTCACTTTCCTTCAACTAATTCAAAACCCTCTATATATATCATCCTTAAGCTCCTCACATGATTCGTGTTAGCCTCAAGATGGTGCAAAGCCTAAACTCACATGAAATGTGTACTAATGGAAAGTAACAAAATAAAAAATTACAACAATCAAACGATGGAGAATCTCCACATGGTACACCACATACCTTCACAATGGTTATTTCACACCTCTCAAATATACACCTTTGGAACAAACCCAAAATAAACCTTCCATAAATAGAAACAATTCCAATTGAACATACTGTCAACCTGTATACACTTCAAAAACCAAATCACCAACTTCTACTTATTCAAGCAACCTCAAACTTCAATATAAGATAAATAAACCATAAACAAAACTACCACCACAACTATAGAAGCTAATTCCTTAATGCGGTGAAATGGGCTAACTTCTTCTATCACAGACTGTTAAACACAAACTTACATAGACACAAACTACCTAACTAAACCACAAATTCTACATTCTTAGACATGATACCGCATTTCTAGGATGCCCATGGATGCACCTACATCAACCTTTGATCATGGAATCTTGAATAATACCCCTAATTTTCATCTCTACCTCTATATCTTAAATTTTTATACCCTCTCCTACTACCCATTCCCTATTAAAATATCCTCTATTTATACCATATATCCTAACTACCTATTTTTTAATGATATTTTTATACCCCTCATATGTTCAATTAAACATTTCATTTCCACCACTATCACACCCAACTCCAAATGAAAAGTCTTCAATGAATTTTGAAAGGAGATTATGAAATTAAAATAGATTAAAAATATTTTATGTACTGTAATAATTTTTATTGAGATCTAAAATATAGTTTAAATTTTTAAGGATAACTATTTGATGTGAAAATATGGCCATTCTTGATTTCCTTTACATGTTTGGATTGAGAAAATAAAGTAATACTTTTGTATAGAGTAAATTGCAAGAAACTAAAAATATAAGTGCTCACCCATCTCATATCTACCTGTCAAAATTGAATAATTCCTCTTTAACATCATCATATTGCAATCCTATAACTAAGGTATCTATTAACATCTACCGAAAAATATTAAAAATGGTAAAAAAGGTAAAAACAATTCTTACTATTACCAAATTAAACACTAATTTGATGTATGAGACCATCTTGGTGGATGCCCACATAGATAGTCATTTCCATTTTGCCTTACATATTGTTTTGCAAGGTGTATATAGGCCAAAACCCTCTTTTTGAGTCAAACTTGTATCTCCTCTATGGTGTATAAGCACCTTCACCATTTCATCCACTTAGAACTAAACAAATATATATGCAAACCCTACATAAAATAGCATAATTAATTCCACTTTGCGGCCTAATGAAAGCCAAAAGTAAAGAAATACATTTATATTTTAATATTTTTACCCAACTTCTTATCCCTTAGATGCAACCCCCAACCCCCTAAACTATCTTGCCCACAATATCTAAGCAAAAATATTAATATTATTACCCTCTAGCCCTAATACTTAGTGATAAATCAATATATATTTTTTCCAATATTATATATTCCATTAAAAACTAGTGTGGTATGATATTGTCTATCTAGCGACACTCCCAATCTCATAGTTAACCCTATGATTTATAAGGTTTACGACAAGTTTCCCTCAATCCTAGGGTGGAATTGATCTTATCCAATTCCAATAAGATCCATTCATCTATTAAAGTGAAGTCCTAATCCATTTCTAATTGACTTTTAACTAGTGATTGTATTTGAGTGACTTAAGTCATGGGAGGGGCCCACCTCTTTAGGGTTATAACTTAAGACTTTATGACCCCTTATGAACTTTATAATCACTTTATAAATTGTATTTGTAAAGTGCAATTTACTCCTTGGGATCCCTTGGTCATCTAGTAACCTAACATAACCCCCTTTTGACCCTAAGCAAATTGTGCCACCTGTAGACACCTGAAATTCGCCATCACATAATTCATGTCATCACACTACATTTGCATAAATTCTCATCAAATCACCTAATTTTGACTATTCCACACTAATTAATTAAATTCACAACAATTATCATATTCCTCTATTTTAATTAAATAATCAAAATTATTTAATTAAATCATTATTCCTCCAACTTTAAATAAATAAATCAAATTTCCCTCCACTTTAAATAAATAAATTCAAATTATTGATTTAAATAATCTATTTCCTCCAAAATGAATTAATTTAATATTTAATTCAATTATCCCATGTGCACATGAAATTAAATAAATAATTTATTTAATTTCTTAATTATCCTCACCCACCATAATTTCCTCTGGTCTAATCAGTTAACAGATCAATCAAATGAGTTGATTGATTAATTAATTCAGTCATCTAATCAATCAAATCAATCCTCTGATCAATCAATTTAGTCTTTTGATCAATCAACCTAGTCATCTGATCAATCTAGTTAGTCAACTCTCCAATCAAGTATGTTAACTCCCTTGACTCATGAGAGAAACAGGACACTTGTCCTTCTATGATTCATGCACATTCTCTCAACCATCCTCAACCATTGATCTTTCTGATGTTCCTCAACTGTTGATTTGTTGTCTCACAGGTCTATAAATTGAACCTCATTCTCCATTTCCTGACATATCTCATTTTAGTAAACTTATGCTGTCATTATCATTCCTTGGGAGATCACGTTATGCTTGTTGATAGAGCAATCCGCATTAGAAAAGAGAAAAGAACAATCCACTTGAGGTTTGGGTGCAACCTTAGTACGCTTCATCAAGTATGGTTTTTTTGATTGCTTAGAGGTAATTTGTATTGTTTTACTATTACTTTTGAGTTCATTTATGTTCATTATTGCATTCAAATTATTACCATCACATTTTGGCAGGCCCAGTGGGACCCACATCCCTAAAATTAACATTTGTGTGGAGTTTTTTCGTACATATTTCATACAGGAATGGAAACGTGCCCTTGACTGTGAACGTGCACCTATGTTTTGTGTCGGCATGCCTATGCAATAGGTCAGTGCACCTATGTGGTTAGTTTACGCGCCTATGCTGGATAACTGTGTGCCTTTGTTTATGACTGTTGTGTGTGTGTGTTTTTGTAGATCTAGGGGTATTTTTAGTTAATTTCACTTACTTTCTAATTCCCGTGTTTGCCTAACATCTGTCTCTATCTATCCATGCTATTACATTTGATTTATGATAGGTTTAGGTATTAATTTTCCAACGTTAAGTCTTCCCTATGTAAAAGCACACTTATGCCCTGCAAAAGTTTGCCTGTGTTAGGATAATCAGGGAGTAGTTTTCAAATCCTTAGATCCATCATTCTAGGTCACTGGATCACCCAAATACTCAACAAATCACCCTGTTTGTCTAGGTCATCCTCAAATTTTTGGCAGGTTCTATTCACTATTCCAGAAGTGTGCCTGTGCTCTGTAGAAGAGCACATGTGTTTGATAAATGCGTGCATGTGTCTAGAAGCACATATGTGACCGTGTATCTTCAATTTCTAAATACGCACCTTTGATGTTCATCGATGCACCTGTGTTGTCTGTTGACGTGCCTGTGTTCTCTATTGGCGCACCTATGCAAAATGGTAAAAAATAGTAAGTTTCTTTTTCTTTTCTGGTAATTACTGAGTTTTCTGCTAAATCATCAATTTTTCACTTTCTATTTTCTCTATTTCTATCATTATTGGTGGTTTTCCAATTAATCTCTCTTTGGGTGTTGGAACTAATGTTGCGCAGCTTATACCTCGGCCCCTAACATTTTTTGTTGCAGAACGTATGTCCAAGACAAACATTTTTTCACTGTCTTAGCAAACATTTCATTTCTTAAGGAAATTAACAATGGTTTTTATAAGTTCATTGCATTTGTTAGGACATCTTTTTGCATTCATTCTTGCATTGGTAGTTTAGTAGCATCTAGATTAAGTAGGGGAAAGTAATCTTACACATCCATTCAAATGTAGTTTAATCTAGGTGGTTAATTTGATATTAATTCTTTTCCTTTTTTCATATTAGTATTTCATCTTGTGTGATTAGTTTAGTTGCACTTCATTTAATCTAGGTGGATAAATGAACAAGTGTTTTGTGTGTATGTGAGGTGATAGGTGTATGCTCTCCCCTTGTACAAAACTTGGGTGATAAAAAACCAGACCCATCTCTTTTTATTTTTTGTTTATCCCTAACAAAATCCCTAGAAAATATCCTTTCTTCACTTTGTGGATTATGGATATGATCTTTTGGTTTTGTTCTTAGAACGGCTTGCCTTTTGGAATGAGTTTCTTCCAAGAGGGGACGACCCTAAGTAGATTTTTCCTTTGGACCACTATACAAATTGTTCAAGACAAAAGCCAAGTCCTAACTAGCATTAGTCTTTGCCATATAGTGCCAATTTAAAAAGAGGCATACTAACACTTTTGTGAATGAAATTTTGCATTTGTGTAAGGTATATTAGACTCCTAGTAAAGTTGGTTAAATCTTTTAGTAGCTTTTCAGATGCTCGCAAGGCGTTGGTCCCCCAAAAAGCAACTAGAAACCTCATAGTTAGTGGCTACTTGATCTACCTCCGAACATTGCAACAATTTTCAGTGCAAGGGCATAGCAAGTTTTGCCCCCAAGATACTCACCATAAGGCTCCCTTGAGATGAGACTGAAATCCCCGGCTTAGCATAAGCTACTTGTAGCTTTTCGGGAAAAGGGTGATTGGGTTATCCTTCCAGTCCTGGAGGTCCCTATCTGTCCTCTCTCGCAAAGACAAAAAAATGTACACACCCACATTAGGTGTGATGACATTTGAGTCGACAGAGATTCCACATGTGGGCTGATGTATCACAGTGAAGTTGTGTCCTTAGGCATAAAAAAGTGTTGATTTGTCTTCAATTGTGTTATACCCATGGAAATTTGGGCTTTTTGTGAGCCTTGAACATACACTCATTTGTTGCAAACAATAATTGTGTCTATTGCCTATTGTGTCTTCTTATCAAAAAGCAAACCAACAAATCCAAAATCTAAAAAAACATAGCCTTAATATTTCCATTTAACATTTTCCTTTTCACAAATCCCAAAAATCCAAAAAACATAGTGTTAAACTTTCCCTCTTAGCATTTGCATTTTCTACAAAATCCAAAATCCAAAAAACATAGCCTTAATCTTTCCATTTTGCATTTTCTACAAAATCCCAAAAATCCAAAAACATAGTGTTAGACTTTCCTTCTTAGCATTTTCATTTTCCCAAAAAAAACCCAAAAAATCCAAATCCATTTCTACATACATTCATAGATCACCCTCATCCATCCTTCTTTCATCTTGTTCTAGATTTTTCAAAGTTTCATCCTTTTGAGACTACAAGATCATTCCATCCTCATCAACAACCTTTTCTTCCAAATTTATCTCAAACATTCCACCATCCTTCCATCCACTTGGTTATTAATCCCAAAATCTAGATCATACAATCCCCTAATTTGTCTTATAGTTTAATAAATTGCCTCTCTTAAACCTATAGACCAATTAGTATCAATCTAACTAGTGAACAAACCTACCTTCAAAAGGGAGCTCCTTTTAAGATAGTCAAATTCACTATACCCTTATCTTGTCTCACTTCGAACTCATTAGTCTATTTCGGGGTAGATAATCATAATCACACCATCCAAATATCTGTTGATCTAGGTTTACAACTCTTAACCACACATTTCATCCATCCAAATCATCTTGTCTCGAAATTTTGATCCTAGAACAAGTCTAAACACATCATCATCCATCTCCATTTTCGTCTCATATGCTTGTAACTCAATCTCAACACAAAAAGGATATGGAAAATACCCAAAATCCACCCCAAGGCAATCCTAAAGTACCAATTCCTGAAGTACATATTGATGCCTCCAAGTTTACCGTAGGCATGGACACAAATATCTTTGTACCAGAAGGGTACACAATCGAAACTTCTTCATCTCAAAATCTAGATCAACAAACTCAAGAAGCATCCCAAGACCTAGATGAACACATGCAAGATCCTAAATTCTTAGATGCTCTAGATAAACTTTTGGACTCCAATCGAATTCACTTCTTCCATCTACTTGCCAAAAGAGGAGCCAAGTTGCCATGAGATTTTGATACATCCCAAATCTAGGAACCAGACCCCTTTAAGATCTCCTTTGCTGCCATGGGTGGAGGACATCCCCCTTCATTTCCAACCACATCCATTTTACCACCTACTCTTCCAAATCCACCCATTCATGAGGATCTTTCCTTCCTCAACCAATTTAACAACCCACTCTATCAAAATTCAACACTACTCGTACCACTTCTAACACCCTCATACTTGTTGGGATCTCAACACCAATCTTCCATTCCAAGTACCTCATATGCTAACCCTCCACAAACATCTCATCATCAATCTTCTATTCCAAATGCCTCAAAGGCAAATCCCCCACAAACATCTCAACCTTCATCTTCCATCCCAAATGCCTCAAAGGCTAACTCTTCACAAACATATCAACCCTTGTCTTCTATTCCAAATAATTATCATGTTAACCCTCCACAAACATCCAGACCATCTTCTTCTATTCCAAATACTTCACAAACTAACCCTCCACAAACATCTCCACACTCTTCCTGTATTCCAAATAATTCACCACACATATCCCAAATCCACACTTCCACTTCTCACATACCTACTAATCCGTCCCAAGGTTATCCCTATCAAACTAACACAAACCCCTATAACATATCCCAACAGCCACCAAACCACCAACATGGTTCATCATATCTCAATCTTGCTCCACCCAACCAATATCAACAACCCCCAACTCAATACCAACAACCACCTAATCAATACCAACAACCACCCAACCAATATCAACAACCACCAACCAACTTTCAACAATCACCAAATAAATATCAACAACCACCTTCTTGCAACATTCAACAAAATTTTGCACCACCATTGCCACCATCTGGAATTGAACATACAATCCACAACATGCAAAAACAGATTTGCTATCTTTCACTTGGAAACACCAAAAAGACTTTCTCATTTGAGGAAGTTTGTCCATATCCATTTGATTGCTCTATTCCCATGCTCCCCTTTCCTAAAAATTTTGAAGTACCCAAATTCAACAAGTATAAAGGAAAAGGTGATCCTCAAGAACATTTAAGGGAATTTTACATGGATTGTTCAGAGGTTGCTCGTAATAATACATATCTCTTGCATCTCTTTCCTTGAAGTCTCGGAGGACAAGCCATGGAATGGTTTTCACACTTACCTCTAGGTATAAAATCTTTTAGCGAATTAGCTGAGAAGTTTGTCACCCATTTCTCTTTTAACATCAAACACGAAGTCTCCATGATAGACTTGTGTAATACTAAAGAAAAAAATGGTGAAACCTTCATCTCCTTCCTGCAAAGGTGGAGAAATATGGCTAGCAAATGCCCATGGCCCACTAGTACAGAAATAGCAATATATTACTAAAAATTGCTTATAAATGACCAAACATGGTCACGTGACCATTAGTAGTTTATTTCCAGTCATTTATAATGCAACCAAATTGATGACTAAACCATTTTTAGTCATTTATTGGTTGTTTTGATTGATCGATTTGGTAGTATATTTAGTCGTTGATTGTTGTAATTTGGTCACTTATTTAGTCATTTTTTATTCACTGATATATTAATCATTAATTGTTGTTAATTGGTCACTTATTTAGTCATTTTTATTCACTGATTTCTGTCCATTGGTAGTGTATTTAGTCATTAATTTTAATCATCGTTTTGATCAATTTAGTAGTATATTTAGTCATTTTTATTCACTGATTTAACACTGGTCATATATTTAGTCATATTTATTCACTGTTCACTAATTTCTGTCAATTGGTAGTATATTTAGTCAATTTAATTATTAATTGACGTCAATTAGTAGTATATTTAGTCATTTTGAAGCTTGCATTTAGTCATTAGTATATTTAGTAGTATATTTTGAAGCTTGCACAATGAAACAACTTTAAGAAGTTAAAAACAACTTGTTTTATTGATAAAAAATGCTTACGAATAGCATACAGATCTAAAAATAAGTTACAATGCTTTCTCTTTGCTAAAAAAACCTTCATGGTTACAATACATAGCTCAAAGAATGAGCAAGAAACTAATTTTTGAGTATCACTGAGCATAGAAGCACAAAGACATTCATAGATGTCTTCTTCACAAATCCATGACTGTCCCATGAAGTTCACTGTCCTAGTTCAAGATCACACTGTCATCTCTATAGAGATCCTGTCTCATGCACCCAACTTGCTCTAGTTCATAAGTTGCCACTATGAATTGTTACCTGTAGCAATAAACTGTCCTTATCTCTGATGATTATGCCTCTGATGACTGTCATCTTTGGTGGGATGCCTCAATTGTCATGGACTGTCCTAGGTGTTCATGCATCTAAAATGAAGACTTTTGACTATCATGAGATTTGGCACTGCCAAATACATACTAGAAGGTTGTCTCCTTACCCCTTTAAATGCCTCTTGAGACACTGACAAGATTGTAACCTTTGCATAGTTATTCTCATTGACTCTAAGATTATCTTTTAATGTTTGCATGATCACTATCTTTTGCATGAATCTCTGCCCCTTAACAATCACTTGTAGGTTTTGTTCATGCATAGATGGAAGCTCTTTCATAGACTGTCCTTTCAAACAACAAAGAGAGGACCTGCAAAGCAAACATATAGTTTTTAGTAATCGATCAATGATTTTTATTAAGTTTTCCTAGTTGGACCATAATAAAAAATATATAGAACATTATCAATAAAAAACTAACAACCTATGCCAGCATGTGTAAAGGCAGATTCCACAACCTTTGCCAGCATCCTCCTTGCCTGTACCAAAATGGGAACATTGGAACACGGTATGGACCTCTATCAAAGCATAATGAAATGGGGATTTTTGTCCAATACTATAGTTTGAAATACTTTGGTAGACATGTATACAAAATGTGGAAGCATAGAAAAAACTCATGAATTGTTTGATAGAATGCCTCAAAGAGATGTAATCTCATGGAATTCAATAATTGTAGGATATTCACAAAATGGATTTGTTGAAAGGGCTTTCAAAACTTTCAAAAAAATGTAATTGGCAGTTCTAAAGCCAAATTCTACAACCTTTGCAAGCATCCTCCCAGCGTGTGACAAAATGGGAACTTTGCAACATGATATAGAAATCCATCAAAGCATAAAGGATAGAGAAATTTTGTTAGATGTAGTGGCAACTACCTTGGTAGACATGTATGCAAAATGTGGAAACATAGACAAAGCACATGAATTGTTTGACAAATGCCTCAAAGAAATGTAGTCTCATGGACTGCAATGATTGCAGGATATGCACAAATTGAACTTTTTGAGAAGACTTTAGAAACTTTCAAGCAAATGCAATTGGTAGGTGTAAATCCAGACTCCACAACCTTTTCCAACATCCTCACTGCCTATGCCAATATGGGAGCTTTGGAATAGGGTATGGACATCCATCAAAGCAAGACTAAAAACTGCTAAAAACAACTCTCCACCCTAAAACAAGACCCTGCAACTAATTCCAGAAGACCACCGCAAACACCGCAAGGTGGTTGTTGGGCCTTCACAGTGATGTGGGGAAACTCCCCGCATCACTGCGAAGGCCCAACAACTACCTTGCAGTGTTGCGGTGGTTGGAACTAGCATGCTAGCCACTCTAGCCTATTCCAATCTTTCTTCCACAGATCTTAGAGCATATAGACCATAGTACTAACATATTTGGAAAAATTAAGGCAAAACAATTCTGATTACAACATTTTATGATTGGTACATACCATGATCATCAAACTTGTTGAGAACAAAGGCCAAAAAGTCTAAACATTTTTGGTTTCTTATGCACACGAACATGACAGCTGTGGATGTAGGGGAACCCAGGAAGGATCCATTCTTGGATTGAAGTTTCATTATTTTATCCCAATCCACTATTTCCTGTAACCCCCTCCAACGAGTAGAGTATTGTTGTTGGAATGGCATGGATGACATTCGGTGGGATCCTGGTAACACCCATCAAGAAAAATGTATGATGTTATAGACCACTTGACCCATTGGAGGAGGAAAGGTAATGGATGGGAGATAGTGACAGACTCACTCACTTTTTAATCTTAGTCTCTCTCATCTCATTAATCAGCTTAAAGAAAGGGAGTTCATAGGGGAGATCCAACCCTAAAGTTTTGGCTTCGTTGAGCATTGAAATGAAGATGATCTCAAATCCACTTGGCTGGTGATTGTCCGCTTCTCCCTCCATTCACTTAGCATGTTTCTTTATAAATGCAACACCTGCACTTTTTCATATATGAATCAATCAATAAAGCCATGCCTGAAAATTTTGAAAAACTCAATTTTTATTCATTAAGAATGTGCCAAACCTTTCTTCACTTGGGCATCCCCTATGTGCCAGAGAGTGAGGGTAATAACATAGGCTAGAGTGGCCAGAATGCGGTCATATGACAAGAAGAACAATTCCAGCATGATGGCTCCAACCACTGCAACACCGCAAGGTGGTTATTGGGCCTTCGCAGTGATGCGGGGAGTTTCCTTGCATCACCGCAAAGGCCCAACAACCACCTTGCAGTGTTGCGGTGGTCTTCTGCAATTAGCAGTTGTAAGGTGGTCTTATGCTGGCAATGGTTGTGGGATATGCACAAAATGGATTTGTTGAAAAGGTTTTAGAAACTTTCAAGAAAATATAATTAGCAGGTGTAAAGCCAAATTTGGCAACCTTTGCTAGCATACTCCCTGCCTGTGCCAAAATGGGAGCTTTGGAACAGGGTATGGACATCCATTAAAGCATGAAGGATAGAGGAATTTTGTCATTTGTTGTAGTTGCAACTGCCCTGGTAGACATGTATGCAAAATGTGGAAGCATTGAAAAGGCATGTGAACTATTTGGCAGAATGCCTCAAAGAGATGTCATCTCATGGAATGCAATGGTTGCGAGATATGCACAAAATGGATTTGTTGAAAAGGCTTTAGAAACTTTCAAGAAAATGCAATTAGCAGGTGTAAAGACAAATTTGACAACCTTTGCCAGCATACTCCCTGCCTATGCCAAAATGGGAGCTTTGGAACAGGGTATGGACATCCATCAAAGCATGAAGGATAGAGGAATTTTGTCATTTGTTGTAGTTGCAACTTCCCTAGTAGACATGTATGTAAAATGTGGAAGCATTGAGAAGGCATGTGAACTGTTTGGCATAATGCCTCAAAGAGATGTCATCTCATGGAATGTAATGGTTGAGGGACATGCACAAAATGGATTTGTTGAAAAGGCTTTAGAAACTTTCAAGCAAATGCAATTAGCAGGTGTAAATCCAAATTTGACAACCTTTGCCAGCATACTCCCTGCCTATGCCAAAATGGGAGCTTTGGAACAAGGTATGGACATCCATCAAAGCATGAAGGATAGAGGTATTTTATCATTTGTTGTAGTTGCAACTGTCCTGGTAGACATGTATGCAAAATGTGGAACCATGGACAAGGCACATGAATTGTTTGATAGAATGCCTCAAAAAGTGTGAAAAATTAAAACATACTAGTGACTCACACAGAACTCAATGGAACTCAAAATTACATGCAGTTGTATTATATGATCTATGATATGTAATCTTAAACCCAAAACTAATAATACTAAGTAAACTAGAAATTTCTACACATTGATAACAAAATGCCACTTTAGATACAATCATCAGTCAAAGTTCAATAACAAATAAGGAGTGCACAATTGAAAAATATTAGCTTTGACAACATTTGCTCCCATAAGTATTCTCGGGATATATTGGACAAAAGTATCAAGTAAACTCTATTTGAACAACTCTACAAATCTTGCAAACTCCAAAGCAACAATGTCACAAGCATTAGGAAACTCAAACAATAAGCATAAGATTGCATATGCTTGCACAACCCCTAAAACATTTTAGGAATGGATATGGAGTGCACAAAAACAAATACTAGCTTTGCAAACAATGCATACAACAAGACATGTAAATTCTATTTTTACGTGAGTGATTATTGACTAGTACCAAATGCAATATTTTATCCCATGGGTATACTTGAGATATGATGGACAACTTTACAAATCTGGGTAGCGTTAGGGTTTTAACTTTGTAATGAAGCCTTGAGTTTAAGGCAATGAGATCTCAGGTTAAGGAGAAAATATTGCCATGGTCAGTCAAAAGGAGCATAATACAATATGGGTAAAAGTAGACCAGCATTTCCCCTTTTGTTTACAATAAAGAATCAGGTCAATGAGACATGTATATGCTCTTTTAAGTTGTTAAATTGAGGATTGTATGTGATTGTTACAAAGGTTGATTGTCATAGTAAATAATGGTGTAAAGAGTTTAAAAGGTTGCAATCACCAATCACTCAGAGAGAAAAATAATCACCAGTATGAGGCAGACTTCTTCTCACAAGGCAATCATCATTCACAAGGAGAGAGGACAGTGGGCTAGGCAGGAGGTCTTCATTTATTCAAGAGGACAATTAGCAAAAATAGTGAATGTGCAAGAAGATCAAACCCTAGGGAAGTTTATGCAATGCATATAGAATTATAGTTCCTATAGTTTATCTGCAATATCAAAAGAGAGCTTATTTTACAGAAAAACCAACAACTTTGCAAACTTTAAGCTAGTTCAAATAGCAAATCAAGAAGCAATAGAATACTATACCTGGCTGTGCACCCAGCTCAATCACATGTAACTTTGAAGTGAGCTTCCCTCCAGTGATTGTTTTTGAAGGAAAGGAAATAAGGATGGAAGGATTTTCATTGCTTGCAACCTACAAAAAAATATAATCAACGTTAGGAAACACTCCATAGATTTTAGAGACAAGATGAAAATGGAAGCATAAGAAAGAAGCATCTGATATGGTTGAGAAAATTTTACTATACTGCATCATAATTTATTGATATTTTATACTCCTAATGATATAATTTTATTCTTTTTAACTTTTGATTCTAGTTAATTTTTTATTTTTAGTTCTTAGCACTTATATATGATTATATTATTTAATGTTACTAACTTTTATATAAATGCAATTTCAATTCTTTAGTTTATTCTTTGTTACATTCTTTGCCTCGTTATATTTGATCTCTTTAACGCTTATCATTGCTTGATTCCATTTTGTTTATTTCTATGCTTTGTATTAATTTGATTGTAACCAATTTTTTTACCATAGCAAGCTTAAATTCCTTCCTTTGAATTCGTGGCTTTCTAGAGTGCATTAAATTTTAAGCATAATATCAACTTAATTTACAAGATTTACTAATTTTAAGAATGATATATCCAACTTCATATCTTATTTATGTCCTATGCTTCTCTTGTTAAATTTAATTTTACTCTCTAAGATATTCTTTCTAATAATCTTTGCAAATTACATTTTTCCAATTTGAAGGTTGGTTCTATATTTTGTTTATATTCATCATCATAAAAAATTCCTCCCTATTCAGCTTGATATTTAATGGATCATGTAGTTTGATTCAAAATGTGTCATTCAAAAATTCTCTGAGTTTTCCAATCTAATATTAGTTACAATGGATTGTGGAAATCTAATGTTTATGATTTGAGTTTCAATTGCAAATATTGTGTGCATGCAAAGAAGGTCCATATAAACTGCACACTTGCAATTAAATATTCTTGCAATAAATACTAAATGAAGCAGTGACAAACAAAGCTACATGAATAAATTCTATTTCAAAGACATGACTTTCAAGGAGATTGACTATATATACAAATATACAACAACCTAATATATGATTTACATTAAAATAACCACCATATATATTTTCATGCCTAGGAAACTTTTATCATTTTTTGGGCTTTTCATTTAATGCCACCCTCAGCCATATAAATCATCTTACTGGCACAAACTTTGAAATCCAAAGACATCTAAAAGCACCAATGTGAAAGTGAGCTCAGTCTGTTTGCAATTTGAAAAAAAATCCTTCCAATAGCTAGGTTCCTACTCTAACTAGTTGACTTAATCTTCCAGTTTGACCATGCCAAATGGGAATAAATACATATTATAGTTGCAATTGGTGGTACTTTGTTCTACAATAAGTTAAATTTCTCTCATCTGGTTGACCATATCATCTAGGTTTTAAGAAAAATGCTCTACTTGATTTAGTGACCCTACCATTATAGTTGTAGAAGAAGAAAACATGCAAACAAAAAAAATATAAATTGCATCACCTTGAAAGAAACCCAAAGGGTTCTAGAAAGCACCTTGTACTTGACCAGAAACTAAATAGTTTTATTTCTGATGGACTTACATTTTATATATTAAATTAGTGAATAGAAATTAAAAGAATAGTAATACTACAACTAAAGATCCACATAATCTACTTCAGAGGTAATGTAAGAAATTGTAAAATTAAAAAAGATGCTTAAAGAAGAGTAGAATCCAACAAAACCTTTCAATGCAAGAATTCTACTATAGGGATTCATTAGAGTTGAATCTTCTGTAATAGGTCTCCTCATCACATGGACAAGATTATTCGTGTCAATGATCACAACATTGTTCACAGGAGCAGTTTCCTATACACAAATGTACTTGTCTGATTCCATAGTACCATGAGTGAATGTAATAACTTGTGGATTTATCCCAAGGCTTGGCTACTGCAAGAATCCAAATGTAGGATAGTAAATCTTAGTAATATTAATATTCTCAACACCTATGTTTCCTTGATTCAAATTAAATCAGACATTAATATCATGGAGGAGTTATGAACATTGAACATCACCTACCATATAGTATTATTATTGTTATATATTGAGCTTAGAATTAAAAACCTACGTGATACTTCTACTTAACAGTGAAGCTGGGAGTATTGGAATACATGATAAAAATCAGCAAGAAAGGAAATATGGATCTATTGTCTTTTCAATTATATTTTTCCTCAAGGTTTCTAAGTTAAGCCATGATCAAAATAATTTTTTTATCAAAATCTTCAATTACATTATGATGCATCAGTCTACATAGTAAATTTAATGAATAAAAAGTACAAAATAGATCAAACTTAAATCTATAATGTTGTCTACTATTCCAAACATGAGCATTGTACAAATACATTAGGATTAAATTGATGACCTATATAATTATATCTAGTAAGCACTGCACATGAGCATTTACCATTTGTAGATAGAAAGGGAACTCCAGTGGTGGACTGACCAAGTTTTTCCTACATTTGGAGAATTCCCCAGGTGTGTAAAGTCGCATCTAGCAATATGGTACCATTGTGTAAGTATGCAATAGAGGTGGCAAGCCAACTGTCATGTGAGTTAAGGAAGCTTTCATAGATGTTATCTAATAATCGTATCCCTAAATAATCTTATTTAAATGACAAAAACACAAATCTTATCTAATATATTCAGTAGATCAAATAGAGAGTACCAAGAAAAACTAATCGAGGGTAAACTTTAATTGTACTACCTAAATAAAATTAGAAACAGATAAAGGCTGTTTCAAACCCAATCAGTTTATATTTGAATGTATTGGAGGATGCGGAAATATGGGAGCATGAAAAGAAAAATTTCTAGAATAAAAACCCTTACATGACATTTTAAATAAAAACCCTTACATTTGGAAGCTTTAGTGGGCTTCTCAATATAAGCTCAAAAAACACCAAAATACGGGAAGAAGTCTGCATTGAGTCATACTACATTAGTAATATCCTTGTGTCCTAAAGTTATAATTGCCAAAGAAGTCCTCTATTCTCCATCAAACATCTACAAAAAGGCTCGAGCTTCAAATCCTAATCCTCTTCATATATGGAAAACTCGTTCTATATTCCTTTGTGAGGCTCTCAACTCTCAAATTAACAAAATGACAGTGGAGGAAATATTTGCATCCCGCCAATAATTTCTCAATTGTAGCAATGGAGAGGAAATGATTAGCATCCCACTAATAACTTTTTAGTTCAAAATATTTTTTTTAATTACCCACTTTTATTTGTGTGACTAAATTTTTAGTCATTTTTATTTGCATGACTAAATAATTTTTTAGTCAACGACCAAGTTAGTCATTTATTTACTCATTTATAGCTAAGTTGCAAAAAATTAGTAGAATTTAGTCATTTTTAGTTGTTGTGACTAAAAGTTTTAGTCATATAGTCATTTATTTGCCAAAATTCTACTAGTGGCCTCTACCTAAGAAACAGTTAGTACATAGATTTGTCCAAAATTTGAATCAGGAACTTGGATTTCATCTACAAATACAATGTACTAACTCCTTTGAGGAAATCAATTCAAAAGGAACCAACATAGAAAAATCTCTTATTGCTAAAAGACTTGTGAAAATCTTTAAAGAAACAAAAGACAACACCCCTACATCAAATGACAAGCCCCGCTTTTGGGCTAAAAACAAAAACATTTTCAGAGATGGTGTTATGGATGCCAAATACATCCAAATAGTCCAAACACCTCTTAACCTCCAAACACCGCAAAAGAATAATCCTCCCCCTCAAAGGGATCAACCCAAACAAGACTTTGCACCCAAACATATATTCACTCCCTTGGGAGAACCCATTAAATCTATACCTAAGAAGCTTGTCCAAAATGGTTTAATCATGTTGCCTAAAACTAGACAATATGATGAACCTACTTTTAAACCCACGTGGTACAAAGAAGATGAATACTGTGAATTCCATTGGGTAAAAGGACATAAAACTCAAGGGTGCATGAAGTTGAAAAACCTCATACAAAACCTCATTGATCGTGGAGATGTTGTCGTCGATGGCGCTCCTTAACCCACAACCAATAAAGACCTTGGTGTTTATATGGATCCATTCACTCCTCACAAAAAAAGAAACAACTCCACTAATAAAGGTAAAGGTGTCAATAATTTGTCAAGACTATATGATTCTGTTGTTGGTCACTTTAGCAAAAGTTTTGTATCAACCCTTACGATCAAGGGTAAAGACCCTGATTGTGCAGTCACTACTCATCAAGGTCATGTTACCCTTCGTGGGTCAACATCCAATAGTCCATCCAATTCTGAGTATAATCTACTAGATCATTTGGGAAAAACACCATCACTCATATCCATTCTTGACCTCCTTTGCACTTCACCCGAGCATAGGGACATCCTAGAAAAAGCCCTCAAAGAGTCATCCATCCCTAACAACATTGACACTGTACAATTTAAAGCCATGATAGGACATATAGCTTCTCCACATCACTTGGTCTTTACAGAGCAAGATATCCCTTTCCCAAATTCATGTCATAATGAAGTCTTACACATTGAAGTGTATAGCCACTAGCATAAAGTCAAGCAAATCCTTATAGATGGTGGTGCTGGTCTCAATATCCATTATTTGAAGTTATTAAAATAGTTAGGATATTATGTCGATGCTATTGATTCTTCCAAAATAATGACAATCAAGGCTTATGATGACGTTGAAAGGAAATCTGAAGGGGTTATTCATTTACCTATCAGAGTGGGGCCTGCCTTAGTGGAAACTTGATGTCAGGTACTAGACCTTGACCTCCCATATAACATTATCCTTGGTCACCCATGGATTCATACCATGCAGGCCGTACCCTCCACCTATCACCAATGTTTGAAATTCCCCTACAATGGTATGAAATTACCATTCTTGGAGATATGAATCCTTTCTAATTTTATCGTACCATGCAAGGCAGATACCTGAATTCAAACCAAGTACCTAAAAATGAGGCAGCTCAACCTTCATCCACATATGTCAATCCAAGAACATTATCCACAAACCTCCTAAGAAAGACATTATTGAGGTCAAGGTTTAGTACAAGAATGTAGGGTTCAGAGAATATGACCTACAAAATTCTTGTTGTGTAGGGAACTTGCCTTTATTGCTGAAATCTTATGGCAAACCTCCAGTGGCGAAAGCAAGTAAAAAGAAGGCCATCAAACCTATGCCCCCAATAGTATTCATAAATGAGCACAATCTAGAAGATGAACCTATTGAAGACATATCCTCTTGGATTCTCCAAGATGAGAAGGAACCAATTATACTACTTGTGGACAAGTACAACAATGGTCATCACATTGTTAAAAATATGGGATATAAAGGACAAGGTGGACTTGGCCTCCATGAACAAGGAACTATATAACCCATATCTGTCACCTGAAAATACAATAGAAATGGTTTGGGATTCGGTAAGGAGGTACCCTGCTCTTCCAATATACAGTTTATACTCGACGAAGTGGCAAAGACTTGGCCCGCAGAGGAGACTTCTATGGAGGATACCATCGACGATTCTCACCTTCACCTTATTGCTTTATTTAAAGAATCATCCATCTTCATGCTCTCATCCATTTCCATCACCTCCACTTCCCTTGTACATCTAGAACTAATATGTTGTAGACTTTTCAGAAGGTTGAAGCTTGTAGAGGAAAACTAATATGTTGTAGACTTAACATAATTTAGGGGTAAACCTATCTGAACAGTCCACTTGACATTGTACTCCCACATTAAATTATCAACCAAGGAGCATAAGCTTATGATGGCACTGCACTGTATGTGCCTTCAGGGCTCATATTCTTCTAAACTATCTTATCCAAACCTACTCAGATTATTTTACTTTGCTGGAATTCACAGAAATGCAAGAACAATAAAAATAGTTACAGAATTTAGTGGCTACGAGTACCTTTAGCATAAGCTGTAGATAACTGCTAACAATAGAAAATTACAGAACTAATCCAAAACATTCAAAATGATGAGAGAACTAATGCTAACCTCCGGAGGACTTAAAGTAGACAAAGCATGCATTTGTTCATGAACCATACCACTGTAATTTAAAAATCAAAATATTCTAATTGACTCGTGATGTATTTATAAACTAATGGAAAATAGATTTAACAAGAATGCATAAGGGAATAAGAAAATAAATGAAATGGAGATCAGTACCTTGAGTGGCCGACTCAGGGGACTGACTCACTTAGTTGGAAATCAAATCTACTTCAGATACTCACACATCCTCATAACACATAGTTCCATTCATTTCATATCATAAACAAAATCTCTTTCAGATTGTATTTGTGATAGGTGAAAAGTCGGGTTTTACAGATCAGACAAAGTCATGAAACCCTTGAATATCGAAAAATTTGGATTTATAAATGGAAATGATCAAACAATTGAAATGCATAACCTAAACCCAAATAATTCAATACCTCGAAGATGCAAGATGAGCTTGATTGATCAATTTGTTGTGTTGGTTGCTCGATTCTGTAGCATAACATTAAGATGAAGATGCTAGAATGAATGATAGCTGAAGGATGCAAAGGCTCTAATGATATTTTGACAGAATAATGGTACTTGAAGCTCACTGCATGCTAATGGCTTATGAGGGGGTTGATTTATAGAAAAGGCTTGGTTCAAATGGATGGTTGAGATTAAGAAGCTAAATGATTGATGTGGACGGCTAGGATTGATTAGGTTATCCCACTCTTCAAGGGAGTTGTAGTCATTTGACAAGTGTCAAGGAGAATAGGGCTCATGTGTGCTTGTGTACATAAAAAAGTACTACATATGAAAGATATTAAATAAAAGGCTGTAGTACCACTTATCTTTTTTAAATGAAAGAGGCACACATGTCGGCTAAATGATAAGATAAATTAATTAAATAAATAAAATTTATTTAATTAATTCGAAAGTCGGCTTATGATGAGAACTTAATTCAAATAAAATATTTGAATTAGTTGGGATATGAGTTGGATATTAATTAAATAAATAAAATTTATTTAATTAATTGGATAGTGGGATTAGGATATGATTGGGATATTAATTAAATAAATAAATTTATTTAATTAATTAGCTAATGGATAAATGGGATTGAGAGTGGGATTTAAGACAAAATGCTACATGATGTCTAAGTGATGTTTTTGACAAGGTGTTGCTAGACATGGACAAAGTTGGGATAAATTTGGGTGTCTACATTTTGCCCCTCTTTGAGATGATGTTCGAGATGATATGCTTTATGTCGAATAACATCATTTCAAAGAAGCTAAGGTATAGATAATTGATAGGGATGATGATGCCCCCTCGAGAGGTTAGGCGGGTTGGACAAACACGGGTAGGCTCTCAAAATGAAATGGATTGGTTAAGAAAAAAAGATAAGGGAATGGATAGAAGAAATGATGATGCGTTATGCTGCAATGAAAGTGAGCAACCATGATGTTTGATATAGCACTAGACGTTATGCACCAAGGTATAAGGACCAAGTTGACGATGTGTCTTGTGCCCCAGCATAATACAACCTTGTCTGGATACAAGATATGAATATTAGCTGGATTGATACTGCTATGATGTAAATGCAAGATAAAAAGATAACACACACAAGCAAGCAAGCAAGCATGCACAAATGATTCAAAAACAAACAAGGGATTGCCCTTGTCAAGCTGTAAACCAATGATTGATTGTTTTGATGATGATAGTTGAGAGTGTTGTCATTGCAGGGAAAGCTATATCCCTAGATTAACACAAGGTTGTTTGCTAAATTGGTTGGCTGATTGGCTGATTGATTTGGCTTACAACAAGGCTAGGATCAAGACCATGGATTGCATTTGGATAACTTGGCTTGATTGATTAACTTGATTGGTATAGCTTAAGGATGGGCTTGCATTTGGATCATTGTTTGGAATGGTGGGAAGATGATGAATGTTGATTGAAGATTGATTTGATGAAATGATTGATGATGGGATGTTATGTGGTGGATTTAGCTACTTTTGATTTGCTAAAGTGATTGGATTTATTTTGATGGTTAGCTTGATGTGCTTGAGTTGATTTTCTTTGGTGTTGATACTGATGATTGATAGGATTTGTTTTGGTGGTTGGCTTGATGTGCTTTGGTTGTGATGTTTGCTATTGCTGGGTTGATTATTTTGATGATTGGATTGTTTAGAATGATGACAGTGATGGAGTGATGAGTAGAGTGTTCACTCAATCTAAGCATAAGAAAGTGTTCTCAGTGTGCTCAAAGGATGTAAAACAAACAAGGTATTGCCCTTGTCAAGTCATAAACCAATAATTGATTGTTTGATTGATGATGATAATAGATAGTGTTGTCATTGCGAGGAAAGCTATATCCCTAGATCAACACAAGGATGTGGGAACGCTATATCCCATTGATGATGATTGATTGGGTTCATGACAAGATTAGAATCAAAAACCTGTTGATTTGATTGGATAATGTTCCTTGATTGATTGGCTTGCTTGATATGGGTTAGTGTGACTTGGATTTAAGATCAGTGCTTAGATTGATTGGATTGATATGATTGGAAGAAATGATGGATTGATGATGATGATGATTTGATTTTGACTGAATGTTGATGAAGTTGATTGTTTTGGATTCATGATTGAATCAATCTTATTGCTTGAATTTTTTGTTGGATATTGATTTTTTTTGTGTTTTTGGAATATTTTGATTTTTTTGTGTTTTGTTTTTTTTGAGATGTAAATGGATTTACAATTAGGTAGCCTTTGTGCTAGATACCAATGACAAGGGAAAACCAAGTCTAGGTGCAAGGGTGGATGTAAGATGGATGGATAAAAGGATGGGTGATGGTGGATAGGGTGAAAGGCTCATGACAACTGGATGGATAAAAAGGATAGGCCATATAAGGGATGGATGCATGCCTCATGATAAATGGATAGTGTTGTGTGGTTACACAACACGCCCCATTTTGACTTGGCAAAACAGGGACCCAACTTTTGTTCTGGTTTGTGTTGTCTGCTTTCTGGCGGTTTGGTAAAAATAAGTCAGGTGCATCATCATCATGAAGGTCAGGATGAGGTAGGTCATCATCATGAGGTTAGTTTGTCAAAGTTCATATTTTGTTTCTATGACCTCATAGTTGGAAAGAGCTTGAAATTCCATGCAGGTTTGCCTTTTACATCACTTGAAAATTCATCCATATGAGAGAGTTATGAGCAGTCAAAGTCTTGGTCAAACCTGATATTCGCAAGAAGAGGGTCATATGTTATAAACTCAGTTTTGCTGTATAAAGAACATCATCATCATATTTGAAATGCCCCCCGATAATATCCTGAGGTCGAAATATCCGAATGTCAACTTTAAGTCGTAGTAAGTTGTCCCCGTCGAGCGGTCTTTTGTATCGCGAAAGGTCATCATCATGATCTTTGTCTATCACCCGATAAAAATCATGCAGTCCCAATATCCGGACGTCAATCTTAAGTGATAGTGTGTTTTACCCGTCAAGCGACCTTGGAAACATCGCGAGCATCATGATATTCTAACATCACCCGATATTATAATATCATGCTGATATTATAATATCACCCTACTTAGAAAATTCACCATCTGCATAATTTGCATGCGCACGTCAAAGTCTGGGTGATCATCATCATCATGATCTTTCAAGGCAGGATCATATTTCGTATCCTCCTGATCTCCTTTTGCACAATCATGATGATCACCCTATCTTTTGGAGGGAGGGTGATATTCCATTCCTAAGTCATGTTGTCAAGATCATCATGATCTTGTTTCTCTACCCGACATTTCGTAATATCCTCCTGCTGAGAAGTATAACCTTTTGCAAATATCCTGATGACGTCATCCCGACCTGATAAACGAAGAAACAAATATCAGGATGACGTCACCATCACATTTCTACTTCGGCAGGATATTTTCCAAGGCATGATCCTGTTCACCAATATGACGATGACGTCATGTTCTAAGTTTAACGAAGGCCCCGGATATCTTGATGACGTCATTTGGACGTTCAGCAGGATCATTTTTTTTAATCACCTAGTGCGGATATGATGATGATCATCATCATCATCCTGATCTTTCGAGAGGGTTACCTTGGCCGCAAAAAGGGGTCATACTGCATTCATCATCCCGATCATCTTCCTTAGGTAACCCGATATTACATTTATCCCCTGATTTTAACGAAACATGACGGTGACGTCATCTTTTGCATTTTAATGAAGCCCGAATATGACGATGACGTCACCATCATATTCCTTTCCTCAGCAGCAGGATCATATTCCAAATCCTCCTATTTTTCTTCATCATGATGATGACGATGATGTCTTTCTTTCCCCAATATGCAGAAGTGAAACATCCTGATGTGCTTTTCATCGGAGCATTAGGAAAGGAGGAGCATCATATTTCATGATATCCTGCAGCTAGATAGAAGACATAGAGTTGGTCATCATCATGATTTTTGGCGTCGGTATAACTGTTGCCATCGGCCAAGTCTAAATTTGTCACCCTGATCATATGTGGTCACAACGATGCGAATATGATGATGACCCGAAACATACAAACAGATCATGCAAGGCCGGATTTGAAATAATTTGTTAAAAGCGGTTATTTCCTTGTATATTTTGACATACATGATCATATTTGAACCCGATACACATGGAAATAGGCGAGACAACATGAAGCGATAGAAATTTGAAAGCCCAACTGCCTGATTTTGGTCAACGATGGTTGACCTGGTTGTTTTGATGCTGTTTATGCATTTAGTGCATATTTTCCATAGGTAAAACCTGATTGCCTGTAGCTGCACATTGAGAGGTATGTTTAATAAAATGTTTAATTCCTGTTGTTTATCCACATGATGATGAACTTAATGTTTGTCTGTTTATTTGCAGGAAGTCATGATGCTGCTGCTGAAGCTGAGCATTGAAGTCATGATGCTGTTAGAGCTGCTGCTGAAGCTGAGCATTGAAGTCATGATGCTGCTGAAGCTGATAATTACAAAGTTACACATGGAGGCAACATGAGCCAGAAATGAGGAGCATGTTGTCAAATATGCTGTTCGCCAGCTGGAGACCGAATCAAGTTGAAGATGCTGGAATATTCTGTACCAGCTGTACATTTGCCAACTGGCGAAGCATGTGCTTTTCATCTAGACCGTTGATTATTATGAGAGGATCCTGATCCTTGGATCATTGTAACCATTTTTTGGCATTTTGTTCTATATAAGAGCCAGAGCTTGTCAAGAGAAAGGAGATATACATTAGAATACACAGACGCATCTGGCGCATTAAGGCTAATTACTGTAGAATCAATTAGGAGATCGGATTACTGAGACTAATGAGGATAGAATTGTTGAAATGTCAAGGTTCTTTCTTCAGATCACTGTAAATGTACTTGTTCTTGAGCATACTGAATGGATATGAAGTTTCAGATTACATCCTGATTGTAAATTTTACGTAATCTTCCTGTTGATTTCTGGATATGTACTGGTGAATGCTGTGTTCAACTGGAAGCGCTTTCATTTCATTACATGTTGTTGTCAACTTTTCCTTTGAAGATTTGCACTAGATCATGTGGATTTGTGGAATGTCCTGGTGAAGTATGATTCTAGTTTCCTTCTTTTCATTGCATGTATGGGAGCTTGTATGTGGATCAGTGATCTAAGTCAAGTAGTTTTGGGAATCTTATTCTTTAACCCTTTTCCTTTTTTCAATTTCATAAATTCATCACCATAACTGCAAATCATGAT
Source organism: Cunninghamia lanceolata (assembly GCA_027924645.1). Lineage (NCBI taxonomy): Eukaryota > Viridiplantae > Streptophyta > Pinopsida > Cupressales > Cupressaceae > Cunninghamia > Cunninghamia lanceolata. The sequence continues at coordinate 1,834,801 of BSBN01000887.1, forward strand.
AAATAACAAGCAGAACAGAGAAATATACTGAAATCCCGTAGGTAACTGAAAATCATTAGCATATTTGAGTTAAATGCATGTATTATTGAAAATATCATGCAAAGAATCATAAATAATGATAGAAATCATGCAAATATCAGCCTGTAGGCACATTATTTGACTAAATTCACAGTGCAGAGGTAGAATTGTTGGAGACTTATGCAGAGCAAACATCCAGAGCAGGATATTTGAAGATAATGATGATGAACTTTGCAGAAACACATAAGGCCCCTGAATGGAAAACAGCAACACACATCAACCACTGAGTAACGTCAGTAGATTAAGACCTAATAAACGGAGACTTGGGATCATGAGTTCTCTGAATTCATCGTATCTTTCAAGATGAGTAAAGGTTGTTGTGTAACTTTTATTCTATGTTTGTGAATGACTAACATCATGAACAACAGATAGGTAAGCTATAGTGGAAAGCTCATGATAAATAGATAGGGATAAGCTATAAGACGGAAAGCTCGTGATAAGGATACGCCATAGTGGATGGATCATAAGGGAGCTAGGATGTGATTTTCAAAGGCTATGTTGCATAGGAAGAACTTGCCCCATTCTAGATGGTAATGCTTAGGATTTTATATGACAAAGCTCATGACCAAGGGATGACATGATAGATTGGTTTGAATGGGATGGATAAATGGTCAATGGATAGGACTTGGTTTGGAAAGAAGGTATGCCAAGAAATATCCAAACATGTTTCAACTTTTTTTTTCCCTATGTCTTCATCAAGATCAAAAGGAGGAGGATGGATACATTGGTTCAATAGGATAGGCATGTTTATGTAATGGCTAAGGATGATAGGATGGCATGGCACAAGATAGGACATGATAGGATGAAAAATGATATAATGGGATAGATAGTTTGGAAATGGATAGGTTGGATGAGACAATGTGCCCCCAAGTGTAAGTGATATAGAAGATCAACCTACACATGACGCCTGTTTGCCAGGTTTTCATCATGGTACTTATCCAAGGTGCCTGTTTACCAGGTTTTCACCGTTGGACAAAGGGATTTCTCTTTACTTTTTTTGATTTTTTGATTTTCTTTATTTTTTTCTTTTTTTTTCTTTTTTAGATGGGTTGACAATTACACATGGCACCTGTTTGCCAGGTTTTCACCATGGTAATGGATAGGAGGGACTCAAGTGTCTAGTTCGATGGATGTTGGTAGTCCCGTTGGATATGGATGTCATTGCATGGACCATGTCATTATGCTCATAGATGTTGATAAGGGGTTGCGTGGATGGGAGATGGATTAGGTACATAATTGATTATGATGTGGATTATGGAAGGTTCATGCAAGGATGGATGGATAAAAGGCTTATGCAAAAGCATGGACCATAGGAAGGTGATGGGGAAGATTTGTAGGATAATAGATGAAGGATGGGGAGATGGAGTTATGAGGAGGTGCTGTGGAGTAGAAGGGAACCATGACCAATGGTTGCACACATCGTGATAAACATTGAAGCGTTTGATGGGATGGCGGTGTAGGAAGCAATGGAGATGTTTGCTTAGGGGATGGTTGATGAAGTGATTTAGGAACCCACATAGATTTAATATTTTTAGTGCTTTTGCTTTGCTTGTGGGATTTTTGAAGGGAATGGAAGTTTTGGATGGAAGTAGGCTTTTGGATGGAGATAGGTGATTGGGATTCTTGAGATGTAGAGAACGATGCCTCATTTGACTTGCTAGATATTTGCTTAGGAACCCAAACCAGTTTGCTTTTGGGCTTTGTGTTTGGAGGTAAGGGTTTAGATAGCTGTTTAGATGAACTTTGCCTTGAGTTTGATTCTTTATGTCCTAAGGTATGAAGACCTTTAGGATTTTTGGTAAGATTTTTAGCTTTAGAGGCATCAAAATTTCTGCTTTTGAATCCCATGGGGTGGGTGGAGTGGATGGAATGATTGGAAGCTTTATGCTTAAACGATGTGTGCTTTTGTTGGCCATGATTAGGGATGTAAGGATACTTATGAATGATAGGTATATTAGGTGTTGGAAGCAATGGTGGCAAGGTGAATGGAAAGATATTTGGAGTTGGTAGAAGTGGAGGCAAATTGGATGGCGGAAGGTGTATGGTCACATGCTTTTGACATTTAGAGGATGATGGAGATGGAATAGCTACATATGTTTTGGGAACATGATGGGGGGTGTGATGGAAAGTGGTAGGTTTAGGATGCATGAAGTGATTACCAACATCTTGGTCTTTTTTACCTTGGGGTGTGTATCCAAGGCCATATGAGCATGGAGGAATCTTGACATGGTTTGGCTCCAAAATACCTTGTTCATAAAGACCTAGGCCTTTACCTTTGTAGCTCATGTTTTGGAGGATACGATTGACTATGGGACTAGATGTAGTTTGAGAACTAGACTTGAGCTCTTTATTGGATGGAGAAGGTGAAGTGGATAAAGGTTGTTTTTGTCCTAAGGAAGAACATTCATGGACAAAGGTGATAAGACCAATAGGACATGATGGTGGACTTGAAGTGGAATCGATGGTGGATGTGGAAGGAGGATCATTAGGATCTTGATTAACATTATGTTTACTAAGATCCAAGCTATTTGTTTGATCTTGTATGCTTACTTGGGGGACAAGTGGATGTTTGCTCATGATGAATAGGGCTAGATGGCGGATGACTAGGAGCCATTTGGCTATCTTTCTCATGGATGTATATAAGATTATGGATACAATCAAGGTGCTTTTAAATAGGTTCTTCATCATAGATATCATCTTGATCATGAGATAGATAAAGTTTTGCCAAATGGATCATCATGGTTTTCATGATCTTAGATAGAACCTTGATCATAACTATGAGCAAAAATAGGATTAAGTGGGCTATAAAAGGGATAAATTTGCTCATGAATGAGGTCATGGTGATGGCTAATAGCTTGAGGGCAACCCATAAGTAGGTCATGGATAGGTGGAACTTAGAGGTGCTTTGATCTTGATTAAGATTAAGGTTCAATATTTCCACATGTTTAAGATTATGCTCTTGACATACCTCTTGACTTTGGATGGAAGTGGAAGGTTCTTGAGTGGACTTGATAGGCTCTTGATAGTTATCAACATGAAGGCATGATGGCTCTTGACTTAGGCTTGTGGTTGAAGACTCTTGAATAGACTTGTTGGCTTGTAGGTCACATGATGGGCTTAAAGGGCTCGGTATGTTAATGGAAGGCTCTTGAAGAGGCTCAAGGATATGTGAACCACATGATGAGATTATAGGATTGGACATGACCTTTGGAAGTTCATTGGTAGGCTCATGAATTGGTGTTTGACATGGAGATAGTTTATTCCTAGCTAGTAGCCAATGGATCACATCCTTCGCAAGGGTATGAGTGGATGGGCAATATAATGGATGGATGATAATAGTAGATGGTGTTGTAGGCTTATGATTAGGATTTTGATTAGATGGAAGGATAATGGAGTTTGATGGATTAGGATTAAAGAGGGGTGATACATAGGATTGGGATGATGTGGCATGATTTCTTATTGTAGGTAGGTACACCTTGTAAACAATTGGGAAAAACATGGGGCATGTATTTGTATCATGGCCTTTGGTCCTATGGTATGCACAATAATCATGTTCATCATATGGACTTTCTTCACATGGTTTGACTTCAGGAAGTTCAATGAGTTTTGCTTCAAGCATTCTTTGTAAAACTATCTCAGCCGCATCCTTTGGTGAAGGATTAGAATGACATGGTGATGAAGGTAATGAAGGGCTTGGTGATTTGGAAGGTTGATGGACCAATGGACTAGGGGTAAGATCACATGGTGGTGTTTGGATAGGATTAGTTGGCTCATGTGTTGGCATGGGATTGAATGGTGGAGGCCACTCTAGATTGGTATCTCCCTTGTCAAAGGTTATTAGATCTTGCATAGGTAACTTGGGCTCATTTGGTTTATGTACAAGGGACCACTTGAACTTGGATGCGCTTCTTGTTGCAAAGGTGGACTTAGGTCTATCAATGGTGCTTGATGCTCTTGTTGAAAAGGTGTACTTGGACTTACTTGATTTATGTACAAAGAGCCATTGGGACTTGGATGTTGTTTTTGTAATATCACTTGATTGCTTTGTGGATGGGCTTGGTAGTGCATTGGCATAGTGGCATGAGGGATTGGATAAGCTTGAGGTGGATGTTCATAGGTTGATGTGGCATTGACTTGGTGGATAGGTGGATTAAGTTGATAGGAAGTAGATGGATATGACATGTGGCAAGATGGATTAGGTTGATATGAAGTGGATGGATATGACATGTGGCTATGAGGTGGATTAGGTTGATAGTGAATGGCTAAGGATTGCTGTACTTGTGGAGCTTGACTAGTGGCTAAAAGGTGTTGGACTTGGGCTATGAAGTGTTGCAATTGAGGTGATTGGCTTGCATGGGGTTGAGCTCTTCGGATGAAGAATTGTAATATTTCAATGGCATCTTGGTTTAGGGGTTGTGATCCTTGATAAAGATTTTGGAGGAATCTTTGGAATTTGATTTCTGGGTCCTCTAGTGTAGACATGTTGTTACCAAGTGTTTGCCTTAAGTCCTTTTAGCAAGTGCTTGTTTAGGGATTTGGATGATGATGTGTCTTGTTTGGATGACTTGGCTATGTTTGGGATGAAAGTGATTGGGTTTGAATGTTATTGGAAGAATGTGTAGGATGACTTGTCTTTATGTGTTTGGGTGTTTATAGCTTGATGTGGCAATATTCAAACAAATGATTATGCATATACACACATGAATCACTCACGCAAGACACATAAGCAAGCTATTAGTTTGAAAGAATGTGATGATGGTTAAGCAAACACGTGAAGACACTTCAACAAGTCCTAGTTAAGGCAAGGCCACTATCACAAGGAGGTTCTAGTGAAAAGCTGGGGGACCGGCACCCCACGAGCATCCAGCAAGCCACTTAAGACTTTAACTAACCCTACTAGGAGTTTTAATATACACAAAGGTACACCTCCTTTCGAGTTAGCACTGTATGGTGAGCGCTAATACCAGTTAGACTTGGCTTTCACCTTATCCTCTAATTTTTATAGCGGACCGGATGAAAGTACCACTTAAGGTCATTCCCTTGGGGTGGATACCAAGGCAGGCCTCTCTAAGGCTAAACAAAAGCAACACAAGTAAATGTTTTTGATCTCCAAGTTCGTGTTGGGACGCGAGGAGAGAGCATACACATTTACTTGGTCACACTTGCATGGGGTTCATTAACCTTAGAAATTCCATGTGTGGAAGACAATGCAAGCACTTGTTTGTTTTAAAACCCAAATCCAAATGTGATGAAAGACAAGGGTTCATTTTAGCCCAATGTTTTGATGTGAATTTACAAACAATTGTTCGTTTTATGCCCAAAATCCAAATGTGTTTGCAAACAATGATTAGAAGATGAAAGAGATGAAAGATTAGAATGAGTGCACCTGATACAATCACTTTCCAATTTGCTGTAGATGTTGATGCCAATGCTGCTCCAGCTCCTTAGATGCCCTTACAAGTCACCAATTCCAAAAAGAAATAAGTAATCTTGCAAAGAAGATGATTACATGAAAAAGATGAAATCTAAAAATTCTAATGAAAATGATCTGATACAGAAAAATGGATTGCATAAACAGAAAGTTTAGGAGATTCTAAGCAATTTGAAAAAAAGTTTCACTAAAAAATGATCAAAATTGCTCAAGTTATGTTCAAATGAAGTTTGCAATGAAGCTGAACTTTGACTGATAAAAAAGTGGGTAACATGATACAATCACCTGATAAAAGTGGTACAGTTGTGAAGCTTGTCCTCCCAGCTTTCCAGCAAGTCCTTGTTTGTCCGATTTGGCCTCCGTATGTGAAAGTTATGATAGAAATACCAAGATGCACAATGACAGCAAGCAGAAGCAAGTTATAGTTGCTAGATGCGATATACTGTTGATCAGAGGTGATCTGTATTTGCGATAGGTGGGATCTTGTAGATCAAATGCGACATGAAAAATACTAGATGCGGTTCCTGTAGGCTTATAAGTAATGAAGAAAAGCCAAAAGCGACCGATCTCGGCTTACAAGCGACCTGTATCTACAAAATAACAGTCAAAACACAAAACCCTCTTCTACACAGGCGAGCATTGTCAGTTCAGAAGCGAGGAATATTAGTTTAAAAGTGGCTGTTGTAAGTTCATAAGCGATGCGCATCAGATAAAAAGTGACCACTATCCATTCAGAAGCGATGCATGTGAGTTTAAAAGCGACAACTGTGATTTCAAAAGCGATCCGAATGAAAACAGAAGCGATCACTGTTAGGTCATAAGCGATCAATACAGTTTAAAATTGACAACTAGCAGTGAAAACACATAGGTGAGTTCTATTGGGATAAAAGTGATGCGTATCATTCTTGAGGCGATCACTGTCGATGCAAAGGCGATCCAGAAAACACCATAAGCGGCTGATTTCAGTGCAGAAGCGACGCAAATATGCAAAAAGCGGCAAATTTTTGCTCAAAAGCGATGCAAAAAGGATGGAGGCGATAGATAATAGCTCATATGCGACTAAGAAAAGACAAAAAGTGACAAACAATAGCCCAAAAGCGATCTGGAAAGTTTTGGGTGAGAGATTGCAGATAATAACCATATGCGACCAAGTTTACCAGATGCTATCAGTTTTTGTTCAAAAGCGAGCACTGTTTGTTTAAAAGCGGACCAATTTTGACCATAAGCGACTGTTGTTTGCCCAAAAGCGAGCTGATTTAGCCCAGGCGAATGTTGTTTGATCAGAAGTGACCTGAATTACCAGAAGCACATTGTTGTAGTCCGGTTGTTTTCTTCACCAAACGCTCCATTTTTCATCAAATTTAGGCAAATTTGTACTCAAAGTTTATGGAAATGGCATCTCGGATGCAATGGTGAGGTTAGATTTGGGCTAAGAGATCATCTACATACATTTTTAGCCAAATCTTTGCAAATTAGGGTTAGAAAAATGCAAATTTTTGCTACAAAAGCTTGCAAAAATGAAAGATTCGTGCTCCAAGAGATCTAAACTTCATAAAAACAACTCAAACAAGAGAGGTTAATCAAGGACGTGAGTCCCACCGGGCGTGCCAAATGAATATCGAAAAATTTGGATTTATAAATGGAAATGATCAAACAATTGAAATGCATAACCTAAACCCAAATAATTCAATACCTCGAAGATGCAAGATGAGCTTGATTAATCAATTTGTTGTGTTGGTTGCTCGATTCTGCAGCATAACATTAAGATGAAGATGCTAGAATGAATGATAGCTGAAGGATGCAAAGGCTCTAATGATATTTTGACAGAATAATGGTACTTGAAGCTCAGTGCATGCTAATGGCTTATGAGGGGGTTGATTTATAGAAAAGGCTTGGTTCAAATGGATGGTTGAGATTAAAAAGCTAAATGATTGATGTGGACGGCTAGGATTGATTAGGTTATCCCACTCTTCAAGGGAGTTGTAGTCATTTGACAAGTGTCAAGGAGAATAGGGCTCATGTGTGCTTGTGTACATAAAAAAGTACTACATATGAAAGATATTAAATAAAAGGCTGTAGTACCACTTATCTTTTTTAAATGAAAGAGGCACACATGTCGGCTAAATGATAAGATAAATTAATTAAATAAATAAAATTTATTTAATTAATTCGAAAGTCAGCTTATGATGAGAACTTAATTCAAATAAAATATTTGAATTAGTTGGGATATGAGTTGGATATTAATTAAATAAATAAAATTTATTTAATTAATTGGATAGTGGGATTAGGATATGATTGGGATATTAATTAAATAAATAAATTTATTTAATTAATTAGCTAATGGATAAATGGGATTGAGAGTGGGATTTAAGACAAAATGCTACATGATGTCTAAGTGATGTTTTTGACAAGGTGTTGCTAGACATGGACAAAGTTGGGACAAATTTGGGTGTCTACAACCCTAACCCTACCATCATCAAGGAATCTAATCTAAATGAAATCAAAAGAACAATGCAATTCAAGCATAACATCACCTAGACCGTGTGATTCCTTGTTTGAGAGATGTGGACTGTTTCTTCAACAATGAACAATTGCAAAGCTGAAAGCTGCCATGATAGATGATAAAAGCTCAATTGGATGCTCAGATGCTCAAGATGCTCAAGATGATAATGTAGGTGCTATATGATTGCTGGATGTCTCATATGGAGTGAGAGGGTGTTTATATAGGACTCAACCAAGATCAATCGACGGTGGAGATTCAGAGGCTACGTGAATGGCTAGGATTGAAAGTTACTAAATTTAGATCCAATTAGTTGTGCATATGAAGAATTTTAAATGAAAGTTGTATGACAACACATGATTAAGGGGAAATGGACAAGTGTTGGAATGTGATGAAAGGCGAGTAGTTAATTCAAATAAAATATTTGAATTAGTTGGGATATGAGTTGGATATTAATTAATTAAATAAAATTTATTTAATTAATTGGATAAATGAATAAAATGGGATAAGATATGATGTGGAAATTAATTAAATAAATAAAATTTATTTAATTAATTGGGATGGGGATAGGATATGATTGAGAAATGATGTGGAATTAATTAAATAAATAAAATTTATTTAATTAATTGGCTTATGAATAATGATTTAACAAGGTGTTGCTAGACATGGATAAAGTTGGGACAAATTTGGGTGTCTACATTTTGCCCCTCTTTGATACAATGTTCGATAGAGCGTTGTGTCAAAGAAGATACGATATGCGTTCGGTAAATAAGTTATGCCCCAGTGTAACTGGCAGGTGATGCCCCCTCGAGAGGTAAGCCAGGCTAACCAGGAAGGGCTGGGTTGGCTCTCGATAGAAGAAAAGGTAAAAAAGAAGGCAGTCACGAAGAAAATGGGGGTTGGATGGGAGAAAATAGGCTATGGCATGGAAGAATTAGGGTTGTGAGAAGGGCTATAAGTAGGTTCTACAATGGTAAAATAGGCTCATTTGTGCTGAGAAACTACAGAAATCCAGAGCTCCTAAGAGTGAGAGTGGCAGAGCTATCAGGATGGTTATTCCACGCAGGGATCATCATGCGGACCGAGTGAGGACACATGGGCGACCAGAGGGAGCAGGCGCACCGGTATGTTTCAAAACTTTTCCCAAAAGCGTGTAATTAATAGCCTAAAAGCGTAATTAATGCACACACGTCACCAAAAGCGACTAGGTTAGGAAATAGCAGTTGTAGGTCGCTTATGGAGGAATATAGAATGCTTATAGTAGTTCTGGTCGCTTATGGGTGCGGGTAGGTTGCTTAGGCAAAAATGGGTCGCATCCCATCGGCGGGAAAACAAAGTAAAAAATGCGTATATAGAGCAAAAACACTCGCTTATGGGCAAAGAGCTATCGCATAGGGTAATTTGGCTCGCATATGACTAGAAGTGGCTCGCAGAAGGAAAATAGCGCGCGTCGAAGGCTAGAATGGTTGCTAATGGTAGAAAAATAGGCGCATTTAGGAAGTAGCTCGCGTTTAGGCAAAAAAGACTCGCATAAAGTATATAACGCGCATATGAAGCAATAATAAGCGCATGCGGTAGTTTAGCTCACTTTTAGGGAAACAATAAGCGCATATGCAAAAGAGCTCGCATCTAGTCAAAACAGAAGCGCATAAGGTAAAGCAAGTCGCTATTGAGTAGGAAATTAGTGCATGTGGTAAAATGGAACGCTTATGGTAGGTGGAAAGTAGAATAGCAAATAGATAAGCAAATTTTGATATGGATAACTAACGGAATGGACTGACAAGGGTAAATGGATGATGCAGGATGTACTACCGCCATTGTTATTGCAAGAGCCACATCCGAGAGATTTGCGATTGGTGAGGCGGTTGGATGCAGAGGAGCTACTGGTGTTAGAAATCCTGGGCTTGGAGCATGTATCCCGATTAGAACCAGTGCAGGCACATCGAGGGCTGATGACAGCGATGGTGGAGCGATGGATGAGCGAGCACAGTTCATTCTTGTTACCAACAGGAGAGGCGACCATCACCTTAGAGGATGTGTTTCAGATTTTGAGGATTCCGATAGATGGGGAGTGTGTGGATTATGATCCGGAGATGGGTCTAGCTGCATTTAGGAGATTATTTGGGACACCAGACATCGGAGCAGAGGGTTCAGAGGTCCCGATGGTGAGGATGGAGGAGCTCTGTGACAGGTTACAGCGGGTAGTAGTGGCTATCATTAGATGGCTAGTGGGCGATAGGAGAGCCAGAGGTTTTCCAGTAGGATGGGGGACAGTGATGGAGGGCATGTTTTCATATGGCATGAGATATGCATGGGCAGAGTGTGTGTTGGGACAGCTCTATCATTATCTGCATGATTGCGCTTATATGTTTGGAGCGAGTATGTCAGCAGGAGTGACAGTGTTACATGTATGGGCGTATGAGCACATTCCGGTTACGAGACCAGAGGGATGGGTGGCTAGAGCAGCAGGAGAGCCATTTGCACGGATGTATAGAGGGGCTTTGACATATCGACAGTGCCGAGGTGTGGTATACTGGCGGAGGAGATTGGATGAGGTGGATAGATTTGTATGGAGGCCATGGCTAGGATGTGAGCAGTGGGATGAAGAGGATGCAGAGCTTGTCTATGCTAGACAGGCGAGATACATTTTTAGACGCGGCATGTATATTATAGAGCGCTATTTGCTAGAGAGAGCTTTGAGACAGTTCGGGGAGGCACAGGCAGTACCAGTAGGTGATGCCATTTTTGGGAGGACGAGATAGGAGGTGTTTGATTGGGGTCCAGAGGTTGTGGTTGAGACAGCTTTGGCAGAGAGAGATGGATTGCAGCCAGTAGCATGGCAGTGGGGACAGGGTCCTGCAGATCCAGGCACATTACCAGAGTATGATGTATACTGGGCGACAGCTAGGCCAACTCAGTTGACACGGGATGGGGAGATTGGAGAGATTGGGATGGAGAGACCAGCTCGGAGGAGACGACGACGGGCTCCACCAGCACAGGCTGTTGTGCCAGCCGCACCAGGGATACAGATGCTAGAGTAGGTGCCAGGTCAGCTTGCTATATTAGCACAGCCTCAGGCACAGATTGTAGCAGGGAATGATGTTGGTATTCAGCAGCTACGGAGATGGATCAGAGAGGAGAGGAGATGGAGGCAGCGAGCACAGATGAGGCTAAGGAGGGTAGAGATGGATAGGCATCAGGTGGTGATTAGTCTGCGGCATGCGAGAGCACAGGCACAGACATATTAGGCTCAGCTACAGTTGAGAGCACAGGGGGGAGATGGACAGGATGACAGTGCTCTAGCTAGAGTGACTAGAGAGAGAGATGCAGCTAGACAGCATGAGCAGATGATGAGACTAGAGCGAGACACTGCGATACAGCAGGAGCAGGCTATGAGAGTAGAGAGGGATGGTCTGCGAGCTGAGAGAGATAGTATGCGGGCTGAGAGAGATAGGGCAGTGCAGCAGCTGCAGGGGATGACCAGTGAGTGAGACAGAGCAGTGGCTACATTGGGGATGGATGGAGCTACGATGTACTTGGTTACGCAGTTGACAGAGATACAGGTAGAGCTTCGGAGAGTGCAGGGTGAGGCTGAGTATTACAAAGGCTTGTACTATGGAGCTGTGCCAGCAGAGCAGAGGTAGCCGAGTTTTAGGAGCAGGTCAGGGGCTTCGAGTTCACGGAGGACAGGTGGATCGCGATCAGTAGCCTTAGTGGTGGGGCCATCGAGAGACAGAGGACCAGGGACAGGACCTAGTGGTGGTGGTGGTCAGGGCGAGGGAGCTGCCAGTAGTCACTAGGGCTACTTTTGTTTATATTGTATCATGATGAGGCCTAGAGCCGATTTTGTACATTTAGTCCATCAGGGCTCAGCTTGTATTGTAGACACTTGTATTTTGACACACATGTATATATATGGCAGTTTTGGGCGATCTATTTGATGTTGTAATGGTTCTTATGTGGATATTATGATGGCTATGCATGTTGTGTATATTGTTATGGATTATATATGGATGTTTATGCAAATGTTAATGGATGAAAAATGTATGAATATGTAAATGGTAATGATATGGATAGACTTATGCATATAGATAGATGGTAATGAAAGGATATATGATGGACTTAGGTATGTCTAACACACTTGTTTTGCAGGAGCAGGAATATGGACAAAGGATGATGGAAATGATTGATCTTGGCTGAGTATGAGGGAATGGATAGATAGAATGAATAGATAGGATGATGATGGGCAGCTTTCAAGTAATTGCTTAGAATGAAAAGAAATGCAGTCCTTATGTTTGATATAGCATATGGATGTTATGCACCAGGGTATAAGAGACCAAGGTGTCGAGATATCCAATGCGCAACTAGCGTGTTACAATCTTGTCTAAAAGCAGGAGGTCAAAATGTTGAGCCAACATGCACAAGATATGAATAACAGCTAGTGGTGGACTTTGACGCTACAAACAATGGTTTGAGCTTATCTCCACTACACATAATGATAGCGTGCTGGTTATATGTATGGAGTTAGTCTTGACATAGAATAGTCTCAAATGCATAAGAGACTGTTTAGCTTCTTAGATGCTAGAGATATTGATATGTAAGATGCTAATCCCAACATGTACAAGATACCAATATGCATAGGAAGAGGATAAGATCATCCCGCAAACACAGCATACGAAAGCTATATGACCATGCCCCAGTCCTTACTTCATCGCAACATACCAAGATATAAATAGATCAAGGCAGTTTTGATTAGGCATAGGAAAGGGACAAAAGATAAATCAAAAGATAAAACAAAAGATACTGTCATCACGTTCTCTTGCCAAATTTTGGGTACTCTTGGATGGATCAAGCTGGCACCTTGTTAAGAGGAAAGCTACATCCTGTGACTTTGTGGAATGGGATCTCAGTGTTGGAGCCAGGTTGGCGACTGTTGAGATTCCATGGAAGCTGAAGAGTCATGAGGCATGCCGGATGCATGACATGGTGCAAAGGTCTAGTGAGAAGATGGTCTCGAGGCAAGGCTCAGTAGGAGCATTACCGAGTTGGAAGTGTGAGTCCAGCTTTCCAGGCGAGTAGACTGGATGGACGATCGATTGGGTTTGGACAACTCAATGTGACTAGCACGGGTAGTGTTGTTGGGTTCATGTGTGTTGATGTTTGGACAAGTGTCTACTTGGGATGTTGATATGGACGCAGCAGTGTTGGATGCAAGTCGGTGTAGTCTTGGATCTGGGTCCCGGTAGAGAAGTCCGTGCAGGATGGATCGAGGGTGCAGGGTTGGTTCAAGGTTACATGGTGAGTACTTGGCAGTCCGTGGTTAAGTGCTGAGCCGCATGGTTGAGAGATCTGGAATGCGGGGGATCATGACAGAGCTCATGAGAGGCGAGTGCATGTAGAAGAGAGGACGGCAGCTCAAGCAGGTGTTGGCGAGAGTTGTGACGGGAGGTCAGATACATGACATCCTAGGTTTGGATGTGCTGTTCGAATGTTGGATGTTGATGAAGGTAGATGGAATGTCAACCCGGAGCTGGGTCATGGCATTGGTGCCCATCTAGCCAGATGGCGAAGACAGGATGAACAGGGTTGCGATGTCGGAGGCTTGTTGTTGATAAGCTGCTATAGCAAATGTTGGCTTAAGGCATGCGGACAAATAGCTTCTGGCGTACCTTTGATTGGTTAAAGTGCTTGAGCTTTCAATATACACATGGTTTGCTTCCTGTTTAAGCTAATCAAAGAGAAGAAGATCAGATGATGAATGAAGATGAAGAAGATGGGGTGGATCATCTGTGCTTGAGTACTGGAAACTTCCTTCGTATTCCAGACTGCCTACATACCCTATATCCACGGGATCAAAGCACATTTACGATAAAGATGAGACATGATGAATATGTAGTTCTAGGTTTTAGTGATGATGTAAGTGATGAAAGATAGAAGAATGTGAGCGGAAAGATTGAAGGATGTTTAGAAGAAAGATGAAGATGAATGATGAAAGGGGCTATCGTCTTAGCCTGAATCAGAGTGCTTCCTTTGCAGCTTAGATTGCCTACATACCCTGTATCCACGGGATCAAGGCGTCAATGATAGAGCTGGATGTAGTTCTTATTGTTGTCGCTAATTGGTTGGATGTTTGATCAAGTGATGTTTGTTGCGATTGTTGCATGAATATGGATATATTGCGAAGATATGGGTCCTGGTTGCAAGTCGTTAGGTCACATTTGTCATTGGATAGATGCCATGGCTGAAGTTGATAAGGTTTGCTGTGTTGTAAGCTGAGTTGTTTGATGTGTTATGAGCTAGAGATAACAGTATCCACTTCCAAATAAGACTCAACAAATGCCCCCAGTGAGGGATGAGGTTTATTATGCAGAAGCGACAATGCGGAAAGGATGTGGCCAAGATGCTAAGGTGCCAAAAGATATAGGTATTGTGACAATGTCTCAACTATGATAGCTAGCATTGGCAAAGATGAAGATGAAAGGCTATGTGTGGCATTGTGATATGGATTGTGATTATGGCTTATACAAGGTGAAATGGGGAAATATGATCAAATGAACCAAGTAGAGGAGGGGAGCTAGTCACTACTCATAGCGCTTGTTTGCTAGGTTTTCACTATGGTACTTATCCAAGGCGCCTGTTTACCAGGTTTTCACCAGAGGACGGATTATTTATCTTATGTCTCTTTTTTTTTTTTTTTCTTTTTTGAGGGATAGCTGAGATTCATGGATAAAACTTCTTGAGATGAATGCTGTTGACTGGTTCATCTAAGGGAATGCCTTCAGGTGTTGACAAAGTATATGCACCCAATCCATAGACTGCTGTGATAATGAAAAGACCAAGCCAATTGGGTTCAAACTTGCCCTGTTTCTCTCGATGTGGTTGATTCCTTTGGTTTTCTTTAAGGACAAGGTCGCCAACTTGAAATCTGCGTTCTCTGATCTTTTTGTTGTAGCTGCGGCGTAGCCGGTTTTGGTAGACTTGAAGATGGTTCAATGCTGTAAGGTGGCATTCATCTAATAGCTCAAGATCATGGAGTCTGGATACTCGATACTCTTCATTTGAGATAGTATGCTACAGGGATATGCGCAAAGAGGGGATCTCAACCTCGATAGGCAAAATAGCTTTAGTGCCATAGACGAGAGCATAGGGTGTAGCTCCAGTGGGAGTTCTGATGCTTGTTCTATATGCCCATAATGCAGGATGCAGTTGTAGATGCCAATCTCGACCAGCTTCATTAACAGTCTTTTTAAGGATCTTGATGATTGTTTTATTAGAGGCTTCAGCTTGACCATTGCTCTGAGGATAGTAAGGCGTAGAGAATCTATGTTGAATATGGAACTTGTTGCAAAGATCTCTAACCTCTTGGTTCTTGAAAGGGCGACCGTTGTCTATGACAATAGCTTGAGGAACTCCATAATGGCAGATAATGTAATGTAGGATGAATTTGGCTATTTGTTTACCTGTGATATAGGTCATTGGTATGGCTTCTACCCACTTCGTGAAATACTCAGTGGCAGTAATAATGAACTTATGACCGTTGGATGAAGTAGGATGGATTTTACCTACGAGATCAAGTCCCCATTGTGAAAAAGGCCATGGAGTGACAATAGGCTGAAGCTCATGTGCTGGTGCATGTATTAGATCTCCATGTTTCTGACATTGTAGACATCTCCTTGCAAATTGTTGTGCATCTTTTTCCATAGTTGGCCAATAGTATCCTACTCATAGAAGTTTCTTAACAAGGCTAGGGCCAGCGGAATGTGAACCGCAGACACCTTCATGTACTTCACATAAGGCCATTTTTGTTTCCTCAAAATCAAGACATCTAAGAAGGATACCATCAAGACTCTGGCGATAAAGGGTGTCTCCTAAGATAGTGTAACGAGAGGCTCGACGGATAAAGGTTTTGCGCCGGATGTTAGATAGTTGAAATGGAAAGGTTTGATTACGGAGATACTCATATATATCCTTGTACCACGATGAGTTGGGACCAACAATTTCACATATGAGCTCAGACTGTGGAACTTCAAATGCCGGGATCAAAAGCTGTTCGACCAAGAATTCACATTTATGGGTGTTAGATGGCATGTCTAAAAGAGATCCAATCATAGCCATGGCATCTGCTGCTCTATTTTGTAGTCTTGGAATCTGCTCAAAGGTAATATCCACAAAATATTTCTTGAAATCATCCACCATTAGCTTGTATGGAAGAAGCTTCTCATCTTTTGTTTGATATTCATCTAAGACCTGTTTGATAACTAGCTAAGAATCACCAAAGACTCGTAACTGTTTGATAGCCCATTGTACTGCCATGCGCAAGCCTGTGATTAAAGCTTCATACTCTGCTATGTTGTTGGTACATGGGAATGCTATTCTGTATGATTTAGGTATACAATCTCCTTGAGGGGTGACAAACAAGATGCCTACTCCAGATCCATGTTGTGTGTATGATCCATCAAAGTATAGTTGCCATCGTGCTGGAGAATTCAAATTAAACAATCCTTCATTAGGGAATTCTGGATATATTGGCTGAATGTCTGTGATGGGTGCTTCAGCTAATTGATCAGCAATAACTTGTCCTTTGATAGCTTTGCGGTTCACATATTGTATGTCAAATTCACTTAAGATCATAACCCATTTTGCTAATCTCCCTGTGAGAAGTGCTTTTGAGAGGAGATACTCGAGAGGATCCACATTAGAGATGAGCTTTGTTGTTTGGTTCAACATATAATGTCACAACTTTTGGGAAGCAAACACTAATGCTAAACAAGCTTTTTCCATGAATGAGTAATTGAGTTCATATCCCACAAGGGTTTTGCTAATGTAGTAGATGGCTTGTTCTTTTCCTGAATCATCATGTTGAGCTAGGAGTGCACCCAATGCTGCTGTTGTCGATGATATATAGAGCAGTAATGGACGATCAGGTATCAGAGGTACTAACACAGGAGGCGTTGCCAAGTATTCCTTTATCTTATCAAAAGCCTGTTGACACTTTTCATCCCACTTAAAAGGTTCACCCTTACGAAGAAGATGCTGAAAAGGATGACATTTATCTGCTAGTTGTGAGATAAATCTGCGGATAGATTGTAGCCTACCTTGTAAACTGCAGAGCTGTTTGAGATTCGTTGGTGGAGGCATTTCTATGATGGCTTTTACCTTAGCTGGGTCTACTTCTATTCCTCGTCGAGACACAATATATCCCAACAGTTTTCCTGATGTTACACCAAATACACACTTCGTTGGATTTAGTCTGACTTGGTATTTTTCTAATCGATCAAAGATTTGTGCTAATACTTGTAGATGTCCTTCTCTTGTCTTAGATTTTCCCAGGATGTCATCAACATAGTCTTCCATGATGGTATGGAAAAGGTCATGAAAAATAACTATCATGGCTCATTGATAGGTAGCTCCAGCGTTTTGGAGACCAAAAGGCATTACAACCCAGCAATATGTACCCCATGGACAGATAAAGGATGTTTTATCTTGATCTTCCTCTGCTATTCTGATTTGATTATAACCTAAAAATCCATCCATCAAAGATAGCATTTCATGTCCTACTGTAAGATCTACAATGTTGTCTATGCTTGGTAGTGGGAAATCATCCTTAGGACAAGCTTTGTTAAGATCTCTAAAGTCTGTGCAGCAACGAACACGTCCATCTGGTTTTGCTACAAGTACCAAATTTGAAACCCATTCTGGATAATCAATAGGCTTTATAAATTTTGCTTCTAATAGTTTCTAAATTTCTGCTTTGACCAATAAGGCAACTTGTGGATGCATTTTGTGCAATTTTTGTTTGACAGGCTTTGCATCAGGAGATACTGCTAAATGATGTACCACAAGTGAAGGATCTAGACCTGGCATGTCTGCATAAGTCCATGAAAAATTTATAGCTCTTCTCATAAAAAATACTGTGAAGTTTCTTCGTTCTTGCTCTGATAGTGATGCTGCCAAAAAAGTGATCTTCGGATTCTGCTCTGTTCCCAAGTTCATGTCTTGTGATTTTTCAACTAGCACAGTTGATTTCTCATGGTAATCAGTGGCAATAGGAAGATCAAATCCTCCATCCTCAGGCGCCTTAGAGAGGTTTTCACCTTCGGATACGTCCTTTATTTTTACTTTTTCACGGTCAAGAGGTACCTTGCGGTTTTCACCTAGTGACCTATTTTGTTGAATTTTGTTTATTTCACTTTTGTGACTAAAGGATTTGATACTTCCTCCAAAATATGCTAGTTTAGGTAAATCCATCATGAAACCTGCTTTATGATCACCCAATGGAATACCTTGTCTCAAACCCATGAATTTGGCAATGGCTTCGTCATTTTCAAATGTATCTAATATCGGTGCCCCCTGTTGGTCCCAATCGATGAGGTCAAGATATACGAGTGAAAGGCTAATGGAGGAATCGCGATGGCTAGAAGAGGCTGTGGAGAACATGAAGATGGAATGTTCTTGAAAGAGGTCGATGATATGAAGGGAGGAGTCATCGATAGTATCCGAATCAGAAGTCTCTCCTACCGAAGAAGGTCCAACGTCAGTATCGAAAATACACTTAATGTCTTTGGGTCACGGTACCTCTGGTTGGTAACCAAGGCCTTGCTTATTAAACTTCTTAGACACAATAATGGGCTCAGTAGGTCCTTGTTCCTATGATCCCAAGCCGCCATGTCCTTTATAGCCCATGTTCTTTATGATACGAAACCCATTGTTGTATCGCTCTACTTCAAGTTGGACTTGGTCATTTTCATCAAAGAATATCCAAGAGTTTATATCATCAATGTCTTCATCATCCAAGAATCCACCTTTAATGAATACTGTAGGGGGAGCTTTGATAATAGCTGAGGATGAAGTTGGCTTGGATGTAGAGGGCTTACCGTGGGATTTAGGAGATAATGGAAGGGTACCAACACAATAAGACTCTTGTAATTTGTATTCACCAGGGCCATGTTCGGTATATTTGATATGGAGGTTGGAAGCAGCTTTGCTAGATGAGGGCTTGAGAAGATCGGATGGATCTACATAGGATGATGATGGATATGCCTTGGTGTTGATAGGAATGCGATTCAGACTCTGATATTTAGCTTGAAAGGCGTGGCAAAACTCAAATGGATTGGGATCAGCTTGAATGGTAACCTCAACACCCTTATGTGGAAATTTAAGGCATTGGTGGTATGTAGAGGGAACTGCTTTAAGGGTATGGATCCAAGGGCGACCAAGGATGATGTTGTAAGGAAGATCAATATCAAGGACCTGACAGCGGGTGTCTGTAATGACCGGCCCAACTTGAATAGGCAATAAGATAATCCCTTCGGTATCTCTTTCAGCATCATCATATGCCCTAATGGTAATAACCTTAGAGGCGTCAACATCTTTCTCAAAATATCCCAATTGCTTGATAAGCTTCAAAGAACATATATTAAGACCAGCTCCCCCATCTATCAAGACTCGTTTGATATGGCATTGTTTAACAAATACTTCAATATGGAGGGTTGAAGATCTTTGTCAGAAAAGGTTAAGTGACAAGGAGCTGCAATGCTAGTGACCATAGATTGGAATTGTGTGATATTAATATTATTAGGCACCGAAGACTCTTGTAAGGCTTTATCAAGGATAGCTTTATGTGCGGGGGATATGCGAAGCAGCTCAAGAATAGATATGTGCGCAGGTGTTTTGCTAAGGTGATCCAAGAGGTTATAGTCAGAGGGAGGTTGAGGAGGATGAGGAGGTGCTTCTTGAATAGTAACTCGACCTCTTCGCGTGGTTACGGCACAATTAGGTGCTCTCCCTTGGATGGTAATGGTAGAAATGCGAGCATGGTCAATGTGGCCAATGGTAGATGATTCATAGTTATACGGAATAGCATTTCCAGCCTGAAGGTTATTTGTCTGATCATGAGATGGAAGTGGATTCTTGAAAGTCTCTAGGTCATAGTTTGATGTTGATTGTTGAGAAGGTTGAGCCATTGAAGGTGTGACGTTGATTAAACCTTGATCAATGCAATCTTGGATAACATGTTTTAGGCACATACAACCATTTATTTTGTGTCCTTTAACTTGATGGTAATCACAATACTCATTTTCTTTGTACCAAGGAGCTCGAAAGAGTGGTTCACCATTTGGTGGTGCATTAGGTAGAACAATGTCTCTTGCCTGAAGTAGCTTTTGAAAAACAACTTCCATGGGTTCCGCTAATGGTGTGAATTATCGGCGTGGATTGGAAGTTCGGCGTTGGTTTCTTCGTTGTGGAAAAGGTTGTGTTGGTGTAGAAGCTGCTTGAATGTTGATGGGAGCTCTCAGAGTTTGAATATTCTTTGCGTCTACAATACCATCATTTACAACATTCTTGTTCTTGTTCCAAAAGCAAGACTTATCATTGGAATTTTGGGGAGAATCTTTGTTGTCGCGAAAGATCTTGATAGTGCCCTTGGTAATGAGGGCTCGTTCAATAATAACTCCTTTGGAAACTAGTTCGTCAAAGGTGCTAGCACTTTGCAATTGTAATTGGAATGACAGCTCAGGATGAAGATTTTGAACAAAGATGTCAAGCTGTTGTTTCTCAGGTATTTCCCATGATAATTTGCTTGCCATATTACGCCATCGTTGGGTAAAGGACGAAAAGGGTTCGTTGTTGCGCTGTTTGTTGTTGATAAGGTCATTCATGTTTACCTCATGTTCAATGTTGAAGGCAAAGTGTGATCGAAATTTGTTTGCTAATTCCACAAAAGATTTGATGCCTGGGGGTAAATGAGAAAACCATTCGAGAGCTTGTCCTGTTAAGCTTCGAGGAAATAGTCTCAAAAGATACGTATCATCATAAGAGACATCAAGACATGCCACAAAAAAGGCTCGAAGATGGTCTTCCGGATTTCCTTTCCCTTTGTACTTATCAAATTGTGGGATTTCAAAATGTGGCAGAAAAGGTATCATATTAAGAGACTTGTCAAATGGACAGGCACATATGTTTTCAAGAGAAAAAGGTTTCTTGCCTTGTCCTACCCTTTCATCGATCATCTGTTGAACATCTGCTGAAGATAATTGCTATTGTTGCAAAGGGGGTGGAGTATGGTATGAGATATATTGTGGTTGCGGTTGTGGGATATAAGGAATTGTGATTGTTTGTTGCAGTTGTGTACCCACAATGTATGTCGAAGGATTGGTATGTGACACGTATGTGTTGGAGGATTGCTGTCATTGAGACACAAGCGGCAATTGGGTGTGCATCACATGGGAAGTGGATAGCGGATTGACAGTAGTGAATGGTTGGGAAGTTGGGATTGAATTCACGACACAGTAAGTGACGGAGGGATTGGTAGATACGATAGAAACATTTGGATTTGTATTGTGGACAACATGAGGATTAGTATGTGTCATATGTTGGGTGATAATAGGGAGGCTTTGGGTAGCATAAGATGGATTGATGGTGTGTGAAGGATTGGAAGAATATGACAACATGGATGTAAGTTGATCAACATAAGCGATCTTATTGTTCGGATTGGCTTGAGAAACAGGTGGATCACTCATGTCAATGAGACTAACGTTGGGATTATATGATAGCATGGAGGTATTAGCAGTTGGTATATGGGATATGGTATTCGTATGAGATGTAGTAGATTGTAATGGGTGTGAAGCATGGACAACAGGTGTTGTTGGAGTAGTTTGAGAGGTTTGCACACTATAAGACATGGGAATAGCTTGTGATGCTTGAAGTATTTGCGCTTGTGTTACATGGACAAAATGTGTTACTTGAGGCATGGAAACAGTCATGGTAGAAGGAGAGATATGTTGAGGAACATGGAAAGGTGGAATGTTGAGATTTTGTGACATGAGGGGGAGCACATTGGTGGGCGCAATCAATGGTTCTAAAGTATGCTCTGATCATGGTGGCTCAAATGAAGCAACAATAGGCAATGAGGATGATGGTTGCGATATAATAGGAGATGATGTGACTATAGTAGATGGTCCCTTCGCAACAACAGCAGTAGTATTGGGATCTTGCTCTCTAATAGTGGATATGTCAAAGTCCTTTGGTAGTTTAGCACCCATGCAAGCAAGTTGGAGAAAGCAACGATTAGGCTCGGATATCATGAGTTTCTCAACTTGGTCCCATAGATAGGTATCTTGGAATTCTGATGAGTCGTCTTGAGATTGTTCTTCGAAAGTTTCCAAGGATCGTGTAGGTTGCGTTCGTTGTGAAGATGACTTGCCAATAGTGTATCCTTGAGGCATAAACATATGAGGAGGCATACTAGTTGTGAATTGAGTTGCGTCCTTAAGAGGTGTTGATTTGAATTGTTGCATCTCAGCTTGCAATTTGGCTTCCGTTTCAGCTCTCAATTTGGCTTCTATTTCAGCTCGATATTGACTCCTAGTTTGAGGCATGATGTTGATGATGAAGTTGAGCTTGTCAAAGTTTTGAGACCCCAAAAGATGATAGTTGGCTGGTTGGTTGATTGATTGCTGTTTTGGTTTGCTGGTTTTGCTAATTCGCTTGGTTGGTTTGTTTTGGCTGAGTTGTTGTTGTTGGTTTGTTGTTGGTTTTCCCTAGAGCATAGCTCAAACACTCAAGGGAAAGTAGTTTGCTGCTGATGTTGGTTGGAGCTAAGGCTGAAAGATGATGTTTGTTCAAGCTAAAGCTGAAGGATGATGTTGGCTGAAGCTAAAGCTAAAGGATGTTTGCTGATTGAAATGATTGGGTTGATGTCTGATTTGCTGGTTGGGGTCTCAAAAAGATGGAAAGCTCATGAGTTGTGATTGATTGATAAGCTCAAAAATAGGAGACAAAGTCCAGGTATTTGCTATTGATCAAGGAGAAGTCTAAAAACTGATGTTTAAGACTTAAGCAAGCTGGACTTGTGGCTAATTTGACTGAGGCACTAAGATTTGCAGGTATTTTGACTATAGGCGACTGATGATGGCTCAAATGCGAATCAAAGGATGCTAAAGGCGATCAATGATAGCTCAAATGTGATCTAGTTAAGTTTCGACAGTAAATCACAGTGCTAACTAGAAGCGAATGGTTTGCCAAAGGTGATGACTGTTGGTCTAAAAGTGATTATCTGTTGATCAAAAGCGACTCATGTATCCCTAAAGGCAACAGTCTGTTGTTCAAAGACAAGCTCGTTCAGACAGAAGGTGACTAACTGCGGCTTAAAGGTGATTTGGTTCAGACAAGATGCGTTCGGCTGTGGTTCGGATGCGATTTTGTTCAGAAAATAGGCGATCGGCTATGGTTTAAAAGCGATGCAGTTCAGGCAATATGTGACCAGTTGTGGTTTAAAAGCGATGCAGTTCAGCCTATATGCGGGCAGCTATTGTTTAAAGGTGATATAGTTCAGGCCAAAAGTGGATTACTACAGTTCAAAAATGATGTCTGTTATCTGTGCGGGTAGTTTAGGTTCAAAAGTGACTGTGTTTGTCAAAAAGATGTCCGATTTTGTAGTTTTTCAGTAAGAAAATAGTGATAATAGTCACTCACACTCACAACAAGCACAAACTGATACAACCTAGGCTAGGATAGGACAGTATCCGTTGAATCCCCTGGCCGTGCTTATTCAAAGCAGATAGCTTCAGGATCTTGGTAGCACCGGCTCCCCTCCACGGCACTCACTTCTCACGCATACCAAGTTCCAGGCTTCCTGTAAGGCTTGTCCCCACACCAAACCTTAGGATTGTCCCTGCTATCTCTACTAAGAACCACGTGAATCGGGGCCGCTTCAAAGGTCCCACCTTTTGCATCAACAGATAGAAGGTTTTTGGCTACTAGACAAAGTTGCTAATAAGGGCATCCATTCGGGTGGCTATACATGCGGCAGTGCTACTCTCCATTATGGAGTCTCCCAGCCTGTAAGGGTTGCGCCTTGGAGGGTTTTGGAGGAGGTTGGCTGTCAGTATAACACAACAACACCCGTTGTTTGTGGCTTTCGACACAAACACTTTTCTTATATAGCGGTTCGGAAGGACTTGGCTTTAGCCCGTTACCGCTTGGGTCGTATCCCTTCTCACACCAGGAAGGCAGGCCCTCTAAAGATAATGACAAGTTCTCATACACCCAAGATCCATTTGATAGGCAAGGGGAGAGGATACTTTTGCCATTAAATTTGGGTTACAATCAAGCACATGCAAGCAGTCAAAAAAAAGATAAATCAAGCACGGAGCAAACAATGATTCATTTTAAGCACCAAGCCCAAATGTGCCTAATTTAGTGAAAAACCATAAATCTTGGACCAATCGAACCTGCAACAGATATGTTAGTAGTTTGACCTCCTTTTCTTAGACAAATCGATAAGATGTTGCGCAAATACCCAATTAATAGCCAAGAAATCAAACTGGAACTGAAATAGATTTCAAAGCAACAAAATTTACCAGATGCGATTCACTGTTGCTCAGAAGCGATCTGTATTGCGCAATAGGCAAGATTCTGTAGATCATATGCGACAAAAAAATACCAGATGCGGCTCCTGTCAGCTGAGAAGTGATGCAGATAAACCCAGAAGCACTCTGTTGTGAGCTAAAAGTGACCTAGATATGCAAAAAAAGTCAAAACACAAAAACCCTAGTCTGGATAGGCGAGCAATGTTAGTTCAGAAGCGATGCATGTCAGGTCAAAAGCAGATACTGTCAGTTCGTAAATGATGCGTATAATATCAAAAGTGACAGATATAATTTCAAAAGTGATCCAAATGAAAACGTAAGCGATCTCTATTAAATCATAAGCGATCAGTACAGTTTAAAACTGACAACTAATAGCAAGCACCCCCAGGCAAGTTATATTAGGGCAAAAGTGATGCAAATCTTACCAGAGGTGACGACTGTCAGTGTATAGGCGATCCAGAGAGGTAAATGCGGTCGGTTCCAGCTTATAAGTGACACAGAGATACAGAAAGCGGCATATTTTCACTCAGAAGCGACCAGAATTTACTGTACGCACCTGCAAAATCTGATCTTCAAAGAAACAACTCTGAAAAATGAAGTCAATCAAGGACGTGAGTCCCACCGGGTGTGCCAAAATGTGATAGGTGAAAAGTTAGGTTTTACAGATCAGACAAAGTCTTGAAACCCTAACCCTACCATCATCAAGGAATCTAATCTAAATGAAATCAAAAGAATAATGCAATTCAAGCATAACATCACCTAGACCGTGTGATTCCTTGTTTGAGAGATGTGGACTGCTTCTTCAACAATAAACAATTGCAAAGCTGAAAGCTACCATGATAGATGATAAAAGCTCAATTGGATGCTCAGATGCTCAAGATGCTCAAGATGATAATGTAGGTGCTATATGATTGCTGGATGTCTCATATGGAGTGAGAGGGTGTTTATATAGGACTCAACCAAGATCAATCGACGGTGGAGATTCAGAGGCTATGTGAATGGCTAGGATTGAAAGTTACTAAATTTAGATCCAATTAGTTGTGCATGTGAAGAATTTTAAATGAAAGTTGTATGACAACACATGATTAAGGGGAAATGGACAAGTGTTGGAATGTGATGAAAGGTGAGTAGTTAATTCAAATAAAATATTTGAATTAGTTGGGATATGAGTTGGATATTAATTAATTAAATAAAATTTATTTAATTACTTGGATAAATGAATAAAATGGGATAAGATATGATGTGGAAATTAATTAAATAAATAAAATTTATTTAATTAATTGGGATGGGGATAGGATATGATTGAGAAATGATGTGGAATTAATTAAATAAATAAAATTTAATTAATTAATTGGCTAAGTGGGATGAGGATGGGATTTAATTAAATAAATAAAATTTATTTAATTAATTGGCTTATGAATAATGATTTAACAAGGTGTTGCTAGACATGGACAAAGTTGGGACAAATTTGGGTGTCTACAGTATTCAATAATGACATTCCTTTATCAAACATGTCTGGAGCTTCTAATATTGAAAGTAGAACAACAACTGAGTAACTGGATAACAAAGTAACTAACTTGACATTGAGCTCATCCCTACTAACTTATACAAAATGAGAGAGTCTTATGCAACTACCAACTAACTTCAATCATCAATCCATTCCTAGTTATTTGGATACAAGTTTAAGATTGATTTATTAATTCTAATTGAACAAAGGAAGGAGAATCCTATTCAAACAAGAATTCTTATGCAGCGGTTCAAATGAAGAACACACACAAGCTGCATTTGAAACCAGTCTGCTTCTTCTACATTTATTCCTTCCCATGATGCTTCACATTCATCCTCCAGTTGCTTGCACTTCTGGCGTTTGGACTTCAACTTCCTTTAATTCTCTTGTTCTGCAACTCGTTGCAAATCCTTCTTTCCTTGATGCCACGTGCTTACTGCTGAACATGGGTTAATTCACAAAACATATGCATGCAAATAACCTCCATAATTAAATGATATATAATTTCATCTATATTGCATGCATACTCATGTTTAAATCATTCAATTTATAATACCATCACCATATTCCATATTAATAATCATAGATTCAAGGTCTTGCAAAGTATATAAAAAGGCAGTATATCATGATGGTGATGTTTAAAAAGTATCTGGAAGATCATATGGAAAAGTTCTAAAAGCATATAAAAATAACATAAAAAGAGGTCAATATTTCAACCAATCATTCCCCCCAACTATCCTTTTGCTTGTCCTCAACAAAAAATCATTGAATTAAACATCTAGGGAAGAAGATTGTAGTGCAAGGTAATCTGCCTAAGGTCCATTATTCCTTTGACTCCCTCCCCCTGCTTAAGATAGAAACCATTATAGCATGCAGGCCTATCTATCCTGACTAATTCCGCATTCCTACATTCATCATTCTTTTCTCCTGTCCAGTTTGGTACTGGATAGAGGAGAATAGGAGGATGAAAAGTAAGTGGCAGCCATCCCACTCCTGTTTGTTCTGAAATCTGGATGTACTTGCGTAATCTTTCAAATATGTTCATAAAATTATGGAATGAGTGAGGCTCTTTCCTCTATAATGTTGGGGTCAGACTATTCCATCTGCTTTGTACATACCTTAGGCAATTTTGAAGCATAGGTCTTGCTAACTGCTATATCCTTCTGTGATCTCACAGTCTCAAATCCATAATTATTTTTCCTGGACCTTTATGTGAGAGGTGTGTCAACCACTGATTAAGGATTACATCAGGATTCAGTGCTTCTCTTCTAATCTGTAGTGCCACAATTTTCTCTTGTTCCTCATATTTGTCCATTAATTCACCTTCGAGCTGCTCATTCTTGAAATATGACAACAGTGCCCTAACCTGCAAATCCCCAAGATAAATTGAAGGGTTCCATTCTATATCCTCTTCCATTAGGTAATTGTGCAAGCAATATTCACATAGTTGATCTTGCTCCTCTAATATAGCTTCTTTAAAATAGCTGAAACACATATGCCTTGAATGTAAAGCAGTCTGATCATTAATGAACCTATTGAATTGAAAACTAAGAAATTTTTCTTTTAAAAATAATGCATACACCCTCAGCGGAGGTCTACACTCAATGATCTGAATGGCTCTATTTATTACCTTTGTCAGCTTATCCTCCAACCTTTTATCACCAAATTCTTATCTTTCATTGATGCATTGAGATTCTATTTTTTTTTCACCCAACTTTCTTTTTCCTGTTTGGATTTGTGAGTAAGTTTCATTAATTCAAAACCCAAAGACAAAGTGGTGTGATACATTGGAGTCCTTGATACATGAGGTTGTGGAGTTAATACTTCATTTTCTTCAGTTTTTGTTTCACTCACAGACATCTGTGCTAACAGATCCAAATTGGTTCCATGACCATAGGTTTGAATTCTCTCCTCCAACTCTTGTATTCTTTTCTCCTTTTCTTTGTCCTCCTCATATCCTTTCACCTTCTCTTCTAATTGTTTTATCCTATCAAGAGCTTCTTGAAGTTCTTTTCTTATATTCCTATTTTCCAACAATTCTTTTTCTTTTGCAAAATTTAGACCTTCATCATCATCATCCCCAGTGATATCAAAAATTTCCTTAGTAGAACTACTAGGAACTGACTTTCCCATTTTCTTTGCAATAAACAAATCTTTTGAATCAAAATTAAAAGATGAAGAAACATACCTTCTCCTTTTGGTAGACACATTAACACTCTCATGAGCATCAATAGGGACATCTTCAGGGACATTTCCTTCTTTATCTGAATATGTATTCAGTGGCGTTGGGTCGTGGTGCTACTATTCTTCACCTTTTTCGTCATGCCCCTGTTCCTCAACAATTCTTTCCATCACACTCTGCCTTTTCAACCTTCCCGAGTGCCTGGGAGTAACAATTTCCTACTTGACTTCATTTTTCCTTTTCTTTTTACTCCTCTTCTTCTTCTTTTCCCCTGCATCTTCTCCCTTCATAGTGCTCTTATGTTTCTCAACACTTTTCTTGTTTCTCTTTTTCCTAACAGGTGTTGAATCAATGCCTCTCATAGATTTAGGGTTAGAAAATGAGGGTTCCTCTGTTGCCATTGGCCTATCCTCTAGAGTATTTTCCTCCTGTGGCCTCTCTTGCTCAGGTTTAATCTCTAGTTTAGGCTCATGTTGAAGTTCATCCTCTTCTTCAGGTATTTCCAACAGTCTTGTGATATCTATACATTGTTTAAAAGCATCCCAATCAACCTGTGGGTGTTGAATTCTCAGGCTTCTCTTAACCAATAGGGCTATTAAACAGTGATGGGACAACGTGGTATCCACTTGCTTTTTCTGATATTCAGATGCCATCCTTTTCAACATGTTATAGAGGAAATTGGGAATATTGACTAGCTTATCATGGTGTAAGTGATTAAGCAACTTAAAATGCACATTATACAGCAAATTGTGCTGACCATCACAGGTAAAGTATTTAATGATATAAGAAGCACATTTTCCCCAAAAGAATGGAAGGGACAATCTCTTTGTACCTTGTGATCTTGAGTCCAGGTGTTCTCCATGCTCGCAAAATTCTTCCCTTGCTATAGCAGCATCAGCACGAGCTGGATATTCAAAACCTATGCGCAAAAATCCTGTAACTTGGGCAATGGCCATTTCAGAAGCATCTACAACCAATCCCCTGACTATTGCCTCATCATACTGTAATGTAGCTACAAATTTTTTTGCCATTTCATTATCATATTCTATTAACTTCAAAAAGTAGTCCAATCATCCAAATCTGGTGAAGAGTGGTATAACCAACACATCCTCTAAAACTTCCTTATGCGCAAATGGTTCTCATCATATCACATCACCTCCCATTATCTATATGTTCTGTAACCTCTTGGAGTGTCAATTTTTACTAAACTTTGATTCCACCACCTTAAAAAGAAGCAACCTACAATTTTCTGCCTTCTCCTATTCTTCACAACTGTAACTTTCTTGCTATAACTTTCTCGGGGTAACAAGTTCACACTTTGGGCAAAAACGGGTAGGTTTACTATCTTTGGAAAACATCATAGAATACTATCTGATATCTAAAAACTTGGATGGTGAAAATTGAAAAATTTAACCCCTCCCCCCAACTAATGTGTGGAGTGACCTCACTTCACGTGTGAATTGATATGAAAGGAAGAGTGTTTATTAAATGGAATGGTGATATATATTTTCACATGCATGAAATAAACAAAGAGTAATTATGAATATAGAAAGAAATCTAAGTTAATCATTGAAAGTTACCTTATGTACATATGTTATGGAAAATAAATGATCAGCACACCTTGGAACTAGAGAACACGTACTTAGAATTTTATTTGATATGAGCAAGATGACATGCATGCAGGTGAATGGTAAGGAGGCAGGTACTTCAAAAGTGATGTGAGGTGATAGCTCACAATGCGTGAATGAACAACTCATGAGCTTGAGTGGAACACTTTTGCAGCAACATTGGATTTATTTCAAAATGAATGAAGCATGTATAGAAGATATGGAATGAGTGGAAAAATGGTTTACTGGTCGCCAAAGTGTTGAAGACATCTGCAGACATTAGTTTCTATGAGTGCCTCCAGTACAGGTCCCAACTAAATAGTTACATATGTATTATGTCAGGTCCCGATTGTAATAGGTCCCAACTAGGAGTGAAGAATAGGTCTCGTTGGAGCTAACTGTAGTTAACATGGGTAGTGTGTTGTGTGTGCATGTAAAGTACAAAGCATGAAAAATTAAGTCTCAGTGATAGGGGTTGAGTCATCCAACTCAACCTCTGCATCACTAGATAGGATTGGTGGATCATCTTCTAACGGTGTATCAGTGTGTGTCGCAGAACTTTCATCAAGAGCACCATGAATACCATATTGAGTGGCTAGAGAGACAAGAAAATCATCTTTCTGAAGTGGTTTCTTATAAAGTTTCAGCCTATGTCCATTTACTAGCAATGAAAATCGGACCTCGTCAATGGTTTGTAGTTGGACTGCACCATTAGGGAATACCTATTGAATCTCATATGGTCCCAGCCACCGAGATTGAAGCTTTCCCTTGAAATCTTTGAATCTGGAATCGTAGAGAAGGGCCCAATCACCAACAGTGAATTCTTTAGTCTTTATTTACTTGTCATGCCATTTAATTCTTTGTTTCTGTATAACCTTTGTGTGGTGGATGGCTTCTAATCTGATTTCATCAAGAGGATTCAAATGTTGTAATCTATCCTTTTGAGCTTCTGTCAAATTCATCCCTAATTCTAATGTTGTCCTTAGAATTTTGTATTCAAATCTTATAGGCAATATTGTTGTCTTGCCATAAACCAACTCATAAGGAGAGAATCTTGTATTTGTCTTCCATGTAGTTCTGTATGCCCAAACAGCTTCTGGTAACCTAGAAACCCAATCTCTTCTATGAAGCTGTACTATTTTTGTCAATATATTCTCAATCTCCCTATTTGTGACCTCAACCTAACCATTAGCCTGAGGATGGTATGAAGTGGACTTGTTATGGCAAATCTAATATTTCTCATACAAAATTTTTGCCACATTGCCATCTCTGGAAAACTGTAGAGCTTTGACTTCCACCCATTTGGTTAAGTAATAAGTGCATACCAGTATATATTCCTTGTTGTTTGAAGTAGGAGAGATAGGACCAACAAAATCCAACCCCTACTTATCAAAAGGAGCTAATGCTATTTTTGGTTGCAAAGGCATTTCATCACTTCTTGTAGGTCTCCCCATCCTTTGACATCAATCACAACTTCTAGTATACTTGACATAATCTTTATGAAGTGTTGGCCAGTAATATCCTATTGTCAAGATTTTGAAGGCTGTCCTTTTGGTTGTAAAATGTCCACCATAGGGTTCATCATGACATGCCTTCAATATATCAAACACCTCATCCCCTCTGATACATCTTCTCATAATGTTATCTAGGCCAGTGTAGAATAGGAATCCAAAAATCCAAGAATAAGGGAAACATTTGTGAACTAGCTATCTTTTCTCCCTTGGAGAAATGTAACCTGGAATCTACCCTGTGACCAAATAATTAGCTATATCTACATGCCATGGAGTGTGTACATTTAGAGAAAATAGATGCTCATCAGGAAAAGAGTTATCAACCATTCCTTCTGATGATTGTGTAGGCAGTCTAGATAGAAAATCAGCAACTACATTAGCTTTTCCTGGTTTGTCAACAATTGTTATGTCAAATTCTTGCAATAACAACAACCATCTTACAAGTCTTCCACCTACTATTGGCTTATTCATCAAATATCTGATTGATGTATGATCTGTATGTATGAATACTTTATAACCAGTAATGTAGTGTCTAAATTTGTTAATGGCATAAACAACAACTAAAATTTCCTTTTCTATCACAGTATAGTTCAACTCAGCTCCATGTAGGTTTTTGCTTACATAGTATATTGCATACTCTTTATTTCCTTTCTTGTTGGCCTAAGACTTCTCCAATGGAAAAGTCTGATGCATCTGTGTGGATATGAAAAGGTAGTGTCTAATTTAGACCTATGAGAACTAGAGCTTGTGTCAAGGATGCTTTTAGCTTCTCAAATGAAGTCTAACAATCTGAGATCCATTCAAATTCAATGTCTTTTGTCAACAGAGTAAACAAAGGAGCAGCAATTTTACTAAAATATTGAATAAACTGCCTGTAATAACCTGCATGTCTAAGGAAGCTCCTTACATCCTTCTGTCTCTGTGAAATAGGCAGGGTAGATATGATTTCAATCTTCTTTGGGTCAACTTGTATTCCTACACTTGAGATAAAATGTCCCAAGACTATTCCCTATGTCATCATCATAAAACATTTTTCATTGCTCAAAGATAGATTGTGCTCTGTGCATCTCTTTAAAACTTTCTCCAAGTTGTGTAAAGCTTCATCATATATTTCACCAAATGTGGTGAAGTCATCCATGTAAATTTCCATGCTATCATGGGTAAAATCAGAGAAAATACTGAGGACTGCTCTTTGAAATGTGGCTGGAGCATTGCACAGACCAAAAGGCATGATAGAATATGCATAGGTCCCCCAAGGGCAAGTAAATGTTGTCTTATCTTGATCCTCTGGTGCAATCTTGATTTGGTTATAGCCACTAAAACCATCAAGAAATGAGAAATATTTCTTCCTTGACAAAGAGTCAAGAACTTGATCAATGAAGGGCAATGGGAAGTGATCCTTCCTGGTGGCAACATTTAGTTCCCTATAATCAACACAAACTCTCCATTTGCCACCTTTCTTGGGAAGTATGACCAATGGTGAAACCCATTCACTATCTGAAATGGGGTATATAAATCCTGCATCTAAAAGCTTTTGAAGTTTAGATTTCACTATCTCTCTGAGAGCAGGGTTCATGCGTCGTTACTAATGTCTTATAGGTCTATAGCCATCATCAATGTAAATTTTGTGCATACACAAGGAAGGATTAATGCCTTTCATGTCAATGTAATCCCATGCAAACACTTCTCAGTGGGTCTGTAATACTACATGTAGGGATTGATGTTGCTCATCAGTCAATGCATTATTAATAGTCAACATCTTTCATGGCTTGATTTCTAATTGCTTGGACATTTCTTGTACAGAGGACAAATCAAGGCTAGGTATTACTGGCAAGCATTGTTGGGGTAACAAAGAATGAAATATTTGGGATACTTCCTCTAAGGAACTGGTGGGTCTTATGCTTCTTAAGGGATCTTGCAAGCAGGATAAGCAATCTTGTTGTTGCGGGTGCCTCTCGTAGTTATTTTGTATAATGTGAGCTATCAGCTCATCTTCATCCTAAATATCCAGTAAGGGGTTGCGTTCAATAGTCATCAAGGTTTGCAGTGAATAGTTGTCCTCATCATCCAGGGCAGGCCAGATAGTCTGCTCAAGTTCATAGTATGGTTGGGCTAGTGGATATAAAACCAATTTCTTGGTCACAGTCCCATTGGATATGATCATGTTACTTGACCTCCAACCTATAAATGCGTTTGTTGTGGAAAGCCATGGTCTTTCTAGTATAAGAGGATAGCCAGTGAGATTAACCTTGGGCTATAAGACTATGTGTATATCAAAAAAATTTAGATTTGCAAATGGAAATGATCAAACAATGAAATGCATAACCTAAATCCAAATTATTCAATACCTCAAAGATGCAAGATGAATTGTTTGATTGATTTGATACGTTGGTTACTCACAATTCGACAGCATAACATTTGCATAGGATTGAGATGATAGATGGAAGATTGATAGATGGGAGATGATGATGATAGATGCAAAGGCTCTAATGTGATTTCAACAGCATAAGGATACTCCAACTCAATGCCTCTTACAAATGGCTTGTGAGGGGGTTGATTTATAGGAAAAGGCTTGGTTCAAATGGATGGTTGAGATTAAAAAGCTAAATGATTGATGTGGATGGCTATGATTGATTAGTTATTCCCACTCTTCATGGGAGTTGTAGTCATGTGACAAGTGTAAGGAGGAGAATAGGTCTCATGTGTGATTGTGTACACAAATACTTTTATTTAATAAGTTTATATGTGATGGTGTACACAAATACTAAAATTAGGTCCCATTAGTTGTACATGTGAAGGATTTTAAATAAAAGTTGTACTACCACACATGATTCAATTGAGAGATGGACAAGTGTTGGAATGTGGTGAGAGGTGAGGACCTAATTCAAATAAAATATTTGAATTAGTTGGGATATGATTTGGAAATTAATTAAATAAATAAATTTTATTTAATTAATTGGAAAGTGGGATTATGAATGTGAAATTAATTGAATAAATAAATTTTATTTAATTAATTGGCTAAGTGGGATAAGGATGGGATTAAGATTGGATTTTAATTAAATAAATAAAATTTATTTAATTAATTGGTTAATGGATTAGGGATGGATTAAGAGTGGGATTAGGACAAAATGCTACATGATGTCTAAGTAATGTTTTTGACTAGGTGTTGCAAGACATGGACAAATTTGGGTGTCTACATTTTGCCCCTCTTTGAGATTATGTTTGAGATGATAAGATTTATGCTAAATAACATCATTTCAAAGAAGCTAAGGTATGGATAATTGATAGGATGAGGATGATGATGCCCCCTCAAGAGGATAGGCGAGTTGGACAAACATGGGTAGGCTCTCGAAATGAAATGGATTGGTCAAGGAAGAAGGATAAGGGAATGGATAGAAGAAATGATGATGCGTTATCTTGTAATGAAAGTGAGCAACCATGATGTTTGATATAGCACTAGACGTTATGCACCAAGGTATAAGGACCAGGGTGACGATGTGTCTTGTGCCCCAGCATAATACAACCTTGTCTAATGTATGAGGAAGTAAACTTAGAGCATTAAAGTCCTAATGCACAAAAGGTATGATATGACCTTAGATGCAAAGGATAGTGTAAAAAGCTATTCCAACATACACAAGATATGAATATTAGCTAGAATGATATGGATTTGATAAAAAATGCAAGATAAAATGATAACACACACAAGCAAGAAAGCAAGCATGCACAAATGATTAAAAAACAAACAAGGTATTGCCCCTATCAAGATGTAAACCAATGATTAATTGTTTGATGATGATAGTTGAGAATGTTGTCATGGCGGGGAAAGCTATATCCCTAGATCAACACAAGGTTGTTTGCTGAGTTGGTTGGCTGATTTATTTGGCTTACAACAAGGCTAGGATCAAGACCATTGATTGCGCTTGGATAACTTGGTTTGATTGATTAACTTGATTGGTATGGATTAAGGATGAGCTTGCATTTGGATTATTGTTTGGAATGATTTTGAGGATGATGAAATGATGAATGAAGATTGATTTGATGAATTGAAAGAAGTGAATTGGAGTAAATTGAATTGATATGAATGGATAATTTGATTGAAGGAAATAGATTGATTGAATGATAGATTGATTGGAAGAAGTCATTTATTAATAATGTAGAAGATAGATGATAGAAGAAATGATGAGAGGAGAAAGAGGAAAATCGCCTGTGCCTGAATCTGGGAACTTCCTTCGTACTCCAGGCTGCCTACATATCTTGTATCCATGGGATCAAGGCACTTAACGATGGAAATCAAATGTAGTTCTAATGTTTTATTGATGAGATGATGAAAATGGATTGATTGGGATTGATGAAATGTTGATGATGGGATGATATGTGGTGGATTGAGCTGCTTTTGATTTGTTGGAGTGATTGGATTTGTTTTGATGGTTGGCTTGATGTGCTTTGGTTTTGATTTTTGTAATTGCTAGGTTGATTGTTTTGATGATTGGACTGTTTTGAATGATATAGTGATGGTGTGATGATTGGAGTATCCACTCAATATAAGCATAAGCAAGTGTTCTCAGTGTGCTCAAAGGATGTAAAATAAACAAGGTATTGCCCTTGTCAAGTCATAGATCAATGATTGATTGTTTGATTGATGATGATAGTGTTGTCATTGCAAGTAAAGCAATATCCCTAGATAAACACAAGGATGCGGGAACGATATATCCCATTGATGATGATTGATAATGATTGATTTAGTTCATGACAAGATTATGATCAAAAACTTGTTGATTTGATTGGACAATGTTTCTTGATTGATTAGCTTTCTTGATATGGTTTAGTGTGACTTGGATTTAAGATCATTACTTAGATTGATTCGATTGATATGATTTAAAGAAGTGATTGATTGAAATGGATGAATGGATGTTATTGAGAGGAAAAATTGATGATGATGCTGATGGTTTATTTTTGATTGAATGTTGATGGAGTTGATTGTTTTGGATGATATGACTGGTTTTATTGCTTGGATTTTTTGTTAGATATTTAATTTTTTGGATTTTTGACATATTTTGAGTTTTTTTGGGATATTTTTATTTTTTTTTATTTTTTTTGAAATGTTTTGAAAAATGCCAATGGATTTACAATTTAGGTAGCCTTTGTGCTAGATACCAATGACAAGGGAGAAAACCAAGTCTAGGTGCAAAGATGTAGGAGAATGGATAAAATGATGAGCTCATAGTAAATGGGATGGAAGACTCATGATAGATGGATAGATACAAGGATAGGCTATGGAATGGAAAGCTCATGATAAACAGATGGGGATAAGTGATAAGATGGAAAGCTCATGATAAACAGATGGGGATAAGCTATAAGACGAAAAGCTCGTGATAAGGGTATGCCATAGTGGATGGATTATAAGGGAGATAGGATGTGATCTCCAAAGGCTATGTTGCATAGGAAGAATAACTTGCCCCATTCTAGGTGGTAATGCTTAGGATTTTTACATGACAAAGTTCATGACCAAGGGATGACATGATTGGATTTTACATGGCGCTTATGATGATAGAATGACATGATGGATTGGTTTAAATGGGATGGATAAATGGTCAATGGATAGGACTTGGTTTGGAAAGAAGGTATGTCAAGAGATAAGCATATTTCAACATTTTGCCCCTATGTCTTCATCAAAATCAAAAGGTGGAAGGATGGATTTATGGGTTCATTGGAATAGGCATGTTTATGTAATGAATAAGGATTGTAGGATGTAGCATGATATAATAGAAAATGATAAGTTGAAAATGATAAGATGGATGAGACAATGTGCCCCCAAGTGTAAGTGACATAGGAGATCAACCTACACATGACGTCGGTTTTCCAGGTTTTCATCATGGTACTTATCCAAGGCGTTTGTTTACCAGGGTTTCACCATTGGATGAAGGGATTTCTCTTTACTATTTTGATTTTTTAAAAAAATGGGATGGCAATTACACATGGCGCCTATTTGCCAGGTTTTCACCATGGTAATGGATAGGAGGGACTCAAATGTCTAGTGCTATGAGAGGTGATAGTTCTACTAGAGATGAATGTCATTGCATAGACCATGTCATGTATGCTCATAGATGTTGGTAAGGGACTCCATGAAAGGGAGATGGAGTAGGTAGATAGTGGATTAGGATGAAAGGTTTGTGTAAGGATGGGGGATAGTGGATTATGATGTAGAATTATGGTAGGGTAGGCTAGTGGCTTATGGTGTGGATTTATGTAAGACTTATGCAAAAGCATGGACCATAGGAAGGTGATGGGGAAGATATGTAGGGTAACGGATGAAGGTTGGGGAGATGGAGGTATGTGGGAATGTTTTGGAATGGAAGGGAATCATGACCAACAGTTGCACACACCATGTTAAACATTGAAGCTTTTGATGGGATGGTGGTGTAGGAAGAAATGGAGATGTTTGCTTAGGGGATGGTTGATGAAGTGATTTAGGAACCCACATAGATTTAGTATTTTTAGTGTTTTTGCTTTGCTTGTGGGATTTTTGAAGGGAATGGAGGTTTTGGATGGAAGTAGGCTTTTGGATGGATATAGGTGGTTGGGATTCTTGAGAGCTGGATGAGGATGCCTCATTTGACTTGCTAGCTATTTGCTTAGGAACCCAAACTATTTTGGTTTTGGGCTTTGCTTTTGGAGGTAAGGGCTTGGATAGCTTTGTGAATGTACTTTGCTTAGAATATGGATGATTTAGAGACTTTTCACATTGATGCCCTAAGGCATGAGGGTCCTTAGGAGTTTTAGTTGGATTTTTGGCTTTATAGATAAAGGCATTCAAATGTTAATTTTGGAATCCCATGGGTTTGGTGGAAGCGGGGTTGGTGGAATGAGTGGAAGCTTCATGTTTAGGCAATGTGTGCATTTGTTGGTCATGATTAGGAATGTAAGGGTACTTATGGATAAGTGGATAATTAGGTGTTGGTAACAATGGAGGCAAAGTGGATGGAGGGATATTAGGAGTTGGAAGGAGTGGAGGTAAAGTGGATAATGGGATGTTAGGAATTGGAAGTAATGGAGGTAAAGTGGATGGTGGGAGGTATATGGTCACATGCTTTTGACATTTGTAGGTTGATGGAGGGGGAATGGCTACATATGTTTTGGGTATATGATGTGGTTTGTGATGGAAAGTGGTGGACTTAGGATGGATGGAGGAATTACCAACATATTTAGAGGGTTTACCTTGGGGTGTGTATCCAAGGCCATATGAGCATGGAGGAACTTTGACATGGTTTGACTCCAAAATACCTTGTTCATAAAGGCCTAGGCCTTTACCTTGGTAGTTCATGTTTCAGAGGATACTATGGACAATGGGACTAGGTGTGGTTTGAACACTAGACTTGAGTTCATTATTGGATGGAGAAGGTGAAGTTGATAGAGTTTGTTTTTGTCCTAAGGAAGAACATTCATGGACAAAGGTGGTAAGACGACTAGGACATGATAGTGGATTTGAAGTGGAATCGATGGTGGATGTGGAAGGAGGATCATTAGGATCTTGATTAGCATTGTGTTCACTAAGATCCAAGTTATTTGTTTGATCTTTTATGCTTACTTGGGGGACAAGTGTCTCATCATGACAAGTGGATGTTTTCTCATTATGGATAGGGCTAGATGGCGGATGACTAGGAGCAATTTGGATATCTTGCTCATGGATAGATAGAGGATTATGGATAGGATCGAGGTGCTCATGGATAACTTCTTCACAGGTATCATCTTGATCATAAAGAAGCTAAATGTTATGGATGGGTTGCATGAAAGTGTTTTGATCTTGAGTTGGACTAGGGCTTAATATTTCCACATGCTTAGGTCTAAACCTTTGACATACCTCATGGGTTGCTTGAATGGAAGTGGAAGGCTCTTGGATAGGCTCTTGGTCAACAACATGAGAACATGATGACTCTTTACTTGGATTCATAATAGGAGACTCTTGAATAGGCTTGATGGCTTGTAGGTCACATGATGGGCTTGAAGGGCTAAGAATGTTAATTGAGGGCTCTTGGATAGGCTCAAGGATAGGTGGACCACATGATGGGATTATAGGATTGGACATGACCTTTGCAAGTTCTTTGGTAGGCTCATGAATGGGTGTTTGACATGGAGATAGTTTATTCCTTGCTAATAGCCAATGGATCACATCCTTTGCAAGGGTATGAGTGGATGTGCAATATAATGGATGAGTAATAATAGTGGATGATGTTGTAGGCTTAGGACTAGGATTAGGTTGGGGGCTAATTGGATTGGGTGGATTAGGATTTGGATTGGATGAAGGGATAATCTTACCACAATTTATGAGGTTTGTGATCAATCTCTTAAGTTTGACACAATTGATTATTGTATGGCCCTTATACCTATGGTATGCACAATAATGCTTTTCATTATACCAAGGGGGTTTAAAGATTGGTTCAAAAGGCTCTATCGGTGGCAACTCAATCAAATATGCTTGAACCAATTGTTGTACGGTTATGTCCAAGGGATCTTGTGGTGGAAGATTGGTAGAACATGGGGATGAACGTGATGAAGGTTGGTGGACCAATGGACTAGGGGTAGGATTACGTGGTGGTCTTATGATAGGGCTAGTAGGCTCATGTGTTAGCGGGTGATTGGATGATGAAGGCCACTCATAGGATGCATTGGCTAGATTGGTATCTCCCTTGTCAAAGGTAATTAAGTTTTTTTTGTATTAGGCTCGCATGGTTTATATACAAAGGGCCACTTGGAGTTGCATATGCTTCTTGTTGCAAAGGTGGATTTGGGCTCACTTGTGCTCGTTGGGGAGGCCATTGATAGTCTTGGTAGCCAGGTGTAATGGTAGGATATGTAGACAAAAGATCTTGAGGTGGAATCAAAGTTGAGGGCATTTGATCTTGTTGGCAAGCCGTGCTCACTCGATTTATGTACAAAGGGCCATTGGGACTTGGATGTTCTTCTTGTAATATCACTTGATTGCCTTGTGGATGGGCTTGGTAGTGCATTGGAATGGTGGCATGAGGGATTGGATAAGCTTGAGGTGGATGTTCATAGGTTGATGTGGCATTGACTTGGTGGATAGGTGGTTTAAGTTGATAGGAAGTGGATGGATATGACATGTGGCTATGATGTGGATTAGGTTGGTATGGAGTGGCTAAGGATTGATGTACTTGTCGAGCTTGACTAGTGGCTAAAAGGTGTTGGACTTGGGCTACGAAGTGTTGCAGTAGAGGTGATTGGCTTGCGTGTGGTTGAGCTCTTTGGATGAAGAATTGTAATGTTTTAATGGTGTCTTGGTTTAGGGGTTGTGATCCTTGATAAAGATTTTGTAAACATGTTGTCACCCAAGTGTTTGTCTTAAGTCCTTTTAGCAAGTACTCGTTTAGGGATTTGGATGTTGTGGCAGAAGTGATTTGGCTAGGATAGGGATGTGACTAGGATAAGTTTAGGATGGTTTGAATGACTTGGCTATGAAGGGTTGGATGATGACTAGGCTATGTTTGGGATGAAAGTGATTGGGTTTGAATTTATTGGAAGAATGTGTAGAATGACTTGTCTTTATGTGTTTGGGTGTTTAGAGCTTGATGTGGCAATATTCAAACAAATGATTAAGCATATACACACTTGAATCACTCACACAAGACACATAAGCAAGTTGTTAGTTTGGAAGAATGTGATGATGGTTAAGTAAGCACATGAAGACACTTCAACAAGTCCTAGTCAAGGCAAGGCCACTATTACAAGGAGGTTCTAGTGAAAATCTGGGGGACCGGCAGCCCACGAGCATCCAGCAAACCACTTAAGACTTTAACTAACCCTACTAGGAGTTTTAATATACACAAAGGTACACCTCCTTTCGAGTTAACACTGTATGGTGAGCGCTAATACCGGTTAGACTTGGCTTTTGCCTTATCCTTTGATTTTTATAACAGACTAGATGAAAGTACCGCTTGAGGTCGTTCCCTTGGGGTGAGTACCTCTTTTCCCACCAAGGTAGGCCTCTCTAAGGTTTAACAAAAGCAACACAAGTAAATGTTTTTGATCTCCAAGTTCGTATTAGAACGCGAGGAGAGAGCATACACATTCATTTGGTCACACTCGCATGGGGTTCATTAACCTTAGAAGTTCAATGTGTGGAAGACAATGCAAGCACTTGTTTGTTTTAAAGACCAAATCCAAATGTGATGAAAGACACTTGTTAATTTTAAGCCCAATTTTTTTATATGTGATTGCAAGCAATGTTGATAGTTTTATGCCCAAATCGAAATGTGTTTGCAAACAAGATTGATTGAAATGAAAAGATGAAAGATAGAAATGAATGCACCCGGATTATTTTCACTTTCCAAGCTGTTGTATATGATTGATATTGCTGCTACTAAAGC
This sequence comes from Cunninghamia lanceolata, assembly GCA_027924645.1. Lineage (NCBI taxonomy): Eukaryota > Viridiplantae > Streptophyta > Pinopsida > Cupressales > Cupressaceae > Cunninghamia > Cunninghamia lanceolata. The sequence goes on from BSBN01000887.1 coordinate 1,876,369, forward strand.
TCCTTGTGATCACCTACAACATCAAAAATGATATTATAATGCAGGCATAAAAAATAAGCTCATCAGGCAAGGAAACTTGTAATTTTAGATACATAGCCGAATTAGATTTGAGTATTTCAAGACATTTTTGGTTTGTAAATTAAAAATTCAAAGAAGAGACCCCTATTAATTTTTTGAGAGATTTCCAAAAATGTAAATAAATCAGAAAAATTCCCTATTTTGCACCAAAAAAAGCAAATTTATGGAAAAGCTACAGTCGGCAAAGATCTAATTTTTTTCACTGTATATGACATCGAAATTAAATCTGTAAAACATAAACCCCCATTAGAATTTCAAGGGCTTTCCAGAAATATAAAAATTTCTAAAAAATTCACCGATTTGTGTTGATAATTACGAATTTATGAAAAAACATAAAAACATGATAACTATTGTCTCTCAGACTTGCACCCTTGCTGCAGTTATAAAACTTTAGCAATCTAGAGAAACATGGGATCTTTCCAAGGTCTGTGGGTCACCTATATTTGGAAAGAACCTCTGGAGAAGGTCAGCTTCCTTAACTGGTTATCACCTAAAATCTACTAAATTTGCAGAGGAAAAGGGAGAAGGAATGCTTTTAAAATGAAAGATGGAACAGGAAAACTTGAAAATAAAGGGTGATTCACCAAGTTGAATAAAAGAATCTTCACAGAACTGAGAAGATGCACAACACATCCAGATATAGCAAGTAGATATACACAGATTTAGATGATTCTAGTAAAGGTAAGAAACAAAATTATTGAGAGGAACAAAGTTGTTCACAAACAATCACATGCAGATTCACACTAAACTAAAAATCAGTGAAAGAGGTAAAAATAACTTGCATATATTCAATAAGAAGGCATAGTTACAGTAGAGGAAAGTTTTGTTTGGAAACAGAAAGACAGAATGCTAAAAAAATTCCAACCCCTGCTACATCTCATTCCAATGCATATATAGCATTTACAATTTGACCTAAGTCGGCTACAATAAATTCGCCCCATGGGTTGAGTCAGGAAAATATTTGCATCTGAAGGGACGTCCATTTGCAAGAATTCATGGCATAAAAATATCTGGAACAAGGGCAAAAGGAAGATATTTTGAGTTTTCAATGTAAGCTGCTTAATCATCAATCTGCACCCATAAATGCCACAAATATCTGCATCTGCATATCTCAAATTGGTCACTGAAACATTCAGTCGATCAAGCATGCTAATCCAGATCCAAATTTTGAAAGTGAAAATATTTCCATCAAAAGCCCACCAAATAAAAGAGGAGGCAAAAATAGGCACTTTTGCCTTTTGCAGCATGTTGAAATTCGCAGGATGCGCAAGATATTCATGGTCAAAGTTATGGTCAAACTGCATCTGTATCTGCATATGCAAACTGCTTTGTATGCATCAGGTTGTCGGGGTGACCTCCAGCTGAGCTACCAATGCATCAAGTCTTGCCGAAATGTTCATTGCATGTGCGCTTGCATTCGGCATTTAAACGGCCTTTGAAATTGCCCTTGTCTATTCATTTGTATGTGCATTTGCATATACAATACAACGGCTACATACAAAACGGGCCCCTACTTTACCTTTTGAATCTCCCTTATTTGCCACATTTGAATCAGCCTTTGAAATCGCCCTTGTATCTTTTCTTCTTTGCATTTCGGCATATACAATGCACTTAACATACAAACTGCGGACCTCAACTTTGTATCTACCAATTTTCATTTTCCAGTCGGGTCCGCTTTGTATATTGCCTTTGTACCCAACCTTTGTATATCGCATATACAATGTGAAATATACAAAGGAAAACTACATACAAACCTGTACATGCAAACATTTCATTTCGGCATATACATGTGACCTTTGTATATTGCTTTGTATATGACCCTTGTATGTCTAAACATACAATGCGAACATTCATGCAAAGAAGACATACAAACACTTTTGCCTGTATGAACCAAAATGCAATATCTTTCGGGTCCAGGCTTTGTATTTTTGAGATGCATATTCCATTGTATATGCAAAAAGTGGACCCCACATGTTGTATCTTTTGTATGTTTCCTTGTATATTACATTTGCATCTTTTCTTGGTATCATTGCCTTGTATATCGCATATACAATGCGACTTGTATATAAGATACAATCGCCTTTGATATTCAGTGGACCCCACCAATTGCATCTCCCCCTTTGTATGTTTGCATGCATCGGCTATCGGGGAGATCCTTAGCTTGGCCACCGATAGACTAGGTCTGGCCAATGATACTTGTATCTTTGCATTGTATCTTTCTGATGTACATTCTGTCTTTGCTTTTTGGCAATGTACATTTCCTTTGCATGTTCTACCTCTGTATCTTCATCGGCCATCAGAGAGACTTGAAAATGAGCCGCCGATATGCAAATCACACCGAAAACCTTGTATGTTTGCATTGTATCTTCATCGGCCAATGTACATTCACCTTTGTATATTGCCTTTGTATATGCTTGTACATATAACAATACATACAAAGGACCCAATGTGCATTTCTTTGTATATTACCAAGATACAAGCAAAAATGTATCTAAGATGCAAATCGACTAAATGATAAAAAACCCCAAAACAATGATGACGTCATCATCATATACATGAAACATGGCTAAGTATAAAACTGAGAAATCTCTGCGATAGAAAACAATTGGAGACAAAAGATTTCTGGGTTTTTCTGGGTTTTCTGCAAGGATTCTCAAGGTGAGATTTTTGGGATTTTTTGCAAGGCACAACATGAGTATTTGAAGGATTTAAGCCTTGTAGGGTCATTTTCTAAAGGATATTCAAGGAATATACAAGGTGAACTATTTAACTCTGGACAGAGGAAAATAGGACAACATTTTGGTGATTTCTATGGGATGTTTGCCTGCTAAAAAAATAGACCAGTGACCTTAAGCATCCATTGGGCATGGAGTCACACAGAGACTTAAAAATAAACCTTTGATAAACAAACCAGACCCTAGTAACTTAGCATATCAGCAATGAAGAACACTTAGAAGGCCAAAACCAAAACAAAATGCTAAAAGCCACTAATTGAACTGTGCTAGGAAGCACTTAGGGAAATAAAAAGGGATCTAAACTATTGTGCAACAACACTTATTGAAAGAAAGAAACCTAATCTACTGATTTACAAGGTAAGTCATACTTCAAAACATCTCTTTAGGTGTATCCCATTGACTGGGATAGGCAAATTTTCTCCATCGATGTTTGATAACTGAAATGCATTGTGCTCCTTGCATTCAGTAATGATAAATGGGCCACTCCACATGCTATCAAACTTGGAGTGTTTTCCTGGCCTACTTTTCAACTCATCCCATTTGAGTACCATATCACCTTCCCTAGAAATTCTGGGAGTGGCTTTCCTATCAAAAGTTCTTTTTGTCTGAAGCTGATGATACTCCATAGCTTTCATAGCTTTATCTTTGATCTCTTCAAGCTCCATAAGTTGAGCATATCTGACAGCCATGGGATCTTCTTCTTCAAACATCTCCAGCTGATTCATGATATCCAGTGCTGGCAGCTCCACAGACACAGGCAATCTTGCCTCTTTTCCATAAACTAACACATATGGGGAGTTTCCAATAGACCTCTTGGGAGTTATTCTATCTTCCCATAAGGCAGATTTCATATTGGTGTGCCAGGCTCTTTGGTTGTCCTCCATTAATCTTTTGATAATCCTTATGAGGTTCTTATTTGTAGATTCAGCCAAACCATTACCTTATGGGTAATAATTTGGTGAAGTGTTTAGATAGACCTCATTCTTCATAGCCCAGTCAGTTATCTTCAATCCAACAAAGGCTAAAGCATTGTCTAAGATAATTGACTCAGGTACTCCAAATCTAGATACCAAATCATGATAAAAGTTTAAAACAACATTCTCATTGGATTCCTTCAGAGCCACTGCTTCAGTCCACCTTGTAAAATAGTTTGTTGCTATAAGTACCCACCTGTGGCCTGCACTTGATGGTGGGTTAATGGGACCTATAAAATCAATGCCCCATCTCATGAAGGGTTGTTCTACTTGAATTGGCTATAGAGGTAAAGCTGGCAGCCTTTCTTTGCCTGCAAAAATAGCACATTTTACACACTTTCTGGCCCATGCATGGGCATCCTTGAATAAGTTGGGCCAGTAATATCTAGCTCTCATTATTTTCCAAGTAGTAGTCCTTGGGGTAAAATGACCCCCTATTGTTCCATCATGAAACTCATACAACACCTTGTTAGTTTGATTATTATCAATGCATCTTAACAACACACCATTAAAATCTTTTCTGAAAAAGATATCATTTATTAAAACATATGGAATAGACTACAATCTAAAATATCTTCTCTTGGTTCTATCTAAACCTGCTGGACATTCACCAGTTTGCAAAAAATGAGTCATGTTATTAACCCAACCTGTGCCCACTGTTGCTGTATCATCTTGATGTTCATCTTCAATGGTCAGAAGCACCTCTTCTTCTTTATCTGCTTCATTTTCAGAACTAGTAGCAAGTTGTTCACTGAGTCCTCTACCTTTGAAGAGCTTGGTTATCTTGATATCTACGTCATACTCCATGACTTTGGTAATCCAACCAACCCTTTTCTCATTAGCATCCTTTCCCAATAGAAACTCTTTTACGTAAGGGTGAGCAACCATCAAATGTACCTTATTGTTAGAAATAAGATGTCTAAACTTCTTGAGACTTCTTACCATTGCAAGGACATGCTTTTCAATGAAACTATATCGCTGTTCATACTCCTCAAATCCTTGACTAAAGAAAGCGATTGGCTGCTCAAAGCCTTCACTTTGCTGTTGTACCATAATTGTAGAAATTGTATCCAGACCACCATAAGCATACAAAATAAAATCTTTGGAGAAATTAGGATTTACCAGAGTTGGTGCAGTCGATAACGATTCTTTTATGGATTCAAAGTTGAGTTTGGCCTCTTTTGTCCAATTGAAAACTATATTTTTCTTTAACATAGAGGTCAATGGCTTCAATAAATTTGCAATATTAGGTATAAATCTTCGCAGAAAATTAATTCCACCAATAAAACGTTGCAGTCCTTTCTTGTGACTGGGTAAAGGAAGCTCCAAAATAGCTCTTACCCTTTCTACATCAATGGTACTGCCCTCCTTTGACACAATGTGCCCCAAAAGCTTGCCTTCATGCATAGCAAAAATGCATTTCTTGGGATTGAGAGATATCCCAAACTCTTTACATCTCTCAAATACTTGCCTCAAGTGGGATAAATGTTTAGCTGCATCTTTAGAGAAAACTGTAATGTCATCAAGGTACACAAGTACCAATTTATAAAGCAAACCCTTAAAAGCCATATCCATAGCTCTCTGAAAAGTAGAGCCAGCATTTGACAGACCAAAAGGCATCCTTTTGTAGGCCATGGTGCCCCATTTGGTGGTAAAAGCAATTTTAAACCGATCTTCCTCCTTGACTAATACTTGATTATAACCAGAAAATCCATCAAGTAAGGAGAATCTTTCTGAACCAGCTATTACTTGCAGAATTTGCTCCATTGAGGGCAGCGGGTAGTGGTCCTTCAGGGAGGCTCTATTAAGGTCTCTAAAATCAACGCATAGCCTAATCTCTCCATTCTTTTTCCTCACAGGAACAAAATTCGAGACCCAAGACGTGTACTTGATTGGAAAAATGATGTTTCACTCGATCGGCTTGGTTAATTCTTTAATCATTAGAGGCTCAAGTTTTGGATTTAAAGGTCTTTGTTTCTGCCTCACAGGTTCTGTATTTGTATCTAATTCTATAGTATACTGGGCGATATGAGGGTCAAATCCTTTTAGGTCTAAGTAATCCCAAGCAAACACATCTTCAAATTCTTGACAAAGAGCAATGAAAGCTTTCCTATCCTCAGGTTAATAGATTTTCCCAATTTTGAGAAGCTTACCCTTAAAAATTTTTAGCTCCTCATAATGTTCTACTTTGACCTGCATGCTGGTTTTGCCCTTTTTCCGCTGATCATCAGCACCAAAAATGGATTCCAAGGTTACTAATCCTCTGGGCAGCTTATTAGTCCTTAATTGAACAACTTGATCATCATCATATTGCTATTTGAGTTTGTTCTGATTAACCATAGGGAACTCATCCTCTTCTAACAAGAAACATAGAACTTGCTCATCACTCTCAAAAACCTGCCAATGAATGTTATTGTCAGGGATAGAGGGCCTAGCAACTATTTTCACATGAGGTTGTACCTTCTCTCTTTGAATATCACTGGGGATATCAAACTGAGCCCCAATTGCAGCTAACCTATCTGCATGATTGTTCTGATTTCTTAGAATAGAGATTAGATTGAAAGCATCAAACTCCTTAATCATATCCCATACCCTATGTTTATAGCATTTCAAAACATCATTCTTTGTGACATGCAGTCCCCTCACTTGATTTACAATGAGTTCGTTGTCCCCATACACCTGCGGACAACCAATTTTCCTCTTTCTTGCCCACTGCAAACCTTGAATCAACCCTTCATACTCAGCAGTGTTATTTGTACATGAAAAAACAAAACTGAAAGCAGAATAATATCTGTCACCTTGTGGGGACACAAACATTGCACCACCACCAGATCCATTCCTATTCTTAGAGCCATCAAAGTACATTCTCCATACTTCATCTTGCTATTCTATTTGATGTTCTACGTTCTTTACCAGGTTTGGAATTTCTATTTTAGGCTCGTGTAGTATGTAAACCCCATACCAGTTTCTTGAATGTGTCTTTCAGGATCATCTACAATATTTTCTAAGGCCCACTTCTTTAACAACACTTCTGGTATGCTTTCAGCTTGCAGTTCTTGAACAGCAACAAGCTCAGGATCATCAAAAATAATGCAATTTGCATTAACAACACTTGGAACATAAGGCTCTATGTGATATTTGGCATGCAATTCAAATTTTAGGGTCACTTTTGTGCCATATCGGGTCCTGAAGAACATGTGGGACCAGTCTGAGGATAAATATCCTCCTATCTTGGTTGTGAACTCTCTTGACAAACACATAGCAAAATGAGGAGGTAAATCTATAATGAACACCTCTAGAGAAATGGAAACATTAGGACAGGTATGCAGAGTGAGACCTAGATCTTTTATCACACCTATAGTGTTAACAGTTGTGCCATCTAGTTCGAGCACACCCTTCTCAAGGGGCTGATAATTTGACCCTAATTGATCTGTAATCTGCTTTGGCATCATAGAACTACTTGTACCACTATCCACCATGTAGTTATGTACCAACTTGTCTCCAATTATTAAAGACACAAAAAATGGAAGTGGTTTAGCACTCTTATGTGGTTGTTTACTGTTATCCTAGGGTGAATTGGTATGAACAACCCTAGCTGGGTCAACAGTTGCATCATTTGACACTTTTAAATCAAACAAAGCAGATTGCAAAATGTCCTTTTGACCTGGGATGGTTAGGGAATCCCACATAGATATTGTCACATTCATCTTCTTCATATTTTCAATGATATTGAAAGGTGGAGTAACATTTACCTTTTGTGACTTTCCAGTAGCAATATCAGCCTGCAAATGAGGATGCTCTCTGGCAGTTGCTTGAGCATTCCTTTGCAAAATATGGGGAATCTGGGATGCAGAAGGATCAACAGCTCCTTTTCCTTTATTTGTTGTTTTATCTATCTCATAACCCCTCTTTTTAGCTCTGGTATTTGCTGCAACTGAGGTATCATCTCTGTTTACGCCACATAATTCATCTCCCTGCCAATTTATGAAAGCAGAATCATTCTGAGGCTACTTTTGCTGCTGTGTAGTCCCATCATTAGGTGTGTTTGGCTGTGAAACTGCAACATTTTGTACCATTAGAGCCTGATTTATCACTCCATTTGAATAGGTTGCCTGACTGTGTCGCTGATTGCATGGAAAACACCATTCATACTTGGCTGCAAGGTTATTCTGAACAGAGACAAGATCCCTAACTGCATTAATAGGTATAGGATTGTAAGGCTGGAAAGGCCTCTGGTTCACATTCTGCCTGGTACCCTAGTAATTGCCTTGATATGGAGGCCTATTAGCTTGATATGGTTGGTTTTGCCCATGATAAGGCTAATTTTTCCCTTGAATGTGTTGTTCATAAGGCTGTCTGTTCTAGGACTGCTGCTTTTTGATGTTTACCAGCTCATTCCCAAAAGTTTGTAGGATGTTCTCTATTTTTGTTGACTATTTTTAATCTTCCTTAACTCTTGTGATGAGCTCAAAGCAACAGCTTCATAATTGGCAGTATTTGGCAATGCTGCTACAGCAGGTAAAGGGGCAAAATATGGGATTGGCAAAGGCATTGAAGCTTGAATCTCGGGAAATATGGACACTGGTGGTCTAGGTGCTATTTTTCCAGCCTGAATCAGGTTGTTTTATGCTCTAATAGCTATTTCATATGCATCAGGTAAACTTGTACCTCCCAACAATTGTATCATCACTGAAATATCACTATTTAGGGCTTTCAAAAAATACAAGAATGCATATTCTGATGGAGGCCTTACCATGGCAGGAATTCTATCCCATGTCTTCTAAAATCAGAAGTTGAAATCCAACATTTGCTCTTGGGGAGCTCTCTTTATTGTAGTCATCTATTTAACCAGCGATAAGTTATCTGACTTATCTTGAAATTGTTTGTTTAACTTATTGTCCAGATCATCCTAGGTTCCTATGGTTTGCACTGCTAAACTCGTAAACCACTATAATGCTTTTCCTTTTAATGAGGCAGCCAACAGCCTGATGGCTACATTTTCTTGGGTTACATGATGAACTTCGCATAGAGAAGCTACGTCTCTAATGTGCTCAATTGGGGTAGTTTGATTCTCCCCTGTGAAATAGGGTAGGCTCTTCAAAGATGCTATAGGTATATTGTCATGCACTGTCAAATTCAATGGGCTCCTCCCATCAAAAGCCACAAATGGTTGATTTCTTGCCATTGGGACAGCTAGAGGTAGGTTTGCTTGAAACGGTATAGGAACTACAGGTACTGTTGGCCTATAACTTGGTGGAGTTGATTGTATTCTCTTAGAAACTGGAGTCCTTACCACAGCTCTACTCTATCTTCTAGGCGGAGACAGCTACAAGTAATCAAATGAACTTGAACTCTGAGTTTGAATTTTTCTTGTAAAATGTGTGATAGCACTGATCTACTTGTTCTTCTCCAATATGAGTCGCCAGATATGCTCAAACACCTCTTAAAAGCTTGATAGTGTTGGTAGCATATCAAAACCAACAAAATGTTTGTAAAGTCCCACCAGGCGTGCCAAAAATTGTTGTCTCTCAGACTTGCACCCTTGTTGCAGTTATAAAACTTTAGCAATCTGGAGAAACATGGGATCTTTCCAAGGTCTGTGGGTCACCTGTGTTTGGAAAGAACCTCCAGAGAAGGTCGGCTTCCTTAACTAGTTATCACCTAAAATCTACTGAATTTGCAGAGGAAAAGGGAGAAGGAATGCTTTTAAAATGAAAGATGGAACAGGAAAACTTGAAAATAAAGGGTGATTCACCAAGTTGAATAAAAGAATCTTCACAAAATTGAGAAAATGCACAATACAACCAGATATAGCAAGTAGATATACACAAATTTAGATGATTCTAGTAAAGGTAAGAAACAAAATGATTGAGAGGAACAAAGTTGTTCACAAACAATCACATACAGATTCACACTAAACTAAAAATTAGTGAAAGAGGTAAAAATAGCTTGCATATATTCAATAAGAAGGCATAGTTACAGTAGAGGAAAGTTCTATTTGGAAACAGAAAGACAGAATGCTAAAAAATTTTCAGCCCCTACTACATCTCATTCCAATGCATATATAGCATTTACAATTTGACCTAAGTCGGCTACAATAAATTCGCCCCATGGGCTGAGTCAAGAAAATATCTACATCTGAAGGGACGTCCATTTGCAAGAATTCATGGCATAAAAATATCTGGAACAGGGGCAGATGGAAGATATTTTGAGTTTTCAATGTAAGCTATTGAATCATCAATCTGCACCCATAAATGCCACAAATATCTGCATCTGCATATCTCAAATTGGTCGATGAAATGTCCAGTCGATCAAGCATGCTAATCCAGATCCAAATTTTGAAAGTGAAAATATTTCCCTCAAAAGCTTGCCAAATGAAAGAGGAGGCAAAAATAGGCACTTTTGCCTTTTGCAGCATGTTAAAATTCGCCAGGATGCGCAAGATATTCACGGTCAAAGTTATGGTCAAACTGCATCTGTGTCTGCATATTTCTCTACAGATGCAAACTGCTTTGTATGCATCAGGTTGTCAGGGTGACCTCCAGCTGAGCTGCCGATGCATCAAGTCTTGTTGAAATGTTCATTGCATGTGTGCTTGCATTCGGCATTTAAACGGCCTTTGAAATCGCCCTTGTGTATTCATTTGTATGTGCATTTGCATATACAATACAATGGATACATACAAAACGGGCCCCTACTTTACCTTTTGAATCTCCCTTATTCGCTACATTTGAATTGGCCTTTGAAATCGCCCTTGTATCTTTTCTTCTTTGCATTTTGGCATATACAATGCACTTAACATACAAACTGCGGACCTCAGCTTTGTATCTACCAATTTTCATTTTCCAGTCAGGTTCGCTTTGTATATTGCCTTTGTACCTGACCTTTGTATATCGCATATACAATGCGAAATATACAAAGGAAAACTACATACAAACCTGTACATGCAAACATTTCATTTCGGCATATATATGTGACCTTTGTATATTGCTTTGTATATGACCCTTGTATGGGTAAACATACAATGTGAACATTCATGCAAAGAAGACATACAAACACTTCTGCCTGTATGAACCAAAATGCAATATCTTTCGGGTCCGGGCTTTGTATTTTTAAGATGCATATTCCAGTGTATATGCAAAAAGTGGACCCCACCTGTTGTATCTTTTATATGTTTCCTTGTATATTACCTTTGCATCTTTTCTTGGTATCATTGCCTTGTATATCGCATATACAGTGCGACTTGTATACAAGATACAATCACGTTTGATATTCAATGGACCCCACCAATTGCATCTCCCCCTTTGTATGTTTGCATGCATCAGCTGTCGGGGAGATCGTTAGCTTGGCCACCGATAGACTAGGTTTGGCCGATGACACTTGTATCTTTGCATTGTATCTTTCCAATGTACATTTTGTCTTTGCATCTTGGCGATGTATATTTCCTTTGTATATTCTGCCTTTGTATCTTCATTGGCCATCAGAGAGACTTGAAAATGAGCTACTGATATGCAAGTCACGCCGAAAACCTTGTATCTTTGCATTGTATCTTCATCGGCCAATGTACATTCACCTTTGTATATGGCCTTTGTATATGCTTGTACATACAACAATACATACAAAGGACCCGATGTGCATTTCTTTGTACATTACCAAGATACAAGCAAAAATGTATCTGAGATGTAAATCGACCGAATGATAAAAAACCCCAAAACAAGGATGATGTCATCATCATATACATGAAAAATGGCTAAGTACAAAACTGAGAAATCTCTGCGATAGAAAACAACTAGAGACAAAAGATTTTTGGGTTTTTCTGGGTTTTCTGCAAGGATTCTCAAGGTGAGATTTTTGGGATTTTTTGTAAGGTACAACATGAGTATTTGAAGGATTTAAGCCTTGTAGGGTCATTTTCTAAAGGATATGTAAGGAATATACAAGGTGAACTATTTAACTCTGGATAGAGGAAAATAGGACAACAATAACTCCCACAAAAATGGTGATAATATCACAATTTTTCTTCTGTAGCTTCCTTATATCATGGACAAACTTCTATAAAAAAATTGTTGAAAAATTCGTAGCCGTTTAGAAGATATGATGAAATCTTTAAAACCTAGGGTTTTGTCCAAAAAATAGCGGATCTACAACAAAAGGTTAATTAAACTTGCGAAACTCGACAATGGGGGTTAAATGAATCCAAATTTTTACTACAAAAGCCTAGAAAAATGATTAAGTGAAGTGAGTCCCACCGGTCGTGTCAAAATGTATATCAAAAGATTTTAGATTTGCAAATGGAAATAATGAAACAATGAAATGCATAACCTAAATCCAAATCATTCAATACCTCAAAGATGCAAGATGAATTGTTTGATTGATTTGATATGTTGGTTACTCACAATTTGGCAGCATAACATTTGCATAGGATTGAGATGATAGATGGAAGATTGATAGATGGGAGATGATGATGATAGATGCAAAGGCTCTAATGTGATTTCAACAACATAAGGATACTCCAACTCAATGCCTCTTACAAATGGCTTGTGAGGGGGTTTATTTATAGGAAAAAGGCTTGGTTCAAATGGATGGTTGAGATTAAAAAGCTAAATGATTGATGTGGATGGCTATGATTGATTAGTTATTCCCACTCTTCATGGGAGTTGTAGTCATGTGACAAGTGTAAGGAGGAGAATAGGTCTCATGTGTGATTGTGTACACAATTTTTTTTATTTAATAAGTTTATATATGATGGTGTACACAAATACTAAAATTAGGTCCCATTAGTTGTACATGTGAAGGATTTTAAATAAAAGTTGTACTACCACACATGATTCAATTGAGAGATGGACAAGTGTTGGAATGTGGTGAGAGATGAGGACCTAATTCAAATAAAATATTTGAATTAGTTGGGATATGAGTTGGAAATTAATTAAATAAATAAAATTTATTTAATTAATTGGCTAAGTGGGATAAGGATGGGATTAAGATGGGATTTTAATTAAATAAATAAAATTTATTTAATTAATTGGCTAATGGATTAGGGATGGATTAAGAGTGGGATTAGGACAAAATGCTACATGATGTCTAAGTAATGTTTTTGACTAGGTGTTGCAAGACATGGACAAATTTGGGTGTCTACACTATGAAATCAACATGGTATTCCCAAGAGTCTAATGCAATTACCAAATCCTCAATGACCCCTTTAGGTTTAACTGTAGACCTATCAGCTAATTACAAGACTATTTGGGTAGGCCTAAGGTTGTTCAACTAGAGTATCTACATTGTCTCCTTAGTCATTACATTAATTGTAGCATCCAAATCTATCAGAGTATTCTTAATCAGAGTCCCATTGATGTTGACATCTACTACTGAACTACCTGGATCTGTATATTTGGGAACAATTATATTTCCCAACATTATGTCATCAAGGTTACCCAAAACATGAACTGTCTTTGGGTCTATCCTCTTCCTTCCTGGTTTCTTTATGCAGAGATCTCTGATAGTCTTAGTATAGATAGGAATATCTTTGATGGCTTGGATTAAGGGAATCTTTATGCTTATATCTTGTAATTGGCCTATGAGGTCAGTTTCAGACTGTGCTGGTTGTTTCTAGATAGCCAAGCAATCAGGGAAATGAGGTTTAGGATGCAAAATGATCTGAGGACCCTGATTTGATTCAGGTTCCAAAGGTGGGTTATCTAAGGCTTCCTTTATGGGTTCTTCATCTTCAAGTTCTGTAATTTGGAGAGATGAAGGGGCCACAAGTTGCTTCCTTGATCTGAGATGAACATTACTCACTTCTACCCTATAGGTGGGGTATTGCATCACCTCGTTAGTATAAGCCTGTTGAACAGGCTTATTGTTAGGATTAGGTACAGGTTGGGTAGGGAGTTGGGTAGGTCTAGAAGGTTGATTTTGAGGAGCAGATGGAGGTATTATGGTTGGCTATTGTGGTTGAGATGGGAGTATAGGTTGCTGTTAATTTGCATTTTGCTGTCATTGTTGGTTTTTGTTCCTTTGGGGCTGCCATTGAGGTTGCTGTGTAGGCCACTAGGGATTATAGCTGGAACCTTGAAAACTTTGTTGGGGCCATGGGTTTGGCTGCTGTTGGTTCCAATTAGGTTGTGGAGTAGGCCATTGTGGGTTTTGCCAAAGATTTTGATTACTAGGCCATGGCTGAGTATTCCAAGCAGAAAAATTTTGGTTTGCACCAGGAAAGGGTGAACTAAAACTTAGTGGATTAGAGGGCATACCTTGTCTTTGCTACCAAGGTCTCCTTTGAGCTATGTAGAACAACTGTCCATCGTCTCCTTCAAATGGCTGAAATTCTAGCCTTTCAACCTTCTCTTGTTGGATGCTTGCCACCCTTTTGCATTTATAATTGGCCTTCCTTTGCCTACAACTGGGATAGTACTCAGTAAGTGTTGCATTCGTTTCTTTTTGTTTCTTCTTGATGTGAAGAGTGTCTAGCTATGTAGCCATATGGCTGATTATATACTCCTTCATGTTGGACAGCAAGTTACTGATTTCCACTCTTGAAACTCCATTGGTTGCTTTGTTTGTAATTTATGTCCTTTCTCCCCTTGGTTGTCTGGTGAAAGATCTTGAATAATTTTGACAAACTTTACAAATTGACTCAAAAGGTTGCTGAGAAACATTACCTTGCCCAATGAGATTAGCATCCATGCAATCATCCTTAACCCCTTTCAAGAAGACCAATTTTAATGATTCTTCAGACAATCTATTTTGGGGGTTTTTCTTTAGAGCAAACTAGAATCTTTCAACATAATCTTCTAGTGGCTCCTCCTCCTTTTGTGACATCCTGAAGATTTCATCTCTCCTTCTATCATGTCCTCGGCAGTAATCTTGGTACTTCTCCAAGAATTTCTCCTTCATTGTATCCCAGTCTGGAATGACATCTTTTCCCAGCCCCATAAACCATCTCAAGGCTGCATCCTTGAGGGTGGCAGGAAAGAGTTTTAGCCTATGAGCATTTGAAGTGTAGTCATAGCTCCTACATAGGATATCAAAATCAAACAAAAACATATATGGGTATCGCCAAGCCATAGAAGACTGGTAATGCTGACGGTGGAATATTTTTCAGCACTGTATCCCTCTCTTGATCAGTGATAGCAAACTCGAACGTTGCTTGCTCTGGTGGATCCTCCATCGCAGTATTTGCCATGGTTCTGAAGGTCCCTTCTATAGTTGTGGAAGAAGCTGATGAAGGTGATGAAGTTGATAAAGTCAGTTGTATCTTCTCTATCTTGATAATTTGAAGGGAGGAATTTGCCTTGGATGTCTCTTTACCTTTGCATACAGTGAATTGAGCTTTATATTCCAGCAGTCCTGCACAATGTTAGTATAATTTCTGGTGTTTCCTGAAAAGTGAATCTATTAACCCTAATGCGGTAATCAAAATTTAAGCTATGAAAACATGTAAAATGAGCCTATGAAGGTAGCACCATCTCTGACAACGGTGCCAAAAATGTAGAGGAAAACTAATGCGTTATAGACTTAACATAATTTTGGGGTAAACCTATCTGAACAGTCCAGTTGACAATGTACTCCCACATTAAATTATCAACAAAGGAGCGTAAGCTTATGATGGCACTACACTGTATGTGCCTTCAGGGCTCATATTCTTCTAAACCATCTTATCCAAACCTACTCAAATTATTTTACTTTGCTAGAATTCACAGAAATGCAAGAATAGTTAAAATAGTTACAGAATCTAGTGGTTGCGGGTACCTTCAGCATAAGCTATAGATAACTACTAACAATATAAAATTATAGAACTAATCCAAAAAATTCAAAATGATGAGAGAACTAATGCTAACCTCCAGAGGACTTAAAGTAGACAAAGAATGCATTTGTTCATGAACCATACCACTGTAATTTAACAATCAAAATATTCTAATTGACTCGTGACGTATTTATAAACTAATGGAAAACATATTTAACAAGAATGCATAAGGGAATAAGAAAATAAATGAAGTGGAGATTAGTACCTTGAGTGGCCAGCTCAGGGGACTGAATCACTTAGCTGGAAATCAAATCTACTTCACATACTCACACATCCTCATAACACATAGTTCCATTTATTTCATATCATAAACATAATCTCTTTCAGATTGTATTCAATAATGACATTCCTTGATCAAACATGTCTGGAGCTTCTAATATTGAAAGTAGAACAACAACTAAGTAACTAGATAACAAAGTCTTCAAAATAGGAGAGTCTTATGCAACTACCAACTAACTTCAATCATCAATCCATTCCTAGATATTAGGATACATGTTTAAGATTGATTTATTAATTCTAACTAAATAGAGGAAGGAGAATCCTATTCAAACAAGAATTCTTATGCAACAGTTCGTATGAAGAACACACACAAGCTACTTTTGAAAACAATCTACTTCTTCTGCATTTATTCCTTCCCATGATGGTTCACATTCATCCTACAGCTGCCTGCACTTCTGGCATTTGGACTTCGACTTCCTTTAATTCTCTTGTTCTGCAACTTGCTGCAAATCCTTCTTTCCTTGATGCCACGTGCTTGCTGCTACACATGGGTTAATTCACAAAACATATGCACGCAAATAACCTCCATAATTAAACCATAGAATTTCATCTATATTGCATGCATACTCATGTTTAAATCATTCAATTGATAATACCATCACCATATTCCATATTCATAATCATAGATTCAAGGTCTTGCAAAGTATATAAAAAAGCAGTATATCATGAAGATCATATGGAAAAGTTATAAAAACATATAAAAACAACATAAAAAGAGGTCAATATTTTAACCCATCAAATCTCTAGTAGAATTTCTAGGACTTAGAGAGGGTATACCCCAAGGTGACCATAAGGTAAGTTTTGTCATGGATCTCTCTCCTATTGCATATTTTAGGGAGAATATTAAATCTTTCAGTCGCAAAAATATGAATAAAATAAATCGATTCTTAGGTTAAAACCACATTGTGGCACCTTCTGATCTCAAAATAGTAAAAAGAAAGGATGCATGCAATTGTAAAAACCTCTCTAAGGTGCCTGAGGATGAAAGATTTGACCTTCCCCCACCATCAAAATATTAGGAGAAATCTTCTTTATTGGTTGAAAAATCACAAGAAATGAACCTTGGCACGGTCAAAATCCAAAGGTTACATTCTTAGCAGCTTCTTTGTCTCAACAAGAAAATAAGGACTTCACAAAGTTCTTTTAGCAAAGGTCAGTTAACTTTTCCTAGACTTATGCTGACATGCCAGGATTAGATCCTGCATTAGTAGTCCATCATCTATCAGTTTCACTAGGAGCTAAACCAGTCAAGCAAAAATTGTGTAAGATGCACCCACAGATAGCTTTATTGGTCAAATCTGAGCTCGAGAAGCTTCTCGATGCCAATCTCATATGCCCTGTGGATTATACAGAGTGGGTCTCGAATCTTGTACCTATTTCCAATCCAAATGGAGGTATCCGCATTTGTGAAGACTTTAGAGGCTTAAATAAGGCCTATCCCAAAGATGATTTTCCACTGCCCAGCATCAACATCATTATGGATCTAATGGGAGGTCATGAAATGCTTTCTCTCATGGATAGATTTTTTGGCTACAACCAAATCATGATCGCACCTAATGACCAAGATAAAACAACTTTCACATGTCCTTGGGGAACCTACTATTAGCAAGACATGCCTTTTGGGCTTAAGAATGCTGACGCTACTTACCAACAAGCGATGATAGTAATCTTCCATGATTTGTTTCATACTATTATGGAAGATTATGTTGATGACATCCTAGGTAAATCTACATGAGCATATCACTTGAAAATGTTGGGGCAGATATTTGATCGACTAGAGCAGTATCAAGTAAGGCTGAATCCAAATAAGTGTGTATACAACATAACATCTAGAAAACTCTTGGGATACATTGTATCTCAATGAGGCATTGAGGTCGACCCTGCAAAGGTCAAAGCTATTGTTGACATGTCTCCTCTGAGAAACCTCAAATAGTTAAGAAGTCTTCAGGGAAAGCTATAGTTCATTCAACGGTTCATTTCACAACTAGCTGATACATGTCAACCCTTCTCACACTTACTCTACAAGGATGTCACGTTGAAGTGGGATAGTAAGTGTCAAGATGCCTTTGAATAGCTAAAAACTTACCTAGATTCACCACCTGTGTTGATGCCTCCAGTAGCAGGGAAACCTCTTCTACTCTACATATCCACTACATCGGCAGCCTTGGGGGCACTTCTTGCACAAAATGACAACTCAGGTAAAGAACATGCAATTTACTACATTAGTCGCACCTTAGTGGGATATGAGCTCAACTATACCCATATGGAAAGAGCATGTTTAGTAGTAGTGTTTGCTTCCCAAAATTTGCAACACTATATGTTGAACTAGCATACAAAGCTTATATCCAAGGTAGATCCTTTGAAGTACCTACTTTCCAAAGTAACCCTTACGGAATGCCTAGTGAAATAGGTAATGATTTTAACTGAGTTTGACATCAAATATGTGGATTGAAAGGCTAGAAAAGGGCAAGTTGTTGCAAAACAACTAGCAGAGGTGCCATTGATAGATACACACCCCATGCTATTTGAGTTTCTAGATGAAGGAATCTTCAACCTCTCTACATTGGTCGAGCATAAATTATACTTTGATGGGTCATACAATCAACATGGTTCTAGAGCACGGATTCTCTTCATCACCCCACAAGGTGATTGTATCCCTAAATAATAATGGCTTACTTTCCCATGCACCAAACATATAGCCAAGTATGAAGCATTACTAATAGGTCTCTGAATGGCTATCCAGTGGAACATCAAATAGATTCAGGTTTACAGAGATTCTCAACTTGTCATTCACCAAGTCATAGATGAATATCAAACTAAGGATGACAAGTTGATGCCCTATAAGAAGATGGTGGACAACTATAAATAACACTTTTGTAGTCTTTCCTTTGATCAGATTCCTAGAGTTAACAACAAGGCTGTTGATGCAATGACGACTATTGGGTCTCTCTTAGACACGCTGACCAACATACAAAACTGAGTTCTTGGTAAAATAACTACTGATACCATCTGTTGATAGTCTGCAAACCAAAATTATCTACAAGCTTGTTGGTCCCAACTTGATGTGGTATCAAGATATATACAACTACCTTCATAACAACACCCTCCCATCCAATCTGACATCAACACAAAAGAAAACTTTCATTCATTGAGCCTCTCATTTCACCATTCTAGGAGATACACTATAATGATGGAGTCTCAATGGTATCCTCCTAAGATGTTTAAACTCAGACAAGGCTGAAACCATTTTAAGAGATATACATGAGGGTATCGGTGAAGCACATTCCACCAGTCCTAACCTAGCAAAGAAGTTGCTTTGAACTGGATATTTTTGGCCCACAATGGAAGAAGATGCCCACCAGTTCACCAAAAAATGTCTTTAGTGTCAACATCATGGGGATCTAATTCATGCCCCTGCTCATCAGTTGCAACCAGTGACCACTCCTTGGCCATTTTCATAATGGGGACTCGACCTTGTAGGGAAAATCCATCCCTCATCTTCCAATGGCAACAAGTTTATAATTACTACCATTGAGTATTTTACAAAGTGGATGGAAGCTATACCCATGACAAGTTATATCACCGGCAAGCAAATTTATAAATTCATCCTACACTATATCTTATGGTATCCCCATGGCTACAGTAACTGATAATGGTAAAACATTCAAAAATCAAGATGTTCATGCCTTATGCACACAACACCATATCCAACATCATTTTCTACTCCATACTATCCCCAAAGCAATGACCAAGATGAGGCTTCGAACAAAACAATCCTTAAATTACTCAAAAAGACAATCAATGAAGCCAGACATGATTGGTATCTCCAGCTTAATCCTGTTCTCTGGACCTATCGGACAAGCATACAAACCCCAACTGGAGCCACACCCTATGCTTTAGTGTATGGAACTAAAGCTATTTTGGCTATAGAGGTTGATATCCCGTCTCTCCGCATCTCCATGTAACATCTGATTGACAGAGAGTACAAAATGTCTAGACTACATGAATTAGAGCTTCTTGATGAAATACGCCTTACAACATTAAACCATCTTCAGGTCTACTAGAACCTCCTACATTGTAGTTATAACAAAAGAATCAAAGAAAGGCGGTTCTAAGAGGGTGATTTGGTCCTAAAATAAAATTAGAAAAAAATGCAAGACAAAGAAAAGAAAGGCAAATTTGAACCTAACTAGTTGGGACCTTTTGTCATCATAGCAACATATGGATCAGGGGCTTATACCCTAGCAACACCTGAAGGAATTCCTCTTGATGAACCTATCAACAGTGTTCATCTCAAGAAATTCTATGCCTGATCCTTGGGAATATTATAGCAGAAAATAATAAAAAAATAAAAAAATAGAAAAATAACAAAAATAAATTAAAAAAATAGAAGCGCCAAACAAAAAAATGTTCGTCCTCTAGTGAAATCCTGGTAAACAGTCACCTTGGATATGTACCATAGTGAAAACCTAGCAAACAAGCGCTATGTGTAGGAGTCAGCACTACCATCTAGTTGGTCTTCCCATCCGTCCATCTCATTTTTATAATAAAACCCCATCCTTCCATAATAAAACTCATTGACCCTTGCTGTCCCAATTGTCCATCTATCATGGTTTGGAAATTGGTTAGTGTCAATCATTCTATCCTTGTGTCATCCATAGTCAGTCCATCTAGTGTCACTTATCCTATGTTAGTTCACCTAGTCTCATTCATCCTTGATTGGTCACCTTTCTCCATAATAAAACCCTTTACTAGAATGGGGGCAAGTTTCCTTAACCTAAGGCTAGGAATTGATCCTCATTTGCATTAGGTGCAGTTATCACAAATTCACCCATCTTCCAAAGACATCACTCATCCATCAACAATCCTGTTGTTCCTTGCACACACACTCCATTTTATCAAATGGAGACCCCCTTTCTTTGCTTTGGCTTAGAGTCTCAACCTTTCCTCTTTATGATAATGAGAAGGTGAATTTGTGCTTAGAATGCAAGAGTTGCTTCAAAATTTGGGTATGTGGCATGTTTGGAGTTGTTTGATGTCTTGCATGATTGATTTGGAGGTACCTTGATTGGGTTTGTGCTTAAGCTGTAGTCATTTGTTGCTTTTTGTGCTGAAACTTGGTGTTACTGCATTTTGTGCTAAAATCTTATGTCACTAGATATTGTCCTTGAAACTGCTTCTATAGGATGTGTCATGTTGAAAATCTTAATTTCCAGGTCTTAGAGTTGCAAAATCATGTCAAATTCCATGAGGTTTTGCTAAGGGGTCCATATACCTTCACCCTAATGCATGTTCCTGGCACCTTGATTTGGCTAAGTCTAAAACCTTGAAAACCCTGAAAAATGGCTAAGTCTAAAAACTAATGGAACCTCAAAAATCTAGAATCTACATGTTGAATCCTATGGATTTGGAACCTATCTCAAACATCCTGATAGTATATTTAAAAATATTTAAAGTACAAGAAATTAAATATCTCTGACTTAAATATATTTTAAAATATACTTTACCTTGGGCAATTCAAAAAACTAGCGCTAAAAATGCGTTCCACTGCACTTTGTGCTAAAATCTAGTAGCATTGCATATCATCACTGGACCCCCCTTTGTACACTTAGCGCTAAAATCCTTCCTTACTGACTTGCGCTAAAAATTGCTCCTACTGCACATATCCTTTTGGGTCAAAAACTCTGTCGATTCACTTGCACTTAAATTCCCCGCTAAGGAGGTTTGCGCTAAAACGACACCCTATTGCCTTGCGCTAAAAACAACATCTAATGCACTGGTCGGTAGGGGCCAAAATCTGCGCTAGGTAGTAGGACCCTAAATCCGCACTAGGCAGTAGGACCTAAATTCCTGCTTTTTGCCATTTTGGGCCAAAAAACTCATTTTTTTCAAGGTGGAAATTAGATTTTCTTGATAAATTTGAATTGCATATCTATTTATCATATCATGATGAACATTTTTAGCATGTTAGGATGAATTTTAGGCACATTTTGCATCAATTAATGCCACTATACCTGAATATGTAGCACTCCCCAAAAATCCCCTTTTTTTTTTTGCAAAAAAGGCTATAAAAACATGAAATAAGAGCCTCCAAATTGATTCTAATGACTACAAAAACTTCCCAGATCATTATATTGGCCAAATGGGTACTTGAAAATGGTGAAAAATGTAGAAAATCATGAGAAAATCATTAGATTTATGAGGTTGTTCATGAGAAAGTGACATTGACAATGAGTTGTTCTTGAGTGATCCATAGCTGCAAATTAGCATATTTTGACTCAAATTGATGGAAAATGATTGTTTATGATTAAATTGATGCTTGGTATTGTGAATTGTAGGTCTAAGAACATAAAGGAGCTTGTTGGAGCTAATTGGAGTCATCTTGGAAGGATGTACACATAGAGATGTAGTGTTGACCCCGATATGCAGAACCTTCATTTTGTCAACCAAATTGTTGCTGCACCTGCAAGATAAAGTTAGTATGATGTCCAAGATGATGTAGATAGGCCTAAAGAGCTTGAAGACATAGGAGATAAGGTCTACTTCACTGCTCTTCATGCAGATCCAATCTAATGACCAGGACTTGTTCACAACTATCTATACATGTCCCAGCTATCAATCATGCAATGTCAAGTCTAGCGAGCATCTAGTTGGACATGCCTTCTTCAAAAACATGCCATATACTCCTCTTGACTAGTCAACACATTGGAGAAGTCATTTGTCCTATTATACAACTCAGAAGTGACAAGTAATAGGATGATCCATTCAACATGAGCAATCCCGTCAGTCCACATCAGCCCATATTTTCAAGGGTCATATGCCTTCCTTTTGACTTCCTTTTGCCTTGGAAATTGGCTCTTCCTCCTATACAACCAAATGGGTATCCATTTTGTCCAGATTCAATCTATTTGCAAGCTGTATTTTGTCTTTTTCTGTCAAGACAAATGCAAATCTGAAAATGTTAGAAACTGTTGTGCCACATTAAATGCCATGTAATCTAGACCATTGGTGTTGAGTTAATCTCCACCATCCATTAAAAAATCTAGTATGGTGCCTTGTCTATAAAAGGGCCATCCTTTTCTCTCATTTGGAAGAAGTAAGATTTGATAGTGAATTGATGAGACTCTGCCAAAATTCAGTCAATACAAAGCAAGTTTTGCAGGTTGCTGGGAATTTGTGTTTTTGTGTTGTCTAATTTTGGATTTCATGGTTCATGTCAATCTAAAATTAGTTTACATTCAGTTGCATTTGTGATTAATGATTCATATATTTGATGGATTTCTTGTCCATACCATTAATGGCTTGCTGATTGTATGTCATTGTGCATGGTTAGTTTGGACTTATTCATGAGTTGAGTTTGATTGTGTGAATTCATTAAGCTGCACCAAGAGTTGGGTGTTTGATGAACCCTCCACAATTTGAAAATCATTACATTTCCTTAGAAGATTGCACAATCTCTATGGCATTGTGGGTTGCCTAGTTAAATAGAGATTCATTTGTTGTTGGGAATCTATCTATCGGTTTGTTGATCATTCTTGTAATTGTCTATAGGATCTCTATCCCTTTTCTCTCTAAACCCTTACTCCTTTTGCATTTCTTTATAAACAGTTGTTAGATTTAGGTTATTAAGCAGCAATTACATCCACAAATCTGTTGAAAGAATCATAGGGTTTCTGCATACATACTGCTTTCATATATTATAAACCCTGTCAAATGTAAGTCCCCTTGTTGGTATAGCTAATACATTCCACTGAAGTTATTCCTGCAAGCTAAGACCTAGCTATATTAACCTTGGGGTAGTCCTATCTAGGATAGGATACCTTTTTCAAGAGAGGTGAAATACCTTGTATTTCATCTGCGTTGCTGCATGCTAAAAACACCATCAACAAATCCCATCACTTAAACATGTTTCATCATCTTCCATGATCAATCGACAGATTCATCACCTTTCCTAGAACTACATATCATCATCTCATCTCAATCTTAATGTACCTTGATCCCATGGATACAGGTATGTAGGTAGTCTGAAATATGAAGGAAGTATCTAGTACTCAGGTACATAAGATGTCATCATTTCACCTAAACATCCTCAAAACATTTCACCCATCTCATCACACTACCCAAAACTACATATCATCATCATCATCGTAATGTGCCTTGATCTCGTGGATACAAGGTATGTAAGCAGTCTGGAATGTGAAGGAAGTATCTAGTACCCAGGCACATATGATGCACCCCATCATCTATCTCAACCCATAATAAATTCATATTTGTCACTTCATCCATTTACCACAACCCATCCTATCCATCTACCACCTAGACTTGACTAACTCAAGCAAAACTTAAACTATGCATTTCTTTTGGAAGCTAAAAGTACTTATCAAATCTGAAACAAAAAGACTACTCCTAAACAACAATATGTCACCGCATACCATTTTCTTATATCTGGTATATCCATACATCCTAGATCCAAAGCCTTTAATGGATACATCTTTCCTACGATAAGGCCTCAAATCTTTCTGGAATACCCTATTTTGGCAAGAAAACATGTTGGTTGTCTATCTGTTTTATCAGTTGGTCATTTTTGCTTTTTGATTTATCTTTTTTCCCTTTTAAAATACACATTCAAAACTACCTTGATCTTTCTATATCTTGGTATGTCGCGATACTATATAAATTGGGGCATAGTCATTGCTTTCATATGTTGTGTTTGAGGGATGAATTTATTATCCTATTAGGTCTAATATATATCTTGTATGTGTTTGGATTAGCATCTTGCATATCAATATATTTTACATCTAAGGCTCTGCAAAGACCTTCTTTGTATTAAGACTATTCTACGCTAAGACTATTTTCCATTCACTTATCCGACAAGGTTCTGTTCTACCTAGTAGTAATAAAATTAAACCATTTGTTTGTAGAGTCAACTGTCTTATGCATTGGATACATGGCCACCATGGTTCTCATACCTTGGTGTATAACATCCAAATGTTATATTAAATAAAGGATTGCTCTATTTTTACATGGCAAGCGTAACTTCTCCCAAATCATTCCATCATGCATTCATGTTCTTTTCCATATCAATTCATCTCTATCTATTGATCATTTGTTTCACCATATTCTTTTATTATCATTTAATCATTTGTTTCATCATTTTCTTTCATTGCCATGTGATTTTCATCTTTGTTAATCATTGTGTTTCATCATTTTCTTTCTTACCATTTGATTATCATATCTTTGTTAATCATTTGTTTTATCGTTTTCTTATCATATCTTAGTTAATCATTTGTTTCATCATCATTTGATTGTCTTTTAGTTAATCATTTGATTATCATATGTATGTTAATAATTTGTGTCATCAATTATCATCATTTGTCATTTCATCTCACTTACTCATTTCATCATTCATGTTAGATTTTTCATTATCACATTAACTCATCATACATCATATAAATCATCACATAAACATCTATGCTACATCTACTTTACACATGCATACATCCATCATATCATCATAATCATCATTAGAATCTCATAAATATAAAAACATATAAACATCTAAGAGCTCAAGGCATCACGTGTATATATCATCAAAATATCCATGATAACAATAAAATGTCCATGATACAAAAAAGAGTCCATAATACAAATGTCCATGTTCATATAATATACATCATCAGCCTGAAGGCATCAAAATACATAAATATACATCTCATCAAAATCATATATCAGGAGTCTACATCAAAATAATGCATCATGTTGAGCTACTCCCCTCTGAAGGTGCTAGTTGTTGGTTTGGACCTGGAGGTGGTTGAGGTGGTCTCTATGATCCTGATGGATGCCCCTAGTCCCGTGGCCCCTGTCCTGTGCTCACCCTAGGTGGCCCCATCACGGATGGTCATATACGAGCTGATCTAGATGCCCCTGCCTGACTCCGCCTGCTGTAACTAGGAGCTCTTTGTGATGTGGGCACTACACTCTCATACAGCCCCCGATAGTACTCTTCCCTCTGTCCAGCCTGGGCCAATCTATCTTGGACTGCCATCATGTCAGTCCACATTTGCGCCATGCTCCCACCAGCTATCACCCCTTGGGTTGTATCTAGTCACTGCTGTAACTGTGCATCAATAGCCCTTGCTGCATCTCTCTCTCTCCAATGACCTACTGAAGCTGTCCATCTCCTCCCTTGGCCTAGGCTTGCACCTACTGTATTTGTGCTTGCACTGCTTGTACCTGCCACTATAGGGTCTGTATCTGTAGGAGGGCACTGTCTCTCTCCACTATCACTATTGCTAGCACACCCTGTAATCTCTATACCTCAAGCTGCAGACTATCCCAAGAGGCTCGTACTGTGTCTAAGTCCTCTCAATCTCCCAGGATAGTGGCATGACCTTGTCCTCCTCCACCATCTCCTCTTGCTACCACCTGTGGCCCTTGTCCTCCTCCTCCATCCCCTCCTATCCCTGCATATGGTGGGATAGCAACGTGTCCCCGTGCTACTCTTTGTCTCACTCGTTGTTGTCCGACGGTGGGATTTGCAACCTTCTCAGCCTGTCATTGTCTGACAGGAGGGTCTATTATCTGTCTCACCTATGTCCCTGGTGATGTCAACCTGATGGGCCTATGTGTCACCCACCATGCATCGTAGTCAAGGCTGGTCCCTGCATCTTCTATCGCTGCCGCAGGTGGTGCCCATGGCATCAATTGTATAGCTCTAATCTTTGCTTCCACTGCCTACCTATCCATAGGTACTCCCCATGCCCCTGCATCTCATACCACTCTAGGAAAGATGGCCTCATGAATGGGAGCCGTTTGCCTCTCCCCAAACTGTCTCATCACTCTATCGGGCATGTATCACTCGATAGTGATCGTTGTCCTCCCCATGAGATATCGAGTCTACCTCACATATGGTAGCTCTTGAAAGTCATCCCATCATGTCTCGCAGGCTCTCCACAGTCTCCAGATCACCTTAGCCATGTCATCAATAATGCGTCTCCAATATGCCATATCTCCAGTACACTTGTAATCAAGGACCCTAACATATAACCAATAATAAGGGTGTCCTGCTGCCCTCACCCCATCGCACATCGGTCACAAAATTGGTATGTGCTCCCATGTCCAGATATATAATAGTGCTACCCCACACCCTATGTACTGGCTCTAATTGTACACGCAACTATGTAAATCCCTGTATAAATGGGCTAGCACGCATGGCCCCCAAGCAAATGTCTCTCCCTCCATCATGCGCTCTAACACATCTCCCTAGCCAATAGCAAACTGTCGCGACCGTCTCCCAGGCACCAACACATAACTAATAAATCCCATGATAAATAGTGGTAGCGGGGCATCATCGATCACCTGCGTCAAGTCTAACTATGGCCCCTCTATGGGAAGGTCATCATCCACAAAAACTGTCTCTAGTGCCTTTGTTCTGATATGTAGGTCATATCATACTAGGGATCCATGAATAAGAATCTGTAGTATACTCCAAACGTCCTCTAGGGTCATTGTCATCTCCCTTGTCGAGAGAAGGAAAGCACTCCTCTCACTATGCCACTACTCTATCAGTGCGGTCATCATGGTTGTATGTGATTGGATCTCTGGGAATTGAGCTATATGTAGCATCCCTACTCCATCTAGGAACTCTCTATCAATATTTGTGAAGTCTGTCTCCAACCTCATTGTCTGTGGCCACCGCACACGCGATCAAATCGGTGGTGGCCACTCCTGTCCATCATCACAATTAGTTAATTAGCCATAATCCAGTAAAATATTCTCATTCTTTTCCCTAATTCATCTAATTCTTCCCTAAGTCATCTATTAAGTCCCTATGTCATCTAATTTTGTCCCTTCCGTCAAGTTTCCCAGGTCTTGTTGGCCACCTGATGTCTTTTGACACAGGCGTGCCTTTTCTATGCCCCGATGTGCTTTCTGGCACAGACACACCTTTTTTTCACATAAGTGCGTTGATTTTCCACCCAGGCACACTTTTATGCAAAAGCGCACCAATTTTCCTCCCAGGTGCTCACTTTCTAAGCAAGGGTGTGCTTTCTCCTACTCCAACCTATTTTGCACCAGTGTGCAGTTTCTCTGCGCGGGCGCACCGTCTGATCGCACAGGCACGCCTTTGTCACACAGGTGCATTTTTAACATAGGCGCACCATTTTCATCCATATGCGCATTTTACAAAAGTGCGCCCACACTTTTTTAGCCATTAATAGCCCTATTTATTACCCCTAAGCTACCCCAAAGCCCCAGATAGATAACTCACTGATAGTCCTGCGTTGTCTGGCCTCTAGTACCACCTCACGTGCTTACCTCTATGCACGTGTCATGGAATCACGATGTGGTTCGCCATCTATTCTTCTCTCTGCTAGGTTTGTTTTTAAGCTTGGGTGTCCAAATGACTTGGAATGGGCCCCCCTACCACTATTTATAGGCCCCCTGTTGGTT
Source organism: Cunninghamia lanceolata (assembly GCA_027924645.1). Taxonomy (NCBI): domain Eukaryota; kingdom Viridiplantae; phylum Streptophyta; class Pinopsida; order Cupressales; family Cupressaceae; genus Cunninghamia; species Cunninghamia lanceolata. The sequence goes on from BSBN01000887.1 coordinate 1,904,691, forward strand.
TTTTCGCAGACTGGATGCTTATTCCCAGATTTCCCTACAAGGTAGCCATCGGTGATCAACAGGATCTCTGGGCCAGGGGCCAACAGTGTAGGAGATAGACTCTATATTTTATCTCCTCTTCTTCTTCAGGCTCTGCAAGACCTAGGGGGTATTCCCTACTCAACATCCATGAGGATATGCATACAAAGGCTGGGATGCTGACAGAAAGCAGATAAGTCCTCCTGTAAGTAGACCAAAACTGAAAGATAAGAGCAAAGGGGCTAGCTTTGGGCCTATTTGAAGTTGTAGACAGAGGACTGAGGATCCTAAAACTAATTCTAATGTCCTAATGGTTGTTTTAGATTTTGATTTGGATTTTAAGTTTGGATGCAAAGCTGGACATGGTTGTAACACGAAAACAAAGCATGATTGGTGCCTATCCAGGGCCTGGAGTCAGTAGACATACACCTGTGAATGATCAACATGAACAGCTAAAACTGGATTTCAGGGGGATATATGTGATATCTGCCTTACAGATATCTCCCAATACAGAGTGTTAAGTTATCTCTACTTATGGCATCCCTATTGCAGTATACCCTTCCCAATGTTCAACCTGAAAACAGTTTAATCTACCCCTTGAGCAGAAGTTAAAAGATCAGACATTCAACATAGGAATTCTATGCTCTAGAATCTAAACATTACCCAAATATCCAGATTCAGAAGAAGAATACATGCAATACTGGAGACAGAATTAACACAACACATGCTAAGATAGCATTTCTCATATAAGATTAATCATGAAATCAGTGGGTTCATGCCAAAAACATACAACAAGAGATACATAAACTCACAGGTTAAGCTATACAGAGCAACCAGATCAGCTTGTTTTGAATTACAGAGCCAAAAATCTTCAACTTTCAACAACCACAAATGAGTAACACTTCCTGCTTATAACAGCCAGGTAGTGTACCACAGCAATTAATTACATGGTTGACCAAAAATCCCGCCAGATACACAGTATCAGAAAAATGGCGCTCAACGCATTACCAGATTGGCGCCCAAGCATGAATGCAGCAGGTAGGGGAGGAGACAGGAAGAAATCTCGAGCCCTGCGCCACTGTCCGTCGATGTACACCTTCAATCGGGTACCAGATCCGCCCATACCTCTGCAACCTTCGCCATTAATGGCGCACCAACCCGCGGCCTCGGGAAAACATCAATTCTGCATCGCAACCATTTCCCGCCGAGATTCATCATCATGATATTTGAAAATATGCAGGATATCAATTATCCCACATGCACCCCGCGGTGACCTTTTCAACACTTTATATACTAGGCCACGAGCATGTATAATGTCGGTGCTTTTGCTCCTGACGACACTAGTATAAGACTTCATCATCATCCTCCAACAGCATGATATCCTGTCGCTTGAAATATCACCCTGACGTCAGCATCATATCGCAATATAACCTGCATGATAATCACCTTCATCGGCACAACCTGATCCATCGGAGGAACATCCTCCTGCTGAGCCTATACCAAAAGTCTGGCCGATGAACATCCTGATGACGTTACCGTCATATCCTGCTGACGTCATCATCATATCTGCCTACTGCGCACCTCCTCATATCCGGATGACGTCATCATCATATTTGCAAATATCGGGGGATCTCCACAAGATGATCAGTGTTAGAAATATGACCCCCCCGGACCTTGATGACGTCATCATCATATCGACATCAGGATGATATTCGGAAGACAACCAGATATTTGGAAATATCATCCTGATGCACAAATATCAGGTTGCACTGTAGCTCCACTATAAGATCGGGGCGATAGATGAATATGATGATGCTTGAAAAGATCACCCCCACTAGATAATGCACGAAGCCGGCAGGCGGATATCTCCTTGATATCAGCATCATCATGACGCTGGAACAAACATACATTCAGGTGATATTCAAAAATGAAAATATCACCCCCTCCTTCAGAAATATCATGATGCAGATAGGCAGAGAAATAGATATCACCCTGACATAAGAATGACGTCAACATCATCAGGATGATAAAACAACGAACATGAAGTGATACAACAACATCAGGATGATATTGACTAAGATCATCCTGACGTTCAAAATATGATGACCCCAGTGAATATCGGGTCACACTTAGAACTCTTCAACAACATCATCAGGATGATCATAACCAAGATCACCCGATGATAAAAATATCACCCCGGCGAAATATCATGCAGGCAGAAAATATGATGACCCCCGCAAGCAACACGGTGATAACTGGAAATATGATGATGATGATGACGACCCTTAAGAAAAAACAAGTCAGGTCGAACAACTCAGAGAATAATCCCTTCAGAAGATCGGGGTGACATCATCATCATGTTAGGGCAAGGTGATAATTGGAAGATCACCGGATACTTGAAAAATCACCCTCCGCAAGAAAATCAGGATACACTGTAGCTCATCAGCAGGATCAAGATGATATCCAAACATCACCCGATATTGAAATATGATGATCCTGATGAAAAACAAGTTGACAGAAAACATGATGATGATGACCTCCATCGAAGAAAATATGATGCTGCAGCTGAAAAATGCTGAGGAGGTCCAACACTTAGAACATTTTTTGGATACTTAGGGAAAGTGCCTGCATGAAAATTGCTCAAAAATTGTCAGTCAATTTAGGCACTAACACTGGCTCTGTCTGGGGACGTGCAGGTGCAAGACTGCAGCGAGAACCTCAGATCTCTGGGATGCAGACCAGTCCCTTATCCATTGGGCACAGAGTCAAATACTGCACCGACCTGCATCACCAAACACACTTGATGGCCTAAGGCCACCAAGAAAAGAAAAACATGTATCTCCCTTTGTCAAATATCTTGTTTTCATCTGCATGCACTAGGTCAAGCTTGGAGATACTACAAAGATCCACCCACAAACAAATCTTGTCATCTGCATATTCAACCCTCTGATTTGGCTTGTCATTATCACCCCTGTGCAGATAACTTTCAACATCATGTGACATGTGGGTGCAGAATATATCAGGCAATGCATACTCAAATGGTATAGAACACAGGTTATCATCTGTATCATCATCATGCATTGCAACATGATCTCCTAGCTGGACTGCAAATAGGAAACACTCAGAGTCCACCACACAACTAGGAAGATCAGGGCTCATTGTATTATATGCTGGCACATCAAAAGAAAGCTTTCAAAATCACAATTGTACACATCATGTACACAACAATCAGCAGCACCAGGCTGGAAAAGATCAGGCTCTGGCATCTCTTTCAAATCAGGCACATTTTCACAGTCACTTACCTGATGCATGTTGTTTCTTCTTTCATCAGGATGAGAAACAGAATCCAAGCCAAAAATAGTGTCTAGATCTTCACCATACTCAGACAGATCCTCATCACCATATGTGTCATAAATGGGTGACCCAGGTGCATCAGTTTCATCATAGTATGCCATTTGTTCATGGGCAGCAGAGTACACCTCTTCATCACCAATGGATTCACTCTGTGGAGGAGTATCAGCCTGTGTGTCATAAGCAAAACAGCCATCAAATGAAAAACAATCATGCTCTGAACTAGCACTTATTTTAATTTCTAACTGCTCTTCATGATCTCCATGTGTTTGAAAGGTGGGCAATGGGTCACACATAGGATTGCTTCTCTGTTTGCTTATATCTTCTCTGTCTTGAGTACAATACTCACAATTGTCTCCACAGGTCCATTCCAAAAATTGCTCATTGCTATCCACAACCTCGTTATTGTTTTCATGGTCAGCTGCCTCATCATTGCAATGGGAATCCTCATTAGTCCTTTCACTGGCATCCTCAACTGGTGAACAATCCAGTTGAGCAGTATTGTTAGCATTATGTTCAAACACAGCAGTCTCAAACTCTATGCTTTTATTTTCATTTTTATCTGCACATGATGCCATAATCATTTGGTCATTTGCAGCTTCATAACCATTTCTCACACCAAGGCCTGGGGACAGGGGTTTCAGCAGGTACACATTTCTGATTTTTTCTATCTTTTCTATGAACCTGTATGCCATCTGCATACTTGTCACCTTGAAATCCCTCAGTATTGCACTAAAGCCCTCCTCAAAAGCTTCAAAGAATATGCCAACACAGGCTGAAATATCAGGTCTGAAGACTTCTGGGATCTGTGAAAGGGCTATTGCAAACCTATGACTGAAAACAACACATGGCTCTTCATCTTGTTTTCTGATTCTCATCAATTCTGCAACAAGATCAGCCGGTTCTTTTGCAAATTCTTCCTTGAAACAGTCAGCAAGCTCATCCCAACAGGCAAAGGATTTCTTTGGAAAGCTCAAATACCAGTCTTTTGCTTTTGCATCAAAGGACCTAACAAAAAACCTCATCCACATATCCTCATCTTTGAATGAATATTTTCCCATAAAACTGTGAAAATTTTGGATATGTGCATTCCCATCACATACATTGTGACCACTAAATCTAGGCATCTGACAGTATATCCTAGCAGGCATAGTTTCTACTTTATAATCCACCCATGACAAATCCAGTTGGTCATACAAAGGATCAAAAGGGCTGACAAGAGGTTTAGCTTTCTAACTGGCAGACACAACAGGGTTACTGCTTTTTAACTGGGCCTGCACAGCCTCTAAGAATATCAACCTATTTCTTATCTCTTCTATTCCTTTATCACTCCCTTCCTGACTGAGTATGGGATAATACATACTTGGATTCATAAAAATCTTACTCTTAGACATCCTTTGTCTGTCTAAGACCTAAGGCTTCCCCTGGCATCTAACCTATGCAGTAGAACAGCAAATAGAGGGGAAGTAACAAGGTACCTTTTCTCATACAGATGCAGAAATCTGAACATCTTTCATCAAATAACATACATCTATCTTTCATGTGCATTTAAATCTTTTGCAGAGTCGCCACCTCTCCAGAGAGGACAAAATTTTCAATAGCTGAAAGCTACTTTTCCAGGTTCATTCCACCAGCAGAGCATCATTTTGTTGGTGACTCAGATAGGCCACAAGATATAACACTTTTTCATCAATTTTTCCCCAGCGGAGTCGCCAATTTCTGGTTGGTGACTCAGATGGGTCACAGATATATTACTGGAGATGATTAGATAGTACTTTTACTTCCCATTCCCCAGCAGAGTCGCCAATTTCTGTTGGTTTTTTCGCAGACTGGATGCTTATTCCCAGATTTCCCTACAAGGTAGCCATCGGTGATCAACAGGATCTCTGGGCCAGGGGCCAACAGTGTAGGAGATAGACTCTATATTTTATCTCCTCTTCTTCTTCAGGCTCTGCAAGACCTAGGGGGGTATTCCCTACTCAACATCCATGAGGATATGCATACAAAGGCTGGGATGCTGACAGAAAGCAGATAAGTCCTCCTGTAAGTAGACCAAAACTGAAAGATAAGAGCAAAGGGGCTAGCTTTGGGCCTATTTGCAGTTGTAGACAGAGGACTGAGGATCCTAAAACTAATTCTAATGTCCTAATGGTTGTTTTAGATTTTGATTTGGATTTTAAGTTTGGATGCAAAGCTGGACATGGTTCTAACACGAAAACAAAGCATGATTGGTGCCTATCCAGGGCCTGGAGTCAGTAGACATACACCTGTGAATGATCAACATGAACAGCTAAAACTGGATTTCAGGGGGATATATGTGATATCTGCCTTACAGATATCTCCCAATACAGAGTGTTAAGTTATCTCTACTTATGGCATCCCTACTGCAGTATACCCTTCCCAATGTTCAACCTGAAAACAGTTTAATCTACCCCTTGAGCAGAAGTTAAAAGATCAGACATTCAACATAGGAATTCTATGATCTAGAATCTAAACATTACCCAAATATCCAGATTCAGAAGAAGAATACATGCAATACTGGAGACAGAATTAACACAACACATGCTAAGATAGCATTTCTCATATAAGATTAATCATGAAATCAGTGGGTTCATGCCAAAAACATACAACAAGAGATACATAAACTCACAGGTTAAGCTGTACAGAGCAACCAGATCAGCTTGTTTTGAATTACAGAGCCAAAAATCTTCAACTTTCAACAACCACAAATGAGTAACACTTCCTGCTTATAACAGCCAGGTAGTGTACCACAGCAATTAATTACATGGTTGACCAAAAATCCCGCCAGATACACAGTATCAGAAAAATGGCGCTCAACGCATTACCAGATTGGCGCCCAAACATGAATGCAGCAGGTAGGGGAGGAGACAGGAAGAAATCTCGAGCCCTGCGCCACTGTCCGTCGATGTACACCTTCAATCGGGTACCAGATCCGCCCATACCTCTGCAACCTTCGCCATTAATGGCGCACCAACCCGCGGCCTCGGGAAAACGTCAATTCTGCATCGCAACCATTTCCCGCCGAGATTCATCATCATGATATTTGAAAATATGCAGGATATCAATTATCCCACATGCACCCCACGGTGACCTTTTCAACACTTTATATACTAGGCCACGAGCATGTATAATGTCGGTGCTTTTGCTCCTGACGACACTAGTATAAGACTTCATCATCATCCTCCAACAGCATGATATCCTGTCGCTTGAAATATCACCCTGACGTCAGCATCATATCGCAATATAACCTGCATGATAATCGCCTTCATCGGCACAACCTAATCCATCGGAGGAACATCCTCCTGTCGAGCCTATACCAAAAGTCTGGCCGATGAACATCCTGATGACGTCACCGTCATATCCTGCTGACGTCATCATCATATTTGCCTACTGCGCACCTCCTCATATCCGGATGACATCATCATCATATTTGCAAATATCGGGGGATCTCCACAAGATGATCAGTGTTAGAAATATGACCCCCCTGGACCTTGATGACGTCATCATCATATCGACATCAGGATGATATTCGGAAGACAACCGAATATTTGGAAATATCATCCTGATGCACAAATATCAGGTTGCACTGTAGCTCCACTATAAGATCGGGGCGATAGATGAATATGATGATGCTTGAAAAGATCACCCCCCACTAGATAATGCACGAAGCTGGCAGGCGGATATCTCCTTGATATCAGCATCATCATGACGCTGGAACAAACATACATCCGGGTGATATTCAAAAATGAAAATATCACCCCCTCCTTCGGAAATATCATGATGCAGATAGGCAGAGAAATAGATATCACCCTGACATAAGAATGACGTCAGCATCATCAGGATAATAAAACAACGAACATGAAGTGATACAACAACATCAGGATGATATTGACTAAGATCATCCTGACGTTCAAAATATGATGACCCCAGTGAATATCGGGTCACACTTAGAACTCTTCAACAACATCATCAGGATGATCATAACCAAGATCACCCGATGATAAAAATATCACCCCGGCGAAATATCATGCAGGCAGAAAATATGATGACCCCCGCAAGCAACACGGTGATAACTAGAAATATGATGATGATGATGACGACCCTTAAGAAAAAATAAGTCAGGTCGAACAACTCAAAGAATAATCCCTTCAGAAGATCGGGGTGACATCATCATCATGTTAGGGCAAGGTGATAATTGAAAGATCACCGGATACTTGAAAAATCACCCTCCGCAAGAAAATCAGGATACACTGTAGCTCATCAGCAGGATCAAGATGATATCCAAACATCACCCGATATTGAAATATGATGATCCTGATGAAAAACAAGTCGACAGAAAACATGATGATGATGACCTCCATCGAAGAAAATATGATGCTGCAGCTGAAAAATGCTGAGGAGGTCCAACACTTAGAACATTTTTTGGATACTTAGGGAAAGTGCCTGCATGAAAATTGCTCAAAAATTGTCAGTCAATTCAGGCACTAACACCCCCCAACCTTGTTTTTTCCCATCATGCGTACCCACCCTCCCTTTTCCCCTATTTGTCACCTTTTTCTCCATTTTTCTTCTATTTGTCCAATTTTTTTACTATCCTAACCTCATTCACACCTGTCGAGATTTTTTTCTGAAATTATTTTTATTTTTTCCAAAAAATTTCTCGAGGGATCACCCAGCATATCTTTCAGCTTCCATTACTCTTCTCCATTCTGGCCACTGACTGAGACATCTTTTTTTTTTAGTTTCTTTGACACGACACCACCTAATGGGACACCATATCAAAGAGGGGCAAAATGTAGACACCTGAAATTTGTCATCACATAATTCATGTCATCACACTGCATTTGCATAAATTCTTATCAAATCACCTAGTTTTGACTATTCCACACTAATTAATTAAATTCACAACAATCATCATATTCCTCTATTTTAATTAAATAATCCAAATTATTTAATTAAATCATTATTCCTCCAACTTTAAATAAATAAATCAAATTTCTCTCCACTTTAAATAAATAAATTCAATTATTTATTTTAATAATTTGTTTCCTCTAAAATGAATTAAATTTAATATTTAATTCAATTATCCCATGTGCACATAAAATTAAATTATTTATTTATTTAATTTCTCAGTTATCCTTACCCACCATAATTTCCTCTGGTCTAATCAATTAACAGATCAATCAAATGAGATGATTGATCAATCAATTCAGTCATCTAATCAATCAAATTAGTCATCTGATCAATCAATTCATTCTTCTGATCAATCAACCCAGTCATCTGATCAATCTATTCAGTGAACTCTCTAATCAAGTCTGTTAACTCCCATGACTAATGAGAGAACTAGAACACTTGTTCTTCTCTAATTCACGCACATTCTCTCAACCATCCTCAACCATTGATCTTTTTGATGTTCCTCAATTGTTGATCTGTTGTCTCATAGGTCTATAAATGGAACCTCATTCTCCATTTCTCGACATCTCTCATTTTAGTAAACTTAGGTTGTCATTATTATTCCTTGGGAGATAATGTTAGGCTTGTTGATAGAGCAATCCACATTAGCAAAGAGCAAAGAGCAATCCACTTGAGGTTTGGATGCAATCTTAGTACGCTTCATTAAGTATGGTTTGTTTGATTGCTTAGAGTTCATTTGTATTGTTTTACTATTTCTTTTGAGTTCATTTATGTTTATCATTGCATTCAAATTATTACCATCACACCACCTATTAGGGTTTACCTGAGTGCTCTTCCACCCGTAGGTCAAGTATTGTCACAAGGGGATGCATGCCACATGTCCCCTTCCAATAATGACTCCAACCCACTTGGACTATTTATTCATCTTCATGCAACACATCACCACACCATGTATCTACTTTCCTAATGTATTTTTGATCTGTTGTTGTACACTAGTAGTACTAGGAGTCACTCACACTTGATGATGACACGAGTACTTGTTGTCTATATCTCTTATCTTGTCACACACACACACCAAAAAATTGTTAGTTTATTTTTAGGTTTTCTTTGGATCAACTTTATGGGCATTGCACTAAACATTATTTTCCTTTGTTAGACAATAGATCTTCTTTGAATCCCTAGGATTCCCACCCTTATTGACTAGGCTATGGATGTGGATTTATCCCTAGTATGATTTGCATTATGATTTTGTCCCACCATTTCAAAATCTAAATTTCCCAGTTTTAATGCACACAATTTCAAAACATGTATATTCCACACATGCTTGTGTACCAAAATATTTTTAATTAAGCATCTAAGATCTTTTATTTAAGGACAATCCTAGTTCATTAGTTATCATTTAAAGATGATCAGTAGAATGCCATATTAGATCACATCATTGCAAAGCAATGCTATCATAGGGCTTGCATCAACACTTGTAGTAGCAGATAACACACTACATCCTCATTTTAGGCACTTGCATATTTGCTATGTTGGAAACAAGGTAGATAACTGAGAGGGTGGGGTGAATCAGTTATCTTAAATTTCTTAACTTTCTTTTCTCCTTTAACAATTAGTGTAGCATCAAAACATATAAGCATATATAACCATGAGAGCAGAAATAAAATCAACACACATAACACAAAGATTTTTACGTGGAAAACCCTGTTAAGGGAAAAACCACAGGGTGACTAACCCAAGATTGTATTCTCTGTTAAAAGAATAAGAAGTACAAAATGGCACTTACCAATTAGGGCTCACTGCCCGAGCACACTGGTCATAAGAGGCACACTGCCTAGAAGAGACTCACTATCTACAAGGTATATAGAAGGTAACCAGGTGTTTGAACTGATGAGAGGCATCCATATATGCTGAGGTTCAATTCCAGTTAGGCTCAATATACTCATCTAATGCAGTTCATTCTTCCTTTGCTTTAGTGCTGCTATTCTATCACATACCGGACTTGTATTTCTGCTTCCACACTTATCTCTACCTTTTCTCGCACACTATATCTACACACACACACTTCTTCATACCAAAATCAATTTGGTATATATATCCGCACCAAGGATTTCAACATCTTTCTAGTCAGCAACTGGAATACTCAAGATATTTCCAAGACACTAATCTGTCAGCTGAATCCATGCTTAACATGTGATGCGAATCAAAGACATAGACATAGAACTCATCAACCAAGTCGACAAACCATGTATGTTCCCTCAAATAGCTTGATCACCATCAATTTTTGATCCGGATTAAAATCTGATGCTTTGTCGGTCAATTCTTCCTCAGTCTACTTTGCCTGTCAGGAACCCAACACTTAGATGCTCATATCTTTTCACTCATTCTTCACCAGAGGCTCAATCTCTGGAATGTAGTAGTCATGGTACTCCTCTTGACTTGTCCAAGTCCACAACTTGTTGAGTTACACCATCTAAGAGATCCGGACCTGATTGTTAGACCTTGCTGCATGCTATGTTCTTGCTCACCGGACTAAAACACTCTTTAATCTATCTTCTGGTATAGACATACTATGTGTTGCGAATGTGTGGGATGGACTTTGTTGCCATCAATGACAACAATCATGAAGCCACACAGTGTCTCTTGCCAACAATCTCCCCCTTTGGCATTGATGGCAACACTTAGTGAAAAATGACTAAGTGTCATAGCAAACTCCCCCTTGGCTGATGCTCTGTCTTATGTACACTTTTACCAGAGCTCCCCCTTAGTTGGATTCCACATTTTTCACTACTCCTCACTCCCCCTTTGACATCAATGGCAAAGGGTGGAATCTGCACACCAAAATTTGCAAAAATCAATCTATACATAACCGCATAAGTATATATACATGTTATACTTACATATACTTACATATATCCGCAAAAATGGTCTTCAACTGGACAAATTCTATTGTCCAACTCTGCTTCATCCTATCCAAAATTGAGATGTGACCACTCAACAAAAATGTAAAAGATTCTACTCTTCTTAAGTTTGCCAGATCACTGGTCCAAGCTGTGGTCTGAGCATCAGTTAAGGCCTCATGCATTGCCTCTAACTTAGGGATAATTATCCCTCTTAGTTCACTCATCCTGCTTATTATATTCTTCCTCTCCTTTTCAAGCCTCTTTATTTCATTTATAATGGCAATAGCCTGGCACTCTTGAATCATTATGGATGAGGTGAGAGGATCAAAATTCTAAGATAAACTTGACAGTTTATCTTCTTGTTCTTTACCTTCTTTTCAATATCCTCTGTCACTTTAGACCAGGATAGACAAAATTTATACATTTCTCCACCATCTTTAAGAGCATTCTCTAGGCTCTTCATCCCAATATCCAGGGTCCTCCTGTCATTAGTTATGAGTCCCAGCACCTTAGTGAATCTCTTTCCCAAAAATTCTTTTCAGACTTTCTCTTCTGCCGATTTCTCCAAAAAATCAAAATGGGTGCTAACAGAGTTAACCAGAGATTTCAAGTTACCAGATGGAGAGGCTGAAAGATGCCTTTGGAAGGGTGGCATGATCTTCTCTAGCACACCAGATGCAATCTCTATCAGCTCATAGTCTTCCATGTGAGACTTCAGAAGCTTTTCTTTTGCTTTAGCTTGAGCAAAAGATGCTACCTTCATTGTCTGGACCGGAGAGAGGGAGTCAAAATTGAGTGGTCCTTGAAATAGTTCTGGTTCATCTATTTCCATCATCTCTTTGGTCAAGAAGTTTTTCACTGCTTCTGCAGTGTCTCTTGCTGGAGATAGAGTCTTCTTTCCTTTTGCAACCTCAGAACTGTCATCAGAGATCTTCTCTGTGTGTTCTTCTTCTCTTCCCTTTTCCTCCTCTACTTGACTCAATTTCTCCTCTTTTCTTCCTTCTCCTTTAGTTCCGGAGTCTGCAGGGGGATCCGGAAGAGAGATGTTAACTTCTTGATGGACTTCCTCTTCCGAAACAGAGGAATCCAAGTCCTTAGTCTTCTCCTCATCCATCTCTTTTGGTCCTTCTATAATTTTCTCAATAGATTCTTCCTTTGATGCACTTAATCCTTCAACATCCATGGTAGAAGGTTCTTCATATATGTCCTCTATAACATGAAGATTGAATCTTTTAAAGGCATTCCGAAGGATGTCTTCTATTTCTTTTGCTACTTGATCAGTCTCTCCAAGCATAAGTTTGTTCATTCTTGCTTTGCTTCGGAACTCATCCTTGCAGTCCTTAAAGATCATGGTCATTTGTTTTAGAGTAATGGAAGGATAGAGCTGAATTGCAATCTATTCCCGGATCTCTAAATCCTTTTCCTTAGCATTCTCTTTTCTGAGTTCAAGTACCTTCTCTAGACTTTTGGGAATTAGAGAAATGATTTCAATGAATGCTTTATTATAAATGTTTAGGTACTTAACTGTAGCTTCCTCCAAAATTCTTTTGTCAGTATCACTGTAATCATCATAAAATTCAGTGACTGGTTGCAGGTTCCCGTCCACTGTGACTGCCTTGATGATATCATCAATAGAGAGAGTAGGCCTTTCAACAAATCCTTCTGCCTTTTCTTCTTTGTTTTTACTGGCAGAGGGTTCCCCATATGTTTTCTTCTTCTTCTTCATTTTCTTAACTTCCTCATCAGACTCTGTTTCTTCATCATCCTTTTGGCTTGTGTATGACCTTGTGGCCTTTGTTTTCGTTCTCTTTTCTCCCTTTTTGGATGTCTTGGATTCCAGTTTTGAGGCTTTTGGGCTCTTAGAGGTGGTAGGTGCAGAGCTCTTGGAGGATCTAGTCTGGGAGGAGGCTTGTACCGGAACACTTTCCTTTTCTACTTCTTGTTTCTCTTTCTCAGCTCTTTCTATTTTCTCTCTATTTGCATCAACTACCTCTTTTGATATGCCATATCTTTTGGCAACTTCCTCTACTTCCCTTCTCACTTTTCTTTTCATCTTTGGTTGTCTCAGTTCAACATGTATTTTTACACTTAATTCTTGAAAGGTTCCAAACCTTTCTGCCTTAGGGTCCTTAGGCTGACTCAGCAAGTGTTGGACATGCAGCTCCAGGATTTTCTCAGCTACCCCATAGCCCATTGGCATGATCCAGACTATTCTGGGCTCAACTGCCTCCATTAGGAATTGATTAGTGTCTACCATGAAGCATATTGTATCCTTATATTTTTCAACTATTATTTGAGGAATTCTTTCTCTGGCCTGCATCATACCTTGGAAGTTTTTAAAATATCCCCAGAGTGTTGTGCTTTGAGCCTTGGCATCACCAAGCCCATACATGTGGTCTCTGATTTGTATGGAAACCGGTCTGTCATTTTGCCATACCCAACCACTTGATCTGGGTAGCTCATTCATATAGTAAAAGAAGAGACATAGTATTAGACCACCATACTTGAATGAGTTCTTCTTATCCTTCTTGATCTTCTGCAAGTTTTCTAACAGTTGGTTTAGAAGAAGATCACATAGGTCATAATCAACATTTTCCCTTAGCATCTGATATGCTGTATAAATTACAGTTCTGGACATAGAATTCTCTCTGCTAGAATGATAGATTTTATAACCAATAATCATAGAGGCAAATTTGATATCTGGATCTGTGATATCTTCTATTGTCATGGCTCTTTTGTCAAACTTAGATCCAGTAGCCTCACTTACTGTATGGTTCTTAACAGATTTGAGTGCAGGCAACCCACCAAATGAGTGCAATCTAGTTACTACTCCAATTGCATCTTTTGTTATCTTGAAGGGATTCAACAACCACATGAAGTTGTCATGTATTATGCTAAGAACATACCGGACCCATTCATCTTCTGCAAAACAGGGAAAGTGGATGCAATGTTCAAAATGCTTATCCCGGATGGCCTTGTATTGAGGTTTGAGTTCAAAAGTTTCATCTATTAGTTGTTATGGTAGATATCCATAAGCTTTGATTCTCCAAATTCCTCAATATTGGCATGGATGTATACCCTAACATCTTCTACGTGTAGAACTCCATGCGGAATGCTAGAAAAGGCACCTAAGGGATCAACTTCTAGGGATTTGTAGGGGTGTTTCTTGAACTTTGGGCGCGGCCTATAAGTGATTTTAACAACCATTGGAGTAGCCATATTTGCAAAAGATTCAGAGAGAGATATTCAGAAATGGAAATACCTTTTTACTCTTCTAGGGTTCACAATATGCGCCAGAAAAGATCGCTAGTTGAATCGGATTCTGCAGTTGATCTTTGAGAAGGTTGTAACAATCTTGATGCAGAGCTCTTCATTTCTTTTTCTCAAATGCAAATGTGCAAATGATGAATAAGAGTACCCTTTTATCTTTGCGCAAACCCTAATTTCCTATTGCAATAAATGCACAACTTAAGTTATTTTGGTTGCCTTGTTCTGAGAGAGATCTCTCCGAATCACTAAGATGCATTTAGAATTATTTTTAGTGATAATTGACAATGTATTTCCTTTCCTCCAATCATGCCATTTATCCGCAGATCAAGATATTTCAATTTCGAATCATATTGGATCTAACTGTGAAAATCTTGCTTTTATTGGATGGCTATCAAATCGGATCAATCTTGGATGATTAAACTCATCAATACTCCTTGCGGATCTTTCATATTTTTACTGGGGGTTATTTAGATATCTCTTTGAGAACCGTTTGATCCGCAACATTCCATGTGCCAAATTTAGGCACCAATTGACTGGCTGGGGGAATTTATTTTCCTTTGTGACTCCCCCTGAGCCAGAGCTCATCTATTTAGTTTCCAGAAGGAATATCAGCACCAGATTCTAGTGTGGATCCATCTCCAACATTTTATGTACTCTTCTTCACCCAAATCTTGTTCATCTCCCTTTGAACTTCATCCGTATTCACTTTGCCTTTTCCTTTATCTTGATTTTGATTATGATGTACCGTGCCCTTTTTATCCTGATTCTTACTTCTACAGAATTTGGCAATATGATCGGATCTATTGCAATTGTGGAAAACAACATTTCTTTGCCTATTTGATTGATATCCTATTGATATGCATTGATTAGCCATGTGTCCCATTCTATTGCATGCAAAGCATCTACCATTGAATGAATTGTTTATTTGCATATTTCTGCATTCATGAGATTTGTGACCATACCTTTTGCAGTTGAAACACTATTCAGAGAAGGATGAATTAGTCTGATTCATTCTTCTTCTTCACTGAGTTGCTTTATGACCGAAGTTGTTGCAATTGTAGTAGTATCCATTGAAGGATGGATATCTTTGAGCATTTGGTTGCCTTACCAGAGGTCTTCTAGGCCCATTTCTTAGATTTCCTCATCCAGAGTTCTTCTGACCGGATCCAAACTTTCACCTTTCTCATATCCCAAGCCACACTTGTCATCTACCATCTTTTGGTTTTCAAGAACTTCAAGTTGAGCAGAGCTTATCTTGAATTTCTCTTTGTATTCATTTGTTGTTTGAAGATCTTGTTTGAGAGTGTGTATTTGATTCTCAAGTTCTTCATTATCTCTAGCTTCTTCAAGATCAGATTCTAGATGCCTAATTATTTTATCCATTTTGTGGCAGTCCTCTGACTTCTCCTTGAGAGATTGTTTTAGATTATCTTCATTTTTTCTTATCTCTTCAATATCTTGGGTGAATCTCATAACCCCTGATTCCATTTCATGTCTTACCATAATGAGCTCTTTTGATAGCTTCTCACATAGCTTGTTTTTCTCATTCAAATCTTCATTAGTATCATTGGCTTCACTTTGACTTGCTAATTGTTGTAGTTCCTTTCTCTTTTTCATAGAGATACTCAGTTTGTCTTTTATCTCATTTATGAAATCATCAGCTTGTTTGAGTCTTTCTCTCAAGTTATTGACTTTAGAGTGAGATTGCTCAAGATCATCTAGGGCAGACTGAAGTTGTTCCTTCATACCATACATATCCATTAAGATTCCTAGATCTTCCTTAAGCTGTTAGACTCTGTTTAGAGGAACTTAGCTCTGATACCAATTGTTGGAAACAAGGTAGATAACTGAGAGGGGGGTGAATCAGTTATCTTAAATTTCTTAACTTTCTTTTCTCCTTTAACAATTAGTGCAACAGCAAAACATATAAGCATATAACCATGAGAGCAAAAATAAAATCAACACACATAACACAAGGATTTTTATGTGGAAAACCCTATTAAGGGAAAAACCACGGGGTGACTAACCCAAGATTGTATTCTCTGTCAAAAGAATAAGAAGTACAAAATGGCACTTGCCAATTAGGGCTCACTGCCCAAGCACACTGCCTACAATAGACTCACTATCTACAAGGTATATAGAAGGTAACAAGGTGTTTGAACTGATGAGAGGCATCCATATATGCTGAGGTTTAGTTCTGATTAGGCTCAATATACTGATCTAATGCACTTCATTCTTCCTTTGCTTTAGTGCTGTTGTTCTGTCACATACCAGACTTGTATTTTTGCTTCCACACTTATCTCTGCCTTTTCTCACACACTATATCTACACACACACACTTCTTCACACCAAAATCCATTTGGTATATATATCCGCACCAAGGATTTCAACATCTTTCTAGTCGGCAACCGGAATACTCAAGATATTTCCAAGACACTAATCTGTTAGCTGAATCCATGCTTAACATGTGATGCGAATCAAAGACAGACATAGAAGTCATCAATCAAGTTAGCCAACCATGTATGATCCCTCAAATAGCTTGATCACCATCAATTTCTGATCCAGATTAAAATCTGATGCTCTGCCGGTCAGTTCTTCCTCAGTCTACTCTGTCTATCAAGAACCCAACACTTAGATGCTCATATCTTTTCACTCATTCTTCACCGGAGGCTCAATCTCTGGAATGTAGTAGTCATGGTACTCCTCTTGACTTGTCCAAGTCCGCAACTTGCTGAGTTACACCATTTGAGAGATCCGGACCTAATTGTCAAACTTTGCTGCATGGTCTATTTTTGCTCACCGGACCAAAACACTCTTCAATCTATCTTCCGGTATAGACATACTATGTGTTGCAGATGTGTGGGATGGACTTTGTTGCCATCAATGACAACAATCATGAAGCCACACAGTGTCTCTTGCCAACATGCTAGTCATGATTTCACTTATTGTAGATCAGTAAAGGGAACTACCCATCAACAAGGAAGTTCTACATCTTCGCTCCCAACATGAAAAATTCTTAAGGTTATTTTAAGCATCACCCCATTTCAAATATCTAGCACTCCCATAGGCAAATAAGTGTAGAAGTGTAGAGCAATAAAGGAAATATCCACATGAGGACATATTGCCCCAAGATTAATTTGTGGGTATGACCCCATCCTTGCACAAGGAAGATTACTAAGCATATCTATTGTAGTTAGAACTATACAAGTATGATATTAGATCTTATATTCTGATCATCAAACATGGTAGACAATTAAATAATATACTAAAGTAAACTATTCTAACTCTCTTATGTGTGTTTACATTTATTGGTCTCAAATAAAAAAATCTAAGTCTATTTATTATTTGATGCTTTCAATAGACCTAAATGTTTACACATACCATGTGGTATTATTTAGGTTTGAATTTAGTCTACAAAGTTTTATGCCTCAATACCAACTCTTTATGCTATGAGTCGCATTCAAAGGCAGTGTAGCCAAATGGGGGATGGGTCAAAAAGTTGTGGCTAAGCAGGAACTCTGTTATTTTATGTGTTCTATAATCTATATATCATGACAAGTGTTCAAATGTCAAATTGTTTTATATTTTGTGTGACCTTAAACATTGTTTATGTTCTTGAATTTCGAACATAAATCAAAATAGTTGTTATATTGGTCTATTGGTGAAGATGAATTGTTTACAAAGAACTTAGTATGGATCAAGTCTTGTTGAATGCAAAGGCCTACGAAACTCTAAAGGAATAATTGAAATTGTGCCCCAAACAACTTTGACAAATTAAATACTCCTAAAAAAAATTAATTATTTATACACTCTTGATTCATACTCTCAATACCAATAAGTTGGTGAAATTATTCATGATATTTATCCTCTCATTAAAAAATACAAATTTAAAAATTCAAAACTACCAGTCGCACAACACTATTGTGCTGTTGTTTTGTTGTGGATATTTAACTTTAACATTGACCTTTATACTTTAATTGAAGGTCCCAGACGTGATGGATGTATTCTCTAAAAATGTACATTGTTTCCCGATCCAACTTGGAGGCCCCCCGGCTCAACGACCTGTCTTAACAATTCCAAGTTAGCATTCAAAGAAATTCCCACCCCGCGGGCAATGTGCGTGGTGAACAAGTTTCTATGAAAAAGTAAAACTAAAAATATCATATATCAGAGAAAACGTATACCTATGAATGGGTCAAAGTAGACTGAAATTCATCTCTCGTCGGAGCCCATGATATGCTCGATCTAAATGGTTTAGAGCTATGAAAGTCAAGGTTTTATTTTAATTGAAAGAAAGCTTTATTAAAATGGGAAGAATATAATATAATTAAGTCATATAGCATATTAAAATCATTATTAATTGATGAGGCTTAACTAAAGCAAGATGAGGGAACAAGTCAACATTGTTCCTCAAAACCATCAAGTCCTTCATTATAAGTTATAGACTTGGAAAGATTTGAAGTCAATATGGTCAATCTGCAACAAAATATCAAAAATGTACCATTTGGGTCAAAACTATACTATTTAAGTTAAAATTGTAGTAGGGGACAAGACCATAGGTGTGGAATTGGTCCATGTTTGCATACAATTTAAGAATTCACAAAGCACAATTGTCTCAACCTGTTCATTCCAATCTAAATTTAGAAATGAAGTAACAGTCATTTGTCATAGTATTTTCATCTCCACTTACAAGGTGCATATTTATTGTTGTTATTTCATTCCTATTTCACATTAGATCAAATACAAATTTATATCCCATCTCTTTATCTAGGTTAATTTTATTATTATTTTTATTGTATTTATTTAGGTACCCTAAATATTTATGTAAAGGTATATTTTATTTTCTTACATAAAAATGTTGAGCCTAGCATTTGGAACCCTCTAGGATATTTATAGTTCCCACCATGTCCCATTGAAACATGTGTCCCCGAACTAGAGCCACTATTGGAACTCATAATTTTTATAGTTCCCAAACTTGCAATCATTCCTTTGCTTGCCACTCTTTGTTGTGTCTATGTGTGTTGCCCATCTTATATACCCGATTTGAGACATGTTATATGAGCCTTCAAACTAAATTCATTTAAATGAATATCCCTTGAGTCCTTCACAAAAAATTCTCTACGTGTCTCATGCTACATTCTATATTGAGCAGTATCTTTTTTAAGCTTTGTATTAGCTTCATTTAACAGCAGCGGGCCAATAAATTTATATGTAGGAATCACCACATGTCGATATCTCACAATAGGAAAATCTTGTTAGTTTTGATAATGTTTCTTGTTGCGCCATTCATTGATTCATTTGAGTTAGCAGGAGGCGGGACCCATGTGTCAAGACTCAACAAAGGAGATCGGTGAGGCCATTGATTAAAAAAAAATTGAATGATGCCACGTGGTTGAACCTCTCACTCTCCAAAAGGTTGTAGACTGACCCAAGTAACTTGAAGCACCAAGGTGACAAGTAGCATTGAGTCAGTAGGAGGCGGGGCCTAGGTTACCAAAGAGTCATTAAAGAATGAGGTTGCAGAGCTGTAGATAAAATGTGATGTGCCTTTCCACATGGTGCAATCTTGCACTTTCTAAAGGTTGTTAGAGTTTATACAAGTTTCAAGATGTGCTAAGGAAACATGTGGTGTTGAGTCATATGTGGCAGGTCCCTCTCATGTTTCATTAACGCAAGGACCCAATGGCTTCCCCGTGACACTTGGCGCCTCCATGCACATTTTGAAGGAAGGTAACTTTGACACACCTTGCCAGTTGCACCATTGAGACACATGGTGCTTACTCATATGTGGTGGGCCCTTTATGAATCAAAGGAAGAGGAAATACATGATGGTTTGATCGAGACAGGTGTCATCATGGTGTAACATTTTGAGGCCATATTCTGACACAAATTTCTCATTGCACCATTGGCCAAAGAGGTATGAGTCATCAAGCTAGCAAGGCCCATCTATTTGAAGCCCGACAAAGGAAAAGAAGAAGGATCTCATTCTAAATGATGCCATGTGGTGCAAGCATGCTAATCTTCAAAGGAGATAGATATGACACCTTTTCTTGATCTAATATTGGTTAGTACTATTTGAGTCATCAACGTGGTCCCGATTTCATCAAAAAAGAAAGGTTGAAGGAAGAAAAACATCAGGAAGACACTTGTCAATGTTGCACAATGTTTCAGTGATGCATCCTTGACACACCAAAGGTGCAGCATGATGGAGACATGTGGTAGAGGAGGCCCAACATAGATCAAAAGCATCCTGAACCGTCTGATCAAGAATTCAATCCAACAATCAACATAATATAAATAGGAGCCTGAAAGAAACATAAATAAATACATGTGGCACCTTTGTGCAACACTTCATTGAATTAAATCAGACAAACCAAAGGCATTGCACCTTTACTCCATGTGGCATGAAGGGACCCAGTAAGGAGGGAGTATTTGGAGCCATCCAATCAAGAGTTTCATCTAACAACTCATACACCTCAAAAGAATCACATGAGATGTCAGAATTAAGTGATGCACCTTTGTTACACGTGTCACCGAGAATCACGATGAATGCATCAGAGAGACTCTAAAATGTAGATCATGAATTAGAAGAATCCAACGATTTGTGTATCATTAGGATTGTAAAAAAAGTAGAAGTGAGCCTCATGCATAGGAATTCGATGAGATTTACATGCCCCAAGCCTTCTTCTAAGACACTATTATCATAATCAAGGATAATGTGTAGTTATGTGGTGAGTTTCAAAATCAAGGGAAGGATAAGAATAGAAGATTCGACAATCTATATATAGGTTTTTTTTAAAAAAGAAACAATTTGCATGTTTAGTATGCATGGTTTTTTGCATGATCATTTTCATGGATTTTTAAAGAAAATTCTATATAATGTAATGATCTATCAATTTGTAAGTGTTTGAAAAAATATGGGAAGAGAAACTATTGAGATACTGTAATCTGTTCTAAGGAATAATAGAGATCCAGAGTTGTTTTCATTGTGTTTACTATAATAGATTCACTTTGTAGCACAGTTATAAGTAAGAGCTTGTGATTCTGAGTGTCTCCTTTATTGCGTTGCATGTTCTTAGAAAATCATATGTTTTCAAAGGAAACAAATAATTTATTCCTGCATGTTTTCTATAGAATTCAATGATCTGATTAGTTTGTGTTTAAGAAACATGATAAATCTTTTCAGATTATGAATGGGGTATGTAATCATTGTGAAGGATTACTAAGTAGATTCAGATGCATGCAATTTTTTAGTGGGTTTAAATCAATGTAAGGCAATGATATTATTGTAATGTAGAAAAAGGGGGAAGATGAGATTTAGTTAATTAATTGATTAAATCCTCCTTTCACTACATACATTCAAGGACATTAAACCAAGTTGAATCATAACTTTTGCAAGAGGACTCAGCTATCAGGTTTGCTATCACTTGGAATGATAAGGAAATTTGGAATTGTTTGATTACTTTGTTAAACCTTAGCCTGATTTAGCTAAAAACCCTAATTTTATCAAATTGTAAGCAAACAGATGAAACACATCAAATCCTTCTACATAAAGACACTAAATGTAGATTAGATACACACCAAATTTCAAGTTTCAGAAGGCAGAAAAGTCAGGGGCTAAAGAATGGGCACCCAAGCCCAAGGTGCTGCTTTTTTAGAGGGTTTCCTGATATCTTATGCTATAGACTGCAACTACTTTAGAGGTTTTCAACACTGTGAATTTGGAGGGAAAAAGAGTAGGCACCCAAGCCCAGGGGCTTGCTTTTCCTTCAAATCTAGATTCTTGATGCTCTATAATATCTCCTTGCAACTCCACTCTGTCAGATCCTGCACCTATCACTTGCAATCACAAGAGAGGGGTTGGGGGTTGTGGTGTTTAGGAGCTTGCCTTAGTTAAGCCCTAGAATGACATTTAAGCCTTCCAACACTATTGTTAGATAGCTCGAGTGCATGTCCTTGGTGGACAAAGGCAAAAGCAATGATGAAATAGATTGATAAAAGTACAAATACATATCACCTCGAAGGTGTAGCTCTCAAGGAGATGAAGATCTTTCACACCATGATAAGGTGAAGCCAAATCTGCAATAACAATACAAATACAACACAAATCTACTCTGCAACACAGTGAATGCCTTGAATGCTTTTCGCTCAATGATCATAAATTTGCCTAAAGTTCACAATCATCTTCTCTTGTTTAAAATGAAGTCCTAAACATGATTATATATGCATTCCCACTATAATTTCATAATTCAAACTTGAGATGTTGGTAAGGAACACCTCTAACAGTAACTTTACTGACATTAAAATTTGGGACCCCACCAAAATAAGGCTGGGCAAGGGCGCGGACGCCCTTGTCCTAGGACCTATTTTGGGACAGGGTTAAGCTCTGTAATGTCCCTCAAGTCCCATTTTGACATGGGTTTTGGGGCATTTTATTTCGAGAGTTGTTTCTAAGATGCATGATTAAAATTAAGGGACCCAAGAGTTAAACTTAGGAAGTAAAAGTCCAAGGGGGACATTTTATGACATAACATTTAGCCCCCACTTCAATGTATGTATGATCTTACGACCCATACATGCATTAAAGTACAGTCAAAACACATCAAGCACATGAAGCTAAGGCATACACAAAGATTGAGGACCTATTTCTAGCCCCCAGTCTCAGGTAAGCCTTAGAAAAACACATCGCAGACACACCAAATGCAATGAAGATAGTGACAGGAACGCAAAACATGAAGAAGACACACAAAACATGATGAATACATGAGAGCAGTCACTTAAAACACAATGAATACAATGATATAGCATTTTCATATATATATATATATATATATATATATATATATATATATATATATATATATATATATATATATATATATATATATATATATATATATATACGCAATGAAATAAAAATTACAACACACAAAACCCAAGAATGTAAGGGGGACTCATCGCCACACCCTTTACACTACACCAAGGGGAGAAAACACATCATACAAAGCCCAAGTCCACGGGGGACTCATTTCCACACCCTTTACACTACACAAGGGACAAATACACCATACATACCCAAGTGTAGGGGGGACTCATTACCGCACCCTTTACACTACACAAGGGGAAAACACACCATACAAACCCAAGTGTAGGGGGGACTCATCGCTGCACCATTTACACTACACAAGGGGAAAACACACAGAAGACACATGGAAGACACGAGTGTCGTATAGCATGTCAGAGACATACTATACGTCTTAAACATGGAAAACAAGGCGATGGAGCTTATTGCTAAGTCCCACCATCTCAAACACGCTACAGGCACACCTGACGGTTGGGCTTATGCCACAACAAATGCCAAAACACACTTAAGGTAGGATTGCTCTCTACCTCCTGATTAGGACTTTGTATAAAAGGATGTGCACTAGTTCAAGAGATAGACCATCCCACCTCGCGATGAGGGCTTTTGAAAAAAAGGATATAGTAATCCCGCCTCACGGAGAGGGACTTTTGAATTCAATTAATATAAAGATGTGCACTCATGGTGGAGATACAACATATTGCCTCACGGAGAGGGATTACAAACACGCTTCATTAGTACCAAAATCATTAGACAACTTACCTTATATATGCCCCCACCTTAAGGTGGTTGATGTCCTGTACCAATATCAAGCATGTTATGGTAGAGAGAAAACACAGAAGGGAAGAAAGAGCTTTCACAAAGCCCATGCCCCCAAGGAGACATGTTCTTATGATCTCCAAATGTTCCCACAAACACATTGATTATATATGCTAAGATAAACAACAAGATGGTTAGAAAATATTACTCTAAGATAACAACCATATTCAACATGAAAGCTAATGCATGCAAATAATCACATCAAGAGCCAAGCTTATACTATGAATTCGAAACTGAGTATAACCGTTGGGCTATACTGTAGGTACCTCAGAACCAAGTGTAACACAAGGCGAGATACAAGACAAAACAAAGTGCATGAAGAAGATGTATTCTACTAGCCAAGCATTGGATATATAGATCAACCCCATCTTCATGTATGGACTAGGTCCATTTATGCTTTCTTGTTGAAGGGACACGCGGTCTATATCAGTTAGTTGTTTGTTTTTTGTCATCCGCCAACTAGATAGAATCACTACAAGAAGGTAAACAGTAAAAGATAGAGAGGAGAACAAGTGCCTTAAGAACAATCACGTAGGAGGATGCCCCCAGGTCATCAACTGCAATGTTATGCTCCTAAGGCATGACACATAACAATAAAATAGAGGAGAAGCAAGATAGAAGAATGATGAAACAAATAGAAGAATGATCACAATAGAGGTGGTCTCCCAGTATCCTTGACCTTACAAGAGTATCAAGGGTCATCCCAAGAGGCCTAAACAACACATAACA
Organism: Cunninghamia lanceolata; assembly: GCA_027924645.1. Taxonomy (NCBI): domain Eukaryota; kingdom Viridiplantae; phylum Streptophyta; class Pinopsida; order Cupressales; family Cupressaceae; genus Cunninghamia; species Cunninghamia lanceolata. The sequence continues at coordinate 1,929,576 of BSBN01000887.1, forward strand.
CAACATGGGGGAACACAACACAAAAGAGGAGGCCACATAAATGAGCAACTAGGCTATGACAAAGGTGGCCACCAAGGTTAGAAATACTTACCTGGTGCACAATCGGACTAGCGGTTATCATAGAGAAAACCATCCTCTTCCCAATCTTGAATATCAGAGGAAAGAGGTTCATAAGGTATGATTTCCCAACTTTTACCTTTATCCTTAAGTTCTTCTTTTTCTATAAGCTCTTCTTTGTTTGATTCAATGGTAGGTGGTGGAATGTTTTCTTGTTGAGGTGTATTTGGTCAAGTGAAAGCTTGTCTTCTCTTCCTCCTTTCTCTTTCTTGCCTATTTCTTCGTTGTTTATTAGTAATGTTTTCAAAAGGATTCTCATGGTTTTTTGTAGTCTTCGACATTTTAGAGGAGGAAGCTGGTACAAATTTGATTTTATTTGATGCAGTGCTTTGTTCTTTATGATTATCTCCTGATCCTTGTAAGGATGACTGTAGAGGAAAAATAATGTGTTGTAGACTTAACTAATTTAGGGGAAAACCTATCTAAACAGTCCACTCTATCACTATGCATTCCTACATTGAATTATCAACCAAGGAGCATAAGCTTATGATGGTACTTGCAAAGTATATGCCTTTAGGGCTCATGTGGTTCCTAAATCATTCTATATTAACTTTAAACAAACAATCCTATTTTGCTAGAATTGACAGAATTATAAAATAGTGAAAATAGCTATAAATCCTAGTTGCTACGGGTACCTACAGCAAGGTCTATAGATAACTATTACAACAGGTAAACTTGTAGAATTAAATTACTAAATTGATAAGAAGGAAATGACTAACTACTAACCTCTGGAGGATTTGTAAATACACTAATATGCAATTGTTCATGAACTATATCTATTGATCAAAACATAATACTAACTTGAATTCAAATTACATTTTAACAGAAAACCAATAAACTGACATTAACTGAAATGAAATAAACAAGGAGAGAATCAATACCTTGAGTGGCCATCTCAAGAGACTGTCTTCCTTAACTAAAACCAAATCTAATCCAGATTCTACGTATCTTTGTAACACATATCAAAGCTTAACTTATTCCATACACAGAATAAACTCATATCAAGTGTTCAACAACGAAATATTTTCTGTCATATCCAAATTGTATTCCATAAATGTAACATGCTTGAGTCTTTGCACATAGAAAAGGAAATGATAACTGAATTGAACTGAACTCCCAACAACTTGACTCTGCTACCTTATATATCTCATCTTCCCCTTACTATACAAAATGGAGAGAGAGCCTTATTTATTAATTAACTGACTTTGATCATTTACCGCGCATAGATACTAGGTCGTGGAGTCAAGATCACATTCTTATTCTAATTGACTATAAGAAGAAGAATTCAAATCAAATTAGAAGTTTGATGCATGAACAATGTCCATAACCATATTTGAAACAAATCCACTCCTTAATTTATTATTATCCATGATGCTCCATAATTGTCTTCAATTGTCTCTACATTCTTAGCGTTGAAACTCATACTTCTATTAACTCCTTTGTCTGCAACTTGCTACAAATGCTCAATCTCATCGTGACAGGTCCAATTCTACACATAGAATTAGTTCCCAAAAGCATATACCACAAGCATTCTCCATGACTAACCATAAAAACATCTTATTTATACTTTTATACATATCTATATCTAATTCATTCATTAGATAATATGATCATCACATTCCATATTAATATTATAAGTTTAGGTCTTGGAAGTATAAAGAAGGTCAACATATCATAGTGCAACATGGGTAAATGTCTTAACGGATGCTATGAAAGAAGTCTTTGAAGTATAAAAAGCAACATAAAAGAGACTAATTCTGTAGCCCATCATTTCCCCCCAACTAACCTTTGGCTTGCCCTCAAGCAAAATTACTCAAATAGATACCTAGGGAAATGAATTATAATGTAAAATTATTTGCCTCAAGTCCATTACTACCCTGACACCCTCACCCTGTTTCAGATAGAACCCATTGTAGCATGAAAGCCTTTGTAGTCTAATAGCTTCTGCAGTCCTGTATTCCTCTCCCTTTTCTCCTGTCTAGTGTGGAACTGGATATAAGAGTAGAGGTGGATGGTAGGTAAGAGGTAACCATGCCACACCTTGATTCTATGAAATTTAAATGTATTTGTGCAATCTTTTAGACATGTTCATAAAGTTATGCAAGGAATGAGGTTCTTGCTGTTGAAGATTAGGTGTCAAAATGATCCATCTGCTTTGCATATATCTAACACAACTTTGTAAAATGGATCCCATCATTCTCTGTACCATTCTGTGATCCCTTATTCTTAGGTCCATAATGATTTTGCATGGGCCCTTATGAGAGAGAAGTCTGTACCATTTTATGAGGATATCTTCAGGATTAAGTGCCTCTTGTCTGATTAGTAGTGATACCTTCTTCTCATATTCTTCATACCTATCCATCAATTCTCCTCTCAACTTTTCATTATTTAGGTATGATATTATTGCTTTCATCTGCAAATCTCCAACATTTATAAAGGGATTCCATTCTGTATCTTCCTCTAATAGGTAATTGTGCAAATAGAACTCACATAGATGATCTTGTTGTTCTATCCTGACCTTTTGAAAATAACTAAAGAAACTATGTCTAGACTGCAGAGCTAGTTGGTCATTAACAAATCTATTGAATTCAAAACTAAGAAATTTCTCCTTTAAAAATAATGCATAAACCCTTGAAGGTGGTTTGCATTCAATGATTTCCATGGCCCTGTCAATTATACCTACCATTTTTGCCTCTAACTTCTTAATTTCAAGATTCTAATTCTCAATTATTTCATTGAATTTTTTCTTTTTTTATCCCAATTTTCTGTGTCTTGTTTTGACCTACTAGTGACTTTTAGCAACTCAAAACCTAATGAAATAGTAGTATGGCATGCTGGAGTTCTTACCTTAGGAAATGATGGAGGGGGTTCCTTCTCCTCATCTGAGATGATATTGCTAACAAATCCAATTTAGACCCTCGATTCTGTGTCTGAATCCTCTCCTCTAATTCATGTATCCTCTTTTCTTTTTCTATCTCCTTCTCTTCATACCTCTTTACCTGATCCTCTAGGGTTTTGATTCTATCCAATGCCTCCTAAAGTTCTTTCTGGAGGTCTTTTTCTTATAACAATTCATTCCTTTGCTCAAAATTTACATTACCACTATCATTGTTATCAGAAGCATTAAAAATTTCTTTAATAAGGCTACCAGGGGTTGCTTTTCTCATCTTTTTGGCAATAAATGGGTCCTCTGAGTCAAAGTCAGAAGAAGGAACATACCTTTTCTTCTTTGAAGAAGCATTCACATCATCCTTATTTGCAGAGATATCATCTTCAAGTATGTCAATAGGAACATTCACAGGAGTATTTCCCTTTTCCTCATAATCTTGTCTCCGTTCTTCAATCTTTTCTTTAGTCGTCTATTTCCTCAATCTACCTGATCTCCTCGGGGTAGTGGTTTCTTGTTCAATAGCCCTTTTCATCTTCTTTTTACCTTTCCTGTTCTGTCTCTCCTTTGCTTCCCCTGTATTGACATTTTTCTCCTTCTTTTTTCTTTTTGTCTTTTCTTTGCTGACATCTTTTCCTTCCTTCTTCTTTCCTTTCTTGCTTACAAGTTTTGGAGTCACACGTTCAGAAGGAGAGAATTAAGGTTCCCCTATTTCTTCAGGTCTATTTTCAGGGACATTTTCCTCCTTCAGTCCTTCATGAACAGGTTCATCTTCAGGTTCAACATTTTATGGGGGTTCCTCTTCCTCCTCATGAGGTTGCTCTAACAAGGTGGAAATATCAACACAATCCTTAAAGGTCTCCCAATCAATTTGTGGGTATTGTATCCACAAACTCCTCTTAACTAGTAATGCAATTAGACAATGATGAGACACCGAAGTATCTGCTGGCTTTCTTTGGTATTCTGAAGCCATTCTATTTAGGAAGTTATAGAGGTAGTTCAGAACATTCACCAATTTCTCATAACGAAGATGGTTCAATAATTAAAAATGCACAGTGTACAGCATATTATACCTCCCATCATAAGTGAAATACCTAATAATTTAGGTAGCACATTTGCCCCAGAAAAATGGCAGAGATAGGCATTTTGTACCTTGAGTTGTTGAGTCTAAATGCTCGCCTCACTCACAAAATTCTTCTCTGGCAGCAGCTGCATCAGCTCAGGCTGGGTATTTCAACCCGGTGCATGGTAGTTCAGTCACTTGGGCTATAGCTACCTTAGAAGCATCAACCATTAACCTTTTCACTACTGCTTCGTCACTTTGCAATGTAACTGCAAATTCTGCAGTCATATCATTGTCATACTCTGTCAATTTTAAGAAGTACTCAAGCCATCCTACTCTGGTGAAGAGTGGTAAAACAAGCACATCTTCAAGAATCTCCTTGTGCATAGATGGCTCTCTCCTTACTAAGTCACCTCTCATGTCTATAATCCTCTGTTTAATTCCACTTTGCCACCTTGTTAGACTTAACCCCAATTCTTATCTTCTCTACAATTCCTCTTACTGCTCAGGGTTAACTTGATTTGACTTAAGCAAAGATATTAAGAAGGTAACTCTCACTGGTTATTTACATAGTACACAGGGATGAAAACCCATTTGAAAACCAGTCAAAAAATCAAGAATGACACAAGAATGACAACCCTTCCCCCTGACTGAATGTGAAGTGACCTCACTCACGTGCCAAAGGAAGTGGTAGGAAGTTGTAATTATTAATTGGAATGGTATGTAATATTATTGTATGCATGAAGTAAATAAGGATAATGATAAATGAATAAAAAGAAATTTAATGGCAATCATGAAAAGTTACCTTAGGAACAATGCCTCAGAAAGAAATGTGGGAGCACACCTCGAAAGGATATATTATGTATAATGCAATTAATCTAGTGGAACTCCAAGGTCATGCATGTGGATGAATGGTGAGGTGGCACGTTAGCATGTGTGATTTGATGGAATTGCTTGAAATTCGACACTTGATGTGCAGGCATGGTGATGAAGCAAGGCGTAGTGTTCGGATTGAGTGGATTAGTGGGGAATTGCATGGAATACATCTGCAGTTTCTACAGGTGCTTGCAACATTGTTCCAAAGTGCAAATTTTGATAGTGATTAGAATAGGTGTAGAAGTAACAGGTCCCAGCTGAAATTTGTAAACAGGTCCTAGCTGAAAGATGTAAACAAGTCCCAACTGAATGTTGGAAACATCATGGTAAAGCTGTTGTGTGTGCATGTGGTGTTGTGTGTGCATTTGTTTGGAAAGAAAAATAGATTACGCCTCAACTACAGGGGTTGAGTATTCTAACTCAACCTCTGCATCACTAGTCAGGTTGTGTGGATCATCCTCTGACGCTGCATCAACTAGTGTCATAGTATCCTCATCAATAGCGTCAGATGCACCATATGTAGTAGCTAAGGAAACAATGAAGTCCTCCTTTTGCAATGGCCTCTTATACAACTTTAGTCTATGTCCATTGACCAAGAGTGAAAATCAGACCTCATCTATAGTTTGCAACTGAACAGCTCCATTTGGGAAAACTTGCATGATTTCATAAGGTCCAAGCCACCTGGATTGGAGCTTGCCCTTGAAGTCTTTATACCTGGAGTGATATAAAAGTTCCCAATCACCAACTGTAAATGCTTTGTTCTTGATATGACTATCATGCCATTTGACCCTCTATTTCTAGATAACTTCAGTATGGTGTAGTGCCTCAAGCCTGATTTCATCTAGAGCATTAAGATGTTGAATCCTATCTTGCTGTGCTGCTGTCAAATCCATCCCAAGCTCAACAACTATCCTTGGTATTTTATGTTAAAATTCAATTGGGAGGACTGCTGTTTTCCCATAAACCAATTCATATGGGGTAAACCTTGTGGTGGTTATCCATGTGGTTCTATAGGCCCAAACAACCTTTGGTAACCTAGTAACCTAGTCTCAGCTATGGAACTTTACTATCTTGGTTAGGATGTTTTCCAGTTCTCTGTTGGTCACCTCAACTTGTCCATTGGCTTGAGGGTGATAAGGAGTAGACTTTTTATGCCTAATTTGATACTCCACTAACTTGGTGATGAGATTAGATGTAAACTAAGGACCTTGATCTGTTACTATTTCCCTTGGCACACCATATCTTGTGAAAATGTCCTCATATAAGAATTTAGCTACATTACCATCTCTTGCAAACTATAATACTTTGACTTCAACCCATTTTGTAAGGTAATTAGTACATACCAGAATATACTCCTTATTGTTGGAGGTTGGAGAAATAGGGCCAACAAAATCCAGTCCCCACTTGTCAAAAGGAGCTAATGAAATTTGTGGCTACAATGGCATTTCATCACTTTTAGTTGGTATGCCCATTCGTTGACACCTATCATAGGCTCTTGTATATTTGATAGCATCCTTGTGAAGTGTTGGCCAATAATACCCTGTTGTCAAAATTTTGAAGGCTATTCTTTTTGCTGCAAAGTGTCCCCCACATGGTTCATCATGACAAGCCTTCATGATATCAAACACTTCATCTTCTCTGATGCATCTTCTCATGATGTTGTCTGGTTCAGTATAGAAGAGATGACCTGAAATCCAAGAGTAAGGAAAGCATTTGTGAACAAGTTGTCTCCTTTCTCTTGGTGAAAAATATCCTGGAACCTGCCTTGTGACCAGGTAATTTGCTCTATCGGCATACCAGGGTGTGTGTATAGTGAGGGCGAATAGATGCTCATCAGGAAAGGAATCATCAACCACACCATTAGAGGATTGAGGAGGCAATCTAGATAAAAAGTCAGTAACTACATTAGCCTTACCAGGCCTGTCAACAATTGTGATATCAAATTCCTGAAATAACAATAACCATCTGACCAGCCTGCCACCCACTATTGGTTTGTTCATCAGATATCTGATGGCTATGTGATCAATATGAATGAATACTTTGTAGTTGGTTATGTAGTGTCTGAACTTGTTGATGGCATAGACAACTGCCAACATCTCTTTCTCTGTTACTGTGTAGTTTAGCTCAGCCCCCTGCAAGTTTTTATTGATGTAATACATTGCATATTCCTTGTTGCTTTCTTGCTGGCCTAAAACTGCCCCGATGGCAAAATCTAATGCATCGGTGTGAATATGAAAGGGCAGTTTCCAATTTGGACCTCTCAAGACTGGGGCCTGTGTCAGGGCTGCTTTCAATTTTTCAAAAGAATTTTGACATTTAGGTGTCCAAGCAAATTCAATATCCTTAGATAGAAGTGCAAACAAGGGAGCAACAATTTTGTTAAAATCTTGAATAAACCTTCTATAATAACCTGCATGCCCAAGGAAACTTCTAACATCCTTCAATTTTTGTGGAATAGGCAGTGTTGAGATTATTTCTATATTCTTTGGGTTGACCTGGATATCTGTAGATGAAATGAAATGTCCCAACACCACTCCTTCAGTCATCATCATAAAACACTTTTCATTACTTAAGGACAAATTGTGCTCTGTGCATCTTTTCAAAACTTTTTCAAGATTTTGCAAAGCCTCATCAAATGTTTCACCATATGTGGTGAAGTCATCCATATAAATCTCCATGCTATCATGAGAAAAATCAGAAAAAATACTAAGGACTGCTCTTTGAAAAGTAGCTGGAGTATTGCATAGTCCAAATGGAAAAACAGAGTATGCATAGGTCCCCAAGGGACAGGTAAATGTGGTTTTATCCTGATCCTCTAGAGTAATCTTTATCTGATTATATCCACTAAAGCCATCAAGAAATGAGAAGTACTTCTTTCCTGCCAAAGAATCTAGGACTTGGTCAATAAACGACAATGGAAAGTGATCTTTTCTAGTGGCAGTGTTGAGTTCTCTGTAGTCAACACAAACTCTCCACTTGCCACCCTTTTTAGGAACTATCACCAATGGTGAAACCCATTCACTATCTGAAATGGGGTAAATAAAACCTGCATCCAAAAGTTTTTGAAGTTTAGCCTTGACTATGTCCCTTAGAGCAGGGTTCATACATCTTTGTTGTTGCCTGATAGGTCAAAAATCAGCATCAATATAAATCTTGTGCATGCATAGATTTGGGTCAATGCGTTTCATATCACTATAATCCCATGTAAAAGCTATTGAATTGGACTATAGGACAATTTGAAGGGATTGCTCCTATTCTTTAGTCAAGGCATTATTGATAGTCAACATCTTTCCAGGCTGTATCTCTAATGGTTTAGTCATTGGTTGAATGGAAGACACATCAAGGCTAGGAAAGACTGGTAGATGTTGCTGGGGTAGTAAGGTATGAAACAATTGAGAAATTTCTTCTGTGGAGATGCTAGGTATTATACTGCTTAGTGGATCCTACAGACAGGACATGCAGTCTTGCTGTTGTGGGTGCCTCCCACAGTCATTTTAGAGAATGTGTGCCAGTAACTCAACTTCATCTTGGATATCCAACAAAGGACTACGTTCCATGGTCATCGGGGTTTCCAAAGAATAATTGTCATGTTCTTCTAGAGTAGGCCAAATAGTTTGCTCTAGTTCATGGTATGGTTGGGCTGGTTGATACAACACTAATTTATTGGTAATGGTTCCATTAGCTATAATTATGTTTCCTGACTAGCAACCTATAAATGCATCAGCTGTAGCAAGCCATGGTCTACCTAGGATAAGAGGGTAACCAACAAGATTGACTTTAGGTTGCTATACAATGAAGTCAGCAGGATATTCCCAGGAATCTAATGCAATGACTAAGTCTTCAATGATACCTTCAGGTTTTACTGTTGACCTATCAGCCAATTGCAGGACAGTTTGAGTAGGTCTAAGATTGGTTAATTGCAACATTTGCATTGTGTCCTTAGTCATTACATTGATTGTTGCACCCAAGTCTATTAAGGTATTCTTGATTAGGGCTCCATTGATCTTGAGATCAACCACTGGACTTCCTGGATCGGTATACTTAGGAACAGTGATATTTCCCAACATGATGTCTTCAAGGTTACCTAATACATGGACTATTTTTGGGTCTACTCTTTTTCTCCCTGGTTTCTTGATACAGAGATCCCTAATTGTCTTAGTGTAGATAGGAATATCTTTGATGGCCTGAATCAAGGGTATCTTTATATTTATATCTTGCAACTATCCCATAAGGTCATTGGGAGGTTGTTTGGCTATTTTTGGATAACCAAGTGCTTAAGGAAAGGAGGCCGTTTTGGCTATTTTTAGATAACCAGGCACTTAAGGAAAGGAGGCTTAGGGTTTGATATAGGTTGAGGTTCCTGAACTGGTTCAGGTTCCAAGGGTGATTCATCTAAGGCTTCCTCCATGGGTTCTCCATACTCCAGCTTTGTGATTTGGGGAGATGAAGGACAGATGAAGGACCTGCAAGGTGTTTCCCTGATCTGAGGTGAACATTACTTACCTCAACTCCATAGGTGGGGTACTGCATCACTTCATTAGTATAAGCCTGTTGAACAAGCTTGTTGTTAGGGTTAGGTGTAGGTTGGGTAGGAATTTGGGAAGGTCTAGGAGGTTGATTTGGAGGTGCTGGTGAAGGCATGATGGCTTGTTGTTGTGACTATGGCTGAGGTGGAAGCAAGGGTTGCTGATATTGGGAGTTTGGCTACCATGGTTGGTCTTTGTTCCATTGAGGTTGCCATTGCTGTTGTTGAGTAGGCCACTGGGGGTTATAGGTAGGGCCTTGGAAAGTCTGTTGAGGCCATTGTTGCTGTTGGTTCCACCCTGCCTATGGAGTAGACCATGGTGGGCTTTGCCAAGCATTTGGATTAGTAGGCCAAGGCTGGTTATTCCAAGCAGAAAATTTTTGATTGGCAGCAGGAAAGGATGAATTATAATTAAGTGGATCATGGGGCATACCTTGCCTTTGCTACCACAGTCTTCTTTGAGCAATAAAGAATAGTTGCCCATTGTCACCTTTGAATGGTTGAAGTTCTGGCCTTTCAATCTTCTCTTGCTGGATACTGGCTACCCTTTTACATTTACAGTTGTCCTTCCTTTGTCTACAACTTGGGCAGTATTCAGTGAGCATTGCATCTGCCTCTTCTTGTTTCTTTTTAATGTGGAGGGTGTCCAACTATGTAGCCATATGGCTAATGATATTTTCTTTCATATTGGTCGGCAGGTTACTAATTTCCACTTGAGAAACTCCATTAACTGACTTGCCTGCAATAGCTACTCTTTCTCCTCTGGGTTTTCTACAAAAAGTCCTGGAGTAGTTCCTACAAGCTGTACAAATATCTTCAAAGGATAATTGGGAGATATCCCATGTTCCAATGAGATTTAGGGCATCCATGCAATCATCATTGACCCCTCTTAAAAAGACTAGCTTCAATGATTCTTCAGACAACTTATTCTGAGGGTTTTTCTTCAAGGCAAATTGGAATCTTTCCACATAGTCTTCTAATGGCTCCTCCTCCTTTTGTGACATCCTAAAGATGTCATCTCTCCTCTTGTCATGTCCTCTATAGTAGTCTTTGTATTTTTTCAAGAACTTTGTCTTCATGGTATCCCAGTCTGGGATGGCATCTTTCCCAAGTCCCATAAACCACCTTAAAGAAGCATCTTTTAGGGTAGCAAGGAACAACTTGAGTCTGTAAGGATCAGTGGTATAATCGTAACTCCTACACAGAATGTCAAACTCAAATAGGAAAGTGTCAGGATCTTCAGTCACCAAACCATAGAAAACAGGCAAAGCAGATAGTGGTATATTTTTCAAGGTAGCTGCCCGTGCTAGGTCTGGTATAGGGAATTCAAATGTAGCTTGTCCTGGAGGATCCTCTACTACTTTTGTCATTGTTCTAAAAGGTCCCTCTGTGGCAGTAGAGGAAGTTGATGGAGTTGTAGGGGGTGTTGATGAAGATGTAAAAGGAAACTCTCCTTTAGCACTTCCTATTGTGTAGTTGTTAAAATCAGTTGTACCCTCATTATTCTGAGAAGTTGATGGGAGGAATCTTCCTCGAACGTCTCTCTACCTCTACATACAGTATATTGAGCTTTATGTTTCAGTGGCCCTACACAATGTTAATAGAATGCCTGGTGTTTCCTGAAAGGTGTTTTGATTAGCTCTAATTCTAGAAAACATGAAAACATTTAAACTATGAAAACATGTAAAGAAAAACAAAATGAGCCTAAGAAGTTAGCACCATCCCTGGCAATAGCACCAAAAATGTAGAGGAAAACTAATGTGTTGTAGACTTAACTAATTTAGGGGAAAACCTATCTGAATAGTCCACTCTATTACTATGCATTCCTACACTGAATTATCGACCAAGGAGTGTAAGCTTATGATGGCACTTGCAAAGTATATGCCTTCAGGGTTCATGTGGTTCCTAAATCATTCTATCTTAACTTTAAACAAACAATCCTATTTTGCTGGAATTGACAAGAGTATAAAACAGTGAAAACAACTATAAATCCTAGTTGCTACGGGTACCTACAGCAAGGTCTGTAGATAACTATTACAACAGGGAAACTTGTAGAATTAACTTACTTAATTGATAAGAAGGAAATGACTAACTACTGACCTCCAAAGGATTTGTAAATACACTAATATGCAATTGTTCATGAACTATATCTATTGATCAAAACATAATACTAACTTGAATTCAAATTACGTTTTAATAGAAAACTAATAAACCAACATTAACTGAAATGAAATAAACAAGGAGAGAATCAATACCTTGAGTGGCCAGCTCAAGAGACTGTCTTCCTGAACTGAAACCAAATCTAATCTAGATTCTACATATCTTTGTAACACATATCAAACATTAACTTATTCCATACATAGAATCAACTCATATCAAGTGTTCAACAACAAAATCTTTTCTGTCATATCCAAATTGTATTCCATAAATGTAACATGCTTGAGTCTTTGCACATAGAAAAGGAAATGATAACTGAATCAAACTGAACTCCCAACAACTTGACTCTACTACCTTATATACCTCATCTTCCCCTTACTATACAAAATGGAGAGAGAGCCTTATTTATTAATTAACTGACTCCGATCATTTACCATGTCTAGATACTAGGTCGTGGAGTCAAGATTAGATTCATATTCTAACTGACTATAAGAAGAAGAATTCAAATCAAATTAGAAGTCTGATGTATGAACAATGTCCATAACCATATTTGAAACAAATCCACTCCTTAATTTATTACTATCCATGATGTTCCATAATTGTCTTCAACTATCTCTATATTCTTAGCGTTGAAACTCATACTTCTATTAACTCCTTTATCTGCAACCTGCTACAAATGCTCGATCTCATTGTGACACGTCCAATTCTGTACATAGAATTAGTTCCCAAAAGCATATACCACAAGCATTCTCCATGACTAACCATAAAAACATCTTATTTATACTTTTATACATATCTATATCTAATTCATTCATTAGATAATATGATCATCACATTCTATATTAATATTATAAGTTCAGGTCTTGGAAGTATAAAGAAGGTCAACATATCATAGTGCAACATGGGTAAATGTCTTAAAGGATGCTATGAAAGAAGTCTTTGAAGTATAAAAAGCAACATAAAAGAGACTAATTCTGCAGCCCATCAATGACAGAGGAGGAACCTCAACATAGAATCCTGTACCTTTTGGTCTAGGAAGTTCTTCTAATGTGGGTTGTTCTTCAATTATCGGTTGTTGCATAGAAGGTTCAGCCACTCTAGATAATAATTTTTCTTTATGTTGTCTATAGTCCAAGAAAATTCTATCTCTTTGTGGTTCAGGCTCTTCAGCATGTCGTGGCCAAAAGTAGTCAAGAGTAAAGTGCTTTTGAGTAACCATGGGCTACCATGTATTATGATGAATAGTGTCCACTTGTCCATTTAAGGGAAATTTTAAGCATTTATGGATTGTTGAGGGGACAACTTTCATAGCCTTGAGCCATGGATGTCCTAGTTTTAAACAGAAGAGGTCGGAGATAGGGATGACATAAAATAATTGTTCCATGACTTTCTCATGTACTGTAACCAATAAAGATATCTTCCCAAAGGTAGGAATAAAGGTTCCATTATGTGTCTTAATCATCAAGTCTGAAGGTTCATAAGAATTTTGCATCAAATAGTGTGAATAAAGGAACTCTTGTGTAGCTACATTAGTCATGCAATTAGGATCTATAAGGGTTCCATGCAATATAGGAGTCTTTATTACCTTCACTGTGATGTAAAGGGGTCCTTCAATTTCTCCAATTTTTCTATCATGAGGTGTAAATACTATTTCAAGTTCAAGGATCTTTCTTTTCATGTAAGGTCTAGGAGGGAACCTAACATTGTTGTTGTGATGAGAAGCCATGTATGCAAGACTTTTTCACACACCTAAACACTTGTTTGAGGGAATTGGGTACTAAAAGACACAAAGGGTCCACAACAAAAAAAGTGGGTAGAATGAAAAAGTGATACACGGCAAGGCACTATAAGTGATTCGTAAGTTTGTTTGAAGGAGTGTATACAACCCTTAGTGTTGAAATACACAATGTGTATTTTAGCAATTATGTCAATTTTTCAAGCAGAGGTGTAAAGTGATGCTAAATTTTCAAATGAACAACAAATGTATGTTTCTAAATGAATGCAAGATCTGAAATGAAAGATGTTTATGAAAAATGCAATTAAACAAAGCAAAACTATGCTTGTTTATGCACCTAAAATGCTCATTTTCTTTTTTACTTTTTTCAATGTAAAAGTAGTAAAGATGCCAATGTAAATGCAAATATGTATAATGTAACAATACTATAGTCCAAAATCAGTCTTGAAAGAGTGTTCAAAGGAGTGGAAAAATCTGAAACAAGATTTTAGCTACAAACCCTAGTTTTTACCAAGACTAGGTTATATGAAAAATGCACAATTTCAAGCAAACCCTAGCAAATAAAGTATGCAAATGCAAGGTAAAAGATCTTGAAATGATGTAATACTGCTATTTATATCAGATCTAATGTAAATATCAGAGATTCAAATGATTTAGATGCAATGTAATGAAGATAGTGCAAATTGTGCCTAAATGCAAGCCTATGATGCATATTTTTTTAAAAAAATTCAATTTTTATGCAAGATTTTCAAATGTAAATTGAAATGTATGAATGCAAATTTGATTTACAAAAGTCAACAAGATGCAATGTTCAGCAAAACATAGGTTCACCAAAATGTAATGTAGAAAAAGGGGGAAGATGAGATTTAGTTAATTATTTGATTAGATCCTCCTTTCACTACATACATTCAAGGACATTAAACCGAGTTGAATCACAACTTTTGCAAGAGGACTCAGCTATTAGGTTTATTGTCACTTGGAATGATAAGGAAATTTGGAATTGTTTGATTACTTTGTTAAACCTTAGCCTGATTTAGCCAAAAACCCTAATTTTATCAAATTGTAAGCAAACAGATAAAACATGACAAATCCTTCTACAGAAAGACAATAAATGCATATTAGATATGCACCAGATTTTGAGTTTTAGAAGGTAGAAAAGTTAGGGGCTAAAGAGGGGGTGCCCAAGCCCAAGGTGCTACTTTTTCAGAGGGTTTCTTGATATCTTTTTCTATAGACTGCAACTACTTCAGAGGTTTCCGACACTGTGAATTTAGAGGGAAAAAGAGCAGGTGCCCAAGCCTAGGGGCCTACTTTTCCTTCAGATCTAGATTTCTAATGCTCTATAATGTCTCCTTGCAACTCCACTCTGTCAGATCCTACACCTGTCACCTACAATCACAAGAGAGGGGTTGGGGGTTGTGGTGTTTAGGAGCTTGCCTTAGTCAAGCCCCAGAATGGCATTCAAGCCTTCCAACACCATTGTTAGATAGAGAGTCTATGTCCTTGGTCAACAGAGGCAAAAGAAATGATGAAATAGATTAACATAAGCACAAATAGATATCACCTCAGAGGTGTAGCTCTCAAGGAAATGAAGATCTTTCACACCATGAGAAGATGAAGCCAAATCTGCAATAACAACACAAATACAACACAAGTCTACTCTGCAACACAATGAATGCCTTGAATTATCTTTGCTCAATGATCATAAATTTTCCTAAATCTCACAATCATCTTCTCTAGTTTAAAACTAATTCCTATATATGCATTCCCGCTATAATTTCATAATTCAAACTTGAGATGTTGGCAAGGAACACCTCTAACAGTAACTTTACCAACATTAAAATTTGGGATCCCACAAAAATAGGGTAGGGAAAGGGTGCGGGCACCCTTGTCTCGAGACCTATTTTGGGATAGGGTTAAGCTCTACAATGTCCCTCAAGTCCCATTTTGACATGGGTTTCGGGGCATTTTGTTCCAAGAGTCGTTTCTAAGATGCATGATTAAAATTAAGGGACCCGAGAGCTAAACTTAGGAAGTAAAAGTTCAAGGGGGACATTTTATGACATAATAATTATCATTAAGCCCTAGAGGTAGAATTTTGTTATGATAGCATATTGAATTCAAATTTGAGACTCTGTGAGCCTGAGGAATAAGCACTGATCTTTTCCAGTAATATGATCCACTCATATAAATTAAGAAGATGAACACTTGTACACTTTGAGTGTTGTATTATAGTAAGGGAAAGTTATCCAGATTCATGATACTATGAATAGAGTATAAGTGAATATATCTATAGTGATTAATACTTGATTCATTATTTATGGTCATATCATGAATATTGTCTGTCAGTAAAATTGAGATCTACATAGTCTGTTGTGCTAATTTCATTGTTTAATAGATCTTAGGGAAATACCCTCTCAAGTGAGGTAGAACTCAAAGAAGAAGAGGAGGTTTAATCATTGCCTTGTAGCCATTGTCCTTTTCTAATAGAAAAAGTGACCAACAAAACAAAAGGAAAGCCTCCTTCAATATATTTTTCAGAACCTATGATTCACAAAAGATTAGGATCGATTTTGTTGATGAACCTATTCTAGAGGCAAGCAATCTTGCCCTCATTGCTTTGATGGATTATAGGAAGAGAGAGAGTGAAATATCAGGTTGTAGTGGAGGATGTTACCTCTAATCAATAAATTTCCTATTCACACTGCAATTTGGGACAAATCTATTTGGGAGCCTCAAGTTGGACGTTGCCTCCTTGGGCTCTGTGCCTTTTTTTGTCTTTTATAAGCATTTTTCCTTCTAAAGTTATTTTTATCTTTTGTAAAACAAAAAGGAAATATTTGTTTTTAAAAAGTTGTATTTTTTCCTTTTGTGCAAAAGTCAAAGAAAGGTGAAATTGCAACCATTAGATCTAGGTCAGTTGGAAATGAATGTTCAAGATGAATCTGCCTCCAAGAAATTAACTATAATCTTTATTTTGGACCATTGGTGAGTGATGGATCCTAACCATCCATTGTATACTAAGTGCTCTTATCCCCTCTATAAAAGGGAAATCACTCTTCTTTGTATAGTTGATTTGGAATTGTTGAGACTTCAAAAAATTTTAGATATTAATACAGATAGTTCATTTCATTATTTCCTACATTTCTAGAAATTGTTGAGATTGATTTAGCTTTGTTACTACTTGAAGAAATCACTTTCATGGTTCCTTTTCATTTAGTTAGGATTAACTGTATTTATGAATATATGTTTCTAAATATTTGATCAATCTCATGTTCATACGATTGGTGATTTGCTAATAGTAAGTTGATTTGTGTGATTGGTCTGAACATCTTTTAGTTTAAAGTTCAATTGTAGAAAATTTGATTAAGATGTGCCATTACTTGGGTGTTTAACAAAGTCTTTTCATGATCTGAAAAATCATATATTAACCTTGAAGATTGTGCTTTCTCTGTAGCATTGTGGGTTACCTGATTAAAAAGAGGTTGGTTACTTTTGGAGTCTGTCTGTTTAGCCTAAAATTCATGATTGTAGGGGTCCATAGTTTATTACTCTGAACCCTTTCTCCTCACCCAACTTTTGATCTTTCTTTATTAAAAAAGTGATTAGATTTAGGACCAACATCAACATATTGTCAATTTGATGAAAATAAATTTGATTGTAGTATCTGAACCTAGTTATATCTCAAATGTAAAAACCAACTAGGGTTTTGAACCACCCATATTTGTTATTTTTACACTAAGACCCTAAAATCCTTGATCCAGTGAACAATTGTGTAAGTCCATTTATGTGTAAATAGTAAAAGACATCAGGTGAGTTATCCAACAAGGCCAAGACTTGGTTGGTAAAGACCTTGGGGTAGTCATTTTTTTATTCATTGGGATTTGATTCCTTTCATGAGAGATAAGATACTCAATATTTATCTAAGTTATGTGCAAAAACACACATCAATAGTACCTTATTAGAAAAAGCTTAGGGTTTTGGGATCTCAACCCAACCTAATGGGAGTTTCAAGGCCTACTTAATTCCACCTAGGAATCCTTAGTAGTATTAGAAGCCCCAAAAGTAGAGGCCTCAAAAAATTTGTACCAAAAAGTAGAAGAAAATATGTAACATGTGGAGCTACAAAAAGTTTTTTTCCACGTAGAACTAAACATCAAATACTAAAAGGAGTTATTTACGTTCAAGAAAGTTTTTGCAACACCATTGTTACTATTACAGACACATGGGAGCAAGCAGTTTCTTGGTCTTCTACTGGTACTTGTGGATTCAAAGGCACAAAAAGTTGTTCACCATTTTCTACTCAAACTACATCTCAATAGGGTTAGTAGGGTGTTTATCCTAGCGGAGGCTCTACTCATAGAGAGAGGCAAAGGTAATGTTTTAGAGAATGAGGTCCCCTATAGTAGTTAAGGGTGGTTACCTAGTTCTAGATTATCAAGGTTTTAGTAGTTAAGTAGACCTCATACCACATAGTCTTGAGTGTTAGCACCATATTTCACTTATGGTCATGAGGGCCACATGGATATATATTGTCCATAGAGTTTTATGGCATCTGGTGGTCAAGGTGCTATAGTGTTAGAGAAAATAGTTGGGGATGTTGGTAGGTCTCATATAGTGTTTATAGTAGTTGATAACTAGAAGGATGATCATTAGAGCATAGTGGTTGAAACCTTAGGTATGTCTAGTGGTGTGCATGTTTCTATCCTATTTGATATAGGAGATTTTGACTCCGTTTCACCATCATTGAAAGGGCAATAGTTAATAGATTGAGTTGATCATAGGTGCCAAGGTGGTAGTGGATTATTTTATACATGGTTGTGTGTTAGATCTTAGAATCTTCACCACAATTATAGATTTACATATGCTAACATTGGGATCTTATAAGATTGCCCTTAGTATGTATCAATTGGATGCTCATCATGAAAATATTGATTGTCCTAAGAAGGCAATTGAGTCCATTATTGATCATGGTGATCATTAAGTGATAGCAAGAATTGAGAGGTCCATATATCTCTATATGATCAAAACCATGAAACTAAAGTGGATTATGCAAAAGGGATGCTATATGTTCTCTATCATAGTGAGTGTTCTTTTTGAGGATGAGTTCCATGAGGTTTCCCTTAATGATCACCCAATCTTGAGGGAGTTTACTAACATCTTTTCTAGTGTTATCACTGGTATGCCACCAAAGAAGGATGTGGATTTTCTTATTGAACTCATCCCAAGAGCTAAGACCATCTCACACATTGACCACATAGTATTATTGCTCAAGAGATTAGTGAGCTCAAGTTATAGCTGTAAAATTTACTAGATAAGGGACACATTTGTCCTAGTATATCCCCTTGGGGTGCACTAGTCATCTTTGTGAATAATTAGGATGCATCTCATCATTTACATATTGATTACTATTTGTTAAACAAGGTGATGGTGAAGAATCAATATCCGTTGCCAAGGATAGATGATTTGTTTAACCAAATGAAGGGAGCCAAGCTATTCTCTAATATTGATCTAATGTTTAGATATCATTAGCTTTGCATTCAAGAGGTAAATATTTATTAGACAACTATTTGGACTTGTTATGGGCATTATGAGTTCACTATAGTCCTATTTAGGTTGATGAATGCTCCATTTGTGTTCATGAGCTTCATGAATGGTGTATTCGAAACCTAGCTAAACTAGTTTGTACTTGTATTAGCTTTGTGTTCCACTTGTGCTAGGTTTTGTAGTGTTTGCATGAGAACTGACTTTATGCTAGCTTGGAAAAGTGTGAGATTTTATAGTATGAGGTGAAGTACTTGGGACACATTATATCTGGAGAGGGTATCTTGGTAGGCCCCTTGAAGATTTAGGCTATTGTGGATTGGCCTACACTTGTGAATATTTCCAAGGTTTATAGTTTCATGGGATTAGTGGGTTACTACCACTGATGTGTCATGGATTTTGTAAGAGTAGCACAACCCATTACTTCTCTTCAATGGAAAGGGAATCTAAGTTTTTATGATCAAATAAATGTGAGAGATCATTTCAGGTTCTTAAGGAGTAGTTGACTAGTGAACCAATCCTTGTAGTGGTTTTTGTGGTATGCACAAATGCTTCATTGGATGGGTTGGGAGCTATCCTTATGTAGGAGGACCACATGATTTCTTATGAATCATGGAAGCTCAAGGACCATGAGCTTAATTACTCTACCCATTATAGTGGTCATTCATGTACCTGTGTATTAAAGACATTTTCTTTTGGGCCATCAACTTGATTTTCATACTGATTATCACAACCTTTAGTATATTTTCACACAACTAAACTTGAATGCAGGTTAGGATTAATGGATGGAATTTATATACAAGTATGACTTTGGTGTTCATTACACTAAAGGAAAAGACAATTCTTTTCATAGATGCCTTGAGTACTTGAGGTGATATGAGATCTTAGTTTTTTCCCTTGAGCATAGATTTACAAGGGTACATCCTTGAGTAGCTTCTAGAGGATCCATGGTATCATGAAGCTTCTATCTTGAGTTATATGGATTGTTGTGACATCTTGGTTGTATTTATGTCCCATTTTTAGGTGGTCTTCACAATGTTGTAATGTCTGAGGTGCATCAAGCACCTTATGCTACACATCTTGGTGTGAAAGAAGATGCATGTCAGTATTCAACACTTGTTTCAATGGGTAGGATGAGGCACAATATTGCTAAGTATTTTGGTAGATGCTTTGAGTGATAGAGGGTAAACGCAGAGCTCTAGCATCCCATAGGACTTTTGTAGCCACAGGACATTCCAAAGTGGAAGTGGGACATGATTTTGATGGAATTTATTGTTTTTTTGCCTAAATATCTACTTGTCATCATGATGACATTATGGTAATAGTGGATGAGTTGACCAAGGTTTCCCACTTTTCACTCAAGAGGACATCTTATAATGTCATGTTAGTGACACACATCTTCATAGAGCATTTTTTTTGTTACATGAAGTGCCTTGTATGATCATCTTAGATCATGATACCATTTTCACCTTTTTTTTGTGAACTTCCATTTAGCATGTGTTGGGAACTTAGCTCAACCTATCACCTAGAGACAAATTCTTAGATTGAAAGGGTGAATAAATTGCTTGAGGATATGTTTTGCATTTACATTATTGAGCAACAATCCGAGTGGGAGGGTTATTTGTACCTTGTAGAGTTTGGTTATAATAATGGATAGCATAGTCCCCTTCCAATGGAATCATCTCAGGCTTTGTATGGTTGTCCTTGTTAGATTTTGTTGAGTTGGGACAAGATTGAGGATTGTGTTTCCCTTGGTCTTGAGATACTTCAAGAAATGGATCAATAGATGATTCACATTAAGAGTAGTTGTTGTATACTCAAGATAGACAAATTAAGTGAGTTGGAACTAGGGTAGGGATGCATCTACCCAATATATAAAAGAAGGTAAGATTAGATAGAGAGGAAGAGGGTGTTGACACAAAATTTTAAACCTTAAAAAAATTTCATCCAAAAACCATTTCCCGCAATCATGATACCTTCATAACAATAAATATTCTCATAATTGGCCTAGAAAAACTAAGCTCTAATAAATCACCTTCACCATAAAACCTAAAAACCACATTGAAAATACCCATATCATTCGAAATCATATCATGGGAGTCTTAATCCTAAAAATCAAAGCATGCAAATAAAGACCTGTAGTATATTGGAATGACTAGCCCAAAGGTCTCTTCGATATATTAGGAGTTTGGTGTAACTCCTAAATGTGTCACACCGATAAAGCGATAATATGATATATAATGTATTGAGGAAAGATCGCCATGTCGGGAAGACTCATCATACAGTCTCTTCAAAAATCTAAAGATAAGCATTCAGGTGTTTTGGGTTGACATCAAAAAAATCAAAGGGACAAAGATTTCGGAGTATCTGGATGAGCCTTTGGAAGTCTCTTCGACATCCTGAATGAAAGAAGCATATCGAGGGGACTAAAAAATATCAGTTTGACATCCCACTGACAAAAGTAGTAACATGTAGTATAAAAAAGTTTAGAATGTTGGTATCAGCCAGATTCTAGTCCCATCGAAAAACCGTTAAGTTTAGCAAGTAAAGAAAAACATAAAAGGAAAGTTTGGGATATCGCAGGGAGGCAATATTTGGTCCCCTTGAAAAAATGAACATAACAAATATTCAAAGAAGGAATAAGGGACTAAATAAAAAGGGATTTTGGCATGACAACCATTTAGGTCACAACGAAATTCCAAAGGCAATAAAAAATTAAAAAACTCAAGTATAATTGATTATTTCAAAAGATGACAAGACATGATATGTTGTGAGAATTAAATGTCCTCCCAATGATATGAAAGCTGCCATTAATACTCAGAGCTAAGTATATTGAAAGAAATCTTAAGAAAATTGGATTCATTGTGCAAGCACAGGAGCAAGGGTAGTCCTCTACAACAAATACAACTCAAGCAACCAACTAAGTACCTTGAGCTCAAAATTCTCTAGTTTGAATTGCATTTGAAGAAGGTGGCATTCTTTTGCATTACACAATGGAAAACATATTTGAAAACCCTAGGGCCAAAAGATAAAAATTAGATGAAAGACATTTGAACAAAGATTTAATAGACTAGTGCCCAAGGTTTGGACAAAGGTCTAGACAGAATGCTTAGATAAATCCTAGTGGAGAGAAGCTCGAAGATATATAAAAGCATGTAGGAGATGTATGGACCCCTATGAGAGGGTATGACCTCTTCTTGTACCATTACAAAAAGATTTACAGGCATACACCAGTCTCAAACCCATGGAGATTGAATTTAGGGAAACTCATAGTACCTAATATATTTATTAATGTTGAATTCCTGAAAGTAGTAGCTACAAACTATGATCCGCAGACTTACCTGATTAAGTTGAAGGATGGAATGAGTTTTTTCCCTATCACGGGGGATTATATATCTATGGTATTTCAGTTGGATTGCAGTTTTGATGTAAAATTTAGAATCCAGGATTTGATTCAAGAATATTACAACATGAGCAACAATTACAAAAGGTGGAGATTACCTATGCATAGGCCTCGGGATGAAGAAAATAAGTTTAGAGTGTTTTCAACAATAGAGGACCCCCCATATTCCATAGTGTTGTTTGAAGAATACTTTCAATATACATATTACTCAATGTGCCAATTACTTGGTAATTGAAGCTTCCATGTTTATGAAAATTGCTCCCACGGTTCTAACTGTTGATTACAAAGCCAACAAGCCCAACACTTTGACTATGCTAAATTCCTGGACGACACCCTTCACAATGAGTTGGTCTCCATAAAAAGAGGGGGTAGTAAGTTCAAACATTATTCTTTGCTTATGCACCTTATCTTATATGAGGGACAAAATATGTGACTGTGGGATGAATATTTAAGAGTAATGGATTTGGACAAAAGGGGAAATATTAAACCTGTTCAGATGTGGACTGCTAGATTAGATAGCAGGTGTGAGAGGTCACATTACCTCTATTTTGAAGAATACTTTGTGAAGCCTGTATATAAGCTGTTAGGCCATCCTTGTGATTATAATTCGTCACCAGAAATATAGAGGTTCTTGAGACCTAAGGATAAATATGAACAAGGGAAATTCAGTCACAATTGGGGTGACTGGTATTCTTGTAATGATTGCACAAAAATAAGAGTGTTTGGATTCGAAGGGCCCCCATTTTTATTGCCAAGAACTTGCCCTGACAGAATTGCTTATTTGGAAATTGTAAGACAACTGGCTCATTCTAATTTCTTACATTTGAAGGGTCACAATAAGCAGTCTTTCATGCTTGGAACCTTATGCTTTGGAGACTTTACAGTTATGTCTAATAAGGGGTACCAGCTAATTGATAAAAGAATGGAACATTTTAAGTTACCTTCAGGAAATGCTAGAGGAAATTTTGATCTAGAAAATTTCATAAGCATAGTCAAAACCAATAAAAGGTTGAAGAAATATCATCATGTGTTGTTTGTTGATGATGACCTGGTTAGAAATTGTGATGAACACACTACAGTTGAACGAAGAAGCCTATATCATAAGATAATGTTGGCTGAAGCTTGGAGGGTAGCTCAAAGCCCCAATTATACTAGTGCTTTCATGGATATTTATAATCCCATTGAGAGATTGGATACACTAATTGTAAATGCATCAGATTTGATTGAAAATGTTCCTCCCTATGTCTTTGAGAGGATGGGGAAATCTATCAGAGAGACACAAGCTGAGATGAGATTCCCCTTACTCATATGTCCCCTCAACAGACCCCTGACATTGCATTTGATGTTGAAGAAGAAGAAGGGGAGAATAAAAACTTGCAAGCATCCATGCCTCTCATTGAGAAGTATGAACCTCCAGAAGAAAGAGAAGAGGTTAAAATAGAAACCTTTGATGAGTTGTCAGAAGATGTGAGGTATTTAGCTAGCTAGAAATTTGTTACAGATGATGAGATCATTAAGACCCTATATTTCAAAAGTTTCTTGTATGAATATAAAGGAAAGCAAGCTCAAGAAAAGATGAAGAATATCACTCCTGAGATATAAGATGAGGTTCTACAAGAACTTCAATCAGAGATTGATAAGGCTATGGATAGTATGACTCCAGAGAGAGGAAGAGAACTACTTCAAGAAGTAGGGGTAATAATGGTTCCTGGATGGGATATAACTTCAGAAATTATATTTGATACTTTTAGGAAGAATCAAGATAAGAAGATGCGACTCAGTATGGAAGCTATTGATAAAATAAAATCTAGATCATGATATGACCCTAACAAACAAATATTTTTTAATATGGTCATTGTATCCCCCACATAAGAAATCTTAGGTCATAAACAACCCAGGTGAAGTTTTTGGCCATCTCATGATTCAAAGAGTTGGAGATATAGACCCCATTGAAACTGCCAACTTGAATGTCAATGTTGCAAAATTTACAAAGGCTCAAATTGAGCAGTTGGTAAGGAATAATAATGCTTATATGGCAAAAAATGCACAGCTCAGACAAGAAATTGCAACTTATAAGGATAAATTGCCTTCATCAAGCAGTTATTCATCCTACCTGGAAGCTGATAAAAGGTTCATAGAAGCCAGAATAGATACCAATTATTGGAAACTCAAAGAAAAAAAGTTCCATAAAAGAAGTGAACAATTGGAGAATGAAATATAGATTGTCAAATACAATATGGCTGCTGAATTGATTCAGAAAAGGTTTGATAGAATGATGCAAAATAGTGATAAAGTTTGGGAATTGCATGAAAGGACTCATTAGGTCTATCAAGAACACAAAAGACTTCATCTTAGGATGTTAGAGAAAAGGGAAGAATTGAATGCTAAAAAAGCTGTCGAAGAAAAGATACTCAAGGAGTACAAGGCCTTGATTGGTGAGCATGAAAGATTCAATGCTATACTGACAGATGATATGAATGATTTTGGTCAACATCTTGACATGGCATTTCCCAACTTTTTTACTGCCGAAGGTAATTTGCAGGAAAAAGACACTTGGATAAATGAACTGGATCAATTATTGTCACCTCTTCTTGAAAATATCAATAATGAAGAGAGGGTGATAGAAAACACCCATGTATGTTTGGGGAAGATATTCACCTTGGAATCAGCTATAAATGATATAATTGCCACAAATACATGTACCAGCAAAGATTATATAAATCATATTGCCAGGATGAATTTTTTTATAGCCAGGGCATAGTGATAAATTAAAAGAAGCAGGTACACAAAATTTTGTTATCAACAGGCAATGCAATTGTGTCGACCTGAATAATGGAGAAGAGGACTTTGCCAAACTAGTAGTCATAGGTCCCTCTATGATGATTAACGGAGCTCAAAACCAGATTGATGCATTTGCCTTTATCTATTTCTTAATTATGCAATTAGTTGTTTAAAAGATACAATTATGAACAGTCATATCATTTTGGGCCTGAAGCTTGTTCACATCCTATAAATATGAGATATCAAGGCCATTTTGAAGGATCATCATTTGTAATACTTCATATATCTACATACAGGACAATATAGTACCCAAAAAAAACTTATATCTATGTCAGTCTATATTTTCAGATGCATCATGAACTTCTAAATTAATGCTAAGGAGCAGAGTTATTTGGTGAATTAGAATATCTTGTGTTCAATTGTTGTATTAAATTTTATTTTATGGGCTGCATGGCTATCTCCAAAATGGTTTCCTAGGTTGTTTAAATTAATATATCAAGGATATAATTAATTTATCAGTGCACATTTGTTGTTCTGTGTGATCTATTTGATTGGTTTCTATAAGAAGTTGATTTAATTCCTGCTAAGTGGTCTATGTTTATTGGTCTCTACCTAGGGTTAAAATCCTTTGAACAAGTCATCTTGGTTGGTTTCCTTCCCATTAGAATTAAAAATCCTTTCTTCTGGTCATAGTAATTTAGGGAAATATTATTAGGATTTGATAAGAATAACTGTGCAACCTGACATCCTTGCACATCTATACAAGGTATAGATTCATATAAGTGCCTAGCAATTTGAGTTTAACCAAAGATAAAGATCTATACACCATTAACTTTTGACTCTTTTTCCCAATAGATAAAGCACTGGTCACAGTCATTTAATAGAAATCTAATTTACATTCTCAAACTTCGAACCTTAGGAATAATCATTAAACCTTACATCTACTTCACACCCATTTACCACTGTGAAGGTTATACAAGTTTGCATTAATAGTCAAGGTATACCCACCTAGGTCTGGTAGAGCTTGAAGTGAAGGGGGTTTTAGCCATATCTACCTCGCCTCGTTATCCAAAAATTTCAAGAGAGCTTGGCAACCTCTTAGAGTTAACAACCTGCATTTTTGTGACCTAACAGAATTGGCGACTCTATTGGGGAAAACTACAGACTATTCAGTTTCCACATACCAAGACAAAAGAGTCAAAGAAATTAAATTATAACTCTGCTGGTGGAGATAACTTAGAAAAGAACATCATTCCTCTTTAAGGAGAGGTGGTGACTCTATACAAAGTTTAGTTGAAACGTAATGATGGATGGTAGGAGATCCAAAGTTGATGGCAATAAATTGCAATCTTCCCCACTTGGAAGGGTACCTTCCAAGAAAATTAGGGTATTAAATCATTCTGAACATATTAATGACCAAAATACACAAGAGAATACTTCAGAACAACCAATAATAACTCACAACAGCTTCACTCCCTTGCATGAATCAAATGAACTCCAATCCAAAAATTATCATGCCCAATTTGATGACATTTTAGCTAAATACAAGCTAGACCCTCAAAGGCAACTTGAATACCAAGCTCAAATTGAAAGGGAAATAATGCAGAAGCAGGTAGAGTATGATTACAAAGATTCATTACAACAGGGTGGAGAAGCTCAAAGATGAATTCATAGATCAGATAACATCCACTCCTCTAAGAGACATGCAAAATAGGGATGAGATGCTGTAGGATCTACTTAAATTACAAGAAGAACTTGAGTTAGCTAAACTAAGAGAAGAAGAGGAAATGTTGAAACAAGAATTACAGTAGATAAAATCTAGAACCACAACAACTAGCTCAAAATATGTACCCCCCATAAGCAAGGTGGGCATACCCATACAAGTAATCCTTAGGGATCACGGCAGAACACAAGTGGCTCAAATAATACAAGAGCACCATATAATCCAAGAAACACTAGTCATGTGCAACACAACCTTCCATCACAAAATCCAAGGCCACCAAATGCCCACACCACATCCCAATATATAGCTAATCCTTATCCACCACCTGGTCAGCAGTATGTTCCACCTCACCATCAAAATATGAGGATGAACCCACACCATAATATACAATAGCATGCTCCTCATAATCAATACCAACCAAACCAACATTTGCAAGGGCCCCTTAACATAAAAAGGTACAAATAGCTAGACTTGTCCAGCTATCAGATATGTCCAAATCCTATTGATAATGATTTAAGAAATGCTATTCCAAAATTCGCTGGAAACAATGTCATTTCAGCTGAGGAACATATTATAAGTTTTGAAATAGTCATGGATAACTTTCAAGTGCAATATGAAGACATTCAGATGAAGTTATTCATGTTGTCTCTTATTGAAGATGCTAGGGACTGGTACAAGAATCTGCCTGATGCATCAATTTATTCTTTTGAAGATTTCAAAGATCAATTTAAAGAATAGTATGGGAGCCAATTTGATCCAAATTTTGTTGTGCACGAGTTAACAAGTATCTAGAAAAATTATAATGAATCAGTGGTTGATTTCAATCAGAGGTTTTCAAAAATCTATCACAAGATCCCACTAGAGTTGAAGCCTCTAGATTGCATGGCTTTGGCTTTGTATTTGAATGCCTTTGACCCTAAAACTAGATATGCGCTCAAAAATAAAACCCCTATGACCCTGGCAGAGGCCTAGAAGGCAGCCATGAGTATTGAAAATAATAGGAGAGTAGCTGGGAAGCTTGGGAGAAGAGATAGTTTGAAAATCTCACCAAACCCAAATAAAAATCAAGTAAAGCAAAATAATTATTATAAGAATGAGAGACCAAGACTCCATGATATGCCTTATAATACAAATTGGAAGGATGGATGGCCTCTGGAAAATAATAGAAAGCAGAATTATGGAAAAGATACTCCTGATCCCTTGAAGAAACATGGGACACATGTAGTAGATAGCAACCCATGGTGCATTACATGCAATTTACCCCACTCACCTGAATATTGTGTGGTATCCCAATCCTTGCAAGAAAAGGAAATATCTTATTATCAGAATAGGGATGATCATACCATCAATATGTTAGGAATGGCACCTCACTCAATTGATGAACGATACTCATCCTCTGAGGAAGATGGGTATGAATATGATGTAAGCAACCAAAAGTATAATATTAACATGGGAAAACAAGAGGTTTTCTTTGATCAGGAAGAAGATGATGAAGAAAATACTTATACATCTAACATGGTCCCACTATTCCAATTAAGAAAGCCCACTGAAGAAGAAAAGAGAGCACTTACAATTGCTGCGGTGGCATAGGCTAGAAACAATTACAACCTGAGGAACAAGACTATACATATTGACCAGGGGACACCCAGAGCTGTGTTTGTCAAGGAACCAGATCATAAGAAAGGTATCTTGGACAATCACAAAAAAGGAGAAAATTAGAAAATTACATATAAAGAAGCATCCAAAGTTGAACAAAACAAGGTGAAGGAAAATAACATGCAGCAACCTGATGAAAAGGGTTCCAATAGAGAGAAGTCAGAACCAATCACTACTACTCCTTCATTTGATATAACACAAGCATTATCCCAAATTAAGATCTTAGTGCCATTAGTGGAAATGATGAAGATAGAGGAATATAGAAACAATGCTCTTAAATTGATTTCTAATGTATCAAATCAACATCAAAATCATAGCAAAAATAAGGAGAAACTGGAAAACAAAATAAACAATCTTGAACAAGAGATTATAAGAACTCTAGAGATTTATCTTGGTGACACTATCACAAAGAATCCTTCTCAGGTAGACCCATTCTACATAACACTCCTAATTAATAACAAACTGGTGAGGAATTGCATGATTGACTCTGGAGCTGCCATAAATATCATGCCAATAGCCGTCATGAAAGAATTAGGCCTGTGGGTGGATACTACTTATGGTAGATGCTATGCAATGGACAACAGATCTATTCTAGTTGTTAAAATTATGAAATATGTGGAATTAAAATTAGCCTCATGTCCTGAAGCAATCTACAAAATTGACATAACTGCAATAGATACTCCTCCATACTATGGTATGTTGCTATCTAGACAATGGATTGCTAGAGTAGGAGGGAATGTCCAGCTTGATTTGTCATATGCTACTATACCAGTAAATGGGAAGGAAGTTAGACTATACAGAGAGCCAAGATATGAAAACATAATTGAACGGATGAACCCAAGTCAGATGAATTGCTTTTGTGATGTAGATCTTGTGAGTTTTAGAGTTGAAAGATCACAACCTAAACTACAGAACACAAAACAAATAGAAAGACAAGCTCAGATAGATGAGCATGGAGTATGGAGGATGTACTTTGATGGTGCATGCAGCAAAGGAGGAAATGGAGCAGGAGTTGTATTTATCTCACCCATAGGCAAAACATTCAAATATTCATTTTTGTTATCCTTTGAATGTACAAATAACATTGTTGAATATGAGGTGTTATTGATATGTTTAAACATTGCTATAAAATATAAAATCAAACTCCTTGCTGTATATAGGGATTTAGAATTGATTGTTTCTCAAGTTAGGGAGAAATATTCATAAAAAAATAAGAGGTTGAAGCAATATAGAAATGTTGTTTGGGATAATATTGTGTCTACACCTAAAAATGGCAAAGATAAATTAAATAAATATTTATTATTTATTTAATTCCCATTCTTCTATCATTTAATAAATTCATCAATTTATCTATTTGATTCACATTCATCATTAATAGTCCAAATATTAAATAAATATCAATTTATTTAATTAAGTCAATTAAACGTATTCTTCTAATGTCATCCCTTAATTAAATGATAATCAAATTATTTAATTGCAAATCATCCTATTCCATAGTCAAAAGTCCTCTATTCCACATCATCCAAGCCACCTCATCATCTTGTACATGTAATTAAATATTTTTATATTTAATTATTCCATTTTCCCTCACCCACATGGGCCTATTCTTCCTCCAACCATCCCTACTCCAAAGGGCATTGTTTCTTCATGTCACCATGGTCAAAGGGACACTTTGTGACACTTGTTCCATAGTCCCTAGAATCTTTCCAACCTCCCTACAAACATGGTCTCCTTGTTTGACCTTCTCTCTTTGGTCATTGTGAGCCTTGTGACATGTGGACTCATGTCACACCTTTCTCTCCTCCATGTCAAGGTGAGAGGAACATCTTCCCTCTTTCTCTCCCTCATCTCAACCAATTCAATCCTCACTATACACCTTTCAAGACCAAGTCTCCACTGTTGAGATCTTGACACATGGATTTGCCCCCTCCTTGGCCTATAAAAGGAAGCTCAATCCCTCATTCTATAACACACGAGCTATAGCAAAGTTACTCTGCAAAAATTCCAGCTTGTCTTTGGCAAAGCATTTACATTTCTCATTGCATTTTACATCCATTATCTTCATATCCACATAACCATGGCTTCAATCATCCATCCCTCATCCTCACAATAGTTGCATTGTAGGTAATCTCCATTGCATTGTATCCAACATATAGCCATTCGAGTATTGTCATCTTCAAACAACAAGGAAGCATGCTTCTGAGAGCCATTTTCATCAACAAGATCAATACAAGATAGGTGAACAATGGAAGGTTCAAGGTAAATCAGTCTTCAAGGTAATATTGCTTTGTTTATTTGATTTGCATCATATTTCATTGAGATTATTGGATTATTAGTAGTTTAATACTATTGACAATAATTCCTCTAACATTTTTGGTGCCCACTGTGGGGCCTTGCCCCATTTTTAACTTCCATCTGAGTGTTTTGTGAAGGTTCTATCACGACAAGTCAGTTCTGCACATACAACTTCTAGATCTGCGCATACAACATTTCCTGCATCACTTTTACCTTTTAGCACATACAAACTATTCTACTGTGCATATGATTCTTTTTGCTGCGCTTCTAACATTCCTATGCATATACAGTACAGTCTGGCACATATGAGTCATCTTGTTGCACATTTACGAATCCACGCATATACTACATAGTGCTGTGCATATGATTTGCAGTCTTGCGCATGCAATTTGTAACAGAGAGTTGTAAAAGTCTCATAAGGTTTTCCATACTAACTTTCATTTGTAGGTATTAGGAGCTGATTTAGTCATTTTAGTTGCTTTATTAAGACACCTAGAACTAATTAGGAAGGAGTAACTTAATATGGTCATGTAAATCTTCACATAGACTTAACTAGGAGGAAAATAAATTGATTTGTTTTTAGAATGATAATAGGACTATGCTCTCCCCTTAATTGGGTGATCAAAATGCCAAACTTATCATTTTGCATGTTTTACCTTTAGAGAGGCTTGCCCTTGGAAATCCTTCCTCCCAAGTGGGAACAACCTTAAGTGATAAAGAGCTAAAGCCAAGCTCCTCCAAGTCACTATAAATAAATTGTGTTTGTGACGAAAGTTGCAAGTGACGAGTGTTGTTGTATTACACTGACCAATGTTTCCCCCAAAACCCTGTGGAGCGTAACCTCTGCAGGCTGGGAAGCCTTCTTATTGAAGTGAACGGTTGCACGTGTAATCATCCGAACAGATTCCTTGACTAAAATCATTTTGTTCTAGTAAGCCAAAATCCCCTATTTGGTGACATAGGAGGAGAAACCTCTAGAGCCATCTAACATCATACACTCATTTAGTGTAGAGACAGAAAAGTCAACTCTTCGGAGGAACTATAACTTGGTATGCATGAGAAGTGAGTGTCGTGGAGGGGAGCCGGTGCTACCAAGTTATTAGTTGTCTGCCTTTATGCAAGTGGCTGGTGTAAAAACCAAGTTAGAACTCATCAAATATTGTCCTTGCCATCCTAGGATTGTAATTGTTTGTTTTTAATTTTGTTAAAGTAATCATGGAAACCTTTTATTCTCTATGTTTTCTTGTAGTAACTTGAACCAAATCAGCATTGAAAACCTTCAATTAACTTAGGAAAATGTTCCAAGAAAATCAAATTGTCAAACTGAAAATAGAAAACCAAGTGCATGCAGTTCTACGCATTTAAAACATTATGCCGTGCATACAACACATCTTACTGCACATTTAATCCTGTTGTGCATATAACCTATTATGTCGCACATTTGAAACATTCTACTGCGCTTATAATCTTTTAGCCCATTTAACATACAGAGCTGTGCATATAAAACACAGTGTTGCACTTTTAAACTCAAGCAAACCTATGCATTTAACCCACATAGCTACGCATTTGACCCGTTATTCTGCACTTTTGAAGCTACACATCCAAAATAGAGGCATATTCCATACAGTTTGGGATAAAAACATTGTTAGTTTTAGGTACCCTTTTTGCTATAGTTTCACCTTGGAAAATTAGTTATACTGTGCAAATACCTTTCCATATCATTTTCACAAACATCTTCTTTTCACATCATTACCTTGCTATCAAAACACCTCAAAATCAAACCACAACTTGCTTCTAGGACCTAGTTGATACTTTACCAACCCAAACAAGAGCTAGTAAGTTTTCTAACAGGATTCCAAATCATCCTTCTCAACAAAACTATACTAGTGTAACCTTGACAAGAAAATAGTCCTCATCAAATAGCGGTGTCGATCTATCCCTATTTGGACTACCACTTGTATCGACACTTCGATAGCTATTAGACATTATAGCTCAAGATTTTCCTTGTTTGAGACAAGCATAGAATCAACAAAAACCTTAGCAAAATCAATTCCAATCAAAATCAAAATCACACCTCCTATCAAAAGAGAAAAAATCCAACAAATCTCATTTCATCCCATCAAAAAATCTTGCATGGTGCAAACTAGAACTCAATCAAAACAAAAGAAAAACATGGACAACCTTAACAATAACATACCCAATCCGGAGGATGAGGAAGTCTCTCAAGAGGAAATCCTTCAACACCTCCAAGACCCTAAGTTCCAAAAGATAATGGATAGAGTTGTTTCTACCAATCCCCAAAAGTATTTCATCATGCTTGCTCAATAAGGAGAAAAGCTACCGGAAAACTTTGATATCTCTAATCTATGAGAGAATAATGCCTTAAACAAAGCTGAGTCATCGAAAGATGGCTCCAAAACTGAAAAAGAGACTCCAAAAATAGAAAAGGCTAAGGATACACTTAATCCTTTGGATGCATTCACAACCAAAATCCAAGCCTTACAACAACAATTGGTAGATATCCAAAGCGGAACCTCAATGAAACATTATTCGCTTGAAGATATCTGACCTTACCAATTTGACAAATCCTTGAATATGATACCTTTTCCTATAAGATTTGAAGTGCCAAAATTTGACAAGTATAGAGGAAAAGGAGATCCTAGAGATCACATCAGGGAATTCAGTGCCACTTGTCTTGAAGTCGCGCACAATGAAATTTATCTAATGCGACTATTCCCTAGAAGTCTAGGAGGACAAGCCATGGAGTGGTTTTCACGTCTACCTCCCAACATCCACACCTTCAATGAATTAGTGGACAAATTCTTCACACATTTCTCTTATAACATAGAACATGAAATATCCATGCTAGACCTTTGCAATACTAAACAAAAAGGAAGAGAATCATTTGCATCTTTCCTACAAAGGTGGAGACAACTCACAAGCAAGTGTCCCTATCACATACTTGAAAAAAAAATCATAGAAATGTTCGTGCATAATTTGTCCATTGAGCTAAGCTATCAAATACAAATTCAATGTCCATCAAATTTTAGTAAGGTCATTGAGATGGGGCTTCTCATTGAGAAAGCCTTGATAGCGAAGGGGCAAGTAGAGATATACAAAGACACCCCAAGCTCTAACAACAATGCGAATAATTTGAGGTTTTGGACTAAAAACAAACCCATAGTGAATGATGGAGTGGTAGATGCAAAACATGTGGCACCAAAGCAACCTATTTTCAACCTATCTAATCCATAGAATAACACACCATCTAACAGGCGTCAAGGCACTGAACAAAAACAAAACAACTTCCCCCCAAGAAGAAAGTTCACACAACTTGGTGAATCACTTGAATCCACACTTAGAAAGTTGATCGTGGGTAACATGATCACACTCCCAATAGTGTGTGAGTACGAACCCAAGTTCAAATCTCCTTGGTGGAATGAAAAGGACTTTTGTGAATACCATAGGAGCAAAGGTCATAAAACCAATGATTGTATGAAACTCAAGCATGTCATTCAAGACCTTCTTGACCAAAAGCGCATATCCATTAACGAAGGACATACTACCAATGATGAACATATAGCATTCAAGAATCCTCTTCCTCATTATGAGAAATGAGGTTCTTCAAACCAAAACAACAAAGGGGCTGAGAAAATAAGCTATAACAACACTTCTTTTGATTACACCATCAATCATATTTCCCAAAGTGAGTCACAAAAAAATGTGTTCACCATCAATGATCAACCTGATTGTAATGTGACCACACGTTGTGGAAACATAACTCTACAAGGAGCTCAACTGAAACCATCTTCCACATCCAAGTCATCTTCCACCTCAAATCAGTATAGCATCATTGATCAACTTCACAAAACACCTGTACATATATCCATCTTGGAGTTATCGCGTTTATCACCTACCCATAAAGCCATTTTAGAAAAAGCTCTCTTGGAGACAACAGGTCCTTCAAACCTTACCCAAGTTCAATTCTAGGCTATGGTAGGCCATCTCACCACACTGCAATTCCTATCCTTCATTGAAAAGGATGACATGTTAATAAATCAACCACACAATGCATCTATACACATTAAGGCCCCAATACATAAGCACAGAATAAAAAGGGTCCTAATAGATGGAGGGATTGGTTTGAACATTTGTACACTAAAGTTAATCCTTGCATTGGGGTTTTCTAAGAATGCCATTGATCCCAAGAAAAAGATAACCATCAAGGCATACGATGAGGAAGAAAGGACCTCCAAAGGAACAATGGTTTTGCCAATACAAGTGGGACTGGTAGAAAAAGATATAGTGTGCCAAGTTCTCAACATGGAGCTTGCATACAACATTCTTCTAGGCAAACCTTGGATCCACACAATGAAGGTTGTCCCATCAACGTATCACCAATGTATCAAGTTCCTGCATAATGGTCAAGAAATAACCATACAAGGAGACCCCAATCCTTTTTAGTATTGCAATACCATACAGTATAAACTAGATGTTATGATACCCACCAATAGAGAAACTTCTTCCTCCAACCAAGTGGATCCAAGTTCCTTTGTAGTGCCCCTCCGTTCTCACCTTGGATGCACAGGTGAACTGATCAAGGCGCATGAATATGAAGGTATAATAACAGGAATAATTAAGGTAAGGTAAACAATTGATGTTGTACAATATAGATAGATGTTTCATCCATGTGTGGTTTCATATGATAGTTAATGTGTTTTATTGATAATCTCTATTGCGACACTGATAATGCAGGCTTTGACATTGTTTTGCATTCCAATGATTAAGATGTCGATCTTACTACAATTGTTATATGTTAGAATGGATCTCATGGACTGATTCTGTTAGATTTATTTGTTATGATGGTACTTCTGAGACTTATTCAATTTCATGCACCTATATGTTCAGTGTATGGTTCTGTTTAGATAATGAGGTAGATTCGATTTGGTTATGATCATGTGTTATCTAATCTAGATGGATATGATGTGGAAGGGACGATGTTACATCACTCATTGGCGCGTGCCCTGTGATGTTGTGATTCCCTCTTCACCTAGTGTCAGCTTTTGTGCATCTATACATGCTTGACTGTGTCATTTGTTGCAGGATGCAGGTATATGGCATCGACTCCACCTGAATTAACAGGTCTGAGCGTGCCCTGAACCTAATGGATAAGTTGTTTCGGAGATAACTTAAGGTCCCACATCCCAAGTCATCACCCCCGATCAGGATGCATGACATGTCTAGTTCAACCTGTCAGTTCGGTCAGTATGTCAGGTCTTGCAATTGATTTATATTTGATGGAGCTTGTTGGTTAAGTGTGTTTTGGCCTGGCTTGTGAACATGTTTGATTTGGCTTTTAACAGCTGCCCTACTCAGTGGGTTATGTTGTATGCCTAGATTTCATTATATAGTCATACTAATATTTGATCCACTATAATATTTAATAGGGTTATATAATATTCTGATTATTATTATTAATATTTAATAAGATTAAAATGGTAATTGATAATTACCTAGTTCAAAATAATTATTTAAAGTTGTTTGAATGTGAATTATTTTATTACTATGATTTAGTTGAGGGTAGTTGGGGAAGTTGGCGGGCATATTGGAGAGGTTGCTATTAGAAATTCAGGGGCAATAGAGGAGGGGGGAAGGAGAGATATCTTAAAAAGAAAGAGAAGAGAAGGCACAGAGGACAATCAGATACGACAGAGGATAGAGGACTTGAAGAGATGGAAGAAAGATAATCATGAGTCTGAGTATAGCAGAGTACAAGATCCTGTATCAAATCTCACAAATGGTATTTTTCTAATATTCTTTTATCAATTTGCCATTAAATAAAAACTGTTTTGAATTGATTCTTCTGTTTAGACTCTTGCAATGACCCTGTAGATTTTAGAACAACCTCAAGGAAATATACTAGCCTGTTACATTATGGATCGACCTTTTTATCAATGGATCTACCTTAAGAATTGACTCCTGTATCTTTTGTCCTCCCATCAACCTATCTAAGCCTAAGACAGCTATTCTAGATTAATATATTTATCTCTGTTATTTTAATCGGCCTGTTGGAGCCGTTTGAACACTAAGACTTATCTTATTTCCCTTAATTCCATACCGAATACTCCATCTATGTTATCTCTACATTAATATAATGTTTCTCCTCAGATGAGTCTTGCCCGGGACACCCTTTTTGAATGGCCTTCGTACTTGTTTATCTTCTCCTTTGAGAATTGCTTGATCTACTATTTACCTTTAAAAGTGCATCGACCATTTGAGGTTGAATCAGGCACTCATAAATTATTTTTCCTTGTTTTGCTAGAAAATCGTACTCAAACTATTATTTTTAAGTGGCCTGAGTTATCTCCCTATCATCCTTTATAGCTGCTATCATTGACTCAGATCGGCCTGTGGGCCATCTTTTTTTACGCATGCAACACTAAATTGTCTTTGTTGTGTTCAAAATTCTTTCCCTATTTACATGTTACTAGAGATGAGTGTATATGAAATGGGTGCGTAGATATGTTAGATTGGTTATTAATTTATTTCTATTCGAGGAATTTGGCAGTCACAGCCTGCATAGCATATGGCAAGTCTTGATAACTATATATATTTAATCTCCTGCAACATCTAACTAAATTCCTCTATCCTTTATGCCTTGATTCATGTTCATACCCATTTAAAAGCTCCCATGCAGGCAGTGAAGATGTGGTCAAAGGTTGAGAAATTTAGTTCTACACCTGCCAATGGCATTCGTGTTTAATTGGTATCTAAATTACAAAGTTTAGGGTGCCCTATGGAGAGCCAGAATGGTCCAAAAGGTCAATCTTGCACACATAATGATCAACTGTTAAGTATACTGCAGTAAGGGTTCAAATGAGATTGGAGTATGTCTAGTTCCCATCCACTAAACCTACATGGCACGCGCTCCAGCCGAATGTGGCAATAGTTGCTGAGTTTTATCTGTTAATCGATTGAAAGTTTTGTTTAAAGTCTTTCAAACAAATCTATTTTATGTTGACTCTATAGCCCAGGATATATACATTGCATTTTCTTCCCTGCAAGGTATATAAAATGCAATTCCATCGCTGCCAGTTTTCCAGAAAATAGTATGCAGCTCTAAGTGATTCAAAACCATTAAAGGAGTTGGATAAATATGAAGTTCATCTTATAAGAAGTAAATAGTATCTATTATGTTTTCATATGTTTAATAGATAATTCACATGATACCCAACTACATCAAAAATCTCAGTTTGGTCAACAGGATAAATTAAGAAACAAATGATATAGTTACATGATTCGTAACTCAAAGCAGCAAAACGTAGCATTCTTGTAAGGCTTCAATTTAAAAATAAGATTAAGATGGTCAAATAGAGAAACACATTCTAATAGCAGACTCCGCTATAAAATTAGGGCTCAAATCCAAAACAAATGGTACAATTAGTTTAAATGACTGTGTATTGAGACATATGCCTTCTAAGTGAGTAGAAAATTAGATTTATATTTTCTTTACTCGATTCTCCCTTGCGAAACATCATAAATATAAGCAGCCACTCAGATCAATTGCAACAACTCTTGGATGATGGAATAACAATTCTTAGTTTATCATCTTATAGATTGTGTATGGTGTCGATAAGCAAGAAAGATGGTACTTGGAGGAACTGTACCGGTCATGGGTCCGTCAAGAAGAATACAATCAATAGTAATTTTACCCCTATCTTCAACAAAAGTGGTAAATAAATGCTCTATTATTGACCAAATCTTACCTTGGGAATAAGAATAACCTATCATCAATTATAAATTAAATATGAATCCATGCATAGTTAAGATACACAAATTGTTTAGATGAGTTGTGGGAGTATATATATATATATATATATATATATATAATAGAATTATTGAATTATGAAATAAAAGAAATGTAGTTGTAGATTAATACAAAAGTTTATTAAACTATTTGATATGATTATTCTGTAATTTGGCATTGATTTTACTATAATGTTTTGTTAGTAGAAATTTAATGAATAGGTTTGGATATATATAAAATGTTGTAATTAGTATTTGATCTATAACTATTTGTAATTGATCTTACCTAAGCATTAGCTTGAAGGTTATATTTATATGTAATTGATGATTGATTTAATATAAAAGATAGAATTAATATTTATTAAACTAGATCTAGGTTTTATGAATCCTTGGTGGAGATATAACTTAAATCTAGTTGCTAATATGATTAAATGTAATTGGATATGACAAAAATAATTAGTGTAGATGATATTTAATCTAGTTGATTTGGTTTTGTAAAGATCTTTTATAATGATTTTGTTAAGTCAAAATTGGATTTAAAGCTTGGAATTAGGTTAAACAACAATGTACTTGAAAATTTAGCCTTATAAGTAAAACTTATAGGTAACAGGATAACTAAGAGATTGAATTGCTCTTGTAAGAAAAATTTATGTTGTCAATGAGTTAATCAGTTGAAATTACTTATTGCAAGCAAAATTTTCGTGTGAGTTGGTCTATGTGTAAATTGTCAAGTTTAGGTTCTAGAGGCATAAGGTAATATGATTTGATTGTATGTATTTTGTTCATAGGTGTCTTGAAATGAAGATGTTGTAAGAACATGATGTCTCTTGTCTATGTATGTGGGTCTTGGTAAACAATAACGTGAGATGATGTACATACTGTGTTGTGAATATATTATGATGGGTTTAAATCTCCTTCACGTATGTGTTGATATCGAGCTTGTGTTTAGTATGGTAATGGGGAGATCTTGTAATCGTAATGAGAAAACTATTTTGGTTCATAGCTGAGATTTGAGAGCGAGATGATCCATACCTTGCTCTGGATATGTGTTGTTATGGGTATTGTGATTGATCAACTGAAAGTTTTGGGACAATGATGTACAGGTTGGTCATTGTGATTAGGTTTTGTATGCAAGAAGGTAAATGCCTTGAATTGTTTATGTATACTTATCAGTATGATAGTGATTGTCTTGCTTGATGGTTAGGGTTTCTATATGCAGGTAGGGGAGTGGCTTTTAATGTGGGGCCAGCGCCCAAAGTGGCTGTCAGGATAACCCATTGAAAGTTGTTAACTAAGTGAAAACCTAAAAATGAACTAGGGGGGAAAAGGGTAAATTACACATTAACAAGATAATTGGATTTCCTCTCCCATGCCTATAGTGCTCATTTAGACTAAGGATGGGTAGAGAAGGCCTGGTTGGCAAGATCAACTTCCTTGTCCGCACGAAAGGAAGGTTGATTCCGCATGAGTCACCCTATGGGGCCGACGCCTAGTGAGAGGCTGTCAGGATAACCATAGATGGGGGCCGACGCCTAGTGAGAGGCTGTCAGGATAACCCATGTTAGGATCATGCGATGACACTCTCCCTACTGCAGCCTAGCACTCCCTAGTTGTATTCTCCCCATTCGTCGTTTGTTGCCTCTGGAAGTGATATTGAGTTTCTTGTGATGTTGTCATGTGTTGAAATGGAGTCATGTTTAGTCCTTGTTCCTGTTAGGCAATTGTCTACCTGACTGTTTGATGTTTTGGGACCTTATGTTATCTCCTAGCACGGGGGGTGGACCTTAGGGTTCCACATGGTCGGGTGGATGTGCTTTATCTCCATTGGTTTTTCCTTGCCATTATTTGTGGGCAAGAAGGTTGTAACTCCTGTAGCAGATTCAGATCTTGTACCAATCTATGAAGATAGTTATTTATGCTCATGTACTATCCTGTGTATCAAACTATTCATAATGTATGTAATCCAATGTAATCAAAAGTTGATGATGTAAACAATATTATGTTGTATCCTCATGTGTATGGAAAAATTGTAGTTGCACTTGTTCTGGATGATTATTTATCTGATGTCATGGAAACATATATGGTTATTCATTTAATGCAATAGTTACAGAATGAATTATTGTTGTCAGTTAATACATGATGTATGAGAGAAAATGATAGTAGTTTTGTCAGTAATGTAGCCATGGAACCCTAGAAGAACATTACTTAGTATAGATATGTTAAATGTTACTTTATTATCTCTTTCAAAAAAAAATGTCCTATTTGTATGGTGTAATTGTGTTGTTCTCTAGAGTTTCATGGCAGGACATTACATCCTTAGATTCCACCTCAAAAACATCAGAGTTAAAAATCAAGGTCAAATACAAAGACATTGGGGAGTATTTTATTGAACAATCTTTCTCTCTAGCACAATTGCCACTATCACCGAAGTCTTATGGGAGACCATCCCCGAACAAAGCTAAGTCACTTGAGACTCCCATGGGTCCTTTCATTAAATGGGGAAGCCTATCCAATGAGAGTGATGAGAAAAAGGTCTTGCAGTGGATTTTCAAAGATGAAGTCAGTCAAATCATACCAAAGGACCAACAACCTAAGCTTCCTATAGAACAGTATGGTCAAGGTTTTTCCATGTTAAAAAGGATGGGATACAATGGTCATGGTCCCATAGGACTAAGAAAGGATGGTATCATAGAACCTATCAAACCCCCTACTCAAATAGCCCAAGATACTACTGGGTCAGGATACTAAGGTCAACAAAAGAACAAAGGCAAAGGTAAACAAAAAGTTGAAGACTGACAAGCAGCTACCACTAACTTAGTGGAGAAAATTCACCGCTTGCAAGAGGCAAGCAAAATTTATTCAAATGAGTATGAGTGGGACAGTCTCTCTGAGATGTCTTGTGAAGACAAAGGGATTGATGTGGTCCAATGATATAGTAATACTCCAACAATGCATGAAGGATAAAACTCTAGGGCTAGATCGCTAGAGTTTGAACCGTAACATGATGAGAATGGATTTCACGAAGAGAGTATGATATCAAGCTTGATGAACCTACTTGAGGAGAGTACCGTAATAGACCTCATCAATACCTCATCCCATTCAAATGAATTCTCTATCCTAATCATAGCTACCCTTGAGTTTGATCAACTTGATGATCCATTACCTCTTGTTCACCTTAAATTAATAGATTGGGATCTATCTGAAACATCACCTGAGCTTGACACCTTTGAAAACAATGATGCCATCATCGACTACCTAGAGCTTAGAGAACACTTACCCATAGGAGACCATAAGGTTGGCTTCCCCATCAACCTTAATGACAAGGCATACTTCAAAGAGAGTGCCAATCCTTTGAGTCATAAAAATGTCAAAATAAATATGAGATCTAATGGTGAAAACCACTCTGCGATAGTATTAGATCATCAAAAGAGAAAAAGAAAAGATGTATCTGAAAGTGAAAACCTCTCTAAGGCACCGACGGATGAAAGGATTGACCCTCTCCCTCTTTATGCACATTTAGAAAGATCTTCAGTATTGATTGAACCAGCAGAATCAATCAACATCAGCACAGAGGCACAACCAAAACTCCTTTATCAAGCAGAGTCATTAACTACACAAGAAAAGATAGAGTTTTTTGAGTTCTACATAAGAAAACATATAAACTTTGCTTGGTCTTACATTGATATGCTAGTTATTGATCCTGATCTAATCATGCACCATATTTCACTAGCTCTAAGAGTCAAACTAGTAAAATAGAAGCTGAGGAAAATGCACCCACACATAACTTTAATGGTAAAAGAAGAGATCAAGAAGTTACTAGATGTGGGGTTCATTAGAGCCATTGACTATCCAAAGTGGGTCTATAATATTGTACCTGTTTTAAATCTTGACAAGAGAATTAGAATATTCAATGACTTCAGAGATTTAAATAAGGCTTGTCTGAAAGATGATTTTCCTTTACCAAACATTGATATCATCATTGACCTCACAACAGGTCACACCATGTTGTCCTTAATGGATGGTTTCTCTAGATACAACCAAATCAAGATAGCCCCGGAGGACCAACATAAAACAATATTCACTTGTCCATGGGGCACCTATTGTTGGTGCGTTATGCCATTCGGTCTCAAGAATGCAGGAGCAACACATCA
This sequence comes from Cunninghamia lanceolata, assembly GCA_027924645.1. Classification (NCBI taxonomy): domain Eukaryota; kingdom Viridiplantae; phylum Streptophyta; class Pinopsida; order Cupressales; family Cupressaceae; genus Cunninghamia; species Cunninghamia lanceolata. Next base: position 1,972,295 of record BSBN01000887.1, read on the forward strand.
ACGAGCAATGCCAACGATCTTCCATGATATGATGCATACCATCATGGAGGATTATCTTGATGATATCTTAGGGAAATCACTCACCAGAGAGGGATATCTTGAAGCCTTAGATAAAATATTCAGAAGACGAGTAGTTCAATGTACGGTTGAATCCTAAAAAGTGTGTTTTTGGAGTAACATCCAGAAAATTGCTTTGATACATCGTATCAGGAAACAAAATAGAGGTGGACTTGATAAAGGTCAAAAAAATTATGGAAATGCCACCACCAAAGAGTCTGAGTCAGCTACGGTCTTTACAGGGAAAGTTGCAGTCAATTAGAAGGTTCATCTCTCAACTGGCAGACAAGTGCCATCCATTCTCACATCTGTTGCATAAAAATGTTCCATTCAAATGGGATGATAACTATGAACAAGCATTTCAGTGCTTAAAAGAATATTTGATGAATCCACCAGTCCTAATGCTGCCAATTGAAGGCAAACCTCTACTGTTATATATCTTAGATACACCCACAACTTTGGGAGCATTGCTAGCACAAGAAAACCATGAAGGAAAGGAGCAGGCAATCTACTATATCAGTAGGACATTAGTAGGTTGTGAGCTTCAGTACACACCAATTGAAAGGGCATGCCTTGTAGTTGTCTTCGCTTCACAAAAGTGGAGACACTACATGCTCTCTCACTCCATAAAGCTAGTAGCAAAGATCGACCCACTAAAGTATCTCCTCAGCAAAGCTACCCTAACAGGTAGAATATTCAAATGGGTTATCATTCTCAGTGAGTTTGACATTGAGTACGTGGACAGAAGAGCCATAAAAGGATAGGTCATCGTAGATCAGCTGGCGGATGCACCTTTAATTGATAACAACCCCTTGAGTTTTGAGTTTCCTGATGAATTTATATTCAACATCACAACAATGGCTTGGAAGTTCTATTTTGATGGGTCATACACACAACATGGTTTTGGAGCAAGCATCTTTCTAGTAACACCACAGGGGGATATAATCCCTAAATAATACAGACTTCTATTCCCATGTACTAATAATGTAGTTGAGTATGAATCTCTAGTTATTGGCATAAAATTGGCAGTCGAGTGGAAGATCAAAGCACTTCATGTGTATGGAGATTCACAACTAGTCATTAATCAAATAAATGACGAATACCAAACAAAGGATGAGAAGTTGATACCATACAAGCATATGGTGGATGACTTCAAGGAATATTTCATTGTGATCTCCTTCAAACAAATACCCAAGTTGGAAAACAAAGAAACAGATGCAATGGCCACTATTGCATCCCTTCTAGATATCCTTGAAAATCAATCACGTTATGAGTTTTTGGTGAAGCCAATCTCCCATCCAACCTATGAAAGCCCAGAAAATAACACCATCTACCAAATTGTAGGAACCGATTCTCCTTTATATGGCAAGATTTACACCTATCTTAAAGAAAATATCCTACCTCCCGACCTGTCAAACAACCAAAAACATACGTTCATTCACCAATCATCCAGATATACCATTGTTGCTGACACCCTATATATACGAGGTTTAGATGGTACTCTCCTTAGGTGTTTAGATAGTGACGAATATCAGACCGCTCTAAGGGAGGTTCATGAAGGCATTTGCGGGATGCACTCTAGTGGTCCTACTTTGGTGAAGAAACTCATGCCTTTAGGATATTACTAGCCGAGCATGGAAAGAAAATTCCTATTAGTTTGTCAAGCAGTGTAAGAAATGCCAGATTCACAGTAATCTAATACATGCACCCACTCAGGAATTACAACCTTTAATGACACTTTGGCCCTTCTGCCAATGAGGACTGGATCTAGTAGGCAAGATTCACCCTTCCTCCTCCAATGGCCACAAATTCATTATCACAGCCATAGAGTATTTTACGAAGTGGATTGAGGCCGTTCCATTAACAATCGTCACAGGTAAACAGATTTCATCCTTCATCCTTAATTATATCATATGTATATATGGTATCCCATTATCCATTGTCACAAATAATGGAAGACCCTTCAAGAATCATGATGTATAGGAACTCTGTAGTAAATTCCATATCCAACATCATTTCTCCACCCCATATTACCCATAAGGTAATAGCCAAGCTGAGGCATCGAACAAAACCATTCTAAAGATAATTAAAAAGATTGTCGATGACACTGGCCGGGACTGGCATATGTAATTGAACCCCGCTTTGTGGGACTATAGAACTAGTATACGCACACCCACAGGTGCGACACCATACTCCCTTATCTATGGTTCTGAATCCATATTGCCTATCGAAGTTGAAATTCCTTCCCTCAAGGTGTCGTTTAAGGGGCTCATAACTAATGAGGAATATAGAGTATCAAGGCTTCAAGAACTAGAACTGCTAGAAGAATGGAGACAACATGCCTTTAACTATCTTAAGGCATACCAATAGAGAGTTTCAAGGAGCTACAATCACAAGGTTAAGCCAAGGGTCTTTTAGTTAGGTGATCTGGTCCTAAGAGAGAACCCACACAATCAACAGGATAGAGAGAAGGGGAAGTTTGAACCTAATTGGTTGGGTCCCTATATCATAGTCGCTACCTATGGATTAGGTGCGTATTAACTCTCAACATCAAAAGGTGAACTATTTGATGATCCCATCAATAGTATGCACCTTTGAAGGTTCTATACCTAATAACCCCAATGCAAGGGACAAAAAGAATGGTACAAGTAGAAGAAAGTGGTGAAAACCTGGAAACATGCGCTATTTGTGACTAACCGCTACCTCCATCTATTAGTACAACCCAACTCGCATCCATCTTTCCTATTGTATTCATCTAGTAACCTCATCCATTTCGCATCTACCTCGTAAAGACTTACCATAGCCTGGTGTTTTGTCACCCCTATCACATTATCCTATCGTTCATTCTATCACAAGTCTATCATCAATATCAGTCATTTCTGAACTATGTTGCCTCTACGTCATCACGTAGGCAAGGTCATCATTGATGCACCCTTGAGGCTACTCCTTTTCCATCCATTCCATCCCCTAACGTTCAACCTTTGGTCCATTCAACCCTGCACCATTTTTCATCACCTAGGTCTTAGGTCCACATAGGTCCACCCCGAATTACATTGCTTCTGCGTTGTCACATAGGCAAGGCCATTTAGCAATGAGCCCCGGAGGCACTAGGTCATTCCATTAGGGCTTGTCACATTGTTCATTGTCAGTTCATCCATAATAAATCAATCCTCTACTCAAGTGGGGGTAAATCCTTGACCTGGTCAGGGAATAGGATTCTTGAATGCTATGAATTCAGAGGGTAAACAATCGGATCATGATTTTATCACTAGGCAACAAATAGCCTGACAAGCAAGCTTTCAACATCATCTTGACACAAAAGACAACAAGACTGAACTTGGCAAATCCCTTTTTACCTAAGACATCAAATTGATTCTATCAAGTTATTGTAAGAAAACATGTTTTGGGCAAGAAAGTTTTTCAATGGTTGTTTTAAAAGTCTTATATCGTGATTTTTGTTATTATGTCTTTCTACGCTACTCAAGGATGTATCAAACTAGAGAAGCTATGATGGGGGCATAATTATTTTATTTATCTGTTGTTTGTGGATTTATCTTTAGTAATGTGAAAGCCTTGTCTAATGACATGATCAACACAATGATCATCAAGGACATTAAAGGTCTAAAAATGAAACGGGTTTAATCCTTGTCTGTTGATACGCAAGCAGTACTTAGGTCATCTTGGTTCAATTATACTTAGATGCTTGTACTAACTTGCTAAATCAAAATCCATGTAAGAAATACTTAGGTCATCATAGTTTAATTATACCTAGATGCTTGTATTTTCTTACAACATTTTAAAAGCTCAATGATGAAACAAAGTACTTCAAAAACTTGCACAATTGAAGATGACAAGAATTCATATCCATCCTTATCCCATTGCATTATAAGTATGTTATCATTTTACCAAAATCCATGTGTCTTAGTGATCATTCATTATCCAATTTCTTATCATTAACCATTGCCATATCATTGTCCAATTTCTTATCTTTCATTATCATTATCCAATTCATTTTCTTCTAAAAGTGTATTGTTATTAAGATTGAGTATACTTGGCATTAACAAAGATAAATCATTGTGTGTCATGATTAGATCCATCATCATAAATACATATCATTTTGTTCATTAGGATGCATAAACACAAGTAAATCATAAATCACCATAGCAAGAGTCATATACTCACATCATTTCATCCATTTTAGTTTCACATGTATATCATGATAGAAAACAACAAATACAAAAACATAGATATAGTGATCATCAAATTTAGCATTGTACAAATCAACACATGTAGAAATCATAGCATATAGGTACATCTTGCATCTAGTATTAGGTCAAACATCATAAGCTTGTAGAGGCATCATGTCTAGTATCAAAATCTATAGTAGCATCAACATAATCATCATAGTATGACATCATATAAGTCATCATATAGAGCATCACATCCATCGCATAACATAAACATATGCATCTAAATCATAAAATCATGTAAGTCATTTGTAAACATAGCACGTCATCACATCAGAGCATCATAATGTAAGTCATGTCCATCACAGTAAATCATACCATAGTCTGTCAAATCATGATCTCATATCATCATCATCAAAAAGAATAATAGTGTCCAAGTGTATAATGATATCAAAATAATAATACATCTCAAAATGTCCAAGCCAAAGTGGTGTATACATGTCCAAATAAAGTACTAGAAGCAAATGCATGTCTAAGGAATAGCTATGAGTGACTCCCTCCTAATGGTGCTGGCTATGGTGGTATGATGTTTCCTGCTCCCCCTCCTCCTCCACCTGTTGTCCCTATCCTGGGTGCACCTCCATCTCCTCCTGATGGTCTGCGAGGTGGCCCCATATGTCCCACCACCCCGCCACTCTATGCATGTCCCCTTTGCAACCTGCTACGGTAACTAGGTCTATAGCTATCTACCTTGCACTCTGGGGGCACCACCTGCTCATATAGGGATCACCATTAGAAGATCTCCTGACCTGCCCTGATCATCTCTGCAACTATCTGGCCATTGCCACCCTTTGCCGCTATCTGTTGCACCTTCTCCAAGAGTGCCTTTGCCCTACCATACCTCTGGATGGTTGTGTCTCTCTCCAACCATGCAGTCTGTAGCTCACCATGTAGCTATGTAATCTAGGCCTACATCTGCCCTATTTGTCCCTGCTGCTGCTATAGCAAAGACTAAGCCTAAGCCAACTGGGCTCATAACCCTACTATAACCCCATCGTCTGGCCCATGCCCGTGTAGCTACATTGGAGGTTGCACCTGTGCCTGTAAGAGTAGATGAGCATGCTGGGTGGGATCAATCCACTGGTGAACCCTCCTCCCAAGTCCATCCCTGCCATCATCCCCATCACTTCCATCATGTCCACTATCATGACCTCCCCCTCCTCCTCCTCCTCCATCACTGCCATCATGGTCTCCTCCTCCTCTGCCATAGCCATCATCCCCACCTCGGCCACCTCTACCTCCTCGTCCTCATCTCCTCCTGGGTCACCTCTATGGCCCCTCGTCGTCATCCTCCTAATTATCCAGAATCAGGGCTCACTCTCCTGGCCCAAAGTAGCATGGAAACAGATGTGCAGCGAACCAATCAAAGTAGTCCTGAGTCACACCTGCATCTCCCACTGCTCTATGCATTGCCCATGTTTGATATGGAATATGTATAAACTCATCACGAGCTATCTCATAGGATGGGCTGGGTCCCCATCCTCCCCGCTCCTTGTGCATACGGGTAAATATGGTATTACCCTGGGGCATCCCCTGGATTCTGCCAAACTGCCTGTACACATGTGATACTATGTGTCGCTCCAATTTATAGGGTGTCCTCCCTATAAGCCATCTAGTCTGGAAATAGAAGGGAAGCTCAGAAGCATCATCATCCCATACCTCGCAGTCCAGGTATGGTCGTCATACAACAAAATCTACATTGTCGAAGGCATGTCTCTAGTACTCCAACTTTCCCAACTTGGGCTAGGAAAGACTCTCCTGAAACATATATGAGTAAGGCTAACCCCTACCCTGAGTACCAATGCCAATAGGACGAGTGATAGCTATGTGAGTCCATGTCCATATCTGTAAAAGTTATACTCTGCAAGCCAAGCTAGAAGAGCCATCATAGACAAACTGGTGCAAACCATGATATAGGTGAGCAAGTATCCAAACTCCCTAGGCATATCTGGTGCCCTCAGTAGTAATCAGCTCTAACACCCACCCCCATCCAACTACAAAACTGCACGACCGTCTATCGGGGCACACAATACCCCTGATCAACCTAGCCACAACTGTAGGAAAAGGCTCATAATAAGTCACCATGTCAACTTAGCTGATCTCAGTGCCCTCAATCTCATCGTCATCAAAAATCTGTCTGCACTCGTTTAACCCTGCCCCAGTCTACGACTCGTACTCCATGAGCTCACCATCAATCGGTATATGCAGAATCCTGTGCACATCCCCTAAAGTCACTGTAATCTCCCCAGTGGGAAGATGAAAGGTCCCATCCTCACTGTGGAATCTCTCCACCAGAGCAGTCAGCATGTTGAGAGTAGCCCTAATCTCAGGCATGAAGAGCACAAACGACAACCCAGCTGATCCAATAACAGGTCAATTAGTCTCCATGAGATAAGGCCTCAACATCTATGTCATTGGAAACCACTTTTTTTGACATGAGCACATCATCTAACTCCTACAAACCAACAAGCACATCTTAATCAACCAAAACTGACTAAACTGCAGGTCTCTCTATCCAACATCAAAAACTTAGTTATTTCAACAGGAAAACAATCCTATCATCTCTCCAGAGATTCTATCAATCTCAAAGATGACCTATTAGTTGACCAGCATCCATCACACAGTCAACTTCATCAAATTTCTAAGTGTTTGATAAACTAGATTAATTTGCATAGTTCTATTTCTTGCATGCGCAGTTTTACATCATAAGCACAGACTTATTTCACATGCGCTAAAATATTTTACATGTGCTGCTTTAACTTAAATGCACAGTGCTGTTCTTTGTTTGCACAACATAAACTTTCTTGTGCAGTGCTGTTCTTTGTTTGCACAACATAAACTTTCTTGCGCAGTGTTATATCATTTGTGCAGTAAAACCTTACATGTGCAGGATCCTTAATTGAATGCACGTCAGGAATTCACTTGCGCCGAAGCACACTTCATTTGCAAAAAAATTGCATTTGTGCCAATTCCAGCGTCATAAGCATGAAATCGCATTATATGCGCCATATCGTGCATCATTTGTGCCGTTTTGGCTTTCAACGCATATAAAACCTCAAACTTTGCCTAGCAATTAATGCTATCATAAATGCACCTAACCTAGAAACAAAGGGGTACTTATTGGTGGCCCGTAGTCTGCTGGATGGTTGAACTGTCAAATCCACTCGAATCAATGAAGCTCAACAGGAAACTGCTGCATCTTCACTAGCTACTCTATGCTCAAAAGGCTCTAATCTCCTAAAAGCTCTTTCTAAAAAACAAGTGTGCAAATGACTAGGAATGTGACCCCACACTCCTATATATAGCACATGAAACCCTAATGGGAGGTGCTTGACCTTGTCCATGCTGGGGCATGTTTTTCACCTAATTTTTCTTCTGCGTCAACCAATTTCTTCACCCGTCTATCCAATCAACATGTCATTCAACCTATCTCATCGTGAGATTGTCCATCATCCTGTAGTCAATTTCTTCCTATCCAATCTCCTGAGGGGGCATCCTATCATCATAAACCTCTACCAGGGGCAAACAGGGGCATGTATCAATCGCAAAAAAAATTTATTCTTTGAAACAACGTGATAAAATACATTGTCTCAAAGAGGGGCAAAATGTATACACCTAAAAATGGCAAAGACAAATTAAATAAATATTTATTATTTATTTAATTCCCATTCTTCTATCATTTAATAAATTCATCAATTTATCTATTGGATTCACGTTCATCATTAATAGTCCAAATATTAAATAAATATTAATTTATTTAATTAAGTTAATTAAACCTATTCTTCTAATGTCATCCCTTAATTAAATAATAATCAAATTATTTAATCGCAAATCATTCTATTCCATAGTCAAAAGTCCTCTATTCCACATCATCCAAGCCACCTCACGCGTCCACCTCATCATCTTGCACATGTAATTAAATATTTTAATATTTAATTATTCCATTTTCCCTCACCCACATGGGCCTATTCTTCCTCCAACCATCCCTATTCCAAAGGGAATGGTCTCTCTATGTCACCATGGTCAAAGGGACACTTTGTGACACTTGTTCCATAGTCCCTAGAATCTTTCCAACCTCCCTACAAACATGGTCTCCTTGTTTGACCTTCTCTCTTTGGTCATTGTGAGCCTTGTGACATGTGGACTCATGTCACACCTTTCTCTCCTCCATGTCAAGGTGAGAGGAACATCTTCCCTCTTTCTCTCCCTCATCTCAACCAATTCAACCCTCACCGTACACCTTTCAAGACCAAGTCTCCACCATTGAGATCTGGACACATGGATTTGCCCCCTCCTTGGCCTATAAAAGGAAGCTCAATCCCTCATTCTACAACACATGAGCTATAGCAAAGTTACTCTGCAAAAATTCCAACGCACCTTTGGCAAAGCATTTACATTGCTCATTGCATTTTACATCCATTATCTTCATATCCACACAACCATGGCTTCAATCATCCATCCCTCATCCTCACAATAGTTGCATTGTAGGTAATCTCCATTGCATTGTATCCAACATATAGCCATTCGAGTATTGTCATCTTCAAACAACAAGGAAGCACACTTCTGGGAGCTATATTCATCAACAAGATCAATACAAGATAGGCAAATAATGGAAGGTTTGAGGTAAATCAGTCTTCAAGGTAATACGCTTTGTTTATTTGATTTACATCATATTTCATTGAGATTATTGGATTATTAGTAGTTTAATACTGTTGACAATAATTCCTCTAACATATTGAACTATTTGATGCATTCTCTATAAATTGGGTAGATAGATCCAAGAATATAATGGCAAATTTCCTAGCAAACATAGCCCTAAAAAAGGATGATATCACATTGGCAGGAATAATTGAAGTAGAATTCAAAACTAGACCTACCATCCATGACAACATATATAATTGACAAGTATTTAATGATGATGAGGACTTGATAAAATTCCTCCACTGCATGGATCAGTATGAATTCCAATAAATTGATTTCAATGCATTTGTTGAAAAGGTTGATGGCAAAGAGACTCTTTTTGGAAAAGAAATTGTCCAACTCAAGACAAATAAAATTCCTAAAGGTCTCGTAGCTCTGGAGAGAGTGTTTGATGGACATGACAGGTTCAATATGAAAAATGTATCAGTCAAGCAAGATGATGTTGAGGAGATAAATCTTGGAACAAAAATAGCTCCTAAAAAGGTGTATATTGGAAAAAAGGCTCAATCCCAAGATTAGAAGCATGCTCATTGCCCTACTTAGAAAATACAAACATGTATTTGCCTAGTCATATGATGACTTGAAAGCATACAGAGAAGACCTTTTTTAGATGAGATACCTCTGAAACTAGATGCTAAGCCATTCAAGAAAAGACAAAGACCTATAAACCCTACACTAGCCCCTAAAATGTAGGAGCAACTTACAAAACTTAGGGAAGGTGGTATCATCAAACCAATCAGACATTCCTCTTGGGTTTCAAACTCGGTACCTGTAAGAAAGAAAAATGGGGATATAAGACTATGTGTGGATTTTAGAAACCTAAATGTTTCCTCACTCAAAGATAACTATCCTCTTCCAAATATGGAAGCAATGTTGCAAAGGGTAATTAGATGTGAATTACTATCTATGATGGACAGGTTTTTAGGATACAACTAGGTAAAAGTTAAAGAGTTAGAACATTTTAAGACTACTTTTACCAAACCATGGGGAACCTATGTATATGTAAGGATGCCATTTGGTCTCATGAAAGTAGGAGCAACATTCCAAAGAGCTATGGATGTAGCCTTTGTAGATCTAATCAATGTTATCATGGTGGTTTATCAAGATGATTTGACAACATATTCTAAAAAGGCTGAGGACCATTGTACACATTTGGAGAAGATTTTCATCAGAGCTTTAGAATATAGCATCTCATTAAATCCAAAGAAATGCCATTTTGCTCTAACAGAGGGTAAATTACTTGGTCATATAGTTTCAAAAGATGGAGTAAGGATTGATCCTAAGAGAGTAGAAGCTATTAACAAAATCCCAATTCCAAGAAATATAAAAGCCATATAGTCTTTCTTTGGTCAGATCAATTTCGTCAACAGATTTATATTAAATTTTGTAGAAATAGTAAAGCCTATCTCCAAAATGTTAAAGAAAGGTGAAAAGGTGGATTGGGTAGAACATGTCGTTGATGCATTTAGGGCTATTAAAGAAGCAATTAAGGAAGCTCATGTGTTGAAATCTCTAGAATTTGATAAACCATTTCAAATATTTTCCTTTGCATCCTTTCATACAATAGCTGCAGTAATGTTACAAAAGAATAGCGAAGGTTTTGAACAATGTATCTCATTTTTTAGCAAATCACTTCAAGGGGCAGAATTAAAATATGACATAACTGAAGAACAAGCCTATGCCTTGGTGAAAGTTGTTAAAGCATTCAGAACCTATCCAGTAAGAGCTCAAGTAATAGCCTATGTGTCGAATGTTGCAGTAAAGGATGTATTTGTCCTGAATGAAGTCACTGGAAGAAGATGTAGATGGATTAACAGAATCCAAGAATTTAACATTGACATCTAGATTACTAAACTCATTAGAGGACAGGGTCTAGCCAAATTAATGGTTGAATCCAATTTGGAGGCAACACATGTTTGTAAAGTGAATGAAGAAAATAATGATATTGCAAGCATTGAACATACCTCTTGGTATACTAACATAATGTATTATCTAAAAAACATGAGCTGCCCTCCAAACTTAAGTGAAAATCAGAATAGAACATTAAAACTCCATGCCTCGAAATATATTTTTATGGATGGGGATTTGTATTGGAAGAATAGAGATGGTATCCTGTTACTATGCTTGGATAAGATGCAGGCTGAGAAGATGCTGCAGGAAATGCATAGAGGTGTATGTGGAGGACATTTCTCAGCCAGGACTACTGCCCATAAAATATTAAGAGCTAGATATTATTAGCCTGAAGTTTTTAACGATGCTCACAATTATGTGAGAAAATGTGAAGCCTGCCAAAGATTTTCTAGTAAACTCAATTATCAAGGGGCCCTGCCACTCAAACCAATGCAAGTGGAAGCTCCATTTCACCAATGGGTACTTCATTTTATAGGAGAAATTGTAGAAAGATCTAGTGGTGGATATAAATGGATTTTGGTAGCTACTGATTATCTCACAAAATGGATAGAAGCTATCCCAACAAGACAAGCTACTAGCAAGATTGTGGTAATCTTTCTTTTGTAAAATATTATCATTAGATTTGGGGTACCAGTGAGACTCATCACAGACAATGGCATGTGCTTTAGATCAATAGAGTTTAAGTCATTTTGTGAGTCTTATGGTATAGTAATTTCATATGCTTCACCATATCATCCCCAGGCCAATGGACAAGCATAATCCAACAATAAAAGCATCATCAAGATAATAAAGAGAATATTGGAAAATAATAAGAAGGCTTGGGACTCAAAGTTGAAATTGGATCTATGGGAAAATAGAATCACCATCAAAAAGGCCACAGGGAAATCCCCATTTGAGTTGGTGTATGGTGCCCAAGCTAGACTACCCATGCATAACCTTATACCAATATATAAGTTTATTCTTCAAGAGGATTTGGATGTCCCTAAACCCATGGAGGAGAGATTGGAACAATTAGTTGAACTTGATGAAATTAGAACACAAGCTCAAAAACAAAATGAAAAACTGCAACTACAAATGAAATATCTCTTTGATAAAAAACTAAGGAAAGAAAGTTCAAGGTGGATGACATGCTCATGTGGAATGCTAGAGGACAAGATGAAGGGAAACATGATAAGTTTGAAGCACTATGGATAGGCCCATTTGTCATCACCCACAAGTGTGGTGAAGATTCTTATTTCTTACAAAACATGAGTGGTGAAGAACAGGACTTGCCAATGCATGGATAGTTCCTGAAACATTTCTTCTCATAAAGCATTTTTCCATGCATAGTATATTAAAAGGAATAGGAAATTGCCAGTGCATGGACAATTCTTGAAATATCTTCTCTCTTTAAAGAAAATTTTTCCATGCACGGTAGATTAGGATTCCATTTCCCACCCCCCACCTCCATTGATCTGCATTGCAGAGAATGATTTGGGATCCTTGTAATGGCCTCATAGCCATTCATCCCCAACCAGAGCCACTGTTGACACAAAATTTTAAACCTTAAAAAATTTTCATCCAAAAACCATTTCCCGCCATCATGATACCTTCATAACAATAAATATTCTCATAATCGGCCTAGAAAAACTAACCTCTGATAAATCACCTTCACCATAAAAGCAAAAAACCACATTAAAAATACCCATATCATTCAAACTCATATCATGGGAGTCTTAACCCTAAAATCAAAGCGTGCATATAAAGACCCGCGGCATATCAGAATGACTAGCCCAAATGTCTCTTCGATATATCAAGAGTTCGGTGTGACACCTAAATGAGTCACACCAATAAAGAGACAATGTGATATATAATGTATTGAGGAAAGATTGCCATGTCGAGAAGACTCATCATACAGTCTCTTCAAAAATTTGAAGATAAGCATTAAGATGATGTTTCAGGTTGACATAAAAAAAATTGAAGGGACAAGGATTTCAGAGTATCTGGATGAGCCTTTGGAAGTCTCTTTGACATCCCAAATGAAAGAAGCATATCAAGGGGACTAAAAAATATCGGTTTGACATCCCACCGAAAAAAGCAATAACACGTAGTATAAAAAAGTTTAGAATGTCGGTATGACCCAGATTCTAGTCCCATCGAAAAACTATTGAGTTTACCAAGTAAAGAAAAACATAAAAGGAAAGTTTGGGATATTGAAGGGAGGCAATATCAAGTCCCCCCGAAAAAATGAACATAACAAATATTGAAAGAAGGAATAAGCGACTAAATAAAATGTGATTTTGGGATGACAACCATTTAGGTCACAACGAAATTTTGAAGGCAATAAAAAATTAAAAAACTCCTTAAGTATAATTGATTATTTCAAAAGATGACAAGACATGATATGTTGCGAGAATTAAATGTCCTCTTGATGATATGAAAGTTGCCATTAATACTTAGAGCTGAGTATATCGAAAGTAATCTTAAGAAAATTGGATTCATTGTGCAAGCATGGGAGCAAGGGTAGTCCTCTGCAACAAATATGACTCGAGCAACCAAGTAAGTACCTTGATCTCGAAATTCTTCGGTTTGAATTGCATTTGAAGAAGGTGGAATTCTTTTGCATTACGCCATGGGAAACACAGTTGAAAACCCTAGGGCCAAAAGACAAAAATTAGATGAAAGACATTTGAACCAAGATTTAATAGACCAATGCCCAAGGTCTGGACAAAGGTCTAGATGGAATGCTCAGTTAAATCCTAGTGTAGAGAAGATCGAAGATATATACAAGCATGTAGGAGATGTATGGACCCCTATGAGAGGGTATGAACTCTTCCTATACCATTACAAAAAGATGTACAAGCATACACCAGTCTCAAACCCATGGAGATTGAATTTAGGAAAACTCATAGTACCTAATATATTTGTTAATGTTGAATTCCTAAAAGCAGTAGCTACAAGCTATGATCCGTAGACTTACCTGATTAAGTTGAATAATGGAATGAGTTTTTTCCCTATCACAGGGGATTATATATCTATGGTATTTTAGCTGGATTGCAGTTTTGATGTAAAATTTAGAATCTGGGATTTGATTCAAGAATATTACAACATGAGAAACAATTACAAAAGGTGGAGATTACCTATGCATAGGCCTCAGGATGAAGAAAATAAGTTTAGAGTGTTTTCAGCAACAGAGGACCCCCCATATTCCATAGAGCTATTTGAAGAATACTTTCAATACGCATATGACTCAATGTGCCAATTACTTGGTATTGAAGCTTCCATGTTTATGAAAATTGCTCCCATGGTTCTAACTGCTGATATACAAAGCCAGCAAGCCCAACACTTTGACTATGCTGAATTCCTGGTCAACGCCCTTCACAATGAGTTGGTCTCCATAAAAAGAGGGGGTAATAAGTTCAAACATTATTCTTTGCTAATGCACCTTATCTTATATGAGGGACAAAATATGAGACTGTGGGATGAATGTTTAAGAGTAAGGGATTTGGACTAAAGGGGAGATATTAAACCTGTTCAGATATGGACTGCTATATTAGATAGCAGGTGTGAGAGGTCACATTACCTCTATTTTGAAGAATACTTTGTGAAGCCTATATATAAGTTGTTAGGCCACCCTTGTGATTATAATGTCACTAGAAATACAGAGGTTCTTGAGACCTAAGGATAAATATGAACAAGGGAAATTCAATCACAATTGGGGTGACTAGTATTCTTATAATGATTGCACAAAAATAAGATTGTTTGGATTCGAAGGGCCCCCCTTTTTGTTGCCAAGAACTTGCCCTGACAGAATTGCTTATTTGGAAATTGTAAGACAACTAGCTCATTCTGATTTCTTACATTTGAAGGGTCACAATAAGCAGTCTTTCATGCATGGAACCTTATGCTTTGGACTCTTTACAGTTATGTCTGATAAGGGGTACCAGCTAATTCACAAAAGAATGGAACATTTTAAGTTACCTTAAGGAAATGCCAGAGAAAATTTTGATCCAGAAAATTTTATAAGCATAGTCAAAACCAATAAAAGGTTGAAGAAATATCATGTGTCTTTTGTTGATGATGACCTGGTTAGAAATTGTGATGAACACATTGCAGTTGAATGAAGAAGCCTTATCATAAGATTATGTTGGCTGAAGCTTGGAGGGTAGCTCAAAGCCCCAATTATATAGGTGCTTTCATGGATATTGATAATCCCATTTAGAGATTGGATACACTAATTGTGAATGCATCAGATTTGATTGAAAATGTTCCTCCCTATGTCTTTGAGAGGAGGGTAGATCTATCAGAGAGACACAGGTTGAAGATAAGATTCCCATTACTCATCTGTCCCCTCAACAGACCCCTGACATTGTATTTGATGTTGAAGAAGAACAAGGGGAGAATAAAGACTTGCAAGCATCCATGCCTCTCATTGAGAAGTATGAACCTCTAGAAGAAAGAGAAGAGGTTAAAATAAAAACCTCTCATGAGTTGTCAGAAGATGTGAGGTATTTAGCTAGCTAGAAATTTATTACAGATGATGAGTTCATTAAGACCCCAGAGTTCAAAATTTTCTTGTATGAATATAAAAGAAAGCAAGTTCGAGAAAAGATGAAGAATATCACTCCTGAGATACAAGATGAGGTTCTACAAGAACTTCAATCAGAGATTGATAAGGCTATGGATAGTAGGACTCCAGAGAGAGGAAGAGAACTACTTCAAGAAGCAGGGGTAATAATGGTTCCTGGATGGGATATGACTTCAGCAATTGTATTTGATACTTTTAGGAAGAATCAGGATAAGAAGATGCAACTCAGTATGGAACCTATTGATAAAATAAAATCTAGATCAGGATATGACCCTGACAAATGAATATTGTTAATATGGTCATTGTATCCCCCACATAAGAAACTTCAGGTCATAAATAACCCAGGTGAAGTTTTTGGCCATCTCATGAATCAATGAGTTGGAGATACTGACCCCATTGAAACTGTTGACTTGAATGTCAATGTTTTAAAATTTACAAAGGCTCAAATTGAGCAGTTGGTAAGGAAGAATAATGCTTATATGGCAGAAAATGCACAACTCAGATAAGAAGTTGCAACTTATAAGGATAAATTGCCTGCATCAAGCAGTTATTCACCTTACCTGGAAGCTGATAAAGGGTCATAGAAGCCAGAACAGATACCAATTACTGGAAACTCAAATAGAAAAGTTCCAAAAAAGAAGTGAACAATTGGAGAATGAAATAAAGATTGTCAAATACAATATGGCTACTGAATTGATTCAGAAAAGGTTTGATAGAATGATGCAAAATAGTGATAAAGTCTGGGAATTGCACAAAAGGACTCATCAGGTCTATCAAGAACACAAAAGACTTCATCTTAGGATGTTAGAGAAAAGGGAAGAATTGAATGCTAAAAAAGATGTCGAAGAAAAGATACTCAAGGAGTACAAGGACTTGAAAGATTCAATGTTATACTAACAGATGATCTGAATGATTTTGGTCAACATCTTGACATGACATTTCCCAACTTTTTTACTGCCAAAGGTAATTTGCAGGAAAAAGACACTTGGATAAATAAACTGGATCAACTATTGCCACCTCTTCTTGGAAATATCAATAATGAAGAGAGGGTGATAGAAAACACAAATGTATGTTTGGGGAAGATATTCGCCTTGGAATCAGCTATAAATGATATAATTCCCACAGATACATGTACCAGCCAAGATTATATAAATCATATTGCCAGGGTGAATTTGTTTATAGCTAGGGGATAGTGATAAATCAAAAGAATCAGGTACACAAAATTTTGTTATCAACAGGCAATGCAGTCATGTCGACCTGAAACATGGAGAAGAGTACTTTGCTAGACCAGTAGTCACGGGTCCCTCTATGATGATTAATGGAGCTCAAAACCAGATCGTTGCATTTGCCTTTATCTATTTCTTAATTATGCAATTAGTTGTTAAAAAGATAGAATTATGAACATTCATATCATTTCGGGCCTGAAGCTTGTCCGCATCCTATAAATATGGGATATCAAGGCCATGTTGAAGGATCATCGATTGTAATACTTCATATATCTACATACAAGACAATATAGTACCCAAAAAAAGCTTATATCTATGTCAGTCTATATTTTCAGATTCATCATGAACTTCTAAATTAATGCTAAGGAGTGGAGTTATTTGGTGAATCAGAATATCTTGTGTTCAATTGTTGTGTTAAATTTTATTTTATGGGCTATATGGCTATCTCCAAAATGGTTTCCTAGGTTGTTTAAATTAATATATCAAGGATATAATTAATTTATCAGTGCATATTTGCTATTGTGTGTGATCTATTCGATTGGTTTCTATAAGAAGTTGATTTAATTCCTGCTAAGTGGTCTGTGTTTATTGGTCTTTGCCCAGGGTTAAAATCCTCATCTTGGTTGGTTTCCTTCCCATTAGAATTAAAAATCCTTTCTTCTGGTCACAGTAATTTAGGGAAATATCATTGGGATTTGATGAGAAGAACCATGCAACCTGACATCCTTGCACATCTATACAAGGTATAGATTCATATAAGTGCCTAGAAATTTGAGTTTAGCCAAAGATAAACATCTATACACCATTAAATTTTGACTCTTTTGCCCAATAGATAAAGCATTGGTCACACTCATTTAATAGAAATCTAATTTACATTCTCAAACTTTGAACCTTAGGAATAATCATTAAACCTTACATCTACTTCACACCCATTTGCCACTATGAAGGTTATACAAGTCTGCACTAATAGTCAAGGTATACCCACCTAGGTCTAGTAGAGCCTGAAGTGAATGGGATTTTAGCCATATTTGCCTCGTGTCGTTAGCCAAAAACGTCAAGAGAGCTTGGCAACCTCTTAGGGTTAACAACCTACATTTTTGTGACCTAACAGAGGGGATGAAAATAAAATATTTGGAGGTGGTTTTAATTTTTTTTCAATCTTAATGCATAATTTATAAAATAAATAAGGTGAGGGTAATTTGGTCATGAGAAGGGATAAGAGAACATTTAATTTTTGGAGCAATCACCCTAGAAATGAGAACATAAATAGCTTAAGAGTGAAGGAACACATAATAGAGGGGGAAAGACACATCCAAAAAATGGAAAGGACATATAGGGATAAAAAAAAATATGACTTAGAAAGGGGTTAAGACACATGGAGAGGATAAAATGAATTGAAGCTATGTAATTTTTGTTATAACAATTTCATATTTCAAAAAAATCCTCTGAGAAATGTGGTATAGAGAATCAATTTAGGGGAAAAATTTGCCACAAAGGAGAGACAATTATGCTTGTGGTTGCACACATAAGAAAGATCTCTTATAATGCCTTGGACTACAATAAAACCATCTAGTATATTCCAAAAAGAATCCACCACTCTTAGAAACTAAAGAAAGAGTTTCCTACAAAGTGAGAATTAGATGTTAATGGGGTTGCAATGAAGAATAGTGCATCCACAATAGTAAAATATAACCAAGTTGTACAAGCTAAAAAAAGATGGATCTCCTCAAAAGAGAGACAACAAATTAAAATAGGAAGGCAAAAAACAAAAAATAAGAGCTATGTACATGATGCATAACATCTTATTTTGTAGAAAGGAAAAAGTTAGATAAACAAAACCATTTATAGGTAGAGAGAAGTGGTTACCACTCTTACTTGGTAGATGATACAAAATGACCCTAGATGCTCTAACAGATAATTAAATGTAGTGCATGAAGAATAACAGGTATCTAGATCTCTTCACTACCCTATGCTCTACTCACATAGACTACCCAAATTAAATTATTGTTTAGATGTTATGCATTGGGCCTCATCAAATTTTGGCAGGCAAGCTTCTAGAAGGATAGAAAATAGAATTAGGTCGTAAAATGTGGCCTCCTTAAGATTTTTCTCACATGACAATGGAGGGAGACTAGCCTCAAATAGGTTTAATTTTATAGGTCCTCAACACCATCAAAAACCTCCCAAGTAGTAGGGTGGATATAATGTTGCTATCACTAGAACTTGAGGACTGTACTATAGTTTTGAACATGGTTTTACAAAAGTGTCAGCCTTAACAATGATGTTTGTAGATTTCACTTCAAAGATGTCAAGTGAAATGTATAATCCTTATATTTGGAGGTTGTGGCATGTCAATGTCACCTAGAAGAGTCTCTGGAATCAATAGATGATGTAGTTACAAGTTTAAAAGAATGGAGGGTTCCTCTTTATACACAACTAGTTTTGAAGGCATGGAAAGGACAACAAAAGACTAAAAATTTATCTCCTAAATGTAGAGAAATATTTTATCCACTTCTTCTTCATGCCTTTGCTCCCACTGTTATGCTTCATCTACTCACATCCTTTTCATCAGATCTAAATTATTTTTTAGTCTTTGTACCTCTATGAGCATTACCAAATTATCCTACCTTAAGGCATCCTTATCTTCAAGCATAGCCTCATTCTTCCACTCTAAGGCATTCCTTATCCTATATATCTCAACAAGAAGAGCCTCAAGCTCTTGTTTTCTTTTTATCTCATCTAGTCTTGCACTTAGTTTTTTGCATTTTTTCAAGCATTTAAGATTGAGATATTTTAATTCCATCTACTTCCTTGACTTCCTTGATATTTCAATCTTCCTTTGAATGCCATTCTTTACACCACCTATAAAATACCCAAGGACAAGATATAGCTAGATGCTTCATTTGGAAAACATAACATATATAGGGGCATTGATAGTATGTATGTGGCTATTGCATTTAACCACAATAGTATGGAATATGAATATGAAAACCAATCATTGCTATCACACAAGACTAGGCCAGTGCAAGATAATGGGTCCACTTTTTGGCCAAAAAGTAGAAACTTTTTTTCTTGAAAATCAGAGTTCGTCATAGTTAGGGTATAAATTTGAAGCACTTATACATAGAATATTAACATAGTGTAAAATATGAAATAGAGGATTTTGTTTTTAGTTTTCAAATATATAATTTATTCTAATACCTAGATGATAAAAGTTGGTTTTGTAAAGATGTACAAAAGTGACCTTTTTAAAAAAGTATGTTAAAAGACAAAACATGCACATGTACGACCCACAAAATAAGTAGTAAATGAAAGTATTTTTCAAAATTATTTTTTGTAAAGATGCATATGATGCTTAAGTTTTGTCACTTAGATATTTTTTGTAATTTTTTAGTAAATTTTTTTAGTTAATTTGTGTATTGGGATTACAGTATTTTTGAAAACCTATCATGTACAACCCACATAAATTGACCCAAAATAATTGTAACATAATTTATTTTCCATTATGTAGATAATGATGTCTAGATTTGTTAGACATAATTTTTTTTCAAAAAATTTCAAAATCAAAAGTTATTAAAAAAGTAATATATGTCATTTCAAGTTTATGAATATTTTTGTTTAAAAATTAATTAATAAAAAGGATAATATGTCAACACTAAAAAAATATATATATTTGAAAAATAGACATTGTTTCATCCAACTTTTTAAAAAAATAATTATTAGTCTTATTGTGAAAGTCTATTCCTTCTAAAAATTTATAAGGCTTTTTTTAAATTAATTAATAATTAGAAAAATATGTTCAACACTAATAAAAATTACATATTTGAAAACAAGGTTGTCATGTGTAATGGGTTTTAATTTCATCCTATTTTTTTGAAAAAAAAGTCATCAACTATATTGTCAAAATCTATTCCTTCTGATTTTTTTTGCCCCATGATTTTTTCACTAAAAGTGGACCCAATGTCTTGCAATTACCCACTATCATAGAGAATGGAATATTTACAGGTGTAGCCCAATATATGTGGAAATTCATTCCAACCTATTCTTCTATAGCCTCACCTTTACACCAAGTTGCAATGATGGAGAGGAGTTTTCACCGAGATAAAGAACATGATGAAGCATTTGAAACATTGAAATATAAAATTACCCATGCTCATGTGCTTTCTCTTCCTAAATTGTAGCAAACTTTTGAGGTAGAAATAGATGCAAGTAAATATGTTATGGGTCCCTTCTTTCTTGAAGGAGGTAAGCCCATTTTTTAAATCATTCATAAGTTTTTACTTCATCTATTAGCTCAAATATCTAATAAATGATAAAGAATTATATGCACTATTTTAAGCTATATTTAAATGAAGGCTTTATTTGTTTGGTAAAGAAACTATTGTGCATACTAACCACCAACATCTACAATATTTTCAAGAGAAAAGCTACATAGCAATAGGAAAGGAACTCTAAATGGATGAAATTTTTTCAACAATTTCATTTGGTTATCAAATATAAGAAAGGGAATAATGTGACCTATCAAATATAATATCTAGGATACTGATATCAAAAATAATTTTAGTTGTGGTTGTGGCAACCCAATTAGAGACTATTACAAAAGAGGTATTTGGAGAGTAATATGCTTTAGATATAGATTTTGAGGAGAATTTCAAAGGCCTACAAACTTAAGGGGTGTCTAAGAGTGAACATGACTTCTATCTCAAAGAGGAGCTTCTCTACAAATCAGAAAATTTATGTGTGCCTAGAAAAAAAAGGCTTATACATATGAGGTAGGTGCATATCTTTAAAGTAATAGGTCATTTTGGTGTTAGAAAAATAGTTGGTCATTTGCAAAGGTATGTGTTTTGGTCTAAATGCAACAAGAAAAAGAAAGTTTTATTAGAGGATATAAATTATGTTCTATTATAAAATATAAGAAAAGAAGGAATGTATTTTCCTTAACCTATTACCACAAGGCCATGGGAAATCATATATATGGATTTTGTCGTACCACCAATGAGTAGGCATGGAAATGACTATTTATTTTTCATAATGGATAGGTTTAGTAAGATGTGTATACTAACTCTATGCAAGAAAAATATTATAGGGAAAGAAGTAGGTAAAATGTTTTTCGCTAATAGATGGATGCACTTTAGGCATCTTAAGTCCATTATTTTAGATAGAGACATAAATTTTATTTAAAGATTTTATTCCACTTTATGGGATTTGATAGATATTAGGCTCAAGCAGAGTAATGATTTTTATCCACAAATAGATGGGGAAAAATAGGTGGTCAATAGAATTTTGTGCATGTTGTAAGGGGGTATAATAGTAGATCTTTGAAGGCTTGGGATAAATATCTTTCGTACATTCAACATTATTCCAATAGGAGAATTCATTCTTCAACAAATTAGTCACCTTTTGATGCATTTTTGGGTAATTTACCTCTAGTCCACTCATATCATCATCTTAGGAACTTGCATATTTGCTAGTTGTGATTTCATTTATGGCTTGTCAATAAAGGGGAATACCCATCAACAACAAAGTTCTACATCTTCCCTCTAAAGATGACAAATCCCTAAGGTTCTTTTAAGCATCTCCTCATTTCAAATATCTACTACATTTGCAAGCAAATAAGTGTAGAGGAGTAGATCAACAAAGGAAAGATCTAGATGAGGACATATTGCCCCAAAATTAATTTGTGGGTATGACCTCATCCTTGCACAAGGCAAGATCACTGAGCATGTCTATTTTAGTTAAAACTATACAAGTATGATATTAGATCTTATATCTCGATTGTCAAACATGGTACACAATTAAATATCCATTATTGGTGACATCATTGAATCAATATTCTAAACTAAACTAGTCTAACTCTTTTATGTGTGTTTACACTTATTTGTCTCAAATAAAAAATCTAAGTCTATTTATTATATGATATTTTAGATAGACCTAAAATGTTTACACATACCATGGTATTATTTAGTTTTTAATTTAGCCCACAAATTTTTATGCCTTGATACCAACTCTTTATGCTATGAGTGGTATTCAAAGGTAGTGCAACCAAATAGAGATGAGTCAAAAAGTTGTGGTTAAGTAGGAACTTTGTTATTTTATGTGTACTCTAATTTATATATCATGACAAGTGTTCAAAAGTCAAACTTATATATATTTTGTGTGGCCTTAATTATTGTTTATGTTCTTGAGTTTTGAACATAAATCAAAATAGTTGTTATATTGGTTTATTGGGGAAGATGAATTGTTTACAAAGAACTCACCATGGATCAAGTCTTGTTGAATGTAAAGTCCTATAAAACTCTAAAACAATAAGATTGAGATTGTACCCCAACCAAATGACTTTGAAAAAATAAATATCAAAAAAAAATTGTTGTATTCTCTTTGATCCATTCTCCCAACATCAATAAATTGCTGCAAAAATTCATGATATTTATCCTCTTATTAGTTCCTACCATAGGCAAGTTACTATTGCATATGTTGGATTCAATTTTTCAATTAATTCAACCAATCATGTCAAAGATTTAAAAATTTTGCACAAAAGTTCTATAGTTTAAATTTAATTTTTATTTTAATTGATTGTAAAAATACTATTTTTCTTTCTTCCTATTGGTTTATATTAGAAATAGTAAGGAGAAAAATCAATTTTTTAAAAAATAATGTCATAAATATTTAATTCCTCCTCTATAATAAATGGTACTTAATATAAAAATCTTGGCATATCTGCAGTGATGGATTTGCACATTTAAGGATTGAATTTAATGTCTTATCTCATTCACTGTTGGCAGGCATACGCAGATGTTTTCTATTTGAGATGGAGACATTACGTACTCTTTCATTTACTCTCATGATTAAACCCCAATACTGCATGGCAGCTTGGTAATAAGGATCATTATTATCGATAAAATGCGTGACATCCACTGTTTGCATCTCTAATGAATTTTACCCTCGGGTTTGGGCATTTTGCATGCTAGTTGAAGTAGCTTGTGTCTGCGCATATACTTTGTTTACCTATAAGTGTTGCTTTTTTTCAAGCGGTCTTACTTTTGGATGAGATTGGTAATGACAAGGAGAGCAAGCAAGCACACAAGAGTGAAGGAGATTTGTATTTCATGTTTCACACTGATGCAATGTGCTCTATTTTAATGCCAACCTTTTCATTATAACACGATGACTATTAACCCTCCATTGCTTTCAACAATGGCATTGGACAAGTTTTGCGTTTTAAGTTAATGTCGCTTTCCAACCTATTTTTGTAGAAGCTCATTCTTGAGGATTTTATTGTAAGTATAATGCATGTACCACAAACATTCAAATTCTTTTTTTGGGTCTCACCAGTGGTTATTTTTTAATTTCAATTTTAAATTTTTGTATAACTTTTATTTCAAATTTGGGTTTTTTTCCTACAGAACCCTACACAAAAAGGGCCACAATTTCAACATTTTTGTGGTGTTGTTAGCATTGTGGTGCTGCTGCTAAGAGCAGGAACTCTGCAAGGGCACTACTGGCACAATGCACTTGCGTGGGAGGTAAGGATTCTAATGAATCCTTGCTTAGGCTATGAAGCTTGTCAGTGTCTACACAAATTCATCCACTTTGCTACTCATTATTCATGCTATGCATCTACCATAATTCATATTCTCAAAACTTCTCATGACTGTAATGAAGATGGCATTGTATTTATGCATTTCATTTTGGAATAAGTTTCTTGAATAAATTATATTTCTTGTAATTAGTGGACATTAACATCTAAACTTTAGTAAAATTTTAAAAAAAATCCCTTAGTAAATTCAAGCACCCCTAGCCTTCCCATGTCATGTCTGCCTCACCATTCACAAAGTCACTTACCCTTTCAATCCAAACCCATCCCT
This sequence comes from Cunninghamia lanceolata, assembly GCA_027924645.1. Lineage (NCBI taxonomy): Eukaryota > Viridiplantae > Streptophyta > Pinopsida > Cupressales > Cupressaceae > Cunninghamia > Cunninghamia lanceolata. The sequence goes on from BSBN01000887.1 coordinate 1,996,872, forward strand.
GGAGCTCAATGGGATATTTTCACTTTCAATTGATTAGCCTCATATAAATAGTTCAAAATAGGTTTGTTAGTTAATTTTTTTTAAAAAATCGATATAGAAAGTTATTACATTTGACAGGAAATTCATATAGTAATAGTAAAGCCTATTTGTTCAACTTTTTTTGTCCTGGCTTAGACTGTAAAGAAAGAATATATGTTTACTATTCTTTGGATGAAAAACATTTGCTATCTATAACACTTATTAACCTTTTTGTCAAATGTATTGGTTGTCATCCTATTGTTCTCAAAATCAGCTACGCTCATTTTGTAGACAACCCCTACGAAACTTGTCCGTTTCGTAGCCTACACTCTAAGTTCACAAATTGAGACAAGTTCTCTTGGCCTCATGCAAAGTCATCTGACACAGTAGAATAGCTTGTGACATTCCACTTAGTTGATTTCTCAATATTCACAAAGATTGACTAAGATGCAAGCTTGTCAAAATATTAATTTTGATCATTTTAAGGTGTTAGAGAATTTTTAGTTTTCACATGCAAAGTTGGTTAAAATCACTGCTCTTGCATGTTTGTATTCTTCTTGGATACAATGTCGGCCTTTTTCACCAATTATACATGCTTTCCCCTTGGCAAACTTTACACATGCAATGTTAGTCATATCTAACGCTTGTGCATGTTTTGTTTGTTTCATGTGATGTCGGTAGATTTCACCGTTGAGACATGTAATAAATGTCTCAATGAGTGAACTTGTGTGGCATTTATTTCAAACTTATAGTTATGTTTTGGTTTTTAAATGTGTTTGAAATCATTTTTGTTTGTCATTGCTACTTTCTTGCATCCTTGTTTCTTACTCTCTATCAAGACGTTGTGTTGATCCGTTGTAACTAGATTTGAGTGTGTTTCATTAGGGTTTTGCCTGTTGGTCACCATTTCTCTGTAATAGGTAAGTTTATCTTTTCTTTATGTTTAAGTTTCTACACTAGTAATAATGTAGTTCTATCAATTATGCTTTTTCTCATTCGTCTTCCTTATGATTTTGAAACACTAAGTTTTCCTGGTTTTGTGTTGATTAATTTATATTCATTTAAACTTAGGGTTTTCTTTTTATTTTCCCTATTTTTGGTTGGCATTTTTTGCCATTTTTGTTTTGTTTCAAGGATTTTTAGCATATGAATAATTAGAGAAAACCTCTGATATTGCCTTGTTTTATTTTCTGAGTCATGATACATGTATTGTCAGCGGAAATGACTGCCAATACATGTGCCTTGTCCTTAACCTTTCCCTACATGGTAATAAGACTTACCCTTCATTGTGTTAAAGTAGTGGGAACACCTACCCAAAGACAAAGACCTATTTCTCAAGGAAACATGCAAGGGTAGTCAAAATGACCGCCCATGCATATTTTTCTTCAACTTTACCCAAAGTGCATGGGCGGGTAAAAACCTCATCCAACCATAATGTATGATTTTTTCACACATGTAAAGTTAGCTAATTTGCCTAACTATGCATCATTAAAAAACAAACAACGCATGGATGCATGAGTCTACCAACTTTGCATCTAGATACTTCAAGCTTCACTTGACATGCTCAACCGTTCATTTCCTCCGCTCATACATACATACATAAACTTGCAATTTTTACCCTCGTGTAAGGGCGGTTATTTTGACCGCCCCTACATAAAAAAAAAATCTTATGCCACATGTAATAGCGGTCAATTCTACTGACTTTCCATGATAGAAATGGTCCCTTGTGCAGGAGCGGTCATTTTGACCGCCCATGCACATTTTCCTGAATTTTTCTAACATTGGGGAAAATTCACCTTTCAAGGCCTATTAACCTGCTTTCACCTTTTACCTTGATTTGCACGCACTCAAGCCCTTCAACGCATGCTTCCTTGTTCATGATCATTGAATTGAAGTAATCCCAATTTACCCATTTTTCCCCTAACTGCGAGATCATGGCTTTTTGCAGTTTTCAACAGACATCTGTGGTAGACGTTGTTTTTAGTTTCCTCTTCAAAACTGATGTCGAAGCCATCTCCATCCAAAGCCAAAATTATGAAGTACAAATACCAAGGGGTCTTCCCTGTTACTTCAGTACAACCTAATGTTGATGAAATCAGAGATACGGAGATAGGGCATGTAGATATGACAGAGTTTGTGGATAGAACTAGACAAACAAATCCTTCTAGACACATGCAAAAGATCATTGACAGCAACATTCACTTGGTTGCCTCTTTTCAAGTTTCTGCCCATAACCCTGAGTTTGTTCTTCAAGTGGCTAACCATTACAACAGGGATACTAGGGTTGTGACAGATTCCCAAGGGAATGTGATTATGAGGTTGGATGCAGAGTTTCTTGATAAAATCTTCATGTGTCCTATTGAAAATATTGGACAAATTGATTTTGCTCAAGGGCAAAAAGACTATGATAAAGATGTGGAAGCCGTGAGAAGGTACATAAATAGTAAATGGTTGAAGATTCCTCAGAGCAATCTGGCCAGATGGCCGAAGGATCTCCCGAGTGACTTTATAGAGGAGGTCTGTGACTTGATCATACTTTTGAGTCATATCAGAGGACTCCCTTCCTCCTCTAAGTTTCAGGAATGGATGTATACATACATCAAGGCGATTCTTTGGGGCACAAAAAAAATCTTTTGGGGAGAATAGATTAGTAATTCTTTACATGAGCAGTTGGTGAGAGTCAACACAACATTCAAATTTTATATGACTTCATATCTTGTATATGCTTCTGCAAGCATGAGAAGTTTTCCTGGTCTTACTTAGGTTGGTGACAGGAGGTTGGTTCCCGTGTATGAGTATTATCCTCAAATCACTCTAAAATGATCAATCCATCATTTCCGTAGGGTTAATGATGCTTTCTTTTCAGTGTTTATGTGCTTATGGGACAATGAGCTTGTTCAGAAGAGGGTTTCAAATGAAGCTTGGGAAGTTGTAAATTACTTTGGCTGCTTGTTCTTACAGTTTCCTACTTTCACATATCTCAGAGTAGAGTATTATCCTAGTTACCCTTATATACTTCCATGATATCCCAATAACCAGATTGTTCTCATGGAATTATGTAGGCAATTGATTGTGGTACATAATAAACAAATGGAGCTGAAAAAGTCAGGGATAAAGTTTCCTGTAGAAATTGGAAGGTACTCAGTTCATTCAGCTATCAAGGCAAAAATAGTTGATTCTGAATTGCAACTGGTCACCATGAAAACTTTCAAGAAAAGGGATCGTTTTGACTTTAGGAGGGTACAAGATAAAATCAAAAGAAAGTTAACTTTCCATATGCCAATGGTGGAAGATATTTGAGCTAACCTCATAACACAAAATGAGATCAGGAAGTTAGACTTTTGCAGACTTCATTTGAGTTAGATAGAAGAGTTTGGCCTTGCAGATATTCTAGTGGAATGGAAGATGATGGGGATGTTCTAGATCCCAAATATAATACTGAGAATGTTGAAATCTCACCTCTTCTAGAGGTCAAATGGTCAGTCAAAGAGGAGACTTCTATAAGGAAACGGTTTCAGCCAATCTTGGCTAACACAAACATATGGTTGGAAAGCAAAGGGATCAGATTGAAAGAATTTCTTACAGGGTCAGAGACTGAAATGCAAGAGCAAACAGGTAAGAAAGTGGAAAATAGAACCAAGAACAAAAGTGACACCCCTTCTTCCTCCAAAACACGAGCCAAAAATTAAGTTTTTATCTAAGGGAGGGAAGAAGCAAGAGATCAGAGGGACCTCTAGTGTTACTGAATCTGGTATTGAAAACACTGATGTTGAGCAAATGGAGGTTGAGGATGTTGAAATTGAACAACAAAATATTGAGAAAGCTAAGGATATCCAGCAAGCAGAAATATCTAAAAAGCCTACCGAGGAAGATGAAACAAAACAAGGTAAAGATGAGAATGTAGAATAGGAACAACTTGGTGATTCACAACTTTGTCCACAGAAGGGCCTCTATTGTATTGATTATCTTTTAGTTATTGAAGCAAAACTCTGCCAAATTGAAGAGCATTTTGAGACTTTGTGTTCAAATTGTAAATCATATTTTATCAAGTGAATAGAAAAGAAAGCGATCTTTCAAAAGGTATTGGACTAACTTGTGGTGTATTGGAAATTGTTCTTATGTCCTTTCCTTATACTATCTTATCTACTTGATCAAATTGTAGTGTGAGTGTGAATAATCTGCGAGATATTCTAAAGCTGATTTTGGAGACTTTGTGCTACAACAATTATCTTTAGCTTGTGGTTTTATGTTTTAAAGTAAAAGATATTGGAAAGGATTTGAACAACTATTACCTTTTGTGATCGTATATGTTGCCGTAGTATTCGGGGAAGACTTTGAGCTGCACCTCAACCTACTTGGTTCTAAATTGTAAATCAATAAAAGGAGCAACGATAGACTTTGTGCTCTGGTGAGTTTCTTGGTTATCTCGATTTGTATTGTGAAAGTGATATTTTATATTGTAAACATCATTTCTGAAAAGGGAGAAATAGATGACATGGTTTTACCCCGAAATTAGTTTTTAGTATAAATAAGTTTGTAATAGTTAATAGGGAACCTCCCCTTGCTGAGAGGAGAGATTTATCTCATTACACTATGGTTTATATAACCATTTTGCCTTTAGTTAGTTGAAGACAAAATATTCACCCAATAGTTTTTGGCGACTCTATTAGGAAAGGAACGCACAACTTGAAGCCTCACGCTCTGAGTTGAAGCACTACAGTTCTTTTCCATTGTTTCAGGTAGTTTTCAAAATTTTTTTGAGTACATTGCATTCTGGCAGACACACGGTATACAAGAAGCAAGAGAGCTCAAAGTATTATTGATCCTGTATTTGAGTTGATGCAGCATAATAACTTTGGTCTTTTGCCTACACAACCTCGACTTCGGTGAACTAGGAGTTTTCCTCCTACTAATGCCAGGTCTCCAATACCAAGTGAAGCTTCTAGTTCTAGTACTAACAGAGTTTTGTCTATTCGTATTCCATAAAGGTTTGTTATCCCACCCTTTAATCAGTGCACCATGGCAGCTCAAGGCCCTTGGGGTAACATTTTTGGTCCTTTGAATTTAACTCCACCATTGCATGAACTACTTCGTAGTTCAAGGAAGAATTTTCCTAAGTTCTATGGCGATGGGAAAGTCCACCCGAATGAACACATTGCAGCTTTCTGCATAGCTTGCGGTGTATTAGGTGTGGAACATGAAGATGTAGCAGTAAGACTTTTTGTGGAAACATTGCAAGGTGCTGCTGCATATTGGTTTTACCATCTTCAAGCTCAAACTATAATGAGTTGGAACACTCTCAAGACCAAGTTCGAAGCTAGGTTCAAACCTACAGAAGATGCACATGCCTTCTTAGCACAACTAACATAGATGAAGAAAGAACCACATGAACTTATGTGAGACTTCATCGCTAAGTTCAGTAAGATGACAAATAGGATTCCTACAACCACTCAGCCAATAGTGGAGAATCTCAAGCGTTTATTTATCAATACTCAGTTTCCCGAGGTAAGCTTTCTGCTAAGGCGGGCTGGCCCCGTAGATCTTCTCGCAGCTCAAATTTTGTCTATGGAAGTTGAAGATGATCTTATCCTTGCGAGTAAGATAAGAAGAGATTCCAATAGGAATAGAGGTCAATCCTCTACTGATAATCCTTCCACAAGCACCACAGATCCTATGGTGCAAAAGTTAACAAATGAGTTGCTAGCTTTGAAAAGGCAAATGTCTCAAGGTATGTCCGCTCCTCCTTCTTATAGGGATATACCAAGGAGAACATTTCCTAACAATTCATATCAAGGCAATGCTGCCAGAAATCAAGGGCAACAAAATTGTCTTCCACCCACACAGGGAAGCTCGCCATTGAAGCAACGCCGGTCAACTCAGCAGTTGGATATTATAAAGAAGAACATGACCATTCTTTCCAACTCAAGTTGGATAAGGAGAATGATGCTAATCTTTTTACAAAAGGAGAAGAAGAATTAGCTGGTGACTCTACCACTAGCTTTCTGAATTACCAAGATGAAGCCAAAAGAGAAGGAGAAGTATATGATGGAGCATATGATGTTTTTACTAGGTCCCAGAATCAGTCAAATCAACAAGCTGATAAAGGAAAGGTAAGAGAGGAACCTCAGCCAGTGATCTCAATTGCCAAACAGGGAACTCCATTGCCTTTTTAGTCGAAGGACCCGGTTGGCGATAAGCAAGTAAGTACATCTAACAATCCTATGTCTTCTACTTCTATCCCTCAGACCAGTACTACCCCTAATAAAACTCAAAATGATGGATTTCATTCCTCTGTATCTATTTCATTTCAGTTGTTTGACATAATAGATCATGCTAGGAAGACCAAAATCCAAATGTCTGACATTGAGTATTTACAAGCTAATCCTGAACAGTTTGATAGGTTAGCTAAATACGTCAAAAACAAGACTGTTCCTATAGGACAAGATTCTCCCAAAGTTGCCCATGATTCCTCAAAGAACAAATCCACCCAAAATAATATTGTCACTACTCCCCTTGTTGCCCTAGGAAAAATAGAACCTTTCTATGTTTCTCTATTGGTAAATGGTCATAAGTTCAGCAATTGCATAATAGATTCTGGGGCCTTCGATAATGTCATGCCTGCCAAAATGGCAGATGCCCTTGGTCTCACCTTAACCAAGACCTTTGGGAGATGTTTCTCCATGGAAAATAAGCAAGTTCCATTGTTGGGCCAAATCAAAGATGCCCAATTTGCATTTGCAGCCTTTCCAGACAAGAGGATTAAGATGACTGTCCTAGTGGCTGATGTTCCATCCTCTTATGGCATTCTGCTCGGGCATGATTTTTGTAAAGATGTGGGTGGAGAACTGAACATGGACCTGTCCGAAGCAAGGATACATGTTAAAGGCATCATGCAAAATTTGCTTCCTGAGAAAGAAGCAAAATATATTGTTACCCAAACGGCAAATCCCAAAGCCCAAATTTTGTTTGAGTACTTGGGAATGGGTAATTATTTCTTGTCTATTGAAGATACTTCTAGTTCATTAGATGAGAGTTCCAACATTTTAGATGTAGAATCAGAGGATACTTCTAGTAAATCAGATGAAAGTTCAGATGAGAGCATAGTGATGCTGGAATCTTCCCTTTTTGATGAAGAAGAATCTACTGGTAACAAAAACATCAAAGTAAGAAATTCAGATGATGTTTGGGTTTTAGAATTTGATGGCAGTTGTTCTTCCACTGGATCTGGAGCTAGATTTGTTTTGATATCTCCACAAGGTGATATCTTTCCTTTCTCATACAAGCTACAATTCGACAATACCAATAATACCACGGAGTACAAGTCATTGTTGCTCGGATTGGAGGCTGCTCAGGTTAAAGGTGTTAAAAATCTTCATGCTCAAGGTGATGTTGAACTTTTGGTTTGCCAAGTGAGAAATTTATATCAGACTAAAAATGAAAGGTTGAGGCATTACCACAACCGTGTTTGGGATTGCATCGAAGGTTTTGATGCTTTCAACATTTCTACGGTGCCTAGAGAGTTTAATGATTGTGCAAATTCATTAGCTATCTCTACAACTCTTATGGTTCCCCATAAGGACTTCAAAGGTAACAAGTACACAATTGAGTTAGTTTTCTGACCAAGTGTACCAGATAATGCTAACCATTGGCAGGTGTTCAATGGTGATAATCAAATCATAGCTTTCTTGGAAAAGATGGATAGATTTAATGAGCTCTATTTTGAAGGCATCGAATCTCCACCATGGGAATACGTTTTCGAAGTAGATTCACAAACCGGTGAAGAGTTTTTCAACTAAAAGGGAACAAGATTCCAAAAGGTTTGGTTTCCCTGGAAAAGCTATTTGATAAGCATGTCAGATACATTAAATAGCAGCAACAACTTGATTCAAGTTCATCTATGGAATTTGAATAAGTAAATTTGAGTTCTAAGGCAGATCCCAAAATGGTCAACATTGGGAAGTGTTGCACTACCGATGAGAAATTTAAATTCACTACACTTTTTTGCCATTACATTGATGTTTTGGAATATTCTTATGATGATCTGAAGTCCTTTAGGCCTAAGGAAATTCAACATGAAATTCCTCTCAAAGTTGGGTCATTGCCTCACAAGTAGAAACAAAGGCAATATAACCCCAAAATATCAGGTACTATTCTTTCTGAGATTCAAAAAATGTTGAATGCAAGAATAATTTTTCCAATTCATCATTCTACTTGGATCATGAATATTGTTCCTGTAAGAAAGAAGAATAGAGAAATCCATATTTGCGTTGATTTCAGGAATCTCAACCAGTCTTCTCTAAAGGATAACTACCCCTACCCATCATGGACCAAGTGTTGCAAACTGTAACTAGTTCTGAAATGATGTCTATGTTAAACAGTTTTTTGGGATATAATCAAGTAGAGGTCATCGAAGCAGATCAGTACAAGACTGCTTTCACAACACCTTGGGGCACATTTGCATATCGTAGGATGCCGTTTGGTTCGATCAATGCTGGCGCTACTTTCCAGAGAGCAATGGACCTTGCTTTCAAAGATGAGATGGAGAAATTCATTGTGGTATATCTTGATGATTTGACTATTTTCTCCAAACAACGTCATGATCATGCATATCATTTGTGACAGGTGTTGGAAAGATGTTGACAAAATGGTATTTCTCTTAACCCTAAAAAATTAGTTTTTGGGGTTACATAAGGCAAGCTTCTCGGTCACATTGTGTCCCAAGAAGGCACTAAAATTAACTCAGAAAGAGTCAAGTCCATCCAAAGTCTTACTTTGCCTACTAGTAAGACTGCAGTTCACTCTTTCTTCAGAAAAGTAAATTTTCTATGGAGATTCATTCCAGAATTTGTAGAGAAAACCCGTCACATTGTCAACATGATGAAGGGTAAGACTACTTTCCATTGGAATGCAGAAGGTAAAGCAGCATTTGAGGACATCAAAAGGGCCATAGCTCATGCTCTGGTTCTAGTTTGTCTTGATTATACCAAAGATTTTGTAGTATACAGTTATGCTTCCGAGCATACACTTTCAACCATTCTTGTTCAGCAGAATGAGGAAGGTGTGGAATCTCCTATTTCATTTATGAGTTGTCCTCTGAAGGCTCATGAATTGAAATATTCAAATATGGAGAAACATGCTTATGCCATGGTTGAGGCGGTAAAGCATTTCTATTTTTATATTTTGAATTCACACACTATTGTTCTAGTGCTAGACACAACAGTAAAGTCGATTCTGACTCAACAGGAGTTCAAAACCAAAAGAGGCAATTAGATTACCAAGATTCAAGAGTTTGATCTTGATATCAAACCTACCAAGCTTGTACATGGTAGAGGTTTGTGTCAATTGATTGCCGACAATGTACCAAAAGAAACAGGAGATGAAGGAGTTGAGGATGTGCCAACTGTTCTCTTTGTCACTACTACAGATGAGTGGTATTCAAATATTGCTCATTTTCTCACCTATGGTGAGTGTCCTCCTCATCTATCCTATAAGGAAAAGAGAACTATCAAATTAAAGGCTGCTAACTATGTCCTATGGGACAATGGTTTGTATAAAAGAAGCCTTGATGGAGTTTTTCTCCCTTGTGTGGATAAAACACAACAAAACAGACTTCTAGAGTCTTTTCACAATTTAGCTTGTGGAGGATATTTTTATGTGCCTGTGACGACTCATAAGATTCTATAGACTAGGTAATATTAGCCCACACTATTTCAAGATGCGTACAATTGGGTACGTAGGTGTGATTTATGTCAACAGTTTGTTGGAAAGCCTAAGTTGGTTGCATTACCTCTCAAGCCAGTTGTAATTGAAGAACCTTTTCAACAATGGGGCATTGACTTCATTGGTGCCGTGAACCCATCGTCAAGTGTGGGACACAAATTTTTTCTCACTGCAACTAATTATTTCACCAAGTGGGTGGAGGCCATCCCAGTAAAGCATGCTACTTCTGAAGTGGTATGTAATTTTCTTAAGGAAAATATTATTTCCTAGTTTGGAGTTCCAAACAAAGCTGTAGCAGATAATGCTACTTGTTTCTCTTCCAACGAGATTATTGGCTTTTTCTATGAACATGGGATCATTCTTTCTCACTCTTCAGACTATTATCCGCAAGGAAATGGTCAAGCAGAATCTAGTAACAAAAATTTGGTTACTATTATCAGGAAACTGGTGGAAGATAATCAGAGAACTTGGCATAAAGCGTTGTTTGATGCTTTATAGGCAGACAACATTACCCCCAAAAGAGCAATAGGTATGTCACCATTTCAGCTTCTGTATGGTCTGAATACAAAAATACCTATTACTTTGGAATTGCCGGCGTTGAAGTTGGCAAAGGCAGTAGAAGATAGAACTTTTGAAAGTTCTATTGACAAAAGAATCATGTACCTCATTGAGCTTGAAGAACAACGAGCTATGGTAGTAGACCGTATTGTTGAACATCAAAGTTAGGTGAAGAAGCTTTTCAACAAGAAAATGAAGGCTCGTGATTTTCAAATTGGAGATCAAGTCTTGTTAAAGGACAAGAGGAGAGAACCAAAAGGGATGCATGGGAAGTTTGATTCCCTATGGAGAGGCCCGTTCATCATTCATCAACTTTTTGGTGAAAATAGCTTCTTATTGGAGTATCTGGATGGAACACCATTCTTGTTGCCTCATATTGGACAACATCTGAAGCACTTCAATCCTTGAAGTATCAGATAAGTTCATTTGTACATTTGTATAGCTTTGTGTTTTTATTTTTGTGTTTTTGTGTAGTCTTTCGTGTCTTTTTCTTTTTGATAGCTTGACTCTATGGCCCAATGACATGGATGAAGGCACTTAGAGACTGGATTCTTCTCCCTTCGATCATTTCAAAGTTTGATAGATGGAAGTTCCCTAGTTAGAGCCAACTGTTGTTCTCAAAATTAGCTATGCTCATTTTGTAGACAACCCCTACAAAACTTGTCTGTTTCGTAGCCTACACTCTAAGTTCGCAAATTGAGACAAGTTCTCTTGGCATCGTGTGAAGTCATTTGACAATGTAGAATAGCTTGTGACATTCCACTCAGTTGATTTCTTGATATTCACGAAGATTGACTAAGTTGCAAGCTTGTCAAAATATTAATTTTGATCATTTTAAGGTGTTAGAGAATTTCTAGTTTTCACATGTGAAGTCAGTGAAAATCACCACTCTTGCATGTTTGTATTGTTCCTGGATGCAATGTCGGCCTTTTTCATCACTTATACATGCTTTCCCCTTGGCAAACTTTACACATGCAAGGTTAGTCATATCTACCACTTGTGCATGTTTTGTTTGTTTCATGTGATGTCGGTAGATTTCACCGTCGAGACATGTAATAAATGTCTCAATGAGTGAACTCATGTGGCATTTATTTCGAACTTATAGTTATGTTTTGGTTTTTAAATGTGTTTGAAATCATTTTTTTTGTCATTGCTTCTTTCTTGCATCCTTGTTTCTTACTCTTCGTCAAGATGTTGTGTTGATCCGTTGCAACTAGATAGTGGGAGTGTGCGTCAATAGGGTTTCGCCTATTGGTCACCATTTCTTTGTAATAGGTAAGTTTATCCCTTCTTTATGTTTAAGTTTCTACACTAGTAATAATGTAGTTGTATCGATTATGCTTTTTGTCATTCATCTTCCTTATGATCTTGAAACCCTAAGTTTTCCTAGTTTTGTGTTGATTAATTTATATTCATTTAAACTTAAGGTTTTCTTTTCATTTTACCTATTTTTGGTTGGCATTTTTTGCCATTTTTGTTTTGTTTTGAGGGTTTTTAGTCATATGAATAATCAGAGAAAACCTCTAATATTGCCTTTGTTAGATTCAGGACAGACAACTGAGAGGGGGGGTCTAAAACTTTCTTCCAATTAAACACTTAAATACACTTTGTAATTCAGCAGCATAATAATAAATCAATCATGAAACACAATGCATTAAATCAAGAGTAGAAACACATCAACACATAAGACACCAAGATTTTGACGTGGAAAACCCGGTTAAGGGAAAAACCACAAGGTGATTAACCCAAGATTGTATCCTCTGTTAGAAGAATAGAAAGAACATAATGGCACATGCCAATTAGGGTTCACTACCCGAGCACACTGCTCACAAGAGGCCTATTGCCTACAAGAGACACACTGTCTACAAAATAGTATCACATACTTGAACTGGGAAATAGCATCTTCACCATGCTTGAATCAGCTCCATTTAAGCCCAATACTTATGCTCTGCCTTTCGCACTCCTCCTTGCTACCACACTCTCATCTCCACAAGATTCACTTTGAAATGACTTTACAATTCCTTATTTATACAAGCCATCGACTTAGGAATGATCATCTAATTCAGCAAACATTAAGAGCAAATATATAAATACACCATGACTAATTACAAAAGACTTCACGTGGATCAACACACTATCAGCCACACAGATCTGAGACTTCAATCTTCTTCTAGGAACAAGCCAATCTTCACATAACATCTTTAAGATCATCTGCTGGATGTGTAACACATCTGGTTGGCTAGATTTAGAAGGAACACCATCATCCAGAAGTTATTCTTAGAATGCGAGCTCAAACTCTAATGTGGATCACCAACCTGAACTGGAAATGATCCAAAAGACCTCTACAAGCTTGCCTAAATCACCAAGAACATCCACACTTCATCTTCTTACTGAAATCCTTCTCTCCTTCATCCGGAACCTCAAGAACACAGTTTGTCATCACTGTCACAAAAGAATAGATGCTTGCGGACTTCCAGACCATGAGCCAATTGAGTTGTCAATTCACATTGACTTCCTAAACACTCCCTCAAATCTGCAGAATGGATATTGCATTTCTGGATCTCACCGGACCTATCTGTGTCACTCTGTCATTTTTGAACACTTGCCGGAACTGATTTTACTTGAGTGGTCACACCTTCTTCAGATCTTCATGTGGACCTCTAAAATCTTTACTGGATCACCGTAAGACACATATCTACAAACCCTTTGATGCGTATCCTCTGATCTTCACCTTAGCTAGGATCTTTAGCTTACTGTCTTCATTGTTCTTCTCTGATCCTGATTAGGACTAATTTTCTCAATATCCTCAGCACACAGCTCATCCAATCCTTGTCATCAATGCAAGAGGAGTATGTTGACATCAATGACAACACCGGTTAGACCCATACTTGCAACAATCTCCCCCTTTGTCATTGATGGCAACATATGATGTGAAAAAATATTTTAACCATCAAGACAAGAACTTTTCTTTACTGACACAACTCCCCGTATCACCAACAACCATTCACATGTCTTCTCTTCCTTTACTGCTCCCCCTTTGATCAGTAACCACTAGTTTTTCACATGTCTTCTCTCCCCCTTTGACATCAATGGCAAAGGGCACATACTTGCAACTTCATCATTTTAGAATCACACCAGCTGCTCCCCCTGAGTAACAGCTCCCCATCATCAATCCAGACCACAAGATATGACTGTGATATCCACCGGACTGATGCACATCGGTGCATCCTAGTTCATCACTGGAGGGGTAATAACCCCTAACTTCTCCCTGAGATACTCAAAAGTGTCCTTAGGTAGAGGTTTAGTAAAGATATTTGCAATCTAATCCTTGGAAGGCACAAACTCCAATCTAACCTCATTCTTGTTTACTTGCTCTCTCAAAAAGTGAAACTTGATGGATATATGTTTAGTCTTTGATTGCAAAACCAGATTCTTAGATATATTTATTGCACTTGAATTATCACAGAAGATTGTGATAGGCTCCTCATACTCCACTCTTATGTCTCTTAGCATTTGCTTCATCCACAAAACTTGAGTGCAACTACCTACTGCTGCAATATATTCTGCTTTTGCAGTGGACAGAGATATTGCCTCTTGTTTCTTGCTCAGCCAAGAAACCAATCTCTTCCCCAAAAAGAATACTCCACCACTGGAACTCTTCCGGTCATCCACATCTCCTGCCCAATCCGCATCTGTATATGCATGAAGAGAAAAGTCATGATCTCTGGGATACCACAATCCATACTCAACTATCCCTTTTAGATATCTAAAAATCCTCTTGATTGCCATGACATGAGATTCTCTAGGATCAACTTGAAATCTAGCAACAAGACCAACAACATTCATAATGTCAGGTCTAGTTTGAGTGAGATACAACAATCCTCCAATCATTGACCTGTACTTTTTCTGATCAGCCTTAGGAGAGTCATCATCTTTGCTTAATTTACATCTGGTTGCCATGGGAGTACTCATTGGTTTTGAGTCTTCCATCCCAAATTTCTTCAACAATTCTTTCACATATTTGGTCTGAGAAATGAAGATTCATTTCTTTGTTTGAGTGATTTGTAGACCTAAGAAGAAATTCATTTCCCCAAGCATGGACATCTCAAATTCACTTTTCATTTGATTTGCAAAGGTTTTACACATACTATCTCTTCCTCCAAAAATGATATCATCAACAAACACTTCAACAATCAAGATGTTTTCATGATCAATTTTGAAATACAGATTACTGTCAGCAGTACCTTTATTGAAACCAATCTTCAAAAGATGCTTATCCAATCTTTCATACCAGGCTCTTGGGGCTTGCTTGAGTCCATATAGTTCTTTCTTCAACTTGAAAACCATATCACCATGATTAGACAATTGAAATCCATCCAATTGCTCAATGTATACTTCTTCTTCCAAGTCACCATTCGGGAAGGTAGACTTGACATCCATCTGATATACTTTGAAATCCTTGAAGGCAACAAAAGCAAGAAATAATCTGACTGCTTCAATTCTTGCCACTGGAGCAAAAGTTTCTTCAAAATCAACTCCTTCTATTTGAGAGTAACCCTTGCAGACCAATCTGGCTTTATTTCTGATTACTTCACCAACTTCATTCAGTTTGTTTCGGAAGACCCATTTGGTTCCAATCACACTCTTTTTTCTAGGTCTGGGAACAAGATCCCAAGTGTGATTTTTCTCAATTTGCATCAGCTCTTCCTCCATTGCTTTAATCCAATTTTCATCCTTGCAAATTTCATTCACTGTCTTAGGTTCAATCTTTGAAATCAGACAATACTCTTTTGAATCTTGAGCAATCCTCCTTGTTTGTACACCTTTGCTTTTATCACCTATGATCTGATCTTCAGAGTGGTTCAGTCTTACATACCTGGGAACTTTGGGAGTTTCTTGCACTGCTGATTCTTGATCAGGCTCATTAAAACTCATCTCTTCTTCCTAATTTAGTGGATCAGTTAGAATCTAAATTCCAGAAGGGGCTTGGGCTCCTTGAGTCAGAACACCATTCTAATCATCTTCATCATATTCATAAAACCTTGAGGGTTTTTCAATTCCTTCATCAACCTTCACATTTGTACTTTCTATAATCTTTCTCAGTCTTTTGTTATAACACCGGTATGCTTTGCTTTGAGTAGAGTAACCCAAGAATATTCCTTCATCACTTCTAGCATCAAACTTTCCTAGATCTTCATCTCTTTTAATGTAACATTTGCTACCAAAGACTCTGAAATAGCTCACAGTAGGAGTGATGCCAAACCAATGTTCATAAGGAGTCTTACCAGTATTGCTTCTGATTTGTACTCGATTGAGAGTGTAGACTGTAGTGCTACAACTTCTCTCCAGAAGATTTGAGGAACATTTGCTTCCATCATCATGGTCCTAGAGGCTTCCTGGATGGTCCGGTTCTTTCTTTCCACTACTCCATTCTACTGTGGAGTCCTAGGAGCAGACAACTGTCTCTTTATTCCATGTTTCTCATAGAATTCTATGAACTCACCGGATGTGAATTCTCCAACCCTATCAGACCTCATACATTTTAATTTTAATCCAATTTTATTATCTACCGTAGCCTTGAATATTTTGAATTTCTCAAGAGCTTTTGATTTCTCTTTCAGAAAAGTAACCCACATCATCCGGGAGTAGTCATCAATTAATAGCATGAAGTATCTATCACCTTGCACACTTCTGATTCTTGCTGGACCACATAAATCAGTATGAACTAAGTTTAATAATCTGGTAGAAGATTGTTCCTTGCTTTTGAACGAGACTCTGCTTTGTTTACCCAGCTAGCATTCTTTGCAAAAACTGTTTGTAGGTTTCACCAATTTTGGAAGATCTCTTACAGCCTGAGTGTTGCTTATCTTGATGATATTATCAAAATTCACATGACACATCCTCCTATGCCATAACCAACTCTGATCAATTTGCACAAATAGACAACTTTTACCAGTACCAACTAAATGGAAGATATTACCTTTTGTTTGAGTACCGGATGCAATCTATGTTCCAGAACTTTCAAAGATCTTGCATTTTCCATTCTTGAATCGGAGATCATAGCCTTTGTCCACCAACTGTCCAACACTGAGAAGATTGTGCTTCAATCCTTCAACATACAGTACATTACCGGTTTTGTTCTTTCCATCAAAAGAAATAGTTCCTCTACCTCTGATTCTACCAATAGAATTATCACCAAACTTTACCACTCCTCCTTCATACCTTTTCAAATCTATGAACTTATTTTTATCACTTGTCATATGGTGAGAGCATCCACTGTCAATGACCCAATCATCCTTTTCTTCAACTTGGGCAGCCAGAGCTCTTTCTACAACTTTATGATTGACAGATTCAGAGGTCATTGGATCTTCTTCTTTGATGGCAATAAACACCCAATCACTTCTAGATTTGTTTCTTGTCTCTGATTCATCATCTGTTACTCCTTCATTATCGTCCTCTTCATGAACATAGTAACAATTCTTTTGGAACCTTGATCTGTTAGGATTTGGCCTTGAAAACCTTTCCGGACACTTTGAGGCAAAATGACCAATCTTATTGCAGTTAAAACACTTAAAAGGAAATTTCCCTTCATACTTACCGAATCCTCTTGGCAGTCTTTTTGCAATAAGGGCTTCGAGTTGAGTAGTTTCTGCTTCTTCTTCTTCCAAGTCTTTTCTTGCTTTTTCATACCATGATAGTTTCCTTGAAGAGTTCTCTCCCAGATCAAACCTTTGTTTACCTTTTATAGAGGCACTATCTTTGAATGCAGATTCAGTCTTGGGGGGGCATCTCCAAATTTGGTCAATTCAAATGCAGCCAATTTACCAACCAATTGATCTCTTGTGACACTTGAATGGGCTCTGAATTCTTCAATGGCAGCAACCTTGTATTTGTAAGAAGCAGGAAGGGATCTGAGAACTTTGCTAACAATCTCATCTTCATCCAAGACTCCACCAGCACATCTAATGCCACAAACAAGCTCATTTACTCTTGGCATAAAAGTAGTGATATTTTCATCTTCTCTCATCTTCAGATTTTTGAATTTTCCTTTCAGACTCTGTAACCTTGCACATTTAACATACTTGTCTCCTTCATGTAGAAGTTCCAATTTTTCCCAAATCTCAAAAGTGGTTTATAGGTCAACAACATTTGTTAGCTCTAAATCAAACAAGGTACTTAGAAGAGCTTCTTTAGTCCGCAGATTGGTTTTAGCATATGTGATTTCAGTTGCAGTTTTCGGGCCATTCTATGGGGGAGTATACTTCATTGTAGCCATGGTCCAATACTACATTCCCATACATTGCAAGTGACATTGCATGCAACTTTTCCAAAAATTAAAATTGGTTCCATCAAACTTCAGACTATCCTTCTTGTAGGACGACATCTGAGATCTCCTCAAGCGGTTAAGCTCTTTTAGAGGAACTTGCTCTGATACCAATTGTTAGATTCAGGACAAACAACTGAGAGGGGGGTGAATTAGTTGTCCAAAACTTTCTTCTAATTAAACACTTAAATCCACTTTGTAATTCAATAACATAATAATAAATCAATCATGAAACACAATGCATTAAATCAAGAGCAGAAACACATCAACACATAAGACACCAAGATTTTGACGTGGAAAACCTGGTTAAGGGAAAAATCATGGGGTGATTAACCCAAGATTGTATTCTCTGTTAGAAGAATAGAAAGAGCAAAATGGCACATGCCAATTAGGGCTCACTACCCAAGCACACTTCTCACAAGAGGCCCACTGCCTACAAGAGACACACTGTCTAAAAAATAGTATCACATACTTGAACTGGAAAATAGCATCTTCACCATGCTTGAGTCAGTTCCATTTAAGCCCAATACTTTTTCTTTGCCTTTCGCACTCCTCCTCGCTACCACACTCTCATCTCCACAAGATTCACTTTGAAATGACTTTACAATTCCTTATTTATACAAGACATCGACTTAGGAATGATCATCTAAGTCGGCAAACATTACAGAGAAAATACATAAATACACCATGACTAATTACAAAAGACTTCACATGGATCAACACACTGTCGACCACACAGATCTGAGACTTCAATCTTCTTGTAGGAGCACGCCAATCTTCACATAACATCTTCAAGATCATCCACAGGATGTGTAACACATCCTGTCGGCCAGACTTAGGAAGAACATCATCATCCAGAAGTTATTCTTCAAATGCAAGCTCAAACTCTAATGAGGATCACCAAATCGAACTAGAAACAATCCATAAGACCTTCACAAGCTTGCCTGAATCACCAAGAACATCCACACTTCATCTGCTTACTGAAATCCTTCTCTCCTTCATCCGGAACCTCAAGAACACAGTCTGTCATCACTGTCACAAAGGAATAGATGCTTATGGACCTCCAAACCACAAACCAATTGAGTTGTCAATTCACATTGACTTCCTAAACACTCCCTCAAATCCACAGAATAGGATATTGCATTTCTGGATCTCACCGGACCTATCTGTGTCACTCTGTCATTTCTGAACACTTGCTGGAATCGGTTTTACTTGAGCAGCCACAACTTCTTTAGATCTTCATGTGGACCTTTGAAATCTTTACTGGATCACCGTAAGACACATATCTTTAAACCCTTTGATGCGCATCCTTTGATCTTCACCTTAGCTAGGATCTTTAGCTTATTGTCTTCACTGTTCTTCTCTGATCCTGATTAGGACTAATTTTCTCAATATCCTTAGCACACAGCTCATCCAATCCTTGTCATCAATGCAACAGGAGTATGTTGACATCAATGAAAACACCAGTTAGACCCATACTTGCAACAACCTTGTTTTATTTTTTGAGTCGTGACACATGTATCATCGGCAGAAATGACCGCCGATACATGTGCCTTGTCCTTAACCTTTCCCTACATGGTAATAAGACTTACCCTTCATTGTGTTAAAGCGGTGGGAACACCCGCCCAAACACAAAGACCTATTTCTCAAGATAACATGCAAGGGCAGTCAAAATGACCGCCCGTGCATATTTTTCTTCAACTTTACCCAAAGTGCATGGGCGGGTAAAAACCCCATCCAAGCATAATGTATGAATTTTTCACACATGCAAAGTCGGCTAATTTGCTCGACTATGCATCATTCAAAAACAAACAATGCATGGATGCATGAGTAGTCAATTCTACCAACTTTACATCTAGATACTTCAAGCTTCACTTGACATGCTCAAACGGTCATTTCCGCCGCTCATACATGCATACATAAACTTGCAATTTTTACCCTAGTGTAAGGGCGGTCATTTTAACCACCCCTACATAAAAAACACTATCTTACCCCACATGTAATAGTGGTCAATTCTACCGAATTTACATGATAGAAATGGTCCCTTGTGTAGGAGCAGTCATTTTGACCACCCATGCACATTTTCCCAAATTTTTCTAACACTGGGGAAAATTCACCTTTCAAGGCTTGTTAACCTGCTTTCACCTTTTACCTTGATTTGCGCGCACTCAAGCCCTTCAACGCATGCTTCCCTATTCATGACCATCGAATCGCAGTAATCCCAATTTACCCAATTTTCCCCTAATTGCGAGATCATGGCTTTTTGCAGTTTTCGACAAACATCTGTGGTAGATGTTGTTTCTAGTTTCCTCTTCAAAACTGATGTTAGAGCCGTCTCCATCCAAAGCCAAAATCATGAAGTACAAATACCAAGGGGTCTTCCCTGTTACTTCAGTATAGTCTAATGTTGTTGAAATCAGAGATACAGAGATAGGGCATGTAGATATGACAGAGTTTGTGGACAAAACTAAACAAACAAATCCTTCCAGACACACGCAAAAGATCATTGACAGCAACATTCACTTGGTTGCCTCTTTTCTAGTTTCTTCCCATAACCCTAAGTTTGTTCTTCATGTGGCTAGCCATTACAACAGGGATACTAGGGTTGTGACAGATTCTGAAGGCAATGTGATTATGAGGTTGGATGCAGAGTTTCTTGATAAAATCTTCATGTGTCCTATTGAAAATATTGGACAAATTGATTTTGCTCAAGGGCAAAGAGACTACGATGAAGATGTGGAAGCCACGAGAAGGTACATAAACAGTAAATGGTTGAAGATTCCTAGGAGAAATCTAGCCAGATAGCCGAAGGATCTCCCGAGGAGTGACTTTGTAGAGGAGGTATGTGACTTGATCACACTTTTGAGTCATATCAGAGGACTCCCTTCTTCCTCCAAGTTTCAGGAATGGATGTATAGATACATCAAGGTGATTCTCTGAGGCACACAAAAAATCTTCTAGGGAGAATAGATTAGTAATGCTTTGCATGAGTAGTTGGTGAGAGTCAACACAACATTCAAATTTTATATGACTTCGTATCTTGTAGATGCTGCTGCAAGCATGAGAAGTTTTCCTGGTCTTAGGTTGGTGACAAGAGGTTGGTTCCCGTGTATGAGTATTATCCTCAAATCACTATAAAAGGATCAATCCATCATTTCCATAGGGTTAATAATGCTTTCTTTTCAGTGTTTATGTGCTTATGGGATAATGAGCTTGTTCAAAAGAGGGTTTCAGATGAAGCTTGGGAAGTTGTAAATTCTTTTGGTTGCTTGTTCTTATAGTTTCCTACTTTCACATATCTTAGAGTAGGGTATTATCCTGGTTACCCTTATATAATTCCATGATATCCTAGTGACCAGATTGTTCTCATGGAATTATGTAGGCAGCTAATTGTGGTACATAATAAACAAATGGAGCTGAAAAAGTCAGGGATAAAGTTTCCTGTAGAAATTGGAAGGTACTTAGTTCAGACAACTATCAAGGCAAAAATAGTTGATTCTAAATTGCAACTTGTCACCATGAAAACTTTCAAGAAAAGGGACCGTTTTGACTTTAGGAGGGTACAAGATAAAATAAAAAGAAAGTCAACTTTCCATATGCCAATGGTGGAAGATATTTGAACTGACCTTAGAACACAAAATGAGATCAGGAACTTAGACTTTTGTAGACTTCATTTGAGTCAGATGGAAGAGTTGGGCCTTCGGATATTCCAGATGGAATGGAAGATGATGGGGATGTTCTAGATCCCAAATATAATACTGAGAATGTTGAAGTCTCACCTCTTCCAGAGGTCAAATGGTCAGTCAAAGAGGAGACTTCTATTAGGAAAAGATTTCAGCCAATCTTGGCTAATACAAACATATGGTTGGAAAGAAAAGGGATCAGATTGAAAGAATTTCTTATAGGGTCAGAGACTGAAATGTAGGAGCAAACAGGTAAGAAAGTGGAAAATAGAACTAAGAACAAAAGTGACACCCCTTCTTCCTCTAAAACACGTAAGACAAAAATTAAGTTTGTATCTAAGGGAGGGAAGAAGAAGGAGATTATAAGGACCTCTAGTGTTACTGAATTTGGTATTGAAAACACTGATGTTGAGAAGATGGAGGTTGAGGATGTTGAAATTGAACAACAAAATATTGAGAAAGCTAAGGATATCCAGAAAGCAGAAATATGTAAAAAGCCTATCGAGGAAGATGAAACAGAACAAGGTAAAGATGAAAATGTAGAACAGGAACAACTTAGTGATTCACAACTTTCCCCATAGAAGTACCTTCCATCAGAATCCCAAGTTTCTAAATCTCAGCTTCATGTTCCTATTTCTAGTGTTTTTCCTACAGTTTCAAATACTCCTATTTCTCCTATTTTGGTTGTTTCCTCTGATAATACTCCCCCTTCAATAAGAATGAGTTTTGGAACAGTGTTTGATTCATTTGGGTCCATTCCTAGTTTGTCTTCCCTGTCTTTTGATATCGGTGAACAAACTGTGTTAGAACATTTTCTAGATAGTTCTGAAAAGGTTGTTGATACTACTACTATTTTTAGTCCTACCAGTCCCATTGTTACAATAACAAGAATAAGCATGGACCTGACAAAGCAAGTGATTGATTGTTCTCCTAATGTGGGTGCTTCTGTACTTCCTCCTTGGTTGTTTGCATATACCCCGAAAAGGAAAAAGCAAGCAATTTCACTAGATGAAATTGATATAGAGAAGTTGTTGCCTTTGAAGTTAAAAATTTTGAAGAAAAAGCCTAAGACTGTTTCTAGGCTTATCAATGAAAAGGGGATCAGATATGCAGAAATTATCAAGCCACCAGAGGATACTACTATCGATAATTTTGATATGAATGATTATGTCGTCTCAAGGGTTCAGTTAGGTAAGCTAACTCATGAATGCATTAAGGTAGATTTTCAAACTAGTGCTAGCACCTTGCTCAAAAAATATTATGAAGTCAAGAAGGAGAAAGAATAGTATAAAGCTAAAGCAGAACAACTTGCCACTGTTCTTCAAAAAATAGTAAAGTCATCTGAAATTGTGGAACCCATGGCAGTAACTGTAGAAGATCCTCTGATTCAAAAGGTGGAAAAAGCTCAGGACAGAGGAAGAGTGGTAGGAGATATTGTGGAACATTTGCTAGCCCAAGGGTTCTACTAAAGACCACCGTAGAAAGAAAAGAAAAGATGGATAAAGCCAAAGCTGAGCTTGATAACATGGTTGACTTACTTTCTGAAGAACTGCATGATCGGGAAGAAAGCCTAGGGGAATGGATAGAGATGAAGAAGATTAAGATAAAGAATCTGATTACCATTGGGGTCATCTCAAATCAGGAATCATATCTTAAGACTAAGGAGTCTCTTGTTCATTGTATCCATATAGTAAAAGGCTTACTTTATAACTTATGTCAAGCTCATGAAAACAGTGAAGACAACGATGTCACACTTCTACACAGGTTGGAAGAACTCCTATGCACCCTCACAGGTGAAGATCATAAGTTCCTTTTAGCAGATGAAATGATAAGCTCCTTTGAAAAGATGATTCAACAGAAATTTGAAGATGAAGCGCCCTCAGTAATTTCTATGGACAACCTCTACGATCAACATTCAACTTTTGAGAACCTGAAGGATAACCTTGACAAACATGAGAAGGCAATAAAGGCAGTGAAAGATGTAGTTCTTCGGGCCCGCACTATCTCAAAAAATACAACAAAGCCAGATGCATGTGAAATGGTAGCTATACAGGCCATGTATCGGGACTTTCTAAAGAAGAATGATGGAGGAAGCTGAAGTTCATTTTTGATACCTTAGTTTATTTTATTCTTGTATATGTAATTTGAATTTTGTTATGGACATATTCATGTGTAATTTTCCAAAATGTAATTACATATGAGACAAAAGAAGTCATAAGTCAAATAGGACTCTTTTGTTTGAATAAGTCAAAGTAGTTAGGATTCTCCTATTTTTTCTCTAGGCTCCTCCCTAAAAATAAAGAGGGCCTCTATTGTATTGATTATCTTTTAGTTATTGAAGCGAAACTTTGCCAAATTGAAGAGCATTTTGAGACTTTGTGTTCAAATTGTAAATCATATTTTATCAAGTGAATAGAAAAGCAAGTGATCTTTCAATCTTTGTATTGGAATAACTTGTGGTGTATTGGAAATTATTCTTATGTCCTTTCCTTATACTATCTTATCTACTTGATCAAATTGTAGTGTGAGTGTGAATAATCTGCGAGATATTCTAAAGCTGATTTTGGAGACTTTGTGCTACAACAATTATCTTTAGCTTGTGGTTTTATGTTTTAAAGTAAAAGATATTGGAAAGGCTTTGAACTACTATTATCTTTTGTGATCGTATATTTTGCCATAGTATTCGGTGAAGACTTTGAGCTACACCTTATCCTACTTGGTTCTAAATTGTAAATCAGTAAAAGGAGCAACGATAGACTTTGTGCTCTCATGAGTTTCTTGGTTATTTCAATTTGTATTGTGAAAGTGATATTTTATATTGTAAACATCATTTCTGAAAAAAGAGAAATAGATGACATGGTTTCACCCTTAAATTAGTTTTTAGTATAAATAAGTTTGTAATAGGTAATAGGGAACCTCCCCTTGCTGAGGGCAGAGATTTATCTCATTACACTGTGGTTGATATAACCATTTTGCCTTCAGTTAGTTGAAGACAAAATATTCACCCAACACATCCCCAACTTCAGGCCTAAATTTGACCATCAACATTGCCTTTAAAGTAATTTTTTGAGACAAAAGTCTATTCAAAGCAGGCCTTTCAAATGTATATCTTAGATTATATTTTCCTAACAGTTGTCTATTCAAAGCATACTAATTTGACATCATTTTAGAGGATTATTTTTTGAGACAGTAGTCTATTCAAAGCAAGCCTTGAATTTTTTGAGACAATAGTCTATTCAAATCAAGTCGGGAGCATACCTGTAGATTTTTGCCAGCAAGGCGTGCTGGAGAGGTTATTTGAGTGGGAGCATACCTACAGAATTTGGGCTGCTGGGCGTGTTGGAGAGTCTATACTTGCACAACAATAGTCTACATGGAACAATTCTAATTTCTCTGAGCAATTGCACATCTCTCCTTGAACTCTCCATCAGCTATAACAATCTAAAAGGTTCTATTGCTCCTGTTTTGGGGTTGATAAAAGGTCTCTCATATCTTTACTTTGAAGGCAGCTTGTTAACTGGTAACATTCCTCCTTCTCTTAATAATTGCTCTAAATTGATGATATTGCATTTTCTCACAATAGTTTAATAGAAGGCATTTCATCTAAACTGGGAATATTGGGCAAATTGCAATACCTTTACCTACAGTTTAATAGCTTGACATCTTTGGGACACATATGTATCACTACAAACCGATATTGAAATATTTTAGAAGATCTACACTTTGTTTAGTTAAAAGAATGCATTTGTTTTTTCCCAACTCTCTACAAACCATTATGTCACTTTGTCTATGCTATCTTCTATGTGATTTGAGATGCTACATACCACAATGAGTGAGATAGTA
This sequence comes from Cunninghamia lanceolata, assembly GCA_027924645.1. NCBI lineage: Eukaryota > Viridiplantae > Streptophyta > Pinopsida > Cupressales > Cupressaceae > Cunninghamia > Cunninghamia lanceolata. The sequence goes on from BSBN01000887.1 coordinate 2,022,018, forward strand.
GAGGGAAAAAAGGAACATGGAAAAGCATTAAAACGACATGCAGGCTTCATAAAAACACATCTTTATCGACACATTACAATTGCATGCATGGCATGCCTACAAATGGAGAGTGCTTGGAAGGACATGTGTCAAAGATAACAGTTCCTAGTTTTGACTACGTGTATAAAGGATAAGAAAATAAAAATCAAATCCAAGCAATTGTACAAGACAACAGTTTTTGAGAGAAATAAATAATCAACAATAAACTTAAACTGAATCCTTCAACCATGTCATATACACTATAAATTGGGGGCTTGCATAACAGAGCCTAACCATCAAATCCTTCAAATATAAAATGTGCCCTAAAAATATAGGATTTCCCTTTCAAAATCATCGATTAAAATGTTACTATATATATGATCACCTATGGAAATAAAGAAAAAGTATTGTATCCAACTCATTTAGTATATATAGGATCAAGAGTTAAAATTAGATAAAATTGGATGGAACAAAGAGCCCAAAATACACCCTAAAATAATTTCAAATTCAAAAAAAATAATCATCGATAACATATAAAATGAAACCCATTGAGCTGTAACTTTCAGAATGGTACTAGAAGCAATTACAACATAAGCAATGCAACTTCAACAATAACAACAACATAAGCAATGTATAAAACAATATTGAATATGATATTAGGCCTCCATATATGGCTACTACTACTACTCATGCATGCAATACTAACATTGTTAGTTTGACTTGCCCATTTATCATGTACACAAGTTTATAGAGATAAATATGTACTTGAATCAACAATAATAGGTGCAACTTGATAAATATACAATGAATGACAAGTTCATCACAAATGAATTTCCAACTTACCATATGCATAGCTTGCAAGCATAGACAAAAAATATTTTGTATTTCTATGATTTAATGCAAGTCAATATTTTTTGTTTGCAAGAGACACATGACTCCAACAAAGCTATTGTTGATAATAGAGAACATTTTTTTTTGCACTACCAAGCACAATGTGCACTTGAAAATGATAAAAACTACTTCTCACATAAGAAAGTGCCTTACATGGTATAGCAATTCTCTAATTATGTTATGTATCATATTGTACTATGTAAAGGTTTGCTTCATAGTTTACTCAAGGAAAGCTATATTTGCACAAATTCTAATGTATTTTAACAAAACAACTCTAATCAACCCATTACATTTTCATAGAATAGTGCTACATTATTGTGGGTTTTGGATAGTATCATATTCATGGAATTGTATTATTGTGTTCAACAAATTTTACAAGAGAACAATACAAAGATAGCTATTATGGGCACTTGAAAAGAATTACGTCACATTGAACAATATTATCTTCTCATCTATTTCAATTTTGTTTATCAGTATTTCTGCCTTGAAAGCACAAATATATGACATTTCCCAGCATCCTGTTTCAATACATAGTAATGCTTAATGTTATATATGACAATATTGATTCAAACCCAAGCAAAAACCAAGTACTAGAATGAAGAATTTGAGCAACAATGCTATAGTTTATATTTAATTTCATTATCAAATAATTTGGATACTTCTTCAACTTACTAAATCTTTCAAATTCAACTTCTGATGAGTTGATTTCAAAAAAGTTAATTAGCCGATAGGCTTTATATGTGAGCATTATATGCTCGGAATTGTCTCACGCCGTAAAAAAACTTCACGCCGGGAGATTTTATAAACTATTCGGTTGTTCCTATCGCGTATTCCTTGAATTTTTCATGCCCGTTTGCTAATTAACACCAGAACAGTAATAACCGGTAATTAAAGGATTGATGTCATTTAAAAAAATTATGTTTGATGTGTTTCTAGGCGCTGCGAATACTTAATAAATCAGATCCTGCAAAGATTTTATAGGGACGTGTCAAATACATTAATGAAGATATTATTATGAAATCTGTGCCAAGATATTGTCATCACGATCGCCTATTAACCTCCATGGCCAATGGTCTTATTTTGCCTATAAAGTCTAGAACTACTAAAGGATTTGATATCCCAAAATGTTGGTGATTTCTGCTCAAAAAATGGAGTCCAAGAAGAAGTCTAAGCACAGTCCTTTCTCTGTGGAGAAAAATAAAAAGATGTCAAAGATGGAGGAGGGAGAAAACGATGAGGCCAAAATAGGATTTGAACGTTGGATCTCTGACATGAAATTATCCAAGTCAGCAGCGCGTGAGGTGCCCAGCCCCATGAAGAAAAATAGAAAAAGAGCTGGGATAATCTGATGTCTATTATAGGAGTGTTGATTGCTTTTCTATTAATGGGCTTTGCATGAGATTGAGGAGAGATTGAAGGATCTGGGTGTAGAGGACAAACCCCAAGAAACAACAGAAAAGAAGGATGATGGTGCTCCTGCACACAAGGAGGATGAGAAAAAGGAATCAGATTTGGAAGACAAGTCTGAGGCTAAGACTAAGACTGACAAGGTAGAAGAGAAGAAAAATATTGATGAGGATGAAGTTGTCAAGGACAATGAAAAGGAGGAGGAAGTAGCAGTTGATTGTGTGGATCACAGATCTTATGCTGGAGATGAGGGCAAGACTGAAGATATTCCAGTTACAGTTGTGCATGAGATTCATGACAAAAAGGAGATACCTCCTCCTGGGATCCTTTACACAGTGGGTAACAAGGTTTTGACCACAGCCACTGGTATCAAGAATTCCATTGTTGGAAAATCCAATGGTACTAAGTGATTTTCCAATAAATATTAATTGATTGGGTTGTAGTTTGGTGTAATTATGGTTTTTTATTTTAGGCTGTGGGAAGAAAAGTTGTCTGTGTGTTTTTGTTTATTTGTTTGGGTAAGAATGGATTGAATTCAAAGAACAGCCTTTTGGAAATATGGTGGGTTCTGTTTGTTATGTTTTGGTGGTATGGCCAGAATATTAATTCTGTCTGCTACTTTATTGTACAATTCTTTTATTATTTATTTAAAAATTCTATGGTCAGATAAGTGTCTTGATTAAAGAAAGTACAGTGTTCCTTATGAGGGGTTCATTTTACAATGGTAGGGTAAACATTATTAAAATGAGGCATAATGATTTTTATTTAATGGTTTCTAAGGTGGTGAGGATTAGAAAAGAAGACTTGTCTCTCTCACCCTACTTCATGTGGATGATGCCTCTTTATCTCTATTTTTAACAGATGCTCATATATACTCGGCTACCTGTCATATCTACCTGGGGATAGAGATCAACCTTTGTCTTCTATATCTGTTATACAAATGACAAAATCCCCAACTTGTAAAGCTTCTCAACCCATCACGACCTTTCATGACTCCTTGATCTTCGTCTTCTATGATCTCTATCTCTGTAATGGTCACTTCTGTAATCCCTGTCAGGGCCACGACATTTCATTCTGGAAGACATTTTGTGAAGTAATTTCCATGCATAGTCAGGCGCAGTCTTCCAATCATAGCTGTGAGGCCTGCTATGGTCAATGTTTGTATAGATTATGAGCTTTATCTATTGTACACCCCATTATATACTAGGACTTGTACCCATTGGAACCCCATATCAATTTGGGTATCAATGATATATCAGTTCAGTTATAGTTACATGGGGAAGTGCATCAGTAATTTTCTTTCATTTGGACATGTGGCTTTATTTAAATATCATCCAATTCAATGGTCAAACAGTTAATAGCAATTTTATACCTCATCCACACACTAAAAAGTGATAATATATGTTCTATTTTTATTAGCCAAAATTGACTTTTAAATGAAAGAGATGTACACTCAGTATGGTGACCATTTTACTTCAAATCTTTAAAAACTGTATGATTTGATGAAGTTTTGGGGTTCCTTATTATTGTACAGTCTTAGGCCTAGGGCTTTAAAATTAGGGTTTGTTATTGGGTGAAAGAATGGAGCTAATTAATGTTGTTCATGGTATATTTTTATTGTGTTTTGTCTTAAAAATCTTCTTTCACATGTCACTACTTGTAGGAATAGTAAGAATTATTTATCATAGCTTTGATAGCTTTGAAAAGATTGCCAAAACCAATACTTCAATTATCTTCTCTAATAAAAACATATTATATAATATAATTGCATATATAATAGTACATATATTTATTTATTTATTGATATATAAACTATAATGTCAAAATTAAACTATTTAACTTTTTATCTATTTCGAGGTTATATATATATATATAAAATTTGTTTGTGCAATTGCATTAAGCGTAGAAAAATTGAAACCCCATTACGGCCTTTTTAATTGTTCTGCTATATCATAAAGTTGGGAGCTAAAAAAAGCAAGTCTTTTTTTTGCATTCTTTTTGTTTTTGGGAAAGAATAGAACATTTTCAAACTAACAATTATTATCTTTACCACTACCCTCAAATTTTAGATTTGTGACGAGACTCATTCCCTTGGTTTTTTTTACTAGAAAATAATCTTGTTTATGTTTCTTCTAATTTAATATAACATTATTGCATTTGATTTCCAAATTTTAAATATGTATTTATTAGTCTCAATTACTCTTAATAATGAATGCACCTACAATTTTTATGTTGGTGGTTCCTAAAGATAGTATGTATACTTAACAATTTTCTCATCCATGAAATTGACATTTTTGTAGATGCATTTTTTGTTAAGGTTATGGCAAATCCTCTGCAACCAATTGAGATAATTGAAACTTCAAGTAGTCAAACACAAGTTGTCATCCAACAATTCGAACAACAACGTCAAATCGAAAGAAGTATTAACGACAACAACAGTCAACCTACACAATGTTGGAACCTTAGGAATCCTAACAGAAGAATGGTGACTAGTGACCCTTTAGGTCATATAGTTATTTTAACAATGGTCTTAAAACACTAGATTAGAATCAATGCACAAGAAAGGCCCCAGGATTGGCTGACCACTTTCTGCGAAGTCCAACTCTTAAGCGAGCCAGACCGCCCCCATGTCTCACCTCCTCTCAATTGGCTACTTCCACGAGAGCGAGAGTGATGTGGAGTTTCACCCTGTAGCAAGGAGAGGGTCCATGTGTGCACCAAAGCTGACTCTTTTGACCGCTACTCCAGAATGCAAAAATTCCCTCCAACATTATCAGAAAGAAAGAAGAAGCTCGCCTACAACTACTCTCACAACAGTAACTCCAGGAATGTACAATTACTTGCAAGATCCCTGAAATAAGAAATAATGATATTTTTTCTAATCTTTGATTATCCTCTTTTTAAAAACATAAAAATAAAAAACTAATCAATTACATTGTTTATCTTATACAAGTCAACAATCAGTGACATAAAAAATAAAAGCTCAAGAATTGTCCCAACTTATTTTTTATTGCTTGGTTTTCATTCATAAGAAAATGATTAGAAATTATGATTTTTGACTAACAACATTATGTTTTCGTGCATAGGAATCACAACAGTTGCAAAAGATAATTTTATTACAAAGATGAAAAGAAACTCTTATGGAATTTTGTTCAATGCAACATTGATACTCACCTTTAATCATGCAATGACATGAGACTATTTACGTTCATAGAACAAATGTACCTATTACAAATGAATCTTAGAATTTGTTGAATAACATCTTTATTTGTACTTAAAGTATGTATAAATTTATTGTTATACATCTATTTATGCATTATTCAATTTATTGACTCTTTCCATGAATATCCTATCGGCATATCCCTTGAACCTCCAAAGGGTGCAAGTGCTAGTGATAGTCTTCATGCAAGTTCAAAATAGACACATACAATAAGATATAACAACTATTAATTACAACAACAATGACTACATTTGCCACATCATACCTCTCTTGTTAAAAAAAGAGCATTCTTTTACACTCGGTTAAGGATGATATCGTAGTACAGAAATTTCTTTAATTTAGATAAGCATGATATCCATTTGATGGGAGACATTTCTCTGCATTTTTTGGATAAGTATTGTTTGGGTAAAATGAAGACATACACTGACAGCTTTTTCTTCCATCTGTCCATGCAATGCAATCGGCCTTTTTGCAACTACCACTCGCACACCACTATTGTGGTGTTGTTTCGTTGTGGATATTTAACTTTAACGTTGACCTTATGCTTTATTTGAAGGTCCCAGACTCTGAATGGGAGAGTAGCCAACTGGCTGGGCCCCTGCTCAACGACCTGCCTCTCGTGCAATGTGCGGAGTGACCAAAAAATATCAAATATCACAGAAAACGTCTATGAATGGGTCAGAGTGGACTGAAATTCATATCACTCTTGTTTGGGCCCCATGATGTGCTCGATCCAAGAAAATTATAAACCAGCAGTTGTACAGTATCTATGGGTAACAGATTTGTCGGTAAGTAATTTGTCCCTTGAAAATGGAATTCAAAAAGATGAAATACAATGATAAATGAAATTTTTATTAAAATCAATGTTTGAAAATTCCAAGAAGTGCTTGATGTTCAGCGATACCACTTCTGCAGTCTAATGCGCCTCACCCACAACTACAAAAAGGACGACACATTGTGCCTGTACCCATCTACAATAAGATGGGCATGTTCCAAGGCACCACGGGTCATGGGTGGAAGGGCTTTGACCCATTTTTCTCCTTCATGAATCCGGTGCCTATTTATAGAAGGAGAAATTTAGGACAAGACGTCTGTTTGCAGACTGAGTCACTCATACCTATCACTCATCTTTAGCCAATCTGATCCAATTGTGCTGGGAAAACAAACTCACTAGATTATGAGACAACAATGAATCATTCAAAATTATTCAAACAAAACAAAAAAGTGTGTTGTGAAGAGAAGGCAAATGGAAGCAAGTTACAAGGCTTAAATTTTATGGTCATATGGTCGTATTTAGGCATTTTTGTCATAAAATACAATCAACATTTTAAAAAGATTGTATCACATGAAAGGAGAGATTTTGGACAAACTCTCAAAATTTAGATAGAATTATGATTATATATATTTGGCTTATATATAATTTTACTTATACTAAGGTATGCCATAGTATTTTAAGGGCACCTTTTAATGGATAACTGTCATAAACAATTTGCTTGACAAGTAGGGTCGACTGTCAAATTTAGGCCTTGCTACCAAGTAATTGACTTTTTTTTTGGCAGTTAGACTTTTGCAGCGATCAAACAATTCTAAGGAGCAATGTTCCTAGTAAAAAGCCTATCGGCTAATAGCAAAATGTTGTCATGGTTTTATTTTAAGTGAAGTAAAGTTTTATTGAAATAGAAAGAATAAAATATAATTAAGTAGCATAGCATATTGCATATGGAGCATCAAGATTGATAGAACAATTTCGTTATATTTGAAGCAACTTTGTCATATCCAAATGTACTTTCTATTTTTAAAATATATTCTATCATGCAAAATGTTCTCATATTTGAAGCAACTTCATCAAATTTAACCACTTTGATTTTTATATCATGCAAAATGATCTTATATTTTTAATATCCTCATTGTGATGATGGATTATGGAGTGTGATGATGCAAAAAAATCATGTCAAAGAGCCCTTGGTCTATTGGTGAAGTTGAAAGGCTCTAAATGAGCTCACCAGGGATCAAGTCTTGCTGAGTGCAAGGCCCCCGACACCATAAGGGATGAGGTTGGGATCGTGCCCCGAGCGAATTTGATGGAATGGATTCCCCTTAGTCCTTGGCTCTCAGTCAAAGAGGTTTAGCCTAAGGCTCGTGCTCTCGAATCGGGTAGCAAAAACAAATTTGTGGATGACCTCCATAAAAAAAAATCTTGCACAATTTTAATCTAGAAGCTTTCATATGGACTCTATCTCTATATTATAGATATTGTATTATATTTGAAGGATGAAAAATGCACTTTTACCCATTGTTTTACACCACTTTACAAAGAGGTTTTAACTATATTGACATAGCATATGTTTTTAGTTGACTTGCTATTTGTTTTTATTCTAGATTCACATTATCAAAAATAATATATTATTCATGTATATAACATTTTTAAATATTAGAGTATAATTTCTTTTTTTGGGTTGAAATTCGCAGGTTTAATCTTGATTAACTTAGGATCGTAGGTGTAGTTTTGACCCACTTTGTTAAATCTAAAAATATATTTTGGGTTCAAGCTGACCTACCTCCAACTACTTGTTACTCATTATTTCTCATACCAAAGCTTTCAAATTGTGCACCTAGAAGACAATTATAAAATGATATCACCCTTAGGCCATTTCATAAGAAGGAGTTTATTATTTCATCCATCATTAAGAAAACCCTTCCCCACTTATCTATCAAAATAATCACGTAACAGTCACTATTCAACTTTCCACATAAGCTTTTGCATGAACACATGGTAAAACCTTAGCTCTTGCACTAAGTCATTCCAACATCCATTGTATCAAAGACCAAATGCCTTAAGCATCACTCTAGCCACATAAGTTGCATTTGTTTTGTGTTGTCTTCTAACTTTATTAAAATTGTTATCATTTGACAAGGCTTAACTAAGACAAAAGGAGGGGAGCAAGTCACCTCCTACACCTAGCATAACAAGTTCCAACATTGCTCCTCTAAACCACCAAGTCCTTCATTGCAAGTTACATACTTATAAAGATTTGAAGACAATATGGTCAAATCTACAACAAAATATTAAAAATTGCACCATTTGGGTCAAAATATACCATTTAGGTCAAAATTGTAAGTGTAGGGGTCAAGACCATAGGTACAAAATTGACCTAGGTTTGCATACAATTTAAGAATTCATGAAACAAAATTATCTAATTTTGTTCATTCCAATCTAAATTTAGAAATCAAGTAACAATCATTGGTAACAGTATTTTCATCTCCACCTCCTAAGTGCATATTTATTGTTATTTTTTATTCTTATTTCACATTTGATCAAGTACAAATTTCTATCCCATCTCTTTATCTAGGTTAATTTTATTATTATTGCTTTATTGTATTTATTTAGGTACCCTAAATAGTTATGTAAAGGAATATTTTATTTCCTTACAAAATATGATGAACTTGACATTTGGACCCCTCTAGGATTTTTCCCTGGGGTTTTGACCTTGTTTCTATTTGGAAGGCCCTAGGTCTATATGCCTCATTCTATTGCTCTTTTTGAGTTTTTATACTGATATCATACTTACCAAAGATCCTTTTTTGTATTTCCATCGAGGTGCGTAGATTACATATTTTGGATTCACATGTGTGGACTTTATATGTTTGAACTCTACAGTGCTTTTAGCTTCACCGTTTTCACTATGATATGTGATTATGCTTATAATCATTGAGGTCAACATTGTGATTATTTATTATGCATATGCATATTTAAATCATGCTACTATTAGATTATTTTTAGTTAGATGTAGATTTTGATATTATCTCATTGGTTGATATATATTGTGCTTCAATTTGCTTATGTTGTGCAGATATGCCTAATGTTTTAATTAAGTATGGAAGCATACGTTTCCCCAATGATGATTTAATTGGAGACAATCAACTTGGTAAAAATGTTGTGTTCCTATTCATGTCTCACTTGATCCAAAGTTATGAGATGAGTCTTGTGTGACCTAGTGAGCCTAGATCTAAATTTGTCAATTTTGGATTCCCGAGTCTTGTGAAAACCTATGAAACATGTTTGTTTGTTTTACAAAGGTTGTTCAACTCCTATGGTTAATTACATTTAATCACTTTCCATAATACTTTTCAAAATGCTTTTCAAATGACTTTATGTTCATATTAAGTAAAGGTTATATTTACAAACGAGAAAAATCATCTACATATAGATCAAACCCAAAGGATAGCAATCTCAACAATTGATCTAATAAGGTTATCCAATGATTAGGTAACTTTCCTCACACACCTCATAATGGGGGGAAAAAAATTTAAATTAAATAATAAAGGGAAGCCACAAGTGGGAATTGATGTTACAGCTCCAAAATGATTTTAACAAAATGGGGATTTTAATAAAATCCAATGGTAATATAAAAAAATCAATATAGAACTATAAAAAATAAATGTAGCAGTGGAACATGTGCACCTAGAATTTGACTATTTTGACACTAGGAATGGATTTGGGAGGTTGGAAGAATGTTTTCTAGGTGAAATTTATAGCCCAAACATAGAACTTTTAGGATCTAGATATTGTAGGCATGCGTGGTGGGTGTTGTTGTAGTATAGGGTTACTACTATAGGTCAATGGAACTAGTGTCTAGGTCTCTAGATAAAGGCTCTGAAAGTTATGTAATGCCCTAGCTTTTACACCAGGACATGAGTGGAAAAACACATGATGAACTAATTTTTCACGATGCAAGTGTGACACCTACATGTCACAATTGCACACATAGCATGAAAACTCACCCAAGTGCAACATAAAGGCACTAGAGAGAAGGTGGTGCAAGACACATGCTTGTCCAAAAGAGACAACCAATGTCAAACATGTGACCAACCCACCAACCATGTCAACATTCAACCTACAAGCTAAAAGGAGGGCCGATCATGACACCTCACAAGATGACTCAACCACAATGATCCAAACTACGAGGCATCCACTCAACAACCACAAACAACATGTTGTCTAACATCAAAAGCATGAAATAACTCAAATATAGAATTATAGCCATTTTCCAAAATGCTAACATACATGCTAGATAACACAAATCCCATATGGAATGCCATGCTCATTCAACACCAACATCGTATCAGGCCAAAATCAAACATGGAAACATCAATCATAATGTGGGGAAAATACATCTCAATCCATAAACATAACATAATATAAGTATAAATATCTATTTAAGTATCTTTATAAAAGTAGATCTAACCTTGGTTGCTTGTTGCTTCAAGAGGTTAAGTCAATGGGGTGCTATTTGGAAGGGGGTTGTAAAATCATTTGGCCTAACTCTATTGTATTTTCATCTAAACATGTTAAAGGGGTTTTCCATTCTTTGTAATCCTTCTTTAGGACTAAATGTTGTGGGGCAGGGATCTTCTCTTTTCTATAGGGTTGTGTGGGTTGAATTGAATTTGGAGGGTAAAATTTTGGTATTTTCTCCATATATGCCCCTAATGATTATAAAGGTGGAGCAGACTTGTGGAATTGGTTGGTTTTTGACATGAAGGATATTACTTGGGTTGTAGGTGGCAACTTTAATATGGTTAAAAATAATGTTGATAAAATTGGTGGTTATAAATTTGAATGGAAAGGCAATGAAATTTTTTGGGACAAGTTTAAAAGGAGAAAAAATCTTGTTGTCCCTCTGATGGGTTGTCAGAAGGATAATAAAGGGATTAAGTTTACTTGGTCTAATTTTTAGAAGGATAATGAGAGGGGTTTTTCTAGATTAGACAATTTTATGGTGGATAAATCTTTCTTTTGTATCCCTCATGTTCAAAATAATAATTTGGTGTAGGTGATCCCTATAACTTTATCTAATCATCACCTTGTGGAAATTGAGGTGTTCCATATTTCTTGTCCTCCTAAGTCTCCTTGTACTTTCAAAAGGATTTATAAGCTTAATATTTTGCATTTGAAATACCCTTCCTGTGATAACACTTTGTATAATTTTTGAGTTTTGAATTTTGGTAAATTTTCTAAGGGATCTTATATTAACATGTGGGGTACAATTGTTGAATCTATTGTTTCCTTCATGAGAATTTGTGGTAGACATAAAGCCAAGGCTAGAGCTAAGAGGGTTAGAAGTTTGCAAGAGAAATTGATTTTTGTTGAGAATAAACTTCAATGCGGTCCTTTGTATGTTACTTTACAAAATGAGGAGCTATGGAGATTAAAGATTTTTTGAGGTTTGATCAATTTTATAAAGCCAAAGGTGCTAGGTTTATATCTAGACTTATGTGTCTGCATTTGGGGTTCAAAGTTTTTCTTCAAAATTTTCAAAGTCAAGCATACAAGAGAGAATATTTTTGCCATTAATGTAAATGGTACTATGTTGAAAGAGTATTCCAATATTAGGGACACTTTCTCTAATTTATATGACAATATTTTTGCTAAAGATAATGATAATGGTGTTGTTATTCATGCAAGAAATATTAAGCCTAAGGTTGTTCCTTGAAATGTAGTCATACTAGTTCTATTGCACTTGATAAATGTATTTCTCTTAACAAGGTTTCTAAAGCTATTTGTCACATGTAGAAGGGGAAGGCTCTTGGATTTGATGGGTTTCTTGTGAAATTTATAAAGCTAATAATAATTAGATTAGCAAGATTTTGTTAAAAGTGTATAATGAGGCCATATTGACTAGTTCAATGGGAAAGCATATTAATAAGGGAATTATTAAGCTTATCCTCGAAGGGGGCGATCCCTCTCAACTTAATAATTGGAGGCCTATCACCATATTGAATGTTTCTTATAAAATATGTACTAAAATTTTAGCCTTGAGGATGCAAAAGAAGTTGCCTAATGTTATTTCTTCTTCTCAATCAGGATTTGTTAAAGGAAGGTATATTCTTGATAAATTTGGTCACTAGTTGGGAAGGGATGCACAAAGGTAAATCTCTTATGAAAAATGTTTGTATGGATCTTTTAGATTTTGAGAAATCCTATGATAAGATTAAATGGCCTTTTATTCTTCTTATGCGTAAGGATTTAGGGTTTGGAGAATTCTTTAATAGAATGATTAGTGTTCTATTTAGAGATTCCACAACTCATATCTCTATCAATGGTGAATTATTTGATTCTATTCCTCTTCACATGTCTATTAGGCAAGGATGTCCCATTACCTCTTATCTATTTATTGAATTGTTGTTGAAGCTTTGTATTATTTGTTAAGGGATTTATCATTGGGCCCTCATATTAAAGGATTTTCTTTGCCTTATAGTGATTGTGTATTTGAACTTTAGTTTTCTAATGATACATAAATTTTTGTTCAATTAGATGAGGAAAATTTATGTGTTGGATAATAGATTGGAGGTGTATTGTATTGATTTTGGTTCTACTTTCATTGTTCATAAATCTAGCATTTTAAATTGGATTTCTATTTATCCTAAGTGAATTTTGGTTAGGGGATGGATATGCTATGGACCTAATGAGATTATCAAGTATTTGGGTATCCCATTTTCTCTTAATCCTTATTTGAAATGCATGTGGGAGTGTCTTTTGGATAAAGTCAGTAGTAAGATTTCTAAGTGGAAAGGTAAATTATTATCCTTGGTAGAAAGGTTTCAAGTTTTGTATCTAAAATATTTTCTTCTTATATAACTATCTACTTTTCTTCATGCTGGCTCATTGCTTCTTCTCATATTAATCAATTGAATAAGCTCATTATAAAGTTTATTTGGTTAGATGGTAGAGGGAATAAGAAGAGGCATGTTGTTTCCTAGGCCAAGTGTATTGCTCCTAGGGAAGTGGGAGGTATGGGGATAAAAAAGATTTTTATACATGGGGTTTCTTTTGCAATTAAGTTGATTATAAAATTTTATGGTAATGAGTCTTAGAAGCAACTTCTTAGGCACATTCTTTCTGATTGTGTACCTAATATGAGCTCTAAATGGAATGGACTATATTTGTGGGATATTCCTTTTGGTAATTTGAAAGTTAGACTGTTTGAATTTTTTTCTTTTGTTGAATTAGAAGGCATGGATATATGTAAAAGAGCTAACTAAAGGTCATGAGGTCATCTATGTTTCTAGAGAAAAGGTTTTGGGATTCAAGTTTACTTGGTAGACCTTGTGTGGCAAAAACACCTTGCTAGATTCTACTAGGGATTTTTCTATTAATTCTTGGTATAATCTAGAGGTCCTAAATATATTTATGGAATTGTTGATAATGGTAGATTAATGGTTTGAGAGATTTTATAGAGTAGGTTTGATATCTCTATTCAACAAAAGATGACTTATACTATGGTTAGGTCTAGTCTGGGTGGTGTTTTCAATGTTGTTTATTAGAATGATAATTTGTCGGATAATATACGTTGGTTGGGTGGAAATAAAATTTTGGATGTCACTACTAAATATTTATACTATCTCAGATTATCTTTTACTAAAGAATGGCTTAAAAGATTACAATTAATTTGGGGTGATCAAGACCCAGATAATGTTTGGGCTAAGAGATTAAAGAGGATTTGGTCCAACCTTATTAAGCCTAAAAGGTGTTTTTTAGATGGATGTTATTATTTAATAAAATTTCTATTAGTGAGGTCATGTTGGGTCCTAAGTCTAAATCATGTCTAGTATGTGGTGAGGTCGAGTCTATTATTCATTGATTTTTTTATTGTCCATTTTAAAAGATGGTATGACATTAGTTTTTACTTACTTGGGGCTTTTGTGTTTGGTAAACCTAGTATTAGTTGGTTTGACATCTTATATGGCATGATTTTGTGCTCCTTTCCTCCTGGAATTTTTTTTCATAGGTTATGGTTTATCATGTCTATAAAAATTCTTAGGTTTATTTGGAATGCTAGAAATGAGGATGTTTTTCAAGGAAGTAAATGCATGCTTATTGGCTTTTTCTAAAAAATTCACAATATCCTTGGTTGATTATTCTATTGCTATGTAGGTGCATAAGAAGAAAGAAGATATCAAACAATTCATTCTTGATGGTAGATCAATAGCTAATCTTCATAATATCTAATGAGGTAGGGTTCCAAATGATTTAGTGTATGATCATGATGGATGTCTGACTCAAAAAAGATATTGTGGTGGCTAATGCCTCTTCATAGTAGTCTTGTGATTGTGGTGCTCTTCAAGTGGATTCATTTTCACCCTTTTTAGATGATATTGCTAGCAATTCTATTTTTTCTTTAACAAAGTTGGTGTCTATTCTAATCATGAAGCTATTCCTAACTTGATGTTGTTGATCTAGGTGGTGGTGATCCCTTTGCTAAGTTTTGTGCTCTTGATATTCCTATTCCTCACAATAAAGGGAAAGATATTGTAATAGACTTTGTTGGTTAGGTTGGTATGTAGAATTCCTTTGGACCTTCTTTTGATAATGATTCAGACATGGATGTCTCCCCTCTACTAGCTATTCCAATTCAAATGTATCTCAAATCTTGGCTTCATGAGTGTGTTAACTTCTTTGTTTATTTATATATGTTAGGTTCTTTTTTATATATGTACTAGTCTTTTATCTCAAATTATTCCCTTTTTGTTCATTTTGTATGGCTAGCTATATGATGTAATATCCTGGTAGCTTAGTTTTGGTTGGCTAAAGTGGATGGGTTAATCTTTGTCATTGTTTCTTTTTGAGTTTTATTTTAGTTGTTTTTATTCTTTGTATATCTTTGCATACAACCACTCGAAGGAGCTATATTTGTAAACTATTTCTAATATAAAAAAGAAGTACAATCACCATAAATCTCATTACTAGGATAATACTAAATTAACAAGTACATCACTAGACCTAAGAGGTGTATCATCATCATATGTAAGTGAAGGTTAAATATGCATATTTATCAAACACACAACACTAAGCTCCTCAAGAAAGGAAGGATCAAGACAATAACATGGAGGATAACTATAATGAGATGTATAAATAATATGCTCTTTAGGTGTAGCAAAATCACACAACTCAATATTCTTAGATGTATCATTATCATAGGCCAAAAAAGAGATGTCATCATAAATCTTAGTTACATAGGAAGTAATATTGGTAAGGAAGGGGGAAAAGACATCGATGATAAATATTTATAATGAAAGTGCATAAGGGTTGATGAGGAGGGTTAGAATCAAAGAGATAACTAACAATAATAGCCCAAACCCTAATCAAGATAAAGAAATGAAGCACAAATAAGGGTGTATCCAAACCCTAATCAAATTTAAATAACAAATTTACAATTAGAAAAGTTGAATATTAACCCTAATTTGTAGGAGAAACCCTACTTGGTCAAAGCCTTAGGTTGTGTAGGAATGTTAGGTTCATCAAAATGTAAGGGAATAAATCGTACTTACATGAATATCTAGGCTAATTAAATAAACAAAGAAGTTAACTAAATAATCAATCTAGATATAAGAGCTTGGACATGAATAATAAATGTTATTAAAATTATGGATTTTAAATAAATTAAATGCAATACTTAGCTCAACTCTTGCATGATGGAATATTTTGTAGATGGTGTTAGAAGTTGATTCACCAATATGGTAGAAATTAAGGCCATGTCTAGATGAACACTTTAGAAACTATAAATTGATTATGTTATTATTTAGTTTAGATCCACACCTATGAAACTATTCTCCATGAGTGGGGAAATGATCAAGTGCATGGAATTGATTCTAGACCTGCATCAAAGTGAATTGGTAGGGAATAGATGACTATTACAAATTCACCTTAACTCACTTTGCCTATGTTTAGAGTGAGGTGGTATCTATAAACATCATTTGAGAACTTGCTAAGCAATGGTTATGTTCTCCTTAGTTAAGCCCCTAGTTAGATTGATTTAACCACTCTAAAACAATGGTTGAAGACAACAAGCAAGCATGTAGTGATGCCTAAGATGATGTATGCTTTGATAATGCTGCTACAAATTCTTTATGACAATGCTCTCTAATAATTCTTTGATCTCCTAAAATGATTTCATATGAATGAATGAATGTCTTTACATACAACAAACTAACACATAAATTACCATAAACATGCACTAGGCTAACTCACAATAGCTAGTAGGGTAGAGTCGGTGAAGTCTAAATTGAAAATTTGAATTTAAAAGTTTGGAGTTAAGATTTGTGACCACTAAAATAACCTAGGTCAATTTTGAGTGATTCAGAAACTATAAATTGACCATGCTTTGCTTAGGTTTAGATCCATGCTTTTCCACAAGTGGGGAAATGATTTGGCACACATAATTGAAACTAGACCTATGAAAGTGAATTAAAAAGGAATGAATGGCTATTATAGACCCATCTCAACTCACTATGCCTATGTTTGAAGTAGGGTGGTGTTTATAAACACCATTTAGAAACATGTTGAGTGAGGGTCATGTTCTCCTTAGTCAAGCCCCTAGTTAGACTAATTTAACAACTTTGGAACAAAGATTTAAGATAAAAAGCAAGCATGTAGTGATGCCTTAGATGATGCAAGCTCTAATAATGCTGGTACAAATGTTTTATGATAATGCTCTCTAATAATTCTTGAATCTCCAACCATGCTTTCAAATGAATGAATGAATGTATTTAAATACAACAATATATCACATAAATTAACATAAATGTGTGCTAGGTTGGCTCACAACAACAAGCTTCAAATTTGAAATTTAAATTTAAAAGTTTAGGGTTAAGATCTACGACCACGAAAATGACATAGATCAATTCCGCACTTGCAATTCCAATCTAAGTTATAGTAGACCAATTTCTAAAAATGATCGATAATAGGATCATGATAAGATAATACCATGAACCAAATTTCATGTAAGAATATGTCACTTGTAGACTTCTTATTGCATAAAGACCCTCTAATTAAAGTGGGCCAAAACATAAGAGAAAAAGAGCATGGATATGTATTTTTTGTTATTAGAAATCAAAATAAACTTAATACTAATTAAATATGGCTTTTAAAGTGACCGTGTTTACATTTTTAAACCATGTAAGTTTTTAGTCATTGTTCTATCTTTAAGCATGAATGTCAAATTTTGGGAATAATTTCTTAAAATGTGAATTGACGGAAAAAAGAACTTCCACCTGAGTGAGCAAATGCTCTTAGTTCTTGGTTTTCCTTGACCTAAAACACTCTCTCTCTCTCTGCTCATGTTTTTTATATGACTACCAAAGCCCTATTCAAACAAATTAGTTTGGTAGACCAATTCTTGTGAGGCCAAATTCATACCAAACAATCAAGTCAATTATTTATTGATCAGATGAGAGAAAAGTTAGCAAACGGCAATCAGATATATTTCTGTATAAATATACTCGATGTGAATGATGGCAGATATATTCTGTATAAATATACTTGATGTGATGAATCGATTTGATGTGAGCACCTTATCTTTGATTATATTTATTGTACCGTTTAGTTTGGATGTATTGATCAACTACTCTATCTTCCACAATTGAGATTGACAGAGCGCGTCGAAGGAGTGTAGTTGATATCATTTGCCCTCGTCTTAAATTATATTTTCATCTTTTGGAAATGGAAACATCGTATATCACAGAGAAGTATTATGAAATTCTCTGTCAAGCAGACAGACTGGCCATCACTGTAATTTGGGACCCATTATGATATGATCGCTGTAACAGGTTTACAGCATTGAAAACTATAGACGACAATTTGTCTGGGATTGTGAGAAACTTCATCGTATCAAATAACATCGTGCACTGCGAATACTAAATAAAATATATAAATCAATGGATCACTTAGCTTAAGTACCATACTAGGGAATCGAGGAAATCACCAAACCTTTATATCATATCACTAAGTTGTAATCTTTACCTTTAAAGATACAGATTTCGTTCGAGTATATTCTTATGATAACATGATCCATCCTTCGTCAGCACTCACCAAAATTTTTTTAATAATAATTTTCTATTAGGAAAATATTATAGAGATAAACATTTAATATTATAGAGGTGAAACATGCATACTTTATACTTTTTCTTGTTTGTTTTGGATTGTCTTATTCTTTTGTTCTTGAGATATTTTAGTGTTTAAATGGTATGTCTTTATGTATAAGTGTTGGCATTCAACTTAAATCTAATTTGAAATTGAGTCCTTTTTTCTAGTGAATTTAGATTTCATCCTTAATATTAATCGTTTTGAGCCTTGGTTCAATATTTAAGGGGCTGCCTTAAACCCATTTTTCTATGATCAAATTTAATCATTGACCCAAGCTAAGTCAATCTAAACTAGTCATTACCCACCAACTCAAGCATGAAATATCCAAATTTGAATGCTAGGGTGTCTTATAAAAGGAGAAAGCCCTAGGTCATTTCATCTCTCCACAATCCATCTACAAATAATAAAGGTAGATACATAGGCATTTGCATTTTAATTAGCATGTTTATGAACTTCTTACCATTTTGTTGAATCAATCAAAGGGGATTGACAAAGGAAAAAGGTGGGAAGTTCATTAACTTCACTTTCATAGCATATCAAGTTCCAATAGTGTTCTTAAGCACCTCTCTTTTCAAATACATAGCTCAATGAATAACAATCTGAAGATCCAAAGTAAATAGTTCAAGGCTAAGCATAAAGTTCAAGGACACATAAAGATCAAGGTTGTGAATTTCTAGATTAGAGACATGTGTGCTTTTAAACCTTGATAAAGCATAGTTCATTTCCCAATATGTTGCATCTCCACTATCAAAGATCTGATAGAAAAACATGAGTTGGATCATTGAGTGCACATTACATCAAAACATCTATTGTTAGATATAGAGCTGAGCATTGTTGTGGATTGCTACCACAACATGCCCAAACTTTCATTAGAAACTTTATCCCATTGAAATTTTAATATTGATGACTATGATGGTCATTTCACTTATCAAATTAGTTTGGTTTTTGCTTATCATCTTGTTTAATTCCATCTTAAAGTAAACTTGATACCAAGAATTTAATTAGTTTTAATTAGTTTCTATATTTGGATATAACTAGATTCCTAAGATTATTTTAGTAGTCATAATCATGTTACATTTATTAATTAAATATTTAAATAAAACATGTTTTTTGAAAATAAAACTTCCCCAAAAGAGGATTAGACTTGATTTTATTATATAAACTAGTTTTAATTGGGTAAGAGGAAAATAATGGAATGGATAACTCTTTGGTTTCCGATTCACTCTCAAATCCAATTTAGGTTAAATGCCTTACTATTTTATTTCATGGCAAAAGATGGGATTTAAATTGGTTATTTCCTTTTGTTTTAATTTATTATGACATGATTACTGATTAGTTATTTGTATGTGCTAAGAGATACATGGGTAGTTGAAATGGTGGAGGTTAACTTTCTTGGATATGATAAGATTATGTAAAATGGTTAATATCAAAACAAGATGGATATTGGGTGGAAGGAAAGTCAGATTTCAATTTTAAGATTTGATATGAAAATGGATTCTAACATTTGAATAATTAAATTCCTACACTCAATAATGTTATCCAAATTGATTTTATATCAAAGAAAAGGTAATGAGAAGAGTGCTTCTGGATTAAACTGTGTATGTTTTTGCTTCAACGTTTCGGATCATGCTCAATGATCCATCATCAAGAAGAGGATAATGTGTAAGATGGATAGTAGACTAGGCCTTATAAAGGAAAATGAGAGGAAGATGAGATAAGGAACGCAATACGAAGGGGGGGAGGAGATGAATAAGAAAGAAAAAAACAAAAAATGGGAATAAAAATATATATGTACATCCACAAGCATGAGCAATCAATAAAAGCAAATATATATCTAAAAATATATGTGCTTCATACTAACGTAAACAAATGAAAAAACTCTATAATCTATATTATGTTATAACTAATGTTATATAAATGCATATGTATATAAAAGAATGAAGAACCTCCCAAAAAAACAAAAGAGAACTTAGAAAGAAAAAATAAAATAAATTAAAAACAATAAATTAAAGAAGGGGGTGGATCAACACAAACTGATAATAATAATAGTAATAATAATCATACTATTTAAAGAGGTCAACCTGCAATCCAAAATCATACTAATCCTCTTCCTGATGATGGATCACTGAGTGTGATCTAAAATGTTGAAGCAAAAAAACACACAGTTTAATCTAGAAGCACTTCTTTGTATCTAACAATAATAATAATAATAATAATAATAATAATAATTATTATTATTATTATTATGATAATAATAATAAAAAGTCAAACTTTACATAAAAAATACAACATACACAAATAAAGAGACAAGCAATGTATCATAGACAAAATAAAACTAAACAACAAAAAGAGCCAAATAAAAATAGTACTAATAATAATAATAATAATAATAATAATAAGTCAAGCAATACCATAAAATTATAACATACACAAATAATTTGACATGGAATATATCCTAGACGAAAATATACTAAACACCAAAAAAACCAAACTATACCATAAAGACCAAACAAACACAAAAAAAATATGCAAAAACCAATTATGTGTTCGGATGTACACAGATATAAAAAGCTAGAAAGAGAGTATGCAAGCATGTAAATAAGTATGAAAGAGAGAAAAAATGTATGAATCCCTGTAAGAAAGCGGAAGCAAGGAGTAGGATGCTCAAGGAAAGGTAAGTGCCAAGAGATAAGAAGGACAAAGATGAAGACAAGACAAGAGAAGGGGAGGAGGGGCAAAGAGGGGCAAAGAGGGTGGGAGGACAAAGGTAAAACAAGATAGAAAGGAGAGTTTGATCACATAAAATCAAGTAAGAAAGTAAGAATACAAGTATGGATCCTTGCATGAAGATGGAAGTAAGGAGTGGAAAGCACATGGTAAGGAGAAGATAGAGCACCAAGTAAATAAGAAAGACAAGGAAGAAGACAAGAGAAGAGAAAGTGAGGAGAGGCGAAGAGGGGCGAAGGGGGTGGGAAGCCAACATTAAAGGAGGATTGGTGTAACGGGGCCAGATGATGAGAAAAGACAAGACAAGAGAGGCGGGGGAGAGGGGGAGGGAAGAGGTAGAGGAGAAGAGGGTGGAAGGACATCATCACAAGGGGGGAGGTGACAAAGGGCCAGGATAGACAGGAGGGATAAAGGTGCAATCATAGGGAGTTCAATAAGGGCTGCTAGGTTGGGCTAAGTTGCCAACCTTCATCCCGATTGAGGTTGGAGGGGTGACTTTTAATGAGGATCGCTTCTTAGAGTTTCCTCCTGAAAAAACAATCTTCCTTCACTAAGACTTGGGTATGCTCAAGACAAATGTGGTGTTTGGTACGGAATGAGTGCTCAGTTAAGGCAGATTTGGAGATACGATCATGCCTGATGTCTGCCTCATGCTCTTTGATCCTAGTGCTAATGGATAGGCCTGTCTCTCCAATGTATGGAGTCCCACAGGAGCATACAATCTTATAGACCCCAGAGTTGATAAGATTATTTCTAGGGTCTTTGGTGGAAGGGATAAGATTTCTAAGGGTGGAGACAGGTTTGAAAGTACAATGAAGGCCCTTCTTGCGGAGGATTCAAGAAATTTTATTAGAGAGGCCCTCTATATATGGGAGGGTAGCAACCTAGGTATCGTTAGGGGTAACAACCTTAGGCTTGGGTTCAACTCTACTTTTGGCAAGTTTAAAGGCACGGGTGATATACTTCTGGTGATACCCATTAAGCTTGAACACTTGGGATAAGTGGGAGAGCTCAAGGTTAATGTGTTCCTCATCACAAATGCGATAAGCTCGAGTGGCTAGTGTCTTGAGGACACTAGATTTTTGGCAAGGATGATGGTGAAAGGAAGCATGGAGGTAAAGATCAGTGTGGGTGGCTTTTCTGTAGACAGTGCGAGCAAGGGAACCATCCTTCTTCCTCATGATTAGGACGTCTAGGAAAGGAAGTTTGTTGTCAGTCGCATGCTCTTTAGTGAATTGAATGCAATCCACTAAATTGTTAAGGTGAGAGTGGAAAAGCTCCAAGTTATCAAGGTCATGAGGCCAACATATGTTGGTGTCATCAACATAACGTTTCCACCATTTAGGCTTGAGAGGGAAGGAGTTGAGGGCTAACTCCTCAAAGTACTCCATGTACAGGTTGGCAACGCCAGGGGATAAAGGGGAACCCATGGCAACTCCGTCAGATTGTTCATAGACAACATCTTGGAAGGTAAAGAAGGTGGATTAAAGGAAAACATCAACCAAAGAGGCTAGCTCATCATTAGTTTTACACCTGATGAGTTCCACAAAGTCAGACACCGGGACTTTAGTGAACAATGACACTACATCAAAGCTAACCAAGATCTCATGCTCTTCTACCTTCTTGTCATGGATGAAATCAACAAAGTGGGCAGAGTCTTTTATGAAGGTATCTGATTTACCTACCAGGGGAGAGATCAACTTGGCAAGGAAGGTGGCTAATTTGTAGGTAGGGGAGTGTGTGGTGTCAATAATGGGTTTGAGGTATGCCAGGCTTGTGGATTTTGGGAGCACCATAGATATGGGGGGTGAATTCCTTATTGGGAAGAAGGCGCTTCTTAGTAAGGTCATCGAATGAGGAAAGGGCAATAGACTATTTAATTGTTTTGTCCTTCCCTGTAACCTCATCTCTCAGGTCCTCAAAACTGTTCATTATCTGAAAGAGTCATTATCCATAGGTCCAAACACATCTGAATGAATAATCTCTAACTTCTCTTTTGCTCTATTACTTCCTAAAGGAAATGATGTTCTATTTTATTTACCAAACACACAATGCTCATAGAAATCAAAGTGCTCATTAGAATAAGAGAAACCATCCCACAAATATTTATTATTAATTATTTTCAAAACATTATTACTAGTGTGATCCAATCTACGGTGCCACAATATACAAGAGATTTCAAAAGCCTCAGAAATATAAGAGGAATTACAAACTGTAGTGAAATCTAGCCTAAACAAGGTTCCCAATATTTTCCCTTTCACTACCACCAAGTTTCCTCTCACCAATCTACAACCATCCTTATCAAATGTTATATGCATTCCCAAATCATTCAACTTCGAAACTAAAATCATATTTCTAGCCAATCCAGGAACATGCAAAACACCAGGGAGGGTTTTAATTCTCCCATAATTGAAACACAACATTACCTTGCCTTTCCCAACTATAAAAAATGTAGAGTTATCCCCAAGGTACACTTTACCTCCATCATACTCTTCGTATGTGGAAAACCATTCTTTAGGCAGGGTCATATGATACGAACATCCTAAGTCAACCAACCAATGATCATTAGAAACAACATTGCATGTAGAAAGGAAAACATCTTCACCTATATTTGAGGACTTATCAATAGCAGAATCCCACTTTTTCTTCTTGTTTCTACATTCCTTCTTCACATGTTCTCTTTTACCACAGGTCCAACACTTAACTATGTTCTTCTTCCTAGGAGACTTACACCGACCCTTAGATTTTTTCTTAGACCCTTTGAACTCCTTTAAGTCCTCTTTCCTTGGACCTTCCCCTTACATTGAGAGCCTTAGTGTTATGCTCAAAAGTCTTCTTCCTCATCTCTTGTGTCAACAAATTTGCAACAAGGCGATCCAACTTTGGATCTTCAAGGTTAGCAGTAATAGTAAGGATAACATTCTCCTAAGATTCAGGTAAAGAACAAAGTATAAGTATACATTTATCTTCCTCTTCAACTGTAGCATCTATGGAATCAAGTTGACTCAAAAGTAAATTAAAATTATTCAAATACTCTGCAATGGAATCACCCTCTTTCATTTTAACTGAGAATAATTTATTCTTTAAATAAAGCTTATTTACCATGCTGTTGTCTTGATAGGTCTCACCTAATCTCTTCCAAAGTTTGAATGTAGTCTCTTCCTTTGAGACATTAAATAGGATGAATTCTGCAAGACACGGTTGAATAACCCGGTGCTTTCTTATCTAACCTTTCCCATTCTTCTGCACTCACATCATTGGGTTTCCTCTCTTTCATAATAGACAACCATTGGTTTATTTCCTTAAGAAAATCATCCATCTTCATCTTCCATAATTCATACCCTGTACCGTTGAACTTCTTAATGTCCAAACAAGAGGTTGAGGCAACGAATTGAGCCATGAATACTATACAAGATCTGCAAAAAATTAAAAAAAAACAAATCTCCCACTGTAGCTAAACAACCTTCACACCACCACCCAAGAATCAAAACTAGCTAGACTTTGATACCAAATGTTAGAAATGAAGGCAACAACTGCCTAAATCAAAGTCTAATTACAATATGTTTATGATCTTAAAGTAGTGTAATATGAATACAGATTGCATATAGAAATGAAATTACAACATAGGAATAAATGTCATAGAAGAAATGAACACATAACACATTATGTAACGTGGAGAAAACTCTTTCAGGCAAAAAATGACACCAAGAAAAGAGGCTTCAAGTTGTATTATCCTCAAAAATGAAATACATAATACATACACTTCCTTTGTCTCTTCAACCTTCAATCTGATAGAACCTATGTACAAAACTTATGAGATCTAAGATATCCATAACACATACAAGGCACTGTATTTATAGAGGTTTTACAATCCCCAAACTAGGTGTCCACTTTCTCTCTCCTTGGATACTCCAGAACATGCACCATTAAATGACCTCTTACAAGCTTATGCCACTTGTCAATAGTCAACCATGCAAACTTGGGTACCCATGGACAAGAATAGGCACTTACGAGGTAATAGATGTTTTCATAACCATCATAGATTCCATCATAACAAACCCTGAAAATTATCTTTTCAATATTGGTGCCTAGAGCTAAGAATAGAAACTTACAACTCATAAATACTTGTCATAGGCTTTCATATTGTCATAGAATCTTATGACAACTTACAATTGTCATAAATTCTCTTACAACATCTTACCAACCTAATGATGGATGTCATACAAACCAAAAAATAGTAGATTCCTCCAAGATTGATCCTACTCTCAATTACACTTGATTTTTATAGTTACCATTAGTAAATGTTACTCCATAATGACCGTTGGTAACTTCGAAACTTACTGATATGGTAACTCAGTAATTACCATCCCTGGTAAATAATTTTTACCACTACCAGTGAAACTTTTAAATCCCTTATGGGTGATTTACAAACAATATTAGGAATAATAATTACAAATATTTACAAGGTTAATGGCACCTTAATCCTAACAATGTCAATCAATCATGTGCCCTTGATTTATGCACTTGATTAACATTTATCTAATCTAGGTCAAGTTATACTCATGTTATGTTAGTTCATCTAGTTATATCCACCTATTATCCATGTCTAGCAATAGTTCTACCTATCATGGATGTCTACTTTTAGGTTGCTTCCACCTTTCATGCATTACCTTGCTTTATATAAGAATAATATTATAAATATATTTTGTAAGCAAGAAGATAAATTATATTCAACTTTCTCATAATATTACTCTGTTGTTTTCTTTGTTCCTCTCATTGGATTTGTATAGATCTACTTGTGGAAGGCTTGTTGGTTTGATAGTTCTTGGATTTGTGGAATATTTCATTATTCTTTCATAGTATTAGAACCAAATTTGTTTAAACCCCTTCCAATTGTGAATGTTTTTCTCATTTATTTTGGGATAGGTGGCATGTGCCTTGTGATCCTAATGTTTGAAGTATTTATTTAATTATTTTATGTATTCATTTCACCCACATATTTGGGGTATCCCACTTGAAGTGGCACTATGTATCACTTGTAATTTGTATTTTAGCAATTGTAAGACTCACTTAGTGTCATGGAAGTTGATTATTGTAATTATGACAAATTGTAAGGTATGTAAGAGTTGTCAAAAAGAAAAAAGAGTATTATGAGAGAAAATTAATTATGGACTTGGAGAAAATCATGGATTAGTTATGGAAAAGATAGGATAAGACTACTTGAGAATCCATGTTTGGTAGTGGTAGTTTGTAATTTGTTGTTAGTTAACTATGCTTGATTCAGGTGTTAGATTTTGTGCATAGATATGGACAACTAAATTATCTAGTGGTTTCCAACACATAGTTTTAGAAACCATTTATGGTTTGTGGTTTTATTCACATGTGCCTACATATTAAGTGCTTATATTGGAAATATTATCATAGTATTTTGCAAGTATCATCATGCTACCAAATTATCTTCAAAACTATATTGATTTGTATGATCTCCTATAAAGGCTTGAGCCTACAAGTTGTATTGAAACTTTATTGTTATTGGAAATACAATTAGTTTGAGATTTGTATGATAGGATTTTTCCGAAGAGTTTTCTCCAAGTAATACTATGTCAACTATGTTTTTATGAGTTGCATGCCATTAAATGCCTTTGTATGTATATGCATGTTATAGCATGTGTTATTTTCTTACTAGAATTATTAGATCTAAACCTCTCTGTACATTATCACTCATCATAGATTGGTGTAGGAAGAATTTTTCTTATCTTAGCTTCCTTTCAGTTAGCATCAAAGCTTGATCAACTTAGGTTCTAGGTGTTAGGGAAAATATTTTTTGAACTAATCTTGGTTTGAGTGGGAATTATGCATAGAGGACATCTTTATTTCAAGAAAGATGACAAACATGTCTAGATTCTAGAGATGGAAAGATTTAATGACACAAATTTTGAGTTGTGGAAGCTTAAAATGAAGGACTTGCTCATAGATTGAGATCTATGGGTTGTAGTCTCTACAAGTAAAACCTACAAGAATAAAGATGAAGACTGAAATGTGTTATATCAAAAGGCTAGATGTCTTATTAAATTTTTTTTGGTTGATTCAATGCTCCTAAATGTTGAGGGGGAGACCACAACTTTTAGCCTTTGGACAAAGTTGGGGAACCTATACTAGGCTAAATCTCTAATAAATAAAATTTTCCTATGAAAGAAGTTGTATACCTTGAAGATGGGTGATGGATACTTGATTATCAAGAACCTAATTGCATTTAATACCACCACGAGCCACTTACATTTTATTGGTATTAAAATGGAAGAAGAAGATTGATGCATTACCCTATTGTGTTATTTGTCAGACTTGTGGGATAACTTGGTGGCAACTATAAAAAAAATTACTTCAAATGTTGTGCTTGATGAGGTATGGATGCTTTAAATTCAAACAAGATGAGGAAAATTACTTTTGAATCTATGAAGAAACATTTGATTATTCATGGAAAATTGAAGGAGAAAGGTAAGAAGAAGGATAAAAGAAGATCTAAATCTCATGGGAGATCTAAGTCTCTTTGTAAAAAGTTAATTGTTCATGGATGGTCAAAGGATAAAGGCAAGAAGAAGGATAAAAGAAGATCTAAATCTCATGGGAGGGCATGTGTAGAAAGATGGGGGACCAAAAAGTGGCCAAAACCACTTTTTGGTCCAAACAAGCCATAACTCAAGCGTGTTATAATGCGCTCTCATTATGGCTCGGTAGTTACTGAGCCTAGGCTTGGTAACTACCAAGAAATAACATGAACGTGTTATAACATGCTCGCATTATGGCTCAGTAGTTACCAAGCCTAGGCTTGGGAACTACCAAGAAATAACACGAGCGCGTTATAACACAAGCACATTATAATGCACTCACATTTTAAAGTAGTTAAAATGGGATCCTTGAACTTCCTTCACTCTAGGAAGAGACTAGGGGCATATACATAAAATAAACATTTAAGTATAAGTTGGTATTTACATTTTATCATTTACCTTTCTTATACTTTAAGTTATATTTTATGTATATATACTAGCAAGATGTTTGAGAGTGGTTTCAGATCCATACAAATTAAATTGTAGATTCTAGAATTTGGAGGATCCCTCAAATTTTAGAGTTAGTCAAATTTTCAAGTTTTCAGGATTTTAGATTTAGCCAAACTAAGGGGTTCGACAACATGCATCAAGGTAAAGGCACGGGGACCCCTTATGTCTCTCTCTATCTCTCCCTTTATCTCTTTACCTATCTATCTATCTATCCCCCCCCCTCTCTCTCTGTATCCACCCAACTTTTTTATATTTTCCTTCTCTCTAACTCTATCTCTCTCCTTTCTCCCCCTCTCTATCTTCCTCTCTATCTCTCCCTCTCCCCCTACCTATTTCTATGTCTCCCTCTCTCTAACTCTGTATCTCTTTCTCTCTTTATCTTTCCCTCTCTCTAATGCTATCTTTCTATCTCTATGTCCCCCTCTCTCTATCTCTTTCCATCTCTATCCCCTTGACTCTATATCTCTCCCTCTACCTATCTATCTCTCTATCTCTCCCTCTTTGTCTCTATCTCTCCATCTCTCCCTCTCCTCATCTATATCTCTCTATCCTCTTTCTATCTCTATCTCTATCTCTATCTCTCCCCCTCTCTATCTTTCTCCCTCTCTCTCTAATTCTATCTTTATATTTCTCCCTCCCTCTTCATCTCTCTCCCCCTCTTTCTATCTCTATCTTTATCTCAAATCTTTAGAGATGGAGGTATAAAGAGGGGGAGAGAGATAGAGAGGGAGGGAGAAATGTAAAGATAGAGTTAGAGAGAGCGAGAGAGGGAGAGATAGAGATAGAGAGAGAGGGGGTAGAGATAGAGATAGAGATGGGGAGAGGGAGAGATGGAGAGATAGAGATAGAGAGGGAGAGATAGAGATAGAGACATAGAGAGGGAGAGGGTGAGATATAGAGACAAGGGGATAGAGATAGAAAGCGATAGAGAGAGGGAGTGAGATAGAGAGGGAGAGATAGAGAGAGGAAAGAGAAAGAGATGGATATATATACACACACACAAACAAATAGAGAGAGTGGGGTAGAGAGAGAATATAGAAAGTGGGGAAGAGAGAGAGAGAGGGGGAATATAATAAAGATAGAGTTGGAGAGAGGGAGGGAGGGAGGCAGGGAGGGAGCGAGAGGGAGAGATAGAGAGAGACCTAGGAGGTCCATGTGCCTTTACCATGATGCATGTTGTTGAACCCCTGAATTTGGCTAAGTTTGAAACCTTGAAACCCTGAAAATTTGACTAAGTCTAAAATCTGAGGGATCTTCCAAATTCTATAATCTACAATTTAATTCCTATGGATCTGAAACCACTCTCAAACATCCTGCCAGTATATACATAAAATATAACTTAAAGTATAAGAAAGGTAAATGATAAAAGATAAATACCAACTTATACTTAAATGTTTATTTTATGTATATACCCATGGTCTCTTCCTATAGTGAAGGAAGTTCAAGGATTCCCCTTTTAACTAATTTAAAACTCGAGCGTGTTATAATGCATTCGCATTATGGCTTGGTAATTATCGAGCCATAACGCACTCATGTTATTATGCGAGCACATTTTTCCTGCATTGGGAAATCCCAGCCCTAAGGGTTGGATTTGCCTTGGGCATCCAACCCAAAGGGTTGGAGGTACCTTTTGGATGCCAAGGACATGTTTTTTACAAAAGTTAGAAAATTCAACCAAATACTGTGTGCATGTGGTCCCCCTATGGTTTACACACTTTTCAATGTCAATATGAAAAAATGCCAAGACAACGTCAAGTTTTTTATTTTCTTTCTAACCATGTATGTTTTTCAAAAATATAATAATATTAAGGTTTCCATCTTCAAGTTCTTTTGGTAATGTGTTCTTTTTTTTCAAAAAACCTATGTCTAGTATTTCTGGTGTCATTTCTTACACGTTTATCAAAATTTGAAACAAATTACATTTTTAGATTCTAGACTCAATTCTATACACTTTGAATTTTTATTTATTTATTTTTGATTAGTTTTCAAAATAATTAGGGGGGAGAATGCTCAAATTTTCATTTTTCAGGATGTGTCCACTTTGAACATTCATATATTCATAAAAAAATTAACAGAAAAAATAGGCATAAACTACATGGTGTTAGATGTGGGTGGTTGGGCAGGTGCCACTCCACAATTTCATGTGTGGAGTGACTGACTCAATGGGGTTTTGGTGAGGTGGTATCCTCATTAGAAATTGCATGGTGATAATAGGGTTCAAGACTTTGATGCCTTCTCATCATGGGAGTATGGTGAAACCTCAAGTCGACACCAACTATAATGATTTTCCTACAAAGGCCGAAGGTGAGATGTATGAATGTGGATTTCTCGAGTTGGTTGATAAGATAGGAAAGATGCCTCGCACGCCAAAAATATATTTGAAAGAGTGAAGGGATTTTTGATAGGACTACCATTAATCATTTGCAAGAGAGGAAACCGCCAGCCTTCAAATTACCGATATCTGCTAGACTAAGCATGATTAGCTAGAACCAAGGTGGTTAAGAGTTGTGAGGACCTCACACATATCATACTAAATAAGAAGCCAAAGATAACCAAGCAATAAGTACTATAGGAAGGTTGGGATTTCCTACGATGGAGTTTATAAAATTAGAATCAAAATGCTAGAATCTCCTAATTTGGTTTTCCACGTAATGGTAGAGAACCTGGTATGCGACATAATGGACATGCCTATCTATTTAACTAGCAAGGTAAGACAGATAGCATTCCTAGGCAAAGTCATGGATTAGCGTCTGAGGAGGGTTTTATTGCATAATGACACCTTTATGATTAGAGCTACAAAGCTCATCCTGGGGAGGACTTTTGTTGAGGATGGGGAGAAATACAAAGTTGTTTCAGATATCGCCTCACGGTTTGTCGCTTCCTTGTTGGATTTGAACATGCCTAAGGAGGAGATTAGCACTTTGATGTGCAACCTGATAAAGGCAGAGCTTCTTGAAGGGCTGGACAAGGTGTTGGAGGTAGCAGTGTATGGCGCAAGACTGCTGAGGCTGCGTGAACTGAACAAAATCAATAAGCCCGGGGAGGTGGTGAAATACTTCCCCTTCTTGCTAGACTTAAGGGGAGGTGACCTACTCATCCACAGGATTAGAGCTCGTAAGGGCTGTGAGTTCCTAAAGAAAATGATGTAGATGATTGTGGTGGAGGGCTTTGCTTGGGTTGCAAAATTCAGGGATTTCCTTTACGATCAGGGTAAAATTTGACATGGTAAACAACTACTGGTTTTTTGGTTTTTGTTCAAATATCATTAGTTTAGTTGTATGGATTAGGGGTAGAGTCTAAAAAGTTTGAAGGGGTTGGGGTTAGTAGGTTGACAAGTAATTTTAAAAACTATGATAGATAGCCTGCGTGGCAATTTTGGCTATGTTTTTGTAGACCCTGTTGTTGATAACTGAGAGGGGGGGGGTGAATCAGTTATCCTAATTATTTCCTTTTTGAACTTTCTTATTAATTAATGTAGCATTGAATCAAACACAAAAACATTACCATGAAATAAGAAACACATGACACAGTATTTTTGACGTGGAAACCCTGTTAAGGGAGAAAACCACGGGGTGATTAACCCAAAATTATTCTCTGTTAGAAGAATAGGAAATTACAAAATGGCACTTGCCAATTAGGGCTCACTGCCCGAGCACACTGCTCACAAGAGGCCCACTGCCTACAAGAAGACACACTATCTACAAAGTGATAAGAATCACAGTCTTGAACTGATTGGAAGCATCTGCATATGCTGGAGTTCAGTTCCGGTTAGGCTCAGTACACTGATCTGCTGCACTTCATCCTTTCTCTGTTCTTTATTCTGCTATCCTTTCACATACCAGATCTGTCTTGGTACTTCTGCTCTGTTCTTCTTTTCTTCGCATATATTCTTAACATCATCACACGCTTCACAACTAAATCCATCCTCTATATATATCCGCACAAGTAATTTCATCACCTTTCTAGTCGGCATCCGGAACAGTCTAGTTTCTTACAAACTCTGTTCTGTCGGCTGAATCCTTGCTCACCAAGCAATGCGGATCAAGCATATACTTGTAGATATCATTAATCATGTCGGCCAAACATGATTCCTGCCTTCACAACCTTTATCATCAACAGTAACACATCCGGAAAGTAGTCTGATACTCTGTCAGTCAGTTCATCCTCTGTTTTCACTGTCTCTCAGGAATCCGGTACTCAACTATTCATATCTTTTTCCTTGTCCATCACCGGAGGCTAAATCCTTGGAATATACCACTCAAGGTAGTCCTCTTGACTTCCCCAAATCCGCACTGCACCAAGACACTTCCTCTAAGAGATCTGGACCAATCTGTCAGACCTTGCCACATGCTCTGTTCTTGTTCACCGGACCACAACAATTTTTATTCTGACTTCCGGTAGAGACACACCATGACTTGCGGATATGTGGGATGACCTTTGTTGCCATCAATGACAACAACCATGAATCCATATAGTGTCTCTTGCCAACACCTGTGTGGTCATTTTGTACAGTTTGGGGTGATTGGTATAGGATGCTTCAATTAGTCGAATGGGTAACATAATCAATACCAAGGAATTTGCTTGAGAGGCAACAAACTGTAAACTTATTTTTTAGATAATATAATACAATCTCTCTTACCAAGCAAAAAAAAAACTACATAGTGTTAGATAATTTTCCACTGTTGTGATTTGTCTAATACTTAGAAAAAGTTGACATTTTAGGAGGAGCACACCAAACACTATGTTATATTTTTCTGACAAAAACAAGAGCACTTTGTGTGCTCCCCCTATTTGAACCTCTTAATCTCCACCATTTTTAGAGAAAAATAGTAGTTTTGAAACTAGACTCAAAGCACTACAAAACTTGTTCTTATCACATCTTCTAATTTTGAGTGTGGCTATCTTCAAATTCTCACGCAAGATCAATTTTTCTGATTTCAGAAAAAAGTGGCCACTTTTGACCCCCTTTTGGTCCCCCATTTCCATGCATTTACCTAGGAGATCTAAATCTCTTGGTGAAAAGTTAGAGGTGAAACATTGGAACTATGGCAAGACACCATTTCAAAAGAGACTAAAAGGACGAGGAAAATAAGAAAAACAAAGATGAATCTAATGATAATTCTAATAAATACTATCTAGAGGATGCAAGCAATGATTTTGTTGTAACCTTGGCTATGCATGGATAATCAACACTAGAGTTTCTTTCTATATGACTCCCCATTAGCAGTGGTTTTCATACTATGAGAGTTTTGAAGGTGGGACTTCAAGTATATCTCAATGATAACCTGATGCAGGAGCATAGTCAAATGCAGGTTGAGCATCATCAATTTTTGATTTTGATTAGTCTTTGGTTTTGATTAATCACTATTTAGTTTTGTTTCTTTAGTTGTTGGTTGGTGTTCAGTTCATTTTCTTTGAACGACCTATATCAAGCTACCAGTGAAAGTTGTTTTTGTAGAGAAAAGAATTTAGTTCATTGAGGGGTTCCTGTCGCCATAGGATATAGGAGGTTAAAAAACTGCCAAACGACAATAGAAAGGAGGAAGGTAGATTGTGGTGCGAGGGAAGAAGAAAATGAAACTGCCAAAATGGCAGAGGAGCAACAAATGGTAGAGATTGGCCTATTTAGCACAGTCGACATCCTAGGAGAGAAGGCGTATGGAAGTTGGAAGACATGGTATGTTGCCAATATCAAAATAAGGAATTAGATTATGTATGAAGATTTGGTTGGATGTTTGGTAACTGTTAACTTATTTTCCTCTGTCCAAAGTCAAATGGTCCACCCTTAAAACCCTTGTTGAAACCATTGAGGACCCAGTTTTTGCAAACCCTAAACCCTAAAAGTCTTTTGCAATGTGCCATGAGCTTTTGTTATAATTCCCTGTTGACTTGCTATCGCCCATGAGGGTCCTTCAGGTTGTAACTTTAAGTCTAGGTGGGCTATTCTTTTACCAGCCCTATCTGTCAAGTCACCACCAAGAGCCCGTGTCTTATATTTCAAAAAAAGTCTTAAGTCTTCGAAAGGGGTCAGAGGTGTCATATGGTGCCAGCTATTAGAGAATGTGGCTTATAGCCATTAAACCGAAGACCCCAAATCGATGAATCAAATGCTACCAAGTGTCTTCTTCTTAGTTCATGGTTCCCAGGTGCCACAAAACTCTGCCACGTATCTTCGGCTATATTTCTTTTTTGTATAATTTCTATCTATTACTAGAGTGTTGCACGCATTGCCTCCGCGGGGATTAGAGGAGAAACTTTTGAGAAAGGCATTGAAAAGGAACGCAACAGTGCCATGTGTCTTTTGTTGCAATGTGCAAAGCTAGCCGCGTGTCTCTTTCTTTAATAAGCTTTGAAGTGTCGAGGTATAGTATGGTGGGCCCCGAGGTATCATGTCTAAGGTTTTTGAGTGTAGCAGAGTGCACCACATGTCACCTCCGTGAGTGATTGAAGGTTGAGAAACAAAAGAAGCTTTTGAAGGCGCGCCAGTTTGCCATCTGTCCTAGTTTTGAGGATCTCGAGTGTTGCCATGTTTCAGTATTAAAAGAGGTGGAGAGTGCCAAGTGTCATAGTGTCGTGTATTCTCTTTATGTCAAAGGGAAACTAAGTTCGAAGAGTGTAGGAGGGCTAAAATCGAACAATTGCACAACCGTGCAGGGGAATCCTGCCAGAGAGGAATATTCGTCATGTGGCTACAATGAGGCAACATGTGGCCTTATCTTAATAAAGAAATAAAAGGTGTATGAAAGGTGGCCACGTGGAGGCTCCTGCTTGATTCTATAGAGCCAAAAGGAAAATGAGTTGCTCTCTACCACTCGGTCACAGAATGATGACAAGTGTCCACGAAGTAAAGGAATTTTAAAGTGCAATGGTTGGCGATGGAATGCTTGGCGACCGTTGATCTAGCCTAAAGGGCAAATATATCTATGATCAGGATTTAAAGGAAAGCCTCAGGCATTCCGAAGGTGAGAAATTTGTGGACTCGACCAATAAGGAGATTTAGAGCTTGATTATTCAAAGAATCCAAGCCAATATGGCACATAATCAAAGGGTTAAAATTTTAAAGTGTCGTAAAATCTTTGCTTAGGGTTTTGTCTCATCTCCCATCAATGTAGATCTAATCGTCTCAGATGCCCCTTAACAGATGTTCACTACATTTATTGCTGCAAAATAATGAATCAACTATTCACATTAAAGGAGAAATATCTTTCATCTGCCCAAGTCTCCAGATATTTTTTGCAGTTAATTCTTGTAGATAGTCATCCCTTCAGACGTAGATATTTTCTGATAGAGCCTGTGAGGCAATTTATTGTAACCAAATTAGATCATTTGGAATCAGATGCTATACATGCATGAATGTAAGATGTAAAAAAGGTTGGAAAATAGTTAGCCTGATGATTATGTTTTTCAAACAAAGCCCTTCTTTACTGTAATAGTGCCTTCTAATTAAATATATGCTAGTTATTCTTACCTCTTTGTGTTGGTCTCTAGCTCTATGTAAATCTGAGAATGGTTTGTCTATGAACGCTTTGTTGCTCTTGACCATTTCTTGCCCCTTACCTCTTTAGGATCAGCTAAATCTATGTATGCTCATCTGCTATATTTGGTTATGTTGTGTATTTCTTCAGTTTTGTGAGAACGCTTATATTTGAACCTGGTGTATCACCTCCCCTTTATTTTTAGTTCATCCTTCTTCCTCTTTTCCTATCAGGTGAATAGAATAGGTTTAGTCTTAGGCTCGCTCAATCTTATATTTAGCAAAGGAACCTGCCTCTCTCTGGAGATTCAGCCTCCCTGCAAGGTCCCACACTTGGAGGTTGTCTCAATGTTTTACTAGATTGTTGGAGCCCTAAAAGCCTTCAACACTGGGTGCAAATCTAGGTGATAACAGTAACCAAGAACCAAATCACATTCCATAAGGATTAGTATAATCTATGTATCTATCTCTATGGAATCGATATGGCTGAATGTTGAATAGAAGAATTCTTGTTAAGCAAATGTTTTGATAATCAAATTCCTGTCATCTAAGTGTTGTATTGGTCTCACCAAATTGTGTGTTATTCTGTTTTGAATTCCTATCACTGAAATAGTTCTAGTCTCTAGTTTGGGCTGCCATCAAAGTGGTATCAAAGTGTATGTTTCTGGATTGCTATCATCAAAGTGGTATAAGAGCCTAAAAGGTCTAGGAAGGGGAAGTCAGTTATTCTCATGGGATTTTTGGACATTTATGTGTTTTAAAGTTTGACAGGTTAAGAAGAGGAACCTGGGTACCAAAAGACTGGGCAGAGGAAAAGGAGAGAAGACCTAGGTGAGGTATCGAGAAGATAAGAGGAAAGATACAAAGATGTAGCAGTATGCCATAAAAGAAAGCCTCTGGAAGAAAGATAAGATGAAGTTGAATGTGGAGAAGAAAAATGTAGAGTGGGATAAAGAAATAGCAGAGTTGCAAAGAGGTTTGGAGAAGTGTAAGTAATGGCTTGAGAAAAGAAGCCAAGAGTATGGTTGGTATTGACCAATGAAAAAGAAGTTAAAGTGGCCAGTAAAGTTGATTGTTAAGAAAAGAAGAGGGCAAAATATTTGACTACCTTGAAAAATGAAGATGAAGGAGGTTTGGATAGCAGAGAGTTGCCAAATGAGCAATGTGCATCGGAAGAGGTGAAGAAAGTTCTCATTGAGGAGAACATGAAGAAACGTAAGAAATAATGGAGAGGAGAAGCAAATGTTAGAGCAATAGTGTAAGGCAAAGAAATGCACGATGAAGAAGTTAAAGGGATGGAATTTGAAGAAGGTGCAGCAAGTGCAAAAGATTTGTGGGCACAATTTTCAGCGAGAGAATAGGAGTGGATGGAGAAGCTTGCTAGTGAAGATATGAAGACAAATGGGACAACAAAGGATACAAAGATGAAGTTGGCAGCTGATGATAAAGAAGTTGTTGCAGCGAAAAAGGTAGAGGTAAATTTATTGGTCTTAAATAAGGATGTTTTTTTCATTTTCATTTGCTATGTTGAATGTTGAGAAGCCACTACAACAAATCCATGTGATTAGCTCCTTTTTTTGCTCCATTTTTTGCTTCCACCCACTGTTTTAATGTATTTTTCTCCAATTTATTGAAAAAGTCGGTGCTATTTATCGGGATGGCACTTTTTTTTGCATTTTTTGCACCAATCAAAATAAGTAGGTGCTAAATTAGGCACAATTTGGCACCTAAATTAGAGCCAACTTTAGCGCTAACCTTAATGTTTAAATTAGCACTGACTTTAGCGTCGTACACCAAAAAAATTTAGTAGTCTCATCAATACCCCAAAAGTTGAACAGATAAGGCACTTCGGTGTGACACCAAAAT
This sequence comes from Cunninghamia lanceolata, assembly GCA_027924645.1. Lineage (NCBI taxonomy): Eukaryota > Viridiplantae > Streptophyta > Pinopsida > Cupressales > Cupressaceae > Cunninghamia > Cunninghamia lanceolata. Next base: position 2,059,598 of record BSBN01000887.1, read on the forward strand.
GCGTCACGACGATCAAATGAAAATATCGATAACCTTTAAGGGATTCAGGATATCAAAGTGATATGGTTTAGAGTCTCACCAATAGAAGGGGTCTCACCAATGAAAAGTTAAAGTAAAAGGTATTTCGAAGAGAGGGTTTTTGGGGTCTCTCTGAAAAGGCGATGAAAAGAAATTAAAATATCAAAAGGGTGATTTCTTGTTCAAGGAGACTCATATTATCAAAGTAACGCTAGTTAGGGTCATACTGAAATCCTGAATAATAAATGAGATTGTAAAACACATCACCTTGAAATAAAGTGACAAGACATAAAGGCAGTGATCTAATGCTTTGTTTTTTAAAACATTTATATTCCCTTCGATGATATGAGAAACACAAGCAAGATGCCATTGATTGCACAAAGTTAAGATTGTTGAATGGGAATTTGGAGGGCATTGCAAAGAACATGTGCAGGGTGTGGATGAATAAGAAATTCAAGACTAGAGTGATTTGTTAAGTAAGTACTGTGAACTTGCTTGTATAGATTAGGCTGCGTTTATAAATCACAGAGTTGAAATCCAGACATAGTGATAGAATATGGAAGAAACAATTCAGAACCCAAAGAATAAAAGACAAAAAACTGGGGATAGGCATCTAAACCAGGATTTATTAGACCAATGTCCCGGGTCAAGACATAAATCTAGAAGAAATGCCCAACTAAACCCACATGCTGAGAAATTTGAAGATTTATACAGGGATATTGGGGATAGATGGACACCAGTTAGAGGGTATGATCTCTTTATCTCCTATTATAGAAAAATGCATAGGCATAAACCCATTTCAAACCCATGGTGGCTAAACTTGGGTAAATTGGTAGTCCCGAATGTGTTTGTAATTGTCCAGTTGATGAAGTTTTTTGCAGAGAAATTCAACCCTAAGTCTTGTTATATTGAATTCAATGATGGGACTGGTTTCTTCCCCACTACCAGAGACTATATAGCCACAGTTTTTTAGTTAGACATAAGTTTAGACAAGAAATTCAAAATCAAGGATTTGTTGGTTGAGTACTGCAATATGAGTAGCAGTTATAAGAGATGGAAGTTACCATTGCACATGCCTCATGGTGACAATAACCAACTTAGGGTATTTTCAGAGGGTGAAGATCCACCCTACTGAACTGAATTGTTTGAAGATTATTTCAAAAAGACATATTACTCTGCCTGCTAGATATTAGGAATAGAGGCCTCCATGTTCATGGAAATTGCACCCATGGTCCTAGCTACGGACATATAGAGTCATGACGCGCGATATTTTGATTATGCTGAATACTTGGCATATAATATAAAAAATGATTTAATGTCTATTAAGAATGGATGAAGTAAATTCAGACATTATTCTTTATTTATGCATATGGTATTATATGAAGGACAATGTATGGGCTTATGGGATAGAAATCTCACGGTAAGAGACCTAGACATCAATGGAGATATAAAACCTGTGCAAATGTGGACTACTATTTGGGATAGCAGATGTGACAGATCGCATTATTTATACTTTGAAGAGATTTTTGTGAAACCAATATTCAAACAGTTTGGACATCCTTGCAACCACAATTTTTCATTGGAAATACAGAAGTTTTTGAGACCAAAAGATAGATATGAAGAGGGAAAGTTCAGCCATAATTGGGATGATTGGTATGTTTTCAGAGATTGCACTATGATAAGAGTAGTCATATATGAAGGTCCACCGTTCCTGCTACCAAAGACATGCCCAGATTGAGTTGCATACTTAGAAATTATTAAGCAAATTGGCTTCCTCAAACTTCATGCATCTCAAGAATCAACATAAACATTCATTTATTCTTGGGACTTTATGCTTTGGAGATTTCACAGTACTTTCTGACAAAGGTTATCAATTAATTGATAGTAAATTAGAACAATTCAAATCACCTTTTGGAAATGCAAGAGGAAATCTTGATCCGGAACACTTCATAAATAGTGTAAAAACAAAGCAGAAGTTAAAGGGATATGATCATGTCCTATTTTTTAATGAAGATTTAATCATAAATTATGATGAAACTACAACAACAGAAAGAAGAAGTTTGTACCATAAAACCATGTTAGCAGAGGCTTGGAGGGTAGCCCAAAATCCCACCTACACCAGAGTTTTCCAGGATATTGATGATCCTATCGAAAGACTGGACACTACGATTAAACATGCACCAGAACTGATCAAGAATGTTCCCCTTCATGTATTTAACAAAAAAGGAAAATAGCTTAAAGATGCACAAGCTGAGTATGAAGTACCCCTGGGTCACTTTTCACCTCAACCGACACTGGATATAAGTTTTTCTGCAGACACAAACATTGCAGAAGGAGAGGGAGAGTTTGAAGAAGGGGTGCAAAGTTATGACCCAACCATTGAGGGCTATGAACCACCTAAAGATAGAGAAGCTGTCACTATGGAAGCACAAAATGATCTATCAGAAGACATAAGGCACCTGGCCAACATTAAATTCATATCAGATGATGATTTCATCAAAACACCTAAGTTTAAAACCTTCTTATATGAATACAAGGGCAAACAAGCTAGGAAGAGAATGAAAGATATCACTCCTGACATACAGGATGAGGTGTTGTCTGAGCTTTAGAAGGAGATTGGCAATGAATTGGAGATAATGACTCTAGAAAGGGGAAGGACCTTGCTACAAGAAGTAGGTGTGATTTTGATTCCTGGATGGGACATGGCTTCGACCATTATATTTGATTCTTTAAATAGAAATCAAGATAAGAAGTTGAAACCCAACATAGAAGCAATGGATGATATCAGAAGAGGATCAGGGTATGACCCTGATAAAAGAGCATTGCTTATATGGGCATTGTATCCTCTAAATAAGAGACCACATATCATTGATGATCCTAATAAAGCTTTTGGTAGCCTGTTGATACAAAGGATTGAGGATACAGATCCCATGGACACTGCTGATTTAAATGTTAATGTTACAAGGTTTACTAAAGCACAAATTGAGAAATTAATGAAAGATAATAACATATATAAGAAAGAAAATGCTATGCTAAGACAAGAGATTGATTTGCACAAAGACAAGTTGCCTTCATCCAGCAGCTACTCACCATACCTAGAAGGTGATCAAAGGGTAATAAAGGCCTTGGCAAATGTGAATTATTGGAAGTATAATGCAGAAAAGAATCAAAAGAAAAGTGAGCAGCTAGAAACTGAATTGAAAACTGTCAAATATAGTATGGCCTCTGAATTGATTCAAAGAAGGTTTGGCCACATGATGAAAAATAGCGACAAGGTTTGGGATTTGCACAATAGATCACATCACTTATACCAAGAGCATAAAAGACTACACCTCAAAATGTTGGAAACTTGAAGTAAGGGTTGAATGCTAAAGCTAGCATTGAGGAACAAGTGCTCAAATGATATAATGAATTGATGAAAGAACATGAGAGATTTAATGATATATTGATAGTAGGTTTGAAAGATTTTGATCAATGTATTGATTTGGCATTTCCCAACTTCTTCAATCACAAGGGTAACCTAAAAGACAAGGACACTTGGAGGAATGAACTGGGTCAGTTACTGCCACCACTACTTGAAAATGTAAATAATGAGGAAAGGATGATAGAGAATACTTAATACATGTCTGGGAAAGATATTTACTCTTGAATCAATGATGAGCAGTTTACTTCAGACTGATCCATGTGATGATCAAGTGTACGTCGACCATATCGGTCAGATAAATCTATTTGTATCTAGAGCGTTGTGATGAAGCAAAAGCAGTCCAATTTTGTCAATATGTATTATGGAGATGAGGACAACCTTGCCAGGCCTTTGAGTCACAGGTCACTCTATAGAGATTAATGGAGCCAGAATCAGATCACTACATATGCTTTTATCTTCATTTATGTTTGTTAATTATGCATTAGTTACCAAAAGATGTTATTATGAAAAGGTACAATGTTTCAGGCCTGAAGCTTGTTTGCATCCTATAAAATAGGATACCAAGGCTACTATGAAGGAGATCATCCAATCTATTTCAGAGACATATATTTAATATAAAAGCAATATTCGAAGAATCCATTTCCATCTATCTATGTTTTCAAACCAGTATGAATTGCTAAATTAATAAAAAGAATTAGAGTTAGTTGGTGGATCCAAAATTGACGTTCAATTGTTGTGTTGATGTTAATATTTATGAGTTGCATGATTGTCTCCAAAGTGGTTTGTTAAGTTGTTTAAGTTAATATATCAAGGATATCATTAATTTTTCAGTATACATTTGTTGTTACTATATCATCTGTGTGATTGGTTTCTGAGGAAGTTGATTTAAATTCGGCTGAGTAGTCAGTGTTTATTGGTCTCTGCCCAGGGTTAAAATCCTTTGAACAATCTATTCTAGTTGGTTTCCTTCCTGTTAGAATTAAAATCCTTTTTCTAGGTCATAGCAATTTGAGGAAATATCATTGGGATTTATAAGAAGAATCTTGTACCTCAACATTCTTGCACATCTGCACAAGATACAGATTTACGTAAGTGCCTAACAATCTAAGTTAAGTCAATATAAAGATCCATTACACCATTGACTCCTGATTTCTTTCCCCAATAGATAAAGCATTGGTCCAATTTACTATTAATCTTCATACCCTATTCATATTTGCAAACCTTAACCTTAGAAATACAATCCAACCCTTACATCTACTTCACACCCATTTGCCACTGTGAAGGTTACACAAAAATCTGCAATATCTTTCAAGGTACACCAACCTAGGTCTAGTAGAGCCTAAAGTGAAGGGGGTTTAGCCATATCTATCCCGTGTCGTTAGCCAAAAATGTCAAGAGAGCTTGGCAACCTCTTAGGGTTAACAACCCGTGTTTTGTGACCTAACAGATTGTTTGAGATGTTTCAGTTGGAATGTTAGAGGTTTGGAATCCTCTAAGAGGAAATATGTAGTTAGATATTTTTGTACCACTCTATGACTTTTAAATGACACAGTTCAATGCTATTCCACCCATGTAAAGGAGTTGTATACCATCATGGAAGCCATCAAGCAATGATCTCACTACATCTTGGGAAAGGAGGTCCAATCATCCACTTTGATCACAAGCCACTCCAATTCTTGCAAACTCAGAACAAATTGGAAAATGTGCACCACATGAAATGGATGACATGTCTACAACAATTCCATCTAGTTATCTACAATCACAAGAAGGGAAAAGACAAAAAGGTATTTGACTACCTAAGCCAATAGCTAGTTCATGCACTCACCACAATGTTGGACTCATGTGGTCACAACTTCTTTGATCGAGAACCTCTCTACCCACCAGACTTGTACTTTGCATAGAACTACACCAAGCTCTTAAAAGGAAAATAGGTTGGTGAATTTTACATGTATAACAAGCTTCTCTACAAGCTCAAGTATCTCTATGTTTTAGACACCACACGGCACTAGAGACTCATCTAGGAAGCATACTATTCCAAAATAACTCAACACTTCAACATTACTAAAACACTAGCAACACTTGAACAAAACTTCTAGTGGCCTCACATATGTGCAAATTGAGAACCACATCAAGTCTCTCATTCTTTGTAGCATTGCAAATATTGGAAATAGGAAGCTTGGACTCTACACCCTTCTCTTAGTTTTGACACCACCTTGGGAATCATTAACATAGGTTTATTAAGAAGACTACCTATGACAAAGCACTAGTGTAACTCCATGACTTTGTTATCATTATGTATTTTTCTTATGTTTTCCATACTTATTTCTTCTTATATTTGAATGAATATCAGTTATTGAGCCTCAATACTGTGCTTATGTGAATGAATATGCTGATACAGTAAAACATTTATTGTGGATGTTTTCAGTTACATGTTCAAAATTATGTTCAACATAAAAATGGAAACTATTTAAAAATAATAAAGTTAACAAAGTTGCTTATTTAAATAATTGTGAGTTATGTGCATTAATATTTTATTAACTTTTGTGTCTTCACGAATATATGTTGATACAAAATGAATGGAAGAAGCATCCAAGTAATCCTAATTTTTTCTGCCAATAATTCATACCAAAGATTGAACAATTTAAGGATATTGCAATAGGTAATTTATATCGACACAAATAATATTACTGAAGCATTACAAAGTTTAGGCCATAAGAATCATCCTTTTTTAAACATGGATTGCAAATAATTTTAAAAATTTAGAAGTCTTGGTCAATAAAATTATTGTCTGCTACAATGTCATCAAGTGTATCATTGTCAATGTTCATATGTTCTTTCAAGTATTTAATATTACAATCATCCTCATCTTGACCTGCATCATCTTCATCATCATTGAAATTTGATTGTAGACTATCTATATTGTTACCAGATGTATTTGGATCATCATTTTCTATACCATCCATATTGTTGTCTTCCATAACATCATCTAACTCTAGATTGTTGTCTTCTTGTGCCTAAACACAACCATCTTCAACATCATCATGGATGTCAATTTCTTCGATGTTCTCTAATCCCTCTCTTATTTTGTTGGCCATCATTGTTTTTCTCAACATCCACTAATGCATCGTCAAATACATGCCTTAATCTTAGATCATAATGTATGACAAATATCCATTTTGGGTCCAAAATATCTTCATAGAAAAATACCTGCACATGAACGACATACATATATTAGAGGTATGGTATAACAATTTTATTGATTAATAAACACATGTATATATTCGCAATAAACTATGAATTAATAGATTAATGATCACTACCGCTTCTTGTTTGAGTTAAAGAAATACCTGCTCACAATGAATTGGTAGAACATAAGGCTCCTTATCCTTCAGTAGGAAACATGAGGAATCTATAGAAAACAATACACTATGGGTATCATGTCTTCATGTCCTCTCAAATGCTTCATACCATCTACACTTAAAAACACAACATTTAAAAGAGTGGTAATCCAAATCAATAATTTCTTGTATTTTCCCAACATATTGTAGATTCCCTTCAATTATATTCTTATCTTTTGAGCTTGATCAATTGGATTGCTTGAAGTCAACAATGATGCCACAATCGAAGGATCATCTCTTTAAATCTACACTTTCTACATGATAATGTCGACCATATGACCACATTGCTGGATATTTCCTTGCCTATAAAAGACCATTTATTTCAATGAAAACAAATATAATGATGAATATGAAAATAGTTAATAGTGTCAAAACTGTAAGGAAACAACATTTTGTAAAATTCCAACTGTACCTTTCTTTCACATCCTCTAGACATGTTGATTTCATCTTCTGTTATGTTTGAATCTATACCTGCATCTTCTAGTTGATTTTGAATTTGTTCAGTAACCCATTCTAGTGTGCAATCTTTGCCCCATTCCTCAAGCAGATCAGTGGGAAGTGGAGTATTCCTTGGGTTCGATCTCTTAAATTGTCTCCTTGCTTCTAACACTTCTGCTCTCTTTTTATCATAAAGATCGATCCATTTGTTCATAAAGTCCATGTGGTACATAATGAACTTGTCGAGTATAGCACTTTCATCTACACCTATTACATGTGATGCAGGAGCATCTAGTGGTGTAAGGGCAATCTTGCATCACCCAAAAAGAAGTTAATTCAAAATCATTGTTGTTGTTTTCATTTCTTTCCATAATTAGTGTTTTTGGTTCCATAATATCCAAAATAATAATGTAGGACTTTCAGTTTTTCCAAAACTGTTAAAAATAGCGACCTGCCTATTTTGGAAAGTGTACCTGCTATTTTTAGAAAGTTTGCATTTGGGCACGTAATGAAGCAAAAACTTCCAAAAAGTTACATAATGGAAATATAAGACCTTTGGCAAAGGAATCAGGAAAAGACCATTTGTGAGTTGAAAGATATTAAAGTTTTTGTTTTCCGAAAAGCCCCTAAAAATTTTTGGAACGAGATATGAGGCACTAAAACTTCCCATAACATCCTAAAAAGTTGAAGGAAATCCATTTACAGATTTCTAGCATGATAATTCACATCGCGAGCTTTCCGGCGCTTAAAATGGTTCGTCAATCGGACACCCGGATCAAAAGTTATGCTTCCCGGAAGTTGACCTACTTTTGGAGGGAATTGCAAATTTCGAAATTCAACTGGAGGCCACCAAAAAGTGCTATTTATGACCATTTTAGGAACCTTGAGTAGTAGTAGAGTCAAGGGGGCCAGTGTGGAGTCAAGAATAGGTGGGAAAACAGAAACCCTAACTGATTTGGGGTTACAGAAGGCTAAAGATTCTAGAGTCTTGAGGTGGGGAAAGCTGTAATGTGTTGCAGCCAATAGAGGATTCATCCTCTAATTGTAATTGAGCTTCTGTAATGTAATGAGTTGCCCAGTTCAATAAAAGAAAGTTCTATTTGTTGTGTTTAATATCTGTTATTGTGTGTTTTGTGATTTATCCCCTTCATCAAGTGGTATCAGAGCGAGGGTTCCTGAGTGTGTAGACAGATCGCCGATCGTGAGGTAGTTTGCACTAGGACCTGAGGTTGTGGGTTTGCTGCGGAGACCAAGATGCCTCCACGAAGAAATCATGTTGGGAGGAATGCTTTGACAGAAGAGGGTTTTAGAGCCCTACAAAGGCAAAACGATGCATTGCAAGAGGAGCTACAAAGAGGGTTTTAGCCGAGGACAAGAGAAGAAAGTGAAGATGAAGTTGAAGAAGAGCTATCTGAGGAAGAACAAGAAGCTGCCAAAGATATTGCAGAAGTTAGGTTGTTGAGGGCCATTTCGAAGATCAGAAAGAGGCCCAGGATCGAAGTTTCTACATATTCTGGAGATTTGAATCCAAAACAGCTTATTGATTGGATCAATGACATGGAGGAGTATTTTGAGTATGAAGATGTGGAGGACCTAAATCGGTTAAGTTTGCAAAAACAAAGTTGAAGGGCTATGCCAATATTTGGTGGAAGAAGGTCCAATTAGAGAGGAATAGAAGAGGAAAAGGAAAGATCACCAGATGGGATTGGATGGTGGAGAAACTGAAGAAGTAGTTCATTCCTGTGGACTATGAGATGGAGTTGCTGAAGAAGTTGCAAGGACTGAAGCAAGGTAACAAGTCTGTTAAGGAGTATACAGAAGATTTTTATAAAATTACTATTAGGATAGGCCATGCAGAGCCCAACAAGGAGAAGGTAGCCCGTTACATTAATGGGTTGAGGTCAAGTATTCAAGAGGAGTTGATCCTAGTCAGAATGACCACCATAGAAGATGCGTACCAGTTTTCCCTGAAGGTGGAAGAGAAGCTGAACAAAAGATTTGATAGCAAGCAAAGGGGAAGAGGTCAAGGTGGAAGGACTGGTGGAAGATCCTATGGAGGCCATAATGAAGATAAAAAGAAAAGTTAAGAAGCAGGCACTAGTCGAAATCAAAGAGGGGATAATACCTACCGCCCTCGTGACCAGAACAATGGTGAGCAAAGAGGAAGAGGAAGAGGCAGACTTGGGCAAGGACCTAGAAGAGGAGGTTTCAGAGGAACCTATTTCTAATGTGGAGAAGAAGGCATCGAGCATATGAGTGTCTACAATATCAAGGAAGGACAAATAGAAGACCTGAAGGTAATGCATGAGTTGCACATGTAGATGAAGATGCACATTCTGAGCATTCTGAAGATGCTGAAAGGGGAGAAACCCTAGTTGTCAGAAGAACCTTGCTGAATGAGGAGAAAGAACCCAATCAGAGGAAGAGTTTATTCCGCACAAGGTGCAAATGTGAGGGTAAGTGTTGTGATATTATTATTGACAGTGGAAGCACTGATAATCTTGTTTCAGAGGAGATGGTTGACAAATTGAAGTTGACAAGAAGAAAGCATCTGCATCCATATCGGATTGCATGGTTGCAGAAGGACCATAGAGCTTTGGTCAATGAGCAGTGTTTAGTGAAGTTCAAGATTGGTGACTACCATGATGAGGTGCTGTGTGATATCATACCAATGGATGCATGTCATATGCTGTTGGGGAGGCCGTGGCAGTATGATAGGAGCACTGTCCATGATGGCCGTGTAAACACATATTCCCTAACAAAGGATGGAGTTCATCATAAGTTGAAGCCCTTGAAGGAGGTGGAAGAAAAGGTATGTAGCATTGCCAGAATTTGTTTGGTAGATGGTAGGAAATTTTTGGAGGGTATGAAGCATGAGCGTCATTGCTTTGCATTAATTCCTAAGATTAGTCAAAAGAAATGTGAAGATGTACCTGTAGAAGTTTCAGATATGTTGGAAGAGTTCCAGGACATTATCTCTAATAATGTGCCAGAAGGTTTACCACCAGTAAGGAAGATAAGTCATCAAATGGATTTGATACTAGGAGCTAGTTTGCTAAACAAGGCAGCCCATAGAATGATCCCTACAGAGAATGAAGATCTGAACAGACAAGTTCATGAGTTGTTGAGAAAGGGACTGATAAGGGAGAGCCTAAGTCCATGTGCGGTACCTGTAGTACTAGCACCAAAGAAGGATGGAGAATGGAGGATGTGTACAGACTCTTGAACCATCAATAAGATAATGATCAAGTATAGATTTCCATTGCTAAGAATGGATGACATCATGGATTGTTTGAGTGGAGTCAAGTACTTCACGAAAATTGACCTGAAGAGTGGGTATCACCAGATCTATATCAGAGAAGGAGATGAATGGAACACAGCCTTCAAGACAAAGGAAGGTTTGTATGAGTGGTTAGTCATGCCATTTGGGCTAACTAGTGCACCGAGCACATTCATGCGGCTCATGAATGAGGTACTGAAAGAATTTTTGGGAAGTTTTGTTATTATTTATTTGGATGATATTTTGATTTTCAGTAAGACTTGGGATGAGCATCTGATGCATATCAGAAGAGTTCTAGAGAAGTTGAGGGAAGAGAAGTTGCTAATTAATCTGAAGAAATGTAGTTTTGCAAAGAAGGAGTTGGCATACCTGGGATTGGTTGTCTCAGAGGAAGGTCTTAAGATGGACCTAGAAAAAAGTAAGGGCTATCATTGAATGGCCTACCAAGAAGTGCAATGGAGGTAAGATCTTTTCATGGTTTGGCAATTTTTTATAGAAAGTTTTCAGGAATTTTAGTAGCATTTGTGCACCCCTAATTGAGATAATGAGAGGGGATAGAAAAGAGTTTGGATGGACTAAAGGAGCAGACACGAGCTTTGACACATTGAAGCAGAAAGTCATAGAACAACCTGTTTTGGCACTTCTAGATTTTAATAAGGTATTTTAGGTAGATTGTGATGCTAGTGGTAGTGGTATAGGAGTTGTTTTGAGCCAAGAAGGTAAGCCCATTGCCTATTTTAGTGAGAAGCTTAATGATTGCAAGAAAAAGTATTCTGTTTATGATCAAGAGTTTTATGCAATAGTCCAGGATTTGAAGAAATGGAGACATTATTTGTTGCCAAAAGAGTTTGTTTTATATACTGATCATTAGGCTTTGCAGTATCTTAATAGTCAAGGAAAGTTAAATCAAAGGCACTTAAAATGGGTTGAGTTTTTGCAGAGTTATACTTTTGTTTTGAAGCACAGGAGTGGGAAGTCCAACAGGGTTACAGATGCCTTGAGCAGAAGGCAAAACTTGTTGACAGTAATGAAGATAGAGGTTGTTGGGTTTGATGAACTCAAAAGTTTGTATCCTAAAGATCTAGATTTTGCAGAGGCTTGGAAAGCTTGTTTGGAACCTGTTACTTTGGACAGAACAAAATGGTTGGATTTCATAATCCAAGATGGCATGTTGTTTAGAGGAAGCCAATTGTGCATTCCAAGGAGTTCCATGAGAGAGAACCTAATTAAGGAGAAGCATAGTGGGGGGTTAGATGGACACTTTGGTCGAGATAAGACCATTGCCATTGTTGGTGGAAATTATTATTGGCTGCAGTTGCAACAGGATGTGAGGAAGTTTGTACAGAGTTGCAGAGTATGTCAAATGGCAAAAGGAACAAGTCAAAATATAGGATTGTATCAACCATTACCTATACCAGAGAAGCCATGGGCTGATATTAGTATGGATTTTGTTCTTGGTTTACCAAGGACACAGAGAGGGCATGATTCTATTTTTGTGGTGGTGGACAGATTCTCAAAGATGGCACATTTTATTCCTTGTAAGAAGACTAATGATGTTGTTCATATTGCAGAGTTATTTTTCAGGGAAGTCGTGAGACTACATGGTCTACCAAAGAGCATAGTTTCAGATCGAGATACCAAGTTTGTTGGTTTTTTTTGGAGGACATTGTGGAAGAAGTTAAAGATAGATTTGAAGTTTAGTTCTGCACACCATCCATAGACTGATGGACAAACTGAAGTGGTGAATAGGAGTTTGGGTAACCTGCTACGATGCTTAGTAGGAGATAAGCCCAAGGGATGGGATTTGATTTTACCATAGGCAGAATTTTCTTACAACAATTCTGTCAATAGGAGTACTGGTAAATCACCATTCCAGATTGTATATGGCAATAGCCCAAGAAATGCTTTTGAGTTAAGGAAGCTGGACAATGGAGAAAAGACAAGTGCTGAAGTTGAAGACTTTGTAGAACATCTAAAGAATTTGCATGAAGAGGTGAGAAAGCACATTAATAAAATGAATATTCAATACAAGGCTAAGGCAGATCAAAAGAGGAGATATAAGGAATTCCAGGTAGGAGATGAAATCATGGTTCACTTGAGAAAAGAAAGGTTCCCAATTGGAACATACAATAAGTTGAAAATGAAGAAATTTGGACCATGCAGAATCCTGAAGAAGCATGATTCAGGAAATGCATATGAGGTAGAGCTGCTGAGTGGGATCAATATTTTCCCTATTTTCAACATTGCTGATTTATCAGAATATCATGAAGGTGGAACAGAGGATGGACCAACCGAAGTGCAGTGGAGTATTCCGGCATCTACTTCAATGGAGGAGATAGAAGAGATCTTGGATAGCCGTGTGGGAAGAAGTACTCGGAATAAGCAATATGAAGAATATCTGGTAAAATGGAAAGGAAGGCCTGTTGAAGATTCTTCTTGGTTGTCTAAGGCAGAGGTTGACCGTTTGGGTTTTCCTCACACAAACATCTGAGACGTGACAGGGTCACTTCTCAAATTACCTGGGTGTTTGATGCGGGAGCATCCAGTGGTGTAGGGGCAATCTTGCATCACCCAAAAAGAAGTTAATTCAAAATCATTGTAGTTGTTTTCATTTCTTTCCATAATTAGTGTTTTTGGTTCCATAATATCCAGAATAATAATGTAAGACTTTCAATTTTTCTAAAACTATTAAAAATAGCAACCTGCCTATTTTGGAAAGTGTACCTGGTATTTTTAGAAAGTTTGCATTTGGGCACGTAATGAAGCAAAAACTTCCAAAAAGTTACATAATGGAAATATAAGACCTTTGGCGAAGGAATCAGGAAAAGACCATTTGTGAGCTGAAAGATATTAAAGTTTTTATTTTCTGAAAAGCCCCTAAAAATTTCTGGAACGAGATATGAGGCACTAAAACTTCCCATAACGTCCCAAAAAGTTGATAGAAATCCATTTACAGATTTCCAACGTGATAGTTCACATCGCGAGCTTTCTGGCACTTAAAAAGGTTCGTCAATCAGACACTCGGATCAAAAGTTATGTTTCCCGGAAGTTGACCTACTTTTGGAGGGAATTGCAAATTTCAAAATTCAGCTAGAGGCCACCAAAAAGTGCTATTTATGACTATTTTAGGAACCCTGAGTAGTAGTAGAGTCAAGGGGGCTAGTGTGGAGTCAAGAATAGGTGGAAAAACAGAAACCCTAACTGATTTGGGGTTACAGAAGGCTGAAGATTCTAGAGTCTTGAGGTGGGGAAAGCTGTAATGTGTTGCAGCCAATAGAGGATTCATCCTTTGATTGTAATTGAGCTTCTGTAATGTAATGAGTTGCCCAGTTCAATAAAAGAAAGTTCTATTTGCTGTGTTCAATATCTGTTATTGTGTGTTTTGTGATTTACCCCCTTCATCAACATGTCAACATGTTTATTTCAAACTCCAAATGTCATGATGTTAATTTGACAAATAAATTACAGAGTAAATTAATGATTGCAAGAAAAACAACCACACTGATCATGAATTTACTTACTAATTTCTACTTGAACACCATTAGATTGTGATTTTTCTCCATCAATAATATTTGATGCTCGTTCTTCATCCCAGAAGCGTGGCCCATCTTCAAAATCCTTACCAAGGAATTCACATAGGAAGAAAAATGCTTCATTCAATACATACCCTTCAGCCATGCAACCCTCTGGATGTGTCTTTTGTTGGAGATATCTTTTTAGAGTTTTCATATACCTCTCAAATAAAAACATCCACCTCGTTGATACGACACCCACCAATTCAATGTCATTGACTAGGTGTATAAGTAAATAGACTTGTAGGTCCATGAAACTTGTAGGGAGGTCCTTCTCAAATACACATTCAATTTCTGCAATTTCCTTCTTCCATTTTGGCACTTCACATTCATGGATCTCCTTGGAGGTCACCCACCTAATATAAGAATAGTAAATTAGTATTTACTCAAAAATTAAAATGCAATATAATATCTCTATGTCTCTCACACATGAACATTTCATATAACCACTTACCTTGTAAATGCTGACAATCGACTTATGGCATTCCTTAAGTCAACTGTAAGACATGAATCCCCCCTAATTTCTAGTGGCATGATATGCTATCAAACACATTTATGAAAAGGTCATTAGTAATTTTTCCTCACACAAAAAAATATCAAAATATATTTAGTACTTAATCAATGTTACCAGTAAATGTTAGATGATGATATATAATACCTTCATAAAATTATGAAATTCATGTGTTTTAAATCTTGTGATATGTCCATCAATTGTAAAAGCTTTAGCCAATGATGACCCATAGCCAGTAGGTGTCCTTATTGAATGGATGACATTTTTTAGTTCGTCTAGCTCTTTTTTTTCAAAATCCATGGAGCTTCTGCATATGTTTCATTTTCCCTGTTTAGCCACAAATGTTTTCTATCAATTTTGGTATGTGAAAGAGCAATATCTCTCCTCAAAGACAAGGTGTCCTCTTTTCCTGATATATGTCAAAATATAGAATCTGGGACATTTTTGAAGATGTGCATAGGATCTAATAGGTGAGATATTAATAGATCCTTCCAGTAAGGGAGCTCATAAAATATGGATTTCCTTATCATTCCTTTTGGCATATTATCTACAACTTGTTCTGGTTCCTCAATTGAATTACCTTGATCAAAAAAGTCCTCCCAAGCTTTCAATTCAGCATCTTCATACTTCTTAAGCCAATCACCTAGACCTATAATAATGGGAGGGGCTCTATTTTCAACTTTTCCATCAAATTGATTCTTTAGGTGATTTCTAAACTTATGATCTAGTGGTAGAAAAACCCTGTTGTTTGTGTAAATAAATTTATGTAGATCTTTAGAATATCACCCTTGAAATTGTTTTGCACATCTTGGACATGCAAATATCCCCTTTTTTGAAACCCTACAATTCAATAAGTAATGTTAATAATATCAAAAAAATAGTATAAAACTAAGTTTGAAAGTTGGGATGGAAATAAATTATGAGTGTAAATATGTAAATATTTTATCTTACTAGAACAAACACCAAGTCCTGGGAAATCATGAATAGTCCAACATAGCACACCATACAACATGAAGGACCTATTTTATTGGGGACATGATATGTCATACATTCTTATGCCTTTCCATAGTAGTTGCATCTCATCAATAAAAGGCACAAGATAAACATCCATGTTTTTAACTTGATGTTTTCTTGGAACAATGAGAGTCAACATAAGGTGCTCCTTTCTAACACTCATCCATGGGGGAATATTGTATACTGTCAATCTGACTGGCCAAACACTATAATTTGAGCTTAGGAAAGAGAATGGGCACACTCCATCAATTGCAAGACAGTTCATCTTTGAATTTTCTTGGCCATTTTTCCTCTATGTGTTTCATTGCTTTGGAGTCGGTGGGAATTCACATGAATCCATCTTTACTCCTATTCTTTGCATGCCAGTCCATCAATTGTGCAAGTGACATGCAACGAAACATTCGTTTAAGTCTAGGTATAATTGGCATGTGACGTAAAACCTTCTTTGGAACTGTAGGACCTTGTACATCTGTACAATATCTCTTCTCTTTGCATACAGGGCATTCTACCTTTTTTTCATATTCATCTATATATAAAATGCAATCATTTTTACATGAATGAATTTTCTTATATTCAATCCCCAACCCAACCAACAATAGACGTGCCTTTCTGCAAGTTGATGGAAACACACTCTCTTCAAGGAATATTTTAGTTTTTAGTGCCTTGTAAGATTTCCAGAGATTAAATCAATTGAATGTTTGACTTATGACGAACATGTTTCATATGTCAATCTATACTAGGACTGTTTATATACAATATATGGTTTAAATTCCTCTTAAAAAAATATAAATGAAGTTGATGAATGTTTATGAATTATATACACCAATTGATAATGCAAAGTAAGAAATGGATTTCATCTCACTTTAGTAGGGTAGTGAATCCTTTGTCTAACCAACCAAATAGTGACTTGATTTCTAATGATATTAATGTGCATGCTAGTTTTGAGGTTCTACTTGCACCCAATTTGAACATGGGTGTCTTCGCTGCTTGCTTGATGGAGTCTTTCAGGTTGTTATCATCAACATTACATTGGTGGTAATTACCCCTGCTATCATTGTTACTGTCAACCATATGATCATTATTGTCATCATTGTTTCGATACCCAAAGAAATTTGTAAGCATTTCATTCAATCCTTCTTCATGCACTACATTTTCACTGTCATGATCATCATCATTAAGGCTAGCTGGCATGTCATCAGTGTATGCAGATCTCATTAGCAGTTCAAATTTCTCAGCTGCTAGTATTCTCTTCAATGTTGCTCTTTTCTACCTAGTATGGTTTAAAGGATGGTTTGGATCATCCCATCCAAACCTTAATAACCCAGTTGGATCTTGAGTATTAGTATGTTTTTCATCAACATCTTCTACCTATCAACAAATGCAAGCATTATTTAATGTTTGGAAACAATTGCACTAAATTAAAAATGTATCAATTTCAAAGAAATATAATCAAATATGGCTTAAAAAATAAAAATAAAAATTGTATGAACATATATACATCAATTGAATAATGGAACATTATTTTATAGACTACCTTTTTTATACAATAATTTAAAGAAAACACAATTTTGACAAAGTTTATAAAACATCAGTCCACACTCATTTATTATTCTTTGGTTTTCTGCCCTTAAGAACATCCTTAGGGAGACCTTGTTCTTCCCTTTTCTTTCGCGCAGGAGTGCATTTTAAGAAGGGGTAATCAATCAATAACTCATCCCTAATGGTAAGGTCCATAATAGCCTCAACCATTATCAATCTATCAACCTCTCTTTCCATATCTCCATCTTTATCATTTATAACCTCAACAAATTGACAATTCGATCTTACAATAGGGTCCCTTCCCTTACTACTATTTATAAATCCTGCAATATTTTTGTGTGTATGCACATCCATCTATATACATAAGATGACCTCTATTCATTTCTTTTCCACTTTCCAATAAGAGATGATCTGTATACATATTCGAATTTAGACCATATGCTGACATGCTAGGCTTATATTCTGCTAGCCTTCTCCATTCACCATTGTAATATGATGGACCATAATATGGCATTAATCTCCTAGTGGTTTTTTCTGAATTGTTTCTATGTTAGATCCCACATGTACATTTTGGATGACAAAGAGGCCTAGATTCGCTCCATGAATATTGGGGGGTCGTATCATGTAGTTGTATCCCCAAAATTGAAACACCTCATACACTCTAGGTAGTTGTTGATCACTAGGCCAAGCGCAATATAGTCGACAATCAAATGTCTCTTCATAAATTGATCTCAAACTCAGGGGCAAGTCATCATCTCCATCACATTCATTCTCATAGGGTATGTAGTCCACCTTCCCCTTGTCTTTAAACAAATTATGCGTCTTTAAACTGGTTCTTGTTCTATTACTTGTTTTCATCAATTCCTTGTCTTCGGAGCTGGTATATTGGCACATATTTTTGTTAGATGTGTCATCTGATGAATGATCATTGCCCTCTAGGATGGAAGTCGGTGATCCAAGAAACTTTAAACCAAGAACTTTATCGTGCAAGTATCCATTAAGAAAAAATTAGTTATTTAAATAATATAAAACAATGTTTAAACAAAGTATACATGTTATTTATATCAAATTGGAAAATTCCTTACCACAATTCCTATTGGATTTGAATTGATTGTAGGAGGAATACTACCGACTGGAAGCTCATCATATATGTAATGTCTTTATACAATCACTCGTTTAAATTGTTTCTTTCCATGATATACATAACATCCACAAACAACAATTTTCTCAAAGTATTCATCCCATGTACTATAGTCCTGACCAACCTCTTGTTCAATGCAATCATTTGTTGTGTCTACAAGATCCATTGTAATATCCTCTTCCACCCACTGTTGTTTACATGATTTAACAATTTTAGGTCCATGTCCACGTACATATCTTTTTCTTTTGCTAGTTGAACGCTCAGGCTCTGCATTTGCTCCAATCTCCATCTAAAATAATCAACAACATGCATTAATTTATGTCAAGATTAGATAATACATTATAAATTTAAATAATACTGTGAAAAAAGATGGACGTATCACAAAATGCCATTAGATCATTTTTTCCTAAGTTAAGTCAAAATTTGAGTACCTAATGTCCTGCTTCATCCATTGTGTCCTCATTTGATATGACACGATTTGTTGCCATGGCCTCGTCTGGCCCCTATAATACACAACATAGTAAATAATGTTTAGTACACCAATTATATCATTTCAACGAATATCCTATCCAACACAAAACATCACTTTAGTCATATATGTGACATATTCATATCATGTTTTGGCCATCCTAATTTTCAAACTTTTCCCTTGATCATAGAATCACATTTAATCACCATTTATGTGCATGTTTAACCAATAAGTTTGACCTCAGAGTCCTCATGGACAAAAAAATGACTTTGTCTCCTCTATGTTGTAGCATTTGTGAATTCATAAACACCTTCCTCCTTTGGTTGAGGTTGCTTTCTCTTCTTACCTCTATTGTATCTACAGATTTCGTTGTCATATCTATTTCCACCCACTTTCCTCTCTGTGATTTAGTAGTTCTACGTCATCCACATCCTCTCTCCATGGCCTCCTCTAGATCCTGTAATACACAACAATGACAATAGTCACATAACAGCTATGCACCAAGAGGTTAAAAGGAACCAATCGAGATAACCACACATGAACAAAAAATGTGTCCTGATAGATTATATAAATTTCCTATATGTTTGCATTTATCCTCTAACCTTTCTACATCATCCCTCAATTGTTATA
The DNA here is from genome assembly GCA_027924645.1 of Cunninghamia lanceolata. Lineage (NCBI taxonomy): Eukaryota > Viridiplantae > Streptophyta > Pinopsida > Cupressales > Cupressaceae > Cunninghamia > Cunninghamia lanceolata. The sequence continues at coordinate 2,079,032 of BSBN01000887.1, forward strand.
TGCAAATGATTTGTATCCTTGCATTCCCATTGGCAAATATAGTGAACTGATTTGAATCCTTGTATAACAAATTTGCAGGTACAGTGAATTGATTTGAGTTTTTGCATTCATGATTAAAAAATCACAGCGAGGTGGTTTGAATCCTTGAGTACTCAATTACCAAACACAGTGAAACGATGCAGGTTTTTGCATACCCACTTAGCTATTATAGTGAAATGTGTATGAATATTTCAAGATCCATTCACCATACATGGTGACTGTTTAGACATAGGACTTTGAAGTCCATGCACTGAACAGAGGAAAATACTACATTAGTTTTCAATGCCTAATGACATGTTTAAAGACATCTCTTCCTTTAACAACATTTGAAAAGGGAAGAAGCAGGTGACCTTATTTGTGAAAGAATGGTGATCACTTTCATTGGTAAGCTCATTATTCTTGCATTGGTAGAATTTGATAGATTTCTTCTCATTTGTAAAATTGTAAGCAAAAGGTTTTCATTATAGTATGAGCAAATTACAAGCATCCACATCATCCAAATTACAATCATCATCATCATCAAATCATTTGTATCTTTTTTCAATCACTTTGGAGACAATACAACAGCATATAAACATGAAAATTAACACAATAGTTGAACACTAAAAAAAGGTTACCATTTAAGTATAGTCTTCTCCATAATACTGCTTCATAATATATATATTAATTGCAAAGTTTTTGGAACATGAAAGTGGATGAGTGGGATGGGTGCAATCTATCTTCTTACTAAATCCCCTAAAATGCTTTAGAAAGAACTACTACCCTCCTTTTTCTCTTGGGTCTTGGTCTCTCTTATATGCGAGAGGCAACAAGCTACAGACCCGTTACAAAAAGACACGACTTTTGATAACTAATTATAATTGAAAAGAAAAACATTTCATTAAATGGATGCACCAATCCGTTAATCTCTGAATAGAGGCCTGTGACCATCTAAGGCCTGTACAAAGCTTCTATTTTCTGATATGATGCCCATCATACTGTTGGCTGATCTCCTCCATCTGATGACTGTCCTGTCATATCTGGCACATTCATGGTTCGATTGATAAACATATTTATTACAGAGAGATGATGGATGTAGTCCTGTTCTACATAGGTATTCACATTGATAATCACTTCATATCATACTCCATTCACATCATTTTTTCCAACTGCTTATGAGTATTTTTCAAGACTATCTCTTCATCGTTGATCTCCTATAATGCATTAGTTAGAACCATGGCCAATTCTTCCTTCCAATCATCACATTTTTGAAGACTCCCAGAATTGTTATGAAGTGCTGGAGCAAGATTAAAATAATCAATCTCTTCTTTGAGCTTGTGTTCTCAAAATTAGCTATGCTTGTTTTGTAGACAACCCCTATGAAACTTGTCCATTTTGTAATGTACACTCTAAGTTCACAAATCTAGACAAGATTCTATTAGTTCGATGCGAAGCCCTATGGCATCTTAAACTAGTTTACAACATTCCCTCAAATCGATTCCTCGATATTTGTGCAAATCGATTCAGTTGTAAATTGACCAAAATATCAAATTTGGTCATTTTTGGGGTGTTAGTGAAATTTTGAGTCTTTATATGCAAAGTCAGCCAAATTCGTCACTTTAGCATGTCTTTTTGTTCTGTTATGTGCATAGTCGGCTATTTCTGCCGCTTTCACATATTTTACTAGGTTTTTGTTTGACATGCAAGGTCGGTCTTTTTCACCGCTTGCACATGTTCAACCTTTCTTTCAACATTTTTGGGCAGTCTTTTCCTCCATCTCTGCATGTTGAGTAATATATTCATCATCAGTCATTCCTGTTGCCCGAGCATAATCTTTCTGAATCAGTGGCATTAATGCCACTCGTGTTGGCATTAATGTATTTGGTTTAAGACTTTTTAAACCATTTTAAATCCATTTTGTTTGTTTATCTCTCGATTCAAACCACTCATCCAGCTGTCAATCCTCTTTAAGATTAGTTGGAAGTATACAATTGATAGATTTGTTTGTGTTCCATGGATTGTGCATGAGTTAAGGTTTTGCGTCAACCTTACAGAAAGGTATGTCTTCTTTCCTTGTTATTGTTTTTCTATTTAGGGTTTTGTTTATACATTTTTCATTTTATTCCCTTGCTTTAAGTTTTAAAACAAATGACAGTGATTGTTAAACCCATTTACCATGTTTTATGCATATTTCCTTCGGTGGTTACACATTCGTTGGGTCCATGTCATTTTTCGTTTTACCCTTGTGCATCGGCGGTTTTTGTTCATGCCCTAGATTTTTAAGTTAATGTGTGTCGTCAGTGGTTTGACCCGACAAGGCTTTACCCTTTGAAACATGTTAGTTGAGAACCGAATATTACAAAACATTATGATGACGACTATATTAGCCGCTCTCACATATTCCTGTTGTGAACTTGACAAGATGCGAAGTCAAAAATTTTGCCGCTTAAGCCTTTAAAAATTTATCCAAATGCAAGGTGTATGGGTGGTGAAATTCGCTGCTCTTACATAGAAGATTAAAATACCAACTTGTAGAGTCGGTGTTATTTGCCACTCGAACACTTATAACTCCCCCTTACATGTAATGTCAGCATTTTTTGCCGCTAAAACATCATGCAATTCAACATACCTGTAGAAGCGATTGAAATTGCCGACCATGCATGTGCCCTTAAAGTTGCCAGAATACCCACATGTAAGGGCGATCATTTTGACCGCCCCTACATGTAAAACATTTTCCCAAAAAAGAACACATGTAATGTCGGTGTTTTTCACCGACTTTGCATGATAATGAAATTCCTCCTTACACATGTACAAGCGGCTGAAACAGTCGACTTTACACGTGCAAGTATTTCCTCATGCAGGAGCGGTCATTTTGACCGCTCATGCATATTTTTCTAAATTTTTATCAACACTAGGAAAATTCACTTTTCAAGACCTATTGGCCCGCTTTCGCCCTTACCTCGATTTGTGCGCACTCAAGCCCTTCAACACATGCTTTCATGTCCATGATCATCGAATCACGGTTATCCTAGTTTATCCATTTTTTCCCTAACTGTGAGATCATGGCCTTTTGCAGTTCTCAACTAGTGTTTGTGGTAGATATCAATCTCATAGTTCTCTTCAGAGCTAATGTCGGAGCCATCTTTGTCCAAAGCAAAAATTATGAAGTACAAGTACCAAGGTGTCTTTCTAGTGACGGTAGTGCAGTCAAATATTGACGAAATCAGGGATACGAAAATTGGACATGTGGACATGGCAGAATTTGTGGAAAGAACAAAACAGACAAATCCTTCCAGACCTATGCAAAAGATCATTGATAGTAATATTCATTTGGTTGCATCATTTCCAGTTTCTGCACACAATCCTGAATTTGTTCTTCAGGTAGCCATCCATTACAACAGGGACATTAGGGTTGTGACAGATTATCAAGGGAATGTGATCATGAGACTGCATGCAGAATTCCTAGATAAAATCTTCATGTGTCCACCCATTTAAAACATTGGACGGGTTGACTTTGCTCAGGGGCAAAAGGATTATGACACAGATGTGGAAGCCGCAAGAAGGTACATCAATAACAAATGGTTGAAAATCCCCAGAAGTAATTTGACCAGATGGCCAAAGGATCTTCCTAGGAGTGACTTTGTAGAAGAAGTTTACGATTTGATTACTCTTTTGAGTCGCATCAGAGGACTCCGCTCTTCTTCCAAGTTCCAAGAATGGATGTACACTTACATTAAGGTGATTCTTCGAGGTACACAGAGAATATTCTGGGGAGAGCAGATCAGTAATGAATTGCATGAGCAACTGGTGAAGGTCAACACAACATTCAAATTCTATATGACCTCATATCTTGTCTATGTTGCTGCTAGCATGAGAAGCTTTCCAGGTTTGACTCGGGTTGGTGACAGGAGATTGATTTCTGTATATGAGTATTACCCTCAAATTACTCTGAAGGGATCAATTCATCATTTCTGAAGGGTCAATGATGCCTTCTTTTTAGTATTCATGTGCCTATGGGATAATGAACTTGTTCAAAAAAGAGTCTCAGATGAAGCTTGGGAGGTAGTGAATTCTTTTGGTTGCTTGTTCCTACAATTCCCCACTTTCACATATCTCAAGGCAGGGTATTATCCCGATTACCCTTATATTCTTCCACGGTATCCTAGTGACCGTATTGTTCTCATGGAGCTATGCAGATAGCTAATTGTAGTGCACAATAAACAGATGGAACTGAAGAAGTCAGGGATAAAGTTTCTTGTTGAAATTGGAAGGTATTCAATTCAATCAGCTAACAAAGCAAAAATAGTTGATTCTGAATTACAATTGGTCACCATGAGAACTTACAAGAAAAGAGACCGTTTTGACTTCAGAAGAGTTCAAGATAAGATCAAAAGGAAGTCAACCTTCCATGTACCAATGGTTGAAGATATTTGGGCTGATCTCAAGACACAGAACGAGATCAGAACGCTAGACTATTGCAGACTTCACCTAAGTTAGATTGAAGAGCTGGGCCTCGCTGATATTCCAGATGGAATGGAGGATGATGGGGATGTTCTTGATCCCAAATATAACGCAGAGAATGTTGAAGTCTCACCTCTCCCAGAGGTGAAATGGTCAGTCAAAGAAGAAACATCCATAAGGAAAAGATTTCAACCAATCCTGTCCAACACAAATGTGTGGTTGGAAAGTAAAGGGATTAAATTGAAAGATTTTCTCACAGGGTCAGAGACTGAAGCACAGGAATAGACAGGTAAGAAGGTAGAGAACAAAACCAAAAATAAGAGTGATGCCCCTTCTTCTTCTAAGATACGCAAACAAAAAATTAAGTTTGTGTCCAAAGGAGGGAAGAAGAAGGAAGTTGCAGAAACTTCCACTATCACTAAATCAGGTGTTGAGGATACTAACATTGGTCAAATGGAGACTGAAGATGTTGAGGCTGAAGAGCAAAATATTTAGAAGTCTAAGGATGGTCAACAAACAATAGTATCTGATAAATTTGATGAAGAAGATGAAACTGAACAGGGCAAAGATGAGGATGCAGAAAAGGAACAACTTGGTGATCCACCTCAATCTCCTGAGAAAGATCTTCCCATAGGAACACAAGTTTCTACACCTCCTCCACATGTTCCAATTTCTAGTAGTTTCCCAGTGATTTCAAATGTACCTCTTTCACCTATCTTTGTTGTTTCTTCTGATAATACCCCTACTTCTATAAAAACCAGTTTTGGGACCCTTTTTTATTCTTCTGGTTCCATCCCAAGTTTATCTTCTCCATCTTTTGACATTGGTGAACAATCTATTTTAGAGAATCTTATGGATGCTTCAGAAAAAGTTGTTGATATAGGTGTGGTTTTTACCAATACTAGTCCTATTGTGACTATAATAGGTATAAACATGGATCCAACAAAATAGGTGGTAGACTCATCTCCGGTTGTTGGTGATTCTGTGCTTCCCCCATGGTTATCTGCATATACTCCAAAGAGGAAGAAGCAAGCTATTTCACCTGATGAGATTGATATTGAAAAGCTGTTACCTGTAAAAGCAAAGACTCAGAAGAAAAAGCCTAAGACTATTTCTAGGCTTGTCAACGAGAAAGGAATCAGATACGCAGAGATTGCTAAACCTCCAGAAGATGCCACTGTTGACAATTTTGACATGAATAATTATGTCATTTCAAGGGTTGAGTTGGGCAAGCTAACTCATGAGGGCATAAAAGCAGATTTTCAAACTACTACCAGCATTTTGCTTGAAAAGTATGATGAAGTCAAAAAAGAGAAAGAACAGTATAAAGCCAAAGCAGAACAACTTGCTGCTATTCTTCAAAAGATAGTAAAGTCATTAGAAATTGTAGAACCCATGGCAGTGACTGTAGAAGATCCCCTGATCCAGAAGGTTAAAAAAGCACAAGCCAGAGGAAGGGTGGTAGGTGATATTGTGGAGTGTTTGTTAGCTCAAGGGCGAATTCTGCTAAAAACCACCATAGAAAGAAAAGAGAAGATGGATAAAGCTAAAGTTGAGCTGGATAACCTGGTTGACTTACTCTCACAAGAGCTGCAAGATCAAGAAGAGAGCTTAGATGAGTGGATAGATATGAAAAAGATTAAGATAAAGAATCTGATCACCATCGGGGTCATTGCAAACAGGGAATCATATCTTAAAACCAAGGAGACTCTGGTTCATCGTATCCACATAATAAAGGGTTTACTTGAAGATCTATGCCAAGCCTGAGAAGCCAGTGAAGATAGTGATGTCACACTTCTACACCGGCTAGAAGAACTTCCATGCACCCTCAGAGGTGAAGACCATAAGTTCGTCTCAGCAGAGGAGATGGTAAGTTCCTTTGAAGAGATGGTCCAAAGAAAATTTGAAGAGGAAGTGCCCTCAGTACTTTCCATGGATAATCTATATGATCAACATTCAACTTTGGAGAACTTGAAGGACAATTTGGACAAGCATGAAAGGCAATAAAGGTGGTAAAGGATGCGATTCTTTGGGCTCACACCATCTTAGAAAACATGGCTAAACCAGATGCATGCGAGATGGCAGCCATATAGGCCATGTACCAGGATTTTCTAAAGAAGAATGACGGAGGAAGCTAGTGCCTTAGTTTATTTTTCTTATATATGATATGTAATTTGAATTTTGTTGTGGACATATCCGCATGTAATTTTCCAAAATGTAATTACATGTGAGACAAAGGAAGTCCCAAGTCAAATAGGACTCTTTTGTTGAATAAGTCAAAGTAGTTGTGAATTTCCTATTTTTGCTCCAGGCTCCTCCCTATAAATAAAGCGGGCCTCTATTGTAAATTTGATCTTTTTTCTATTGCAAAGAAACTCTGCCAAATTGGAAAACATTTCAAGACTTTGAGCTTTTTATGTTTATCATATTTTTCAAGTGAATATAAATATAAGAAGGCAATTTGAGTATCAAACTTTGAGTTGAATCATATTGTTCTATGATATCAGTGTTCTTATGTCATTGGTGTTATATTATATTGAATCATTGTTGAAATCGTGGAGTTTATTGAGATTTGAGAGGAGTGTTTTTGTTTTGGTTGAATAGACTTTGTACTATTTTTCTCATTGCGGGAGTTTGTGTTTATTTGTGGGAACGAAATTGTTTAGAGACTTTGTGCTATAAACTGTTGTGTTCAAGTTAGTTATATCATATTGGGTGCAAGTGAAGACTTTGGGCTGCATTTGAATTCAATTAAGTTTGTTTGTGAGAAATAAGCCAAACGATAGAAAACTTTGTGTTTTTGTGGTTTGTCTTGTTTCAAGAATTATCAAATATCATCTATTGTGAAGTTGATATTTTGTAAGAGAGAAACATCTTTTCTGAAAAAAGAGAATAGGATGCGATGAAAACACCCCAAGAATAGTTGTAGTTTATTTAAGTATTAAAAGTTGTTTGTTAGAAAGAGCTCATTATCCAGAGGGAACCTCCCCTTGCTGAGAGGAGAGACTCAGTCTCATCATAGCTGTGGCGATATAACCATTTTGTCATTAGTTAGCTAAGCGACAAAATATTCACCCAACAACTTGTCATGATATTCGTCATGTGACTCTATCAAATCATTATATACCTGTAATGTTTGTCCCACCAAGATCCCTTTGCCCAAAAGGTCTTCTTTATTTTCAGTCATCCTCCCCTGTAGTCTTTTATTTTATGTCATTGTTGAGCATGTCAGCTTAAACAATTTCCAATAGGTATCAATACAGCTCATCATTTGATTGAATCTTTCCTTGATTAATTCAAATGCTATATCATATTTGATAGTTTTTACTTCCTTCTTCTGCTCTTTACATTTCCCTTGGGATTTTAGATCGCAATTTTTTCAATAAGATGCACCAATAAGTGCATCCAACACTTTCTTATCTTTCTCAAGGTATGGAGGATAGAATTGTGATATAGAAGAGGAAGAGGATCTTTCCTTTTGATATAATAGCTCCTTCTTTAGTCTATCATTTTCTTTAAGCAATTTTTCAACTTACGACTTATTGAACTTTGCCACATTAATGTTGAGCTCTGTTGTTTCCATGGGGTCAGTATCCTCTACCCTTTTGACTAAGAGATGACCGACATTTGATTTGAATTATTAGCAATTGTTGGTCTCTTATCTTGTGGGTAAAGTGACCAAATGAGTAGAGTGGCTTCATCTGCATTATACCCTGATCCTGATCCTGAGTATATCTTATCAGTGGCTTCTTCAGTCAAATTCATTGTTTTATCTTCTCTCTTCTTGAAGCTATCAAACACAATTGCTGAACTCATATCCCACCCTGACAAGAGCAATACTTTAGCTTCTTGAAGAAACTCCCTTCCTCTTTCGAGAGTGGTGGACTCCATCTCTTTATCAACTTCCCTTTTTAATTCATCCAAAGTAGTAACCTCTTGTTCAGAAGTGACATCTTGCATTTTTTCTCACCTTTTTCCCTTTGTACTCATAGACAAATGACTTAAATTTAGGAGTTTTAATAAAATCATCATCAGAAATAAATTTTTGTACAACCAAGATTCTAATGTCATCAGATAATTCATCTAATGTCTCAAACTTTACATCATTCAATTCAGGAGGATGCTCATATTGTGCTATTTTAGGAGCATTTATTGGCTTCATTTGTTCACTTTCTTCATCACTTTCCCCTTCTTCACTTATGTCAGTATCTACAGAAAAACATACTTCAGGGGTAGGCTATGAGGCTTCGTATCCCGGAAGCTCTATGTCTTTAGCTTGTGTTCCTAAATAGATTGTATAAGTTGTATCAAAAACAACTGGGGGCACATCTTTTATGATTTCATCTGCATGAGCAATCAATTTTTCAATCCTTGCCAGTGGATCCTGTATTTCACAAAACATTTTTGAATAAGATTGGACATGTTTTCTCTTCCATTCATCAGCAAGTATCACTTTGTTGAATGTACCCATTCTATTAATAGTAGAGGTCTCATCATAGTTTCTAATCACATCTTGCTCTGAAAATAAATGTTCATATCTTGAGAGCCCTTTTGAAATCTTTGATTTATGAATAAAACCCTCTGAATCAAAATTTTGTCTTTCATTACCTATAGGAAGATTTAACTGTGCCAATTTAGTATTAATTTCTTCATACCCTTCATTTGTGAGCACTGTGAAATCTCCAAAACATAGAGTGTTGGGCATGATTGATTGTTTTTTATGCTTCTTGAGGTGTATGGCATCAAATTTTGCTAATTGCCTCAATCTCTAGATAGGCAATCCGATCAGGAACTATTCGTGGAAGCAAATGTGGGGTGCCCTCAAATCCATAAACTTTAATCACTATGCAGTCATGGAAAGCATACCAATCTCCCCAGTTATGGTCCACTTTACTTTTAGGGTCATTTTCTTTGGGTCTTAGAAATCTCTGCATCCTTGGGGATAGGTTATAATCCCAGGGATATCCCAATAACTCCATTAAAGGTTTTACAAAAAACTCTTCAAAGTAGAGGTAGTGAGATCTACCAAATCAGCTATCCCATAATGAAGTCCACACCTGTATAGGTTTAGGATCCCCATTATCAAAAGAATGCCTTATCCTCAGTTCATTGCTCTAAAATCCTCTATCATGTCTCTCATACAAAAGCAAATGCATTAATAAGGAATAGTGTTTGAAGTTGATCCTATCACTATTATTTTTATTTTTTCCAACCCTTGATTTAGGGCATTAGCCAGAAAGCTAGCATAGTCAAAAGGCCTGGCCCACTTAGTCTGTACATCTGCAGCTAAAACCATTGGTGCAATTGACATTAGAGGTGGGACCTCTACTCCCAAGACTTTACCAGCTACATAATAGGTGTATCGAAAATACTCTTCAAATAGATCTTCATGAAATGGAGGATTCTCATTACTAGAGAATTTCCTTAATTGTCCTTCTTCATCCTTAGGCCTATGCAAGGCCAACTTCCACCTTTTATAGCTAGTATCCATATGATAATACTCTAGCAATAGATCTCTGATTGTGAATGGTAAATCAAAACCACACTCTAATTGAAATACATTGGAAATGATATCTTTTGAAATAACCAGTAAATTATCACCACTGTGTGTTCAAATAGTTCTCATTTTTGGATCATATTTATTGGCAAGGGCTTTCATTAATTCCACATTGACAAACACCTCTAGCACAACTAATCTCCCTAGGTTCAGCCTCCACAGGTTATAGACTAGTAAAAATCTATATTGTTTTCTGTAGTGGTATAAGAAAAGTTTGTACCCTTGTAGTGGAGTCCATACATCTCCCAAGTCCTTGTGATTGTCCAATAATCGATCATGTGAGGGGTTCATCTGTACACTTCTTTTTGGTCTTGGTCCCGACCCAGGACACTGATCTATCAAGTCTTGGCTTAATGGTCTCTTTTCAGTTTTCTGTTTCTTATTTCTAGGTTTTTCTGTACTATCTCCCATTGCTTGATCTATCAAGTCTTGGTTTAATGGTCTCTTTTTAGTTTTCTGTTTCTTATTTTTAGGTTTTTCTGTACTATCTCCCATTGCTTGAATTCAAACCTTTAAGAGATAGAATTTCTCAACAGGGATCGGTGTACTTACTTGAATTTCGCTTTCCCACTAGTTTTTCTTCGCTTTACTGTGTGAGAGCTCCAGTCCCCTTCTTGTTTAGCCCCTTTTGCAATTTGTTTAAGTTTTACGGGAGCTATGTGATCAAACTGTGGCGCAACTCACTTTTATTCCTGATTCATAAATGCACCTTTCATTTTTGTCATGTCATAGGAGGAGGTCATTTATTTTGAATATCTGAACGATGCCTCGAGATGTCACAATAATTATTATCACTGCATCATTGAGACTGCTATTTATGTTTCACCGATGTCAGCTTCCTTCATCGATGAACTCTTTGTGTCAGTGTATTAGTGGGACACCAAGTAATGTTACCCTGATGTACCTTAGCTTGGGTGATATTGCACCTTTGGTTAACTTATGGTCATATCGAGTTATCAGGGGAACAGAAACATTTGTTCTGCCAATGTTTATGAGTCACAACGATGTGCTAGCTTTTGTTGATTTTATCAGTCTATCGGTGAGGGACTCTCAAGAGTTAGGCCAATAGGATATTGTTAGCTCAATATGGCTACGAGTTAGGTTTATAGGACTATCAGTGGGAGTATGATGGGAACTCCAACAATGAGGGCTAACAATATTACATCTTTGGTTAACTTATGGTCATATCAGGTTATCAAGGGAATAGAAACATTTGTTCTGCCGATGTTTATGAGTCACAATGATGTGCTAGCTTTTGTTGATTTTATCGGTCTATTGGTGAGGGACTCTCAAGAGTTAGGCCGATAGGATATTGTTATCCCGATATGGCTACGAGTTATGTTTATAGGACTATCGGTGGGAGTATGATGGGAACTCCAATGATGAGGGCATGTTCAGCCGATTATGTCTAATTTTGGACAACCCATAGTTATATTAGGTCATCGAGGGAATATGAATATCTATCCTACCAATGACTATGTGTTGCAACGATGAACTCACTATAGTTGGCTATATCAGTCTATTAGGGTAAGGACTTGAAAGGTGAGCCCGACAGGGTATTTTTAGATAGATAACGTTGTAAATTGTTTTTCATAGGGCTGTTGGTGGAGCTATAAATAGGGTTCCAATGATGAAGTGTTGCTAGGCCAATACACTTAGGAAAAGATATTATGAGGATTTGTTCATAAATGTAATTGTTCTGATAGGATTTTGTCACACATGTTTTAGCAATAGGAGTTAATATGGATCTTGTCACACAAATTTTCATAAATTGTTTTAATCACAAAATTATAATGTGGCCAATTTCCATGGTATACAGAGGATAAGTGTGAAGAGGTTGGTGAGAGATGTAAAAAAATTTCTAGTTCTAACAAGTTCAATCCCTTTTCAATCAAAATTGTTCATATAATGTTCATTTGCACGGCCATTAATGTCCATCATTGGAAATGAATGCAATAGATTTTTTGAATTTTGAAATGTCAGATTGCATCGGTGGTACCGTCCTAGTTTTAGGCCGATCTATGTGCTTCATTTGGTGTCATCTTTGTTTGTATATTCATAACTGATTGCCAAGACTCACTAAATGTCTTTTTGATATGCCAAGACTCACTGATAGGGTTTAAGGTATAGTGTTTAGGGTTGAGGGTTGAAGGATGTGTTACGCTACACTGAAAGTTTATAGTCCCACTAGAGAATGATGTCCTAACGCATGGACCATGTCCAGTGCCCTCATCGATGTTGGTAAGGGATACATGGAAGGCAAATGGATTAGGCAGATACTATACCTTAAAACCTAATCCCTCGACCTTAAACCCTAAACCCTATCCCTAAACCCTAATCCCTTGACCCTCAACCCTAATCCCTCAACCCTCAAGCCTAATCCCTCATCCCTAAACCCTAAATGTTATCCATATTCCTAAACCCTGAACCCTCGACACTATACCTTAAACCCTAATCCCTTATCCATAAACCCTAAACCCTATCCCTCAACCCTTATCTGTTACACCTAAAACCTTGACCCTTGACACTATATCTTAAACCCTAATCCCTAACTGTCAGCCCTAAAGCCTCAACCCTCAATCCTTAAACCTTCAACCCTAAACCCTATCCCTAATCCCTATACCCTCAAGACTCTACTTTAACCCTAATCCCTTGACCCTCAACCCTATCCCTAAACCCTCAACCCTCAACGTTTAGGGTTTAGGGATAGGGTTTAGGATTTAAGGTTCAAGTGTTGAGGGTTGAGGCTTTAGGGATAGGGTTTAAGGTTTAGCAATAAGGGGTTAGGGTTTAGGGTTGAGGGATTAGGGTTTAGTGCTGAGGGATTAGAGTTTAAGGTATAGTGTTTAGGGTTGAGGGTTTAGGGTTTAAGGTTTGAGGATTGAGGCTTCAGGCTTTATGGATAGCATTTAGGGTTGAGGGATTAGGGTTTAGGGTGGAGGGATTAGGGTTTAAGGTATAGTGTTTAGGGTTGAGGGTTGAAGGATGCATTACACTACACTGAAAGGTTATAGTCCCATTAGATAATGATGTACTCACGTATGACCATGTCGAGTGCCCTCATCGATGTTGGTAAGGGATAAATGGAAAGCAAATGGATTAGGCAGATAGTGGATTATGACGTGGATTTTAGAGGGGAGAAAAGTGGATTATGATGTGGATTATGTAGGGAAAATAGTGGATTATGATGTGAATTATGTCAGACTTATGCCAAAGCATAGACCATAGGGATGGTATGTGGAGGGTATGTAGGATAGTGGATGAATGATGGTAGATTTATTGTGGAATGGAAGGGAACCATGACCAATGGTTGCACACATTGCGATAAACGTTGAAACTTGTGATGCAGAGGTGGTGTAGGGTGCAATGGAGATGTTTGCTTAGGAGATGGATGATGAAGGGCTTTACTAGGAACCCACATAGACTTAGGTATTTTATTACTTTTGTTTTGCTTATGGGATGGAATGTTTTGACATTTTTGAGAGGAATGGGAATTTGAGATGGGAGTAGATGGTTGGGATTTTTTAGAGGTAGATGCCTCATTTAACTTGATTTCTTGTTGCTTAGGTACCCATACCATTTTACTTTTGGACTTTGCTTGTGGAGGTATGGGCTTGGATAACTTTTTGGATTGATTTTTCTTTGACTCTTTGTTTTTATGTCCTGAGGCATGAGGACCCTTAGGATGTTTGGCTTTATCCATAGAGGCATCTAATTTTGTATTTCTGGATCCCTTGGGGATGGTGGAATGAGTGGAAGCTTTAAGTTTAGATTTAAGATTAGGGTTGAGGGTTGAGGGTTGAGGGATTAGGGTTTAAGGTATAGTGTTGAGGGTTGAGGGTTTAGGGTTTAGGGTTTAGGGTTTAGGGTTTAGAGTTGAGGGATTAGGGTTTAAGGCATAATATTGTTTAGGGTTGAGGGTTTAGGATTTAAGGTTCAAGTGTTGAGGGTTGAGACTTTAGGGATAGGGTTTAAGGTTTAGCGATAAGGGATTAGGGTTTAGGGTTGAGGGATTAGGGTCTAGTGTTGAGGGATTAAAGTTTAAGGTATAGTGTTTAGGGTTGAGGGTTTATGGATAGGGTTTATGGTTTAAGGTTTAATGATTGAGGCTTCAGGCTTTAGGGATAGCATTTAGGGTTGAGGGATTAGGGTTTAGGGTGGAGGGATTAGGGTTTAAGGTATAGTGTTTAGGGTTGAGGCTTGAAGGATGCATTACGCTGCACTGAAAGGTTATAGTCCCATTAGAGAATGATGTCCTCGCACATGACCATGTTGAGTACCCTCATCGATGTTGGTAACGGATACATGGAAGGCAAATGAATTAGGTAGATAGTGGATTATGACGTGGATTCTAGAGGGGAGAAAAGTGGATTATGATGTGGATTATGTAGGGAAAATAGTGGATTATGATGTGGATTATGTCAGACTTATGCTAAAGCATGGACCATAGGGATGGTATGTGGAGGGTATGTAGGATAGTGGATGAATGATGGTAGATTTATTGCAGAATGGAAGGGAACCATGACCAACACATCGCGATAAACGTTGAAGCTTGTGATGCGGAGGTGGTGTAGGGTGCAATGGAGATGTTTTCTTAGGAGATGAATGATGAAGGGCTTTACTAGGAACCCACATAGACTTAGGCATTTTATTACTTTTATTTTTCTTGCGGGATGGAATGTTTTGACACTTTTGAGTGGAATGGGAATTTGAGATGGGAGGAGATGGTTGGGATTTTTTAGGGGTAGATGCCTTATTTAACTTGATTTCTTGTTGCTTAGGTACCCATACCATTTTGGTTTTGGACTTTGCTTGTGGAGGTATTGGCTTGGATAACTTTTTGGATTGATTTTTCTTTGACTCTTTATTTTTATGTCCTGAGGCACGAGGATCCTTAGGATGCTTGGTTTTATCAGTAGAGGCATCTAATTATGCATTTTTGGATCCCTTGGGGATGGAATGAGTGGAAGCTTTAAGTTTATCTTTAAGATTAGGGTTGAGGGATTGGGGTTTAAGGTATAGTGTTGAGGGTTGAAGGTTTAGGGTTTAGGGTTGAGGGTTTAGGGTTTAGGGTTTAGGGATTAGGGTTTAGAGTTGAGGGATTAGGGTTTAAGGCATAGTACTATTTAGGGTTGAGGTTAAGGAGACAAGTTGATACCTTAACTAAGTTGTCATGTTCTTGAAACCTTGTCACTATAAAGAGGAGATATCTAGAGAGTAATGTCACAAGGACATAACCAAGGCATGCACTATCATGAGCCATAGGGACAACTTACTACACCATCCAAAACTCCATTTGAACTAGCTACTATCAATAATTCACATTATTGGGGACTGTCATGAAGAAAACACCATGCATAGGACTGTCATAGTCAAAGTGGAGAGGATTGTCTAGTCATTGTATGACTGTAATAATAGATAGTGGGTTAGTTACCATGCTTCAACCTAAAATAGGTTAATGAGAACATAGAAATGAAAATCACAATACCATAAGCACACTCCATACGATGCCAATATAGTTCGAATATCATGTCATTATGATAGTAAGAGAAGAGTTGTTTGGTTTTTCGAAAGCCATATCACTTGCATAAGGATTGTCACCAACCATCTATATAAGGTCATGAAAGAGTGAGTCATTATTAAGCTAATTATAAGAGAAGCATGAAGTCAAAATGCTATCATGGAAATAAGATATAGTTACTTATTATAAGGACAATCCAAATTTGGTGAGGTTCTATTTTTATCAACTTCCAAGCAAAATACATCATTTTGCACTGATTGGTGCTAAATTAGGCGCACTTTGCACCACCTTTTGCGCCCCAAACATATTACATTTTGTTGTTATATGGAGCCTAATCAAACTCAGAGGTTAAATTTACCCCACTTTTATCAGTGCAGTTTCCCTCAAATTCCTACAAGGTCAAGGGGCAACGCCCCTTGCGGGGGTTTGGGGGCAGCGTCCCCAAGACAGGGTCAAGGGGTAGCACCCCTTGCGGGGTCTAGGGGCAATGCCCCTGGTGTGCTCCCTATCGAGATACAGTGTGGGGTCGAGGGGCAGCACCCTCGTGGGGGCTCGGGGGCAATGCCCCTGAAACCTCACATGGTTTTTTATTATTTTATAAAGGCACCGAGAGTTATTTTTCATTGACCAACATAAAAAAACCCTATTTTTGTAGTCGACATAAGGCTTGATAAAAGTGGCTAAGGGTTAGGGTTTCTGATATTGTATTGTAGCATTTTGTAGTGGTATTGAGTTGCAGGGATTGCTAGTTGTAATCAGTTTTGATTTACAGGATAATAATATTGGACTCTCTGTTGGTGGATGTAGCCTGAATTTGCGTGAACCACGTTAAAACTTGTCTCTTGCTGATTATAATTTGTGTATTTTCATTCCTCTGTTGAATCTTTATTTGCATTTAATTGATATCTTTTGCTGGCTAACCCTAACATATTTTGGCCTAAAAGTCAGTGCTAAAGTCAATGTTAACTACTCCAACTATAGCACCGACTACTGGATCAAAAAAAAATTTAAAAATTCCTGTTGCACATACCCCAAAACAAGAAAAAAAAAAACAAAACTTTATTATTTTTGGTGTTCATTTTTTGTTTGGAGATCGAGAGTTTGGGTTGGAGTCTCGCCTGAATTATATGAGAAATTCAATAATTACAGGAGAAAAATGTTGCGTGAAGAGAGGAGAAAAAAGGGAAAAACAAGCAAGTAGATGAGGAATTTGATTTAGTTTGTGACACCATAGGTAAGGTTACAATTACAATAAAAAAATTTGTTCCCAAATATATTTTTGTTTTGACTAAATGGAGAGGATTGTGAAGAAAGGGTTGTGAATATTGTTATGTTTATAGGCGAATCGTTCAAGGCTCATGTGGTTGCAAAGGAGGAGGGTAAAATTGTAGACATTGCATTATTTCCTCTGCATCTGAGAGCAGTGAACGCATTTTTCAAACCCCAATGTCTAGGTTTTCTTATCATTACCATCAATACCTTTCTCTGAACACAAATGTCTCACTTCCTTCCTAAAAAAGTAGTTAAGTGCTTTAAGACAAGTCGATTGTGAGCAAACTAAAATTAGGGCTTTTGAGACAAGGGTGAGCAAACTAAAATAGAGGTTGGTCAAGACAATATGAGGAGGTAGGGCTTTTGAGACAAGGGTGAGCAAACTAAAATTAGGTCGGGAACTATAGATTCCCTCCCAAGGCACCAATTGATTCATAGGAAAACAACTTCATGATTTGCTCTACAAACTAAAGGTTAAAAACCTTGACAAATACAGAAAAACTACCACAGACTGAACGAAAATAATTTGCCCTAGGTCGCCTCCAAATGTCAAGCAATAGAGGGAAGAGAGCAAAGTGAGCAGACTCTAGCCACAATGAGGTAATTCATTGTCAATTTATAGATTTGTAAATGTTTCCATTGTTTCTTTGATTTTTAGTTTTTAGTTTTCTATTTGTAAATTTAAAAGAAGAAATTTATTTTATAGGAACATGAGACTGACAAAGATAAAGATGCATTGGCCTCCATATTGGGGGTAGAGGCAGTGAACAAATTGGATGGTATGGACTTGACAATGCTTGCTAGATACATAGAAAAATGATCTGGTAAAGCCCCTCAAACATTACAATGAAATCAACAATGTCAAAGGGAATCAATTGATTCCCCAACCAGTCATGGATCAAGCAAAAGATCTAGGAGGAAATCAATAACAATAAACTCTAAGAATGTGGAACAGGGAACAGAGGCTTCCAATGTCCTACCCACTCCTAGGACACAGACTTCTTCGACCACCACGCCATGTTTTACATCTTGCATTGGTACCTACGATACCAAGATAGAATACGATGTGGTTTCAAGGGACGTACGAATGATGGATGCTAGAAAAACATTTGTGAATAGGTTGAAGGAATCACGCCTTCAACGGTTCAAAGACCATCTACATTTTCCATTCTCAAAGATACCCATGCACCTGCAAAAAGTAGTTATCCAAGACATGGAGACTGAATTTGGCACAGGTTGGTCTGTAAAGAAGATAAAGCTATGAATGTCTCAAAACTACAAGAGATTTCGGTGCAACCAACAAAGAAGATAAAAAAACTCCCTCCCAAGCAAAGGCTATAAAAAAGGCCAATTGATGTAAGTTTGAAAGTATGGAAAGAGCTTTTAAAAGCACATGAGAAGTCCAATGCACGGAGGAAGTCCGGTGAGGAGAGTACGCAGGTATTTGAATTCACTCATAAGATTATATCAAATTTATTAAATAATTTTTAAATTCTATTTGTGCATAGTTAAATTGAATTAGTATATGTTTTAGGACAAGGCCTCCAAGGCTAGGCTTGACAAACTTCGTGCCACGCATCACAGTGGCCAGAAAGGTTTACAGGCCTTGATCTATACATTTGTAAGTATATTTAATAAGTTAAATGATATTTCTTTTTAATTTCCTAGGAAAAAGTAAATGATTGCATATTAATTAGTTTAACTAGTCCATGTGCCATGTTTTGACAAGAGGAGAAATATGGCTGGCATCCAAGCCAATTTGAAAACAAAATGTTACAAAGCAAAAAGTGGACTAATTTTGTAATCTAGATGGAGAATGAGGTATTAATAGTTGAATTTCAATAACTTAGTTGGATATTGTTGTGTTAATATGTCAATTTGAATTTCTTGTGTTGAGTTGTTTATTGATGCGTAGGATGAGTTCTAAAGTGCTTCTTTGTTGGCCCTAGCACCCTTAAATGTAAGATTTCTCTTAGATGACAAATGGTTACTCTTATATCTTTGGGGACCCTTCTTGGTGCCATTAGGATCATAATGAGTATACTAGTCTTGTGCTTGCTTACAAAAAGTGGTTGCAATTAACCTAATCTTGTAGTCATTATCCACAACATTTTGTGTGTGCCATGCTATCTCATATGCTTAAGTTTAACAGGCTAATAATGAATAGAAAACCCTTGTTTGCCTACCTCCAACTAATGGACTTGTTGGAACCTAAAATTTCCTACCATTTTTTGCAAAAATTTTAGGTTCCCATGATGAAAAATCTGACTACAACACTCAGAAATGCACCTGTACAATATACTTCAGTGGCCTACTTTGAAGGGTTATAATTCAAAGCCTATTCATTTTTATGTCAAACCACTTGGTAGGCATACTTATCTATCATATGTGAGTGTACATGCTTGATTTCAGCTTCCCACGATCATATTGGACAAGGTTTTGCAGTGCCAAGATAAAGGGTTCTGGTGGTATCTGGTGTTACCCACCTAGGGTTAGGGTTTTAAGTCGAGTCTGCAAGCCTATATTTTTATTCCTTTAAACCCTTTAAGGCCTTCAGTTTTCTTGTCCTTTGGCCTCTTGCACTTTATCTTTTAAAACTGCATTGACTTCCTATATTAAAGGGCAATTGTCTTGAGGTCTTCTTAAAGGGGTGATATGTGACTAGGGTATGAAGACTAGGACTTTGTATGTAATCTTAAGCCCTCCTTTTGGATTTGTTGGAAGCCTTCTTCACTAATACATAAGGACTGTCAAGACTCCTATGATAGTGCATTAGAGAGACATTGAAATCACAAAGGAGATAAATGTTATTAGGCCATCACCTAATGGAGAAGGGATTGTCATAAAGAGCATGACAGTGTTACCTTGTCATAATCACGAAGGGGATAGTCTTTGTGGTGGTAATTAAAGTCACTAAGTTTATATCCACCTTCTTAGGGTCTACAGAAATGCCTGAAGTTGAATATGCCTATTTTAAATATCTTACCATGAGTATTTTCCATGTTTTTACAAATGGAGACCTCCCCAATCCTCATCTCAAGTTTCAAATGTACAATGAAATGATGGAGGACAATCATAACTGTCATAATAGTACATTAGCATTTTTTGTCTCAAGGTGGCCCTTGAGACTGCCAAGGGGATGGATATAGAGTTGGGATTATAGTTTTTGTTTAAAATCCTTGTGTCATTGACCTACTATTTATTTGTGGCAAGGATCCTAATAGTCTAAAGATTACAAACTATTGTCAAGAAAGGATTGTCATAGTTAAGTGTGGTATAGTGATATAATTTCATCTTGGTTGAGTATTGTATAAATCTCAAGCTATTTAGAATGCATGGGGTATTAGGGTGTGGTATCACTATATAGGTAACCATCAAGTGATTTCTTCAACCCAATCTTGGCCTAAATGGTACGCAGTGTGAAGAGAAAGATAGTGTTGTCTAAGAACCTTGTTATGGTCATAGATGAGGGCAATCTTAGCTATTGTAACCATAGTTGGAATCCCTTGTTACCATAACATACGTGACCTAAAACCATGACTCTACGAGTATGAGTTGTTTGAAATCCAAATTCCACAACATTTGCCACCATCCTCCCTGCCTGTGTCAAAATGGGAGCTTTGGAATAGGGTATGGACATGCATCAATACATAAAGGATAGAGGAATTTTGTCTGATGTTGTAGTTGCAACTGCCCTGTTAGACATGTATGCAAAATGTAGAAGCATACACAAGGCACATGAACTGTTTGACAGAATGCCTCAAAGAAATGTCTCATGGACTGCAATGACTGCTAGATATGCACAAAATGGATTTGTTGAAAAGGCTTTAGAAATTTTAAAGAAAATGCAATTGGATAGTGTAAAGCCAAATTCCACAACCTTTGCCACCATCCTCCCTGCCTGTGTCAGAATGGGAGCTTTGGAATAGGGTATGGACATCCATCAATTCATAAAGGATAGAGGAATTTTGTCAGATGTTGTAGTTGCAACTACCCTGTTAGACATGTATGCAAAATGTGGAAGCATAGACAAGGCATGTGAACTATCTGAAAGAATGCTTCAAAGAAATGTGGTCTTATGGACTGCAATGACTACAGGATATGCACAAAATGGATTTATTGAAAAGGCTTCAGAAATTTTAAAGCAAATGCAATTGGCTGGTGTAAAGACAAATTCCACAACCTTTTCCAACATCCTCCCTGCCTGTGTCAAAATGGGAGCTTTGGAATAGGATATGGACATCCATCAATACATAAAGGATAGAGGAATTTTGTCAGATGTTGTAGTTGCAATTGCCCTGTTAGACATGTATGCAAAATGTGGAAGCATAGACAAGGCATGTGAACTGTTTGACAGAATGCCTCAAAGAAATGTGGTCTCATGGATTGCAATGACTGCAGGATATGCACAAAATGGATTTGTTGAAAAGGCTTCAGAAATTTTAAAGCAAATGCAATTGGCTGGTGTAAAGCCAAATTCCACAACCTTTGCCACCATCCTCCCTGCTTGTGTCAAAATGGGAGCTTTTGACCAAGAAATTTGTAGCACTTAAGGTTATGTAATAGAATTTACAATTGATAGTTAAATTTATAACAAATTTTTTTATGATCTTTACTAACGTTTATTAGAATTGTTGCATGTTTTACATCATTGGAATGACATATTAGTTGTAACTTTTTTGAAATTTTATTATGGTATGTGCACTTTGATATGATTTAATATGATTATGGTTTCATTTCATATGTTGTAATATTAGATATATAATAGAAAAATAAATTATTGCATGAAATAAATAATTGTTCATTTTAAATGTTTTTTTTGCAGAACACAGGTCTTCCAGAAGATCAAGATGATCCTCATGATAGAGATCCAGATTACGTTGGCTCTAGTACAAATCACATGGCAGAGGATGATGATGACACAGATACAGAAGACATTGAGGCCAATGATGATGATGATGACGACGATGATGATCATGATGATGATGATCATGATCATGATGGTGATGATGATGATGAGGCAGTTGCTTGTAGTAGCTAGTGAAATTCATGATCATATAGACTACATCATGGATCATTGTTGGTATATCATTATGATGCCTCTTTTCATTGTTGTTAGCTATCATATATATCATTTTCACGGCCCGTAGTACCATATTAATGAGTTGTATCATAAATTTATGTATCATTTTGACTTATATCATTTGGACATGTATTGTCTTGACTTGTATCATTTTGAGTTACGTAATTTATCATTTTTACTTATATCATTTGTACATGTATCATTTTGACATGTTATTGATCTACTGGCATATTTGACTTTCACTTGTTTTAGTTATATATGATGATGATCTTATCCATATTGACTTGTCAATTTATATATATTGAAAGTGGTAGATGATTTTTGGATGGATATTTATTATGTCTGATGATTTTAATTTACTACTCAGGATGGATGTTGTCAAATTCAATTAAATTATAGATATTTGACTCACTTGTTTTAATTATAGATGATGATCATGTTATAATAATTATCTTGTTATTTAATCATATGAGTTAAATAATTAAATTACTTACTCTATAATCATATGAGTTATTTAAGAGGCATGGTAAATTTAACTAATTAAATTGAAATAAAACATATTAAATTAATAAATGTAAGCAAAACAATAAGCATTTTAGAAGCAACAAAAGACACAAAAATGGAAGCAACAAGCGACGTTATATGGGAAGCAAAATTGGAAGCAATAGTGGAAGCAAAACTAGATGCAAAATTTGAAGCCAAACTGGAAGTAAAATTGGAAGAAAAATTTGAAGCAAAACTGGAAGCAAAAGTGGAAGCAAAAGTGGAAGCAAAACTGGAAGCAAAACCGGAAGCAAACCTAGAAGCAAAATTGGAAGCAAAACTGGAAGCGAAACCAGAAGTAAAATTGGAAGCAAAATTGGAAGCAAAACCAGAAGCAAAATTGGAAGCAAAACTAGAAGCCAACCTGGAAGTAAAACTGGAAGCAAAATTGGAAGCAACAGTGGAAACAAAATTGGAAGCAAAATCGGAAGCAAAATTAGAAGCAAAACTGGAAGTAAAACTAGAAGCAAAACTGGAAGCAAAACCGGAAGCAAAATTGGAAGAAAAACTAGAAGTAAAACCGGAAGCAAACTTGGAAGCAACACAAGAAGCAAAACTAGAAGAAAAATCGGAAGCCAAACTAGAAGCAACAAAATCCAGTGCTAAATCTGATGTTAAACCTGACACTAAAATCCATCGCAAAACCCAGCGCGAAACCTGGCATTATAATCGGTGCTAAACCCAGCGCAATAGTGAGATGCTATTGGGAGCCGAGTTTGGCACCGACAGAAGTGTCCAATTCATGGACTCAAATGCACTAAATTCTGGTGCTATTTTAGGCGCTAATTGCATGTTCTGTTGTAGTGAGCTTGGAAACAAGAATGGAGGAGTATATGCAGATTTTGGTGTAGATGTTGTAGGTTGTAAAGTGAATGGTAAAACTAAGGATGATTTGTTGTTGATGTTGGCTATTGAAGAAGAAAGACTGGAAAAGATGACTGATGAAGTTGAGAAGATGAACATTATATCACAGGATCACAAGGTAAATATGTTGGCAAATTGTGAAGATGATGTTTTACTTCCATTTGAGATGATAAAAGTTCTAGAATGTGTAGAAGAGTATAGGATAGTGTAGATTTATATAAGCATGTTGATAATTTTAATGAAGTTGAAAGATAGATGTCAAGGGTGAAAGAGTTTGCAAAAGCAAATGAGGAGATCATTAATCCCTATATAATTGTTCATATCAATTTGCATGTGAATGTGTGGGCAAGGAAACTTTGGTGAAAGAAGAAGAAAGGTCAAGAGAAGATTAGTGTACAACAATGCTGGAGAAACATGGTAGTTGTTCCAGAGCGATGTTGGAAGAAGCAGAAGAAGAAGAACCACAAACTATAATTCAAATGCTAACACCATGTGTAGGAGCACATGATTTCTTTTGTCTCCTAGGGAGTCTGATGAAGGAGCATTGTCAAATGCGGGTTGAACAACGTCAAATATTGATTTCGATTAGGCTTTGGTTTTGATTAATCATTGTTTAGTTTTGTTTCTTTAGTTGTTGGTTGGTGTTTGGTTCATTTTCTTTGAACGACCTATATCAAGCTACCAATGAAAGCCATTTTTGTAGAGAAAGGAAGTTAGTTTGTTGAGGGGTTCATGTCACCATGGGAGACAGGAGGTTAAAAAAACTTCCAAATGACAATAGAAAGGAGGAAGGTAGATTGTGGTGCAAGGGAAGAAGAAAATGAAACTTCCAGAACGATAGAGGAGCAACAAATGGTAGAGATCAGTTTGTTTAGCATGGTCGACGTCCTAGCAGAGAAGGCACATGGAAGTTGGAAGATATGGTATGTGGCTAATATCAAAATAAGGAATCAGATTATTATGTATGAAGATTCAGTTGGATGTTTGGTAACCAAGAACCAAATCATACTCCGTAAAGATTAGTATAATCTCTGTATCTATGTCTATGGAATCGATATGGTTGAATTTTGAATAGAAGAATTCTTGTTAAACAAATGTTCTGATAATCAAATTTCTATCATCTAACTATTGTATTGGTCTCACCAAATTGTGTGTTATTTTGTTTTGAATTCCTGTAACTGAAATTGTTCTAGTCTCTAGTTTGGGCTGCCATCAAAGTGGTATCAGATTGTATGTTTTTGGATTTTTATCATCATAACCCTTACCTCAATATTGTTCTTTATGGGATCTAGTGAAGATTTGATTCTATAATGGGAGAATCAAGGGTATTTCTAGAGTTCTACACATCCCTAGTTCAACATGAAACTTGTTATTTGTTAGTAAAATGAATGATGTAGGTGTGTATATTATTATTGAAAATGGGGGTTGTAAGATGTTTTGAGGAGATACAATGCTCACAAAGGGAGTTTGAGATGATACTCACATTTGTCTTGATTCTAGCACTTATATATAGTGCAATAGTTCATTTGTACATGTGGTGAAGAGATTTGTAATGTCTACACTTGTGTCATAACATATAGAGTCTCTATAAGTTGAACCTCTGGAAAGGTTGTGATTTAGAAAGAGAACTAATGTATTTAATTCTAATGGTCATTCATTTTGGGTACGTAATCATTTTCTTATCTCAAAGAACAAATTATCTATTGAGAAAACAATTTTATGGAACTAGCAAATGAGCCATATAGGCAAGAAAGGTCTAAGGACCTTGAAAATTAAACACATTGTAGAAGGGCTTGTTGATTGTTCTCTTGAATAAATGATTTTTTAAAACATTGCATATATGGAAAGAAAAAATATGTTTATTTTTACTCAAGTTGTCATAAATATTCTAGGATTCTAGATCTTATTCATTCTAATGTCTTTATCAAAATCCATGTAATATGTGTCATTTTATCAAATGATTTTTTGAGGACAACTTGGATTTATTTTCTTAGGAGCAAATTCAAGGTCTTTAGTTAGTTTAGGGAGTTTAAGGATATTATGGAGAACTAGACTAGTAGAAGTATCAAGGTGTTGAGAACTAATAATGGTGGAGAATTCTATTTAGTAGAGTTCAATAGATTCTTTAAAAATAATTGCATTAAAAGGCCTAAGAAAAATCTATACACCCCTTAGCAAAATGGATTTGTAGAAAGAATAAAGACATTAATAGAGAGGGATAAAAATATACTTAGTGGAGCTAGATTGGAAAATAAATTTTGGACAAAGGTGGTTAACACTATATGTTACCTTATCAATAGGTCTCTTATATCAATGCTTGTTGAGAAAACTCCCATGGAGGTTTGAAATGGGAAAAGATCTCACATCAACATATTTGATTTTTTTGTTGCAATGCATATGCACATGTGCCTAAGAGATGTGGTCAAAGTTATATTATAAGGATGTGAAATGTATCTTGATTATCTATGATGTCAGTGTGAAAGGGTACAAGCTTTGTGGTTGTTGCTAAACCCGACAATCGTATTCGGATATGTATTGATTTTCATGATCTCAATAAAGCTTCTCTAAAAGACAACTTTCCTCTTCCTAACATCAACATGATCATTGATTCCACTATAGACCATGCATTACTCTCATTCATGGATGGCTTCTCTAGATACAATCAAATATTCATCAATCCTCAAGATCAATATAAAACAACTTTTATCACACCTTGGGGAACCTTTTGTTGGGTGATCATGTTGTTTGGACTTAAGAACATTGGTGTGACTTACCAATGTGCTATGCCACTTATTTTTCATGATTTCATTCACAATATCTTAGAGGACTATGTCGATGACTTTCTGGCCAACTCCATCTTGTGTTAGGTTCATGTCAAAATCCTTAGTCAAATCTTTAAATGTATTAAAAAATATAACATGCACTTAAATCCCAGTAAATGCATCTTTGGCGTTGATAGAGGCAAGCTATTGAGATTTATTGTTTCGCATCATGGTATTGAGGTAGGTACAAAGAAGATTGATGCTATCGTCAACATGCCACCTCTGAAAAATGTTTCTCAACTTCATAGTCTATAGGGAAAGATTCAAGCTATTCGTCGATTTATCTCACAACTAGTGGATCAAAATTTCCTTTTCACTCAACTTCTTAAAAAGGATTCTCATTTCAACTAGAATGTGGATTTCCAAAAGGCTTTTGATGATTTAAAAATCTATTTGGTCAATCCTCCTATTTTATATCTAGTTGCCTTTGGACGTCCTTTCTTTCTTTACACTTCTACTTCATCTAATGCTATTGCAACACTATTGGCACAACATGATGATGATGGAAAAGAATAAGTTGTATGTTACATCATTTGAACCTTGGTCAATTATGAAGTCCGATATTCTATGATTGAAAAACAATGTCTAGCTCTAATGTTTGCAACACATAAGTTGAGACACTATCTTATAAATGCTAAAACTCATGTCATTGTAAAACTTGATCCTTTGAAACATATCTTCTCTAAAATGGATCTTTTATGACATTTGGCCAAGTGGGCAATGTTGTTAATGAAATATGACCTAAAATTCATCTCTCAAAAGATGATTAAGGGTCAAGTGTTGACCGACCACTTAGCCGACGCTCCTTCACCATTTTCTCTTCCAAATCAAGACTCGTTCCTTGATGATCATGTCCTTCCCTTGGATATTGATTAAACGTGGGACATGTTTTTTGATGTTTCTAGGTGTCAAACTAGCTTTGGTGCTAGTGTTATAGTAGTACCCCCTTCAGGTAAGCCAATTCCCTTATCTTAACATCTCAACTTTTTTTGTACTAATAACATTGCAGAGTACAAAGCCCTCATCACTGGCTTGCGTGATGTTTTGTCTCTCAATTTGGAAATTCTCAATTGATCATAAGACAAGTCATTATATCTTATCAAGCAAAGCAAGATAAGTTATCTCAATATCGTGACTCATCCTTATCACTTTTGAAATGCTTATCCTCTTTCACAATCAACATAATTCCATGAAAAGACAATCAACATGTGAATGCAATGGCAAGCACTACCTCCCTTATATCCCTTAACGATTCATCTATGGACTATCAATTCACTATTCATTATCTTATCTGACCATCTATATCTAGAAATTCTTTCAATATCACTTTATGATATAACATCGATTCTAATGAATGGTACTCTCATATTTCAATATTTGTGTGATGGTACCCTTCCTAATCCTTCATCTAAAAATGCTTGAACTCATATTGCAAGTTCACAGCACGCTACATAATTCTATCTAATATTCTCTATCATAGAGTCTTCTTCTCCATTATCTAAATAAATCAAAGGTCCCCATTGCCCTAGAGGAGGCACATTCAGGTGCACTCATGGGGCATTTTGGTAGTTGATTTTTGGTTCAAAAATTACTTCACATGGGTTACAATTGGAAAACTATGGGACAATATTCCTTTGCTTTTGTCAACAAGTGCCC
This sequence comes from Cunninghamia lanceolata, assembly GCA_027924645.1. Classification (NCBI taxonomy): domain Eukaryota; kingdom Viridiplantae; phylum Streptophyta; class Pinopsida; order Cupressales; family Cupressaceae; genus Cunninghamia; species Cunninghamia lanceolata. The sequence continues at coordinate 2,106,829 of BSBN01000887.1, forward strand.
TCAGTGTCAACAACTAACAATCTCATTTGAGCTCCTACCCAGGAACTTCGTGACCAGGTATCCCCTTGGCCATTTTCTGTGTGGGGCTTGGATCTTATTGGAAAAAATTCTCCTCCTTCTAAAGGACATACTTTCATCATTATAGTTATTGATTACTTCATGAAATGGGTCACAGTGGTTCCACTCTGATCCATGACTACTGAAGTAATTTATCACTTTCTTCTTGATAACAACATTTCTTGATTTGATCTTCCTTCCACTTTGGTTTTCTGATAATGGTTCATCATTTAACAACAAAGAAGTGAATAAGTTCCTCAAGAAATTTCACATTCAACATCACTTCCCTACACCGTATTATCCTAAATCAAATGGCCAAGCAAAATATTCTAATAAAACAATCAAACAAATCCTTCAAGAAACCATTAACAAACATGGTAAAGATTGGCACACTCAACTTTCTTATGCATTATGAGCTTATCAAACGAGTGTTAGTACGACTACGAGTACCACCCCATACAACCTCGTGTATGGTGCCAATGCCCTTGGAGTTAGAAATTCCTTCATTGTGATTTTCTCTCAATGGCATTCTTGATGAAAATTCCTATAAAGAGCAAAGTCTCCAACAACTTGAAATTCTTGACAACCAACACCTAAATGCTCTCGAACATCTCCAATCTTCTCATAAGAACATCCAACTCTATGAAAACCAATGCAATGTAAATTCTCCTCGTGGTGTAAAAGGGAAGTTCAACCTAAACTAGTTGGGAACTTATGTCATCACCAGTGTTTGGATTAGGTACATACAGATGAATGGTACGCCTCTCAAAGAACCTATTAATGCTATTCACTTACATAGATACTATGCTTAATTCTCTCTTTTAGACTTGAAAATTTAATTACATCATTTCATTTCTGAATGTTATGCTAGCACTTATCTAAAGCACACCATGTTAGATAGTTAATATTGCTTATCTGTTTGATATATGTTGCTTCATCCATGACAAACATGTAGTTGTTTTGAATTTCTAAAGTTGTTTTCTTAGTATTGAAAATTACTTGTTGTTAGCATACATTTAGTTAATTAATACACCATGTTAACAGGATCATTGTAGCATTTAAAATTAAACAATGTTACCACATTGTTTAGTTAGATCACAATTGCATTTAATTCAACATGTGTGTGTGCTAGGAAATCATGGTTGTAATTAATGAAGCATTCAACAAGTTGTTTAATTAGATCACATGATTCATCTAGAAAACATCTCAACAATACATGTATCAATTATATCATTGTCGTATTTACTAAACAATATCATTAGTTTTCTTATTTAGATCACAATCATAATTAATTGTCACATACATGTCAATTTAATAGATTTAATTAGATCTTTGTCGCATTTTATTAAACAATCCATAGCATTGTTTCAATAAGATCACAAATGACATCTAATTAAATCATAATCATCACATAGACACAACAAAATAAATTAAAAGCATCGAAATGATCATATATATACATACAAAAGTTTTGATACATAATCACCACGACAACATGTGGTTTGTCATAATCATACATCAACAATATACAACAAGTCTCATCAATTTGTAGGACCGTGGCTACTCGACTCCTCGAGACCTAATCGTGGATGTGTAACAAATGGATATCGATGAGAGGCTACATACTATGAGTAAGTCCTAGATACACTCTACATCTGCAAGCCCCTGATATCACCCCTAAACTCCACCGCCTCCACCTGAGCATCTAAATATAACTATTGTAGTCAATCTCTCTCAACTTATAGCTGGTCAACATCTCCCTGTAGTGATCTCACAAGCGGATGGTCCATCACGGGTACTAGTCCTGCCCTGGCCTCTTGTAGGTCTACTAGAGTCTAACCTAGCTATATCTCAAAGGCATCTCATGCCGCCTCGACACTCAGCACACTCTAGATTGCCTGGTCTATCTCGATGATGGCCTCCTCGTAAGGTGCTCTTTGTTGTGCAATAGGCTCAAACACATCCACATGTCACCCTAAATTCTGTTGTGGCTTGTAGCTAGCCCGCATTGACTACTGAGTCTGCACAATGGGAATGATCTCTGCTATGACCTGACTGACAAAGTCAATCCATGCCCATGTCAACTAAAAAATAGAAATAAAAATTGTATCAAAACTCTCACCATGTACATCAAAATCCAATACAACATCTACTATTCTACTCAATCTCGAATCAAAACATGAATATAAACTTCTCACCTGGATCACCAACCTACTAGTCAGGATCGACTAGAGAGCTGATGATTGTTGAATCTATAATCATTGACACCATTGGGGGCATTTTAGTAGCAACACCGCTTGACTCCCCACACTCGTATAAACTCTGTACTCCACCTACAAAAGGTAGTGAGCATAATACACAAGGCTGAGCCTTCGGTCTCTCCTTGAAAACATCATCATCCTCCTTTCCCTAGTGTCATCTCCCTCCTACTATAGACGTTGGATAATCCTCCTCTTCCTCATCACCAACATCATTGTAATCATCTCTCTCCTCCTCTATTAACTCATCCCCTTGATCTACCCAAGGCCTAGGATCACCAATAGGATAGTCTTCAAGAATATGAGAGCGAGACGATCCATGCTCCACTAAGTCATGTAGGTTGGTCTCACACCCACATCATTTACATTGGACATAGGCACTACATTCTATACCTCATCATCAAGATCACTTAGAGAAACATCAACAATGGTAGGTTGGGCCTCATCTTTAGGCCTGATCATGTTACGAGCCAACCGTACATAGGTCGGTCGAGTGGAAGGAACTCTCTACACACAACCAAACTTCCACATCATTCGATTATAGTAGAAAGTCACGATGATATGCTTGAATTTCCACACCTGGAGAAGTGTGCAATCATCAAGGTATGTGCCTCATGATGCACATAGTACCCTAGATCATGGTATAATTGAGTCAGCATGCTCTGGCCCCAAGAATAAATAGTCCTATGTTCTTCCATCACCTTGATAGTATGAACAAGGCATGCATGAAGATGTGTGCCTTGCCCATCCTATGTAACCACAAGTGTGATGGCAACGATCAAGATGCGATGTAAGATTGGTGTGACTACAGTACTCTTCTCCAACCAAGCTATGTGAATGTGCCATGTAGTACTCGAGGGCATGGTATGAATAAGATAGTACATTTGGCTCACCTAGATGTACTCCTCTGATCGATAATTGTCGATCCTCATAGTCTCACCTCGTATAAGCAACCATAGGATCCAGTACACATCCTACAGTGTGACCGTCATCTCTCTTGTCAAAAGATGGAAGGTAGAGGTGTCTGCATCCCACTACTCCATGAGCGCCATCAACATCATATAGTGATATATAACAGTAGGCATTGTGTACACCCACCATAACCCTACATCTCTCAGGTGAGCAGCCTTTGCGATAGAAAGCATCTCGGCACGCTCTGTAGTAATGTGTATAAATGATCACCTAAATGCTCTCGCATGGATGGGGGCACCTAAAATCAACACCAAATCAAAATTTGTCACTTCCATGCAATCTAAAAACCAAAACAAGTTCTAACTTACAAATTTCATCAAATTTTCACAGGACACTAGCGTCCTGACTGGACACTAGCACCCTGTCAAGACCTTAGTACCTGGGTAGGACCCTAGCACCCTAGGAGGACACTAGCACCCCATAGGGCCTAGTTTGACACATAAAACTTAAAAAATGACACAAAAACAACAAAAATCAAAAGAATAATTCAAAAACTTAGACTCATCTCATGTTCCTGTATGCCCTATTCTATGCAACCCCTCAACTCATCCAACCTAGGAGCTCGATACGGCCATCTATGTGGAATTGCTGCTCTTGTGATCATCTGAGATCCTCCAAACTCTCTGAAAATGAAAAAGTCGTATGAGATAGTAAATGGTGAAAACCCACTTACTATTTATAGTAAAACATCAAAATACTTACCATTCTATTCAAACACTCTTCATTGAAACATTCACAACTTGGGCTAGAAAACTCTAATTTTTGCACTTCTATTGTGTTGGAATCTTGGTTACGCCCTCTTTCCCATTATATGCCTTTCATCTTGGCATTATTTTTCAAAATGACCCTACTTAAGGCATATTCATCAACTCTCTAGAAACTTGTAATAGAGAAAGCATCACCCTGTTTCTACTTCCATATAAGCAAGCAGAAATAAGGGGCATATATCTACCCACGTTTTCACTCTACATCGTCTCCTCATTCCCCTTAGAAGTTTTTTGGACTAATACATCTTTTTTCCTATAGGATGGTTTTTTCTTTTCTAACAAAGTGGTTTTGTAGGATACAATCCCTAACACTGTGGTTTTGTAGGTTCCTTGACTAGGGGCTCCATTCTCTTGCTTGGCAATATTCTACATCCTCTACAATATCCTTTTGGGTATCTTTTACATGCTTATTTTCTTTCCTATACTTTAGCTTGCATATGTACATAGTTTCATACAACCACTAAAGTAGGGGCTAAATGTAGCATAGAAAATTGTGCTCCCTATCAGTGTTGTTGAATGCACAAGACAACTAAGAGGGGGGGTGAATCAGTTGTAACTTATAATTCCAAAACCCTCATACTCCTTTAGATCCACATAAAATCAATTAATCCTTAAACTATTAAGATGATTAAGCAAATAAAAGAAACTGAACCAAATCAACAACATACACAAGAGAACACTAGATTACGTGGAAAACCCAAGCAGGGAAAACCATGGTGAGGATTAGGTCACAATATAAAGTAATATCAACACCGAATATAATAGGGCTCACTGTCAGAGGGCTCACTTCCCAAAAGAAAGGCCCACTGCCAAAATAAAGGCTCAATGTCAGAACAAAAAAGAAGATAGAGAAGAATGTTACAATGAGAAAACCATCTCAATGCAACAGAGAAGTCCACCACATCATCACCAACACCTTCACAATCATACTGAAGATTTAGACACCTTCTGCTCACTACATCCAGTAATCTAACACATGAAATCTTGCACTGCATTTCACACTCTACCACACAGTCATTCACATCTCATACACCACACACGCACGCACCTCTATCACACTCAACAATTCAACACTTATTTATACCATCTTCAACCTTGAAAACATTCTCCAAGGTTGGAAAAGCACCTTAACCATGTAAATTCAAATTAGGTTGGCACCAAAACATTCCCACATTGGAAAGGAATGAAGGTGAACCTCAAAACACCTTATCTTAGACCTAAATCCATTCATACATGTCAGGCCACACTTCCACAATTATCGAAGTAGATCTGTAATTAATGTAAACAACCAAGGTTGGATAAACCTGTGTTAACACCATAAACATTTAAGTATGAACTTCCTCAAAACCAAAGATGACTCACAAACCACACACCATGCCTAAATGCAATTTGGAATATGCCAGAAACATCTTGAAATCCAACAAATTCCTCCACAACAACATTCACTTGAAGAAAGTACACACCTAGTATACTCAAACAACTCTGCCATACACTGCAACTCAAGAAATCAACTTTCAGAGCACCAAACCACAAAAACTTCATTTGAAGGTAGATATGAATCCTATAAGCACACTTCTAGAATTGCAAGACCAAAAACCACTTTATGGAGCAAAAACATTTCTCCCAAACACCTCTATGATACACAGTTCACACATTGGTGAACACACCTTCCTTTGCACATCGATCCAATACACCAAATTTTGAATGAAGCACCTCTGAACACCTCTAGTCAACATATCCAAACCACATGAGTAGATCTTCAACATAAAATTAATGTGGAGAAAAACCAGAACACCACTCTATATGCCAGAACATCTTTACAACACATTGTTTCCTCTTTTATTCAAATTTTCTCAAAAGCACTTGAAAACCAAGTACCAGAAGCATATCATAAACATCTTCAACACTTCCTCATCATCATAACATCAACTCAATACCAACTTCTCACTCTTGCAATAATATCTTTCTTATATAGTTGACACCAATGACAATACAAACTTGTTGACATCAATGACAACACTAACTGCATATACTTGCAACAAGTGCAAGCACAATTTCATGCTCTATTTGGTACTTGCTTTACTATCCACTCTCCTAGTCCATTTTAGGACCACTTCCAGCCTTGGCCTTATCTTTTAACTCAAGAGATGTTTTTATGTTGTAACCTAAGTTTTTATCAATGTTGCATGCCAACACCATGAGAAATTTTTGGGTTCTAGTTAAGTCCCTAAGCTATGGCCACCTTTTGAGAAGATCCCACTAGGACTAGGGTGCCCAATGCTCGAGTCCTTCCCTTTTTCTTTGGGATTGTGGGGCACTCTCAAGGTCATCCTTTCTTTGGATGACATGACCTTGATTTCAACATTTGTGAGCATGCTTGAACATATCTTATATTCAAAAATACTTGTCGACTTATGGACTAAATTACACCTATGGTTTCATATTTAAACTAGTGTTTTTTTCATTATGAGGTATGGTGTGACTTCTACAACAAATCTCTATTGGAATGAACATTGATACTACATTTTGAAGAAGACATGTGACAAGCTATTTGTTTACTTATTTTCATTGATTGAAGCTTCAAGATGATTGAAGAATAGTTGGAATCACTGATTGATGATTGGACTATATTTCATCATGATTTTGTATGGTTTTAGCTTGTTCTTTCCTCCAAGATTTGGTCACTCCCTACCTCATTGAGGTGAAGTTATAGATCTGAAGTATTTTCCCTTAAGTAACACATCTCTCTTGGGTTAATTATCATATCATTTATTGAGGCATATAAGAATCTACTCTAACACACTTGAGTAGGGTTTCATCTATTGATTTTGTTTGTCACTACTTGCCATAATCTTATACACACTTAAGATTCAAAGCACACCCTATTTTTTGTTACTGATCTAGATATTTGTGAGGTAGGAATATTGAAATGGGGGTTTGACTGAGGCAAACTCCTATATAGACACAACCATTTTCCCCCTCTTTGTGTGTGTAGATTATATTTGAGAGTTTTTGATAGAAAAGTGATAGGATATAGAGAGCAGGTACAAAGATCATCTGATAGAGTTGAATCTACACAAAAACCCTAGGACTAGGGTGCTCAATACCTAGGTCCTACCAAATTTGCTCCAGCTTTCAGCTCCAGGTTTTGTCTGATCTGTGTTTTCCTGTTCTACTTCTATTTTCTATCTCTATAACAATCATCTATGTATTTCATCATATTTATCAATTAGGGTTTTCTACTACTTAGCTTTTTGTCAATTCCTTAGTGATCAATCTTTCTTTGCAACAAAGGAATAGAGCCCTAAACAACTTGGCTCTCCCTTTATGACAATAGCCAAGCACCAAGTCTTCGTAGGCTTGTGTTCCAACGTTATGTGGAGAAGGATTGACCTAGGTTAAAGCATTAATTAGTCTAGATCCCATTTTTCATATAACAATAAGTACATATAACTATGCCCATAAAGTAGAATCAAGACAATTAAATTCCCATATTAACCCTTTGAGGAAGGTAATTTGGAAATTTTAGATCTAAGTAAATTTCAATAGCATAATGGTATGTAAATTAACACTTCTAAGAACAAGATTGAAGAAGAATAGAAGCATAGATGGAAGAGAACAAAAACTAATATACGTGAAGAAAACCCTTTTGGGTAATGAAAAACCCACACTCCAAAGCACTAAACCAAAGTATTAATTTGCAACAATAAACATGTTACAATACACTTTCAAGCTTAGATCTTTAACATGGAGATCTACATATTTCTCCTCTAGAGGAAATCCAACAACATAACCCCTACAATAAAAACTTATCACCAAAAGCTCTAATATATAGGCAAATTCATTTAGGAAAACTATAAATGGTTTCCAAAACCATTACGTAAAACCATGAGCTAAGTAGTTAACAAGGAAAGAAAACTCATGATATGTGTTCAAGACCTTTCTCATGAACTTGGGCATCCAACTTCATTAAAAGACAAAAACAACCCACTAGAGGATAAAATAACAACTCCCTAAGTCCAAAAAGGACAACCCACTTCTTACACATCATCAAAGATGCTTTCTTACACCTCTTCAATATCATAGATTTTTCTTACACATCATAATGAAGGTCAAAATTCTTGGTCCATTTTGTAACTCCCTATAATCATGCTCTTACATGTTCATTGAATTTGTCATAAATAACTCTCACATTAGTTTACCTTAAAGAAGTAAATGCACCTATTGATGGATGATGCTAGTGAGCTTGTACATTCATATTAAAAAGCACACCCTATTAGGCTAGAACAAAGGCTTACAATGTCATAATGCTATTAGATGCTCTTACAACTTCTTACACACATCATACAAAGGCATACACATGGAATAATGGACAAGTCATAAATGGGATAGCCCATTTCCCAAATGAGCCACAAATAATAAATAAATACAAGAAAATACTTAATCCAAATATTAGGACTTGTAAGGTGTATGACACACCTAATCCCAACATTCTCCCACTTTTTGTATACCTTAAAAGAGTGAAAGAGACTCCAACAAATCCATGAACCACCAAGGTTAACACAATGTTGTACCAACTAAACTCAATTGTGTTCATATACTTCACAGAAGCATCTACAACATATTACAAGTGACCACCATCCTAACAACAATTGTCTCATCCTCCATATACCCAACCACTAAATGTCACATAGACACACCAATTTATCTTGTCTAAACCCATTACTAGAACACAAACCCATAAGTCCAATTACCTCCAAAACAAGATTGAGTATGGACGACATACTCTAAACTAACCAAAACAATGATCAAGTGATTTTTTTCACATACAACTAACCCCAACCATCGATACACCTACTCACGACATATCCATCCCACACTACAACTCCCATCCCTATATATTCATTGTCTTTCTCAAGTTTACCACCTCCTAAAATAGCGAACACACCAATGTACAAAAAAACTTGAAGACCCTTGATACTATAGTCTATTCAAAACTATCCACCAAGGACATATACACTTTCTAAGACTCACTACATGAGCAATGTCTAATCTAGTACCAGCTAAAGAAACACAAAGTCTACCAATCAACACTCACAAAAAGGGTGTGGCTCATGTCATCAAACCCTATATCAAAGAACACACACAATGATCTACAAACTACAACCATCCTATTGTAAAATAAAGCATACATCCTCAAATAGTTTTTTTATCACTCTCTCACCTCTAATCTCTCGCAACTCTCCCAATTTCTCCACATAATAAAAGATAAAGGTTAAAGAGTCCACATACTATTGCTAAAAATAATGAAGTACAACAACAAAAAATGACAAAAGAATAGTGATCACATTAGCTCCGCTTAAACCTCAACTCCAATATCATATGAATAAGAACCTCTAGGAAGAAACACTAGACCATAAAGATAAACTGCAAACCATATCACATATCATATTCTTCTACCAACACCATCGAGTGCTTAAGTTGTGACAAGTAAGATCCCCAATTCTAAAACCCCAAACAAAAAATCCTTAACAACATCCATTAATGCAACCCCAAGGTCAAATATTGATGCATGAACATCCCTATGCATCCTTGTAAATATGATATCTTATCTGAGGAAGTAGAATTTGTGGTTTACTTTGATAGTTTATGTGTTTGCAAGTTATTGTTAGAAATTAGAGGTAGTAAAAGTGAGCCCATTTTACTACATTGAGGAATGAGCTTCTACAATTGTGATGGTTTGTTTGTCTTCGATTGAAATTTGAGGTTTATTTGATAAGAGAATGTTGGTAAATTGGTTCATAAGGTGTTTGTGGCTTGTTAATTATGTGAGTTGTTGAAATTGTTTCTATTTGCAAAAGGTTATTTTGGGTTTGCACCAAGGAGAGTATTTGAGAGGCATCTTAGTAACCGTTATGAAGGCCTAAGGTGTGCCAAATGGAGAATCTCCATTATGGATTTGTTGTATTTTATAAGTGCATAATGTAGTTGGTAACATGTTTCATATGGTTTTGGGCTTTACACCAACTTGAAGCTGATGTATATCATGTGGGGAGCTTATGAAAAATATAAATAAGAGGTTTTGAACCAAAAGAAAGTAAGTGAAGAAGACTAGAATGGAGTAGAGGTGTAGAAGGTAAGTTCAATAGTGAGAGAGTGAGACCTGAGGGATAGAGCATGGTAATAGACAATATGATGTGGGATACAATCTAATGGAATTCAGTTGTGCATGTTGCTAGGATGTGAGTTTTAATTGTCATGTGGTAGCCTTACAACAAATCTGTAGTAAGTCCTGAGGTAGCAAGTTGGGAGTCATTAGTGTTAGCGCAACTTAGCAACTTCCTATTTTTTTTGGGATAATTGTTGTTGCTTTGTTTTATTGTAAGATAACTAAGGAATATCTCTTCCTTTTCCTTAAATGCCCCATGCTTTTCCTCCATGATTTATTCTTGTGTTGGCTTTATCTTTGTAAATTCATGCAATTTGTTTGTGAATACTCAGAGAGTTTTTATTCATTCTTGCTCTAAATTTTTCCTTTGTTTACCTACATGTTTTGTTCTTATTTTCTATCTAGATCCATCTTGTGCTATGCAGGTTTAGCTAAAATTTTACATAATATCAGAGCATGCGGGAGCTAGGAAGAAGGAGCATAAACAATCTTTTTATAGGTATTGAAGATTAGAGCTATTAGAAAGAATGAAATTTCTGACCTCTGTAATTCTCACACCATATAACTATTTCAAATGGAAGGCAAAGATTCTACTTCAGCTCAGAAGTAGAGACTTGTATTGGATGGTCATGGCAATAAAGATTGAACCAAATTCTGCATTTGACAAATCCAAATATTTCAACCACATGGACAAGGCCTTCAATCTCCTATGCTTATCCATGTCTCTAGAATTGTTGTTTCATATTGAAGCATACACAACTCTAAATGAGGTTTGGACTATGCTGGAGACTCTTTTTGGGAAGCAAGATGAGATGTGGAGTCACATCCTAGAAAATGAGCTCAACTCATTAGATCTGGGTAGTTTTGAAAACATTCAAGACTTCTTCACAAAGTTTAAGGCCTTATTACTTCTACTGAAAGGATGTAGAATTGACAAATCCCAACAAGAAAACAAATTAATTCTTGATATTTTGTCAAAATTAGGCCCAGAGTATGTTGTATTTGTCTCCACTTTTCACACAGTTAGGCTTACAATAGGAGCAACTTGGAAGATGCTCACACTCGATGCTTTTAGTGAGTACCTAATATACGAGCAGGACAAGCTCATAAAGATGGGTACATTAAAAAATTCCAAAGCTCATGCACTTGTTGTGCATGCAAGTGGGAAGAATAGTTCAAAATCTAATCAACAATCCAAAGACAAAGGTAAGAAGGAACTAGATCCAAGAAAAGGAGGCAATCTCAAACCTCCAAATGAATCTACTAGCTCAAAGGAAAAGAAGGATAAAAGGGGGAAATCAAATGCAACTATTGCAACCGTGGTTACCATCCAGAATCATCATGCATGAAGAATACTATTGACCTCATGGCATAGACACTTTAGCTAAATAAACTTGGTAACTACATTCCATAAAGTGCCAAGAAGCAGGAATAAAAAGCACTAGAAACAAGAGGTAATGCACATGCATTAATTACTATTCATTCTTCTCCAAATGCATGGATCATAGACTCTGGAGCTTCACTTTAGATGGTAGCCACAAAATATGCTCTCTCATATTTAAAACCATATGATAGTCCGCCTATTCTCATGGGAGATGACTCTCCAGTAGAGGTAACTGGACTAAGGGAGGATAGAGCTTGGAATTGGAAGTTTTGAGAATGTCCTATACATTCTGAAGCTTTTTGTCAATCATCTCTCTATATATCAAATGACACATATTAGCACCGGAAGGAGAGTTGAATTCACCCCAGATTTGGTGAGCATATTTGGCATGCAAGACAACTCCAAAATTGTTGTTGGCAAGGCAAATCATCAGTCTCATTTGTACATTTTTTCTAACTTTGTTGCTAAATTAGATTCCACTTTACTACTAATGCATGCAAACGATGAAAGTAGAATTTGACATGAAAGATTTGGTCATTTAAACTTTAGATACATGTAGTAACTTAGCAAATAGGGGATGGTAAAAGGCTTTCCTGCCATAGAATTTTTTGATGGAATTTGTGAAGGTTATGCTCTTGGAAAGCATCCACAAGAAAAGTTTCAGAAGGGGCATGCATGGAGAGCCTCATCTCCTTTAGAGCTTGTTCATAGTGATCTTATGGGGCCATTTATAGAACCTTCCATGAACAAATCCAAATATATGCTAACATTCATTGATGATTGTACACGATACACATGGGTGTATTTTCTCAAATTCAAGTCTGAAGTGTTTGAGCATCTCAAGACTTTCAAAGCTCATGCAGAGAAGCAGTCTGGGAAAATGATCAAGATCCTTCGCACAAATAATGGGGGGAGTATGTCAACAATGTTGTCCAACATCTATCATGCATGCATTTCCCATGCGGTCATGACACACAACACATGTGTCATGTCCACATTTGCCATGTGGTCATGACATGAACTACGAAAAACTTTTCTACCTATCCCTAGGAACCCCCTTGCACACGTCTGCATGCTTGGTGGCAACATGCCTAAGGCGTAAACAAGTCAACATAACCACTAAGGTGATGGCCGTCTAGGGGGTATGTGACACATAGTGTGTCGCTTCTAGGGTTAGACCGATTTAAATTTGAACCCCTAGTTTCCTAGGTGAAGATGATTCCGTCAACAACTCACCCTAATTTAACCTAAGCCGAAAAGTGATAAATAGAACAATGGCGAGATGGCGCATGATTCAAGTGGAATGATGGATTTGAAATAATTAAAACAACGCATAAAATAAACCCTAAAAATCTAACAAAATTCCGGCAGCATAACGCATTTTTGATAAACGCAAAAATAAATTTTAAAAGAAAACATCAAGAAGGGATTAAATAAAATTTAAGAATAAATTAATTAAGACTTGAGAATGAATTCAAAAAGAAACAAAGTAACAATTAAAATTAAAATAAATGGCAAGATGTTGGTTGAATTCAACCGAAAAACCGAGTTCATCATTAAACATAATTTTGGCATTATGTTTAATATCTCACTCGAAAATTTAATGGATGAGGGAGGAGAGTTTAAATTACTCTCCCCATTAAATAATGGCAAATAGATCAATAATTAAAAATGCTAAAATCACGTAAAATAACATAAAGGAAAATAAAATAAAATCTCAACTAAGACGAATTTAAATCAAGGGAAAAATACTCTATCTAATAAGAATAAAAGTAATTCCCCAAACCAAAATAAAATAAAACTAAAATCCCAAGGCAATAATACAAGGTGCAAATCCCCTTTTAAAATTAAACAAAAAAACAAAAAAACAAAAAAAACAAAAGATCCCAAGGAATAACTAAAGGGGACAGAGGAAATAGAGGGAAAATGGAGGCTAATTCCTCACATAATTCCTCTCACTCAAAAGAAATATTACACCATAAAAATAAGAAATGCCCTAAATGTATTTTGTAATATCTCTATGCTTGGTTACCCTAATCCTCCTCCTATTCCTTTGTTTTCCTCATATTTTTGTTTTTCCTCTTTACTTGCAGGTCTAGGGTTTGAGTGGTGGGCAAGCCATGGAAGGGGCTTCTTATTCCTTCCACGGAGGTAAGCATCCACCACACAGATAGATTTCATCTTCTGTATGTATTTAGAATGGTGACAAGAGTAATAAGGATGAAAGAGTTTAAAACATTTTGCAGGCTAAGGAGTGAAGGGAGGGCCGAATGGTGGCGGTGGCGGCAGAGGTGAAGGGGAACGGCGGCGAAACCCAGTGGAGCGCGGCCTGGTCAATGGTGTTGTCAGTGAGGAGACTGTGCAAGGGAGGTCAACGGCTGGCAGAGTTTCCAGGGGAAGGGGGGGTAAGGGGTGATGGTGGATGGAGTTTTGGGGGGAAGTGTTGGGGGGCCACGGAGGGCGGCGGAGGTCTGGTGCTGCGGGAGCTGCGTAGGCGAAGGGGGCTCGGGACTATGGGGTTTGGGGGTGTGGGGGAGGTGGTGCCTCCACCCACACCCCTTCTCTTTACTGTAACATGGGACTGTGGGCACTGCCCACAGTCCTTCCTCTATTTTATTTATTTATTTATTTAGTTATTTTTGTGTATATTATTTTTAATATATAACAAACCCCTAATACCTACACAGCATATATGGTATGTGTATACTATTTTTGAAGCATAATACATAAATATATATGTGTGTGTGTGTGTGTGTGTGTGTAAATAAAGGTATATACAATTTATGACCCAACAAATACACAATATGTATATTTTTTTTTATGTATTTATTTATTTATTTTTTAAAATACATATCTTCACAAGATAAGACCTAAAATGGAAAAGGATGACTTTCAGATTTAAATAGTAACTAGAAACAACAACTCTATATATTTTTTTTTTTGCAATATGCAATACAAAAATACATTCTGCTCCTAGTTTCTTCAACACAAATATTATGAGTTTATAATGCTCAAATCAGTAAACTGAATTAACCTTCCCTTTTATTTTGCATGCAATAAAACTATTCTGCACTAGATGTATTTTCCCTTGTAGAAGGTGTGGGTGGAGGCACCGCCTCCCCCACACCCCTTCTCTTTACTGTAACATGGGACTGTGGGCGCTGCCCACAGTCCTTCCTCTATTTTTATTTATTTATTTATTTATTTATTTTTTTAATTTTTTTTTTTGTGTATATTGTTTTTAATATATAACATACCCCTAATACCTACACAGCATATATGGTATGTGTATACTATTTTTGAAGCATAATACATAAATATATATATATATCTTTGTGTGTGTGTGTAAATAAAGGTATATATAGTTTATGACCCAGCAAATACACAATATGTATATATTTTTTTTATGTATTTATTTATTTTTTTCAAATACATATCTTCACAAGATAAGACCTAAAATGGAAAAGGATGACTTTCAGATTTAAATAGTAACTAGAAACAACAACTCTATATTTTTTTTTTTTGCAATATGCAATACAGAAATACATTCTGCTCCTAGTTTCTTCAACACAAATATTATGAGTTTATAATGCTCAAATCAGTAAACTGAATTAACCTTCCCTTTTATTTTGCATGCAATAAAACTATTCTGCACTAGATGTATTTTCCCTTATTTCTTCTACAATAAAATCTAACATGCCATTTCAACTCTTGTTTATATATATATATATATATATATATATATATATATATATATATATATATATATATATATATATATATATATATATATATATATATATATATTGAAAGATTAATGACAAAACAGAAAATGCACTTTCCCTTTCTTTCATCTAAATAAGATACAAACAACGGGCTTATAACACATTCATACTTCTTGTCTTTTGAAAGCAATAATCAAATAGAGGTTGCATTTAACTTTTTTTTTTCTTCCACAACAAGATCTATAGCAGCAACATTATATCACATGCATATATTTTTTTTGAGATAAATAGTGATAGCAAATATAAATGCAATCTTTTCATATATTTCACAACTTCATAGCTCCACAAAATAGAAGTAAACAACATTAAATTAAATACAGAATGTTTACATTTCACTATACATCACAGCCATTCCATGGCAAATAACTCAACAATCCTTTCATGAATAGAAATACAATAAGGCCATAATGGCCATGGCTCCAACAACCAACACAAGGAGACTATATGAACACCAACATGAGCTCCAAAACAACCCCATCTCTTCACTTAATAGCTGCAACTAAACACAACAACAAGACAACAAAACCAGCTGCCCTCCCTATCGTAGACCCACAAGTGGGTCACCCCCGAGTTGGGGAGGTAGGGAATCCACACAGGTGAACATTCCACAACAAAAATCAATCACAATAACACAAAAACAGCCCATAGGTATAACACAAAACTCAACTCATACAAATGAGTTGTTGAGGGTAGGGAATGGACCCCTCAACTTAAAAGGGTTCCCAAAAGATGAAATATCAAACTCATGGCCTCAAGCTGAACTCTCCAAACACCATTTTCCACAAAATCACAATAATCTCCATGGCACTCTTGCCATTAATAATCTGCTCAACAATAAAAGCCCTCAAGGCATAAACACAAAGTGTGGGAGAGACCTCAAGGAGGTTCCTTTCCCCTACCCATGACAAGTTGAGCATTACCTCCATTGGAGGTGCTCTCACCATACACTCATCCCAACAACACAATGCAAAATAGAAAACAATCAAAACAAAAACACAATACATTACATAAGCTAGGGTGAGAAAACAAGTTAAGAGGCCTACCTTCAAAGCCCTTATAATGGAAGTAAGCTGGTGAAGAGCTCCAAGCCTTCCCAAGCCTTCCAATCCTTCAAGCAATGCCTCTAACTCTCCCAAACTCCTCCAAAAATTAGCAATAAGACTAAAATTGAAGAACCCCACACTCCTCAACAAGAGGAGATAATATAGGCCATGAATTTGGCCTAGAGGAATGAGAAGGTGACACTCGTCACCTTCTCCTTCCTCCTCCCATGCCACTTGCAAGGGAGAGGAAGTGTGAGGATGACAAGTGTCATCCTCTCATTCCCTCTCAATCCTCACCTCATCCACTTGTGCTCTCACACATGTGTGAGAGGGCAAGTGGTGAGGTGGCAACTCCACTCACACCCACAAGAGGATAATGGATGCCATATGGCATCCTCCTATTCTCTCAAGGAGCCATCTTCCTCCAAGATGCTCTCACACATGTGTGAGAGTCTTGGGGGAAGCTCCCACACACTTGGGAGTCTTGGAGACCTCCCAAGTCTTCCTTGGGAAAGGGTTCCCACACTTTTGGGAAGGGAGGTGAAAGGCATGACTCATCTCCCACTTCCCTTATTTCAAATTTTCGTCACTTTTACCAAACCAAGGTTTAGAGTGACCAAACCTGAGTCATATCTAGGGTTAGATAGTCCAAGTTGACCCTAGACTCATGGGTAACCACCTAGGGTAGCTTTTGGGACTCTAGGGTTCACAAAGAGGGTTAAAAATCCACTTTTAAATGGCCCATAATAAAATAAATACCAAGTGGTGTAAATCAAGTAAAATTATACAACACTTATTATAAAATTAAATAGACAAGGGTACTAAGGCCAAAATAATAAAATTAAACCAAGTACTTAAATCAACATTCAAATTCAAACGTGATCCTTATCCCTCTTGGGAATGGATCAGATTTACAGGGGATAACATAGTGTGAATTCTACCTCTGGCTTTCCCATGGCTAGGGAATGTGAAACCTGCACATCTCGATCAAGTGTCAGTCATATCATGAAGATTCATAGCCGAAGCAACTGGAATTAAATTCACGCAATCGAATACAACAATAATCATCATTACATAACTCCAAATTAAACTGTATTTTTAAATCATATGTCAAATAGTTCACATCACATAAATAACTAAAATCTCATAGTAATATAACATCTACTATATCCCATATGTTGAACTACAAAATATCATCCAATATGATCAAACCAAATCACATATGTCAATTCAGTGCCCTATCATAATCAGGAGGTAAAACATCAAGTCTGCATAATGAAGCATAGTCACCAATGTCTGATAATGTCATCACAAAATAGCATAATCGATCAAAATAACAGAGGTAAAATAATCAGCCTCACATCCTCCCCCCTAAGACTGAACTTCCTCTTGGAAGTCATTGAAAAGGTGAGGATAGAGTTCCCTCAAACCAGCTGCATCCTCCCAAGTCGCTGTGACCTTGTCATATCGATCCCACTGGACCCTAACCTAGTCCAGCTCTCAACCTCAAAGGCCCAGCGTCTGATGAGCCAATATGCGAATTGGCTCCAAAGCCAATTGCCTATCCGCCTCTACCTGTAAAGCACTCCAGTCTAGCACGTGAGACAAATTAGATATATATCACCTCAAAACAGAAATATGAAAGACATCGTGGATACGTGACAGGCTAGGTGGCAACGCTAGACGATAGGCAACTGGTCCTATCCGCTCCAAAATCTCAAAGGGTCCTACAAATTGTGGTGCGAGCTTAGAGCCCTTTCCATAATGGATAGGACTCTTGTGTGGCCGCACTCTAAGGAATACCCTGTCACCCACTGAGAAGCTCTGATCAATCCTCGTAGCATTGGCATACTTCTTCTGCCTGTCTTGTGCCTCCTGTAACCTCTGTCTAATCAGTGTGACCTGCTACTCCATATCCTGTACAAGCTCTAAACCAATGGCAACTCTGTCCTCTATCCGATCCCAACTCTATGGTGTCCTACACGGTCTGCCGTATAAAGCCTGAAAGGGAGGCATACCCAATGAGCTGTGATACCCATTATTGTAGGCAAATTCAACTAGATATAGATACTTCTCCCATCTAGACTGATGGTCCATAACATACATCTGAAGCATGTCCTCCAATACTTGATTCACCCGCTCTGTCTACCCATTTGTCTCAGGATGATAAGCGGAGCTAAAGTTGAGCTGTGTGCCTAATGCCTACTGCAAGGCTCTCCAGAATGCTGAAGTAAAAATTGGATCTCTATCTGAAATAATGCGGCGAGGTACTCCATGTAGTCTCACAATATCATCTAAGAATACTCTCGCCACTGCTAGCGCATTGTACGTCATGCGTATAGGTGAGAAATGCGCTACTTTGGTCAACTTGTCGACTGTCACCATGATGGCATCATGGCGACGCGAAGACATAGGAAGACCAATAATGAAATCCATGGAAATGGTGTCTCATTTCCACTCAGGTATATTATGTGGGTAAAGAAGACCTGCTGGATGCTGATGCTTGGCCTTGACCCTCTGGCACTCAAGGCATCGAGCAACAAACTCTGCTATATCTCATCTCATACCTACCCAATGGTACAGCTGTCGTAAATCGGCATGCATCTTCTTCACCCCCATATGTGTTGTATATGGTGTTCTGTGAGCCTCAGATAACAATATAGTACGTAGGTCACCTGCGCGGGGTACATAGATGCGCTGTCGATGACAAAGTAAACCATCTGCCTCAAGTGAATATCCTGCATACTTGCCCACAAGGGCCCTCTATGAACTGATCTCCTGCTACACCTCAAGAAACCACTCATCCTCTGGCAGATGCTAAATAATACATCCTCTCAAGTCCACACTTAGAGTCAAGGTCAAGAGCTCATGGCGCCTCCAACTCAATGCGTCAGCAACCACGTTCTCCTTCCCTTTGATGTAGTGGACATCAAAGTCATACTCGCAGAGGAACTCCATCCAACACCGCTGATGGGTGTTCAGATTCGGTTGTGTAAAGATGTACTGAAGGCTATGATGATCAGAATGGAGCTTAAAGAGATGACCTAACAAGAAATGTCTCCAACGAACTAGAGCATGAACGACTGCTGCTAACTCCAAGTTGTGCATGGAGTAATTCAGCTCATGGGTCTTGAGCTTTTGCGACTCAGATGCGATCGCTCTACCACCCTGCATAAGTACATCTCCTAATCCCTCAAGTGATGCATCCGTGCAAACCATAAAGTCTGCTGCAGGATTAGCAACCGCTCAAATAGGAGCGCTAGTAAGACGCTCCTTGAGGACCCTGAAGGCCCTCTCACACTGCTCAATCCAAAGAAAACCCTTCCCTTTCTGCTGAAGGGAAGTGATGGGGTGTGCAATCTAAGAAAAACCCTCAACAAAGCGACGGTAATAACTGGCTAACCCCATAAAACTCCTGACCTCTGTCACACTAGTGGGTGCTGGCCAATCCCTGATAGCCCTGATCTTCAATGGATCTACTGAGATTCCATCGCCAGATAGGATATGCCCCAGATACTGAACCTCTGTCCTGAAAAATGCACACTTCACTAAGTTCCCATAAAGATTCTGCTCTCGCAAGCACTGTAGGACCTGACGAAGGTGCTTCTCATGCTCCTCCTCAGTTTGTGAGTAGATCAAAATGTCATCAAGGAAAATGATCATGAACCGATCTAAATAGGTACGGAACACCCCGTTCATGAGACTCATGAACACGACAGGGGCGTTTGTCAAGCCGAAGGGAACCATTGTGAACTCATAGTGGCCATAACGAGTCTGGAAAGCGGTCTTATGGATATCCGCTTCTGTGATATGTAGCTGATGGTACCTAGACTTCAAGTCTATCTTAGAGAACACCCTGGCTCCCTGCATCTGATAAAAAAGATCGTCGATCTTGGGCAGAGGATAACGGTTCTTCACCGTCACCTTATTCAACTACCTGTAGTCCATGTACAATTGAAGAGATCCATCCTTCTTCTTCACGAAGATGATAGGAGCGCCCTAAGGTGAAACGCTCGGTCGGATGTGCCCCTTCTCCAACAAGTCCTCCAACTGTAACTTGAGCTCAGTGAGCTCATACGTGGTCATCCTGTAGGGTGCACGAGACACTGGCTCGGCACCCGCCACTAAGTCTATGTGAAAGTCTACCTCACGTTAGGGTGGCATACCTGGTAACTCTGCTGGAAACACGTCAGCAAACTCTCTAAGGATGGGATGATCATCCAAAGATGCCTCAGGCTCATCATCTGATCTGTCACTCACTGTGATGGCGAACATCTGACATCCCTTCCGCATGTAGTGCTTAAGCTGCTGAACGGATACCATATGTACTGTTGTGGGCTTCTGCATGCCCACTATCTCGACCGCTGTGCCATGATCATCTAAACAGCTGATCACCTTCCGGCGATAATCTAGCTTGGCTCGATGAGCCGTAAGCCAATCCATGCCCAACACCACATCATATGATCCTAATTTCATGACTCTAAGGTCACATACTATGGTAAAGGGTCCCAAAGCAATCTCATAGTCATGGACTAAGGCATCTACTGTCAATTTGGCACCTGATGCCAACTCAACCACCCACCTATCACCCTACCTAGAGGCCACCAGCCTGCAACGCTCCACTAACGATGGAGATATGAATGAATTAGTAGCACCAGAATCAAAGAGAATAGAAATAGGGTTACCCCCAATCATACTTGATGTCTCAATCACTGACCCCTGAAAATCTACCTAGTGGTTATCAACTACTGCTAACATATGATGGGATCTACCCACATCACCCACAGTCTGCTCGGATCCTCCTACACAAGGCTGTCCCCCTGCTGTAAAACCTTGTGGACACTCTCTAGCTAAGTCTCTAGCTCCACCACAAACATAACAAGGGCCCCTAGCCTGAACCTATCTAGTCTGAGTCCTACTCGACTGCTGCTGCCCTGATCTACCAGTAGACCCTTGTGAGCCCCTATAAGACTACTGTGACCTCACAGGTCCCGCAGCTGGTCCCTACTGCCTCTGATCTCTGCGTGGGCCCTGCTGCTACCAACCTCTATTATGTCCCCCATGTGACCTCTGCTATGTCCTAACTCTCTGCTGCTGCTGTGGGGGCCTAGGAGGTAAAGGTGTGGAATTGAATCCTCCTCTATGAGGTGTCTGTGAGGGTCTACGAAAGCTCTGTTGATGCTGCTGCTGTCCTCGATCTTGAAACTGAGGGCGTGAACCTTGCCCTCATCCCTGAATCTCCTTAGCGATGTATGCCTTCTCGGCAGCATCACTCAAAGTCTGGGGGTCTGCCATTCGAACAGGCCCTACTATACTGTGGTTAAGTCCTCTAATAAACTTATGCACCAAGAGTTTCTCGTCATGGAGATACTCCGCATATCTGGATAACTCTGTAAACCTACCCTCATACTGAGCCAATGTAAGACCCCTCTGCTGTAGGTCATGGAACTCGTCTATACGACACTGCCTGTAATGGTTTGATAAATAGTGCGCATTGAAGCACTCAACGAAGGTCTCCCATGTGAGGGTGTCTAAAGAAAGGTGATGCTTGCACTCCTCAGTGCGCCACTAGGTAGCTGCTACGTCTCACAACAAATGTATTGCCACACGGGCCTTCGTGTTGCCCTCGTAAGGACGCAATGCGAAGCATCTGTCTGAACTGATAAGTCAGGCCTCTACCTTGGCTCCCTCTGTAGTCCTGATGAATGTAGGAGGGTTTAACCTTAATATATCCCTGGTGGGGTCTCCTCTGTCTCTAGGCCTCTTGATAGGCTCATCTGTATAGTAGTCGTAAGGCCTGTGACCAAAGTTCTCTACCCGTACTGCCTTGTCATATCTAGCATGATGTGAAGGACTCCTGTTACAGGCCTTGTCGGCCGAACCAACCTCCTCTGTCTCTAGCAACTCGACATAAGGCTCCACATGTGGCTCAACATGGGACTCAGCTCGTGGCTCCACGCGTGGCTCCTCTCATAGATCCTCGCGGGGCTTGACACATGGCTCTATGCGTGGCTCAACTACAACCAGTGGAAGCCTATCTAGAACTGCCTATAAGGCCTAAAAAATCTGTGGCCCAATATCTGGTATGATCGGTGGTGCCTACGATATCTGTGGGACTGGCTGATCCGGTCCCTCCGCTGAAGAGTCAGTGTGCACCTCGGTGGGTGTAGTGCGGCGGGACTGTGCTCGCTGAACTCATCGGGGAGGCATCCTACAAAAATGAGGTAATCACAAATTAATCAAAGTTGCAGAAATAATAATGTGCCCTAATAATCCCAGTGTTTAAACTTAGGCTCTGATACCAAATGTCATGCCCACATTTCCCATGTGGTCATGACACACAACACACATGTCATGTCCACATTTGCCATGTGGTCATGACATGAACTACAAAAAACTTTTCTACCTATCCCTAGGAACCCCCTCGCATGCGTCTGCGTGCTTGGTGGAAACACACCTAAGGCGTAAACAAGTCCACATAATCGCTAAGGTGATGGCCGTCTAGAGGGTATGTGACATGTAGTGTGTCACTTCTAGGGTTAGATCGATTTAAATTTGAACCCCTAGTTTCCTAGGTGAAGATGATTCCGTCAACAACTCACCCTAATTTAACCTAAGACGAAAAGTGATAAATAGAACAATGGCGAGATGGTGCGTGATTCAAGTGGAATGATGGATTTGAAATAATTAAAACAACACATAAAATAAACCCTAAAAATCTAACAAAATTTCGGCAGCATAACGCGTTTTTGATAAATGCAAAAATAAATTTTAAAATAAAACATCAAGAAGGGATTAAATAAAATTTAAGAATAAATTAATTAAGACTTGAGAACGAATTCAAAAAGAAACAAAGTAACAATTAAAATTAAAATAAATGACAAGACGTCGGTTGAATTCAACCGAAAAACCAAGTTCGTCATTAAACATAATTTTGGCATTATGTTTAATATCTCACTCGAAAATTTAATGGATGAGGGAGCAGAGTTTAAATAACTCTCCCCGTTAAATAATGGAAAAATAGATCAATAATTAAAAATGCTAAAATCACGTAAAATAACATAAAGGAAAATAAAATAAAATCTCAACTAAGACGAATTTAAATCAAGGGAAAAATACTCTATCTAATAAGAATAAAAGTAATTCCCCAAACCAAAATAAAATAAAACTAAAATCCCAAGGCAATAATACAAGGTGCAAATCCCCATTTAAAATTAAACAAAAAAACAAAAAAAACAAAAGATTCCAAGGAATAACTAAAGGTGAGAGAGGAAATAGAGGGAAAATGGAGCCTAATTCCTCACATAATTCCTCTCACTCAAAAGAAATATTACACCATAAAAATAAGAAATGCCCTAAATGTATTTTGTAATATCTCTATGCTTGGTTGCCCTAATCCTCCTATTCCTTTGTTTTCCTCATATTTTTGTTTTTCCTCTTTACTTCCAGGTCTAGGGTTTGAGTGGTGGGCAAGCCATGGAAGGGGCTTCTTATTCCTTCCACGAAGGTAAGCATCCACCACATAGATATATTTCATCTTCTGTATGTATTTAGAATGGTGACAAGAGTAATAAGGATGAAAGAGTTTAAAACATTTTGCAGGCTAAGGAGTGAAGGGAGGGTCGAATGGCGGCGGTTGCGATGAAGCCCACGACGGTTGCAGTGAAGCTCGCAGTGGTTGCGGCAGAGGTGAAGGGGAACGACAGCGAAACCTAGCGGAGGTGAAGGGGAACGGCAGTGAAACCTAGCGGAGGTGAAAGGGAATGGCGGTGAAACCCAGCAGAGCGTAGCCTGGTGGATGGTGCCGTCGATGAGGAGACTGCGCAGGGGAGGTCAGCGGCTGGCAGAGTTTCCAGGGGAAAGGGGGGGTAAGGCGTGATGATGGATGGAGTTTTGGGGGGAAGTGTTGGGGAGCCGCGGAGGTCTGGTGCTGCGGGAGCTGTGTAGGTGAAGGGGGCTCGGGACTGTGGGGTTTAGGGGTGTGGGGGAGGCGGTGCCTCCACCCACACCCGCAGGTGTGGGTGGAGGCACTGCCTCCCCCACACCCCTTCTCTTTACTGTAACATGGGACTATGGGCGCTACCCACAGTCCTTCCTCTATTTTTATTTATTTATTTATTTATTTTTTGTGTATATTGTTTTTAATATATAACGAACCCCTAATCCCTACACAGCATATATTGTATGTGTATACTATTTTTGAAGCATAATACATAAATATATATATATATCTTTGTGTGTGTGTAAATAAAGGTATATACAGTTTATATCCCAGCAAATACACAATATGTATATATATATATATATATTTTATGTATTTATTTATTTATTTTTTTAAAATACATATCTTCACAAGATAAGACCTAAAATGGAAAAGGATGACTTTCAGATTTAAACAGTAACTAGAAACAACAACTCTATATATATAATTTCTGCTCCTAGTTTCTTCAACACAAATATTATGAGTTTATAATGCTCAAATTAGTAAACTGAATTAACCTTCCCTTTTATTTTGCATGCAATAAAACTATTCTGCACTAGATGTATTTTCCCTTATTTCTTCTACAATAAAATCTAACATGCCATTTCAACTCTTGTTTATATATATATTTTTTTGAAAGATTAATGACAAAACAGAAAATGCACTTTCCCTTTCTTTCATCTAAATAAGATACAAACAATGGGCTTATAACACATTCATACTTCTTGTCTTTTGAAAGCAATAATCAAACAGAGGTTGCATTTAAATTTTTTTCTTCTTCCACAACAAGATCTATAGCAGCAACATTATATCACATGCATATTTTTTTTGAGATAAATAGTGACAGCAAATATAAATGCAATCTTTTCATATATTTCACAACTTCACAGCTTCACAAAAAAAAAGTAAACAACATTAAATTAAATACAAAATGTTTACATTTCACTATAAATCATAGCCATTCCATGGCAAATAACTCAACAATCCTTTCATGAATAGAAATACAATAAGGCCATAATGGCCATGGCTCCAACAGCTAGCACAAGGAGACTATATGAACACCAACATGAGCTCCAAAACAACCCCATCTCTTCACTTAATAACCTGCAACTAAAGACAACAACAAGACAACAAAACTAGCTACCCTCCCTACCGTAGAGCCGCAAGTGGGTCACCCCCGAGCTGGGAAGGTAGGGAATCCACACAAGTGAACATTCCACAACAAAAATCAATCACAATAACACAAAAACAACCCATAGGTATAACACAAAACTCAACTCATACAAATGAGTTGTTGAGGGTAGGGAATGGACCCCTCAACTTAAAAGGGTTCCCAAAAGATGAAATATCAAACTCATGGCCTCAAGTCGAACTCTCCAAACACCATTTTCCACAAAATCACAATAATCTCCATGGCACTCTTGCCATTAATAATCTGCTCAACAATAAAAGCCCTCAAGGCATAAACACAAAGTGTGGGAGAGACCTCAAGGAGGTTCCTTTCCCCTACCCATGACAAGTTGAGCATTACCTCCATTGGAGGTGCTCTCACCATACACCCATCCCAATAACACAATGCAAAATAGCAAACAACCAAAACAAAAACATAATACATTACATAAGCTAGGGTGAGAAAACAAGTTAAGAGGCCTACCTTCAAAGCCCTTATAATGGAAGTAAGTTGGTGAAGAGCTCCAAGCCTTCCCAAGCATTCCAATCCTTCAAGCAATGCCTCTAACTCTCCCAAACTCCTCCAAAAATTAGCAATAAGAATAAAATTGAAGAACCCCACACTCCTCAACAAGAGGAGATAATATAGGCCATGAATTTGGCCTAGAGGAATGAGAAGGTGACGCTTGTCACCTTCTCCTTCCTCCTCCCATGCCACTTGCAAGGGAGAGGAAGTGTGAGGATGACAAGTGTCATCCTCTCATTCCCTCTCAATCCTCACCTCATCCACTTGTGCTCTCACACATGTGTGAGAGGGCAAGTGGTGAGGTGGCAACTCCACTCACACCCACAAGAGGATAATGGATGCCATATGGCATCCTCCTATTCTCTCAAGGAGCCATCTTCCTCCAAGATGCTCTCACACGTGTGTGAGAGTCTTGGGGGAAGCTCCCACACACTTGGGAGTCTTGGAGACCTCCCAAGTCTTCCTTGGGAAAGGGTTCCCACACTTTTGGGAAGGGAGGTGAAAGGCATGACTCATCTTCCACTTCCCTTATTTCAAATTTTCGTCACTTTTACCAAACCAAGGTTTAGAGTGACCAAACCTGAGTCAAATCTAGGGTTAGATAGTCCAAGTTGACCCTAGACTCATGGGTAACCACCTAGGGTAGCTTTTGGGACTCTAGGGTTCACAAAGGGGGTTAAAAATCCACTTTTAAATGGCCCATAATAAAATAAATACCAAGTAGTGTAAATCAAGTAAAATTATACAACACTTATTATAAAATTAAATAGACAAGGGTACTAAGGCCAAAATAATAAAATTAAACCAAGTACTTAAATCAACATTCAAATTCAAATGTGATCCTTATCCCTCTTGGGAATGGATCGGATTTACAGGGGATAACATAGTGTGAATTCTACCTCCAAGTTTCATGTGGCTAGGGAATGTGAAACCTGCACATCTCGATCAAGTGTCAGTCATATCATGAAGATTCATAGCTGAAGCAACTGGAATTAAATTCACGCAATCGAATACAACAATAATCATCATTACATAACTCCAAATTAAACTGCATTTTTAAATCATATGTCAAATAGTTCACATAAAATAAATAACTAAAATTTCATTGCAATATAACATCTACTATATCGCATATGTTGAACTACAAAATATCATCCAATATGATCAAACCAAATCACATATGTCAAATCAGTGCCCTATCATAATCAGGAGGTAAAATATCAAGTCTGCATAATGAAGCATAGTCACCAATGTCTAATAATGTCATCACAAAATAGCATAATCGATCAAAATAAGGGAGGTAAAATAATCGACCTCACAACATCTTTGTGATGAAGCAGGAATACAATTGCAGAACACAGTTCCTTACACTCTGCAGCAAAATGGGGTAGCTGAGAGGAAGAATCAATCTTTGAAAGAGATGGCTAGTTGCATGTTACATGCAAGGTCCCTTCCCTCCAAATTGTAGGTTGAAGCAATCAACTGTGCTTCGTACATACAAAATAGATCTCCTCACAAATCTGTCATAGGAAAAACACCTTTTAAAGCATGGAGAGGCATGCAACTAGAAGTCACACATTTCCACATTTTTAGATCATGCACATGGGTCCGTATTCCTGCAAACAAGAGGAAGGTTTTGGAGCCTCAAAGAAAAGAATGCATCTTTGTTGGATATCCAAATGGTGTAAAGGGATACAGACTAGTAGATCTTTCAACAAAAATATTCTTCATTGAAAGGAGTGTCTACTTTGAAGAAAGTCCCTCTCATGCATATCATGAACAACATGCCACCACTTATGTGCTTCCTCCTCTTATGGATTTGAGAGATAATACATGCAGTCATTCTGATCTAATTTCATTTATTTTTGAATCTAATTCAAAGGAACATGAGCATGCATGTGTTGATCCACATCCATTTCCTGATTGGGCTTCCAAGTGATGATTCAGTATCCCCTATGAGAAATTAAAGAACAAGGAGCTTAAGCGAGATATATGTTGCCCTTCATGCACTCTCAACTATCGAGGCCATCATGACATTGCATGCCTATGTGGTTCTAGCATCTGACCCTCAGACTTATGTAGAAGCTGCAAGGAATCCTTTTTGGGAAGCAGCCATGGAGGAGTACAACTCCCTCATAGCAAACAACACTTGGGACTTTGTTCCACTTCCTTCCAATCACAAGCTTGTTAGATGTAAGTGGGTCTATAGGACAAAGCAAGGTTAGTAGCCAAAGGCTTTCAACAAGTTCATGGCATTGACTATGACGTGACTTTTGCTCGAGTGGCAAAAATGGACTCCATTAGGATGACTCTTGCCATTGCAGCAGTAAGAAGGTGGGAGGTTCCCCACATGGATGTGAAGAATGCATTTCTTCACGATGATCTTGAGATGGAAATCTACATGGAGCAACCACAAGGGTATGTACAAAATTCATCCTTGGTATGCAAACTCAAGAAGTCACTCTATGGCCTCAAGTAGGCACCTAGAGCTTGGTATTCTAAAATGGACTCTTATCTACTATCTCAAAATTTCATGTGATGCAAATCTGATCCAAATGTTTATATGATGAGAACAACTATCTCTCTATTGATCATAGTGCTCTATGTAGATGATCTACTAATAACAGGTAGTTCAACTACAACCATTGCTGCAATTAAAACTACTTTGCATGATAGATTTTCCATGACAAACATGGGTCTCCTACACTTTTTCCTTGGACTTGAAATCAACCAAAAAGAATTAGGAATTAAAATTGCTCAATCCAAGTATGCGAGAGATCTCCTAGTTCAGTTTCACATGACTAACTGCAAGCCAACAACTGCACCTTTCCTATCAGGGGTAAAGCTTGACAATGGCAAGGATACACCATTGGTTGATTGCACACAATATCGTCAGCTTGTGGGGAGTCTTCTTTATCTCACTCACTCTCGTCCAGATCTCTCATATGCAGTGGGGGTTATTTCCAGATACATGCAGGAGTTGCATGAGATACATTGGAAAGCTACCAACTATATACTTCGATATGTCCAGGGCACTATCTGCTATGGGATTCATTATTCAACAGGATGTACTTTGGATCTCATTGGCTACACTGATTCTGACTGGGCTGGTGATAACATTGATCGCAAGTCCACTTCAGGATATGTTCTTAGTTTGGGATCTGGCCCCATTTGTTGGTCAAGCAAGAAGCAATTTGTCATTGCTTTATCATTAGTAGAGGCCAAATATAGAGGTGCAGTCAATGTTACCATTCAAGCCATTTGGTTGTAGAACTTCCTAACTGAGCTCGATATCCTCTTTGATCGTCTAACTGTCATTTGGTGCGAGAATCAAAGTACACTAAAGTTTTACAGAGATCCCATACAGTGACACCGGACCAAACACATCGAGATCCACATGTACTACATCTGAGGATTGATACATGATGGGGTCATCGACTTGCAGTACTATCCCACTTCTGAACAGAATGCCGACATCTTCACAAAGACTTTCACTCAGCAGAAGTTCCACTTTGTGCGAGACATTCTTTGTTGGCAAATGGTCAGTGCTCCCCATGGGATTCGTGACATGGACTAACTGTCTCCTATGGATTCATTAACTCTAGCACTTGTATCGTAAATTGATAGGTTGACCTTTTGGTTTAACGACAATCGTGGGCCAACAATTGGTATCAAAGCCAAAGGTCACGAGTTCAAATTCCCCCAAGTAACGTTGGGGGGGAGTTTGTTGGTAGATGGTCAGCACTCCCCGTGGGATTTGTGACATGGACTAACCACCTCCTGTGGATTCATTAACTCTGGCACTTGTATCAGAAATTGACAAGTTGACCTTTCGGTTTAATGGCAATCGTGGGCCAACACTTCTTGGGGTGAAGGACACTGCAACATAGTAGTTGCCATGCATAGTTTGCATTTTTTTAGGGGGTTTTGTTCTCACAGGGTTTTCCCTCTTTCCTCCTTCCTTTCCTCAGGGTTCTATCTCCCTAGTTACACTCAAGGGGGGTGTTAGCGCAACTTAGCAACTTCCTATTTTTTCTGGGATAATTATTGCTGCTTTGTTTTATTGTAAGCTAACTAAGGAATATCTCTGCCTTTTCCTTAAATGCCCCTGCTTTTCCTCCATGATTTATTCCTACATTGGCTTTATCTTTGTAAATTCATGCAATTTGTTTGTGAATACTCAGAGAGTTGTTTTTTCTTTCTTGCTCTAAATTTTTCCTCTGTTCACCTGCATGTTCTGTTCTTATTTTCCAGCTAGATCCATACTATGTTGTGCAGGTTTAGCTAAAATTTTACAATTAGGTGATATCTGATAATAAATCCAACAATGGCGTTCTATAGCCAATAATGTTTGTGCAGTCTTGTGTAATCTGAATGTAATGAAACAATTGTGACCCAACATGTAAGAAGGCCCATTGCAATAAATTTTGTGATAAGGGTTTAATGATAATTGAGTAAATTGTTTATTCAGTATTTGTATCTTGCCAATATTCTATTGTGTTGTGGTAACTTGTAGTTAAACTTATATTGTGGGCTGCATGGTTGGACAATCCTTCTTGGACCTTCCCACCATGACTACATCAACCACAACATCAATAAATCAATAAAATAACAAGGATGTAAACTTCTCAAGTGAAACAAGATCAAACCAATAACCATTCCCATCATGAGGGAATATGCCCAAAACCATCTCCTACACTCCTCAAAAATAAAATACAAAAAAACAAAAACAAACAACCACCATTAAACTGAATGATGTTTAAGTAAAATGGTCAAAATTTAGAAATAATTTCTTAAGAAAGAACTTCGACCTGGTTGTGCAAACTCGTGATCAGAATAAAAGATTTTAGTTCTTGGTTTTCCTTGACCTAAAACTCTCTGCTGATTTTCTTATATGAACTTGTTCACGTTTCCATACTGACTACCAAAAACCTACTCAAACAAATTAGTTTGGTAGACCAATTCTTGTGTGACCAAACTTCATACCAAACAATCAAGTCTATTGTTTATCGATCACATGAGAGAAAAAGTTAGTAAACGACAATCAGATATATTCTGTATAAATATACTCGATGTGTATGGTGGCCGATATATTCCGTATAAATGTACTTGATGTGATGAATCGATTTGATGCGAGCATCTTATCTTTGCTTATATTTATTGTACCATTTAGTTTAAATGTCTAGATTTACCATTCTATCTTCCGCAATTGAGAGAGAGATTGAGATTGAGATTGACAGAGCGCGTGGAAGGAGCGTAGTTGATATCATTTGCTCTTGTTTTAAATTATATTTTGATCTTTTGGAAATGGAAACATCATATATCACAGAGAACGATTATGAAACTTCATCATATCAAATAGCATTGTGCACTGCAAATACTAAATAAAATATATAAAGCAATGGATGACTTAGCTTAAGCACCATACTCGGCAATCGAGGAAATCACCAAACCTTTATATCATATCACTAAGTTGTAATCTTTACCTTTAAAGTTAAAGATTTTGTTCGAGTATATTCTTATGATAACATAATCCATCCTTCGTCAGCGCTCACTTAACTTTTTTTAAAAATACTTTTCTATTAGAAAAATATTATAGAGGTGAAACATGCATACTTATACTTTTTCTCATTTGTTATGGATTGATTTTATTCATTTGTTATGGATTGATTTTATTCTTTTGTCCTTGTAATATTTTAATGTTTAAATGGCATGTTTTTATGTCTTAAGTTAAATCTAATCTGAATTTGAGTCTCTTCACCGAGTGAATCTAGATTTTATCCTTAATGTTAATTATTTTGGGGCTTGG
The DNA here is from genome assembly GCA_027924645.1 of Cunninghamia lanceolata. NCBI lineage: Eukaryota > Viridiplantae > Streptophyta > Pinopsida > Cupressales > Cupressaceae > Cunninghamia > Cunninghamia lanceolata. The sequence continues at coordinate 2,138,750 of BSBN01000887.1, forward strand.
TTCAATATTTAAGTTGTCTTAAACCTATTTTTTTAAGGATCAAATTTAATCATTGTCCCAAGTCAAGTCAATCTAAACTAGTCATTACCCACCAACTCAAGTGTGAAATATCCAAATTTGAATGTTAGGGTATTTTATAAAAGGACAAAGCCCTAGGTCATTTCATCTCTCCACAATCCATCTATCATATCATTTGCATGATGTTACAAGAGAATTGCATCAACACCTACAAATCATAAAGGTAGATACATAAGCCTTTGCATTCTAATTAGCATATTTATATGAACTTACCATATCCTTGAATTGATCAAAGGGGCTCAACTAAGGCAAAAAGTGGGAAGTTAGTTAACTTCACTTTTGTAACATATCAAGTTCCAATAGTATTCTTAAGCACCTTTGTTTGCAAATACATAGAAGTGAAAAGCAATTTGAAAACCCAAAGTAAATAGTTCAAGGCCAAACATAAAGTTCAAGGACACATAAAGATCAAGGCTGTGAATTTCTAGATTAGGGGCACATGTGTGCTTCTAAACCTTGATAGAGAATAATTCATTTCCCAATATGTTGCATCTCCACTATCGAACATCCAATAGAAAAAAAATTGATTTGGATTATTGAGCGTGCATTGCATCAAAACATCTATTGTTAGATATAGAGTTGAGCATTGTTGCGGCTTGCTATCACAACATGCCCAAACTTTCATAAAAAAATTGACCCCCTTGAAATTTTGATATTGATGACTATATTGGTCACTTCACTTATCAAATATGTTTGGTTTTTGGTTATCATCTTGTTTGATTTTATCTTGAGTTAAAACCCAATATCAAAAATTTAATCAATTTATATATTTAGATTTAATTGGGTTCTTATGGTTATTTTAGTAGTCATAATTATATTACATTTATTAATAAATATTAAAGATAAACTATGTATTTGAAAATAAAAGTCCCCAAAAAAAACTCAACCCAATTTTATTATATAAATTATTTTTAATTGAGGAGGAAAAAAAGGAATAGAGGGCTCTTTTATCTCCAATTCACTCTCAAATCCAATTTAGGTTAAATGCATTAACATTTTATTTCATGACAAAGGTTTTGAGTTAAAATGGTCATTTCTTTTGGTTTTAATCTATTACCACATTATTATTGATTAGTTATTTGTACGTGCTAATTGAAATAGATGATGTGGAGGTTAACTTTCATATATACAATAATATTATGTAATATTTAGTTAATAGGCTATTTGTTTGAGATTGTGTGAGTGGAAGATTCTTTTTTCTATGAGAAAATTGTCAGACAGTTTGGCAAGTATATCATCTATTTTAGAAGTTCGGCAACTATAGAGATGGAAACCCTTCCTTCTGTACATCTACACAACATGTTGAAAATACATAACACCCTCTCGCAACTACTTTTTCTCTTAGGAGTCTGATCAGGAAGAGATTCAATCAACATGAAGACTACACCTACCTCAATGGCATTCATTCTAGGGCACCAACTTTTTGGAGGTGATTGCAATCAACATTTCAAGGGCATGCATGATAACCATCTTGACTTAAATTTTCCTATCGACATAACCATTGCACCCCCAAATAATGCAATCTACTAGAATTAATGTCAAAACAAGATGGATATTATGGGGAAGGCAAGTCAAATTTTAGTTTTAGGTTTGATATGAAAATATACTCTAACATTTGAATAATCAAAAGTAAAAATCCTACACCCGATAAGGCTATCCAAATTGATTTTATTTCAAAGAAAAGGTAAATCAGAGCAAAGAAAGAACTAAAAGGAAACTCTAAGGCTTGATGATATAATGGACCCGATGTGGTTTGTAGGATTGGTTTTAGAAATCCTTCACATCTAGGTGTTCTTACAAGTGGAAAAATGTATGTTCTTACTATAGATGATGGAAATGTTAGAAGACTATAAAACATAAAAGAAGCATAAAAATAATAAATATACCTCAAATCTTCACACAATCCATTCTCCTTGATAAGATGGCGGAATGCATGCACCCAAGAAGCAATTCCTAGCTATATCCAATGCAAAATGAATGTCGATTGGTCTATTCTAATGAACACAAGTGAAGAAAAGGATTTAGCAATGGGATGAGAGGATTTTGGCATAAATTGGATGCTTGAAGACTTGATGATGAAAATGCTTGGAGATAGCTTGTATTTATAGATTTTTAGAGGATTTTTTTTTATCAATGGTGGAGGTTTGAAGTGGAGATCCAATGGTGGAGATTTCATAGTGAAATCAAGGTCTAGGGTTGCATCATCAAAATTAGAGGGCTAACAATATTTTAGAATTTTAAATTCCATTCTTGGGAAGGCTTTGCATTAAATAGGATAATGAATTATGAATGAATTAAAAATTCATTTATGTGGGGGGGGTGAATTAAAAATTAGATTTTATGGATGAATGAGATGAGAATTGACACGTGCATGGATTTGGAAAGGTGAGGTGGAGACATGTGTGAGCTTTATTATTTAAATAATCCTCTTTGCATGAATGAGGAAAGATGAGGTGGAGACACATGTGACTCCCCTTAATTAAAAAATGTTAATTTTTTAATCAAGTGTGGGAAGATGGAATAATGGGGAGTTAGGATAATTAATTAAGTGATTAACTTAATTAATATGGTTGTTAGAAATTAGGAGATGAGTTAATTAGTGGCATGAATTAATTAAGGATTTACTTAATTAATTTGGGTCTAGGGGCTAGGTAGGGTATGCCAACTTATTAAATAAATGATATTTATTTAATTAGCCTAGGTTTAGTCATGGGCTAGGTGGATTAATTAAATAAATGTATTTTATTTAATTAATTTAGGTTAGTGGTAAAGGATGGAATAATCAATTAAATAAATTATGACATTTATTTAATTAATTATGAACAAGGGACTAAGGGGAATAGTTAAATTAATTAAATAAATTGATTTTATTTAATTAATCAGGGAAGGGGATAAGTTGGTGCAAGCATGTTAGGGAATGGTAGCATGGGTTATGCCATTTTCAGATGTCTACATTTTGCCCCTCCTTGATGTGGCGTCATGACCAAGTGGAAGTGGTGTTAGATCAAAGAATTTTGAATTTTTGTCCCAGCTGACGAGGAGAGGAAGAATGGATGAGTGATGTTCCCTTGAGAGATTGAGTGGAAAAAAACAAAAAACAAAAATAAAAATAAAATTTTGGGCAAACTCTTGAAAAGGAGAAAATGGTGATAAAGACAGGATTCAGGATAAAAAATGGGATCAATAAGAGGAAAAAAGGTGAAAATAGATATGTCTGGTGGCCTGGGGGTGAGAAGGTAGGGTTAGGGATTACGTGGCATGTATAGATAGGCTATGGGGCCCCAACATGCCACATTTGCATACCTAAGCTTGTTGACTAAGAGAGAGAAGAGAGCGATAGTGATGGCACAGAGAAGGATTCCACGCAAGGCACACTAAGCTGAGAGGGTTTGGGAGTACCAGTGACCTCTGCAAATTGGCAAGCCAGTATGTCACCTATCCTTCACTTTGTCATTTTTGGGTTTCAGGTCATTTCAGGCATTGAATGAGGGTAGGTTAGGTGTCGTAGCGCCTGCGTGCAAGTGCATAGTGCTAGAGGTCAGGTGATTAGTGTATGTGTCTTAGTCAGTACTTTCAGTGTGGTCAAAAGATGGTAGTACTATTTTAGTGCTTAGGGTAGGCAAAGTAGCGCTTGGGGCTGGGTTAGCGCCAATGCTATGGATTTTAGTGCTTGTAGCTAGTTAAGTGCTTGTGCTAAGGAAGGTAGTGCTTGAATCCAGAATGGTACTAGCGCAAAGGGGAATGGCACATGCATCTATTTTTGGTGCTTGTAGGGAATAGAGTAGCGCTTGCATCTGGAGTGATGCTAGCATAAATTAGAGTAGCGTCGGCATCTGAAATGGCGCTAGTGTGAAATGGGATAGAGCTTGCGTCTATAATGGTGCTAGTGTAAAGTGGAATAGTGCCTACGTCTGAAATGGTACCAACATGAAATGGGATAGCGCCTTCATTTGGAATGGTGCAAAGGGTTGGTCTATTAGTACCTACATGCAATTTGGCACTTAAGTGAAGATTGTTAATGCTTGTACACAGTTTGTAGAAAAAGGTTTGACTTGATGACTTGGTGGATGCAGGATGTGCTTCTTTCACTTTAGTCGAGGGAGCATCAACCACTAGCATTGTCATTGAGGGATGGATTGACATAGGCAGAGTGTAGTCAATTGAGGGTGATTGGTTTGATGTCTATTGCAGAGATGCTAGCCCTTCGGGCTAATCGAGCCATGATGACAGCTCTAATAGAGCATTAGCACAGTGAGAGTTGTTCATTTGTGTTGCCACGAGGGAGATGACGATCACCCTCAAGGACATTTGGAGGATTTTGTGGATTCCCATCTGTGGTGAGTAGGTGGTGTATGATCAGGCTGTCGGATTGGTGGTGCTGCATCATGTGTTTTCCCCTACTCAGGTCCCTATAGACCTGTCAGGGAAGGAGATGATGTGGAGAGATTCTATGGGGGCATTGGGAGGTTTAGAGCTATATACTTGTGGAGTTATAGTTGGGTTGTTGCTGCCAGATAGGAAATCACATGGATTCCTATGGGATGGGGGGTTGTTTTGGAGAAGATGATGGCTTAGAGTGAAGTTTATGCATGGGGGCCATGTTTACTGGCCCAATTATACCATGATATGCATCTGATAGTATATCATTGTGGGGTGAGTGTTGGTTGTGGAGTGACGCTCCTCCATGTTTGGGCTTGGGAGCATATTATGGTTACCTGACCATAGTGCTCATAGGTACAGCCTTAGTTTATGTTGTATGTATATGGATATGGAGGTATATTGCTACATCGGGGGCTAGGAGGGCGATGGTACTGGAGGCATGTTTTTGATGATTTGACGACAGTGGTGTGGCACCCAGTGATAAGTTGCAAGATGTGGATTGATGATGATGTTCATCTACCATTTACTTGACAACCTCAATACCTAATTGGTAGGACCGAGCATATTTTGGATAGGTACCTCCCTGAGTGGGTACAATGGTAGTTTGGTTTACGACAGGATGTGCCTCAGGTAAAGGTGATTTTTTGCTCGGGTGAGATGGGAGGCTAGACGATGGGAAGAGGGACTAGATGTAACCATGGTGATTGCAGAGTTCTAGTGTTTGGTAGCAATTGCTTGGGACTAGGGGTCAGTTGTGGCTGATGCAGGCATGACTCCAGAGTATGATGCCTGGTGGGCGAGATTCAAGTTGTTCGACTGACCATTCCAAAGGGTTAGTTGGTGGCGGTAGAGACAGATAGTGAGGAGGAGGAAGAGGATGATGATGGTGGTGGTGGTGGTGGGGGTGGTGGTGGCGGTGATGGTGATCAGATACATATTTTGGCAGTTGTTGCAATAGGGGGACCAGATAGGGGGCGTTGAGTATGTCCTAGGGTGGAGGTACTGGTAGGAGTGGGTGGGATGGAGAGGATATGGATACCCTAAGGGATCAAGTGGTGAGCCCGGAGGATGAGGTGGTGAGTGTCTCAACAGAGCGAGATGGGGAGAGGGTACCTCGCTAGAGTTTTGATACTATGAGGCAAAGGGCCAAGGCACATGTATCCCAACTGCATCAACAGGTGAGGCAATTGCAAGGGCTAGTGGATGGTAGTGGGATGGCATAGATGTGGGGGACTACACTCCTATGTAGCAGAGTTGGGCATGGCTATGGTGTGGGTGAAATATTACCATGCCCTATATCATGTAGTGGTGTTAGCAGATCAGAGGGTGGCTAGTTATATCCACTCACACTCAAGGGAAAGTAGGTCCATGAGGATGCGGACACCATCGGTGACAGGGCCAATCAGGCATCCTCCTTTGTTGATGCCTCCACCAATTGCTATATTAGGGGGTACAGGAGCAGCTAGGCAACCTCCAATAGTTGTGACTCTAGAGACTATAGGGGCGAGGCCTTCCAGAGCACCACAATCATCATCGCCTCATTCTCCCACTCCTTCACATCAGGGGAGTTCAATTTCATGATTTTGTATATGCCTGCAGGCTTATGTATTGTAGACATTGATGGATTTGGCCCTTCAGGCACGTTTTTGTATCATGACCAATTATATATAAATGAGATGGATGTATGTATTTGTTGGTGACCTACATGATATGATCATGTGTTTTATGATGTATGTTACATGATGTATGATTATGGTTTTATGTGATGGATATTATGGGTAATGGATGATGTAATGGTTTAAGTTATAATTTGTGTTGTGGATCATGTGTTTATGATGATGTTGGTTTTATGGATGCATTTATAGATTATGATGTGGATTATGATATGTATTATATGTTTTATGGATGCATTTATGGATTATGATGTGGATTATGATATGGATTATATGGTTTATGGATGCATTTTGATTCATGGATGTATGATTATGGATCATGATGTGGATTATGATTTTGTTATGGATATGGATGCTAAATGATTAATGATTATGTAATGGTAATATGATGATTATGATATGGATGATAAAATATATTGGTGATATGATGATTATGGTTATGTGGATGTAGGTGTAATGTGGATACAATGGGAATGGATGATCCTGATCATGATACAAAATGTCATTGATGGGGGGATGGGTAGGTGGGTGGGTGGGGGAGATACATGCTTGCTAGGGGAGGGGTGGTAGTTAGTTGGTAAGAGTTATGGGTGTATTGGTTAGGAGGTGTTCGGGTGGGATTTAGTCATTATTTTAACTAATACAAAGCCATAGGTAGGGGTGTTATGGGAAGATATGGTTTTTTGGTAGGTTGGATGGGTAGTTATGTTAGTTTTAGGATAGACAATTGAGAGGGGGGGTGAATCAGTTGTCTCAAAACTTTATTTTCTTTAAACACTTAAATCCTTCTTGTATTTCAACAACATAATAATAATTCAATCATGAAGCACAATGCAATAATTCAAGAGCAGAAACACATTGACACATATGACACCAAGATTTTAACATGGAAAACTTGGTTAAGGGAAAAACCACGGGATGACTAACCCAAGATTGTATTCTCTGTTAAAAGAATATGAGGAACAAAATGGCACTTGCCAATTAGGGCTCACTACTTGAGCACACTGCTCACAAGAGGTCCACTACCTACAGGAGACACACTGTCTACAGAATAATAAATATTAAATACTTGAACTAGAGATTAGCATCTTCACCATGCTTGAGTCAGTTCCATTTAAGCTCAATACTTCTGCTCTTCTTTTCGCTCTTCTCCTCTCTACCACACTCTCATCTCCACAAGGATACTTTGAAATGACTTCACAACTCTTATTTATACAAGACATCAACTTTGGGATAATCATCAAAGTCAACACAATACATATTTTATTTTATTATAGACAAAATACACAAATACAACTTGATTTGTTACAAGAACTTCATGCGTATCACCACACTATCGGCCACACATATCTAGGACTTCAATCTTCTTAGAGGAACATGCCATGCTTCACAGAACATCTTCAAGATCATCTGTAAGATGTGTAAAACATCCGGTTGGTGAAGATTAGGAAGAACATCATCATCCGGAAGTAAATCTTCAATTACGAGCTCAATCTTCAATGCAGACCGCCAACATGAACTAGACACAATCTAGAGACCCCTACAAGCTTGCATGAATCATGAAGAACATCCACACCACTTCTGCTCACTGAAATCATTCACATCTTCATTTGGAACCTTAAGAACATAGTTTGTCATCACTATCACATTAGAATAAATGCTTGCGGACCTCCAGACCACGAACCAATTAAGTTGTCAATTCACATTGGCTTCCTAAACACTCCACCAAATCTGCAGAACAAGATATTGCATTTTTGGATCTCACTGGACCTATTTGTGTCACTCTATCACCTCTGAACATTTGCTAGAACCAATTTTGCTCATATGGCCATAACTTCTACAAATCTTCATGCGGACCTCTCAAATCTTGACTAGATCATCTTTAGACACATATCTACAAACCCTTTGATACACATTCTCTGATCTTCATCTATCTGGGATCTTTGCTTCAGAGAACTTCATTGTCTTCATTGTTCTTCTTTGAGACTAATTTTCTCAATATCCTCAGCACACAGCTCATCCAATCCTTGACATCAATGCAACAGGAGTATGTTGACATCAATGACAACACCGGTTAGGCCCATACTTGCAACAATCTCCCCCTTGTCATTGATGGCAACATATGATGTGAAAAACTATTTTAACCATCAAGACAAGAACTTCTCCTCACTAACTGACATAGCTCCCCCTATCAACAGCAATCATTCATATGTCTTCTCTTTCTTTATTGCTCCCCCTTTGATCAACAACCATTTTTGTTTTTCACATGTCTTCTCTCTCCCTTTGACATCAATGGCAAAGGGCACATACTTGCATCAATCAGAATCATATAGACTGCTCCCCCTGAGTAGTAGATTCTTATCATCAATCCAAACCACAAGATATGACTATGAGATCCACCGGACTGATGCACATCAGTGCACCTTACTTCAGAACTGGAGGGGTAATAACCCCTAACTTCTCCTTGAGATACTCAAAAGAGTCCTTAGGTAGAGGTTTAGTAAAAATGTCTGCAATCTGATCCTTGGAGGGCACAAACTCCAATCTGACTTCATTCTTGTTCACTTGCTCTCTCAAAAAGTAAAACTTGATGGATATATGTTTTGTCTTTGAATGCAACATTGGATTTTTTGATATATTTATTGCACTTGAATTATCACAGAAGATTGTGATAGGTTCCTCATACTCTACTCTAATGTCTCCTAGCATTTGCTTCATCCACAATACTTGAGTGCAATTACCTGTTACTGCAATATATTCTACTTATGTAGTGGACAGAGATATTGCCTCTTGTTTCTTGCTCAGCCAAGAAACCAATCTTTTCCCTAAAAAGAATGCACCACCACTGGTACTCTTCCGGTCATCCACATCTCCTGCCCAATCCGCATCTGTATATGCATGAAGAGAGAAATCATGATCTCTAGGATATCATAAACCATACTCAACTGTTCCTTTTAGATATCTGAGAATCCTCTTGATTGTCATGACATGAGATTCGCTAGGATCATCTTGGAATCTAGCAACAAGACCAACAACATTCATAATGTCAGGTCTAGTTTGAGTAAGATACAGTAGTCCTCCAATCATTGACCTATACCTTTTTTGATCAGCTTAGGAGAGTCATCATCTTTTCTTAGTTTACATCCAGTTGCCATGGGAGTATTCATTGGTTTTGAGTCTTCCATCCCAAATTTCTTCAACAATTCTTTCACATATTTGGTCTTTGAAATGAAGATTCCTTTCTTTGTTTGAGTGATTTACAGACCCAAGAAGAAATTCATTTCCCCAAACATGGACATCTCAAATTCACTTTTCATTTGATTTGCAAAAGTTTTGCACATACTATCTCTTCCTCCAAAAATGATATCATCAACAAATACTTCAACAATCAAGATATTTTCATGATCAATTTTGAAGTACAAGTTATTGCTAGCAGTACCTTTGTTGAAACCAATCTTCAAAAGATGCTTATCTATTATTTCATACCAGGCTCTTGGGGGTTGTTTGAGTCCATACAGTGTTTTCTTCAACTTGCAGACCATATCACCATGATCAGACAATTGAAATCCATCTAGTTGCTCAATGTATACTTCTTCTTCCAAGTCACCATTCAGGAAAGCAGACTTGACATCCATCTGATATACTTTGAAATCCTTGAAGGCAGCAATGGCAAGAAATAATATGATTGCTTCAATTCTTGCCACCGGAGCAAAAGTTTCTTCAAAATCAACTCCTACTTGAGAATAACCCTTGCAAACCAATCTGGCTTTGTTTCTAACTACTTCACCATCTTCATTCAGTTTATTCCAAAAGACCCATTTGGTTCCAATCACATTTTTGTTTCTAGGTCTGGGAACAAGATCCCAAGTGTGATTTTTCTCAATCTGCTTCAACTCTTCCTTCATTGTTTTAGTCCATCTTTCATCATTGCATGCTTCACTTACTGTCTTTGGTTCAATCTTTGAAATCAAACAATACTTTTCTGAGTCTTGAGCAATCTTTCTTCTTGTTTGAACACCTTTGCTTTTATCACCTATGATTTGGTCTTCAAAATGTTTCAGTCTTACATATCTGGGAGTTTTGGGAATTTCTTGCACTTCTATTTCTTGGATAGGTTCATTCAAACTTATCTCTTCTTCCTGTATTTCAGTATTCTCTAAATCAGTCTGGATCTGAATTTCAGAAGGGGCTTGAACCAAAACATCATTCTGATCATCTTCTTCATATTCATAAAACCTGGAGGGTTTTTCAATGCCTCCATCAACCTTGACATTTGTACTTTCTATAATCTTTCTCAATCTCTTGTTATAACACTGGTATGCTTTGCTTTGAGTAGAATAACCCAAGAATATTCCTTCACTTCTAGCATCAAATTTGCCAAGGTCTTCATCTCTTTTAATGTAACATTTACTACCAAAGACTCTGAAATACTTTACAGTGGGAGTGATGCCAAACCAGAGTTCATAAGGGGTCTTACCAATATTGCTTCTGATTTGTACTCAATTAAGAGTATAGACAGCAGTGCTTACAACTTCTCTCCAGTAGATTTGAGGAACATTTGCTTCCATCATCATGGTTCTAGATGCTTCTTGGATGGTCTGATTCTTTCTCTCCACGACTCCATTCTGTTGTGGAGTCCTTGGAGTAGATAACTGTCTTTTTATCCCATGTTTCTCACAGAATTTTATGAACTCTCCGGATGTGAATTCTCCACATCTATTAGACCTAAGACACTTTATGTTTAACCTGGTTTCATTTTCTACCATAGTCTTGAATATTTTGAATTTCTCAAGAGCTTCAGATTTCTCTTTTAGAAAAGTCACTCACATCATCTGGGAATGATCATCAATTAGTAACATGAAATATCTATCATCTTGCAAACTCCTAATTCTTGCCAATCCACATAGATCAGTATGTACTAAGTCCAACAATCTAGTAGAAGATTGTTCCTTACTTTTGAATGTGAATTTGCTTTGCTTACCCAATTGGCATTCTTTGCACAAACTTTTAGTAGGTTTCACCAGCCTTGGAAGATCTCTTACATCTTGAGTGTTGCTTATCTTGATGATATTATCAAAATTCACATGACACATTCTCCTATGCCACAACCAACTCTGATCAATTTGAACAAATAAACAACTTTTTCCAGTACCAACCAACTGCAAGATGTTACCTTTTGTTTGAGTACCGAATGCAATCTCTGTTCTAAAACTTTCAAAGATCTTACATTTTCCATTTTTGAATTGGAGATCATAGCCTTTGTCCACCAACTACCCAACATTGAGAAGATTGTGCTTCAGACCTTCAACATATAGTACATCATTGGTTTTGTTCTTTCCATCAAAAGAAATAGTTCCTTTACCTCTAATTTTGCTAGCATAATTATCACCAAATTTTACAACTCCTTCATATCTTTCCAAATCTATGAACTTATTTTTGTCACCAGCCATATGGTGGGAGCATCCACTGTCAATGACCCAATCATCCTTTTCTTCAACTTGGACAGCCAAAGCTCTTTCTATCATTTTATGATTAACAGATTCAGAGGGCATTGGATCTTCTTCCTTGATGGCAATAAACACCCAGTCACTTCCAGATTTGTTTCCTGTCTCTGATTCATCATCTGTTACTCCTTCATCATCATCTTCATGAACATAGTAACATTTCTTTTAGAATCTTGATCTGTTTGGATTTGTCCTTGAAAATCTTTCCAGACATCTTGAGGCAAAATGACCAATCTTGTTGTAGTTGAAACATTTGAAGGGCAATTTTCCTTCATACTTGCCAGATCCTCTTGGCAGTCTTTTTGCAATGAGGACTTCAAGTTGAGTAGCTTCTGCTTCATCTTCTTCCAGATCTTTTCTTGCATTTTCATACCATGATAGTTTCTTTGAGGAGTTCACCTGAATCATACCTTTGTTTACCTTTTATAGAGGCACTAGCTTTGAATGCAGATTCAGTCTTGGGGGGGCATCTCCAAACTCAACCAATTCAAATGCAGCTAATTTTCCAACCAATTGATCTCTTGTGATATTTGATAAAGATGTGAACTCTTCAATAGCAGTAACCTTGTGTTTGTAAGCAGGAGGTAGGGATCTGAGAACTTTGGCAACAATCTCATCTTCATCCAAGGTTCCATCAGCACACCTAATGCCACAAATAAGCTCATTAACTTTTGGCATAAATGTAGTGATATTTGCATCTTCATTCATCTTCAGGTTTTCAAATTTTCCTTCTAGACTCTGTAGCTTGGCACATTTAACATATTTGTTTCCTTCATGCAGAAGTTCCAGTTTTTCCCAAATCTCATATGCAATTTTTAAATCTATAACATTTGTCAACTCTGAATCAGAAAAGGCACTTAGTAAAGCTTCTTTAGCCTAAACATTGTCTTCAGCATCTTTGATTTCATCTACAGTTGTCAGACCATTCTTTGGAGGAACATACTTCTTTGAAGTTATGGTCCAATATTGCATTCCCATACATTGCAAGTGACATTCCATGCAGCTTTTCCAAAGAGTGTAATTAGTTCCATCAAACCTCAGACTATCCTTCTTGTAGGAGGACATTCTAGATCTCCTCAAGCGGTTAAGCTCTTTTAAAGGAACTTAGCTCTGATACCAATTGTTAGTTTTAGGACAGACAACTGAGAGGGGGTGTGAATCAGTTGTCTCAAAACTTTCTTTTCTTTAAACACTTAAATCCTTCTTGTATTTCAACAACATAATAATAATTCAATCATGAAGCACAATGCAATAATTCAAGAGCAGAAACACATTGACACATATGACATAGAGATTTTAATGTGGAAACCATGCTTAAGGGAAAAACTATGGGGTGACTAACCCAAGATTGTATTCTCTGTTAAAAGAATATGAGGAACAAAATGGTACTTTCCAATTAGGGCTCACTGCTTGAGCACACTGCTCACAAGAGGCCCACTGTCTACAGGAGACACATTGTCTACAGAATAATAAATATTACATACTTGAACTAGAGATTAGTATCTTCACCATGCTTGAGTCAGTTCCATTTAAGCTCAATACTTCTGCTCTGCCTTTCACTCTTCTCCTCTCTACCACACACTCATCTCCACAAGGATACTTTGAAATGACTTCACAACTCTTATTTATACAAGACATTGACTTTGGGATAATCATCAAAGTCGGCACAATACATATTTTATTTTATTACAGAACAAATACACAAATACAACTTGATTTGTTACAAGAACTTCATGCGTGTCACCACATTGTCAGCCACACATATCTAGGACTTCAATCTTCCTAAAGGAACATGCCATGCTTTGCAGAACATCTTCAAGATCATCTGCAAGATGTGTAAAACATTTGGTCGGCCAAGATTAGGAAGAACATCATCATCCGAAAGTAAATCTTCAATTACGAGCTCAATCTTCAATGCAGACTGCCAACACAAACTGGACACAATCTAAAGACCCCCACAAGCTTGCCTGAATCACTAAGAACATCCACACCACTTATGCTCACTGAAATCATTCGCATCTTCATCCGGAACCTCAAGAACATAGTTTGTCATCACTGTTGCATTAGAATAGATGCTTGCGAACCTCCAGACCATGAACCAATTGAGTTGTCAATTTCACATTGGCTTCCTAAACACTCCACCAAATCCGCAGAACAAGATATTGCATTTCCAGATCTCACTGGACCTATTTGTGTCACTCTGTCACCTCTGAACATCTGCCAGAACCAGTTTTGCTCATATGGCCATAACTTCTCTAAATCTTCATGTGCACCTCTCAAATTTTGACTAGATCATCTTTAGACACATATCTACAAACCCTTTGATACACATTCTCTGATCTTCATCTATCTAGGATCTTTGCTTCATAGAACTTCACTGTCTTCACTATTATTCTCTGAGACTAATTTTCTCAATATCCTCAGCACACAGCTCATCCAATCCTTGACATCAATGCAACAAGAGTATGTTGACATCAATGACAACACCGGTTAGGCCCATACTTGCAACAAGTTATGTATGACTGGGTGTTAGTGGCAGAAAATGTCACATTAGTTCTATAAAAACCACATGATTTGGTGGGTGTAGGTCTAGTCGGGAAGTTTGATGGGTGGTTGGGTGGATAGGTGGGGGGATTGTGAGTCCTTATGTTTTTGAGGATGCAGGCAAGGGATGATGGGTTGATTTGGTTAAGGGTTATGTGTGTGTTTATTGGGGGGAATGGTTGGGAAGTAACATGAACAAGCTTTCCAGAGGGGGGATTAGGAAGTGGGTAGGATTACTTAATCCTTACAAAGCCAAAAGCAGGTTGTAGAATGTACTATTCTAAGGAGTGGGTAGTAAGAGAGATTTTTCTATCAACCCTTGAAATAATTTCCTGAATCATGCTTGTATGGTTTGGGTAGGTGTGAATTGGGGGGTTACGGGGGGAGATCAAGGTTGGTTGAGGGGAAGGGGTTTGTTGGATTTGTTTGTTGGGATGAGGTGGTTGTGGGTGGTTTAGGATCTATTTGTTAGGATGGGAAAGTGGTTGTCTCTATCTTAATTAATGTAGAGCCAAGGTTAGGGATGTTATGGGTGATTCTGGATATGGATCTAGTCATGGGTGGCTGATAATATATGGGTTTGATTTGTGTATAAAATAGATTAGATAGGTTGGTTAAGGATGTATATTGTGCTAGTATGTTTTAGAGCACCCTATGTTTATTATAGAAAAGAGAATATTTTCATCAAGGTGTAAAGGACCAAGGTGATGATGTGTATCCAATTTTGCATGGACTTGATGCTCAAACAAAAGGGTGTTCTTAGACATGCCTAAGTTAGTACAATTTTGTCTAGATGTGGGGGAGAAAACTTAGAACATTAAAGTCTTAATGCACAGAAGGTATAAGCCTTAGATGCAAAGGAGAAATGGCATGCAAAAAGCTATCTCATCACATACAAGATATGAATGCTAGATGGAGTAATAAGGATATCAAACAAACGAAGCATACAACAACAAATGATTCCTACCTCATCCTATACCATTCAATTTATTCACCAAGATATAGAAGATCAAGGTGGTATTTTTTGAATAAGCATAGAATGGGTATCAAAAAGATATATCAAAACCAAAAAGACCAATTGATAGATGCACCAATAGCCATTGAATCTCTTGCCAAGAGTGTGGATAGATGTGATTGGACCATACCTAGTGTGGGAATGATATATCCTAAGGCATGGGTTGTGATGATGGATAGGATTGAGATTAAATGGTTGTATGGTGATTTGGAATGGTTGATCAAATGCGTTGCTATGTTTTCTAACTTCCTTTAAGCTCAATCGCTCTGACATGCTGTCCTCATATCTTATTACTTTGGGAGTTTTTTGAGATATTTTGATTTTTTTGGTATTTTTGGGATATTTGGATGTTTTTGTGTTTTTCTAGATATTTGGATGTTTTTTTGTTTTTCTAGATATTTGGATATTTTGTGTTTTTTTGGATATTTGGATGTTTTTGTGTTTTTTTCTTTATATTTGGATGTTTTTGTGTTTTTCTGGATGTTTTTGTGTTTTTTAGTATGCATACAAAGATCCAATTCCTTAGGTTCTTTGGCATGGAATGGTGATGGGCAGGTCGCAATGGGAGGGATTTTGACACTTAATGTTTTGTTGTATCAAGCCATGGTGCGTTAGGTATGAAGTGATAGAGGCTGAAGTACATATTGGTTATGTGAACAAGGACTTAGTAGATGGTGGATGTGACTATTACGCATGGTGCCTAAGACAAGTTTTCACCATGGTACTTATCCAAGGTGCCACTGAAGTGGTTTTCACTATTGGACAGATTTATTGCACTTAGTTTTTTGTACTTTTTTCTTTTTTATTTCTTTTTATTTTTTATTTGGGATATTTAATGAGTCGGGCATAAAATTTCTTGAGATGTATGATGTTCATTGGCTCATCTAGAGGCTGTCCCTTAGATGTTACTAGCTGATATGCTCCTGATCCATAACAGGTTCGTGAAAGTCAACTTTCACCGAAAGAGAGAGAACTCACCAGTAAGTTCACGATTTTTAGAATTTGCCGATAGGATGAGCAAGTGGCCCAAAGAGCTTAAGGAAGAAGGTGTTCTCAACATGAGGATTTTTCCGATAAGGCAAAAAAGTGCTAAAGGTTAGCTAGTTGGGAAATTGGTAAAAAGATAAACTTGCCAACAAGTTCGTGGAAGTGGAAGTTCGCCAATAAGGCAAAATGAGAAGGAAGTCAGAGGCAGGCTAGATTCGTGAAAGTGAGGATTCACTGATAGGGTAAAAATATAACAAAAATGAAGAAACCAAGGAGGAGAACTAGAAGTTCAAAAAATGAAGAAATCACCGACTGAAGAGAAGATAGAAAGGTTCATAAAAAATGGATTTTTGTTGATAAAGCCAAATATAGAGAGCCATAAAAGGAAAATCAATGAAATGTAATGCTTTAGAATATTTAAATAAATTTAAATATTTTAAAGTGTTGTAAAAGCTTGTAGATCACATTCCCTTGAAATCACGCCATTGTTGCAAAGAGAATTAAACACCTTAAGTATAAATGTTGTAGAAAAATTAGATTTAGGTAGCTTAAACAGTGGGAATTTTCAATGTGCCAGTACAAAGAAGTTACAAAATGAATCTACAGGTACATAGAAGGATTTCAGACCTTCCTTCTTCAATGCATCAGGTACCCATTCATGCAAGTGATCTTCCTCTACAGAGTTGTAGGCCTATCAGAAGCATGGCCATCGTTCCAAATTTGTAGGTTCTGAAAGGGCTTCTGAGCCAAAGTTTAATGCAGTGTGGCCACCTAGGCAAGGTAGTTGACTAATTTTTAACACCTATTGCTACATAATAGATTATGAAATTCTATATATACATGTAAGAAAGATGAAAAAGGGGTTGTTAGCTATTGTTTTGGGTTGTTATACTAGATAATTTGTTGTCACAGGTATTGTAATGTGATTGCAAGAACCAATAGAATTTGATGCATTGTGCCTGTAGCTAGGCCTTTGATGTCTTCTAGTCTGGTTCACCAATGAATGCAATCAGTTATTTTGTATCTATTTCTCCTACAACAAATTGTTATGCTTTGTAATAGCTTTCTAGCCTTCATGACTAATATAGACTGTTATTTTGCCTCTCTCTCAAGTTTTGTTCTGTGTTTATTTGAGAATTAGATGCTAGTATCATGGGCAAAATGACTCCTTTTTATCTTTAGTTCTCTGTCAAACCTCTATGTAGCTTATATAAGTCTGTGTGACCTTTTTACAATCTTGAAGTCATTGTTGTGTTAATTCAGACATATTTAAAACACATTATAAATCTAGTGCATCACCTCCCCTTTGAATTTCAGTATTTTCTTCCCCTTTCCCTTGTGAGCAGCATTAGATTCAGTTCAATTCTCTAAGCCTTTAGCTTAGAAAGAGGAACCAGCCTTCTCTAGATGTCTGATCTCAATTGCAAGGTCCCACACCTTGAGATCAGTCCCATTGTGTCATTGGAATGCTTGAACAGGCTTTAAGTAGGGTGCAATTCCACGTGATAACATTACTTATAATCAATCTTCAAGCCCAAGAACAAGTAGGCTAAATTCACCATTTCTATTCATTTTGTGGGTGCCAAATTTGAATAATTGAAATAAAACCTTGCAATTATGTAGTTAAAATACCAACCACTAATTTAGAGCAACGCATTCATCAATTTCAATTTTAACTGTCATATCAAATTTAGGGCATAAATGGGTGTTTAAATCTCTAACCCTTGTTTATTTAAACAGTTATTAGTTGTGAAAATATTGCTATGATAGGGTCGAATCATCAAATTAAAAAATTTAAAATGATGCCCTAGTTTAGGAGTATGCAAAATCGTTCCCTAAGCAAGATCCCCACAAACAAGTCAAAATTAAGAATCATAGAATAAATTATGAATTTGTAGCATTCAAATTTTATATTAGATATGTCATCAATCTGCCACTAAAATCATATATATTAAAAATTGAACAAATATTACTTTGCAAAGTTTTGATGTAGGATGAGATTTTTTAAAAATCCTTTAAGACTTAAGTGCAAAAGATGGTCACTTTCCTAAAAATAATTGAAATATGGTAAAATGCACTAAAAGTAGAGTCATGTGATTATCATTAGGGATTGAAGTTTAAATTGAGAATTTACATCCAGTCCTTCTCACTTTTCCCACAGATTTGAATGTACTTAATTTTCCTACATAAGTTTAACGTTGAAGAATTATACTAGTTTAAGATTATGGAGATCTAGTACGATATGGAAGTTCTTAGTTCCAAACAATCATGTCCAGTACTTAACAATATTTTTTGCAAAGTCACATAGACTTCATAAAATGCATTAAAGTTGTGAGATGTGAAAAAGAGTGCCTAATCAACAATGAAATAATTAGATCAATCTTTCCTCATCATACATTGGAACACAAGCCACCAAGGGCTATAGGCTTGGCTATTTTCCCTAGAGAAGAGCCAAGCTACACGTTGGTGGGACTTTGTTCCTTTGTTGCAATGATTAGGGATTGATGACAAATGTGTTGACTAAACTATGCAATGAAGGGACCTAATGATAAAATTGAGGAATAGTATAGTCAATAGTTATAGAAGATAGGAAACAATAGAAGAAATGAAACAAGCAAAGAGAGAGGAACATGTCACCAAAAGTAGGACCTATCGGAGCCAGACATGGGAGCTGGGCGCCCTAGTCCTAGGGATTTGGGGTAGACAAACTTCTATATGAAGATCTTCATCTTTGTATCCTTTGTCTGCCCATCATTCATCGATTTCAAAAACCTTCATTCCAGATATGCACACACAAGAGGAGGAAAAATGGTTGTGTTGTATAGGGGCTTGCCTTAGTCAAACCCCATGTAAGTGTTTCCACTTCCACAACAACAAATGATAGAGAGATTGTGTGTTCACGATGAATAGAGGAAAATAACTAATAAAGATTGTAATGATCAAATATAATGAAATGAACTCACCATAAGCATGAAACCCTAGTTGGAATTGATGTCATAACACTAGTCGCACACAAGGATTTAGATTTTCAAAGGCAAAAACTTCAGGGACAACGGGGTAATTTTCTGTAGATCTGGAACAATGAGGTGTGTAATACTGCAACTTGCTTCAGAGTTTCCAGAGATGCTAGTCAAGAGGACTACGAGGTGGGCACCCTAGTCCGATAGGGTTGATTCTCTATTTTTTTCTTCTTAGATCCTGTAGGTAAATATTGTCATTAATATAAAGTTTTAATTAGAATGTAGGAATTATAGAGGATACGTGATATAGAGTCTAGTTTGCAATCCCTAGTAGTCTAGTAGAAGTCTACAATTTACTCTTATTTTGAAGTCATAAAAACCTTGTGGGGTTTTATGATGGGATTGTATGTTTTAATTTGATTATATGATTTCCTACTAATCCATGAAATTTTACAAATATTTCCTTAAAAAATTTGAGTCTCATCCAAATGCAAGAAATCTGGACAGTTTTGAATAATATTTTCAAGTATGCAATTTTGTAGGGAAAACAAAGTGAACTCGATATTTTAAATATATCTTGAAAACTTCACTCCTAGATAAAAGTTCCACTTTTCACTTTTGTAGTGTTGAAAATTGTTACCACTTACAATGTCACACTAGGTTTAGCACTCCTTTTAGCGTGTATGTGTATCTTCATTCATGAAGTGCCTGTTTTAGGACCTCAATAAGAAATAATGGTAAATTCCTTAATTTCTGAGATTTCGAGAGTAGATTTAGCTAGGACTAGGGCGCCCAATGCCCGGGTCTAGCCTTTTTGCTTGAACAAAGTTTGGAATTGTAGTGTTGACCTTATTACATCAGGTGGTATACCTCTTGTCAGCCTAACATGACTCTTCTAAAAAGTAATTGGGATTCATATATATGTAGCTCTCTCCCTCTCATTTGAGGAGGATGGCAAAGTGATATTTGGAATGAATATTTGATACATATCTACAAGATCTTTCTAAAATTTTGAAGCTCTCTACTTGTGAATTATCATTACTACTATTGCACTAACCTTTGCAGGTACTTGAGGAAGCTTCTTCCTTCTCTAAAATCTCCTAGTGTGTGACTAGTGTTATGACATCAAGTCCAACTAGGCTTTCATGCTCATGTGGTGAGTTCATTTTATTATATTTGATCATTGCAATCTTTATTAGTTATTTTCCTCTATTCATCATGAACACACAATCTCTCTGTCATTTGTTGTGGAAGTGGAAACACTTACATGGGGTTTGACTAAGGCAAGCCCCTATACAACACAACCATTTTTCCTCCTCTTGTGTGTGCATATCTGGAATGAAGGTTTCTGATATCGACAATTGATGGGAAGATGAAGGATACAAAGATGAAGATCTTCATTAAGAAGTTTGTCTACCCCAAATCGCTAGGACAAGGGCACTCATCTCCCATGTCCAGCTCCAATAGGTCCTACTTTTGCTGACATGTTCCTCTCTATCTACTTGTTTCATTTATGCTATTGTTTCCTATCTTCTGTAACTATTATCTATATTGTTACTCAATTTTATCATTAGGTCCCTTCATTGCATAGTTTAGTCAACACATTTTCCATCAATCCCTAATCATTGCAACAAAGGAACAAAGTCCCACCAACCTGTAGCTTGGCTCTTCTCTAGGGAAAACAACCAAGCCTATAGCCCTTGGTGGCTTGTCTTCCAATGTGTGATGAGGGAAGATTGATCTAATTACTTCATTATTGATTAGGCACTCTTTTTCACATCTCAAAACTTTAATGCATTTTATGAAGTCTATGTGACTTTGCAAAAAAAATTTGTTAAGTACTCGACATGATTGTTTGGAACTAAGAACTTCCATATCGTACTGGATCTCCATAATCTTAAATTAGTATAATTCTTCAAAGTTGAACTTATGTAGGAAAATTAAGTACATTCAAATTTGTGGGAAAAGTGGGAAGGACTGGATGTAAAGGCTCAGTTTAAACTTCAATCCCTAATGATAATCACGTGAAACTACTTTTAGTGCATTTTACCATATTTCAATTATTTTTAGGAAAGTGACCATCTTTTGCACTTAAATCTTAAAGGAATTTTAAAAAATCTCATCCTACATCAAAACTTTGCAAAGTAATATTCATTCAATTTTTAATGTATACGATTTTAGTGGCAGATTGATGACATATCTAATATAAAATTTGAATGCTACAAATTCACAATTTATTCTATGATTCTTCATTTTCACTTGTTTGTGGGGATCTTGCTTAGGGAAAGATTTTGCATACTCCTAAACTAGGGCATCATTTTAAAGTTTTTAATTTGATGATTCAACCCTATCATAGCAATATTTTCACAACTGATAACTATTTAAATAAACTAGGGTTAGAATTTAAACACCCATTTATGCCCTAAATTTGATATGATGGTTAAAATTCAAATTGATGAATGCATTGATCTAAATTAGTGGTTGGTATTTTAACTACATAATTGCAAGGTTTTATTTCAATTATTCAAATTTGGCACCCACAAAATGAATAGAAATGGTGAGTTTAACCTACTTGTTATTGGGTTTGAAGAATGATTATAAGTAATGTTATCACGTGGAATTACACCCTACTTAAAACCTGTTCAAGCATTCCAATGACACAATGGGACTGATCTCAAGGTGTGGGACCTTGTAGTTGAAATCAAACATCTAGAGAAGGCTAGTTCCTCTTTCTGAGCTTAAGGCTCAGAGAATTGAACTAAATCTAATGCTGCTCACAAGGGAAAGGGGAAGAAAATACTGAAATTAAAAGGGGAGGTGATGCAGTAGATTTATAATGTGTTTTAATCATGTTTGAATTAACACAACAATGACTTCAAGACTATAAAAATCTCACACAGACTCATATAAGCTATATAGAGGTTCGACAGATAACTAAAGCTAAAAAGGAGCCATTTTGCCCATGATACATTGTCTAATTCTCAAATAAACACAAAACAAAACTTGAGAGAGAGGAAAAATCATGACTCTGTTTGCCTGGGGTTCTCGAGTCAAATTTCGGCACACACACAGACCCTTCCCTCCTTGCCATGGGGCAATCCGCCATGTCACTCTCACTCTCATGGAAGTAGCTAGTCGAGGGGAGGCGAGACACGGTGAGGGTCTGGCTCGTTGGAGAGCTGGACTTCACGGAGAGGGGTTGACAAGTTCTGTGGCCTTTGTTGTTGTGTGCTAAGTTAAATGTTTTGTTTGATGGTAGTTGTTGTTGAGATAACCCTATGACCCAAAGGGTCACTAGTTTCTCTTCTCATGTTGGGGTTTCTTCTATTCCACCTTTGTGTGGGTAAGTGATTTCTTTCATTTATATCCTCTTGTCTCTTAATTCATTGAATGAGTTCTCGTTGTATTTGGAGTTGTCTGTGTTCTTCTGTTAATAAGATTACAAATGGATCTTGTTGTGGTAAAGCAAATGTCTCCTACTGTTGTCATAGATTGATTTCCTTGATCTTGTTGAGGATAGCCCTTACCCACTCACCTCTCACTCCTAGGCACATTCGTGAGCCAAGATAGAGGTAAGTATGTGATGACCAACCTTAACTAGACTTAGGGTTTTGACCTAGGGTTTGGTTATGCTTTGACCTGTGTTTATCTTGTGATGTGATCAAGGGTTTGATTGAATCATTTATCGTGGTTTACCTCGTGATGGTATCAAGGGTTTGCAAGTTTGTCTATCTTTTCTAGGGTTTCTATATGCATGCAAAGATAAATGAAATACAAACATGTTTTTGTGCTTTTTTAGTATTTTATGGAAATAAAGATGCTTTTTCTATCCTAATAATTAAAATATGAAATGCAAGCTAATATGACTATTCTTAATGCAAATTTAATTTATGTTTTTGGGTTTTTGGTTTTTTTTAAGTAATCCAATCTTGGAAGGGAAATTGCTTCTACAAATAGTCTAGATCTAGGAATTTGAAACAATTATTCTAAAATGTAAGATCTAATCTATCAAGGAAAAAGCAAAGATTTACTATTCCCAAGAGTAATTTTGATTTTTTGATTACTATGAATTGAATAAAGCAATAGAGGAACCTGAAAGAATGAAGATTTGTGTGACTCCACTACCCTTAGGAATCCTTGATGTTGGCAACCTCAAATCCTCTTGAAGCAATGGGAAGACCTCTTGACAACAAGACGACACAAAGAAGCAAAAAGAAGCTTGTTGAAGCTTGAAAGAGCTCAATGTGAGCTTTTGATGAGCACAATGGCGTTGGTTGAAGCAGCGTAGCAATGCTTGATTGAACAATGAATAAAATAAAAGGCACCTTTGTCCTATGAGAGCATTAGAATGTTGATTTGGAGAGCAAAACCTGGCAAGAGATGTGTGCGCAATGAATTTACCTCCCTTTGTGCTTGAGGGAGGGGGTATTTATAGGTTGGAAGAATGGGATTGATTGAGAGGTTAACTCAATTGATTGATGAGTTAACAAGGATTTATTAGGGAGTGAACTAGGTTGATTGCCCAGTGAACTCAGCTAACTAGGGAGTGATAAATCAATAATAGCTTATCACTGAAGAAGAATTGGAGTTGGAAGGATGCATGAGATTGATTGAGTTATTAATTTTAGATCAAATGGAGTTAATTATGCATGTGTGTGTGTGCATGAAATAGTCAACTCCATATTAGGCATCAAAAATCATGCAAACTGGAAGAAAAATGGGCAAAAACAGAGTTTTTTTGAGTGAGAAACTCAAGTTTTTCTGTGGCTGGAAACGCTACAGGGTCACCCCTTTTTCTAGTAGGGTCGCCCTTGGGCGACCCTAGGTCACTCAGGGGAGATCCAAGAAAAATAGGGTTTTTGGAGGAACTGCAAAAGGGAGATGGTAGAAGAGAGGAAAAGGAGGTGATCTGCCTCCTAAAATAGGTCAATCATGTGCAAGAACCCAAATCTCCACTTGCACCTGTAGGATCTCCTGGGGGAGATATGGAAATAATAGGGGGAGATTTCGATTGGTTGAGTGAAACTAAAAACTAAAATTTGGAGATGGATAGGGGGACCTCTAGAAGGCTTCTAAGGGGTGTAGAGGATGAAAAACATAGGGGAAAGGTGAAAAATCACCTACAAGACGCTCACAAGGCTTAGGAACATGGTCAAAATCTTAGAAAATGTAAATTGACAAGTGTCACAAAAGTGTCAAAAAAGCATCAAAAATGGGGAGAGACAAAAAATGATAGAGGAAACAACACAAGACAAGAAAGAAGACATGTCATCAAGAGGTCTGCTTCTTAGAGGACATTATTTCATGCTTACATGTACGTGACAAGGATTAAAATCATCATAGGGATCCTTGTGGAGGTTGTGCGCCATTTTTGTGCCTACAAATCCTGAATCTCTATTCTCTGCTCTGCTTCTTTGTAACTCCACTTCACCAAATCCCACACATGTAACCTGTAATCACAAAGAGAGGGGTTTGGGGGTTGTGGTGTTTAAGAGCTTGCCTCAATCAAGCCCCAGAATGGCATTCAAGCCTTCCAACACCGTTGTTAGATAGAGTGTGTGTCCTTGGTGGACAAAGGCCAAATCAAATGATGAAATAGATTGATTGAAACACAAATAGATGGCACCTTGGAGGTGAATCCCTCACGGAGATGAAGATCTTTCACACCATGAGGAGATGGATTGATGAAGCCAAATCTGCAACAAATAAACACGATAACAACACAATTCTACTCTGCAACACAATGAATGCTTTGAAATCCCTTAGCTCAATATCACAAGTTCATGTTATCCATCTAGGTGTAAAATAAAGACATAAACTCACTTATATATGCATTCCCACTAACTTTTGTAATTCAAATTGAAAAGGTAGACAAAGGAAAACCTTTTTAAAGGTCCTATGCCAACATCTTGAAATTTAGGTCCTAGCAAATCAGCCTGGACTAGGGCGTGGGCGCCCAAGTCCCAAGGCTAATTTGAGTCTTGATTAAGCATTTAGATGATAGAGATTTGTCATTGATGTCAAAAGAGAGGTTAGGAGTACTTGTGAGGTTCAATAGATGATGTTGGTGCATGGTAGTGAGAGCAGGACATGATGTTCATACTGATGTGATGATTGTTGATGAGTTTGATCCTATGGTGCAAAGGTTAATGGTCATTCAATAGAGACATTAGTCATGCAGGGATTCATTCATAAATAACATGGTTGAAGAAATTCTCATACTTCATGTTTCATCATACTTTATGTTTCAGATAGTGAGTTCACCTTGCTTCATCAAAGGTGTATCCTTAGAGTGATGGCCAAGACAAGAGGACCTAAGTTGATTGGAACAGGGTCTCAGTTAATGTTGAAATCTATTTATTAAGTTGGGTTCAATATTGATAGGTTTTCCTCATTAAGAGATGTGTTTGACATTGGAATCACTTATTTGGAATCATACTTGATGTGTTTGATGATCACTTGTACTGTTGGCAAAGATGTTTCATGAAAAAGGTCATGTTGTGTTGATGGTTTGTGACCAAGTGTACTATAGGATAGAGTTGGTTTGCTAGATCTCAGGAGTTTGTTTCATCATGTTATCATTAGGGGTTGAAGATGACAAAGGAGTTGAGTTGTCACACAAAGTCATAGTAGCAGGATGATCTTAGTCATGGGCAACATGTCTTTGATGGTTAGAATGTCAAGAAGCCACTGGTTTAAGTTAGGGTTTCTATGTTTGAAGGGTAATTGTTCTCTAAACCCTAGAAAAACTTAAAAATCCATAGTGTTCTTTTGTCCTAAAGCCTTATAAAACCTTTACCTCTTTATGCTTTTAAAGAAAACATCTTTTATCTACTACATAAGAGGTTAGTGTGAATTTATTGTGACACAATGTTTAGTTCTTGAAAAAACCTTGAAGTATCACTTAAACCCTAGTCATCAGCTGTCTTAAAAACCTAAGTTTTTGAAGTCCTTGAACCTAAACTAAGGTCTTATGTGCCAGTCATATCTTATTGTTTCTTTTTGTTATATTTTGAGTTTGACTCTTGATAGCAGGTAAGGTCACTTAAAGTGACTATTTGAAGGGTTCTCAAAACATAAGCTTTATTGGCCCCTTGTGATGTCACTAGCTCACCTGGTCACTATGGGTGCTCAAAAGGAGATCAAAGGTCATGGTTAAAAATCAAAAAGTCACAAAAAGTAGATCAAAAGGTGACAGTTTAAAACCATTTCAAAATCCAACGAATACCTTCTTCTATTTAATTTGATGGTTGGTTTTTTAGATGGTGCTCAAACTACCTTGTAATTGCTTTCTAATGAACTCTGAAGGCCAGAAAATTTTATAAAAGCCATCTTGAGTTGATTTTTGGGATTTGGATGAGTGCATTGGATACTATAGAGTCATATCTTCATAACCATGTGCAAATTGCAAGATTTGGTGAGGAAAATTATGTTTTTGAAACACTTGTAGTTGAAGAAGGTTTCCCAATGAATCAATGAGGGTTTTGAAAAACAAATAATGTGTATTAGTTTGATATATTCATGAGAGATATACCAACATAGCAGAATGCATTAGGATGTTTATTGGAATTATAAGAACAAAAGTTTTATGTAGAGATATAATGTTTTAAAAAGGCAGATTTCTCAAGAGTAAGAGCATACCAAAAGAAGGGATCTAGGAGATGAATGAAGAATGCAGGTTCAGATTGATCAATTTTATAGATGTCTGAGTTAATGAGTTGTAGAGGCTGATGAGATCATTGCAATACATAAATGTTTATATTCTTTTGTCTGAGAGGGTAAAAGAGTTCATATGTGTGTTTAAGGAAGTTGTAATTGAAGGATATATTGGTTGTAAACATAAGAAGGTGTAAGATTGTAAAGAGTAATGCATTGGAGTGAATCATGGTAACCCCCTAAATCAAGTTGCCTTTCTAATATTCTTGTATTAGCCAGTAAGGCACCTGATAGGCAGTGAGGCTTGTGTTGCCAGTGAGGCATTTTGTAGTCAGTGAGGCTCTATAATTGGTTATTCATCTTGATTAAGCCAGTGAGGCAATTCTGAGTGGTTTTTCTACCCCATGAGGGTTTTCCACTCCTAAAATTTATTGTGTCATGGTTTCAGTTATTGTGTGATTCACTTATCATTCATGTTTAAGCATTTTGTATTGATTACTATTCAATATTTAGATTCTTACATTAATGAAGCATGCCAAACTAATTAAGTATTGTCAGCATCATTATTTCTGTTTACAAATTTGTTGAAAGAAAATAAATTAAATTTTTGACATCTACAACACTGATTCATCACCCCTCTTAGTGTTGTTTGTACTCTAACAAGTGGTATCAGAGCATAGGTTCCCTATAGAAGTCTAACTGGCTTGGGTAGGTCCTAATAGTGGAGTACCATGGGAAAGTTTAAAAGAAATAGAGAAAAGAAAGGTGCCAAGCAAAAGGTTGAACAACAAAGCCCAGTCAAGTCATGTGATGAGTTGTTGCATGAGCCATCCCTGAATGGTGATATAAATTGTGATAAAAAGAATGATTTTGCTATTGAGATCGATGACACATAAGGAGACCTCTTTACAGATGTAGATGGATAGGAGTTTGATGAAAATGATTGTGAAGTTGATTTAGAAGGTGAACTATTGTGTGCCTTAGATCAAGTCAAGCAACTTAGAAAGGAGAACTAGAGATTAGAGTTGGAGCTTCAACAAGAAAAGAACTCTAAGAACAAAGTTGTTTCAGACCTTGAAGAGGCTAGAAATCTGATTATAGATTTAAGAAGCCAAGTAGATGAATAAAACAAATTGATTATCAGTCTAAAGACAGAGGTTGAGGAAGCTAAGAGGATAGTTGATGTAACAAAGTCTGATTTGAAAGCTAAAACAATTGAATGCCAAAAGATTGAAGGAGAATTAGTCTCTTTAAGGAAAGATCTTGAGGATATTAGGAAGTAGTTGGAAAGGAATCTAAAAATTGAAGAGAGCATAATCAAGTTACATGAAATGTTGGGAAAACAAAAACACTGTAAAGACACCACTAGAATAGGATATGAACAAGGGTAGTCTTCTAAAGTCAGAGAGACTCCTAAAAAGAAGATAGACTTGAGTTATCATGTTGCTTCTTCAGAAGATCAAAGAGGAAAGACATTCAAGTCTACAAGATCTCTATCTACCAGGCACTCAATGAGGTACAATTATTCTCAATTCCATGGTTATTGCTATGCATGTCATGTTTATGGTCATAGGGATAGAGATTGTAAAAGAAATGATTTTGGATGGAATAAAGAGAAATTTTTTTATAGCTAGTCAAATCAGGACTACAATAATGCTTGTTATAACTACAATAAAGTTGGTCACATAGAAAGGGATTGTTGGATGCATGCAAGAAAAATGAGTTATAATAAGAACTCATTTGAATAGCTGAATAGAAGGAACAAAATCATTTTCTTTAACTATCATAAGTTTGGACATAAAATAAAGCATTGTAACAGCAAGTTGAACAAATCCTCTAAGAACATAAGAGGTCATGCAATGTTCAAGCAAAATAGGAAATCTATTCGGGTATGGAGAAGAAAGAAAGAGATAGGAGAAGAAAGAAAGAGATAGGAGAAAAAAACCCTAATCTTGTGCATGCTGCACAAGAAACATTCATAATATCTTAAAAGATGCAGCATGGATTTAGGGGGAGTGATCCAAGGTTTTATCTCTTACCCCCAAGGAGTTTCAGGATGTGATGGAACTAGATTTCAAAAGGATGATCAAAAGAAAGTGTTTGTTTGATAGTTATCTTCATATTCATCTGCACATATTTACAATGTCTGATGGCTGCTAAGATTGCTTTAATGTACAAGAACTTTGAAGATCTGGTGCTCTTCATTTTTTAGACTAGATGGCCATGCATAGTATTGTCTAACAATTTGATAATATTTCATTGAGTCTCTCAAAACAACAATAACAATCTTATTCTATGTGATACTACTCATCTCATAGTGGTTTGTATGAGTAGTGGATGATAATTTTCTCAAGGTCTAATAAAAATGCCTACAGTGTGTTAACCAGACAAGTATGCATGCCTAGTAATCTCACTCATACAATGATAATGGACTAGTCACTTTCAAAGTAATAATACTTGTGCCTTGAATGCACAAATGAATTAATGTCATTAGTCTTCCATTGTATCATATGTCCAATGATTCTTGACATTACTAGATGGAGCTCCTCTTGACAAAGGATGGTGATTCTTGTAAAGTTGTGTTTATTCTTTCCTATCCATCTCATGACAGAGTTGTTTCATTTGAATCACAATAGTAACAATTGTATGTTTGTGAAGAGAAACTCTTATTTTTGTAGTAAGGCAACACAATGGTTCAAGATGTTGATTGCTATTATGTTGGATAACAATGATTTCATGCAGGCAGGATAGAGGTTTCATTGACATACAATATGTATTGGTGTTGACTAACCTTGTTAAAGGATAGAAGACAGTGGATTCTTGTCAGTGGAAGATAATAGTAGACTTTGGTGACAGTATGTTGAGTGGTTGATTGTGTTTTACTCAAGTCATTCATTTCTTGATGCATGATCGTTGTGATGGTCACATATATTTTGGCCAGGTTGGAATGCTCATTATGCTATGTTGTAGTGGTCTTTGTGAAGCTATGATAGTAATGAGATGAAGTATAATAGAGTGATAGCAGAATTCATACTTGTTCTTGATGCAATATAGTTGAATCAATGATATTCATGTTTAGTTCACGCATGGTACAATAGACACAATGAGTCCTTTGATGATGAGTTGGCTCAAGACAAATTTTTTTTGGGTTTGATCATATCATGATGATAGTGGGTGCATAGAACATGTTCTTGATAGTAATGCTTTGGTGAAATTGCATCATACTGGTGGCAGTGTTCTCCTTGCAATGTGGTTCTAAAACACTTTGGAAATCACATTTTAAAAACTTGGAGACCCCTATTTTGTGGCATCTAGACTTGCTTGTTGTTCAACAAACATGTGTAACAACCCACTTGCCTAATTCTTGTTGATTGTTGCATGAAGATAGATGACAATGAAACAAGGTATTAAACATAACAGTCTAATATGTTAATCATGTTGAGCCATATCTTGAGAAATGATCCAAGATTGCTAAACTCTATGAGTAATGTTGACAGTGCCAGTATTATCATCTCATCAGATGATCTTGAAGTCATTGAGTTTCCATAATATGGATAGTTTCTTGTGCTTTGAACTGTTGGTATTGTAACTATGCTATATAGAGGCATTCAAGATAATATTGGTCTAACATAAGTGTTTGAACAATGGAGTTGATAGATATTTAGCTTGCATAACAACATTTGGATCAGTGACTTGAGTTTCTTTGTGACAGTCTTAATACTTTGATTGTTTTTTTTATGCATGCAACCACTATTCCAGTTTGTGATTACTTGTGCTATCTTGCACCGTGAGTATACTATGGAAGTTGCCAGTATCATGGTAGTGATATGATGTACTAGTTTTGGCATGCAAAATGACATTATTTTCTAAGTTGCAGGGTAGTGCTTACAGTACCCTTTGATGATATGGTAACACAGGACAATGATATGCAATTGTTGATGCCTTTACTTGAGTGTGTCTCTTGACTTGACTAATGTGGCAGTGGTGTGACAATGATGCCCATATTTGCTTATTCTTCTGATAGGGGAAGCTCTTGTGTAATTTCATATCAAAAGGAGATAAGCATAATTCTTGTTTTGTTAATGCAATGACAGAGCTTTTTGGTTTGTTGTTGACATTTGATTCTTTGAGATGATTTGGTTACATAGTGCCTTCATGAGAAGGATGATCGAGCAGTGGGACTTTGTTTGGATTTTATTTTTCTTGTGTTGACATCACATTGAAAAAGGTTTGGTCTTTGATGTAGACTTGTGTGTTGCTGACAATTCTTTGATATGCAGACCTTGTGCAGATGTAACAACCCTTTAGAAAGGCTTTGTTGTGTATGGATTCATAAGGTTTTGAGACAGGATCAAGACTAATGATCTTAGAAATATAATGTTGTCATAACTACTGTTGTGTGTGTGTTTAAGTGATGTAACAGTTCAGTGCAAAAGTTCACTGTTGACTGCAGGTATAAATGTGTTTGAAAGTTTGCTCAAGCAGAGGAAGTACATTTCTCAAGGGAAGACTGCATTGTTTAGGCATATCTGACAGGGGGTGTACTAGTCATCCCTTTGTCACTTGATGACAAAAGGGGGAGATTGATAGAGATTTTTCATTGATGTCAAAAGAGAGGTCAAGATTACTTGTGAGATTCAGCAGATGATGTTAGTGCATGCCAGTGAGAGCAAGACATGATGTTCATACTGATATGATGATTTTTGATCTGATTGTTGATGATTTTGATCCTATGGTGCAGAGGTGAATGGTCATTCAATAGAGACATTAGTCATGTAGGGATTCATTCATAAATAACATGGTTGAATAAATTCTCATACTTCATGTTTCATCATACTTTATGTTTTAGATAGTGAGTTCACCTTGCTTCATCAAAGGTGTATTCTTAGAGTGATGGCCAAGACAAGAGGAACTAAGTTGATTAGAATAGGATCTCAGTTGTTGTTGATATATATTTATTAAGTTGGGTTCAGGATTGATAGGTTGTCCTCATTAAGAGATGTGTTTGACATTGGAATCACTTCTTTGGAATCATGCTTGATGTGTTTGATGATCACTTGTACTGTTGGCAAAGATGTTTCATGAAAAAGGTCATGTTATGTTGATGGTTTGTGACCAAGTGTACTACAGAATAGAGTTGGTTGGATAGATCTCAGGAGTTTCTTTCATCATGTTATCATTAGGGGTTGAAGATGACAAAGGATTTGAGTTGTCACACAAAGTCACAACAACAAGAGGATCTTAGTCATGGGTAGCATGTCTTTGATGGTCAGAATATCAAGAAGCCACTGGTTTAAGTTAGGGTTTCTATGTTTGAAGGGTAATTATTCTCTAAACCCTAGAAAACCTTAAAAAGCCCTAGTGTTCTTTTGTCCTAAAGCTGTATAAATCCTTGACCTCTTTATGCTTTTAAATAAAACATCTTTTATCTGCTACATAAGGGGTGCGTGTGAATTTATTGTGACACAATGTTTAGTTCTTGCAAAAACCTTGAAGTATCACTTAAACCCTAGTCATCATCTGTCTTTAAAACCTAAGTTTTTTAAGTCCTTGAACCTAAACTAAGTCTTATGTGCCCATCATAGCTTATTATTATTATTATTTTTATATTTTGAGTTTGACTCTTGATAGCAGGTAAGGTCACTTAAAGTGACTATTTGAAGGGTTCTCAAAACATAAGCTTGACCGGCCCCTTGTGAAGTCACCAGCTCACCTGGTCACTATGGGTGCTCAAAAGGAGATCAAAAATCATCATTAAAAATAAAAAAAGGTGCAAAAAGTAGATCGAAAGGTGGCAGTTTAAAATCATTTCAAAATCCAACAAATACCTTCTTCTATTTAATTTGACAGTTGGTTTTTTAGATGGTGCTCAAACTACCTTGTAACTGCTTTCTAATGAACTCTGAAGGCCAGGAAATTTTATAAAAGTTGTCTTGAGTTGATTTTTGGGATTTGGATGAGTGCATTGGATACTATAGAGTCATATCTTCATAATTTGCACACGATTTGGTGAGGAAAATTATATTTTTGAAAGGCTTGTAGTTGAAGAGGGTTTCCCAATGAATCAATGAGGGTTTTGAAAAACAAATAATGTGTATTGGTTTGATCTATTCATGAGAGATATACCAACATAGCAGAATGCATTAGGATGTTTATTGGAATTTTAAGAACACAATTTTTATGCAGAGATATATTGTTTTAAAAAGGCAGATTTCTCAGGAGTAAGAGCATACCAAAAGAGGGGATCTAGGAGATGAATGAAGAATGTAGGTTTAGATTGATCAATTTTGCAGATGTCTAAGTTAATGAGTTGCAGAGGCTGATGAGATCATTGCAATACATAAATGTTTATATGCTTTTGTCTGAGAGGGTAAAATAGTTCAGATGCGTGTTTAAGGAAGTTGTGATTGAAGGATATATTGGTTGTAAACATAAGAAGGTGTAAGATTGTAAAGAGTAATGCATTGGAGTGAATCAGGGTAACCCCCTAAATCAAGTTGGCTTTCTAATATTCTTGTATTAGCTAGTGAGGCACCTAATAGCTAGTGAGGCATTTTGTAGTCAGTGAGGCTCTATAATTGGTTATTCATCTTGATTAAGCCAGTGAGGCAATTCTGAGTGGTTTTTCTACCCCATGAGGGTTTTCCACTCCTAAAATTTATTATGTCATGGTTTTAGTTATTATGCGATTCACTTATCATTCATGTCTAAGCATTTTGTATTGATTACTATTCAGTATTTAGATTCTCACATTGATGAAGCATGCCAAACTGATTAAGTGTTGTCAGCATCATTATTTCTATTTACAAATTTGTTGAAAGAAAGTAAATTAAAGTTTTGACATCTATAACACTGATTCATCCCCCCCTCTCAGTGTTGTCGATACTCCAACATTAGATTGGGTCCCTAAGTACTATTTGTCATGGGTTTCAGGGGAAATTGCTTTGGGATAAGAGTTAAACATGCATAATGAAATTAAGGGGACCTAGGAGCTAAACTAGAAGGTAAGAAGTCATAGGAAAAAAAATTATGACATAACATTTAGCACCCACTTTAATGTATGTATGATCCTATGACCCATACATGCATTAAAGTATGGTTGAAAACACATCAAACACACCAGGCACATAAGCTAAGGCATTCCCAAAGGTTGGAAGACTATTTCTAGCCCCCAATCTCAAGTAAGCACTCAAAAACACATTAAATACACGCAAGACATGAAGAAGATAGTAAGAAGCATGTAAAACATAGAGAATATAGTGGAAGCACATAATAGACGATGAAGACATGAGAGTAGTCATGCACGAAGAATACATTGACATAACATTAAAATAAATCCTACACTAAGACTAAGGGGTAGAGGAGGCTCATCGCCATGCACCTTTAGATCATCAAAAACACACAAACAAAAGACCAGAATTTGGAGGGGGCTCATTGCCGCGTGCCTTTAGACAACACTCAGGGGAAGACACGCCAAACAAGGACCCAAATGTGGAGAGGGTTCATCACCACACACCTTAAGACCACACTTAGGGGAAGACATGCCAAATAAGGACCTAAATGTGGAGGGGGCTGATCACCATGCACCTTAGACCACACTGTTGAATGCACAAGACAACTGAGAGTGGGGGTGAATCAGTTGTAGCTTAAAATTTTAAAACCCTCACACACATTTAGATCTGCATAGATTCAATTAACCCTTAGACTATTAAGATGATTAAGCATGAAAGCAAATAACATAAACTAAATCAAACCAACATCAAGCACAAGAGAACACTAGATTTACATGGAAAACCCAAGAAGGGAAAAACCACAGCGAGGATTAGCTCACAATATAAAGTAGTATCAACACCAAATTACAAAAGGCTCACTACCTGAATAGAGAAGAAGATAGAGAAGATTGTTACAAGGAGAAAACTATATCAATGTAACAGGGAGTTCCACTGCAACACCATCAACACCTTCATAGTCACACTGAAGAATTGTAGACACATGATCACTGCATCTAGTAGTCTAACACACGAAAGCTTATACTGCAACACACATTCAACCACTCTGTTACTCACATCACATCCATCACTCGCACACCCACAATCACGATCCCTTGACACTCATTTATAATGTCTTCAACCTTGAGAGCATTCTCCAAGGTCAGCAAATCACTTTAACCTAGAAAATTCAAATTAGGTCTGGACCTAAACATTACCATGATGGAAAGGAATAAAGATGGAACATGCAACACATCTTATCTCAGACCTAAATTCATCCAAGCACACCACTTCATGCTTTCACAATCACCGAAGCACCTCTGCAAATAGTGTAAACACCCAAGGTCGATCAAACCTATGTTAAAATAATGAAATTTTAAGTACACACTTCCTCAAACCAAAAGATGACTTGGGGACCACATGCAAGGCTTCAACACAATCTAGATTATTCCATGAACATCCTGAAACATCTTGAAATCCAACAAATTCCTCTGCAACAACTTTCACCTGCCGCACAACATTATCATGTTTATCCAGTATGCTTAACTATCTCATTCATGCACTATATCTCTAGAAATTGACTTCTAGAGCACCAAACCATGAACAACTTCAACAAAAGAAAGATATAAACCTTATAATCACAATTCTAGAATCACAAGACATAAAACCTTTTTTGTGGAGAAATGCAGAGCAAAAACATTTCTCCTAGACACC
This sequence comes from Cunninghamia lanceolata, assembly GCA_027924645.1. Lineage (NCBI taxonomy): Eukaryota > Viridiplantae > Streptophyta > Pinopsida > Cupressales > Cupressaceae > Cunninghamia > Cunninghamia lanceolata. The sequence continues at coordinate 2,174,249 of BSBN01000887.1, forward strand.
TTTGTAACACTCAAAAATGTAGTCCACACACTCGTGAATGCAACTTCCTCTACACAACGAACTGAAGTACAAAATTTGGAATATAACATCTCTAAACAACATATCCAAACCACAAAGATAGGTCTTTAATAAAGAGGAAATGCGGAGCAAAACCAAAATGTCACTTCAACACACTATTTCCTTTAATAATCAAATTTTCTCAAAAGCACTTGGAAACCAACCAACAAAAACATATTCTTAAAATCTTCAACACCTCTTCAAAGAAACCAAATCACTTTTAGAAAAATAACTCATCCAAATATTTCATACCATTGCAACAACCTCAACATCAAAGATGGTATCCACTCAGCACTAACTAATCATACTCTTGCACCATTTCTTCCCCACACAGTTGGCACCAATGACAACACAAGCTTGTTGACATCAATGATAGTACTGACTGAACATACTTGCAACAATCTTCCCCTTTCTCATTGATGGCAACACATAATGTGAAAAACCATCAACACAACAACATCCTCAATACTATGTTTCATACCACTCTATTCCTTTATCTTTCTCTCCCCCTTAGCTTGCTACTCTCTTCTTGACAACTGACTCACTGCTTTCTCTCCTTTTTCACATTTCTCTCTCTCCCCCTTTGACATCAATCTCAAAGGGTTGCACATCTCTCTTTCAATCTTACTTTTTAGACAATTGTTCAACCTTGTTCATGCTTACTATTGTTCTACAACTTCATTTCTTTTACTACTTTGCATACTCCCCCTTAGAAGCAACCAACATTAGAAGTTACTCCCCTTGACTGCCACAACCATTATGACCACTACCTGCTCCCCTTGACTACCACAACCATTATGACCACTACCTACTCCCCCTAAGAGGTAGCCTCCAACATCAGTCTAGAATAAGGAATGAATTTTTGAAATCTACTGGACTGATGCATCTTCTTATGCATCTAGTTCAAAGAAGGGGAAATAACCCCTAGCTTCCCTCAGAGATACTCAAAAGTATACTTAGGAAGAGTCTTGGTGAATATATCAGAAACGTGATTCTTTGTAGGCACATACTGAAGCTTCACTTCATTCTCTGCAACCTTCTCTCTCAAAAAGTGAAACCGCATTTATATATGCTTTGTCCTTGAGTGCATTATTGGATCATTTGAAATGTTAATAGCACTTGTATTATCATAGAAGATGGGGATAGGTTCATCATATACAACTCTGATATCCTTCAAGGTGTGTCTCATCCACAGTACCTGTGTGCAGCAAGATGCTGCTACAATGTATTCTGCCTCTGGAGTAGATAGAGATGTTGAATCCTTCCTCTTACTTAACCAAGACACCACTCTACCTCCAAGAAAGAATGCACCATTACTTGTACTTTTCCTGTCATCTATACAACCAACCCAATCTGCATCTATGTAAGCACTTAGAGAAAAGTTATCATCCTTTAGATACCACAAGCACTAAAACAAATCGCTGTGATTAGCTCCCTTTTTTTCTCCATTTTTTGCTTCCACCCACTATTTTAATGTATTTTTCTACATTTTTTTGAAAAAGTCGACGCTATTTATCGGGATGGCACTATTATTGGCATTTTTTTGCGCTAACTAGAACAAGTCGATGCTAAATTAGGCACTAATTAGCACCTAATTTAGCACCTAACTTAGCATCTATTTTAGCGCCTAATTTAGCACCACATTTGACACCTGATTTAATGCTTGATTTAGCACTTGTTTTAGCAACCATGTTAATGCCTTATTTAGCACCTTATGTAGTGCGTAAATGTAGTGCCTGATGTAGCACCTATTTTAGCACCTAATTTATGGTTACTTGGGTTTAGGAGTATTATTTAGGGTTTAGGGTTTATGGTTTTGGGATTAGGGGTTAAGGTTTAGAGGTTTAGGGATTAGGGTTTAGAGAGAGATAGAGGACCAATAGGGAGATATAGAGGAGACTGAGGGGAGAGATAGGGAGATAGAAAGTGAGGGACATGGCCAGAGACATAGGGAGAGAGATTGAGAGGTAGAGGGACAAAGCTGATAGGGAGAGAGGGGAGAGATAGGGAGATAGAGGTTTAGGGTTTAGGGGTTAGGGTTTAGGGGCATTATTTAGGTTTAGGGTTTATTGTTTAGGGGTTAGGGGTTCAGGTACTTAGAGGTTTAGGGTTTATAGAGAGAGAGGAATGATAGGGAGATATAGAGGAGACTGTGGAGAGAGATAGGGAGATAGAGAGTGAGGCACATGCACATGGCCAGGGACATAGGGAGAGAGATTGAGAGGTAGAGGGATGATAGAGATAGGGAGATAGATAGGGAGATAGAGGTTTAGTGTTGCTTGGATTTAGGGTTTAGGGTTGCTTGGGTTTGGAGATAGCTAGAGAGAGAGAGAGATATTATAGGCTGAGACATAGGGGAGAGATAGGGAGATAGACTACTAGAGTGAGCAAGATATATATCTTGCAGAGAGATAGGGAGAAGGATTAAGAGTCGGTAGAGGGACAATATTAAATATAGGGAGATATATAGGGGTTTAGGGTTTCTTAGGTTTAGGGTTTAGGGGTTAAGCTTTAGGAGCATTATTTAGGGTTTACAGTTTAGGGTTTACAGTTTAGGGTTTAGAGGTTTAGGGTTTAGTGTCTAGAGAGAGGACCAATAGCTGGGAGGTATAGAGAGTGAGGTACATGGCCAGAGACATAGCTGAAAGAGATTATAGGGACATATATGGAGAGTTAGGGACATGGCCAGAGACATAGGGAGAGAGATTGAGAGGTAAAGGAACGATAGAGATAGAGAGATAGGGAGATAGAGGTTTAGGGTTGCTTGGGTTTAGTGTTTAGGGTTTAGGGATTTGGGGTTTGGGGTTTAGGATTTAGGGGTTAATTAGGGTCTCTCAGGTTTAGGGTTTATGGGTTAGAGGTTAGGGGATAGGGGAATTATTTAGGGTTTATGTATGTTTTAGGGGCTAGGGGTTAGGGTTTAGGGGCATTAATTATTTAAGGTTTAGAAGTTTAGGGTTTCTTGGGTTTAGGGTTTAGGGGCATTATTCAGGGTTTACAGTTGCATGTCAAAAGAAGTCTCTCTCTCTCTCTAAATCCTTCAACCCTAAATAATGCCCCTAATCCCTAACCCCTAACCCCTAAACCCTAAACCTCTATCTCCCTATCTCTCCCTTATCTCCCTCTCTCTAGCTATCATCCCTCTACTTCTCAATCTCTCTCCCTATCTCTCTAGATTGACATATCACTCACTCTCTATCTCCCTATCTCTCACTTGACTATCTCCTCTAATATCTCTCCCAATCTATCTCCTCTCTCTCTCTATGTACCTATCTATCTCTCCCTATCTCTTACCTGTCTCTCTATCTCCCTATCTCTCTAGACATCTCTCTAGTGATCACTCTCTATCTCCCTATCTCTCCCCTATGTCTCCTCTATCTCTCTCTATGATCTGTGTCCTCTCTATCTCTCTCTACCTAGCTATCTCTCTATGATCTCTTGCCTCTATCCCCTATCATTTCTATATCTTCCTATCTCTCCCTTCTATTAATTCTCCCTCTCCCTTATCGATGAAGGAATTAATGAACAAGAAAACTTATAGGAGTCTCTCTCTCTCTCTCTCCATCTTTGTCTCTATCTGTCTCCCTTATCAACAAAGCAAATGGAAACAAGAAAACTAGGACATGATTAAAAGAGGGATGAAGATATAAATTGGCAGCCGGATGAAATGGAAACAAGCTGATAAAACTAAAGTTCATTGGATGGGAAGAATAATGAGAGGAGAGGTGGAAAATAGTAAAATAGGGAAAATTTGGTAGGATCTAAAGGGAAATTGGAAAGGAAAAGGAAAACTAGGAAAGCTAGGAGCTGGTAGATAATATATAGGTTAGAGAGAGAGACAGAGTTGGGGTTAGTGGTCAAGGTTTAGGGGCATTATTTAGCATTTATGAGTTTAGTATTGCTCAGTTTTAGGGTTTAGAGTTTACTAGGGTTTAGGGTTTATGGTTTAGGGGTATTATTTAGGGTTTTGGGTTTATGGTTTAGGGGTTAAGGTTTAGAGGTTTAAGGGTTAAGTGTTTAGAGAGAGAGGACCAATAGAGAGATATAGAGAGTGAGGGACATGGCTAGAGACATAGGGAGAGATATTTAGAGGTAGAGGAATGATAGAGATAGGGATAGATAGGGAGATAGGGAGATAGGAAGTTAGAGGTTTAGGGTTGCTTGGGTTTAGTGTTTAGGGTTTAGGGGTTTACATTTTAGGATTTAGGGGTTTAGGGTTTATGGCGGGTCAGGGCCGGGTTAGGGGTTGTAAGGAAATGAGTGCAAATTAGAATGAACATCTAAGAACAGTGGTATCTTCGACAACTTTAAATTTCATTAGATTTCCTCAAAAACACTCACAACTATGCCACAAAGAGGAATCAGACGTAGTTCATTTCCAACATTAACCCTTAGAGGAAAGTATAAGCAACATTAATGAGTTTCAACAACAAGCATTATACAATTTCAATAATAGAACCATTAAACATGAAAGATGGAACAGAAGAGATGAACATAGATTTACGTGGGGAAAACCCTTTTGGGTAAAAAACCCCACACTCCAAAAGCCCAGATCGCCATTGTATTATTTAACAACAGAAAATACAGTTACAATACAATTCAGGGACTAAGCCCTTTCATGGAGATTAACATCCTATTCCATCTGGAGATTATTTGACAGTCACTTCTCTTCTCTTTATCTATCTCTCATCGCACTATCCTCTATTACCATGCGTTAATATATCACATTACAGAAGAGAATATTTGGTTCGACTACCATAACGAACCAAATAGTTACAAAAGGCAACTGTTCAATTGATAATATTTGTGATATGCATTGCCAATACAACGTTGGCTTTTCTATCCTTCTGCCATGTCAAGGAGGCCACGTCACCACTGTCAAACCATTCCCAGCACCCTAGTTCATAACTGTTTCCATGACTGTTCAGATTTGTGAGACCTCAATAGTCCCACATGCACCAATCGATGGCCACTTTTGTAGTTTATGTACACGACCACGAGATAGTTAACCGTCAACACTTTTTCTGCCAACGAGACCAACAGTCTACAGCTAATGACCATCGGGAAAACCCTGGTTGATGTCGCATCAGAGTGACTTTTCAAAACAATGCTGATAGTTATAATCTTTTCGATCCATAACCTCCATCAGAAAGACACAAACCATCAAAACGACCTTTCAAAGCTAGACCGACAACTATTGTTACGCTGATACAGAGCCTTCATCAGAGTGACCTAGAGTGCCGGAGAGAGTCATAGTGACATGTCAAGTCTCGCCGATGTCAACCTTCATTAGAGTAACACGAAGACCTTGTGTGACTCTTACCGAAGTGTCATGTCCCACCGATGCCAAGACCTCGTCAGAGAGACAAATTCCAGTCACGTCGATCTCACAAGTCACACTGATACACTGTACCAAGCCTATTGGTCCATCATTGGGAGAATGTAATGGGTTTCAATCGAGGCCCAAGGTAGAGTGGCAAGAGGAGAATGTAATAGGTTTTTGCCTTGCCGTCCCACAATGGTCATTCATAACATTTATGGTTGGGTGGTAAATAGAAGGACATTAGGTAATAATTTCTCATGGTCCTACAAGGGTCAATCTAAGCATTTGTGGTTTGGTGGTAAAGGATTAAATAGAAGTGTAGTGGTTGTAAGCCACCGCTATCCCGCAACGGTCATTCATAACATTTGCGGGTGGGCAGTAAACAGATGGACATCAGGTAATAATCTCCCGCGGTCCCGCAGGGGTTAATCTAAGCATTTGTAGTCTAGCGATAAGCCCCTGCTATCCCGCAGCTGGTCTAGTCAAGTCTTGCGGCAACACGGTAAAAGAAATAAATAGCAAGCACATTCAATGCGGGGTCGCAGTTATCAAGAATTACTATCAAATCTTGAGAAAGGAATTGAATACTAAGATTTCATGATCTCGTGGCATGAACCAGAGTAATGGAAATATGATGAACTCCTTGGCCAAATAAGATTTGAAGATTTCTTGGCATTTGCTCATTTCATAGAATTTGCAACTTGGAGAAGGTGCAACTCAGCTCAGTGTGTTTTTTCTGTAAACTACAATTGACCGGGTAAGTTCATTCCTGCACTCTCTGATTAGAAGTTGGTGTATATTTCACTCTATTTTTTTCAGTTGCTAGTACTGGGGGTTCTTGTAATTACATCTTTTGTTAATATAAAATTTCTCTTTTAAAAAAAGGTTGGGGCTAAGCTTTTGTGTTATACAGTAAGGGGGTTGTAGTCTATTCTATCTCTGCTACTTGCAAAGTTCCCCAATTTAACTATGATGTTGATCGAAGATACAAATCCTATTCTTATCCATTCTTGAATGGGTTTATTTTTAATTTGAAATACTGTTCTTTTATCCCTATGTCTACCTACATTAATTGGCCATGTCAAGTTCATTTGCTCTTTCACCCTATTTTTCAGTTGTTGGTACAGTAAGTTGAATTTTGAAAAACCCTAGCCTGTTCAAGTCATTAAACATGGCAGCCAAGAAGTCTGAGTCTGCTAGTAAAGGTGATGAGATTGTAGTTCCCAAGAAAAGACCACTTCAACAATCTCTGCTAGAAGTATTGCCTCAATCCATAGAGAAGGGTCCAAAGAAGATGTTCATAGATGCAACAAAAGGGTGTCGGGATGCTACAATCCCTATCTCCGGGTGGGATTTGTTTTGGTATTTTTGTGCAAAAAGGGATGGTGAGGGACCAGTGGGAAATCCATGGAAATTGGATTTGGCAAAGTTGGTGGTGCTCACTATATTTGTGGATGTGGAATTGATTAGGGCACTAGGACAATTTTACCATCCTGCCACTAAAACAGTCAGAATGCCAAATGAATTGCCATTGGTGACAGTAGACAGGAATGCCATTGTTGACTATTTTATGTTGAACAAGCAAGCTCTCACTCAAGTGGATTTGCAAAGATTTGAATGAGATTACACAAGCCTGAGGAAAACACTGAGGAGAGATGAATTGCCAATATATATGAGAAGGGGGGCCAACAACAGAAAAATTGAGATTCCATCAAATGCTATTGAGCCTTTCCCTGTGGAAGAATTTGTTGTATATTTCAAGAGAACCTATTTTGCACTGTGTCAGGTCTTGGGAATTGATGCAAAAGGAAGAATGCCAACTAGCCTAATGATGATGGCTATGAAAATACAACATCCAGAGGTGAATGCTGAATACGACTTTGCATCTCATACTGAGAAAAAACTACAAGAAGGATTCTTCTGTGTGAAGGAGAACAAGAAACCCTTAGATTTCAAATTCTATTCTTTATTGTGTCACTTGATTCTGTATTAGAACAGAGGGAAATGGTCAAGCAAAATGGATCTGAGTATGGTTGATGAGAAAGGACAAAGATTGCCGACTTAGTTTTGGTGTTATAGGTGGGATTCCTGTTGCTGGAATAGTGACTACATTGTATTTCATAATTTGTTTGTTGTCAAGATATTGAATTCTCTTGGTATCTAGTTTCCTAGGTTGACTAAGGAAGTCAGGGTAATGCTAAGGCTACTTGCACACAAACCAGAGTAGGGCCACAACCATAATTTTTCTGATTGGTTTTTTATGTCAGATCATACTATAATTAGAGTGTATGGTTGCCCCCAGCCACCTCACATATTGCCAAAATTTGTATCAGACAGAATTGTATTCAAGGAGTTTATGTGGCAAATGATGTGGATGGAAAAGGAGGTAATGAAAAGACAAAAGAAAGGTACATTTCTACCTGATGCTACAATTTTTGGTGATTGGTCTATTGGCTCTGACACTTTTGAAAATTTGCAAGCCTTTTTAAAGGTGAAATATTCTTTGAAATTGGGTATTGAGAGGAATTGTGACCCTGAGGGTCATATGAATCTTGTGAGACAATTAATTCTGACTAAAATGGCCGTATCCCATCAGGTCCTATTTGATGAGGATGTGATAAGAAATCTTGTCACTTTTGATGAGGTATACAGTAGGAAGAGAAAATGGGATATCTTGAAAAATATTGAAGATGAAAAGAAAAAGTAGAATCCCCTATTTCTTGGATTCTGTTTTGAAGAAAAAGACCCTCTGAAGAGAATTTATGCAATCATTGATAATTTTGAAATTATTTATGGTAAATCTAAGAAGCGGCCTCCTAAGGCTACTAAAATTCTAGTGAAAAGGTCTGCGGGGATTGAGATTCATGAGTCTACTCCTGATGTTATGTCAGTGCAAGATCCATAGGTCCCAGAATCACCACCACCAAAGAAGCAAAGGATAGAAGAGGTATCTCCACTTGTCTCCTATGAAATGACTGAAGAGGTTGGGGATACTGATGAGGTGGCTAACATCTTGAGGCACATGGGAGATGAGCAAGAGGTTGATCATCCATTGGTTGGTAAACCCACTGATGCACATAAGCCTGAGGGTAAGAAGGGTGAGCAAACCCAAGCTGAACCAGAGTTGGAGGAGGATGAAAGGATTATAGCATCCATGAGGTTCATAGAAGATGACGACTTCATCAAAACTCCAGAGTTTAAGGATTTTTGGCTGAAAATCAAAATGAAAGAATATAATGAAAAAGTTGCAATAAATAAAATGGGTGTTGATGAAACACAACATGATCAAATCATTACACAAACTTTCAAAGAATTGAAAGTAGATGAAATTGATGTGAGTCCAAAGGAGGCAAGACAAATGGTTTTGAAAAGTAATATGCTCTTCATCCCTGGCCTTGAATTGAAAAATGTATTTTTGCTTGACCAAGTTAGAAGTCGGGATGATCCATAACTTGTTTCAGAATTTGATTATGAAGATGGCATAAGTGGATGTGGTTTTAATCCAAAGACAGAGACCCTTGCAATCTGAACTACTCAGAAGAATGCAAGCAAACCAAGATTGTTTGATATTGTTCAAGAAATGAGGGGTACAACTATGGTAAAGATTTTACAAGATACATCAACAACAGAAGCAGTTGCTCTCAATGTTCATACTACTATGTTTACTCATGATGTTGTCAAGAGGTTAGAACAAAGGCTAACAGATTATGAGAAAACTCAGAAAGTAATGAATGATGAAGTAAACAAATTGTATTTTGAAAATGTAAAATTAAAGAAACAATTGCAAGTTATGAATTATTCTCAAGGTCAAGCCATTGTACCCTATCAGCCCCCTATGCCACAAATAGCTAGTGATGTCACAATGTCTACTAAAGAATTTAATGCAACAAGATTGAAATTTGAAAAGGAAATTGAAAGTTTGAATAAACAAAATGAAATGACAAAGAATGAGGCAAAGATGAAAGTTTTTGAAAATTTTGAAAAAATTTTGGAGCATAGAGTAAAATTAGTTGTGGATAAGCTTGGGAGTGTGCATGATTGCTACTCTTCTTTATCTTAGGCCATTGAGCAATTAAATATAAACTTTTCTGTTTTGGATTTGTTGTTTAAAAAATGGCAACCCTATCATCACAATTTGGTTACGATGTTCTTAGTAGTGCAAAGGAATCTTGATGCCCCTACAGCTTTGAAGCCCACTGAGAAAATAGTCAAAATGATCATTGATGAATACCAGTATGTGAATGGGGAAAGCCAGAAGATGCAAGAAAAGGTTGAATCTTTTACTACGTTCAAGCATAAATTTATTCCTTTCATACTGACAGAAGAAGAGAAAATCAAAAGTCTTGACACATGGAAGATGGAATTCGGCCAAACAGTATTCCAAGTTACAGATTTTTTGAAGAAGGATGGAGATGTCAACATTCTCAGTTTCAACATGATATTGGACCAAGTAATTGCGTTGGATGATGGGTATGCAAAATTTGTGATGGATGTTAGAGCTTTGCTTGATAAAAGATGGAAAGATCACAAGGAGAACTTGCTTCAGATTCAGGCTTACCAATGGCCTGGTGAGTTTACAATATATAAATGGGAGGAGAAATATCTTAGAGATGAATCATCAGTAGCATAGGTTGAGGTGTAGAAGAGCAATGAGCCATATGATGGCATTAAATAGCACCACCACATCTTGAACGCTCTCTTTTTGTCTCTTTATGTTTTCTTTATGTTTTCAAAATGTATTCAAATATATTTGAAAATCTAAATTGGACTTATAAAAGACAAATATTGTAATATCAAGGGTTAGGAATACAAAGAGCCATTTTTAATGTGAAAGGTATGAAGCTTGTTGCTTCCTTTATAAAAGGAAACCAAGACCTTATGGCTTGGAATCTATCTGGGATTTTGATTTTTTGAAAGAGACATTGCACTGCTTGTACTTTGAAGCAAATCAATATAAAAGATGCTATTCTCTGGTGGTCAAGTTTTGGTTATCATTTGTTTGTTGAATTGGATTGCTAATAATTTATCTGGTTGTCTCCAATTTACTTTTTCTTTGTTATTCAAATCAAAAGAGACCCCTGCATTCACATTTTAAAAGAGGATAGGTGATATTTATCAAACTAAAATTATAAAGTAATAAGTTATATCTCAAAAGATGTTTATATTATTTTAAAATGAAGGAAGGATATTCTACTCTAGAACATTTTGACACCTTTAATATGATTTTGAGTCAAATACGTTCAATAAATGTTAAACTTGCTGAGGAAGACAAATGCATCTTCTCATTTTTTTCTTTACCCAAAAATTAGGAGAACATAATGCTTGTTATAAATGGTAGTGTTGCAAACATGACTATGGAGTCCTTTATTGTTACAATGCTCAATGGAGATATGAGGAGAAAGTTCAGTGATGAAGGTTCTAAGGATGCCTTGCATGTTCTGCAAAGGCCCAAGCACAAAAGTGGATCTAAAGGGGAATGGTATAAATATCAATCCAAGTCAAGAGGAAAATCTAGAATCCCAAGGAAGATAAGAGTAAAGTTTTGGAAATATGGAAAAAGAGGACAACTGAAGAAGGAATACAAAAACTTAGTTAATCACTACCAAAATCTCATGATCATTATTCTAGTAGAAAATCCTAGTTTTCATTCTTTTTCATAATGCATTAGTTAATCACACACTTCACATTTGACATCATGCTAAAAAGATCAAATAAGTTTTGTATTTCCTCTCAACTATTTCATTTCTCTATCTTAATTACTTAATATCTCAATATTTTATTCTACTCTCAACTCCTTGTACTTTAAAGTTTAATTAAATCTAGGATTGGACTTAAATCTTCTATTATAGGGTATGATTTATTTCCCTACATTTTTTGAACTCGCAATTTCCATGCCTATGTTTAGGATAAAAAAAGATTGATTTTTTATTTTGAGACTTTTGTGGTTTGCATTTGTTGGAAACAACCCAATGCCTTTAATTTTGCATTCCTAAGAAACATCTAGGATCCTTATGTCCCCTACAACAAAGTACTAGGTCAAACCCTCACCTTGCAAACATGACTACCTCTTTCTCCTACTTCCTATGACAATCACATGTTGCATTCTAATGATGAAGAAGAATATTATGATCATGATGTCTTTATTAAAAGTGTTGAAAATGAATAGAAACATGAGATCATTGATAAATTAAAATATTTGTGCAATCAATTAGCTAATCTAGATGATAATATGTCCACTTCATATTTCATTGATGGTCTTACTCAAGTACTTATCACAAGATAACATGGCATAGATACAATTAAGGATATATATAAAAAATAATTAAAGATAAACAAATTTAATTAACATTATTACCAACAATTCATACCAAAGATTGAACAATTTAAGGATATTGCAATAGGTAATTTGTCAACAATTGAAAAATCCATTTAATTAACATTATTGCCAACAATTTAATCACCCTTTTTTAAACATGGATTGCAAGTAATTCTGAAAATTTAGAAGTCTTGGTGATTAACTTTATTGTCTGCTACAATGTCATCCAGTGCATCATTGTCAATGTTCATATGTTCTTTCAAGTATTTAATATTATCATTATCCTCATCTTGACCTCCATCATCTTCATCATCATTGAAATCTGACTATAGACCATCTATATTGTTACCAGATGTATTTGGATCATCATTTTGTATACCATCCATATTGTTGTCTTCCATAACATCATCCAACTCTGGATTGTTGTCTTCTTGTTCTTGAACATAACCATATTCAACATCATGATGGATGTCAATTTCTTCGATGTTCTCTAATCCCTCTCTCTCATTTTGTTGGCCATCATTATTTTTCTTAGTATCCACTAATGCATTGTCAAATACATGCCTTAATCTTGGATCATAATGTATGACAAATATCCATTTCGGGTCTAAAATATCTTCATAGAAAAATACCTGCACATGAATGACATACATATATTAGACATATGGTATAACAATTTCATTGATTAATAAACACATGTATATATTCACAATAAACTATGAATTAATAGATTAATGATCACTACCGCTTCTTGTTTGAGTTAAAGAAATACTTGCTCACAATGAATTGGTAGAACATAAGGCTCCTTATCCTCCAGTAGGAAACATGAGGAATCTATAGAAAACAATCCACTATGGGTATCATGTCTTCATGTCCTCTCAAATTCTTCATACCATCTACACTTGAAAATACAACATTTAAAAGAACGGTAATCCAACTCAATAATTTCTTGTATTTTCCCAACATATTGTAGATTCCCTTCAATTATATTCTTATCTTTTGAGTTTAATCGATTGGATTGCTTGAAGTCAACCATGATACCACAATCAAAGGATCGTCTCTTTACATCTACACTTTCTACACAATAATTTCAACCATATGCCCACATTACTGGATATTTCCTCACCTGTGAAAGACCATTTATTTTAATGAAAACAAATATAATGACAAATATTAAAATAGTTAATAGTGTCAAAGCTGTAAGGAAACAACATTTTGTAAAATTCCAACTGTACCTTTCTTTCACATCCTCTAGACATGTTGATTTCATCTTCTGTTATGTTTGAATCTATACCTGCATCTTCTATTTGATTTTGAATTTGTTCAGTAACCCATTCTAGTGTGCAATCTTTTCCCCATTCCCCACTCAAATCAGTGGGAAGTGGAGTATTCCTTGGGTTCGATCTCTTAAATTGTCTCCTTGCTTTTAACACCTCTTCTCTCTTTTTATCATACAGATCAATCCATTTGTTCATAAAGTTCATGTGGTACAAAATGAACTTGTCGAGTATAGCACTTTCGTCTACACCTATTACATGTCAACATGTTTATTTCAAACTCCAAATGCCATGCTGTTAATTTGACAAATAAATTACAGAGTAAATTAATGAATGCAAGAAAAAAAACCACACTGATCATGAATTTACTTACTAATTTCTACTTGAACACCACTAGATTGTGGTTTTTATCCATCAATAATATCTGATGCTTGTTCTTCATCCCAAAAGTGTGGCCCATCTTCAAAATCCTTACCAAGGAATCCACACAGGAAAAAAAATGCTTCATTCAATACATACCCTTCAACCATGCAACCCTCTGGATGTGCCTTTTGTTAGACACATCTTTTTAGAGTTTTCATATACCTCTCAAAGAAAGACACCCACCTTGTTGATACGACACCCACCAATTCAATGTCATTGACTAGGTGTATAAGTAAATGGACTTGTACGTCCGTGAAACTTGTAGGGAGCTCCTTCTCAAATACACATACAATTTCTGCAATTTCCTTCTTCCATTTTGGCACTTCACATTCGTGGATCTCCTTCGAGGTCACCCACCTAATATAAGAATAGTAAATTAGTATGAACCTTAAGTCAAAAATTAATATGAAATATAATATATCTATGTCTCTCACACATTAACCACATACCTTGTAAATGCTGACAATCAACTTATGGCATTGCTTAAGTCAGCTGTAAGACAGGAATCCCCCCTGTAGACATCCTAAAATGATCAAGTCGTCACGCTACTTGCATTTCATCTAATTCTTCTAATCACCTACATTTCAAACGTTAATTAAATAATCTAATTATTTAATTAATTTCATCCAATTCTTCTAAATCACATACTTTCGACATTAATTGAATAAATTCTCTTTATTTAATTAATTAAATCAAATTCCTCTATTATTCTTCCACAATTAAATAATTTTAATTATTTGATTAGATAATTATCTTCTTTCCAAATCTCAAGTTTCCATTAATTAAATAAATCTCATTATTTAATTAATTCATCACAAATTCCCTCTTATCCAAAGAATTAAATAATTCTTAATTATTTAATTAAATCAAATTCTCTCAATCTCAAAAAATAAAATAAATCAAATATTTTATTTATTCTTCCAAAATCATGCACAACAGTTAAATAAATTTATTTATTTAATTTTCTTTCAAATCTTCTAAATTAAATAATTCTAATTATTTAATTTACTTTCTTCCAATAATATCTTCTCTAAATTTTAATAAATCGAATATTTATTTAAGTTGCTTTTTCTTCTAAATTGAGTTATCTCTAAATATAATTCAAGCTTTCTTGCATATGCAATTAAATATTCTTAATATTTAATAAAACAAAATATCTTCTTATTCTCATGCAAATCCCTTCTTCTTATTTTAAATCACTTAACTAATTGTTATATTCTTTTAATTGCTTTAACTCATTCTTCTATTCTTGATAATTGCTCTCATGCAAAAGAAAGCAAGACACATGTTTGTTTCTTATTCGTTGTACGTTCCTCAACTGTTCCCCTCCGTTGATTCTTCTGAATTATCTGGACCGTTGATCGATCTTCATTGAAACCTATATAATCCCCCCTCATGTCCTTCATTAAGCCTCTTTGATCACTTATTCTCAGGCATCATTTAACAACGCTTTGAGCATACATCGCATCGATTGAGCAACATCACGATCTTTTGACATTGATCTTTTGAGCACACTACTTGCTTGTTGCAACCATGGTTTTGCAATACTATTGAGCAATCCACATTCTTCCAAAGGGAACAATACAAATCTCGGTAAAAGCTTTCATATTTCATTGATTTATTATTAATGGCTTTTATTTAGATCAGTTCTCTTTATGTTATTGGGTTTTTTATTTGTTTAGTTTATCATAGTCAATTTTCCTCATACACATTCTGGCACGCCCAGTGGGACCCACTAATCCCTCTTTTTCTTTGAGAAATTAGTTTTTTTTAAGTTACAGTATGGAACAATGTAAAAGAATCAGAAAAACACTTTTGGCAGTATCCTTAAGCGCTACTGGAGGCACAGTATAGCGCTCTCGGGCGATACTGCGGCGCTTTTGGTAACACAGAGCGGTGCTTTTGGTAATACAAAACGACACTTTTGGTAGTATCATTAAGCGCTTTCGGCAAAATAAGTTTTCTGACTTTGGTTGGTGTTTTTTGCAGGGTTTTATTCATATACATATCTTTGATTTGTCTGACAAGTTGTATTTGTCTTTCAAACTATCTTTTGATACTTCATAAGCTGACTTATTTAGGGGTATTTTTGATATTTGAGTTAACCTATCTATTCGCGACACCTTTTTGAGTTTGATTGATTGCAAGATACAGATCTAACAGATATCACTTCTCAGAACATTAGATCAATCATAAAATCCTATCTGAACCTAGTTATTTTGACAAAATATAACCTTTTTTGGATCTGAGATAGAACAGCGCTTTTGGTCACACAGTAAAGCGCTTCCGGTGGCACAGTACCGTGCTTCTGGTTCTGATTTAGTGCTTTTGAAACCACAGTCAGGTGCTTTTGGTCTGCATCATTGCACTTTTGGAAACATAGTGCGGCGCTATTGGTATCACAGTAAGTCATGTTTGGTAAGACAGTAGCTCGCTTTTGGTCAAATTGATTATTTTTTGCTAACTTGTGAGTTTTTATGGAACTAATTGACTTGTTGCAGCTTCTTATCACTCGCACAGAGCAAAAAGGTTTTTCTAATATGTTCATGCAGGACGAGCATTGAGGAAGTCTTGATTTATCTCACTAAGTCTTAGAAACATATTGCCTTCTTAAGGGATAATTGAATAAATCATTTCAGAAATCTAAGTCTTAGGAACATACTGCTTTTCTTAAGGGACAATGGACATGTATGTGAAAACACCTCAATTTTCTAAGGGACAATGAACATGAATGCCAAACACTTCAATTTCATAAGGGACAATTGACAACTACAAACGTGTGTGTGCCTAATTTAGTTGCACCTTATTTTTCTTATAACGGGACAATTAAACCTTTGTTTGATGTGCTTGCTCTTACATTTCAGTATTTCCTTTAGAAGGGCCTGCTTTTGGATTGCGTTTCATCCAAAAGGGACGACCCTAAGTAGAGTTTTCCTTTGAACCGCTATATAAGATGGATAAGGCGAAAGCCAAGTCCTAACCGACATCAGCCTTACCTTGTGGTGCCAAACTGAAAAGAGGTGTACTAGCTCTTTGTGGAAATGATTTTCACATTAAGCGAAGTGTTTGATACTCTTAGTAGGATTAGTTAAAGCTTTTAGTAGCTTGTCACATTGCTCGTAAGGCGTTGGTCCCTCAAAGTTACTAAGAACCATTCTAGATAGAGACTACCTGATCTACCTCTGAACGTTGCGGTAATCATCAGTGCAAGGGGAATTGATTTAAGCCCTTAAGATACTCACCATTGGCTCCCTTGAGAAGAGATAGTATTCCCTTGGCCATAAAGCTCTTGCGACCTACTTGAACTTTCCAAGGGGAGGGTGAGATAACCCTACCTATCGTCTCTCGCAAAGATACAAAATATCTGACACCTTTATGGAATGATATTTTTATCGACGGAGTATTAAGCTGTGAGCTAATCTACTACAATGAAACCTTGTCTCTAGGGATAAAAAGTGCTTGTTACTGATTGCAATTGTCTTATACCTATGGAAACATTGGGATTTTTTGTGAGCCTCGAACATACACTATCTGTTGTGTCAGTCCTTTTTTTGACCACTTGTTTGTTGTGTTTTCTCTTGACAAAGACAAATCTAATTAGAACCATAACCAAATATGTCAAAATTGCCTTTAAAAACATTAGACACTACTTCAACGCCTCTGGTATTACAGCAGCTCGCCCTTGGTGGTACAGTAGCTCACTTTTGGTCACAATAGCTTGCCTTTGGTATAGCAGTAACTCGCCTTTGGTAGCTCAGTCCATCACCTTTGGTATTACAGTAGCACACTTTTGGTTGCACAGTCCTGCACCTCTAGTCAAACAGTATAGCGCCTTTGGTCCAGTCACTTGTGCATCAGAGTTTGTCTTTGTCACAACATAAGCAAAATCTCAACATTACCTTTTGTCCTAGTGTATTCTATGGTAACTACTAGGCTCCAGCAAACTATGAAGTCCGAGCAAGTTGTCCCTAGGAAGCGCAAATCACCTCCTCACACACTACAATCAGGCTATCTCAACATTACTCCCAAGGTTCCTCCTAGAACACCCGCGGAAAGATCTACCAATTCTCCCAACGTGCCGCACCTTGACCACCCTAGCACTCCTCATGAGGGTAGGGTCCCTTTGGTAAGTACACCTCACTATACCACCGGCTTGCCTCCATATTTTGTGCCACAAGGATATACTATTGATCAAGTCACTCCTTAAGAAGGTAGGGTCCCTTTGGTAAGCACACCTCACTATACCACTGGCTTGCCTCTAGATTTTGTGCCACAAGGATATACTATTGATCAAGTCACTCCTCAAGAAGGTAGGGTCCCTTTGGTAAGTACACCTCACTATACCACTAGCATGCCTCCAAATTTTGTCCCACAAGGTTATACTGCAGATCTAGCCCCACCTCAAGAAGAGTGACACTTTGAAATGGGTCAATCCTCTCAAGAAGATGGGCAAGAGCTTGATGAATTCATACAAGATCCTAAAGTTGTAGCCGCCTTTGATAAAATCCTTAGCGAGAACCAAGATCATTTCTTTCACTTGCTAGCAGAGCAAGGAGCCAAGTTACCTCAAGATTTTGATTTATCCACTCTTAAGGAGACAAACAACACCCTAGATACCATAAAAGTGGTCCAAACCATGTCAAGAGTGACCACACCTTTACCTAAACAAAGATTACAAGGACAAATGATTAAGAATCCCCTTTATCAAAACCCAACAGGAAAGAGGGCCGTATCACCACTTCTGACTCCTATGGAAATCTACAAACACCAGCAGGAGACTCTACAACGTCAAGCAGAGCTAGCTAAGCAAGCCACCTTAGCTCAATCATATATACAACAAACTCCTAAAGTGTCCACACCAATCGCAAGTGGAATTTTGGTTACTCCTTCGCGAATAGGTTTCCCACCCAATTACAATCTGGGGAACAACTATGTATCCATGCAACAAGGGTCTCAACACATACCACCTCTCATATCATCAAACCTTCATGTCTCTCAACCAATTAGAGTCATGCAATCCCAACCACAACATTCTTCTACACTCATCCCCAATCAACCATCACAAATCACATCTACCCACGTCCCTCCTCCATTACGTTCATTAGCGCTAAATTTATTTCACACATTGCCTAGCCACCCTCAACTTCCCCAACATCAAGTTTCCCAAAGCTATGTGCCGCCATCGCAACCTAATCCTACGCACTTTATCTTTCCTCCACCTAATTCTTTTCTTCAACCATCACAAAGCCAACATTCTTACCTAGCGCCACCTCCACCTCTTCCAAATCAAAACATCTAATTCCAACCCAATCTAAACCCAATGTACAACGCATACGACCCCAACCAATCTTACGACCCTTATAATACCAATGCTCATGGATTACACTACAATCTTTCATATGGGCAGCAACAACTGCTTCTAGGACAACAAGAGACGTTTCCAACCCCTCCCATGACCATGGAGCTAAAACTTGTAGAGGTTCAACAACAGCTATCGGATCTTACATTTGGCCACACCAAGAAGACCTTCTCTTTAGAAGAAGTGTGTCCTTATCCTTTTGATCGGTCACTACCCATGATCCCTTTTCCTTAGAATTTTACTATTCCTAAGTTCGATAAATACAAAGGAAAAGGGGACCCCAAAGACCATCTCAAGGAATTCTATCTGGCTTGCTTCGAGGTTTCACATAACGACACATACCTTATGCATCTCTTTCCTCGCAGTCTTGGAGGTCAAGCAATAGAATGGTTCTCACACTTGCCTACGGGTATCAAGTCTTTTAACGAGCTAGCAGAGAAATTTGCCACCCATTTTTCTTACAATACAGAGCATGAGATTTCCATGACTGATCTATGCAACAATAAATAGAAAATGGTGAAACTTTCATTTCTTTTATTCAATGATGGAGACAAATGGCTAGCAAATTCCCTTTCAAGATTCCTAAGAAATAGCTTGTTAGCATATTTGTACAGAACCTCAACCAAGAGTTAGGTTTCCATTTTCAAATTCTTAGTGCTACAACCTTCGATGAAATCACGTACAAGGGAATCAATATCGAAAAGGCCCTCATTGCTAAGGGTGTAGTCAAAATCTTCAAAGAAGCAAAAGACAATGCTCCTTATCAACAATTGAGTGATAAACCCAAATATTGGAACAAAAAGAAAAATGTGGTCAACGATGGGGTGGTCAATTCTAAACATGTCCAAACTTTGCAAACACCACTACAGCTTTCCAAGCCAAGTCAAGCTCCACCGCAACAACAGCAACAACAAAGGCAATCTTATCAAAACCAACAACAACGACAACAAGAGCAGCCTCAACAAGATTACCCTCCGCGGCATCAATTCACTCCCTTGGGAGAGCCCATAGAGATAGTCTTACAGAATATTTTACACAAAGGTCTCATCACCCTACCTAATGCTCCCCCATATGGCGAACCTGTGTACAAAACTATGCGGTACAGAGAAAATGAATACTATGAATTCCATAGGAGCAAAGAGCATAGAACTGCATCATGCATGAAACTCAAGCACCTAATCCAAAATCTCATTGAAGGAAATCAAATATCTCTACACGATGATTCACTAGCTCAGCACACGAACAAAGATCTCGATATGTATAAAGAACCATTCCCTCATCAGGGTCTACCTCCTCCTCAGGATAGAGGTAAAGGTATCAATCATGCCTCCACTTCCTTTGATTCCATTGTAGGTCATTTTGAAGAGAGTCGAGTATCTACCCTCACAATCAAAGGCAAATCTACGAATTGCGTTGTTACAACTCGTCGTGGTCGTGTCACCATTCATGGTCCTACACCCAGTCTTCTGACTCAATCTAATTATAATCTTGTCAAACATCTAGGGAAAATGCCAGCACAAATCTCTATCTTGGACCTTCTACGGTCATCACCTGCACATAGAGTAGTGCTCGAAAAAGCCCTCCAAAAGTCTTCGGTTCCTAACAACATAGCGGTCACAGATTTCCAAGCTATAGTAGGTAACATTGCTTCACCCTACAATGTGGTCTTCTCTAAGAAAGATCTCCCATCCCACGATCCGTGTCACAATGATGCCCTTCATATTGAGGTTCTCATCCATAAGCGCAAAATCAAACGTATACTCATAGATGGTGGTGCTGGTCTCAACATCTATTCTTTAAAGTTGCTTAAGCAATTGGGATACTCTGAGGATCATGTCAACACTGATCAAAGTATTACAATCAAGGGATATGATGATGCTGAACACCGTTCAGAAGGTATTATCCACTTGCCTATACAACTGGGCCCTGTCATGCTTGAAACCAGATGTCAAGTCCTTGATATTGAGCTGCCTTACAACATTATCCTAGGCCACCCATGGATCCATGCAATGAAAGTTGTTCCCTCCACATACCATCAGTCTCTAAAGTTCCCATTCAATGGTATGGAGATCACTATCCCAGGAGACCCCAATCCTTTTGAATTCTACCGTGTCTTGCAAGGTAGTTATAAGAATTGCAACCAAGTGCCTAACAATGCAAAAGCCCTTGAATCCCCACTATATGTTGATCCTAAAACTCTAACACAAGCCTCTACAAGTGAACCTAATCCTATTCCTGAAATCAAAGTGCACATCCGTGATATAGGCTTTGGAACTTATGATATCTCAAAATCTTGTTGTGTAGGGCGGATGCCTTTATCTCCAAAATCTTACAGCCAACCACCCATCGCCAAAGTTGCCAAAAAAGTAGCTATTCCTCCCCCAGCATTTCTAACCCAATTCCAATAGGGATGGTTATTGGAAGAGGAAACTATTGAGGATATCTCTTCTTGGCTCTATAAGGAGAAAGAACCGGTCACAATACCAGTCAAATAATATGGCAATGGCTTAAGGATAGTCAAAAACATGGGCTATAAAGGCAAAGGTGGCCTTGGGAAATAGAATCAAGGAACTATGGAACCCATTGTTGTGACAAAGAAACTAGACAAGAAGGGTTTAGGATTTGGTAAGAAGGTACCACACGCCTTGGACATCAAGTAAATCCTCGACGAGGTGGTCGAAACTTTTCCCGCCGATTCGATGTCTACTGAGGATATCATCGATGACTCTTCCCTCCATATGACCAACCTATTTGCAGAATCCTCCATTTTTATGCTATCCTCCGTATCCCTAACATCCACCACAAACACCCAGAATGTAACACTTGTCTACCCTAAACTTATCGATTGGGACCAACAAGGGTCCCTCGTTATAGATGTATTTTAGAATGACGAAGCTTTAGCTGAGTTCATGGGACTTCAGGAAGGTATCCCTCTTAGCGATCATAAAGCAGGTTTTGTAATGGAACTAGTGCCAACAGCTTATTTTGGTGAGAATGCCAAATCCTCCAGTCGCAAAAGTAAAAATAAAGAAGGATCTCTAGGTGAAAACCACACTATGGCACCTCCTAATCACAAAATAGTAAAAAATAAAGGACGTATCCAAAGGTGAAAACCCAACTGTGGCAACTGAGGATGGAGGATTTGACCTTCCCCTACCATCTAAGTATCAAGAGAAGTCAGCTCCCCTAGTGGAAGATTCTACAGAGATAAACCTTGGCACAGAGCAAAATCCCAAGACCACATTCCTGGCAACATCATTATTAGAAACATAACACAAGAATCTTAACACATTCTTCTTATAGAGAACCATCAATTTTGCATGGACCTATGCTGATATGCCAGGGCTAGACCCTAAGCTAGTGGTTCACTATCTCACAGTTGATCCAAAAGTGAAACCAGTCAAGGAAAAGCTGAGAAAGATGCACCCACAGATAGCTCTCTTGGTAAAAGTTGAACTACAGAAGCTGTTAGATGCAAAGTTCACACGACCTATTGATTATTCAGACTGCGTCTCAAACATCGTACCTGTGTCTAAACCCAATGGGTGCATCTGCATGTGCAATGATTTTAGAGATCTTAACAAAGCATGTCCCAAAGATGACTTTCCACTACCAAACATTAATATTATAGTAGACTTGACAGTAGGTCATGAAATACTTTCTGTCATGGATGGATTCTCAGGCTACAATCAGATAAGGATAGTAGAAGAAGATCAACATAAAACAACTTTTACTTATCCTTGGGGTAATTATTGTTGGTGTGTTATGCCGTTTGGTCTAAAGAATGCAGGAGAAATCTATCAGAGAGCAATGACAGTGATATTCCATGACCTCTTTCATCATATCATGGAGGACTATGTTGATGACATACTAGCTAAATCTTCTAGGGTAGATCACATACAGGTTCTAGGATAGATCTTTGACAAGCTCAAGAAATACCAAGTAAGACTCAATCCAAAGAAGTGTGTCTTTGGTGTAACATCAGGGAAGCTATTGGGATATATTGTATCTCGTAGAGGCATCGAAGTAGACCCCACGAAAGTAAAGGCTATAGTGGAGATGCCTCCACCAAAGAACCTCAAAGCATTAAGGAGCCTTCAGGGAAGGTTGCAATCCATTAGGCGTTTCATCTCACAGCTAGCAGATAAATGTTAACCATTTCAACACTTACTCCGGAAGGATGTCTCATTTCGATGCGACGATAAATGTCAAGTAGCATTTGATCAGCTTGAAGAGTATCTAGCTACAACTCTTGTATTAGTTCAACCAGTTGCTGATAAACCTTTAATATTATACATCTCAACTACAACTTCAGGCCTAGGGGCCTTGCTAGCACAACATGATGAAACAGGAAAAGAACATGCAATTTATTATATCAGTAGAACCTTGGTGGGATATGAACTCAATTATTCACCAATGGAAAGGGCTTGTTTAGCAGTAGTGTTCGCTTCCCAAAAGTTGCAGCATTACATGCTAAACCAACACACAAATCTGATAGACAAAATTGATCCCTTGAAGTATCTACTTGCAAAAGTATCTCTTACAAGCAGACTAGCTAAATGGGTCATGATCCTTAGTGAGTTCGACATTGAGTATACGGATCGTAAAGAAATCAAGGGACAAGCCCTAGCAGATCAACTAGCAGAAGCACCCATGACTGATACACACCCTATGGTAGCAGACTTTCCGGATGAGAATCTATTCACTCTCTCTAACTCAATAATGTGGAAGTTATACTTTGATGGTTCCTACACACAGCATGGATCAGGGGCCGACATCTTATTCATTACACCTCAAAATGACTATATTCCAAAGTCATATCGGCTTGCATTCCCTTGCAACAACAACATCGCCGAGTATGAAGCACTCCTCATAGGTCTCAATACAGCAGTTCAATGGGACATCACAGAATTACAAGTATATGGAGACTCACAGCTAGTCATTCACCAATTCACGGATGAGTACCAAACAAAAGATGAAAAGTTGGTCCCCTACAAGAAACTAGTGGATGCCTACAAACCACATTTTTCTAGCATCACATTTGAGCAAATTCCAAGAGAGCATAACAAAGTTGCAGATTCTATGGCTTCTATTGGGTCACTGATTGACATGCCTGCTAATACACAGAAATGTGAATTCTTGATTGAGCAATTGTTGATACTAGCCGTCGATGTTCCCGTTACTAAAATCATCTGTGAACTTGTTGGTCCCAATTCCCCATGGTACGAAGACATCTATGAATACCTTAAACACAATGCCTTTCCTCTTGACCTATCATCCACCCAACACAAAACCTTGATCCGTTGATCCTCCCGTTACATCATTCTGGGAGATACACTATATCACCGGAGTCTCGATGGTATCCTCTTACGATGTCTTAATGCGGAAGAAGTTGAAGCTACCTTACGAGACATACACGAAGGTGTCTGTGGCACACATTCTACCAGTCCTAATATTGCAAAGAAGATACTTAGAACAGGTTATTTCTGGCCCACAATAGAGCAAGATGCTGCACAGTTTACTAAAAAATGTCTACAATGCCAGCAGCATGGAGATTTAATTCATGCACTAGCTCACAAACTACAACCTATGACTACTCCATGGCCTTTTTCTCAATGGGGTCTCAATCTCATAGGACAAATCCACCCATCCTCATCCAATGGCCATAAGTTCATCATTACTACCACTGAGTATTTTACGAAGTGGGTTGAAGCCATTCCCATGACCTATATCACCAGTAAGCAAATAGCCAAGTTTATCCTTAACTACCTCATATGTCGGTATGGTATTCCCCAAGCCATTGTCACTGATAATGGGAGACCATTCAAGAATCAAGATGCCCATGCCTTGTGCACACAATACAATATCCAACATCACTTTTCAACTCCCTACTATCCGTAGAGTAACGGCCAAGCTGAGGCTTCCAACAAAACTATTCTCAAAATCCTCAAGAAAACGGTCAATGAAGCTGGTCATGATTGGCACTTGCAATTCAATCCCGCCCTATGGGCCTACTGCACTAGTATCAGAACACCAACTGGTGCCACACCTTATGCCTTGGTCTATGGCTTTGAAGCCATCCTACCTATAGAGGTCGAGATCCCATCCCTCAGAGTATCCATGCAAGACCTGATCGGCGGAGATGAGTATTGCACTTCCAGATTAGCTGAGCTTGAACTACTAGATGAGAGGCGCCTTGCCACACTTAATCATCTCCATGTCTATCAAAACTACCTCTAGCGTAATTACAACAAAAAGATCAAAGAAAGATGGTTTCAAGTTGGTGATCTTGTCCTCAAAGAGAATCAGAGAAATCAAGCAGATTGAGAAAAGAAGGGCAAGTTTGAGCCTAATTGGTTAGGTCCCTTTATTGTGATAGCAGCATATGGATCAGGAGCTTATACTTTAGCTACACCTAATGGCATTCCTCTAGATGAGCCACTTAACAGTGTCCATCTCAAGAAGTTCTATGCTTGATCCTCAGAGTATTCCAAAAAAAAAAAAAACAAACAAACAAACAAAAAAATTCAAAAAAATCTGTCATGTGGTGAAAACTAGGTAAACAGGCGCCTTGGATAAGTGCCATAGTGAAAACCTAGAAAACAGGCGCTATGTGTAGAGTCAGCATCCATCATCTATTGAGTCTTGTTCATTCCACGCACTTCATGCATCCATCCATAATAAAACCATTGACCTTGTTTGCATTTCCATCTCCCTATCTAGTATAGCTTGGAAATTTGTCAATGTCCCTCGTCGTCATCCTAGGTCAAATATTTCTATTGTCTTCTTCGCCGGTCATCCATGCAAATTCCTCTACCAGAATGGGGCAACTCTTTCCTTAACTTAGGTCTAGAATTGGTTCCTTGTTTGTGGTTCACAACGCGCTCTTCAATTTTTTTTCCTTTCCGCAAATAGCATCCTTTAACGGACACATTGCTCCTACGATAAGGCTATTATCTTTTCTTCTCAACACTTTTTCTTACATCATCACACCAACCAGAACTACATATTATCTCTTCTCAATCTTAAGGTACCTTGATCCCATGGATATGGGTATGTAGGTAGTCTGGAATACGAAGGAAGTTTCCAGTACTCAAGTACATAAGATCTCCCCTCACCACCTTGACCCATCTCATCACTCTATCAAGAACTACATATTTATCACTTTCATCTTTCATCGTAAATGTGCCTTGATCCTGTGGATATAGGGTATGTAGGCAGTCTAGAATATGAAGGATGTATCCAGTACTCAGGCACATACGATTCATCATTCTCCGCCTATTCCAATCCATTAACACTGTCACCTGTCTTGTCTACCATTTTTCAAAATCCATTCACCTCGACTTGACTAACTCAAGCAACAAGCTAGCGCATCCTTTCCAAGCAAAAGTCCTTCACAAACCTGAAACAAACAGGCCTACTTCCAGAGTCGTCTACTGTCCTGCGTTTCGATTGCCAACATCAGCTAATTCCAGCTTAACCTAAGCACTAGATCTACAAGCTTGTCTTCTGCAGAGTGTTCCATTGTTGAGACCAACACACACATCTCCTACAACATGTAGCATTTCCCATAGCAAGATATTGTCTTTTTAGGCAGATAGCCCCCTTTAACGGACACAGAGTTCCTACGATAAGGCTGTTATCTTTCCTATCCACTCTATCCTGAGCAACCTCTTTGGCAAGAGAATATGTTGGCTGTATGTTTACTTTGTAAGTTAGTCAATTTGCTTTTTGGTTTATCTTTTTGCTCCTTTATCCATTACCTATTCAAGGCTACCTTGATTTATCTATAATCTTGGTATGTTGCGATGCAGTACGGATTGGGGGCATAGTCATTGCTTTTGTGTGCCGTGTTTGAGGAATGATCTTTAGCATCTTTCTTAGCATTCTATTTATCTTGTGTGTGTTATGACCTAGCATCTTACATATTAATACTCTTCTTGCATTAACATGTATTGAAGCTTATTTTATGTTCAAGACTATGGCTCATTCACATGTACCAACAAGGTCATATTATTTCTAAGGGATCTAAGTTCAAACTGCTTGCTTGTAGAGTCAATGTCCACGCACTCGGATATCACAGCTCCTTGGTCTTCTATACCTTGGTAGCGAACTATCCACATGCTATATCAAAAATAAGGATTTCTCTTTATAAATAAAAGTGAAACCATTGCAACAAGCTCATCCACTTACACCATCCATTTTTCCATGGCCTTATATAGTTTTTCAAGCAAAGATCGATCAACAATCTTTCTCTCATGTTCTCTCCTATCTCCTTTCTTCTATCTATCATCAACCCAACCTCGTTTGTCTCCAACAAAATCTTCTAGTCGAGTGTCAACACAGTTCTTCTGTCGCTTCCCTGTCTTTCCTCTTAAGGGGGCATACACTGGGGTAGCTAGCTACACTGGGGCATCAAAAATTGTATCATATCTTCAACAATTGATTTCTTTGACGCAACGCTGTAAACTACATTGCATCAAAGAGGGGCAAAATGTAGACACCCTAAAATGACCAAGTCGTCACGCTACTTGCATTTCATCTAATTCTTCTAATCACCTGCATTTCAAACATTAATTAAATAATCTAATTATTTAATTAATTTCATCCAATTCTTCTAAATCACATACTTTCAACATTAATTGAATAAATTCTCTTTATTTAATTAATTAAATCAAATTCCTCTAGTATTCTTCCACAATTAAATAATTTTAATTATTTGATTAGATAATTATATTCTTTCCAAATCTCAAGTCTCCATTAATTAAATAAATCCCATTATTTAATTAATTCATCACAAATTCCCTCTTATCCAAACAATTAAATAATTCTTAATTATTTAATTAAATCAAATTCTCTCAATCTCCAAAAATAAAATAAATCAAATATTTTATTTATTCTTCCAAAATCATGCACAACAATTAAATAAATTTATTTATTTAATTTGCTTTCAAATCTTCTAAATTAAATAATTCTAATTATTTAATTTGCTTTCTTCTAATAATATCTTCTCTAAATTTTAATAAATCAAATATTTATTTAAGTTGCTTTTTCTTCTAAATTGAGTTATCTCTAAGTATAATTCAAGCTTTCTTGCACATGCAATTAAATATTCCTAATATTTAATAAAGCAAAATATCTTCTTATTCTCATGCAAATCCCTTCTTCTTGTTTTAAATCACTTAACTGATTGTTATATTCTTTTAATTGCTTTAACTCATTCTTCTATTCTTGATAACTCCTCTCATGCAAAAGAAAGCAAGACACATGTCTATTTCTTATTCGCTGCACGTTCCTCAACTGTTCCCCTCCGTTGATTCTTCTGAATTATCTGGACTATTGAACGATTTTCATTGAAAGCTATATATTCCCCCCTCATATCCTTCACTAGGCCTCTTCAATCACTTATTCTTAGGCATCCTTTAACAGCGCTTTGAGCATACATCGCATCAATTGAGCAACTTCACGATCTTTTGACATTGATCTTTTGAGCACACTACTTGCTTGTTGCAACCATGGTTTTGCAATACTATTGAGCAATCCACATTCATCCAAAGGGAACAATACAAATCTTGGTAAAAGCTTTCATATTTCATTGATTTATTATTAATGGCTTTTATTTAGATCAGTTCTCTTTATGTTATTGGGTTTTTGATTTGTTTAGTTTATCATAGTCAATTTTCCTCATACACACCAGTAAATGTTAAATGATGATATATAATACCTTCATAAAATTATGAAAATCATGTGTTTTAAATCCTGTGATATGTCCATCAACTATAAAATCTTTAGCCAATGATGACCCAAAGCTAGTAGGTGTCCTTATTGAATGGATGACATTTTTTAGTTGGTCTAGCTCTTTTTTAAAAAAAATCCATGGAGCTTCTGCATATGTTTCATTTTCCCTATTTGGCCACAAATGTTTTCTATCAATTTTGGTACGTGAAAGAGCAATATCTCTCCTCGAAGACAAGGTGTCCTTCTCTTTGCCTGATATATGTCAAAATATAGAATCTGGGACATTTTTGAAGACATGCATAAGATCTAATAGGTGAGATATTAATAGATCCTTCCAGTAAGGGAGCTCATAAAATATGGATTTCCTTTTCATTCCTTCTGGCATATTAACTACAACTTGTTCTGGTTCTTCAATTGAATCACCCTGATCAAAAAAATCCTCCCAACCTTTCAATTTAGCATCTTCATACTTCTTAAGCCAATCCACCTGGACCCATAATCATGGGAGGGCCTCTATTTTCAACTTTTCCATCAAATTGACTCTTTAGGTGATTTCTAAACTTATGATCTAGTGGTAGAAAAACCCTGTTGTTTGCGTAAATAAATTTATGTAGATATTTATAATACCGCCCTTGAAATTGTTCTGCACATTTTGGACATGCAAATATCCCCTTTGTTTGAATCCCTGCAATTCAATAAGTAATGTTAATAACATCAAAAAAATAGTATAAAACTAAGTATGAAAGTTGGGATGAAAATAAATTATGAGTGTAAATACGTAAATATTTTATCTTACCAGAACAAACACCAAGTTCTAGGAAATCATGAATAGTCCAACATAGCACACCATACAACATGAAGGACCTATTTGATGGGGGACATGATATGTCATACATTCTTATGCCTTTCCATAGCAATTGCATCTTATCAATAAAAGGTGCAAGATAAACCTCCATGTTTTTAACTTGATGTTTTTCTGGAACAATGAGAGTCAGCATAAGGTGCTCCTTTCTAACACTCATCCATATGGGAATATTGTATACTATCAATCTAACTGGCCAAACACTATAATTTGAGCTCAGGAAAGAGAATGGGCACACTCCATCAATTGCAAGACCAAACTTGATACTACGGGGTTCATCTTTGAATTTTCTTGGCCATTTTCCTCTATGTGTTTCATTGCTTTAGAGTCGGCTAGAATTCACATGAATCCATCTTTACTCCTATTCGTTGCATGTCAGTCCATCAATTGTGCAAGTCACTTGCAATGAAACATTTGTTGAAGTCTAGGTATAATTGGCATGTGACGTAAAACCTTCTTTGGAACTGTAGGACCTTGTACATCTGTACAATATCTCTTCTCTTTGCATACAGGGCATTCTACCTTGTTTTGATATTCATCTCTGTATAAAATGCAATCATTTTTACATGAATGAATTTGCTTATATTCAATCCCCAACTCAACCAACAACAGATGTGCCTCTCTGCAAGTTGATGGAAACACATTATCTTCAGGGAATATTTTAGTTTTTAGTGCCCTGTAAGATTTCCAGAGATTAAATCAATTGAATGCTTTGACTTATGATGAACATGTTTGATATGTGGATCTATACTAGGACTATTTATATACAATATATGGTTTTAAAATCCCCTTAAAGAAATATAAATGAAGTTGATGAATGTTTACGAATTATGTACACCAATTGACAATTGCAAAGTAAGAAATAGATTTCAACTCACTTCACTAGGGTAGTGAACCCTTTGTCTGACCAACCAAATAGTGACTTAACTTCTAATAATATTAATGTGCATGCCAGTTTTGAGGTTCTACTTGCACCCAATTTGAACATGGGTGTCTTCGTTGCTTGCTTGATGGAGTCTTTCAGGTTGTTATCATCAACATTACGTTGGTGGTAATTAGCCCCGCTATCATTGTTATTGTCAACCATATGATCATTATTGTCATCATTGTTTTCATCCCCAAAGAAATTTGTAAGCATTTCATTCAATCCTTCTTCATACACTGTATTTTCATTATCATGATCATCATCATTAAGGCTAGGTGGCATGTCATCAGTGTATGCAGATCTCATCAGCTCTTCAAATTTCTTAGCTGATAGTATTCTCTTCAATAATGCTCTTTTCGCCCTAGTATTGTTTAAAGGATGGTTTGGATCATCCTGTCCAAATCTTAATAACCCAGTTGGATCTTGGGTATTCAAATGTGTTTCATCAACATCTTCTACCTATTAACAAATGCAAGCATTATTTAATGTTTGACAACAATTGGATAAATCATAAATTTATCAATTTCAAAGAAATATAATCAAATATGGCTTAAAAAATAAAAATATTGGTTGTATGAGCATATATACATCAATTGAATAATGGAACATTATTTTATAGACTACCTTTTTAATACAAAAATTTAAATAAAACACAATTTGGACAGTATAGTTTATAAAACATCAGTCCACACTCATTTATTATTCTTTGGTTTTCTACCCTTAAGAACATCCCTAGGGAGACCTTGTTCTTCCCTCTTCTTTCATGCAGGAGTGTGTTTTAAGAAGGGGTAATCAATTAATAACTCATCCCCAATGGTAAGGTCTAGAATAGCCTCAACCATGTTATCAATCTATCAACCTCTCTTTCCATATCTCTATTTTTATCATTTATAACCTCAACAAATTGACAATTCGGTCTTACAGTAGGGTCCCTTTCCTTACTACTATTTATAAATCATGCAATATTTTTATGTGTGTATGCACGTCCATCTATATACATAAGATGACCTCTATTCATTTCTTTTCCACTTTCCAATTGAAGATGATGTGTATACATATTCAAATTTAGACCATATGCTGACATGCTAGGCTTATATTCTGCTAGCCTTCTCCATTCACCACTATAATATGATGGACCATAATATGGCATTAATCTCCTAGTGGTTTGTTCTGAATTGTTTCTATGTTTAGATCCCACATGTACATTTTGGAAAATAAAGAGGCCTAGATTCGCTCCATGAATATTGGAGGGTCATATCATGTAGCTGTATCCCCAAAATTGAAACACCTCATATACTCTAGGTAGTTGTTGATCACTAGGCCAAGCACAATATAGTCGACAATCAAATGTCTCTTTGTAAATTAATCTCAAACTCAGGGGCAATTCATTATCTCCATCACATTCATTCTCATAGGGTATGTAGTCCAGCTTCCCTTTGTCTTTAAGCAAATTATGCATCTTTAAACCAGTTCTTGTTCTGTTGCTTGTTTTCATCAATTCCTCATCTTCTGAGCTAGTATATTGGCACATATTTTTGTTAGTTGTATCATCTGATAAATGATCATACCCTCTAGGCTAGAAGTCAGTGATCCAGGAAACTTTAAACCAAGAACTTTATCCTACAAGTATCCATTAAGAAAAAAATTAGTTATTTAAATAATATAAAACAATGTTTAAACGAAGTATACATGTTATTTATATCAATTTGAAAAATTCCTTACCACAATTCCTATTGGATTTGAATCAATTGTAGGAGGCATACTACCGATTGGAAGCTCATCATATATGTAATGTCTTTGTACAATCACTCGTTTGAATTATTTCTTTCCACAACATACAGAACATCCACAAACAATAATTTTCTCAAAGTATTTATCCCATGTACTATAGTCCTGACCAACCTCTTGTTTAGTGCAATCATTTGTTGTGTCTGTAGGATCCATTGTCATATCCTCTTCCATCCACTGTCATCTACGTGATTTAACAGTTTTAGGTCCACGTCCACATACATATATTTTTCATTTTCTAGTTGAATGCTTAAGCTCTACATTTGCTCCAATCTCCATCTAAAATAATCAACAACATGCATTAATTTATGTCAAGATTGGATAATACATTATAAATTTCAATAATACTGTGAAAAAAGATGGACGTATCACAAAATGCCATCAGATCATTTTTTCCTAAGGAAATTGGATTTGAGTACCTGATTTTCCGCTTCATTCATCCATTGTGTCCTCATTTGATATGACACTGTTTGTTGCCATGGCCTTGTCTAGCCCCTATAATACACAACATAGTAGATAATGTTTAGTACACCAATTATATCATTTCAACAAATATGCTCTCCAACACAAAACCTCAGTTTAGTCATATATTTGACATATTGATATCATGTTTTGGCCATCCTAATTTTCAAACTTTTCCCTCAAACATAGAATCATATTTAATCACCATTCCTGTGCATTTTCAACCAATAAGTTTGACCTCAGAGGCCTCGTGGACAAAAAAATGACTTTATCTCCTCTATGTTGTAGCATTTGTGAATTCATAAACACCTTCCTTCTTTGGTTGAGGTTTCTTTCTCTTCTTACCTCTATTGTATATGCAGATTTTGTTGTCATATCTATTTCCACCCACTTTCCTCTCTGCGATTTAGTAGTTCTAGGCTGTCCACGTCCTCTCTCCATGGCCTCCTCTAGATCCTACAATACACAACAATGACAATAGTCACATAACAGCTATGCACGAAGAGAATATTCTTTAATTTATCTTGTTAATACACTCGCTTTTCATTAAGATGCGCTATGAAAAACAAAATAGGACATTGCAACATTTTGCTCTTTAGAAAAAGTTTACACATGGAATCTTGACAACTAGAGCTCAAATCTTATGATTACAAGATGACTACAAGTTCACATCAAAAAGACATTTATTTCATATTTGACTCTCCTTTTTCTTTTATGGGTCATTTTAAGGCAATCTATATCTCTCCAATGGCCATAAAACCCTCAAAACTATCATAGAACCCTCAAAATAGTCTCAAAGAGTCTTTGGCACCAAAATTTTAAATTCTTGATGGAGGGAAGGATAATTTGGATGTTAATTTTGAAATCACATCATTAGATCTTTGTTAGGTTAATCCTAGCCATTGGATATTCTTTAATTATAGGGACATTATGTTATATTTCACCATTACCTTTCACTCCAAAATTAATGGTTTCCTTTGAAAAGAAAACCCTCCATTAGCTATCATAACCCCAAATATCTGTTGAAGTGAACTTAAACATTATGTGCAATTGTCATTGCTCATATTAAGAACCTACCTCCCTTCTTAGTGGTCCCACATGTGTGATGTATGTGAATGAGTCATATGGTACCTGTGCTACATGTTTAAAGTTTGAATTTTTCTCATATTGTTGGAAAAAGGCCCAAAAAGACATTTAATTTTTGAGTTTTATACTCTATAACATGCATCTCCTTGATCTTTTCATCTAATCTATGACATGTTTTCTTTGCATTTCAATGAGATCAATTCTTGAAAAATGACAATCCAGAGGTTAAAGAGACAAGTTGATACCTTACCTAAGTTGTCATGTTCTTGAAACCTTGTCACTAGAAAGAGGAGATATCTAGAGAGTAATGTCACAAGGACATAAACAAGGCATGTACTATCATGAGCCATAGGGACAACTTACTACACCATCCAAAACTCCATTTGAACTAGCTACTATCAATAATTCACATTATTGGGGACTGTCATGAAGAAAACACCATGCATAGGACTGTCATAGTCAAAGTGGAGAGGATTGTCTAGTCATTGTATGACTGTCATAATAGCTAGTGGGTTAGTTACCATTCTTCAACCTAAAATAGGTTAATGAGAACATAGAAATGAAAATCACAATACCATAAGCACACTCCATAAGCTGTCAATATTGTCCCAATATCATGTCATCATGATAGTAAGAGAAGAGTTGTTTGGTTTTTCCAAAGCCATATCAGTTGCATAAGGATTGTCACCAACCATCTGTGTAAGGTCATGAAAGAGTGAGTCATTATTGAACTAATCATAAGAGAAGCATGAAGTCAAAATGCTATCATGGAAACAAGATATAGTTACTTATTATAAGGACAATCCAAATTTGGTGAGGTTAAGTTTTTATCAACTTTCAAGCAAAATACATCATTTTGCACTAATTGGTGCTAAATTAGGTGCACTTTATGCCATCTTTGGCACCCTATATAGATTACATTTTTTTGCCTAAAAGTCAGCGGTAAAGTTGACGTTAATTGCTAAGACTATAGTGCTGACTACTGAATCAAAAAAAATTTAAAAATTCCTGACTGCACATACCCCAAAACAAAACAAAAAACAAAAAAAACTTTAATATTGATTTTTGGTGTTCATTTTTTGTTTGGAGATCGAGCGTTTGGGTTGGAGTCCTGCCTAAATTAATATATGATAAATTCAATAATTACAGGAGAAAAATGCCGCGCAAAGAGATGAGAATTTTGATTTAGTTTTCGACACCATAGGTAAGGTTACAATTACAATAAAAAAAAATTGTTTCCAAATATATATTTGTTTTGATTAAATGGAGAGGATTGTAAAGAAAGGGTTGTAAATATTATTTTGTTTACAGGTGAATCGTTCAAGTCTCATGTGGTTGCAAAGGAGGAGGGTAAAATTGTAGACATTGCATTATTTCCTCTACATCCGAGAGCAGTGAATGCATTTTTCAAACCCTAATGCCCAGGTTTGCTTATCATTACCATCAATACCTTTCTCTGAACACAAATTTCTTGCTTCCTTCCTAAAAAAGTAGTCGAGTGCTTTAAGACAAGTCGATTGTGAGCAAGCTAAAATTAGGGCTTTTGAGATGAGGGTGAGCAAACTAAAATAGAGGTTGGTCGAGACAATACGAGGAGATAGGGATTTTGAGACGATGGTGAGAAAACTAAAATTAGGCCAGGAACTATAGATTCCCTCCCAAGGCACCAATTGATTCATAGGAAAATAGCTTCATGATTTGCTCTACAAAGTAAAGGTCAAAAACCTTGAGGAATAGAGAAAAAAATGGAAGAAAACTTTCATACCTGGCAGTGTGTACTTCATTTGCCTCCATAGACTGAATGAAAATAATTTGCCCTAGGTCACCTCAAAATGTCAAGCAATAGAGGGAAGAGAGAAAAGGGAGCAGACTCTGGCCACAATGAGGTAATTCATTGTCAATTTATAGATTTGTAAATGTTTCCATTGTTTCTTTGATTTTTAGTTTTTAGTTTTTTATTTATAAATTTAAAAGAAGAAATTTATTTTATAGGAACATGATACTGACAAAGATAAAGAGGCATTGGCTTCCATATTGGGGGTAGAGGCAGTGAACAAATTGGATGGTGTGGACTTGACAATGCTTGCCAGATACATAGAAAAATGATCTGGTAAAGCCCCTAAAACATTACAACCAAATCAACAGTGTTAAAGGGAATCAATTGATTCCCCAACTAGTCATGGATCAAGCAAAAGATCCAAGAGGAAATCAATACCAATAACCTCTAAGAATGTGGAATAGGGAAAAGAGGCTTCTAATGTCCCACCCACTCCTGGGACACAGACTTCTTTGACCACCACGCCATGTTTTGCATCTTGCATTGGTACCTACGATACCAAGATAGAATACGATGTGGTTTTAGGGGACGTCTGAATGACAGATGCTAGAAAAAAATTTGTGAATAGGTTGAAGGAATCATGCCTTCAACAGTTCAAAGACCATCTACATATGCCATTCTCAAAGATACCCATGCACCTGCAAAAAGCAGTTATCCAAGACATGGAGTCTGAATTTGGCACAAGTTGATTTGTAAAGAAGATAAAGCTACGAATGTCTCAAAACTGTAAGA
Source organism: Cunninghamia lanceolata (assembly GCA_027924645.1). Classification (NCBI taxonomy): domain Eukaryota; kingdom Viridiplantae; phylum Streptophyta; class Pinopsida; order Cupressales; family Cupressaceae; genus Cunninghamia; species Cunninghamia lanceolata. Next base: position 2,210,434 of record BSBN01000887.1, read on the forward strand.
AATTTTGGTGCAACCATACAAAGAAGATAAAAAAATCCCTCCTGAGCAAAGGCTCAAAAAAAGGCCAATTGATGTAAGTTTGAAAGTATGGAAAGAGCTTGTAAAAGCATATGAGAAGTCTGATGCATGGAGGAAGTCTGGTGAGGAGAGTATGCAGGTATTTGAATTTGCTCATAAGATTATATCAAATTTATTAAATGATTTTTGAATTTTATTTGTGCATAGTTAAATTGAATTAGTATATGTTTCAGGACAAAGCCTCCAAGGCTAGGCTTGACAAACTTCGTGCCACGCATCATAGTGGCCAGAAAGGTTTACAGGCCTTGATCTGTACATTTGTAAGTATATTTAATAAGTTAAATGATATATATTTTTTAATTTCGTAGGAAAAAGTAAATGATTGCATATTAATTAGTTTAACTAGTCCATGTGCCATGTTTTGATAGGAGGAGAAATATGGCTAGCATCTAAGCCAATTCGAAAAGGAAATGTTACAAAGCAAAAAGTGAACAAATTTTGTAATCTAGATGGAGAACAAGGTATCAATAGTTGACTTTCAATAACTTAGTTGGATATTGTTGTGTTAATATGTCAATTTGAATTTCTTGTGTTGAGTTGTTTATTGATGCGTAGGATGAGTTCTAAAGTGCTTCTCTATTGGCCCTAGCGCCCTTAAAAGTAAGATTTCTCTTAGATGACAAATGATTACTCTTATATCTTTGGGGACCCTTCTTAGTGCCATTAGGATCATAATGAGTATACTAGTCTTGTGCTTTCTTACAAAAAGTGGTCGCAATTAACCTAATTTTGTGGTCATTATCCACAACATTTTGTGTGTGCCATGCTATCTCATATGCTTAAGTTTAACAGGCTAATAATGAATAGTAAAACCCTTGTTTGCCTGCCTACAACTAATGGACTTGTTGGAACCTAAAATTTCCTACCATTTTTTGCAAAAAATTTAGGTTCCCATGATGAAAAGTCTGACTACAACACTCAGAACTGTACCTATACAATATACTTCAGTGGCCTACTTTGAAGGGTTATAATTTGAAGCCTATTCATTTTTATGTCAAACCACTTGGTAGGCATACTTATCTATCATATATGAGTGTACATGCTTGATTTTGGCTTCCCATGATTAGATTGGACAAGGTTTTGCAGTTCCAAGTTAAAGGGTTCTTGTGGTATCTGGTGGTACCCACCTAGGGTTAGGGTTTTAAGTCGAGTCTGCAAGCCTATATTTTTATTCCTTTAAACCCCTTAAGGCCTTAAGTTTTCATGTCCTTTGGCCTCTTACACTTTATCTTTTAAAACTGCATTGACTTCATGTATTAAAGGGCAATTGTCTTGAGGTCTTCTTAGAGAAGACTAGGACTTTGTATGTAATCTTAAGCCCTCCTTTCTGATTTGTTGGAAGCCTTCTTCACTAATAAATAAGGACTATTAAGACTCCTATGATATTGCATTAGAGAGGCATTGAAATCACAAAGGAGATAAATTTTATTAGGCCATCACCCAATGGAGAAGGGATTGTCATATAGAGCATGACAATGTTACCTTGTCATAGTCATAAAGGGGATAGTCTTTGTGGTGGTAATTAAAGTCGCTAAGTTTACATCCACCTTCCTAGGGTCTACAGAAATGCCTGAAGTTGAATATGCCTATTTTAAAGATCTTGCCATGAGTATTTTCCATGTTTTTACAAATGGAGACCTCTCCAATCCTCATCTCAAGTTTCAAATGCACAATGAAATGATGGAGGACAATCATAACTGTCATAATAGTACATTATCATTTTTTGTCTCAAGGTGGCCCTTGAGACTGCCAAGGGGATGGATATATAGTTGGGATTATGGTTTTTGTTTAAAATCCTTATGTATGTTGGAACTGAAAAATTTCACATTATTCATCAAGTCTCCACATAATGTGACTAATGTCCCTCATTTTCAAAACCAACCACCAAAAATTTGTGTGACAAGATCCATTTCAGAATTTGCACATAAATAATCTCATGAATATACCTAGCTCTCTGACCACATCCTAATTCTGATACTAAGTTATCTATATCGGCAAGACCTTAAGTAACTCACCCTGAATAGCAAAATATATTCTTGAAGTATAATGTGATAATCAGTGAGAGATGATTGATGTCTGAATGATCAAAATTTCATATGTCAAAAGATTGAGGAGACATTCTGTATGTATCACCGATGCATACTCATCGGTGTGAGTAGAACAATCAAAGTGAAATCCTAAAGTTACACCGAGCCTTTAAGTCACACCAACCAATGGCTCATCGCCAGGAAGCAAACAATCTCTCCTCGATGCGTAATATTAAGACTATTGGTGTGACATATATAATCAGAATGAAATCCTTAAGCTTCCCCGACCCCAAAAGTCACCCTGACACAAGAGACAAAAGGCTTTCAGTAAAACTCACTGATATGTTCTAATAAAAATGAGCGATGGAGATAAGATCATCGGGAAGACCTAACCCATCAGGAGACTATCATATTCTCTTGACGATGGAGATTGCCATGCCAATAAAGATGAGGTAACCCCTATCTATCAGAGAAACACTCACCAATGCCAAGGAGAATGTTCACCACACCTAATCAAAATGACATCAAGATGAAAATTATAATATCTCCCTGAAATGACAATAAAGGGTTCATAACTCTATGAAAAGAGTATTTCATGGAGACACCAACGCACCCTTGGTGACCAACCAGAAACATATGAAAGAAAATGGTGCCAAAACAATATGAAGGTCGGTGAAAGAATAAAATGGTCTCACCGATATGATAAAAAGAGCATCGCCTTGACATTTTGAAATTCATGAATTCTTTGAATTCAATTCCAGTGGCAGCCATTAATGGCTGATTGAACATAATGTTGTAAAAGCCATTCTGATCCCCACTAAAATCAACACAAGGGTTGCAGACATAGAAGAAGGAATTCATCGGGAATCAGGAGATTTGTGTGGAGCATATACAGGTAAGTCCTTGAACTTTCTTTGATACAGTTAAGTTCTGGTATAAAATGGAAGGCTCCTCTGAAACAAAGAAAAGGCAACACACTGAAAAGAGCCAAACCAAGTGCAAAAAATAGAAAATTGAAATAGAGAAGGGAGAGAAAACACCAGAAAGGAAACTAAACCAAGATCTTGTGGACCAATTTCCTGGTTCTGGACCTAAGGCCAGAAGATCTACACAATTGAGGGAAAATGTGGAAAAAATTGAAGATAAATACAAATATGTCAGAAATATATGGACTCTTATCCGAGGGTATGAATTATTCATGTTCCACTATCACAGGAGACATAGGATGGAACCCGTCTGCAACCCCTAGCAACTTAATTTAGGGAAATTAATAGTCACAGATGTTTTTGTCAATATAGACCTTTTGAAACTACTAGCATACCATTATGATCCCGACCAAAAGGCCATATGCAATCTATAGGGAAAGCCCTTGTTTCATATATCTAAAAATGTAATTTGTGAATTTTTTTATTTAAATGACACATATAACACCCCTATCGTACATGAAGCCCTAGAAAAGGAATATTTCAGATTGGATACCACATATAAGGGCTAGAGACTACCATTACATAGGCCATGGAATGAGGGGAATCTAGTGCCATTTGAAGAAGGGGATGAACCACCGTTTCATGTCGAGTTGTTTGAACCTTATTTGAGATACACATATTACTCAGTGGGGCAAGTGTTGGGAACTGAAGTTCTAGAATTTATGTCCATAGTTCCCATGGTTATCTCTGCAGATATCTAGTGCCATCACGCCAGGACATTTGACTATGCTACTTTTATTTTTAAGGAAATAGACTCAGGTTTGAAGGCCTTAAAGAATAGTTCCCCCACAGTTAGCTTCATACACTATTCTATTCTCATGCATATGGTTTTGTATTTTGGACAAGAATTGAATCTATGGCCAGAGCAGTTGAAAATTTCACAAATTGATAAAGATGGTCAATCACTGCCCCCAAAATTATGGACCTCAATATGGGATAGTTTGTGAATTCCAGTTATGTTCACTTTGAAGAATTCTTTGTAAAAACCCTGTACAAATGTTATGGCTACCCATGTAGTTACACTTTGTCAGAAGAAATTAAAAGGTTTTTGAGACCGAAGGATTTTGATGGGTCACCTACTATAAACCACAATTAGGGGGATTGGTATTGTTTTCATGATTCCACAATTATCAGAGTATACAGGTTTGAGAATACCCCTTTTCTGTTGCCAAAAACTATACCAGATAGGGTGGCATACTTGGAAATAGTCAGACAGCTTGACTACTCAAATGTGATGAATCTCAGTGCATATAATAAACGGTCTTTTATGCCAAGCACCTTATGTGTTGGTTACTTTACTGTGTTAGCTAGAGAAGGTTATGATCTCATTCTTGATAAATTTTCTCATTTTAATCTTAGGAAAGCAATACAGAGAAAATTTTTTGACCCAGAGGGCTTTATTGATTATGCTAAGAAGAAGCAAAAACTAAGTGGATATACTCATGTACCTTTCCCTCATGATGATGTAATCATAAATTTGGAAGAAGCAGATGCTGAAATAGCCATTGATGAATATAATCAGAAAATAATGGAAAGAAGAAGGGAAGCACAAGAAATTGAAGTGTTTTCCTCTGACAGTGAAGGGTCTGTGGCCTCTAAACCCCATGACTTTTCTGATACAATTTCAAAATGTAGAATTGAACCATACCAGCCCCCGGAAAGAGGATTGGAAATTGAAGAAATAGGGGATAATGTTGCTAGATAGGTTGCATATAAATCTTTTATTTTAGATGACTAGTTTATTCATACCCCTAAGTTCAGATCCTTTTTGTACAAACACAAGGGGAAGGCTATTAGAGAATCAATCTCAGATGTTACACTAGACAACTAGACGCAGTTAATGAATAATTTAAAAGCAGAAGTTGAAAAGGAGATGGAAGATATGACTCTTGAGAAAGAAAGGGAGTTTCTCAGAGAATCTGGTGTAATGATCTTCCCCAGTCTTGATTTGAATTCAGTACCTATTTTTGACAGTTTTCTGCACAATAATGATACAAAACACAAGATTAGTTCTGAAGGGGATGTTGAAGTATTTACTAGAACAAAATATAATCTAGATGAGAACTCTCTCATGATATGGGCTCTATACCCACCAAACAAAAAGCTTGTTGTCATTGACACTGAAAAAGCTTTTGGCCATGTTATGACATTGAGAGCTGGAGAAACTGATCCAATCGTTATAGTAGAGCTTGGAGTAAATGTGGAAAAACTAAATAAAGCTTAGATTCATTTGTTGATAAAGGAGAGGGATACTTACAAAATGAGCTGGGAAAGGTTGAAAAAAGAAAACAATTTCTTAAAGGATTCAGTCCCTCTTAAAATGATTACACAGGCAAAAAGCTCACAACAAGTCCAATCACCCTCAAAAGATCAAATGGCATAGGTCAAAATAGATACACTCACTACAGTCCTGCAGAACAGGCATGCTCATCTGATGCAATGGATGCCTAAATTATGGGATATTTGCTCTGAAAACCAAAAGGTCATTCAAGATCATGAAAGACTAAATAACAAAATACATGATAAGTTACATGAAATACAGGGTAAACACACCTCTGACAGTGCAAGCACATCTGATGTAGACAATCTTATTAAGCAACATAAGAAGTACCATGACAAGCTCCAAGATGAAGTGAAAGAATGCATGAAGACTTCTCAGATAGGTGTACCTGTGTTACTCAAGAATGACAAAGATTTGAAGAGCAAGGATGAATGGGTCAAGGAGTGTCAGGGAATATTAGATGAGGCCCTAGAAATTGTAAAACATGAAGATTTGGCATCCAAGGAAGCTTGCTCGCATCTAGAGAAGATGGTTTCAATAGAGGTGGACATTAGGGACGCCATCGGGTATGCAGACACACCTGAGCCATAAATATTTGGATTATCTTGGTCAAATCTACTTATGGCTCAGCAAGGCTTAGTATTAAATGTATTTGTTTATTTTCATAATTTTGTTAGTTCTCAAAAGACACTATGAAGAGACGTGGTCTCTTCACTAATATTGATATAAAAGTTAAAACATATGATGGTCATAAGATCATCGATTGATAGGTATCTCTCTTTAATTTGAAGAAGACTGTATATATTACATATAGAAAGAAGATATATTGTCAGTTCTATTTTAATTAAAGAATTTCAGTTACACATGTTTATTTTTTGAAAAACATAATGGAGCAAAATATTTCTACATGGTGATTTATTTCTAGTGTTCAACAGTTGTGTTAATTTTCATGATTATATGTTATTGTGTTGTCTCCAAAGTGGTTCTATTGAATTATTCAGATTTACATTTGTCAGGGCATATTTGTTGTCACTGTGTGAAGTTCTTTGATTGGTTTCCAGTTGATGTGAATTAAAAATCCTTTCTAATAATTGACTTTAATTAGTTCTTGTCAAAGATTAAATCCTTTTGAAGAAGTTATTGTGATTGGTTTCCATCAACTCAAGAATTAAATTCCTTTCATAATTTTAGAGCAATTCAAGGGAATATCATCGGGATTATATAAGAAGAGCATTGTCACATACAAACCTGCACATTTGCACAAGGTGTAAATATCCAAAGTGCCTAACTATTAGAGTTAAGCTAGGAGATAAGCTTACCAATCACATACATCTGTTTCCATTCACTAACTCAAATAGCCCAATAGATTTAGGCACTAGTCTTACTCATTTTCATTAGTTGAACATATCCATTAGTTTTACCTTGATATTGCTTATACAATTTATACCAAATTAGAACCATACCATTTTCAATCATTGTTCGGACATTAGAAGTAAAAACTAGGCAGCAAGTAATCATCTATTCCACACCATTTGCCACTATGGGTAGATCCATCACTTAGCCAAGATCACACGTCCATTTAATCTGCTTCATTAGTAAGGTGCCCCTGCCTAGGTCTAGCAGAACCTGAAGTGTAGGGAGTCATCAACCCTATAGGTTAACTCCAATTCGTTAGTTCAAAAATGTTGCAAATCTAATCATAGAGCCTGGCATCCTCTTAGGATTTGCAACCTACATTTTTGAGACCTAATAGTGTCATTGACCTAATATTTATTTATGGCAAGTATCCCAATAGTCAAAAGATTACAAATTGTTGTCAAGAACAAACTGTCATAGTTAAGTGTGGTACATTTATACAATTTCATCTTGGTTGAGTATTGTATAAATCTCAAGCTATTTAGAATGCATGGGGTATTAGGGTGTGGTATCACTATATAGGTAACCATCAGGTGATTTCTTCAACCCAATCTTGGCCTATATAGTACCCAGTATGAAGAGCAAGATAGTGTTGTCCAAGAACCTTGTTATGGTCACAAATGAGGGTAGCCTTAGCTATCGTAACCATAGTTGGAATCCCTTGTTGTTACCATAACATACGTGACCTAAAACCATGACTCTACGAGTATGAGTTGTTTGAAAACCAAATTCCACAACCTTTGCCACCATCCTCCCTACCTGCGTAAAAATGGGAGTTTTGGAATAGGGTATGGACATCCATCAATACATAAAGTATAGAGGAATTTTGTTAGATGTAGTTGCAACTGCACTGTTAGACATGTATGCACAATGTGGAAGCATTGACAAGGCACGTGAACTATTTGACATAATGCCTCAAAGAAATGTGGTCTCATGGACTGCAATGACTGCAGGATATGCACAAAATGGATTTGTTGAAAAGGCTTCAGAAATTTTAAAGCAAATGCAATTGGTTGGTGTAAAGCCAAATTCCACAACCTTTGCCAACATCCTCCCTGCTTGTGTCAAAATGGGAGATTTGGAATAGGGTGGACATCCATCAGTACATAAAGGATAGAGGAATTTTGTTAGATGTTGTAGCTACAACTGCCCTGTTAGACATGTATGCAAAATGTGGAAGCATAGACAAGGCACATGAACTGTTTGACAGAATGCCTAAAGAAATGTGGTCTCATGGACTGCAATGACTGTAGGATATGCACAAAATGGATTTGTTGAAAAGGCTTCAGAAATTTAAAAGCAAATGCAATTGGCTGGTGTAAAGCCAAATTCCATAACATTTGCCAACATCCTCCCTGCCTGTGTCAAAATGGGAGCTTTGGAATAGGGTATGGACATCCATCAATACATAAAGGATAGATGAATTTTGTCAGATGTTGTAGTTACAACTGCCCTGTTAGACATGTATGCAAAATGTGAAAGCATAGACAAGGCATGGGAACTGTTTGACAGAATGCCTCAAAGAAATGTGGTCTCATGGACTGCAATGACTGCAGGATATGCACAAAATGGATTTGTTGAAAAGGTTTCAGAAATTTTTAAGCAAATGCAATTGGCTGGTGTAAAGCCAAATTCCACAACCTTTGCCACCATCCTCCCTACCTGTGTCAAAATGGGAGCTTTCGACCAAGCAATTTGTAGCACTTAAGGTTATGTAATAGATATTACAGTTGATAGTTAAATTTATAACAATTTTTTTTATGATCTTTACTAACGTTTATTAGAATTGTTGCATGTTTTACATCATTGGAATGACATATTAGCTATAACTTTTTTGAAATTTTATTATGGTATGTGCACTTTGATATGATGTAATATGATTATGGTTTGGTTTCATATGTTGTAATATTAGATATATAATAGAAAAATAAATTATTACATAAAATAAATAATAAATTTTCATTTTAAATGTTTTTTTTGCAGAACACGGGTCTTCCAGAAGATCAAGACGATCCTCCTAATAGAGATCCAGATTATGTTGGTTCTAGTATAGATCACATGGCAGAGGATGATGATGATGCAGATACAGAAGACATGAGGCCGATGACGATGATGATGACGACGATGATGGTGATGATGATGATCATGATCATGATGGTGATGATGATGATGATCACGATGGTATGATGATGATGAAGCAGTCGCTCGCAGTAGCCAATGACATTCATGATCATATAGACTGCATCATGGATCATTGTTGATATATCATTATGATGCCTCTTTTCATTGTCTCTAGCTATCATATGTATCATTTTCACAGCCTGCAGTGCCATATTAATGAGTTGTATCATAAATTTATGTATCATTTTGACTTATATCATTTGGACATGTATCATCTTGACTTGTATCATTTTGAGTTACATAATTTATCATTTTTACTTATATCATTTGTACATGTATCATTTAGACATGTTATTAATCTACTGGCATATTTGACTTTCACTTGTTTTAGTTATATATGATGATGATCTTATCCGTATTGACTTGTCAATTTATGTATATTGAAAGTGGTCGATGATTTTTGGATGATATTTATTACGTATGATGATTTTAATTTACTACTTAGGATGGATGTTGTCAAATTCAATTAAATTATAGATATTTGACTCACTTGTTTTAATTATAGATGATGATCATGTTATAATAATTATCTTGTTATTTAATCATATGAGTTAAATAATTAAATTACTTACTTTATAATCATGAGTTATTTAAGAGGCATGATATATTTAACTAATTAAATTGAAATAAAACATATTAAATTAATAAATGTAATCAAAACAATAAGCATTTTTAGAAGCAACAAAAGACACAAAAATAGAAGCAAAATTGGAAGCAACAAGCGATGTTATAATGGAAGCAAAATTGGAAGCCAAACTAGAAGCAAAATTGGAAGCAATAGTGGAAGCAAAATTGGAAGCAAAATTAGAAGCTAAACTAGATGCAAAATTGGAAGCCAAACTAGAAGTAAAATTGGAAGCAAAACCAGAAGCAAAATTGGAAGTGAAATTGGAAGCAAAACCGGAAGCAAAATGGGAAGCAAAAGTGGAAGCAAAACTGGAAGCAAAACTAGAAGCAAAATTGGAAGCAAAACTAGAAGCAAAACCAGAAGCAAAATTGGAAGCAAACCTAGAAGCAAAAATGGAAGTAAAACTAGAAACAAAACTAGAAGTGAAACTGGAAGCAAAATTGGAAGCAAAACTAGAAGCAAAACTGGAAGCAAAACTAGAAGCAAAACTGGAAGTAAAATTGGAAGCAAAATTGGAAGCAAACCTGGAAGCAAAACTAGAAGTGAAACTAGAAGCAAAACTAGAAGCAAAAGTGGAAGACAACCTGGAAGCAAAACTGGAAGCAAAATTGGAAGCAAAACTGGAAGTAAAACTTGAAGCAAAACTGGAAGCAAACTTGGAAGCAACACAAGAAGCATAACCAGAAGCAAAATTGGAAGCAACAAAATATGGCACTAAATCCGGAGTTAATCCTGGCACAAAATTTCGGTGCTAAACTCGACACTAAATTTGGCATAAAATTGGTGCTAAACCCAGCGTAATAGTGAGATGCTATTGGGCGCCGAGTTTTGTGCTGGTAGAAGTGTCCAATTCATGGACTCAAATGCACTAAATTTTGGTTCTATTTTAGGCACTAATTCCCTATTTTGTTATAGTGAAGCCATGATCCAAAGTGCCCTTTAAATATATCAATATCCTCTTCATTGCTGCAACATGTGACTCTCTGGGATCTTCTTGAAGTCTATCCATAAGACAAACTGCATGCATAATATCCAATCTAGTAGCAGTTAAATATAGTAATCCTCTAATCATTAATCTATACCTACTCTGATCAGCCTTCAGCCTTCGGAGATTTATCATTCTTTCTCAACTTGCAACCAGTCATCATATGGGTACATGTTGGTTTAGTGTCTTCCATCCAAACTTCTTCAACATCTCCTTGACATACTTTGATTGTGAAATGAAAATACCTTTATCTGTCTGATTGATCTGAAGGCCAAGAAAGAAGTTCATCTCACCACACATTGACATTTCAAATTCTTTCTGCATTTCATCTGCAAAACCCTTACACATACCTTCATTTCCTTCAAAGATTATGTCATCCACATATACTTCCACAATCAGAATTTGATCTTGTCCTACTTTGATGTACAAATTGTTATCTGTAGAACCTTTATTGAATCCTTGTTATATTAAATACCTATCTAACCTTTCATACCAAGCTCTGGGGGCTTGCTTTAGTCCATACAATGCCTTCTTCAACCTGTAAACCATATCTAGTTTATCTAATAACTGAAATCCATCTGGTTGTTCTATGTATACTTCTTCCAATTCACCATTCAAGAAAGCTGACTTCACATCTATTTGATATACTTTGAAATCCTTATGTGCTGCAAAAGCCAAAAACATCTTGATGGCCTCCATTCTTGCCACTAGAGCATAAGTTTCCTCATTTTCTATTCCTTCTACTTGTGAGTAACCTTTACACACAAGCCTAGACTTGTTTCTTACCACTTCTCCATTCTCATTTAGTTTGTTCCGTAATACCCACTTAGTTCCAACCACATTCTTGTTTGCAGGTCTTGGGACAAGTTCCCAAGTTTGATTCTTTTCAATCTGCATTAGTTCCTCTTCCATAGCCTTGATCCAATCCTTGGATGCTTCAATTACTGATTTAGGTTCAACTTTGGAAAGTAAACATAGATTTACCTATTCTTCAATAGATTTCCTTCTTGGCAGCACACCTTTGTTCATGTCACCAATAATTTGATCTTTAGAATGATGCTTCTACACATACTTGGGAGTTTTAGGAGTCTTTTCTGGAGCTTCTTCTTCTTCAATTTGTACTTCCTTTTTGTCAACATTTTCTTCTTCTCTACAAGATGACTCATCTGATTCATATCCATTGACTTCTGAGTTCTTTTGTAGATCTTCATCAACTTTGACATTTGCACTCTCAATAATCCTTCTTAGCCTCTTGTTGTAGCACCGATAAGCTTTGCTTTCAGTAGAATACCCAAGGAAGATACCTTCATCAAACCTTGCATCAAACTTTCCTATATTTTCTTCATCCCTTCTTATATAACATTTGCTTCCAAACACTCTGAAGTACTTGGAAGTAGGAATCCTTCCATACCATAACTCAGAAGGAGTCTTTGTACCATTTTCTCTTGCCTACACTTTGTTCAGTATATAAACAATAGTATGAATTGCTTCTCTCCAATAGACCTCCAGTAGGTTTGCTTCTTTTATCATTGTCCTTGCAGCTTCTTGAACATTCCTATTGTTTCTTTTGACCACTCCTTTCTACTGAGGAGTCCTAGGGGCAGATAAGTGCCTCTTTATTCCATGATTCTCACAAAACATGTTAAACTCATTGGAGGTGAATTCTCCACCTCTATCAGATCTCAAACATTTAATTGTCATATCCATTTCATTCTCAACCATGACTTTGAATGCTTTGATCTTATCTAGGGCTTTAGATTTTTCTTTGAGAAAAGTAGCCCATGTAATCCTAGAGTAATCATCAATCAATAGCATGAAATACCTATCAGCTTGAAAATTCCTTACCTTGGTAGGACCACAGAGATCTGTATGCACCAATTCCAATAGTCTGGTAGAAGATTAATCCTTGATTTTAAAACTACTTCTTGCTTTCTTTCCAATCTGACATTCCTTACAGACAACATTGATAGGCTTTGTAATCTTTGGCAGATCTCTCGTAGCTTGAACTAAACTTATCCTTACCAGGCTATTAAAATTTATGTGACACAATCTTCTATGCCATAGCTAACTTTCACTGATCTGAGTCATGAAACAATAACCATCACCACCTTTGAGTTGATAAACATTTCCATCTGTCCTCTTTCCAGTAGCTATCACAGTTCTAGAATCTTTTCTGTTCTCACAACCACCATCTTGAAACACAAGATTGTATCCTTTTCTACATATTCGTCCAACACTCAAGAGGTTATGCTTTAAACCGTTAACATAAACAACATCATAAGTATTATGCTTGCCATCAAAACTAATTGAGCCTCTTCCACATATCTTAGTAGCTCTTGTATCATCACCAAATCTAACTAGTCCTCCATCATAATTTTCAAATTTAACAAACTTACTTTTATCACTCATCATATGATTTGAGCATCCATTGTCAATAAGCCAATAGTTCTTTTCCTGTCTGGTATGAAAATGAGATATCAAAGTACCTTCAGTATTAAGACTTACCTCCAGAGCCTTTTCCTTCACACATTTCTCAGAGTTAGTGTTGAAAGCACAAGACAAATGAGATGGGGGGTGAATCAGTTGTATCAAAACTTTAAATCCTCATAAACATAATCACATCCACATCAGTTCACTTAAACCCTTAATCTGTTATGAAGTTTAAACATGAAAAGCAGATAACATAAACTTAAACACATCAACACCATGCACAAGAGAACACCAAATTTTTATGTGGTAAACCCTAAAAGGGAAAAACCATAGTGAGGATTAGCTCACAATATAATGTAGTAACAATACCAAATTATAAAGGCTCACTACCATAGAGAGAATGCTCACTGTAAGGGACTCACTGTCCAAGTGGACTCACTGCCCACTAAAAAAGAAACAAGAAAGAAAAGAATGGATCACTGCCAGACTTTGAACTGATATAGTTGCATCTAACCTATGCATGAAGTTCAGTTCCAATGAAGCTCATTATACACCACGTCATACACAACACTTTTGCAACATCACCAAAAAATTGTAGACACCTTCTGCTCACTGCATCTAGTAGCCTAACACATGAAATCCCTTGCTTCCCCGATCAAATTTGCATCATATCTCCCATTCACACACATGCATCCACAAATCCTTAACACTTATTTATACCATCATTACCTTTGAAACAATCTTCAAGGTTGACAAACACACAATATTTGAATTAGGTCTAGACCTAAACGTTCCATGACACAAGGGAATGAAGGAAAATCATTCTATGCCTTATCTTGGACCCAAATCTATCCAGGCATGCTACACAACACTCACATAATCATCAAATCAACTCCTCAATCAGTGCAAACATTCAAGGTCAGCCAAACAGTGCAAACATAGAGCGTTAACATAATCTAGAAACATCTACAAACATCTAGAAGTCACCTAGAAACCAACAAATTTGGCCACAACAACTTTCACTTGAACACAACTTTCACTTGAACTCAACAACACTGTTGAACTCTGCCACACAATAAATTCCTTTCTAGAGAACCAAATCATGGACCTTTTGGAAGGAAGATAGGTAAGATCATTATGAACACATATCCAGAACTACAGCCCCTGAAATCTTTGTGCAAAGGAATGCGGATCAAAATACTTTCTCCCAGACACTTCTGTACAACTAAGAAACACTGTCAAATACTGTTCTCAAACTAGTGAACATAACTTTCACTGCACACCAATCCAGAGCACTAAATTCTAGATTTAACATCTTCAAACACTTCTTGACAACATATTCAAACCACACACTTAGATCTTCAACACAGAAGAAATGCGAAGCAAAAACCTTGAACATTATTCTATAAGTTGGAAGACTCTTCAATACACTGTTTCTAGTATTAATCAAAATTTCTCAAAAGCACTTAGAAACTTGGCAATAGGAAAAATCTACTAACATCATTAGCACCTCTACAAGGCATTCAAATCACATTAATGCAACAACTTAATCATATATCAACAACAACATCAGAAAATATAGTTGACACTAATGACAACACAAACATGTGACATCAATGACAACAATAATTAGCACATACTTGCAACAATCTCCCCCTTTGTCATTGATGGCAACATATGATGTCAAAAACCATCATGACATGACTCTACACCAATCTCACTCTCCCCCTTTCTTTTATACATCTTACTCTCTTTCTCTCCCTTTGTTTTTCACATGAACTCTCTCCCCATTTGACATCAATGGAAAAGGGTGACACATCTTTCTCATTTTTTCTCCCTCTGATTATGATACTGCACATAGTTGCACTATTCTCAACTGCTTTGAATACTCCCCCTTATGAGTACACACCAATTTGTACCAATTCTTACTCCTCCTGACTACAACAATCATCAATTCCACTACCTGCTCCCCCTAAGAGGTAGCCTCCAACATCAGTCCAGAAAAGAGTGAATCTTGAAATCCACTGGACTGATGCATTTCCTTATATGCATCTAGTTAAAAGAAGGAGGGGCAATAACCCCTAACTTCTCCCAGAGATACTCAAATGTATCCTTAGGAAGAGCCTTAGTGAATATGTCAGCAACTTGATCCTTTGTAGGCACATACTCCAGCTTCACTTCATTCTCTACAACCTTCTCTCTCAGAAAGTGATACCTAATTGAAATATGCTTTTTCCTTGAATGCATCACCATATTTTTTGAAATGTTAATAGCACTAGTATTATCACAAAAGATAGGAATTGGATCATCATACTAAACATTGATATCCTTCAAGTTTTGTCTCATTCATAGCACCTATGTACAACAGGATGCACTTGCAATGTACTATGTCTCTGTAGTAGATAAAGACACTAAATCTTGCTTCTTGCTTAGCCATGATACAAATCTATCTCTAAGAAAGAATGCACCATCACTTATACTTTTCCTGTCATCTACACATTCATCCCAATCTGCATCTGTGTAGGCACTAATGGTAAAGTCATTGTTCTTAGGATACCACAAACCATGATCCGGAGTGCCCTTCAAATACCTGAATCTCCTCTTCACTGCCATGACATGTGACTCTCTAGGATCTTCTTGAAATCTTGCCACAAGATAGACTGCATGCATGATATCTGGTCTGGCAACAGTTAGGTATAGTCATCCTCCAATCATTGATCTATATTTGCTCTGATCAACCTTAGGGGATTCATCATTCTTTCTCAGCTTGCAACTAGTTATCATGGGGGTACGAACTAGTTTAGAATCTTCCATTCCAAACTTCTTCAATAGTTCCTTGACATACTTTGATTGTGAAATGAAAATGCCCTTATCTGTTTGATTAATTTGCAGCCCAAGGAAGAAGTTCATCTCTCCACACATTGACATCTCAAATTCTTTTTGCATTTCATTTGCAAAGTCCTTACACATACCTTCATTTCCACCGAAGATTATGTCATCCACATAGATCTCAATAATCAGGATTTGATCTTTTCATACCTTGGTGTACAAATTATTGTCTACATACCCTTTACTGAATCACTGTTGCAACAAATACCTATCTAACCTTGCATACCAAGCTCTAGGAGCTTGCTTTAGTCCATACAATGCCTTCTTCAATTTGCATACCATATCTAGTTTGTCTGACAACTGAAATCCATCTAATTGCTCTATGTATACTTCCTCTTCCAACTCACCATTAAAAAAGAAGACTTCACATCCATTTGATATACCTTGAAATCCTTATGTGTTGTATAAGCCAGAAACAACCTAATAGCCTCCATTCTTGCCACTAGAGAAAAAGTTTCCTCATAGTACATTCCTTCCACTTATGAGTACCCCTTACACAAAAGTCTTGCCTTGTTCCTTACCACTTCTCCATTCTCATCCAACTTATTCCTGTATATCCACTTAGTTCCAATCACATTCTTATTCTATGGTCTTGGAACAAGTTCCCAAGTCTGATTCTTCTCAATCTACATTAGTTCTTCTTCCATAGCCTTAATCCAATACTCATCCTTGCATGCCTCAACTACTATTTTAGGTTCAACTTTGGAAAGTAAACATAGATTTACCTGTTCTTCAACAAATTTGCTTCTTGTCAATACACCTTTGCTCTTATCACCAATGATCTGATCTTCAGTGTGATGCCTCTGCACATATTTAGGAGTTTTAGGAACTTTTTCTAAAAGTTCTTGTTCTTCAACTTATACTTGTATTTTTAGAGCTTCTTGTTCTTCAACCTATACTTCTTTTTCTTTAGTTTCTTCTTTTTCTCCACAAGAAGACTCATTTGATTCATATCCATTAATCTCTAAAAACTTTTGTATATCTTCATCAACCTTAACATTAGCACTTTCAATGATCTTTCTTAGTCTCTTATTATAGCAACAGTAAGCTTTGCTTTTGTTAGAGTATCCAAGGAAAATACCTTCATCACATCTTGCATCAAACTTTCCTAGTTCTTCATCTCTTCTTATATAACATTTTCTTCCAAAAACTTTGAAATATTTAGCAGTGGGAATCCTTCCATACCATAGCTCATAGGGAGTCTTTGTGTCATTTGCTTTCACCTTTACTTTGTTCTATATGTAGAAAACAATATGAATTCATTGCTTCTCTCTAATAGACTTCCGGTAGGTTTGCTTCCTTTATCATTGTCCTTGTAGCTTCTTGAACAATCATGTTCTTCCTTTCAACCACTCCATTCCATTGAGGAGTTCTGGGTGCAGATAGATGCCTCTTTATCCCATGATTCTCACAAAACATGTTAAACTCATTAGAAGTAAACTCTCCATCTCTGTCAAAACTTAAACATTTGATTTTCATATCCAATTCATTTTCAACCATTGCTTTAAAAGATTTAAACTTATCTAGGGCTTCCAATTTTTCCTTAAGAAAAGTGACCCAAGTCATTCTAGAGAAATCATCAATAAATAACATAAAATACCTGTCACCCTGAAAACTCCTTACTTTGGTAGAACCACACAGGTATGTATGCACCAACTCCAATAGTTCGGTAGATGACCGATCCTTGATTTTGAAGCTTCTTCTTGCTTTCTTTCCAAACTAACATTCCTTACAGACAGTAGTAATAGGCTTTGTTAACTTTGGTAGTTCTCACACAGCTTGGACTGAACTTATCCTTACCAGGCTATCAAAGTTGATGTGACACAATCTTTTATGCCATAGCCAACTCTCACTGATTTGAGTCATAAGGCAACAACTAACACCACCTTTGAGATGATAAACATTTCCACCTATCTTCTTTCCAGCAGCAATTACTATTCCAGAGCTTTTAATTCTGATCTCACATCCATCATTCTGAAACATAAGATTGTAACCCTTGCTACACATGTGTATAACACTCAAGAGATTAATCTTTAAACCTTTGACATAAAGACATCATCGGTGTTATGCTTTCCATCAAAACTAATTGAACCCTTTCCACAAATCTTAGCACCTTCATCACCACCAAACCTAACTACTCCACCATCAATTTTTTCAAGTTTAATAGACTTACTCTTATCACTTGTCATATGATTTGAGCATCCGCTATCAATGACCCAGTCGTCCTTTTCACTTCTAGCATGAAAAATAGATATTACAGTACCTTTAGGGTTAATACATGCTTCTAGATTCTTTTCCTTCACATAGCTTCTAGAGTTAGCAGAACCAGTTTCATCTCTTATAGCAATAAATAAGCATTCATCATCATTATCATCCTCAAAGTTAGATTCATCATCAAAAATGCTTGCATAGTAATTTTTTTAAGCATCCTTCCCCTATTTTCCTTATTCTTAATTCTTAGAGCTCTATCTAGACACCTTGAAGCATAATGACCTATTTTTCCACAACTAAAACATTTAAAAGGCAACTTACCACTGAACTTACTAGTACACTTTTTCATCCTTCTCACAAATTTGGCTTCCACTTCATCAAACTCTTCCGGTTCTGATTCAATAGTCTTCTCTATTTTACAAGCTTTAAAAGCAGTCTCAGCTTTTGCAATTCCACTAGATGTGCCAAACTTTCTTATTTCAAAATCAATTAGTGTGCCAAGCAAATGATCTTTGGTGAATTTACTCAAGTTTTGTAATTCTTCAATAGAAGAAACCTTATGATTGTAAGCTTTAGGAAGATTTCTTAGTACCTTCAATATTACTTCTTGATCGTCTATATTTCCACCAAGTCCCTTGATGCCATTGACAACTTTGTCCACCTTTTGTAAGTAGCTTGTAATGTTTTCATCTTCAGACATACGCATGGTCTCATAAGTGAGCTTCAAATTTTGCATTTTAGCCCGTTTAACCTTCTCATCTCCTTCATAGACACTTTCCAACCTTTTCCAAATCTCATTAGTAGTTTTCAAATTCACAACTTTCACCAACTCAGAATTAGTAAGTCCACTTAAGAGAGCATGTTTTTCCTTACCATCTATTTCAACATCTTTGATTTCATCTTTAGTATTTACACCTTTCTTAGGTATAGTGTAATTGGACTTGATGCATTTCCAGACCTCATAACCAAGAGAAATTAGAAAGGCTTCCATCCGTACCTTCCAGAGTGCATAGTCTGATCCATCAAACAAGGGAATATATTTCTTGTGTGTCACCTCGAATCTACCTCAAGATGTTAATCTTTCTTCAAAGGAACTTGGCTCTTATACCAATTGTTGAAGGCATAAGACAACTAAGAGGGGGGTGAATTAGTTGTATCAAAAATTTAAATCCTCATAAACATAATCACATCCACATCAGTTCACTTAAACCCTTGATCTGTTATGACATTTAAACATGAAAAGTAGATAACAGAAACTTAAACACATCAACACCATGCACAAGAGACCACCAAATTTTTACATGACAAACCCTAAAAGGGAAAAACCACGTTGAGGATTAGCTCACAATATAATGTAGTAACAATACCAAATTACAAAGGCTCACTACCATAGAGAGAATGCTCAATGTAGGGGACTCACTATCTAAGTGGACTCACTTCCCACTAAAAAAGAAAGAAGGAAGAAAAGAATGGCTCACTGCTAGATTTTGAACTAATATAGTTGTGATGCAGAGCTACCAACGGAAACGTTCAACACAGGTGTATATTACTCATTTATCTTTGCATGTTTATCCATCAGTCAGACATCACCCCATCAGCCAAATAAAACAACCTTCCTCTGATCACATACTTCATACCAATATATGCATTTTGCATTTGTTCCCTATCGGCAACACATATGCTATCAACCTCCTCAATAGGTTTCACCCCGATACATTCAGTTTTATACAAACAACCTTTGACTTTTCATGCCGGTTCCTCCTACCACTCCTACCGATCACCTCCTGCATATAACCCAATGTATCTGCGGAATGTATATTCCAATATACATTCAAAACATACAACTCGAACTTGCATCCGAAACATGCATTCGCCAAAGTCAACCGTTGACTTTCCTTGTATCAACCCGATGTACATTCATCACATACAACTGCAATATGCATCTGTAGAATACACACAAATATTCAATTATGGGATACACAGGAATTGAACCCGATACTCATTAGCGGTATACACACAGATTGTATATCAACAATATACATTCTCAACATGCATTCTGATTATGTATCCGATGGATTTGACCGAACCGCTGACTCCTTTGTATGTACTCAAAGTTTTCTCTTTCCCTTGTATATGCGATAGACTTGTATATTTATGATGTATGTTCCCCACATACAATTGCGATAGACAAATGCGATATACACAGGAACATGCGATAGCGATATATACACAAATTATATATCCCGCATGCAAAAGTGATATATACACAAATTGTATGTCTATTGAAACCACGTGGATTTTCACTATTTTGACCCGCTTTATACTTAGCGATTGCACAGAACTGTCTCTCCTACAAACATACAAACTTTTGCACTTTGCCAACCTAGCACATGAGGATGCTAGGGTTTATCAAAGCATGCTGCAAATGATCCTGTGAACATGAAACAAATAAACAGAAAATGCAAAACAAGAACACAAATGAATATATATAACCATTCCACCGATTACGAAGTAATCCAACCAGTGGAATGGGCTAAGAACCCATTTCGATTCCAAAGTAGAAAATTGATTACACAATGAATTCAAAAACCAGAAAGATAACACAAAATAGGATCTTCTTATTACTTTCATAAATGTATACAGATATCTGATTCCACAGTTCCACAACTCAATCTCACAACTATTGCTCTATCTAACATCTCCTCTCTTCTCAATCTATTCTATCTATGAAATTGATTTGATCTAGGCTATTTATCTACTCACTACGAGTAGTATAGACTTGGTTCCCAGCGGCTGGGAGATAACAACCATCTAACAAACTCTAACTAACTAACAACCTTGTCATCCCAAATCGACAAGTGTCCTAGGGACTTACACAGAAACCTAGATGCAAACTACAATAACATGGACTGGTCAAACAAACCTTATTACATTTAATATAGAAATGCATAACATATTGAGACCTTAGTCTTCTCCCTTAGATGTATAATTAGCTTGTTGAAGGGGTGCTCCTGCACCAAGTTGCATCTAACATATGCATGAAGTTCAGTTCCAATGAAGCTCATTATACACCACAACATACACAACACCTTCACAGCATCACTGAAAATTGTAGACACCTTTTGCTCACTACATCTATTAGCCTAACACATGAAAGCCCTTCCTACCTTGATCAAATTTGCATCACATCATCATATCACCCATTCACATGCATGCATCCATGAATCCTTAACACTTATTTATACCATCATTACCTTTGAAACAATCTTTAAGGTCAGAAACACAATCGCCAAGGTCAGTAAACACATAATATTTGAATTAGGTCTGGACCTAAACATTCAACGGCACAAGGGAATGAAGGAAAACCATTTTATTCCTTAGCTTGGACCCAAATCTATCCAAGCATGCTACACAACACTCACATAATCATCAAATCAACTCCTTAATCAATGCAAACATTCAAGGTCGGCCAAACAGTGTAAACATACAAAATTCTTGATTACATGCTTTCACAATCATAACCATATCTTGCAGACCATACACAGAGCTTTAACACAATCTAGAAACATCCATGAACATCTTGAAGTCACCTGGAAACCAACAAATTCAGCCACAACAACTTTCACCTAAACACAACAACTTTCACCTGAACACAACTTTCACCTAAACTCAACAACACTTTCAAACTTGACCACACAATAAATTGCTTTCTAAAGCATAAAATCATGAACCTTTTCCAAGAAGGATAGATGAGATCCTTATGAACACATATCCAGAACTACATCCCATGAAATCTTTCTAAGGAGGAATGTCGAGCAAAATACTTTCTCCCAGACACTTATGCACAACTCAGAAACATTATCAAATACTATTCTCAAACTGGTGAACATAACTTTCACTGCACATCAATCTGGAGCACCAAATTCTGCATTTAACATCTTTAAACACTTCTTGACAACATACCCAAACCACACACTTAGATCTTCAACATAGAAGAAATATGGAGAAAAAACCTCGAACAATATTCTATAAGCCAAAAGACTCTTCAATACACTATTTCCAGTATTAATCAAATTTTATCAAAAGCACTTAGAAACTTAGCAACAAGAACAATACACTAACATCATTAGTATCTCTACAAGGCATTCAGATCACATTAATAGAACAACTTAATCAAATAATAACAACAACATCAGAAGACATAGTTGACACCAATGGCAACATAAACATGTTGACATCAATGACAACACCGATTAGCACATACTTGCAACAGTTAGTAGAAACAATATCATCCTTTAAAGCTATGAACAAACATTCATTATCCTCTTCATCTTCATAATCAGATTCATCATCATTTATACTTGCATCTTCTCTAACATAGTAGCTTTTCTTAGGCACTCTACTTTTGTTCTCCCTATTCTTACTTCTCAAAATTCTTTCCAAACATCTTGAAGCATAATGACCAATCTTGTTGTTTAGGGGAAAAGAGGGATGACGGGGTTTGTAGGCTAGATCCTCCTTTCACTACAAACATTCAAGGACATATCAACTGAGTTAAATCACACTTTTATAAGAGGATTCGCCCACAGGTTAGGCTGTCACTTGGAACGATGTGGAAATTCAAAGATTGTCAATTAATGTATTAATTTAACACTCAAATACCCTTAAAAACCTAATTATGCAAAATAGTAAGTAAAATGATGAATTACGACAAATGCTTGTAGACTAAGGTAGTAGACAAAGGTTAATTACTAACCATTTTTTGAAGTTTGAGATGCAGAATACTTGGGGACACTGGCATGCATGCCTTTGTCCAAGGCAGTGTTTTCTTTAGGGAATCCTGATCTCCTTCCGACATTGATGATCAATGTATTTTCCATTTCCATCCTGAGAGATGCGGAGGACACTGGCATTAGTGCCTGAGTCCAGGCAGGGTGTTCTTCAGGATGTTGGAGCGTCTTCAAATGTTGGTTGTCACTATCACAATGATTTTTGTGTTTTCAAACTCGAAGGACACTAGCACTAGCACCTGAGGTCCATGCACTACTTTTCTTCAAAGATCTGAAATATGTACACTATGTTACTATTCCTTGCAATTCCACTCCGTCAGATGTGACACCTGTAACCTACAATCACAAGGAGTGTGGTTGGGGGTTGTGGTGTTTAGAGGCTTGCCTTAGTTAATCCCTGGAAGGAAATTCAAGTCTTTCAAACACCATTGTCAGATAAAGAGTGTGTATCCCTGCGGGATAAAGGGAAAAACAAATTGATAAATGATTCAAACACAAATAGATATCACCTCAGAGGTGTATCTCGCATGTAGATGAAGATCCTTCAATCGCATGAGAAGATGAAGCTAAATCTACAATCACAAAATAACAATGCTCTGCTCTGCAACAATGAATATCTTGAATGCTCTAAAATCATAAGTTTACCAAAAGTTCATAATCATCTTCTAGTTTACAAATGAAACCCTAAACATGCCTATGTATGCAACTAAATAATTTCTTACGTTAATTTCATAATTCAAACTTGAGATGTCAGCAACAG
This sequence comes from Cunninghamia lanceolata, assembly GCA_027924645.1. Lineage (NCBI taxonomy): Eukaryota > Viridiplantae > Streptophyta > Pinopsida > Cupressales > Cupressaceae > Cunninghamia > Cunninghamia lanceolata. The sequence goes on from BSBN01000887.1 coordinate 2,234,096, forward strand.
ACACTTATAACAATCACATAACTGACATTTAAAATTTGGGACCCCGCTAAATAGCACAGGACTAGGGCACGGGCGCCCAAGTCCTTAGCCCCTATTTAGGTCAGGGTTAAGCTCACAAGAGTCCCCTAGGCCCCATTTAACATGGGTTTTCATGGATTTCCATCGGGAGTTAAAATGAATATGCATGATTACACTAAAAGGACTTGGGAGCTAAACATAGGAGGGAAAAAGTCCTAGGGAGACATTTTCTGATGTAAGACTTGCCACAACTGAAACACTTGAAAGGAAACTTACCACTATACTTACCAGTACCCAATTTCATTTTTCTCACAAAGTTAGCTTCCATTGTTGAAATACACAAGACAACATAGAGGGGGGTGAATCAGTTGTAGCAAAAACTTAACTTCTTTCAAACATCAACACATTAACCACTTAATTATGATTTAACCATGAAAGCATATAATCATAAACTTGAACACATTCACACATGAGACACATGAGACACTAGATGTTTATGTGGAAAACCCAATGAGGGAAAAACCATGGTTGAGTGTTAGCTCACAATATAAATGATATATCAAAATTTACAGCAAGGCTCACTACCTTAGGGCTCACTGCCCAGAATGCTCACTACAAAAGAAGTCGCTCACTACCAAGAGAAGGGGCTCACTACCATTGGGGGGCTCATTATCAGTGGGTGGCTCATTGCCAGAGTTGGTGAACTCAGATAGTAGCATCTATACTATGCCAAGGTTCAGTTCCATTGAAGCATAATGAATTTCCTCTGCTATGTTCTAATTTTTCACTTCGCACTTATCTTCACATCTTCGCATACACATCAATCATTCATAACTTTATTACATGTATTTATACAATTCATCAACCTTGGAATGAACATCATGGTCGGCATTACAATCATCAACCGTTGGAACAATATCCAAGGTCAACATACACACATACATTAGAATAGGTCTGGACCTAAAATGATTTGTGAAGGAGAAGAATGAATGCGGACTATACCACACCTTAGCTGGGACTCATACAATCTTCCACACTACAACATGCTATCACAAACTCCAAAGTATAACCGCAAGTAGTGAAAACAACCAAGTCAGCTAAAACTGGTGTTAACACTAAGACCTTTAGGAACACGCTTCATGCACGATCCAGATTACACTTTACGAACCAATCAAAAGGTAGGAACATGATCTAGGGATATACACAAGTATGTTACAATCACCAAGAGCTTTTGCACAACCCTCAAACTTTCTATCCAAAATATTCTTCAAACTTGAGCACTTGAAAATTATTGTCGGCCACTGTCATAAAGGAAAGATCACTTACGAAGTACCAAACCACAAACCATTTGAACTGAAGGCACATAACATCATTACAAACTTATATCCAGAACTATAGACTATAAAACTTAAATGTGGAGAAATACGAAGTAGAATACATTCTCCCTGTCACCATTTAACATTCAGAAAAATAGTTTTACTCTGGTGAATAGAACTTTCTCAAATCTTCATATCGGAGGCTCAAACTTGAAACATAGCAACTATAGACATCCCTTAACATAACTTCCAAATTGCAGACAAATATATTCAATCTACAAGATATACGAAGCAAAACATTGTATTGTTCTTCTTAGACACTTGCTCAAACTCATTCAAATAACTTCCTTAGATCTTGACCTTAGGTGTTGACATCAATGACAACATTTACTGCTCATACTTCTAACAATCTCCCCCTTTGTCAATAATGGCAACACATGATGTGAAAAACCATCAAGACATACAAACTTGCTTTGCTTCTTTGCTCCCCCTTACTTTATTTTTTCTCTGGCTACAACTTTCTCCTTAGGTTTTTCACATGAACTTCTCTCCCCATTTGACATCAATGGAAAAGGGTGCCAGAACTTTTCTTTTTCTTTACTGCACAACTCTCCCTGTCGTCAATATTGCAACACTTATTGTTCTTAATCAGGAACTCATATCAGCAACATCTACCTGCTCCCCCTAAGAGGTAGCCTTCATAACATCAATCTAGATCAAAGAATAAGACTTTGGGCACCACTAGATTGATGCATTTCTCATGCATCTTAGTTCAGAGTAGGAGGGGTAATAACCCCTAACTTCTCCCTAAGATGCTTAAAAGTATTCTTAGGCAGAGGCTTAGTGAAAATATTTGCAATCTAATCCTTTGTAGACACATATTCCATCTTTACTTCATTCCTTGTTACTTTTTCTCTCAAAAAGTGATACCTTATTGATATATGCTTTGTTCTAGAGTGTATCACTAGATTCTTTGAAATGTTTATAGCACTTGTGTTGTCATAAAAGATTGAAAATGGTTCTTCATACACAACTCTTATATCTTTCAATGTTTTTCTTTCGTCTAAAGACTTGAGTACAACATGCTGCAACAGTAGACAAAAAATTGATTCTTTCTTCTTGCTTAACCATGAAACTAATCTGTTGCCCAAGAGAAAAGCACCTCCACTTGTACTTTTTCTGTCATCAGCATCTCCAACCCAATCTACATCTATATAAGCACTAAGAGTGAAATCAACATCTTTGGGATACCACAATCCATAGTCTGTAAGTGCCTTTTAAATACCACATGATCCTCTTGACTGCCATCACATGTGACTCTTTGGGATCTTCTTGAAATCTTGCAAAAAGATAGACTGCATGCATTATGTTTGGTCTGGTATGGGTTAGATAAAGTAGTCCTCCAATCATGGACCTATTTTTTTTATCAGTCTTAAGTGATTCATAATTCTTGCTCAGCTTGCAACTAGTTACCATAGGAGTACATACTAGCTTAGAGTCCTCCATTCCAAACTTCTTCAACAACTCTTTCACATACTTGGACTGAGAAATGAAATTTCCTTTTTTTGATTGGGTAATCTGTAGTCCTAGAAAGAAATTCATTTCACCAAACATAGACATCTCAAACTTCTTTTGCATTTCCTCTACAAATTTCTTACACATACCTTCATTGCCTCCAAAGATAATATCTTCAACAAAGACCACAACAATCAGAATTTGATCATCATTAATTTTGAAGTAGAGATTATTGTCTGCAGTACCTTTACTGAACCCTAATTGCAACAAATACTTATCCAACCTTGCATACTAGGATTTGAGGGCTTTCTTGAGTCCATATAGGGCTTTCTTCAATCTACGCACCATGTCACCTTAGTCTGATGACTGAAATCCTTCTGGTTGTTCAATGTAAACTTCTTCTTCCATCTCTCCATTCAAGAATGCAGACTTCGCATCCATCTGATACACCTTGAAATCTTTGTGTGCTGCAAATGCCAAAAACATTCTTATTGGCTCAATCCTTGCCACAGGAGCATAAGTCTCCTCAAAGTCTATACCTTCAACCTGAGAATATCCTTTGCATACCAATCTTGCTTTATTTCTTACAATTTCTCCATTTTCATTCATCTTGTTTCTGAAAACCCATTTGGTTCCAATCACATTATTATCAGCAAGTCTAGGGACCAATTCCCAAGTTTGATTCTTTTCTATCTACATCAGCTCTTCCTTCATAGCTTTTACCCAACTTTCATCTTTGCAGGCTTCACTTACAGTTTTAGGTTTAACCTGTGAAAGTAAACAGTAGTTCACCTATTCCTCTGCAACTCTTTTCCTTGTCAATACCCCTTTGTTTTTATCACCAATAATATGATCTTCAGAATGATTAATCCTTACATAGATAGGAGTCTTAACAGCTCTTTCCAGAGCCTTTTCTTCTTCAACTTGATTGTCTTCTTGTTCAATCTTTTCTTTATTGAATGTAATAGCCGGTTCATCTAATTCATAGACACTCTGATATGATATTATTTTTCTATCTTCATCAACCTTCACATTAGCACTCTCAATGATCTTTCTCAGTCTCTTATTGTAGCACTGGTAGGCCTTACTCTAGAATTGGAAGCACTCTCAATGATATAACATTTGCTTCCAAAAACTTTAAAATATTTCACTGTAGGAATTCTTCCATACCACAATTCATAAGGATTTTGACTACCATTACCTTTGACTTGGACTCTGTTTTGGATGTAGATAGCAGTATGTATAAATTCTCTCTAATACACTTCTGGTAGGTTAGCCTCCATCGTCATTGACCTAGAAGCCTCTTGAACTTCCATGTTCTTTCTTTCAACAAATCTATTATGCTCAGAAGTCCTAGGAGAAGACAACTATCTCTTTATCCCATGCTCTTTATAGAAAATGTTGAATTCATTTGATGTAAACTCACCTCCTTTATCATACCTTAGGCATTTGATCTTCAATTCTAACTCATTCTCAACCATTGCCTTGAAAGCTTTGAACTTATCTAGGGCTTCTGATTTATCTCTTAAAAATGTGACCCAAGTCAATTCTAGAGTAATCATCAATAAGAAACATAAAGTACATGTCTCCTTGCAAACTTCTTGTTCTTGTACGACCACACAAATCTGTATGCACCAGCTCAAGCAATCCAGTAGAAAATTGTTCTTTGCTTTTGAAACTTGTCCTTGTCTATTTCCCCAATTGACATTCCTTGCAAATGGTATTAGCAAGCTTCACAAGCTTAGGCAGATCTCTTACAGCTTGTACTGAGCTTATCTTCACTAGGTTGTAAAAATTGATATGACACATCCTTCTATGCCACAGCCAAATCTCATATGTCTGAGCCAACAAACAACAATCATTAGTTCCTCTCAAATGATAAACATTACTATGAGTCTTCTTACCAGTAGAAATCACTATTTCAGAGCTTTCCATGATCTTGCATCCATTATCCTTGAACCTCATATCATATCCTTTGTCACACATCTGACCAACACTTAAAAGATTATGCTTTAAACCCTTCACATATAGAGCATCATCTTTGTTATGCTTACCATCAAAAGAAATAGATCCTCTTCCACAAATCTTACCAGCTACATTATCTCCAAACCTAACTAGTCCTCCATCATACTTTTCTAGACTTACAAACTTACTTTTATCATCGGTCATGTGATGTGAACATCCACTGTCAATAATCGACTCATCCTTATCTTTCTCAACTTGACAGACAGATAGGGCACTCTCTTCTACTAGTTTTTCTTCTTTCACATAGCTAGAAGGATTAGTAGACATAGGTTCTTCCTAGCAATAAACAAGCAGTCATTTGCACTAGTATCATCAAACTCATCATCTGTCACACCATCATCATCAAAATCTCTAGCATAATAGCATTTTTTTATAGTTCTAGGTCTACTTTCAAATTTCTTCTTACCTCTCTCAATTCTCTCTGGACACCTGGAGGTATAGTGACCAATATTACCACAAGAAAAGCATTTGAAAGGTAATTTTCCTTTGAACTTACCAGTACCTCTTTGCATTTTGTCCACAAAGTTGGCTTCAATCTCATCAAGGTCATCATTGGATTCCACAGCATACTTTTAAGCTCTTGAAATGTTTTCTGAAGTGTTGGCTTTGAAAGCAGTCTCAGTCTTCGGCATAGCACCGCTGAACTCTCTCATCTCAAAAGCAGTAAGCTTTCTGAGTAACTGATCCTTTGTAATCTTGTTCACACTCATACCTTCTTCAATTGTTGACACCTTGTGACTGTAGGATTTAGGCAAAGACATGAGAATCTTCAACACAACCTCACCTCCATCAACAGTTCCTCCAAGACCTTTGATTCCATTAACAATTTCATCAACTTTTTACATGTAGATTTTTATGTTCTCATCTTCACTCATCTTCAAGGATTCATACCTCACCTTCAGGTTTTGTAATCTGGCACTCTTTACAGAATCATCTCCTTCATATAATTTTTTCAACTTAACCCAAATTTTATGAGCAGTTTCCAAATCCATAACTTTGACTAACTCAGTATTAGATAAGGCATTTAACAGGGCATCTCTAGATTTTCCATTTAACTCATACTATTTGACTTCATCTTCATCTTATGGACCATTTGGAGGAAGAGTATACTTGGTTTCTACCACCTTCCAAACACTATAACCAAGAGAAATGAGATGACTTTTCATTCATACCTTCCATAGAGCATAGTCTATCCCATCAAATTACAGAGACTCCTTCTTGTGTGCCATCCTAGATCTACCTCAAGCTATTAGGCTTTCTTCCAAGGAACCCTCACTCTGATACCAATTGTTGAAATGCACAAGACAACTAAGAGGGGGGTGAATCAATTGTAGCAAAAACTTAACTTCTTTCAAACATCAACACATTAACCACTTAATTATGATTTAACCATGAAATCATATAATCAGAAACTTGAAGACATTCACACATGAGACACCAGATTTTTATGTGGAAAACTCAATGAGGAAAAAACCATGGTGAGTGTTAGCTCACAATATAAATGATATATTAAAATTTACAACAAGGCTCACTGCCTTAGGGTTCACTGCTCAGAATGTTCACTGCAAAAGAAGCAGCACACTACCAAGAGAAGGGGCTCACTGCCAATGGGGGGCTCACTGCCGGTGGGTGGTTCACTACCAAAGTTGGTGAACTGAGATAGTAGCATCTATACTATGCCAAGGTTCAGTTCCATTGAAGCGCAATGAATTTCCTCTGCTCTTCTCTGCTTTTTCACTTTGCACTTATCTTCGCATCTTAGTGTACACATCAATCATTCACGACTTTATTACATGTATTTATACAATTCATCAACGTTGGAATGAACATCAAGGTCGGCATTATAATCATCAACCATTGGAACAATCTCCAAGGTCGGCATACACACATACATTAGAATAGGTCTGGACCTAAAATGATTTGTGAAGGAGAAGAATGAATGCGGACTATACCATGCCTTAGCTGGGACTCAAATGCAATCTTCCACACTACAACACGCTATCACAAACTACAAATTATAATCGCAAGTAGTGAAAACAACCAAGTCGGTTAAAACTGGTGTTAACACTGAGACCTTTAGGAACACGCTTCATGCATGATCCAGATTACACTTTACAGACCAATCAAAAGGTATGAACATGATCTAAGAACATCCACAAGCACATTACAATCACCAAGAACTTTTGCACAACCCTCAAACATTCTATCCAAAAGATTCTTCAAACCAAAGCACTTGAACATTACTATTGGCCACTATCATAAAGGAAAGATTGCTTGCAGAGCACCAAACCACAAACCATTTGAACTGAAGGCACATAACATCATTACAAACTTAATTCTAGAACTATAGACTATAAAACTTAAATGTGGAGAAATGCAAAGCAGAATACATTCTCCCTATCATCATTTAATATTTAGAAAAACAATTTTACTCTGGTGAACAGAACTTGCTCAAATCTTCATACTTGAGGCTTAAACTTGAAACATAGCAACTATAGACATCCCTTAACATAAATTCCAAACTTCAGACAAAGATATTCAATCTACAGGATATGAGGAGCAAAAGACTATACTGTTGTTCTTAGACACTTGCTCAAACGCATTCAAATAACTTCCTTAGATGCTGACCTTAGGTGTTGACATCAATGACAACACTTACTACTCATACTTACAACATCCATATCATCTGAATTCTCTTGATCTAATTCCACAGTCTTCTCAAATTTTCCAGCCTTGAAGCAATCTCATCCTTTGCACTACTTGTTCCAAACTCTCTCATTTCAAAGGCAGTTAAGGTACCAAGCAACTAATCTTTGTTAAACTGATTCAAATTTTGTAATTCTTCAATAGCAAAAACTTTATGACTATAAGATTAAGGAAGAGTTCTGAGTACCTTCAATACTACTTTTTTTTCATCCACATCACCACCAATTCCTTTGATGCCATTGAAAACTTCATCCACCTTCTGTAAGTAGCTTGTAAAGTTTTCATCTTTAGATATTTGCATCGTCTCAAACATGAGCTTCAAATTCTGCATTTTAGCTTAACTGACCTTATCATCTCCTTCATAAATACTTTATAACATTTTCTAGATTTTATTAGCAATTTTCAAATTCATATCTTTCACCAACTTAGAATTAGTAAGACCACTTAAAAGAGCATACCTCGCTTTACCATTGGTTTCATAGGCCTTGATCTCATTTGCAATACTTGGACCATTTGTTTGTATAGTGTATTCAGTCTCAATAGCCTTCAAGATCTCATATCCAAGAGAAATTAGATAACCTTCTATCCTTATTTTCTAGAAAGCATAATCCATTCCATTGAACAGAGGAACATCCTTCTTGTGTGCCATCCTGGATCTACCTCAAGTGGTTAAACTCTCTTCCAAGGAACCTTGCTCTAATACCAATTGTTGAATGCACAAGACAACTGAGAGGGGGGTGAATTAGTTGTAGCTTAAAATTTCAAAACCCTCACACACATTTAAATTTGCATAGATTCAATTAACCCTTAGATTGTTATGATGATTAAGCATGAAAGCAAATAACAAAAAATGAATCAAACCAACATCAAACACAAGAGAACACCGCATTTATGTGTAAAACCCAAGAAGGAAAAAACCATGGTGAGGATTAGATCACAATATAAAGTAGTGTCAACACTAAACTATAAAAGGCTCACTACCAAAAGGCTCACTACTAGAAGGCTCGCTACCAAAAGGGCTCACTACCCAAAAGAAAGGCTCACTGCTAGAATAGAGCAGAAGATAGTCACACTGAAGAATTGTAGACACCTTCTGCTCATTACATCTAGTAGTATAACACATGAAAGCTTATACTGCAACATACATTCAACCACTCTATTACTCACATCACATCCATCACTCACACACCCATAATAACGATCCCTTGACACTCATTTATATTGTCTTCAACTTTGAGAGCATTCTCCAAGGTCAGCAAATCACCTTAACCCTGAAAATTCAAATTAGGTCTGGACCTGAACATTCCCACATTGGAAAGGAATGAAGGTGGACCACAATACATCTTAGCTCAGACCTAAATTCATCCAAGCATGCTACTTCACGCTTTCACAATCACTGAAGCACCTCCGCAAATAGTGAAAACACCCAAGGTTAGCCAAACCTATGTTAACACAATGAACTTTTAAGTACATGCTTCCTCAAACCCAAAGATGACTTGCAGACCACATGCAAGGCTTCAACACAATCTAGAGTATTCCATGAACGTCCTAAAATCTAACAAATTCCTCTACAACAACTTTCACCTACCACACAACCTTATCCTGTTTATCCAGTATGCCTAACTATTTTAGTCATGCACTGTATCTCTACAAATCAACTTCTGGAGCACTAAACCATGACCAAATTCAACAGAAGAAAGATATAAACCTTATAAGCACAATTCGAGAACCACAAGACCTAAAACCTTTTTGCAGAGAAATGCAGAGAAAAAACATTTCTCCTAGACACCTCTGCAAAAATCAGAAACACAGTCCACACACTGGTGAACACAACTTCCTCTACACAATGAACCTGAGTACCAAATTTGGAATATAACATCTTTTAACATATTGAAACAACATATCCAAACCACAAAGGTAGATCTTCACTATAGAGGAAATGCGGAGTAAAACCAGAACGCTACTTTATAAACCAGAATGCCACTTCAATACACTGTTTCCTTTAATAATCATTTTTTCTCAAAAACACTTGGAAACCAACCGAAAGAAATATGTTCTTAACATCTTCAACACCTCTTCAAAGAAACCAAATGACCTTCAGGAAAGCAACTCATCCAAATAGTTCATACCATTGCAACAACCTCAACATCAGAGATAGCATCCACTCAATACTAACTACTCATACTCTTACACCATTTCTTACCCACACATTTGACACCAATGACAACATCGACTGCACATACTTGTAATAGACACTCGGGGGAAGACATGGCAAACACACAAGGAAAACACACAGAATAGACGAGTGTCGTATAGTATGCCATAGACACCCTATGCGTCTTATACATGGCAAACATGAGCCATGGAAGGAGCTTATTTCTATGTCCCACCATCTAAAACATGCCAAACATACCTGATGGTTGAACTATGCTACCACAACCACCAGAGACATGCTTAAGGGAGGATGACTCAAGATCCAACCCTGCCTCACGATGAGGACTTTGTATAAAAGGTGTGCACTAGCTCAAGAGATACACCATTCTGCCTTCCACAAAAGGGCTTTCAAGATGTATCTCCACCCACATCATAGAGATGGCTTATAGTGAAAAGGAAGCATGTGATCAAAGTATACAATCCCACCCATGTCACAGAGATACCTTACAGTGAAAAGGAGGTATACGCAATAATGTACACAAACACGCTTTGTCAGTGCAAAATAATCAAGCAGATACCATTATATATTCCCTCACCCTGAGGTGGTTGGTACCACTTGCTGGTATTAAGCACATTAAGGTAGAGTAAAAAAATGCAAGGGAACAAGAGCTTTTGCAAAGCCCATGCCCCCAAAGGTGACATGTGCCACGATCACCAAATGTTCCCACAAACACATTGATAAGATATGCTAAGAAAATCAACAAGATATAAGGTTAGAACATCTTACTCTAAGATAATAACCAAATCACATTATAAAATATATGCATGTATCAGATCACATTCAAGAAACAAAGGCTACACTTACAGTTTCAGATCCAAGTATAGTCGTTGGGCTTATACTGTAGCTACCTTAGAACTGAGTGTAACAATAAGGCGAGATACAAAACAATCCAAAGTGCATAGAGTGGCTGTATTGCAAGGCTTGTTAGAAGAGATAAGATAACATGATGCATTACATAGAGTGATTCTACTAGTTAGGCGTCGGACATACATATATATATCAACTCCATCTTCATATATGGAATAGGTCCATTTTTGCTTACTTGTTGAAGGGACGCACGGTCCGTATGAGTATTTATTTGTTTTCGTCATCTGCCGACTAGGTAGAACCACTGAAGAAGGTAAACAATAAAATAAGAGAGGAGAAACAAGTGCCTTAGGAACACCACATAGGAGGATGCCCCCAAAACAAACTCTGCAATGCTATGCCTCTAAGGCTTGACACACAACAATAAAATAGAGTAGAGAAGGATAGAATAATGATGAAACAAATGGAATAATGGCCACAACAGAGGCGGTCTCCCAGTATCCTTAACCTTACAAGAGCATCAAGGGTCATCCTAGGAGACCTAAACATAACACAACATGAGGGAACACAACACAACACATACATACATACATACATACATACTTATATATATATATACAATTTCATTTTATTTAAGTGGAATTTAGACTTGTGAGCATCTTAGAAAATTGCTCCATCAAGTGTGACAAATTTTGTGAGAAGTTCATACCGAATTGATTCTTGTTTCCAGAATGATCATGCAGTGCTTGTTTCTCAAAACTATGTATGTTGAAAGTCTTTTGTTGTTTATAAGGTGGGGAATCATTATTATTTCCCTTCGATGACAATCACCTTATTCTTTTCTAATTCTTTGATTTCTTGTTCTTATTTGCTTGATGGAGTCTTTCATGATGGAATGGGATGCTTTCCATCATAACAACTTTTTCTTGCATAATATTATCTTATCAAAGTTGCTCAATTTATGTATTTGGTGTATCTTGGTTGTCTACTGATCCTGGAAGGGATAACGATAGAGGAACCTCAGCATAGATGCCTTATCCTCATGGACAAGGTGAGTCTTCAACCTTCTCCTTATCCACTTCTATCATGCCAATTATTTCATCATAGTCAAGATAATCATCGCCAGTCTATTCCATTGTATTTTGTTCTACCATATTGCTGTCACTATGCTTAGGAAAAGGATTAGTAAAGATTTATAAATTGTGATTCGGAGGGGCAACCAACTTATTTCCATTATCATTCACACCAGTTACCTATATTATATTAGAATTGATGAGGTCTTGAATTTCATGTTTGAGACACATACATCGTTCGGTGTCATGTCCTGTCGAGTGGTGATACTGACAAAAGGCATTAGCATCAAATGATGGTCCTTGTATCCTATTACTATAAAATGGTTTCATTGGAGGAAGCTTCAAAATATTATTTCTTACTGCTTGATTCATAATTGATTGAAGAGAGTCAGATAATGGAGTAAACTATCGATGTTGTTGTTTGAATTGAAATAGTGTCCATTTAGAATTACTAATGGCGGACACTTATGATTGAAAGTTATTTGAATGTTGTCCATTCATCTTGATGAAACTCTTGTTATTCCTCTTAAAGTTTTTTTGAGATGGTCTAGCCATGGATTGATCAACTTGAGCCGATGAGTTTTGATTCTCATACTGACCAAACGATAGCCAGTAATCACAAAGGGTTATGCATAAATGTTGAAATGAACTATGCTTCATCAAAAGGATTTTATCATGGATGTTAGGTTGTAAATTTGTAATGAATACCTTTTGAAGATCTTCCTCTTTAATTAGGTATTGTATTTGCGAGATGAGACCTTGATATCAACTGATGAACTCTGTTAATTTCTCTTTCGAACCTTGTTTGCAATGAACCAAATCAATCAAAGAGAAGGCAGGTCCAATGTTTTCTTGAAAATGTTGTAAGAATTGATCAACTAGCTGTGAGAAGGAGTTTATTGAATTAGGAGGTAAAGAGAAAAACCAATGTTCCAAAGAAGTATCTTTGAGAGATCACAGGAAGAGCTTCACTAGCAAGTCCTCTTTGAAGAATAAATCATTACACATCATTGTGAATGTTGCCACATGAGTATTAGGATCACCTTTAGCACCATACTTATCAAAGTGAGAAGTCTCAAATTTTTCAGGCATAGGAGTTCTTAGGATCACAAAGGATAAAGGGATACGAGCATGATAAGTTGGTAAAGTAGGTTGAGAGGAAGCATTGGTCAAATTTGTCACTTTTTTTTATAAAGAGGTCATGTCTTGCAAGAGTTGGTTTAAAAGGGCATCATTAGGTCATGTAGTTTGTTGTTGATAAGAATTAGAAGCTGCGGTTATGAAATTTTGAGGAGATTGGTTGTGAGTGGTAATGAAAGGTGGTTGAGAATAGTCATAAGTGAGAGGTGGTTGAGAATAATTGTAAGTAAGAGGTGGTTGAGAATAAGTGAAATGGAGAGCTGGCTGAGAATGATTATTCATATAGGAAGATACCTTAGGTGCTAGGTTTTGATAATTTAATCCCATAGTCTTGTAATTATGTACATTAGTACCATTAGATACTCCCATGATAGTGGTAGCATTACTACAAGCTTGTGCATTAGTAGTGAGAATTGATGATGTGAAAGTGGATATTCTGGTAGTCGGTATAGGTGCTGATACCTATGTATGATTCAGTGATGACACATTGTTAATGTTATTCGTGTAGTTAGTCACTATCATAATGTTGTTACCCACTATATGGGCTATCCCATAGAGTGTGTTAACACCATCTTTTTCTTCTTTTAACAACTCTCTTAGACTATGCACAAGTACAACCTCTTCGGCTATCCTTTCTTTTTCCACAAATGCTTAAAAATCAGCTAGTTCTTTATCAAGCTTGTTAATCTATTCATTAGGTACATGTGTTATGACAACAATTGGATCTTCAAAATCATGAAATGCTTGTTCTTCCATTATAGTGGTAGGAGGTATGAATCTTCCAAAGTTTGTGTTTCACCTTTTGTAAAGTAAGTGTTCAATGGATTTTTCAATGTTGGTACACCATTGCTATCGGGAGAACTAGAACCCATTAATCTAAGGCCTCTTCTCTATAAGGTGTTTTGTTAGGGTAGAAAGTTACCACATTCATGCAAAATTTTAAAACACACAATGCACTAATAAAAGAAGCAATTAATGATATTACTAAGATATGTGTGTTGAAATACACAATGTGTAAATGCAAAAGATGAAAGTTTTAATGTGAGGATGCAAAAGTATGCACTATGATCCAACACTACACTTAAAAATTAGGTTTGAATGAATGTTGAAAATGAGTAGAAAAATCTGAAAATGGAATTTTGACTACAAACCCTAGTTTATGCAAAGACTAGGTTATATGCAAAATGCAACTTTTTAAGCAAAACCCTAGCAAATGAAGCTTTTAAATGCAAGATTTTATATGAGACAATGATGAGTTAGAGTAATAAATATCAGATCTAATGCAAATATCAGAAAATTAAATCTTTTTATGATATGCAACACAAAATATGCAAAACTATCTTGATGCAAGCCTAGAATGCTTGTTTTTTCAAAAAATTTCAAATGAATGCTAGATTTTTCAATGCAAGATGAAATATATGACGTAAATGAATGCAAAGATTGATTACAACACTCATCAAGATGCAAGTTTGGTAAAACCATGGGTTCACCAAAATGTTATGCATGAAAAGAAGATAAGGTTAAAATGTAGTTAAGATAGATTCAATCAAACCCTCCTTTCACAATAACACTCAAGGACAACAATTGAGCCAAGTCACTACAGATGGAGAGGATTCAATTGTGGGTTGGCAAAGATAGAATAGATTGATAGATTTTCCAAACCCTAGATTCAATAAGCCTCAAACCCTAATTGTAATGAAATTGGGTACAAATGAACAAAATCCAACAAATGATTACACAGGAAGGCACTAAGTACAAATTAGAAACATACTAGGATTCATATTTTTAGAGGCAAAAACTTTGGGGACAAGGGGGTATGTACCCTAGTCCAACAGGGCAATTTTTCTATAGATCTGGAACAGTGAGGTGTGTAAGACTGTAATCTACTTCAAAGTTTCTGAAGATGCCAATTGGGAGGACTACGGGGCAGCTGCCCTAGTCTAGTAGGGTTGATTCTCTATACTTTCTTCTCATATCCTGAATCTCTATCCTCTACTCTACTTCTCTACAACTCCACTTCGCCAAATCCCACACCTGTAACCTACAATCACAAAGAGAGGGGTTTGGGGGTTGTGGTGTTTAGGAGCTTTCCTTAGTCAAGCCTCGAAATGGAATTCAAGCCTTCCAACACCATTGTTACATAGAGTGCATATCCTTGGTGGACAGAGGGCAAATCAAATGATGAAATAGATTGATTGAAACACAAATAGATGTCAAGTTGGAGGTGAATCCCTCACAGAGATGAAGATATTTCACACCATGAGGAGATGGATTGATGAAGCCAAATCTACAACAAACAAACATAATAACAACACAATTCTACTCTGAAACACAATGAATTCTTTGAAATCCCTTAGCTCAATATCACAAGTTTGTGTTATCCATCTAGGTGTAAAATGAAGACATAAACTCACTTATATATGCATTCCCCCTAACTTTCATAATTCAAATTGAAAAAGCCGACAAAGGGAAACCTTTTTCAAGGTCCTATGCTGATATCCTAAAATTTAGGTCCCGACAAATCAACCTGGACTAGGACACGGGCGCCCAAGTCCCAAGGCTAATTTGAGTCTTGATTAAGCATTTAGATTGGGTCCCTAAGTCCCATTTGTCATGGGTTTTGGGGGAAATTTCTCTGGGATAAGAGTTAAGCATGCATAATGAAATTAAGAGGACTTAGGAGCTAAACTAGGAGGTAAAAAGTCATAGGGAAACTTTTTACAACATAACAATGGGAAGATGGAATAGTTAGTGGGAAAATAGTATTAACATGTTCCTCATCTAGATGAATTCTAGAAAGACTATTCTGATGAACATGATGTCAGGAGAAGAGGATATTGTAGATGGACTACATTTGAGATGAAACTATATAATGTATATCATGTTTCTAACCAAGTGTTAGATGATGGTAAAGTTTTGTAGGATAAATATGAAATTGACCCAAGTATACAATGATCCCATTGCTCCCCCTAACTAGTTTGAAGACGTTACATAATTAGAGGATACAATGAGGGATGTATTCAGATATAGTAAGCTATGGATTGATAACAAAATTGTAGAATTGGATGAACAAGGAGTACAATTGGCCCTTACCAAGGATAATCAAAAAAGGATAATAAAGAAGAAATAAATTGAAGTGGCGAGTTTTAAAGGGAAAGAGAAGGAAAACGACGATGAAGCTTCAAAAGAAAAGAGAAAAGGAATTGAAATAAAGAAGATGTTGAAGGGGAAGAGTAGTTGCCTCCTCAAAAAAGCAAGGCCAAAGGAAAAATAGCTACCACCACTACACTAGGAAAGGCAAAAGTCACCAAGAAGCCTCCTTCTACCCAGCAAGTATATAAAAGAAAGAAAGATTTAGTGGTCAATGAGCCATAAGATCCAATGACTTAGTTAAAGAGGAGAGGGAAGAAAGCAAAAGATGATATATCTATAGGTTCAAGACAGGGTACTTCTATTCTCTAAAGTAGTTCCTTACCTCCTTCACCTTAGCCTCCACCTTCTCCCATCTCCCAAACGCATGTTTCCTCTACTACTATTCAAGATACCATTCCAATTTTCATAATCCATCTTGCTCTTTCCACTTCTCCTTCCATTCCTCAATAATCTTCTTCCTTGTCACAACCAATTCCTACCATTATTCATCTCGAAAACAAGTAGTATCTACTACTCTTGTAGCCTCTATTGCCATATCCATTCATTTTACTAGTCCACTTTCCATTCCTATTCTTCCCTTTTCACAAACTCTCCATTCTCCATCCACTTGTTAGGCTCCTCTTACACCCATTGTCTCCACATCCACCTCCACTTCTACCTTTCCAATTCTTCCTCCATCATTCTTTTCCAACTTGAATAAAGTTATTTTAGAGAAAGCTAATGTAGAATTGGTCACCCTACCTAGATCCCCTAAATTACTTCTATAGCCACCATCATTAGACAAAATAAATAGAGTAATAAAGGAGTTAGAAGAACAAGATCTTCAACAAAGGAAGGAAAGCAGGCAAGGTTGAGGGTTTTCAAGCTAAAGGGAGATAAAACACCAGCAAGTTGAAGTCTATTTGGAGGTATGGGGTGTAAGAAGAAATCAGAGTCAGAGATAGCAGAGGGACTATTGTAAGATCAAGAATCTACTGATATACTAAGGAGTACAGGATGGCTCAAGTTCCTCAAGAAATTTGAAGGGTAAAATGAAGATATTGAGGAGGAGTTCCTCTCTAACCTATAGAACAAAAAAACACAAGTACGAGGGGTCAACATTGATATCTCTGCATCCATCATCAGTAGGATCTCTAGACCCCCAAAAGAAGGTGAGAGGTTCTACCACCTAAAAACCTTGTATACTTATTTGATAAAAGATTTCTCCATAGACAATGAAGCTGAAATACAAACACACACTAATAAGGGAGAAGTAAAAGGAATTATTAGAAACACCCTTCCTCAACCATGGCAATCCTTGGCCATGTGGTTAATGAAATATTTCACCTGTGATGGCCAATTCTCCCTCATATTAGGGCCCATTATGAAAATGTTGATTTTTCTAAGGCATGGCCACACTCACCCTAAATATAGGATAAATTTACCCAACTTCCTATTTTCTATAATTACCTCATTAGTAGAAAAGTATCAACATGAGAAGGGTTAGCTTAAACACCATGGCTTTATATACCTCATCGTCAAGCATCATTTCATCTCCAAGAGGGGAGGGGAGGGGACGGGAGGCCCTCTGGAAGGCCTTTCTTGATAACACTCATAAGGTCAAGCAAAAGGGAAAGAAGATATCAGAAGAGTCACCATCTGCCACTCCAAAAGTGGATAGGACAGCTCCATCCACTTCTTCCCCATTTGTTGAGAAGAAGAGAAAGGGTAAGAAATTTCTAGGAGAATCATCTATTGTACTAGAACATGAAGAAGCCAGAACATGAAGAAGACATACCTGGTGAGGAATCCCCCAAAATACCTCACAAAAAAAATAGAAATTGACATTCACTGAGGAATCCACCCCAGCATGGAAGATGAGGAGTATTTTAAGATCTCCCCAAATTCCAGAAGGGGTAGGTGAAGAGAAAAAAGTAGAGGAGCCTGTAGAGACTCCCAAGCCCCAAAAACATAAGAAGAATGAGGACCTAACAAGTGCAAACACTCCTCCCATTTTGAGAAGGAGAAAAAGAGGAAGGGTAAATAAGGAGAGAACTCTAGAGACCCTTGTTCCACAAACTTCCAAGGTACCTGAGGTTGCACCTACTGAAGCTCAAACAATTTCTCCAGATTTAGAAAATGAAACACAAGAATAGTAGGTTCTTCGGAGAATCCGATGAAAAAGACATAAAAATCAGATGGAGAAAGATACTGAGCTCCTTGCTGAAGTACTTGTTGGCTTTCGGACCTCAATGACCTCTCCTAAAGATCAGGCTGGGCCATCACATGCCCAAGAGTCTATAGAAGGAATAGGAACAAAAGAAAAAAAGGAATCTAGTCAGATGGAAGAGGTAGAAAGGGAAAAAGAGAAAGGAGGTTTTGAAGAGCAAGGAGATATTGGAGTACAAGAGATAGAAATGAAAGAGGGGTTGGAAATAGGAAACTTTTCCATCCTTTTGATTAGGAGGATATTGCAATCTCCAAAGAACAACAACTAATGGAATAAATTGATAACTTGAAGAGACAGTTATAGGGTAAACAACTGATCATTACAAACCTTAAAAAGGCAATGCAAGAAAAGGAATTAGCAAAGGACTAGGAAATCAATGACCTGAAGGAACAAATGGAGAGGAAAGAAAAAGTCATTGAGGAAAAAGGAACTAAGATTAAGAAGGATGCAAAGATAGTGTAGAGAGACATTCACATCTCTGATGTTGTCAA
Organism: Cunninghamia lanceolata; assembly: GCA_027924645.1. Classification (NCBI taxonomy): domain Eukaryota; kingdom Viridiplantae; phylum Streptophyta; class Pinopsida; order Cupressales; family Cupressaceae; genus Cunninghamia; species Cunninghamia lanceolata. Next base: position 2,252,764 of record BSBN01000887.1, read on the forward strand.
AGCCAAGGATAATAGTATCACCTTAATCTCAATCCTAATTGAGAAACTACACAATCAAGCCTGGGAGTTGACAATGTTGAACACATAGAGATGCTGAGAGGGGGGAGGTGAATCATCATGTATAAAAACTTAACTACTTTATTTGTAGATCAGATTAAATTATTTAGAGAAAAAAAAGTCAAACATGCACCACATTCATCAACACAATGACACCAAGATTTTTATGTGGAAAACCCACAATTGGGAAAAACCACGATGAGTGTTAGCTCACAATATATAATGCTCACTTCTATAAAAGTTTACAACATTGTTTAAGGGATACAACCTAAGGAAGCCACTACTCCTTGTTGACTTTGTTTTAGGGCTACAACCCAAGCAAGCTACTACTCCTTGAAGAAAGCTCACTGCTATAAAAAATTACAATGATAACATAACTATGAACTGTTGTGAAAGAAGCATCTGACTTATGTTGATGTTGCAGTCCCCTTTTTCTGCATAATTACTCCATCATACCAACTTCACACACTTCATACTACTCATTCGACTTTGTCATATATGCACCTCCTCATTAACATGACAAAAAAAAATTGTTCTTCTATTTATATATCCTTTGCAACATCTCAAAACATTGATTATGTCGGCATCAAAAAGATTCTTAGTTGAAACGTGTGATTTTCCACAGGTTAGCATCAAACATATACAATATGAAGAGTAAATAGGTTGTGGATCACAACACTTCATAACAAGATCCAAGAAACATCACTACACATCTTCCAATGCCAAAACAACCAATCAAGATCCACCGCATATGAAGGAAACTGGACTGTCGGCCCAAATGACAATACTAGTGCTAACTGATCATCTTCACATCACCAAGGAGAAGCCAAAAACATTATGTAGACCAGTATTTCAACCATGTATCTTCTCAAGACTACCCATACACCATTCTCCTGAAGTATCTAATCAATATATGCATCCGCAAAACAAGAAACATGTTGGACTGAGGATAACAGAGCATTCTGGACAGACTGTGATATTCCAAGACTTCAAATTTTGCATTGCACTATACCAAAACATTTGAAACTCTTAAAAATGAACTTATGCACTATTATGAACACATTCACAGATCTATACAACCTCATCTATCACTTCTGGAGAAAATCAGAGACTTAACTCAGGTATACTGTAATCCGGAGGATAGTCATATACAACTCTTTACTAACTCACTTGAGTACCTTATGCAGCATAGGAAATAAGAGAGAATTACATGCAGTTCAAACCTAAGATACTATGAATCATGTTGAGTCTCTATAGACACTCATATAGTTGATCTATACCTTCACCATCTTCTACAAGTACTCAAACATGTGTTCTATAGAATACTTTTGTATCTGGAACTGTTTGTATTACTTCTGTCATTTGAAAGCTGACCTTGCGGACCATAAGAACACCTGATATAGAAAGGAAGCATGTATTACACATCTCTAAACATGTTCTCAAAACCACATGGGTACAACTTCTTTTTCGGAGGAATGCGGAGCATTCCAACAGGTCCCCACAATTGCTTTACACTGTCAAATCACAATCCGGAACACTGCCACTTATAACTTTCTCTGCTAATGGTGTAATGAGCTAAAATCTTTGATATAGAATGTTCAAATGTCTATCAACTTATCTTCTAAACTACAAGACTAAATCTTGCTCTGTGGAGGAATGCAGATCAAAATATTGTGACTTTGCCTTAGGGAATACACTATAAATGCCTTAGCAAAAATTTTGCAACTTCTCTCTGGATGCAATACTCCAAACTGATAGGATAATAATGTAGGCATGTTGGAAACATGTTAGAACATATGTACTCACCTTTGCATCATACCTAGACATCAGGAAGATTACCATTCTTATACTTGGATAGTTTTTCTCCATCTGCTAGGTCTTCTGGACTAATCTCGCTTAAGCATACTGATCCTATGTCTTTAACTTAGTCAAACCGTCTCTCTCAAATCTTCCACTATCCATCAACTTCAATATCTATGACCTCAAGTGTACACATATAGAGTTGATATCAATGATAACACATATTGCCAACAATCTCCCTCTTTGTCATTGATGGCAACACAAAATCAAAATGTGGACAAACACTCCCCCTTAGATGCATATTTCTCTCCTCTCTCTCCTTTGACATCAAGGACAAAGGGCCTAACATCTTATATCATCCCAAAACTTATAAACTCCCCCTTACTATATGATTTCTACAAATAGTACTCCCCCTGAGATGGAAATCCCTCAAAAATAGATGCTATGTACATAGGATAACACTATTGGCCTCAGCAAGTCTATATACATCCAAAATTTTCTTATCTACAATACTCTTGCAACTCAATTAGAAGGTAGAATGGCTTTGTATATTACTTTGAGTTGCATAAGAGTGGATACTCAATTTTCTTTCTCTAAGGCAAGAATGTGATTTTGACATTCAAATTGCATACATAAGTCCTCATCCTCATCTATGTTGCTTGGTGTCTTCATCTTCTGCTCAATCTTCTCAGCTTCACCTAGAAACCCTAACAATGAAGCAAGTCTCAAATTGATTTCTTCCCTTAGCTGACCAAATTGTTTTTATTTATTCTTTATGGTCCTATAGTTGTAACATTTGTGCATGAAGGTTTTCAACTTGTGCCCTGGTTGCTCCATTCTTATCTTTTGACAAGTCATATACTTCAGCCAAGTTGCAGATTTGTGACTCAATGGAGTCAATATGAGCTTTGATGTTCTTGTTGGAATTAGACCATTTCAAGAAAAAAGGATACAATGCAGTGGATTCATCAATACAATCCTTGAATGTCTTTATATTTTCTTGCAGTTTATTGTGTGCATTGGCACACTTGTTAGATATTTCAGCCAGCCTTTTATCATTCATCTTCATTAAGGCCCCTTGTTCTACCTTGTGTTCAATGTGTGAGGAGTGGTCCTTGAAGGAATCTATTAAAAGCTTCAGCTTTTGCTCTAGAGACAGAGAGGGGTCAATGCTTACCTCTAGTAAACTTTCTTGAATCAATTTCACTGCATCTTCAACCAAGCTAGGCTTCTTCAAGTTTTTTTGCAGGAGTTATTTTCTTGTTGAAGCATTCAATATATCACCAAGTTGAAGTTTGTGAAGTGGTGAAATGTTTAATAAATCTACTTACCCTTCATGAGTAGGGATCTACAAAAGTTGAGGTGTAATCACTGGTTGAAACTGCATCTACAAATCTAATAGGTCTTTGAATTAGTCTGACTCTGAAGAACTCTGACCTATATCTTTAACTCTCTCATCTTGCTTCTTCTCTGTTTCACCTTGATCTTTTACATCTTGTTTTTCCTCAGTCTTCTCAGATTCATCTTGAACTTTCTCTTCTTGTTCCTCCTCAGGATTATCCTCTTTTCATTGCTCATCTTTCCCTATATTCTCCAGAGGAGGGTTGTCATGTTTTGCACTGAAATCAGTGTTCTTTGGAGGGGTGTACTTAATTTATTTTGACCCTCTATATTTTGTGCTTCAGTATTTCCTGGAGGAGTAGTCTCCTCATCTTTCTTGTTCATATCACCTCTATCTATTTTGTCCTCAAAGGCTAACAGATCTATATCTTGAAGAGGTACATCTAGTATATCTAGAAGAACTTGTTCCTCAACTATCACCTTAGAATTCTTCATTTCCTCAAGAATTTTTTTAGTTTTCTCTAATGTTTCCTTCTCTAGACTCTTTATTTCTTCCTTGTCTTTTCCCATCAGGATATTTATTCTTCTTTTTGTTCTAAATTTCTTTGCTTGTTTTTGAGATATCTTGATCTTTTATTCACTAGTGATGGATGGACCAACCTTTTCAATTGCATGTTTTCTCATCTAAGCCTCTTTTCCCATAGATTCATTTCTTTTGTTGGTGAGTAGGTCTGCAAGGCTTACAGGAAGTTGATCAATGAACTCAATTAGGGCCACATTGAAGGCCATCATGTACTTAATTATTGCTTCCTCAATTGTAGATTTGTCATTGTCAGGCATCTCATCATACAGCTCTGCAACTCCCTTTAGAGCACCATGTTGTGGAATAGCATTCACATTGGCCTCAAGTTGTAGAGGTACATAATCAATTTTTTCTTGAGTAGCCCTTTTAGTTTTCTTTTCTTTTCCTTTTCCTTTTCCCTTTCCTTTTGAAGTTTCTTCTTTTTCCTCTTCTTCTCTTGCTCTTTTCTTTCTTCTCTCAAGCATACCATAGTCTTCTTCTTCATCATCATCTTCATCATCTTCTATGTTCACCAGATTGATCTTTCCTCTCTTTGCTTGGACCTTAGGTCTATGTTTCTTTGTCTCTGCAGTCTTGGTCTATACCAGAACTTCAGTAGCAATACTTCTCCTACTACAAGTTGTAGGAGTAGGTTTGGAGGATTTTGAAAAAGTAGCAGTAGCAGGGCCAAATCTACTTATCCTTCTAGGAGTTTGTGAGGCAAAGGTGGTTGGAGGTTCTTCTGTTGAACCCTCAGGAGTGTTAATCATTTCCTCCAATTTTGACTTCATCTTCTCTGCTTTTTCCTCCACCTCCTTCCTTATTGTTTTGTTGGTGATTTCATCATAAGTTCCAAATCTTTTAGTAGCAGGATCCTTAGGCTTTTTGAGTAACATATCAACATATCCAACCAAATCATATTCAGTCACCTCATAAGGCAAGGTGGTTATCCAAAATGTTCTTGGCTCTACTGCCTCCATATAGCAATTGCCTTTGTCCACCATGAAAGTTATATCATTCTTGTATTTTTCTACCTATTTTCTTGGTATCCTTTCCCTCATTTGCATGTCATTTTGAAATGTTTTGAAAAATCTCCAAAACAATGTGTCACAATTTTTATGATCTAGAAAACCACGCATATAGTCCTTGATTTGATGAGAAACAAGAGTATCTACTTTCTAGACCATATTCTTCATTGTAGGTAATTCCCTCAGAAAATAGAACATAAGGCAAATATCTTGTACCTGATGTTAGAGTATTTGTAGAGAGCTCCTGATCTAGAATTAAATGCCCAGTTAGATTAGGGTGCCTGCTCCAGTGTCCCAAAAGTTTCACGATGCTAAAACTCAAAGTTCTATGACAACTGTATCCACAATACCTATCCCTCCTATGCTTCTTTTCACTAGATCTTCTTGAATATGATCTACACATACAAAAGGAGGACAAAGATGGTTGTGTCTATATAGGAGTTTGCCTCCATCAAACCCTGTCTTTGGTATTTCTATGTCAACAATAGCCAATGATAAAGATCTACAGATGTGTGTGCTCATAGATCATATGTGTATGCAAAAATGTAAAACCCTAGATGACTCAAGCATCAAGGAAAGATCAACACATTTCTTCACTCAAGGAAACAACAACAACATCACCTCAAGGAGATGATTACAATGAACACTTGTAGAACAAGAAGGTGAGGCAGTCATATCTATGGAGGATTCCCAAGCTCAAGTTAGAGGCTTCAACCCTTCTCCTGATCGTACAAAGGGCTTGCCAAAACCCTAGGAAGAGCAAGATAGACTAAGGATCTTGATTACTAATCTCCACCAAATATTTCTATGATAGAAAACATCAATAACTTTCAAGAGCTTCAACAAAGTACTGATCTTCAATGGCAAAAGTGGCAGACTTTTGGCATAGTAAGCTTGCATATAGATTGTGTGTGATAAAATGATTTTCAATTCTCTTTAAATACCTAACCTCATAAATTCAAATATTTGAAATAACATGCCAACATCACGCAAAAAACCAAAATTTGAAATTGGAATCCCGAAGTGTAGGGTAGGACCTGACACCACCCTAAAATTTAGGATCCGAAAAAATAGAGCAAGACTAGGGCATGGGCGCCCTAGTCTAATCCTAATTTTCACTTAAGATCTGTATTTAGGAGGTCTAGAATATCCAAAATCCGAACTTTGTGATGAGCCATATAATTGACTCATCTATTTCATGTTATTTCTGCTTTTAATAACTTTCACAAACACTTTGGCATATATAAATACATATTATTATAATTATATTTGTCTTTCGGTTATATTATGCACATGATTAGTTTTCATTTCCTTTGATGCAATCTCTTGCTTTATTTTACTAGATTACATTTCAAATGTGCATATCTTATGAATTATGGTGCAAAGTTGTGAATGTTTTTATAAGGCTTACAGCAGTATGAACCAGTGGTCCCTAGATCTCTTTGAAGCCCTCTATCCTAAGAAGAACCTGAACTCTGGAGAGCTCTAGATGTTGAAAACCTCCCTCAGATCATCCTCCCCTTGAGTTGATGAGCGCCACAAGTCCATCCCTGAGTTCAAACATAACTTGTGCTTCAATCACGCAGTTGAAAAGGGTAACATTGCCACGACGCCACAATCTTGATGACTAATTGAAGAATAGGTTAACTAACCTCAGTCTTAACTGAAGTAACTCCCACCTTGCATCGCACCATTTCTGGAGAATCATCTAGTTTGTTGTGCAGTTAGAATAAATGCAGATCTTTAATCTACAGTTCTATTTAGGGATTCTGAACACAATAAAACCATGCAATTGGCCTTAATTCTAGTTCACTCCAGTTACACTTATTGATAGTTTTCTTCTTCCAAATAATGCTCGACTATATAAGTAGGAGCAATGCATTTTCTTTCTAGTTAGTTTTAAGTTTTTAAGTTTCATAGTAGTTATCACCAGATCACTGTAACAGGAGGAAAACTCCTCGTGCTTGTAATTATGTCCATTTTCTAGACTATGATTTAATATGAAGGGAAATTTCTGCTAAAAGAAGTTAGTTAAGAAATAGGATCATCTCTAGTTGGGGAAGTAGGCCCCGCTTACCCATCTAAGGGAGGATCTCGCGATTATTTGGTATTTATGCAATTATGTTCTAGTCTCTGTTTAGTTTTCTTTTATGTTCTGTGTGATTGTTGTTAATTATTCCCTGCAGGTTAGTTCTTAAAAATCCTAAAAATGCCAAAAAGAGATAGTTATGTTTCTTATTAGCATTGTTATATTCAGAGTGTTTCATTGTTGTAGAAGAACAATGGAATCAATTGATCTTCATTTACTTTTTATGCACGATAGATTAATTTCTTTTCCAGGAAGGTGTGTTTGTTTTTAGCAATTTAAGATAGTTTCTTTTCCTGCAAGGTGTGTTTATTTTCGGCAATTTAAGATAGTTTCTTTTCCTACAAAGTGTGTTTGTTTTCAGCAATTTAAGATAGTTCTCTTTCCTACAAAGTGTGTTCATTTCTCAGGAATTAGATAGATCTTTACTTCTGAATGCACTTTTCAATTCTAGTGAGACCGATAAACCAAGTCCTACCCACCAAAACACTTGACCAAAAGTCCCCAAATCTAAGAAGTCTTATCGCGGATAGCTCCAGACACCTATGGATTAATAAAAGTAAATGGTGATGCATTAACAAAGCCTACTTTGACCTCATCATTTTTGGTGTCATTGCCAAGGATAATCTACAAATCATTGTAGGTTTAAGGTGTTGATAAGACTTTCGATCCATCTTCTTATCTTTTGAGAAAAGGATGTTATTTTCCACAATCAATCAATGCTTTTGTGCAACCTATCTCTACATCAATAATTAGAGTAGGATAGAGTAGGTTTCTTTTCTGCAAATAAGTGCTTTGAACATGCTATGTCTTCTTCTCTAAAGCTCAAAGACATGCATTTCTCCATAAAAGTTGTTCCCAAAAGCATTTGCAATTTTTTTTGGCATTTGATGACATTCTGGATCTCTCCATAGCTATCCATTGGTTCTATTTCCATCATTAGAACCTTCTAGATCTCTCTGGAGTTGTTAAAGGAGGAAAAATAGTTAGGTCTGGATAGCTTCAGATTAGCTCCAGAGAGTCCCAGAGTAACTCAGAACCGACCATGAAGAAAAGACAGCAAGCTCTAGATAGCTCCAAAGTAACTCATAACTTCTTCAAAGAATCTTCAATGCACCTCTCAGAAAAATCTTCAGAGCAATTGTAATAAAGGTGAAGAAATTGGCTCCAAAAGCTCACTATGAGTTGCAAGAGGACCTGCAACATTTCAAGTGTGGAGGAGATGATGAGACAATTTATTGTCTCATCTATTAGCTAAATAAAAGCATATATTTTACTTAATTAATGTCATTACATGTCTTAATGATATTGCATGTTTTACTTGTAATAAAAAATTAGAGGATTGGAGAATAAATTCTGCCAAATTGAAGTGCTAGAAAACTTCCTAAAAAAAAGCACGAAAAGAGGAAGTTAAAAATGTAGTTGCAGTAAAATGGTTATATCTCACTCATTTCCCAACGAAATCTAGAATTTCAAAATGATCTTAAAAGATAGGAAAAAGGGGAACAAAACCCAGAAACCTTTTGAGGAGATTCATCAAAATAAATTAGAAGTTTGTGACTAAAATTGACTAAAACAAAATTGGCGTGAAAAAATGCAGTGAAATCAGAGGAAGAAGGTTTAGTTTTTCTCCCCAAAAATAGGATCTCAGATCCACATTCTTGGTGGATTGATTGAGAATAAGAATTCTATAAATTCATTGTAATCAAGGAATCAAATGGGGAAGGGTTTTATGAAATAATATAGTTCAGTCTTTTAGCAGCAATAGTCTGGATAGCTCCAGATAGTTCCATTTCTTAGCAGTCTTTCAATTTCATGTTCTTTTCTTTTCCAGCAAGTGTGGTTATTTTCAGCAGTCAAAATAGTTTCTTTCATTGCAAGTGTGTTTATTCTTTAGTAAGCTAGAATAGTTTCCTTTACTGTAAGTGTGTTTATTTCCAGCAAAGAGTGTTTATTCTGTTTGTAGAAAAAGAATGTCATGCAAATGATTTCTTCTCCCTCTTGCATATCACCATGGACACCGCCTTGGATTGACATTTTTAATTAAATGATGAGGACTGTAGTGACCCTCATCATTTTTGGCATCAATAGAATGACAGAAGCTATTTGGGATTATAATACTACCTGGAGGACAACAACTAACTTCACGCCATATGAGTTAGTTTATGGAAAGCACCCAGTGTTGCCTATTGAATATGAGGTAGAGACATTAAAAACAACACTTGAAGCTGGTATCAATTTGACATAAGCATAGCTACAAAGGATATTGCAGTTAAACAGACTGCATGAGATGAGGATGGAGGCACTACAACATATGGAGTTAATTCAACAACAAAGGAAAGAATGGCACGACAAGCACATCATCAGCAAGCACTTCAAGCAAGGAGATTGGGCCCTATTGTATGATTCTAAATACCAAGATCTAAAAGGGAAACTACACACCAGATGGTTGGGGCCCTATGAAATTCAAGAAGCCTTCAGCAATGGAGTTGTCCAATTAGTTCCAATTGATGGAGATCGCAGAGTTTTTCTAGTCAATGGACATAGATTGAAGTTGTATCATAAACTAGCCTCTAAAGAAGAATTCTCTGCAGAAATTCAGTCTTGGATAGAACATTTTTTTGTGGGAGATCTTTCTTCCATGGGAATCATGCTCTAAATGACAATTCTTGAATGAATAAAGTAGTTGAGATTGAAAACCAAAAATGGCATCCTCTCCTGTCGGAAAACACAAAAAAAAAATCAGGTAAATGTTGAAAACCAACAATGGTGGCTTTGCCTAGAGGAAAGACTGAAAACTAGAAATGGCAGTCTTTTCTTTAAAATTCCCTTCCCTTTCAATAAAATCCCTTTTTGTAGATTTGCGGGTCGGCATAATAAACTAATAAGTGAAGCTCATGTTAGTTCCGGAGAGCCCCTGATAGCTCCCGATAGTTCCAGATGACTACAGATTCCTCTAGGAAATAGCAGTGCATATTACCCATGCATGTACCATTGGGCACTATTTTTGATGCATCGCGAAAATCGATTCGGTAAATAAAGTTAAGGTGAAATAATTAAAGGCCTGGGAACTTTTCAAGGTATATTCTTTCCTTAACACTTATATAACTATTTTAATATGTTTTGTAAATGCCACGTGTCTCCCAAAGTAGCCACCTGCAGTTTCACATTTTGAGGCAGTTGCAACAATTATTGCAGTTGACAGGTGGTAGTCGCGGGGTTATTCAAAGATCTTGTGTAGCCCAAAATGAACAAAAGTACTGGGCGATCATTACAAATGGCATTTGAAATAAATGCCATAAAAGGGAACAAGCACTGGACTGAGAAGCCATCATGGACAATACTTATTATTAATTATGGCAAGTATTATGACAAGTAAGAATGCTAGCGTCAGCTCCGGAGTCGAATGGAAAGGAAATTAAGACGGCGGCTGTGAACTTGCACTTCGCACGCGGCCAACCTGGTGCATAATGCCAAAGTACACGCCATGATGGATGGAAGGACATTCAATATAACTATCAACATGTCAAAATCTCACACCATTAATGCTCCACGCATATCTGTAATTGACAACACAACATTCATACCCCCTTTTCCATTTTAAATTAAAGTGAGAAAATCCAGTGAAGAACAGGTTAAAACTCCATTGCAAGAAGCCACCACAAAATCATTCATAGTTGGGCAATCAAAATGGGTCACAAGAAGAAGCCAGAACTAGAGAATCCCATCTTCGATGATGCAAGCGCACAAATATTTCATCAAGCAGGGTGGCTTGAATTCCTGTAGAAGTTTGAAGGATTCGAAGTAGAGCTGATTGAAGAATTTGTCACAAATTTCCATCAAACCTTCACCATCGTCAAAGGGGTAAGATTTCAAATTAACCCCACTGTCATCAGTCAACTTTCTGGTATTCCTGTTGTTGGGATTGATATATTTGCAAGTATACCATCCTATGAGGAGTTAATTTAGAAATTTCATGTTGCTCCGGATCCCCTACCCTGATACATTGTAAACAAGGGAGCAACAAAAGGAATTGAGAGGACCAGTCTTCTAGACCCATGGAAGACTGTAGTCCTATGGGTTATGAAATTATTCACATGCGAAGGGTAGTATGGTACAGTTTTGGGCCATGGCATGAGATTGATCACCCATTTGAGGCATGGAGCCAACAACCCTCAGTATCTGATAAACATCCCTTCTTTTCTACATACCAGTTTGATCACCATGATGACTAAAAGAAGGGACAAAAAAGGGCAAATCACTCACCCTGGTCTGATGCACTTAATTATGAAACACCACTTCCTGTCACAGGAAGACGGTCAAACAAAGTGGGAAGATTTCTTCGCCTTGCAACCCAGGAGGAAAAAGGCAAAGTGCCAAGCCTCTGTTGTAGCTATTTTAAGCAATCCTGTCACAGTTTCCTCACAACCTGTAGAGGTTTAGTCTGGACAGCTCCGGAGAAGGATAGAGTAGAGTGCTCAAGCAAGTATAGCTATTGATACAAGAATTTGTCACCCCTGATTAATCATCTCTTCATATGAAGAGGAAGAACAAAACCCTACAACCATTGCAGGCGAGCATCCATCCCCTACTGCTCAACCGACAGAAGAAGAGGCTCAGGAGGAAGAAAGAATTAAGGAGGCTGGCAATGGTGGAATGCCTGAGGAAATTGGTGAAGAAAGTGTCCCTGAGGAAACAGGGCAGGCTGCGAATACCCCTGAAGAAACAGAACAAGCTACTTTGCAGCACGACCACAGAGAAGGAAAGGAAATCTTGGAAGAGGGTTCTGAAGACACTACTGCACCAGAAACAAGGTATGCACTCAATCTTTCTAAGATTGAATTTGAGTTGAAACAATGTAAAGCACAGATGGAAGCAATGACCCTACAATTAAAATCTAAAGATGAGGAATTTAAGAAAAAGATGGCAAAAGTAGATGAAGAGAAACAAGAGAAAGAAAAAGAAATTTATGCTTTTAAAAAGGAAATTAAAAATCACAAAAATATGGTGGCCCAGAGGGATACACAGATTACTCAGCTTAGGCAAAAGTTGAACCAACAAAACCTTGTACCTATTCCATTCAAAATATATGCACAAAATTCACAGCTAGCACAAGAGAACAAGCATCTCCAGAGAGAAATTAGATAGCTCTAGAGAGAGCTAGAAACCATGAGGTAGGAGATGTTGATAGTTGAGAACAATCTAGTCCTGGCTTGCGAAACAGGGGAAACCCTGCTAGCACAAAGGGCACCATCTAGTATATATGCCATGTTCCTAAGAGAGCAATATTTAAGGTGGAAATTGTTAAGGATAAGTTGTAACCTTCCTTTTGACTTTGACAGTGACATGGAATTTGTAGAGTGTTATTTGAAAAACCCCAAGGACCAGCAAAATCTATTATGTGAGTTTTTCCAACATGGTCACATCATGGGCCATGTAAACACTTCAATGCTGAATTTATTTGTGGGAGAATTATAAATTAGGAGCTATCTCTCTCTGCTCAATAATCATAGATTATGGGCAGATAGAATGGAAGAGTACAATGCTGCTGCAGGGTCCATTGGGTTAATGATGTGCCATGAATGTCCCAAAACTACTTGGTTCACCAACACTTTCAAGACCAATGTTTATAGGCAAGGTATTAAAGGGCAGTATGTGCAAAATCTGAATTCTTGTATTGCTAACTTTTTCGCCATTGCTAGATATCTTCCAAATGCAGCAGTTGCAATCTGTATAAACAAGTTTGAGGACTTGCCCCAAGTTTTCAAGAGGAGAGAGCCTATTTCACCTATCAATATTAGATGGATGACTGATAAGGTACAAAAGATTATCCCATTAATTCAGCAGAAGTAGCAAAACTAGTTTGGGATGAGATTCAGGCCTCCATTAATTTTAATGTCAGCTCCTTAATAGAACCATCCACCAGTCCATGGAATGAGAGAAGGGAAATTCAACAAGTGGTTCAGCAGGGTATAAGAAAATGATGGATTCCAGCCAAAGGGGAGACAATTGTCCCAATATGACTATGATGAGGACTATGACTGCAGCCAGAAAATGGAGGGCAAAAACATATTGGATGAAGCAAACTAAGCACAGCCATGAGGACATGGCATATATTCAGTAGGGGGAGATGATGAGCCATATAATTGACTCATCTATTTCATGTTATTCTTCTTTTAAGAACTTTCACAGACACTTTGACATATATAAATACATATTATTATAATTATATTTGTCTTTTGGTTAGATTATGCACATGATTAGTTTTCATTTCCTTTGATGAAATCTCTTGATTTATTTTACTGGATTACATTTCAAATGTGCATATCTTATAAATTATGGTGTGAAGTTGTGAATGTTTTTATAAGGCTTGCAGCAGTATGAACCAGTGGTCTCTAGATCCCTCCAGAGTCCTCTGTCTTGAGAAGAACTTGAACTCCGGAGAGCTCCAGATGCTGAAAACCTCCCTTGGATCATGGTGCAGGGCACCCAAGAGCAACATTTTGATTTCCAAGAGCATTTTGATGCATTTTAATAAGTTGTGGTTTTTTTATAATAAGGCTTTTCATAGCCATGATTGGAAGGTCCTTTTGTGTGGTCAAGATGTTTGGGGTGACTATATAAACCTCACTCATTCTTAGTCCACTTGGACCCTAGTTATGCCATTTAGGCCTAGTAGGCCTAATGAGGTTTTCTTTGAGTCTATTTGCTAGTTTTGTGTTTTTGCATGGTCTAGGGAGTATGATGGTGGTTTGATTCCATTGGACAAGCTAAACACATTGACAACCTTGTGTTAAGGCAAAAATACTATAGTATCAAATGTTGCCAATAGTGTCAATGACACATTGGCCAGGTGCCACTCAGTTTTGACAGTTGAAAACTATTGTGGGAGGTTGGATACTGACTTGGATCAGTTTATACTATTGTCATCTCACTCCTGTAGGGCAGAAGAGGTCTGGTATGGAGTTTTGGCATTGAAACAATAGAAAACAGTCAATTTTACCCTATTTTTCTTGCTGTGTACGGCCTATACGGATTGGCCAGGTGAGCAAATGTACTTTTTCTGAAACTAGACTGAGTCAAGGTTCGAATGCAACTAGTTTGAGGTCTTGAAGTGGTCGGAGTGAATAGTTATTACATTTTGTTTCAAAACTGGTCTAGAAACCCTATTTTCTAGGGTTTGTCACATAAACCCGGCCCTAGAATGCATTCCAACTGGTGAAAACTCATGAAAACTGGTGAAATGTAGGCTAGGGATGTACTTTACAGGATTCTAAAAGCATTTGGTGGGGAAAGGTTGTTTTTGATTTTTAAAGTGATGCCCTAGGTCAAGTATTACCATGTATTTGGCCAATTTTATGCAATTTGCTGTTGTAGAAGACAAAACCCTGATAGGGTGAGTGAATAGATAGTGGTTTTGAGTTGTTTGGGCATGGTAGAGGTGTTCCAAATTCCTGTCCCTGATCTATGAACCCAAATTTGACCACTTGCTTTGAAACCTAGCCCTAAATTGATCAATTAGGCCTAGAGACCTAGTAGGTGTTCTGAATTGCTGGAGTAGAGTGGGAACTGGAGGTTTGGAAGTTTGTTAGAGTTACTTAAATGGTATCCAAATCCATCATTTACTTGCCTAGTCATTTGGGGTTTTGTCAAGTTGTGTTGAGAAAACTAGGTTTGGAGGGCTAGTAGCCTTACTAGTCAAAGTAGAGGTTGGAGAGTTGTAGGAAGTTGGGAATCAAACCAACTACAAGGAAAGTGTTTATTGACCTGTCTTAAGGTGTGGGAGAAGCCTTGAGGGTTGAGTCATAGCCTGGATATCAAACCCTTCATATACCCTTGGATGTGCCTTTGGTTGGTTGAAGGCTAGGTGAAGTGGGTGAGTGGGCAAAGGAGAATAGTAAACCTTGTTTTTGTTCCTTCCCTTGTGCCACTCTACATTAGGTGGTATCAGAGCCATCAAAGAGATGGGAGATAGAGAAGAAGAGGAGGAAATTCCTTCAAAGGTGACAAATGTTGAATTGGCAAAGATAGTAAGAGAGCAAGCAGCCAAGAACAAAAGGATGGAGGCTGAGATAGAGAAGTTGAAGAAGGATAAGGATAAGAAGAAGAAGCCAGAGGTCATCTTGGATTCAGATGAAGAGGATCAAGATGAAGAAGGAGTGCCTATGGAAGAGCCACAAGGAGGCATGTCAGAAAGACAATTCCTAGATGCACTTGGAAAGTTGAGTAGGAATGACACTAAGGGGGACTTACCTATGTTTCCTAGTAAGATGAATCTAGAGGAGTGCCTTGATTGGATAGAGGCAATGGAGAACTAATTTGAATGTGAAGAAGTGGCAGAAAATTAGAAAGTGAGGATTGCCAAATCAAGAATGAAAGGGCCAGCCTTGAGTTGGTGGAACTTTATTCAAAATGAGAGGATAGAAGATGATAGGAACCTTATCTCTACATGGAGGAAGATGGTGCTTGAAATCAAGAAGTAATTTGTTCCTGAACACTATGAAGTCAATTTGCACAAGAAGTTGCAAAACTTGAGATAGAAGGACATGGACGTGAGCACCTACACAGAGGAGTTTCACAAGATGACATTGAAAGCCAAGATGCCTGAGAATGAAAAATAGAAGCTTGCAAGGTATCTCAATGGCCTTAAGTTCTCCATTCAAGATGAATTAACCCTCTTTAACTCAGAGACAGTCCATAAGTGCTTTCAAATGGCACTGAGGATTGAGGATAAGCAAAGGAGAAAAAGTGATTCAAACAGCAGCAGCAGAGGCGGAGGAAATCTGAACTTCAAGGGCAGAGGCAGATTTCAAAACAGAGAATTCTTCAAGACCCCAAGGTGGCAAATTCCAAGAAGGCAGTCAAGTGGCTGCTGACAGAGACAGTGCTGATAAGGGTCAGTTTAGAGGGAGAGGTAATGGCAGAGGAAGAAGTGGGGGCAGGGGTCCCAATGTGTTCATTGGAAGGTGTTTCTCTTGCAATCAGATAGGACATCAGTCCTTTAGGTGCCCGGAGAAGATGGGAAACACTACTGCAAATCAGAAAGATAGAAGGGTGCAATTTCTTCAAGAAGAGGACTGTCAAAGCACCACAAGTTATCAAATAGCCTCTTCCAAGTCTGCAGCACCAGAGAGTGGAGAATGCATCATGTTCAACAGGTCCCTCATCATGCTAGCCACCAAGGAGCAGCCCCAAAGGAACAACTTGTTCAGAACCACTTGTAAGGTGAAAGGAAAAGTCTGCAAGGTAATAGTTGATTCAGGTTCTTCTAAGAATTTAGCTTCTAATGAAATGGTGACTAAGTTAGGATTGGAAAGGATACCTCATCCTAACCCCTATAGAGTGTTTTGGCTAACCAAGGACCAACAAATTGTAGTGAAAGAGCAATGTTGGGTTGAATTCAAGATAGGTGAATATCATGATAGGATTCTTTGTGAGATAGTGGATATGGATGCATGCCACCTCCTTCTTGGAAGGCCTTGGCAACATGACACAAGTGCCCAACATGATGGTAAGCAAAATGTGATTCATTTGTTCAAAAATGATGAAAGGGTCACAATGACTCCTTTGATTGATGATTGTTATGTTGGTAGGTGAAAAAGAGTTTTTGGATAACCTCAAGGAAGAGAAAGTGCCATGTTTTGTAGTAGTCATCAAGCCTAAGGATGTAAATCCCAAGAAGGTCAAAGTGCAGAAACCTCTTAGGAGGATTGGACTAAAGGAAGTATAAGAACTATTGGAAAGGTTTCATGATGTGATAGTCGATGAGAGTAAGGATGCCCTTCCACCAAAGAGGGAGATTAGTCATTGCATTGATCTCATCCCTGGATCCACCCTACCAAACCAAGCAGCCTACAAGTTGACCCCAGAGCAAAATGCTGAAGTGGCAAGACAAATCCAAGACTTGTTGGATAGAGGGCTTATCAAGAGGAGTATTAGCCCATGTGCAGTACCTGCAGTACTTGCACCCAAGAAGGAAGGAACATGGAGACTATGCACTAATTCCAGGGCCATTAACAAGATTACTATCAGGTATATATTTCCAATGCCTAGAATAGAAGATTTAATGGATTGCTTGGGTAGGGCTAAGTATTTTACCAAGATAGATCTAAAAAGTGGTTATCACCAAATCAAGATAAGGGAGGGGGATGAGTGGAAAACTGCCTTCAAAACTAATGAAGGACTATTTGAATGGGTTGTCATGCCTTTTGGCTTATCAAATGCACCAAGCACCTTCATGAGATTGATGAATGAGGTGCTAAAACCTTTCCTTAACAAGTTTATTGTTGTGTATTTGGATGATATATTGGTTTTTAGTGATAGCAAGGAAGATCACATAAGACATATCCATCAAGTGCTCAGGAGGCTTCAAGAGGAGAAGTTGAGAATTAACCTTGACAAATGTGTCTTCCTACAAGAAGAGTTGATATTCTTGGGGTTTGTCATCTCTAAGGGCAACCTAAAAATGGATCCAAGAAAGGTTGAAGCCATTCTTAATTGGCCCACACCTACAACAGCCTCTAAGGTAAGGAGTTTCCATGGTTTATGCAGCTTTTATAGAAAGTTCATTAGAGGGTTTAGTGCTATTTGTGCTCCACTTGTTGACACCATAAAAGGGGGCAAGAAATGTGTATTTGTGTGGACAAATGAGGCCAATCAAGCCTTTGAACTGTTAAAGAAAAAATATCAGAACAACCGGTCCTTATTATACCTGATTTTGACAAGGTCTTTGTGGTAGAGTGTGATGCAAGTAAGAGGGCTATTGGGGGAGTCCTAAGTCAAGATGGGAGGCCTATAGCCTTCTTTAGTGAGAAGTTAAATGAGGTAAAACAGAACTACTCTACCTATGATCTAGAATTATATGCAATGGTCCTATCATTGAGGAAGTGGAGACACTATTTATTGCCTAAGGAATTTATAATTTTCACTGATAACCATGCATTGAGCTTCTTGAATAGGCAGCAGAAGTTAAACCACAGACATGTCAAGTGGATGGAGTACATCCAAGCATACACCTTCTCAATAAAACATAAGAAAGGAGTGGCCAATAAGGTAGCCGATGCCTTAAGTAGGAGAAATCTTGTTGTGCAGACCATTCAGTTGGAAAGTACAGGTATTCATGCCATCAAAGATCAGTATGCAGCAGATGAAGACTTCAAGGAACCTTACCAATCTTGCAAAGCCATGACAGGAAGGTATAACACTGATTTTTCTAATTTTTTGATACAAGATGGATATCTTTTCAAGGGTAGCATGTTGTGTATCCCAAGAAGGTCTTTTAGAGAGAATATTATCAAGGAAAAGCACTATGGTAGCATATCAGGCCACTTTGGCATTGATAAGACCCTAGAATTGGTTAGGAGATACTATTTTTGGCCAAAGTTGCCAACCGATGTAAGAAAGTTTGTTGAAACTTGTCAAATTTGCCAAAGAAGAAAGGGTCATACATCAAATGCAGGATTATACACTCCACTACCTATTCCTTCAAAACCTTGGGACTCCATTAGCATGGACTTTGTACTTGGTTTGCCTAGGACAAAGAATGGGCATGACAGCATTTTTGTGGTTGTAGATAGGTTCTCAAAAATGGCTCACTTCATCCCATGTAAAACCACACATGATGCCTCCCACATAGCAGGTCTTTTCTTCAAGGAAATAGTCAGATTACATGGTCTACCATTGTCCATAATCTCTGACAGAGACCCCAAGTTCATAGGACATTTCTGGAGGACATTGTGGAAAAGACTAGGTACAAACTTGTCATTATCATCTGCCTATCAGCCTCAGTCTGATGGACAGACAGAGGTGATTAATAGGTCACTTGGTAACCTCCTAAGATGCCTAACAAAGGAGCAGGGTGCTAGTTGGGATTCAGTTTTGGCTTAGGTAGAGTTCTCATACAATGACACTATTAATAGAAGCACTAGCCTGTCTCCTTTCCAAATTGTTTATGGCACTCACCCAAGGGGTATTTTGGAACTTAGAGAGGTTAGAGGACTAGAAAACAATAGTGCCTTGGCTGAAGACTTCGTTCAAGTGATGAGAGATGTCCATGAACAAGTAAAACAGAAATTGCAGTCCACTTCTCAAAAGTATAAACAGTTTGCTGACAGAAAGAGAAGGGATCTGTAGTTCAAAGAAGGGGATTTGGTCATGGTACACCTTAAAAAGGAGAGACTCCCTGTAGGTAAATACACTAAGCTACTCATGAAGAAGATTGGGCCTTGTGAAGTGCTCAAGAGATGTGGAGAAAATGCATATAAAATCAGACTTCCGGATGGCATTGCATTGTCTCCAATTTTTAATGTTTCAGACCTTTATCCCTATAAGGGATCTAATCCTCAAATAGCTGTGGAAGAAGAACAAACTGATCAGACACTTCAAGAACTGATTCCTTCATCTCCTAATCAAATTGAGTGCATTTTGGATAAAAGGATTGCAAAATAAACTAGGAGGCACACCTATTATGAGTATTTGGTGAAGTGGCTCAATAAACCTTAGGAGGATGCCACTTGGATGAGCAGAGAAGACATTGAGAAGGCAAGATTCACATTTCACAGCATTCCCAACTCAAGAGACTTGAGTTCTGTTTAACAGTGGGTGTATGGTGCAGGGCACCCAAGAGCAGCATTTTGATGCATTTTAATAAGTTGTGGTTTTTTTGTAATAAGGCTTTTCATAGCCATGATTGGAAGGTCCTTTTGTGTGGTCAAGATGTTTGGGGTGACTATATAAACCTCACTCATTCTTAGTCCACTTGGACCCTAGTTATGCCACTTAGGCCTAGTAGGCCTAATGAGGTTTTCTTTGAGTCTATTTGCTAGTTTTGTGTTTTTGCATGGTCTAGGGAGTATGATGGTGGTTTGATTCCATTGGACAAGCTAAACACATTGACAACCTTGTGTTAAGGCAAAAATACTATAGTATCAAATGTTGCCAATAGTGTCAATGACACATTGGTCGGTTGCCACTCAGTTTTGATAGTTGAAAACTATTGTGGGAGGTTGGATACTGACTTGGATCGGTTTATACTATTGTCATCTCACTCCTATATGGCAAAAGAGGTCTGGTATGGAGTTTTGGCATTGAAACAATAGAAAACAGTTAGTTTTTCCTTGTTTTTCTTGCTATGTACAACCTGTACGGATTGGCCAGGTGAGCAAATGTACTTTTTCTAAAACTAGACTGAGTCAAGGTTTGAATGCAACTATTTTGAGGTCTTGAAGTGGTCAGAGTGAATAGTTATTGCATTTTGTTTCAAAACTGGTCTAGAAACCCTGTTTTCTAGGGTTTGTCACATAAACCCAGCCCTAGAATGCATTCCAATGAGTGAAAACTCATGAAAACTGGTGAAATGTAGGCTAGGGATGTACTTTATAGGATTCCAAAAGCATTTGGTGGGGAAAAGCTATTTTCAATTTTTAAAGTGATGCCCTAGGTCAAGTATTACCATGTATTTGGCCAATTTTATGCAATTTGTTGTTGTAGAAGACAAAACCTTGATAGGTTGAGTGAATAGACGGTGGTTTTGAGTTGTTTGGGCATGGTAGAGGTGTTCCAAATTCCTATCCCTGATCTATGAACCCAAATTTGACCACTTGCTTTGAAACCTAGCCCTAAACTGATCAATTAGGCCTAGAGACCTAGTAGGTGTTCTGAATTGCTGGAGTAGAGTGGAAATTGGAGGTTTGGAATTTTGTTAGAGTCCCTTAAAGGGTATCCAAATCCATCATTTACTTGCCTATTCATTTGGGGGTTTGTCAAGTTGTGTTGAGAAAACTAGGTTTGGAGGGCTAGTAGCCTTACTAGTCAAAGTAGAGGTTGGAGAGTTGTAGGAAGTTGGGAATCAAACCAACTGCAAGGAAAGTGTTTATTGACCTATCTTAAGGTGTGGGAGAAGCCTTGAGGGTTGAGTCATAGCCTGGATATCAAACCCTTCATATACCCTTGGATATGCCTTTAGTTGGTTGAAGGCTAGGTGAAGTGGGTGAGTGGGCAAAGGAGAATAGTAAACCTTGTTTTTGTTCCTTCCCTTGTGCCACTCTACATCAGATCATCCTCCCCTTGAGTCGATGATCGTCACAAGTCCATCCCTGAGTGCAAACATAACTTGTGCTTCAATCACACAGCTAAAAAGGGTAACATTGCCATGATGCCACAATCTTGATGACTAATTGAAGAATTAGTTAACTGACCTTAGTCTTAACTAAAGTAACTCCCACCTCACATCGCACCATTTCTAGAGAATCATCTAGTTCACTGTGCAGTTAGAATAAACATAGATCTTTAATCTATAGTTATGTTTAGGGATTCTGAATGTAATAAAACCATGCAACTTGCCTTAATTCCAGTTCGCTCTAGTTAGACTTATTGATAGTTTTCTTCTTCCAAATAATGCTCGATTGTATAAGTAGGAGCAATGCATTTTCTTTCTAGTTAGTTCTAAGTTTTTAAGTTTCATAGTAGTTATCGCCAGACCGCTGTAACAGGAGGAAAACTCCTCATGCTTGTAATTCCATCCATTTTCTGGACTATGATTTAATATGAAGGGAAATTTCTACTAAAAGAAGTTAGTTAAGAAAGAGGATCGTCTCTGGTTGGGGAAGTAGGGCCCACTTACCCATCTAAGGGAGGATCTCTCGATTATTTGGTATTTATGCAATTCTATTCTAGTCTCTGTTTAGTTTTCTTTTATTTTCTGTGTGATTGTTGTTAATTGTTCTTTGCAGGTTAGTTCTTAAAAATCCTAAAAATACCAAAAAGAGATAGTTCTATTTCTTATCAGCATTTTTCTATTCAGAGTGTTTCATTGTTGTAGAAGAACAATGGAATCAATTGATCTTCATTTACTTTTTATGCATGATAGATTAATTTCTTTTCTAGAAAGGTGTGTTTGTTTTCAGCAATTTAAGATAGTTTCTTTTCCTGCAAGGTGTGTTTGTTTTTAGCAATTTAAGATAGTTTCTTTTCCTGCAAAGTGTGTTTGTTTTCAGCAATTTAGGATAGTTCTCTTTCCAGCAAAGTGTGTTCATTTCTCAGCAATTAGATAGATCTTTATTTCTGCATGCACTTTTCAATTCTGGCGAGACTGACAAACCAAGTCCTACCCACCAAAACACTCGACCAAAACCCCCCAAATCTAAGAAGTCTTATCATAGATAGCTCCAGACACCTCTAGATTGATAAAAGTAAATGGTGATGCATTAACAAAGCCTACTTCGACCTCATCACTTTGTTTCTAGGTTTAGTCAATAGTTGCTTCAGAATATGACATTTCTTCAATTGGGTATAGGTCAATCAAAGTTTAGGTAGGCTAGAAAGAAAAAGGGCAAGAGGACACCAAAGGAGAGGAGCTAAACTATGAGAAATTGTGTCATTCCATGTAGGAGGACAATTTCCAACATAACAGTAAGCAATTCCCATAGTGGCATATCAGACCCCTAGATCAGTGATATCATCTATTGTTAGGGTTCTTTTATCAAATTTTGTTCTGATAAGTCTCATCACCTCCTCATTCTTCACAGTGTAGGCATTGGTTTAGAGGAGCACAATCTAGTCATGTCTCTAATTTTTTCCTTTGTGATCATGTGAGGTTGGTCAAGGCAAAAGAAATCCTCATGGATTCATCTCAATGCAATCCTGACCCAATCTTCTTCATAGCGGAAGTTGGGGAAACCCTTCCATATGTCTAGTCATTTTGCCTCAACATTTGCAAACTTTGACTTCAATTGAAAATCATCACCTAGCAGATGATCATTCCTAAATTGTTCCAACTTGAGGTGATCATACTCATCTTTAGCTATGAGTGGATTTATATCCGGACATCCTCTGTATGCAACACATTAGAGGGAACCTGAGAAAAAGCTCCATCCTTATTAGTCTCAATGGATTTGTATGGGCGTTTCTTGAATTTTGGTCTTGGTAGATCTCCACAACATCAACTACTAGTAGTGTTTCCATGATAATTCCTTAAAAAAACTAGGATTTGACTAGCAAGTGTAAAGAATACCTGATAATGTTGTCATTAGGTTTTGCACACAAGCTCTACTAAAGATCTTTTTCTCTTCTTTGCTCTTTCACACTTGAATTTGTTCAAATGAGATCAAATTTGATCAAGTATCGACTAAATAGACTTCTCGCCAACTTTGGCTACTCCGCATTGATTGCATTTCTCTGTTCTTGACCTACTCATCTTTTTACTATATATAGATCAACGATCACTCAGCAATCCTCTGCAAAGAGTCCATTTTCTATGGAAATTTGATCAAACATCATAATATCATTATCCAGACATAGCCATGTTACTTTTAACCATTATGCTAAAGATTCTAGCATCCTATGCATTCAAGGGTTTGAAAAGTTTGCACTTGCAACTCCCCCTGAACCAATACTTCCTCCTTTTAGTTTCTGGAGGATCCATCTGCACTAGGTAGAGCTGCAGATCCTTCCTTTATTTATTTTCCTTCCTTCTTCCTCCATGTCCTATTCATTTCCTTCTTTTACTGAGAAATATCAATCTTCTTTTGAGGAGCAGATGACCTCACACTCTTTCCCTTGCAAAACTCTATAATGTGTCCTAGTTTATTACAATTGTAGTCGGTGATGCTAGATTGCTAAGCATACCCACCTCTTCTTACATTAGATTTGTAATTAGAAGCCTTATGACCAAACTTGTTGCATGTGTAGTAGTAACCATAGAAGAATTGAGAAGTTATAGCATTGTTCTTGTCCATGAAACCATTCCTCATCATTTTACTTCTGTAACCATTAGCCTTATGACCAACTTTGTTGCAAGCATGACACTGACTATGAGAGTTCAAAGCATTGTACTTTGGAGGCCTAAATGAATTTTGATTCATCTTGCTTCTACATTCAATAGCCTTGTGACCAAACTTATTACAAGTATAGAAATTACCATTGAAAGCTTGAGGGTACCTGGTAGGAGCAGTTTCTTTAGGAGCAGGTTTTCTAAAATTCTTCTTCTTGTTGTTCTTTCTTTGTCTTTGGATAGGAGTGAAACCCTCGTCTTTTCCATCTTTGGAGGCATTCTTCTTACGATCTTTAGTGCATGATTTTTCTTCCTTTGTTTCATACTTTCCTTCTGCTTTGAAGTTATCATACAAGTTTGTAGATGCATTAATTATAGGACTTTTCCCCTTTTCGAAACCAAGACTAGATTTTTCTTTTGATTGCTTTTGAGAGTTGATTAGTTCATCAAGAATCTCAGAACCTCCTTTTAGTTTTAACCCTTTGTCAATCTATTCTTTTTCTTTTTCCAGTTCTTTTCTCAGAGTGACAACCTCTTCCTCAAGTTTTGAACATTTAGCAACTTTCTCATTGAGCTTGATATTTAGGAAATCTTCAATCCTCTTGTCTTCTTCAACCATGATTTTCAAATTAGAGATTATATCTTCTGCCTCTTTGAGTTTAATGTCACCTCCTTTATCTCCTTCTATTTGATCTTTCAGTTTGCCAATCTTTTCTTTTGATTCTTTAGCTTGTGTCTTCAATTTCATAATTGTCTCCTTTGATTTTTCAAGCATGTCCTCATATTCTTGGTTTAGTTCTCTAGCTTCATCCAAATCTTTAAGTGTTGACTGGAGTTCTCCTTCAAGGTCTACCTCATCTAAATTTAAGTCCCATTCTTAAGGTTCCATTGCTTTTAGATTTGATTCTAGAGTAAATACATCATTATCCATAGATTTAGATTCCATGTGTTCAAGTGCAAGATCTACCTCAGCTTCTTAGGATTCTCAAAGGTACTTGGCTCTGATACAAATTGACACACAAAGATGCTAAGAGGGGGGATGAATCAACATATATAAAAAACTTAACTACTTTTTTTGTAGATCAGATTAAATTATTTAGAGAACATAAACTAAAACATGCACCACATTCATCAACACAATGACACCAGGATTTTTATGTGGAAAACCCAAAATTGGGAAAAACCACGGTGAGTGTTAGCTCATAATATATAATGCTCACTGTTATAAAATTTTACAACATTGTTTTAGGGCTACAACCCAAGGAAGGTACTACCTGAACAAAGCTCACTACTATAAGAGATTACAATGATAACATAACTATGAACTCATGTAATGAAAGAAGCATCTAACTTATGCTGATGTTGTAGTCCCTTTTTTTGCACAATTACTCCATCATACTGACTTTGCACACTTCATACTACTCATTCTTCTTTATCACATTTGCACCTCCTCATTCACACCACAAATGAATTTTTTCTTCTATATATATCCTCTGCAACATCTCAAAACATTGATTATGTCGGCATCAAAAAGATTCTTAGTTGAAATGTGTGATTCTCCACAGGTCAGCATCAAACATATACAATATAAAGAGTAAATAGGTTGTGGATCACAACACTTCATAACAGGATCCAAGAAACATCACTACACATCCTTCAATGCCAAAACAACCAATTAGGATCCACCGCATATGAACAAAATTGGACTGTCGACCCAAACAACAGTACCATTGCCAATTGGCCATCTTCACATCATGGGGGAGAATCCAAAAACATTATGTGGACCAAGATTTCAACCATGTATCTTCTTAGCACTATCCATACACCATTCTCCTGAAGTATCTAATCAATATATGCATCCGCAAAATAAGAAATGTGTTGAACTGATGAAAACAGAGCATTCTAGACAGACTGTGATAGTCCAAGACTTAGGATTTTGCATTGTGGTATACCAAAACATCTGAAACTCTTAGAAATTAACTTATGCACAATTATGAACACATTCTCAGATCTGCACAACCTCATCTATCACTTCTGGAGAAAATCAAAGACTTAACTCAGGTATATTGTAATCCAGAGGATAGTCATATACAACTTTTTACTAACTGACTTGAGTACCTTATGCAGAACAAGAAATAAGAGAGAATTGCATGTGATTCAAACTTGAGGTACTATGAAGCATGTAGAGTCTCTGCAGATACTCATATAGCTGATCTATACTTTCACCAT
Source organism: Cunninghamia lanceolata (assembly GCA_027924645.1). Taxonomy (NCBI): domain Eukaryota; kingdom Viridiplantae; phylum Streptophyta; class Pinopsida; order Cupressales; family Cupressaceae; genus Cunninghamia; species Cunninghamia lanceolata. Next base: position 2,278,635 of record BSBN01000887.1, read on the forward strand.
CTTCTGCAAGTACTCAAACATGTGTTCTATAGAATACTTGTGCATCCAGAATAGTCTGTATTACTTCTGTCATTTGAAAGATGACCTTGTAGGCCATAAGAACACTTGATATAGCAAAGAAGCATGTATTACACATCTCTAACAATGTTCTCAAAATTGCATGAGCACAACTTCTTTTTTGGAGGAATGTGGAGCATTCCAATAGGTCCCCACCATTGCTTTACACTGTCAAATCACAATCCAAAACACTGCCACTTATAACTTTCTCTGTTGAAGGTGTAATGAGCTGAAATCTTTGATATAGCATGTTCATATGTCAATAAACTTATCTTCTGAACCAAAAGACTAAACCTTTCTCTGTGGAGGAATGTGGACCAAAATACTGTGACTTTGCCTTAGGGAATACACTATAAATGCCTTAACATGAATTTTGCAACTTGTCTCTGGATGCAGTACTCCAAACTGATAGGATATTAATGTAGGCATGTTGGAAACATGTTAGAACATATGTACTCACCTCCACATCATACTTAGAGATTAGGAAGATTACCATTTTATACTTGGATAGTTTTTATCCATCTGCTAGGTCTTCCGAACTGACCTCCCTTAAGCATACTGATCCTATGTCTTTAACTTAGTCAAACTGTCTCTCTCAAATCTTCTACTATCCATCAACTTTAATATCTCTAATACAGGTGTACACATATAGAGTTGACATCAATGAAAATACATATTGCCAACAGACAAAGGCCAATAACAAAGTTTATGACCAGGCAGAGTTGATTAAAGAATTGGTTCTTCCAGTACCAACAGTTGACCAAGGCACAAAAACTAAGGTCTCCCTAAGGACATTTTAATTGGATGTCTCTATGGCATTTATGAATTAGGAAAGGAGGTGTCAAGAGATTTCTGGTACAACTATCATGCTCCAACTATAGAGAGTAGTCTCTATGATGATTGACAAAGTAAAAACCTTAGAAGAAAAGGTAATAACAGTAGCCAATATTTCTTCAGAGATACTCTCATGTAGGCCACAATGGTATTTATGTAGTGTTCTTACAAGAATAGGTCCTGTTGGTTTGTCTTCTGAATCAGCATTAGGGTTTGCCACTTCTAATGCACGGGCAGATTCAGCCAACTAATACAGGAGGTTGTGTGAGCTCCTCCCCTTCACTTCTGGTTCTACCGCACCAAGGGGGGTATCCCTATAACTCAAGATGTAACCTTGACTAGCTCAAAGATAGAAAGATCTAACTTGACAACAACAGGCAGAATACTCTCATGTATGGACCAAGATCTGTATGATAGATCACAAGGTGGGCAACGTTCTTGGACATATATGTCTGGTTAGGGATGAGAGCATGCAAGGGTTTCCTACTCCTAATCCTACAACTAACAGATGGAAGGGAGAGATGGTTTGAAATGGTGTTTGGATGCAAACCTGGACCTGGTGTATAACCTCAACACAGAGCTAGATTGGTGCCTATCTAGGGCTTGGAGTCGGTAGACATACACCTGTGAATGATCAGCATGAATAGCTAAAACTGGATTTCAGGGGGATACACATGATACCTGCCTTACAGATATCTCCCAATACAGAGTGTTAAGCTGTCGATACTTATGGCATCCCTATTGCAGGAAGAAAGATACATGCAAAACTGGAGACAGAATCAGCATAACACATGCAAACATAGCATTATTCATATAAGATTAACCATGAAATCAGTGGATTCATGCCAAAACGTACAACAGGAGATACATAAACTCACAAGTTTTGCTGCACAGAGCAACCAAAACTAGTTGTATCTTATTACAGAGCCAAAATGTCCATTTTTCAACAACCTTCAAATGAGCAACACAACCTGCTATATACAGCAAGGAAGGCTCCCAACATTAATTACATAGTTGACCAAAAAACCCGCCAGATACACAGTATCAGAAAAATGGCGCTCAACGCATTGAATGTGGCAGGTAGAAGAGGGGATAGAAGAGGATCTTGAGCCATGAGCCGCCAGCCGTGGATGTACAACTTCAGTCAGGTACTAGATCCGTCCACACCATCGCCCATACCTCTGCAACAATCACCATTAATGGCGCACCAACCCGCGGCCTTGGGAAATGCAGAATACTGTGCGTCGCAACCATTTCCTGCCAAGATACATCGTCATGATATTTGAAAATATGCAGGGTCGAATTATCCCACATGCACCCCACGGTGACCTCTTTAACACTTTATATACTAGGTCATGAGCATATATGATGTCGGTGCTTTTGCTCCTGACGACACTAGTATAAGACTTCATCATCATTATCCTTCAGCAGCATGATATCCTGTCGCTTGAAATATCACCCTGACGTCAGCATCATATCGCAATATAACCTGCATGATAATCACCTTCATCGGCACAACCTGATCCATCAGAGGAAGATCCTCCTGCTTAACCAATATCAAAAGTCTGGCCGATGAAAAATCCTGATGACGTCATCATCATATCCTGCTGATGTCATAAGCATATCTGCCTACTGCGCACCTCCTCATATCCGGATGACGTCATCATCATGTTTGCAAATATCGGGGGATCTCCACAAGATGATCAGTGTTAGAAATATGACCCCCCCGGACCTTGATGACGTCATCATCATATCGACATCAGGATGATATTCGGAAGATAACCAGATATTTGGAAATATCATCCTGATGCACAAATATCATGCTGCACTATAGCTCCACTATAAGATTGGGGTGATAGATGAATATGCCAGATATTTGAAAAGATCACCCCCCACTAGATAATGCACGAAGCTGACAGGTGGATATCTCCCTTCGGAAATATCATGATGTAGACAGGCAGAAAAATGGATATCACCCTGACGTAAGAATGACATCAGCATCATCAGGATGATAAAACAATGAACATGAAGTGATACAACAACATCAGGATGATATTGACTAAGATCATCCTGACGTTCAAAATATGATGACCACGATGAATATCGGGTCACACTTAGAACTTTACAGCAACATCATCAGGATGATCTTAACAAAGATCACCCGATGTTAAAATATCACCCCGCGAAAGATCATGCTGACAGAAAATATGATGACCCTCGTAAGCAACATCAGGGTGATGTCTGGAAACATGATGATGATGACCTCCTCCAAAGAAAATATGATGCTGATGTTAAAACATGCTGAGGAGGCCCAAAGACTTAGAACCTTTTTTGGATTTTTTGGGAAGGTGCCTGCATGAAAATTGCTAAAATAACCGACAGTGAATTCAGGCACCAACAGGTCCTTCAAAGAAAACTCTCATTGGTCCTCGCCGATCTCACCAGACCATAAAGGATGGGAATGATTTCCTTAAGGTGTATATGCAGTGTAGTGATGAGGATAAAAATTTCCTATGTGAATTGTTTTTGCATAATTTCTTTATTGAAGACCATACATTATTTATCAATCATTTTGTAGGGGAATGCTAGTTAAGGGCATTCATGTCTTTAATGAAAAATCACCAAATCTAGCATGAGAGAATGGATGCATATACAGAAAAAGTGGCAGAAATAGGCCTACTCCTTTGAAGGGACTGCCCAAATCCAAAGGCTTTTGAAATCCATTTCAAATTATCAATCTATTCTCCCAAAGCCAAAATATTGCCCCTGTATTAGCAACATCTACAAGAATGTGTTATAGAGTTTGGTCTATTCATGTACACCTCAGTTGACTAGATTATGAGAATTTGCAAGAAAAGGTGGAATACATTAACTCAGGATTAGAAAATGAGGGAACTAATATCTCCAGCTAACCTCAAATGGTTCATGAGGAAGGCAAAGATTGTGGTCAAAATGATAGATAAATAGAAACAAGAATGGATAGGGGGACACTTCAGGCCACCCTTAATCATTGAGCCCTTTCCGATGTGGGTTGAACAGCTGGAAGATACAAGGTTTCAAGTATGGATAAAGTAGATTGACCAATTCAGAGGAAATGTTGATACCAACACAAGAACTTGGGCAACCTATGAACAAGAATACAACATCTCAGAAAGGTTGTACAACTTAAATAAATCCAAGCTTTGAATAGTACAGGAGGACTTGCAAACCTTCAAGGTCAAGGGGGATGTTGAGTGGTAGGTAGCACTCATCGAAACACACCCTTATGTTCTTGTTTTCCATTTCATGCACCACTTTATCTGTTGATTGCACTATGAAAATTGTAAAACCTTGTTTAAATTATGTTAATTAAAGATGAAATACTGAAGTTGTGTGATGAAAAGACTCAAGTTTTGGATTTAAACTAACAAAACTATGGAGAAATGTCTTCTTTTTATCACAGATGTCTATCTATCAGACGAGGAAAGGTTTTTGAAGGATTCAGAGATGATCCTAACTATCTCCAGAGCTGAGCAGAAGACACACTACAAAGCACTCCAACATTTTGTAGAATGGTTGGAGGATCTTTAGAGCTAGATTGTCAAGATAGTAAGGGTTAATGATCACGAGACCTCCAAATTTATGTCCTAATGAGCTATCTAGTGATCTCCAGAGCTGTTGTTGACTGCACAAAGTCTCTAGAGTTGCACAGAATCTCCAGAGTTGTTTCACTGCCAGAATCTCTGAAATTGTTGTAAAGCTCCAGAGTTATGCATATGAAGGCCAAAGTTTTTGAAGAAGACAACTACAATAGCTCGTGGGAGACAAAGGACACCTACCATTTGATTTTTGCATGAATTAGGGACTTCTAGTAGTATGTTATTTTAAAATTAATTCTTTTTTATCAGGGCCTCTACGACCAGTTTTATCAAAAGTCAAGACTCTAGATTTAAGAGCACCTCCAGTGTCACTTAAGTCTCTTTTAAGTTCTGCATGGTTATATTTTGATATAGGTAGTTGCATGTTTAGTCTTTAGAATAAAGATCTCTTGTATCTAAAGTAGAACTAGGTGTAAACTAATAAACTCTAAAGATATGATATCAACAACAATATGATATATATTGTATGGAGGCAATAGGATAGATATAGGTAGTTTTTAATAGTCTCATATAGTTGCAAAAACATATACTTTTATTGTTACTCTAATATACTCTATTTGGAAATACTGGATTAAAGGAAGGCGGTTCTTCTATTTGTGTGTTCTAAACTTTCTGCTTAGTCTTCAATTCTAAAGGTGTGGAGCAAGAGCCCACTCCCACTGACAGAAGGAAGGCTAGTATTGGTTTATTGCTTTCTTACATTATTGCAGATTCTTTAATTTAGCTTTCCTACTTTCGTAGAAGTAAATTAGAATCTTGTTAATTCTATTTTCAATGTCTTTTCCAATTTTGTAGTAAGATGAATCATTTCAGCATTGTACTGTTCCAATTCCTAGATGAGATTTCCTTCATAGCAGTTAGTTAAAAGCTTAAATTTGATTGAATAGGTAGTTTTATTTTAGTAGATAGTTTAAGGACTGTTAATTTCTAGTTTCTATTGTAGACTACGATGGACACAGTCCTAGATTTGATAAATAAACATGATTAAATGCCAAGGTAGAATGACCCTTGTCAAGTGTGTTAGAGTGGATTTATATATACCTCAATCAACAGGATGTGATGTTAAACCCAAGAGAAATGTTTGTACTCAAGGAAAACACAACTTCACCTCAATGAAGTCAAATGACTAAAACTTGATGGTGAGGACAAGTTAGAACCATACCAATCATGATGAAGAGGTACAAGACGATCATCAGTCAGTGATCCCAACTGTCCTACGGTGTTCATGAAGCTTCAATCAATAGTAACAAATGGGAAAGTAGCTATAAAACCTTGTGATCAATTCGAGAAGAGATTTTTCTAAGTGCAGAGCAAAATGATCATTCCAACAAAGCTTACTATAGAATTCGCATCCTTGTCTCATATTGAAAAAACCACTAGCTTAAATAGGACACTATAGGAAGGATTTAGGGTAGAGGCTGACATGTATTTTGAATTTAGGATTCATTTTAGTGTGATCACAAATGTTGAAATTGAGGTTACATCATCTAAGGCAAAGGCCAACCTTAAGAGAATTTTGTCATTTTGAAATAAAGTAATAGGACGCTAGCATGGGGTGCTAATGTCCTAATAGAATCAACCCAAAAAATGTCCATTGATTTGGGACTTAACCAATACCTAAACATTGTTCATAGTTTTGGCATGTGATCATCAGTAAGGGTTTAGGCAACACAAACCATATCTCTTGATTTGAAGGTAAGGCCAAGGATGGAAATTATCCTAAAATGGACTAGGGGAGTGGACACTAAAGCGAATGTCAAATGGAGTGTGAAATTGTGCTTGCACCATTAGGGAGCATTGTTGGCAAGAAATGGGGAGGGATACAAATCCAGAGATCTGGTCCCTCAACTAAGTCTTTGTAGTCAGTTTATGCCCCGGTCAAGTAGTTAGAGATTGATAGAAAAATACCAAGAATAACATATGCAGAGTATCACAGACATATCATAACAATAAGACACCAAAGAATTATCAGATACCAATAGATCTCCATATATGTATACACAACAACAACCAAACATCATACATCCATTATCTGGCAGGTCTAAGTCACTGCCTCACCATCCTACATACATGCTTTATCTGACTTCTATTCTATCATATCTTATCCTATCCTACATATATATCATATCTATTATATATAGGGATGTGTCCTTTAGCATATTAGGTCAGCTCTCAGCCTCTGGATGATGTATGCACCAAAACCCAGTTGGTTTTGCTCCATGCCCTATATCTTACTAACATCATCCCCCCTTCAAAACTATGTCTTGTCCTCAAGACATGTTCTACTCTAGTTGAAAATATTTCTTGAGTCTAGCACCATTGACATAGCCAATTAATATTTGGCCCTCCATGTTTTTTAGTCTGACTGTACCAGAATCTGTAATTTCTTCAATTTAAAATGATCCTAACCACCTTGTTTTCAGTTTTCCCTACTTCTTAAATTTGTTGTCATATAGGAGTACTAGGTCACCTTCATTGAATGTCTTGTTCCTCAAGTTTCTATCATGCTAGGCTTTCTGTCTTTTCCTTTCTAGGTTCATATTATATGTTGCCATCAATTTGTCCTCTTCCATTTTCTCTAATTCTTCAATCCATTGTGTGAGAGAGTCTTCACTTAGATCGAGAGTCTATTCTGAGGAGTGTTGTGTGTATGTTCTATTCTAGACTAAAGAATGAGAATGTGTGAATGAAGTCCTTTTGCATCTCTTCCCAATATCTAGTTTCTTTCCGTCATTCCTGATTTATATACCATGTCTATGCAATTGGTGATAGTGTCCAATAAAAGAAATGGGTATACAGTATCTCATTATATTCATTTATTTCTCTCCATACCATTGTACACATGGATAAATGTTTTTGTAGTGAGATTTGACCTGACTATTTGGGTATTATGTCATATTCTCCTTCCTCTAACAAATATCTTGTTTTGATGAGTATTTTGAATTTTGGCCATCGATTGATTGTGTATTTGTGTGTGTTCCACCAATTTATGGCATTGCATACCAATGTGTGTTGTACAACTTGTAATCTTATGTCTTCATCTAAAAAAACTATCTCCATTTCTGCTAGATATGTATGTAGATTTTGTACTCCTAAAAACCTAGGCAACTTGATATGTGAAATCCCTTTCAAAATGTGGCTTACCTAGTGAGGGCTTTGATCCATATATTTTGTATCCTCCATAGATGCACCGCATGTGATCTATTGTGACTTTTGATGAATTTTGGAGGATTGCAGTATGTCTTCCTTACCAATTCTGACAATGAATATCCTTCGGTAACCAACCATTTTACGTGTTTTTAGTTTTGGTTCTTCTCAAAACTAGGCTTTTAGAACTTCCTCAGTATCTGTGTTGTAGTGATCATCCTCTATCTCCAATTCTCCCTTAGAGTTGGGCTCTTATGTTGTTTCTTCTGCTTCCAACCTTGAAATTGTGTAGAGATTCTTTGAATCCTTATCACTGTCTTCTTCCTGATTGACTTCTTCTGTGTATGCTTCTTCCATGATGATCCCAATGGAATATTGGCAATTTTGTTATCATTAGAAAATGATAGCTCTTATTTCTAGGAGTCTATGATACCGTTTGCATCTACGAACCATCTCAAACCTAAAAGTGCATTGAAAGCCTCCCCTTGATCCTTCATGGCTACAACGACAAAATCTAAGACTTGTTTGACCCCCGTTAGGTTAACTTCCACTTGTTTCCATGTTCCAATTGTCTTCATATTAGATCTGTATACCAAGATTATATTGTAAGTTGTCTATGTCAGTTTAGGTCTTCCTAATTATTCCCAAAGCTTCTTTGTCAACATGTTGACATCTGATCCCAGATCTATCATGACATTGCAAACTTTTCTGTGATTTATATAAACATCCACCATAAGTGGCTTTGTCTTCCATGCTTTATCTGTCCTTCCCATCCTCTAGAGTTGGCTCTTTTAACCTTGCTCCTTATTCCAGTATTTAGAAAATTGCTTAGGTTTGTCAATGAGTCTGAGTTGTTGTGTCAATTGGTTGCTTGAGAGCTTCTACTTCTTCTTAAGTGAAAAAATGATTGTATTGTTTCCCCTTTTCATTCTCCTTTTGTTATGTCATAAAATGTGCCCCCAGGACTTTTACCTCCCAAGTTTAGCTCTTGGGTCCCTTAGTTTTAATCATGCATGTTAGAAATGAATTCTGAAACAAAATCCCCCGAAACCCATGACAAATGGGACTCAGGGGGCCTCTCTGAGCTTAATCCAGCCCCAAAATAGGTCCTAGGGCTTGGATGCCTATGCCCTTTCCCTATCCTATTTTGTCAAGGTCCCAAATTTGTATGTTGGTTGGAGACTGTTAAAAAGTTTCCATTGTCGGCATCTTGAGTTTAAATTATGAAATTTGTAGCGGGAATGCATATATAATCATGTTTAGGACTTCATTCGCAAACTAGAAGATGATTTTGAGATTTTGGCAAACTTGTGATTTTAGAGCATTCAAGGCATTCATTGTGTTGCAAAGTAGACTTGTGTTGTTGTTGTGTTTGTTATTTTAGATTTGGCTTCATCTTCTCATGGCATGAAAGAGCTTCATCTCCATGAGATCTACACCTCCAAGGTGATATCTATTTGTGATTCAATCTATCATTTTTATCATTGCTTTTACATCTATCCTCCAAGGACACGCACTCTCTATTTGACAACAGTGTTGGAAGGCTTGAATGCCATTTTGGGGCTTGACCAAGGAAAATCTCCTAAACACCACAACCCCTAACCCCTCTCTTGTGATTGCATGTGATAGGTATCGGATCTTGTGAAGAGGAATTATAGAGGGACATTGCAAAGCATAAAGATCTCAGATTTGAAGAAAAAGGTAGAAAATAGAACAAAAAGGTCAAGGGTGCCCACTCTTTTGATCCTTAGTTTTGTAGTGCAGGAAATCTCTAAAGTGGTTGCAGTTTATAGCAAGTTTTGTCTTGAAGCCCTCTAAAAAAGTAGTATGTTGGGCTTGGGAACCCTCCCCTTTGACCCTGACCTTTCCATATTCCAAAAATTGAAATCTAGTATGTATCTGATCTGTATTTAGTGCCTTTCTATAGAAGGATTTGTCACGTTTCATCTATTTGCTTACGATTTTGCATAATTAGGGTTTTAGGCTTAATCAGGATAAAGTTAACAAATCAATTAACAAATTCCAAATTTCATTATCATTCCAAGTGACATCCAACCTAATAGATGAGTCCTCTTACAAAAGTTTTAATTCAACTTGGTTAAATGTCCTTGAATGTATTGAGTGAAAGGACCTAATCAAATCAATCAATCCCATCAACCCTCTTTTCATCCATTACATTTTGGTGAACCTGTGTTTTCTACTAAATTTGTACCTTGATGAGTGTTGTACATCACATTTGCATTCATACATTTCATTGTCATCATTTTACATTTGAAAATCTTACAAAAAAATAGAAAATTTTTAAAAAATCAAGCATCCTAGGCTTGCATTTAAACATAGTTTACATCATTTTTCATTGCATTTCATCTAAATCATTTAAATCTCTAATATTTACATCAGATATAAGATAAATTGCAGCATTACATTATTACATAATCATTTACCTCACATTTTCATACTTTATTTGTTTGGGTTTGCTTGAAATTGTGCATTTTTCATATAACCTAGTCTTTGCAAAAGCTAGGGTTTGTGGTTAAAATCTTGTTTTAGATTTTACTACTCATTTGAACACTCTTTCAAATTTGATTTTGGACTTTAGTGTTGTTGAATTGCATATTTTTGCATTTACATTTGCATCTTTAGAACATTTGCATTGGAAAAAGTGAAAAAATGAGCATTTTAGGTCATAAACAAGCATAGTTTTGCTTTCTTTCATTGCATTAGTCATTAATATCATTCATTTCAGATCTTGCATTCATTTTCAAACATATATTCATCTATCATTTAAAAATTTTGGCATCATTTCACACTCTTGCTTGAGAATTTGCAAGTTTTTAATTACACATTGTGCATTTCAATGCTAAAGGTTGTATACACTTTCTTTAAACAAATTTACAAATCACTCATATTGCCTTGTTGTGTTGCATTATTTCATTCTACCCACTTTCTTTTCTATGGACCATGTGTGTCTTTTAGTATCTTTTTCCCTCAAACAAGTGTATTAGTGTGAAATGGTCTTACATCTAAGGCCTCTCATCATAAAAACAAGGTCATGGACGCATCTTGTTATTCATCTTTGGAAGCTTTGTTTGCATACATCATAGATGTTGATATTTTTTATAAATTCACTAATAAATATCCTCAGATGTTACAAAAAATGGCACACATCTATGATATTGATATTCCCATGAGCTCTACATACGAAATTATATGTTACATATCTGATTTTGAAAGTTTCACCACTCTCATGGGTATCTACCTTTCGATCTTGAAAAATCTTACTAATTTCATCTCTATGAAAGATAATGAAGAAGGAAATGATGAATACATTCCTCCTCTTCCTACATTTCATGATGACATAATGGATATTATTTCTAAGATATACGAGGCTGATATAGCCTTGGGTGATTCATCTAATAATTTGAAGACTTCTACCAACATAACCTCACTTGGTGAGGATACTTTGGCACAAGAAGAAGAAATAATCAAAACATTCCTTAACACTAACTTTCCATCCCTTCTTGCTCTCCCTGGCCAGGATGAAGCATTGGATGATGCAGACTCTCTTTGTGAGCAACTTCTTCAACCTATTGAAATTGAAAATTCATCCACCAAACTTCAAACACTTCTTAACTACATCTTAAACAAAGAAACGGATCACACACCCTTACCCAAAGACTTACATACCTTGGATACTACTAGCAATTTAGAGAACATAGATAAACATGTTGTTCCTAACAACCAGGATATTCCAACATCTTGAAAACTAGTCGAAATGGGTATTTTTCAGGTCCCTACACCACCTCACCTGATTGACATAGAAACCTATGATATTCCTCCCACAACATCATTGATAGACACTTTTCCATTACAAATCCTACAATTGCACCTTCACAAACTCATGAAAATGTGGAAGAAAGAGAGGAGATAAAGATTTCACTATCAAGGTAAAGATTAGAATCAAGGATAACCGGTAAGTATTTCTAACCCTAGTGGTCACCTTTGTCGTAGCATAGTTTTCTCATTTATGTGACCTCCCATCTTGTGTTGTGTTCCCCCGTGATGTGTTATGTGTTGTTTAGGCCTCCTAGGATGACCCTTGATACTCTTGTAAGGTCAAGGATACCAGGAGACTGCCTCTGTTGTGACTATTCTTCTATTTGTTTCATCACTCTTCTCTCTTGCCTCTCCTCTATTTTTTTGTTGTGTGTCATGCCTTAGGGTCATAGCATTATGGTTGATGACCTAAGGGCATCCTCCTACATGGTGTTCCTAAGGCACTTGTTCTCCTCTCTCATTTTACTGTTTACCTTCTTCTAGTGAGTCTATCTAGTTGGTGGATGACGAAAAATAAACAACTAACTGATATAGACCGCATGTCCCTTCAACAAGCAAGCAAAAATGGACCTAGTCCATACATGAAGATGGGGTTGATTTATAAAGCTGATGCTTGGCTAGTAGAATCACTCTGTGTGATATTTGATGTTGTCTTATCTTTCTAACAAATCATAAAAATACATTTGCTCCGTGCACTTTGATTGTCTTGTATCTCACCTTGTTGTTACACTCAGTTTTGAGATGCCTGCAGTATAAGCCCAATGGCTATACTTAGATTTGAACCCTTAGGTGTAGCTTTGATTTCTTTGATGTGATCTCATATATGATTCATGCATAGCTTTCATGTTTTTCTTTGGTTATTATCTTAGAGTAAGATTTGTAACCTCTCTAATCTTAGCATATCTTATCAATGTGTTTGTGGGAACATTCGGCGATCGTGAACACATGTCACCTTGGGGGCATGGGATTTGTGAAAGCTCTTGTTTCCTTTTGTGTTTTCTCTCTACATTAACGTGCTTGATATCAGTACATGACATCAACCACCTTAAGGTGGTAGCATATATAAGGTAATATGTCTGATGATTTTGGTACTAATGAAGCATGTTTGTAAGCCCTTTGTAAAGGTGGGATGTTGTATCTCCAGCACGAGTGCACATCTTTATCTATATTGTAATCAAAGAAGCCCTCTATGGAGGTAGGATAATGTATCTCTTGAGATAGTGCATATCCTTTTTATTCAAAAGCCCTCTATGGAGGTGGGATGGTGTATCTCTTGAACTAGTGCACATCCTTTTATTTCAAAAGTCCTCTGCAGAGGTGGGGTTGGATCTTGAGACTATCCTCCCTTAAGCATGTCTTTGGCAGTTGTTCTGGCATAAGCCCAACCATCAGGTGTGTCTGCCACATGTTTGAGATGGTGGGACTTAGCAATAAGTTCTTTCCATCATCTTATTTGTCATTTTTAAGACGTATAGTATGTCTATGGCATGCTATACGGTGCTCGTGTTTTCCATGTGTTTTCTGTGTGTTTTCCCCCTTGTATGGTGTAAAGGGTGTGGCGATGAGTACCCCTACACTTGGGTTTTGTATGGCATTTTTTCCCCCTAGTGTAGTGTATAGGGTGTGGCGACGAGTCCCCCCTACGCTTGGGTTTAGTATGGCGTGTTTTCTCCCCTTGGTGTAGTGTAAAGGGTGTGGTGATGAGTCCCCCCTACATTCTTAGGTTTTGTGTGTTGCAATTTTTATTTTCATGCATCTATATATATGAAAATGAAAAAATGTTATATCATTGTATTCATCATGTTTTACGTGATTGCTCTCTTGTCTTCATCATGTTTTGTGTGTCTTCAATATTGTCTTCTCCATGTCTTGCATGTTTGTTATTGTCTTCTTCATGTTTTATGTGTCTGTGATGTGTTTTCTAATGCTTACCTAAGACTGGGGGCTAAAAATAGTTCTTCAATCTCTGTGTATGCCTTAGCTTTAAGTGCCTAGCGTGTTTGTTGTGTTTTCAACTATATTTTAATGCATGTATGGGTCATAAGGTCATACATACATTAAAGTGGGGGCTAAATGTTATGTCGTAAAATGTCCACCTAGGACTTTTACTTCCTAAGTTTAGCTCCCGGGTCCCTTAGTTTTAATCATTCATGTTAGAAATGAATCCTGAAATAAAATCCCTTGAAACCCATGACAAATGGGACTTAGGGGACCTCTCTGAGCTGAATCCAACCCCAAAATAGGTCCTAGGGCTTGGGTGCCCACACCCTTGCCCTACCCCTATTTTGTCAGGGTCCCAAATTAGTATTGTATACACCTAAAATTGGCTCAGGTCGAATTAAGTAAATATTTTAATATTTATCTTAATTCTTGTTTTCTTCTGTCAATTAAATAAATATTCAAAATTTATTTGATTGGTTCATTATCCCATAATTATATAAAATTATTTTATTTAATTAAATTCCCTAAATTCTTCTAATGTCTCAAGTTCTAAATCCACCTCACAAAATCCACTTCATCAATCCACCTCATCTCTTCCACCTCACCATGTTACACATATAATTAAATATTCTTAATATTTAATTAGCTAATATCCTCTATTATCTAAAATAAATCTTTAATTTAATTATCCTCCATCAATTGAATTTTTAATTCAATTGTTCCCCACTATCCTCCACTAATTGAATTCTTAATTCAATTGTCCCCCACTATCCTCCACTAATTGAATTCTTAATTCAATTGTTCCCCACTATCCTCCACCAATTGAATTTTTACTTCAATTGTCCCCCACTATCCTCCACTAATTGAATTCTTAATTCAATTGTCCCCCACTATCCTCCACCAATTGAATTTAAAATTCAATTGTCATAAGTCACTCTTCTCAAAAAAAGAATTTTTAATTCATCCATTATGAATTAAAGATTCACAAAAAACGAGAGCCATTGATCTCATCTTTTGATCCTCACCCTCCATTGCCTTTTTAGAAAATCTATAAATAAGACCCTTCTCTAAGTAATTAGGGGGACTTCTTTCAAGTATTCTTACCATGTCCAATTTCTTCTAGAAATTTTATTCTGGCATCCTTATCATGCCCACATTCTTCTCAAATCTCCACATTCTAGCCATTTCAAGTGTCCTCCATTATCATGTGTTTGAAGCTTACATTCAACACAAACAGGTATCATAGCCATTCTTCCTTTGTCATCTTCAACAAGCAAGCATGCAAAGAAAGCTTCTGAGGGATTCACAATCAAGATCAAAGAAAGATATGCAAACAATGGAAAACGATAGGTAAAAGAGTTTGTAAGTACATTTACTTTTGTTGGTTTTAATCTTCTTTTGCTTTCAACTTCCATTGATGTTTGGGTTTTTGTTTTCATTGATTTGACTAACCTATTTCCCCCCTCACATTTTGGTGCCCACCGTGGGGCGCCAAAATGTGAGGGGGGAAATAGGTTAGTCAAATCAATGAAAACAAAAACCCAAACATCAATGGAAGTTGAAAGCAAAAGAAGATTAAAACCAACAAAAGTAAATGTACTTACAAACTCTTTTACCTATCATTTTCCATTGTTTGCCTATCTTTCTTTGATCTTGATTGTGAATCCCTCAAAAGCTTTCTTTGATTACTTGCTTGTTGAAGATGACAAAGGAAGAATGGCTATGATATCTGTTTGTGTTGAATGTAAGCTTCAAACACATGATAATGGAGGACACTTGAAATGGAATGAAGAAGAGATTAAGAGAAATTTGGGTATAGTTATTTTGCAAGATGAAGTTCCTCCTAATTGCTTAGAGAAGGGTCTCATTTATAGATTTTCTAAAAAGGCAATGGAGGGTGAGGATCAAAAGATGAGATCAAGGGCTCTCATTATTTGTGAATTTTGAATTCATAGTGGATGAATTAAAAATTTATTTTTAGGAAGAGTGGATTATGACAAATTGAATTTTCAATTCAATTAGTGGATAATTGAATTTTCAATTCAATAGTGGAGGACAAAAATGAATTAGAAATTCATTTTTTAGGGAGTGGAGGATAAAATGAATTAAAGATTCATTTTTGGATAATGGAGGATATTAGCTAATTAAATATTAAAAATAGTTAATTATATGTGCAACATGGTGAGGTGAATTGATGAGGTGGATTTATGTGAGACATTAGAAGAATTTAGGGAATTTAATTAAATAAAATGATTTTATTTAATTATGGGATAATGAACCAATCAAATAAACTTATAATATTTATTTAATTGACAGAAGAAAATAAGAATTAAGATAAATATTAAAATATTTACTTAATTCGACATGAGCCAAATTTAGGTGTATACATTTTGCCCCTCTTTGAAGCAATGTGTTTTATCACATTGTTTCAAAGAATAAGAATAGTCTGATAATGATACATGCCCCAGTTTGCCCTTGGTACAGGTTATGGCAATAGGATGCCCCCTTGGGAGATTGGGCGGGGAGAAGGCGAAAGGCGTGAGACGGACAATCTCACGATGAGATAGGTTGACAGGAGATGAAATGGTTGGATGCAGAAGAAAGAGGTGAATGATATGGGATGCAAGATAAAAAGATTACACACACAAGCAAGAAGCAAGCATGCACAAATGATACAAGCACAAACAAGGTATTGCCCCTGTCAAGCAGTAAACCCAGGATATGGATTGATGATGTCTGGTTTCAAGAATGAAATATGTCATATAAGACTCCGGGTTTAGTTTCAACAATATAACATCCTGTCTAAGACATTTGATATGATAATGATATATGATAGTGTTGTCATGGCAGGGAACAATATATCCCTAGACCAACATGGCAGGCGTGTTGTCATGGCAGGGAATGATGGATCCCTAGAGCAACACGGAGGATAGTGTCTGGTTTCAAGAAATGAAGCATGTCGTGTAAGATGCGTGTGTTGGTCTGATTTTGACAATGCAACATCCTGTATAAGACAATTGATTGATTAATTGATCAAGTTGGTTTATGACCGGACAAGGATCAAGACCACTGATTGTGATTGGATCATTTGACAAGATTGATTTGACTTGATTGGCATGGATTAAGGATAGACTTGCACTTGGATACGATATGGATATGAATATGGATACAGATATGAGATGCAATTTGATATGGTATAGATATGGAAATGGATATGAACTACAATTGGATATGGTATGGATATGGATATGGATATTTGTCACCTTGATATAGCAAGTATTTTGAAGCGCTTTCATCATTGGGCTTTATTATGTTGTAAGAAAATACAATCATCTAGGTATAATTAAACCAAGATGACCTGAGTATTACTTACATGGTTTTTGATTTAGCAATTTAATACAAGCATCTAGTCAAAGTTGAATCTAGATGACCTGAGTACTTCTTGCGTTTCAACAGACAAGGATTGCCCCTTTTCATGTTTAGACCTCAGAGTCCTCGATGATCTTTTGCCGATCATGTCGTTAGACAAAAGTCATCACATTACTAAAGTTTAATCCACAAGCAGTAGACAAAGAAAAATTATGCCCCCATCATAGCATCTCTAGCTTTTGGCATCCTTGAGTAGCATAGGAAGACATAAATGACAAAAATCCAAGACTTTGTAAGTTAACCTATTTACAAAACATTCTTGCATTAGATGTGTTTTTTTGCCATAATTGAGATAGAATTATTTTGAGTGTTTCGGTATGGTGCTCTGCTTTGCCTTGGACAGGTTAATGTTTTACGTCAAGATTTTTGTTGTTTTGGGAACCATGCTTTGCTGCATGTGCTTGTCTAAAGAAAGGTGCAGACATGGACGGGTAGCGGGACAGACGACAAGACATGGGATGGATGGGAAAGTGGAGTGGACTCAAATAGATAGAAGGACTAGACATAGGACAAATAGGGAAAGTGGAGCCTCGGGGGCGCATTGATAATGGCCTTGCCTACGTGACAACACAGAGGTAGCATAGTTCGGGGAGAACCCTAATGGACCTAAGATATGGATCGGATGAGACACGATATGGAACAGATATGGATCAGATATGGAACAGATATGGATCGAAGGATATTGATGACAAGGAAACACCACGGGTATGTAGATGGATGGAAGATAGTAGATATGGATGGTCAGGTAGAAGGAATTAAGGATGTGATCTCCAAGGACTATGTCACATAAGTATAACGTGCCCCATTGTAGGTAGAGTACTTAGGATTTATCATGACAGTGCATAAGATGAAGGAAGAGGATGAGAGGATAATGAAGGATTTGCATGGTTTGGAGGGATAAGGTATGTCAAGAGACATTCAAAACATTTGTCAATATTGTGCCTCCAATCTTTATCAAGACCAAAGAATAGAGGAAAGGACGTTTGGATGGATGGATGAGACAGGATAGGTATGCAATGGATAGAGGATAGGATAGGAAATGCAATGGATAGGAAACTGGTAGGAAAAAAGTGATATGTCGATGAGACAAGGTGTCCCCAAGTGTAGGTGACAGAAGATTTACTTTACACATGATGCCTGTTTACCAAGTTTTCATCATGGTACTTATCCAAGGCGCCTGTTTGCCTAGTTTTCACCATTGGATGAAGGGTTTTTTCTTTACTTTTTTTTTCATGTTCTTTTTAGATAGGAGAAGGTGGATATGGATAGACTCAAGTATATAGTTCCTTGAAAGGTGAGAGTCCCACTAGATAGATACTATCAAATGGACCATGTTCAGTGTTCTCATAGATGTTGGTAGGGGATTGCATGAAAGTGATATGGCATAGGTAGATAGCGGATTATGATGCAGAATATGGAGGGAAGGCTTATGCAAAAGCATGGACCATAGGATGAGGAAGATATGTAGGATAGTAGTGGAAGGAAGGGGAGATGGAGGGATATGAAAATGTTGTGGAATGGAAGGGAATCATGACCAATGGTTGCACATACCGTGATAAACATTGAAGCTAGTGATGGGAAAGTAGTGTAGGAAGCAATGAAGACTTTTGCTCGTGGATGAATGATTTTGGAATTTATGGACCCACATAGACTTAGTATTTTTCTGATTTTTGCTTGCCATATGGGATGGAAGAATTTGAGACTTTTGGATGGAATGGGAGAAAGTAGATGGTTGAGATTCTTGAGAGGCAGATGCCTCATGTATCTTGAGGGATTTTTTCTTAGGTACCCAAACCTTTTTGTTTTTAGATAGTACCTGTGAAGGTATGGGTTTGGGTGTATGCCACTTTTGTGTAGCTTTTGGAGTAATCCTTTGTTGCTTGGGGACCCACACCTGTTTCAATTTGGCATTGAGGTGTATGGGTGTATGCAGCTTTTGATATGGATACTTCTTTGATTCTTGGCATTTATATCCTAGGTCATGAGGACTCTTAGGATTTTTTATTCTATAGGTAGAGGCATCCACATATTTGTCATTGAATCCCTGTGGGATGGTAGAAGTGAGGTTGGTGAAAGCTCTTTGTTTAGACACCATGTGCATTTGTTGGCCATGATTGGGATATTGAGAGGATTTATAGATGGATGGATAA
Organism: Cunninghamia lanceolata; assembly: GCA_027924645.1. Taxonomy (NCBI): domain Eukaryota; kingdom Viridiplantae; phylum Streptophyta; class Pinopsida; order Cupressales; family Cupressaceae; genus Cunninghamia; species Cunninghamia lanceolata. The sequence continues at coordinate 2,297,668 of BSBN01000887.1, forward strand.
GGTGTTGAAAGAAGTGGTGGTAAAAAGCACGGAGGGGTGTTAGGAGTTGGAAATAGTGGAGGTAGATTAGATGGTGGGATATTAGGAGTTGGAAGTAGCAGAGGGAGATTGGATGGTGGGATATTAGGAGTTGGAAGTAGCGGAGGGAATTTGGATGGTGGAAGATGGATGGTCACATGCTTTTGCAAATGATAGGATGATGGAAGAGGAATGGCGACATATGTTTTGGGAGTGCAATGAGATGCACCATGTTTGGGATTGGATGAATGGATTTTGGAAGGTGAGTGGATGGTACCAACATGCTTAGATTGTTTTTCTTTGGGTGTATAGCCAATGTCATGTGAGGATGGATGGAATGTGGTGTGGATGGGCTCCAAGATGCCTTGTTCATGAAGGCCTAAGCCTTTTCCTTGATAGTTCATATGTTGGAGCATGCAACATGCAATGAGATGTTTGGTGCTTTGGAAACAAGATGCAAGTCTATTATTTGTTGGAGAAGGATAGGTGGTGGATGGAAGTTGTTCACCCCCTACAAGGGAATCACCATGGATGAAAGTGCTTTGTCCAAGTGAATAGGAGGATGGATTTGGGATGGGATTGGTAGGTGGAGGTGAAGGATTAATGGGGGATGGTAAAGGGGTGGTAGAGGTTGATGTGGGATGAATAAGGTGATCAATAGATGGGAGGGGATCGGGGATGAGATTAGATGGGATGGTGAGATCTTGATTAGGAGAAGGGGTTGATGTTTCAACATGCTTTGGATTTGATTCTTGACATAGCTCATATGGTTGGATAGAAGTGGGAGTGACTTGGATAGATGTGAGGGGTGCTTGGATGGATGCAGTAGGTGTTGTATTCCTTGCTAATAGCCAATGGATGGCATCCTTCATGAGTGTATGGGTTGAAGAACAATATAATGGATGGATAATGATGGTGGTTTGTGTGGGATTAGGATTGGGATTGGATAGGTGGGTGATAGGATTAGGTAATGATGGTTCTTGGATGGGTTCAAGGATAGGTGTGGGACTAGATGGTGGTGTTGGAGGGGTGGGGGATTTGGGGAATTCCATTGCTTTTCTTGGTGATGTTCTTTGGAGGAAATCCCACAAAGATTCACTGGACGTCATGGTGGTAGGATTTTCAATGCGCCCCCGAGGCTCCACTTTCCCATCCATTCCATGTCTAGTCCTTCTATCCGTCTGAGTCTGCTTCACTTCCCTGTCCATCTCATATCTTGTCATCTATCCTCTATTACATCCATGGTCCACGTCCCTGAACTACATTGCCTCTGCGTCGTCACGTAGGTAAGGCCATTATTAATGCACCCCCGAGGCTCCCCTTCCCTGTCCATCCCATGTCTTGTCATCCATCCCGCTACCCGTTCATGTCTGCACCTTTCTCTAGACAAGCGCACGCAACAAAGCACGCTTTCCAAAACAAACAAAAATCTTGACGCAAAACATCAACCTGTCCTAAACAAAGCAACACACCATACAAAAACACTCAAAATAATTCTATCTCAATTATGGCAAAAAAACACATCTAATGCAAGAATGTTTTGTAAACAGGTTAACTTACAAAGTCTTGGATTTTTGTCATTTATGTCTTCCTATGCTACTCAAGGATGCCAAAAGCTAGAGATGCTATGATGGGGGCATAATTTTTCTTTGTCTGCTGCTTGTGGATTAAACTTTAGTAATGTGACGACTTTTCTCTAACGACATGATTGGCAAAAGATCATCGAGGACTCCGAGGTCTAAACATGAAAAGGGGCAATCCTTGTCTGTTGAAATGCAAGAAGTACTTAGGTCATCTAGATTCAACTTTGACTAGATGCTTGTATTAACTTGCTAAATCAAAATCCATGTAAGTAATACTTAGGTCATCTCAGTTTAATTATACCTAGATGCTTGTATTTTCTTACAACATAATAAAGCCTAATGATGAAAGCGCTTCAAAATACTTGCTATATCAAGGTGACAAATATCCATATCTATATCCATACCGTATCCAATCACATCTCATATCCATATCGTATCAAATTGCGTCCCATATCTATATCCATATCCATCTCCATACCATATCCAATTGCAAGTCTATCCTTAATCCATACCAATCAAGTCAAATCAATCTTGTCAAATGATCCAATCATAATCAGTGGTCTTGATCCTTGTCCGGTCATAAACCAACTCGATCAGTTAATCAATCAATTGTCTTATACAGGATGTTGCATTGTCGAAATCAAACAAACACACACATCTTACACGACATGCTTCATTTCTTGAAACCAGACACTATCCTTCGTGTTGCTCTAGGGATATATCATTCCCCGCCATGACAACACTGTCATATATCGTTATCATATCAAATGTCTTAGGCAGGATGTTATATTGTCGAAACCAGACCCGGAGTCTTATACGACATATTTCATTCCTAAAACTAGACATCATCGATCCATATCCTAGGTTTACCGCTTGACAGGGGCAATACCTTGTTTGTGCTTATATCATTTGTGCATGCTTGCTTCTTGCTTGTGTGTGTCATCTTTTTATCTTGCATCCCATATCATTCACCTCTTTCTTTTGCATCCAACTATTTCATCTCATGTCAACCTATCTCATCATGAGATTGTCTGTCTCACACCTTCTGCCTTCTCCCTGTCCAATGTCCCGAGGGGGCATCCTATCATCATAACCTGTACCAGGGGCAAACTGGGGCATGTATCGTTATCAAACTATTTATTATTTGAAACAAAGTGATAAAACACATTGCTTCAAAGAGGGGCAAAATGTATACACCTAAAATTGGCTCGAGTCGAATTAAGTAAATATTTTAATATTTATCTTAATTCTTGTTTTCTTCTATCAATTAAATAAATATTCAAAATTTATTTGATTGGTTCATTATCCCATAATTAAATAAAATTATTTTATTTATGATATTTTATTTCAGGGTTTAACTGCATAGTTTTTGAGTCAAACACATGACCCATATTTCATGAGTAGTGGTTCACATGAACCCATCTCTCATGTTAATGAATGGTCCACTTAGCACTCATTGCATCTAGGTGATGCACACAGGGGTGAAGCATCGGGACTTCCTGGGAGGTCACCCATCCTAGTACTACTCCAACTCAAGCACGCTTAACCATGGAGTTAAACCTTAAAATAAAATATCATAATTTGACTGCTGCGAAAAATACCTCCTACTTATCAATTGATGAGCTAAAGGGGCTTTATAATGAATGGTTTGTAAGGTACAACACTTGCTGAAGGTTTTGCAAATGGGGTAGCAAGCTAAGTGGGCTTGATCCTGGGGGAAACTCCATGGTTAAGCATGCTTGAGTTGTAGTACTGGGATGGGTGACCTCCCGGGAAGTCCCGATGCTTCACCCCTATGTGCATCGCTAAGTGGACCATTCATTAACATGAGAGATGGGTTCATGTGAACCACTACTCATGAAATATGGGTCATGTGTTTGACTCAAAAACTATGCAGTTAAACCCTGAAATAAAATATCATAATTTGATTGCTACGAAAAATACCTCCTACTTATCAATTGATGAGCTAAAGGGGCTTTATAATGAATGGTTCGTAAGGTACAACACTTGCTGAAGGTTTTGCAAATGGGGTAGCAAGCTAAGTGGGCTTGATCCTGGGGGAAACTCCATGGTTAAGCGTGCTTGAGTTGGAGTAGTACTGGGATGGGTGACCTCCCGAGAAGTCCCGATGCTTCACCCCTGTGTGCATCACCTAGATGCAATGAGTGCTAAGTGGACCATTCATTAACATGAGAGATGGGTTCATGTGAACCACTACTCATGAAATATGGGTCATGTGTTTGACTCAAAAACTATGCAGTTAAACCCTGAAATAAAATATCATAATTTGACTGCTGCGAAAAATACCTCCTACTTATCATTTTATTTAATTAAATTCCCTAAATTCTTCTAATGTCTCAAGTCCTAAATCCACCTCACAAAATCCACTTCATCAATCCACCTCATCTGTTCCACCTCACCATGTTGCACATATAATTAAATATTCTTAATATTTAATTAGCTAATATCCTCTATTATCCAAAATAAATCTTTAATTCAATTATCCTCCACTAATTGAATTCTTAATTCAATTGTCCCCCACTATCCTCCACTAATTGAATTCTTAATTCAATTGTTCCCCACTATCCTCCACCAATTGAATTTTTAATTCAATTGTCCCCCACTATCCTCCACTAATTGAATTCTTAATTCAATTGTCTCCCACTATCCTCCACCAATTGAATTTAAAATTCAATTGTCATAACCCACTCTTCTCAAAAAAAGAATTTTTAATTCATCCATTATGAATTAAAGATTCACAAAAAATGAAAGCCATTGATCTCATCTTTTGATCCTCACCCTCCATTGCCTTTTTAGAAAATCTATAAATAAGACCCTTCTCAAAGCAATTAGGGGGACTTCTTTCAGGTATCCTTACCATGTCTAATTTCTTCTAGAAACTTCATTCTGGCATCCTTACCATGCCCACATTCTTCTCAAATCTCCACATTCTAGCCATTTCAAGTGTCCTCCATTATCATGTGTTTGAAGATCACATTCAACACAAACAGGTATCACAGCCATTCTTCCTTTGTCATCTTCAACAAGCAAGCAAGCAAAGAAAGCTTCTGAGGGCTTCACAATCAAGATCAAAGAAAGATAGGCAAACAATGGAAAATGATAGGTAAAAGAGTTTGTAAGTACATTTACTTTTGTTGGTTTTAATCTTCTTTTGCTTTCAACTTGCATTGATGTTTGGGTTTTTGTTTTCATTGATTTGACTAACCTATTTCCCCCCTCACAAGTATGTCGGTTGGAGATCGTTAAAAAGTTTTTGTTGTCATCATCTTGAGTTTGAATTATGTAATTTGTAGCGAGAATGCATATATAATCATGTTTAGGACTTCATTTGTAAACTAGAAGATGATTTTGAGATTTTGGCAAACTTGTGATTTTAGAGCATTCAAGGCATTCATTGTGTTGTTGTTGTTGTGTTTGTTATTGCAGATTTGGCTTCATCTTCTCATGGCATGAAAGAGCTTCATCTCCATGAGAGGTACACCTCCAAGGTGATATCTATTTGTGATTCAATCTATCATTTTTTATCATTGCTTTTTCCTCTATCCTGCAAGGACACGTACTCTCTATCTAACAACAGTGTTGGAAGGCTTGAATTCCATTCCAAGGCTTGACTAAGGCAAGCTCCTAAACACCACAACCCCCAACCCCTCTCTTGTGACTGTAGGTGACAGGTATCAGATCTTGTGAAGAGGAGTTGCAGAGGGACATTGCAAAGCATAAGGATCTTGGATCTGAAGAAAAAGGTACAAAATAGCACAAAAAGGTCAAGGGTGCCCGCTCTTTTAACCCTCAGTTTCGCAGTGTAGGAAATATTTGAAGTGGTTGTAGTTTGTAGTAGGTTTTGTCCCAAAGCCCTCTGAAAAAGTAGTACCTTGGGCTTGGGTGCCTGCCCCTTCGACCCCAACCTTTCTGTATTCCTAAACTCAAAATCTAGTATGTATCTGATCTATATTTAGTGCCTTTCTATAGAAGGATTTGTCGTGTTTCATTCATTTGCTTATGATTTTGCATAATTAGGGTTTTAGGCTTAATTGGGCTAAAGTTAACAAATTTCAAATTTCCTTATCATTCCAAGTGACAGCCAACTTGATAGTTGAGTCCTCTTGCAAAAATTATGATTCAACTTGGTTAAATGTCCTTGAATGTATTGAGTGCAAGGAGGACCTAATCCAACTATCAATCAATCCCATCAGCCCTCTTTTCATCCATTACACCTTCCTTATTGTTGTTTAGCTTTCTACAAAACTTCCTCATGTTGTTTCTTAGTAGGAACAAATAATTCTTCCTCCTCACTATCTTCCTCTTATGTCTCAATGGTGTAATGTCTTTCGATATTTGTTCCTTGTCTTGTCAGTACCGCAGCTTTCTCCTTCACTCATCGTCTATCTTTTCCTATATGTTTTGACTTGCTTCTCCGGTAATACTCTTCTTCTTCTATAGATTCTATTGAAGATGTGTATGTTTCGTCCCTGTTGTTCTTCTGGCAAGTTCTTGCTCCTTGACCCTTAGGTTCCCTTCTTATGATCCTAGCCCCTTTTGTGTATTCAGGTTCTGTAACTCATCATTCTTAGATTGTGGTGGTGCATTCCGGAAGTACTATTGCACTTTATCACAAGAAAACAGGTCATGCTTTGTATTACTATAGAATGAACACTGTGTTTTTCTTTCACCCCAACATTCATTAGCAAAGTGTCCTAGCTTATCGCATTTGAAACATGTGGCATCCTCTCTCCTTCTTTGACCTCTTCCATGACCTCATCCTCCTCTGTAGCCTCCAAATTGCTCTCTATCATAATTATTGTAGCTATTCCCATAGGATGGACCGTTAGAGTTTGAATTTTGTATTGCATTGGAATTCTTCTAGTTTCTCCAATTTGGTTGCTTGTATCCTTAATCATATGAGTTTCTTTCTACTATACCTTTCACATATGTCATGGCGTTTCTCTCCACCAAGTTTGTGTTATTTCCACTGTACCGTGTCTCATCTTCTTCGTCATCAATATCTCTTTTCCTCCTAAAGTTTTGTGAAGGACAATCTGGTGTTTCATGGTCATCCCATTCTCCACAAAATCTACAATATACTATATTTATTATTGTTGTTGTTGTTTTCATTTTTGCCTTCATTACGGCAGCTTACCTTTCACCTTTTACTCTAGGGTATTCATTTCTCAAGTGACCTTCCCTTGTACAATATGAGCACCAAATATTAGGTCTTTGTTTTTGTGTATTCTCCTCCTACTTGGCCAAAATCACCTATCTTAGCTTTAATTGCTCTAGTTCCACTTTCAATTTCTCCATTTCCAGGTTTTCCTTCATCTTGTCTTATCTGCGCCAGGATTGAGACTCTATCCAGCAAGCTAGTGTCACTGCTTTTGCATATGTTGCAAATGTTCTTCCCTCCAGGGTGGATCTTATTTAAGGGCTTATTCCATAAATGAACCATTCTATCTTTTGCTTCTCAGTCCATGGTTCCTCCAACTTCCTAGTTGTCTCCTTAAATCTTTTATCAAATTCCTTTATTGATTCTTTGTCCAATTGCATCAAATCTCTCATCTTACTGACCCGTTCTATAGGACTATCCAGAACCCCAAATTTCTCCAAGAATTGTTGCTTGATTTCATCCCATTCCTTATCACTTTTGGACATTTCTTCCTATACCACTTCAATGCTTCATTCCGCAAGGTGCCTATAAAGTCAAACAACTTGATTTCATCCTTTATTACCCCATTCTAGCTCCAAATAGACTCCAAAACAAAAATGTGGTCTACTACTTCAATAGTATCCTTCTCAAATACTGGTAACTTAATAGGAATATCCATGATTGGTCTTCTCAATGTCTCTGATAATTTGCGATATGTTTCCTCTGGTCTACTCTTCCGGTTAGGCTTTCCTCTATCAACTCAGGTTGTTCTTTCTCTTCCCTTGTCTCTGTGTAGTCAACTATCAAAGTACTCTTCTCCTAAAACTTTTTCAAAATTACTCCGGATCTCTTTTGTTATGTCGGCTTCCTTGTTTGCTTGAATATTTTCCTCAATTAAAATTATTCTTTCTTTATATGGCACTTGAGGTGACTCATGGTCTAGGGGTTGTGTCTCTTCACTGAATCTCTTCAAATTAGGGGATACTCTTCTATTTGTCAATGACATCATGTCGACGTCAAGTGATGATTGAAATAACCTTCTGAAATCCTCAGAACTCCTCTCAGTGTTTACAACATCTTCTCCTCTTCCTCTAATCTTCTTTATGCTTTGGAAAAATAGCTCCTCTATGTATACTTCATCCAAATTCAAAATTCCTAGTGTTAATTTAGAATTTCTAGCAGTCTGCGGCAAGTTTAAGGCTCGGTGAAACCCTAGTTCACCTCTTTCTTCCTTGTTCCTTCTGCTTTCCTCTTTGACAGCACCCATAGTGGCGCACTCAGTAGCATCCTCCATGATGCTCTCTATTTATTCTCCTTCTAATCTCCTTTCTTTGGTAGCACCCACAATGGTGTGCACAATGACATCCTCCATGACACACTGGTCTTCTTCTTCCCTTCCGGTAGCACCCTTAATGGCATGCACCACGAATTGTTCCTCTTTTCCTTCCACAACTTCTATTATTATACCTTTTCTAATCTCTTGTTCCTTTTCCATCCTTCTATAGTAATGTTCCTAGCATTCCTAAGTTTGCTTCAATCTTTCTTCCCTGCTTATCTACATTTCAGTTTTGATGTCTTCGTTGATCTCTCTTTACTTCTACTTCTCTCCTTTTGCCATGGGTTTTCTTGATTTGGTGTTCCATTAGTCCTTTTATATCCCATGGTATCTATTAGCACCTATAATTTTAGCAAATTCTCAGTGCTTGACATCATTTTATTTGATGGTTTCAGTTGAGTTTCAGACCCCATGGCACTTAGCATGCTCCTAACTTTTGAGATTGAAATTTCTCAATCTATGATTTGTCAAGAGAAATCCTTTGGTGCAAAGTTTTTATGGGTTATCAGGAGTGTGTGTGCCAGTTTGCCCTAGGATTTGTTTTAATAGGTTTTTCAATCTGTCGCCACTTCAGGCCGAGTTTGTAAAGTCCCATAAAAAAGTTCAAATTTCCTAATTTTGATGACAACCTAATTGTTGATTTGCCTTCAAATGTTCCTAGCTCTATTTTGTGGCTATCTGAGGTGTCCTTGTGTGAAAATGAAAAATATTTAAAAACTAGGCTCTCGAGGGCCCAGTTTACAAAGGAGGTCCCAAAAATCATTTGGCAATGCAAATTTTGAGGAAATGGGTATTGTTCTAAATAATTGATTATGGCCCTATGCAAATTTTCACGACCTCTAGATGTCCCGTGTTCCTGCAGTGAAGATGTGTCATTTGTCCGGAAGAAGAAATTGATTATTTGTCAATTTTCTTAAGTTGGAAAATGCATTTTTTAATGTTTTGAATGAATAAATATTATAAAATAAATATTATATTATAATGTTTATACTTTGCAAACAAAAAAATAAAGGCAAAAATGGGTTGAGCGCACAGCCACTCTGCTTTCCTTCCTCATGAGTGTGCTGATGCAATGGGCCTTTTCCTGGGTAGATTTTTGGTCCAGATCATTCATGGACTGGTTGATTTGGTATGCTATCATCTTTGGAGGTGTTTCTGGAGCTTTTTTGGTTAGATTTGAGAAGAGATTTTTTGCAGAATGAAGATCATTTACGTTTTTGACTTTACAACAAAGTTTTGGGGGTTTCTTTGGGCTCAAAATTGCTAATTCATGGTCTGAAATCATCTACCAACCATTCCTAATGCTTGGGCATTGATTTTAATTATGTTTGGGATGTGTTCTAATTGCCAGCATTAGCAAAAACGCCATTGCATCAAGAAAAACAACCCAACATGAAAAAGAAATCATTTGGGCAAATGAAGTATAATGTTTTTTATGGTAAATATCATAACATAAACATTATTATTATAATGTTTGTGCAAAATAGAGGCAATAGAGGGTTGAGCACACCAGTGCACAACCCGCTCCATCCTTTTCCCCAAAGCTTGTGCTAGGCTTCTCATTGGCTAGTTTGGTCAAAATTATTTTGTGGAAAATATTGTAAAATAAATATTATTAAACATGATGTTTATACCTTAATAAAACAAAGGTATTTAAAAGGTTGAGCACATCAATGCACAACCCATTCCACTCTCCTCTCTCAGGACTGTGATGGTGTGATGGAGCCACCAATGGAATGTTGCTCACGTTTGGAGGCTTTGGGCAAGAATTTGGAGCTATTTTTTAATCTGTTTGTGGCCATTTAGCTTCTTAAAACTTGTCTAGGATCATTCCAATGCCTGGAGAGTAGTTTAAAATGGTTCCAACAGTTGCATGGGGAAAATGGAATAGTAAAATACAAGCAGCTGGAGCTTTACAGTCTCAAGGAAGAAATTGAACAAATCAAATAACAGGATTTGACAATCTTCAAGGAGGAAAATAAATTTCAAAGGTAGTATCAATCTTAGTTCAATGGACCAAGTCAATTGTAAAAAACTTATTACCAACAAGGGCCAATCAAAATCAGAAATGCAAATTCCTAAGTTACAGATATTAAATAAACATAATTAAAAATTTGTAGTGGGAAGTTTTGGCCAACATAATTTGTTTTTCTTTATATATGACTTCCAAAAGTTGTAGTACGGGGATTTTGGGCTTTGGATACAAGGTATCCATGCATTTGGGAAATTGCTTTCTATAGGAGGAGGTGACTAGACTCTAGGTTGTAGAGACATATTTTGCTTTGTAGATGAATAAATTTTTGAATGACATTTTTCTTGCCAGATTGAGTTATATAAAAACACTTGTGTGTGTTATCTGTGATTGTCTCCTTGGGTATGAGCATTTTTCTTTTGAGTGAAGTTGTTAAGGGTTTCTAATATCATCAATATACATTCTCTATATTGCATGTTTGGCTTGTTGCATCTGTTTGAGGAATGGATTAAATTGCTTTGGATCAAATATGAGGGGAAATGTGTTGTATCAAGAGATTAGTGAAGAAGAGTCACAAGTAATACCTTTTCTTGGACATACTATTATTTTGGGTCCTCTGGATATGAAGTTTTATTGTCATAAGGGAGCATTTATACTGCTGGGTTTGACTCTGTTGCCCTGATAAAGCATCGATATGAGGAGAATTTTCCCAAAGGTCTAGGAAAGCTAATAATTTAAAGACAAATCATTTGAATAATTTTATTTTTGTGTTTTGTTTTAGTTTAGGTCTTGCATATTCTCTGATTTCAACTGTGCAGATAAATCAAGAGTATTGTCAGTCTGATTTTAATCTTACACATCTTGATTTGCAGACATGAGAACATATCTGCCTAGTTGTAATAAAGAATATATCTAATACTATTGTGATAAGGGATACCCTCTAGGTTTGGTAGAGCCTGACGTGTAGGGGAGATAGGTGAAAAACAATATCCCACTTTATTGGCCAAGTCTCTTCTTGAAATCTAAGCACAAGAAGTGGCAAACCTTTAGGATTCAATGCATGCAGATTTGAGAACCAAAAGTATCCTTGTTTGAAGAGTCACATCATTTGAAAGATCCCTGTAGATCCTACTCCCTTTCCATTTTTCATCCCCTTAAATGCCTACCCCCTCTCATAGAGGTAGGAACTTAAGGAGACCCAAATTTCTCCACAAATTAAAAATTTTCTCTGCCACCCTAGTCTTCTCTTCTTTCTGGTACTCCACACTACTTCTTTGAATATTTTTCCCCTTTACTCTTTAACTACTCTCTTCCAGGGTCTTGGAAATGAAACCAAATGTTGGCAAGAAATGGGGAGGGATACTGGTCCAGAGATCCAATCCTCAGCCAAGTCTTTGTAGTCAGTTTATACCCTAGTCAAGTAGTTAGAGATTGATAGCAAAATATCAAAAATAACATATGCAGAGTATCATATACATATCATAACAATAAGACACCAATGAATTATTAGATACCAATAGATCTCCATTTATGTATACGTAGCAACCAAACATCATACATCCATTATTTGGCAGGTCTAGGTCTCTGCCTCACCATCCTACATACATGTTTTATCTGACTTCTATTCTATCCTATCTTACTTATCTTATCCTGCATATATTTTGTATCTATTACATATAGGGATGTCTCCTTTAGCATATTACGTTGGTTCCCAGCTCCCAGTTGGTTCTGCTCCATGCCCTGTATCCTGCTGACAAGCACAATTTACTATGCTACATCTACAATGTGCATTGTAATGTCTACTTGGTGAATCAATATAAGACACATTCTTGTTTCTTCTTTGCAATCTATCTCCTATCTCTTTTGTATGCTTTAGGAAACCTAACAAGTTTCGAAGTGCACATTTCTTGCACTTGTATTAGGGATTAGTTAGTTTGTCATCTAAAAAATGCATTAATTTTTTTTGTTATAGGTTGTTTATGATAAGAAATATTTCTAACCTGGTATGTGGGGTTTGCAAATTAGGAGAGCATAACTAAGAATAGTTGCATTTTCAAGAACTAGAAGGCATTTGAGGGTCTAAAGCTTTGCCAAGGTAGAAGCCAGGTAAATTAGACTCATCCAAATTGGAGTTGTATTGCCATTGTAGTCCTTTGTCCTGGGCTAACTCTATTTCTATAGGATTAGGCATTGATATCTATTAATTGCATCTAATCCAACACCTCAAACTTACAAATGGTAAACATCTACATAAGGTATAATTTATTTGAGCTCTATATGTATCCATGGAGCTAAAAGATGTAAGGTATAGGCTTAAGTTCTTGCAAATTCATCATCCCTTTGCCTAATTAGAATGAAGATAAGTTGTTTTATAAGTTATTTGTTCACAATTCTTTTCAAGGTACAAAGGATCATACCAACACATGTTGAATATTAAATTCCTTGCTTATACATCTTTGAATATGTCAAATATCTACATATTTAGGGTCTTTAGCTACAAATTTATGTGAAACTAGCACAATATGAGTTAATGATAGTAAATTAGACTTGTGCATTGTGCCAATCAGACCTAGTTTCTCCTTTGTAGTAGTTTTTGTCAATGATCTTTGTTTTTTGAAGACCCTCATAAGGATTACCCTCCTGAGTCTTCTAGAGCTCAAAGTGTAGAAGATAGGTTTGAGTCTTGTCAGTTGGCTCTTTCTTGTCCTTGGTTTAATCATAGGGTTGTTACTTAACTTGGATCAAATTGATCCCCAACCTAGGTGTTGTCATCTCTTAAAGCTAAGGGTAACATGATAAAAAACCAAAATAAAGAAGATAGAAGAGAAGAGACACCAATATATCTTGGAAAAAACCTAGCCTCCAAAGCATCAAACCAATCTATTATTTATCAAAATTAATATTTACAATACAATATTATATAGGTGTGCCAAGATCTTCTCAGTCAAGTTCCTATACCAATTTGAGCCACGACAGTCAAACAATCACACGCTCTTTGCTACAAGTTGTATTAAAAACATAGAAAGCAAAATAAATATAGAAATAAGAATGAACACGAAATGGATCCAATAGTATGAATTAATATTACCTCACAAAATGGAGATGTACATATATAGGAGAAAGGAAGTGCAACTACCACCTAGAATTATGGTGAAGGAGCCTAAGAATAGGCAAGTAACTCCCACTAACTAAGACTGGTGGCATTCAAACTCCACAAGACTAGCATGCTAACTTCATGAGACTAGCTAGCTAACACCATGTGACTAACACACCTAAGCAAGCTTAACTCCAAATAGAGGAGTAATCCAAGCATAATCTATGCATAGGAATAATCTACAATAAATAATATCCTACACTAACACCCCCTTAAGCGTAGCTTAGGTGGGTAAAAATAAACTAGGTCTTGACAACTAGGTGTAATGAGGTACATGTTATCTTGCAGGATTGCACCCATTATGCAAAGCTGTGAAGCTCAGCAATCCTATGTAACATGGGATCAAACTCAAGTTGTGGGTGACCTATGGTGAGCTTGAACCTCAGGATTATGGGTTGGTTCCCTTATAATTTTCAAATGGGTTAATGACTTTGCAGGGAAAGGGTTGAAAAGTCCTACTAAAAGCGCTAAAACTGTAACTTAAAAAGTGTGGTGACGCACCTAATTTGATGGAAAAATTTAACTCTAACTCACAATAAATCTCAGAAAATCTATCCACACAATTCACTTTGGCAATATGGTCACAAAAATGTTTCTAAGGGAGGCTGGAAATAACTTTCTTCTTAGAGGAAAATAGGGTTCTCATAGCTTGAAAGAAAAACTATTCTAATTGCACAACCTAAGACCTATGATTTTTATTGTTATTCAGTACATGCAAGTATAAATGAGACAATGATTTTAAAGGTTCTGATATTAAACAGAATAAAATCTCATCAAATCATTCATAAAGACAGCACAAATGAGAATGTAGACACTTGATTCGACTAAAAAATAAAGGAACACTTGCATAAAAATGACAAAGAATAAAACCTGTAACCTGCGGTAATGTATTAATCTACAAAATTGAGTTACAAACACTCTTTCTCTCTGCAATGTGTAAGAGAGCAAAAGGCAAGAACTAGAAAAACATAAGTTTTTTTCACAATATATAATCTACTCTCAAAGAGACCTAGAAAGGTCAACTACAGTCAATCGCCTCTAAAAATAATCTCTCCAAAACTGATCCACGAGCAAGCATGAAAACCACTAAAAAATAGGGTCCTAACTGTAGAAAAAGAAGCCAAAATAGCTTCAAACTGCTCCTCAAACTCAGTTTGACCAAGTTGTGGGCCAAACTCTTCCAATTTTGCCGAAAAACCATGCAAATGATCCCAAAATGGCTTAGTTAACTTCATCTTCCAATTTTGCATGATTTTGGGATGAGAAAATAATGTGAGCAAGGAATAAAGTAATCAAGATGATTTACTTTACTGTGTTACAAATTTGTTCAATTTTTTGAATTTTACAACTTTGTCACAAATAATAATGTAATTTATAATTATATTACTTTATTATTTGTTTACATTGTTTTTAAGTTGCAAAGTCATGCAAAATTGAGGGATATCTGTCTTAAAAAGGTTTTAAAACAAATGACAACTCCTTATATCTCCCCCTTTAATTTGCACAATTACATTAGGCATCCTATGATGATGCAAAAAATAAATAACCTCCATGCATGCAAAAGTTACAAAATATCCCTATTTTACTCCCTTATGTCTCCCATGAATTAATGATCCCAAATCATATTTAAAACTCAAAGCATCACTCCTTATGACTCCCATGCAATACATACATCACACTCCTTGCATTATTTCTTTTACATTTGAAAGAAAACCCTTATGACTCCCCATATCATTATGCATCATCAACTCATAATCAAAAACTCAAAGTCAATACAACTTATGACTCCCAAGTAATCTCATACCATACCTTACCATTATTATCATCTTTGTTGACTTTAAGGAAATCAAAAAAGAAGTAATAGCAACATGACCCCACGTGCTTCATAATCTCCTCACTTGAATATTAGGTATGATGAATACAAGGTTTTTTATCATGGCTTTTCTTTAGATAGCAATGATCTTTAAATAAAACAAAGTAAAAAAAAAGCTCAAATTTGAGATAGGGTAGCGACCCAAAAAGAGAAGAAAACCCTAAACATATTGTCATTTTGTCATTCTTTTCTCTTGGTCTTCATGCTCTACCGCCATGGAGACTAGGGTTTGAGGTCAAAACCCTCAATTCTCTACTATTATGAAGTTCTTTCCTTGAAGATCTTGCAAGGGAAACAAGGGGTAAGTCATTTTGCCACCATTTTGGGTATTGATTTCCATTTTTCTGAAGCAATCTGGCCTTTTTGGGACACGACTGAGGCTAAATCTTTGATGCATTTTGTCTTTTTATATCTTGTGTTGACATACTCTAAAAATGTGGTGAGCTGCCCATCCTTCAAGTTCTATATTCTCCTTTATCTTTTGTTGAAAAAATGCTCTGTTTGAGCTCCAGAATTCCTTCCTTATGCAAAGTTGTGACTATGAATTGTATTTTTCACCCTGCATGATATATACTCATCTCTGTCTTACGTTTGGCATTATCTTTTTGATCATGACTACATTATACCTTGATGGCACTTTGTTCTCTACATATTTTATGGGTTGTGGGCCTCATATGTTTGATTCTTCATCATTTCTGAGTTTACTAAACCCTCATGAGCTTGAAACTCACTATTTCCTCCGTATCTGTGATTTTCCTCATGCAAATTTATATGGGGTTTTGATATATATGAAGAAGATCTCAGGCTCGAACTGTTGGTTTGTATCACTTTCATGGCAAGGATTAGCATTTTGTATAAGCAATACACAAAAACTAGTAGTCACTGACATGTACTTTCATCCTTAAACCAATGCTTGGCCCTCTCTCTTTTCTTATGAAACCCTAGCTAGGGTTTTGAGACTTTGGCTTTCGTGACTTGTGGGGTTTGTAACAAATATGGCATTCAACACCCTCGACATGACTATGGCAATGATTTACTTACTCTGAGGGCTTTAATCCTACACATGACTGTGTGTTCACTATGAAGCACCTTTCACCTTTTTTAGAAATAATGTTCAATGGCGTTTTGGTGACAGTTAGCTTTAAGAGAGAATAGTGGTCTTTCTCCTTTCTATTGTTCCTTTGCATATACCTATATGTGATCATACTTTGTGAAGGCAAAATGAAATAAGTTATGAAATATAAGTTGTTCTTATTTTCATTTCTTGTAGATGGACAAAATAAAATATGCCTTTGCTGCTCCAACTTGACTCACATGTACCTTTTCTGCTGCTCCATCTGTACTTCAAACATACATACTGTATTGTATCTTTATGCATATTGTCTGTAGATGAACACAACATAATGTCTCTGTTGTTCCATCATTTTACTTTCATGCACTCTTTCTGCTGCTCCATACTTTATCAATGGCATTGGTTATTCATAACAGTTGGGATTGTTTGACTATGTAGTGTATCTTATGAGGTTGATGTGGCAGCTAGCTACAAAAAGACTGTGATCTTTTCTCGTTTTACTGCTCCACCTGTACTTTGCAAGGTTGTTCCATATGTTGCTCCATCATGGTTGTCTTCACAAGATTAATTAAAAACATAGATTCAGATGTTCAAACTTTACTCACCATCTTATGCTATATTATCTTGCATTTTGTTATCTCTGTCAAGTCTTAAATTGTTAAGGGCCTTCTTATATGTAGTCATTTACTGCTTGTCTAAATGTATGTGCAGTCATGTGACTGTCGTCCTCTATCCTTTGCTGCTCCTTTTTTATCACCATGTACAATTACATTTATGCATCCCATGATGATGCAAAAAAATAAATAATATCCATGCATGTAAAAGGACCTCCTCCATGCAAAATACATATCCATCATGCATTTTCATTAACTATATGCATTATTTCATCCTTATGGTATCACTATCACCTTCTTGCCTTTGTTCTGACTCATGACTGCCACTGTATTCCTCTTCATGGTATTGCACTAAATTATATCTTTCATCCAAGAGAGAGAGGTGATTGTTTGCTATTTGAATACATATATTGGCTTGTATGAAATAGTGGACAGTCATTTATGATGTATCTATAGCAATCATTGTTGATTCTCTGCTCTCTCTCTATACCTATGATAGGGATGCTCATGGAGGATTTTGACTATCATTGTACTTTGAAAAATTGATTTCTTGTAAGATATTCCATGATCTTGACAGTGATAAACTATACTATTTCTTGAGGTTTAGTATCATTGTCATGATGTAATTTTGAATTTCTGATAGCTGATTACTGATTATTGCTGCTGCATAAAAGTGTGTTGTACTTTTTGAAGTTCTGATTGTGTGTATGAAAATATTTGGAACCCAAAGCTTCTAACAAAACTTTTGTTTGTAGGTGTTCTGGAGCTCAACTGGATGGAGGGAGATAGCAACCAGCTCAACCACAGGATTCGTCATTCATAGGCAGTGATGGGTCCCTCCTCTTTTCCTATGCATTTCTTGTTCTTCAAAAGTAAAACTTACTTTTATGTTGCATGTTCCAATTACTCCCATGGCTTGTGTGGGCCATATTTAAACACTCTTTTGAATACAATCAGTTATTTCACTTTATGCAATGATTTATGTATACTTTGCTTTATGAATCAAATGCATAGCATAAAACAACTGATCTTTATTTCAAACATGTGTATAAAACATGACGTATAATTTGACAGTTTATAAATACCTCTTTTACTTGCACTGAAACATAATGAATAATCAGCAACTGAAACATGAAATCTATTAATTCTCTTCATTCTTTGAATGTTTGCTTTCTTGTCCGTAAATAATTTCCCTTACCAGGATGATGTAACAACTCAACTAGAGCTATTACATGATTTTGATAAGTGATTTTGTACTTGTCTTTTGTCAAGACATCAGACATTGACTGGATGATCCTACATAAGAAAAAAAAAATGTACCCCCTCTAAACAACTAATGTTTAGGCCTTGCTAAATTAGGTGTGAACATAATTTAGTAACATTACCTAGGTATAATTCTATCTCTCATAAATTGGAGAAATGAAGAAAATCCAATGGGAAAAAACTACTCCCTAAAAGAGAGAAAAAGAAGTGAAGAGGGCTAGAAGTTCTCCCTAAAGATGATGCTACTACTGAAGTAGACCACACCCCAAGAAGAGCTCGTAAATGAATGAACTTGATCTTAGTAAAAGGATTGGTGAAGATATTAGCAACATGCTCTGAAGACCAACAAAATGTTAAGTTGATGATCTTCCCATGAATAAGCTCTCGAATAAAATGCATGTGAATCTCTATGTGTTTGGTCTACTATTACTGGAATGGATTCCTACATATCTGGATGGTGCTCTAGTTGTCATAATATATGACTATGGGTTATTTGAATGGAATGCTAAACTCAGTGAGAATGCCCTAAAGCCAAACAACCTTGGTGGTTGTGTTGACAACTTCCTTGTACTCTACCTCTATGGATGATAAAGCAATAGAATTTTGATTTTTTCTAGGCCAACTGATAGGACTATAACCTAGTGGGAAATTGTAACTTGAAGTGGGCTTGCGATTATGAGTATTGACAACCAAATTTAAATATGTGTAACCAATCAAGTCAACCTCTATGCCAGCTCGATAATGAATCTCAAATTTGAGAGTACCTTGAAGGTAGTGAAGGATCCTCTTAGCTACTTTCCAGTGTAGCTCATGAGGTTCCTACATGAATCTTGAAACCATGCCTATGGCATATGAAATATCAGGCTTGGTGTGAGTCATATAGATGAGACTGCCAACAAGTTGTCAATACAAAGTTGCATTGACCAATGGTGTAGTATAGTCAGCCTCAAACTTGACTCTAGATAGAAAGGAAGTCGAAGATGGCATACAATTAGTTATGTGAAATCAAGCAAGTAGATCAAGAGTATACTTGGGTTGCGCAAGAGTGATCCCTAAGTCAGATTATGAAATCTTAATGCCAAGGAAGTAATGCAATAAACCCAATCTATCTTATAGATCTAACTTCACTATTGCAATAGAGGATGAAGAGTTCCCAATGATCAGAAGATCATCAACATAAAGAACCAGTACCAATAGAGAATTATCCTGCCACAAGAGATATACATTAGCATCTGAATGGCACCAAGTGAAACTTGAATCTAGGAGGAAGGAATACATCTTGGCATACCAAGCCTAAGGGGCATGTTTGAGGCCATAGATGGATTTCCTAAGTCTGCATACTAAGGATGAATCCTGAATGAACCTTGGTGGTTGCTCCATGTATATCTCCTCCTCAAGGTCTTTGTGAAGAAAAACACTCTTCATATCCATCTAGTGCACATCCAAACCATGTGATGTGGCAATAGAAAGTGTAAGTTGGATCAAAGTAATTTTGGCCATGGGTGTAAAGGTCTTTGTGTAGTCGATGCCAACAACTTGTGAAAACCCCTTGGAAACCAATCATGCCTTGAATTTGTCAACCGACCCATCTGCTGTAAACTTAGTCTGATATATCCACCTACATCAAACCATCTTCCTTCCCATGGGAACTGAAGTCAAGTCCCAAGTGTGATTTCTAATTAAGGAATCATATTCCTCATGCATAGTATTATCCCACTTAGGTATGTGTGATGCCTCTTAGAATGTATGTGGATTGGATTGGAGGTTGAAGTACATAAGGCATGTGGCCCACTCTGATAATCTAACTATGTCTGTCATTTGTTGGACCCCCTACCCAAGTGCTTGCACTCTGAAGTGTCTACCTAGCCCAAACAGGGTTGGATATGGGTGAGTGAGGTGTTAAATCTTCATCATCCAAAACATGTCTAGAAGTGGATGAAGATGACTCCCCATCACTATCCTCATTGTCAAAACTAGAAGAAGAAGAAGACTTGGCCTCTAGAATCTATTGTGGATGGTTTGAGTCATCAGAAGAATTATCAAATCCAAGTGAGTCCAAAGTAGAAGGAGAAATGTCAAGTATAGAGTCGGTGGGACTCTCTTGAAAATTAATACTCCTCTCAATGAATTAACGATGTGTGGTCGGGTGGAGTAGGTGATAACCTTTTACACCATCTAGATAACCTACAAAGATGCAAGGTTTGGATTGAGGTTCCATTGCCTTATGATTCTTCTTTGGTATACGTGTCATGCTTGAAGATCCAAAGACCCTGAAGTGCTCAACTAATGGTTTTTGACCTGTCTAAGATTCAAAGGGAGTGATTCCCTTCAAGGATTTGTGAGGAACGTGGTTCTGAATGTAACAAGTGTGGTTGACTACTTCTACCTAGTACTGTGATGTAAGGTCCTTGGAGTGTATCATGCAGTTAACCATCCCTTTTAAGGATTTGTTCTTTCATTCTGCAACACCATTATGTTGGGGAGTATAAGGAATTGTGTGCTACAAGTCTATCCCCTCTACTATACAAAACTACTCCAACTTGTTGTTGACATACTCATCCCCCTTGTCATTCCAAAGAACCTTGATGACTTTTCCTAACTATGTTTTAGCAAGAGCCTTGAAGTCTTGAAAGTTGTCAAAGACTTCATATTTCTACCAAAGGAGGTAGACTCATGTGTATCTAGAGAAGTCATCTATGAAAGTGAGAATATACTTTTCCTTAGGGAAAGATGGATGGGGGAATGCCCCTGATACATCATTGTGAACAAGCTCCAAAGCTTGTGTATCCCTCCAAGATTTGTCTTTGTCAAAGTTTTCTTCAGGATGCTTCCTAAGGGTGCAACCCTCACAAAGACCCTTAGAAAATCTAACTCTAGGCAATCCTATGACCATATCCTGCTGACTTAGTTGCTCAAGGTAGTGGTAGTTAAGGTGGTCAAACCACTCATGCCATAATTTGCTAATTTTGTCTGAATGAGTAAAAAGTGCTATAGGAGAAACATTAGGTGCAAAGTGAGAGAAGGTGTATAACCTAGCTTGGTGATCTACCCTTCCAAAAGCTACTAGATTGTTGTTGTGCAACTCTGTAATATCAACTAAGTCTAGAGAGAAATGAACTCTCACACCCCTCCCTATGTGAGTAATTTGATACATTGATGGGAGATTATCTAAAAGATAAGGTACACTTAGAACATTTGTGAATGTTCCACCTTCAATTTCAACATACCCTCTCCCTACAACTAGTGCTAGAGTGTCATCACCCGAAGTGATAGAAGAGATGCTGTAAGGCTCTAAGGAAGAAAACTCAACCTGTGAAGAACCCATGTGGTGCGAGGCACCCGAGTCAGTGATCCAATACAGAGTTAATGAAGATGCAACTGCAACTAGAGCCTTGCCTTAGATTTCTCTTTACCTTTTTCCTTTTCCTTAATAGATTATTGGGTTGATTAATATTGTTTGATAGATTTAGGGAGCCCTATGTTGTTCTTCTCAAGAAGATGTGAGAGGTGGTCAATCTGCTTCTTCATACATTTGTACTCATCATGCCCAAGTTTCTTGCAATAGGCACAATTAACTTTTTCTTTCTTAGGTTTCCCTTGGTTTGAAAAGTTTTGAGTGTTATGTTTGGAGGACTCAATTTTCTGATCTTTCTTTGTTTCCTTATCCTTTTGATTGTTTTGTTTCTTCCCTTTGTTGTTTGAAGTTTGTTGTTTCCCATTCCTGATAGTGAGGGCTTGAGGTTTTGAAGACTTCAATGTTCCCATTTGTATTAACATGTCTTGCTCCCTAGTCAAGTTGGCAATAAAGTCATTTAAAGAAAGCATTTTCCGTGTGGCTCCAAGACCACTTTTGGTGGAGTAGAAGGTAGAGAAAAAAATAGAATAATCAAGAACTAATTTAGAGAGTACAGAAAGAACAAATTGATCATCCTTTTTGTCTATTCCACATTGTTTTAATTATAGCCTTAGAGATTTAAAATTAATGAAAAAGTCCTCTAGGGTGTCAAAGGTACTTGGGCTCAAACTTAAGAGCTCATTCTCTACTCATGACTTCTCATTTTATCCAACTTCCCAAATAGTTTTTCTAATGCAAGCCAAACTTCATTAGGTGTTTTCAATGCTTTTATATGTAAGAGGAGTTTGCGAGATAGAGTAAGACACAAAAACTTGAAAGCTTGATCACATTTCTTATACCACTTTACTTTAGCATCATCATTAGTTGGTTCAATTTCAGTGCCCATTATTACTTTATACAAACGTTTATTCTTTAGCATAAGTTATACTTTAAGTTTCCAATCATGATAGTTAAAGGGTGTTAAAGATGTGATTGATTGATGTGAATCTATTGTAGAAAGTAAATGATGTTGTAGAAATAGAAGGGAAATATAAATGCAGAAGGAAAGTAGGAAATGCACAAAGACACAACACACAACACCCCCCTTAATCCAATGTTTTGAACCATCCCCAAATTTTGGTACTTTATAGTTTTAGTGCAAGGTGCAAGCATGAAAAATGACACTTTATAATTTTAGTGCATAGACATTCCCAATGGAACAAGCATGAAAAAATAACCACTTCTGAAAAAAAAAATGGCACTAATCTGAGTTACCTATCAAAAGTTACAAGGGTTTTAATTTTCAGCTTTTAATCTATTTTAATTTGCACTCCAGAAAATAAATTGACTCCAAAATACATACTTGAAGATAGGCTAAACTTAAGCATCCACTAGTAGATAGCCAATATTTAAGCCCCCCATGTGACCATACCATATGACTAGGGGGCTAAGGTGTATGGTGATCTCCCCTCCTTTCTCTGCTTATGTCATGTGAGCGTAAATGTTGATGTTAGTAAAGAAAGGGTGATTTATGAATAGTTCTCTTCTATGTTGTCTTGAATTTGACGTCTATCTAGCCATCGTACCTTTGCATATAGAGATCTATGTACAAGTTCCAACAGGCTGATTTGCATACACAGATCTTCATGCAAATTTCAACAGGCTCAGATTTTCAGTCATGAGCCCAAAAAATCTAGAAAAACCCCACAAAAACCCAAAAAAGATTTATGCGGTTGCCTTCTATTTTGGCATGATTTTCAATGCATTCTACACTACCCCTACCAAAAAATAGCCCCAAAATTTGATTGTCTCATAATATGGCCAAGTTTACAATCAATTCATAGGTTTTGTCATCTTCTAGTTCTAACAATGCAATCCATTTTGCGTGAAACTACTTTATGTTAAAACCTAATATGCAAATGATTATACAAAAACACCACCACACACAACAAATCCAATTCTAAAGTGTTTTAAGATTAAAAAACTAGTAGTAATTATTGAACTAGGTAATAGAATACTAGATTGGCTTTGATACCATATAGGAGTACACCAAGATCTTCTGGATCGAATCTCTATACCGATTCAAGCCATGACAATCAAGCAATCACACGCTCTTTGCTACAAGTTGTATTAAAAACACAAAGAAAAAGAAATACATAAATAAGAATGAACACTAAATGGATCCAATAGCATGAATTGATATTAGCTCACAAAATGGAGATGTACATATATAGGAGAAAGGAAGTGCAACTGCCACCTAGAATTGTGGTGAAGGAGCCTAAGAATAGGCATGTAACTCCCACTAACTAAGACCAATGGCATGCGAACTCCACAAGACTAGCATGCTAACTCCACATGACTAGAACACCTAAGCAAGATTAACTCCAAATGTAGGAGTAATCCATGCATAATCCATGTGTAGGAATAATCTACAATAAAAAATAAAGATAAATAATATCCTACACTAACATATTAGGCTCTTGCTTCCATGGAGATCAACATGCTCTTACTCTGGTAGAAAACTAATAGCATAGCCTTGCAAAAGAAAACTATTTTCCTCTCTTAATCTCCATCTCAAGCATCAATATATAACTAAAATCAAAACTACAAATAGAAATTGCCTCATCCAACTTGAGTGTCGACTATGATCTTATCCACTTTTTTGTAACATGCTCATGCGAACTAAAGATCTTTCTTAATTTCCTCCTAGTCCACACTTAACTCCCTCTCTTCATGCTCTTTCCAATTTAACAACTCTTTTACACCTTACAAGTTGTCATAGTTGCATTTACCAACTTCCATGACACTAAGTAATAACTAGCATATTTATATTTTTTAAAAATATATCTAAAATACATCAAGAGATGTCCTTCTCGAGGTGCCTATTACATTTATATATGACAAATGGATTAAAAAATAGGTGCCTTGAGAAGGATATCTCTCGGCATATTTTAGATATATTTTTAAAAAATGTTTCAAACAACATGTGAAATTTGTGCAAAAATCACTAAGAATCTTTTTTACAAATTTTTTAAGGGAAAAATAAAAAATCTCAATACTTAATACAAAAAGAATTCCTCCTACATAGCCTTCGAGTTGACATGGTTCATTGCCCCACTGTTGCTAAGAAATAATAAACTCATCATGAGCATACCCATTACACACCAATATAGGATTGCTAGTTATACATTCTCTAAAACAATTCTAGTTTCCTAAAAGAGGATGAATATTTCTATTTATTCTTAAAATCTCACTTCTTTCCTACTCAAATATTAATCATTTCTTTTTTATTTATTAATTTTTCTTATCACACCTCTAATCATTCTTTTTCTATTTTAAAACAAAGAAAATATGAAACTGTCCTAAAAAAGAGTCATTACTATTTTTCTAAACACCTATTTCTTCTTCATATTCTAACACTTTTCTTCTTTCACATTTGTACCATTTAAATTGATTTTTAGTGCCTCTTTAAGGAAATAAAATCTGATTTTTTGTTATCATTATGAACAGCAAAATCATTATTGTTATCCCTTATATCTTCAACACCTTCCTACCATACAAACCATCATTTTTGGCAGCTGAAAAAAAAGATAAAAATGCCTCTGTTCATGTAAAATGAAACGGCTTTTATTCTAAATCTTAATGCCACTAAAATAAAACTATGAATTTTCAAATCGTTCCATTGTTACTATTTTTAGGTTTTTTAAATATTCCAATCTATTTTTAGGTTTTTCTTTACACGGAGTCTAGAATCTTGAGGCTTCTTTCTTCCACCCCATTATGACTGTAGAACACCTCTTAGCGTAATTACAATTTGTTAAAATTATAAACTACAAGTGACAACTAATGCCACTCTAGGGGGTGTAAAAATAAATAATTAAATAAATACTTCTAATATTAGAATATTGCAAGGTGTATGACACATATCCCAACACTAGGTACAAAAGATTTGAAGACGATAGGGTTAGATCTACAAGAAAAGATTTGAATCATACCATTTGGGCATATGTGAGGATCAGATACATAGCTATGAGATTCACCTAGGTTTGCACACAATCACCATTTTTATAGAGCGAAGTCAACTCAATTTGTTAGTCTCACATCTAATTTCAAAAATCAAGAAGCAATTGTCTATCACAATCTCATTCATCTACACTTCCAAAATATACATTTATTATTATTTTATTTGTATTTCAAATCGAATCTAATAAACTTTTCACCTCCCATGCCTAGCATAGCAAGTAAAAATAATATTCCTCAACACCATCAAGTCTTTCATTGTAGAATATAGGCATAGGCAAAATTTGTTTGTTGGTATAGAAGATTTGAAGACAATAAGGTTAGATCCACAATAAAATATTAGAACCATACCATTTAGGTTGAAATCACATGTGAGGATCAGATCTCTACCTACGAGAGATTCAACACACAATTACCCATTTTAAAGTTTATTTGTCTCGTATCTAATTTAAAAAATCAAGAAACAATTGTCTATCACAATCTAATTCATCTCCACTTCCAAAATATACATTTATTATTATTTTATTTCTATTTCAAATCGAATCTAATAAACTTTTCTATCCACAACTTTATCTAGAATTTACTCATTTACATTTATTCGTAGGAGCCTAAAGACAGAATTTATCTATTTACTTTTGTCTAACATGGGGCAAGTATGTGAAAACCTTAGGTGAGTAGGTAGGTAATCCAACCAATTGAAAAAATCATGTTCTACCAACGGACATGACCTTAAACAAGTGTTGTTAGGCTTTAATTGGTTGGTCCTCCATAATGTTTATCCACTTCCACA
Organism: Cunninghamia lanceolata; assembly: GCA_027924645.1. NCBI lineage: Eukaryota > Viridiplantae > Streptophyta > Pinopsida > Cupressales > Cupressaceae > Cunninghamia > Cunninghamia lanceolata. The sequence continues at coordinate 2,323,858 of BSBN01000887.1, forward strand.
CGGCATTAAAAAATTTGGAGGCAAGTTAGATGATGTGAAAAAATGGAATCAAACAGTTGGCAATTTGATGGATGCACAATGTACAAGATTGAGGGAGGGACCCACCACACTAAGGAATCACATGATGTAGAGAATACTCATTACCTTAGGTAGGGCCCACATGGGCTGGGCTTTGAAAGACATGATTGTTGGGGGGGTTACTAGTGGCCTCTATCATTACACCAAATGACCTCATTCCTAAGGCTTACACTTGTAAACCTTATTTCTTAAGCTAATTATTTTTTTAAGAAACCCTATGTGGTGAGGGGCCCACGCCTTGTCTAAAATGTCGTCATTTTTGTCAATAAAGTGAAAAAAACAAGATGGGAACCGAAGAAAAGGGATAAGGTGTCATAATTGTCTAGAACATGATGAACCGATTATTATAATATTACGTCCTCGCGGAACGGAAAATTAATTATGAATCAGTTGAGTCCCAGCTTTTGAATCCGTCGGGACATGGGGAGCACTTTGAAGCGGTTCGGGATTAAATTTGAGGGCCACCTAGGTATCGTATCATATCCAAATTTGCCAATTCTTTTACCTTTGAGTGTGACAACTTCAGTTGGCCTAGGTTACCATTTGATGGGGACTTGGTTGTAGGCATGATTTTTCTATAATGTTTTTGTTTTCATAATGTTTTGGATTACATTTTTAATTTATTATTAGGATAAAGACTTTAGTGTTTTAAGCAGTTTAATATTATAGTGCCTAGGTATAGTGTGTTGAATCTTGGATGAATTTGGTAGGAATGAAATAAATTATATGAAATATTTAAGAATAATTTAAACAAGTAAACTAAGCTAATAGACAAGCATAGTCATAAAAGTATTTTAAAGGTAAAAATATTTGTATGGAAATTAAATGTTTAAAAAAATCCTAAATTATTGAGTTGACATTGTAATAGTAAATATGTTAATCAAGTTTATTTTAAAATAAATAAATATAACTAGGTTTAGGTTTAGGTTTGATGTAGAATATGCAATGATAAATGATGCTTAGTGATTTGTTTTTTGTGTTCAATATTTAGTACTTTATTAGGTGACATCTATCGAACTGAAAAATTACTGTACATGTATGGTTACAAACCTAGCAATAAAGGAGCACTCAATGTATTATCACAATCATTATGGTTACAATAGATTTATAGCTCCCAATCCAAACCTTCTCTTAGGCTACCCCCACTATAGCTCCTACTTCCAATACCCCTCTTCCTACACTACCTAATACAACCATAACTTCTATACATATTTCTAATGTGGAGGTCTCTCTTATACAAGATGGATTTCTTGAGTCCATCTTTGGCATACCTCCATTGTTAGCCACTTTCACAAAAAGCTTTATTCTTTTAGCTAATGTTCCTCTTTCCTTCAATATTTCTATTATGGCCCACTTGGCCAAACTCTCCTTGAGATATCTTGATTAGGATAATTGTCTATAGGAAACTACCTATATTGACTGCATTGGTTAATTTTCTTGTAGGCATTCTTTTCCTACTCTCTCATTAATTGTTTTATGTTGTGCCCCTTGTTGTTCAATAATGATGGCAAGTCACACTTGTGCATGCATGTTCACACTTAGGGTTAGGAACAACATGCATATGTTTGTGTCTCTCTCCATTTTATACACTTCTTCCATTTGTTTGTTTATTCTTTTATGAGTTTTCTTATTTTTAGTGATAATATCTCCATTTGTTAACTTTCTTCTTATGATTCTAGGGATACTGCAATGCATCAAGGTGATTTTTTGTTCTTCATGTTGACCCAAAATTATAGTCTCCTTTTTTATCCCCTTTATCTTTTTTCTTCTATTTATGCATTGCCTCTCATGTGGTTTCTTCTATATGTTATCAACTTCTCTTTATGCCCTTCTTCCTATGATTTGGGGATGATGCAAAGCATCAAGGTTCTTTTTCCATTTCATGTTGACCCAAAAATTGTTAGGAATAGCATGCAAAAGATATCAATTAAATGCAGATAAAGATTAAACAAAGGAATGAAAAATACATAGAAATAAAACAGCAAGAGACAATTTTAACGTGGTTCACCCAAACTCGGGCTACATCCACCAACAGAGAATCCAATATTATTATCCAGCAAATAGAACGGATTACAACCAGTAATCTCATGCAACCCAAATTCACTACAATGTACTACAGATACAATCCAAATAGAAACCCTAACCCTTAGCCTTTTTTTATGAAGACTTATGTCGGTTACAAAAATAGGGTTTTTTTATGGCAGCCAATAGAAAAATATTTGTCGACGCCTTTATAAAATAATATGCAATTTTTGCTTTAGGGGCGCTGCCCCCAGCGACCCCCGCTAGGGGCGTTGCCCCCAGACCCCCATCGTGGGCTCCACCTCCAAGCCCCCACCCCCGGGCCCCGTAAGAGGGGCTCTACCCCCCCTGCACTCCCCCGTAAAATACTTTGGGGGGAAACCGTGCTGACAAAAGTGGGGAAAATTCAACCTCCGAGTCTGATTAGGCTCCATATAACAACAAAAATAACATGTCCTTTGTTAAGGGGCTCTACCCCCCCTGCACTCCCCCGTAAAATACTTTGGGGGGAAACTGTGCCGACAAAAGTGAGGAAAATTTAACCTCTGAGTCTGATTAGGCTCCATATAACAACAAAAATAACATGTCCTTTGTTATGTCCTTATTCCCACTACCTTTTTCTTCCTTTGTGTTGTGCTTTTTATGAATTTGGGGATGATGACACACAAATTTAACATAATTTGTGCCTCTCTAATATTCTTCCTCTTTATGTGTTCTCTTGTCCTCCCATATGCTTGTATGGATTTATATTTTAAGGACAATGCAAGTCATTAGGGTATTTCAACCTGACCCTTTGACATTGACCCAAATCATTGCCCCCTCTTATGTTCTCTCACATCTCCTTGTTACTCTATGCATCACACTCTATCTTACTTCTCCTCATGTGGTTCATTTCTATGTTCTCCTTCCCAATACCATGGTGACTCTACATCATGGTTACTAGTCCTTCATAATCATTCCTTATATCATGGTGACTCTATCAAAGACCTACTTTATATTATGGTGGATCCATCATAAACATACCTTATATCATGGTGGTTCAATCACAACCATACTTAATACCATAGTGTCCTCACCATACTCAAATCCATAACAAGGCAGATTCTTCATAGCCATATTTATCCTCTCATGCAAGCTCCATCATTACCTCTTCTTACAAGATTTCCAGTTGGAATGATCCTTTGTGGATCCCTTATTCTCTACCACACTTGACTTATCCAAAAAATAGAAAATAGTTTTGAATGTGTGAAACTTTTCTTTTGAGAATGTTTTATGGTGAACACTAATGTCTTCCTCTTATGTGCATTACAAATATGAATACAAGGCTCAAAATAGAAGACACTCAAATGGAAAAAAAAAACATAATTCCATGTTATCCTTTATCAAGTATTTTAAAAGCATCTTTCGTTTGCAATAGCATACATGATTCACTTTAGTTCACACACCTGCTTAAGTGGGAGTAATATAAATAGATGAAAACTACATATTTCACATGTTTTCTTCATGTTTTGATCCTATTTTTGAATTCATCACCAATAGATATAACTTGGACACTTTTTGACCATTTTTTAGCCCAAAACACCCAAAAACATGGCATTTCACCTAAGAATGACCCCTTGTACTATTGACACCCTATTCAACCCCTTCTTTCACTCTTGGGTCATCATGGACACCAATGCCCACCTAGAGACTAGTGCACATGTGCTAGTACACCCCACAAATTTGAAATTCATTTTTCCCACCCAATAGTCAGCTCAAGTTCCCAAAACCTAATCCTAATTACACTTACTATTTATGGAAAGCCACCATCATTACTACTACATGCACACACCATTGTTGCAATTACATCTACACTTCTAGGATCACACACCTCAACCACTTTCCTACTTTATGCTAAAACATCTCCGATAGGCACAAATATTCCACTTCCTTACATCTTCTTCCCCTTTTACCAATTCTATAAGGTATAAGATAGGTCTAATAGGTGCATAAAAGTATGCGTAGCATTCGACATTAGATTTTATCATTTACACAAAAGACACGAGTGTTCCATTTAGAGAAAAGTGTGCCCTTGCAATTCATAGGCATGCCCCTATAGGTCACAAACATGCCCCTACAAGTCATGAGCATGCCCCTATAGGTCATCAACATGCTAGGAAGGTCACAAGTTTTCCCTTTGGTTGCCAGCATGAGAATCTAGACATGACCATCTAACAAACTTTCTCAAAGGCTCTACACATGACTATGACCATTTCCAGTCATAGTCTTCTTCAACCTTTTGCAACTATTCTAGACATGCTTATCTTAACCCTCACTCTTTCCTTATTTATTGTTCAAAATCAACTCTAGTTTCATATTTTATGAGCTAGTAGATCTAAGATTGATAGATTGTTGTTATCTTTAGTTAAATTTAAATTCATAAGTAAATTAGGTAATACATAATTAAAAGTAAACTCTATTAGACATACTTGTTTGGTTTTTGTTATAGAAACATGTAAGCATAGGTAAATGTATAATGTTACCATGATAAACATTGATGAAGTGTAATCATTAAAAACATGTGAGCATAAGATGTAACATAGAACCATAGGCTAAGCATGTAACATAAGCATGATATTATAATATGTAAGCATAATAAGCATAAGTGAATATTGTGTACACATATAGGCACCATAAGATAAGATCATATGAGTAAATAAACATGAAATCAAGAATGATAGTCATACAATGTAAATAGTATAAACATATGAATCATAGGATAAGAGTGTGAGTGTAAAATCATCAAAATATAACAAAACAAATGACATGAAGGGGATTCCCCAAGTAGGAAACACAACACAACACATGAGAGACATTGTAATGCCCCAATCTTTCGCATGAGGCATTATCTCAAGACAACCAAAGATAGACCAATTTTTTTTAAGAATGACAGCATGTGTTGACACACAAACACACACAACCATGTGTCACATTCAATAGATACAACACTCACAAAACATCACCACCAATGCACTATGCATGATGATGCCAACAAAAGACTAACTAGGTTTCTATGTGCTTCAACATGCTTCCCAACACAAGAGATGGAATAACTATCAAAATACATCTTGTACTAGACAAATGGGCACATGGGTAGACTCAAGAGGTCGAGGGGAACAACTTTTGTATACAAAGTTTCCCTAAAAAAGTTTAGGAAATGCTTGTTGTCTAACAAAATTTAGACGACAATGCAAAGAGGACTACAACATTAGGGAGGACTCCAGTGCTAGGATTGGACACTAGCACCAAACTGAGACACTAGTGCTTAGCATTGTAGTCCGTCCTAGGTGCTATGGTCCCACCTAAGTACTGTAGTCCTCGACAACATGCTATAGTCCTTGGAAATGTGTTGTAGTCCCTAGTGGCACGTTGTGGTCTAGGTAGCATCCAAAATTTGATAAAAAAGAACTTAAATTGACCTAGTTTTCATTCTAAATCAACTCTACACATGATTTCAATGACTTGGGGACATAAAAATGTAAGAGTGGGCTAGATAGGAGCCACCCAAGATCTAGGACTTCATGAAAGCACAAGAGAGACAATATGAGAGAATAATAATTTATTCTATCAATGAATGCAAGATTGTGTATGATACAATGCTTGTTGAGCCTTGCTTATAAAGACAAGGTGAGAGCTAGAAAGGTAGAGTGAAAGGTGGAGAGTGTCCTACAACATGTGACAATTAGAGGATACCAACTAATTACACATGTGGAGGATAAGACACCTCACTCCAACTATCAACAACTCAACACACAACTAGACTCCTAGAAAACTCACTAAGTCAACTTAACATGTGAATGTGTGAAAATATTATTTAACTAATAACTAGTTAAATAATATGAATTATCCTCACACAAAGGGAAATTAACTAGGAGATATGAAACTAGTTATCAAATGTCCCTGTTCACACTAACACCCCCCCTTAAGTGCAACTTAGGGAGAAGCTGACTAATACAAAGATGCAATGATGAATGGGTCTAGTCTACTAGGCCATGTTAGGTACCCATGTACAAACAAGTATCAAGTGGAGTAAAGGAGAAAACCTCAAGGGAAAAACTCTTCTCCAAAAGTGAGAATGCATACAAACATGTACAAGTGATGGAATGATGGAAGAATCAAGATCCACCAAATACAACATCCATCACATATATACAATGAATAGCCCCCCCGTAAGAGGGAAAGAATGAGACAAGATGTCCCCCCATAATGAAGAAGCTCCTACGCCGATGGTGAATGCTAAAAGAAGAAGATCGTCAGATATTGAAATCCATCCGCTGGATCAAAGAACTGCCCAACGGTTTGGAATGGAGACCACCGAAATTTGTGAGCAAAGTATATACACTCAAAATCATGACTTCGGTTGTTTGGGGCTATCGAGTCAGATTTCGGCACACACACAGACCCTTTCCCTCCTTGCCACGGGGTGATCTGCCACATCACTCTCACTCACGTGGGAGTAGCCAGTCGAAAGGAGGCGAGACATGGCGGGGGTCTGGCTCGTTTGAGAGCTGGACTTCGCGAAGGGGTTTTGGCAAGATCTGTGGCCATTGTTGTTGTGTGTTTTGTTGAATGTTTCACTCAATTGTTGTGGTAGTTGAAATAACCCTATGACCCGAAGGGTCACTAGTTTCTCTCCTTCTATTTGGGTTCCTTGAATTCCACCTTTGTGTGGGTAAACGGTTGTTTTTTGTTAATGGCTTCTGTTGTTTCTATGTCTCTGAGAAATGCTCTGTGTAGTTGTAATTGCCTAATTTCTTCAACGAACAATAGAACAAATGGGTCTGCTTGTGGTGCAATATGTGTCTGTTGTTGAATTTTTGGATGAATCTCCTCGATCTCCTCTTGGATAGCCCTTACCCACTCTCCTCTTACTCCTAAACACATTTGTGAATCAGGATAGAGAAAGTTGTGTAATTGCTAACTCTAACCAGATCTGGGGTTCTGACCTAGGGTTTTGTTGACCTGGGGTTTGTTTGTAATGTTATCTATTTTATCAGATCTATATGAATGCAAGCTAAATGATAATATTCAAAGCATCTTTTTGGTATTTTTAGAGTATTTTTTTGGAAAGAAAAATGCTTCTAATCTATGCAATAAATGTGCATGCAATCCTATATGAAAAGTTGAATCTATGTTTTTGTGCTTTTTTGGTCTTTTCAATGCAATCTAATTAAATGGAAAGGAAAGATGCTTTTTCTAACAAAGTAGATCTATGAATGTAAAAATGATTAATCTAGCATGCAAGATCTAACCTATCAAGGAAAAAGCACGATGTTACTATTCCCAAGAGCAAAGTGTGATGATCTAATTACTATGAAAGCAATGAAAAGAACCTGAAAGAGATGAATTTTTGAAGACTCCACTACCCTTAGTATCCTTGTGTAGGCAACCTTGAATCCTTTTGTGACAACAGGTGATTCTCTCGACAACAAAAAAACTAAAAGAAGCGAAAAGAAGCTTTTGTGAGCTCGATGCGAGCTTGGATTGAGAACAATGGCATAAAAAGAAGCAGTGTAGCGTTGCTTATCCAAATAATCAAAGTAAAAGGCACTTGCGTCCTGTATGAGCATATGAAGCTAGATTGGAGAGAAAACTTGGCAAGAACTGGTGCACAATGAATTTGCCTCCCTTTGTGCTTAAGGGAGGGGGTTATTTATAGGTTTGAAGAAGGGATTGGATTGAGGAGTTAACTCATTTGATTGATGAGTTAATAGGAATAGATTGGGGAGTTAACAAAGTTGATTACCCAGTGAACTCAGCTGATTAGGGAGTGATGAAGCAATGATAGCTTATCACTGAAGAAGAAATAGAGGTGAGGGAATGCATGAGATTGATTAGAGAATTAATTTGAGATCAAATAGAGCTAATTATGCATGTGTAGGTACATGAAATAGTTAACTCTATATCAAGGATCAAAAATCATGCAAATAGAAGGAAAAACAGGCGAAAACAGAGCTAAAACGTGAGAGAAACTTCAATTTTTCTATAGGTCAAAAGATGGCAGTGTCGCCACCTTCGTCAGACAGGGTCACCCAAGAAGATCTTGACCCTGGATCAGGACTGCAGAATGCAGAAATCATGATGGATTATGCACCAGAAAATAGGTCAATCATGTGGAAGAATCCAAATCTCCACTTGTGTCCTCAGGATCCCCAGTGGGGATCTAGAAATAATAGGGGGGGATTTGGATTGGATGGTCGAAATCAAAAACGAAAAGCGGGAGATGGATCGGGGGACCTCTAGAAGGCTTCTATGAGGTGCACTAGATGAAATATAAAGGGGAGAGGTGAAAACTCACCTACAAGACACTCACAAGGATCAAGGTTAAAAGCTAGAAAATGCAAGTCGACAAGTGTCGCAACAAGTGTCGAAAAGCATCACAAACGGGGAAGGAAAGAAATCGACAAAGCAGAAACGACACAAGACAAAAAGAAAGGACACGTCATCAAGAGGTCGATTGCCCAAAGGATTTATTTTCACACTTACATGTACGTGACAAGGATTTGAATCATCATAGGGGTCCTCGTGGAGGGAGTGCGTGATTTTGGTGCTTACAGAGTCCACTTAAGATTTCTGCCTAAGCTTAGATCTGGTCACTGATTTAGTGTTTGACTGCAGCAAAATCACCAACAGGAATCCAAAACCCACCCTTAAAGTGTCAAAACCACCTAGATTTTGTAGTAAAATTATGGTTTTATAGTTGAAAACTGAGATGTAGGCCGTCGTCGATGAGGAATAGGAACCTCTGACGAGTTTAGATAGACTGTCGGTTCATGGTTTTGACCAGGTTGTCGGTTGGTTAAAACACTCCTACAATAGGAAACCACCATTGATACTATTTATCGCCAATGGTAGGTGACTGTGGGAGGTAGTTTGGGAGCCCGTGGGGTTTAGATGACCACGGGAGTAATGCAAACCCTTCCAGTTTTTGAGATCTGGCAAAGATAATGTATGAAACGCCGACTTTAAAATTCTACTAGCGTGGGGTTTCAACGCCAATGATATAGAGTCCACGTCGATGGGAGATGTTTGGGCGGGGCCCACGCTAGAAGTTTCTGGTACCTGCAGGGTACGTAGGTACCCTGCAAAAAATATTTCGTAGAAAACTTAAAAATAGTCCTGCAAAGTAAAACTTTACCCGTTGGATTAAAGATTTCACCGATGGATAAATCTAGATGTCAATTTTGATTGCCCGTGCTAGTGGAATATTCTCTGTGCAGAGGGAATATTCCCTGCTGAAATTTCGTATAACCTAGAAGCAAATTTTTTTTGCCTTTCGTTCCAACTTCATCCAATTTGGGTGATTTTATAGTCGATCAATAGGTTTTTAAGCGTCATGAGCATGATGGCAGGGTCAATTTTCACCCAAATTGCTCTGAAATTGCAGCTACCTCTGGGATCAGGTATCCATTCCCCAAATTGAAAACACCATAGATTTGGCATACAGTGTCTGATTTGGATGAAACAAAAGCTGATCTCGACTATCTCGAATCTCCTAAACACAATGGTGTTCTTAGATTTTCAACAACATGCTCCAAAATAAACTTGCAATACAGGGCTACAAAGAGGAAACCCTCACAAATCTGGTATTTCCATCAAGTTTTTCTGATTCTCCAGGTCATCATTCAATGCAAAGGAAGAGTATACTCAACTATCAAGATCCACCATGAATTTGCATTCAAGTCTCTCAAGAATTTGGCTAACAAGAAGAGATTCCACCTAGAGAGCTCTGATACCATGTAAGAGTTGGCTAGATAGGAGCCAGCCAAGATCTAGGACTTCATGAAAGCACAAGAGAGACAATATGAGAGAATAATAATCTATTCTATCAATGAATGCAAGATTGTGTATGATACAATGCTTGTTGAGCCTTGCTTATAAAGACAAGGTGAGAGAGAGAAAAGTGGAGTGAAAGGTGGAGAGTGTCCTACAACATGTGACAATTAGAGGATACCAAATAATTACACATGTGGAGGATAAGACACCTCACTCCAACTATCAACAACTCAACACACAACTAGACTCCTAGAAAAATCACTAAGTCAACTTAACATGTGAATGTGTGAGAATATTATTTAACTAATAACTAGTTAAATAATATGAATTATCCTCACACAAAGGGAAATTAACTAGGAGATATGAAACTAGTTATCAAATGTCCCTATTCACACTAACAAAAAGAACCTTTGGAAGGTCTTGAAGAGCATGGAGACATCCAATTGGAATCTCTCTAATTCACATAATCACAAATGCCCAAGATTCAAAGGGAAATTGATCTACCAACAAATTTGATGACATGAACTCTCAAACAAGACTCACAAGAAAGAGTAAAATAGGAGGACCAACACACTCCCAACACTAATCTTGCAATTAATGAACTCTTGACACTACAATTATAGTTCAATGAGGGACAATTCAACTACAAAGTCCACCAAGAGATGACAAAGGATTCATTAACCAACATTTAACAAGATGGCATTTTTTAACCAAAATTGAGATCATTTTATCCAAATGATGATTAAGGTGCTCTACTTCATTTTAACCAACATGCATCCAAATGAGGAAACACATACAATACTCAATGCACTTTTGACACCAACATTGAATAGCACTAAAGCCAATGAATAGATCGTCACCACTTATGTGGGCATATTACAATTTCCTCAACCATGGAGGATCAAAATACAATACACGGTACAATGATAAGATGCCAACATCCTTAAATTTTATACATTTGCTTCCAAATCAAAGAAATTGGAAATGGCAACAAAATTAGATCCATGTTGTACATGTGAATCCAAGCTACTACTGAGGAACCTGCAAGTCCCTAATGGTGGTTCAATGCCACCCAACCATGTGGTGCCCTCAAGCCTGCCCCACTGTCCTAGGAGATGGTCACATGGGTAGAATACACACTTACTCCATACAAGGGAGAGAAGGATTCACACACACCAACATTTATATCACACAACACACTTGTAAGAATGAATCAAGCATCTCAATGCACAAACAATACTAAGGTTCACATCATGCTGAATACAATTTTTATAGTAAGGAAGGAAGAGAGACATAGAAATCAAGACAAGGAGTGTCATTATGATGGCTCAACAACCTCAAAGATTATGAGTAGCTAACTACCCTATCAATGGGTCTACTATAACATTCATTGACTCTGCAAGTCATGACATGCTCTTTACGACCAAAACCAGATCTAGGAAAGCATCCCCATTTGGCATAGATCTAAATTACATTTTATTTATCCAATGAGATTATGGCTAATTTTGATTAAACTCTCAACTCATGCTATTTCCAACAATCACTTTGTATCATGGTGCACAGTGGGAGCCACTCCTTTCTTACCCTACACCTCTTCCTACATGTCCATCTCACCAATTTCACAAATTGGGCATGGCATGAAAAACAATGTGATAAAAAATTGCAACATGAATTAAAAAGATGCAATTTTCCAAATCACAAGGGAGACTACTCATCCCAAAATTCAATTCGTTCAAATTGGGTTTTAAAAGTAAAATTTTTGTTTTTCTCACAATGTAAAATAACCATAAAATCCCAATTTCACCATTAATGGTTGCTTTACAAGCTTGGGTTTTTTTTCATTTTCTAAAATACAAGATTTATCAAAATTCTAACAACTCATTGTCACAAATGTGAATAACACTCCATATATGCAATTAAATTGACAATGAGCATTTCCAATAAATTTTTTCCATGGTTTTGTTTCTATTTACAAGTTTTTAAAAAGAGTTTAAACTAAATAAATAAATAACAACTACTACATTTCTTAATCACTCAATTTGTATCCAAATGAAGCCATGAGCAAACCACATATAGTGGCATGGCAAGGGGAGAGAATAAGAATTTAAAAACAAGAAAATGGGAGAATTTACCTTTCCAAACAATCTTTGAAAACCAAGAACAATGAAGAGTTTTTGAAAGCAATCTTTTTGCTATGCCAATTCTAACCTCCACCAAGCAATCTTCAAACCATTCCTTAATCCAAGCAAGCAAGAATCCTTCTATTTCAATCCACACAAAATTATTTTCTTCAATCAAGGAGAGGGTTTTTGAGAGAGCAAAAATAGAGAATGAATGCAAAAATGAGCCTATTTTTCCTTTTTATCTGAAAAAGGCCCTAATTCATATTTTAAATTTAAAATTTACTTTACAATTCTTTTTCAAAGGAAAATAAATTAAAAGATTTCATTCTTGCAAAATACATCTATTAACAACATTTCCTTTATTTCTACTAACCCAGTAGTTTTAATAAAAATGCTTATGGTCTAAAATTGATTGAATAAATATTCTAACTATCACTATGCTAATTCTTTTTCATGTGGAATAATTAATAAAGTGAATACTTTTCCAACGACATTCAATTTCACCAAGCATTATGAAATATTAAATATTCCTAATTTAAATAAAACATATTTTGACAAATATAATATGTAAAACGTCATGATAACACAAACACACATAAATGATCACTTAGTTTACGGGTTTGCACATGACAAGTGAAATCTTGAATCACCACCAATTTGGATCCAAAAACACACAGGGGTATGTAGATACATCTCATACTTGATATGAGTGAGATAATAAGGCTAAACAAGTACATAAACTAATGTGACATCTCCAATATAACCACCATTGGGGAAACCTGGTACCTACACACTCAAGAGAAACATCGGGTGTACCTACACTATACAAATAGCCAAAGTATAGCATAAACACCTTATATATATGTGTATGTATGTATGTGGCATGAGTAAAAGTAGTGAAGCATCACACTGAAGGATCATCTAATGAAGTTATAACATATGCACCAATAATAAATTCTAGATGCCACAACAAAACCTCATGGAGATCACCTTAATGTCAAATTAAAGTGTCATCATAGTCAATAACATTAGCAGAAAACAAAGTATAAGTCAATAGTAGAAAGTCATGAATGCTTGAGGCATTACAGACATGAAATAAAGCATATTACATCATATAGAATCTAAATGGGAATGAACTAACAAGGAGACTCACAATAACTAGGACTTAATAAAAGAATTCCAAATAAAAATAAGACCTAAGACAATAAAAGATATGATGGAGGAGCATAACAAACATGGTTCAATAAAAAAGGCCAAGATAAAAACACAAAGAAAAACTAGCTATGTTTTTGTTCAACATGATGGGAGTGGTTTCTAATCACTCCATGCTTTGCATCATTCCAAATCCAAAGGGAAAACACAAGAAGAAAAAAATACATAAAACAAGAAAGAATTGACAAAGAACCACACAACACACATTACTAGTCACTTCTGTCACCATGCACCACTAAAGGTGTCATTGAATCATCCACATGGTAACTAACAACATGAACACAACACAAGCATAAATAAAGGAACGCAAAGCACAAGGATAAGATCTCACCTAGCTATGTTGGAATCATCTACTTCTTCAAGAGGATGGACCTTAATGCAATCACATTCAACTATTGAACTCTTTTGTAGCATAACCTCATGCTCATGTTGTTCCTCAAGGGGTATAGTGAAATAAGTATAAGGAACCCCATGATAACCACTTGATGATGAATGATATTATGACCTTGCATACACTTATCATGATAAAATTTGTTTTTTTTATGAAAACATGCATATTATCTATAAATGAAGAATAAGAATCATAATGCAAGTCATACCATAATAAAGCTTCATCAACTCAAATTTCTTCAAATACATGTACTAGAAAAATTTCATAATTGGTATGAGCATAATAGATGCTACAATGTTTTTTGAAGGTGTATATGCACCTCTATGATAACTATTTATATCACCACCAAATCCCTTAATCCATGGATCTCTAATTATATGAACACTTTAAATCATATGATCTAAAACATCATTAGATGTAGAAACATTTTCACATGACTATCAATAATATTTGTTACTCAAGAGCAACCTAATATTTATCCACAACACCAACATGGCATGCAAAATAACCATCATCATAAGGCACAACACTATTATGCAAGGAATCTAAGTCAATAATGAAAGGAAATCTACAACAATTTCTACTTAACCTTTTGAGGAGAGTATTACAAGTTTTTCAATCTAATTAAATTTCAATAGAGTTTCAATATAGTAACAACACTAAGAAACAAGAATAGAAGAGAGAAGAAGAAGAAAAGAATAGAATGAGACAAGCACAAAGTGACTATGACAAACCTTAGTTTGTATCCCAAACATTCATCTAAAAACTACAATATTATATTTTTAATATAAACAATTACAAATACTTCATAGTGGTACAAGCATAGTTTTCAAGATATAAATTGTATTTACATAAGATTCAAATACCATAGCACTACATAAAACAAGAACCTCAATTTACTTTCCTCAAGTTAGACAATTTTCTCAAAGCATGCCAAATTTTATTAAATTTGTAAATCCACATTAATACATAAATCACCATTTATTTATCTATACAACAATTTTCAAGATAAACAATACAATGAAAAATTAGTTTGTTACATTTTTACATCAAAACTATCACAAATCTTCATTCACAAGCATTATGCTTTGTAGAAATTTACAAATCATATAATCCAGTGGCTCAACATGTATAAACGTGTCTAAGTACCAAGCTTGTGGGTATTGTATTGTTGCGTGGAGGGAGAGCATCATACAAGTGCTTTACCTCCATCTACAAACTGATAGTCCCCCACACACCTTCCTAGTGGAAGTGGGCCTACCCTTCATGAGGGTGGCAGATAGAGAGATATGTGAATGTACCATGCTAACCAAAAACTAAGTGTGAAGTATTGACTCTGTCAAATGCAACCTACCACAAAATCCTAGATTCCTTCTAGCTAAGTATGACAATTGTTGACATGCAACCCTATCAAATACCATGGACCGACAATGCTTGCAGAAACATGCATTACTTTTGTCAAAGCATTCACATACAATATCATATTCTAAAGTAGAAATATGGGTCATTTGTCCACACACTCCTATCACAGCTTGACGTGACATAAAACAAGCCAAAACCAACTTTTCTTATTCAAAAATTTGATAACCTAGACTGATGTGATAGCATGACCACTCAAATAGATTCAACCAATTCAGAAAACTAAAAGTTTTTCTTGACTTTACACCAAACAGATCATATGGTTTAGAATGAATTAAAATCTAACATACATCCTTATCTACACGTCGAAAGCGATAAACATGACAAGTTTTTTTGACATAAAATGTAGTCTCTTACTTGAGAAAGTCTAAAGCATTATAACTCATATATTTAGATCTTCTTTCTACTATCTCAACTGAGAATAATTCATAAATCTTCCTATTATTTTACATTTCCCAAACTCATACTTACAAATATATATAGGTGTGTACATGGAAATCAGCATGTACATGTATATATTAATATACAAACTTGTGAAATCATTTGAACTAAAATAGCTACTGTCAAATCTTAGATCTGACTATACTCAATTTATCGCATATGGATATTGATAAAGTATCAAATGGATTCTCAAAATAACTTACAATTTTTTCTTACTAGGCTGGATTGAATCTATCCTAAATATTTTAAGATCACACAAACAACACTCTTGACTTCATAATACTCTTTATGTATTCACCTATGATGCACATGCTTATGAGTATGTTTATGGGTTGAGAAGCTCTCAAGATTCCAATTCATAACCATACCCATAAGTCTTATTCTCTGTTTTGTCCTAAACTATGAACATTTGAACAACTATTTTTATGTAACCAATGATTAAATTTTTGTTTCATGCTCCCAAGGTATAAAGTAGTTTATAAAAGATTGAGTATCTAATCTATTTACAATATTTTCAAAACTAGTCTCTGATTGCATTATTTTTGTACCAACAAACTTCCAGTGCCTCTACTCTGTTTCAGCATAATGACTACTT
This sequence comes from Cunninghamia lanceolata, assembly GCA_027924645.1. NCBI lineage: Eukaryota > Viridiplantae > Streptophyta > Pinopsida > Cupressales > Cupressaceae > Cunninghamia > Cunninghamia lanceolata. Next base: position 2,339,954 of record BSBN01000887.1, read on the forward strand.
CCAATTCTATGTTTTGTGAAGCCATAACCATTTGTTATCCGATTGTTTGATATCATAAAAACTATTATTTTCTATTCTGAATTGATCTTCTAACAATTGGTTTTCTATATGTAAGGAAAATCTATAAGCAAAGTGAATTTAACCAAAAGTAAACTCTATTCATTCTGAAAGAAAATGCTATACTAACTCTCAAGGCCTATCATTGTAAAAGAAAAACTATGGTGGCCTATCATTGTTTGGCCAAATTGACTCAAATACAAAGTCTTACTCTACTATTTCAAATTAATTCTTGGCCTAATATGCATCAACCTCTTTCATGCATTCAAACCTATATATTTCAGTGGTATTCTCCCAACATATCTGCTATCCATAAGAGTTTTCTATTTACCTAGAAATGTAGTGACTAGTTTTACTCCTAATTCAAGAATGCATTCATTATTTACATATATTATCCATATATGTGTATATGTATTAACCAGATGGTTTTGTATACATATGTACACATATATGAGTAAATGTATACTCAAATTTGCATAATGAAAATATAGACACCTAAAAATGTCTTAACTCTTCGATCACCCATCGACATCATCCACATCACTAATTTTCCATCTAATTAATTAATTAATTAACCTATCCAACCCCTGAACCATCCATTCATCCTTCATCAATTAACCCCTAAAATTGAATTAATTTAATTCAGCATTTACATCTTACTAACATCATCCCAATTAATTAAATAAATATGTCAAATATTTATTTGGTTAATTCATCCACTTTCCTAAACCCAATTAATTAGGTAAGTTATGTTTATCTAATTAACCTGCCCTACTAATTAGCCTACACCTAGCCTAGTTGATTAAATAGCTATTATTTAATTAGTTACCCTAGCCTACTTGACCCCTAGACCTAGATTAATTAAATAAATCATTATTTAATAAATCCTAAACCTTGATTAGCCCACTCACTAATTTTTTCCAGTTACATTAACTAAGTTAATCACCCTAATTAACTTGGTCAAATCATGCTTAACACCTTTGCCCACACCCACAAATAAAAAATTTCAAAATATACATAACCCCTCCAACTCATTTTTGCCATTTTCATGCTAAAACATCTTCCACCATTTTATCTTACAAATGTAAGGCCCCAAAAATATACATGTGTCACATGACCTTCACATTCCCATATTAAATGGAATTTTTAATTCCACCTCCTCCCAAGGAAATTAATTTTTAATTTCCTCACACATCAAAATCACATTTAATGCAAAGTCCTCCCCAAAATGAATTTTAAATTCATTTTTATTCTCCACCATCCAATTTTAATGATCAAATCCTAGCCCTCCATCTTACATTCAATCTCCTCTATTGATCTCAACATTCAATCCCCACCATTGGATAAAAATCCCCTCCAATTTGCCTATAAATGCAAGCCTCCACAAGCCATTTTGATCATCCAATTTAGAACAAACTTATTATGCTAAAATCTCTCCTATTCATCTTAGCTAAGTTGTGTAGTCATATAGAGAGCACTTCACATTTCAAAGCTTAGTTTGGGTAGAGCTAGGACCTATTGGGTGCTAGTTTCCTCAACCTTGTCAAGGAGTGAGGAGTCTGGAAGATCTTTTGCAAGGTATAATTTTTGATTTTGCTTTGTTTGTTTCATGTTTTTAGTCTTTTACATTTCCTTCATCTTCATTTGGCACACTTGGTGGGACCCCATGGTCCCAAACTAATATTTTTTTTGAGTGTTCTTGTGGAGGGTTTAGGCGTACAGGTGGTTCATCACCATATCCTCGCGGATCAGCGCCATTTTCTCTCGGAACAACGCCATTTTTATCTGTTTCAACGCTATATGGCTTTGTTTTAGTGCCCTATTTCTATGGCCTTTTCTAATCTCTTAGGCTTAGAAAAAAATTTAACTCATTTTTAGGCTTTTCATCATTTTCCAATACTCTTTGCTCTTTGTTTTTGATAGAATATGACAGGGACAGGGAGTCGTAATGTCCAAATGAAGTTAGAAAAATGTTAAGAGAGTGTTTTAGGGAGGTTTAAATCATTTTATCATAAACTAATGAGTTTTTTATCTCCAAATCTAACATGTGGTGTTTATTTACTGATTTAAATCACTCTAACACCTTTTTGAGTTAATATTTTAGCTTGTGAATCCTTTTTTGAGTAGGTTTAACCCTTAACCCACGAATGAGCGCCAAAATCACTCAGAACCATGCCATCAAACCAGTTAGCTGAAGGTAAGACAAGTAACTTTTTTTAGTGTCATATCTAAGTCATATAGCTCCATGTTGGTGATTAGTGTCATCTTTCTGATTTTTAATGCCATTTTAATTATGTTGTCAGTTGTCTATCTTATTTTTGAATCTGAGTATTTTAGCGCAATATTTTCCTATTTTAGCTCCTTCCTTTTGATCTGTAGTGCTATTTGAATATGCTTTAGCGCTATATATTTCTGTTTTAGGGCCATTTATGTCTATTTTGGTGCCATCTGTCTGACAGATTTTCAGAGTCTGTGCAGGGTATTAACATCTTTTTGGAAAAGAACGCAGGCCAAAGATTTTTTATGAAACTACTACTTAATTTGATGCAGATTTCACTAGTCGAAGATTTATCTTTTTCACTAGCTTAGTGGCATTAAAGTAGTTAGTAGGTAAATGAACAATTGTGTGCTTTGTCTGGTCTACTTATAGACATATGCTCTCCCCTCGCACCTTAGGGCGATCTTGGGGATCAAAAATCTATTTGTGGATACTTTCATGCTTTTAAGTGTTATCCTGAAGGGGCTACTTCTCTTGCATATGCTCTCCCCTCGTGCCTAGTGCGATCTTGGGGATCAAAAGCAAAGGGTAGTTTCTTCTTAGGAGGCCTGCTTGGGGATTTCATCACCCCAAGGGATGACCTCAACCGCATGTTCCAGCGTGGTATATAAGCATTGCAATTCAAAAGATAGCTTTAAAGGAAGGAGCCTCTGCCTCCAAGCAATAGACCTCCAAGACCCTTGGTCCGCCAAAACTTGAGTGGTTGAGTGTCAGTCAATTGGGATATCCTTGTTCATAGACTTGTGCCTCAAGTACCTTGCATATGCTAGAGGACTCCCCTAGAAGCTCGTAACTATCCTAGCTTAAGACCTTTCAGTTGTATGAGATTGTAATGCAATGGATACCAATTAGGCCTGTGAAGTTACTCACTGCACAAGCCACATTGAATTTATCACCAAGTACAAATGCCCTCTAGAAATGGGTGTGCATGTCATGTATGCTCTCCCCTTGTGACGTAATGAGCGATCTTGGGTGATCAAAAGTAGTTAGTTTCCTCCTCATGGGACTTGCACGTTACACTATATAAAGGCAACGAAGTAGGATTATGGTCTCATACACTCCTACTTGAATAATTTCTAGGATGTTCATGTGCTTGGTGTCTCTTCATGTTATACTTGTGAAAGCAAAAGTTATTTTGATACATTGAGTCAAAAGCCATTATGTTCTCTTGTTTGATTTATATGTACTTGCCAATAAATCTTACCAACTTTGTCCAAAACTCATTTCAACCTTTAAAAATCAAACATTCAAACATTTGAGCCTTCAAAATCAAACCTTTGAGCCTTGAAAACAGAACATTTGACCTTGAAAATCCAAAAATTTGAGCCCAATAACCAAAAATTGCCAAAAGTGATCAAAACCCTAGTCAAAATCCTAGAATCATCCACCTATCAACACCATAAACTCTCTATTTAGCGCGCCATAAAATTCCCATGTAGCACCATTTTTTGTAGTGCCATAAACCTGTTAATCAGTGCCATATTCCACAATTTTGACACCATCTTTGATTGCTTTAGCACCATAATTCCAGGGATTGGCACCATTTTCATGCCATATTCTACACGTGTCCTCTGACCTATTCTAGGATCCTTGAACTTTGTCGAGCCTAAATACATGGTCACCTTGTCGAAATCATCAAAATCAAAATCCTCCATTTTGAATCCACACCCTTGATCATATTTCCCACTCACAACCCTTGTCCAAATTCATCCATACCATTTCATTTTGACCTTAGAAAAAATCATTTTGATTATTGGACCCTTGATCATAGCCCATTCATCTCAAATCCACAATCAATTGTTAAATCCAACCTTTGTCCATATTTCCATCTCCAAATCTAGTCCAACCTTTGTCCAACTTCATTTACCCCATCCCATTTGACCTTAGAAAAATATCATTTTGATACTTGATCTTTGGTCATACCTTGTCTACCCGTCAAATATTGTCTTCAACCTTTCACCTCATTTCCATTAATCACTTCATCCAAAATCCTAATCCAAACTCATTATTCTCCATTATCCATTTAACCTTAGAAGGACACTTTGATCCTTGGACCTTTGTACACCCATTCCAAATCTTATTTGAACCCAAGTCATCTCAACCTTAGTCCAAGTTCAATCAATTTCATTTTCCAACATCCACCAAACATTATCCAAATCTTATCAATTCCATTCCAAACATCAAATCCATATTATCCAAAGCATATCCACATTATCCAAAATCCAACATCAACCTCCAAATCAAATTTATCCAAAATCCAAAAATCAACCAACATCCAAAACCATACCTCAAATCAATTTTGTGCAAGAACTAAGTCTAGATCTTATCATCCTCTAATTGATAGGGTAATTAAGACTTTGTCTACCTTAAATACTTTTATAAATTAGCCTTTTATTAACCCTTGGAATAGTTGATTTAGGAGCCTAGATAATTCCTAAGTTGATATATTCTAAGGAATCCCATTTTTCTTGGTGGTAATTAGTCTACCCTCAAGTCAAATAATCCTTCCCTTTTTGCTTAAGATCATTAGTCTACCTTGGGTAAGAAGGGGCATCCTTTTATAATCCAAAGATCTAGATTTATTCAAGCTCTCCTTTTGATTTGAAAATCCTTTTCCAAACATCATCAAAGGCATCCAATATCTTTAATCATCCAATACCATTTATCCAAAATCACTTAAGGTTCCCTTGGTTGATTATCATCCAAACCATCCTAAGTATACCTTAGTCATTCATTTCTAAATCATCATCCATTTCAAATTCATCCTAAGGTCATCCTTAAAATCATTATTCATCCACATATGCATTTTCACTTTGGTCTAAGAAAATCCTTTTGAGATTTAATCTCTAAGGTTATCGTATACCTTTACTCCAAAATCATTCCCAAAATTCTAAAGTCATAATCCACTCCCTACATCCTTTATCTCACATATTCAATTTATCCTTCCACTTATCCATCTTTTAGGTCTAATAATTTTTGAAAACCAATTCATCCATTTACCATTGAGGTCTAACCTCTAAGGTTTCTCATCCAAAAATATCCTTATACACCCATCATTTATCTCATCTTTAGGTTTAAAACTTTGAGATTTATTCCCTAAAGATAAACCTATATCCATTTTCATCACATCAAACCTATCCATATCCACCATCATTCACCCTTGGGTCCAATATTTTGAAATCAATTCTCTAAGGTCTCAACCCTCACCTACACTTCAACAATCTAACCAATTCATACCCAATCCATTGCATGCCCTTGACAAGGTCTCAAGCTAAGAAAAATAGGGAAATGGAAAATTTTAGAGTTAATTTTGGCATTGGGATGCCTCAAATTGATCAAAACAATATTCCCACAAACCAGCCACAATCATCCCTTGATGCAAATGCTATGTTAAATCCTTTCACCAACCAACCACTAGGCCCATCATCCAACATCAATAATGTGGATCAAGATGTTTTAGACTTCATGCAAGACGCCAATTCCATGGACATATTAGATAGAGTCCTAAAAGTGGATCTTACAAAATATCTTGAATTCCTCATCAAAAATGGTGCTAGTGTACCCCATCAACCATCCACCTCAAACAATGTCACTACCTCATCACAACCATCCTCATCCCATAATATTCCTAACACGTCCCAAACTTCAAATGTCACTATGTCAACAATTCCTACCAACACGTCAGCCACACGAAATCCCACATCCATATCAACATCTACTATCACTACATCCACACCACAAATCACCCTTAACATTCCTAAAAACACCATGCACACAAGTGCTTCCACAAGTGTGCCTCAATTTGACGCCAATATCATAGCCTTCATGACACAATTATTCTCCCAACCACCTTACAATGCATCCAACATTATATATTATATTTTGATGGCTCATGATAGACATGATGTATTATATGATTCATTTTTGATGTACCTGATGTATACACTGGACATTATGTATTGTTTGATGACCTTTGATGATGATGATATATATATGAGATATATGATGATCTAGATTCATGAGATGTTTATGGATGTTCATGCTTATAATGATGTTTGATTTCTAGATGCTATGGATGTAATGACATTATACTTATGATTATGGACTAATGTGATGATGTTTATGCTTATGGATGTATGGATGTGATGATATTATGATATGATTATGGATTTATATGATGACATGTTTATGATGTGTATAATCATGATGCCTAGCATGTATGATTTTGCGGGTATGTAGAAGACTTTGATGATGGATAGAAGAAATGAGATAGAATAGAAAATGATAGATAATTGATCGATCTTTATATGAAAACTATATTGTGATTTTGGATGTATGGATGGGTGTATGGATAGCTTGTTGCAATAGATTCACAAATATTTATAAAGAACAATCCTAGATTTTGATATAGCACATGGATAGTTATGCAACCAATGTATATAATCTACCAAGGTGCCGAGATATCCGGTGCAAAGACGTTGACTCTACAAACACGTGGTTTGAACTTATATCTACTAGACATAATATAACCTTGACGGATATGTGAAGGAGCCATAGTCTTGAACATATAATAAACTTAATACATAAATGCAAAAGAATATTAATATGTAAGATGCTAGGTTCTAACACACACACAAGATAAATATTAGCCGTAGTAAGATGATAAGAACATTCCACAAACACAACATACGAAAGCAATGACTATGCCCCAATCCATACCGCATTACAACATACCAAGATATAGCTAAATCAAGGTATCTTTGAATAGGCATTAGAAAGGAACAAAAGATAAACCAAAAAGAAAATTGACTAACTAATAAAGTAAACACACAACCAACATATTGTCTTGCCAAAGAGGTTGTTCAAGATAGATAGGTTAGATGAAGCCTTATTGTAGGAAAAATATATTCATTTAAAGCTATTGGTCTGATCTAGGATAGATGGATTAATGTAGCAGATGTGGCAAGTGGTATGCGGGACAACATGTGGCTTTAAGAGTAGTCTCTTTGCTTTAGGTTTAGATAAGTACGTTAGCTATCAAAGGATGCATAGTTCATTTTCTACTTGAGTTAGTCAAGTCTAGGTGGTAAGATGGAGAGTAATAAATGGAAGACAAGAAAGATGGAAGTGTTAATGGATTCGGATGAAGAATGATGAATCGTATGTGCCTGAGTAAGGGATACTTCCTTCGTATTCCAGACTGCCTACATACCCTGTACCCATGGGATCAAGGCACATTATGATGAAATATGATTATGATAATATGTAGTTCTGGGTAGAGTGATGAGATGGAGTGAAGTGTGATGAGAATGGTAGGTGAAATGATGACATCTTATGTACCTGAGTACTGGATACTTCCTTCATATTCCAGATTGCCTACATACCCGTATCCATGGGATCAATGTACATTAAGATTGAGATGAGATGATGGTATGTAGTTCTAGAAGATTTGATGATGTAGGATAAAGATGAAGTGATGATTGATGGTGTGGTCATACCTTGAAGAAGGATCCATTCCAAGACCTAGGTTAAGGAAAAAGTTGCCCCCATTCAGGTAGAGGTTTTATTATGGATGACTATGGATGAACTCACTTATGGATGAACTGACTAAGGATGATGCTAAGGGATAACTAACTCATAGATAGTGCTAAGGATGACAACTAACACTGACAATTTCCAATCCATGATAGATGGGAAAGTAGAAATGCTAAGTCAATATGGATGGGTGGATGAAAGTTTTATTATGGATTGATATGGAATGATATGGAATGAGATGGATATATGCCTTAATAGATGGTGGATGCTGACACTACACATCACACCTATTTTCCAGGTTTTCACTATGATACTTATCCAAGGCACCTGTTTACCAGGTTTTCTCCATAGGATGGATTATTTTTGGATTTTTCTATTTTTTTGATTTTTTTTTTTCCTAAGGATACTCTGATGATCAAGCATAAAAATTCTTGAGATGAACACTATTGATGGGTTCATCTAAGGGAATGCCTTCAGGTGTTGACAAAATGTAAGCTCCTGATCCATAGATTGTAGTGATAACAAAAGGTCCCAACAAATTCGGTTCAAACTTGCCCTTCTTGTCTGTATTTGATTAGTTGTGTTGATTTTCTTTAAGGACAAGATCCCCTATCTAAAACCTTCTCTCCTTGATCTTCTTATTGCAGTTATGATGGAGGTGATTTTGATAGACATGAAGATGGTTTAGTGTTGTTTAACACCTCTCGTCTAGTAACTCAAGCTTAGCTAATCTGGAAATTTGGTACTCCTCTCCATCAATCAGGTGCTGCATATATACTTTGAGAGATGGGATCTTGACCTCGATGGGTAAAATGGCTTCAGTACTATAGACTAAGGCAAAAGTTGTAGCACTAGTGGGTGGTCTGATACTAGTGTGATAGGCCCATAAGGCGGGTTGAGTTGCAGATGCCAATCACAACCAGCTTCATTGATAATTTTCTTTAGGATTTTGAGTGTGGTTTTGTTCAAAGCCTCAACTTGGCCATTTGACTGAGGATAATACAAAGTAGAAAAGTGATGTTGGATATTGTATTATGTGCATAAGGCACGAACATCTTGATTCTTGAATGGTCTACCATTATCAGTGACAATGGATTGGGGAATACCATACCAGGAAATGAGGTAATTTAGGATAAACTTGGCTATTTTCTTTCTAGTGATATAAGTCATTGCAATGGCTTCTACCCACTTAGTAAAATACTTAGTGGCGGTAATGATAAACTTATGGCCATTAGATGAGGATAGATGGATTTTACCCACAAGGTCAAGTCCCCATTGTGAAAAAGGCCATGGAGTTGTAACAGGTTGTAGCTCATGTGATGGTGCATGTATCAAGTCCCCATGTTGTTGGCATTGTAGACACTTCTTAGCAATTTGGACTGCATCTTGCTCTATGGTTGGCCAATAATAACCTGTTTGGAGTATCTTCTTAGCTAAGGTTGGACCGGTGGAATGTGATCCATACACACCTTCATGTATATCTCTTAAGGTAGTGTTAGCTTCTTCTGAGTTAAGACATCTAAGAAGGATACCATCAAGACTCTGGTGATAAAGGGTGTCACCCAGAATAGTGAAACGAGAGGCTCAGTGGATGAAGGTTTTATGTTGGGTTTTGGATATAAGTTCAAGGGGAAAGGTACCATTTCAGAGGTAATCATAGATATCTTCGTACCAAGGGGAATTGGGACCAACAAGATCGTAGATAACTTCAGTTGTAGGAACATCAATGGCAGGTATAAATAGTTGCTCGATTAAGAATTCACATCGCTGAGTGTTGGTAGGCATGTCTACAAGTGATCCAATAGTAGCCATAGAATCTACAGCCTTATTGTGTACCCTTGGAATTTTCTCAAAAGAAATGCTAGAGAAGTGAGGTTTGTAACTATCAACCAATTGCTTGTAGGGTATCAACTTGTCATCCTTAGTTTGGTATTCATCTGTGACTTGTCTGATAACTAGCTGAGAGTCCCCATAGACTTGGAGTTCCTTGATATTCCATTCTATCAGGATATACTGAGACCTATAAGGAGTGCTTCATACTCAGCAATATTTTTGGTACATAGAAATGCTAGCTGATATGATTTTGGAATATAATCATTCTGAGGTGTGATAAATAGGATTTTGGCCCTTGAACCATGCTGTGTGTAAGAACCATCAAAGTATAACTTCCACTATATTGAGGTAGCAAGAGTGAAAAGACCTTCATCTGGAAAGTTAGAGATCATAGGATTTACATCTATTATCAAAGCTTCGGCCAGTTGATTGGCAAGGACTTGTCCCTTGATAGCTTTTCGATCAATATACTATATGTCAAATTCACTCATGATCATGACCCATTTAGTTAGTTGGCCTATGAGGGTTGCCTTGGATAAAAGATACTTCAATAGATCAATCTTAGAGATGAGGTTGGTGTGTTGGTTTAACATGTAATGTCATAACTTTTGGGAATCAAACACTACTGCTAAACATGCTTTTTCCATTGGATTGTAATTGAGTTCATAACCAACCAAAGTACAACTAATATAGTAGATAGCATGTTCTTTACCTGACTCATCATGTTGTGCAAGAAGAGAACCTAATGTTGTAGATGTAGTAGAGATATATAGGATCAAAGGTCGATCAGGTACTAGCGGTACCAAAACTAGCAGCGTAGCTAGATAATCCTTGAGTTGATCAAATGCCTGGTGACACTTTCTATCCCATCAAAATGAGACATCCTTGCAGAGTAAGTGTTGGAATGGTTGACACTTATCTGCTAGCTGTGAAATAAACCATCTAATAGATTACAACCTCCCTTGAAGGCTCCTTAGTGCTTTGAGATTCTTTGGTGGAGACATTTCAATGATAGCTTTTACTTTAGCTGGATCCACTTCAATTCCTCTATGAGATACAATGTACCCCAATAGTTTCCTTGAAGTGATGACAAAGACACATTTCTTAGGATTTGGCCTCACTTGATACTTCTCTAGTCTGTCAAATATACGTCCCAAGACCTATAGATGATCTGCCCTAGAAGATTTGCCTAATATGTCATCGACATAATCCTCCATAATAGTATGAAACAAGTCATGGAATATCACTGTCATAGCTTGTTGATAGGTAGCTCCTACGTTCTTGAGACCAAAATGCATGACTTGCCAACAATAGGTACCCCAAGGACACTTAAAAGTTGTTTTATGTTGTGTTTAGGGTTAAAAAGGGGGGAAATGCTTCGGTTTATGTTTCAAAGGCAAATCCTCCCTTCTCACCAAACATTCAAGGGCATATCAACTGGGTTGAATCTCCACTAAGTGAGAGCAATCACCTATCAGGTTGGGCTGGCACTTGGAATGATGCAAAAGTTCAGATGTATCAAACAATATTTCAATATAATGCTCAATTACTCTTAAAACCCTAAATATGCAAAATAGTAAGCAAATTGATGAATTACGACAAATCCTTTTAGACTAAGGCAAAGGACATAGATTGTTAACTCACTGTTTTTCAAAATCTAGAATGCAGAATAGTCAGGGACACTGGCACTAGCGCCCCTGTCCAAGGTATAGTTTTTGTCACTGAATCTGAATCTCCTTCAGACACTGATCTGCATTGTATCTTCTATTTCTACCCCAAAAAATATGGAGGACACTGGCACTAGCGCCCTTGTCCTGAAATGTTCACCGTTGTCCTCTTTCTTTCAGATCATGAATCCTTGTTGTCTACAACCTCCTTTATGCAACTCCACTCTACAAACCTTAGTACCTGTAACCTGTAATCATAAAGGAGTATGGGAGGGGGTTGTGGTGTTTAGAAGCTTGCCTCGGTCAAGCCCCAGAGAGTCATTCAAGTCTTCTAAACACCATTGTCAGATAAAGAGTGTGTATCCCTACATGATAGAGGTAAAATCCAAATGATAAATGATTGAAAACACAATAGATATCACATTGAAGTGTAGATATCATGAAAGGAAGATGCTCTTCATGCCATGAGGAGACAGAGTCAAATATGCAAATACAAACACAATAACAACAAAATACTGCTCTGCAACAATGAATATCTTGAAATCACAAATATGCCTAAAGTTCACAATCATCTTCTAGTTTACAAATGAAAACCTAAACATGCTTATATATGCAACTACAAAGATTCCTGCTAAGAATTTTGTAATTCAAACTTGAGATGTCGGCATAGGACCTAAATAACAGTCATAAAACTGACATTAAAATTTTGGGTAGACCTAAAATAGGGCAGGGCTAGGGCACTAGCACCCAAGTCCACCCTACTATTTTTGTTCGGGGATCATCTAAATAGCACACCTAGGTCCTATTTGCCATAAGACTTTAGGGTTTTCTCATTGGGAGTCAAAATTATCATGCAAGATGCTCTAAATGAATTCTAAGGACTTAGGAGCTAAACCTTAAGAGGAAAAAGCCCCCAAGGGAACATTTTTGGACATAACATTTTGCCCCCACTTTAATGTATGTATAAATGCAAGGCCCATACATGCATTAAAGTATGGTCAACAAACACAACAAACATGCCAAGCATGGTGAAGACATGCCAATCACATTGAAGATAGTAACAAGCACGCAAAACACAGAGTAGATAGTTATAGTCACACAAAACATAGAGAATATAGCATTGAAGACACATAAAACACAATGAATACAGTGAATGCAGTGATTATTTCTTTTTTTCATTTTCTCATAAATATGAAATGCATATGCAAGTACAAGGAAAGTAAACATACCACCAAAATGTAGGAGGAGCTCATTGCCACCAGTCTTGAAACTATATAAGGGGCAATAGACATGCCAAACAAATCTCAAAGTGTAGGAGGAGCTCATCACCACCAGTCTTGAAACTACACTTGAGAAAAAACATGCCATACAAATCCCAAAGCATAGGAGGAGTTCATCGCCACCAGTCTTGAAACTATGCTTGGGAACAAACATGCCATACACACACATGGAAGACATGGAGAAAACACAACAAACAATTGATGGAAGAAACCTATTACTAGGTTCATAGCCATCTCAGGCACATTACAGGCACACACTGACAATTGGGCTTCACCACAACAATTGCCAAAGATACGCTTAAGGGTTAGGATAGTCTCTGATCTGCTCCCCACCTACTCAAAGGACTTTTAGAAAATGACAGGATGTGTAATTTCCTTGAGAAATACACCATCCCCGCCTCCGTAGAGGGCTTAAGTGATTACAATGGATTTCAAGCTTTACAAAAACACTTTGCTAGCATCTAAATTAGACAACTTACCTTATATATGCCCCCACCTTAAGGTGGTTAATATCGTGTACTGATATCAAGCACGTTAAGGTAGAGAGAAAACACACAAGAGAACATGAGCTCTCACAAAGCCCATGCCCCCTAGAGGTGACATGTACTTTACGATCGCCAAATGTTCCCACAAACACAAAATTCCCTACAAGAAAAGGTGTTAGCATCCACATAATCATGATAAACAACAATGCATGTAATAATTCACATAAAAAGCCGAGGAAAGCAAGATCCAAGATAGACAAAGTGCACAAAACAACAACATTGTTATGTTTTGTAAGTGCGATAAGACAACATCAAGATATCACACAGAGTGATTCTACTAGCCAAGCATCAGATAATATATATCTAACACATCGTCATGTATGGACTAGGTCCATTTTTTGATTTCTCGCTGAAGGGACACTAGGTCCGTATCAGTATAATATGTTTTTCATCATCCGCCAGCTAGATAGAACCACTAGAGGAAGGTAAATAGTAACTCAAGAGAGGAGAAACAAGTGCCTTAGCAATAGTCACGTAGGAGGGTGCCCCCAAGTCACCAACTGCAACACTATGTCCATAAGACACAATACACAACAATGAAAATAGAGGAGAAGCAATATAGAAGAATGATGATACAAATAGAAGAAGGGTCACAACAGAGGCAGTCTCCCGGTATCCTTGACCTTACAAGGGAATCAAGGGTCATCCTAGGATGCCTAAACAACACATAACACATCACAGGGGAAACACAACACGAAGGTAAAGGTTTAGAAATACTTACCTGTAGGGACAACCTAACTAAGGGTTGTCGACGAGAAAATCATCCTCCTCCCAATCTTGAATGCTAGAGGAAAGAGGTGTGTAAGGTACCATAGCCCAACTTTTGTTCTTGTCTTCCAATTGTTTAGTGTTAAGTTTTTCTATGTTTGATTCAATGTTAGGTTGAATGTGTTCTTGTTGAGTTGCAATTTGTTGGGCAAAAGCTTGTCTTCTCTTCCTCCTTTCTCTTTCTTGTCTATTCCTTCTTGTCTTACTACTTATCTCTTCAAAAGCATTTTCATGTTTTTCCATAGGGTTTTGTGTAATAGAGGAGGAAGCACCATGTTCAAATTTCATTGGTCTTGGTGGAATGTTTTGTTGTCGATGAAAACCTCCCGATCCCTATAAGGATGATGTGGGAGGAACCTCAGCATAAATACCATCTTTTCGTGGATGAGGTGAGTTATGAGACTTTCCCTTATCCACTTCTATCATGCCAATTATCTCATCATAGTCATAATAATCTTGTTTTATTCTTATATCATTTTTTCCTTTTCCTTTTTCTCTAACAGGATTTTCAAATGCATGTTGTTCTTCCCACATTGTTTGTAAAGGAGGCCTGGCCACTCTAGCTAGTTGTTTTGTTTTGTATCATCTGTAGTTTAGGAAAGATTGTTCTCTTCGTGGCTCAGGGTCTATTTTAGGTTGCAGCAAAAAGTAATCAAGAGTAAAGTTCTTGCTCTTAGCCAGAGGTTGATATGAATTACGACGGATAGTACGGATCTCTCCATGTAAAGGGAATTTTAAGCATTTGTGAATAGTTGAGGGGACAACATTCATAGCCTTAAGCCATGGATGTCCTAGTTTTACACAAAAGAGGTTAGATAAGGGGATAACATCAAATAATTGATCCATGGATTTATCATAAACTGAGACCAATAAGGTTATCTTTCCAAATGTATTCATCAAAGCTCCATTATGCGTTTTAATTCTCAAATCCGACGGTTGATAATAATTTTTTGCCAAATCATGTTTAAGAAGAAAATATTTCATAGCCACATTAGTCATGTAATTAGGGTCTATAAGTGTTCCATCCATAGTTATTTCCATTATGTTCACTATAATGTAAAGAGGCCCTTCTGTATCTACCCTTTCTTTGTCATGAGGTGTAAATGTTATTTCAAGTTCAGGGGCTCGTCTTTTCAAATAAGGCCTAGGAGAAAGCCTAGCATTATTTTTGTATTGATAATCCATGTGTATGTTTTCTAATGAATTCCAAATCATATTTCCAAAGGTTTTCAACACTTATGCAAGAAACAAATGCAAAAGTATGTGTGAATATGACCTAAAATGCTTGATTTTTCACCTTTTTCAATGCAAATCACTAAGAGAAGAGGTGTTGTAAAAAATTTCAAGAGGGAAAAAAAAAAATATGCTTAAGAAAAACCCAATGATGCAGCAATATCCTTTGCAACACACTTTTGATTCAAGTCTAGAGTGATGACAAGTCAAAACCTAGTGAAAATACACCTAAAATGTGCAATTTTTCACCATTTTTCAATGTAGAAACCTAATAGAAAAGGTGTTGTAAGAAATTTTAGGAGGGATAGAAGATAATAACCCTAATATAAGTCAAATAATGCAGCAAAATCCCTCACAACATGCTTGTAGTGCAAATCTAGAGAGACGATAAGGCCAAATCTAGTGAAAATGCAAGTTTTTCAAACCCTAGACATGAAATTTTGCAAGGAAACCACTATAATGCAAAACTAAAATTAGAAATTAGTCCTAATGAGTGTTTTAAAAGGGTAGTAAAATCTAGAACAAGATTTTGACTTCAAACCCTAGCTAATGCCAAACTAGGTTTTTATGAAAAAAAAAACAATTTCAAGCAATTTTAGACAATTTAATCATGAAAATGCAATGCAAGTGAATACTAAATGATGAATTTTTGTAATTTAAATCAGATCTAATGAAAATGACAGAAATTTAATGAAATTAAATGCCCATTAATTCAAATTATGCTAAAATGCAAGCCTAAGATGCCAAATTTTTCAAAATTTTCAATTTTTTTTGTAATTTTTCAAATGCAATAAATGTATGATGAAAAATAAATTTCAGATTTAATGAAGAAATTAAATAAAATGCAACTAATTTAATGTAAATTATGTGAAAATTCAAACCCTAGAATGCAAACTTTTTTGAAATTTAAAAAAAAACAAAATTCAATTTTTTTGTAATTTTTTTAATGCAATAGAATGAATGGATGAAAATCTATCAAATAAGACTCAAAAAGTTGCAAAAAGTCCAAAAACATGGATTCACCAAAATATTTAGGGTTAAAAAGGGGGGAAATTTTTTGGTTTATGTTTCAAAGGCAAATCCTCCCTTCTCACCAAATATTCAAGGGCATATCAATCGATTTGAATCTCCACTAAGCGAGAGCAATCACCTATCAGGTTGGGTTGTCACTTGTAACAATGCGAAAGTTCAGATGTATCAAACAATATCTCAATTTAATGCTCAATTACTCTTAAAACCCTAAATATGCAAAATAATAAGCAAATTTGATGGATTACGACAAATCCTTTCAGACTAAGGTGAAGGACAAAGATTGTTAACTCACTATATTTTGAAATCCAGAATGCAGAATAGTCAGGGACACTGTCACTAGAGCCCCTATTCAAAGTATAGTTTTCGTCATGAAATCTGAATCTCCTTCCAACACTGATTTGCACTGTATCTTTTATTTCTACCCTGGAAAAGATGTAGGATACTGACACTAGCGCCCTTGTCCTGAAATGAAATCCTTGTTGTCTGCAACCTCCTTTCTACAACTCCACTCTGTGAAAATCGGTACCTGTAACCTGCAATCACAAAGGAGTGTGGGAGGGGGTTGTTGTGTTTAGAGGCTTTCCTTAGTCAAGCCTCGGAGAGACATTCAAGTCTTCTAAACACCGTTGTCAGATAAAGTGTGTGTATCCCTGTGGGATAGAGGCAAAGTCCAAATGATAAATGATTGAAAACACAGTAGATATCACCTTAAATTGTAGATCTCATGGAAGGAACATTCTTTTAATGCCATGAGGAGATGGAGTCAAATCTACAAATACAAACACAATAACAACAAAATACTACTCCGCAATAATGAATATCTTGAAATCACAAATATGCCTAAAGTTTGCAATCATCTTCTAGTTTACAAATGAAAACCTAAACATGCTTATATATGCAACTACAAAGATTCCCACTAAGAATTTCGTAATTCAAACTTGAGATGTCAGCATAGGACCTAAATAACGATCATAAAACTGACATTAAAATTTAGGGCAGACCCAAAATAGGGCAGGAGTAGGGTGCTAGCGCCCAAGTCCACCCTTTTATTTTCGTTCGGGGATCATCCAAATAGCACCCCCTAGGTCTGATTTGCCATAATACTTCAGGGTTTTCTCATCGGGAGTCAAGTTTATCATGCAAGATGCTCTAAATGAATTCTAAGGACTCAAGAGCTAAACATTAAGAGGGAAAAGCCCCCAAGGGGACATTTTCTGACATAACATGTTGATCTTCTGGTGCTATCATGATCTGATTATATCCAGAGAAACCATCCATTAGAAAAAGCATCTCATGACCTCCTGTCAAATCCACTATGATATCTATGTTGGGTAGTGGAAAATCATCTTTGGGACATGCCTTATTAAGATCTCTTAAGTCTGTGCATATGCGGATGCCCCCATTCGGTTTAGCTACAAGTACAAGATTAGAAACCCACTCTATATAATCAATAGGTCAGATGAACTTTGCATCTAGCAACTTCTCAAGCTCTGCTTTGACTAGGAGTGCTATTTGTGGGTGCATCTTGCAAAGCTTTTATTTTACAAGCTTGGTGTTTGGATATACAGCTAGATGATGAACCACAAGTGAAGGGTCCAATCTAGGCATGTTGGCATATGTCCAAGAAAAAATTGATTGTTCTTTGTAAGAAGAATTTGGTGAAATCCTTCACCTCTTGTTCTGATAAGGAAGCTTCTAGGAATGTGACCTTAGGATTCTGAACTGTGCTGAGGTTCATCTTTGTGGAATCTTCTACTAGGAGAGTTGATTTTTCTTGATACTTGGTAGGGGAAGGCCAAATCCTCCATCCTTAGGCACCTCAGAGAGGTTTTCATTGTTGGATACGTCTTTTATTTTTACTATTTTATGATCAAGAGGTGCCACATTATGGTTTTCATCTAGGGATCTATTTTTATTTTCTCTTTTATGACTAGGGGATTTGGCGTTCTCACCAAAATAAGCATCTTGACTTAAATCCATGATAAAACCAACTTTGTGATCACCAAGAAGAATACCATCTCGGAGTCCCATAATTTCTGCTATAGCCTCATCATTCTGAAAGATGTCTAGAATAGGAGCCCCTTGTTGGTCCCAATCAATGAGTTCAAGGTAGATGAGGGATAGATTTTGGGTTTTTGTGGTTGAAGTGAGGGAGATGGACAATATCATAAATATCAAGGTTTCTTGGAATAAGTTTGTGATGTATAGAGAAGAGTCCTTGATGGTATCCTCTCTAGAGATCGAATCTGCGGGAAAGGCTTTCACTACCTCATCGAGAATAAACTCGATGTCTGAGGCTCGTGGTACCTCCTTACCATATCCTAACCCTTGTTGGTTGTATTTCTTAGTCATAGTAATTGGTTCCATTTGACCTTGACCATATTTCCCTAGGCCACCTTTGCCTTTATAGCCCATGTTTTTGACAATTCTGAGACCATTACCATACTTTTTAATAGGTAGTGTGACTAGTTCTTTTTCTTTGTATATCCAAGAGGATATATCTTCAATAGTTTCTTCTTCTAACAAGCATTTAGGAGTAAACTGTGTGAGAGAAACTGATATCCTTAATTTCTTGGTAACTTTAGCTATGGGAGGTTTTCCATAAGATTTTGGTGAAAGAGGCATCCTCCCCACACAATAAGATTTTGAGATATCATACTCGCCAAATCCTATGTCCCTGATATGGACTTTGATTTCTAGAAGGGGATTATTTGCAGAGGCTTTTTGAAAAGTATCTAGATCAATATATAGTGGGGATGATTGGGCTTCAACATTGTTGGGTATTTGGTGTCTATTCTTGTAATGCCCTTGCATGGCGCGACAAAATTCAAATGGATTAAGATCTCCTAAGATAGTGATTTTAGTACCATTAAATGGGAACGTGAGGGATTGATGGTATATAGAGGGTACAAAATGTATGGCATGAATCCATGGGCATCCTAGGATAATATTATATGGTAGCTCAATGTCTAAGACTTGGCATCTTGTTTCTAGCATGATGGGGACCACTTGAATAGGCAAATGTATCACACCATATGTCCAGCGCTCTGCATCATCATATGCTTTGATGGTAATAGACTGCTCAGTGTTTATATGATCCTCAGAGTATGCTAATTATTTTAGCAACTTGAGAGAATAGATATTCAGACCAACACCACCATCTATAAGTATACGTTTGATTTTGGTGCAGAGGCACCTACCTAACAGCTGGCCTCCTTGAGGCAGTTAGTTTGTTATAGGTCCGCATGATGACGTACATGATCAGGATATAGGATAACATGATCAGGATATAGGTGAATTGTCCGCATGATGACAGGGCAGTAGGCTATTTTTAGTATGTTTGACTTTATCATGTAATAAGGTCCATTGGACCGATGCTATGTATTAGATCAGCATAGGAGTATGTGTAGGCAGTTAGAGATCGGGATAAGGTTGTCTGAGCTGTCCTCTCTCCCAGCCGCTTGGAAGCTCCCAGCCGCTGGGAAGTGAGTTGGTAGTACTCGAAGGATTTGTTATATATACCTTCGATCTGTTAGGGTTTAGAGATATTGATAGTTCATATTGAGTTTGATAGATGTTATGTTCAGGAGAGTAGTACTGGTGATATGCTGTACTGGTGATCAGTCCAGATATTGTGAAGCAGAAGTGTAAAAGCAGGACATTTGAATCTCAATTGAATAAGATCTCATCTTTTGCAGTATTTGAGTTGATCAGTTGTATCTGTGTTGATTTCCTTTCTGTTTGCAAGTTAATGGGTACTTTCAACCCTTCCACCGGTTGATCCTACAAATCGGTGGAATGGTCCTGTATCATAGCTTAGGTTGCATTTGTGTTTTCTGTTTATGCATTGCATTGTTCAAGAGATCTGTTAGGAGCATGCTGTGAATCAGCCTAGCATCCTCATGTGCTAGGTATAGAAAGATAAACTGTTAGATTTTGGTTTGAAGGTGATCCGGCCCGGTCGTCACATCATCTTTGTGAAATTGAGCGGTTCGGAGTGTTTACATGCAGTGGACGGATACACAGGAGTCTGCATGTGCGTTTCCAGTCGGAGCAAGCCGCATCGTCATCTGCGAATGCATCGCCATCAGGATCGGGTCGTGAAGCTGTTGAAGTTTGCAAGTTGCAAGTGCATCAGGATGTTTTGAGTTGGATATATACTCAGTGTATATATCGCAGTCAGGATCATCTCTCAGAGAAGCTCATCATCCGCGTATCGCTAGCGGATGCGGGTGTGAAAGTTTAGTTTTTGTCTAAGTATTGAAGAGTTCATCAGGAGATCGTGTGACGTCATCGTCATCAGCATATGACGTCATCGTCATCAGGATATTGAGATATCCCCCTATGTATGTTGATCCTGTCGTCGCTAAGGGTTTAGGTATCGGCGAAGGCTCTCGGCAGGAAGTTGTGAAACATCATCAGGAGGTGTATCGGCGTAGGCGGAAAGTTGGGTTAACATCATCAGGATGTTCCAATACAACCGGATAAATCGTATCATGATGCTGTTGTTTGTATAGACGGCTATCGGGTCATCGAAGGGAAGCTGCTGAAGGTGTTCGTCATCAGGATATCAGGAGCAACCGGATATTTGGATATCCTGCTGACGAAGGTGGTGTCGAATATCATGATGATGCCGCTTGTGTTTGGCGCCCGATGAACAGTAGCCGGCAGGAGGATAAGTGTGAGCGTCCGAAATATGATGATGCTGTTGGTGTTTCTAGGAAATATGATGATGATGCTGAGCCGATAGACATTTTTATCATGTTGTTTGTATTGTTGGCAGCTCCTTCCTGTTAGTTAGCCTCCGTTGCATTTCACTCTGCATCATAGTGGTATCAGAGCAAAGGTTAGGATCTTCTGGAAAAGATAAGCAGGATGTCAGACGAAGAAGGAACATCTGAGGTTCCAGCAAGGATGACCAACGCTGAGTTGGCAGTTCTGGTGAAGAAACAGATTGCAGAAAGCAAGGCCGTGAAGGCTCAGAATCAGGAGTTGAAAGATGAGTTAGCAAAGTTGAGGAGCAGAGTAGGTTCTGGTAGAGAAGATGATAGGGAAGAAGAAGAGATCCCTAATTGGAGCGAGGAGGTCGTTCCTGCAGACCAGAGACCACTGTTGAACGCCCTCAAGGCCATGGAGAGGAGAACCATGGATGTGAAGCTGGATTTGCCAGTGTTTACAGGTAAGATGGACCCTGATTCAGTGATGGAGTGGATAGACTGTCTGAACAATTTCTTTGTAACAGAGGAGATACCAGAACAACAGAGAGTGAAGATAGCACAGTCAAAGATGAAAGAAGCTGCCTTGACATGGTGGAACTTTGTTCAGGATGACAGAGTACAGGAAGGAAAACGGAGAGTTGCCACATGGAAGAAGATGATGGAATTGGTAAAGGAAGCTTATATTCCTTTGGATTACAGTATCCAGTTACACAAGAGGAAGCAAAACCTGAAGCAGAAGGAGCTAGATGTCAGCTCATATACAGAAGAGTTCATGAAACTCTGTATGAAGACAAAGGTGAAAGAAAGTGAAGAAGAAAAGGTAGCCAGATACCTTAATGGATTGAGGTTTAATATTCAGGAAGATCTGAGTCTGCATAATCCAGATACAGTGCAAAAATGTTTCCAGTTGGCATTGAAAGTGGAAGAAAAGTTGAAGAGAAAACAAGAACAAAACAATAGAGGAAGAGGATCAGCCCATAGAATAAAGCAAACCAATGAGCGTCAAGAAGACACTGATAAAGGACAGGGACAGTCTGATTTTAGAGGTGGATGGAAAGGTAATAAAGGAAGATTTGGAGGTGGTAAAAGTTCTACTACATTTTCAGGGAAATGTTACACCTGTGGTGAGTTTGGTCATGTTGCAAGTATGAGGTTATCCAGTGTTGTCATTGATGTCAACATACTCATATTGCATTGACAAGAAGGATTTGATGAGCTGTGTGCTGAGGATATTGAGAAAATTAGTCTCAGTCAGGAACAGTGAAGAACAGTGATGAGAAGAAGGTAAATGTACTGTATAGGATGAGAACCGGAGGATACGGATTAAAGGGTTAGTAGATATGAGTCTTGAGATGCTACAGTTAAGATTTCAGAGGTCCGCATGAAGATCTGAAGGAGTTGTGGCTGCCGGTATAGAACCGGGTCCGGCAAGTATCCGGAGGTGACAGAGGATCACAAAAAGGTCCGGTGAGGTCCGGAATTGTATTATCCTAATCTGCGGATTGGAAGGAGTGTTTGGGATGTCCTTGTGATGTATCATCCTGATTTGTGTATGATTTGGAGGTCCGGAAGTACCTCTTGCATTATGACAGTGGCGACAGACTGTGTTCTTGAAGTTCCGGATGAGAAAGACAAGAGATCCCAGTAAGCAGAGGAAGTGCGGATGTATCCAGACATTCAGACAGGTTTGTGAAGGATCTTGGATCATGTTTAGGTTTTGTTGTTGGTCCGCATTGATGGTAGAGCCCGGAATTGAAGTTATTCTTCCGGATGAAGTTCTTGCTTTGTGTAGCCGACCGGATGAGTTGTTCATCCTGCGAATGTTCTTGTGATGGCCGACCGGATGTGTTATTCATCTTGCGGATACTCCTATGGTTGTTTGCCGACTTAGATGTTTGTTCCTAAGTCGATGTCTTGTATAAATAACGATTTGTGAGTTCATTTCGGTGTGTGGTGTAAGGATGAGAATGGTATAGCGAAGAAACGTGCAAAAGGCAGAGCAGAGATTGTTGGGCTTAATTGGAACTGATCCGGACATGGTAGAGATGTCATTCTCCAGTTCAAGACTGTGATTTTCATCACTTTGTAGACAGTGTGTCTCCTTGTAGGCAGTGGGCCTCTTTGTGAGCAGTGTGCTCAGGCAGTGAGCCCTTATTGGCATGTGCCATTCATCTTTCCTTATTCTTCTAACAGAGAATAATTCTTGGGTTAATCACCCCGTGGTTTTTCCCTTAACCGGGTTTTCCACGTCAAAATCTTGGTGTTCAATGTGTTGATGCTTATCTGCTCTTGTGTTTATGTATTATGCTTCCATGGATGATTATTTGATATGCTGCTAACTAACAACAGTGAGTTAAGTGTTTGAATGAGAAGAAGTTTTATACAACTGATTCACCCCCCCCCTCTCAGTTGTATGCCCTAGATCCAACAGGTCATCCATCCTTCAAATGTCCAGAAAACAAAGGTTCATCATCCAGAAATGATAGAACAAGTGACAAGAGAGTACAACTTGTGCAAGAAGAGAAAGAAGAGAAAAGTGTGCAGAGTCCAAACATTTATCAAAAGGATCAGGATGCTGATAATGTTGGATATCCAGAGAGTGGAGAATCATTGATGTTAAGGAGAATTAGTTTGCAGGCATCAAAGGATATGATGCAAAGAAGAGCTCTTTTCAAGACCACATGCAAGAGCAAAGGTAAAATATGCAAGGTTGTCATTGATACTGGTTCAACAGACAACATGGTATCTCAGGAGATGGTGGATAAACTGCATTTGGAAAGGATTCCACATCCACACCCTTACAAGGCATCTTGGGTGAGTGATAGGCATTCACTTTTTGTCTCTGAACAGGCATATGTTGATTTCCAGATTGGAGCATATCAGGATAGAATTTTGTGTGATATTTTGCCCATGGAATGTTGTCACCTACTGTTGGGTAGACCATGGCAATTTGACAGAAGAGTACTGTATGATGGGTATGCTAATACCTACACCATCCAGAAGGATGGAAAGACTATTAAGTTGATGCCATTGCAGGCAGATGCTGCAGCACAGAAGGCAACCAAAGTCATTTTAATGGGAAAGAAGGAATTTGTGCAGATGCCTACAGGAGTAGGCATAAAGGCAGTTCAGGATACTGCAGGGAAAGAAGTTGTTAAAGACAACAAGCTGAAGAAAGTTTCAGTTGTGACTGACCCACTATGATGCAGAGCGAAATGCAACGGAGGCTAACTAACAGGAAGGAGCTGCCAACAATACAAACAACATGATAAAAATGTCTATCGGCTCAGCATCATCATCATATTTCCTAGAAACACCAACAGCATCATCATATTTCAGACGCTCACACTTATCCTCCTGCCGGCTACTGTTCATCGGGCGCCAAACACAAGCGGCATCATCATGATATTCGACACCACCTTCGTCAGCAGGATATCCAAATATCCGGTTGCTCCTGATATCCTGATGACGAACACCTTCAGCAGCTTCCCTTCGATGACCCGATAGCCGTCTATACAAACAACAGCATCATGATACGATTTATCCGGTTGTATTGGAACATCCTGATGATGTTAACCCAACTTTCCGCCTACGCCGATACACCTCCTGATGATGTTTCACAACTTCCTGCCGAGAGCCTTCGCCGATACCTAAACCCTTAGCGACGACAGGATCAACATACATAGGGGGATATCTCAATATCCTGATGACGATGACGTCATATGCTGATGACGATGACATCACACGATCTCCTGATGAACTCTTCAATACTTAGACAAAAATTGAACTTTCACACCCGCATCCGCTAGCGATACGCGGATGATGAGCTTCTCCGAGAGATGATCCTGACTGCGATATATACACTGAGTATATATCCAACTCAAAACATCCTGATGCACTTGCAACTTGCAAACTTCAACAGCTTCATGACCCGATCCTGATGGCGATGCATTCGCAGATGACGATGCGGCTTGCTCCGACTGGAAACGCACATGCAGACTCCTGTGTATCCGTCCACTGCATGTAAACACTCCGAACCGCTCAATTTCACAAAGATGATGTGACGACCGGGCCGGATCACCTTCAAACCAAAATCTAACAGTTTATCTTTCTATACCTAGCACATGAGGATGCTAGGCTGATTCACAGCATGCTCCTAACAGATCTCTTGAACAATGCAATGCATAAACAGAAAACACAAATGCAACCTAAGCTATGATACAGGACCATTCCACCGATTTGTAGGATCAACCGGTGGAAGGGTTGAAAGTACCCATTAACTTGCAAACAGAAAGGAAATCAACACAGATACAACTGATCAACTCAAATACTGCAAAAGATGAGATCTTATTCAATTGAGATTCAAATGTCCTGCTTTTACACTTCTGCTTCACAATATCTGGACTGATCACCAGTACAGCATATCACCAGTACTACTCTCCTGAACATAACATCTATCAAACTCAATATGAACTATCAATATCTCTAAACCCTAACAGATCGAAGGTATATATAACAAATCCTTCGAGTACTACCAACTCACTTCCCAGCGGCTGGGAGCTTCCAAGCGGCTGGGAGAGAGGACAGCTCAGACAACCTTATCCCGATCTCTAACTGCCTACACATACTCCTATGCTGATCTAATACATAGCATCGGTCCAATGGACCTTATTACATGATAAAGTCAAACATACTAAAAATAGCCTACTGCCCTGTCATCATGCGGACAATTCACCTATATCCTGATCATGTTATCCTATATCCTGATCATGTACGTCATCATGCGGACCTATAACAAACTAACTGCCTCAAGGAGGCCAGCTGTTAGGTAGGTGCCTCTGCACCAGATTTTATGTTGGTGGATGAAGACTTTGATGTGTAACTTGCATTGTTATGACAAGGATCATGAGATGGGAGGTCTTTTTCAGAAAAGACCACGTTGTAGGGTGATGCAATGTTACCTATCATGGCTTGAAAGTCTGTGATATCTATATTGTGGGGAATTGATGACTCTTGTAGGGCTCTTTCAAGCACAGCTTTATGAGTGGGTGATGACTTTAGAATGTCTAATATTGAGATTTGTACGAGAGTCTTCCCTAGATGTTCAACAAGATTATAATCAGAAGTGACTGTAGGATTAGGTGTTGGACCAGAAAGGGTAACACACCCATGATGAGTTGTGATGACACAATCCGGGGCTTTACCTTTAATGATAAGGGTTGAGACTCAACTTTCTTTAAAATGACCCACAATGGAGTGATAAGAAGATGAAGCTTTGTTAACGCTCTTTCCTTTATCAGGATTTTAACCTTTACCATGTTGAGGGAATGGATCCTTGTATACGTTGAGATCTTGGTTTGTGGTAGGATGAGGCGGCTCATTGAAAGTGACTTCACCTCTGTCTATGAGGTTTTGGATCATGTGTTTCAATTTCATGGAAGATGAGGTTTTGTGTCCTTTTGTTCTATGGTACTCACAATATTTGTTATCTTTGTACCATGTAGGTTTGAAAGTGGGCTCTTCATATTGACGTGCTTCGGGTAGCATGATAAGTCCACTTTGCACAAGATTTTTAAGGACTTATTCAATAGGTTCACCCAAAGGAGTGAATCAACATCTTGGAGGCTAATCTTGTTGTGGAAATTCTTGTTTTTGTTGCTCCTGAGGAGTAGATTGGGTTGGTTTTGATTGAAGATTGAGTGGTGTTTGGAAAGTTTGGATGTGTTTAGAATCTACAACACCATCATTTACAACGTTCTTGTTTTTGTTCCAAATTAGGTTTGTCATTTGATTATTGGGGAGTGTTGTCTTTGTTCTCTTTAAAGATTTTGACTAAACCTTTTGCAATGAGCGATTTTTTGATATTAGTTCCTTTGTAAATGATCTCATCAAATGTGGTAGCACTTTGGATTTGTAGATGAAACCCAAGATCTAGATTAAGGTTTTGGACAAAGATGCTAACGAGTTGCTTTTTAGGTATTTGAACTGGGAATCTACCAGCCATATTTTTCCATCTTTGTAGGAAGGAGATGAAAGTTTGACCATTTCTCTATTTGTTGTTACATAAGTCCATCATGGATACCTCATGTTCAGTGTTATAAGAGAAATGGGTGGCAAACATTTCAGCTAGTTTGTTGAAAGTTTTAATACCCGTGGGTAGGTGTGAGAACCATTCTATAGCTTGTCCTCCAAGACTACGAGGAAAGAGGCACATAAGATATGCGTCATTACAAGCAACCTCAAAGCAAGCAATATAGAACTCTCTAAGATGGTCTTTGGGATTTCCCTTTCCCCTGTATTTGTCAAATTTTGGCATGTCAAAGTTAGGGGGAAAAGGGATCATTAGTAAAGATCGATCAAATGGGTATGGACAAACCTCCTCCAAAGAGAAGGTTTTCTTGGTCTGACCAAATGAAAGATTAAATACTTATTTTTGTAATTCAAAAACTTTAAGCTCAATAGCAGATGAAGGTGTTGGTAAAGCCAAATTTTGTTGGATTTGAGGTGGTTGTTGCTGCCCATAAGATGTATTGGAATGCCATCCATAAGTCTTAATCTATTGTATGGGTCATATGAAGTTTGGGGGTTGTGTTGGGTAGAATCAATGAAGAAAGTTGGAGGTTGTTGATTTTGTGGGGGTGTTAGGTATGAGTGTTGACTTTGTGAACATTGAGGGGGATTTTGATATTGTTGTGGAGGGATGATGTATGTGTTTTGATTTGGTGGTGGTTGAGTTGGATTGACATATGAGGTATTTAGATTTGATCTATGTTGGGGTGGAGTGATGTAAGTGTTGGGATTTGAAGAATGTTGAGGTGGAGGAAGATATGTGGTGTTTATGGTTGAAGAATGTTGGGGTGGAGTAATGTAAGTGGTGTTTAGATTTTGAGGTGGATTGACATGGGTAGTATTAATGTTTGAAGAATGTTGGGGTGGATTGACATGAGTAGTATTGATGTTTGAAGAGTTTTGGGGTGGAGTGATGTAGGTGTTGTTTGGGTTTTGAGGTGGTTGAGGTAGAGCTACATAGGTGTTGTTTACATTTTGAGTGGATGAAGTTTGGGGTGGTTGCGATTGTGATAGTTGTGGTGGATTGACATAAGCATCAATAGGTGTGTAATTGGGAGGCAAAGATGTTCACAGTGGGGTAGCATATGCAAGATTAGAAATAGATGTGTGAACTTGTGACATGCATGGAGGATTTTGAGGATTCATAGACATGGAGGTGGCAAAGAAGGGGTTTGATTGTTGAGCTTGTTTTACTAGATTGGCTTGTCTCGCTAGTTCAGCTTGACGATGGAGGGTTTCTCGTTGAGCTTTGTAAATATCCATGGGAGTAAGGAGAGGTCCAAGTGATGTCTCTCTCATGGGATTTTGACTTTGATAAATAGAATTGACATATTTAATGGTGAAAGGATTGGATACTCCCTCTTGTGAAGATGATTTGGGAAGTGGTGTAGATATGGTAGACATGGTTTGGACATGGTTTATTTGTGGTCTACCCATAGCATTAACAACATCTTGAAATGGATCTTTTTCCTTAAGAGTAGATGTATCAAAGTTTGAAGGCAATTTGGCTCCTTTTTGAGCAAGCAAATGGAAGTAGTGATCTTGATTAGAGATTAAGAGTTTATCAATGGCTGCCATGGTTTTGGGATCTTGCATGATTTCATCTAGACCTTGAGACCCTTCTTCTTGAGAGGATTGACCTTCTTGAAAGTTTCACTCTTCTTGAGAGGAATTTTGATCAATGTTATATCCTTTTAGAAGGAGATCATGAGGATCCAGCCTTGTGGTATACTATCTAGCACCTATCCCTGTGGTAATATCCTCTTGAGGATTGTTTAGGACAACATTATGGGGACTGTTTTGAGTGTTTGATGGTGGATTATTTGGGATGATTTGATGGTGCTATTTAGGGGTGTTTTGCTTAGCCTCCATGGTTTGACGATATTGTTTTCTAGTGGTGACCATAAGATGACTCAAATGCACTAGAACAAGGATTAGGGGATTGATTTTTGGACTGATTTGATAAAGTTGAGATTACTAGTTGATGGATTTGATATGGGTTGCTTGTGGAATATTATAGAACTAGATCAACAACTAATTTGGATATAGGATTACCTATCACAAAGGTAGACTAATGACCTCAAATGAAGGCGGATAGGGTTAATGGAGTTAGGCCAACTTAAGAGAAGTTCATTCTCTAAGCTAATAAAAAACTAATAACGGATACTAATTTACCTCCAAAAGACTAAAGAGAGACAAAGCTTTCTAAAATTAGAGATAGACTAGGGATGTTTGATGTGATCTAGACTCTATGGTGGAAACCAAATTACAAGCTCTATTAGCTGGGTAAATATTTAGGCTTGTTTGGTGAAGGTGGATTGATAGATAGTAATCTCAATAGGATAAATGGCTCAAAAAGTCCAATTTTTGGCTATGATAATGGATGATGAGGGTCTGATGGATGCTGGAATAGGTCTAACAGTATTGTAAGATGCTCACTTAGAGGATAATTTATTCAAAAATTGAAATTAACTATGTTCTAGGTTAAATGTATGATAGACAGTTTGACAGAGACCAAAGACGGTTGACTGTTGCTCAAAGGCGCTTGACTGTTGCTCAAAGGCACTTAACTGTTGCTCAAAGACACATTTTTATGATAGGCTGGTAAAAATGACAGAGACCAAAAGCGCTTGAATGTTGCCCAGAGGCACTTGACTATGGTTCAAAGTTTCTTTAAATCAATGCAAAGGTGCTTCAATTCTATGCAAAGGCATTTTTTTTTAACAGTGATGTTTCATGGCAAAATTTGGATAGATTTTGGTGTGATTTATCGGAGAGAACAAAAACAAAGTAAACAAGATGGCTGAGGACAATAATGAGTGTATGTTCAAGGCTCACAAAAAGCCCAAATTTCCATGGGTATAACATAATTGAAGACAAATAAAGCACTTTTATACCTAAGGACAAGCTTCACTGCGATAAATCAGCCCACAACTTGGAATCTTCATCAACTCAAGTGTTATCACACCTAATGTGGATGTGTACACTTTTTTGTCTTTGTGAGAGAGGATAGATAGAGACCTCCAGGACTAGAAGGATAACCAAATCACCCTTTCCCCAGAAAGCTACAAGTAGCTTATGCTAAGCTAGGAATTTCTGTCTCATCTCAAGGGAGCCTTATGGTGAGTATCTTGGGGGCAAAACCTTCTATGCCCTTGCATTGAAAATTATCGCAATGTTCTGAGGTAGATCAGGTAGTCACTAACTATGAGGTTTCTAGTTGCTTTTTGGGGGACCAATGCCTTGTGAGCATCCAACAAGCCATTAAAATCTTTAACCAATTTTACTAGGAGTGTAATATACCTTTACACAAATGTGAAATTTCTTTCATAAAAGTGTTAGTACACCTCCTTTCAAATTGGTACCATATGGAAAAGGCCAACGCTGGTTAGGACTTGGCTTTTGCCTTGACCAATTTATATAGCGGTCCAAAGGAAAAATCCGCTTAGGGTCGTCCCCTCTTGGATGAAACTCAATCCAAAAGGAAGGCTCTTTTAAGGGATAAACAAAAAGTAAAAAGAGATGGGTTTGGTTTTTGGTTAGCCAAGTTTTTACACAAGGGGAGAACATACACCTATCACCTCACAAGCACGGAAAACACTTGTTCATTTATTCTCCTAGGTTAAACTAAGTGAAACTAAGCTAATCACACAAGATTAAATTACTTTATCAAATTGAGGTGTTTCTAAGACTTAGTATGAAAAAGTTGATGTCTTCAACAAACATCCTGCAAGAATATGCTAGAAACCTTCTTTAATCTATGATAAGATGTTGCAACAAATGATATTAGTTCCACACAAACCAAGTAGTTAGTAAAAAGCAATTGAACCAAAAGTGCTTAACTATTGTGCAAAGGCACTTCATAAATTACCAAAAGCACTTGACTATTGTGTAAGTGCACGTTGTTTCAGACCAAAAGCGCTTAGATGTTGTGCAGATGCGCGTAGTTTAGACCAAAAGTGCTTGAATATTGTGCAAATGTGCTCTTTTTAGACCAAAAGTGCTTGACTGTTGTGTAGATGTGCTTTTCAATAATGAGCTTGCAAAAACAAGGATCTATGTTAAAAAAGCTTGATCGAATAATTGTTGAGTGATTGTATGACAATCCATGATGTTTGTTGGATGATTAGATTTGTAAGTTTGCAACAAAAATGAATCAAAAAACCATGAGATGATGGATTTTCTCAAAAATGACAATACCCTTAAATAAATCAGCTTAAGGAGTATGTTAGGATAATTGTAAGACAAATAAATCAGCTTGTCTAAACAATAGATGGTCAATATGATATGAGAAACCCTAAAAAAATTAGAAAAGCAAGTCAAACATCTTGAAAACCAGAGGCACTTCAAAACCATGCAAAGGCGCTTCAAAACAATGTAAAAGCACTTTACTACACACCAAAGGTGCTTCACTGTCACCCAAAGGCACTTTAATTCAGACCAGATGCACTTCACTATTACTCAAATGTGCTTTTCTATGTTTTGTTTGTGCTTTTCCCTACCTGTACTTCAAAAAATCAAAATTTCTAAAAAAGCAAAGGTTAGTGGGTCCCATCGGGTGTGCCAGAATGTGTATAGGTAAAATCAAGATTATAAAAGATCAAACAATGAACAATAACTCAATCCTATAACATTCAAAAGACCGATCTAAACAATAACCAAATCAATGAATATGCAAATCAAAACAATAGAAAGTTATCACCTAGACTATATTGATCTCTTGGTTATTTGTGGATTGCTCAATTGATTGTGTACCCATGGTTGCAACAAGCAGATGTAGATGAATGATAAGTTCTCAAAGATTTGATGTATATGTGCTCAACAATGCGATGTATGCTTAATGCATTGTATGAATGCCAAAGCTTGAATGATTGAAGAGGATTTGTGAAGGAGATGAAGGGGGTATATATAGGTTTCAGGGTTGGATTGATCAACGGCTGAGATAAATCAATGAAATAGATGGATGAGATAATTTGAGAGCTCATGATGAATGTGCACACGACATGTGTCATGTTTAAAGAATATTTTAAAGTTGTTTTGTTGAGTTAACTGATTGATTTGATAAAGATAGGATTTGATTTCATAAAATTAGAATGCTTTTTCTAATTTATGAGTTGATAAAAACAATAAGATTAAAGCCAATTAACTCAACTTTAGATTTGCTTTTTGAAGTTCTAAAAATAAGATTAATTGTACACATAGAAGAAAATGATATTTTTAGAAGAATTGGAAGATAATTGAGAATTAAATAAATAAATTTATTTAATTTATTGTGCATGGAAGAATAAGATAAGATTAAATATAGAGAATAAATTAAACAAATAAATTCATTTAATTTATTTTGCATGATAGAGGAATATAAATAAAATATTTCATTTTATTTATTTTTAGAAGATAAGGTCAACTTAAATAAAATAGAATAATTTATTTAAATTTAGAGGAATAATTGACTAATTAAATAATTAAAAATTATTTAATTGTGGATAAGAGGAATTAGGATGATGAATTAATTAAATAATTAATTTATTTAATTAATGTAGATTTGAGGAATTTAAAAGGGATAATGATTTAATTAAATAATTTAAAATTATTTAACTTGGAAGAATGAAGTGGATTTTATTGAAATTAACTAAATAAAAAGAATTTATTCAATTAATGTTGAAATCAGGTGATTTAGAGAAAATTGATGAATTTAATTAAATAATTAGTTATTTAATTAACGTTGAATGTAGGTGATTTAGGAGAAATTGATATATGCAAGTGATGTGATGTGAAGGGTCATTTTTAGGTGTCTACAGGTAGACCTCCTACTTTCCACATCACCAACATAATTTGAATCCATGAATCCCTAAATATCTACTATCTGTTGGTTATGATGTTAGTCACAAACAAGCATAGAATAAAAGTACACATTAACCTTTATTCATCTTGAAAGATATGATGAATTCAAAGAATTCATGATCCCAAGTCTCCGGTGATTAGATCTTAATCGTCTGAAGTTACTCAGAGGCTAATGTGAGTTGCTATTTCCATTTTTGGGGTCTTACGTGAAAGTTTGTCATCATTATGACACTCCTGCAGAAATACTTCGATCTTTGCATGATATTTTCAAATGTGCATGCTTTGTATTCAAATATGCTAAATATTTACAATTATCTACGAGATGTCTGCATATTTGTGTTATTTGCTTAAGATAATCAATTATTTGCAATTATGAGGATGAAATGTTCTGAAATTCAAAAGAAATTGAAGAAATGTTTCTAATTAAAGTTGAACCTTTAGCTTTTGAACCACATGTATATTAGATACTGTCATGAAGAGAAGAAAACCAAACCATATTTTCACCAGGACATTCCACAGCTAGATATAGTTGATGCTAACTTCAAAGGAATTTGTATGAAGACAACACATGTAAGTAGACATGCACTCCAAGGGACGCAACAAATCACCACATATATCCAGAATTCATACACTGATTACTCAAGATTTACTATGAATTGTAATCGACACAGTCTTCTCATTCATTAAGCATGCAAAAATATAAATGTATACAAAAAACTTTGAAATGAGCTCTGAATGTTTCAGCAAACGGATTTCAATTAAGTTTTGAATGTTTACAATAAGGCATTCCATCACCTTTTATAGAACAAGGTGAGGAATCTGTTACAAAAAGATCCACGATCTTGATTTATCAATGCATATCTACGGTCATCATTCTCCTTGACTTTGTCAACCTCTACAAAAATGGCACAAGTTGCCAGCTGGCAACTATCTAGACTACTTACGCTATCCCCTTATGGAGTATCCTCATCATGCTCCTCATCTGATTCATGTGGATCATCATCATGTGCATCACTCCCTGAACTTTCACTATCCTGATGATGATGACATCGCATATGAATACTGATTCTGATCCAAATCCTGATGCTGCTACCTCCTCAACATTGAATACTGCTCTTTCAATAATAACCCCTTTGGGTTCCTTCTCTATTTTCTTGCCCCTTTGGGGTCTTTTGCTCTGTTGTTGTGGTGGAGGTAGCTTATCTCCCTTAGTCTTCCTCTTTTCATTCAGGAAGTCATCATACTCATCCCCAGGAATATCCTGCCCCTTCTTCTTGTTGTCCACCGTAATGGCAACACCTTTCTTCTTCAATGCCTCTACCTGCTCATCAACCCAAGCTTGAGTTAGTTGTATGGTCCTGGCAATGAAGGGGTCCGAGGATATATCTTCCTGTATAGTGAGGTCAGGTGCAGAGATGGTATCATTATATATCTTCTTTTGCTCATATTCATCTGCAATTATCCTGCCATCATCCTTCTTCAATTGTTGGGGAATGGGGATGCAATCAAAGGTTCTGATTTGATTCAGAGTTAACCTTTGTACCTTCTCCTCCTTGCTTCTGCCACATCTTCGCAGTCGGCCCAGAAGTCCTCTAGGTGCCTATGATGAATAGGCTTTCCTATTATCTTCTGCATCCTGCCGTAAGGATCATATGGTCTTGTTAGTGGGAAAGGCTGTAGATTCATTTTATTTAGGGTGACCATCACCTTCTTTATATTGTCTGAATCGGGGCACATATAGCAGCCAATGCTGACTGGAAACAAAATTGGTGGCAGCTTCTTGGCGTCCTTGTATATTTTTATCATCGTGGAGCCCTGCCTGATGAACTCCATCAGTATCACTGCATCAGTGGGATACCTCGGTAGCATTAGAGGATGTCCATCAAAACCTTCAATTCTTATATACGAGAAGGTGGAAAACTGTATATACCAGGCTCCATGCCTATAAACTATCTCTTGAGCCTCCATGCTCAATCTCTTTGTTCTGTCCTCCTCCATGGTCCTCACCAGATGCATGGAGAATGCATCATTGACTAGTTTGTAATCTTTGAGGTAATTGGTTCTTTGCAGCTGGGGATGATGATCCCAGATATGCACAGCATTTGTGCCTGTAAGCTTTCCATCAGTAACTAATGCATCAAAAGTGCCTTTGTAAGCACAAGAATAAACAATGTATGATGACATATAGAATGCACAATTTGAACCTCCAAGGTTCATCAGCTGCTCATGCAGAGCATCACTTATTAGCTGGCCCCACAGTGGCTTGATATCTGAATACAAGCACATCATGATTACACCATACATCCAATCCCTGAAACTACCAGCATCAGGCTGGCCTATTAATCTATTCAGCAGTGCAATCATATACTGATATTCATTAGCAAAATCATACTTAAATAGGTGCACAGGAAGTTTGGCTGCCGCAGGATATGTGTTGTTCTTAGCCCACCATTGATACATGTTCTTCCTGGCCTGCTTTTTATTGTTTTCATATTCTTTTTCTGACTTCTTCAGGTCTACACTTTTGACCTTACTCCCCAGCGGCAATCCGAATGTCTGGGAGAGACCCTTGATGGATAGGTCTGCATATATCCTCCCATGTTTCATCACTTGCCTGGTCTCTGGCTTATAATTCCTGGCACACTCGATGACTAGCTCCGGAGATTCCATAGAGTATGGAAAACCGGCAACGTTCCACATACCAAATACGAACACTACATCTAGCAGAGGACTCTTGTCATTCCCATCATTCAGCCTAGCTGACCAGGCCTCCAAATTGGTGCTCCCCTGATGGGTATCTGTAATTGCTTCGTATTTAAACAGGATGCCCCTCTAAGAAGAGAACATGGGCCTACTAAATTCTTCCTGACACTTAACTAACCTCTTGTTAGCCATGGTTACCTGCAATTAACAAAATCCCATCTCACAACGGGTATACACATGCATGCATATTGCATTTAACTTAATAAATCACCATGCCTACTGTATCTTTTCAATATTACTTAATCATATGGATGCATAAACCAGAACTTATATCATCATACCTGAATGAAAACAACATGATGAGGGCTTCATTTAGTTACCTGGTTATGCAGATTTCTCTTTTATACCAGTAGACTATTAACAACGCTCTTAATTCAGTTGATGATCCCGCACTTCCTTCTGTCTGTGAGCTCAAATCGTACAACTATCGCCTGTATGAG
Organism: Cunninghamia lanceolata; assembly: GCA_027924645.1. Taxonomy (NCBI): domain Eukaryota; kingdom Viridiplantae; phylum Streptophyta; class Pinopsida; order Cupressales; family Cupressaceae; genus Cunninghamia; species Cunninghamia lanceolata. The sequence goes on from BSBN01000887.1 coordinate 2,376,013, forward strand.
TATATGGAAGCTGGTGCTCTGTAAAAACAATTTTATCGCAAGGTAAATGTAAAAATGACGGTTGAATTACCTTTTAACCTTGCAATTAGGGTAAATTTAGGGCAACTCTGACAAATTAGATTGTATTCATTGATTATCCACATGAAAACGCAAGATCTCGCCAGGTGTTTCATCAGGTTCTGGGGTCGGCAAGAACCACCTACCATGTCTGCGCGCATTAAATGATAATGGCGGCAATGGGAGCGGGGGGATATCCATATGACAGGATATCATGAAGGCAAGATGATATTCACAAATATCGGGTCGAGTTTCAATGTCATTCTCCTCCATCAAATTGGAATAGTTATCACGACAACATTCAGGTGACAAAAGCACCTTTTGGTTATGTTTAGTACATCAGGAGGATATTTCGATGTATCGAGTGATGTTTCAAAGATGATGATGACGAGACAAACTTACATGTCTCTCTTTCAGAATATCGGGATGATGTCATCCTGATATTCGTTCTTTGTATCGGAAAGGCATCATGACGTCATCGTCATGTTATGCGAACATGATCATGTTTAGAAAATATCCCGTCGAAATGTAAATGTGATGATGATGTCATCGTCATGTTTATTTCTTCGTTTATCACATTTGGATGACATCATAAGGATATTTGGCTTACGGTGATATTTCGCGTCAGGAGGATATTAAGAAATATTGGGTTACATTTGGAAATATGACGCCTGCGATATATAAGACTGTTTGACGGGGAAGATTTATTACCACTTAAAGTTGACGTCCAGATATTTGGACCGCATGACTTATCGGGTGATGTACCAAGATCAGGATGATCTTCGACAACATGACTGAGGTTATAAAATATGATCCTCCCCTTGCGAATATTAGGTTTGACCAAAACTTTGACTATTCATAACTCTCACATCCTGATGAATATCAGGGTGATGTAAAAGACAAACCTGCATGGAATTTAACGCTCTTTCCAAATATAAGGTCACAGAAATGAAATACGAATTTTGACAAACTGACCTCATGATGATGACTTACCTCATCCTGACTCTACATGATGATGCACATGACTCACTTTTACCAAACCGCCAGAAAGCAGACAACACAAACCAAGCCAAAAAGTTGGGTCCCAATTTTGCCAAGTCAAAATGGGGTGTGTTGTGTAACCACACAACAACTTGCCACCAAAGAAAACAAACAAATTCCAATGATTCAAGTGATGTGATCATATTCATTTATAGTATTTTAATTCTGTCTAAGCATAGGCATCATGATCTTTTGAATGATAAAATTTCATCATGGCAACAATGCTAACAAAGGATCATGTATGTGCATATGATTAATTATCCTCATCTTGAAAGCAAGTTGAAAACATAAGTAACTGGTGTTAAACTACATAGTTGGGGATCATCCCTCATAGCCGACTTGGATAGAGCCTTGCTGCTAGCAGGCGTTCATAGCCCCGACAAGGTTATCTATACAATCTCCCTAAGTAGAGCCCCACTACCAGCAGGCATTCATAGCCCCGGTAGAGTTACTTAGATGGCCTAATTTTATTTCTTTTTTAATTTTCTCTTTAAAATTAGTATCTAATATCATCATGTCAGTTCATTTGTACAAGGCACAATCACTTGCAGCTTTAGGTTGGAGATTGTATTGGTAGCAAGGGAGTCCCTTTAGATTTTTCACTTAACACCTATACTTGTGTGTTTAAAAAACCCAAGGCTTTTAGGTGTTTCATTGTGATTGATTCACTTTGACCAAAGAAAAGGCACCTTGATGAAAGGATATCACAAACCTAATCATGATTACTTTTTAGGAGGAATCATAACCTATATCTAAATGTGATCTCATCACTTGAATCGTAACAATTTAGTTATTTTCTGGGGTGATGAAGTGCATCATTTTGTCTAACCAGAACAAGGTCTCAACCAACAAAACAAAACAAGCAAAATAAACAAACTGTACAAACAACTATACAAATATACAATATGATACATATGACTGTCATGAAGTCATTTAGGCCTGGAAATAATGTTTGAGGAATTGTCCATTGACTGGCAATGGGACATCCTCACCTATTAGGTTCTTAAGCCTATAAGTGCTGTCTCCTAGTATTTCAGAAATTTGGAAGGGACCTATCCATAATCTATCAAACTTACCATGGTCACATTTCTTCTCATGGGCTTTATCCCACATCAGGACTAAATCAGATATCCTGAAAGTTTTAACTCTGGCTCTCTTGTCAAACCAGCATTTGACAACAGCCTGATGTTTTGCGAATTGGTCAATTGCTTGACTCCTTTTTTCTTCCAGGTGCATCAACTGAAGCAACCTGACTTCTTGCTTATTGTATATGCCTAGGTTTTCTTGGGCAAACTACAGAGTAGGAATTTTTAAGTTTACAGGGAGGATGGGATCCACCCCATCTACTAGTTGGAAAGGCGAGTTTCCTAATGCAGTTTTTATTCTAGTTCTGTCAACCCATAAGGCATACTTTAGAAATGAGTTCCATTCCCTAGGGTTCTTCTCTATTAATTTTCTTATGATACTCAACAAATTTTTATTGGTGGATTCTGCTAATCCATTCCTTTGGGGATAATAGTTGGATGAGAACTTGAGTATGATCTCGTGATCAAAAGCCCAACTAGATAACTTGGCGGAAGTGAAAGCAGAACCATTATCACTTACCAAAGCATAAGGAGTTCCATACCTAGTGACAATGTTGCTCTCCAGAAATTTAATGACATCACCTGCAGTACAAGTTTTGCTGCTAATAGCCTCATTCCATCTAGTACAATAGTCAGTAATTGTTAGGACATACCTATGGCCTAAAGAGGACGGAGGATTGATTGGTCCTATGAAGTCCATTCCCCACTGTGCAAATGGGCGCTCTTCCATCACTGGCTGCAAGGGTTGTGCAGCATACTTCTCTCTGTTGGCGGCAACCTGACAAACATGACAACATTTAACATGATCAGCTGTGTCTTTAAAAATTGTAGGCCAGTAATATCCTACTCTGAGGATTGCATGTGTTGTGGCCAAGGCTGATCCATGTGCCGTTCTAAACTTGTCATGTAGTTCTAACAGGACTTTATTTTCTTCTGGCTTTTCTAAACATCTCAGGTATATTCCTTCATAATTCTTCTTGAATAAGGTTCCTCCCTTCATCATATAATTTTGGGATCTTATTTTCAAGGCTCTTCTCTGTGAAGCTTGCATTCTTGATGGACATCTTCCAGTGATCAGGATGTGCCTGATATCTGCATACCATTCTCTATTATCCTTTTCATTAATAACGTACTATTGACTGGTGATGTTTGGGTCAATTTCAGATATCATTTGACTCAGAGCTTGTCCTCTTACCAGCTTCATTGGTATAATTTCCATGTCATACTCTTGTAATACAGTAATCCATTTAGCTCTTTTTTCACCAGGCTCACTCTGCATCAGTAGCATCTTCACTGCTGCATCAGGTACTACGGCAATCACTTTGCTTCTTAGTATGTAGTGTCTAAATTTCTTTACTACTCTGACCAATGCCAGTGCCTATCTCTCAATATCTACATATCTTAGTTCAGCATCCCTGAAAGGACAACTCATGAAAGCAATTGGTTTCTCTTCTTTCTCTTCATTTGTTTGAGTTAACACTGCTGCAGAGGTATGTTCTGAAGCAAATGAATAGATGTAGAAATCCCTTGTGTAATCTGGACTAATGAGGACAGGGGCATCTGAAATGGCTTTCTTTATATCTTCAAATGCAGCTTTGGCCTCTGGTGTCCACTCAATTTGTGCATCTTTTTTCAACATGGCATTTAATAGTCTGACAATCTCAGCAAAGCCAGTGACGAACTTCCTCACAAAGTTTATCTTACCAAAGTAAGACTTAAGTTCTTTTTTGCTTCCTGGAAGTTGTAACTTCATAATAGACTCCACCCTGTCAGGATCAATGATAATTCCATCTTCTGTGATCAGGTGGCCTAGTAACTTTCCTGTTGTCACCCCAAATATGCACTTCTTGGGATTCAAAGATATTCCATACTCTTCGCACTTCTTCAGTACACTTCTAAGATCAGCGACATGATTCCCCCTTTCTTTGGAGAATACTATCAAGTCATCCATGTAGATGACTATACATTTTCCTATTAAGCCTCTGAAGGCTATGTCCATTGCTCGCTGGAATGTAGCTCCAACATTTATAAGTCCAAATGGCATACGTCTATATGCAAATATCCCCCACTTTGTGGTGAAGGTAGTTTTCAATCTGTCAATTTTATCAACCATTACCTGGTTGTATCTTGAAAAGCCATCTAGAAAGGACATCATTTTAGCTCCATTCACAATTTGCAGAACTTCATCCAATGAGGGCAGAGGATAGTTGTCCTTTTCGGATGCTCTATTTAGATTCCTGAAATCTACACATAACTTGATGTCTCCATTCTTCTTTCTAACTGGCACAAGATTTGCCACCCAAGTGGAGTGCCTCACAGGAAATATTATCCTGGCATTTAACAATTTCTTGACTTCTTCAAGAATTATTGGTTCAAGCAAAGCATTGACTGGCCTCTGCTTCTGTCTGAAAGGTTTAGCATCTGGTTTGAGAGGTATAGTATGAGTTATGACAGATGTGTCATATGTCTTCAGTTCATCATAAGTCCATGCAATCACATGTATGTAATCTTTGAGGGCCTAAGTTATTCCTTCTAACTCTTCTGATGTGCAAACCTTACCAATCAAGACATTTTTCTTGTCCTCATTTTGTCCAATATTCACTTGTGAATATTGACCTCCATCTGCCTTAGGCAGATCCTTCTGTTTAAGCATATTATCCAAATCGAAAGCCCTTTCCAATTCAATCATACCTTTGGGAATCCTGTTGCTAGGCAATTCTAATATCTCATCTTCCTCCCAGACATGATCTTCTATACCATTCTCATCTATAATTTGGGCATCAAAAATGTCTCTGTTTGAAATGAAATCCAAAATGTGCTGATCATCATCAAACACCTAGAGGTTGGTCACATTGTCAGGTATTGAAGGTACTGACACCAGTTCTACTGAAAATCTCTTTAGACTGGATATAGATAGTGGCTCCAATGTGCTAGCAGCTTGGGCAAGTGCATCTACCTTATGGTTTTGTTCTCTTGGCACGTGGGTGATATTAAAGGCGTCAAAATCCTCAATCAGGTCCCACACACAATGTCTGTAGTTGGATAGCTTCCTGTAGTTACATGAGTAAATTCCTCTTACTTGCCTCACAACTAGTTCTGAATCTCTGAAGACATGCAGAATCTTTACTTTTTTCTTATGAGCAAACAATATCCCATGAATAAGAGCCTCATACTCTGTTACATTGTTAGTACAGGGGAACTACAATCTGTAGGCTGCCAGATAGGATTTTCCTGATGGATCAATGAGATCAATTCCTACCCTAGCACCTCACTTGGATTTGGATCCATCAAACCTTAAGATCCAGGGTTCATCTTCAGTAGGACGTTTAGCTGAACTTTCTTTTCCTTTTGCAGCTCTGGCTATTGCTCCGCCTGATATCCACTTTAACTTAAGGATGTCATCATTCTCAAGTTTCTTCTTTCCTTTCTCTTGTGAGCCTGATGGCTTTTCTACTTTCTCTTTCACTTCAGCAGGAGGATGACCCTCTGGATCTGTAGCTGTATGCTTTTTCAAAATGTGTAAACATAATGAATAGGTTGTTTTTGAGTGGGATGCCTCATGCAACCTACACCAACCTTTAATTAAGACCTCCTGAGGAGATCTATGCTGTCGTGTCATCTTCTTTATTTCTTTTACTAGAAATTCTTCGAACTTAGTCAGGTCACTACCTTTGTCTTCATCAGACAATTCATAATCTAGTTCCATAAAACAATCACTCCCAGGGGTGATCTTTTCTTTCCTCGCATCATTTATCTGGTCATATACCAGAACTTCTTCTATTTTCAGGATGTAATCCTCATCATGATCTGTCGGCTCCTCTGTTCCTATAGAAGATAGATAAGAATTAGTATCGTCGTCATCATCAGATGTAACATTTACCTCAGAATATGATGATGATGCCTCACTGCATGTTTGCTCCAGCATCATCATATCTAAGCATGTTTCACAAGTTCTTTCTGAATGTGCTTCATCGTGCAATCTGTACCATCCATCAATCAAAATATCATTAGCGGGTATATTTAACAATTGACAACGCCTTACCTGATTAGATAGATGCATCTCAAAGTCTCTGAAGTGATTTATTTCGTTCTCATTATCAAGATTATCTTTAGGTTCTACAACTGGCATGTCCTCCTGATGATCATCATGATGATGATGATGAAGATCAAACATCAGGATCTCTTCTATTTTGATAGTCTGTGGCCTGATGCAGTAGACTCCAGGTTCTATGTCTACATACATGATCTCATTTGTTCTGTTGTACTCAGTGATCATATGCTTCATTCTAGGTTCAGCATCAATCCTGATTTGGTTAGGTATACCCTTCCATGGTAACCACATGTGACTGAAATCTGTGGACATATATCCATTAAGCGTTTTGGACCAGTCTCAGCTGAGCAACATCCCATAAGTATCAGGTATGTCAACTACCTGAATGTCAATTTAATACTAGATCCGAGGATCTGATGCTAGTTGCATGTGGATATGAATTAACTCCCCTACTACACTTACTTCCGTTTTGTCTAGCTGTGTGACCTTTTTTAGGGATTTAGCAAGATGTAATCCTAAGGCATTACATATTGACAAGGGCATGACATTCGTGGAGGCCCCTGAATCAACCAGACAATTGTGCAGCTTCTTGCTGAACATTCTTATGGTGAGGAGGAACGGAGGTGATTCAGTTTTGTCTTTATACAAGGTCATGTGAGAGGTTTCTGCAACTTGGATTGTAGCTAACACTCTAGGCTTGATAGTATTATCCCTAGCAGCATGATCTTTGCCATTGGATTGACTTGAAAGATGGCCATCCTCTTTAGGAGCAGGATCATCTAGTGACTTCATGAATGCCTTTTTGATGGCAGGAGTTTTTAGTAACTCAGACAAGGACAGGCTGATCTTAATTTTCTTCATTTCATCAGCGAGATAATTGACCAACTTGTCAGATTCATGAGGTGCATTTACAACCTTTGATCCTTTGTTCTGAGGCGACAAGTATTGAGCATTTACCTTGGGGAACCTAGGGTTATTGCTAGCTTTAGGATCAGGAGGTGTGTTGAAATTGTTTGGGGGTAGAGATGATGTCAATGGACCAGCAGGTCTGTTGGCATTACTCCTCAAGTTATAATTATGCTTACTAGAATATTGTTGCTGGTATGCATGTACTTCCTCATGTTCTCTTGCAGGCTCATTTTCATCCTCAAAGGCAAAAACATAATTTGTTTCAAAGGTTAGGATAGATTCCTCACATGCCTGGTTATAACTCTGGTGAGGTTGATTAGTATAAGCTTCCAGCACAAAGGTTGAGTCATATCCACAAGGAACAATCTCATTTCCTTCGGCCTGAGGTGGATTTCCAAAAGTGTTAGACACTTCAGTTTGAAAGATGATAGCAGCAATCCTAAATTGTGGACAGTCTAATTCTACATGTGCATTTGTATTGTGGATCCTACACTAATTAGTAAGGGCTGCCTCAGCTAGATTGACTCTAGTAGTCTATTTGGCTTCACCTAGAGGCTGATTGTCCAGGGGTGATGGTAATGAGCCATTATTTGGCCTAGAGTTCCATACTCTAGGCTGTCTTTGAGGATTATTGTTATTTCCACCACCATTATTGAAATTATTGGTGTTATATCCTCTGTCAGGATAATTTGGTCTATCATTGGAATAATTTCTATTCTAGTTTGACTGGGAATAAAAACCTTGATTTCTCAAATGTGTCACTTCTGTGGTGAGTTTTCTCAATTGAGCATAAATTTCTTTAATTTCCTCATTTTCTTCTTGAGCTTTGGCCACCACATTTTCATTCTGAGGCTTGAAGAAAGAGGATCCATGGTTATTGTTGGACAGATCAGTACCCTGAGGTGTCTGAGCTTGTACAGGATGATGCAACAACTGACCATTTCCATTAGGAGGAGGCATAATGCTCAGAGGAGGTACTTGCAAAGGTGCAGGTATGACTGCTGGGGGTATCACTGCTCCATTAGGATATTGTGTAGGATACTATGCAGAATATGATGTAGGATATTGTGAATGCATGCCAGGCAAAGTAGGGAATACCATATTTGGAGTAGGAGCAAGTATCAACTGCTGATTTACCTGTATGGCTTCTTGAAATGCCAAAGCTAAAGTTGTAATTTGGGGATGTGTTCTCCTTATGAACATGGAGGTCAAAGGATCTAAAGCTGAATAATAAATGCTCCTTGCAGCTTCATCAGACACAGTATAAGGAGTAACCACTCTGGACAACATTTTCTGAAACCTAGCATTGAAATTGGCAATAGGCTCATTTTCAAATCTCTTGAAAGTGGCAAATAAATGATAGTTTATTGAGGGATCGACTGGAACTTTGAATCTATCAAGAAAAGCTTTCTCTAGTAAGGCCTAGGAATCAATAGAACCCTAACCAAGACTAATGAACCAATTATAGGCTTCTTCCCCTAAGGAAAAAGGAAATAGTCTGCACACTACATCTTGATGTTCTATTCTGGCTCTGCAGCAAGCTTCCTTAAAGGTCCTGATATGATCTTCAGCATCTTGGTAAGGATGATATTTTGGACAAAGTTTGTCCAGATTCTTTGGTAACTCATGATATGCAGTAAAGGTCAAAGGTGACTCTGCTGCAAAGAAAGACATTACAACCAGAGGAGGTTGAGCTGGTGGTGCAGCTGGCTGAGGTTGAACTAAAGGTACACCCTGAGGCTGAACAGGAGGTGTCAAAGATATCCCAGAAGGTATTTGTAAACCAACAAGAGTTACAAGAGAAGGTTCTAGCGAAGCCCCTGATGCACTAGACCCTGGAGTATGATGAATGTCCACAGTTCTAGGCCTGAAACCTCTAACAGGCAATTCTTCAAAATTTCCACTAGATCTAGACCTGGTATTTATCCTGTGAGCTAGGATTTTTCAATTTTGAGACAAATTGGCTGAAACTTTGCAAATATTGGCTGGATTTTACCAGATGAGGTGATATTTGCAGTCAGATGACTGATCAGACTGGATATTTACAAAATATTTGCAAAGATACTGCAAATACGAAAGGATATTTGATGTATAATGACCCCTAGCACGAGATCTCAAGTTTCTAAGGCCGAAATTCTTCAAAGCTTGAACAAATTTATGTATCTTTGGCTGATATTTGTGAATTCAGAATGATCTACCGTAAAGCTTGCAATATTTATGTTAAATATGAAAATCTTTACACAGAATGAGCATCTACGAGCTTGCTACAGTAAATATTTGCGTAATATTTGAAATTCACAGACGATTCGAGGTTACCTTACTCTCTGCATCATCAAACTTGAAAATAATGATGATGAGCGTAGTATTCCAGATCGGCCCTCCTTCTAGCGCCAATTTATGTTGGTTATGATGTTAGTCACAAACAAGCATAGAATAAAAGTACACATTAACCTTTATTCATCTTGAAAGATATGATGAATTCAAAGAATTCACGATCCCAAGTCTCCGGTGATTAGGTCTTAATCATCTGAAGTTACTCAGAGGCTAATGTGAGTTACTGTTTCCATTTTTGGGGCCTTACGTGAAAGTTTGTCATCATCATGACACTCCTGTAGAAATTCTTTACAGAGAAGTCATATTATACAGTTATTTGGTGAAAAGATGCAGAAATACTTCGATCTTTGCATGATATTTTCAATTGTGCATGCTTTGTATTCAAATATGCTAAATATTTGCAATTATCTACGAGATGTCTGCATATCTGTGTTATTTGCTTAAGATCATCAATTATTTGCAATTATGAGGATGAAATGTTCTAAAATTCAAAAGAAATTGAAGAAATGCTTCTAATTAAAGTTGAACCTTTAGCTTTTGAACCACATGTATATTAGATACTATCATGAAGAGAAGAAAACCAAACCATATTTTCACTAGGACATTCCACAGCTAGATATAGTTGATGCTATTTTCAAAGGAATTTGTATGAAGACAACACATGTAAGTAGACATGCACTCCAAGGGACGTAGCAAATCACCACATATATCCAGAATTCATACATTGATTACTCAAGATTTACTATGAATTGTAATCGACACAGTCTTCTCATTCATTAAGCATGCAAAAATATAAATGTATACAAAAAATTTGAAATGAGCTCTGAATGTTTCAGCAGACAGATTTCAATTAAGTTTCGAATGTTTACAATAAGGCATTCCATCACCTTTTATAGAACAAGGTGAGGAATCCGTTACAAAAAGATCCATGATCTTGATTTATCAATGCATATCTAGGGCCATCATTCTCCTTGACTTTGTCAACCTCTACAAAAATGGCTAAAGTTGCCAACTGGAAACTATCTAGACTACTTACGCTATCCCCTTATGGAGTATCCTCATCATGCTCCTCATCTGATTCATGTGGATCATCATCATGTGCATCACTCCCTGAACTTTCACTATCCTGATGATGATGACGTCGCATATGAGGCTGCATGGTGCTCCGGACTTGTTCATATGACTGCACAATTGGGTCTATTGCTCCACCGTCCTGAGTTTTTGCTTTGATGATGGCATGTTTGTGTGCCTCATATTTATTTCTACTGCTATCTAGTTTGTCTTTCCTATCCTGCAATGTCTCATTGTACTTTTCCATCTTGACTTTAATTCTCATTATTTTATTTACAACTTATTCCGTCAAGTGGACAAGTGGACCATCTACCTCTAATTGGAAGTTGTTGTGTAGAGCTTTGATGGCAGACTCTTCATCTTGATTTTCTATTTTTCCTTCCACTTTTCCTTCCAATGTTTGTAATATTTCTGCCTCTTCAGCCATCAAATCATGTAACTTCATGCTAATATCTCTCAGCTTATTATTGCATCTTCTGAGCACTCCACATTCAAACTGAATGTCTTTATACCAGATGTCCACCAATAATGCGGTATGGCTGTTCAGTACCTGCTTACTGATAAGTAGTTGAGGATTTATCCTCTTTATTTCTCCTAGGAGATTTAATACCTTTTCTAGTTTGTAAGACCTTTTCCCTGTCTGCATTTGCAATTTATCTACTTTGGTCCTGGAGTCACTGAGAATGCTCCATCTCTTCAAGGAGACCTTTACCATTTCTTCTGCATCATCCAATGTGGATGACATCCATCTCCTTATCACAGATGCCTCATGTTTCACGAGGTCCAGCTTATTTACTTCCTATTGAGAAATAGCAGTTAATGGGACTGCATGTTTAGTTGTAGTATCATCAGGATTAATCAGCCTCCTTATGTAGGCATGCAATTGAGCAATGTGCTCTTTGTGTTGCTTATTTTTCTCCTTCTCTCTTTTTACCTTTTGAATTAAAGAATCAATTATGTCTTTACCCTCTTGACCTTCTTGGTCCTCATTGGCTAAACCCAGATCCACTGTGCTGATTTGGAATTCGTCTAAGGTAATTTTACCTTTTTCTTTCTCCACCGTAGGTATTGCAATTTGTGCGGTCCTCCTCAAAGTTGCTAGATCTCTCTTGATGGCTGAAGTCATTCTGGCCTTCCTCTTAGGCTTCATTATATCCCCGAAGAACAAGGTGGAGACATCAAACTCTTGGATTTCAAAATCCTCTTCTATATTTACCTCTTTCTCCAACCACGGAGGCACCTGATCATGTTTTTCCGCATCATCATGATGTTCACCTGTGTCTCCTATTTCTATAAGCAGATGTGGTGGAGATGGTGATTTTCTCATTTCCTCTTCCTGATGCTCACTTCGCTGTTGATCCTATGGCACATTTTCCTGTTCTGGAACTTCCTTCTCCGGAGGAGCATCTTCTTGGTGCAGGGGATCTTGTGGTGCATCTATATGTTGATCATGATGATCATGATCCTTCTCTATCATTATTTCATCTAGTTTCAACTCTTCCCCTTGTTGTATATCCACTATACTGGATACTGTGGATTCTGCCTGAGGTGCTGTCGTTTGTTCTGCAGCCTTTATTTGTTCCAGGCCTGCACTATCAACCTCTTATGTTCTGGCAGCAGGATCCTCTATTGTTTTCTCCTTTTCATCAGCCTTCGTTTCCTAAACCTCTACTATAGAAGGTTCCACTGATGTATCCTATGGACCTTGTTGGCCTTATTTCAGAGTATGGCCCTCTGATTCTGCCATCTCTATTTCTTTTGTTGGGTGCCCTTTGTCAGGTGATCCTGCTGGATGTTCAGGACTTGCATCCTATTTCTCTGTCAGGTCTACCACTACAGGACTTGTCACCTCTGCAATTAATGTTTCTAGCCCTATTTCCTGAGCCACCTGCTTTGGGCTCTTTTCCTATTCTACCTCCTCTTGCTTCATTTCTTCCAGTATCGTTTGAACTGGTGGAGGTTTGTGAGGGGTCATGCTTATTCCAGCAACAAGTGTTTCCATCTTTTGTGCAGCCACCTCTTGTACAACCTCATCAGCAGACAAGTTGATTGTCTCGTCCAGTGAGATGTGACCTTCTGCTTGTGTCTGAGAAGCTTCTTTCTTCTATTCCTCTGCAAGTTCAGTTTTGAACTTGACAATGGTAGGAAGTGGAACATTATGCTAAAGTTCCTTAGGTACTTCACTACCTACCCCTTGTAACAATGTTGGGGGTTGTCTTAGTTCACCTCTCATAGAGGTTCTTTGTTTCTTAGGTGGGGTGGACACCAGCACCTGTGGAGCTTTCCTCTTCCTCTTTATTATTAATGGAGCCTCTTCTTCTTCAGGCTCTTCCTCCATGAGGATATCCTCTTCTCCTGGTTTTCTTGAGGATTGACCCTCTTCTAAGGTCTCAGTGATGCCAGCCTCTGCTTTCTTACTCTTCTTGGACTTTTCTTTCTTTGTCCTTGGAGGGGATGCTAATTCTGATCCAGATCCTGATGTTGCTGCCTCCTCAGCGTTGAATACTGCTCTTTCAATAATAACCCCTTTGGGGTCTTTTGCTCTGTTGTTGTGGTGGAGGTAGCTTATCTCCCTTAGTCTTCCTCTTTTCATTCAGGAAGTCATCATACTCATCCCCAGGAATATCCCGCCCCTTCTTCTTGTTGTCCACCGTAATGGTAACACCTTTCTTCTTCAATGCCTCTACCTGCTCATCAACCCAAGCTTGAGTTAGTTGTATGGTCCTGGCAATGAAGGGGTCCAAGGATATATCTTCCTGTATAGTGAGGTCAGGTGTAGAGATGGTATCATTATATATCTTCTTTTGCTCATATTCATCTGCAATTATCCTGCCATCATCCTTCTTCAATTGTTGGGGAATGGGGATGCAATCAAAGGTTCTGATTTGATTCAGAGTTAACCTTTGATACCTTCTTCTCCTTGCTTCTAACTCATCTTCGCAGTCAGCCCAGAAGTCCTCTAGGTGCCTCTGATGAATAGGCTTTCCTATTATCTTCTGCATCCTGCCGTAAGGATCATATGGTCTTGTTAGTGGGAAAGGCTGCAGATTCATTTTATTTAGGGTGACCATCACCTTCTTTATATTGTCTGAATCGGGGCACATATAGCAGCCAATGCTGACTGGAAACAAAATTGGTGGCAGCTTCTTGGCGTCCTTGTATATTTTTATCATCGTGGAGCCCTGCTTGATGAACTCCATCAGTATCACTGCATCAGTGGGATACCTCGGCCGCATTAGAGGATGTCCATCAAAACCTTCAATTCTTATATACGAGAAGGTGGCAAACTGTATATACCAGGCTCAATGCCTATAAACTATCTCTTGAGCCTCCATGCTCAATCTCTTTGTTCTATCCTCCTCCATGGTCCTCACCAGATGCATGGAGAATGCATCATTGACTAGTTTGTAATCTTTGAGGTAATTGGTTCTTTGCAACTGGGGATGATGATCCCAGATATGCACAACATTTGTGCCTGTAAGCCTTCCATCAGTAACTAATGCATCAAAAGTGCCTTTGTAAGCACAAGAATAAACAATGTATGATGACATATAGAATGCACAATTTGAACCTCCAAGGTTCATCAGCTGCTCATGCAGAGCATCACTTATTAGCTGGCCCCACAGTGGCTTGATATCTGAATACAAGCACATCATGATTACACCATACATCCAATCCCTGAAACTACCAGCATCAGGCTGGCCTGTTAATCTGTTCAGCAGTGCAATCATATACTGATATTCATCAGCAAAATCATACTTAAACAGGTGCACAGGAAGTTTGGCTGCCGCAGGATATGTGCTGTTCTCAGCCCGCCATTGATACATGTTCTTCCTGGCCTGCTTTTTATTGTTTTCATATTCTTTTTCTGACTTCTTCAGGTCTACACTTTTGATCTTGCTCCCCAGCGGTAATCCAAATGTCCGGGAGAGACCCTTGATGGATAGGTCTGCATATATCCTCCCATTTTTCATCACTTGCCTGGTCTCTGGGTTATAATTCCTGGCACACTCGATGACTAGCTCCAGAGATTCCATAGAGTATGGAAAACTGGCAGCATTCCACATACCAGATACGAACACTACATCCAGCACAGGACTCTTGTCATTCCCATCATTCAGCCTAGCTGACCAGGCCTCCAAATTGGTGCTCCCCTGATGGGTATCTATAATTGCTCCATATTTAAACAGGATGCCCCTCTGAGAAGAGAACATGGGCCTACTGAATTCTTCCTGACACTTAACTAACCTCTTGTCAGCCATGGTTACCTGCAATTAACAAAATCCCATCTCACAATGGGTATACACATGCATGCATATTGCATTTAACTTAATAAATCACCATGCCTACTGTATCTTTTCAATATTACTTAATCATATGGATGCATAAATCAGAACTTATATCATCATACCTGAATAAAAGCAACATGATGAGGGCTTCATTTACTTACCTGGTTATGCAGATTTCTCTTTTATACCAGTAGACTATTAACAATGCTCTTAATTCAGTTGATGATCCCGCACTTCCTTCTGTCTGTGAGCTCAAATCATGCAACTATCGCCTATATGAGTATATGGAAGCTGGTGCTCTATAAAAACAATTTTATTGCAAGGTAAATGTAAAAATGACGCTTGAATTACCTTTTAACCTTGCAATTAGGGTAAATTTAGGGCAACTCTGACAAATTAGATTGTATTCATTGATTATTCGCGTGAAAACGCAGGATCTCGTTAGGTGTTTCATCGGGTTCCGAGGTCGGCGGGAACCACCTACCATGTCTGCACGCATTAAATGATAATGGCGGCAATGGGAGCAGGGGGATATCCATATGACAGGATATCATGAAGGCAGGATGATATTCGCAAATATCGGGTCAAGTTTCAATGTCATCCTCCTCCATCAAATTGGAATAGTTATCGCGACAAGATTCAGGTGACAAAAGCACCTTTTGGTTATGTTTAGTACATCAGGAGGATATTTCGATGTATCGGGTGATGTTTCAAAGATGATGATGATGAGACAAACTTACATGTCTCTCTTTCAGAATATCGGGATGATGTCATCCTGATATTCGTTCTTTGTATCGGAAAGGCATCATGACGTCATCGTCATGTTATGCGAACATGATCATGTTTAGAAAATATCCTGTCGAAATGTAAATGTGATGATGATGTCATCGTCATGTTTGTTTCTTCATTTATTAGATTTGGATGACGTCATCAGGATATTGGCTTACGGTGATATTTCGCGTCAGGAGGATATTAAGAAATATCAGGTTACATTTGGAAATATGACGCCTATGATATATAAGACTGTTTGACGGGGAAGATTTATTACCACTAAAAGTTGACGTCCGGATATTTGGACCGCACGACTTATCGGGTGATGTACCAAGATCAGGATGATCTTCGACAACATGACTGAGGTTATAAAATATGATCCTCCCCTTGTGAATATTAGGTTTGACCAAAACTTTGACTGTTCATAACTCTCACATCCTGATGAATATAAGGGTGATGTAAAAGACAAACCTGCATGGAATTCAACGCTCTTTCCAAATATAAGGTCATAGAAATGAAATATGAATTTTGACAAACTAACCTCATGATGATGACTTACCTCATCCTGACTCTACATGATGATGCACATGACTCACTTTTACCAAACCGCCAGAAAGCAGACAACACAAGCCAAGCCAAAAAGTTGGGTCCCTGTTTTGCCAAGTCAAAATGGGGCGTGTTGTGTAACCACACTATCCTACTAAAAGTATATCCTCCTTGGTGGCAAATCAAGCACTCCAATGTGTCTCTATGATACCTAATGATGCTCTTCACTATAGTCCAGTGCTCTATTCCTAGATTGGACATATATCTTCTTGGGACTCCCATTACTTGGGTAACGTCTAGTCTAAACCATAACATATATAAGACTACCAACTACACTTACATAGGAGACGTAGCTCATGTCTTGTATCTCATTTGGTATCAAAGGATACTAATCAATGGAAAACTTTGTTCCCATAGGTATATAGAAAACAAAAGATAAGAACACTAATATACATGGGAAAAACCTTTCGAGTATAAAACCTACCACCAATGAGAGCACAAGCTTATATTAATCTCAAACAAATATATATTACACATATACAACTATTTCTTCCCTTCAACCCAATAGCATTTTGGTAGAGTAACCTTCCTCCAACCTATAACATACAAACTACTATCCCAAGCCTCTAATATATAGGAAACAAGAAACAATAAACCACAAATGGTTTCACAAAACCAATGGAATATGTACCATGGGTCTAACATGGGCACCTGAGCCATCATGGATAAATCCAAAAACTTCTCACACATATGGAGCCTTCTTTAAATAGTATTTAACTCATGCATAAGCATCTTTAATTTATATAACCTAAGTCCAACATAAGTAACTCCCAAGTGCTTCATACGGTGCAAATTACCTCTTACACTACTTATTAGAGAATGATCCAATAACTCCCAAGTTTGACATTTCCAATGTAACTCTATATTCAATGCCACTTACAAATAATATTGTCAAGTGTCTAGAAGATGACAAACCAATTACATTTGCCTCCACCCTCACATGGGCATCCCATTTTCCCATTCCATGAACATTGGAGATATATACATTATTAACCAACTATGAATAACCAAGTTACAATAGTGATAGCTAGGACTTGCAAGCAAGGTAAATAACACACTCAATCCCAAGATTCTCCCACTTGATATTTACATTAAAAAATCATAATAAAGAAACATAAAAAATAATTAAGTGTTAGGAAGGACAAGGGCCATAGCCTCCTTGCACCAACAATTTTTATTCATACTCACTGGGTTAGTAAGAGAATCAACAACATTTACCAAAGTATCAAACTTATTTGTCTAAACCCTCTTCTCCTCTACCATCTCCGAAATAAAGTGGTACTAAACATAAATAAGATTATTACAATCATGGTATATATTATTCTTCACCAAATAGATAGCACTTTCATCATGACAACTAGTCTAGGCATTATTCTAGTTTTAAAGCCAATACTGAACACAATATATGTAACTACACTACTTCCTTACAAGCATGTGTTGTAGCCATTTACTTCACTTTACTCATCTAACTAACTACATCTCTAAACAAAGTGTACACATAGTCACTCGTAGACCTCCTATTATCCAAATCACTAGCCTAATTTGAATCCACAAAGCCTTGCATATCCAACAACTTGCCAACATAAAAAATCCCATGATAATAAATTCAATAGTTAAAAGTCCCACGTAGATATCTAAACACCATTTTAATATACATCCAATGCTTTGTAAAAGGTTTAGACATAAACCTGCTAAGAATTCCCATTGCTTGGGAAAAATTAGGTCTAGTACATATCATGTCATACATTAAGCTTCCAACAACAATAGCATAAGGAACACTATGCATATCTTTAAAATCATCATTAGATTTAGGACATTTTTCCAAAGAAAGCCTAGTGTCAATAGGTAAAGGAACACTCATTGGTTTGTTATCCTATATAACAAACTTTTACAAAAAAAATTTAACACACTTTCTTTGATTTAACCAAAGATTTCTATTAGCTTGATCCTTATTGAATTTCATACCCAAATTATATTTTTTAGCCCCTAAATCCTTCATATCAAATTTAATTGAATGCTAATTTTTAAGTTCTATAATCACTCCCTTATTGTTTCCAATGAACAACATACCAACATATAAGACAATGATTAACACTTTAATGAACTCAAAAGTTGAGATAAGAAATTTCATTTCTAATTGGAGTTGTTTTAGTAATTAATATTCATAAGCATTATTTATACTAGATAATTATATTATACAAATAATGATCATAGAAATAATGTTCATCATAAAATACTTACCCCATACCTTATCTTTCTTCCATACTAAAAAAATGAGGTCGTTATTGATCTTAAGTGGGAATCAAAACCACATAACACCCTCATACCATTACTTAGTATGTCAACAAAGTTCACATATAGTGTTCCACTTATTCCTAGTAGATAGTTTTACTTTGATTACTACCTTCATAGTACACTTATATATTATAGGTTATTATACTTTCTAAAATATATAAACCATATATTAATTGCTAGATGCAATAGTTAGAAACAGATTAAGGTCACTCATCGTACATAGTACATAAACAAATTTTCTTCTTTAAATATATTACTTCTTTGCTTATTCTCTCTAGTGATATACTCATGAGCTTATTATAATTTATTTATATGGTTAAGTTCTTTCTATTGGATTTAATTTAAAGGTTAAAATCTTAAGAGTTTAACTCTAGTCATTTTCTTAGGGATTAATCACTCCCAACCAAAGACTATTTATTCATTCATGTGAATCTTCTTGAGTTGATCTTATCAAGGTCATTAGCTTTAAATTTCCCTTTTCATTCAACAAATGTTAACATTTTTGAAAACATATATGATTCAAAATTGTATTAGACTTATAAATTTATCCACAAATGATTTCTAATAATTTATTTACCTTCTCTGTCAAAGGAGTCGTGGTTGATTGGTAGGACCACTTGGTTCTCATGTTCGAGAACAAGGTTCAAAACTCCCTAAGAACATCATAGCACTAGGATAGCATGCTAAAGTGGTACACCTGATTCAGTTGAGAGTGTATGCAGTAGGTCTATAAGAGACACTAGAGGATGAGATGGTGGAGTGATAAGGAGGATGCCCTATATGAGGAAATATGATGTGTGACATTGAGAGTATGTGGTAGGTCGTAGGTGGTGTTGGAGGATAGTGGAACAATAAGGAGGATTCCCTATAGGAGGAGATAGGAGAAGGAGGAGAAGGCATTCAATCCATAGGAGTAAGAAATTATAAAATTACATTGGTATCCCTTGTTGGTAAGGAGTTAGATAAAGTGGTATCCTACAAAATGAATTGTATGAGATGTGGGTCCCATGAACAAACCCTCACAATTCAAGGGTGAGGGCCCCAATAGAAACTCCCACTAATTAATAATAAAAAATACCTTCTCAAGGGAGTTTTAGATTACTTACACTAATATTCTCCCCTTCACATAATTCTTATTTAAGTCAAGATACATACTAGTATCATATCATAATCTTAGATTCTTGTCCCACTTAGGTTATAACCCTTGATATTTAGCTCAAAATCCATCTTTATCTTCATTACCCTTAACATATTGATAACTCAGTCCTTTTAGGACTCCAAAATCTCTAATACATAAGCTTATTCTCTTAACTTATACACAAATATTTTTGGATTATTATTAATTAGTCTCCCCTAAGGTAGATCTTCAATAACTTATTTAATATATAATCATTATATTTGGTTAAGGATAATTTATTTTGGTTTAACTTTTTTAAGTGACAATTTCATTATTTTCTAGTTTAGGAACGATGACAAATTCTACCCTCTTTGCCCCCTTATCACAATAGAAAATCAAAATATTATATTTCCCTTCATTTATTAATTGATTGTATTTATATAACCAACTTTTGTTTAAACTTAAGGAATTAGTCTCAATTAGATTTATCACCTTAAATAGACATGACTTGATTTGAGATGATATTAATAATTAAAATTAATTTCTCTTCTATTCCTAACTTATACCAATTAAGTATATTTAAAATCTTTGAAATAAAAAATTAATTGAATAAAATTCTCTTTGAGTTTACACAAAAGTTATAGAAGATAAAATTTTGCTTCAACAATCCTTAAACTTGTGTAATAAATAATTGAATTATTAAAAACCTATTTACTTATTTTTTAACCTTATTTAACATCTAGAAAGGAATACTAATATAAACTTAACCATGTCAATGAGGTTGTGGTTAATTGGCAGGATCAATTGGTTCTCATGTTGGAGACCAAGGTTCAAATCTTCCCAAGGACATCATAGTGCCAAAATGGTGTGTGGAAGTGGTAGTCCCACTTTAATTGAGAGTGTATGCAGTAGGCTCACAAGTGATGCTAGAGGATGGGATGGTGGAGTGATAAAGAAGAGGGTACCCTATAGGAGGAAATAGGAGGCACAACATTGAGAGTATGTGGTAGCCATGTAGGTGATGTTGGAGGATAGTGTCCAGTCATAAGGAGGATGCCTTATAGGAGGAGATACAAGAAGAAGGAGAAGATGTTCAATTTGTAAGAGCACCACATGAAGAGTAAGAAATTGTATAAGGGTAGGGGCCCTAATAGAAACCCCCAATAATTAATTTAAAAGATAACAAAATAAACCACAAAATTCTCTCACTATCATTGTTGCAATGAATTCATGGATACTCTTTTATCAATTTAAATAGTATAAAGAGTGTTAAGGAAAATTAAGTTGTCAAGTCAATAATATGATTACAAATTATACCATCTATTCAAATTCATAGTCAAAGCATTACTAAGTATACATATAAATAAGGAGTCTATGGTTTCATGATTTCGAACTAAGCAACTTTTGTTTTTCAACAATAAAATTCTAGCCTATTTGATGTTTCAAAATCACTCTTTATATAATTCTAAAACATGAGCACTCAAAAAGTTATCATAATCATATCCTAGCTCTTTCATTAGAAGGAAATGAGTTGTTAAAGGAAAGAATTTTAATCTTCATCAAAAAAGAGTAGCCACAATGATATACATACAACCCTTCAAGCAAAGACACACCAACTCCACAAACATCTTACAACTAACTGTTTCATTTATCATAGAGATCTCCAAGAGAGTTTTTAAATCACAAAACCCCAACCACAAACATATCTTGCTAGCCAACCCCCCAAACATAAGAGAAGGATCCATTTAGACACACAGGCACACAAACTTCAACATCATGTTTTACAAGTTCTTGTTAGATCTAATAAGAGATGAGGATTTTATTTTGTAAACCTATACCATATATGAGCACCACCTCCAAGTAAATACTCAAGAACTCCTACTTACACCATATCATACAGAAAAACCTATACCAATTCTAAATCTCTTAATTAGTCCTAGCAATAACATAAGAACCACATCTTATAGGTAAGGACCCAAATCTATGATAACCAAAATGTGACTTAGACACAACGTAGGTGAGTTAGACTCCAGATAGCACATGCACTGCACCCTTGCTAAAGGCGTTAGTTGAATCACTCCTACCTTTTTAGAGAAAGAAAACTAGACATGGGTGAATAGGACTAATTACTCTCTTCATGTGGAAGAAAAGTGTCATGGGTGATAGTGGAGTTGTTTGTTTGAATGTTGAATTTTTAATGTGCCTTGTGAAAAAATTGAGGGTTTCTTTGATGATTGAAATGTTTAAAAGTTGTAGATTTTGAATGAATGAACATTTTGGTTGTATGTCTTGTGGTAATATCAAGGGCGTGGAAGTTGTGTGTTTACAAATGTTTAAAATGAAGTTTCTAGATGCAAATAATTCTAAATAAATGCATGCACTTTTGTTTCTTTTTTTGATTTTAAAAGATGAGTTAATTACTATGAAAGGGAAATATGCATAGAAACTATATGGAATAGAAACTATATGGCTTTTCCTAATGCAATTTAACTATTTTTTATTTTTCGAGTTTTAAAGCTTCTAATCTAATTAAACAAATTTGTGACTACTCTAAGAAATATAATATCCTAAGAAAAGAAAAGAATTATATTTTAACTCTAAATCCTATCAAGATAAATACAAAACAACATTTTACTTTCTCAAGAGAAAAATGTGAGCTAAGTACTAATAAAGAAATAAATATATTTTAATAATGGGTGCCAGTTCCAAGATATATCCTTAGAGGTCTTATGGCAACCATCTCCTCTACAGTAGCAGGGTTCTCCTCTTGGTGGCAGGGATAAAAATAGGTATGTGAGGAAATAAAAATTAGCTTAGAAGCAATAGAAAATTTGAAGGAAAGGCACATGTAATCCTTGTGCAAGCATAAAAATCTAGAGGGCATGCTCTACATAAGATTGGCTAAGGAAAGAATACATGAAAACAACCTCCTAAAGGGAAATCTTTGAATCTTTGCAAAACTAAAACTAAAACTAAAACTAAAACTAATAAACTAAGAGGCTCTTGAAGTCCTGTGTGAGAAGCTTGCTTGCTTCTTGATGATTGAATGTGAATGAGAGATGTTAAACAATGAAGAATGAAGATGTATTTGTAGCTAGAAATGAGAGTGAAGGGATGAAAAGATAAGATCAAAAGGATTAGTTAATTGAAGAAGAAATGGAAACTTTGTCAAGAATAGGTGAGAAGATAAGAATAAAACTAGATAAATCTTGAAGAAAACAAGAGTGAACTCGAAGAGATTTGGAAAATAAATTGGAAGAGACAAGGTTTGATCATGAGTCTAAAATGGAAAGAAATTGAGAAGATGATGAGTTGACACAAAAAAATGTGAGTTAAAATGGGCTAAAAATCAAGAAGAAAAGTCAAAACTGAGAGTCATTTCAAACTTCAAAAAATGACAAGGTCACCCCTTTTACCAGATAGGGTCACCTGGGAAATGCCACAACTTAAGGATGGTTCGCCTGGGTGACCTAGAAGGTCAAATGGGTGACCCTAAGAAGAGTATATGGAATGGTTACTTAGGAAAATGTGAAGTTTGGAAACTCAATTTCAAGGTTGAAGAAGATGGTTAAGGAGGGGGAAAACATGAGGGATATGTCACCAAGAGTGAAACTACTAAGAGGTGTGTGATTCACACATATTGGCCATGATTAGGAACCTATTTATCACCATCAGACTACCATGTAGGCTTGACATGATTTTAGTACTTCATATTTGCCCCCTCAGGGAAAGTAGTCTACATGAAAAGTAGGTACTATTCCTAAAGCATGGCTCTTACCTTTGTCATAGTTTGATATATGATAACCTTAAAATAAGTACTGGAAGGAAGACAAGAGAACATACCATAGATGTTGCATTTACCTAAGTCATCTCGCGTTGTCACAATAACCTATGATAATGATAAAGAAAACATCCAATATGAGGACAAAAACCTAGACTAAGAAAAAGATCACAAACACATGTTGAGCTAGAGAGGAAAAGAATAAATTCTCCTTTTATTGCTGATTTTTAAGAAATGTATTTGATAAATTAGGGATTTTTAAAGAGTCTTATGATTTTTATTATTTTTTATTTTCTAATTTTTATGATTATTTTGAAGATTTTCCTTGACATCCTTTTCCTTTTAGGACATCGTGAGGTCCTTGTGAGACCTATGTTTATTGAATGGATTCATACTTTCTCCCTTGCATGGGGAGACTCGCATGCTTGAGTGCATAGTTTTGCCCTTTTGACTCTGTTGGAGGAGCGACTTGTAGTCAAATATTGTTATGCATCTATTATTGTGAAACTTGTTTGGCTAAAATCTATACATAATTTTAGTTGACATCTTATACTTTTCTTTCCTTTGGTGCACGCAGTTAGATAGAGTTTTTATTTATTATGCTTAAGTTTAAGCATACCTATGATGATTACATATGGATGATAATGATGATAATATTGTTTCTGTTATCTTTTATATTAATGATGTATGTAGTATGTATGGATGCCTTTGATGCTATAATACTATGACATGCTTTATTGCTTTTTGTTTTTTTTTAAAATGTATGCAAATAGAACAAACATAGTGATTGCTCTTTAGTAGGATTTTTAACCTAGGGGGATTACAGGTTGACTTAACATAGGGTGACCTACTAAAGCTTTTTGGGATAGGATTCAGGGAATCAAGTGGGGTTAGGAAAGAGAGATGAAACAACTTTTTGATTTAGTTTGCATAAAAGGATAAACACTTATCCTTATTTAGAACAAACACTTTGACTAGTTTTCAACTTGGACAAGCAACAAATTTTATTGGAACCTTTTATACTTATATCAAAATATGGATAACAAGTTATACCCAGAGTAAAGGAAAGGGTCCAAAGCAAGGATGGCCCTAGGAGACTGCTAAACTCCTGGCTTTGCCCAACTAGTGCATGTGTGTGCTTTGTGCCTCTCTTTTTTATTTTCTCTGATAGATGCCACTCTCATAGCTTTGAGTTTAGATTGTTCTCCAGCCAAGAGTATGAACATCAACAATTCCTCTTTTATTTTTGTTTTTTTCTCTTTTTTATTTTTATTTTTAATTTTTTTACTTTTTAATTGCTTTACGGAGTTTTGATCCCCTTGATGTTTTTGGCTAGGTGAATAAGAGGTTGGGTGCCACTAAAAGCATAACTAACCCCTCAGACTTCCCTCTTGCTAAGAAATATTAGGGAATGTCTACTTGCAAGATTCTATTGAGTATTGTAGGTTTGAATACTTTCTTTGTTTATACTTTAAAGCATGTTAGTTAAGATTAGGATTAGTATGAAGCTAAAAGCTTGAATTTATTTGAACTTGTTGGGAATGTAAAGGGGAATGGATAGTGGTGTTTTTGGGACTCTCTAAGGCTTAGTAAGAACAACCTATACTAGAAAACCTTAAGACTCCCTGCTAAGGCAAAAATTGAACAAGACCATGTCACAAACAAAATTCATGATGGATAGAGTGAGAATGCATGTTTTTTGATTTTCATGTTTTGTAGTTTTTATGAGGTTTTGATCTTTTTTATATTTTTTTATTTTATTTATTTTATGATTTTTATCATTTTTTAGATGTATTATTTCTTCAGAAAAAGGCATTAATCATTTCACCAAAGTCTTCACCTTCCATTATACACAAGAGGTAAGCATCATTTTCGACATCTTCCTTAACTACGTATGGACCTAACCAATTCGGTCTAAATTTTTGGCCTTTGTCGACTCTTTTGTTGATTTATTGATTTTTAGTATGAAGTCTCTAAATTTGAATGATTTTGGAATGACCTTATTATATTGTTTTTCCATTTTCACTAACCTAGTTGTTTGATATCCTCCATTAATTGAAAGTCTTTGTAAGGACACTCAAAGACTTGGTGTCAAAATATATTTGGATTTGGTGAGAAACTCTATGTACTCACTTATTTCATCATTTGATAGTTTACCCCTGGCTTTATCTTTTATGTTCTTGTAGAGTTTTGATGTTTATTTTGGTATTTTCATCACTTTTGAATTTTTGAGGGGCAACTAGTATTGGTGTTTGAACATTTTTTTGATGACTCTCCTAGTTCTAGTATGGGTTTTAGTTCTTCTTTTTCCTCTTTCGTGGTGATCTCAACCATATGGATGTTCTTTTTCATTTCATTTTTCATTCTGTTTGTTGTTTATATCTTCTATTTCATGTTTTTGCTCTTTTCTCTGTTGTCTTTCTTTGTCTTTTATTTGGCTTCCTCGTTCTTGTTTCTTCTCTTCTTCTTTTTTTTCTTTTCTTCTTGTGTTATTTCTTCCTTTATTTTTGTTTGGTTTTATTTATTGTTGAATGCAAAATCCAATTGAAATTTCATTTCATCCCATGCCTTTTTATCACCTTCTAATTTCTTTTCAGCATCTAGTTTCAAAATCTTGTTTTTTATTTCTATTCCTAAAACTCCCTTTTTGTATTTATGTTTTCATCTAGATTGATTAAAATGGTTGCTAAGTTGTAGGCAGAGTAAGATTTTGTTGAGTGGGGATCAAAAAGGAATTCTGTTGTTGTCCCCTCCCTTGCAAATTTTGAGGTTTTAGCAGTGTTTACAATTTGGTTGGATGCCTCTCCTTTTTCAAAAAATTTGATTCCTAGACTATTTTTTGTAGTTTTTCCCTTTTTCTCTTGTTCCATTCTATAAACATTGAAATGGTCAGGGTCCACCTTTGATAGCATGGATTTGATCCATGTGAAGGGAACAACCCTCATCTTATGAGTCCAAGGTCTTCCTAGGATCATGTTATAAATGTTTTCTTCATTCATGACGTAAAATTTAGTTTGAAAGGTTTTGGGACCTAATGTGATTAGAAAATTGACTTTTCCCATGGTTTGAATGTTTGGGTTATCATGAATTTTAAGGATGGGCATTTCTTGTGTGATGTGAGTTTCATCATAACCCATTCTTTGAAGGTGAGAGAGAGAGACTACATTGACTACAAGCCTATCATTGATCATGACACATTTAATGGAATAGTCTTGAACTTGGACTATTAGGTAGATGGAGAGATCACCCTATTTAGTGATATCACCATTTGAAGGTAATTCTTCAAATCAAATGTTGAAAAAGAATACTTCACTTATAGTTATTTGAATTAGATGGTATAAATCTAAGGAATTGAGGAGTTCATTCTTGTTCATATAATAAATTTTGAATAGTTATAGCATGTAAGAAAAAGTTGAGTTGCTAGGAGTGGAGTCTAAATGTTTTGGTCCTTGTGTAGTGCAAACATTTTGGTCTCTCCAACTCTACATGATTTAGCATGTTTTGATTGAAAGTGAGTTGAGGGTTTTCACAATTTTTTATGCTATCTCCTTCATCTTGTAAGTGTGGGAATGTTTCCATGAATGCTTGTTGTTGATTTTTTGAGAGGCATTGGATGATTTTGTTATACTTTCTACAAATTGAAGTGTCATGCCCCCTAGTTTTGCCAAATGTGTAGTAACCCATAGGAATGTAGCCACATGGTGATCTACTATTTATGTTTGACCATCATCTTGGTTGGAAGTGATTTCCATAGTGTGATTAGATTCAACTTGAAGGTGGAGGAATAGACATTTTTGGTCCTCTAGGAGGTTTGATATGAAGCAAGGGTACTCCTAATATGACTCAATATAATTCCCTCTTCTCTTGTGAAATGGATAGTATTTATCATGATTGTAATTTTGAGGCTTTTGATAAGGATTATTGTATGAATTCTCATTTGGCCTACCTTTTTTCTTTCCATTATTTCTTGAGGGATAGTTAATGGCATTGACACTTTGGTATAATCATTACCATCACCATGATTATTGAAATTGTTGTTTTTATTGTTCTTGGATGGTGGAATGCCTATTGAACCAAATGTGTTTTGATTATTTTTAAAGATTTTTAGTGTTGAAGGATTTCTATCATGGTTCACCAATCTTCCAATAACTTCATACTCCTTTCTTTTGCTATCGATAATAGCTTGATCAATTCTAAGGGCACTCTCAAGTGCCTCTTTATATGATTTATAAGGGAGTTTCTGGACTCCTTGTGTGTCCCTATTGAGGGTGTGTAAAAATAGATCACAAAGTTCCCTATGATCCATGTTTGGTACAGTAGTTGAAGAATAGAGGACTTTCCCCCATCGTGTGATAAATGTGTGACTAACTCATTGGTTTCTTGTTTGATCATTAAAAATTATTGTATTCCTATTTTGACCAATTGGTTCATGTCAAAGAAAACCACAAATTGATCCATAAGTTACCTAAAGAAGTGGATCGGTGCTTCTGGAAGTTGATAAAACCAGTCCAAAGTGATACCTTCCAAAGTTTTTGGAAATATCTTGGCTACCACCTATTGATGATGATTGTTAGTCATTACAACATGAATAAAAGTTTACACAACAAACCTTTATTATCTTGAAAAGTACGATCAATTCAGGATGAATTGATGATTCGAAGTCTCTGTGGATCAGGTCATAATCGTCTGACATTACTCAAAGGCTAATGTGATATGTTATTTTCCATTAGGGGCCTTACGTACTCTTTTGACATGATTTGTATCTTGATATGCTCTATTTTCACCTGTTCTTTGTAAATTCTCGACAAATGAGATTAAATTTTATTGTATTTAACCAAATCATGCAAATATTTATGTATATTTATGTTAATCTCCAATCTTATCAGTATTATTTGCAATGACCTTGATGATTTCTGATTAGTTCTTCTGCAACTATCTCAATTTGCTTGAAACTGAACTAATCTTTACATAATCTTACTTCTGCACTATTAATTTACGTAAATATTTTCCCTATAAGTTGATATTTCCATGATTCTTTGCATGATATTTTCAATACTACATGCATTTAGCTCAAATATGCTAATAATTTTCATATGTCTATGGGTATCTGCATATTTTATGTTATACTTTTCATTTATCTCTATATTGCAATTAGGATGATGGTGATTCAATGAAATGAAAATGAGAAAATAGAGTTTAGAGAATGAGATTCCCAAAACTACTTAACTGGGACCACTGATCCACATACATGTTCTGATATAGTAATGAAGAGAAGTAAACTAAATCATACTTCACCAGGACAGTCCACAAATCCACATGATCCAGTGCAAATCTTCAAAGGAAAAGTTGACAACAATATGCAATAAAATGAAAGCACTTCTATTGAACGCATCATTTCACCATTACATATCTAGAAATCAACTAGAAGATTAAGTAAAGTTTACAATTAGGATGTAATCTATAGCTTCATCTCCATCCGGTATGCTTTAGAATAGGTACATTTACAAATGGTCTGGATAAAGAACCTTGTGAGAGAATTCACCAAGTTGCAGAACATCACAACAGGCGCTCATAATTGAAACATTTCAGCCTCCCATAATTTCAACAATTCAGTCTCTATTAGTCTCAGTAATCTGATGTCCTATTAGGTCTACAACAATTTGACCTCTTGGCTAGATATGAAAATAATTGGCTCCTTGTTTTGCTAGATATGAAAATGATTGACCTCCGTTACAAATGTGTTCTCAAAATCAGCTACGCTCGTTTTTGTAGACAACTCCTACGAAACTTGTCCGTTTCGTAATCTACACTCTAAGTTTGCAAATCAAGACAAGATTTTCTTGGCCTCGTGTGAAGTTGTATGACATCCTACACTAGTTTACAACATTCCCTCGAATCGATTTCTCAATGTTTGTGAAAATCGATTAGGTTGTAAATTGACCAAAATATCAATTTTGGTCATTTTTGGGATGTTAGTGAAATTTTGAGTCTTTATGTGTAATGTCGGCAAAAATTGCTGACTTTGCATATCTTTTTGTTTGCCTGTGTAGTGTCAGAAATTTCTGCCGCTTTTACATAGTTTTTCATTTACTCATGCCCGAGTGGTAATTTCTACCACCGTGACATGTTCCTCACTAGAAAAAGCAAATGTAAAGGCAGTGATTTCTACCACCGTTGCATTTCCATTAACACATGTTCAATTGGCAATTTTCACTGCCTGAGCGAGGTCGATCTTCACAATCATGAACTCCAGTGGCATTAATTGCCACTCGTGTTGGCATTAAGATCATGCCTTGTGAACCTTTTTAATGAATAATCTCATTGTCTTTTTGTTATTTCTATTTTCTAAACCTTCCAATTGATTACTGAACCCTCCCTCAAACTGCTTAATCACGCTGACATTGGATTCAGACAGATTTCAACTCTTCACCATCACATTAAGGGTTTCCTTCGTTTTGACCGGTAAGTCATCCAACCATTATTTATTTTCGTTATTTCCTACTAGGGTTTTCTTCTTCTTGCTTGTTCACATTCTTGAAGAGTTTTATTGTTCGGATGTTGTTCAAAGTTAATTATCGTTTAAATGCATCTCAGTTTGCGTTCCTTTTGTCGTTTGATTCCTGGTAATGTTGTGATAACCCTATTTTTTCCAAACACTTATGCCCTAGGTTTTAAGGTAATATGTGTTGTCAGTGGTTTGTCCCGATCAAACACCAAAACCATCATACAAAATCTGCATCGTCGGTGATAATTACCGCTTAAGACACCTTCATAACCATTGTCAAATGTGTCATCGGTGAATCTGACCGCTCAAACATATTCATTGTGCTTGTTCTTGTGTAGTGGCAGTAAAGTTTACCGCCTGAGTTCCTTCCATAAGCTTGTGAGCAAATATGATGTTGGCATTTTTTTCCACTCACGCGCTCGAAGATGTATCAAAAAGCAAGTGTATGAGTGGCAAATAATGCCGCCCTTACACGAAAACCTTGAAATACTCCCATCACATGCAGTTTTGGCATTATTTGCCACTGATACATAACACTCAAATCTTCTGGAACATGTAATAGCGGCGAATTTAACCGCCGATACACTTGAAATATCCCTCACATGCAAGGGTGGCAAATTTTGCCACCCATGCAAACATTCTCTTAAATTTTCCTAACTCTGGGATATTTTGAATTTTGCTTTTCCGAGCCTGCTTTCCTCTATTCTTCGACCTACTCGCACTCTAGCCATTCCAAGCGTGTTCCCATAGTTGTGATCATCGACATGTAATTTTCCTAGATTACCAGTATTTCCCCTAATTGCATGATCATGACTTTTTGTTGCAATTTCTTCTGTGGATTTTCTCTCTTCATCGACATCTTCTAGTGATAGCTTGTTCAGATGACTGATTTGTCTTTGAAGAAGTTGAAAGTGATGAAGTATAAATATCAAGGTGTTTTTCCAATCACCTTGGTTACTTCTAATGTCGATGACATTAGGGATACAGAGATTGGCCATGTAGACATGGAAAAATTTGTGGAAAGAACCAAGTCAATTAATCCCAGCTCTGCAATGAAGAAGATAATTGACAGTAACATTCATTTGGTGTCATCTTTCCCAGTGGCAACACATAACACATAATTTGTTCTTCAGTGTGCTCAGTTTTATAACCAGGATACCAGGGCTGTGGTGGATGCAAGTGGCAATGTAATAATTAGACTAGATCCTGAATTCATTGATAAGGTTTTTATGTGCCCTCCTGCTACAGAAGTGATAAAGCTTGATTTTGTTGAAGCACAAAAAGAGTATGACAAAATCCTGAGAAGGCAAAGAAGGTAATCAATACTAAATGGCTCAAGACTTCAAGGTCCAACTTGTCAAGGTGGCCATGGAGTTTTCCTAAAAGCTACTTTATAGAAGAAGTTGGTGATCTGATAACTCTTCTCAGCAAGATAAGAGGATTGTCCTCTTCTCCACTATTTCATGAGTGGATGTACCCTTTCATCAAGGTAATACTCCAAGGCAAACAAGCCATCTTTTGGGGTGAGCAAATCAGCAATGCTCTGCATGAGCAATTAACAAAGGTTTCTACTACTTTCAAATTCTACATGACTTCTTACCTAGTGTATATAGCAGCCTCTATGAGAATCTTTCTAGGTCTAACATCAGAAGGAGATAGGAGGGTAATTCCTATGTATCAATACTACTCTCAATTGACATTAAAGGGCTCTATTCATCATTTCAGGAGAGTAAATGATGCTTTCTTTGCAGTATTCTTGTGTCTTTTTGACCCTCAGCTAGAACAAAGAAGAGTGTCAGATGGGGCTTGGATAGTGGTAAATGATTTTAGATGCATGTTCTTACAGTTTCCTTCCTTCTCATATCTGAGCATTGGCTTTTTCCAAGGTCATCCCTATATGCTGCCAAGGTTTCCCTCAGACAAACTTGTCTTAATGGAGCTATGTAGACAAATGATTATCATGCATAATAAACAAATGGAACTAAAAAAGCCAAGTTTTAGGTTTCCAATTGAAATTGGCAGGTTCTCAGTATTAACTGCTACAAAGGCTAGGGCAATGGAAACTGAGATGCAACTTGTAACTATGAAACAATTCAAGAGAAGGCCAAAGTTTGACTATAGGGGCATGAAGGACAAAATCAAGAGGAAAACCCAGTTCCATGAACCTATGGTTCAAGATGTCTGGGTAGATTTGAGGAAAGAAGAAGATGTCTAAAAATTGGATTATAGCAGGTTGCCTCTGGAGCAGATTGAATATCTAGGACTTGCTGATATTCCTGAAGACCTAATGGATGATGGAGAGTTGATAGATGACAGGTATAACACTGAGCAGGTTGCTGATACTCCTCTTCCTCCAATCCAATGGTCACAAAAAGAGTTGACATCTCTAAGGAAATGATTTGAGCCTATATTGGCTCATACCAATAACTGGCTAGCAAATAAGGGAATTACTTTGAAAGAATTCCTTACAGGATCAGAGACTGAGATCCAAGAGCAAACAGGTAAAAAGGTTGAGAACAGGACGGAGAACAAAAGTGATGTTCCCTCATCTTCCAAGCCACATAAGCCTAGGATTAAATTTGTGATGAAGAAGTCAAAAGCTGCAGAGAAAGAGTCTGAAATAGAAGATATGGAAGTTGAGAAACAGAACACTGAGGAGCTAGCCACTGAGGAAATGGAGGTTGAAGATAGACCTACAGATCAACAAGAAGAGGAAGCTTTGTCTCCACAGGAGAATGCACAACAAGAAATGGGAATCTCTTCTCCCTTGCTCGACACACCTGTTGGAGTTCCTTTGTCTATTTCCCCTATTGATATTTCCTCTTCTAAATCTCCCTCCCCTTCCAAAATAATTTTTGACAATCCTCAAAATACTTTTGAAGATGTTCTTCATTCCTCAGAGTCTATTCCTAGTTTGTCCTCTTCATCTTTCGATATTGGGGATGCTTCCATATTTGATCACTTTGTAATGAATACTGAACAGGTTTCTAATGTAAATATAACAGGTGCAGTTTTTATTAACACTCCACTTATTGTTTCCACTACCAGTGCAAGTGCAGTTCCGGTGACACCAACAATGGGAGCAGATCCTAATGTGAGTACTTCTATACTTCCACCATCATTGTCAGCTTATACACCGAAAAGGAAGAAACAAGCCATCTCCCCAAATGACTTTGATTTTAGTAAGCTGGTGCCTGTAAAAGCCAAGACCCCAAAAAAGCCAAAGATTCTTTCAAGAATGCTTGGGGATAAGCGACACAAATTTCTGGAGATTGCAAGACCTCCGCAGGATACAACCATGGAAAATTTTGATATGAGTGACTACTCTATCTCTAGAGTTGAATTAGGCAAGATAACTCATGAAAGTGCCAAGACTGATATGCAGTTAGCCATGGATATTCTGATTCAGAAATTTGGCAGAGAGAAAGAAATGAAAGATCATTATAAGGCAATGGTTGAACAGTTGACTGCAGTGGTAAGGAAAATCACTTTGAATTCATAAGTAGTCACTCCTGAGGCCGTTTCTGTAGAAGACCCTATTATCCAGAAGGCAGAAAAGACTCACCTCAAGGGAAGAGTACTTGAAGAATATCTGGAAAGGATGCACACCCAAGGAATTTCTTTGCTTACAGAGCTATCTGAGAAGATAGATAAAATGGAGAAAATAAGAGTAGAACTTGATGATCTCATTAATGTTATTTCTCAAGATATTGAGTGCATAGAAAAGAATCATGATAAATGGGTGGAGATGAGAAAACTAAAAATAAGCACTCTAATATCAATTGGTGCCATTCCTAATAGGGATTCTTATATAGAGACCAAAGAGGCATTGACATATAGGAGCCATGTGCTGAAAGATTTGATCAATGACCTGGAAGCTGCAAGGAAACTCAGTGAACATAATGATGTTAGTCTTTTGCATAAATTGGAGGAGCTGCCGTGCAAGCTTGTGTCACAGGATAATGGATTTCTCTCTGTAGAAGAAATGGTTCAGGAATTTGAAGATATGTTATAGAAAGAGTTTGAAGATAAAACATTTTCAATGGCCTCTGTGGACAATATTCTTGACAGTCTGTTAACTTTGGATAATCTGAAAACCAAGTTAACTAGTAATGCAAAATCAGTCACCACAGTCAGAGATGCCATAGTTAGAGCCAAGATGATTTTCAGGAACACAGTTAGTCCAGACAGTATTGGGATGCAAGCAACTTTCACTATGTATGATGGTCATATGAAGAAAGATAGCAATACAAGTTGAAGCAGTTTTTCTCAATACCTAGTTTATTTTTCTACTTTTCAGATGTACTTTTGAAACAATTTTGGACATATTTACATGTACTTTTTCCATATGTAATTACACGTAAAAACATAGGAAGTCCGAAGTCAAAAAGGACTCCTTTGTTGAATAAGTCATAGTTAGTTTTTCTTTTCCTATTTTTGCTCTTGGTTTCTCTTATAAATAAAGAGGACCCTCATTGTAAATATCCTCTTTTAGTTATTGAAGCGAAACTCTGCCAAATTGAAGAGCATTTTGAGACTTTGTGTTCAAATTGTAAATCAAATTTTATCAAGTGAATACGAAAGCAAGTGATCATTCAATCTTTGTGTTGGAATATCTTGTGGTGTATTAGAAATTGTTCTTCTGTCCTTTTCCTAATACTATCTTATCCTTTTGATCAAATTGTACTGTGAGTGAGAATAATCTGGGAGATGTTCTAAAGTTGATTGTGGAGACTTTGTGCTACAACAATTATCTTTAGTTTGTAATTTAGTGTTTTAAAGTAAAAGATATTGGAAAGGCTTTGAACTACTGTTATCTTTTGTGATCATTTATTTTGTCATAGTTTTCAGTGAAGACTTTGGGCTGCACCTTATTCTACTGGGTTCCAAGTTATAAATCAGTAAAAGAAGCAACGATAGACTTTGTGCTCTCGTGGGTTTCTTGATTATTTCAATTTGTATCAAGAAAGTATTATTTCATTTTGTAAACATCATTTCTGAAAAAAGAGAAATGGATGATATGGTCTCACCCCCAAGTTAATATTTAGTTTAAATAAGTTTGTGATAAGTGATAGGGAACCTCCCCTTGCTGAGAGGAGAGATTTATCTCATTACACTATGGTTGATATAACCATTTTGCCTTTAGTTAGTTGAAGACAAAATATTCACCCAATGGTTTTTGGTGACTCTTGATCTTGATATAAAACCTACCAAGCTTGTGCGTGGAAGAGGTTTGTGTCAATTGATCACTGATAATGTACCAAGGGAGACAGGGGATGAAGAGGAAGAAGTTGAAGATATGCCAACTATTCTTTTTGTCACTACTACTGATGAGTGGTATTCAAATATTGCTCATTTTCTTACCTATGGTGAGTGTCCTTCTCATCTGTCTTATAAGGAGAAAAGAACTGTTAAATTGCAGGCTGCTAATTATGTCCTATGGGACAATGGTTTGTACAAAAGAAGCCTTGATGGAGTATTTCTCCGTTGCGTGGATAAAGCACAACAAAGTAGACTTTTGGAGTCTTTCCACAATTTGGCCTATGGAGGACATTTTTCTGCACCTGTGATGGCTCCCAAGATTCTGCGGGCCAGATACTATTGGCCCACACTGTTTCAAGATGCGTACAATTGGGTACGTAGGTGTGAGTTGTGTCAACAGTTTCTTGGGAAACCTAAGTTGGCCGCTGATGCAGAGCATCGAGCAAAAGCTTACATGACAAGTGTAAACCCATCAAAACCCATAATACCAACACTATAAAGCTCAAATGGCTTTCAAAATTCCATCGCAAGGTCCAAACGGAACCAAAATATATCCCTTCTTCATTATCGGCAAGACACCCTCTAATATCTCACCGAACTATGCTTCCATTCTTTACTGTCGGTAAGACTGCCTCTATCGGCAGTGTCTCCATTTCTCTCACTGATTTGTCACCTCTCCTCGATGGTTAGAACCATCGGCCAGACTCTTCCCGATATGCTTTATATCGGCAACACTCTGTCTTTTGGTAAGACTCTTAAAGTATTTCCTAATGGGCTCCCTCACGCGGATATCCTCGCATATTCATTCTTTGACTTTCTATAGTCAGTCTCACATACAATTGCAGGATATACATGAAATATTTACCATACGCATAAAATGCTTGATTCCTCCTCTGTCACAACCTGATATCTAAATGCAGGATATACACAGAATGACCTCACATGCAATTGCAATATACACACACACTGTTTGCCACATACACTTGTTGTATACACATAAAACACACTATTCCTCCTCCGCAACCATTTGTAACCAAATGACACACACATAGAATTAAAAACCTATAGAACAAAAATAAAACTAAATGACACGGAGGTCATTCCACTGATTTCAAAGAAATCCTCCAGTGGAATGACCCCGAACGATATCCACTGTTATTTCACCAGAACACAAAATCTTTCCATTCCTTCTATTTCAGAATATACATACAGTTTCTTTCCACTCTGTCCTCTGTTTTAATCTGACCGTCTACTCCTCTTATACATACAGACTTTAGCTATTGTAAAGACACCTATCTAGATAGTTACATACATGGTGGAAGGTAAATAACCACCAACAACCACCGATTACAAAAACAAATAGTTCGGTTACATTCTTTTGATCCTTCTTGACATGTATTCAGTCTCCCAATATGGCTCGAAGGCCTTTACAAACATAACACTTCTTGTTTTGAATATAATATAAAATGTAAGGAACCTTTAGATTTTTGAGGTGCTCCTGCACCATACAACCAACCAACAAAATTTTCAAGTCCCTTGGAAATGTACCTACAACAAAAATCTTCTTTTGCATTTCCTCTGGCTTCAGCTTCTGTCTCTTCAACTTCAGACTTCATATCTGCATATCAGTCACCAACCAACCAACAAAATCAAACTACTATCTTCAGCTCCTTTCTACTCCCTTCAGTGGAGTACTCTTCAGGCTACAACCCCAAGTGCTTCGTCAGTTAGGTATCCATCTCTCTCACTGCTTCACAACATCAACTCACCAAACCATCCATCTCACCCAACAACAGATTCTGGTGATGCACCTACCACTCTCTCCTCAGTGGTTTCTCTCTGCACCCTTATCCAGCCTAATCTCCATTGGAGAATGGTCATGACAGACCTTCTCTTATCTGCCCACACACACAATCTCAGAAACCTCCTTCTGCAGCTAGATGGAACAAACATCTGCAATAGTCTAACACTCTGTCAGCCTTCAAAATACCTTCTGCAATCTCTGTCTTTAAAAATGGTCACCAACAAAACTTTAACTCTTCATCTGCCTTTAGAAATCAAAATACAGAACATCTCCTCCCAGAGCTTTCACTAGCTCTGATACCAATCTGATGCAAAGCATCGAGCAAAAGCTTACATGACAAGTGTAAACCCATCAAAACCCACAATACCAACACTATAAAGCTCAAATGGCTTTCAAAATTCCATCACAAGGTCCAAATGGGGCCAAAATATATCCCTTCTTCATTATCGGCAAGACACCCTCTAATATCTCACCGAACTACGCTTCCATTCTTTACTGTCGGTAAGAATGCCTCTATCGGCAGTGTCTCCATTTCTCTCACTGATTTGTCACCTCTCCCCAATGGTTAGAACCATCGGTTAGACTCTTCCCGATATGCTTTATATCAGCAACACTCTATCTTTTAGTAAGACTCTTAAAGTCTTTCCTAATGGGCTCCCTCACGCCGATATCCTCGCATATTCATTCTCTGACTTTCTACAGTCAGTCTCACATACAATTGCAGGATATACATGAAATATTTACCATACGCATAAAATGCTTGATTCCTCCTCTGTCACAACCCGATATCTAAATGCAGGATATACACAGAATGACCTCGCATGCAATTGTGATATACACACACACTGTTTGCCACATACACTTGTTGTATACACATAAAACACACTATTCCTCCTCTGCAACCATTTGTAACCAAACGACACACACACAGAACTAAAAACCTATAGAATAGAAATAAAACTAAATGACATAGAGGTCATTCCACTGATTTTGAAGAAATCCTCCAGTGGAATGACCCCGAACAATATCCACTGTTATTTCACTAGAACACAAAATCTTTCCATTCCTTCTATTTTAGAATATACATACAGTTTCTTTCCACTTTGTCCTCTGTTTTAATCTGACTGTCTACTCCTCTTATACATACAGACTTTAGCTATTGTAAAGACACCTATCTGGACAGTTACATACGTGGTGGAAGGTAAATAACCACCAACAACCACCGATTACAAAAACAAATAGTTCGGTTATATTCTTTTGATCCTTCTTGACACGTATTCGGTCTCCCAATATGGCTCGAAGGCCTTTACAAACATAACACTTCTTTTTTTGAATATAATATAAAATGTAAGGAACCTTCAGATTTTCAAGGTGCTCCTGCACCAGCCGCACTACCTCTCAAGCCGGTGGTGATTGAAGAACCTTTTCAACAATGGGGCATCGACTTCATTAGCGTTGTGAACCCGCCATCAAGTGCAGGACACAACTATGTTCTCACCGTGACAGATTATTTTACCAAGTGGGTGGAAGCCATCCCAGTTAAGCATGCTACTTTTGAAGTGGTATGTAATTTCCTCAAGGAAAACATTATTTCCCAGTTTGGAGTTCCAAACAAGATTGTAGCAGATAATGCTACTTGTTTCTCTTCCCATGAGATTACTAGTTTTTGTTATGAGTATGGGGTCATTCTTTCCCACTCTTCAGACTATTATCCACAAGGAAATGGTCAAGTGGAATCAAGTAACAAAAATCTAGTTACTATTATCAGGAAACTGGTGGAAGAGAATCAGAGAACTTGGCATAAAGCGTTGTTTGATGCTTTATGGGCAGACAAGATTACACCTAAAAGGGCAATAGGTATGTCACCTTTTCAACTTCTGTATGGTCTGAATGTAGAGATACCAATTACCTTGGAGTTGTCGGCACTGAAGTTGGCAAAGGCAATGGAAGATAGAACTTTTGAAAGTTCTATTGATAAAAGGATCATGTACCTAACTAAACTTGAGGAGCAGCGAGCGATGGTGGTAGATCGTATTGCTGAGCATCAAAGTCAGGTAAAGAAGCTCTTTGACAAAAAAATAAAGGCTCGTGAGTTTCAAATTGGAGATCAAGTCTTGTTATGGGACAAGAGGAGAGAACCAAAAGGAATGCATGGGAAATTTGATTCCTTGTGGAGAGGCCCGTTCACCATTCATCAGTTCTATGGTGAAAATAGCTTTTTGCTGGAGTATCTGGATGAAACACCATTTTTGCTGCCTCACAGTGGGCAACATCTGAAACACTTCAATCCTTGAAGTATCAGATAAGTTCATTTGTATATTTGTATAGTTTTGTGTTTTTATTTTTATTTATTTTTGTTTAGTCTTTTATGTATTTTTCTTTTTGGTAGCTTGACTCTATAGCCCAATGGCATGGATGAAGGCACTTAGAGACTGGATTCTCCTCCCTTCGATCATTTCAAAGTTTGATCGATGGAAGTTCCCTAGTTAGAGCCAGTTGTTGTTCTCAAAATCAGCTACGCTCATTTTTGTAGACAACCCCTACGAAACTTGTCCGTTTCATAATCTACACTCTAAGTTCACAAATCGAGACAAGATTTTCTTGGCCTCGTGCGAAGTTGTATGGCATCCTACACTAGTTTACAACATTCCCTCAAATTAATTTCTCGATGTTTGTGCAAATCGATTAGGTTGTAAATTGACCAAAATATCAATTTTGGTCATTTTTTGGATGTTAGTGAAATTTTTTATGTGTAATGTCGGCAAAAATTGCCGACTTTGCATATCTTTTTGTTTGCCTGTGTAGTGTCAGCAATTTCTGCCACTTTTACATAGTTTTTCATTTACTCATGCCCGAGTGGTGATTTATGCCACCGTGACATGTTCCTCACCAGAAAAAGCAAATGTAAAGGCGGTGATTTCTACCACCATTGCATTTCCATTAACACATGTTCAATCGGCGATTTTCACCACCCGAGTGAGGTCGATCTTCATAATCACGAACTCCAGTGGCATTAATTGCCACTCGTGTTGGCATTAAGATCACGCCTTGTGAACCTTTTTAATGAATAATCTCATTACCTTTTTGTTATTTCTATTTTCTAAACCTTCCAAATGATTAGTGAACCCTCCCTCAAACTGCTTAATTGTGCTAACATTGGATTCAGACAGATTTTGACTCTTCACCGTCATATTTAGGGTTTCCTTCTTTTTGACTGGTAAGTCATCCAACCATTGTTCTTGTTATTTGTTTTCATTATTTCCTACTAGGGTTTTCTTCTTCTTACTTGTTCACATTCTTGAAGAGTTTTATTGTTCAGATGTTGTTCAAAGTTAATTGTCATTTAAATGCATCTCGGTTTGCATTCCTTTTGTCGTTTGATTCCCGGCCATGTTGTGATAACCCTATTTTTTCCAAATACTTATGCCCTAGGTTTTAAGGTAATATGTGTTGTCGATGGTTTGTCCCGATCAAACACCAAAACCATCACACAAAATCTACATCGTCAGTGATAATTACCACTTAAGACACCTTCATAACCATTGTCGAATGTGTCGTCGGTGAATCTAACTGCTTGAACATATTCATTACGCTTGTTCTTGTGTAGTGGTGGTGAAGTTTACTGCCTGAGTTCCTTCCATAAGCTTGTGAGCAAATGCGATGTCTGCATTTTTTGCCGCTCACGCACTTGAAGATGTATCAAAAAGCAAGTGTATGAGCAGCAAATAATGCCGCCCTTACATGAAAACCTTGAAATACTCCCATCACATGCAATGTCGGCATTATTTGCCGTTGATACATAACACTCAATTCTTCTGGAACATGCAATAGTGGTGAATTTAACCACCAATACACTTGAAATATCCCTCACATGCAAGGGCAGCAAATTTTGCTGCCCATGCAAACATTCTCTCAAATTTTTGTAACTCTGGGATATTTTGAATTTTGCTTTTCTAAGCCTACTTTCCTCCATTCTTTGACCTGCTCGCACTCTAGCCATTTCAAGCATGTTCCCATAGTCGTGATTGTCGACATGTAATTTTCCCAGATTACCAGTATTTCCCCTAATTGCATGATCATGACTTTTTGTTGCAGTTTCTTCTGTGGATTTTCTCTCTTCATCGACATCTTCTGGTGATAGCTTGTTTAGATGACTAATTTGTCTCCAAAGAAGTCAAAAGTGATGAAGTATAAATATCAAGGTGTTTTTCCAATCACCTCGGTTACTTCTAATATCAATGACATTAGGGATTTAGAGATTGGCCATGTAGACATGGAAAAATTTGTGGAAAGAACCAAGTCAAATAATCCCAGCTCTGCAATGAAGAAGATAATTGACAGTAACATTCATTTTGTGTCATCTTTCCTAGTGGCAGCACATAACACAGAATTTGTTCTTCAGTGTGCTCAGTTTTATAACTGGGATACTAGGGCTGTGGTGGATGCAAGTGGCAATGCGATAATCAGACTAGATCTTGAATTTATTGATAAGGTTTTTATGTGCCCTCCTGCTACAGAAGTGATAAAGCTTGATTTTGCTGAAGCACAAAAAGAGTATGACAAAAATCCTGAGAAGGCAAAGAAAGTAATCAATACTAAATGGCTCAAGACTTCAAGGTCCACCTTGTCAAGGTGGCCACAGAGTTTTTCTAGAAGCAACTTTATAGAAGGAGTTGGTGATTTGATAACTCTTCTCAGCAGGATAAGAGGATTGTCCTCTTCTTCACTATTTCATGAGTGGTTGTACCCTTTCATCAAGGTAATACTCCAAAGAAAACAAGCCATCTTCTAGGGTGAACAAATCAGCAATGCTCTGCACGAGCAATTGACAAAGGTATCTACTACTGTCAAATTCTACATGACTTCTTACCTGGTGTATATAGCAGTGTCTATGAGAATCTTTCCAGGTCTAACATCAGAAGGAGATAGGAGGGTAATTCCTATGTATCAATACTACTCTCAATTGACATTGAAGGGCTCTATTCATCATTTCAGGAGAGTAAATGATGCTTTCTTTGCAGTATTCTTGTGTCTTTTTGACCCTCAACTAGAACAAAGAAGAGTGTCTAATGAGGCTTGGATAGTGGTAAATGATTTTGGACGTATGTTCTTACAGCTTCCTTTCTTCTCATATCTGAGGGTTGGCTTTTTCCAAGGTCATCCCTATATGCTGCCAAGGTTTCCCTCAGACAAACTTGTCTTAATGGAGCTATGTAGACAAATGATTATCATGCATAATAAACAAATGGAACTCAAAAAGCCAGGTTTCAGGTTTCCAGTTGAAATTGGTAGGTTCTCAGTATTAACTGCTACAAAGGCTAGGGCCATGGAAACTGAGATGTAACTTGTAACTATGAAGCAATTCAAGAGAAGGCCAAAGTTTGACCATAGGGGTGTGAAGGACAAAATCAAGAGGAAATTCCAGTTCCATGAACCTATGGTTGAAGATGTCTGGGTAGATTTGAGGACAGAGGAAGATGTCTGAAAATTAGATTATAGTAGGTTATCTCTGGAGCAGATTGAATATCTAGGACTTGCTGATATTCCTGAAGACCTAGTGGATGATGGAGAGTTGATAGATGATAGGTATAACACTGAGCAGGTTGCTGATACTCCTCTTCCTCCAATCCAATGGTCACAAAAAGAGTTGACATCTCTAAGGAAACGATTTGAGCCTATATTGGCTCATACCAATAACTGGCTAGCAAATAAGGGAATTACTTTGAAAGAATTCCTTACAGGATCAGAGACTGAGATCCAAGAGCAAACAGGTAAAAAGGTTGAGAACAGGATGGAGAACAAAAGTGATGTTCCCTCATCTTCCAAGCCACATAAGCCTAGGATTAAATTTGTGACGAAGAAGTCAAAAGCTGCGGAGAAAGAGTCTGAAATAGAAGATATGGAAGTTGAGAAACAGAACACTGAGGAGCTAGCCACTGAGGAAATGGAGGTTGAAGATAGACCTATAGATCAACAAGAAGAGGAAGCTTTGTCTCCACAGGAGAATGCACAACAAGAAATGGGAATCTCTTCTCCCTTGCCTGACACACCTGTTGGAGTTCCTTTGTCTGTTTCCCCTATTGATATTCCCTCTTCTAAATCTCCCTCCCCTTCCAAAACAATTTTTGACAATCCTCAAAATACTTTTGAAGATGTTCTTCATTCCTCAGAGTCTATTCCTAGTTTGTCCTCTTCATCTTTCGATATTGGGGATGCTTCCATATTTGATCACTTTGTAATGAATACTAAATAGGTTTCTAATGTAAATATAACAGGTGTAGTTTTTATTAACACTCCACTTATTGTTTCCACTACCAGTGCAAGTGCAGTTCCGGTGACACCAACAATGGGAGCAGATCCTAATGTGAGTACTTCTATACTTCCACCATCGTTGTCAGCTTATACACCGAAAAGGAAGAAACAAGCCATCTCCCCATATGACTTTGATTTTAGTAAGCTGGTGCCTGTAAAATCCAAGACCCCAAAAAAGCCAAAGATTCTTTCAAGAATGCTTGGGGATAAGGGACACAAATTTCTGGGGGTTGCAAGACCTCCGGAGGATGGAACCATGGAAAATTTTGATATGAGTGACTACTCTATCTCTAGAGTTGAATTAGGCAAGATAACTCATGAAAGTGCCAAGATTGATATGCAGTCAGCCATGGATATTCTGATTCAGAAATTTGACAAAGAGAAAGAAATGAAAGATCATTATAAGGCAATGGTTGAACAATTGACTGCAGTGGTAAGGAAAATCACTTTGAATTCAG
This sequence comes from Cunninghamia lanceolata, assembly GCA_027924645.1. Taxonomy (NCBI): domain Eukaryota; kingdom Viridiplantae; phylum Streptophyta; class Pinopsida; order Cupressales; family Cupressaceae; genus Cunninghamia; species Cunninghamia lanceolata. Next base: position 2,419,761 of record BSBN01000887.1, read on the forward strand.
AAGCAGTCACTCACAAGGCCGTTTTTGTAGAAGACCCAATTATCCAGAAGGCAGAAAAGACTCACCTCAAGGGAAGAGTACTTGAAGAATATCTAGAAAGGATGTGCACCCAAAGAATTTATCTACTTACAGAGTTATCTGAGAAGACAGATAAAATGGAGAAAATAAGAGTAGAACTTGATGATCTCATTAATGTTATTTCTCAATATATTGAGCGCATAGAATAGAATCATGGTAAATGGGTGGAGATGAGAAAACTAAAAATAAGCACTCTAATATCAATTGGTGCCATTCCTAATAGGGATTCTTATATAGAGACCAAAGAGGCATTGACATATAGGAGCTGTGTGCTGAAAGATTTGATCAATGACCTAGAAGCTGCAAGGAAACTCAATGAACAGAATGATGTTAGTCTTTTGCATAAGTTGGAGGAGCTTCCATGCAAGCTTTTGTCACCGGATAACCAATTTCTCTCTGCAGAAGAAATGGTTCAGGAATTTGAAGATATGTTCCAGAAAGAGTTTGAAGATAAAACATTTTCAATGGCCTCCATGGACAATATTCTTAACAATCAGTTAACTTTGGATAATCTGAAAACCAAGTTAACTAGTCATGCAAAATCAGTCACCACAGTCAGAGATGCCATAGTTAAAGCCAAGATGATTTTCAAGAACATAATTAGTCTAGACAATATTGGGATGCAAGCAGTTTTCACTATGTATGATGGTCATATGGAGAAAGATGGTAATACAAGTTGAAGTAGTTTTTCTCAATACTTAGTTTATTTTTCTGCTTTTTAGATGTACTTTTGAAACAATTTTTGACATATTTACATGTACTTTTTCCATATGTAATTACATGTAAAAACATAGGAAGTCCCAAGTCAAAAAGGACTCCTTTGTTGAATAAGTCATAGTTAGTTTTTCTTTTCCTATTTTTGCTCTCGGTTTCTCTTATAAATAAAGAGGACCCTCATTGTAAATATCCTCTTTTAGTTATTGAAGCGAAACTCAGCCAAATTGAAGAGCATTTTGAGACTTTGTGTTCAAATTGTAAATCAAATTTTATCAAGTGAATAAGAAAGCAAGTGATCATTCAATCTTTGCGTTGGAATATCTTGTGGTGTATTAGAAATTGTTCTTATGTCCTTTTCCTAATACTATCTTATCCTTTTGATCAAATTGTAGTGTGAGTGAATAATTTGGGAGATGTTCTAAAGTTGATTGTGGAGACTTTGTGCTACAACAATTATCTTTAGTTTGTGATTTACTGTTTTAAAGTAAAATATATTGGAAAGGCTTTGAACTACTATTATCTTTTGTGATCATTTATTTTGTCATAGTTTTCGGTGAAGACTTTGGGCTGCACCTTATTCTACTGGGTTCTAAGTTATAAATCAGTAAAAGAAGCAACGATAGACTTTGTGCTCTTGTGGGTTTCTTGATTATTTCAATTTGTATCAAGAAAGTGTTATTTCATTTTGTAAACATCATTTCTGAAAAAAGAGAAATGGATGATATTGTCTCACCCCAAAGTTAATATTTAGTTTAAATAAGTTTGTGATAAGTGATAGGGAACCTCCCCTTGTTGAGAGGAGACATTTATCTTATTACACTGAGGTTGATATAACCATTTTGCCTTTAGTTAGTTGAAGACAAAATATTCACCCAACAAAATGACAAGTCATGGCCCTTTTATAGAACAAAGGCCAGAAAATGGTTACATTGATCCAATGATTAGGATCCAATAATGATGATCCATTGGTCTAGATAGAAATCACGTGATTACTAGTTAGCAATCATACAGTTGGCAAAGAATATTCTAGCCTCTTTGACCTGGTTCACACTTTGGCTAATAGATAGCACATTCGGTGAGATTCCCCTTTGTTCTGGTTCATGCCGTCCTTGTCTACAACTTTATCCACTTTAGCTTTCCTCTACAACATCCAGCTTTCTTTGTGTTAATCTGCAATTACAAACATATAGAAATTAAACATTTTTATTTGATAATCTTGCAAGAATTTATGCATATCATTATTTTATAAAGGCGTCGGGAGTTATTTTTTCCATTGGCCAACATTAAAAAAAAACCCTATTTTGTAACCGACATAAGTCTTGATAAAAATGGCTAAGGGTTAGGCTTTCCATTGATATTGTATTGTAGGATTTTGCAGTAGTATTGAGTTGCATGGATTGCTGGTTGTAATCAGTTTGATTTACTGGATAATAATATTGGACTATCTATTGGTGGATGTAGCCCGAGTTTGGGTGAACCACGTTAAAAATTGTCTCTCATTGTTATTATTTGTGTGTATTTTTCATTTTTCTGTTTAATCTTTATATGCATTTAATTGATATCTTCTTCATGCAATTACTAACAATTACATCCTGATTGTAAACTTTATGTAATATTCTAGTTGATTTCTGGATATCTAATGGTGAAATGTTGCATTCAACAAAAGTGCTTTCATTTTATTGCATATTGTTGTCAACTTTTCCTTTGAAGATTTGTACTAGATCATGCAGATTTGAGGACTGTCCTAGTGAAGTATGATTTAGTTTACTTCTCTTCATTACTCTATTGGAACATGTATGTGGATCAGTGGTCCTAGTTAAGTAATTTTGGGAATCTCATTCTCTAAACTCTATTTTCTCATTTTCAATTCATTGAATCACCATCATCCTAACTGCAATATACAGATAAATGAAAAGCAGAACATAAAATATGCAAATACCCGTAGACATATGAAAATCATTAGCATATTTGAGCTAAATGCATGTAGTATTGAAAATATCATGCAAAGAATTAGAAATAATGGTAAGAATAATGGAAATATTAGCTTATAGGCACAATATTTACGTAAATTCATAGTGCAGAAGTAAGATTAAGTAAAGATTAGTTCAGTTTCAAGAACATTGAGATAGTTGCAGAAGAACTAATCAAAAATCATCAAGGCCATTACAAATAATACTGATCAGATTGGAGATTAACATAAATATACATAAATATTTGCATGATTTGGTTAAATACAATAAAATTTAACCTCATTTGTTGAGAATTTATAGAGAACGGGTGAAAATAGAGCATATCAGGATACAGATCATCTTAAAAGAGTATGTAAGGCCTCTAATGGAAAACAACATATCACATCAACCTCTAAGTAATGTTAGATGACCATGACCTAATCCACGGAGACTTAGGATCACAAATTCACTCTAAATTTGTCATATCTTTCAAGATGATAAAGGTTTGTTATGTGAATTCTTTATATATGTTATTGTGACTAACATCATGATCAATAGAATTGGCGCTAGAAGGAGGGCTCGATCACTTGTTATTTCAGAGAATTTGTCATCTGGAAGTGTTTTCCCACCTTCTTGTAAAGGATCATTTCAAAATTCAAAAGCCTATCCTAGAACTCTGGTGTTTGTGCAAAGATCTTGCTAATATTGGAGAATTTGAAGTTTTTGATCATAAATATTGCTTCCTTGAGGATATTTACCCTAACATTTGCAAACAATTGTCTGGATTTCAGAATTTGAACCAAAGGAGTTATCCTTATCATTGTGAAGATTCAGCTCAAACTTTAGAGATTAACCTGATTTCCTGAGCTTTCACATTTTTATTCTGAGATATGTTGAATCCCATTAAATTTCAAAATTCTAAAAAGTGGACATAAGGTCTCACTTTCAATGGATTCATATGAAGATCCTAACCTTAGGATCCCTCCATTTCATAGAGGATTGACTCAAAGATCATATGAGGAAGATAACTTTCAAGTTAATATTCCTTTCTTCTAAAGAACGTTAAATAGGAAGCTTTATCGTCAAAGTTTATCTAACTTTGGTTTATATAGAAGATGCAGGATACACATTTCTACAAAGCACGGTGAAGTTAGTTGTCTGACTTTCCTCACAAGGTTAGATTTAGCTTTAAAAGGACTAATTCCTTTCTCATATGTGTACAAGGCTGAAGTGTGGCAAGAGGATGAAGGAATTCTAGAGCAACAAGAAGATATAGCTTCAGAGGTTGGAAGATGTCCTGAAAAGGTCTTAGTTGAATCAGTTTTGCAAGGTGAAGATAATGAAGAACCTTTCGATGAATCACTATATGGTGAGATTGATAGTTCTCTACTTCCTTGTCAAAGTACTAATATGGATGAGGTAGAGTACAAGTATGAATCTTTTGAAAATTGTAGAGAAGAAAGTGCTCCCATTTTTATGTCATCAGACAATAAATCTGGAGGATTAGAGTATCATGATACACTTGATAGATATATTGAATTATTAAGAAATATTTGTTAGGATAATGCCTCTAGATCTGATCCTAATGGTTTTGATAATGATGAGTAGACAAAGAAGTGTAAACAGGTGATGAAAGAATTAAAATGCACAGGTGCTGAAGAAGTTCCTACTATAACAACTCAAGGAGTCATAGAGAAGAAAGTGAATACTAATTTATTAGTCGATTTCTTGAAATTAAATGATCAAATCCAAGATTGTTGTAGGAAAATGGAACCAGACACTCTACTAGATGTTAGAAGTGAACTATTTGAAGAGTAATTCATGAAAATAGAAGATACAAAAAGCTCTGTAATTGTTGTGCATGATCAGATATCAATCCAACACCATTTTGAAAATGAAACAGGGAAGTATTCTTATCTATCAAATGTTGTTTCACCTTTACAGTTAATGATTTAGAAATGATAAATTTATGTATATCAGATTGTGATGATGTGCAGAGAACTAAAGAAAACATTGAGGTGTTTCCTGAATTTGAAGATCAAATGAACCTTCAGAATGAAGAACTAGATTTGGATAAAGATGAAGAAGTAATCAATCGGGAGTCATACACCCTTCAAGATGAAGTGAGACAAGACATAAAGTCACTAAAAGGAAGATTAGCTGGTGGCGAATAGGCATGTCCAGTAGAACAGGAAATGCATCAGGTTGTATTTTTCCTTTCCCTAGTGAATGATGTTGATTATTATTTTGATTATGGAAATTCAGGGGATAAAACATGTGTATGGATCAATCATGGATATAATGAACTCCCTCAATTACCGATCATTAAGGTTTATTCTGTTAAATATAGTGAATTTAGAATAAAAGAATATTTTTCAGACTACAAAGATAAATTTTCTAGGATTAGAACCTTGACTAGTGCCATGATACTCCTGCATAATTTGAGGAAGTATACGAATACAGGTGTTTTTGGGCCTTACCATGGGTTTTGTTTGCCTTGTAGTGTCTTGTATATAGTTTGATAGGGTAGTTGTTCTTTTTGCTTCTTTCCTTTATGTCCTGCTTTGTTTGCTTTTGTTGCCCTTTTGTATAGTTGCTTGTATAGTTTGTTTTGTTGTGTGTTGTTGAGTCTCTATTTTGGTCAGGCAAGATTGTGCACCTTTCCACTTTAGAAGGCTAGTGAAATTGTTAGAATTCAAGAAATGAGCACAAATTCCTACATAGGTTGTAACTCCTGTCAGTTTAGGTACCTCTGATCAAGTCTATGATATCCTGTTCATTTTCTTGTTCAAGGAGATCCTCACATAATACACCTAACAAGCTTGGATTTTTTGAACATGCTAGTGTAGTGTTAAGTGAAAATCCTAAAGCTTTGCTCTTGCTACCATTGCAATTCTCAACGTAAACAACAAGTGCTCATACCTTGAAAAATGTGCTTACATGATCATATCTTATGAATACTGATTAAAAAAAGAGAAATATATTGAATATCCAAAAGAGTAATTAGGCCATCCAAGTAACTCTATCAGGGCTATAGAAGCCTGACTGGTAGTGGGGCTCTACTTGGGAGAATTGCAATGATAACCTTGCCAGGGATATGGACGTCTACTGACAGCAAGGCTCTATCCAGGTTGGCTATGAGGGTTAAACCAAACTATGTAGCTTAACACCTGTCACTAGTGTATTCAACTTATCTGCAAGATGAAGGATATGAACCTCATGCACACACCTGACTCCTTCGTACATATTGTTATATTGATGAACATGATATCATTCAGAAAGGTTATGATGCTCATATTGGATAAGAGCTAGACCATTATGTGTTAATTTTTCTTCATCTCTTGAATTATTTAAAATTTGGTTGTTTTCTTTGGTGGCAAGTTGTTGTGTGGTTACACAACACGCCCCATTTTGCCTCAGCAAAACAGTGACCCAAATCTTTTTGCTTGGCTTAGCTTGTGGGTAAAAGCACAAAGTTGTGTCACACTTTTATAAAGGAAATGGCCAACGCTAATCCAACTTTTAAACTTGAATCACTAAAAAGTGACATCTATGTTTTGAATTTTGAAATGATGTAAACTAATAAAATATTTATTTTTTAGTATATTAGATGTTTGTATGTTTTGAAAAAAATTAAAAATTATTTAAATATAGTTTTTAATAAATTGACACTATAATTTAGTTGTTGATAACATGTTGAAAAAGAAGTTACATGAGAAGTTACATTAAGAAAGTGAATACTGATTTATTAGTTGATTTCTTTAAATTGAATGATCAAATCCAAGATTGTTGCAGGACAATGGAACTAGACACTCTACTGGATGTTAGAAGTGAACTATTTGAAGAGCAATTCATGAAAATGGAAGATATAGAAAGCTCTGTAATTGTTGTGCATGATCAGATATCAGTCTAGCACCATTTTGAAAATGAAACAGGGAAGTATTCTTATCTATCAAATGTTGTTTCACCTTTATAGTTAAATGATTTAGAAATGATAAATTTATGTATATCAGATTGTGATGATGAGGATACTCACCTAAGTGCTGATGTGCAGAGAACTAAAGAAAACATTGAGGTGTTTCCTGAATTTGAAGATCAAATGAACCTTCAGAATGAAGAACTAGATTTGGATAAAGATGAAGAAGTAATCCATCAGGAGTCATACACCCTTCAAGATGAAGTGAGACAAGACATAAAGTCACTAAATAGAAGATTAGCTAGCAGCGAACAGGCATGTCCAGTAGAACAAGAAATGCATCAGGTTGTATTTTTCCTTTCCCCAGTGAATGATGTTGATTATTATTTTGATTATGGAAATTTAGGGGATAAAACATGTGTATGGATCAATCATGGATATAATGAACTCCCTCAATTACTGATCATTAAGGTTTATTCTATTATATACAGTGAATTTAGAATAAAAGAATATTTTTCAGAATACAAAGATAAGTTTTCTAGGATTAGAACCCTAACTAGTGCGATGAGACTCCTGCATAATTTGAGGAAGTATGCGAATACAGGTGTTTTTGGGCCTTACCATGGGTTTTATTTGCCTTGTAGTGTCTCGTATATAGTTTGATAGGGTAGTTGTTCTTTTTGCTTCTTTCCTTTCTATCCCACTTTGTTTGCTTTTGTTTCCCTTTTGTATAGTTGCTTGTACAGTTTGCTTTGTTGTGTGTTGTTGAGTCTCTATTTTGGTCAGGCAAGATTGTGCACCTTTCCACTTTAGAAGGCTAGTGAAATTGTTAGAATTCAAGAAATGAGCACAAATTCGTACATAGGTTATAACTCTTGTCAGTTTAGGTACCTCTGATCAGGTCTATGATATCATGTTCATCAGTGATAAATTTTCTTGTTCAAGGAGATCCTCACAGAATACACCTAACAACCTTGGATTTATTGAACATGCTAGTGTAGTGTTAAGTGAAAAATCTAAAGGTTTGCTCTTGCTACCATTGCAATTCTCAACCTAAACAACAAGTGCTCACACCTTGCAAAATGTGCTTACATGATCATATCTTATGAATACTGATAAAAAAAGAGAAATATATTGAATATCCAAAAGAGTAATTAGGCCATGCAAGTAACTCTATTAGGGCTATAGACGCCTGACTGGTAGTGGGGCTCTACTTGGGAGAATTGCAACGATAACCTTGTCGAGGCTATGGATGTCTACTGGTAGCAAGGCTCTATCCAAGTTGGCTATGAGGGTTAAACCAAACTATGTAGCTTAACACCTGTCACTAGTGTATTCACCTTATCTACAAGATGAAGGATATGAACCACATGCACACACCTGACTCCTTACATATTGTTATATTGATGAACATGATATCATTCAGAAAGGTTAGGATGCTCATATTGGATAAGAGCAAGAGCATTATGTTTTAATTTGTCTTCATCTCTTGAATTATTTAAAATTTGGTTGTTTCCTTTCTTGGAAAGTTGTTGCGTGGTTACACAACATGCCCCATTTTGCCTCAACAAAATAGAGATTCAAATCTTTTTGCTTGGCTTGGCTTGTTTTACTTTCCCTTTTGTTTTGGGCAGTATGGTAAAAGCAGAATCAGTCAGTATGCATATGTCTAGTCTCAGGCATGTTCAGATCTTGAATTATGAAGTCAAATTTCCAAAGTATGAGTCTTTGCTCAAAAATCTTGCTAAATGAAAGAATGCAAAATTTCAAGCAAATTTGCCTTTTGGATCACCCCATAATTCCTCAAGACTAGGAAGTTATGCCTGGTCAAAGTTTGGTCAAACAGTCCTAAGGATACCCTCACATTTCCTAATGTCTGGATATCTAGATATTCGCTAATATCTTAAGCATGGGTTTTATAAAGGAAAACTCAATGTTTGCATATTCGTTAATATGCAGATGTCAAATTTTGACTTGAGAGGTAACACATTATCAGAATACACAGACATTCTGTGAGGGTGCACATTCAATGTTAATATCCTGGATATTTGTTAATATGTGGACTTGCCCAAATATAATGAAAAACACTAAAGGTCCACATATTAACTTAATATCCTAACCCCCGCTAATGTTTAGAAGTCAAATTTAAAAGTGCCTGGGTGTTTAAACGTCATATGCAAGATATTAGTTAACATCCTAGATCTTAACTTGATATCCTAACCTCTGAAAATGTCCATGTCCCGATGACATCATGTCATCCTGACCTCATGAAGAAAGTAAAGTTAATATCCATAACTTTGATATTCCCTCTGAACAAATAGAATGATGTCGAGTGTCGAAGGATTAAATGAAAAATGGGCCCATAAGCATTGAAGATCAGATGGTATCACATCCTTGTGGGAGGATCTTCCCAACTGGAAAGATTCTCCACGCTACCGTGAGATGGTGACACGTGGCCAGGTCTCAAGAGAAGTCACCTCCATGTCCTGATGATGTCACATATTCACTATATAATGAAGGTATATGCTATGCTGACGTCACCTAGACATTAGAGCGTCTAGATATTAACTTGTTTAATATCTGAACCTTACTTTAACATCCTGATCCAGATGACGTCACGTCATATTGACCTTATGAAGAATGCTAAACTCACTTACCTCATCTAGATCTTAACTCAATATCCAGGTCCGAGATTGGATGGTTGCGCATCCTCACAGGAGGATCTTCCCAGCTGGAAAGATTCTCTGCGCTATTACGAGATGGCGACATGTGTCCATATGCATATCCTAACATACTTGAGAACACATGTGGAACCCAATGACAAATCTTTGGTCAAACAAAGGTTGACCTAACCCCTATGTTGATGTCATATGGGCATATCCACATGGATATACCCATATCCTGGAGGTATATATCCTAAACTTGATAAGTCATACTAGATATTCATATCCCAAGTCTCCTCCCACATCTAATGATATGCATAAATTCTTGCAAGATTATCAAATATAAATGTTTAATTTATATATGTTTGTAATTGCAAATTAACATGAAGAAACGTGGATGCTACAGAGGAAAGCTAAAATGGATAAAGTTGTAAACAAGGACAACATGAACCAGAACAAAGGGGAGTGTCACCGAATGTGCTATCTGTTAGCCGAAGCGTGAACCAAGTTAAAGATGCTAGAATATTATTTGTCAGCTGTATGATTGCCAGTTGGCAATCATGTGCTTTCTATCTAGACCATTGGATCATCATGATTGTATCATAATCATTGGATCAATGTAACCATCTTCTAGCCTTTGTTGTATAAAAGGGCCATCTGATTGTATAGTAATGCACCTCTAGTTTGCAGTCCTGCGCCTTTACACAATAGTACTATGCTTTTGGCTTCCTAGGGTTTTCTAATTAGTTTTCTAATTTTGTAGGGTTTCTAACTTATCAAATTTTGATCATTGATCTCAGATCTCATCTTTTATCAATATTCTAGATCACAATATAGTCATGAAATCATCTTACAAATCTAGCTTTTTGATGAAATATTGAGATTTTTAGATCTGGAACAGTGCCACACCTTTGCATCACAGTAGCGCGCTTTTGTAGCTTAGTAACGTGCCTCTGGTAACATAGTCTAGCACCTTTGGTCAGAAATAGCACTCCTTCAGTAGCACAATCAAGCACTTTCGGTAACACAGTGCATTACCTTTGGTAACACAGTAAAGCGCTTTTGGTTAATTTGATTTTTTTTTGCTAACTATTGAGTTTGTGTAGAACTAATCATCTTTTTGCAACTTCTTAGTACTCAAATAGAGCAAAGGGGTTTTTCTAACGTGTTCATGCAGGATGAGAAGAAATTGCCAAATCTATCGCACTAAGTCTTAGAAACATATTACTTTCTTAAGGGACAATTGAACAATCATCTTTTGCAATCTAAGTCTTAGTAACATATTGCTTTCTTAAGGAACAATGGACATGAATGCAAAAACACTTCAATTTTCTAAGGGACAATTGACATGAATGCAAAACACTTCAATTTCTTAAGGGACAATTGACAACTACAATCGTGTGTGTGCCTAATCTAGTTGAACCTTATTTTTCTTATAATGGGACAATTGAACCTTTGTTTGACATGCTTGATCTTACTTTTAGTTATTCCTTTAGAAGGGCCTACTTTTGGATTGCACTTCATCCAAAAGGGACGACCCTAAGTGGAGTTTTCCTTTGAACCACTATAAGAGGGATAAGGCGAAAGCCAAGTCCTAACTAGTGTTAGCCTTGCCTTACGGTGCCAAATCGAAAAGAGGTGTACTAGCACTTTGTGAAAATGATTTTCACATTGTGCGAAGTGTTTGATACTCTTGGTAGGATTGGTCAAAGATTTTAGTAGCTTGCTGCATGCTCACAAGGCGTTGGTCCCTCAAAGCTACTAAGAACCATCTAGATAGTGACTACCCATTTCACCTCTGAACATTGTGGTAATCATTAGTGCAAGGGAAATCGGTATAAACCCCCAAGATTACTCACCATTGACTCCCTTGAGAAGAGATAGTATTCCCTCAGCTAGCATAAGCTCTTGTGACCTACTTGTAGCTTTCTGAGAGGAGGGTGAGATATCCCTACCTATCGTCTCTCGTAAAGATACAAATGTATGACACCTATATGGAATGACATTTGGTCGATGGAGAACTAAGTTATGAGCTGATCTATCATAATGAAACCATGTCTCTAGGGATAAAAAGTGCTTGAATTGTTTGCAATTGTCTTATACTCGTGGAAATATTAGGCTTTTTTGTGAGCCTAGAACGTACACTATCTGTTGTGTCAGTCCTTTTTGCCACTTTGTTTGTTGTGTTTTCTCTTGTCAAAGAAAAACCAATCATAATCCAATCCAAAATCTATCAAAATTTGCCTTATAAACATCACTGACACCATTCTAGCACCTTTGAAACATAGTAGGTTGCCTTTGGTATAATAGTCCAGCACTTCTGAAACATAATAACTCACCTCTGGCAGCATAGTCCAGTGCTTCTGAAACACAGTAACTCACCTTTGGTATAACAGTCCCACGCCTTTGCAGCACAGTCCAACGCCTTTGGTCCAGTAAACTGTTTATCAAATTGTATTGCCTAAATCTTAGCAAAAATTACACCTTTTTGTTCAAACATCTACCTCTAAGTCCAAAATCAATCAAACTATCTTGTCTTAGTGCATCCCATGGTAACCACTAGACTCCAACAATCAATGAAAGCTAAGAAAACTACCCCAAAGAAACACAAATCACTTCCTCATACACCTCAACCAAGTCATTCCACCATGTCTCAAAAAGGTACTCCCCACACACCAACTGACAGACCAACCAATGACAAACCAACCAATCCCCAAGAAGGTAATGTCCCTTTGGTAGATATACCTCAGTTTACTACTGGCATGCCTCAAGACTTTGTTCCACAAGGTTACACCATAGGTCAACTCCCATCTCAAGAAGAGTGAAACTTTCAAGAAGGTCAATCCTCTCAAGAAGATAGACAAGACCTTGATGAAATCATGCAAGGTCCTAAAGTCATAACCGCATTTGACAAACTCCTTAGTGAGAATCAAGATCATTTCTTTCATTTACTTGTAGAACAAGGAGCTAAACTACCCCAAGACTTTGATCTATCTAAACTTAAAGAGAAAAACAAATCCTATGATGCTATGATTGATGTCCAAACTATGTCAACCATATCCACTCCCATACCCGAACAAGTCTCACAAGGGAGAATGACTAATCCTTTCGACGCTCAATATGAAAATCGCCTTTATTAAAATCCAACAGCAGAAAGACCAATATCACCACTCTTGACTCCTATGGAGATTTATAAATTACAACAAGAGACTCTTCATCATCAAGTAGAATTAGAAAGACAAGTTGTTCTAGCTAAACAAAACCAACAACAACCTCCTAGCATATCACAAATACCCACATCAATTGGAAAAGGAATACTGGCCACCCCATCACATGATGGTTTTCCCTCAAATTACAATCTGGGAAACACTTATGTAGCCATGCAACAAGGGTCACAAGTGACACCCCAACATCATCAACCCTCTATATCACTAATCCAAACACAATCACTCCCCCACAACATTCACAAAACATCACCACAAACTATATCCCTCCACCACAACACTCTCAAAATAGCAGCACAAACATCATCACTCCCCCACAACACTCCCAAAACATCAACACAAACTATATCCCTCCACAACAAAGGTCATCCACACTCAATCTCACCAACAACTATCTCAATCAACCCCAACCATCTCAAAACCCATCTACCTATGTCCCTCCACCGCAAAGATCATCCACACTCAATCTCACCAACACCTATCTCAATAACCCTCAACATTCTCAAATCCAATCTTCCTATGGCTATATTCCACCATCACAATCAAATCCAACAATATTTATCTTTCCTCCACAAAATCCATTCATCACCCCTCCTCAACAGTATCAACAACAAAACTCTTTCATCATCCTGTCTCAACAATCCCAAAGCCAACATTCTTATCTAGCACCACCTCCTTAACCTCAAAACAACCAAACCCAACCTAATCCAAATCCATCATACAACACATATCACCCAAATCAATCATATGACCCATATAACATCAATTCCTATGGCTTTAATGTTAGGGTTAGCCAGCACAAGATATCAATTAAATGCAAATAAAGATTAAACAGAGGAATGGAAATACACAGAAATAATAATAGCAAGAGACAAGTTTTAACGTGGTTCACCCAAACTCGGGCTACATCCACCAAACAGAGAGTCCAATATTATTATCCAGTAAATCAAACCGATTACAATCAGCAATCCCTACAACTTAATACCGATGCAAAATGCTACAATACAATATATCAAAACCCTAACCCTTAGCCGCTTTTATCAAGCCTTTTTTGTCAGTTACAAAATAGGGTTTTTTATGTCAGTCAATGAGAAAATAACTCCCAATGCCTTTATAAAATAATAAAAAAATGTGTGAGGTTTTGGGGGCACTGCCCCCGAGCCCCCGCAAGGGGTGCTACCCCTTGACCCCGTCTTGGGGGCACTGCCCCTTGACCTCGTAGGAATTTGGGGGGAAACCGCATCGATAAAAGTGGGGTAAATTTAACCTCCGAGTCAAATTAGGCTCCATATGACAACATTTAACTACAATCTTCCCTATGGGCAACAACAACCACCCCTAGTGCAATAGGAGACTTTACCAACATCCCCAACAACTATGGAGCTTAAACTTGCCGAGGTACAACAACAAGTCACCAATTTAACATTTGGTCACACTAAGAAAACCTTCTCCTTGGAGGAGGTTTTTCCTTATCCATTTGATCGGTCATTGCAAATGATTCCTTTTCCTCCCAACTTCACTATACCCAAATTTGATAAATACAAGGGAAGAGGAGACCCAAAAGACGACCTTAGAGAATTCTATATCACTTGTTTAGAGGTTACACATAATGACACATATCTCATGTGCCTCTTTCCTCACAACCTTGGAGGTCAAGCTATAGAATGGTTCTCACATCTACGTATGGGTATCAAAACTTTTAATGAGCTTGCAGAAAAATTTGCTGCCCATTTCTCATACAACAAAGAACACGAAGTCTCCATGACTGACTTATGTAACAACAAACAGAAAAATGGAGAAACTCTTATCTCCTTCCTTCAAAGATGGAGAAACATGGCTAACAAATTCCCATTTAAAATACCTAAAAATGTGGTCTTTTATGAAAAGGACCTCCCATTGCATGATCCATGTCACAATGATGCACTTCCCATTGAAATTTTCATCCATAATCAAAAAATCAAATGCATACTTAAAGATGGTGGTGCTGGTCTCAATATCTATTCTCTTAAGTTACTCAAACAATTGGGATACTCTAAGGATCATGTCAACATTGATCAAAGCATTACAATCAAGGGGTATGATGATGTTGAATGCCATTTAGAAGGTGTTATCCACTTGCCTATACAAGTAGGCCCTGTCATGCTTGAAACTAGGTGCCAAATCCTCGATGTTGAGCTACCTTATAAAATTATCTTAGGACGCCCATGGATCCATGCCATGAAATTTGTTCCCTCCATGTACCATCAGTCTCTCAAGTTCCCATTTAATGGTACAAAGATCACTATCCCAAGAGACCCTAATCCCTTTGAATTCTGTTGTTCCTTGCAAGGTAGTTATAAGAATAAAAACCAAGTGCCAAATAATGACAAAGCCTATGAATCCCCATTGTATGTCGACTCTAAAAATTTGAAAGAAGCCTCCGAAGTTGAACCTAATCCTAATCCTATTCCTAAAATCACAACTCACATCCGTGATATAGGCTTTGGTGAATATGATATCTCTAAATCTTGTTGTGTAGGGCGGATGCCCTTATCCCCTAAATCTTATGGCCAACCGCCCATAGCTAAAGTCACTAAGAAAGTAGCTATACCCCCGCCAGCATCTCTAACCTAGTTCCAAGAGGGAAAACTATTGATAGAGGAAACTATTGAAGACATCTCATCTTGGCTCTACAAAGAGAAAGAACCAGTAACCATACCAGTTAAGCAATATGGCAATGGCCTAAGAATTGTCAAAAATATGGGCTATAAAGGCAAAGGTGGCCTTGGGAAAGATAACCAAGGTGACATAGAACCCATTATTGTGAAAAAGAAGATAGACAAGAAGGGGTTGGGATACAGTAGGAAGGTACCATGCGCCTTAGACATCGAGGGTATTCTCGACAAGGTGGCACAAACTTCTCTCACAGATTCAACATCTAAAGAGGATATCATCAATGACTCTTACCTCCATGGGACTGACCTATTCACTGAATCCTCCATCTTTATGCTCTCATCTGTATCCTCCACATCAAACACAAGTACCCAGATTGTAACACTTGTCTACCCTAAACTTATCGATTGGGACCAACAAGGGTCCCCCATTCTAGATGTTTTTTTAGAATGATGAAGCTATTACCAAATTCATGGGACTCCAGGATGGTATCCCTCTTGGCGATCACAAAGCTAGTTTTGTAATGGAACTTTTTCATTCCATGTCCATTTCATAAAAAACTTCATCCATCCATTCATAATAAAACCATTGACCTTTTTGAATTTCCTTTTCCCTATCTAGAATAGCTTGGAAATTTGTCAATGTCCCTCATAATTATTATATGTCAGTCATCACTCATCCCATGTCAGTCATCACTCATTATACGTCATCTTATCCATGTCTTGTCGTTATCCTATGTCAGTTATCCATGTCTTGTCGCTATCCTATTTCAATTATCTATGTCTGCCTATCATCTATCGTTGATTCATACATATGTTAGTACAACCATCCATTATCACAATTCTACCAGAATGGGGGCAACTCTTTCCTTAACCTAGGTCTAGGAATGGATCCTTGTTTGCAGTTCATCAACCATATCAAAAAACAAAAACAAAAACAACCATCAAACAAAAAAAACAAAAGCAAAAACACTTCAAACCAATCCATCAAACATATCACTTATCTTATACAGATTGTCACACTTTTGAAACCAAACCAAGCATCTTATACGAGGTGTTTTTATTTTTGAAACTAGACACTGTCATCCTTGTTTTGATCTAGGGATATATCGATCCCCACAATGACAACACTATCCTTATCCATCATCAAACATGCCAAAACTAAATATCATCTTATCCATATTAAAGTACCTTGATCCCATGGATATGGGTATGTAGGCAGTCTGGCATATGAAGGAAGTATCTAATACTTAGGTATGTAAGATATCACCATGTCCCCTTAACTCATCCTATCCCACATCATCTCAAAAAAACCTAGAACTACATATCATCTCATCTCAATCTTAAGGTACCTTGATCCCATGGATATGGGTATGTAGGCAGTCTAGATTACGAAGGCAGTTTTCAATACTCACCTGTACATAAGATATCATCATTTCATCTACCCAAGCTCAAACACCTTGACCCATTCATCACTCTACCCAAAACTACATATTATCATTTTCATCTTTCATCGTAATGTTCCTTGATCCCATGGATACAGGATATGTAGGAAGTCTAGAATACAAAGGATGTATCCAGTACTCAAGCACATACAATTCATCATTCTTCATCCATCTCAATCCATTGATATTCCATCTTTCTAGTCTTCCATTTATCACAATCCATCCATCCACTTAGACTTGACTAACTCAAGAAAAGCAAAAACAACGCATCCTTTCAAAGCAAAGACACCTACTTGTAGAGCCATATGTTGTCCTACATATCGATTGCCAACATCTGCTACATCAATCAACTTATCCTATCAATAGATCAACACCCTTTAACAGATAAATAGTTCCTACAATAATATTGTTATCTATCCTATCAACAAATCAACACCCTTTAATGGATATATCATTCCTACAATAAGGTTGTGTAGACACCTAAAAATGTCTTCACCGTCAAACCGACTCCTGACATCCCTAAACATACCAATTTCCCTTCTAGTCAATTAATTAAATTTTTATTTAATTAATTATCTATTCATCATCTAATTTTTCTTAATTTTATCCCCTACAATTGGACTAGTTTAATTAATCAAATAGTTCAACCTTAGCCAATTAATTAAATAAATATGCAATATTTATTTGGTTAATTCCCCCTTTTCACTAAATCCAATTAATTAGGTAAATCATGTTTATCTAATTAATTCAGCCTATTAATCAACATATCCCTACCCTAGTTAATTAAATATCTATTATTTAATTACCTAGCCTAACCTACATGACACTAGGCCTAGGATTAATTAAATAAAACCTTATTTAATTAATCTTAACCTCCCATTAATCCAGTCCCTAATTTTTCCTAGCCATATTAATTAGGCTAATCACCCTAATTAAGATGGTCAAACCTTAATTAACACTCCTCCCCACATCCCACAAATAAAAAATTAAAATATATCCCATATAAATCAATTTTTAATACACATGTGTCATAATCCCCATTTAATACCTCTTACACCCCTTACACATGTCATAACTCATTAATATCCACTCTTCCCCAAATGAATTTTTAATTCATTTTACTCTTCCCCATGTGAATTTTTAATTCACAAATAATCCATCTCACCCAACCTCATTTAATTCACCCCTTTCCCAAGATGAATTTAAAATTTATCTTTATTCCTAGCCCTCCATTCTCCAAGATGAAATCTAGGCCCTCCACATCATCTTCATCCTCCACCATTGATCTTCTAAATCAATCTCAGCCATTGGATCAAAATCTCTCCAAAATGCCTATAAATACAACATCCTCCAAGCCATTTGATAATCTAATTTCTAAGTGGTGTTACCATGCTAAAAATTCTCTTGAGCTAGCTTGTGAGTTGCATTAGAGAGATCATTTCACATTGAATTCATTATCTAGGGTATATCTAGGAGCTCTTGGGTGCATGCTTCTACAACCCTATCTTGGATTTGTGAGTCATAGTGAGGTATAATGCTTGTTCATGCATTTGTTTTATGTTTTTCTATCTCATTTTGATTTCACTAATCACATTGGCATGCCCGGTGGGACCCACAAGGTCTCAATCTAACATCTTGTGTGAGTTTTTGTTGTCTTTAGACATGTTTTGCAGGCATTAACGCTATCTTCCTGTGCAATGGCATCATTTACCTGCATTTTGGTGCCATTTCTGGCTGTAGTGGCACCTTCCTGACACGACATTGCTTGTTGATTTTAACTCACATGTTTGTGTTTTTGGTCTTTTTAGCATTTTTTGGGTCATTTACTCTTAGTTTTGTAGGATTTTATGTAGGGACAAGGGAGACTAAGTCAAAATTTTCTTAAATCAAACTTAACATATTCATATTTCCATCTTAGTTTGATTTGATTTAATAGGTTGTTTGTGACTATATCTAATATTTTGGACACTAAAAAAAGACTAACAAGACCCCTTTGATGCAGTATAATCTACACTTGGGTTAAGAAAACTTGTGTTTTGCAGCCTTGACTACTTCTGCCTCATATCAGCACCATGGACGCCTAGGACAGTGCCTTCATCCACAATCACTCAAATAGTTCAGACCTCTGTACAGTGGCGCCTTTTTCGGTCATTTTGGCGCTATCGTAAACTATAGCACTATATTTGTCTGTAATAGCACAATCCTTAGATTTAGCACTATATGTAGTCATTGTAGCGCCATCTTTGTATTAAGTGCCATATGTAACTACTGTAGCACAATATTTGTAATCAGCACAATCTGTAAACATTTTAGCGATATTTCCTAGGAGAGTTAGGTTTCATCATGCGCTCTATCAGTAGCACCATTTTAGGTTTTAGCGACGCTATTTTTCTCTGTTTTATCGCTATTTTCTGTGCTAACATTGAGTTCTGTGTAGGGTCTTCTATCTGTTTTGTAGGTCATTATCGTCTGTCCAAGACCATCATTCCGAGACCACTAACAATTTTTGCAGGGTTTTTATTAGATTAGACAAACATTTCAATTGGTGCACTAAAATCAATCATTGGCTTGTCAAACAAACAATAAACAAATGTTTCATTTGGTGTACCTAAAAAGAATCCTTTATGTGCCTTAGCATAGAGAACATTTGATTTTGGTGCTCTAAAATTAACAAGTGTTTGCAAACAACGTTAGGCACATTTTGATTTGGGTTTAAAAAAAATTAGTGAGTGTTTTCCGTGCTTGGTGCGCTTGCACATTTTGTTACCCAAGAGTTAGAATCAAAGTATCCTCTCCCCTCACCTTCACAATGATCTTGGGTGAAGAGAAATAGTTCTATCCTCTTTTTTCTAGGAAGTGGGCCTACCCTTGAGACACATCCGTATGGAGAACTCATTGGCAACCCCAAGCAGTACTTTCATCCAGTCCACTATATGTAAAATAGGATAAGGCGAAAGCCAAGTCCAAATCGGTATTAGCGCTTACCATATGATGCTAGCTCGAAAGGAAGTAGTACCTTTGCATATCTAAAACTCCTAGTAGAGCTAGTTAAAACCTTAAGTGGTTTATCGGATGCTCATAAGGTGTCGATCCCCTGGATGTACCCACACTACAAACCAATGTTTTAAAATCCCAAAACCCTCTACTTGTTGATACAAGAGGTTGGAAGATCAAACTCTGATAGTCGTCCCACATTTTTATGGCTTGTGGTAGAGATAGCAAAGTATCTCAAGGTTTGCGAACCTTGGGGACTTGGAACTTGGTGTGCCTAAGAAGTGTATGCACTATTAGAGGGAGCCCGTGCCCCAAGTTCCTGGAGCTATACACCACAAGTAGGCATAGCTGGGAACCAAGTGGGAACTCAACAAGTATTGTCCTATCCTCACCTTAGGTTGTGCAAAGTGCTTGTTAAAATATTTACATCTTTTCACAAACAAATCCTTGGCTATTGTGTTCTATTGTGCTTGAAGTGTTTGCAAAAAAAAAAACTTGCCAAGAAACAACAATATTTGACACCTCATTTCAATATTTGATCAACCTTCACATCCAAAAAATCCAAATTTGCCATCAAAATCAGCCTTTTTCCAAAACATCAACCAACATTGACATGTTTTAGTGCTATTTCTATATGTTTTGATGCCATTTGCTTGAGTTTTGGTGCTATTTACAGACCGATTTGCCTAAATCTTTAGGAAATTATTTTGAGATCTTTAGGGCCTACCTACCCATAATCCATAACCACATTTCTGAAACTTGCCAAAACCCCATCCATTTTGACCCAAAACTTCCCAATCATACCCCCATTTTGACCTTAGAGAATCAATCATTGTCACCATTGGACCCTTTGGCATACCTTTGAGCCCAATCATAATCCATTCATCTCCATAGCTTCTCATCCTCCTTGATTTTTGCATACTTTTTGGACCAAATAAACATCCTTTTACCAATCCATTCCCAAATCCATTTGCTTCTCCCATCAAAAACACATCCAAAATCTTTCAATCCAAACATCAATCTAAAACATCAACCAACATCCAAAAATCAATCTTGAGCTAAAGTTGAATCTAGATTTCATCTTTCACATCCTTATTTTGCTTGATTGGTCATTAGTCTACCTTCAATTAGAATAACCATCTCTCTTTGTGTAAGGTCATAAGTCTACCCCAAACCAAGAGAAAACATCCATTGTGCAACACCCAAAATCTAGATCTTACTTGAGCTCATTTGTTGATTTCAAAAGCCCTCTTCAAAAACATCATCCAAATCTATCACATCAAACATCTAGGTCACCTAAGGTTTTCCTTAGTTGAAGCATCCTCCAATATCAATATCAAATCTCTCCCATCAAATCATCCTCAAACAATCCAATCTATTCTCCATCTTTTTGGTCCAATTTGTTTGTGAAAATCAACCTTCTTGATACCCATCACCCTTAGGTTTACACCTTTTGAGATTTATCTCCCAAAAGTTAGGACCTATAGTCACACCATAATCTTCTTTCATCTTTAGATTTAGATTTAGATTGTAGGGAGTGTCCTCTCTTGCACCTAAGTCTTTATTCCATGCCATCACCATATCCTCTTTGGGTCCAATAAATCAAACCAAATTCTCTAAGGTCTCCATCTTCATCCACCTCACAACCAAAACCCATCTCCTTGCATGCCCATAACAAGATCCCAACACAATAAAAACCAAGAGATGGCCAACTTTGGACACAACATGGGCATAGGGATGCCTCAAACCAACGAAAACAATATACCAATTCATCAATAAGTGTTCAACATACCCTCGGTCTTCCAAACACCATCATATGGTCCCAATGAAAACCCCTTCGCCTTCTTGCAACCACAACCACCCATCCAAAACACTGCCACCATTGACCAAATAGATCAAGATGTCCTAAACTTTACACAAGATTTTGATAGAATGGATATGCTTGAAAAAGTCTTAAGGTCGGATCTAAATAGATATCTTGATTACCTCCTAAAAATTGGTGCGCAACCACCCAACAACACAACACCATCCCAACCATCTACATCTAATAACAATCCTATGACATCTTCCCAACCATCTACATCAAACAACAATACCACCATCTCTCAAACCTCAAACCCTGCCACATCTACAACTCCCACTAACGTATCAATCACATCTAATGTCTCCAATTCTACTGTTTCCAACCCCGTTGTCACATCTGCCACCACAAAAAATGTAAACCCCTCCATTCCCCAAATCACCTTGGGCATCCATAGCAACCCCATGCACCTAAGTTCCTCTACAAGTGTGTCTCCACTTAACCCCCACACCGTAGCTTACATGAGATAATTCTTTTCACAACCACCTCACAACACGATCAACCCCTCCAATGTCAACCCATCCAATGTCAACCCCTCCAATCTCACATATGTACAAAATCTTGTAGTATCATCAACACAACATAATTGCAATCCCCAATTGCCACCTCACATTCTCCAACAAATCCATGCTTACCAACAACATCTTACGCAACTTAACCAAAACACCATCCCACAAAATCAAAACATCATACCCCAAAATCAAAACCTCATCCACCAAAACCAAACAAACCAATACCAAATTCTGCCAAATCTCTAATATCTCATCAACCAACAAACCTACATCCCACAACCACCACCAACCCTGGACCTAACAAGTGTGGTGCAAACCTTAATCCAAAAGGTAGACAATTTGCAAACTGGAGGCAAGCGCAAACAATATTCCTTTGAGGAAATTTGTCCCTGTCCATTTGATCAGACACTATATATGTCTCCCTTTCCTAAAAACTTTGAAACACCCAAATTTAACAAATATAAGGGAAAGGGAGACCCTACGGACCACCTTAGGGAATTTTACCTTACTTGCCTCGAAGTCTCAAACAATGAAACTTATCTAATGAGACTTTTCTCTAGAAGCCTTGGTGGTCAAGCCGCTAAATGGTTTGCACACCTTCCCCTAGGCATTAGGTCTTTCCCTAAGCTCGCAGAGAAATTTGTCAACCACTTATACAATTTTGAACATGAGATATCTATGACCAACCTTTGCAACACCAAACAAAAAATCAAAGAATCCTTTGCTTCATTCTTGCAAAGGTGGAGAGGCTTAGCAAGCAAACTCCCTTGGTCGATTCTTGAGAAACAATTAGTCACCATGTTCATTGCTAATCTTAACCAAGAAATGGGCTTTCACTTGCAAATCTTATGTGTGTCCACTTTTGAGGAAGTCATCAACAAGGGCACCACCATCGAGAGAGCCCTTATTACCAAGGGTTCAATTAAACTATATGACAACAAGCCCTACAACAATAGCAACAACAACAACAAAATCAACATCAACACCCCAAATACAAGCAATAACAACATGCAATTAAATGAGAAACCACGCTTTTGGGGTAAGAACAAGAACACCCTCAATGATGACGTCACCGACGTGAAGGTCATCCAACATGTGCAAAATCAAGCACCCCCAAGCGCATACACCACTAATGTAAATACTCCCAAAGGTCAACGTAAGCAAAATAAACCTTGGAGACAATTCACACCCTTAGGGGAACCACTCGAAGATATCCTTGATAGATGTCTAAAAGATGGGTTAATGACTTTCCCACCTATTAAGCCCCACCAAGAAAATCAACTCAAAGCCACATGGTATAATGAAAATGACTATTGTGACTACCACCACATTGTGGGCCATAAGACATCTGATTGCATGAAATTAAAACATTGTATACAAGACGTCATAGATCAAAACAAAGTTCAACTCGAGCAAGCCCCCCAACCATCGTCTAATTCCAACTTGGGAGCTTACAAGGATCCTTTACCTAATCACAACAAAGGAAAAGCCTCATCTTCTAATCAAGCCTACAACATCACTCCACCTCCCGCTTCCTATGATTCTATCGTAGATCAGATAGAACCATCATCCAACTATATCAACACAATCACCATTCGGGCTCAAGCACCTGATTATGTCATCACAACCCATCGAGGCCGTGTTTCCATCTACACAGCCCCTACCACCGACCAAACACATCCATCCACATCAAATCCTCAACCAAATCATGCATCCATTCGCCCATCATCAACCAATAAATACAATCTCCTAGAACATCTAGGAAAGACTCCACAGATCTCCATCCTTGAGCTACTCTGTACGTCACCTCTCCACAAAGAAGTCATCAATAAGGCTCTAATGGAAATGTAAGTTCCCACCAACCTGAATGTGGATCAATTCCAAGCCATGGTGGGCCATATCGCCTCATCCCATCATCTCACTTTCTCATAAAAAGACCTCCCCACCTCAGACAACCTGCATAATGATGCCTTACATATTGAAGTCTACATCCACAAGCATATCATCAAAAGAGTCTTAATAGATGGTGGCTCCGGCCTAAACCTTTGTACTCTAAAATTGTTAAAACACTTGGGATACTCGGATGTAGTTGTGGACACTAGTGAATGCATAACCATCAAGGGATATGATGACACTGAAAGACTATCTGAGGGTACTATCAAACTCCCCATCCAAGTAGGGCAAAAAATATTGGAAACAAAATGTCAAGTTCTTGATCTCGACCTCCCCTACAACATTCTTCTCGGCCGACCATGGATCCATGCCATGCAAGCCGTCCCCTCCACATTCCATCAATGTCTAAAATTCCCTCATAATGGCACAGAAGTAACTATCTATGTCGATCCCCGCCCCTTCCAATACTGCAGTTTCTTGGAAGGGCATGACCATACTTTCTATCCATACAATAAGGCTATCATGAAAAACACCTCCCAAACTAATCCTACAACATCCACCTCATACATCGACCCTGCCAACATTGCTACCACTTCATCTCAAGCACCTCCCCCACCTGAGGTCAAGATCAAGATAAGTGACATGGGATGTGGGGAATATGATCTACACGGTACCTTTTATGTAGGGACATTACCCAATCCTAAGACGTTCAGTGTCCCAAAAGAGGGAGAAGTCTCCACAGTGGTTATCAAATGCAATCCATCCTGGACCTTTGAAAAGAAGCACCTTCTGGATCAAGAAGTGCTTGAAGACATATCATCATGGCTGTATAAAGATGAAGAAACAGAGAAAGAAGCCCCTACCATACCATCTAAAATCTATGGCAAAGGGTCAAAAACCATCAAGAACATGGGCTACAAAGGACAAGGCGGTATTAGCCTTCATGAACAAGGGATCATAGAACTAGTTCAAGCAACAAGGAATCCCTACACTCAAGGATTAGGCTTTGGAAAACAACAGCATATCCTCACTAGTGGTGAATGTATCTTAGCCAAGGTTGCTACGGTTACCCCTAAAATTGATAACGTCAATGAAGTAGGCCATCAAGACTCCTTTAGTGACTTTGCTGAATTCTTTGAATTCTCCATATGCACCATCTACATCTTAACCACCCTAGCATCCTCATCTAATGACTTACCCCCTGTATACCTAGACCTCATAGATTAGGACCAACAGGGACCCCCTGTCCTTGACATAGCACAAAATGATGAAGCCATAGCAGAAATGATGGGGGTCAGAGATCACTTCCCCCTGGTAGATCATAGAGCTGGATACATCATGGAACTTGACACATCTACCTATTTCAGTGAGACTACCCATGCTCCTAGTCGTAAAAACATAAAAATGAAAACAACGCCCCCTAGTGAAAACCAATCCATCGCACTTTTAGGTGAAGAAAAAGTAAAAATAAAGGACGTATCTTCTGGTGAAAACCTCCACAAGGTGCCAGAAGATGGGCGCATGGACCTTCCCGAAATAGAAAAGGTATATCCTGATAGATCACCGATCCTTGTGCAGCCATCACAAGAAATGAACCTTGGGACAGAGGAAGCACCAAAAATCACCTTCAGGGCAGACACTCTCACTACAACAGAACAAGAGAACTTATTATCCTTCTTCAAACAAAGAAGCCGCAACTTTGCATGGACCTATGCAAATATGTCAAAGATAGACCCTGCCTTGGTTGTACATCATCTCGCAGTGCGGCCCGATGCAAATCCTATCAAACAAAAGCTAAGAAAGATGAATCCACAGATCGCACTCCTTGTCAAGGTAGAATTGAAAAAGCTTCTAGATGTGGCATTCATTCAACCCATTGACTATCCTGAGTGGGTGTCCAACATTGTGTCTGTACTGAAAGTCACTGGGGGCATCCGATGCTGCACAGATTTTAGGGACCTCAATAAAGCATGTGCTAAGGATGCCTTCACCTTACTTAACATCGACATCATAGTGGACCTCACCGTAGGACATGAGATGCTATCACTAATGGATGGATTTTTAGGGTATAATCAAATCAAAATTACGGAAGAAGGCAAGCATAAGACTTCCTTCATCTGCCCATGGGGGACATACTGTTGGGTGGTGATGCCATTCGGCCTGAAAAATGTAGGAGTTACTGATCAATGTGCTATGGCTGTCATCTTCCACAAACTTTTCCACCACATCATGGAAGATTATGTGGATGACTTGTTGGGAAAATCAAAGTCAAGAGAAGAACACTTGGATGTGCTAGAAAATATATTCGACTGACTAGAGCAATATAATGTGCGGCTAAACCCAAAGAAATGTGTTTTTGGGGTTACGTCAAGAAAGCTTCTGGGATATATAGTCTCAAGAAGGGGAATTGAGGTAGATCCTGCTAAAGTCAAAGCAATCACAGAAATGCCTCCTCCAAAGACACTGAAACAACTACGAAGTCTGCAAGGGAAGCTCCAGTCCATCCATCAGTTTATTGCTCAGCTTGTTGATAAATGTCAGCCATTTCAACACCTGCTTAGAAAGAATACTGCCTTTGTCTGGGAATATCAGTGTCAGATTGCCTTCGACCAGTTAAAGGGTACTTGGCTAATCCTCCTATTCTCACTCTGCCAAGGTAAGGAGATCCCCTCCTTTTATACATCTTAGCAACTGAAACCGCTATAGAGGCCTTGTTGGCACAGCATGGTGAATAGGAGAAAGAAAGAGCTATATATTATATCAGTCACACCTTGGTAACCTATGAGCTAAATTACACACCCATTGAATGAGCGTGTTTAGCCATGGTCTTTACTTCACAAAAGTTAAGGCACTATATGCTCAATCACAATACTAAGCGCATCGCCAAGATTGACCTGCTGAAATATCTACTAAACAAAGCCGCTCTTACTGGAAGAATGGCCAAATGGGTCCTAATCCTTAGTGAATTTGACATTGAATACACAGAGAGAAAGGCTATCAAAGGATAGGTCATTGTCGATCAACTGGCTGAAGTACCTATTCCCACAGAACATCCTACACTCGCAGAGTTCCTTGATGAAGCCATATTGACAATAGCACCAACAGCAAAAACATGGAAAATATACTTCGATAGGTCATATACACATAGAGGCTTGGGGGCAGGCATCTTGTTTGTTACCCCTCAAGGTGAAACCATCCCTAATTCATTCAAAATTACATTTCCATGTACCAACAATGTGGCAGAGTATGAGGCCCTCATCACAGGTGTCCGTATGGCAATCAAGTGGAAAATTGAGAAGCTTACAGTATATGGCTACTCCCAACTAGTCATCCGACAAGTAAACAATGAGTATAAAAATAAGGATGATAAACTTCTGCCTTACAAAAAGATGGTCGATGACTTCAAAGACTATTTTGATGATATCCACTTTGAACAAATCCCAAGGCTAAATAACAAAGTTGCAGATGCCATGGCAACAATCAGATCCCTGGTTGATATGAAGAAAGATAGCAAGAAGTGTGAGTTCCTAATCAAAGAACTCCTAGTACCAGCCTATGATGTTCCCCAATCAGAGCTAGTGTGTGAAATCATTGGTCCCTTATCCCCGTGGTATCAAGAAACTTATATGTACCTCCATGATAACATCATTCCCCACAACTTATCTGCCTCGCAATGAAAAAGATTCATCCGCCAAGCCTCCTGCTTCATCCTCATAGGAGACACCCTATACAAAAGGAGTCTTGATGGTACGCTTTTACGATGTTTAGACTCTAGGGAAGCCAAAGTGGCCTTGCAAGAGGTACATGAGGGCATTTGTGGGGCGCATTCAAGTGGACCTACTCTAGCTAAGAAGATCCTAAGAATCAGGTACTATTGGCCAACCATGGAGCGAGATGCCTACCGGTTTGTAAAGAAATGTCTGCCATGTCAACAACATAGAGATCTCATTCATGCACCATCCCAGGAACTACAGCCAATTACAACTCCATGGCCCTTTTCATAGTGGGGGCTCGACCTCGTAGGAAAAATCCATCCACCATCATCTAATGGCCATAAATTCATCATCACTACTACTAAATACTTCACTAAGTGGGTGGAAGCAATACCACTCACTTTCACCACTGGAACACAAATATCCAAGTTCATTTTCCATTACATCATATGTTGTTATGGCTCCCCCATTCCATTATCACAGATAATGGAAAACCATTCAAAAACCAGGAAGTCCACACCTTGTGTGATAAATTCCAAATCCAACATCACTTCTCCACTCCATACTACCCCCAAGGTAATGGTTAAGAAGAAGCTTCAAACAAAACCATCCTCCGTATTCTGAAGAAGACGGTTAATGAAGTTGGCCATGACTGGCACCTTCAGCTCAATCCCACCCTATGGGCCTATCACACAAGCATCCATACATCCACAGGGGCCACTGCATATTCCCTTGTATTCAAATCTGAATCTATCCTACCTATTGAGGTCAAGCTCCCATTCTCAAGAGTATCTCTGCAAAACATAATCACTGATGAGGAATACATAGTTGCAAGGCTGTATGAGCTAGAATTACTGGATGAGAAATGCCTAGACGCACTTAACCATCTGCAGGCTTACCAAAACTGCTTGAGAAGAAGCTGTAACAAGAAAATCAAGAACTGCAAATTTGAGGTAAGCGACCTTGTCCTCATGGAAAACCAGAAGAATCTACAAGAATGCCTGAAGAAAGGAAAATTTGAACCCAATTGGTTAGGGCCCTATATCATCACAACCAGCCATGGATCAGGAGCATATCAACTTGCAACACCTGAGGGGTAGCCTCTAGATGAGCCTATGAATATTCTGCATCTAAAAGTTCTACGCATAACCCATCGAGTATCCTAAGCAAAAATACAAAAAAATAAAAAAATCAAAAAACCCCGAGTGCAATAAAGACGTCCAATGGTGAAAATCACTTCGGTGACACCTTGGATGGGTACCACGGTGAAAATCTATTTCAAGCACCATGTGTAGCAGCCGGTTCTACCATTTGATAAGTCATCTTTCCATCACGACACTCCATACCAAAAACACCTTCCATGGCTTGGAATTTGGAAACATCAATCACCCACCTCGCATCATCCCACCCAAGGCCAACCCATGGTACAAAGGTCCTTGTAAGCTTCCTTCTATACAACAGAAAAATCAAAAAATCAAAAAACATCAAAAAAATAAAAAAATCCCAAAACATCAGAAAAATAAAAAAAATCCAAAAACATCAAAAAAATAAAAAAATCAAAAAACATCAGAAAAATAAAAAAATCCCAAAACATTAGAAAATCCAAAAAATCCAAAAACATCAGAAAAATAAAAAAATCCAAAAACATCGAAAAAATCAAAAAATCCAAAAACATCAAAAAAATCAAAAAACCCAAAAACATCAGAAAATCCAAAAATCCAAAAAATTCCAAATCCAGTCCCATGACATCATCATGATTTCCAAACATCCTCACAATCACCCCAAAATCATCATCACTTCATCCTCAACATCCATCCTAAACCATTCCCACATCATCAAGTCTTGCCAGAACTACATATTCATCTCACTCGCATCTTGAAAGTACGTTGATCCAATGGACACAGGGTATGTAGGCAATCTAGAATATGAAGGAAGTATCCAGTACTTAGGTACATAAGATGCACCCATCCAACCCATTTGGATGGTCCCTATTTTACTAAGCTTGCTAGATCGAATAAGTGATACACACACTAAGTATACACTTGAAACATCGTGCCTCATGCAAAAATTATCAATCAACATACCAACTATAATCCAACACATGACCTGACTGTCCTTTTTCCCACCTTTCAAAAATTATCCAACAAAATCCAACCAATTGGCATCCTAGGATATATCGTTCCTACAATGGACAAGAATCTGTCATCATATCAACACTTATCTTGGCAAGAGCACACAATAGCTATTTGTATCTTTTTGTTGGTCTTTTTGATTGTTGATTTTTATCTTTTTGTCTCGCTCTAGGTCATTTCCAAAGCTACCTTGATCTCAATATATCATGGTAAGTGGCAGACAACACCTGGAGTAGACATGGTCATTATTTCTATATGATGTGCTTGTAGGTTGGTTTCATTACTCCAAGAATAGTATTCATATCTTGAAGCCTGGGTCAGTTCTAGCATGATCTGCCTCATTTGCATATACATGTATTAATACCTTATATATACTATGAACACACATGGCTATGAGTCCCCTTCCTTGGCTAGGCAAGGTTATACTACCTTGGGCACACATAAAATCAACCTATTGTTTGTGGGTCTAGTCCATGCAATCGTGTAATATATATCATCACCTAGGTCATCTCATACCTTTGTGAAGTGTATCCTATATTGCTATAATAAACTAAGAAATGCTCTCAATTAATCTTATGCAACTACTATCACTAGCTCAAATCATCTTTCTATCACCCATTCAACCATACTATCTGGGCCTAGATTTTTCTCCCCCGTCTATTCACCCCCCCACTCTTCTAACTAACCTCCCATCTCACTCATCTCAACCAACCTAACACATCCCAAACCAAACCCCCCCTCAATGATGTGGTGTATCATGACCTAGAAACTCCTTCATTCCCCATCCCACTCCCTTTTCCAATATAGCCATAACCAATCCTACCCTTACCCAGTCCATAAACCACTCCCCCTCCCTACCTATCCCTCTACCACCAAGCCCCATCATCCAAGGTTGTACAAAAATATCACATGTATCATGACTTGATCACTGCATCAAATAAAGCTACAACTTTCCCGAAAAATAAAACAATTAAAGCATTGAGTGTAGGGTAGTTATTGCTTTGTATTACACACGTGTTAGAAGTCTTCAAGAGTTAATGATGATGATTTCATGTTCATTCCATTACACATTTCACTTCCGTTGCATCCATCATATATGTTTATTAACATAAGCATATATTGCCATTACATTACATTTCACATCCATAATAAATGTTTATTAATTTGAGCATTTATTTACATTCCACATTTCACATCATAATCCATAATCAAAACATGCATACATCACATAGGAAAACATAATATCACCATATAACATTCATGATCTCTCATTATCATAAATCCTGTTGTTATTACATGCATGTGGAAATCTAACTCATAACACATGGAAGGTATTGATTTAGTACCTAATATGATATGATTGATCACACAACTTGTATAGCTATAATTCACATTCTGCATCCATCCAATCTAACTGAACATCCATCATGACATCACCATAGGCAAATCATAACATTATATCCATCACATAACATCAATAGTACATCCATAACATCTCATAAAATCATCACATCATCATCATATAGACATATCATCCATAACTGCATGGCATCCATAAACATAAACATAATGCATCCATAAATATAAGCATCAGTAGGAAACATAAATGCATACATACATAACACATTGTAAATGCATAAATCATCAACATCATAGATCATCAAGTGTCATAGTACATCATCATAATGTGCATCACTCAAAATAATACAAGTCATGATATAATAGGCCTCAAAGGGCTCAAAATGTACAACACATATATATCATCCCTAGACTGATGAACCTCTGCCTAACTCAGTAAGGGATCCTGGCCATGGTTGTGGCTGTACCTGCTGCTGCAAGGGTACCTGTGGTGGGGGGCCCATCAGCTGCTGCACCGACTGAATAGATCGAGACCTATGGGACCTAGACCTCCAGGACCTGCTCTGCTGGCTGTAGCTCGGGATCCTCTGACCCTCTGGAACAGCTGAATAATAAGTAGCATGATAATACTCAAATCGTTGATTTTGATCCACAACATGCACCTGCAATTGAGTAATTTGTGTCTGCATCAGTGTCAATACAGGGCCCATGCCTGTCCCTGCCACAACCCCCTATAGGTTGGCTACCAGCCCCTCTACCTGTTGAGCTCTCCCCTCTACTTGTTGAGTTCTCCCCTCTTCCTATTGAGCCCTCACCTCTACCTGCTAAGCTCTAGCCTCTACTGCCTGCTGTTGATCCCTCTCTCCATCCCTCTCGCCTATCAGGGTCACTATTCACCCTATGTCTATGCCAACTATGCGTGCAGCACACTCATCTGTCCATCTGACCCATCTAGTAATGCAGCCATGCCTCGCAACTTCACTAACTCAGCATCTTAGCTCTCTAAGGTCTCCTGTAAACTGGCGACCTAGCCCCATAGGCTCTCTATCTCATCCTCCTCACTCCGAGGCCGTCGACGCGATGAATGCTCTCTCAACACTGAACCCTTGCCTACACCCGAGCTCCTTGCCTCAGCTTGTCCTGATCCTGTGAAACCCATAGCAGTCTCAGGAATGTGCTACTGCACATTCCTCTACCTCACCTCTAATGCCGGTGTCTACTCTACTGTGGTCCCTGTGGTGGGGGCATAAGATCCTTATCAGATCTCTGCCTCTGCTGTCTAGACCCTCACTGTCAAGGCGCCCTCTGCCTCGGTGCCTCTCCTATTCGTACATGTTGTATAGGTACCTGCTGCTGGGGCAACTATTGAGCCCCATCTACCTGTCCCCCTCCTCCAACCTCTCCCTGTCCAGCTACTGCTTCTGCCAAAACACCAATCAGATCATCATCATCTCCAACCTCTACCTCCTCCACAATATAATCCTCCAAAATCTCATCCCCCTCTAATCCACTCTCCTCATCTCCCTTCGCTCTAGCCTCATCTGCCATGACTATCTCCTCCGTTAGATCTGTAAACTGCGAAGGCCACCACATCTGCCACCATGTGTCATACGTAGGTGTAGTACCTGCATCTCTAACCTCACTCCTCCAATCCCACATCAATGGCTCCAAGGTCGCAAAGTCTCCTATAGCAACCTGTGGCTATATGGATGGGGGCCACAAATGTGCATCTTGAGGAGTCCATGCAAATATCGCCATAGGCTGCAGAACATCTTGGCGTAGTCCAAACTACTGCATGACTCGCGACGGTAGATACATGTCAATAGTACGGTCACCTCGACCCATCAAATACCGTTGTTGAAATGTGTAGGGCATACGAACATTGTCATCTGGCCATGGCTCCACTCTGATCTATGGTCGCCAGGTCACCCGAATCAAATTGTCTAGTACTCGATGCCAATACCAAACCTGTCCTGTGTATGTGTACTCCACTTCTCGATATAAAAACACATAGGCCTCAAATCGTCAGCGATAATATCCACATGTCGGCTTGGTAACCGCAATATGCTTCCAAGCCCACACATGAAGCAAAGTAACTCCAGCTGATAATGTTGAATCATAATGATAAACAACTATATGCATCTCATGGTATAGCTATGCTAGCATACAGGGCCCCCAGGCATATACCATACCATGTCGAACCATCCCCCCAATAACCTCCCCCCATCCAACTGGAAAGCCTCTCCCCACCGATCTGGCATCACCACGCCGCCAATCAATGCACACAGGAATAATGAGAAATGATTTGCACCCGCCACATGTGTCCCCTCATAACTCATCTCTTGACTCTCTGATACCAACACTATCCGACCATGGCTAAATACTCTAAGTAGGGCCCTCTATCTGCTCCTCGCATCATAAATCACTCGCTTCTCGTGAATGGGTATCTTGAGGATGCGATAAACATCCTCAAGTGTGATAGTGATCTCGCCTATGGGAAGCAAAAAGGAACATGTCTCGGGGCGATAATGCTCTAGGAGAGCTGTCATTAGAGCTCTATGATTTCGTAGCACTGGCATCTGTGCGGGTGTCAAAAGCCCTAGCTGCGCTAGTCAACTACGGGTAGCATCATCAAAAGCATCAAAAAGCTCCATCACTGAAGGCATCTGTCACTCTTGAGAGTACACAATAAAAGACCCCATCACCTACATCCACCAAAGGCTTGTCAAAAACCTACTTATTCATCCAAAACCAAACGTTTCACATCACATTTCTACTATTGGAAGCCAAATAAATTTTGGCACCAAATTACATCCCTTTTGCACCAACTTTACGGATGGCGCTACCAAACACCCATATGGCGCTAAAACTAAGTATAGCACCATTGGGCAAATTTTTTTGCACCATTTCGAAACAGTGTGCCACTTTTCCTTTTGGCGTCAATCCAAGGGATGGGCCGCTTTTCCTGATCACATCGATCCAGAGGATGGTGCTTCTTTCCAATATAGCACTAATCTACGAGATAATGCTATTCCAGACCATTGTGCTGATCCAGAGGATAGTGCTACCCTAGCCCACTTTTGGCACTAATTCACCAAACCCTAGCCCTGCACGATATTGTGCTAAAATAGAGGATGGCACCAAAACGTGATGTTTTGGCACTGATTCGCCCCTTTCCTACCCCAAGTAGATAGTGTCAATCTAGAGGATGGCACTAATCCATGCCCCTTTTTGCGCTAGGCGACCGCCAAACAGTGCTAAAGCCTAAAATCCCATTTCCTGACATGAAAAAATGTGACAAAAAACAAAAAACAACAAAGCTAGGGTTAGGGCCTACCTACGGTCCAGCCTCTAGTGACCTCTCGAACAGTCGAAAGCACTCAGAAATGTGTGTATATCATAAGAACATGGGATTATGCTCAGTCATCTCCTCTTCTCTCCTTCTTCTAAGTGGCTTGATGTGTGCAAATGTGGCACTCTTAGGGCCCACTCTTCTAATTATAGTAGGCCATGTTATCCCTCCACGCAATTTTTCTTCCCCAAGGTGCAGATCACAACTATTTTTCCCCATTTTTATTCTTATCAACTCCATTTTCTTTATCCTATCCAAATTTCACCCCCATCGCATCCTTTCGAGAACTTGCCCGAAAAAAAAATTATTTTTTCGCCAACCTCTCGAGGGGGCATCCCTCACTCATTTCATTCCTTCCCAATAGCTAGGACATATTTTTCTTTCACCTGACACCACTTCCCTGCTAGGTCATGACGCCACGTCAAATAGGGGCAAATGTAGACACCTAGAAATGTCTTCATCGTCAAACCAACTCTCGACATTCCTAAACATACCAATTTCCCTTCTAATCAATTAATTAAATTTTTATTTAATTAATTATCCCTTCACCTAATTTTTCATCATTTTTTTTTTATAAAAAGGGGTAAAAACTTTATTGAAATTTAGAAAAGAGCATTACAAAACATCAAATGGCCAAGGCCCCGAGAATCCATAAGAAGTAGCCATATAAAGCATGAAACAACATCATCCTTCACCAAAACCATTCCCATCCTTGGTAAGAATCCTCTCCAAGTCATGTCGGAGCTCATGAGGAACCTGCTCCCACTCATCAATCTTCCAGCCATCTAAATGCTTAGAAGCCCACTTAGCCAAACAATTTGCTGCCCTATTCCACTCCCTTGGAATATGTACAAAAGACACCATCTCCATCGAAGAATGTATCTGCAGAATCTGTTGCACCATCATAGCCAACTGCCAACTAACATTAGATACCTTCTGTTTATTTGAGCAAATTAATCAAAACCTGTGAATCAGACTCACAAATAACCTTGCGCCATCCCAAAGCATAAGCCCTCTCTAAAGCATAGAGGATCGCCAAACCTTCCATAAGGTTGATAGTCTGCAATCCTTCATGAATAGAAAAGAAAAAAACCACCGATCCTGAAAAATCCCTGCCAACCCCACCAATCCTAGCAGGCCCAGGATTGCCCCTTGAAGAACCATCGGTATTGAGCTTCACAATGCCAGTCGGAGGGGGTAGCCAACCCCCCACCCTTTGAACTTTCTTTTTCACCCGCCTTCCTCTCCTGACACAAGCTGAAGCTGAAGATAGCCCCTAAATACCCAATCTATCCAATAGCTCAGCATCCCCTTTCTCCAAAGGGAACACCACATCACACTTAGCTTCCACCGTCTCCCGAATCATACCCATAATTTTGTGCCAAACTTGTTTAATCAGCAACTTCTCACGTCGAAATATTCTTCGATTCTGTTCCAACCAAATCTGCCATAGTATGAAGGAAGGCCCAACATACCACACATCCTGCAAGAAAGAGGCCATAGAAGGAGGTCTACCCAGACTACTCCAAAAATCCACCAGCGAGGAAGCATGAACATAGGGGTTTTTCCAAACTCCCCACCAAAAATGCCAAATCTGCAAAGTCAGGGGACAATAGAAAAACAAGTGAGAGGGGTCCTCCTCTCCACATCCACACAAAACACACATAGAAGAACCCTGAAAACCCTGCTTCCGAATATTATCCCATGTCAAGCACCTATTCCAAGCCAAAGTCCAAATAAAGTAGTTACACTTCAGCCAAGAAAGCTTATTCCACACTTTCTTCCACCAGTGAACCTCCACCCCATCCAGCCGGTGAGATAACAACACCTGATATCCAGAAGCAGTAGTATAGACACCCTTAGGATTAGGAGACCAAGAAAGAACATCCCCTTCCTGGAGGGAGCTACAGTGTCTACGAGAAAGGATACTGTGAAGCTCAGCACACTCCTCCTCCATACCAACATCAGGCTACTCATCAGGATTCTTCCATCTCGCCACCACCAACTGCCCATGAGAAGATAAGGACTTGAAGTCAATCACCCTTGACCATCCTACCTCATAGAACTTCTAGCTCAAAGTCACCAAATTAGGAAACTAAGAAATAATGGAAGGAAAACCATCCCAAGAATCAGACCAAAAATGAGCTTTTGTCCCTCTTTTACAAATCCAAAATAAGCCATCCTTGACAAGAGAAACCCCTTTCTTGAGCGTACTTCAAATCACCGATCCTTTCCCCACCAGGGGATAACGAGGAATATTGATCTGAGGGATCCCCGAGAAGTATTTCTGTGTTAATATCTTGGCCTAGATACAATCTTGCTCCACACACCACCGCCAATACAATTTAGCAGCCAACGCCATCCCAGACAACGACGACTGCCTTAACCCAAGACCACCAAATTGCTTCGGGCTACAAACAATATCCCATCTAACAAGGCTCCATTTAGAGGACAACAAGCTACCAGCCCATAAAAACTGTCTTGGTAAGGAATCCAAATCCCTAACAAAACCCAATGGGGCCACCTGAATCATACATCTATAAATGGGGAGGGCTTGCACCACAGACTTGAGAAACTGAACACAACCCGCAAAGGACAACCAATGATGGGTCCAATGATTAACTTTCACAAGAGATTTATCCAGAATATTCTACCAAGAATCCCTGGGTAGTCTTCCAATAGAGATGGGAATACCAAGATAGGTCAAAGGGAGAACCCCAATCTGAAATCTCAAGATATGAGCAATTCACCTCTGAATGGAACCCGGAGTATTGAAGAAAAAGATGGAAGACTTATCTTCATTAATAAATTGGCATGAAGCAACAAGATAAACATCCAACACCTTGTGCAAATTCGAAGCTTCCCTAATAGTAGCCATACCCATCAAAGTAGTGTCATCAACAAACTGCAAGTGAGACTGTGGAGGTAAACCACCTCCCCACCCCCAACCCTGAATGAAACCTAACTCCACATTCCTTCTTATCAAATGTCCCAGACCTTCAACAAGAAGAAGAAACAAGTAAGGAGAGAGGGGGTCACCCTGCCGCAAACCCCAAGAGGCACCAAAAAACTCAGAGTGCTCACCATTTATTAACACAGAGGAGACCGAAGTAACACAACTCATAACCTAATAAATCCACTCATCCCCAAAACCAAAAGCACCAAGAACCTTCTGAAGGAAGGACCATCGAACTCTGTCATAAGCCTTAGCCATATCAAGCTTGATGAACATCACCTTATCTTTGGAACTGGTCATAGAGTGAATGGTTTCAGTTGCGATAACAACCCCATCCAAAATTTGTCGTCCCGCCACAAAACCACTTTGTTCCTCAGAGATCAGCACTTTAAGCCACTTTTTCAACCTATCAGCAATCAATTTAGAGATAATTTTATAAATCGCATTGCAAAGAGAGATAGGATGAAATTGACTTAACCTATCCGCCCCATCACACTTTGGGATGAAAGAAAGGAAGGTAGAATTCAAAGCCCATAACATCTGTTTATTCTTACGAGACTCCTGAACAACCGCCAACAAGTCCAACTTGATAATCTCCCAGAATTCTTGAAAGAACTCAATTGGGAAACTATCAAGGCTAGGAGCTTTCCCCCTCTTCATCTAAAACATAGTCCCCTCTAGCTCCTCAATCGAAATATCACTCATAAGATTCTCATTCATCTCCCTAGATACAAAAAAAGGGATACAAGAAAGGACCTGAGCTTCCTCATCAGAACCTCCCTGCAAGTCATCCCTAAATAATGAAGCAAAATATTGCATAGCTTCACGCGTGATTTCATGAAAAGATGAAAGAGTCTCACCCCTATCATTCACCAGAGCAAAAATACAATTGCC
Source organism: Cunninghamia lanceolata (assembly GCA_027924645.1). NCBI lineage: Eukaryota > Viridiplantae > Streptophyta > Pinopsida > Cupressales > Cupressaceae > Cunninghamia > Cunninghamia lanceolata. The sequence continues at coordinate 2,458,070 of BSBN01000887.1, forward strand.
ATGTCTCCTAGCTTTCACCGAGTTGAAGAAAAAAGAAGTATTTTTATCCCCTTCCTGAAGCCACTCAATTCAAGCCTTTTGTTTCTAAAAAAATTGCTCTCTCAGCTCACACTCTTTCAATGCTTTCAAAGCCCTAGTCTCTTCCTACAGTAGGTCTTCAGTCACTCCATCCTCCCTGATCAACCTCGTAATACCATCCAACTCAGCCTGGGTAGCAACCTTAGTATGGATAATGTTTCCAAAGCATTGTCGATTCCAACGTTTAAGCTGATACTTGAAAAATTGAAGTAACTTTGCAAAAGTATACATTGTTGTACCATAAGCAGGTCTACCATACCTCCACCACTCAACAACATAGTCATGGAGAGAGGAGTCATGCAACCACATAAGCTGGAACTTGAAAGAAGGAGACCGAGGCACATGAGCTAAAGAAATAGCCAGCTTGATAGGCCAATGATCTGAGCCCCTCCAATCCAAAATTTTAGAGCTAGAAGACCATAGCCCACCAACCCAGTAGCAAGAAACCAGAAAGAGGTCAAGTCATTCTGCAATGCAATTATCCCTGACCCTCTGATTGTTCCAAGTAAATTGGCCATTAATGGGCTTGATATCAACAAGATTTAAAGCTGAGATGTTATCTTGAAGTAGCAACGTAGAAGGCTCAAGCCTCGCAATACCACCCCACTTCTCAGCCAACTCAGAAATAGCATTGAAGTCTCCAGCCATAATCCACGGATGGAAATGAACCATGCCTTGGACATATTGGATATGGGACCACATAAGTTGCTTACCCTGAAGTTCAGTAGGTGCATAGATATTGGAGAAGAGAACAGACTCCCCCGTCTCAAAACAAGACGCAATCATAGAGATAGAAGACTAAAAGGATAACCAGCAAAGAGGGCGGATCTTCCAAGGATTCCATAAACAAGACACTCCCCCAGCAGACCCTTGAGCACCAATACATTGGCACTCGCCACTCCCCCACAACTTAGGCACTAAACCAAACATACACTCCACTAATAACTTAGTCTCCTGCAGGAAAAGAACATCAGGAGATTGACTTCTAACCAAATCACGAACAACTTTTTGTCGAGGGCCACTGTTCTAGCCCCTTACATTCCTAGATAGAACAATCATTTCAAGGGGCTCAAAAAATAAGAATCTAGAGTCTTAACATACCCTGACTCTACCAAAGTTTCCCCTGTTAATTTAATCTTTTCTAGATCCTTTTTCTACCAAGCTTGGAAGACTTCTCCCCAGCCCCCTTTTTAGGATGCTTTTGATGAAGACCCAAATGAGAAGAAGAAGACTTATTATTCTTCACCCCCTCAGTACTTGCATTTGAAACAAGAGGAGATCCATCTCCACCACCCTTCTTCCCTTCTAGAATAGGAACTGATTCCACCTGACCTTCCATTTGAACATCTGTGTCCATTTGCAAAGCACTATTATCCTGCAAAACCTGAGTAGCTTCATAAAGAAGGCCCTCCTGTCTTGTACCCAAAGCACCTTGATCCAGATTCACCAAGCCCAGATTCACTTCCTATTGGCTGAGATCATCTAAAACTTTAAATCTGTTGAAAGAATCTTCATCCCGTCTTTCCTTCAAAGACCTCTTTAGACCCCGATTCTTGTTACGAGCCTTCACTGGAATGAAACCATCAGCCCCATCCACATCACCAGGAATGGGTTCCTTCCCCTTTTCAACCCTAGGGGGATTGCGAGGAGCTTGAGAAGGCTGGGAATCCATGTGCCTAACCTTTGGGCATCTCCTCTGCAAATGTCCATATTCATGATAGAGACGACACTGAAAAGGAAGAGTCTCATAGTCCAACTGCTGCACCCAAGAGTAAGGACCCACACACATATCCACCAAATCTGGCAAAGGTTTACTTAAATCAATCTCAACACAGATACGAGAAAAGTCATCACCTTTTTAACGTGAGTCTGCTGTGAAGCACCAACTAGTTTTCCTAGCATCAAAGCCAGCGAGTGCAAAACATCATCCCGCCAACATTCCACAGGAAACCTCAAAAGTTGAACCCACACCAGAACTTGATTCAGAAGCTCTTCAACAGGATTGAAGCCCGCATGCCAAGGTTTAATAAATAACCCAATCTAATTATGAAAATAGGGGCCTCCTTCAAAGGCCTTGTTACGATCCGCCAAGAAATTGAATGAAACCATGAAATAGTTATTTGCCAAAAGCATAACCTCCATTTCTCCCTCCGGCATCCAAGTCCGTTGGGCCCACGATTCAAGAAATTGTAATGAAACATGCATCCCCATAAAATTACACAGCAATGCATGCTTCGAATAATAGTCAATATCTTCCGCAATCATCTCCAACAGGATAACCAATTTCGGCCTCTCCTCACAACGTTCAAGACATCCATTGATCTTCATAATTTGTGTACCACCAGACAAACCTAAGCCAACCAACCTCGAATCTGATGAGAACAAGTTATTATTAAAAACCTTTGAAGCATGCGAAGGAGAATTCACACCAACCTCTGCTGAGCGAAAATCCATCTTGGGACTAGCCACCGAAGACTCCCCGATCTGCATTGAAACTAAACAAGACCCAAGGAGGGCATGTAGGCCCCCAGGAAAATAAAGAACCACCACTAGGGTTTAACCGACCCACCACCCAGCACTACCTTCGAACTGCAGACCCAAACCAACTAGGCACAAAACCCCCACCCGCGGCCTCCAACCAAGAGAAAGAGACACCGATGCAGATGAAAAAAAACTTCTCATTGATAAAAATCACAACCCCAGACCTCCCCAAAATGCATCTCTTCCTAATTTTTCATCATTTTATCCCCTACAATTGGATTAATTTAATTAATCCAATAGTTCAACCTTAGCCAATTAATTAAATAAATATGCAATATTTATTTGGTTAATTCCCCTTTTTCACTAAATCTAATTAATTAGGTAAATCATGTTTATCTAATTAATTTAGCCTATTAATCAACCTATCCCTACCCTAGTTAATTAAATATCTATTATTTAATTACCTAGCCTAACCTACATGACCCTAGACCTAGGATTAATTAAAGAAAACCTTATTTAATTAATCTTAACCTCCCATTAACCCATTCCCTAATTTTTGCCAGCCATATTGATTAGGTTAATCACCCTAATTAAGATGGTCAAACCTTGATTAACACTCCTCCCCACATCCCATAAATAAAAAATTGAAATATATCCCATATAAATCAATTTTTTATACACATGTCATAACTCATTAATAACCATTCTTCCCTAAATAAATTTTTAATTCATTTTACTCTTCCCTATGTGAATTTTTAATTCACAAATAATCCATCTCACCCAACCTCATTTAATTCACCCCTTTCCCAAGATAAATTTAAAATTCATCTTTATTCCTAGCCCTCCATTCTCCAAGATGAAATCTAGGCCCTCCACATCATCTTCATCCTCCACCATTGATCTCCCAAATCAATCTTAGCCATTGGGTCAAAATCTCTCCAAAATGCCTATAAATACAACATCCTCCAAGCCATTTCATAATCCAATTTCTAAGTAGTGTTACCATGCTAAAAATTCTCTTGAGCTAGCTTGTGAGTTGTATTAGAGAGAGCATTTCACATTGAATTCATTATCTAGGGTATATCTAGGAGCTCTTGGGTGCATGCTTCTACAACCCTGTCTTGGATTTGTGATTCATAGTGAGGTATAATGCTTGTTTATGAATTTGTTTTATGTTTTTCTATCTCATTTTGATTTCACTAATCACAGGTTGTTATCTATCCTATCTACCCAACCAATCCAATCTATCCTAAGAAACCTCTTTGGCAAGAGAATATGTTGGCTGTATATTTACTTTGTAAGTCAGTCAATTTGCTTTTTGGTTTATCTTTTTGTCCCTTACCCATTACTTATTCAAGACTACCTTGATTTATCTATATCTTGGTATGTTGTGATGTAGTATGGATTGGGGGCATAGTCATTGCTTTTGTGTGCTGTGTTTGAGGAATGCGCTTTTATCTTACTTAGCATCATATCTATCTTGTGTGTGTTACAATGTAGCATCTTACATAGTAAAATACTTTTTACATTTATGTATTAAAGTTTATTATATGTTCAAGACTATGACTCGTTCACATGTGTGTGTTACAACCTGGCATCTTACATATTAATAGTCTTTTGCATTTATGTATTAAGATTATTTTATATTCAAGACTATGGCTCATTCACATATACAAACAAGATTATATCATGTCTAAGGGATCTAAGTTCAAACTGCTTGCTTGCAGAGTCAACGTCCTCGCACTAGGATATCACAGCACCTTGGTCTTTTTATACCTTATTGGCAAACTATCCATGTGCTATATCAAAAATAAGGATTGCTCTTTATACACATTTGTGTAATAGTTGCAACAAGCTTATCCATTTATCCAAATCATCATATAGTTTTTCAAACAAGGATCGATCAATTGTCTTTCTATCATGTTCTCTTCTCCATTGTCTTCTATCTATCATCAATGTCTGACGCATATCTGTAAAACCACATGTTAGACATCACATTTCATAAGCATCATTATCATCATATAATATCATCATCATATCATAATGTCATCACATGTCATAATATCATCATATATCATATCATCATCATGTCATAATGTCATCATATGTCATGCATCTATAAGCATAAACATCATCATGTCAAATCATAATCATAAATACATGTCATCACATCCATAGCATATAGAAGTACATCACAAACAAAAGCATGAACATCTATGAGCATAAAGATCATCATATATCATCATCTGAGGTCATCAAAAAAAGTAAAAAAAAAATCAAAAATCAAAAAAATCAAAAAAATCAAAAGAAAAATAATCCCTCCTCTGGTGAAAACCTGGTAAACAGGCACATTGGATAAGTACCATAATAAAAGCCTAGAAAACAGGTGCTATGTGTAGAGTCAGCATCTATCATCTATCAAGTCTTTTTCATTCCATGTCCATTTCATAAAATACTTCATCCATCCATCCATAATAAAACCATTGACCTTTTTGCATTTCCATTTCCCTATCTAGAATAGCTTGGAAATTTGTCAATGTCCCTCATCGTTATCCTATGTTAGTCATCACTCATCCCATGTCAATCATCACTCATCCCATGTCAGTTATCACTTATCCTACATCAGCTTATCCATGTCTTGTCATTATCCTATGTTAGTTATCCATGTCTTGTCGTTATCCTATGTCAATTATCTATGTCTACCTATCATCTATCGTTGATTCATACATATGTCAGTATAGCCATCCATTATCACACCTCTACTAGAATGGGGGCAACTCTTTCCTTAACCTAGGTCTAGGAATGGATCCTTGTTCGCGGTTCATCAACCATATCAAAAAACAAAAACCAGAACAACCATCAAACAAAAAAACAAAAGAAAAAACACTTCAAACCAATCTATCAAACATATCACTTGTCTTATATAGATTGTCACACTTTCAAAACCAGACCAAGCATCTTATACGAGGTATTTTTATTTCTAAAACCAGACACTGTCATCCTTGTGTTGATCTAGGGATATATTGTTCCCCACAATGACAACACTATCCTTATCCATCATCAAACCAGTCAGAACTACATATCATTTCATTCATCGTAATGTGCCTTGATCTCGTGGATACAAGGTATGTAGGCAGTCTGGAATATGAAGGATGTATCCAGTACTCAAGCACATATGATTCATCATTCTTCACCCATCTCAATCCATTGACATTCCATCTTTCTATTCTTCCATTTATCACAATCCATCCATCCACCTAGACTTGACTAACTCAAGAAAAGCAAAAACAACGCATCCTTTCAAAGCAAAAGTACTTAACCAACTTGAAGCAAAGACACCCACTTGCAGAGCCATATGTTGTCCTACATATCGATTGCCAACATCTGCTACATCAATCAACTTATCCTATCAATAGATCAACACCCTTTAACGGATAAATCATTCCTATAATAAGGTTGTTATCTATCCTATCAATAGATCAACACCCTTTAACGGATAAATCATTCCTACAATAAGGTTGTTATCTATCCTATCAACATATCAACACCCTTTAATGGATATATCATTCCTACAATAACGTTGTTATCTATCCTACCTACCCAACCAATCCAATCTATCATGAGCAACCTCTTTGGCAAGAGAATATGTTGGCCTTATGTTTACTTTGTAAGTCAATCAATTTGCTTTTTTTTTAATCTTTTTTGTCCCTTACCCATTACTTATTCAAGACTACCTTGATTTATCTATATCTTGGTATGTTGCAATGCAGTATGGATTGGGGGCATAGTCATTGTTTTTGTGTGCTATGTTTGAGGAATGCACTTTTATCTTACTTAACATCATATCTATCTTGTGTGTGTGTTACAACCTAGCATCTTACATATTAATATACTTTTTTCATTTATGTATTAAAGTTTATTATATGTTCAAGGCTATGGCTCATTCACATGTGTGTGTTACAACCTAGCATCTTACATATTAATTGTCTTTTGCATTTACATATTAATATTATTTTATGTTCAAGACTATGGCTCATTCACATATACAAACAATATTATATCATGTCTAAGGGATCTAAGTTCAAATCGCTTGCTTGCAAAGTCAATGTCCTTGCACTCGGATGTCACAGCCCCTTGGTCTTTTATACCTTGTTGGCAAACTATCCATGTGCTATATCAAAAATAAGGATTGCTCTTTATAAACATTTGTGTAACCGTTGCAACAAGCTTATCCATTTACCCATCCATTTATCCAAATCATTATATAGTTTTTCAAACAAGGATCGATCAATTGTCTTTCTATCATGTTCTCTTCTCCACTGTCTTCTATCTATCATCAACATCTGATGTATATCTGCAAAACCACATGTTAGACATCGCATTTCATAAGCATCATTATCATCATATAATATCATCATCGTATCATAATATCATCACATGTCATAATGTCATCATATATCATATCATCATCACGTCATAATGTCATCATATGTCATGCATCTATAAGCATAAACATCATCATGTCAAATCATAATCATAAATACATGTCATCACATCCATAGCATATAGAAGTACATCACAAACAAAAGCATGAACATCTATGAGCATAAAGATCATCATATGTCATCATATATCATCATCTGAGGTCATCAATAATATACAAATGTCCATGTCTACATCAAAAGTCTGTATATACATGAATGTACATCAAAATGGTACTAAAATACATCATAGCTATCAAGAGCCCACAATATACATCAGATGCACATAGGCATCAATCAATATGTACAATGTCCATAATGATACAAAAATGATACAACATATATTTGTCAAAATCCACTCTAGTGTGTCAAGCTACCCTGCTGCTGTGATCCCTATGCACCTCTTGCACTCAGTGTAGGTCCCCCTCCTACTGGTGTCACTCACGGTGGTCCCATCATTGAAGACCCTGACTGCCCTGATCTACATGAAGATGAAGCACCAAATATGCTCCACTCCCTGAAGCTCAGCTCCCTCTGGTCAACCGAAATTGCTCCGAAGTAGAGACCTTTGTAATACTTAGCCTCTCTCCCAGTTGTAGCAAGCTCACCTTGAACTTGGGTAAGCTCCCCAACCAATGTCATCTAGTCTATACCCACTGCGCGGCATGCAGCATCCCTCTCTCACCTCACCCTTTGTAGGGTGGCCTCCACTGTCAAATGCAACTGTACTGTTGCATCTCTCTCCACTGTCAACTGGGCAATCTGTCCATCATCTGCTACTGCTGCTGGTGGTGGTATGGCTTGTGTTGCTACCAATGCTTCATGTGCCACTACTACTGCCTATGCATGTAGCTGAACCTGATCCTCAGCCTATTTGGCCTTAGCCCGGGCCGCATCTCTATCTCTCCTCATCCGAACAATCATCAACTCCAAGCGAGTCCTCCTTGCTATCTCCTCCTGCAGTAATCGTTGTGCCTACTGCAGTGGTGTCTCTGCTGGCAATATAACCTGATGTCCTCTAGCCTCAGCCATCTGAACATCTGCCTAATCTCCTTCATCATCACCCCCAGCTTGTCTCTGAGCTACAGCCTGCTGTTAGGCCACTCTCTAAGCCCTCACCTTAGCTCCACCAACTACAACCTCCCACACTACTCCAACTACCCTGGGTTTGGTAAGCCTCACTATCCTATGTGTCTGCCAGGGTCTGCACCTCCCGTAATCCAATCCCATATAACTGGGGCAAGTCCCCATAAATTTGCCAAAGCTGTATCAACTAAAATCTCCAGCCCCCAGTCATCCACCTCCCTCCGGGTCCATGCATATATAGCCTCATCTATGGGCTCCCCTTGCGGCAAATGAAACTGTCTCAGCACCCTCTCTAGAAGGTAGCTCTCAATAGTATCAGTGCGTCAACCAAATATGTACCTCGACTACCTGCAGTAAACCAACTCCTCATGGTCATCCTCCCATGACTCACAATCTCTCAAAGGGCACCAAATGAAGATGTCCATCTCATCCAACTATCTCTGCCAGTAGCTCACTGAACCAAGCCGTCGGTGCATAATAACACCCTCATACAAAAAAGCATAAGGCTCGCCATGATCTCAGTGACATTGAGAGAAAGGCCTAATCAATGGGATGTGCTCCCAGGCCCACACCTGCAATAATGTCACACCTACTGATACGCTACTCCTAGATCTATATACACAGTCATGCAAATCATGATAAAGCTGACCTAAAACACAAGGTCCCCATGCATATCGAATCCCATGTGTAAACATCCTTAAACACAATCCCCCATCCAACAGATAAACCTCTGGAACGTCTATCTAGACATAAGAAACCTCCAATCAGAGATACAACAATCCATCTAATCCTGTCGCAGAGTCCCTCAACTCGAGCCCATCGAATTTCGCAATCCTGCACACCTAGGTCATCAATCACAAAAACCTCTTGCATGCCTACCTCTCCCCGCTCAGTGTCATAATCAACTCTTGTGCCCTAAATTGGAATCCGCAGCATGCACCAAACATTATCAAGTGTCACAGTCGCCTCACCTGTCAGAAAGTGGAAGGATGAGGTCTCGTTGTGGTATCTCTCCACAATCGCTGTCAAGAGTGCTAGATTCACCCTGATAGGCATCAGATGAGCAACATGTCACAATCCCATGATCTCTAGGAAGAGCTCCTCCTCCTTGCCCAACTATACAACTAGGTCGGCAATCAGGTAGTGTCTCTCTTAGGACTGCAAGGGTGGTAAGACAACCTGCATCCAGGATGACCACTTGTTAAAAATATTGCAAAACATCAACCTAATCCTAAGTCTTGATCCAACGTCAACATGGTCAACTGATCCTAAGTCAACTCTAGTATAAACCTCTGAAACACTTCTTTTCCAAAGTCAACCTAATCAAAAGCTTCAAACTCTATCACACTGCATTCTAAACCAAAAGCGCTTTGATTTCATCAAAGGCACTTAACTATCATACCAAGAGCACCTAGCTGCGAGCCAAAGGTGCTTAGGTTTTAACATACCATAGGCACTTAGATTTCCACAAAGGTGCTTTATTGTGCTACCTAAGGTTCTTAGCTACAGACCAAGGGTGCTTAGCTTCTAACCTTCTCATAAATGCTAAAACTACCAATAGCATCGAATTGTTCTACCATAGGTGCTTAGTTGCACTACCAAGAGCGTCGCAGCATCAACCAAATGTGCTGCAATGCGGACCCATTAACCAAAAGTGCTGAGTTTTTTTCAAAGGCGTGACACTGCATGCCAAAGCCACTTTGTCACGCTGAAAGTGCTTTAGCAGGCACCAAAGGCGCCCTACCCAAACGCAATGCCTTTGTCTAAAAATTTCAAAACCCTAGAAAAAACCAAAAAAAATGCAAACACAAGTAGGGTTTTCGATCACTTACTACTCCCAATGCTCCCGTTGGTCTCCCGTAGGTTCGTACGAGCTCCGCCCAGTGCTTATGCACAGGAATTGGCATCTCTGCAAGCTCTAATCTCAACCTAAGCAAGGAGCTATAAACAAAGCAAGGAGGCAAAAGGCTCTAACTTTTGACAACTCTAGGTGTGGAAATGAGGTGTGTTGACCCCTTGGGCCCTATTTATAGTGTGCCCACCCTAATTCTTCCCACCCCTAATCCATCTTCTTCCTCCTGTCAGCCTTCATCTATTCAACCTCGTTAGTCTCCAACTCAATCTTCTAGTTGAGCATCAACCCAATTCTTCTGTCACTTCCCTATCTTTCCTCTTGAGGGGGCATCCTACGCCAACTACACAGGGGTAGCTAGCTACACTGGGGCATCAAAATTATATCATGTCTTCAACAATCGTCTTCTTTGAAGCAACAGTATAAACTACATTGCATCAAAGAGGGGCAAAATGTAGACACCTAAAAATGACCATGTCATCGCACCACTTGCATTTCATCAAATCACCTGCAATTCAACATTAATTAAATAAATCCTCTTTATTTAATTAATTTCATCAAAATCAACTTTATTCTTCTAAATTAAATAATTTCAATTATTTAATTAAACCATTATCGTCTTTAAAAATCAAATCCACATCAATTGAATAAATTAATTATTTAATTAATTTATCATTTAAATCCTCTTATCTCTAATTAAATAATTTCTAAATTATTTAAATAAATCAATTATTTTTCTAAATTTAAATAAATCATTCAAATTTATTTAAATTGAATCTCTCGTCTGAAAATAAAATATAATCAAATATTTTATTTACCCTTCATCATGCAAAATAAATTAAATCAATTTGTTTAATTTATTTAAATCTTCAAATCTATTCTATGTCTTCTATCAGGCACAAATAATTAAATAATTTTTTTTTTAATTCGTAATACCGGTATTATATTAAAGGATGTCAAAAAAGTTACATATCATCAGCCTTCTCATGGCTGGCCTGAGACTGTCAATCTACCTATACAAACTGAAAAAACTAGGAAGGAGACCTTGCAAGGTCCCATGACCAAACGACATAATATACTTACTTATTCCTAGACTATCTATTCAAAGCCCCAACTATACAAAATGGAGCAGGGGAGGTAGACCAAATTAGATACATACAGATGCAAGTAAATTGCGAAACTCTTCCATCCAACTGAGACCATCGACCACCTCCAGACCCAGAGCCTTTTTAAGGAAGCTCACTGCCATTGCCGCTTGATCTTTCAATAATATCAGATCAAAACCTCTAACGTCCAGAATAAAAGGATAGAGCTTGATGACAGCGCTGGGATCTTCAAAGAGATTCCAATCCTTCGGGCATGGGATGCCAGACCCAGGACTGGCCATCTATAGCGATGCCTCTAACTCCCCAAGATGCTCTGCAATGAAGACACCCTGCATAATGGACTTCGCCACTTGTTTGTCCGTCCCCAGTTCAAGCAGCATCATCAGGACCTGGGAAGAAATGTCTGTGTCTACCCGATAACGTTCTCCATTTTCCAAAAACACCCTACCCAGAACCAACTTCACCGCCCCCACCATCAGAGCATCAGACTTGCGCATCATTCTCTATAGGCGAAGGTCAGTAATGGCTCTGAGGAAGGCCATCTGCCTCTTTCGACTAGTTAAGCGGACTGGTGTATCCATTCTGCCACACCGAATGGCATCCGCAAAGAGAATAATAGCAAAGTATTTAGGCATTAAGCTAAAACTAGTGGGATGAATGCTGAGAGGAGCTGTTGCCAGCCTTATTAACTTGTTGCTGGAAACTTCTCGAACCCTTCTACAGAATGAGTGCCAACTTCGATCCCTCTGAATCACTCCAAGGAATGAATGCCAGTCAAATCAGCTCGTGCCACCACTCGCCCCTTCAAAACAATGATTCCTAATCACCTAAATTGGCCTTGCCACCTCCTGTTGAGGTGGCAAGGCTCCCACCCAACCACCCACACAAAGCTTGTTGAGCATACTCAGGATCTATCATGGTGAAGACTTCTCTGATGGAGACCCCATCTGCTCCCAGATTGGACAGTTTGTCTACCTCTTGATTTCCTTCTCTATAGATGTGGTTGATTGAAACTCCGTCGAAACCTTCTAACAGTGCTAGTGCCTGCTCGAGTTTGGCTTGGAGCCTCCAGTTTACTAGTCTCTTACTTCTGAGCCCGTTAATGACAATCAACGAGTCGCCCTCTATATCTAGGTTTCTGATTACAAGCTCCCTACTAAACCTCAATCCTAGAATTAACGCCTGGATCTCTGCCTCATTGTTGGTACCGGTGCTAAGGGGGGCGGCAAGTCTCCCCACCACATCTCCTTTTGAGTCTCTTAAAATACACCTTGCACCTGAGGGGCCCAGATTTCCTCACGATGCTCCATCAAAGTTTAGTTTCAGCCAACCGACCTTTGGAGGAGACCATTGGGCTAATTTTCTTGCTTCCAGAGTTTTAAGACCACTGATACCCACCTGAGGGGCCGTAGAGAGCCCCTTCCAATTTTTCATCATATCCGAGTCCCAACCTGAGAAGAGGAGATTGGAAGGATCTCTATCTGTTAATCTGGAATTAACTATTTCTACAATGCTTGATTCAATTTTGCTAGAAAGCGAGTGCCAAGGCAATTTTGTTTCCTGAAAGATTCTCCTATTTTGTTCTTTCCAAATCTCCCAAATCAAGATAGAAGGGTCTGAAATCCAGAGTCTTGCGAACATCACTTTCTGGAACAGCACTGGCCAAGCAATCATCCATTCCAACAGATTACCAGAAAATGTTGAGCGCCAATGAAGTTTGTTACAAAACCATTGCCATCCTCTACTGGTGAAGGGACAATGCAGAAAAAGATGATTCCCATCTTCCTCTTCTTCTTCACACAACACACATCTCGAAGGACCCTCAAAACCCCATCTTCTCAACCTGTCAGCTGTCAATGTCTTACCTTGAATGGCTACCCACAAAAAGACCCCTGCTTTGGGTAAACATTGTTTGTTCCACCAAAGCTTTGAAGGAAGTATTCCAGGAGGATCTAATGTGCCAGCTAGAGCCCTGTAACCATCTCTTACCAAGTATTCTCCTGATGTTGCGGCGTTCCATCTTAGCCTATCCCTGCCCCTTCTAAAGGTGAAAGAACGTTTGGCCATTTCTACCTCAAACTGAGGCACCAAACCGAGATCCAAACCCAGATCCTGCACACTTTTCCATTTGGGAGGATTATTCATGGAGGGGGGAAGGATAAGTAATTACAAACTTTGTCTCCCCAAATCAGCTTGGTGACGTTCCTTATGGGTGCCAGTGTCTGGGATTTTTCCAAAACGGGGAAGCCTTCCCATGAATCCTCCCAAAACCTTGCTTCCTTGCCTTCCTTGAGGTCCCAGGTTAGATGGTTGCAAATTAAATCTCTGCTCTTCCTGATGAAATTCTAGATTCTTGACCCATCTGGCAGTTGTCTAGAGATGAAGATACTGAGATTTTCCCTGTCTAGATACTTGTTTTTTAAAAGCCTAACCCATTTCAGGTTTAGATTATTGTGAATTTGCCAAACCAACTTTGCTTGCAAAGCTCTATTCTGCCTTAAAAGGTCTTTAACCACGGTCCCATCTCTTTCTTTCTGCTCGCAAACTTTCTTCCATTTGACAAGTGGAAATTTAAACTGTTCCGAAGATCCTCTACAAAAAAAGTTTCTCATCAGCTGGGTAAGTTCCTTGTAGATTTTACTAGATTACCATTTGCTCTTCCAAGATTGTAATCTTGACTTAATTCTCTCCAAAAGAGGCTCCCACGAGTTCCCAGGAAGAATACCTTTTACCAAAGGAAGCCCCAGATATTTGCAAGGGAGAGATCCTTTCCCAAAAGCCAAGATCCTTAAAATTCTGCCCTCTCTACCAAGAGGGGTGTTGAAGAAGAACACCTTTGATTTTGCTTTGCTGACTTCCTATCCCGACGCTCTTGAGTACAGATCCAAAATTCTTTTAAACCTTGAGGTTTCTCCCTCCTAGACAGCCCCAAAAAGAAGGATGTCATCCGTGAATTGTTGATGAGAGAACCTGGGCATATTCCTTGTGATTTGGATTCCTATGATTTGCCCTTCCTGGCAAGCTTTTGTAATAAATCTCCCCAAAGCATCGGCCATGATGATGAAGAGGAAGGGTGAGATGGGGTCCCCCTGCCTTAAACCCTTGGAGCCATTGAAGAAACCTTTTGGGGAGCTGTTGAGAAGAACTAAAAATCTAGGACTTGCAATCCACTCAAAAATCCAATTCAACCACTCCTACTGAAAACCAAAAGCCTCTAAAATTTTAAATAAGAATCTCCAATTCACTTTATCGTAAGCCTTCCGAATATCTAGTTTTATCAACATAGAGGGGTACTTAATTTTTAGGACCGAGTGGATGGCCTCTTGAGCTATTATTACTCCATCCAAGATAGATCTTTCTTGTACAAAACTAGTTTGCTCCTCTGCTATGATTTCTGGGAGAATCTTTTTCAATCTATTCGCTATTGCTTTAGCCAGAATTTTATAAACCACAATACACAAGGAGATTGGTCTAAAATCCTCAAATGATTCAGGCTTTTCTTTCTTGGGGATCAAGGCTATGAAAGTATTTCTAATTTCTTTAAGGACTCTACCCTCCTTTCTTGAGTCTTCAAAAGCCGTCGTCAAGTCTTTACCAACAATGCTCCAACATTTCTGAAAAAAGGCTGTCGAGAACCCATCTGGACCCGGAGCCTTGTCCGAACCTAGTTGAAACAAGGCTACTTTAATTTCCTCCTCTGAGAACTTACTTGCCAACATACTATTCTGGTCTTCTATCACTAGCTTAGGAATACCTCTCATGAACTCCTGCTGAGCCTGCAGATCAGAACCTTCTTCCTCATTCAAGAGATCTTGGAAAAAGTCAACTGTTGCAAGCCCAATTTCTTCTAGATTCTCAATAACACGACCCTCCCTTGTCTTAATAGCTGCAATTATGTTAACTTCTCTACGGATTTTCGTGCAATTGTGGAAGAACTTGGTATTAGTGTCTCCAGCTTTAAGCCACACCTCCCGAGATTTTTGCCTCCAAAACACCTCTTCTTTGGCCAATAGATCCTCCATCTTTCCCATCAACTCTTTTTCCTTAAGGTAAGACTCATTGTCCATTCCCTCTCTAAATACTTTCTCATTAAGGATCTGCAGCTCTGCCTCAACCTGCCTCTTGGATTCAAAAATGTTCTTAAAATGATCCTTGTTCCACTGCCTTAAGTTTGCCTTTATTAGTTTCAATTTTGTGACAATATTGAATAATCCAACTCCCCCTGGGTTACAATTTTTCCACCAGTCTTCTATTAGGGTCAAAAAAGATGGATCCTTAAACCAAATATTCTCAAACTTGAAAGGGCATCTTACTGGTCTCCTTTCCCCTTGTATCTCCAAGCTGATGGGGAAGTGGTCAGAGCCTGATTCTGGAATGATCTTGCTATCCAAACTGTAGGGAAAAGTGCTTATGTCTCCTTTAATAAAAAATCTGTCTAATTTTTCTACAATATTGCAAAAACCTTGTCTTCTATTATTCCAAGTGAAATTCCCATTGCCCAACTAGATTTCAATCAGAGCGTTCCGGTCTACAAACTCTTCAAAATCCTTCTGGGATTGGAGCTTCCTACCCACTCCTCCTAGTTTGCCCTCCGATCTCAAAATTGCGTTAAAGTCACCCCCTAAAATAATGAAATCCCAATTCCTATTATCACAAACCTGGTCTAATTCAGTCCATAACTCCTTTTTATGACACTAAGAATTAGGGCCATATACATTTACCAAGAGAAAGTTCAAGCTTGACGCCAAACTCCTAACCTTACTTGCTATCCAACCTGTACTAGAACCTACTTCTTCCACCAAAACGGCCTGCGGTCTCCAAATCATTAATAATCCTCCTGAAGGGCCTCTAGAATTAACTCAAATCATTTTCCACTGCTTCCAATTTTTCTCTAATAACTTAAATTCCTGATCTTCTAATTTGGTTTCCTGAATCAAACATAAATTTGGTTGAATGTTCTTTAAAGTGTACCTTAGGAGACACTTCTTATTAGGGGCTTTCATACCCCTAACATTCCACGACAAGATCTTCATTGTTGTTCAGGAAGGGATGTTCCCTTCCCTACTTTTAACAGGTCAACAAGCTTCAACTGCCCACTTGCCTCCCCATCCCACTTCAATTTCTCCCTATTAGGAATTCGGCCCCTGGACTTGTGATCTCCACAATCTGGAGAAGTTGTACCTGACTCTTTTTGACCAACCCTAATACTCTCGGGGAGCTAACTGCATTTATTTGTTTAATTTGCTTGTTTATCTTCTATTCCTCTAAAACTAAATCTTGTTTATCATGCACACAAAATTAAATAATTTATTATTTAATTTTACTCAAATCATGCAAAAAGCAAATTTTAAGTTTAGTTAATTGACTTAATCATTATTGTTTTTATCACCAACTCATAAATTAGAAAAAAGCATTTCTATTTTTATGAAATCTAATCATATCTCATGTCTGTTCCATGTCTTTTAGCCAAATCAAGCAATTAACTCAATAAAAATATCTTTTTGTGTGACACATGTCAAGTGCACATTCATCATGAATTCTAGATTTATCTCATCCATTGATTCCATTGAATTTTCTGGATTATTGATCGATCTTTATTGAAACCTATATAAACCCCCCTCATCTCATAAAATATCCTCTTCAATCATGTATTCTCAGGCATTCTTACAGCGCTTGGAGAATTCATCACATCGTTGAGCACTTCTACCTTTTGAGCATAAACACAATCTACATCCGCTTGTTGCAAACATGGTTTCGCAATTTAAAGAGCAATCCACATTCGACCAAGATAACAATATAATCTAGGTGAAAGATTCCATTATTTTTGTGTTATTCATTGATTATTTGGTTGTTTTCTTAGATTGTTATCTTAATGTTATAGGATTGAAGTTGTTGATTATTTCATTGTTTTGATTATCATTCGATCTCAATTTTATTCCTACACACATACCTGAGTCATCTCGCCTTGTCACAATAACCTACAATGATGATAAAAAAGGCATGCAATACAAGGACAAAATCCTAGACTAAGAAAAATATCACAAACACATGCTAAGCTAGAGGAGAAAAATAAATTCTCCTTTTATTATTTATTTTTAAAGAAATGTATTTGACTTTTGGGATTTTTGAAGAGTCTTACAATTTTTAGGATTTTTTAATTTTCTAATTTTTATGATTTTTTTGAATATTTTTCTTCATGTCTCTTTCCTTGTAGAACATATTGGGGTCCTTGAGAGACTTAT
This sequence comes from Cunninghamia lanceolata, assembly GCA_027924645.1. Classification (NCBI taxonomy): domain Eukaryota; kingdom Viridiplantae; phylum Streptophyta; class Pinopsida; order Cupressales; family Cupressaceae; genus Cunninghamia; species Cunninghamia lanceolata. The sequence continues at coordinate 2,475,396 of BSBN01000887.1, forward strand.
GTTTATTGAAGAGATTTCATATGTTCCCCCTTGCATGGGAAGACTTGGATGCTTGAGTGCATAGTTTTGCCCTTTTAACTCTATTGGAGGAGTGACTTGTACTCAGATATTGTTATGCTTGAAATATTGAGTTGTTGATTCAAAAATGGAGCAAAGAGGGAATATGAAGAGCCATGGAATTCAAACTGGTCATTTAGTCTCGTTCCAGGGTGTTTACAAAGCATGTTTAATGGAAGAAAGGTGGAAAGATTAAAAGAAAATGGTTGATGTATATCTAAAATGTCAATTGAGGCTAGTGAATTATACAAACATCTACACACCATGCCAGTGTCCAAGTACAATAGGTCATTTGAATGCTTGACATGTTAGCACAACTTGAGATAAATGCATAATTAATGTTGGTTAACATAGAACAGGAGAAAAACACATGAAAATAAAAAACACAAATTGGAACCAAGGGAAAGAAAAGGAAAAGGCAAGGCCAAATAAGCTTAAGAACACACTAGGGGTTTTGAAAACTAAATCGACCCCCAAAACATAACATGAAATTGCAAGGTATGCAATTTTTGATATTACATATACAACTAATGGCCATGTTTGAATTGTCGGCAATAGTTTTTTATTGAAAGCTAGATTTATGGCTAAAGCTATGAGAACTAAATGTGTTAGCCTCATTCTTCATAGTATCCAATCAAGGGAACTAAATTCCTATGATGTATCATTTATATCAAAACAACTTCATTAACAAATTATTCTTTTCCATGAGTGGATGTACTTGTTAGGATCTTAACAATAATTTCCTTTCCATATTTTGCTTTACCATAGTATATAGGACTAGAAAGCTACCTTGTCAAATTGTCCACTAAAATTATGAGTTGCATTCAACCTAATCACATTTAACTAGAAGACAAGGATCTCCACCTTGATTTGCCAAATCAATTTTTGTATACATGGCCTTGAATGCCATCAGTGCAACAACATATTGATTTAGACTGTTTAAAATCCCCTCTAACATTTATGCCAATCTCAAGCTCATTTATAATTAGACCACATGTAGAGTCTCTTTTTTTCATAAAGGAAAATAACAAAACAAATGGTAATGAATTCTTTTATAGCTTAGCTCATAAATACTACAGGTGCTATCATTATCCTCAATGTTAAGCACTATATTAATATAACCAAGCACATGTATGTCTTCTACAAAGTAAACTTTTGAACTTCAATTGGACCTAAATCCTTAGTTTCAACATGGTATGCATAAGCCTAAGCATTAACTAGGAAATCTTCAAGATTTAATCAATAAGTAAGACCACCACTAGTTCCATCAACAAAAGTTTACATCAATTTATTTGGAGGCTACTTGTGTGTTCTAGTAAAAATGTTCTTTGTTGTACTAATTGACTTTGTTCTAGGGACCACACCAAAAAGATAGTTTGGCTCAATTGCATCTGAGCCCCAAATACAATCATAAGGGTCATCAAGATATCTTATGAGTTCCTTACTTCTAGCTCTGCAACTTATCTTTGCAATAACCTTGTTAGGAAGAAATCCTCCTCAAAAATTGTTACATACATTGAACTATTCAAAGGAAGTAGCTCCAAGGTGGATATGAAAGGATAACTCATTGAAGCATCTAAAATACATGCACTAATTGAAAAATAAGGTGCTATCACCATCATTTTTTGACATATAATTGCTTGGGATTTGAAAATGTTGTCATTGCCCAACTGGTGGTGTCAAGATAACTCATCTAAACTTTAGATATGAACTTTTATCAAAACTGATATAAAGAAATGTTGCTCTAACAAAGTACCACATCCTATCCATTGTGTTCAAGGTGTAACAATTGATCTATAATTTCCCAATTTTGTGCTTGTAGAAATCACAAAACCAACAATCTTGTATTATGATACTTAACCATTAATTAAGTGATAGTCATTCATGAAGTAATTATATAGTTTTTTACCCAAAATGAAAGTGTTTAAGATTAAAGTACAATATGACACGTTATTTGAGCTAGGAAAACCCCAATGAGCAGTGAAAAACCTAGTTGGGAGTGGCAACTCCTCATCTACCTGAGTATATTACTCATAAAAGGATTAGTACAAAGACATTTCAAACCTTTGTCAATCCTGGGCTATATTATCCTCTCAATCTAGGATGATACAACATATATTTATTCTCCCTTTTCAATCAAGAAGATACAATATACAATTGTGTTCCATACTAAAAGGTGAACACACACTTTCCCTTCTCTACTTTCTTCCTAGAAGATATAGAACATAGTTGTTGTTGACCTATTTTTCCTCTGTCTAAGAGTTAAATAGTTCACCTTGTATATTCCTTGAATATCCTTTATAAATGACCCTACAAAGATTAAATTCTTCAAAAACCCATGGTCTGTTTTGCCAAAAATCCCAAAAAATCTCACCTTGAGAATCCTTGCCAAAAACCTAGAAAAACCCAAAAATCTTTTGTCTTCAAGTGCCTTCCATTGCAGATAATTCTTAGTTTTATACTTAATCATTTATGTATATACCTTTGTATGTATCGTTGTATGTATATCTGTTGTATCGCATATATAATGGTATATGCAAAGGAAGATGCAGTGTTAGATGCAAAGGGCGGGATACAAGAGTAAATGTGCACTGAGTTATCTTTGTATATGCAAGGAATTATATAAGGGGCAGATACAAGGCAATATATAAAGGGCAGATACAAGGTCATATACAAGATCACATGCAAAGGTCAGATGCAATGTTTGTATGAACAAGCGATTGTATGCAGTTTTGCTTGTATATTCGCATTGTATATGCTATATACAAGGGGTGATGCAAAAGGATATACATACAATCTGGACGTGAATGAAGAATTAAATGTGGTGAATAATCATTTGGGGTCCGCAGTTGTATGTTGCATATACAAGGTCAAAAGGGTGCAACATACAAGAAGGTAAGATACAAGGCTGGACCCGATGTTAATTTCAATTGGCTTTATAGAAAGTTGGGGTCCACCTATTGTATGTATATGCGATTATATCATCCCATATACAATCCTATATATAATTGCATATACAAAGGTTAGATACAACATGGATATACAATGTGGACCTGACTAGGAAATTAAATTTGGCAAACTCAGTGGTGGAGTTCGCAATTTGTATGTTGAAGTGCATGTATATGCCAATATGCAAAAAGCAAAGGTATAAGTTGGACCTGTTTCAATGTTCCATTCTGGTTGATAATCCATTGAGTTCTATAGTTGTATGTGTTGGGTCTTTCTCTCCGAATCAGCAAAGGGTTTGCCAGTTCCAATGTATAGGTAGATTTAGCCAACAAATACAGGAGGTTGCGTGAGTTGTCTCCCCTTCACTTCTAGTTCTGCCACACTAAGGGGGGTATCCCTATAGCTAAAGATTTAACTTTGACTCACCCAATAGAAATATTTAGCTTTACAACAACAAGCAGAATACTCTCATGTTTGGACCAAGATTTGCATGATAGATCACAAGGTTGGCAGTGTCCTTGGACATATCTAACTGGTTAGGAATGAGAGTATGCAGGGGTCCTATTTCTACTCCTACAACTAACAGGTTGAAGCTTTGAAAGGATTTGTGTTTATGTTTTGGATGCAAGACAGGGGGTTTTGGATCATAACTACTACATAAGAAGCAGACTGGTGCCTATCTCAAGGCAAGGAGTCAACTAGATGTATACAAGTGAATGATTTGCACTGGCATTCAAGTTTCAAGGGGTTAGGACTGGTATTTGCCTTACAATCACCACCCAAGAATGGGTATTTAGCCATCTCTACTTACAAACATCCCTACTGCCATACAATCTTCTTCATACTTAACCTAAAACAGTTTAATCCACTCCTTGAATGGACGTTAGAGATCAAGCATGCAATACAACAAATCTGTATCTTAGAATCTAAGTGACCCATAGCAACTAGATTTAAAAGAAGGGATGCATACAGCCATGGAGACAAATAGCTAAACACATGCCATGAAGCATTTTTCATATAAAAATAACATGAAACTGAACATATGTGCAACGTGCACTCAAATGTAACTCATAAACTCCAAAAGAGATAGAACCGCCAAGAAATGCTTTGTTTTTTGTTATTTCTCCAAAAAATTAGCCCAAGTCTTCGACCACCGAAAAAATGAGTAACATAGTTTTGATATACCTAGAATGTGTACTCAGCAATTAATTATAATGGTCAACTCAAAATGCTGCCAGATACATCGCACCATCAAAATGGCGCCCAAAACATTCAATGTAGCTAAAAGAAATAGAGGAAAGAGCAGGTGAGAATTCAGGAAGTTTGCTGCCACTTGGAGATTTTTCATTAAAAATGGTAGGTGGCCCGTCATTCATCAACCATGCCTCTACAAATTTTCCATTAATGGCCAACCTACCCGCGGCTTCTGGAAATGCAGCAGTTGTGTGCTCTGAAGTTTCTTTCCATTTGAAATGCAACTGTGAACATAGGAAATCCTTCACTTTCTAAAAATTTGAAACTGGCCATCGATTTCCCCCTTCCCACTGGGATCTACTACTTCAAATCGTGCTGACTGGTTCTCGACCAATGAAAACGTGCCACGTAGATGGTTTTTACTCTTGACTTTTCGCAACACAAACATACATTTTTGCCTTTTCACCCATTTTGCCTTTTTCGCCTTCAAATCTCTTGTATATGCAAAAGCATGTACATACAACTGCTCTTGGACACGTGTCAGCATCTGATTGGTCCTCCATCGCTAAATATTTGCCTTCCCATCAGCTGTCGGAAAGACCCTGGAAGTGTCTGCGGATAGGCATTGTCCTGCCGATGAGTCATTGTATCAACACTTGCACCTGCGGTTGTACATGAGATTGTATATACATACAATCACCCCTCATACAAGCGCAGACCCCAAATCTTTATGAATCAATTTGAAACTGTGATCGGGTCCAAGCCTTGCATCTAACTCCTTTTGTATATCTCCTTGTATATCACACATACATACAATGCGGATTCCATCACACATATGAGGCAGATTGGAATAAATTTTGAATCTGGCATTGTATCGGCATCTTTGCATCTCTCATTGTATATCGCACATACAATGAGCAACATACATCCCGTGGACCCCAGCCTGAAATCTGCCAAAACACATTTTCCTTCGCGTCTGGGTTGTATATGCGCTTTGTATATTCACTTGTATATAGCACATACATACAATCCGGGACATATAACCGTGCGGGCCCCACCATGCTTTTGAACTGTTGACTTTGACTCCTCCTGCTTTGCATATTTCTCTGTATCTACCCTTTGTATGTCTAAACATACAATGTGAATGTACAAGCAAAAGATGCATACAAACATGTTGGCCTTTATCAACTAAACTACATACCTTTTCGGGTCCGGGCCTTATATATCAGGAAAGTATATGCCCTTGTATGTGTGATTGTATGTGCAAAGATACAATCACCTATACATGCAATTGGTGGGCCCTAGGCTTTGTATCTCTTGCTTATGTATAGACTTTGCATATCTCTTCTTTGCACCTGCGACTTGTATATGAGATACAATCACCTTTGTATGCACCCGCCAGGCCTGATTTAATAATTTTTTGAAGTCTGGGATTGTATATCCCTTCTTGTATGTCACTTTGTATAAGCCATATACATACAACCTCCTTTGCACATACCTGTAGGCCCGACCACTATTTTCAACCCAATTTGAAACCCTTTGAAGTCCGCCATTGTATCTACCCATTGTATATCAAATATACAACATAATATACATGCAATCCTTTACATACAAGTACGGAATCTTCGATGGAATATGCGATGTGCTACCACCTTTGCACACTCAGAAATGAACCCGAATGCCACATACAAACCTGATATGCATACAACTATTTTTCTCCATTCTGAAGCTAATTGAACATTTTTTCGGGTCTGCCAATGTACATCTGCACTTCTACATACAAAGACACATACAAGCAGCCATATACAAAGATACATGCAAGAAAATGTGAAGGCCAACGGACTTAGAATTTTTTGATTTTTTCAATGAAAATGCTTGCAGATTTTTAGCTTGAAACCTTAATTCCAGGTGCAGGCACCAACAGTATGTCCATGCGATTGTATCTCCTATATACAATTGCGATGTACAAAGACACATCAATGGATTTTCAGCAAGACAATGTGTATTGTAGGCTCAGTTTGAGCTCTTTCCGATGGCCGATAAGGAGGATGCAGCAGTGGGTCCCAGGTTTAGGTCAGCGGCCAATCAGATGATGACACGTGTCAAGGAGTTTCAAAGGTGATTCAAAGGCCAATTAAAATGCTGCTGCAAAAGTACATACAATGAACATTTCAGCAAGACCTTTATATATCGGTATGACTCAGTTGAGGTCACCCCGACAGCCCAATATATACAAAATTTGCATATGCAAAAAGTGAATGAAGAAATCGCATAGGTGCAAAGTTGAATAGTTTGAAGGACCTGATATGCAGGTGACGTCATCTAGATCTCCTCTTTGACCAGGTTCTGTAGTATGATGACGCCGTCATGATTTTCAAAGTGCATCCAGTTTTTTTTGTATGTATGTATGCATACAAACAACACTTCTTGCAGCGAGGACAAAATTGATGGCAGGTTTGCATTCAGACAGGAAGGGTCACCGACTTAGAGGATGCATATGTAGTTTTGGGGATAGGACATCTCAGCGGCTGAATTAAGTTTTGTAGTGGTCCTTCAATGCAGATATTTGTTGCATTTATGGGTGCAGGTCGATGATTCAGCAGCTCACATTGAAGATTCAAAATATCTTACATCTGCCCCTGTTCCAAATATTTTATGCTGTGAATTATTGTAGGTCGGTACGTCCCTTCTGGCAATGATATTTTTTTACAGAGCCCATGGGGAGAATTAATTGTAACTGACTCAGGTAAATTGCAAAATGCTATATATGCATAAACATGAGATGTAAAAAGGGTTGGAAGTTGGAAGATTTAGTAATCTATGCTTCTAATTCCAAACAGAGCTTTTCCTCTACTGTAATCTTGCCTTCTGATTAAATACATGCTAGTTATTTTACCTCTTCATGTTATTTTGACTCTGTGTGATCTAAGGATGATGTGTTTGTGAATGTTTAATTCCTTCTAGTCATCTCTTGCTCCTTGCCTCTGTTAAAATCAGTTTGATCTATGTATGTTTATTGGTTGTATCTAGTCATTTTTTGCATTTTCTCAATTCTGTGAGGATTCTTTTATTCAACCTGGTGAATCACCCTTATTTTCAAGTTTTCTTTTTTTATCTTTCATTTTTAAAAGAATTCCTTCTCCCTTTTCCTCTGCAGATCCAATAGATTTTAGGTGATAACCAGCTAGGAAGCTGGCCTTCTCCAAAGGTTCTTCCAACTCAAGTGACCCACAGACCTAGAAAGATCCCATGTTTCTTCAGATTGCCAAGTTTTATAAACTCAGCAAGGGTGCAAATCTGAGAGATAACAGTTGTTCCCCTTTCTTGAATGGTACAACACTATTATTTTCCTCCTCCAATTATATAATGTTTAGACCTCTAAGGGTCTCTTTATGCATAATGAAGATGTTCCCTACCTTTTTCACACCTCCAATTTAAAAATTGAAGAGACAAGATCAACGATTCACTTCAAATTCAACTTCTTTCACTAATATAGGAAAAATCACCACTTTTGTGTGAATCTACCTCTTGACACTTTTCAAACCACCTTGACATTTCTAAATTTGTCAATCTCTTTCACTTTCACAACTGATTTACAAAACTTCTCTAGTGATTACATCTTTGTATTAGCAATATTGTTTCTCACTATCAATGATTATGTTATCATCACCTGATACATACTAGTGGTTTTTCCTGTATCAAAATAATGCATATTTTACTTGTTTGAGTTTGGAGCCAATCATTTTTTTTAAGCTTTTAGGTCTTCCCAAGCCTTTGTAAACATGGTTTTAGCCCTACAACATGCTAAAGTGACTTTATTCTTAAGGATGATTTTTTGTCCTCAATCTAATATGGATTAATAATACTTTCTATAATTTGGTGCACCTTCTAAGAGATAAAGGTTGTTCAGAAAAGGTGTCTTAACCCTGCATTCCCAATATTTGTATTTATTAATTATTTATATTTTATTTATTATTTTATCCTCACATGGAGTGGGGTGTGCCACTTTGAGGTGGCACACTTTTTCGTGTGTCAGCAACTTGTGAAGTGTGTAAGAAGTTGTAAGAGCATCTTGGGTCATTATGACTTTGTAAGATGGGAGTTATTTATGATGGATTTTATGACACATAAGAGCATGTAAGAGGGGAGTTACATTGGAATCTTGACCAGAATTATGATAGGCTTGGACACTTTTCATGGGGCATATTTTGCATGGGAGAATGAAGACAAATTGGTGCACCCAAGTTTGGGTGGTCAAATATGACAATTTATGACATATGACATGTCAAGAATATGCTAAAAATAACATGTAGGACCATATCCCAAAGAGGCATTGGAATTTGGGTCTTGGATTTGGGCACCATACCTCTCTTGGACTTGCTAATGGTTTTCCAAAACCATCTATGGTTTCTAATTTGAGTTTCTCCTATATATTGGTGCTTAGAGTTGAAGTATGTATGGATTTACTGAGTTTATTTGCAGGTGTTGTTATGCTATTGGAATTACACAAAATTTGTGTGTTGGCGATACTCTTGTAAGAGGCATAGCCTATCTATTGTATTTTAACCATGGTTGTTTCTAAATAATACAAGTGGTTTTGTTTTTGGAGTGTGGGGTTCTTCTCCTGAAAGGGTTTTTCCCATATAAACCTTTGTGTTGTGGTATATTGTTTTACATTTTATCTTGTAGTTTTAAGTATCAATAAATATTTGTACATTAATCCTCTTAAAGATTAGTTTAGGAAGTGTTTCCATGTACCTTGATTCCTTTCAAAGGCAATACACCTTATAAATTATTGTCCATAAGATTTAGATTCACCAATTATAACATGATTCTTGTTATTTACACTATAGAAGATAATTAGGATATCCATTAGAACATTACAAAATGTAATGTAATAATGACTAATTACTTTTACAATTAAGAGATAACCAAAAAAAATTCACATTACTAAACATAACCACACATGTTCCAATTGACACAACATTCACTAAATAATTTTGTTAAGATATATTTGGTAAGTTTTTCAAACAGGGAAATCTAGAAGATCAAACACCAAATACATCAAAGTAGAGGCTAATATAAATAGAAAGTGACTATTTTTAATTGGTACTTAAAGCCATTTTCACAATTTATAGACAAGAGCCATATTATTAGACCCAAAAGTGAGTAAACATGAAAACCAACAACGTAAACATGAAAAGATGGCTTTTTACTGTATTACTATGCCAAGCTATGAAAAATCATCTAGACAAAAGCCTTTGTGGATTTTTTGAGAATGCAATATGAAGATCATAATACCCTTTTCTCAACCTTATTGAAAAATTATTCATAAGGGTTCTATTGAAACAAATCTAAGCCTTCCACTTTATGGGGTCTCGGAAAATTTGGCAACGCTAGATTAAAATTAAAACCAATGGACCATTTAAATGTATTGGATTCCTTTGATTAAAATTTATTTTAGATTGTCAAAATAGCCTTCTAGTCTTAGATAATCTTTGATGAAGTGCTTCAACCATGTAGATGAAACACCATATGGCCCAATAGTAGATTACATAGATTATAGATTTAGTCAAAATTGACTCTTGAGTTTGAATTGCATTAGCCAAATATAGAAATTATCCCTATAATTAAAGAGATATAAACATTAAGAGAAATAAATGACATTAATGCCAAACAAAGGCTTTATATAATAGTTCTATTTTTTTATTTTTTTCTAATTTTAAATTGTATGGGAGTAAAACCCCATTAATTCACATAAATATAAATGTGGGAAATCAATAAATAACAATAATAGTTTATAAAATAAGTTTAAATAATTAATAATTAAATATAAATTTAAAATTGGAAAAGTAAAAAAATTAGTGGTTAAAATGTAAATTTAATTGTGTAAAGTGAATACTCTAAATTATTCCCTTAGCGGGAACTAATAAAATAAAGCCAACTATAACTTTGATAGATCCATCATTATACAATGGAAACAATATCTACACAAATCTTTCATAACATCATCATTCATCTAGGCCATTATTGAAAACAAATGATTCATCACCATAAATCACCACAAAAGATATGAAGAGTTCCATAAGAGATTGCTTAAGGCTAAGGGGTGTAGGTTATTACCATTAGAAACTTCCATAACATCCATGATCAATGAATTAATGGAAACATAAATGAAAGTGGTAATACAAAATTGCTCCTAGTCATTGTGATGTGATCTGGAAGAATTATAAGACATTCAACACCAAGCAAATTCATTAACTTGTAAACTCTGATATAGTGAGAGGCTTAGGAGACCCTAATTACAAATAAATGAAGATGCTATTATATCACTAATCTATCCTCATTTGGATGGAAACTCGAAATATGTAAAGGACACTTAGTGTGTGAGGCTAGATCTAGAACATAATGCAAAAGATTAAAGCCATATTAAACTCTTATTCTTAAATAAGAAAAATACCTTCAGATTGAGCATAAAGAAGATCAAATCAAATAATTATCACCTTCACTTACCAAGCAAGAGATCTCCTTTACTGAATGGATTTGCTTATGGATTTGAGTAATGTAGTTTCTCTTTGTGAGGCCTATTTATTTCACTCCCTTATTTTGCTCATTTCACATTTACAGTTGATGACATTTTGGCACTTGGGGACTGTTGATCCTGATATGCAGATTCTCTAGACTATATTCCTTTATTTTGGATTAGCTATGCTTAGTATGTGGTGATTTGACTATATCCTGATTTTGATTCACTGATGATGTTTAGACAAGTGATATGCACTTTGATGATATTAGAGATGTTAGTTGTGAAATCATTATATGGATTTTCTATGTGATTTTGATTCTGAGATAGTATATAGAAATGCAATTATGAATCTTATTTATGATGTGATTGTTTAATGTTTTGAATGGATTATGCGATGATGTGAGTGTTGCATTTCTTTGCTTCGGCTATGATACATATATGTTGGATTAATCTGTTTGTTCAAGTGTGCAGGTGATTTTCCAGGCCACAAAAAATTGGAGATCGATCTCACACTTATGTGTTTCCCATGTTAGACTGATCCATTCCCAAAAGGGAAAAGGATCATGTGTGATTGAATGATGATTTTGTAAATGCCTGTATTTTATTATTTGGCCTAGTTTTACCTTTTATATTATTTAAATGATGTGTTGTAAAATATGTGTTTTAATTTACACCATTTGGTGTCTTTTAATTTTGTGGTCATTTTATGTGGATTTTTATCTCCTTAAGTGTTTTCTAGGGACTAAAATTACCCCTAGGTGGTACCCCTAGGGTCTAGGGCCCATTTGGGCTTGTCAAACCCTAGGGTTACACCCGTATAGTCACCTTAAACTCGGGTAAAATAAAAGTGGCGAAATTTCAAATTGGTTAAGTGTGGGAGATGAATCATGCCTTGAAAGGGGACACATATCCCTTTTCCAAGGCATGGGATTCTAGACTTTGAAGACTTGGGGAGTCTTCAAGACCCCCAATTGTGTGGAACCTTCCTCCAATGCTTTCACACATGTGTGAGAGCATCTTGGAGTGAAGGGGATCCCCTTGGAGAATAAGGTGATGACATGTATCATCCCTTATCCTCTTAGAGCCATGGGGAGAGATGCCACCTCTCCACCTTTGCTCTCACATATGTGTGAGAGCACATGTGGAGAGGGTGAGGTTTGAATGGATGGGAGGGTGACACATGTCACCCTCACATTCCTTCTCCCTTGCAAGTGGCTTGGGATGAGGAAGGAGAAGGTGACATGTGTCACCTTCTCATTCTTCAAGGACTTGGAATGAGGCCTATTTTAATTCCTCTTTGAGAGGGGAATGGGGTTCTTGTTTTTTTTGGAATTGTTTTCCTATCTTTGGAGGATTTTGGAGAGTTAAGAAGATTTTTGAAGGATTGGAGCTTCGAGAAAGCTTGTGGGCTCTTCTTCAACTTGCATCCATTGTTGGGCTCTTAAGGTAAGCCTCATGGCATTTTAGCCATTCCTTATGCTTGTTAAATTTTGGTTATGTGTTTGAAATGATTTTGGTGTTGTTCTCCTTTTTTGTTGGGGTTTTTTTGGGTGTTTTGGGATGAGACTACCAATTTTGTGTGTGTCCATCCATGTGTGGGGTGGGGGAGGAGTGAACCTCCTCGAGGTCACCCTCCTGGTATTGGTATTTTTATGGCCTTGAGGGCAAGATATTAGAGTATGGGTATTTTTGTTGGCATGAGTGCCATGGTGAAATCTATATATATTCATGGAGTTATCATTTTGGGCTTGAGGCCTTATTTTTGTGTTGAGATCTTGAGATTTTGTGGAGTGGCCCTCTTGATTCGAGTGATGTCCACTCCCCTACCCCTCCAAACTCATTTCTATGAGTTTTGTGTTGTGTTCAATCTATGGGTGTTCTTCATGTTTGTTGGCTTGTATATTGTTGTGTTATGGAGTGTCAAACTCATGTGAAGATCGACCTCCCAACTCGAGGGTGACCCACTTGTGGGTCTATGGTAGGGAGGAGAGCAGTTTTTGTGGCTTGGTTACCCCTCCATTGTTTGGCTTATTGCAGGTTCATCTTGGTGATCCTAAGAGCTTGGTGGAAGTACATTTAAGTTTATGTCTACATTGTTGTTTTTGGCTACTTGAGAGCCTTGGCCAAAAATAGCCTATTTGTAGTTGGATAAAATGTAAGGAGAGGAAATAATCTCTTCAAATGTATTGTTTAAATGATTTAGTGTTATATTCTATCTTGTAGGAGTTGCTGATTTGTTTCAAAAAAAATATATGATATGTTGTTGATTCTCTAAACTATTGTTGCACAAATATATATATATATATAGTTGCTGGTTGTTAAAAAAAAAGAGAGAGAATGTTTATAGTTGCTGGTTTTTCTCAAAGAACAGAAAAGTAGATAGGAGTCATTATTACTCTTTCAAAAAAAAACATAATTAAAATATCTCCTCATTATGCAAAAAGAAAATGTTGATTTATTTCTGCTCATTTAAATTGTTTATGACAGCAAGTAGAAGAATTAGAAATATATTGTGTTTATACTGTTAATAGGAAAATATATATATTTGTGGGAACATTTAATTTATACAATATTTAGATATACATGTTGTTTTGGTATCCTTTACAGTATATATATATATATACAACTATAATTTCTTTCCTTTAGAAATTCTGTGTGATTGAGAAAAAGAAAAGGAAATATATATATGTACATAAGAGAACATATATTTTTTTTATGCTGGAATCAGAATATTTAATATTATGCAAAATAGAAGAAATTGTTTTAACTGTGTATTTACAACTGTGTGTATATATATATATATATAAAAGTAAATATGCCAAAGTAAATAACAGCCAATGTTATTGCAAAGAAACCCTCATATTTCCTTTAGGACTGCACGCAGCCGTTAACCGCTATTTGTTTTATTTGTTTTAAAAAGGAAATAAACAGTGGGTTTGGGGGCCAACACTCGCAAACCCTTCCCACCGGCATTTCATTTGAAGAGAAAAGGGGGGGGGACGAAACCCCCACCCATCTCCCACCTTGCGGTGGGGGATGGGTGGGGAGTTCGCTCCCCACCTCCCCATTATTTTTTGTTTGTCATTTATCTCCCAACAACGATATAATCCCTGCGGCCGCTCCCTCTCTATTGTACATTTCAGCCCCTTGGCCACTGGGCACTTCTCAAACCTGCATTAATAATTTTTGATATATTTGATATTTATAAAAATAAAAACATATATATATATATACATATATGTTTGTCTATGTGATTCTTTTTATTAGACTTAAATAAATGAAATGTGTGTGTGTGTGTGTGTGTGTGTGTGTGCAAAAAAAAGGAAAACTCGTATTGTATACATAGTATACTTAATGAGTATACCTCCTCTGTGTTGAATCCTTCCATGGCTGCCCCATCTCATTGACCTGCAAAACAAAAGAGAGATAATGAGAAAACAAAATGAGAGAGAATAGAAAGAATAGGGGAAAGAAGGAATAGGGTTAGGGCTTTTTCCTCCATAATGAAATTATTATTTTAATGGGTCAACTTTTAGGGCTTGGGTAGAATTTTAAATTAGTTTCTCTTGTGAAGTGGGAATTTAATTTAATTTTAAATTGTGGGAGATGGGTGCACGTGAACCCATGCCTCCCCTTTTGTCCCTTTTAATTATTTTGACTTGGCTTGAAATTAAATTTACCCCCTTGAGGTATAGTTAGTAAATGGGGTGGAATTCTTTCTCTCCATTAAGTATTTTCTCTTGAACTAATTTGGAGGAATTAATTTACCCTATCTTGAAACCCTTAATTTGTCTTGGAGAATTAATGTTGATGCGAAATTTGAAAGGGGAGATAACTAAATATTTATGGGAACGTTATTTCTTTTAATTTATTAATAGTAAGGGGATTAATTACTAAACCTTGATTTAATTAATTTTAATGATAAGCACCTTTGTGATGAAGTTATTTAATTATTTAACTAATCTAGTTAATCCTTTTTTTTAGAACCTTAGTGTGGCTAGTAGGTCAACCTAGTGAATATTAATTTTATCAATTTTAATTAGTTTTAGTAAACTCTTGGTGGGTAGATTATTTTTAAATATATTTCTATGCACGCCCTAGAGGCGTTATGCTACTAGATTTTTCTAGAATCTTAGTAGAGTTTTATAAATGAATTATTTTTACCTTAGTGATTATTTATGTGATTAGATTAATTAATTTATGATTTATTTCCTAGGTTTTGATTTCACCTCATGTCGAAATCACATCACACATCTAGGATACTTAGGGTTTGGGTCAAATCGATCCTAACCCTAATGGTGACATTCATCGTGCCACATAACCCCCTACTCGGCTATCATCACATAGGGGATTGCACCTGTGATCGCACTACCCTGAGGTTTGATTGACATGTTTATGCCTTATACGTATTGCCACCTAGCACGCTGACACATGCAAGGGGGTTTCTAGGGATGCGTGGAAAAGTTTTTGATATTTCGTGTCATGACCACATGTCAATTATGGACATGAAACATGTGTTGCGTGTCGTGACCACATGGGAAATGTGGGCATGACACTCTTGAAGTCTTCAAGATTTTGTAAGAGTCACACAATAGACTCAAGAGAAGCCTAGGATCACTTCCAATCAAAACAACCTTCCACAACAAGAGAGAAGCAATAAAAAAGCTATATTTCCAAAGAATGATAATGATGCATATAAGGTACAAGATATACAATATATGACCCACACATAATGTACAATGAGAACACTTGCTTATTTAGGCAAGGTTGAGACCTAGGACAACATGTGATCATGACAAGTATTCTAATCCTATGATATGAACACAAATATTAAATGCCCTAACTTTACTAGACAAGTGTCAATAGGACCTAACATGGAACTAGTTAGGTAATATACCCTATTCACACCAACATATTTAAGTAGCATGTACTTGTCAAATGATGTGCTTGATATGCTTTCTTTCTTGCATTTGGTACTACTTGCTCATGATCATGCCACATGAGTGTGATGAATGATTGAAGGTTTAATTTATAGGTGCTTAAATGAGGATGTGGATGGTTGAGATTAAATGATGGTTGGGTGGTGGAGATGCACTTGGGGAATTGGATCATGTGCAAGGAGCATTTTTAAATTTAATTGAATTATTGTGGATAGAAAATGTGGACCTATCTATTTAAATTTTGGAGGGAGAAATTTATTTAAAATTTATTTATTTATCTTAAGTGAGTTGTAATGGATTTATTTAATTTATTTAATAATGAGGTGGAAATGGATTTAATTTATTTTAGTTTGATAATGGTATGGAAATAGATTTAATTTAATAATATGGTGGAAATGGATTTATTTTGATTTAGTTTTTCTTTGTTTCGTAAGCGATTTTTTTGTATATGAAAAGATAAAATCAAAAAACATAAAGCAAGCCCTTTAAAAAGGGGAGCATGAACAAACCATCTCGGTAAACAACACACCATCCAACTACGATTCCACAACTTTTAGAAGTAGCAAATCCAAAGCAACCCAATGGAGGCTACAGAGAAACAAAGATTCTGACCTAACAGGAAGAAAAACTAAGGCAAATCAACCAAAATCAAGCTAATTTTTACTATTTTTTTGGGAGAAGAGAGCCTCCATGGTCCATTGAGAGCCCTCCTCCACCACTTCTTTTCCTTCAATATGGAGTTTTTCAGCCTCTGATTTCCTTCCTTTTTTACGCTTTGAATCCCCATAATCAGGTTTTAACTTTTTGGATTCAGTCTAAAAAAGACCCAATTTCTGAGAAGGAGCCACCAAAAAATCTTGATCAAAAAAATCAAAAATAGAATCATCTAGATCTTCCATAAATGGGAACATGCCATCTGACTCTGAATCCTCCTCATCCTCCACAACAGGAATAATATCCAAATTAAGGACATGAGGATTAGTAGGACCAGATGTTTGTGCTAAGGAAGAATCAGAAGGAACCACCGAATTGCTCCCTGAAGTGGAAAGGGGATCAAAGAACTTGTCGTGGTTGCACCAAATGAAGTTAGCATCCGGAGACCCAGGTTTTCTAATCCATTTTTTAGGCTGAAAAATCTAGAACTAGGCAGTCTTAGAGCAGAACAGGACCCAATCTTATGCCCCAATGCATTACAGCAAAAACATCTAAATGGAAAACCCTTGAAATTTAAGAATTGCACCTAGGTACCATGTGAAGAATGAATCTAGATCAAACTAGGAAGGGGTTTAGATATGTCCACGAGGGTACAAACCCTTGTGAATCTGTGAGAATCCTTTTCCCTAGAGTCAATCTTGACGAAGGACCCAACTTGATTGATCATCTATCCTAAAACCTCATCATTCCGCATCACCAGGGGGAGCTTGTATAGCCTGATCCAGATCAAGAACTTCAAAATTACAGCCATAGCTAGATCGAAGAAGGGAGTCCAAGGAGTGAGGAACAAGCCAAAATTCTCCATAAACCAAGGACCATTTTGAGAAACAAATTTGCAATCCTCAGCAGAAGAGAAGGTTAGCAAAAAGAAATCAAAATCCAGGGAATGGACCTCCAGGGGGTGCAAGTTATTCCACACAGACAAGACCCAAGCCTTAACATCCTCCAAGGAAGGCCGCTTTCACAAAATTTGAATAATCAAAGATCAGCTCCCCACATTAGTTGAGATAGAATTTAACCTATCATCAGAAATGTGAAAGGTAGCAGGTTCTTCCGCAATGGTAACCTTTACATCGCTAAAAGATAGGTCAAAATTATCATGAGCATTAGACTCCTTTGAACCAGAAGCAGGATCAGGTGGCTTGGGAGGTGGTAAGTTAGGGTTTGATGACCGAATCTAAGCTAGAAAAAATTCATTGCATTCGTGAAAAGGGTTTCCACTATTTTTTCAAGCCTCCAATGATTTTGAATTTATCTCAACCTACACAGGATCGCCAATCAGATTGAAGGGGGAAGGGGGTGCATCGTCACTAGTAGCCCTGTACCCGCAGGAGCTAGACCTTAGTTGGTAGCATTGCCTCCCCACACCTCCACCCTTTGCCTAAGAGGAAGCATGCCCTCCTCTACCCATTCCATTCTGTGCCTTCTTACCTATTTCATCAGTCATCTCCGCCCTAGCTTTCTCACGACCAAGATTTTTTGCACAGTCTCCTTCGCACATTATCACTACTTCCAATCTATATTAAAAAAATTTTATTTAGTTTTATAATGGGATGGAAATGGATTTAATTTTATTTAATTTAGATAATTAGTTATGTGGATTGGTGAGGTGGATAAATGAAATTAATTAATTAATTACATTAATTAATTATTTTAGATGTGGTAAATTTTAGGTGTCTACATTTTCCCCTCTTTGAAATGGTTTTGCAACTAAAAGAAGAAACAAAGTTTCAAAGAAAATAAAATAAGATGCCCCAAGCACTAGGATTGGATTAGAGGGGATTAGGGATGCCCCCTCAAGAGAGCAAGTGGGTATGAAGGACACAAGTGGGCTCTTGAAATGGGAACATGGAGATGAATGGATGCGAATGCAAATGGAATTGCTTTAAATAGAAATGGATATGATGGATGATAGGTACATGCTAGTAATTTTGAAGGAGTTCCAGATGTTTTGAGAAACTTGGTGTTTTCTTTGGCATATTACAAGATGCACGGTGATATGAAAAAACCATGATGACATGATTGCCAAATGTTGTACAATAAAAAAATCCAAGAAGACATATGGTAGGATGCACCATGATATGGAGAAACCATGATGAAATTTCTAGGAAATGCCCCAAGGACTAACATAGATGAAAAGAAAAATAAGAAAACACACAAGAAAGAAAGTAAACATAAGCCAAAGGATAAACAAGATTTTACCTTGGTCAAGCTAAAAATCATGTTGTTGTTTTGGGAATGATATATCCTGATGATGGCTCTGTTGCACCTCCAAGAAATAATATATGCAAGGAGGAACATTTGGGAATGATATATCTTGCTAAATTTGTAATGATTTATTTAAAGTTGAATAAGAATTTCAGCAAGACTAGGGATAAAACCTAGGGATGCTTTGGGATGTGTGTTGGACTACTTGGCTAGATTTTTTTCGATTGCACTATTGTGAGGCCCACCTTTATGCGACAAGTTTAGTTGCACTATTAGACCTAATTGTATTGCTACACCTAGACATAGGATATGGTATATGGTATTGTAGCCCTATTGTTTAGATGGTATGGTATTGTTGTGGATCTAATTATAAGGTAGTTGTGTATGATTTGAGTATGCGTAGGAGATGTACGCCTTAGTTTGGATTGCTTGTATATCACTCGATTGTGCTTGGAAATAATCCTTAGTGAATTTCTGTGAGACCACCTTGGTTATACTCCTTGATTCAACTTGATAGACCTATTATCTTTGTATTTCTATGATTGACATTGGATATTATTATATATTGTTGATCCCATCCATTTGACTTTTGATGGTAATATTTTGCGATGGAGTAGATAGATGTGTTGTTATATTACTGATGATGTATCTATACATTCTTGGATTATATTCTACTTTTCTATGATAATGAAGGTCATGAAATTACATGATGCAATTTAATTTAAAGAATGAACTATATTAATTAAATGGATTAGTAGGTTGAGTTATGCTTTGCGTGATTAGGACTATGTTGATTTGAAAGAGAATTGATTTGAAAATATAGTAAATTATACCATGTCTTATGGAATTGACCTAATTGAAATATATGAACTTGTGCAACATTGTGTGTGTAATTTGAGTTTCTTTGGCTATGATATACATTGGACTATTGATGTGTGTGTAAGTGTGCAGGTTAATTCCATGGCCAATAGAAATCGAAGGTCTCACAAGTAACCCCAGTTAATAATCCTCATGATGCCTACCTAGTCCCTAAGGTGGACTAAGGTTATATGTTGTCTAAGAATTAATTTTAATGTGTTAATAATCTGTTTTGGTTTTATTTGAGTCTCCTAAGGTTGACTTAGGATGAGGTGGATGATGAGTGTCATCCATGTGTCTATTTTTGTTCATGGGTTTTAGGGCCTACTTAAATGTTGATTTTTGAGCTTTATTATGTTTATTTCATGTGTTTTGGGGCCATAGGTCAAGTACCTATGGGTTAGGTACCTTATAGACCTCAAATCATGAGCTTTAATGCATATTTGACTACTCTATTTGACCATGGGAGTTAAGTGACGAATTAGGGTTTTGGGATGAGGGTTGGGTGACTTGTCACATCCCAATCCCACTACCCTAGGTTCATGTAAGGGCTTGGTGGAATCCCAAAGGCCTCACATGTGTGAGCACACATTGTAAGAGCCTTTGGGAAGAGAACCCCAAGTACTCCCCTTTCCCCCATGTCTCACACATGTGTGAGGACAAGTGTGGGGAGGTGTGCTCTTGATAAGGAATGAGAGGATGACAAGTGTCACCTCCCTACTCCTCAATATCTCACACGTGTGAGAGTACATATGGGGAGATGTGCTTGAGAGAGTGAATGAGAAGGTGACAAGTGTCACCTAATTATTCATTGGGATGTTTTTTGAGACCTATTTATTTCCCTCTTATTGAGGTGGGAAGGGTTCTTCTTTTTGGTTTGGTTTTGGGATTTTGGCTTGGAGAGAAGGTTTTGAGCTAAGGCGACCTTGAAGTAAGCTCTTGGGAGGCTTCCTCAAACATATTCACTACTTTAAGCTTGAGAGGCAATCTCTCAAGGCTTCATTCTCTCTTGTTATATTGTATTTTTACTTCATGTATTTATGAAAGGCTTTTTTGTGTATTTTGTGTTGTGTGTTGGGTTTATAGGTTGATGGCATGAGCTCTCCATGTGAGAGAGATTTCCTTGTATGTGGTTGAGAGAGGATTGAACCTCCTTGGAGAAAGCCACTCCTTGTTAAGGATATTTGGAAGGCATTGGCCTTGTCTTGGTGTTTTGGTGTAAGTTTGGATAGGTAAGAGTGCCTTGTTACCTTGGTATTTTGATTATCATTTGGTTGGCAAGAGTACCCTTGTATATGTTGGAGTTACAAGTGATTTGAGATAGCAAGAGGCTATGTATTATTGAGATATGATGTTGAGCATTAAAGTGATTCTTAAGTCTTTCCCTTTGATTGAGAGATGTCCACTCTCTCCCCCTTTTGAATCCATATTCATGGGTTTGGTTATGTTAAGATCTTTTGGGTTGGATGTTATTGTGTTTTTTGTGAGTGTGTTTGAACCCCTTGTGTATGAGAATGAAAATGGGTTACTTGTAGGCCTCCTAGCTTGGGGGTGGATTGCAATCAAGCCTAAGTTTGGGAGGTGAGCTTCCCTTGGCCATGGGAAGAGTTTATTGTATTGCAAGTTTTCATGGCACTATGAAGGAAGGATAGGAGAGTGGTCTCCTTGAGATGGTTTTATGGATTTTTGTCCAAGTTGTAGTTGGTATGGCAATGTAAATGCCTTGGCTCATTGAGCTTGTAAATGGGTGTGTGTATGAGAGAGAGTGGGTCACTCTTGGGAAATCCCTTGTGTTGTATTTTTATTTTTTACAAAAATGCATTAGATTCAAAGATATGAATAAATAAATATATGCATTTTTGGTTAACTTTCTTGTTTACTTAAGCCTTGAAATGTTTGATGGAAAGCATAATATTGTGGGATTAAGTGAAAACAAGATTAGTTTAAGAAATCTTTCTCTCCCTCTTGGTGTATTAGTACAAAACAAAATAGGTATGTGACATTTATTTTTGAAAAATATAAGTTCGATTCAATAGTTAGAAAAAAAATAATAATAAATCTTCTACACCCTTTATATAGATTTTTCAAAGATCCAAATACTTGTAATAGACCAACTCATACAACTTGGAATTACTCACAAAATTTACTAAGAAAGTAAATGAACATGTTTAACCATGAGTGAATTTCTTTTTTAACATTTGCATAATCGCATAGAATTAAATGTGTATCTTTTCTGAATATTTTTAACCTTGAAATTAAAATATATTCAAAGATTAAATCATAGTGAAATCATTTCACTTTACATTTACAAATAATTTGCATAATGAAAAATGAATAATTTTACATAAATTTGAAAATCATAAGTCATAACATGAAGTATATTGCATCTGAAATTTGGTATCTGTCACAAGTCTCGACAAGTCTTCTGCTGCAGAGGGAGAACATCATCCAAGTGCTTTTTCTCCAACCACATATGGGCAGTCCCTCACTCATCTTCCATCTGGAAGTGGCCCTACCCTTCACAAAGAGTATAGACATAAGGAACCAATAGGTTTCCATTTGAGTCCTAGTGATGTGTCCTACCTAACTCAATCGACCATACAAATCTAGACAATCTTCTAGCTAAGTATAATCATTTTGATAGGTTACATAATCTAGACATGGTGAACCAACTAATGCATATGGAGACAAATGCATCACTTTGGCCAAAGTTTCTCTATAAATATATGTTTTCAATAAACGTAATCGTGTGTTCACACACTCTAACTCGACTTGGAAACTATCACATCCTATAGTTTGACTTGCTTGACTAGTATCTCTAGACATAAATTGTCTAGACTAAACTCAAATCCTAGTCAATCTGACTTAGAATTTAATCCTTAATCTAGGATATACGTAATATGTGGGTTTATGTGACTTTAACTTTTCAGAGAGTCCCTCTTTGCATACTTGCAAATATTAGGGTCTATGACTTCCTGTCATTTTACTCAATGACCCAAAGATTCAGCACTCTTGAATAATATATCAAGTTTTTGACTCTAACAAGAAATCATTTAATTTATCATAAGATTTTCTTAGACTCTTCCTAAATCTTATTGTCTTGACCTATGGTTTCTCAACCATTCACTGTCGATCATGAGAAACAATAGACTAATTCAATATTATAACCATTTTAAGAGTTTTCAAGTTTTCTTAACCCTTTTGGGTTGAATCTAGGGATTTAACTTCCCTATCCCAACTGCAGAGTAAAATACTCTACATTTTTTATTTTGAGTTTCAGCAGTGCGGGTCCAGTTTTGTTTCGGAGTGCTTCAGTTTTGCAGCAACGGTTTTGACACACAGCGCAGGCACAAAGCGCGGGTGCAAGGGTTTTTCATTTTTGAAAATTTTGCTAAGTCCCAAAGTTCAGCAGAAGTTGCCAAGTGTCAGTACCCAAGATATATTATACAGTTGCTGAAGGTTCCACGGATGAAGCCACGCGTTCCTTTTGAATCATGCGGAAGTCGCCAAGTGTCGGCATCTGAGGATCCATTTTATAAGTTTCAAAGCCCTTTTGTAAAGAAAGTCTGGCGGGCCCCCTTTTACATTTCTCTCGGTGCAGCGGAAACCACCACGTGTCAGCAACCGTGATACTTTATAAAGTTTCTCAGAGTAGCAGCAGAAAATGCCACGTATCTTTTTGTAGTAAGGCGGAAGCCGCCAGGTGTCGGCACCCTTTTCAAGTTTTGTCAAAGTTTTAAACATTCCTATTGAGTGTTTCTTATAATGAAGCGAGCCCCTTTTTAGAGTTTTGGTGAGCGCGGAAGGCGCCAAGTGGCAGAAGTGGAGGGTGTTACTAAAGTTTCCTGAAGTTTCACGGAAGGTGCCGCGTGTCCCATAAAGTTACAGCGGAAAGCTCCAAGTGTCGTCTTCCACAGGATCCTTTTGTTTTCAGCGCTAAGTAAAAGACTGTATGGAGGGCCCCACTAGTATTCTTGTAACTTCAGCGGAGTATGCCATCTGTCACCATCCACGTGATCCTTATAAGTCCGTAATGTTTCTATTAAGTTTCTTGGAGTTGCGCAGAGAGCACCAAGTGGCAACGTCCGCGGAGGTTTTGTTAAAGTTTCTCAAGAGCGGCGAAAGCCACCACATCCACAGTCTCTTGTGTAAGCGGAAGGTGCCATCTATCCCTTTTCTTTTTGAAGCTGCTCAGGCGCAGAAGTATGGTGGGTCCCAATTTTAATATTTCTTGAGTTTCAAAAGTTCGGCGGACCGTGACAGGTGGCGGAGCCCGAGCACTCTTAGTATAAGCCACAGTAAAGACTCAGAATAAAGCAGAAAATGCCATGTGTTTTTGGAAGGGCCGCGGACGCTGCCAAGTGTCAAATTCTGGTATTTCCTGAGGAAGAAGTAGTTTCTTAAGTAAGTCACGCGGAGGATGCCAGGTGTTTGTTTCTAATTGATCGGGAAAGATGAAGGAGTTTCAGGAAAGAGGCGCGTATGAGTGCGAGCCGTTTCAAGGGTTTATAGTCGCAAAGACTATCAGAAAGCTGCCACGCATCTCTCTCTGATTCAAGTATGTAGGGTTACATGTATCTGTTGCAGCCAATGAATTTGCAGAGTGGCTAACCATTTCTGATTCGAAGGAGATCCTCTGTCAGATACCTTCAGTTAACTGCTAGTTCGGTTAGGCCATTGAGATTTTTGATCATGCGGGTGATCTTTGGGCCAGTTGCATGCTATAAGTACAGGTTCAGATCACCGTGCCAGATATATATATACAATATTAGAGATAGAGATTTTCTGCAACATAGATTGTTGGAGAAGTTTGAGGATCTTTTGTAGTGGCCAGTAATATCATTTGCCTTTGTTCTGTTTCTTGATTCAGAAAGTTGGTATAACTGTGCATGATTCTGTGCCTTTTATGTAACTGAACATTAATAAAGACAGAGTTCTATGCCCTTGCTGATATTTTCTGTGTTATTATAAAGCATTCTAGTTTGTGAGTCTTTGATTCTATTTGTTTAATCTGTTACATTGATCATGCAATTTTGCTCTTTAATGTGACTGAATCTTAAAATAGTTTCACTATACTTAAGTGTTGAGATACAAAATCACATTCAGGCGCATCGCCATAGTTTTAGCTTCCTTGTTAGTTGCATTTGTGATTCTGTTTC